>CM060976.1:180876176-183834926 GCA_030765065.1 Deroplatys truncata | reverse complement strand
ATAGATGGAGAAAACCGTTTAAAACGGTTAAAACTGTTTTATTACTGAACGCATAACTAATAGGATATTGATAATTGTTTTTTCACGCATGTCGTATGCAGGACAAGGATGAAAAAGTGAAATCAGACTGAAAACAATGCCGGGATGTGAACCACGGAAGTTCCGGTTTCCGCCCAGTTGCTCTAACCAACTTATGTACCAAAGAAACATGCCGGACGACATGTGGCACTGAATTTTTCAGTCTGATTTTAGCTTTCCTACGTTGTACACACGGCTTGTGTGAAAGAACAAATAATTACCATTAATCGACCTAATAGTTGATTAAACTGTGAAGACTGGGACTTAAGGCAGGTAGTTATGACATTGTAAGTTGTCATTGCGGTATGTCATCTGCCGCGTCATCCTGTTGATTGTTATTTCTTGTCATTAATTATGCAGCATAACTTGACATAAGGGTGCCAACTCAAGGTAATCACTGTATGGCTATTGTTCTGGTTGAATAGAAGTGGTATTATTGAAAATACTAATAGAGTCGGCTAGTTACGAGGTCGTGTCTTCAGATTCTAGCTGCTGCATTTAAGTTCTTTGTCCGCTATTGATAACTTTTATTGGGCATGAGACTGGATATGGGTATCTCAAGGGTGTGTCTCAGAAGAGCACGCACAAAAATTAAAGACACTATTTAAACTTAAGTTGATAGTGTTTTCTTTAAATAAGTTTGTATGAAAATGTGAATCTTTGACAATAGCACTTTACAATAGTTCTGATAGCGATAACTGATGCATTTCCACTTTATTGGACTTGGGATCTTTAGTTCGCACACACGCACTTTGTTCGCTGCAGATTGTTGACACGCACAAAACTTCCTTGAAACTACTTGACTTCACGCACTCGACACTTGTTTGTTTCTTACGTTGCACGTATTTATGAACGCGGAATCATTTCTCTGATGGTTGTAATTCTAACGTCAGGTGAGTTAACACAAGTACTTTCACTTTGAAATAGTCACCGTCGCGCACACGATATTGTTTATATTATATCTTTACACTTATTGTTTTGGAACGGAAGGTTTATGCTCAGTGTCGCAGATTTATCCCGCAAGTGAATTTAACAGAAAGCGTAAAACGTAACTTATCTCCCGAACCTGAGCTAACGCAGGATGACAGTTGATCGGTCCGTATTTCATTTCTAATTGTATTATCGGCTGTCAAGTCGTGCGATTTCTCAAATTTAAGAAATCTGGGGGGTTAGTTTCTTTCTATTGGCTTCTCACATGATTTGAAACAATGGTGGAATCTCCGGCCTGTAACTTTGTTCGGAGCTCCCCTGGCGTGGGACAACTTACGCCTTTCTAGTACGCACTGTCAAGAAAAGCTTTTTGTACTATGTCGAGTTTTCCCATACTTTTGTGTGAAGCAAGTTCTTGCTCGTAAAATCGTGTCCAGTGGAAATATTCGGCGACGTGTACCAGAAATATCGCTAACATATATAGTAAAACAACAATCACACAAATATAATTAACACTTTGATTACATCAAGAATACATATGATATACATATTTATTAATAATGCTTTAATATAGCATTGTTTCGGTACAGAAAACTACCTCACATCTAAAATAAATTTGACATCTCCTTGTGCTTTACCGGCAAAATGAGAGTCCTTTGGGAAATTTGATGTCGTGCCGACGTGTTGTCATAGTAGCTTAGGTGGTTAGAGTAATCGGATGAAAATGGAAAGTTCCGTGATTCAAATTTCGGCTATGGCATCGAATTTTTTTGTCTGATTCTACCGGGAGAGCCAAAAACTACGAACCGGCTGCGCGGTGTTTGTCCTGTCCGCGTCGTCGGCTTTACTTACCAACTTTATGAAACGAAATGCTGAAACTGGCCACCGTCGTTGTCCACACATCTTTCACACCTCTTTAGGAAACTATCCATCACTCACCGTAGTTCACGTTGAGAAATGCTGGCAATTTTCTGGCGGATATTTTGTTTTAATTCTTCCAGGGCGTGTGGGTTTGCTCTTGTACACTTTGTTTTTTAAGTTACCGCAGAAATAGAAATCGCAGGAGGTTAGTTCGGAGGACCGAAGTGGCCACAAATCTCTATTAATAAATCTGTACTCAAACACACTTTCAATTGTTCTCATCGAAATATTGTCCGCATGAGCTGTTGCAGTTTTGTTGAAAAAAGGCATAATCAGGCTACCTGTCTGTTAATTCTCTAAAAAAAATGCGCCAAAATTGTATTCATGTATGTACGGGCGTCAACTGTTGACTTGAAAAAAATTGGTCCTATAACTCTTTCTTCGCTCATGGCTCACTATACACCAATTTTTTCCTCATGAAGGGGTACTTCATGAACAATATTAGGTTTGTCAGAGCTCCAATAACGACTACTTTGTGTACATTTATATCCATGAAGGTGGAACCAAGCCTCGTCCGTGACAAATATTAAATACGGTCTATTTCGCCATTGTGTACACTATTGAGACTCCACTCACAAAATGTACGCCTAATTGCAGGAAAACCTGGTTGAAGAGAATGTGCTACAGTTATTTTATATGCCTTTAACTTCAGCAATTTGGTAGCTCTTCGCGCAGAGCCATAAGAAATGCCTGCTGAAAGAAGCCTAAATGATTTTTTTTGGGGGGGGGGATTCTCCAAACTATGACCGATGTCGTCTAATGTTTCTTTGGTAAGAACCGTATGCCGTCTTTTAGATTTCTTAGTCTGAACACTTCCTATGGCCTGAAATTTATTGTAAAGTTAATCGATTTTTGTACCACCTGGAACTTTTACACCTGGAAATCTTTCTGAACTTTCACTTGGCGAGCTGACTGAGTTAACACACACTAATCATAAATAAATACACGCTATGCAGTAGAAAACGTATACTGAGCCATAAAACACTTTGTGACTAAGTACAGGATAAAATAATAAATAACACGTAATAACTGAACTATATCACATCACCATTAACTCAATACTGCACTTCATCTGCAGAGTAAAACCACGTCAACAGCGTGACCTTGTTTATAGCAGCAATGCTTTATCATGTTTTCAAACGCCCAGTGGAAAACACCACGCAGCCGGTTCGTAGTTTCTTGGCTCTCTCGTTACCTTTCTAATGTGATATTGTTTCCAACTATCGCCTTTTATTAACCTCTACAGCTCTCTAGTACAAAGATACAAAAGCATGTGAAACTGTGATCACAGGTTGTTTATAGACCTATTTTGTCAATGTAATGAAATGCTGCTTGCTGGGAATAATACATGCGAAAAGCAAGAAGAAGGGCCTCATTTTAATTTATACCTAACCAACAGCTGATAAAGAATAGCATAAAGAATTGTGTGAAGTTGAAATCACCTAGGACATATATATCAACTGCATAGTTTATTTCAATTATATAGCGATGTATACGAGCGGTATATTAAAGGCATAATGGGTTTGCCACATGAAAGTTATTCACATTAAGCACACTCCCTCTAATGTGTTACTATAATGCCAACGCTCATTACCCAACATACCACGGTGTATCTGGAGTGGGAGGTACATTATTTGCAGTGTGCTCTTCTTGGCGAAACCAGCATCTTAAGCTCATAAATCCTTAGCTCTGTTACACACTAAATATGCTGCATGAATGCATCATATCAGTTTTGCGCGCATACCAAGGTAGTGATTAAAACAGACAGTTTAGCAGTTGAAATACGAGTTCCTTGAAAGTAAAATTAGAATTAAATTTTAGAAGAATCAGTCACCTATGACTGTATATTTGTTACAGAAAATTCAACAGGGGCATCTAAATTATAGAAAGACTTGGATGCCTGCATTTGGGGTGAGGATGTGTGGAGAAAGATTAAAAACCTTTGATATTGACATGGAACAAACAAAATTGCGCAATGCAAGAAGATTTCGCTGGATTTCTAGGCTAAAATCTGAGTGGAGTATGGGGCAATACAGCAAAACCGGTACCATACTCACTAGACAGACATCGCGAGCTTAGACATTGAGTACCGCGTGTTATAAAAATTGCTGATGAAAACGGTATGAGAATCTGCGTTCATCGTGGGTGCATATCTTGGCAAGCTTTAGGGATACGGAGGAATGGAGGGAAAAATATTTACCAAGATCCTTTACCACCTCGAATGGAGGGATAAGGGAACGTTGGACGATACTGGCAGGCAGGGAAGACATGGAGGGGATTGGAAAAATTCTACTTAAGGGAGACAGATGAGTTCTGAAAAGGCTAATATTAAGGAAGGGGGGCGAAGTCAGAGCCAAGCGTACCGACTTGCGACTAGGTGTTCGTGCTTTATTTTTATGTTTTAATGTCATTTTGTGCTTATGCTTACTGTGTTGTACTTATTCACCGTTCTTAACTGTTCTTTTGATAATATAATATGCATTGTAAGATTGTTTACCGTTGTTTTGGGGTTGTTTGTATTTAACTGTTAATTTTGAATATGCTTAGTTTACTTTTTATCTTAGAGTAGCGATAATTTACCTTCTATTTTAGTCTTGATTCATTTCTCTGTATTATAAAAGCAGGTACGGTGTGCTGGAATTGTCTGATTTGTTAGGGATCAGTGTATGTATACTTTAATTTTAATAAATTCACTGATTATTCACCGTATTATTGAACTTAGAAACAGACTTGGTCTGAAATTATTGCGAGTTACGCGTTTAATTACATTTCCGCTGAATACGGCATTCGATTAAATCGCTACACTACGCATTTTATACTAGTTTACTGACAATATAACGTTTATTTCATTATTTTATGCTGCCCTCAAATTTATTTATTCTCTCTAAGCGACAGAAAAATGTAAATCCTTTTATAACGTTATTAGAATTCTCATGGAAACTTTTACCGGATCCAGTCAAACCTCTGTCTTAACATAATCTTTATTTCAGGGCTGGAAGTATATTCTTGACAGGCTGTAGCTAGACCCAATGGTTACTCTACCTCAATTATGGATGATTGATGTTTGATCTCCAAGAGTAGCAAAATCTGAGCTCCAGTTTAATTCTCCCAAAAGTTGCCTGGATCTCAAAATCAAGTAACAGCTTACCCCAACAACTGAATTGGTAACCTACAATTCATACAGAATTGACACTCACTTTTTAAGCTATTTTCTGGATTCAAGTTTAAACGCGTGTTTACTCATGCTAAAACTTAGTGCCGGGTTTCAGTGTTTCGTTCGTAACTCTCGTAAGTGGTTCAACTCAGCTATGGGATGGTGATTTTAATTCACCCCTGTATAGGCTCGTATGAAGTGTTCCCATAAATGTTTAGGAGTTCACGATAAAACATCTAATTTCCTTCATGTCATCGCCATTTCCATTGTCATCCTACTGTCAAAGGCAATGGACACCGCCTGCTGGGTAGGACCAATCATGGCTTGGAGGAACGATATTCCCCCGAAGGTCATTGCTATATGGGGACGTTGAAAATATCAAAATAGTTTTCCAACTTGGTGTACCTTTCCTCCTAGACGATTCAATGTAAATTTTATCAGTTTTTTCAGGTGATTTTGTTTCAGTAATGATTTTGACACAGGCTCTCATTGTCTTTTAGCACTGTTGGTAAGACAAGACGTTTTGTCACTATTTCCTTATGACATTTACAGTTTTTACTTTTCTCTACTACGTATAGTAAGTAGGGGAAGTATTGCATTCCACCAAAAAATTCGATACCGAGATTTCACCGGAAATACACGTTTTGAGACCTCCTGAATCCAAAAAAAGCATTTTTGGAAACATGTCCGTGTGTTTGTCTGTGTGTGTGTGTGTGTGTGTCTGTGTGTGTGTGTCTGTGAACAGCATAACTCAAAAACGAAGAGTCGGATAAACACCAAACTTGGTATTTAGGTTCAGTATCTTCCAGAGATGCGACACGAAGGTTTTCAAGAAAATCCCCCCACCCCAGACTACCCTTTACATGGAAGATTTTTCGAAAATTTTAATTTTCTCGAAAATGGCTCTAACGATTTTGATGAAAATATCATATGTTTAGGGTAATGTCATGACAAATGAAATGCATATCTCGAATTTTCTGGGAATGTCTCCAAAAGTATTCTTCATTGTGAACGACTTTTGCATAACTGGTAAACCATAAGAGATAGACAAAATTTTACTACACAAAAAATGTAGATCGCGTTAAAATACACAACTTATGTCATATACATTTCTTTTATTGAGTGAACCGTTTTCGAGATATTGCTTGTTATTTCCTTAAATTTTCCAATACTTATACTTTTTCTCAAATTCGTTATTCATTTTTTTTATGTCCTGGACATGCAAAGAGAATGGAATGCGTCACATAGCAACCAGCGTTAAAATAATTGACTATCGCTTAAAAGCTACCATATTTTCCTTGCATCTACAAGAAAATTACCAATAAGATTGACATCTCGATATCTCGATTAACATGAAGCATATGGAGAATAGGCATTTGTAAAGTTAGGTTGTACAAGAGTAGAGAAAGTTATGTGAGTGTAACACATCAGATTTTTTTACCTTCTCTACTACGTATAGTAAGTAGGGGAAGTATTGCATTCCACCCAAAAATTCGATACCGAGATTTCACCGGAAATACACGTTTTGAGACCTCCTGAATCCAAAAAAAGCATTTTTGGAAACATGTCCGTGTGTGTGTGTGTGTGTGTCTGTGAACAGCATAACTCAAAAACGAACAGTCGGATAAGCCCAAACTTGGTATTTAGGTTCAGTATCTTCCAGAGATGCGACAAGAAGGTTTTCAAGAAAATCCTCCCACTCCAGACTACCCTTTACATGGAAAAGGTTTCGAAAATTTTAATTTTCTCAAAAATGGCTCTAACGATTTTGATGAAAATATCATATGTTTAAGATAATGTCATGAGAAATGAAATGCATATCTCGAATTTTCTGGGAATGTCTCCAAAAGTATTCTTCATTGTGAACGCCTTTTGCATAACTGGTAAACCATAAGAGATAGACAAAATTTTACTACACAAAAAATGTAGATCGCGTTAAAATACACAACTTATGTCATATACATTTCTTTTATTGAGTGAACCGTTTTCGAGATATTGCTTGTTATTTCCTTAAATTTTCCAATACTTATACTTTTTCTCAAATACGTTATTCATTTTTTTATGTCCTGACATGCAAAGAGAATGGAATGCGCCACATAGCAACCAGCGTTAAAATATTTGACTATCGCTTAAAAGCTACCATATTCCCCTTGCATCTACAAGAAAATTACCAATAAGATTGACATCTCGATATCTCGATTAATATGAAGCATATGGAGAATAGGCGTTTTTAAAAATAGATTGTACAAGAGTAGAGAAAGTCATGTGAGTGTAACACATCAGATTTTTTAAAATATAATAGGGATAACCAAACAAAACTAACGCCGTGTGACATTTTAATCGATTCCTTAAGATAGAATGGATCCTAGAGACAAAACATCATTTTGAAAATTATGAATCACTACAATACCACATGTTCTTGTCCACAGTTTGATAGCTATAGCTTATAATCCTGGGAGAAATGAGCGGTTTGCTATGACAGACATCTCCCTTTAAGTATCCTGATTTATTTTCTATGTTAGCAAACTCATGGCCGTAAATGTTTTATCTAGAGTGTGATTAATCTGATGCTTCGACACAAATGACAAATAAATGCATTTCACAATCTACGTTTTGGTAGTGTAGGTTGAATGCTACCTACATGAAGAGAAACAATCAAGTTAGTTGAAGAGTCAAACTGGCTGCATAAATTAATGGGGAAGAGCAAGTTCAATTCTCATGCGTCATACCGCACACTCTGGTAATGAATTTCCTGGGAGGAGTGGTAGGATGTCATGTTTGTGCGACGGCGAGCGAAGAGGATGGGGACAGTTTTGATTGTAACCCCCATTATGTATATTCAGAAGTGTGTTTTGGGCACACATACCTAGTTCTCTATTAGTACATAACGACCACGCATAAACAAAGAAATGTGCACTGTGCGGAAAATATACCACGTGAACGAATTCAGATATTCGAGATGTTATATGTAGTTACGAAACTTCTACGTATTTGATCACAAAGGTTTTTTGTTCAAGCTTCTCTAGTTGAGAAGCTTCACTCTACCTAAGGGATCGTAACTCTTCGAGCTGGTACACCATCAGCTGGAGAAACAAGCGCCTTGTTTTCAACGTTCCAGACTTATTCAACTGAGAGATCTTGTCACTGCATTAGAAAGTGTAAAGGATTAATTTAGTTTTGTATCAAACTTGCGCATAATGAAGCACTTTTATGATCTTTAAAGACATTTTACAGTCAAAAAATTATGAACAATCGCATATTTGCTCTTACTTGGTACAACGTTAACTGCAATTTTCAAATTCATGTGCACAGGACTACATATTACAACTAACTGGGTCAAAGTTAAACCAATAAAAATGCTTCAGAATGAATACAACGTTAGAGCTTACCTTTATTTCCAAAAATATTATTTAAACCACAAGAAGGAACTCATTCCAGTAATTTAAATAAACAGACATATTGTTACAATGCAGCTCACACACAAAGTGGTTACCAATCTCTTGGTCGGAAAGCTCCTTCAATTCGGATATAATGTAGGCGGGTGAACCTATCCATCACACCAAAATTAATCTTGAAACGTTACTGCTACGGTTGTATCAAGCCTTCTAAGGATTATTCTTAGTCCGGGTGGACCAAATATGACCGACTTCATGGATTCACCTTTCAACATCCCTACTTCTCACATATACACGCAAAATATGCATATACGAGATTATGTGTCAGTGAATTCGGAAAATATTCAAGATGTAAATAAAATGACGTACATTTCCTCATAACATCAATAATTTTAAATCAACATTCTTCATTACACACAAGAAACGCTGCCCAATTTGAAGAATATGCTAATTGAAAAATATCAATTTCAGAACATTGCTTCTCATAATTTAATATATTACGACACAGCAGTCGTGGTCCAAGGTTATTGGAGGGTTGGCGTCACCAAGTCGGAGATAGAGAGATAAGCAGCGCTCTCACCCGGCGTAAACATCGGAAGCACTATCGGCAGGTAACCAGAATTTTCTGGAAGTTTCTTCCCTCCGCCTCCAGAAGTGTTTCAGAAAATTCTACAAAACTCTGTGGAATATTATAGAATATTCCGTGGAATATTCCACTGGCTATATTACCAAGCATTCTTACAAACGCCGGTGAGTCAGACAGTTCAGTAGGTCAGTCAGTGAATAAGCAAGTTGGTGAGCACGTTTCTGCTACGAACAAAGTGCGATTCTCCGAGAGAGTTGTTGGCGACCGCTGAGACGTAAAACGACTGCTACTGCGGAGCGAGAGATAGTAAAGGTTTTGTGTTCGACTGCGCAGCAAGTGAACCGTCTGGAAAATGTTTCAAAGAAAGTGAAGTATGGGGGCAATTGAGCTAGTTCAGATCAGTGAACTGGCAGTGTGAACTAAGGGATGTCCCAGTGAAAGTTGCTCCAGATCAAAACGGTGATAGTAAAAACTGAGAGAAAGTCACAATATGCATTCCTGCAAAGAAGAATTTCACATAATAAAATGTCACAATTAATGTTTCATAATTTGTTTCATAAATAAAATCTGGAAGTTGTAATTATAGGAGAAAGATATCCACCCAATTCATAATTAATTCTACTAAAAACAATTTTCTCAAGAGTGGCAAAAACTGGATTCACGGTTACTTTTGGACTCCAAATACCTCTTCCTCTTTGCCTTGCTATTTATTCGTATTCTGAGTGCTGCTAGTGAATGAAATGAATGTTGCATATTTGTGATTCGGCAAACTTGGTGAATTTGGTTATCTCTTGTTTAAACAAATTCTCAAGTCGTAATGGAAAAACCTTAACTCTGTTAAATAACGCTGAATATTCGCAAAATATAGATGTAATTAGATTCTTCCCAATGTTGCGCTCTACACTTTGATACGGTTCCCTAGCAATAATAGTACATTTAAGTCACCATATTAAGTGTACTATAAAGGAAAGTTATATGGCCTATGGAAGCATATATTAAACATATAACGTAAGACATCAAACGCACACAGCTTAACTCCTTACATCACTGTTATAACTACAGCCTGATTACCAATCGCCATTATGATTGGTTACATGTAATCTAATATTTTCAGAGCACACTTTAGTTCTATAATTTTATTGAAAATGCGTTCTTGTCTGTGTCGTGGTTATGTGTAGGATCTGGCCATTCCTCAGCATTTTGAATTGATGTTGAAGGAAGAAATGTCACTTCAGAGACCGAGCAACCTATCCACCAACACAATCATCTTCAGACGTGTCAAAAGCATTGTTTCGCTCCAGAATGTTTCAGAAACTCTATATCCGTCGTTGCTAAGTAAGAAGAAGAACCCTTTGTGTAAGGTTGTCTCTCCATCAGCACTTACAAGAGTTCAGACAGGAACGTCGTTGTCTTGCAATAGAACACGGTCAGATAGTGAGAAGAAAGTTACCTACTTTGCTCAAGACATGTGTCTCAAGAGTTCGCGAACTTCTTGTCCTAAAGGACAGTTGCTGTCAGTAAGAGTAATGCCAGGCAGCTACTTTGAAGATCAGGGCGAACTACTTCTTTTGCTGTACTGTGCTATACAGTTGGTTTACCTTTTAACAATGTCTTGCCTGTCTACCGGCCCATCTCCTTTGGTTGAAACGTTCTTAAGTTAGATTAATTTTACGATACTACCTTGAGAACAGAAAAAGTGGCCCATATAACAATAAACTGTTTTTAATTTGATACTGAAAAGTGCAGCTCACCGTCTTTAAGCGTCGTTTTTCTTGCATAATTCTACCATGTGATTAACAAATTGTTTACGCCACCCCAAAATATGGGCAGAGCATAACACTGTCAATGATGTCTATGTTTAGGCCAATTAGTATCAAGTCATTAATAATCATTATTATATTACTAAGGCTTATGGCCATAGCCTACTTATTTAATAACGCTTGGTTACTGCTGCTGTTATATTATCAATGGCATTATGCAATAAATAATAAAATCATATCTGCTATGGTAGTACCTTTCTAGCAGCCAAAACAAGGAAACAGGATGGCCCTTAACCAGCTGACAGGGCCGGTTGTAATAATGAAGTCGGAACAGACTAGTACGGTTAATTCGTATTTAATAATATTAGCAATAATAAATTATATAACAATACTATTATTACATTTAAATGCTTATGAACCAAAGTAATTATTCAAGTTGGCAAATAAAGTAATGTCTTCTTGGCGATAAAAATTCGATGGCGGCATTAATTTTAGGTTTCATTACTTTTATTCAGAAAGAAAAATTTCAGCTTTCCCAAAAGTAGGGGCTGCCAAACAGACAAAGCTTAATACTTTTACAAATTATTATATAAAAGAGACAAAAAATGATTATCACTGAAACAAATTCCAATTACGAGTAAAAGAAAACAGAGGAAAATTCTATTTTAGAGGGGAAATTGCTAAATGTGTGGCTGTTCTGGTGTTAGTCAGATGCTACAGAATTGATTTAATTTGAATATAGATGATTTTGAAGAATTTTGATTGAACCTTTAAGAGCAAAAACTGCAATGTTGTACATGAAATTGGCCTTGAAACAACTTTTTGCAAAACTCAGCAAAGTGCCTAAGTATGGTTCCTCTTGCCACAACCATCAGTCCAATAACTTCAATGGATAATAAATTGTACTTCTCAAGGTAGTAAGGGATGGTAGGCGCTTAGATTCGACATTTTTCAGTGTGTACTTCAACTGGTTGTTGTTCATTCTGTTCCATTCTCACTGTTGGATCAATGATATATCCGGATGATGAGCCTGTTGGGATGACTAGTATGTCAATCCGACGAGAAGAGCCGTCTTGAAGGGGTCCATACACTTCCTGAAACACTGTATGACCTTTTAGTTTTAAGGCTTCAGCAATATTGGATTTTGTTTTATGACGCCGACAATTCTGCAGTGTCTCTTCGAAAAGACAGGCGCCCAAAACGTGTCGTTCAGAAGAAATATTTGAAAAATATTGTTTTTGTTTTTTCTTTTTTGGACATTTCCGCGCAACACATAGCTGGCTTCTCACCCATCCCTCCCTCTGCAACGACAAGTAGGTTATTATACTACATTAAGGTACCCATCTCTGCTTGATTACACGAATCAGACTAGAATTCATCAATAATGTGATTTTTGAATCCTCAAAGCGTGTAAGAATACCGTATATTGGTTATGTTTGTTTTGGGGGGATTTTTTTTAAGGCAGGCATAGAAAATCGTGATAGTGATGAATATAATCTAGTGTTAAATAAATGTGGAAATCTTAAGGGAGAAAAAATAATAGTACTATGTAGGTGTTAGGGTCACCGTTTGTGCTCCTAAGTGTATGTAATATTTTACCACGAAAAGTAGTATAGTTCTATTTCACTACAAAGATAAAGGAAGAGGCACGAGTTTCTGCACAGTTAAATCTTTAACTTATTTGTAAATTTTATTACTATCCTATGAAAGTAGTTTAATTGCCGGTTTTCAAAAAATCACATGCCATATAAGTTCCACAGAAAGAGAGGGACAGTGATATGCTAGAATGAGTGTGAAAAATAAGGGAGTGAGGATAGATAGGGAAAGGGATGTAAGGAGAGATTGGTAAAGGGAGAGATGCAGAATAATTGCTGCGTTTAAAGTAATAATGCGGCGAGAGCAGAGCTACCGCTTCTGCTAGTATTGAAATGCTTATTTAACGTATGTAATTGGAAGCTGTTTCTAAAAGCCAAAGCGAGCGATATGACTTGTTAATCAAAGCGGTTGTACACATAAAACAAAGAAGATTATCCCATCCTCCTCTTACACAACACACGTCATAACTGCCTCGAAACATTTCGTCACAGTATGCCTGAAATTCAAACGGAACGACGAGAAGTATTTGATCACTCTGTATAGGTAAACTTGTTTTATCGACGATGGTGTCTTTGACTCGCTTCCTGTTTATACTGTTATAGTGGAAAGTATAATTTCCTGCATTCGTTGCTTTGTTTATTTTACTACACGTATGTACATGAATTAGATTACCTCCTTAACTTAACATATATTTAGAATTGCACATATATAATATCATTTAAGCATTTAAATCTTACCTGGTTCTTTACTTCCTTTTTATTATTAATATTTACTTAAAGGGCGGCGCCGTGGCCGAGTGGTTATACCGCTCGCCTCTCACCGAGGCGGCCCAGGTTCAATCCCAGGGACCCGCATGTGGGATTTGTGGTGGACAAAGCGGCGTCTGGGAGGGTTTTCTCCGGGTTCTCCGGTTTCCCCCGCCATTCATTCAACCAACTGCTCCATCATCACCTTTCCTTTCATTCATTTCACCATCATTTCGTTTCATCTACTTCCTTCCTGATGGCTGATCACCCATCCTGGATATTCTGTCTAATCCATGAGTGTGTCTGCTCCTCGACGGGGCTCTGACTCTAGGCACCCGCCTGTAAGTCCAGAGTGTAAGTCCTACATAAGCGGAGGTTAAACAGAGAATGAATGAATATTTACTTAAAAATTAACTCATGCAACAGCTTAGTTAGTGACTTTTTACTGTCCGCAACCAGGCATGGACAATCGATCGCTAGTTCACCACCAAGATTAATGTTGGCGACCTTGCTACTGGAACCACCATGTTCAACAGCTATTAGTAGTTAATTATATTGCGTGTAAGTAATATTTTCATTATTTAATATCGTTGAAAAACTAGTATTCAATACATGTGGTAAGTGCATCATTGGGGAATCTCTGAAGTAGAAAATACTCGAATTTGTCTCATATTTTCAAACTATTCCTCGTTCTCCAATAATTCATTTACCGCACTTGTATCGTAATATACAATTACTTACCGGCAGAAGTTAGTGAGCTTTAGTAGGTATTTTACCGCTTATTTACCAAGGCATAGTAACAATGGGGTTGTATAGTATTATAAATATAATTTATAGCACTGTTGAAGTTTTTCGCTTACAATAGCTTAATTACACATTATTGTAAATACGATACATACGCATTGCACATTTTTGTATTTTAGATATTATAACGCTGTACGCTTATAAATGAGGTTTACAAGCAGGGAGCGTAATTTTGTGCTTTGGAGAAAACTTGGTCGATACGAACTGAGGGATACTCTTCCGAAACATCCGCACTGTGGCTTTAGTCTCGAGTTCACACTTCGCCTATCAAATAAATGGACCATTTCCTGGCAAGCTTCCACTCGGACTGTTTTTCAGCCTCATAAACCAACAGCAGCACATAAGGTGTAGCTCTTTGTGTAAATTTTCAGAAACACACGAAGCTTTTATGTTCTTATAGATCATTCACAGTTCCCTCTTCAGTGACGATTCCAAAAAGTGGTCCCTCTCTAACCTCAATTGTTGGGCGTCCTTCAACCCTAAAGGATATTCGGTAGAGTGGAATTTGCGTTGGTTAGAAAGAAATGCGGCATTAATAGGATAAATATAAAAAACTATTTCCCGCCTTCTTTCTTTGCAGTTGTGTGGATATCCCTTAATAGTAGACATTTCATCGCTATGTCCATTGTGGTATACATTCCGTTAAAATCAATTTGTTGCAAGAACATTTTGAACGTTATCTTTACTACTGCAATTTCGCTAATTGGATTTAATACATAACCGATTCTAAATTAAAAACACTATGTGTTACATTCACATAACTTTCTCCGCACTCTATCGTTTATTAATGGATATAAAAGTTATTTTTATGAAATTTTGTTTTTCTATCTAGTTCATTTTAATAGTTAAATCTTTGCAAGAAAACATACATTACACATTTTCCTAGGGTACAAAGGGAACAGGGACAATCAAATATTTAAGAACTGGACGCTATATGCTGGCCTTAAAATTCCACTCTGTTTCCATGCAATCGCGAAAAACAAGCGAAAATCGACGGAGCTTGAAAGGAATGAAAAGTATTGAACAAATCGAAGCATTAAATAACGAATATCTCGGAAATGGCTGATACGACAAAAACGGTTATTTGAAATAAATTGTGTGCTTTAAAGAGATCCACATTTTTAATGTGGTACGTTTTTGTCTATCGCATTGGTACGTTCTGTAAGTACGGGGTTGAAAATAAGAATAATGGTGATTTTTTAATATCGTAAAGTAGTCTGTAATTTGTCCTTCTACCTAAAGGGAAAGTATCCAAAAGTTAGTCGCGATTGGTAAAATAGTGACAATTTATACATAAGGGGTTACAAACACGGACCTGGGGCTATTTAAAATTATATTTATCCTATAATTTTTGCCAAGTTCTACAGTCCAAGTGCAGAAATTTGTGCCCTGGTTGATCTAGCAGTATAGTTTTATTTATAAGGGGTTGAAAATAAAGTAAGGGTAATTGTTAAAAACATCCAGTGCTATATACTTCAAAATAAGGATTGGGTGGCTTGTGGAAATTGTAATGTATGCTATGATTTCTGCCAACTCCCTCCGCCAGGTTTGAACCCGCGACCTGGGGAACTAAAAGTACCATGGTACTCCTAGACCACGGAGGAGGACAGAGTTGTAACGGCCTTAGAGTATAAGTGAATAAAGTTATTCAAGCCGGCCAAATATTTTTGATTTGTGAGTTAAAGTTTGAAAATGGGATTGAAGTGTAAGCATAGCTTATTATTTTTGAGTTTCTAGAATATGTACCCGGATTTGTAAAACTCATACAAAAATATTACTTTGTAGCACTTCGGGGACATATGAGGGAAATGTGGTAAATTGAACGATATACAAAACTCCATAATTCTCCTAAAATAATTAAATTTTCTAATTGTTGTAATCTTCCCTATTTACCCTTTTGGTTTCGAAGTATTGCATAAACTGCATATTGCTACAAACACTCGACCAAAAGTGACGCTCAACACACAAAGAAGTAAGGCTCACTTCCCCCAATCTCTCCACCTCTGGCTAGGATTGCCAGCTAGTAGGTGGCGAGTGGCCACGCGAGACGAATTTCAAACCCAAAACCGAAAGAATTACCCCAGCAATACTGTCGCCAACGACACAACAATGTGTCTGGCGTGACAATACACAAACATACACGCTACAATATTTGCAATAAAGTGCCAAAAGTAGTTCCGAATATCCACATCTACGAAATTGGATTGAAATTTAGTTATATAGATACTTCTAACCACTCACAATTTTAAATTTTTGGAAAAAGTATATAGTCTGTAACTATTTGGAAGAATAAAGCAAAAGTCGAATCTTTTAAGAAATTTTCGTTATGTGATGGCTTTAAAATTCCGTTCTCCTTCATGACCAGGAGCAAAAAGCGAATAACGACTTCCCATTTGAAAAAAGTATTATTTGAAAATTCAAACCAATAACATGATATATCTTGGAAATGTTAACTGTACAAAAATGTATTTGACATAAATTTAGTGCTTTAACGAAGTCTCCATTTTTTGTGTAATAAGATTTTGTCTATCTCTTACGGTTTACCAGTTATACAAAAGCCTTCAGAGAATATTCCCAGGAAATATAAGACACAATTTTATTTGTTATACAAGTAACTTAAAAAACATTAACTTTAATCAACTTTTTTCATTTAAAGATTTACTTGGGGTAGGAAGGGCTTCTTGAAAATCTTCATGTCGCATCCTGGAAGATGCTGAACTTAAATACCACGTTTGTATTTAACCGAATTCTCATTTTGAGTTATGCTCTTCACAGACAGACAGAAACATATACACAGGCCCTTCTCTAAAATGCTCTGTTTGGATTCAAGGGCCTCAAAACACGTATTCCCGGTGAGTTCTTGGTAAACATTTTTTGGGTGTAATACAATACTTCCTCTACGTACTATATGTGTGTGGTAGAGAAAGTAAAAACCGATAAAAATAGCGAAGGCTTATAATTGAAAAGAAAAGACTGTACTTTCATAACGGAGTACTACTGAGACAACAAAAATTATGAGCAGAACGCTAATGTGTCGGTGAATCAATAATCTTCAAAATAAAAGCTCATTTTTAGCTCTATGTGAAAGAAGTACTTACAATCACAACATTATTTACAGCATTTAAATATCCAGCGTGTCACATCGTTCACATAGACGTGTACTATAGTAGTTCATGCTTCATATCTGTTGCAGTGTTGAACTTGCACAAAACTATAAAACCTTTCATTGTACATTCACATGACTTTCTCTGCCCACTATCGTTGATTTTATATAGCTTCTACAAACTACTATTTCACAAAAACTTAATTTTTTTCTACTTTATGTTAATCAGATAAAACTTTTTGGAAATAATTTCATTACACACTTTGTAGGCACAAGGGAGATACAGGCCCAAGCGATAGACAAATATTTAAAAATCGGTCGCTCTATGCTGGCCTTGAAATTCTACTCTCTTTCCACGACATCGTGAGAAACCATTGAATGGGGACAACACTTCAAAAAATGACAAGGAATTGAACATTTCAAAACAGTAACAATTGCTGATGCCACAAAAAATTTATTTGCAATGCATTGTGTAACATTTGTATAGTAATTTGTTGTCTATCTCTTACTATGTTTTACCAGTTACACCAAATTATACAAAATTCCTTCGGAAGGATTACATAGGCAATTCGCAAAAAATAAAAGATATATATTTTGTAATGTAAATATCTTAAATGTATGGTATTACAATAAGAGAACAAAAAAATAACAAAGCTTTTCTTGTAAAGGTAGTTTGGAGATGGGTATTTTCTTGAAAAGTTCCATCTTTAGAAGATACTGAACTTAAATACGAAATTTGGTGTTTGTCCGACATTTGATTTTAGAGCTATGCTGTTTTCACAAAAAAACCAACACACACATACGCGGATGTTTTTCTAAGGCAATGTTCTTTATTTAGGCCTTAAAATACGTATACGCTGCAAAAACTCGAATTTCATTTTGTGGGTGGAATACAACCATTCCTCTATTAGAACATGGTAGAAAAAGGCTTCGTCTCTATATGACCGTGAAAATCGGGGGATACCTCATTCCATAAGCCATTTCTGAGGTGGAGCACCCAGAGAATGGAGGCCGTTACCTCCGGTGGTAGGATGAGCAAGATGAGAATGGCAGTGGAATGAGAGGACCTACAGCTTTTACGTGTACTCGGAACCATCTTCGGCTTTGGGGATGCTGCAAATGAGCAACTAGAGGTGAAAGTGTGGATATTATGGATTTAAAATAGCCACCCCAGCGCCGGGAATCGAACCCTGGACCCTCAGTACGAGATCCGGAAATGAAACCACCGCGCTACCCCGGCGCCCTGGTAGAAAAAGTAAAAATTGACAAAACATGTCAACCAAAAGCTTATAATTATTTAAATGAAAAATTCTGTTCAAAAAAGCAGTGCTATTGAGATAACTGCAATGTCTATTTTACCTGAAAATTGTGTTTTTGGATTCAGGGTTCTCTAAACGTGTACTTCTAGTGAAATTTTGGTATCAAAATTTTGGATAGAATGCTACTAAGTACGCAGTAGAGTAAGTAAAAGTTATCATAGAAGCAACCATAGAGCCGTATGCCCATATTGGCTTTGTTTACTTTATACATAATATGTATAAGGTTAAACCCCAATATGTATAAAGGTAAATAAGCACTACAAGCGCGCGCGCGGATACATACTTACGAATGTTATTTTCGGCTTCAAAGTGGTCCATTATAAACCAATATTCGTTTTATCAAAAGTTGAAGCTTACTACAGTGCAACACCTTTACAGACGCAAATATTAAACACCAGATTAACCTTTCGAAGGCATGCCCTGTCCATTGTGGTTACAAAGCACACGGTAGCATCTATCTGCATATGTACGAAACCAGAATATCCATTTGGAAACGAGAAGCAGAGACCAAGAAGAAGCCAATAAAGCGGTAAACATTATATCGCAGTGAAGCCAAACTTGTTCGACAGTTCGACATTTGATTATGGGGGTGTAAGGCTACTTGTTCACCAACTTACCCTTACCGCATAATACAGAGGGGAGAGATGGGGTTGAAAGTTTGGTCTGAACACAAATCGCTCTGGTCTGGCTGCTGCCAAGAAATGGAAGCGGAAATCGAATGCTGGGAGGAAATCATGCCAATCGGATAAACTGGCTTTCATGAACTGGAATGATGGAATTGGAGAAAGAGGTGTGCCCTTTTATCGCTGAAATAAAAGCACAGACGTCTCGCGCAATCAACGTTGCATCCGCTCCAGAGTTTTCGTTACTGGTTTGAGGGGTTGTAGAAGTGAAAAATAGTGCATTTCCCATAAAAATTTAACTTTTTGGTGCGTTCGTCAATGTGTAGCACCTTATACACTCCTCTGTGCTCACTAAATAACTCACCAATCGCTGAACGGATTGAAACATATAAAGCCTAAAATAACCATTTTTAAATGCATTTAAAGTTTGGCTGAAAATCTACTAACTGGGTAGTACATATACAAAGACTTTAGTACCCTGCAATTTTTTTAATTATTTCACAAAATATCTATAATTTTGTTTTAGTTTCTCTAATATTTGCCAATAGTATGTAGAGGAAGTATTCCATTCCAACCAAAATTCGATACCGAGATTTCACCGGAAATACATGTTTTGAGAATATCTGAATCCCCCTTCCCATAAAGACACTGTAGCAGGAAATCGTTGCTCCTCTGGGTTGAAGCTCTCTGCTGCAGCGTTCTGGTCTCCGGCTACCTCTGCTCAGCGGCTGATGATTTCTTCATTCCTAATAAATCATCTATCTAACTAATCTCACTGTTTTCAAGGTTTTTGTAGGTGAGGCAAAATTAAAATACACCGCATCTCCCTTAAAATACGATTTATTATCAAATAAGATATTTATAGGCGGCTAGCTTTTTCCATCTATGATTCTTATAACAGTTCCCACCATAATAGTAAATTAGGAGCCTAATCTAGCTGCACACGTTTCCCCACTCATACGCACACACGTGTATCCGTCGTCTTCCACCTCGTGGAATATCACGTAACAGAGTATGTAAGAGAGTGCGTAAGAGAGTGAAAGTCTGGGACCTGCTTCCCCCTTTTATACCTAAACCTAGTAACGCTCACCTTCGCGCCTTAAAATGTAAGGACATTTCTAATTCGTCTCGGGCCGCTTTACTTTTCTATGTATGGAAATATTCTGTTCCAAAACTCTTCGCTCATGCGTCCCAGTGACACAAACCCAATGTGTCTGTTTCTTTCTTTTCTATATCTGTTTTTTTCTATTTCTCGTTATTCCTCCAAGTCCCGTGCTCCTTAGCTTGGTGAAAGGTGATGGACTCCTACTTAGAATTATCTCTACCTGGAATTAGCTAGCTCGCCCGTCCCTTAATTATCATTATAATTATGTACAATTCTTATTTGATACTGATTAATACATATATATATCCCTGTGTGTGAACAGCATAACTCAAAAAGGTCCATTAAATACGAAATTTTGTATTTAAGTTAAGCATCTTCCAAGTATGAGAGACGAAGATGTTCAAGAAAATATTTCCACTACAAACTACCGCTTACATGGAAAAGTTTTGTTTTCTCCAAGATATCTCCAATAATTTTTATTAAAATGCCATATGGCTAAGATATTTGCATGACGTACATATATATTACGTCTTGAATTGTCTGCCAATTGTCTATGAAGCCCTCATTCTGTACCTCCTTTATAAAATTGGTTAACCGCAAGAGATAGACAATACTCTAGTACACAAAAATGTAGATATCTTTAAAGCACACAAATTTTGCCAAAAGCTTTTGTGGCGTTAACTATTTTGGAGATCTTATTAGTTATTGATTTGAACTTCTTTTTGTCTCAAGTGGTAAGTTACACATGGCTTTTTCTCGTAGTCATAGAAGACGGTGGAATTTCTAAGCTATCACATCTTAAAAATCTGAGTGTCACTGTAGGCTACTGTAGGAAGTGTGTAAATATTGACAAGAAGTTGATGGAAGAATAAGCTTTCCTAGGATTAGCTTTAAAAAAATTAGTAGAGAATGTCACATGAATGCAATTCAATGGAGTTTTACCAATATTCCATCACCTTCCTCGCAGAGCATTTATGCAGTTTAGCTCCATAAAACTTTGTTAGAATGTCAGGTAAATAAGAATATTAAAAATAACGTCTTAGCGTTTTCTGCAGATTTCATTGTAGCTTACTTGAAGTGCGCCGTCTCAGTATTTTTTGTATGTAAATTAATCTCAACCTACAAAGGAAAACAAAGACAAAACCTTAGAGAAAATAAAGGATAAAATTAATTATTAGTAATGACTTTAGGTTCATAGCTGCTGATTATGGAGAGTTACATAATCTGATCAAAATAGAATAAGGAGAAAAGGACTTCATTAGCCAAGAAAATGCAAACACTGGAAACGCGAAATTGTTATTCAACCGAAGGGAATTTTGAATGAATCTAAAATTTAAAATGTAGATTGTGTTAGATAGGCGCTTGTTAGCGGTCTTTCTTCGCTGTTAACAATCACATGGAGAGCTTTACCAAGTGATGTCGTATTTTATTCGCATACTTTGAAAACAGAACAGTAGATTATGATACAGAGGGTAATAGTGGGGTTTTATTTTGCGAGTAGGAATATTTGCGAAACGAAGATCGTTGGCTGAGTTTTACAATCTTAGGAGCAAAATAAAATCACTTTTCACACTTTCAGACAGCGCTTGTAAAATATTAATAATATTATATTGATTTCCGAAACTAATAGAGATCACATTTAGAACGCGGTTCTTGAAACAAGAGTTATGACGTTATAAAGCTAGATGTCAGATGATTTGATGTTTTGTTGATTCGCTCATCATTTTCAGTGAAATTATTTTCACCATGTTTTGCCTTACACAAGGTGTTGAAGAGATTAAATGCTATATAATATTACTTTATGGATTTTTTGGGTAAGTACTTCTAGTGTTACTCTTACTGTTGCTTCTGTAATTTCATCAGACTTTTTAATTTCAGGTTCTTCTAAATTCATAATTTCCGCCATTTAACCCTTATGTAAATTATACTAGATAAAAGAATAACGTTCTATATTAAAGAAAGCAGAAGACTGCCAAAATAACATAAGGTTAACTCTACAATGAATTACGATAAGTTGAAGTATGACGATTTGTATTGTGAACAAATAATGCGAGGACCATGAGAAATTAATCATATAAAAATACATAATGAAAAGTAAAATCTAATCAAACCAAGTCGCGTTATTAAACATGTGGAAATACAAAGGGTAATTGCTATGTAATTGGACTTGACCCAAAGCTGGTCACAATGAAGTTTATGGCACTAGTACGATAATCTAAAGCTTCTAGTTGCGTGTACTGTGTTAGAAGTTCTACTTTTACGCCATGCTGTCTAAAAAATAAATTGACCATTAGGGAGTTGGCGGATTTGAAGTGTAAATCCCTCTATTGCAATGACAGAAGATTAGGAATACACGGCAGCGGAGTGTGATAAGATTCTTGGCATTCTATTGACTTATAGGTATTACTTATAACAGGATCACTAAATTTAAAATGTAGTTTCATTACATTTCTACAGAGATGTGTGTGAAGAATACGTTTCTGCAAAGTTATGTAGGGATTTCTGGTTATCCCGCAATTTCGATATGTGGAAATTAAAGATTTGAAATTTGTTTGGTCGTGTTGTTCGAAACGCTCTCTCCGATAATATATCCAGGATTTAGTACCAGGGTGAAAAAAGAAATAATAATTGTCACAGTCACATGACATTCTCTACCCAATATCATTCATTTTAAGTAGCTTCTACAAACTATTCTTGAGAAACCTTGTTCTTCTATCTGCTTCAAGTTAATCAATATAAACTATTGCATAAATGATTTAATTACACATTCCCGTAAAGATACAAAGGGGAATAGCGATGGTCAAATGTTTAAAGCCTGGTTCCTGTATATGGGCTTTGCAATTCCAAACTCTTTCTATGACATTACAAGAAAGAACTGAACAGCGAATTAATAGCGAAAAGCACATTAAAAAACTACAAATGATTAATAAATTCAAACGAATAATAACATATCTCGGAAATGGCTAATGCCACAACATTTGTTTTTTGGTTTCACATAAAAATTATGGTTTATAGAGATCTGCGGTTTTTATCTAGTTGATTTTATCTATCTATTATGGCTCAAAATTTCTTCCAAATGAAGGCTATTTGCATAAAATTCAGATTATAGATTTTATTTGTAAACATGTTTAAAATGGTGTTTTAACAAAATCTTTACATATATTACACCTTTTATGCAAAAAATGTTTTTTTTTTCTATTTTCATGGACCTCAAAACTCTTATCCAAATTTTAAATTGGAATCTCTTGAATTTGAGACGTTATTATTATTTAAAAATTTATTTAATTTCAATGTTTCAGAGTAAGCAACGTTGTTTATATCCCCTGGAAAGTGGAATGTTTGATCTCTTGTCATCAGGCCAAACATTAAAAAGCCGTTTGTCTGTGCAGAAGTAGATGATAGGAAAGGAAAGGTGATGGAGCATTTAGTGGAATGCATGACAGGGGAATCCGGAGAACTGTCAGAAAATCCGCCCAGACGCCACTTTGTCCATCTAGGATCGAATCCGGGTCGCCTTAGTGAGAGGCGAGTGGTCTAACGACTCAGCCACGGCGTAATTTCTTAACTTTATTAATTAAAATTCTGGTATTAACTTACTTCAGCATGTTTCTTCTATACTCTCCTTATCTTGAGAGGATGCTGCACGAAGTATTTTATATATGACGATAGTGCCTTCTCCATATCGGCAAACTATAGCGTCCGCTTCTTTTACCTAAATATTTACTATATCTGGCGACGAAAGTTGTTGTTCCTCTTTTTTTCCCCTTCAACACATGATATATTTACAACTAACATTTATAAAACGTATTTTAAACAAAGTATTGCAACAAACAGTTCCTTTTTAACTAACTCTGTACATATTTAAAACTTTCTTGTTTTATTTTTCTTCCTTTTCAATTTGTGGCTACATAAAAATGATTAAAACATAGGATTTCTTCCCATTAGCAGCCTAATAGTTATTATTTACATAATTGTTACATTTCCTATTAATACTGACATTCATTTATAAATATTTTAATTTTATGTTCTATGAAAAATTGTTTGTGGTTCATTTCTCGCTACAGATTGATGACGCATTTGATTTCAGGCGTGGGTTCCGTTTCTTCATGTCTGCATTAAAGACAGAGCAAAAAACCTGCATTACAATTGGTAATCTGTTGTAACTCCAAGGAAGTCATGAAATATTTACAGTTCCCAGACATTTAAGACATTAATTCTGGTGTAACGGGTTTGAAAATTACATTGTCTTTTCTGGGTTATACTTCATTGAAAGTACGGGATCCATCTACATCAAGGTAATGCTTAGCACATAATATAATTTCAAAACTAAAATTTGACTAGTTGTATAAGAATATCCTGGAAGCCGCAGATGTAACAAAATGCTTATGTAACAAAATTCTGGAGATGACCGCCGCAAAATGAGCGCAACATTGGGTATAGAATCAGAATGTTGTTGGTTATTATTTTACATCATTGGAGCGGATCTAAGCTTTTCCCCTCGTTCTTTCTTTCTTCCCCTCTTTCTTTCGAGAAATCAGGAATTGATTACCAAAATTATTTGCTTACAAGCCTACGATTTTACCCTGTAGAGTTATTCTAATGGACATTCAAGTGCTCTCGCTTAAAAATGAAAGTGAAAACTTTTATCCAAGTTTGAAAGCAAATACTATTGATTAAGTTGCTTGACTAAAGAAGCCTGGGTAAAGATAACTTACTTTCGTGTTTGTTAAAACCATCGGTTTCAAGTGGGTACATTACGGATCTCTTGGGCGTCGGAGGCCGCAATTCAAAAGCAGAGAGACAAAACGTGCCCTTCGAGAGTCACGCCATGTTGTCCGAGCATCTCTTTTGTGAAGTAGCCAGCCTCCCAGGAAGGGACTTTTCTTCCTCTCAGTTCGCCAAATTGGTCCTCATGATCTTCCCTCCCTACACCGTGAATGGACCCCTCCATATTTATGTCCTCTTGAGACAGGATTTTCCAACCCCAGCTTCTCGTGGACCTTCACATCATTATTATACATTAAGCTTTATTTACTACGAAATAAAATCCTGTACCACATTAACCTAGGGTTAAGGTAAAGAACACAAAATGTATCATGGGAAACTGATCTTAAAGGGGTTGAGGTTTAAGCTAAGGCAATTGCCTAACAATGTTGGCAGTATTTGTGCATGTGAATATTTTTTGTCGACATTCACGAGATACAGCCTTTTCAACCACTCTGTTTAAAAAAGGTTTCTTTTGTATTAATTATGTTGAAACATAGTTTTCACATACGCAAGAAATTGATGTTGGTGTTACTTGGCATACACTTGACAAAGAGTTAGTGTTCAGGAGAAGTCAGGTAGGAACTTCTTTACAGTATGCGTCGTTACTTGATTGGGCGAATTCGTGTCTTCGTTCTCATTCGCGGTTATCGTGGTGAAAGATGTTATTCTCTACTCCATGATTTTCTCCTTCTTCTTCTTCTTATTATTATTACTACCTTGGCTACTGTCGGTATCTTAGTTTGATGAGCATTAGTGGGTGTGGAACATAAGAAAAAATAATTAACTGAAGACACGAAGTTGAACTGCTTAATAATTATTAGATTGTTTTTTACAAATACGAAATAACAAATCATTAATTACCAATATGTAAGAATATATTTTTACTCGACGCATTTCAACTGCTTAGAGAAAGTAAATTGTTTCACATAAGTCACTATTAATTACGATTTTCATTACTGAAGTTACATTACATTCGCTGAGTTAAACACGGTATCACTTCACTAACGCACTTTATAAATTTATTGTTTCATTCAAATGATAGTTTAGGCGCGGAATTATTTCACGCAATGTCGCAGGTTCAAAAAGTAAAGGTAAGTATTAAACGACTGACAAACTGGCGAACAACTGTTTATAGGCTACAACCTTAGCGCTCAGCAAAGTATTCTGAATTTTCTGATTGGTTGCTGGTAACCGCGATTTGAAAATTCAAATAGATTTGGAGGTATTTTTAACTCTCCTGCTTCGTTCTTTGCAACTCACGTCGTTTAATCAATGAACAATTTCCCTGCTTCTAACTTGGCTTTGGGATTCCTAGGGCTTGGGTAGTATAAGTCTTTCTTGCTCCGAACATGAATAAAGCATCACTGTCTGCAAAAGGGAGTTTACTGCAACTTTATCTTTGCTTTGCGAGTTCTCAATGAAAATTTTACGAAGCAGTGAAATATTATTTGCGTCTTGTTACATGAAAAAAGGATAATATAAAAAATTAAAGAATATACTTACACATTTACATACAATACATGATTAAAATGTTGTAATTAAGATTTAATGCCTTGATAAAGAATATTATCCGTTTGATAATAACATATTAATTTAGTAATGACATCTATATGAGATGAAGAGAAATACTGTCTCAAGAAGCGTGATACTGCACAAGTAGGACGTTTAAAAGTATGGATTTTCTGGACTTTTTTAATGTTCTAAAAACAAAATAAACATTTAGGGAATTTAAAAACGTAATTCGTTATAGTGATTGAAGTTAGTGTAGGTATTTAAGAAGGTGCCCTCCTTAGTTTAAGATAAATAAATTTTTAATCCTTTTTGTAATGTTAAATAATTATTCCATAACTTGAACTTAATTTTATAAGTAATATTTCTAACAAACAAATATCTCTTAATATATATGTGTTATCATTTATTCGCCAAACGGTCTGATTTTCGTAATGAATGCCGAAGTTGGACAATGTTCTGTAGACGTTTACCTTCTTCTCTTTTCCTTTCCTTTTTAATTGTACCATTAAACAAGTTAGAAACGAACGGAGGACTTAATTATCTCTCACATCCTAAGAAGTGCGGCGAAATTTCCCAATTATTCAGGGGGTATTCGAGCATGTGCCCGCTGTGGAAGAGGCAAGAACGTTACCATTACCACGCGGCAAAGTGTATTTTAAAACGCCACTGTTATATGCCCCACCTCATAGCAACGCTCAACGACTCGCAGTCTCGTATTACGCAAGGTTTCAATATTCTGCGATAGATGGTGGGATCAGAGATATGCCACTGCAATACAGCTTTCCTATGTAACCAAACTCTAAACACACACCTGCACTTATTAGCAAGTCCAAACCCACTTAGGTTTCTTGTTAAGCTGTAAGGCTTTGTTTGGAATGTTTCATATTGTTACATGTTGGGGTGAAATAGGAATTAATTTAGATCACCCCAACACGCACATGGGGTGGCGCAACTCACTGGCAGCGAGAATCCGAGACCTTGGTGTGGAGATTAAGAGGAAAGCGTGGGTTTTATGCTACAATGAAAAATTACATAACACGCGTTACCTTTATATACCTGGGATTTATTCACAACACATCTGGCGATTCTACATATTGAACAAAGGAAAGGGGTAGAGGGAGATGCCATTAAACCGTATACCGGTCACACACGTCTAACTCCAACGAAAACTTCCACTAGAGTGAATCTTCCTTAACCCCACCAACCGTCTCTAGCCGAAACTAAACAGGGTTCACATCATACCAGACTTCAGAAAGATCTTTCCCTTTGGCGTGGTCCGCACCGAAAGGAAAAACTGTTAAGCCGAAATATGACTAAAGAAACACAACAATGCTACGTCTGGTAGCAACAATACAGCACAACGGTTCGTCTGGTAATTACAATAAAATTAATAATATGCCACAATATGACGCAATCCACTATCGATTTAAGCACAATACTTCAATGCCTATACTTTAATAGTATTTTACGCAACAACACTATAATGGTAAAAGACGATCGTATGAAAATTATGAAACTTGCTATCGCTCGCTCATAAACATTGCGTCTTAATTACTGCCATTATAGTCAAGTTACATACGACTTGTTGGTCGACCTCACTATAATTTCAAAACTTTTGAGTTTTTTACAAAGAGATCTTACCTTTTTAATTGTGTACAATTAAATGCTGATCAGATAGCAGGACCTTGAGCGTGTTTACGAGTAGTGCAACAAATGGAGGTACTATTGAGTCCACGTCATATTTCTTACCTTCTTGCAGGTAACGTGAAAGCAGTATTGAAGCAAAGGATATTAACTGAATTTATTAGAATATAAAAATTACAATGAAAAGAACTTATTTTATTTTAAATTCACGTATTTCATTGTTCATCTGGGGAGTGAATCCCAATGGACTGTTGCTGCGCGCACCGCTAAGAAGATCCTAATGAGTCGCTGAAGTATTATGGATGCCATGACAGTTCAGTCACGTCACATGTGTCAATAGTGTGGTCCACCAAAACCAGCTTTATCAATCTTGGCATTATAAACAGGTTGTTGCTACATTCATAATCGTGCATAATTGGCATCATTATGGCAGGCGTGCCAATCAAAGCAAAGACGTATTTCATGTAGCAGTGGCGTAATTCCGATATTCCAAACTGTCGTGGCTTATAGTGAAGATAAAACCATTTTGCGATATATTTCTCACTGAGCAACGAAGACGCTAAAATATCTGTACATTATTAAATATGGAATAATTAAGATTCTGAATCTATAATTACTTAACATGTTGTGCTAATAATAGACTGCAACACAGTCCGTAATACCTGCTCACTTCTCTCCCAGGAAGGGAATGCATGCAAGTAGCTGTCTTGTTTATCAGTTCAACACACTAGGTAACAACAAATGAAATGCAGGAAAAGAAGCTAACGTTTCATTTACAAACATATGAACATGCTCTCACTTATGTCAGCTATGAAGCTGAATTATTTCATGATTTATTTACTACAATTTGTATGCTAAAATTGTTCAATTAGATTACCGTATCCTTAAGGGACAGTGTCACTGAATTTTCTAACTTTTTTAATTTTAAAGCTACTCACTTGAAAATTGGCACTCTTAAGATGAGTAAATGCAGAAATTGCTATGCAAAGCACAAAGTTATAGCTCAAATAGTTTCTCGTACAATAGTATTAAGTAGTTTTAATTAGCGAAAAACAATTCAAATCTTCTAAAACTGCCTTGCGCATTCAAATTTGTCAGATAAGTATATTACTGACATTTTCTAATACTTTAGCACAGTGAATATAAATATCAGTGTCTGTTTGAAGCTGATGATATTAGTTGGTAGAGAAATAAATGTTTGTTTTTTATAAATTTGTTGGTGTTAAAAGTTTACTTGTTTTCAGTATAAATTAATTTTTGTGAGTCGATGAATAAAGCAATCACAAAATGCATTCTTGAATCTTTAGATAATACATTTTAGATTATTTTACGCAAATTTGAATGCAAATTAGAGCAAAACTAAAGCTTATGAAATAGAGGCGTAAGAGGGAGCACGGGGGCGATTTAAACATGTCGCTGGATTTTTAAAATGGGAACCATGAAAACTTTGACTAATATGATTCACTGGTTTCTATAGAATTGTTATATATTTTAATTCAAAAATATAAATTTGTAATTTTCACCCTAAAAACACTTCGCCAGTATCGATTAAGTCCTTACAATCCTTGTTAGAAATGCTGGAAACTGTCTTTTAGTTCAAACGTGTAGTTTTATTTATGAGTCAATTATATTCTAGGTGCAGCCCAAAACTTAAAGTTTTTCAATTCAGATTTTCTTTGTTTTCTGTCCTTTCTTATTTCTCTAGTCATTTTGGAAGGATTTACCTAGAGAAAGTTCCGCATTTTAAGCCGAAATTAAAAACGAGCTAAACACAGTGAACAAAGCATACTACAGAGAGAAACAAGAAAAAAAGCTAAATCAATTATGTGATCGCTAACCTGAAAGTTTCGAAGTTGAACTCCCCGGGCTAAACACATTTAATTTGCGCTGCAATTAGCAGGAACATTGCTTCACAGTGCTTGACTTTCGGAACAAGGTAGTTAGGTACACGGCTTCTATGTTTCATATTACATGCCTTTCCAATTACCTCATGAAAACAGAGAAGGCTATAAGAAGAGAAAAACAAATTGCCCGGTATTAGTTTTATATGAAAATATAATGACATCCCTCAGATGCTCGGATAGCGATGGTTCCATTAATAATCAAAACATTTTTATATATTAAAACCGAAGCCGGCAAGGCTCCCTAGACTCTCTTTACTGAACATTTTCGGAGTGAAATACGGTGTAACATTTAGGAGCAAGTACAGCATATTGTGAGAGTCCATTTGGACTACCCTACATAGCTCATGTGGGGTGTGGCACACCCCAATGATTCTGTTTTAGTTATTGTGATTAAAAAGCAAAAGTGTTTATTTTGTCCATCCATATCTTCAAGTTGACTAGGAGGAAAGGGTCTGATCAGCTGTAAAAACCATCTAGTAGCTTTTTTTTTGTAGCGTCAAACTCTGTTTGGGCTATGTCACATCCGTGAGCAAGTCGTGCAGAAGTACTTTTAACCATCTGCATACCAAGCTAAAAATATAACACGGAAAACCAAGAGCGGTACCATAGCACCCCAAAGCAAAATGTATTGTTAGACAAGGTAAATCTACAGAAACAAAAGTAATCTTATATAATAACAATGTAAGGTACCAGATATGTGTCTTAATTTAAAGTCTGTATATTTACCATGACTAACAATATATTTTGTTTAGGAATACTGTGGTACCCTCATGGTTTTAGTGTTATATTTTTAGCTAAAACTACATAAAATGACTAATAGCAGCATATTAGATTCAAAATACTTATACACAATAACACACTAAAATTTAAAACATTCATTTCACACTTGTAATAACATAAATTTCTATAATGTGCATTTATAAATGCATGCTTTCTTGTTACACCGAACCCCGCATAGGGCAGGAGACAGCCCCAATTAATATTTCGATTATTATTTATCATATAGATAAATGTTATTAAAAAATTCAGCAATGGTAGTGTTTAGGGGGAGGATTTAACAATATCACATAGTCTGTAAAAGATAAACTATAACAGTTTAAGGTTTGTTATGTATAACTTTGCCCCGTATCTCTTGACGGTCACATGCACTAGTAGTTCTCATTGGCACCTCTCTCATTGTTATGGGATACAAAATAGTTATTTAACATGTTTACTCACCTTAATAGATTCGAAGATAATTATTCTCAAATTTACATTTTGATAACCGTGTGAATTAAACGCACTGGTGTGCAAAACCTAACGACGAAAATAATCTTCCCAGGCTGTGACAGTGCCAAGTAACATAGCTCGATGAAACTTGAATCGTAAATCGTACAAGTATGCTACAGTAAGCAACTAAACAAAATATGCAATGAGACGAACAGAAATGCCACTTTTATTCATAGACCATAAGCTACACTAAAGTCAATACGACATATGATGGCTCTCTAGATTTACATAAAGATACATGGTGCTTAAAAGGGTGTATAATCACCACGGATAGCAATGCATGCTCTGCATCGTACTCTCATGCTGGCCACAAGGTTGGTAAGCAGTTGTTGTGGTAGGGTCTTCCATTCCTCCACCAGTGCTATTGACAAGCCAAATCGCGGAGTGAGTGGCCCGGATTTGCAGGGGTTTTACTTAAACTAGGGGATATAGTTTGTTACGATTTTTTAAATTATTAATGGATGTACCTTAAAACTTTAGAAAAATACTCCTATTCGTATTTTCGACACACAAACACACACACACACACACACATTTGCAACATTTCACTAATCCGGACAATGCTTTTGGACACTTACGCCATAGTGAAGACGTTCTCGGTGCGATAACTTTGATGCCACTCTCTGCTTCAAATAACACTTAATATTACCTGCTCTATAGATAAGTTTTATCAGGTCATCTCTTAGCTCGTCCTGCGTTGTCTAGTCTGCCGGCTGCTACAGTGGTAGAGCTATGATTTCTTTGTCGCAGAGTATGCGTAAGTGTAATGTGAAAGGATAATACCAGTTTAGTTAGCTGAGAATTTTATTGCTGACTAAAATGTTGAGCTTGAGAAGATTCGCTGACTATTGAATTTACGAATTAATTACTTCTATAGCAGTAATTAAGCGAAGTGTCAGTTGCCGTAAGTCGCAGAAATGATACTCGGAAAGATCCCTCTCAATAGCCGCTAAATCTTCCTAACACCAAAGCGTTCATGCGCGCTACACAACTTGGAAATTCTACACGAGAGTAAGTCTCACGGGAGTCTAGAATTTCAGGAGTGTCAAGGAATACGCAACGAATGGATGCAAGAAAGCGTCATAAGAGTGTCTGCACGAATGTATCTCCGATTTAGAATGCGTGCCCTTTTCTCAACCTAAGCTCCGCCCACATATTGTGACGTATGCAGAGATTGTCGCGCATACTTCTCTCTGGTCACCTGGATTCGAGATGGCGGTTAGAACTTGAGTGGGGGAATTAGCAATTTTAGGTGGGGATAGGTTGGTTGGCGTCCCCTACGCTTTAGGTAGCGTGGCTTGGGAGAGGGAGTCAGTGAGGTGAAGTCAACCAGTAAAGACGTATAATCGCCCTCTCCGTGCAGGCATGCATGGCGGCCTCGCCAGACAGACAGGGGACTAAGGAGATAGGTAATGTATAATGTATCCTGTCTTATCTATTAAACCCCTTACCATCCAAATCTTTCCTGTTTTATTTATGGTAGTATAAAGTTCCTTCCTTCCATTTTGAGTCATGTAGTGTCCCTTTTGCCAGTGTTTAGTGAAATTTCTGTACTTTCTTTAGCTGCGTCCCTCGTCGTAGCCTCGCCATGTTACAAGTTTGTTAATTTTCCGGTACCTTTGCAAGCGAGTAGCCCACCTCACAATGAGCATTTAGTTGAGAGGCTACGACAATATCAATACCCAAACAACATTCCCAATGGCAGCCAATCTTAAAATCCTACGGATGCGTCTCTTACCTTGTTGCTAAGCCGTACCTTTCACCATTCTAATTTACAGAGTTTCTGTCTACATGACTTTTCAAACGTATTGAACTCAACTTATAACTGCATTCCAGAAAGCTGTATGTTAACGCGTTCTCAACTCGGCTGTTACTATTGACATGACTCGCTAATGACTTTCTCCGGACAAATCTGTCAACTCAGGCTTATTACATTATATATTGGTTTTATGTACGGAAATTATTTATTGCAATTATTTATCATTTTTTATTTAAATATTTATATATTCCTTTCAATAATTACGGTATTAATAGATACGAGTGAACATTGTAGACTACTCACGACTTTCAAGTCCTTCACTTATAAAGTACATGGGTGCAATGCCGAGTAAGATAGTACAAAATAAGACTCGAGACATGGCTATTTGTAACTTATTATGGAATTATATTCACTGCCAGAAAAATCTAACATGCCCTTGTGAGAAGATACGTTCACTCAACTTTGATTTTACTGTAGACCGGAAAACAGCTTCTAAAAACAAGTTTGTAAGTAGTTGATGCTATCCCTGCGGAAGTTGTAAATGATTCAACAGAGAGAAAACAGCTCAAGTTGAGAATCAGCTTGGGTGGGCGTTCTGATATTATTATCAGACCACTGTGTTTCCCTCTCCTACTATTTCTAAGTTTACCAATGAAAAGCTTTTCAACAGGGCATAGCAGCTGTTGTTGCTTATTGTCGATTATTTATTAATGCCCATGGTATATTTTGGGTCGAAGTGAAATGACTAGAAATACACGCTCGTTGTTGATAGAGTCCCGATACAAGTATAATTATTTTTAATAAAGCAGGGGTTTAATTTAAAATATTTTAACGCTAAGTATTCCTTTTATCTCCTTTCTTTTTTGAGAAATATCTGAATTGCTGTCATGTTAATTTACTTTTGCATTTAATTTAGCACTACTTTAACATGTTTAGTATATCCCTGATTTGGTTGCTTCTGGAGAGACTAAATGCTGAAAATTATTAAAAAGCGACAGTTTGTTTTTTATGAGGTATTATAAAATGGAATTTTAACTTTCTAGGCGCCATATATATATATATATATATATATATATATATATATATATATATATATTTAAAAACTTTAATATGTTTGTCTTTTTTACTCTGAATTCTGCATTATTTCTCAGAAAAAAATCATAACCAGGCTAAGGATCCGGGACAACTTAAGAGTGAAGTGAAGTAGGTATACTATGCATGATAAGGCTGGCCTTGTTGTGCATTGTAGTTTTGTTTACCTTCGAGGCGGTACAATCTGCTTCGTGACTAGAGGCACACTTTTGTCTCTCATTCCCATGGGTATGTTGTACTTCATTTTCCACCATTTACAGTGGCACGCATTGGCATCTTTGTTTACATCAACGGTACTGTGTTTAGGAACTCTATACATAGTAAGGTTACACATACTAGTTTCTAACTTGTTCGGTTCCTTAGCCTCATCATAACTCTTAAATTCTTTTGAGTAGACGCACATTGTAACTCATTCTTTTGGGGAAGGTTTCTTCTATAAATTGGAGCTACTATTAAATATGGAAGTTTCGGTACGTTCAAGCATTATAATGCTTTTTGGGAAATTTATACGAGTTTCTTTTCCTCTATTTTTACTTTCTCTACCACGTACCTAGTAGTTAGAGAAGGTATTGCATTCCAAAAATTCGATATAGAGATTTCACCAGAAATACATGTTTTGAGGCCCCTGGAATAAAAAAGCATTTTATAACAAATTTTGGTTATCTGTGAACCGTATTACTCAAAAACCAAAAGTTGGATAAGTACAAAAGTTGGTATTTAAGTTCAGTATCTTCCAAAGATGCAACACGAAAATTTTCAAGAAAATCTCCCCAACCTAAACTACACTTTACACGGAACATTTTTCGAAAACTTTTATTTTGAAGTCCTCTTCCGGAAGGAGTTTTGTATACTAAGGCCCTGTTTCACAGTATAAGCTTAAACTTCGAATCGGGCTTAACCGGAGAGTTAAGCTACAGCTGAGTTTTACAGTGCGTAGTTCAAGCGCTAAGCCTAGTTTATACGGGACTCGACTTAAACCGTACTGAACTGCGGTTTAAGTTAAGAAGTCGCCATGTTATCTGAGCACGACGATTTTACTGACGAGGAAATGCAAATTATTTTAAACCATATCCACAACAGAAGACGGCCTAAAGTGTTTAGAATGCGTCCAAATCATTTCCACATATGGAATGACCGAGAATTCTACGAGAGGTTTCGGTTAAATAAACAGTCTGCGATGATGGTACTAGAGATTATTTATGATGCAATTAAACATAAAACAGACTGGTAAGTAATACTTAATATTGAATTTATTCTTACACCTTTATAATATACTTTAGCGCTCATAAGGTATTATTACTTTATATTTCAGAAACAAAGCCCTCTCGTCAGAAGCAATGCTTAATTTGACGTTGAGGTTACATGCAAGTAGAAGCATGCTAATTGCAGCTGGAGATTTTTCCGGCGTCTCAAAATCTACAGCATGCAGAGTTGTGAAAACTGTTTCACATTCATCAATTTGGACACCAATTAATTCTTTTATTTCCTCGTCGATTGGCGTAATTAACGATGGCACAGCTGGATCTCCACCTGTACCCCGAATAGCACACTTCTCGTCGGCGTATTTCTTTTTTGTAACTTTCTTCAAATTGTCATATTTCTTCTTCAACACGGTAGCATCTCTGTATATTATTCCACTCTTTGCATTGAATAACTCCGCAATTTTCCCCCACGTTTGGTTCTTCCTGCTCCACAGTACCTTATCAGATTGCTTGCAATCTATTATGAGTTTATACTGCTTTACAATTTCTAACAGAATGCTAACTTCTTGAGAAGTGAAGTTAGCAGTACGTTTTGGCTCTGATTTTTCGGTAATTTTAATGTGTGTATCTTAATAACCTATAAAACCTTACTTTCAGGAACAACGCCGCCATAAACAAATGATGGGAATTCGCTCGATGCGCATGCGCAAGCGTTACCAACTTTAAAGTTCCGAGGAGTTGTTCAGCTCAGTAAAGCCAAACGTGGTTGCCCTACTGTGAAACTCGCAAAGCTTTAACCAAAGCTTAAGTTTTGTTTAAGCTGCGTCCGTAGCTTAGTAAAGGTTCGACTTAAGCCTGAACTGTGAAAGCGGTCCTTAATCTTGTATAACTGATAAAAGTTAAGCGATAGAAAACGTACTACACTAACATTGTGTATATCTTTAATGCTCACAATTTATTTCAAATAAGTTCTTTTTTGTGGCATAAGCTTCCGAGATATTCCTTATTAATATTCAAATTGTTCATTTCTTAATCATTCTTTAAATTACTTTCAACATCCATTTGTTTCTCACGATTACATGGAAATAGTATGGAATTTTAAGGCCAGCATATAGCGTCCAGTTCTTAAACATATGACTGTCGCTGTTGCTTTTGTATCTATAATCAAATGTGTAATGTAGCTATTTCATAAATGTTTATTTGGATTAAAATGTGGTAGATATAAAAATAAGCTTCAGTAATAATAGTTTGTGTGTTCACTAATAAACGTGAAGCAGTACGTTCTGAGTAGATAAATATAAAATTATAACCATAGGTAAAATAAATGGAACAGTATTATTAAATAAGACAGACGTGAATTTTACTTCTACAGGTGAATATGGGTTGAACAGACAGTGCCATCAGCGGCCGGAAATGGGATGGCTTTTCCGTATTCTAGTCAAGTGAGAAGAGAATACGTTTGTTAGTGTACCGTTAGGTCGCCTGAAAATCACATGTGTAGAAAACGATAGCTTAAGGCATCCAGTAAGAAATAAGATAGAAATCAGGTGATAGTGAAATGGGGAGATAGGAAATTTGAAATAGAGAAACCGTAGAGTTTGGAAGACACACTTCTTCTTTGTGTAGTTCCTTGGAGGTTGTTCAGAAAACAAATGTGCCGGGCGATAGTATGCAGCACAGCAATAAAGAAATTCGCTTGTGTGTGGCGAGGGAACAGCAGGTGTCAACTTGTATTAACTGTAACGGAAAATAAACGAGCAGGAAAATAAAACAGTCGTATTAACCACTAACCCTAGATCCAAGATCCATGCAAATCCCTGAGCTAGCATCGAACCCGAGACCATTACTGCAAATCCCGTGTCGCAAAATTGGCGCACAGAGTACCGCCACAAACGATAGAGTGTAGATCATCATATCAGATTTGTTTCTTTGAACGATATTTTGTGATATAAATGACCGATTTTATCAGAACTATTGAAGATAGTCAAATGAAGTTTGACATGATAAAATCAATACCACAATTACGTTACTGATCTAACTTTTGTATTAACAAGTTGGTTAGTTACATTTTAAAATGTTATTTGCTTATTAATTTTAATTAAAATATATATTTAAGAAACTTAATAAGCAATAAATAAACCGCATTGTTGTATAAAACTATATCATGAACTTGGAAGGCATGCATCTACATCACGTAAAAAATTCAGTCCGATAACTTAAATAGTTTCTAAGCTAACGGGTTATGAAGTTAGCAGATTTAGCACTGACGGGATAGGGCTTTTAAAATCCCCTCAAGTGCAAAACTTCATTCAAACAATCCATCTGCAACAGATAGTGTAATCCTTTTTCTAACAGACTAACCTAATATATTCCTGATTCTTTCTTTGCTACTTTTGATAGTAAGGTTTGCTTGCTTGCTTGCTTTAATAAATCCTGCTTTGAAACAAAGTTGTGTTCAGTAATAAAGCGCAGAGCCACTTAGCGTTCGATTGCGTTAATCGTGATTTGCTGTTTGCTGGATTGGAATATTATGGTATACGTGGAGTAGTTTTAAACTGGTTTACTTCTTATTTGAAGAATAGAACTCAGTATGTTCAGATTAACCACACAACTGATTCCTTTAGAGATGTTTTTTTCATTCTTGGTCCTGTGTTGTTTCTGCTGTTTGTGAACGATTTACCTGGTCAACTGAAATATTATTTTTAACTAGATGGCAATATGACAGCTTTGCAAGTGAAATGCAATGAATTACTTAGAGATCCCAAAACCTGGTTTAATAATAATATGCTTTATCTGAATGTTAATAAAACTGGTTTTATTCATTTTCATATGCATCAAAAAAGGAATCCTGAGGAATTAAGTATTAATATATTTGGTCAGAATCTGGCTGTTTTAGCATACTAAATTCTTAGGAATTATTTTTTATGAACGTCTTGGCAACCCCATCGTATTGAATCAATTAAAAAATGAAATGTTTGTGTTACCAATTACGGGTCTTGAGATCCTGTCTTAATGTTAAGGCTGTACTCTTGCTTTATTTTGCACATGTGGAATCTCGGTTGGCATATGGTGTTTGTTTCTTTGGGTCAGGATCCACGATTCAGCAGGTATTTATTACCCAAAACGCATAATACGATGCATTGCAGGTATTGATAGCAGGGTGTACTGTAGGGATTATTTTATTAGCTTTAATATATTGACTACCTGCGGATTATATATTTTTAAATTAATGTATGTTATATTTATTAGCAGAGATTACTTTCACGCGCATGATACACGTATAAGACATAATTTTAACATTCCAATGCACCACTCGACGAAGATAGATCTTGAGGCAGTATTTTTAACACTTAAATGATTTCAGTCAAATTATATAATATAAAATTCAATAACAGCCCGCCTTAAAGTAATATGTGTATAATATAATATATAAAATATATGTAACAGTCATTGTATTAATGTTTATATTATTATGTACATGTTTAATAATGTTATGTGAATGTATTGCGTAATTTAATAATGTAGGAGCTGTGAGAATAATAGGTTAAAAGTTGCTAACAATGAGGTAGCCTTGAGACAATAATGAATTAGAAATCTTAATAATGCTACTGGTAATTCTTGGAAACAATAATGTAATTTTTGAGACAGTTTATAAAATAGCCAATCAACAACCAGAATAAAGCTTAAGTTAAATGAAAGTATTCTATTGTAGTAGGATTAGCCAATCAGAAACTGAAATAGGGAACTGTACAAATTCAGAAGTTAGTTGCTAGTAGACAGCGTTCCTAACCGGACGCGAGACGCGTCGTCGAGAAGTTTAATACATACTCGGTGTGAGACAAAATAGTTTACGTGTTAAAAAGTGCAAGTAATTAATAAATAATCTCACAGCTCTCTATACCAATGAAGTGTTATTTAAATCGTGCCAAGAATTAATAAAAGGAGTGAAGTAAAAATTACAAGCTGTGTAAGTCTACATTGTTAGCCGTACCACTCTCTGCAAAGAAATTCATGTCTCTAACAATAATACTGACGCAGCCGAGACAAACACACACACACACACACACACACACGCATATATATAATACTTAAAGAAACAGTCAAATTACCAAGTTAATACTTTTAAACTTGGGGCAAACGCTACCGGAAACTTTTTGCCATACATGCGGTTGCAACTACTTCAAGTTCGGCTCCCCAACAGTCGAAATACAATACAACTACTTCCTCAATCTCCTACGGTTTATGCTTTTGAAATTGTTTAACGCCTTGCCTGTTAATGTTAAATCTATAACAACTTTTAAGTATTTTAGAAGTAATCTTAAGAGAATTTGTAATTAAAATGTGTCCTTATGATTTGCATGAACTTAAGTAAGTTGTAATTTTATGACTTATCTTACGGCTTACAAGCTCTACAAGATAAAATAAATCTATCTATCTATGTAGTATTACGATTGATTAAAATGGTAATTTAAGAAGTCCATTTCTACGGATGCAATTCGTAAACGAGCTGCAGTTTTGCATGTTTATACTTGAACTTGATTATTTCGTATATTGTTCTACTGCAATTAAACTACTGGTCTTTTAACAACCCTACTCGAAGCATTCTACTTTAAAACCATTCTATTCTCATATTCAGGCAGAAGCAGAGGAATCTCGATACGTTCTGCAGTTTTAATGTTTTTATACATCAAAGAGTGCTCTCCTTTGTTTCTCTTTGGCTCAAGGAAGGAGACCGTCTGCTTTCATTAAAAAGACTGTCAGTTGCTGAAACTTGGAACAGTCTATCCTCAAGCTACGCTCTTAATGGAAATTTAAAATTGAACCAAACAATGAGAGACCTAAATTAAGGGATAAAGCTGCGAAACGAATAACTCAGCCTTTATCAAGGGTGCGCAAAACCAAACTTATATGTGGTAAATTGGGCACTATTGTGCATAAAATAGATTAAAGTGGTTCATATAATGTGTTGTAATATAATCATGTTTATACAGCTTATGCATATTATTTTATTGTAAAAAGAATTTTTTGAATATACATTTTATGGATAATAACTAAACATGACTTCAGACTAACTTGTGGTTATCTCCTAGGCTATTTAATAAGCAGGTAGGAGTTGCTGTGGAGTGGTGTGTTGGAACGACCTAGTTCCCAGAGCTAACGCATTGCGTAATCTTGAGCATTTTTATTTGCTCTACCACCTATCTGCTAGATAGAGGAAGCACATATGGTATTCCACCCAAAAGTTTGATAGTGGTACTTCAGCATAAATACGCGTTTTTAGGAACTCTGAATTCAACAAAGCATATTTAGAAAACTGTGTGTGTGTGTGTTTAAACAAAAATTTATATATTTTAAAAAAACACACAGTTTATTTAAACTAACCCTTTGTGGCATCAGCCATTTAGGAGCTATGCATTATTATTGGTTTATTTTTCAATCCTTTTTTTAATCTTTAGAGTGCAATGTAATAGAAAGAGTATTGGGTTTAAAGCTAGCATATAGCGACCGGTTTTTAAACATCTCCATATGGATTCCGTTTTCTTCTTTTCCCTTTTACCTTCAATGAATTGTGTAATGAATAGGCGGAGGGAATTTAGTAAGTAAACCATCAAGTTATGAACCATCAAAGGTTGGTGGCAGGGAAGGTGGGAGCGCTTGTGACCCTGAAGTGTTCTCTGAAAACCAATATGATGTACAGTTTGAAGGCCAATACACCCTACTTCGATAGCAGATAGACCAGAATTAATGAGTATTTAAAGGAAGAAAAGTAGTAGTACTACTAGTACTAGCGGCGAGGTGTACTGTCCGTATGAGGCAACGCTGCACTGCTACTATTCGCCACTGCCATATTAGTGGACACGCCTCAAACGTCAAGAGATTTGGGCCGCATACACACATACACATTATACACACCGTGTTAAATTATAGGGACAGGAAAAGCATGTACGGCAATGATGCGATTGTTGTATTGTACAAGAGTAGATTCAAACTACTCACACTACCACCACCAGCACCACCAGTAGTAGTACTAGCAGTACTAGTACTAGCATTGTGAGCAGTAAATATATACTCACCATACATATAAGTATGTAGTAGTATGTACTATAATAATTGCTAACATAAAGAAGGAAGAAAAAAACATAATAACAATAATAATAATAAGCATGAATTACAATTATATTACAAATATATACAGTGCTCTGACCCTTAAGACCCGTTCTAATGTACCGTACCCCGTCTTCCGTTCTTCAGGGCAATTAACTCCCTTTGACGAATCACACTCACATGACTTTCTCTACTCTTAAACAAACTACTTTTACAAACGCTTATTCTCCATCTACTTCATGTTAATCGAGATAAACATTTGCAGACTCTATTTTATTGCTAATTTTGTTATAGATGTAAAGAGAATATATATTTACAAAGGCAATATAGAAATACAGTAGCCATTAAGCATAGAAATTACTCTTAATAGCTGGTTGCTATGTGCAGCACCATTCTCTTTGCCACGGAATAATACTCTTTGCGTATCCAAGACAAAAAAATGAATAACGAATTCCCATTTGAGAAAAAGTATTTGGAAAATTTAAGGGAATAACAAGAAATATATCGAAAATGGTTCTCTCAACAAAAAAATGTATATGATATAAATTGTGTATTTTAACGCGATCTACATTTTTTGTGTAGTAAAATTTTGTCTATCTCTTATGGTTTACCAGTTATGCAAAAGTCTTTCACAATGAAAAACACTTTTGGAGACATTCCCAGAACATTCAAGATATACTTTTTATTTGCCATAAAAATGTCTTAAACTTATGATACTTTAATCAAAATCGTTAGAGCCGTTTTTGAGAAAATAAAAGATTTCGAAAAATCTTCCATGTAAAGGGTAATCTGGGGTGGGGGATTTTCTTGAAAACCTTCGGGTCGCATTTCTGGAAAATATTGAACCTAAATACCAAGTTTGGTGTTTATCCGACTGTTCGTTTCTGAGTTATGCTGTTCACAGACACACACGGGCATGTTTCCAAAAATGCTTTTTTTGGATTCAGGGGGGTCTCAAAACATGTATTTCCGATGAAATCTCGGTATCGAATTTTTGGGCGGAATACAATACTTCCCCTACTTACTATACGTAGTAGAGAAAGTAAAAAATCACCAGCAATACAAATACTATGCCCAGTTTTGCTTCCGGTGAGAATGCCCAAAATATTTCTTTTTTTAATTTGAGCTATTTTAACTGCTTTTGAACTCCCTTGTATACGGTTTCCTCTAATGTCGTATTTTTACTTTGAAATTAATAACAATATGCAGCATTCGAAGTTATGATGATTTTAATTTTCATTTTATGCTTCATTTAGCTTGCTTTCTTGTCCTTTTTATCATAACCTCCTCACTGACCGTATAACCAAGAGTAAATACGGATAAAGGCAATTAGTAGGGTAAACAAACATTCTATATGCATTAGTCACAGCGCAACAAGATTTACAGAAGTACCGGGTTTAAATGAAACCTGCGGCAATTAGGCAAAGTAAATTTATAAAGCAATAACAAATTTTCATTCAACAGATGAATAGCACAGCATCTACCATTACCTGTGGTACAGAAGATTAACACAAACATTTATTTAAATTAAGGAGGTGTGCTTTACTTAATTACTCTTAATAAAAGGAATACATACTATTACCATTGTAAAGTAAGAAACTTTCAACATAATGTACTTTTCGATTGTAAAGTAAATTCCGAAGAAGACCGTATAATCCTGTTATAATCTGACTATAATCCTAAGGAAAGGCCTAGAAGGTATCCAAAATTTTCGTTGTAGCCACAATTATGTAATACGTTCTACATTGGATGACTGATACGTGTGTTTTACAAACAATTAGTCCAAATCCTGGGTCGTATAAGATCTCCGTAAGGCAAGAAAGGATAAAACAAGAAAATCGAGGGAGACATTCTAAAGCAATAACACAAACTTGAAATGAAATTGTAGTCTATGGGGTCGAAAAAATGGTAACCCATAGTTAACCTAAACATACTGGAGTCTGTGAATGGAAAAATATAAAATGCTAAGAGATTAAATAGTCAAGAGTTTATTACACGTAATACATCTAGTCTAGCGTAACAAATTTCTTATTTCTGATGTAATGCATGACCACACTTGATCTGGATTTTGACTTACTTCTTCAAGCGGAACCTAATTCAGGCATTTCGCTACAGTGTCCTCCGAGTCATCATTCTGTATGTTCCAGACACTTAGCTTAAATTTCTAGCAAACTATGAGGCTGTCTTGCTCAAATGCCCAATGAGTAGCTCTTATGCAGGGTAACTAGGTTTACCACGTTGGAACGAAGACTACGAATTACGTTGATTCACAGTTTATTGATGATACATTTTACAGGCAAGAATGTTCTCGGAGCAAAGGCTAACTGAGAGCTTTACGGGAATAGTGACGTAAACATATTTTCCCGTTCACTAAATAAAAAGAAAACTCGCTCCCAATTATCACGGCGATATATAAAATATTTAAATGTTCCCGGAATATTACTTGAACTTATGCTCACATCTCGAACACGTGCTCGTGGGAGCGTCGATGGATATATATACTCGCCGAAGTCAACAAAATACTAGAGAAGGAGCTTCACGTTTCTCTCCAATTTATACCAATTTTTACCCACGCGCTAAGGGGTTTACATTTATACTCGAACCCAGCCAATAGACGCTATACAGGGCTTGGCTCTCTTTTGTGTAGCGGGTGATGACCTCGCCAAGGGTGTCCAAGAGCTTGACTTAGCCCTTCCGAATTCATGGAAATTCGCAGTTAGCCTCGCTCAGAATCTAAATTATATTATAAGCAATGAAATACTGCTTCAACTATTGCAGATCCACAAAATGTGTAAACAATACGCGAAAACTTGTTTGTTGTTTTCAGCTGACCGCAACAAAGCAAGGGAACTCTCTGCCTATGTTTTCCAGTGTATGCAAGACGGCAGGAGATGTTTGCGTATTAAGCAGCTTTAAACAACAGGTTTTATTCTACAATTTACCAAACATTTTAAACAAAACAACCACATAAACCAAAACATTCTGCAGATAACTTCTCGTTCAGCTTACTGCATGTATTTTTCAGCAGGTAGCAAATCCTATGTATTAGTGCAATTCAGAAACTAAACGTGCAATAAAACACATCTATCAGAGCGAGCGTAAATTAAACTATATTAATAATTATAGTATTATTCCCTTCAGTAACAGGAACCCTTTTGTTATTTATATAATACGGTGCACCAGTGCGTTAATGCATATCGTTTAAAATTTCACTGGATAACACACCGTTTTATAACAAACAAGCATTTCAGTGCTTTGTTTTCACAAAATAAATTATTTACAAATCTTAATCACACATACTTACAACACATTTATTTTAAGTTCCTACCTTCTATAATAATACTTTTTCAGACCTCGGAGCAAGAACATGAACTCTTAAGGAGGAATGCATGGAGTTTGTTTGCTGGTTCCCCAAGTTTATCTCCTATCTAGACGTGCATATAATACAAGCAATCAACAAGCATTAGAAAAATGTTCGGGAGTATAAAATGAACTGTAAGAAATGTATTATGCATCTTGCCTATCCGTCTTCAAATAAAATAAAATAAACCTTTAATATAACTAAACTAACCTTATTAATATTCTTATAGATGAAATCCCTTCTACTCTGCTTTTGTTCAGCAAAATGGTTTAAATCAGGGCTTTCTCAATATAACATATGTCTACAAAATTAAATCTGTATTTTGCTATTTACACTGTTCATTACGATTTCTTAGCTAATTAATTTAACTTTACTTGCACTGAATTGAGACGGTATTTTACACAACACATGCTTCCGAACCCTGTACGTGCCTGAATCACAGCACTGCGATTATATGACGTGCAAATAAAAGCCACCAACATTGATTGTAGTATAACGGAAATTATTTATGTTCTGCTCCGAGTTGTTTTAACTCCACAATGCTATACTTTAAATCGCAATATAACCCAAGAGTTTAATTAAATTGTAAATAAATTCATTTAAAATAATTAAATTTTAGACATGACTGAGTACATATTTTTCGTATGGTGGCGGCAGGGAAATTAAATGACTCCGCATGGAAAAAACCGCGTGGAGAAAGAACAAATAGCGAAGCGTCTCCGCCCAGTTGTTTTGTACCTCTCTAAACCTCTCGCCTTCATTCGAAGTATTCCCCTCACACGCCTCAGCTCTAACAGTATCTTCAAACGCAAGGTTTTCGGACTTAATGTATTCCGAAATTTACTCCATAATGAAAACATTTGCGCTACTCATTGTATAAGCGTTGCAAAACATTTCAAACAAAACGAAATCTATGAATCGGGAGTGCAGCAATTAATACTGCAGTGATATCTGATGTTATTCTTCCTTTCCGTTTTTTGCTTTTTTATTTTACGGAGCGTTTATTTATGGGGAGGGCGCCGCCCTAGAGTCCTCCATCGTCAGCCACCACTAAGCGCATGTAAATTTGATAAAAAATAAAAAACTGCTGTGTATAAAGCACTTTACTGGTGCTGTAGCACGATCATCTTCCCGAGGGATTTTATTCCCTCTCTTCCTCTCTTAACATAGTCAATCGTAGTGACAAAGTTGTTAGGAAGGAATGCATGTGTAAGTGTACTCCCGTACTTCACAAACATGCAGGTTGAGAGGGGTCAAATAAATAAGCATTTACAGTACAAAGAACCAGCGTACTTTTGCTAAGCAATCAGCCGCCTGCAGGTTCCTGTATTACTTAAATACTTCTAAAACATCAAAGGAAAGAACATTTTATCATTAATTTCCAAAACTACTGTTTTATTTAACCTAAACTTCGATGGTTTTAGCATAAGAAGACGTTACGGAATTACTCCTCTTCAACGCCGTTTCCTTCCTCGGAGGTGCAGAGGAGGGGCACTTTTGCTACCTAAGACTTACTCGGGTTTACTTTGAGTGTGGCATTTATAATATTAGCGTGTTTACGAGTTAGATGTATAAGATGCCGTTTCGCTCTTGTTTTTTAATAGAATATTAAGGATATTCGGTATTGAAATTAATGAGTTCTAATTTCGAGCAGTTTGTTGATGCTTCTATAACCTATTTAACACAATTATACCATGAAATTAATTTTGGTGTTCCTATGTACCTAATTTTCAAGAAAATAATATTTAAAAAAATATAATTTAGTAACACGTGACAAAAATGTTAAACGCTTTTAAGTTTTGCATATTATTTTTAATACAGTTTATTACCATAAAAGATAAAAAAGTTGTGCATAACTACAATTATAGCTGGAGGTTACCGTTAAGTTTGATTTAAAATATAAAACGTATTTACGGACATACAGTTATAAATACAGGAGTAACTATTACTGGAATTATTACAAATATATTTTTATTAGTACAATGGTGCAGCCTTCACCAGCTCCTTTTAATTTGCTTATCTAGGAAATCGTAAGAAGATAACTATCCAGGAATAACCTTAGGTAAGTGTGAAATGTGTGTGAAATCTTATCTGTTGACGAGATATTATTTTTACAAAATAATGAAAATTATATGCAAAAAAAACAATGCATCAGCTCAAGAAAATTTCTAAGGACCATAAATTTTAAAATATAAATTCCGAAAATTAAAGTAATGGCTTCTGTCCGTAAGTCTATTATGAGATCCAAATCTCAAGTATAAAATGAAATCACAAAACACGTATCTTCACTTTAAACAGTTAAAATTATGTGCAAGTTAAACATTCGAGTAAACTGCAGGTCATGGCAACATACGGCACAATAAATAAAACTTCGAAAACAAAAACCGGGAGTCGCACGAACATGAAATTTTAAGAAGTTATAGCAGAAGCATTTTTATACGAATGCCGAAGTTGGGTCCTTATTAATCGACAACGAAATAAAAAAGAAGCAATAGAAATGAGATTTTTAAGAGAGGTAAAATGTTGTGCAAAGCTAGATAGAATTTTAACTTAGGACACACATTAAAAGATAAATAGACGAAATTAAAATAAAATGAAAAAACATGAAAAAGGAGAATAATAGAATGCCAAAGAAGGCAGCTAATTATAAATTCAGAGGAGGAAGTCTGGGTCGTGCAAGGAAAAAATGGCAGAACCTCTGAAGCCGAAACAGGTGTTGCTGCCTAATTCCACGGAGAAGAAGCATAATTAAAAATTTTCTTGGAGAAAATAAAAAGTATGCATCACTTTATTCCTTAAAAAACAATCGTGTATTGAAATATAAAAACCCTAAATCCAAAACTATGTTTTGTATCACGAAAAGACTCCTTGATCACTTTATTTACTTTCAAAGAATGTATACTGAAAATTTGAAATAAATGAAAGAAAAACTGTGTTAAATGAACATCTTATAATAGTGATAATGTAAGAGAAGAATATAACGAGAAAGTTAATTTTAAGATTTTCATACAGCTGCACATGTCCATTTAAAGATTGCGTTTGTGCGTTTTAATGACCAGAGGGACAAAACCGAATTGGAGATTTTTCTATTAAATTTTATATGAAGTAATTGTTTGTAAATTTAGTCGCAAATTCTGTATCGTTTATCGTTAATACTTGTAACTTCTGAAGCATTCACAGTACAAATACACATTTTCTGATGTAGTGTCAAATTCCCCTTTTCCTGCACTCGCATTTTAGAAAATGATTACGTATGTACAACAGCACTAAAATATATTTGTTTTAGAAGGAACTCCTGAATTTTTGTGACTGATTAGCATATTTTCATGGGCCGTTCTTAACATTCAAATGTTAAATGCTATTCGCTTGATGTCATTGCGATTAATAATGCGCGTAACAGCTACGACCCGAGCTTATCGGAAGATAAGGAGCCGATTGAAGAGATAACGGGAGATAAGTAGTCGAAGTAGCGCTTTGGAAAGAGAGTGGGATTTTTCCGAAAGGTTATTTCTTCCCGCCACCCGCAAACATTCTAGAACTCCCTCGTAAAGTTCAGCGGCTATATATGTATAGACGTGCGCGTGCGTAAGGCAGTTAGCGAGTGCATTTTGAGGCAGTATTTTTAACACTTAAATAATATCAGTCTAATTATATAATATATAAATTCAATAACAGCCCGCCTTAAAGCAATATATGTATGTAATAATATGTAAAATGTATGTAACAGTATTGTATTAATGTTTATGTTATTATGTACAAGTATAATAATGTTATGTGAATATATTAAGTAATTTAACAATTTAGGAGCTGTGAGAATAGAAGCCGAAAGTGCTAACAATGAAGTAACAATGAGGTAACTTTGAGGCAACAATAAATCAGAAAGTTTAATAAAGTCCACTAGCAATTCTCGGAACAACAATGTAATATTTAAAACAGTTTATAGATAACCAATCAACAACTAGAAAAAGCTTAAGTTAAATAAAAGTATTCTATTGGAGTAGGATTGGCCAATCAGAGACTTGAAAAAGAGAAATTTACAAATTTAAGCGGTAAACGTCAGATTCTAGGAAGCAGCGTTCCCGAGCAGTTCGCTCGGTACGTATTCAGTGCGAGACATAAAAAAATTCATTACGGCGTGAATAATATAAAATTTACGTGTTAAAAAGTCTATCTGTGAAATGACATTTAATCGTGTGAAAGTTTAATAAAACGAAGTTAAATACCATTATAATTTATGTAAGCCTTCATTCTTTGGCCACACCGCACCCTGCTAAGAGATACGTGTTTCTGCAAATTAATATTGACGCAGCCGAGGCAAACATAAATATATAATATTTAAAGAAACATCAAAATAAAAAGTTTATTTTTTAAAAGTAGGGTGAAGGGCACCGAAAAAGTAAACGTTGTGGCGAAGGCCACCAGAAAAGTGAACGTGGGGCCAAGGCCACCGGAAAGTTCGTACCGTACGTGGGGCTGCAACTATCTCAAGTTTGGCGCCCAAAGCATGGTGCTAATAACATAAAGAGTCAACTTCAAATTTCTGATGCGACAAAGTGCGTTCTGTGAGTGAGGTGCTGACGACAGTTTTAATGTACGCGAATACTGCTACTAAGAGAAATTAGAGATTCCTTGTGTTTGACGTCCCAGCGGGTGAGGTAGAAAGGAGAAGCTACTTCGCACGAGGAAAAGTGAAGCGACAGTCAAAATCGAATAAACCCCATTAGTGACGTGACAGTGATAATTGAACAAAATCACAATAATGAAATTATTAAAAATTTGGAAAACAAATATATTCGAGATGTATGATGGGTAGAGCTGCGACATCGGAGTCGTTAAAGTGTATCGTCGCTCAGTGTTCACGTAGACGAAATACCAAAGGAAAGCGTAAGAAAGTCAAAGAAGTTGGAAAACTGTGTATTGCAGTGTGGAGAAAATGTTTCCTCTATTATTAACGAAAACCTTTATTGCAAACCGTGCAATAGCACAATTACTTCTGTACATAGCAGATCGAGTAATGTGTCAAGACATGTCAATTCAAAAACACACAAGCGTTGTAATGCCAAAAGTGAGGATAACTGTTACAGCAAGTCACCTCCATCAAATCAAACGTTTAAGAACTATGCGCGGCATTTATTTCTGCGGATACTCCGTTATATAAACAAAGTTGCGGGTTGTAATTCATTGCAATTAATTGGCATAGAATCTTATCCATGTGCATATTGTGACTTAACATGTTGCATTAATGACTTAATAAAGATTTCAGTTATATAAACCAGCTGTATGTGTTATAAATAGTATTGCAGAAATAAAGTAAATGCTCAAGAGATATGCGCAATTATTCTGGTACAGATTGTGGCGCTCGCGGCCAATGTCAGCTCTTATCGCTACATTCTTACCTTCCTATTCACGTAGCGACTCCGATGTCGCAGCCTTAGTGATGGGCTCAACGCCGAAATCCGGATATCTGGGAAATACCTTATGCCACAAAGAAAGTTATTTGAAATAAACTGTGTTTTAAATGGATTTTTTGTAATAAGGTGTCTATTTTTATGAACGCTAAATCAATTATATAAAATTGTACAAAATTCTCTTCGAATGATGAAAGCTTCAAATGTTATTCCCAGAAAATTGAGATATACGTTCTATTTGTCATGTATCTTACAACTAATGGTATTTCAATAAAAATCGTTTGTGACAGTCTTGATAAAATAAAAGAATTTTGAAAATTTTTTCATGTAAAGGTAGTTTGGGGTGGGCGGACTTACTTAAAAGTCTTTGTATCGTAAATTTTTGAAGACATAAACCTAAATCCAACTTTAGCATTTAATGGACTTCTCGTTTTGACTTGGGCTGTTCACACACAAGAGTCTTATTTTAAAAATGCTGTATTTTGGATTCAAGTATGTGCACAATACATCCTGTGCACATATTTCCGGTGAAATCTCGGTTTCGAATTTTCGGGATGCAATGCAATACTTCCTCTATCTACTAGGTAAGTGGCAGAGAAAGTAAAAATAGATTACTAAATTGCAAAGCAGTAGGACTAAGTTGACTGTGAACAAGACATGGCGTGATAAATACGGGGAACAGAAAGTGTTCCAGAAGCCAGAGCTTTGTTCCTATAACAACCAAGATCGCGAAGTTTAAAAGGAATAATACAAGAGATGTGTTAAATTAAGAAAGTTACCAACTTTGAAAAAAGTTGGTGGGAGGAATGAGATGTTCCTTTCTAACGCAGCATATTTCACAGAGGTGCCATCTTTGAAGAATGAAAAATGACTCTTGTGAAGAGTTAAATGTCAAGTCGATAAGATTAAAAAGCTAATTTAAGCCATCGTTTCTGGCTTTAAGGAGGTGGAAGGCCAACATGAGAAGCACAGCCTCTTCTATAACAGAATTACACCGGCTTGTTTGTTACAGTTACATTTGTGACAAAAAAAAGCTATAATTAGTGGTAAGCATAGTAAGTATCACATAATTACTGAACTTCAACAATGTCTAAAAAAACTCTTAATGAGTTCCCTTTTGTAGTTTTTCCACACAGATATTTTCGCAACATATTGAAAAGGAAATGTATGCAAGTGTAATTGTTTTTTGTAACTTGAATTACTGATGCCAAACCTGATGTTTATTTGTTTTATTTTTCGTTAGCTGGTAATGCAAAAGGTATCTTTTAACTTCTCTGAAGCTGTAAACGTCTGATTTCTCATATGCATGGCTTAACAGTAGCCATGGAGCGGAAACAAAGTTTAACACATCTCCCTGTTTAGTTCTTCGGTTTGCGACTGTGTCGCCTTCAAGTTCGACCACCCCGACACACAAATATGGAAGGAGAATGACATCGACTGTCACAGTGGCGTGACTGGTTTAGAGCAGTATTGCATGTAAATACTTCGCTCACAAAAATATTCGCCTAAGACGCTAAATTGGAAACATAAAATAAATATGGTGCTTCATACATAATATGGTGCTCCCATAATAGTATATGTATAACGTTGTGTATCATACTGAGGGACAAGGTTTTAATCTGGCTTGTACAAAACCTCCAAGATCGGTGAAAAGTATTAAAACGAGGTAGCGTTAGTTGTTTAGGACCCCAAGCTTATTTTGTATTCACTAATTCATTATCTGAAAGTATCTTTCACAATTAAATGTTAAACTTAAAGATGTAATATCTAAGAATCACACACCTTCTCTACCCATTAGCACGTGTTTTAGTAACAATTCCGTAAACTATTCGTATAAAACCTTACTGTTCCAACTTTCCTTACATAATTATAGTCTTCAGAAATATTTTAACACATACTTTGCAGTGGAGCAGCTTAAAGAAAGCTGAGAAATTAGACGTTAGGTCCAATACCGGTTGATATAATTAACCCAGGCGTAGACGTGTCTGCTATGGAACTGTGAAGAGAGCAATTCTCCCCCCCCCCCTTGTCTTACCTTTAAATGTAAATTGAGTTTTATTTATAGACGCTCTTTAACTACTATGGTTCTTAGCGTCCCATTCGCTATTGGGCGTGAAAGACCGGGAATTTTGCTGAGAGGCCTCTTTATCAGGCGTGAGGTTCTTTAACGTGCTGTAAAGTCACAACACGGGACAACTGGGTTTACTTCCCTTCCGAAGGAAGCCATGCTAAGGATTTTTACGCCCGAAAAAGTCCATCGCCCTCCGCCGGGTTTGAATCCGTGACCTTGGGAACTAAAGGCTAGCATGTACCACTAGTCCACGGAGGACGACCTTTTTGTCAGCCACACTAGAATAGAAGATTGACTGGCGCGTAAAAACAGCGAGGTCATTCTAACCTAACCCTATGCTATTATATTACAGGCTGTTTGCATATTAATATAGATAGATAACAATGCTTCCACTTAAAATGCTGGAACATTTAACTAAGAGCAAAACAATCTTCTGGAATAGTATAAAATGTTTCACATAAATTCTCTATTTAAAAAAAAACTACTTTTCATCTGTACTAAGGTTTCTCTCGTTTCTAATTCAATAAATTTTAAACTAAATAAATGAAGACGATTTATGGGCGTTAGAAAAAAATTAATACATGTGTTTTATCCGTCTTGTGACTATCGCGGACTTGATAATTTATTCAAAATCGTTATCGCAATTTTTAGAGAAAAGGATAAGATTTTCCATGTATGGGGTTATTTGCGGTGAGGCAATTCTCTGAATATATTCACTCTGTTTTCTTAAACGATTTAAGGCTTAAATGCAAAGTATAACATATTATATCCAATTTTCGGCTTACGAGTTGGGCTTTTCATAGAGAAACTGATACCCGCGCGTGTGCTCCTTTTGGGTCGATTACAATATCTTTGTGCCTTATGTAAGCGGTAGATAAAGTTAAGACAGAGTTGCAATGGTGTGTCAACAGTTATTAATAACGGATGCCACAAGATGGGAAATACTCTGCACACTAGCTCATATTAAGGAAATTCTATCCTTTCTATAATCAAAATATATTTCCAACATTTCGCATAAGAATAAAAACTCAATATTCTTGTAATCATAACGTCACATAATGTGCCACCTGCGCCATTCATATGATTTATTTTTAATCCTTCTAATGTATATACATCTAAAATGTATGAAATGTATACTCAATGTATTCCTGATCTTGGATATTTCTCCAGAACACACATCTCCCTCGGTAGTCTGAAGTTGCAAAGACTCCCTTGGGAATAACATTGGACATCCGCTTATCTCTCGGGATGAAAAAACAGTTGCATGTCTCTTTTTTACATGCAAAATATTAAGCAATCAATTGCATTTCTGAACGCTGCCTTAGCAATGCATTCTTTGTGCTAAACTACAGCTAGATTATTTCGTAAAAAATAATAAATTATTTCATTGGTATACTTCTTAAGTAGTTCACATTACGGGGTTAATCGAAATAAATTACATTCGAGGTGAAATATACGGTTAAATGACTAATAATAAATCGAATGAATTGTAAATCTAGAGAATAATACAGAGGTTGTAGCAAGTACACGAAGATCTGATAATGAAATTTACAAGAATATGAATCGAAAGTAGGGCCTAAGCATAGGTAATTTCAGAAATAAATACTACTCGAATACCAATGCGAGGAAAACCAAATCATAGCAAAAGTTTCTTAAGGACCTCCACTCGAATGCAGCAGCGAAAGATATCGCCACAGTGAGAAAACAAACTTTCCTAATTAGAGATAAGCTATAGTAGACAAGGTTGAATCGTAATAAAAACTACGGCTTCTCATATTATAATATTACTCATTAATAGACGCTGGATGGTTAACACAATTTAAGAATGAAGATATACATCAGCAACAACTGGTCCTTGGGCTAGCCTCTAGTTCCCGAGGTCGCGGGTTCAAACCCAGTGGAGGGTGAAGGATTTTTTTTTGTTTTGCTTGAAGTTTAACGTCACTTAACCTGTTAGGCAATAAACGAGCCCGGGGCCCTTATAGGTTAGTTAACCTGACATTCGTCTTCCCAGGATAAAGAAAAACCCCGTAAGAAACATCATCCTGGTAATTCACCCAAAGTATGATTCAAACTCGGGAACCTCTTCATATTTTTGTTTCAGAAATGTTTGAGGTGGTAGTTGTAGGTAAAACTCCGTATGTCACGCACGAGCAACAGAAAATTCGTGCATTTTCGGGAGTTCTATTAAAAAAAAGACTATTATAAAATTCTCTGTGTACAATCCGGAATGTTGGCATAGAAGCAAAGAAAATTGAGCACAGTGGCGTAGTTTACATTAAAGAGAAAAACTCTGCAAGTTATATCGTTCCTTTATTTATTGTTGACAGTCAAAATACAACCTGTTAAATGCTAAAATTAAGTTAGGTTTTATATTTGTTGCTGTTTAACAGTGAATCGTTGCCTCTGGGGAGAAAAAATGATATTTTATTGTACTGCGTAGTTTTTGTTAGATATGTGCATCACTTTTGGAAGCATCGTTGCCTGCAGCGGAATAATGTGTGTTTAATGTTGCATATTTCGGTTCGATTTTCCATAAATTGCAGTGAAGTTTTGATTAACTGCTGCAGAGTTTGACGGACCTAGGAGAAAATATCACGCAAGCTACTCATTCATCCGAGTTGGATTCCTTTGTTCCCTTTTTTCCGTCTTTATTTCTGTTTTCTGATGCTTATCTTGATTAAATTAAGTCAGGATTTGAATCTTTATTATATTTCTGAAACGTATTCAATGATTCGTAATTTTCTGCCCAAGATTATTTCCACCATGCTTCCCTCTTTTTTTCAAGTATGTCAACCAGTTATCTTAATATTTTCTACTATTTCTGAATTTCTTTTCCTATTCCTGATCAGTTACAACTCTTCATTTTTCTCCTTATCCACTTCTCCATTTCAAATGTTTTTAATAGTTTTCCTCCCTTCGTTGGAATATCCACATTTAAGTATTAGCATTGCTATAATTCACACAAAAGGCTTCGCTAATAAATCAATAATATATTCCTTAGTCCTTTCTTCAAGATTCCACAAATTTTCTTTTTCATTAAACAAGTTCTTTATGATTGTTATATTCTGTTCTTCACTATAAAATATTTTGAAATATCACACGGTCTTCTCAGCCAGCAAACAAAGGACAAAATGTGACAACGTGCGCGATACTCTGGAAGAAACCTGTTTCTTTCAATGAGCATACACACACAAACTCTGACGAACGCGACTTTGCGTGTTTGTGTTTGAATCAAAGATATTGCAGAGCATGTATTGCCTTCAAATACATATTGGGTGTAAATAACTTCTAACGTGTAAAACATTAAATCAGAAATACATATACTTATGTGAACCATAATCCTACTATTATATTCTTAAACTGCTAAAATATTGCTGGGAACAAATCGCAGGTATCGGAGTGAGGTATTACTCAGGAAAGTGTTGACATTAAGATACATGGTTAATCTAGATTAACAGAGCGCTGACGCCTTCCAGTGTAGGATATTTAAGCTGGTCGCATTGTGGTCACAGTGGCAGACCACCTCGACCTCCAATATGGATCGTCTCTGCGCCGTTCGTGGTCTCGACGAATCTTTTTATAATTTGTAAACAAGAAACAATTTCACCATCAGCCAAGTATCTAATAAGCTGAGGTACTAACATACTGGGTTGCAGACCTTAAGATAGAGTAAGGTGCTCAACGCATGGGCAGGAATGTTATCCGGAGCCCACAACCCCTTCCCGAGCGCTGCGCACTCCCTTGGCGAATACTCTCTCATTGAGCCACGTCATCTGTGTAGCATCCGATATTTTCCGGAGCTTAGCAAATCTTAGTATTGACTCACAGCAACACAACAAGACCTATTTGTTTTTCCACATAGCCCAACCATGACCGGAGCTTAATCGCACGTTTTATTCCCCTACTTCACTATGGAAACAGGATAAAAATCGATGGGCAGTGATTCAGCAATCAAAATATATGGCTTTGGGAATACTGCGCGCTTCGCTTTGCTTTGCTGGCCGCTGAATGATGAACGTTCTGGTATTGTCTCGTATTGCTGCTTTCCAAACAATGACAAATTTTGATGCATTGCCTTGTCACAGGGCAGTCATAATTCGCTTCTAACAAAAGATTGAGACATTCATCAATTTACGAGCTGGTTTATGTAAGAACTGCTTCATATATTAGCAACTGCAATCAGCGTGCTGAATGCAGTTTAGAAGAATTACTACACTTAATTTGCAAACTAACTATAATTATTTATATGTGAAAAAGTTCGTTTGACAAATACCACCAAATCGAGTAGCTAAAAGCTGTGGAAACGAGTTAGTGAAGTAAATGATTATTCAATATTATGTGGTTTTAGAACATTAGAAAATCAAACTTGAGTAATAAGTATAGATAATTTACCAAAATTGAAAATACATGATCAGTCCATCGACACCTCTAATGAGACCTTGTTAGCCGTGCATCAAATGTGTCCTTACCAGGGTTTTCCAACATATAGATGGACATCTATACCAAAACTCGAGGAATGTCTAAGGGATTTAGTTTGAATCCAATTGGAAGAAGCGGCTAGAGGCGGGTGTGATACAAACGCGCAAAAACTGATGTTCTTATAGACTTAAACTGGCATTATTCTACAGTTATCGCGGTGTTCATGTAGCTCTTAACGTGTCTCAACACCGCCGCTCAATCAGAGCAGTATCTGTATGGTAGGCGATCAAATGTTCGTTGTGGGGGAATTCTATAACATCAGAGGTAATGCGTGTGTTATAGGTTCGCATAACTTATTTTATCCATGATTTTAATCGCACTAAACCTTAACTTAAAACGAACTTTGGTATTGTGAAACTTTCTAAAATATCCAAAATTTAACATTCAGTTGTGTAGAAGAGTTTCCTCACAGTTTAGTCAGAATAATATATAAAATGCCGGATGTTAGTGCTTGAACAGTAACAGCAGTAACAAACTCAACAAGCTGATCTTTATTATAGGTCAATGTAACAATTTTTAAACTAAGGATTTTCACAATACCTTACGTTGCACTAAGCCGTGACATTGTAATAGCACATTGTTTGCCTAAATCTTCCATTTAGTTTCTCCATGGATTTTTTAGTCTAAGATACAAGAGGTTTTTCTTTTGATTTTGTGGTAGCATAGTTACGATCGATCTTCTCTTTACAGTCTATAATTTGAACCAGAACAGCAGAAGTTAATATTTCTATTCATTTTAAAAGAGGACATTAACGAAATTAATGAATGCAAGTGTTTGTTTTTACTTAATTGACATTTTTATCATTTAAAATTTTGACACTTGTAGAGCGGAAATAGCACTTTCCAGATATGCGGTTCTACTTCAATTGCTATATAGTCAATTCACTCTACAGCTACTAAGTTTTAATCTAAATTCCCAAGTACCCTATATAACCCACGTTTAAATTAATGCTACAAATATAAAAGGTAAGAAAAGGACACCGCACTGTGCTAACTAAATGCTACAAACTAAAGCTATACTCAACGTAATACGTTAAGTTGGGGTGACTTTGTTACATTAATTAAATACCTAGTAACACTTTTAGTGTTAAATTTGTCAGTTATCAAAAATTTGTCAGTTATCAAAGATATATACAAAACTTTGAGCTTTGTCTCCAATATTGAAGCTCTTCCTTTATGTGCATATGTGTGTTTGTTGATTCGTTTTGCTGTGCGAAACATGCTTCTCTCTTTCTCTCTATCTATCTCTCTCTCTCTCTATCTTTCTCTCGCTCTATCTTTCTTTCTCTCTTTCTATTTCTCACGTATGGCGTTTTTCCTAGAATATTAGTCAAAACCTAACATGCATGGTGCAAATAAGGAAGATAAAAAAGGAAATAAAAGACCAAGTAAAGGAGATGCAAGTTGGTCTATAAAATACGTAGAAATTTCCTTTAAATAATAGTAACAGTTTTATTTTATCTACCCTTTGCTTCTTTTATAGGAACTATCGTATTGCAGTCAATATTTATATAATATTTCGGTCTAAATTTATATTTTCAAGTGCTCTGAATAAAATCATTTATGCATTATAGACATTATTGAGTGTGTAATTCTTACATATTACATTTTTTTAAATTTAAAATTGTCCGTGTTAAAATACATCAAAATCGGTAATGCAATACTATTGCAAATCAATCACGTGTTCATTGTATTAATTGTTTTTACAAAAGTTGTCAGAAAAATTAGCCAATTTAATATTTACTCTTAACCATTTTGTCGAAACATTAGAAAACGATAAAATCCGAGGGATCTCGAAATTTTCACTTCAGAACCTATTGCAACTGTAATACTACAGTTTAACTGGCTTTCCTGTTTCGTGGCAATCGGGAGTGTCTTAATGTATAAGACAGAACATATAAAAGAAACCATATAACTTAAATACTAACATAGTCCAGAATAAATCACACTTAACCTGGTATCGCCGTTCTCTATAGGCAACTTATGTGGCCTGCCTGCGTGGCGTTAGCACGGGCTAATAAAACAATGCAGTTAGGCAGCTTCTCTGCCTCACCTGATTAGCGTGTAGAAGATGTTCAAGGGGAGAAATTCGAGCTGGCTGAAGCAAGTGTGTGTATAAGGCGTACTGTGTATGAATTGGCAGCGGCAGAAGGTTACTGCTTACTTTGAAGATGACTGAGTGAATGTTCCAATTCTTCTACAATAAAGTTTTCTTTATATGCTCGGTTTATCTTTATAACTTAATACACACACATGTACAATCCTTCACAAATTCGCGCACGAAATTCATGATCCTACCATTATCAACGCTGTTCATCCTGAGCTTAAGTATCAAAAGTTTATTGAGGGATTATGTAATTGGCACCTAGAGTTTTAAATATGCAGGAGTAAATGCCCAGAAGCTGTCTAGGTGTCCGGCGCAAAGGTACGAGTGGTTAGTTTTCTTCTGTCATTAATAAAAAACATGTCATACTTAGAAGACATCTTCTTGATATTATTGTCTCCGATTTGAAAGTGGATTATGAGATAGAAACCATCGGTGTTATTGTAATGCGTGCAGTGGCAAATAAGTTCATATACAAATGACTAAGTATTTGAGGTATAATATTCTTATTAAACTCTGAAAATACGTAAGCATGCTAAACGTAGTAGCGAAAAAGTTACCAAGAAAGAACTAGAACGCTGAATTAATATATCTAACCCAATACTTTATTTGTCTTGCCGTATTCTGTTATCCAGTTCATTTATATAGACTGACCATTATATGTAGATAATAAAACAATACAATGCATATTAATAGATAATATAATATGCATTTTGTATTTTATATACTGTAAATAGTGCACGTTAATTTAAAGCATAAAGTATTTAGCCCCATTTAGATATTATAATTTGTATTCCGTATGTTTTAATCTATTAATTAGTCTTTATTAGATAAGAGTATTTCATGTTATTAACTGTAACTTATTCTGTACTAAAAATGTCCTTGCGAGATTTTTTCAAAACACATTAATTAGTTAATAAAAAGAATCTCACAGTTATCTATATCAGTGAAGTGTTATATAAATCGTATCAAGCATTAATAAATGTAGTGAATTAAAGTTATAACCTGTGTAAGCCTACATTCTTAGTCACACCATAACCCTTCTAAGAGAAACGTGTCTCTAACAAAAATACTGACGCAGCCGAGGGAAACTTAAATATTTAATACCTAAAGAAACAGTCAAATTACAAAGTTAATATTTTTAAAAATTGGGGCAAAGGCTACCGGGTACCATACGTGCGGTTGCAACTACTTCAAGTTCGACTCCCCAACAGTTGAACTATAATACATCTTCTTCAAACTGGTTTTGGATACGTAGCAGCAACAAATCTTCTCAAATTGGCGCCCATACGTGGGGCTAATAATAATACAATCTTTCTCACAGTAAAATGGATTTAAAAACCATTCCTATCCAAAAGTTCATTTAAATGCCCTTCCCCTTACAGTACGAGAAATTTCGGTAGGGATATTGGACATATGTGTACATTTAATGTTTCAAAGCAAAGGTTTAAAAACATGCTCACTGCATGCAGCAGGCAGGGTTAATCCCCCCTCTCGGGTGAGCTCAAACCAAGAAGGCATAAAAATGGGAAACGAAGCGAGGATCACGGCTGACGCATCAAGACATTTTAATTGGATTAGTCCCGCTCCGCAATGCAAGAACGTGGCTTTAAGGAATAATCCATGCACGTCTGACACCAATTAAGTATCCAAGATTCCTCCAAAGTTACCGCTAGGGGCACGTCTAAGCTTAACTCATTGAGAAAGACAATGGCAGAGACGAGTAAATGCATTCATTTTCACTTTTATGTACCACTTCGTACATGCACTGCAATATCTCACCTCGTTTGCATATTACACAAAGCCTTTATTGAAGTCAACACTGTGTAATATCTTCCTAGCCAAGTGAAGAAAGAGAGAGTCAGAGTTTTATTAGGAATGAATAATAATAATATGAAAAAGAGCGATTCCTATGCTTGAGTTTGCGGTTCCGTTATATTATTTTTAAAAGAGATTTAAGATAAAAATAAAATTCAAATGGTGTTTAATTTACAGTGAGGAATAAAATGAAATACTTATTATGTATTATAAGAATTTAAAATATTTTATCCACGAGTAGAAGTATTTAGTTCACCAGAAGCAGTCCAAATTCTGCGACTGGACAAAATTTAATTTATCACTTGTATAATACAAACCTGTATCTAACAGTATCCTATATTTAATATAGGATTACTTTGAAGTCAGTTCCCAGTTTCCCTTGGCCACAACTTTGGCATATTTCTACTTTCTCTACTACGTATATAGTAAGTAAAGGAAATATTGTATTCCACCCAAAAATTCGATACTGAAATTTCACCGGATATACATGTTTTGAGGCCCCCTGAATAATAAAAAAAGAATTTAGAAAAAGGTCCGTGTGTGTGTGTTTCTGAACAGCATAACTCAAAAACGAAAAGTCGGAGAATACCAAACCTGGTGTTTAGGTTTAGTATCTTTCAAAGATGTGACAGAAGGTTTTCAAGAAAATCCCCCACCCCTGACTACCGTTTACATGGAACGTTTTACGAAATTATTGATTTTTTCAAAAATGGCTCTAACCATTTTGTTCAACATATCATATATTTAAGATATTTTCATGACAAATGAAGTGTATATCTTGAATTTTCTAGAAATATCCCCAAAAGTCCTCGTTATTCTGAATGGCTTTTGCATAACTGGTAAACCGTAAGAGATAGACAAACATTTTGCACCATAAAATGTAGATCTCGTTAAAACACAAAATTTATGTCATACACATTCTTACTGTGGAGTTAATAATTTCCGAGATATTCTTTGTTATTTGTTTGAATTTTCGAATACCTATACTTTTTCTTAAATGGGAATTCGTTATTCGTTTTTTATGTCCTGGGCATACAAAGAGAATGGAATGCGTCACATAACAACCAGCTCTTAAAAGATTTGACTATCGCTTAAAGCCTACCATATTTTTCTTATGCTTACAAGAAAATTAGCAATGTTTCTGCAAATATTTATCTCGTTTAACATTAAGTAGATGGGGAATAAGCGTTTGTAAAAATAACTTGTACATAATCAGGGAAAGTTATTTGAGTGTAACATATCAGGTTTTTAGATTATGTATGGAATAAATACACAAATTTGTTCTAAGAATTGTGTTTTATTACAAAAAGAAAAAAAATTTAAATATGGCCACCATCATGTTGTTCAATAAAGCATTTCTCATCTATACCATAAGCAATATTAATCAATGCATTAATTGTAATGTTCTCAATGACATACTATGTTGATTTTCAGTTGTTCTTGCGTGGTAGGTTTGTTGAGAAGCTCCCTTTCCTTCAGTTAACTTCACTACAAGATTTATATCTGATGACTTAGAGAGCCAACTGTTAGCAAAATACCTGTTACATAGAAGGCGCAGAAATTGCGCATTGGTTTTGAATTGCCTCATTATTTTTTCTTTTTTTGTAATTTATTTGTTTAATTTCTCCTTTTCAGGATTGTGAATTAAATTTGGGAGGTACACCATGGAGAGAATGATTCTGAAGAGCGCACTAAACTGATAGAACTTATCCATCAACGAAGATCTACCATCCATCAAAAAACATTCGAGTGAGTCGCTCTTTGTGGGGCTGCGAATGACGGTCATTTGAAAGACATAATTTTTCACACCCAGTGTTTTCACATTTTCCAACCACATACCTCATATCTGAGACAGAAATAATTAAATGCATTTCCAAACAAAACATTGTACACCATGCCAACCTATGCACGACTTCTGCGCCATCCTGTACGGTTACTAAACGTGTATGTAATAGCATTTTACAGAATTGTTTGAAGAGAGCGACGTCTTGTATGGAAATAATGTTTTCAATTTCGCGATTGGCATGCTGGTATTACAAAGCTAGAAGCATTTGAAAACATCGCTAAACTTTTTCCATTACTGCTCTCTTTGTCCATTTTTCATTTCATCATGGACGTAAGGTTTTATTATAAAATGTGAAATAAAAGCACACCATAGAGTCACTTTCTCAGCATGCAATAGTTGCTACACAATTGTTTTTGTATTATGATATTTCCCGCTTATATCATGCAGTTACGAGTGTTTACAACTCCGTTTACTTCCAAATGTGCCTCAACTATCCAGAATATTTTGTGTAACCATTCAAGATTAATCTTAATTTCTGCTAACATTTGCAAAGCGAAAGTGATGCAAATCAGATTTTCTTCTTTAAGTTCAAAATGCATTTTCATTTTATTCACGGACAGACCTGAAGCTGTCCATACAACCACAAAACCAATATAAAAGATCACTTCAAATGTCTGATAATGTACTATTGGTATCGGTTAATAAGCGGTATGGGGAAATTATTATAAAATCAAGCAATATCAGTTGCCGCCACATTCTGATGTTTCAAAACAAATTACCGTTGTGGCTACGAGTTAATTCAAACAGCAGATATGAGAGTAAGTCTTAACTTAAGACGTAAGAGAAGCTAACACACGTTTAATGCATAAACAAATAAATGCAAGTATTTTAAGAACGAAATACGTAGGTTTTAAATAACGGCTATGGAATAAACAAGCATTTCTAAACGTATAGATATTGAAAGCACAAATCTAATGTAAACTACGATGAGTCATTGCTACTTTATTATATTCTGAAAATATTTTTAAAACAAATATAAGCGACGAGTGTGATGCTCTACGATGTACAAAAAGAAACCTAACGGCTATTGAAATGGGTTTCTACAAATGAGAATCTTGGAAGACAAGCAGGGAAAATTTTTAAAAAGATAAAACCTAAAGAGAGAGTAAATGGAGAAAAGTGGAAACTATGGAACAAAATAATACAAGGAATGGCCATGTATTGAGGGTGCATGATGGAATATTTTCGAAGCAAGTGTTAGAAGGAAGATGGAAAGGAAAACCAAGTGGAAGCTGAATAAAGGTAATAATAAGGATTATGGGACGGAGAGTACTACAAGATACAAATAGTTACAGGTATCAAGGGTGAAAAACAGCCTTGATTAACATCTGTAAGTTAATAAGTGTGTTTGAGGACAGAATTATTAGTAGAGATTTTGGCCCTCTCGGTCCCCCGACCTAACACCCTGCGATTTTTATCTCTGGAGTAGCTTAAAACATAAAGTGTACAAGACAAACCCACACACGTTGAAGAATTAAAACAAAATATCCGCCAGGAAATTGCCAGAATTTCTCAACGTGAATTACGGCGAGTGATGGATAGTTTCCTAAAGACATGCCAAAATTGTATGGACAACGATGGTGGCCAGTTTCAGCATCTCTTTTCATAAAGTTAGTAAGTAAAGCCTTTAAAAGTAGTTTTAAAAGTGTTGTATGGTTTCATCCGCGCCTTTCTATGATAGCGGCAGACGGCAACGAGCGCCGAGGACGTGGACAGGAAAAACACCGCGCAGCCTGTTCGTAGATTTTTGGCTCTCCCTGTAGTATTTAAACCACGATAATGTCACTATTACTGATGGGACACTGTGAGCACAAACTGGGCAACATGCATGTCTTACCAGCCATCAGAAGGTAAACAAGCGACAAAAACCGGACTCTTACGATATTAGGGCTTGCAACGTGGACGTATTTTAAATTTACAGTTTTTCCATAACTATATAAAATTTCCAAATAATATCCTTTTAAAAATTTCGTATTGATAGAGATAATGATATGCATTATCATCCTGCAAAGTTCTGAAGTTTTCAACCCTCGTAGTTTTGTAGTATAATCTATATTGCTGTGCAAAGTAATTTTATGGAAATATAAACATTTTAAGACAACGTATAAAAAATGTTTAGGACATGGATAACCGTAAACTTTAACCATTTCACAACCACATGCTATACAGAAATTTATATTCGATTCCATTCTAGCTTCCTAATATTCTGCAAACCTTCAAAGCCTATAGTAACTGAGGTAGTATTTTTAACACTTGAATAATTTCAATTAAATTATATAATATGTAAATTCAATAACAGTCCGCCTTGAAGCAATATGTAAGTAATAGTTTTAAAAAAATGTATGTAACAGTCATTTCAAATGCATATATTATTGTAAACATGTTTAATAATGTTATGTGAATGCATTACGTAATTTAATAATGTAAGAACTGTGCGAATAATAAGTTTAAAGTTGCTAACAATGAGGTAACCTTGAGGCAATAATGAGTTTGAGAGTTTAAATCCTACTAGTCATGATTAGGGCGGCAATAACATAAATTTGTGACAGTTTAAAAATAGCCAATCAACAGCCAGAAAAAGCTTTAGTTAAATGCAGGTATTAGGATTAGGATTAGGATTAGCCAACCAGAGACTCGAAATACAGAAGTTTACGGTTTTGGACGGTTGAAATATGTTCAGTTGCCTGCAGACCTTGATAGTAACCGGATGGAAGATGTGTTTTCTACAAAAATATTACGTATTTGTGTGAAACGAAAATTAAGTATACGTGTTAACAAAGTGCAAGAATTAAATGAGCTCTTGATATTAGTGAAGTGCTGTTTAATTTGTGCCAAGGATTAATAAAAAGAAGTGAATTTAAACTTAAAATCTGTGTAAGCCTACATTCTTGTCGCACCACGCCCTGTCTAAGAGAAACGTGTCTCTAAAGAAATACTGACGTAGCCGAGGCAAACATCTTCAAATAGGCTTTGCATACGTAGCGGCATATTACGTAAACAACCACTACTTAAAAATTGGTTCCCAAACGTGGAGCAGAAACATACTTCTTCAAATTGGCTCCCATACGTGGGGCACAACAATTCTTCATAACACCACCCTCTATTTTACTTATATTTCAAATTTACGATTACAGAAATGACTAATTGCACTGCCGACCCAAAGGTTTATTTCGGCAATAAAATTAATTTGTGGGAATAAGCTGTATCTCCATTTTTACTTTCGGCGCATTCGGTTTGGAGACATAACATCAAAAATAAAGCTCCAACTATTCTTACAAAAGCTTATTATTCAACCTAGTTTTCTTAATCCAGAGAAACTTTTAGTTCACATTTACACATTTTGTTGTAGGAAACAGTAGGTAAAGCGATAGCCAGATGTTTAAAGAGACTGTCGTTGTGTGATGGCTTTAAAATTCCGTGCTCTTTGCGTGACCACGAAAACCAAACCAATAATGAATTCCCACTAGAAAAAGTACAGGTATTTGAAAATTTAAAACAGTAACAAAATTAGATAAGAGGACAAAAACTAAAGTGTATAAAACAATACTTATATATGGAAGTGATATCTGGATAATAACAAAAAGTGAATTAAGCATGGTGAATGCAACGCAAATGAAATGCTTAAGAAGAATAGTCAGAAAGACACGACAAGATAGAATAAGGAATGAAATGATAAGAGATGAACTCAAAGTGCCATCGGTAAATATGAGGATAGAAGAAAGACAGTTTACATGGTATGGACATGTGAAAAGAATGGATATAGACCGCAAAGTACGCCAATTTTTCAGAAGCAAGACCATTAGGAAGGAATCCGAAAGGAAGATCAAGGATAACCTGGGAAGAAGGGATTAAAAGAGCGGTGGCTAAAAGAGGAAAGACTTGAGATCAGTTTAATAGACCAGTAAAGGATAGGTTGGAGTTTAAAAAATGGATCCGAGGCAAACACCTGACACCTCGATAGTGGTAGATCAGGGAAGTTGAAGAAGAAGAACAACAACAACAACAAAAGTTTAACTCCACAAAAAATTATTTCACATGAGTTGTGTGATTTAGCGACATCTACATTTTTTGTTTAGTAAGACTTTGTCTCTTACGATTTACCGACTACGGAAAAGTCATTCAGAATGCAAAGGACTACAGAGGCTATTCTCTGAAAATTCAAGATATAAATTTAATTGATCGTGAAAATATTTTAAATGTACATTTTAATCAAAATCGTTAGCTATTTTTGAGAAATCAAAATTTTCGAAAAAGTTTTCATATAAAGGGATCGCATCCTTGGAAGATACTGAACTTAAATACCAGATTTTCTATTTAATCAACTGTTCTTTTGAATTATACCATTGATACACCCTGAATATTTCCCAAAATTTATGTTTTTTTATTCAGGGAAGTCTCAAAAGATTTGTTTCCAGTGAAATCTCGGTATCGAATTTTTGGGTGGAACGCAATACTTCTTCTACTGTAGGTAAACAGTAGAGAAAATAAAAATCAAAAGTCGAAACCTCTTACTACATTCTAATGTGACTCAAACATGTTCATATAACATAGAAATCTTTTAATTTATTTAGTTATTTCGGTCAATAATTCACAACTTTGGAACTTGTTGAATATAAGCGCTTTCAAAACAAGTAAAATATTTGCCGTCTACTTTATAGCAGAGTCTTTAGAATCTCTATTTAAGATGCACGGAAATGGATTTTGCATTTTAAACATAGAATTTTGTATTATGTTTGGATGAGGCGAACTAAATCATTGTAGTAATTCCTAATTAAATAAGGTAGAATTACACAAACTTAAATATACTTCCTCCCTTCCCTAATTGCCTTGCGCAGCAGCTCAAACCTGTCAGCAGCGGAAATTTATTCTTAAAATCCTAGCTACTTTTATTTAGATGAAAGTATTAAAATGTAAGTGCCTTCCGTCAATGTGTTCTCTATTCTATTGATACGTTTCTTTGAATTCTGCTATATGTAGAATGTCAACGCGGAAATCTTTGTCTCTAGGTGCAAGATTACTAGGTATAGCGAAATACACTCATATTACATTTTTACTTTATCACGTACATGGTAGGTAGAAAAGGTATTGTATTCCACCCAAATATTTGATACCGATATTTCACCAGAAATACATGCTTTGAGTGTCTCTGAATCCCAAAAATCATTTTTAGAAAACGCTCCGTGTGTGTGTGTCTATGTCTGTGTGAACAGCATAACTCAGAAACTAAAAGTTGGATAAGTACAAACTTGGTATTTAAGTTCACCATCATCCAAGGATGCGACACAAATATTTTCAAGAAAATTCCCCTACAATTAACTACCCTTTACATGGAACACTTTTCGAAGCACTTGATTTTATAAAAAATGGCTGTAGCAATTTTGATCAAAATACCATATATTAAAAAATACTTACATAACAAATAAGATGTACATCTTGCATTTTCTGAGAATAGCCTATGAAGTGTTCTTCATTAGGAAGGAATTTTTTATAATCTTGTGTAGCGATAGACGAAAACGTACTCAACAAAAATGTAGCTTTCTTTAAAACACAAGATTTATTTCAAATACATTTTTTGTTGTGTAAGCGATTTCTAAGGTATCCGTTATTAATGATTCGAATTTGTCTCCATTCTCTTATAGCTCTGTCAACATTCAGTTGTTTCTTCGCAATTGCATGGAAATAGTATGGGATTTTAAGGCCAGAAAATAGCATTCAGTTCTTAAACATTTGACTATCTTTCATCTCTTTGTATCTATAAAAATGTGTAAAGTAGCTATTTCTGCAAAGATTTATTTAGATTAAAATTAGATAGAAAAATAAGCTTTAGCAAGAACAGTTTGTATACTTATTAATAAATATAGAGGGTAGAGAAATTCATGTGAATGTATCACATCAGATTTTTCGCAGTTGCTATGGAACAATAAAACATACTTCCTGCGATTTGGTGTCAATATTATTAACCCTTCCTCATAAATAATTTCCTGTGAATTGTGTGTTTACTCGTAGGTTATAGTCCTTTAAACAACGTATTAAAGGACTTTATATTCCAATTGTGGATTTTTAAGGAATGTCCTCCTTGTGGTAAATTGACGCGTTTTACTATTATCCAAAAATCTTATTTCAAATGAATCCTTTAGTTGGTCATGCAACAAAGCCTTGTTTTAAGGATGGTGTAATGTTTTTCGTTGATGTGTGCAACACATGTACATTTTTAGATCTCGAACAATACTTATCGCCACGTGCACTCTTTTGTTGTGATTCTTTGAAGGGTCAGATACCAATTACATATTTTATTCACGGTATCACAACACTTCTTACACATAGGTCACACAGATCAAATTTTCAATAACCTGGTGGGAAAGATTTCTTGCTCGAGTTGAGAGGAAATTTCATTTCATGTTTGGCACACGCTATTTCGAAAAATAGGATTATGTACTTCGACCTATTTATTTAAACTTCAAATATCTAAAAACTGTGTTAATAACATTTTTTCAGGCGCTGAAAAGATGAAATTTTAACAGTGGTGTCTGTTGGTTTTGTGTGTGACAGGAACATAGCCCAAGATGAATACCTCATCATATTTGAGTCAGGTGTATTTTAATGACTAGTTATGTTGATTATAATATCACATGTTTGGCGTACGTGCGTGAGGAATAACATAAAAGCTTGAATTTGGTGTGCACAGCCAAACAAGTTTTCATTCTCTTTTAATTCTGCACAACTAGGAAACGCACAGAGAGAGAGAGAGAGAGAAAGAGAGAGAGAGAAAGAGAGAGAGAGAGAAAGAGAGAGAAAGAGAGAGAGAGAAAGAGAGAGAAAGAGAGAGAGAGAAAAAGAGAGAGAGAAAGAGAGGGAGAGAGAGAGGAGTAGAGCGCTTATTGCAATAAAAATTAGAATAAGCAAACTCTTTTACAGCATTTTCAGTTTCCCCAATATAGCTATTGTGTGTTCAATTACATCAAAGTGAAAATTGTTTATTGTAAACACGTTTAAAACGAGCTATTATTTTTCCCCATATGAAGTCATTAGTAAAATATCATGTTATGATAAAGACAAATGAACACCGTTATAATAAAAAAGTCTGATATGCTACATTTACATAACTTTCTATACACATTCCACATTGAACCTTTCTTACAAAAGCTTATTTCTGTCTACTTCATGCTTATCCAGATAAACGTTTGAAGAGTTGGTTTCTTGCATAATATTTCCTTGTAGACGCAATAGGGATTAAGAGAATACAGTAGGCTTAAGCGACAATCGAACCTTTAAGAACTGGTCGCTATGCCATGGCTTTTAAATTCCGTTCTCTTGGCATGGTGAGAAGAAACAAAACGAATAACAAGTTTCCATTTCAGAAAAATATAATTATTTGAAAATTCAAACCCATAACAAAGAATCTGTCGGGAAAAAATTGACAAATTCTGTTTTTTTACGAGAGTTAAATATTTGTTTGGTAACATTTTGTCTATCTCTTAAACAGTTAAGTAAACGTCATACAGGATGAACAGGACTTCAGAAGCTATACATTTCACTTGTAATAAAAATATCTTAAACATAAGGTATTTTAATGAAAATGGCTACAGCCAATTTTGTCAAATCAAAATTTTCGAAAAAGCTCCATATAAAGGATAGAAGAGTTAGAGGGATTTTCTTGAAAATCTTCGTGTCACATTCTTAGAAAATACTGAACTTAAGTACAAAGTTTGGTATTAATCTGACTTTGTACTTTTTTGTTATACTGTTCACAGACACGCACATAGGCAGATACGAATTGTTTTTCTAAAAATGCATTTTTTCATTCAGGGAACCTCAAAATATGTATTTCCGGTAAAATCACGACATCGAATTTTTGGTTGGAGTACAATACTTATCCTACTTCCTGCAAATACGTAGTAGAGAAGGTAAAATAGTAATTATTTTGAAAGCATTGCTAAGAAAATATTTGTTATTTTGCCCATTAATTCACTATAATCCATCGAATCCCTATTCGTTCCTCACTTTTGTTAAGTAGGTGTTGACTGTTATATAAAGCTTAGAAATATAAATTGCAATTTTCGTCTCTTTAAATTACTGCATGCTCCAAAACACAACTGTTTTATAATACACACACTTTTCCTGGAGAGACGGCTTAAGGTAAACAACAAATTCAAAATGGTCAAACCCCCCTTTTTATTTTTAGACCTGAAAAAATACACATACAGAGTAATTTGATGTGGTTTATTGTTTAAAATGATATTTTAGTACATTAAAGTAGTACGCGATGATGAACAGAATAATTATTGCCCTGGAGTTTATTAAGGTGAGTCAATTCAAATATGTGACGTTGCTCGCTATTCTCAGTGGACATTTTTTTGTATACAAATGTTCCTTTTACTCAGCTTTGGGTTTACCGATCGGCCCGAAGTTTTGATATACATAGCAGAGCTGTGCTTCAATATTTTACATAACTTTATTAAGCACATTGGCATTTTTTCTAAAACTTTATCAGTTTTAAAAAAAAATCAATACTAAATTCACACATCACATAAAAACTATTCTAGTTCTTAATTCATAATGAAGCACACTCATAATGGCTACGCGGAAAAATAAATCCTGTTGTTCTGTTATGCTGTGAAAAAAGAACATTTATATGTGCATGTTTTAGTAAGTTATTATTTTTAAATTTAATCTGTAAAATTTAAATCAATGAAACGTTCAGGACAACTTTATTATATCCCATTACATTTTAATTAAAGTTAACAAGATAGGATTAAAATTTTAAAAATTATGAAGTAGAATGTGAGTGGCAGTATTTCAGACTTCCCGGTTACTTTAATAATCAGGAACAAAAAGCTACCTCTTTGCAGGTGGATTTTATTGTTGCCGTCAGTTCAGCATTATTTCAGAAAGGTTTGCTATACCATATTCATCAATGCTGTATGGAATAAAGAACTACTCTATTACAGGCTCTTTTATTTATTCCTTTACAATTAATGTTGTATGACAATTGTCCTACTGAAGCATTCATCTTCATGCATGATTTTCCTGGTTTGTTCGACATAAAATTCAAGTACATAAATTCAAGCATGTACTTGTATGTTCTGTGTGTGCCTTTTGTAATGACTGAATCGAGTTTTTCGTGGCATAATCAATAGCACCGTTCAACTAGTGAATCCATAAAACTCCAGCGAGCGCATCCAAACTGCACTACCATCATCTCAATAGTGAGCTTTTGGCTGAAAAGTGCGGTCCTGCAGATGCAAAAGAAATATTTGATATTCCGTTTCTTCTTGCCACGACATCGGAAAACCATTTCTTGTTCAATTGCTATTATAATCTAACGCATTTCTCTAGAAATGGAAGAACAAGCATGGATGTTTCCTTCGCATTGAAATTTCTCAACTTACACCTTTACGTTATACGTATCTTTGGTATAAATAGTGTAGTTCACAATTTACGGATTCCCTACCAGAGGGCAGCGGCACTGTTTACATTATCGGCTTAAATCTATAGGAAGCATAAAATACAATAATAATTTGCAGCATTATGTGGCTGCGATTCTAACACACATTATTTAAAATATCTCGTAGGTACATTTTATTTTCTTAGTTTTTTTTTTTTTTTGAGTTTGCCTAAGCATTTAATTCTGGATTATTACAAGTTTGAATACTGTTATGTAGATTTTTCCTATTGCCCCCATTATGTATGTTACAAATTCGTGTTCTTGCGTTATTCTAATAATTTGGTGATATATCTGAAAAAATAACTTATTGAAATGCAAAACTATGTTAGTCAATGATCAACAAATCAGTTTTTTGTTCATAGGCAAGTTTTTTCACTGCAAACCATCCATTCTTTGCTCTTCGTCTCAGTATATGAATCGTTTTCAAGCCAGATTTTTTTTGAAAAGATGAGGGCAACAACATCCAATTGCTCGTTACCACTTCCAATCTCTCTTCCGCATCTTTAAGCCCCAGGTATCCCTAGTGCGAGGAGGATGTATTAATTAGCACAGATTTCCACAAATGTCCACAGTCTTGATATAAAAGCCCATTAGTAACTGAAATCACACTTTTTAAGTATAAACTACAAAATAATTAACTTCATCTTATTTCTGTATGTCAGTTTTCTCTTATACTATATTTAACCAGTAAACTTCCTTGCACGCGCAAATCTTAACCATTTTAGTTTGTTCCTTCGAGCTGAACCTAATCCATCTATTAAGGATTTAAATTGCGTTTTATTTTCACATTATGAAAAAGAAAATTAGGCAATACAGGTCTGTATGTGTAATCTGTAAGCTTTTACACAAACCTTTTTAAAATAGTGTTTAACGTCCTTTTCTTCTACACACGGCACCACAGGCGGTGGACACTGGTGATAATGAAACGATAATTTGGGAAGGAAGCATTCCAGGAATAAGTTTGGGGTACTTTCCCAACATTTTCAGGTTATGAGCACCGAGGAAAACCTGGAAGAAACCTGTCAGGGAGGACAGTCCCGGTGGAATTTGAACCGAGACCCCCTGATCACTTGTCTGTATCTTAACGACCTCGCATACCCGTTTCCGTATAACACAATGTAATTTCTGTTTCGTGTGTGGGTAGAATTACTTTGCGCGCATTAAAATATGCAATGCAGATGAAATGTTAGAACAGTATTAATACACTAATGAAGAATACGATTGGGAATTCAAGAAAAATAACTAACAGAAAAAGAATTACAGTTAACAATTGCCTGTGCTAGCCGTCTGTTTTGCTGCAGTATGGCCAACGTTATGCTCAGATCAATCCGTTTATATGTAGCATACATGTACTAATCGGCCACGATATGAGTGCGTTCAGTGAGAAAAGGACCAGACAGTTACGGAAAATGAGCGGTACATCGGAAGGACATTTGCTTCGAAGGTCTACCTGGGCAAGTGCCTAAGCCCAAGCCCCCTCCTACCAACCCAGGTTCAACGCCGACTCTCCAACCGTGGGGGTTTCCCATGAGGCCAATACCTTGTTTCCTAAAAAGCCCCCCCCCCCACTTTCGCGGATTAGAAGTGGATACGCCACTTGCGCGCGTCACCCTAAGAAGGGTGACTACCGAAAACCTCGGTAGGGCCGACAGCAATCTAGCATGCCGTCTACCAACTCACACTCATGGTTGGTGCCGGAGAACATTGAGGCGTCTCACAACCACGCCTGGCGGAAAACCAGCCAGACGTACCCAATCACCCATTGGTATCGGGAACCACTGCCCCGCCGAGTCCAACCCAATCCTAACAACTGCCTATCGGGAGGGCTGGAATGTTCGGCCCAGAGTACTTCTAGTGACGTCAGAAGTACCACACAGCGTCCGCACCACGGCAGCTGAAGGGGTCGGAACCCCCCTACAGGAACATCGGAAGGACATCAGGTAAATAAAACACACACAGTTCCGAGTTGCATTTGCTATAAGCGAGGCTGAGGTGTGTAAATGTAGTAGTTTTCATTGCGCGCTGTACATTCTCCTATTGCCTTGTCCCTCACTTCCCGCTAGCCTTGATGACGTTACACATTAACAACAAAAACAGTGACGCCCTTCTCCAAGCGCACTCATATTGTGGCCGACTAGTAACGACGAGTAGAGTGTGCCTTAAGCAATATCAAAGTAAAAAAAGTTTTAAACAATGTGGAGAAAATATGATTGTTCTGAACGTGTTTAGTAAGTTTTGCAAGAATATCCAACCTCTTCTATAGATGGCATTGTGACATTCACCTCATAGTTCACTGAGAGACGAGCACATATAGCGCGAGAAAATAAAGCACTGTGCTCAGATCCTGAGGGAGATTAGCCCCTTCCAGAATCCGATTAATCAACCACGTAATTATTCTTCAATTAACGTAACTTCTCAATTCTGACAGTTGCTCTCCTGACATGTGCGTTTCAACTACGCCACGCTTGAAACATGCGGTGTTGCCGGCTCGTCGTGTCGAGTGGAAGAGGAGAAGAGAGCTAAACAAAGAGATAAGTTCTTCGTTGTGCCTAACGAAATGACGTAATTTTTAAATAATATACTGCACTAAACATCTCTATACACTTCTAACGATACAGTGTACAACACGCCTGCCAACTATTGCATTATGTTCATGTTCATTTCGTGCTATGTGAGAATAAGCGCGTATTAAATATTAATACTTTTAATACCCTTTTAGCCTGTATTATTTTATTCTAGTGCTTGTCTTCCATTTTGGCTTTATATACCCGTACGTAATATTATATTAACTATATAGAACAAAGCTTTAAAGCTGATTTTTCCGCTTTCACGTTCATTATATTTCTAAAATTTCAAAATGCGCTACTCGACAAACGCTTTTAATACTATGCGAAACTTTCAGATATCAGATTATTCAAATTAGTACCATATTTTCTCGAAGTTGTTATTTTTACTGTTATGTTTATTTTAACTCTCAATTAGATAAGACAAACTTTGCATTTAAACGTGTGAAGTAATAATAACTCTTTCATAATAATAATTTTTTTCATAATAACTATACATATGGCGACGAATAGGATCTACTTGGAAGGCACCTAGGTCTGTAATAATTTTTGACGATGATGATATTCGTTTACTAAACGCAAATTACTCTTGCGTTATAATTTACTGATCATGTTTAGAAACTAGAGATAAATATTTGTATGTATGGTTTACCGAATATGACAAATATACTATAGCAATACATTTATTTTGTTATATTTTTGTCTATAATTCTGTTGTATTCCTATGTTCAGCAACATGTTAATGTATATTAACCAATTGTAGTTTGAAGTAGAGGGGAAACATGCTGCTTCATTTATTTATTATTTAGATATGTTTGCTTCTATGCAGCAACAAGCATTGATACCACTGTGAGAATACAGTTCTGTTTATTTTTTGTTATAAAGTATTGCAATGTATTTAATGAATACCATTCAAGCTTTAATTTAAAAATCTTCTCACACTGCACATTCTACGTTTCGCTAACCTGGGTTCTCAACAAGTTTTCCCCTTAGCTTTTAACCTTTCAAATGCGTGCCCTGCACTAGCCGATAAGGTATAAGCTACCAATCACGATAAGAGGTCTGTATGACAAACTGAATGCACCCACTCTACCTCTTTCTCTTTTAGCCAATACGATCGAGATCGTAAACATATATTTCGGTTTCTATGCCATTTTGTAACTTTCGTTGTGGTTATTGGTGCAAGTATTTAGCATCCTTGCATCGAGGCCTAAAGCAACCAATGAAATGACCATGGCTTCGCAAGGCCACGTACAACGATAAATAATGTGACGTAGACGCGAGGTGCAGTAAGATTTTCTTTGGCGCTCTTTGTACAAGCGGCGAGGAAGCTATAGGGTTTGAACATGGGTTCCTTTACAAAAATCTTGTTTATTGAGTCCCTTTTACAAGTCATAGGGTTTTGCAACGGAATTTCTAAACCACTGTATCCTACTAATTCAGAAACGTAATAAATGCATGTGTTATTTTGTGATGCATCTGTTTGCGTTCGGTAACTGTGTTAAGCCAACATTTTTTTATCTTCATGTTTACCGCAAACCTCTTTGGTGCAGCACGTGAAGCTTTTGAAAGAAGTTGTAACAAGCCAATTTATCATGCCTCCAGGGAGAGAAGCACCGTAGAGCCACACAAGTGCGGGTTCTGCGTCAAGTTCTGAAGGTTCAATTGCAGTAGTATGGGTAGGAAGACAAAGTTGTATATGTAGTTATTTTTTGTTCTCAACCACTCACAGAAAAACACAGTTGCATAGTTTCGCTTTAACTTCTCTGAGTAAATAAACTGATTTCCCCTCGAATTTAAAGGTAAGTTTCTTATGTGCCTTTAAAACTCGATTTCTCTGCTTTGCACTATAAATTTATGTTTATGGTGTATTTAATAAGCTATAAAATTGGAAACGTTCTTCACGAAGATTCATAGCCAACGTAATATGTCGATTTAATTTAAATATACCTGTGCCGTATAGATGTATTTGCTTTAAACCCAGAGGTTTCCTGTTAAGTTTGTACTTCAGGTAGGAACTTTTATTTATTAGGACTATTTTCTAGTTCATTAACGAATGAATAAACGATTTAAGAAGCGATGAATCTCAATAGTCAACCAAATATCACTGAACAGGCTTTTGCAAATTAAAGACACATATAAAAGGAGATAGGTTAAATATAATGACAGTTTTAAATTAAACTCTGGACGCCGTTGTTCACTTTGGCGTGAAACTTTGCTGCAAAGTGACGCAGGTTTTCACATAACGGAATTCACTAGATGACTGACTTTAGCGTTCCTCCATCCGCTTGTACAGGATGTAACACAAATGTACGGCACAAATTGCAGGACATATTCCTCACACGTAGACGAAGAAATTATGTTATGTGGACATGGGTCTGGAAAAGCTTTGTTACCATGCTATAGCTCATTTTCTTCAACTCATGGTAAAAACACGAAAATAGAACGTACCAGCACACCACATGCAACTCTTTCTCACAGGAGATGTTCAATATGCCCTCCGTGAGCATACATGCATCAACCCGCCGTCGTAGTGAATTCCATGTTCGCTGATGTAATTCTGGAGTATTGTTTATGGTTTCGCAGCCTTCCATAATACGGGCACGAAGACTCTGAACATCTGATAATGGGGTTGATACACAAGAGCTTTCAAATGCCCCCACAAATAAAAGTCCAGTGGGTTTAGATCCGGGGAGCGTGGAGGCCAGGCAATTGGTCCACCTCTACTTATCCATCTGTCACCGAATGCCGGCCCAAACATTGATAGAAAGTCTTTGTTGATGACTTGCTTCAACAGTTGCGTGAGGATTGACGTCAGCCCATACATGCCGACTGTGATAATTTACAACCTGATCTAGCTGAAACGACGCCTCATCTATGAACAGCACCGTTGCACTAAAATTAGGGTTGACACTTTGTTGCATAAATCATTTGCAGAATGCCCGTGCAGTAAAATCCCCTGCTGATAGTGCTGGATACAGCCGAACCTCGTGTAACACTCGCCAGACATATGGTCAACATTCATTGTTGCAGCTACTTGTCTTATATTGACACTAGGGTCGCCGTCAACTCCTGAAGAATTGCCGCCTTCCATTGCGGTGTCCTCATCCTTCTAAGCCTCCCCCGGTAGCGAGTATCAGGCGGAAATGCCCCATGTTCCCTAAGACGACGATCAATGGCTTCAAACGTTTTCCTGTTGGGGCACCTTCGTCTTGGAAATCTCTCCCGGTACAAAAGTTGAGCGCAAGCGCCATTGCCGTCTGCTAATCCATACATCAAATGGGCATCTGGCATCTCTGTGTTTATGTACACTGTCATTGCACGAGACAAGTCTATGATCAACTCTACTAGTACATAGTAACCCCTGTGCTTGCCAAGGTCGTACTGCTCACTGGAACAGTTAATGTTACCTGTAAATAAGCAATGACGTAAGTCGCATGTCAACAGGGAGATGTAAAATAAAACACTGGCGGTGCACCTACGATAATGACAACGTAACCAAGAGTGTATGTTCCCCATGATTCTAACGTTCTGCTTGTGTGTGCTTCCCGTGATTAAAAAGTTGGAGAACATGAGTTGTAACATGGAAACAAAGCGTTTCCAGACCCATGTTCATATAACATAATGTCTTCGTCTATTTGTGAGAAATATATTTTGCAATTTGTGCGGTACATTTTTGTTATGTCCTGTATACTTTGGGTTCTCGGTGCTTTGAACTTTCTCCTGAATTTTCTAATTGGTTGTTGAGAACCGCGAGTTACAAGTTTGACAAAATTTGGAGGGCGATTAGGCTTTGCTGATTCGTCCTCTCGAAGCCACATGGGGGAAAACTATTCAGGATTCATCGGTTTCAATATTATTTTAGGATTTCTTAGGACTCAGTTGCATTAGTATTTATAGCACTAAGCATCGATAAAGAACTTTTGTTTATCAAACTTTACCCTCGTCATTGTGAGTTACTTGTTAGCTTGTGTTGAAGAATTCTGGAAATCTTATTACACATGAATAAAATAATCTAACAAAATATTAAATAAAATATATATTGTTTGTTTATATAGCGACATAATTATACATTGCGCCAGTTAAATCTATTATACCAGGTGAGTCAGCTGCGCCTATTTATTTTTGAATTTATGCAACGTGCTAAGCAACATATATGACTTACGCCTTTCTTGAATTCCTTCTAAAGGCTGGTTTGCATAGCACTTTATAGAGGAGGGATAGATAACTCAGTGCATAAGTGTTTTACGAATGCTGTCGTCATGTATATCGATGTCAAAAACATCCCACCCTGACACTGGGAGCTTAAGTGGCACTTTTAGCTGATTTTACAAATTTTTATTCTTTAGCATACATTGATACACACCTTTGAAAACGCCCCTGAAGGAACAACTTATCACATACACGGGTGACAAAACTATGCGAAAACAAAATGGAAGATCTAGCAATGCAACCAATTGGATTTAAGCCGTCAGCCAACAAAGGTTCGTTGTACAGCCTTGTCAAAAAATGCTACGCATTAGGTAGATAATTTCTCTTCTGTCATGAACTATGGCATATTTCTGTTCATGCATTAATTGAAATGACTGATACAGTTTGTTTATTTGAGTTAAAGTTACCAAAATGACCTCCAAACGCTGTATGAAGTTGCAAAAAGCGTGTAAAGATTTGAGGTGGGGTTGAGTTTTGCTATTATTAATTCGTATAGGAACCCCTACTCGCAATGTAGCATTGGCCGAAAGGTATTATCATAGTTGCTGTGCCGCTTTAGTGCGGGTTCAAATTCGTCGTGTTTAGTTCAAAAAGTTTATTACCTTTTGTTTTATCTCTTTTGGCCTATAATTTTATATTATGATACAAAGAACATTTTGATAACATTATAAGTGTGTACAAAATAGAATAATCACCATGCTTTTTCTACCACAAAGAAGAAGAACCGCAAAACCCAAATCATTTCCAGGCACTCATATGTGAAAAATGCAGGCAGATTACACCGGGCATGTTACAACATTCAAGAAGGTCTTTCCGGCAACGTACATAAATGTGCATTGATGAAGGGGGTGGTCATTTTGAACATTTACTTCGTTGATGAAATCCACGCTCTTTAACAATTTATTATTCTGTTTACCATGAACTTAGCACATTTACAAGTCCTTTGTCAGTAGAAGAAGTGTAACATAAGGTTTAAACATGAAACAAAAGCTGTTAGATTTAATATCTTTGATATGTGCCCAAAAGAATAAAAGCTAACTACCTGGCACGGTTTACATCAGATAGGTACAGATTATTATCGTAAAAATGATACACAATTATCTGATTGTAATTCTTGTGTCTTTGGCTCACAGGAGAGTCAATAACAAAAACAAATAGAATAGTATACTAAAATACAGAAAATAAACGCAAGGAGAAAGAAAAAAAATTTAAGGAAATAACAAGCAATATTTCGAAAACGGTTCACTCAACAAAAGAAATGTATATGATATAGGTTGTGTATTTTAACGCGATCTACATTTTTTGTATAGTAAAATTTTGTCTATCTCTTATGGTTTACCAGTTATGCAAAAGTCGTTCACAATGAAGAATACTTTTGGAGACATTCCCAGAAATTTCGAGATATACATTTCATTTCTCATGACATTATCTTAAACATATGATATTTTCATCAAAATCGTTAGAGCCATTTTTGAGAAAATTAAAATTTTCGAAAAATGTTCCATGTAAAGGGTAGTCTGGGGTGGGGGAATTTTCTTGAAAATCTTCGTGTCGCATCTCTGGAAGATACTGAACGTAAATACCAAGTTTGGTGTTTATCTGACTGTTAGTTTTTGAGTTATGCTGTTCACAGACACACAGACACACACACACACACACAGACACACACACACACACAGACACACAGACACACACACGGACATGTTTCCAAAAATGCTTTTTTTGGATTCAGGAGGTCTCAAAACATGTATTTCCGGTGAAATCTCGGTATCGAATTTTTGGGTGGAATGCAATAATAACCAAAAAACAATTTGATGTTTGTATTAAATTCGAACTTCCGAAGCTAACCGTTGCTTTACCATATCCCGGCAGCTAATCCACTCGGCCAGAACGCGCGTGTTGTCTCCTGTTCTTCGGGAAAACATACCTCTATCTCCTTGTAAGCATTATATCCATGAAAAGCCATCTTCTTAAAGCCTTTCGCTGCTCCTTGGCTCATTCAGGCCTTTAATCCTTAATGGTGGTTGTGTATAGTATCGAATTGAAGGACAGAGCTACAATAACAGTTTGATTGATAAAAGAGCGAATGTTTTCACATTAGTTTATAAACTGCGGGTTGCATAGATACGAATACCTAGGGGTAGCTGACTCATCTGGTATTACACAATTAATAAATATGATAACAGTACAGCAGAAAATACCGTTTCGAAATGTTATATAGGAATTTCCAACCAATGAAGCTTCTCTTTTTTATTGAAGGTTTAAACCATTTGGATTCGGTTCTCGATAATAAGCCCAGGCATTGGTGATTTTACAGAGCATTTTCATTATCTGTATAAGTTCGGCATAAGGTAACCTTACATTCTGAGTTCATTTTCCCCTTCATCCATTCATCATCTTGACGATTAATAGGAGATGCAACTCTTTAAACGTCGATGAATGCAAGAACAACTCTGCAGTTCCCTATTTGAAGGTATCCTCAAAGAGCTCTGTTATTTAATATAAAAGACTTATCTAACAACTGGTGTCCCGGTTCCCTTTAAGGGACCTCTTTTGGTGACTTGGCACCTATTCGAGCATACTTTCTACTTTTCAGAATAGTTTGATATCCTGTGTATCACCATCGACCGCCTGATCCCCTTTTCCATGATATTGTATAGGGTCTGAAATCTGGCGGAAAGCCAGAAGTCGCAGGAAGCCAAATCTGGGCTGACATATCTGGGTGAGACGTGAAGAATAGATGGGCGCGGTCGCCGTTGTCTCACTGCTGACTGCGTAGCCTTACAACAAAGCTACCCTTTATACATAGGCAGTGAGGACCTCTGACAGACTGTCAAGCTACAACAAAAGATGGCTATAGAACACCAAATGGCTTGATAAAGTTAATTAGAAGCCCTGCGGTGAATAAAAATTTCACGTATTACTTACATGATGAGTAGTTCGGCCAAAACCGACAACACGTAAGTGTATACTTGAATAAAATGATTGATTAGGTGGAGGTGAAACGAAAATTTCAGTTGCAAGTTTTCACGACAGCCGATAGTCATATGCAATCATTAATTTTAAAACAAAAAATCTTATGTCTCACTCACATGACTTTCTGTACTCACTCTTCTACAAACTACTCTTACAAAAGGTTGTTTTTGTCAGTTTCTTACTAATACAGATAAATCTTCATTGCTCACTCATTTACGCATTTCGTTATAAGTATAAGAATATATGTAAATTAAAGCAACAGTCATATATTCTTAAAGCCGGTTGCTATGTGATAGACTTTGAAATTATATTCTCTTTGCATGAACATGAAAAAGGAAGGCAAAAAATAATAGCGATTTGTAGTTGAGAAAAATATAAAGCATGGGAAAGTTCGAAACAATAACAAAGTATATATTGGAAATAGCTAACGCCAGAAACATGTTATTTCACATAAATTGAGTACTTTAACGAAATTTACGTGGTTTTTTGTAACACTTTGTATATCTCTTACAGTTCACCATTTATGCAAAAGTCATCCAGAACAAAGAGGACTTCAAAAGCTATTCCCAGAAAATTCAAGATATACGTTTTATTATGAAAACTTAAACATGTGGTATTTTAATTAACATCATTAGAGACAGCTTTGAGAAAAGAAAGAATAGCGAAATAAAATTACTAAGGGGGTCTGTACTAAATATGTTTTGATTGCTTCATTTCAACAGCTCTATAGCCCCCTTTAGCCTCTGGGTTGTTAAGCAAGGACGCTGACCATTTGACCACAGAGGCAGCCAAGAAAGGTTTCGATTATGAGCTACTATTATGCCTTAAGTTAACAGACCTATGAATCAGTTTCGTCTTTAAGTAATAGGTTGTTGAAGGTACGACATTTAGCGATTCGTTTACTTTTCCTCCCAACTTTCTCAATTGCATTCCACCCAAAAGTTTGATATCGAGATTTCATCAGAAATACACGTTTGAGGCTCTCTGCATCCAAAAAAGGATTAAAAAAGGGCACTATGTGTGTATGTATGTGAGCCTATGAACAGTATAAAAAGCCGTTAAAATACTAAACTTGGTATTGAAGTTCAGATTCTTCAAAGGATGCGACAAGAAAATTTTCAAGAAAATTGCCCCACTCCAAACTACGGTTTACATACATTGTTGTTAGTTTTGATTTTCTAAAGAATGTATTTAACGATTTTTATTAAAATAGTATATGTTTAAGAGATTTTCATGACAAATAAAATACACATCTCGAATTCCTTTGGGAATAATCAGTGAAGCCATCATGAAGATGATGAATGAATGACTTTTGTATTAGTGATAAACGTAAGAGATAGACAAAATCTAACTACACAAAAAATGGATCTCTTTAAAGTACACAATTTATGGCAAATACCATTTTTTTGTAGAGATAACTATTTCCGAGATATCCCTGTAATTGATTTGAATTTTAAAATACTTAGTATTCGACACATAGTATTTGTATTTATTGTGCTAAGAGGTTTACAATTTGATTGTCTACTGTACTTTGACCCTGGCCACTCATTCAGTAGACAATCACTACAGTTTATTTACGTTTTACAATTTCCCGTCAACGCATTCTGTAGACAATCACTACAGATTATTTACATTTTACAATTTCTTCTCAATAAATTATCTTGTTTTTTTCAGTTTTTTCATGTCCCATTTCCACTTGTTTTTCACTTTTCACTTATTGGTTACTTAACCATCACACATTCACTATAATTTTCCATTCAAAGTAAGATACGCTACCTCTTACATCTCTCTATCCACTGTCCAAAGCCATTTATTTTTACTTTACACAAAAACTGTCCAATGTTTCTAGCATCCTTGGACATCATTTCGACCATAAGTGTATTTCTATCCCCCTTCAACCACTTCTTATTACAAATTCCTTTCTCCAATTTTCTGTTCCTTGGCACTTAAATACCATGTGTTCAATGTCTTCATTAGCACCACATATCGGACATTGGTTCCGAGGAATACCCATGCAATAGATTCTCTCTCTTCTTTATTTACTATGTCTATATATTTTTCCCTAACCCATGTATTTTTCATTGGCCTATAACAAACTAATGAGCTCTTTTCGGCAATCTCACTGAACATTATTTGTATTTCTATATCTTCCAGTCTATTCCTCGCCTATTTCCAAAACTTTATCACGTTATTTTCTCTCCTTCTCCACATGTCTCCTAACTCATTTTTCTCCAAAATATTCCGCAAATTACTTACCCATCCATCATTCATTAAGCTATTCTCTTGGTATTCAGTACATTGTCTTAACTCATTACTTTTTCCTAGATTTAAAGTTCTGAACCAAAATTTCAAAGCTCTTTCCATTATCTTCCCCTTAGTTGCCACCCTGCCCATCTCTAATTGTGCTACCTGTCTTACAATTGACTTCGGTAGCCCTAATATTTCTCTGCTGCTTTAAAATACTTATACTTGTCTAAACTGGGAAAGTCGCTTTTGGTTCCTTTTTTTTGTGGTCATGCAAAGAGCATAGAATTTCAAACCAATCGCATAGCGACATTCTCTAAAAATCTCACTATCGCTTTACCTTCTATGTCCTACAACGGAATGTTGTGAACTGGAAGCTTATCTGGATTAACAAGAAATAAATAGAATAATAAGATTTTGTAAGAATAGTTTGTAGAAGAGTAGAGAAAGCCTTGTGATGAATGTAACACAATAGGAAAAACTGCAGATGATTGAATTTGCTTAACCAAAAGCAGAGTTTAGTCCATAAAACATTGTGCAGCACCACAAAAATAATCTAACAGCTGTGAACAGGCATCTATGTAGATTGTTTATGATATATAGAATGAAATGATAAATCAAGAATTCTTTACGAGATATCCGAAAATGTATTTGGATTCACAAATGTCAGATTTTCTCACTGCTTAATTCCTTTTGTTTTTGGCTTTTATGACTTCTGTTGTAATATTCCATTTGAAATTTATCAAGATGGAGACGTGGTGGTGAGCATTTACAAAACTATTTTGTTAATCTCACTTATGCATTAAGTACCTGCACTATACTTTTAATTCCCATCAAGATTCTGACAGCAGGTTTAGTTTCCTTTTAAACTTAGGTTTTCAGGAATCTGCCTAGTGGCAGTCCTGCGAAACACCATTTTTTTTAATTTAATAAATGGTACATATACACAAAAAAACTGACATATAGCACCGTACAACGGTCGGTGATAGCTAGAAATTGCTTGTATGAATGTGTAATGAATTAAAACATTATTCACGCAACTTAATATACATGAATCTCGAGTTGATCGCAATATAACGTCATAACGACGGTGTACACATTTGTTATATCGTTAACAGTAGTAACTAATGGTAATGTATTTGCGAATATATTTCGATTATGCAAAATGGGCGCGGGGCAATTTGAGCTAGGAAATAGCAGTTTATAGAACCGAATATACGAGGCGTGTTTTTAAAGCAAGTACCGATAATTTGTTAAACAATAGCACAAAATTGTTTTCCAAATAGCTTATTATCATTCATTATCTTACATTGCTTCAAATAGTCACTGTTATTCACACACTTGTCGTAATAGGAAACCAGTTTTTGTATATCTTCGTCAAAGAATGATGCCGCTTGGGATGAAAGCCAATTATGCACTTCTTGTTTCACAGCATCGTCGTTAAAATGTTTGACACCATGAAATTTCTTAGGATAAAGAAACAGAAGAAAATCGCTTGGTGCCAAATCTGGACTGTAGGAAGAATGATTTAATTTTTCCCAACCAAATGATGGGATAAGATCTTGATTTTGTTTGGCTGTGTATGGCCGGGCATTGTCACTCCATAAACCTCATACGATTGGTGATTAATCTTTACTAGCATAACATTTCTCGCCTTCAAAAGACGAATCACTGATTTCACTTAACAGTCGATGTGTCGTTCGATTGTTTTGAACATTTTGAAATGCCCTAACAACAGGAAAACACAAAGTGACGGTCATTCACAGCTGCGTCCGACTTCCTAATGAACAGAGGAAGTCTCGCTTGCTTAAAATCGCGATTGCAGCGCTACAGCGGCAAAATATTGACGGTACTTACATGTCTCATAAGTTAGGGAAACCCTTATTGGACTAACAACTTTATATGCATCTGTTGAAGTACTAGTCAAGAGTATAAGTACGTTTATATGAATATGTTTATATGATAAATAAAACTTTATAAAACCAATAAATGCATTCTTGTAACCTCTCCTTTCAGGTCTATAATGTCTGCAATTTATAATGATGTGCATAATAAGTGGCCCATAAAGGAATGCAGCTCTTTATGTTGGTACTGACAAATCTAGCTCCACCCTCTGCCAGCGCGATCGCCTCTGATTCTATCCACTGGATTGTCAGGGTACTTTATCTTCCGCAAGATACGGCCGAGCTGCGATAAGGTAGCATTACGAGCTTGTTGTCGGTGATCTCACTAACGGAGTAGCTACCGTTAAGGCAATGCTTCGTTGAACTTTGGCGCAAAAATAAAATATAATGTAATATAATAGAATCACAGAAATAAACACGAATGTTATAGATGATATGTTTTAAATTTATTTTTGAACCAACCAACATTAAATGTTATACAGATCACTGAAAATATATAGTACATAACTTATAATTGGTGACATTGCTGAAGTTCATTCATGGCATCCCTTAAACTAATTGTGAAAATATAATATAGAGATTATATATAAATAATGTAGAATAAAGTGTAACACATTTGCAAATATGTACAATTATATAAACATACCAATTATTGGGAACAAATTAAAATAAATACCCCTGAAGATAAATAACAAAACTATAAAAGTATGCTACTAACGGGCAGGTTATGCAAAATCACTTTCTTCTGAATCGCTGATTTGATCTTGTGGTAACTTTCTTTTAAGTCTAGTTCTGCGATGACTTTTGATGTCAATGTTGAATGTGCGAGCTCTAGGAACTGTTAGTAGTTGGTTGAAAAATGATCTGCAGAGGGTTCTGTATTCTCGTAGAGGAAGAAACGATGCGTTAGCGTTCCAATTCAAAACTGTAAGATGCTGAACATAAGTAGAATTATGCACTTTCATTCTGGGTAAATAAAGAAAGTATAGAGATAAGAAATTGTTGTATTGTTGGCAAATGCGATTGCATAAATGCTATAATATGGGGAATAAAATAAACTAAGAGCCTAATGAGAATTGAATTGGCTGAGTTATCGGATGCAGATTGATTTTGTCTTCGTGAACTGAAGTTCTTGGCTGCTTCATCATAACTGTATTGTTGTGAATGAGGTACCGCTCCAGCTGCTGGATGTTGTGGTGAATTGGGATTCCGTTGTTTTGTTCCTGGATTTGCTAAACTGGACGAATGTTGATGGAGCGAGGGAAATGTAGAAAGACCAGAAGGAGAACTTGCAATGTTTTGTTGCATCCTTTGGGGAAGAGATGTGTGTTGATGAAGTATCTTTTGATTAATTTTCAGATAGTAAGGGCAACTTCTTAGTTGGCCTAATGCTCCTGGTTGCAGTTGACACACACTTTGGAGTGTTTGATTTGGAACCCTGCACTCAGAGAACTGATGGGCCCATGTTTGATGTTTTAATTCACATTAAGCTTGTATTTTCATGCTACACTACGGTTTTCTAAACTTCAGTTTCCTTTAACATTTATCTCCATGTTACTGATTAAAGCTCTCATACAAATGTCGTATCTATCGTCCAGTTTAACGACACATGCAAATAATTCTAGAAGAATGAATTATGTTGTTTTGGTTTAGCGTTCCCTTGTGTACCAATTGTAGCGAAACTCTCTCATACAGTCGGTATCCAAACAACCCCTTCATTGCACAGCGATTCTGACCTTACGGGGGGAAACCACTTTGCGATTTAGAGGAATGGGCCATGCAAAGGTGCTCAAGAAAAGGCAGAAGTAGTGTATACGATATAATAAAATTACTTAGAAACTCACCATTCGCTTAGAACTGGACACGTGCATCACTTCACCACACACTGGAATCACCTGAAAGAAAAGTATAAATATAGGTATATGAATCAGTCATAAGTAGGGATTTTTTATAGCAAGCATTATGGTACACATTTTCTCTTTCTTGTATAACGTATACATGTGTACTTTTATCCCTATTGCATAAGTTCTGCTTCCAGCAACAATACACTATGTGATCAAAAGTATCCGGACAACCCCACAAACACCTTAGGTGCATTGTGCTGCCATCTACTGCCTGGTACTCATTATCCGCGACCTTAGTAGTCATTAGACATTGTGAAACAGTAGAATGGGACGCTCCGTGAAACTCACGGACTTCGAACGCGGTCAGGTGATTGGGTGTCATTTGTGTCTGTACGCGAGATCTCCACACTCCTAAACATCCCTAGGTCCACTGTTTCTGATGTGATAGTGAAGTGGAAACGTGAAGGGTCATGTACAGCACAAAAGCGTACAGGCTGACCTCGTCTGTTGACTGACAGAGACCGCCGACATTTGAACAGTAATAGGCAGACATCTGTCCAGACCATCACACAGGAATTCCAAATTGGATCGAGATCCACTCCAATTACTGACAGTTAGGCGTGAGGTGAGAAACCTTAGATTCCATGGTCGAGAGGCTGCTCATAAGCCACACATCACCAGGAAAATACCAAACGACGATTCGCTTGGTGTAAGGAGCGTCAATATTACTCGATTGAACAGTGGCAAAACGTTGTGTGGAGTGACGAATCACGGTACACAATGTGGCGATCCCATGGCAGGGTGTGGGTATGGCGAATGCCCGGTGAACGTCATCTGCCAGCGTGTGTAGTGCCAAAAGTGAAATTCCGAGGTGGTGGTGTTATGGTGCATTCGTGTTATTCCTGTAGGGGGCTTGCACTCCTTGTTGTTTTGCGTGGTACAATCACAGCGCAGACCTACATTGATATTTTAAGCACCTTCTTGCTTCCCACTGTTAAAGAGCATTTCGGGGATGACGATTTCATCTTTCAACACGATAGAGCACCTGTTCATACTACATGGGCTGTGGCGGAGTGGTTACACGACAATAACATCCCTGTAATGGACTGGCCTGGACAGTCCTGACTTGAATCCTATAGAACACCTTTGGGATGTTTTGAAAATCCGACTTTGTGCCAGGCCTCATCGACCTACATCGATACCTCTCCTCAGTTCCGCACTCCGTGAAGAATGGGCTGCCATTCCCCAAGAAACCTTCCAGCACGTGATTGAAAGTATGCCTGCGAGAGTGAACGCTGCCATCAAGGCTAAGGGTGGGCCAGCACCATATTGACTTCCAGCATTACCGATGGAGGGCGCCACGAACTTGTATGTCATTTTCTGCCAGGTGTCTGGATACTTTTGATCACGTAGTGTAGGTACTCGTAATAGACTATTTACCCGAGGAGAATGGACGACATTCGTCATCCAGTTTTGTGCATTCCGAAGGTTATAGGTCTATAATGAAGTACTTACTCTTACGTCGAATTTTATACCAGGAATGCATGTTAATACATTTACCGCAGAAATGGGGGGTGTCGAGTGTCAATGAGCGGGTTGTAATAGATTTGTGGACTGAAAATCCATACTGTAACTGGCAGGATCAGAGGAATGCGTGGCTTCCATAATGCAGTCGCTCTTTTGGGGGGATACTTATTGGAGTAAATATAATAATAGGGGGAAACGCTTTTGTGAATTTCTGGGGAATGTTAGTTAAGGCATTTCCCTAACCCCTTCAGGATCTTAAGCAGGGAACTTTAAGCACACAATATTGTTAAAGTGATTTTACTAAAAAGTAAAAATTATTAACATTATCTTTATTCCAGCAAACACCGAGCGAGATGATTCCTCAGTAACGTGAGAGGCTTCAATTCGGAAATCCATGGTTTGAACCAGGTTGGGTCGGCCACCCAACCTTGGGTTTATTCGTGATTTTTTGGGGTCAGTAGGCGAGTTCTTTGGTGGTTCATTTTCTACTGAGAATTTCCGGGTTTCGGGTTGCAGGACCAGGTGACAGCGATCGGTGGTGGCGGCGGGACGGTGGAGCTTGTCCTGTGTAAAGGATTTCTCCCTGACACTTAGATGCCTGGTTGATGCTCCTTCCTGGGAAACTCGTTCCTTGGACTCCGGGGTTGATAATGGCGCAGGCTGGCTCGCGCGGGTGGGTGTCAAGATTGATGTAATTCTGGAATTGTTGAGGACCTCGTCCTTTTAGCGAACAGCGTCCTCCGGTTTACGTCGCCTTTCGGGCCTCCCTGTCATTCCTTCATCCGAGGGATCACGTAAGACACATAAGGTATACTGAGATGGCCTACGTGCGGTGCTTAGCTCAAATTACTGCGAGTCCTCTCCGTCTAAAATCCTATTCTATCCTAGCAACAAGCTAACCATTGCATCTCTTCCTTAAGGCAGTACTGCTATGATTTAATTTGAAATTATAGTACCAGTGATGTGCCCGCATCATGGATTTCACGATATTCTCTTCCGTAAAGTTATAAAATACCACCAATCATAGTGGTTTACAATAAAAACTTGAATTAATACTCTAAAGCTACATATTACCTGGCTTACTTGAAACGTAAGCTAAATTACACATCTAACACATTATGGTTTTATTTAAGCTTGGAATAATAAGAGTGTATTCCAAATTTTAAAATCCCAATTTTAGCTAGTAGACTCTATCATGCTACAAGAATCGATTTCCCAATCTACATCAGTGACAATTAGCATCCATATAACCAGGCAACAAGGAGTGAAATCAAACAATTATTTGCCAGCGTTGCAGTCTTCGTAGTTCGTAAACTTACCTACAAGAAACACACTAAGTGAGGAATGACTTGGAAGTTTTGATTGCGATGTCATTGTGTAATAATTTTCCAGCGAGTCAACATGCTTAGTTCTGACTCTTGATCATCGCTGATTGATAATAGTACAGTTTAGTATTTATTGTGCTAAGAGTTTTACAAATTTTATTGTCTACTGCACTTTGACCCTGATCACTCATTCAGTAGACAATCACTACAGTTTATTTACATTTTACAATTTCTTGTCAATAAATTATCTTGTTTTTTTCAGTTTTTTATGCCCCATTTCCACTTGTTTTTCACTTTTCATTTATTGATTACTTAACCATCACACATCACTATAGTTTTCCATTCAAAGTAAGATGCACTACCTCTTAGTTTTCTCTTTCCACTGTCCAAAGCCATTTATTTTTACTTTACACAAAAACTGTCCAATGCTTCTAGCGTCCTTACATATCATTTCAATCATAAGTATATTTCTATCCCCCTTCAACCACTTCTTATTAAAAAATTCTTTTCTCCAATTTTCTGTTCCTTGGCACTTAAATACCATTCCTTCAATGTCTTCATTACCACCACATATCGGACATTGGTTCTGAGGAATACCCTGTCTTAGCCTTTTTAGCCTCCATGCTCCGGTTCTTAACCATGCAATAGATTCTCTCTCTTCTTTATTTACTATGTCTATATATTTTTCCCTACCCCATGTATTTTTCATTGCCCTATAATAAACTAATGAGCTCTTTTCGGCAATCTCACTGAACATGATTTGTATTTCTATATCTTCCAGTCTTTTCCTCGCCTTTTTTCAAAAATGTTTCACGTTATTTTCTCTCCTTCTCCATATATCCCCTAACCCATTTTTCTCCAAAATGTTCCGTAATTTACTTACCCACCCATCATTCATTAAGCTATTCTCTTGGTATTCAATACATTGTCTTAACACATTACTTTTTCCTAGATTTAAAGTTTTGAAGCAAAATTTCAAACCTCTTTCCATTATTTTCCCCTTAGTTGCCACCCTGCCCATCTCTAATTGTGCTACCTGTCTTACAATTGACTTTGGTAGCCCTAGTATTTATCTTAGATTAAAATTTTAAGAAGAGCTCGTCTCTATCGATGTGTTCAGTTTTCATGTACTCTGATGTACTGCTATGTTATACTTCTATTCAAGAATGTGAGACCTATAGTTTTATAAGGCTATGGTGTTCAGAATAAACTTTGTTTACCAGAATTTCTAAAATTAGCTTTAGAAATTCTGGCGAGTCATTTACAGGATGCTTATGTAAGCACGGAAACATCGCGTGACTTTTAAAGAACGTTTTCCAAATATTTGCGAAGCTTTAGGCAGGTGGATGGAATGCGCAAAATCTAGCTACACCCGCGTACCTCAGTGCTGTTTAAAGCACTAGTCAGCATACTCCTCGGGATTTTAAGTTGGAGTTTCTTTACCGCTGTCTCTCTCTAGACACGTGGTAACAGGAATATGCGACACTCAGTCCTTTAATCTTTAACCTAACCTTCAGCAACGTCGCAACCTTCGGAACATGGGAAGCCCAACCTTCTTAGCACCCCAGGTAAACTCATCTGTTGCAGCCTTATTATTGGTTAATGCTTGTAGTAATGTAGAGTAGAACTTTAGCTAACTATCTCTTGCTAAAATGTTTATTGTAGTGTGGAGTAGTACATTTCCATGAGTTCGAATGATTGACTAAAATTGATAAACCTAATGTACCTTAATTAAGCTGAAAATAAATAAACTAAATCTGGAACCAGTGTTACACGCCAATAATTTGCTACCATCTTCCACTCCTGTACTCAGCAACTCGCCCCCCCCGCCTGCCAAGAGCAGCTCTCCTGTCTGAAAACCTTCCACATCCCCGTTCTCCCCCAAATGCTGGAGCCACCAGGGCTTCCGTAACATCTGGTAAAAGGGTTTGGGTAAAGTGACCTTACGTCACAGTATTGAAAACATTAATTGCTGGCGTTACCCAAAGGAAAGGCTTGGGCCGTGTTAGCTTACTGTTATGTTCGTAAAATTATTATTTCTGTGTATGTGACATTTACTTAATTTGCAATAGGTTTGATTCATAAAGTAAGCCTCGTGTGAAAATTAGTTAAAAATGGCGCGGCTTTCTCTACACTTCTTCCACAAACTATTCATTCAAAAACTCATTTTACTATATACTTCGTATTGAGACAAGCGTTTGCAGAAATGATTCCATTAGTCATTTCATTGTTAGTACAAGGGGGATACAGGAGGCTGAAGCGATAATCAAACTTTTAGAAAACGCATCTCTATAAGCTAGTTTTGAAATTACTCTCTTTGCATGACCATGAGCATGAGAAACAAACAAATGACGACTTACGACTTCAAAATGTATTTGTATTTGTATAATGTATTTGAATATTCAAACCAATAACAATAAATATCTCGAAAGTAGTTAATGCTCCAAAAAATTACATATGTTGTCAGTTAACAAGATGCACATATTTTTGGTGCAGTAAATTTTTGTCTATCTATTAGATTTATCAGTTATACTAAATTATTCAAAACTCATTCCGAATAAAGCCGACAGCACACACTATTAGCACAAAAGTTAAGATACACTTTTATTTCTCATGTAGACATCTTAAAACCTACAAAATCGTATCAAAATCGTTATATCCGTTTTTGTGGAAATTAAAAATAGCAAAAACTTTCTAAGTAAAGCAAAGTTTGGGGTTCGGAAATTTTGTTGAAAATCTTCTTGTCACATTGTTGAAAAATACTAACTTTTAAATAACAAGTTTGATATTTATTTGATAATTAATTTTTCAATTATGTTGTTCGGCACGCACACTGTGCACCTACTCACACATTTTCTCTAAAATACTTTTGGATTTAGAAGTCTCAAAACGCGTAGTTCCGTTACTCTCTCTACTTAAAATAGGAAATACACAACGCATTACATAACTATAGATTTAAAAGCTGCAACAGTTGATTACATTTGTGACAAAGGATTGCATGCAGCGTTTGGTATTTCTACTACATTTTAACATTCCTTTCCTTGTAATGATTTTCTTTGCTTTTATTGTTAAAAATGTCCACATGATACGAGTTTTAGGACATACATACATACATTATTTTTTTCAAAAGCGGCCCATAGTATAGGAAATCAAAATATATTATTAAATGTTTACTGCACTTACAGTTTAATTATATTAATTTTATAAATCTTGTTAAAGATAAAGAATTTATTGAAAAATTCCGCTTCCTTCAAACTGGAGGCTGCTGTATACAAAGCTTACCGGGACGCAAAACATTAGTGCCTATACATGGCCAGTGTGAAAGAACAAATAGAACATATCTCAGTTTAGGTTACAGTTTGTTTTTCCAATTTGTAGCTTTATGCATGACGATGAGACTCTTTTTTCCATTTTAACATGAGGAGCCCATGATACTTGAAAAATTCACTGCACCTGTTAATGTTATCTGGCTAAATTCATCCTGTTCTTAAACAAAATATCAACACTTTTTTTCTGAGTTACAAACTTCTGTTTGTACATAAATGCATCTTTCTAATCAAAATTCAACATAATTTAACTCATTTTTACTCATTTTATACTTTATAAAAAAGTATATCACATAATTATATATGTCATATATTTTATATGCACAATTTCTTCTTGCTACATATTCTAAATGATGCTCTATTTTTCAAAATGTATATATGTTTATTTCTGAAAGTGAATCACTTTTTAAAAACATTAATATAGACATTTCCTATATTATGTATCTCCGAAACAAGTTATCAAAGAAATAAGGAAAAAATTGCAGGTTGAAAGTTTCACATGGCCTTGTAATAAGCAAGGCGACTATCCATTTAAATAGGCATATGATTCCAAATTTTAAGGCACCAAATACGATAAACTATCCTTATTTTCATAATATTTAGTGAACTACTATAGTATGCCATTTATTATCAAACCAGTCTCTTGTAAATTCTCTCATAATTTAATTTATAAATTATTTTCAAAATTATATTAGTTTTAATACATGTAATAGAAGTATTAGATGTTATAGATATGGTAACATAGCATTTTTGGGTCCTCTAAGTGTGATTATTACCTTACTGATATTCTTCATGGAAATTGGAAACTTTTGCAGGTGTCCACGAAATGCCGAGTATGTTTCGGCGTGCTTTCACCATTTATACTAACACTTCTATCTCCATCAGATGACATATGGAATTACAGCAGGATAAAGTGTGTTTATATTCATTGCGCTAATTATCAAATTTTCGTTAAAAGACAAACTACCTATTAATGCACTTAAAATACTGACTGCATCATATATCTTTCAACCGTAATTGCAGTGGTCAAAATTATTATCTAATTATTATGCAACAATTATTTTTCCAGGATGAATATTATTTATACTAATATATAATGATAATTATAATTTATCTTAATGGTTTCAGGCTACTTCAACTTCGGAATTGAAAAGCTGCAGCATTATTACTTTATAGTCCTAGTGCAATAGTTAAAATTTCAGCTCATTAGGTTAGGAATTGTAAAATTTGTGAATTTTACCGTAGGATTCCCTGAATGACATGAAATTGCTTTCATAAAGATACTAGTTTATCATAACACGAACAAGAATATATACTTGCGTGCATAAAATGTGGCCCATAATGGAACGGAGCGTTTATGTTCGTACCGACAAAATCTAGCCCACTCCTTCCAGCGAGCCCACTTCTGTTTTTCGAGCATAACTCTGGATTGGCAGAGTAATTTACCTCTCCCAAAGTATGGTTGAACTGCGAAGGATGATATTCTTTAACCTTCGTCTCCATGTCACTGATGAAAGCAAATAAGATGATATATAATGTCATAGCTGTCATTCAGTTTAACCACACATGCAAATATTTCTCCACCCCTTCTCTAGAAGACCGAATTATTTGTAATTGGTTTAGCCTTTTTTTAGGTACCAACTGTAGCGAAACTTTCATAGAGGTGGTATCTTAACCACCCCTTTAGTGTTTACATCTCTGTATTGCTTTTAGGCAGTCAAATAGAGAGCTGATACCGGCTGGGTGAAGACACTTGGTTACCTAAACCTTACGGAGAGAAAAACACTATGGTAATCAAAGGAAATGAGTCACTTTATGTATAACAGTGTACACTGTATTTTCTTTACAATCTGTTACATCCGTAAACATTTTAACCTATATCAGTTCACCGATTCTTTCTTTCGAAGTCCTTGGGGGATGAAGACCACTCGCGATATATATAGTGGTCGATACCTGCCTGAAAATTGTTCTATATTTTCTGAACGTCAAAATAAAACTTGGTGCACTCAAGGGTAGTTTATGAAGGTTGTGCGTGGTGTAGCGGACGTAGAATGATGGCTTTCTCGCAGTTGGCTTCCTCCCAATGTTCCGACTGGCACACAAGACCACAATTGTGTCCGGGGTTTCACTGAGCCCCACAACGCCAACAAATGTTCACAGTCCGGCGTTTTCTTAACAGTGATTTGCTCAAAACCATGAATGAAATGATGTTATATAGAAATAACCAAAGTGTATGTATTTGTGTTCTAGAAATTAATACTAACCATTCCTATTTGAAAAGTCCCTAGTGCTGAAAACATTATTTTTCTGGGAATTGTAAGCTACATGCCGTTATTAAAACATTTAAAATCAAATGGGGTGTTTAGGGAGCAGTTTATTTCCCCAAATTTTTCTGTCTGTAAAATATTTATATCAAGAGCTTATTACTTTCTCTACCACTACCTGTCGTCCTGTGGACTAGGGCTACCATGCTACCCTCTAGTTCTCGAGGTCGCGGGTTCAAACCCGGCGGAGGGCTATGGATCATTTTCAGGCATAAAAATCCTTAGCATGACTTCCTTCAAAAAGGAAGTAAAGCTGCTAGTTCCGTGTCTAGTCTCAATCTAGTTTTATCACCTACTTAGTAGGTGTAGAAGGTATGCATTCCACCCAAAAACTCGATTAGAGTTTTCATCGGAAATAAATGTTTTAAGGTCCCCGAATCCAGAAAACACGTTTAGAAAAGGATGTGTGTGTGTGTGAACAGCATAACTCAAGAACAAAATTTTGGATAGGTACCAAACTTGGCATTTTAAGTTCAATACCTCCAAGTGCGACACGAAGATTTTCCAGAAAATTCCCCCACCACAAACTATCCATTACATGGAACATTTTTCGAAGTTATTTATTTTCTGAAAAATGGACACAACCATTTTTATTAAAATATCATAAATTAAAGATGATCTATGACAAACCAAATGCATTTCTTGAATTTTCTGGGAATAGCTTGTAAAGTCCTCTTCATTCGGAAGGAAATTTATATAATCTTACATAACTGGTAAACGTTAAATCAAGGACGAAAACTGCACAAAAAGTGTAGATCTCTTTAAAACACACAATTTATTTCAAGTAACCTTTTTTCTTGTGGTATCAGCCATTTCCGAGATACCCGTTATTAATGGTTCGAATCGTTCAATACTTTTCAAGTTCTTTCAGTTTTTAGCAGTTTCTCGGAAATCGTTTATGAAGAGTATGCAATTTTATCCTTCTATAACCTGGTGCACCGTATTTTATACAAAGGTGAGTTGTTAAGTTTTTAGATTTTTAATTGCTTTTTTTCGAATTCTATGTAATACTAACCTTCAACAATAAAAGAAATATATATAGCTGTTTTATATTGTAAAAATATTAAAGATTTTCAATAAAGCTGTAGTGTTTTCTTTTTAAAAAATAACCAAAATCCGTGTAACTGCAGTCAAATGTAACACCTCAGCATCCAAGCGTGCCATAACACCGGTTATTTTACTTGGGCCCTCCCCGTCCCTTAACACAGGCACAGCAGTTGCTTCGATTCTAACTCGCGACGCTTGGCTTTAAATGGATGGCCAGTGCATACCGTCTCGCTTTAACAACCACGGCTATTCAAATCGCTTCGGTTGTGGTGCCGGTGAAAGGGATATGAAAGCCGGTTTAGGAAGTACGGCAATGTAGCAATATAATTCTGGCATTAAGGGACTAAGACCAGTATATAGCGTCCAGTTGTTAAATACTTGACTATAGCTGTTCCCTTTGTATCTATAAAGAAATGTGTTATTTAGCTATTTCAGCAAAGGTTTATTTCAATAAAAATTAAGTACATAGGAAAATAAACTGTTGTAAGAATAATTAGTATACCCACTTATAAGCGATACAGGTTAGAGAAAGTAATGTGAATGTAACGTACGTTTTTATCATATTAGCAGTGTGATGTTAGGAAAATCTAGTGTAAAAGTTAAAGCAGTCTGAGTTACCTTTTTATGAAGACATGAAGACCTTTTTATGAAGATCGTTACGAAACAATAAACAAGACAACTGCAGCTGCACTTTTGCCGCACTACTTTTCACGAAAAGGCTACTTTGTGAGATAATTTAGTATATCAACAGAAATTTGTATACTAAATACTGGATTATAATGAAACAAAAAAGTCTAAATTGTGTATTCCTGCACTTACAAGAGGAGTGAAAGATGTAAAACTGCTTATGAAGAAGTTGAAGATGAAGGTTTTGGTAGCAGTGCTCTTTTTATTTAATAGTCTTCTTATATCTTTAGTCCACTATTAACACCTAATATAGAAACTCAGTTCTATGATTGGAGGGGTGCAAATGATCATGTTATTCATGATGTCCCTCAACTTTCAGGTTTATAACAATATAATCAACGTAATCATATTCGACTGCTGAAAAGGTTCAACTCATGATCTGTCTTCACTTCCAGCCAAAATTAAATATTGCTGTGTTATCGACGTAGCATGGACGGCTGTTGATATTTAGATACACAAATAGAAACTTTAAAACTCTTGAAGCTGACAACAATGTTGAATAGCAGGAAATAAAGTTGGATGTAGATATAGCTCCTCATCTCCTAGTAAGCTGTTTTCTTCAATAAGCTATGAGTTAACACAAGGGCATAGGTTGTTTACCAATGCTAAAATTCAGCTCATATACCGTCTTAGATTAATATTGTGGCGTGTATGTGAGTGTATTGTCACGCCAGACACATTATTGCGTCGTTGGTGACAGCATTGTTGGGGTAATTCTTTCCGCTTTGGGTTTTGAAGTTCGCCTGGTGTGGCGACTCGCCACCGTCTAGCTGGTGATCCTAGCTAGCGGTGAAGAATGGAGGAAGTGAGCGTTACTTCTTTGTGTTGTGTGTTAGTGTTACTTTGGTCTGAGGGTTGGGACTGTAAGGTTGTACGCGAAATCGTGTGAATGTAGTCTCGTGTGTGTAGCATCTCCCTTTAATTTCTTCGTTTTTATCTTTGTGTGTGATGTAGGGGCGCCGTTTTTATACTGAATAAACCATAGGTAATGTGATTATGTGATATTCTGTGTATTTTGTTATAATTATCCCACGCCTACTCTGGAATATGTAGTTTAGTATCCTGGTCCTCTTGTTGCCACTGCAGCTATGCCCCCCAATGTATATGCTGGGGTAACTAAAATTTAATATCTTTTGGCTCACCCCAGTAAATAATAATATTATATTTTGTTTCGTGCTATCCTTACTTTCATGTATTTCCATCTCCAAAACAGTACGTCAAACTGAGCTTTACCGTTCAGTTATTTTCCGTACTGCAGTACCAACACATGGATACATAATAATAAATCTACCACGAGAACAGCTTTTCATAAGCATTTTTCTTCTGTATTCTTCTACGTTAGTTTCACAATTATAATATTACTTAATATCCCAACTTAATTTATTCACTTATAGGGACATTTCTTTTCTTAATGCTACTAAACTTCTGCAGTCCCATACTCAACAAAACGTTGAAATAGTTGATACAATGGCGCAACTGCACGACAAGCTCCAAGGTTACCAACATTTATTACGTCATCTCATTTCTGTGAGGGATGTAACTGCATCCATGTCCAACACAAAATACGTACAATATTTAAACAATACATCAAATATTTCGACATAGTATGAAACAGAATATTGTACATAAGTGCAGTTTCATTACTAGTTTACTCGTTCTAGAAACTAGATCCCTATACAGCCACTAAATAATTAGTGTATTAGTTCAGAAAAGTCTAAATGTTAAAATATTTCATAAAGAAATTAAACGTCAACAATGATAATTATTAATTCAGGGCTAACGTATTTTATTTGTGTGTTAGAAAGCCCCCGTATACAGCGAAAAGGTTACTAGAAAATGTGATTCATTAAACTCATTCCTTTCTTTTTTCTACCTAGGCAAATAAAGGATGCTATTTAAAAACTTTCCACAGCATTATCATTAAAACAACACACTTTCAAGAAAATAATTTATAGTGAATTTTTAAGGGGAAAAACAATGACAATAGTTACGTTTTACTTTGTGCAAATTTTCAAGGTCTTTCAGCTCAGTTTTTCTGAATGGGGACTCCATTTTTAACAGATTTCGGTTTTGCACAAAACCAAACAAGTTTATCTGAAACATACTTTTATTAAAACAATCATTATTTTACAAAATATTTCGGAAATTTGAAATAAAGTACTAATCTTAATATCTTAGAACGCTAACTTAGATTTCATTTGTTTGAATTTAAAGAACGAAATTCAGTCAATAGACATTAGATCTTTTCGGTCATTACATTTTAGTAAAACTTCCACTTAGGGGGCGGAAGGAACTTTCAAATATTTTATCATGTGCTGCTTGAAACTGAAAACAATATTTCATTTTTATTTGCTCCTCTTGTAAGGATATGAACTCGTGACCCATTTCAGAATTATGTTTTGAGAATAGCTGTGTGTATCTGCATTGGTCCCGTAATTACAAACAGTGAGGGCAAGGAGGCTAAGTGCCAGCTCTAAAATATTGCATTTCATACTTGTGAACATAAGATTAAAAAATGTGTCGATCTATGCAATCATTCATGTTTGTACTCTTCTGGTTGTCTTAATGCACACAGTACTCGGGTACATAATTTTGAATTTTAGTAAATAGTGCAACTGCGGCCTCCTTTGTTTTAATTTTGGAAGCCATCATCAAACAGCAACATAATACCGTGTATTTGCCTCCCTCAGCAGAGAGAGTAATATCTCCCTAAAATCTAATGGAAACTCGCACTTTTAGAGTGCATATTGGTTTTCGCTAACATCACACATACAACAGCGTTCATCAAAATGTATACCTATATTTCTTTTAATATCTAGAATTTCAGTTGCATTATGGTCTCTCTTTCATAACCAGGAGGGGAAAAGGGGAGTTCCATTAGTAAGCTAGTTTTCAAGTTGTACCTAGCAAGAAAATCGCGCGTTCCATCAACGTGGTCATGAATATGTGTAATTGTTTATCGACCAGATGCCTTGGTAATAACAATTACAATGCACAGCGACGTGAGAATATGTTCAACTACACAGTAACAGTAATTATATAAATATATGAAAATTATTCGAAACCACCAATTCTACCACTTTTAAGTGTTAATTCTTAGAATACAGCTGTTGAAAGATATATAACAACTTGGTGTTCTCACCCTAAAAAAAGGAAAGGGTGTAGTTCTTTATAAGCAGTTTACCCCTGCAAATAAGGGACTAAGTGAAGGAAGGAAGCGCTGAAAATGACAGCAAATGTTTGTCCAGTTAGAGCAATACTAGGCAGGTCCCAGGACGGCAACCGCAGTGGCAGTAAGATAGAAACGCTTGCACATGTCCTTGGATCCTGTCCACATAGAGGCATGCTCAGAAATGTAAGACATCAAATGCGCTCAATGATTGCCTAAGACCTTAAACTGCAAAATACCAGACTTACGAGAAAGTCTATTGTATTGTAGATAATGGATCAAATAGAAGAATCGACATCGTAACCATTCAACCCGGCTCATGTTCGATAACGATCATGGATCCGGCCGTCAGATGAGAAACAGGCGAAGACCAGCCGGCGGAAGTTCAGAAAGAAATGTGTAGCATTTACGAGGCAACAGTACCATACTTCTACAACAAATATCGTTCTCTCCTCAATTGATGTTGGATTACTAATTGGGGCCAGGGGTACTATCCCATTATTGTGACGTTTTGCAGAAAATATAAGCTAAAGAGCTCATTTATTAAAGTAGTGGCCCACAGTGTTCTTAAAGGGTCACTAGCTATACTGAAAAATATTTCTCATTACACGTAAATTGGCTAATCTATATACAGATTTGTTTTAGATAATGGTAATTACCATATACATTTGTAGACGTCATTTTTAGATACTGTTTTATTAGTTACAACTTTATTAACAGACATTTATATTGTTTACAATTTCAATCATTTATTCATATCGTTTTGTTCTAAGTGTGCTTTTTTGTAGCAGCCTCCAATTGGGGAAGCTGAATTTATTAATAACTGCTCTCTAAGTATTGTTGTTTAATTTGTTAATTGAAAACAAGAGATAAATATTTTAATCATTAAGTATGCATAATCTAAGTATTCAGCATATTAAACTCAAATACTCAACTCAATCAGAGAAACGGTCTGTGTAACGGTTTCCTTACATCAGTGTTAAAACCTTTCCACTACAAAAATGTTGATGGCCAGTTTCGCTTAGTTTTTCACTTTTAATTGCGGTTTGTGAGTTTAGGTAAAGTATGGCAACATGAACGACTGTATTATTCATAGAAAGGTATATAAAAGCACCACGAAACCCCATTCTCTGCATTTTTTCTACCTTTCTTCAGGTTAAGCCATATCTGCTGCCTTCTCCTTCAAATAATTGGCAATTAGGTTATGAACAGAACTGGAATAAACAATGGCATTTAAGACATCACAAGTCAGCATTCAATGGATTGAAATCAATAACAGAGCAGGCCATTATGCTTTACCCTAACCTATCATTTATTTGGGATTCGCTGATCTAAAGTCAATCGAGTACCAGGAGAAGAATGTGGTGTTGTCATCTCATATATAAACTAAATAGGGTTATAGGGATGCATTGAGACTTTCTGCAACAAACAAATTAAAGCGTTTACTATGTTCTAGTTTATATATTGCAAGGAAAGAAAAAGACTAAACAATGCATTTCCAATTATTCCATCCCAAACATTTATACTGAACTGTACTTGACGTTTTGCTTCCGAAACTCTGCGAGTACTTTCGTCAGGCCGGTTTGATTATTGCTGTATTTCAGAGCATAAAAAGGGATGATCTTGAACGTACGTTTACTGTAATCAGATACAAAAAAAATTCTCTGGATGTGAAAGTGTCCCTGGATGTCTAAAAGGCACAGGATAAATGGACCTGTCCTCAGCATTTGCCATACTGTCACATAACTCGTATTCTCCTATTGCTACTTGTTTCCGGTGTTACTCTTATTATCTTCCACATGGCTGTGGACTCGTTTCTCTAAGTGCTTCATGGTCTTCCTTTACATAAGTTTTTTTAAAAGAACTGTTTCCAGATGTTCATATAACATCTGCAAACGTCTAGTTTTGTAACACGGTAATTCCTTTCAATTACTAATTTAAATTCAAAACAGTTCTTCATAATTATCAATAAGTACTCCTTATTTGTGTGACCAATCATAAATTCATTTTAAGAGGAAACTAAAGGGTCAAAATTGCCAGAAAATAACTGTTTTTAGTTTGCTGTTTGTTTTCTTAATTAGCATCTTCTCCTTAATTTTATATACACTACGTGATCAAAAGTATCCGGACACCTGGCAGAAAATGACGTACAAGCTCGTGGCGCCCTCCATCGGTAACGCTGGAAGTCAATATGGTGTTGGTTCTCCCTTAGCCTTCATGGTAGCGTTTACTCTCGAAGGCATACTTTCAATCAGGTGCTGGAAGGTTTCTTGGGGAATGGCAGCCCATTCTTCACGAAGTGCGGAACTGAGGAGAGGTATCGATGTAGGTCGGTGAGTCCTGGCACGAAGTCGGCGTTCCAAACATCCCAAAGATGTTCTATAGGATTCAAGCCAGGACTCTGTGCAGGTCAATCCATTACAGGGATGTTATTGCCGAGTAACCACATCGCCACAGCCTGTGCAGTATGAACAGGTGCTCGATCGTGTTGAAAGATGCAATCGCCATCCCCGAATTGCTCTTCAACAGTGGGAAGCAAGAAGGCGCTTAAAATATCAATGTAGGTCTGCGCTGTGATCGTGCCATGCAAAACACCAAGGGATACAAGCCCCCTCAAGGAAAAAAACTACCACACCATAACACCACCACCTCCGAATTTCACTTTTGGCACTACACACGCTGGCAGATGACGTTCACCGGGCATTCGCCATCCCACACCCTGTCATTGGATCGCCACATTGTGTACCGTGATTCATCACTCCACACAACGTTTTGCCACTGTTCAATCGTGTAATGTTGACGCTCCTTGCACCAAGCAAGGCGTGTTTGGGATTTTCCTGCGTGATGTGTGGCTTATGAGCAGCCGCTCGACCATGGAATCCAAGGTTTCTCACCTCGCGTCCAACTGTCATAGTACTTGGAGTGGATCCTGATGCAGTTTGGAATTCCTGTGTGATCGTCTTGATAGATGTCTACCCATTACTCTTTACACCCTCTTCAAATATCGGCGGTCTCTGTCAGTCAACAGACGAGGTCGGCCTGTACGATTTTGCGCTGTACATGTCCCTTCACGTTCCAACTTCACTAGCACATCAGAAACAGTGGACCTAGGGATGTTTAGGAGTGTGGAAATCTCGCGTACAGACTTACGACACAAGTGACACGCAATCACCTGACCACGTTCGTAGTCCGCGAGTTCCACGGAGCGCCCCATTCTGCTGTTTCACGCTGTCTAATGACTACAGAGGTCGCGGATAATAAGTACCAGGCAGTAGGTGGCAGCACAATGCACCTAAGATGGAAAACGTATGTTTGACGGTGTCCGGTTACTTTCGATCACATAGTGTATATTATCATTGTAGCCCACCACTTTGGAGTAGAGAGGAGGACATTTTGCTCTACTAATTAGTACTATTGTTCCTAAGTATAGCTGGTTTTATGTTCAAGCCACGTGTTTCTTTTTTTGCGTATATATGCGAGCTTGTTTTCTCCATTTTTGCTTTGAACAAGTGAATGTCCTCTTCTGGTATAAATCATCCATTTTCTCAGAAATTATTGAAGATAGCTGATTTAAATTGTAAATGATAAATATCTAACAGCTGTTTTGGATCTACTATTATCCATATCATTGTTGGTTATTTTAAAAAAGAAGAATTGTTCACACATTTTAATCAAAAGATGGCATAATTAAGAAAAATCATCCTATCTTCCTTAACAAACAAACTCATTCTATAAAAGAGAACAATGAACTTGGAAGGTATGCATTTACATCCTGTAAAACGTTCAGTCTGACATCTTTAACAGTTTCTCAGATAATGAATGGGTCATGAATTCAGCAGACAACATTTGCGGGATAAAGCTTTTACTCTCCTCTTAAACAAAACAGATGAATTGAATACAGTAACAAATTACATGTTGCTTGTTTATTTGTATATCGCAGTCAATACGTAGTATTGTTAGATTTAGTCTATTTTCTTTGAAATTCATATCAGTCTCGGGATGCCAGACTTAGTTTCGTAATAGAATACATATTGTGGGTATGCCCGTTTTGTTGACGCCGAAAAGTTCGCTATACGTTCAACGTTTGCTTAATATAATTTCGCAAACGACTCAAGTTCTTGACATCCATCTAGCAATTAATTTAGTTGAGCTCGCTCCCAAAGCACACACTGAGCTTCTTTCATCTGCCACTTATAATTAGCTACTCTGCTCACGTAGCTTTAATTGACGTTTCTACGACGTGCTATCGCATCTTCAGCAAAGTTTAAACTCTGTGTAGCAGTGGTTGTTAACGAATCTACCATGCCCCATTTGTTCCTTTGAAGTAAGCACTGCCTATAACACATATTCAAATAATTACAAACGCTTTCATCATGGCTTTGGTTACTCAGTTCGCTTGTCCAAAGGCTTTCATTGTTTTGGGCCCTACGTTTAAGTTAATTTTCTATTCCTAAATAGAAAACTGTGATTATGCATTGTAAATTTGAGCGTTGTACGGTTGAGACAGTCACAATATCCTTCAACTATCCTGTTACACTGGCCGTGTGTGCAAGATGGCCTCGAGGTAACATATGACGCTCGCATTCAGGAGGTCCCGGCTTCGATCCTCGTCTAACCTTGGAGTTCTTCGTGGTTTTCTCAGGTCGGTAGGTGGAGTGGTTCCTTTTCTACCATGAATTTCTTCTCCATCATTTCCTGTCATCGTTTCATCTTCACAAGCTTCAATGTTGCAGGATCAGGCGACGGCGATTGGTGCGTTGCGTCAAACGGTTGAAATTTGCAACACAAAGATTTCTTCCTGGCGTTTGGCTGGCCGACTGGGGCCTCTTCCTGGGAACAACTCGTTTCATTCCAGAACCTCCTAGGTTGAAGATGGCTAAAACGGGATCGGGACGCCGTCAGGATTGATATTATTCTGGAATCCTTAAAGACCCCTGGTCATCCTTCAGGTTATCCCATCACCCCTTCCTCCCAGGGATCAAGTTAGAAGCACAAAAGGCCTACTGACCTAAGAAATGTTCTGTGCTCAAGGGCTGACCAATCCTAATCCCATTCCCAATCCTGGCTGTGTGTTTGCTAAGGCACGGGAGGACGAGGACGAGGTTCAGTTTGAAAAAGTCAGTGTCACGAGGGTTCGAAAATAAACCCTTGGCTTTCAGGTCCGACTCAGTATCGCTGTGCTACCGTAACGAAATACTCAAATAAGCTTACTTTCCCAGGTGCAGAAAATATACCTCACTGAGAAGCGTTACTGTAACTTCAAAATTACGTAATAAAAAATAAAAGCCCAAACCTAGACGAAGTGGGAGCTGTCCAGATCCAAACTTTGGTCCTCTTTTATAAACAAATAATTATAAAATAAGTCTCAAATAACAGCAATCAATAGCAATAACAAAGGACAGAATAAACATGCCCCAAATCTGCACTATAATGAATAAAGTTACATAAATGAGGAATCCTGCTCGCTACCCGATCCTTTACACTGCTGAGTTAGATTAAGACAGTAAAGAAAGGTAATAATACCCTTAACTGGATAACGTGTACTACAGTAACACAAGCACTGAAAAATTCACCACAATTCCGCATTGTTTCACCACTGTGTAACACAAACATATTCCCTCAGTTGAAACCAGAGAATGAGCATATCTACCTCAACTAGTAATAATAAATTACATTGACTTAGAGTGATTAACCGCTTGTAACTTAATTTACACTGGCAATGAATTAATTTTGAACTAAAATTAATAATTGCAATTTTACTTTCTACTGAGACTGAAACAGTTTAGTCTGTTAAGTGAAGTAACAAGCAAAAAATTACTTTAAACTTGGATAGTTAACCATTGTAATTTTTCCTTTACGTTTACTTAGTTTAGTCTGTCGTCCTCCGCGGTGCAGTGGTTACCCTGCTGCCTCTAGTTCTCGAGGTCGCGGGTTCAAACCCGGCGGAGGGCGATGGATTTTTTGTCGGGCGTAAAAATCCTTAGCATGGCTTCCTTCGGAAGGGAAGTTAAGACGGTGATTTACGGCACGTAAAAGAACCTCAATCCTGATAAAGAGGCTCTGAGCAAAATTACGGGTCTTTCACGCCCAATATAGAATAGGACGCTAATGACAACAGCAGTTATAGAGCGTCCATAAATACAGCTCAATTTAATTTAATTTATAGTTTAGTCTCATAAGAAAGGTAACAAATAAATAAAAAATGCTCTTAACTTGAACATCTAACAATTGCAATTATACTTTGCGCTAACACTGAAATAGTTTAGTCTGTTACGTGAAATCACAGGTAAAGAATTACTTTAAACTTAAATCGTTTACAGTTGCCTCTTTGGCTTTGCACTGGCACTGACATAATTTAGTCTTAAGAAAATTAACGGGGAAGAACTGCTTTGAACTTGAATAGTTAAGAATTGCACCTTTTACTTAACACTGGCACTAAAATAGTTTATCCTGTTAGAGAATTCCTCACGACTGAGCTAATCAATGATGATCAAGCATATGAACAACTACTATGTATAAATGAAAACAAAAATATAACGCTTAATGTTCAGTGCAAATGATTAACAAAGCAAGAAAGCTAGATGTACAAACTAAATAAAATAAAAAAATTGTTAAAAGCCAGTAAATCAATTAAATGGAACTTAAAGCTTCCAAAACATTCATATAAATATGTAAAACAAAGTTACAACCAACCTTTAACATAAGTGCACATTAGGCTTATGACAAAAAGGTTTGAGAAACCTAGATAAAAGTTAATCCTTAAAGGAGGCTAATAAATTTTACAAAAGGTGATCAAAGGTCCGCAAATTTATACAGTTGCTATTTTGTGTTTAAAGGCTGATATATTACATGTAAAAATGGAAAACTGTTTCAATGAGCGGAAAAACACTTAAATTAATAAGCAACTGAAAGTTCCACATAACATGAAAGCACACATTTTATTACGAATAACTCTAAAGTTATTAATAATAAATAATAATTAGTACATGCATCCCTATAATAAAATGCAGATATATAAAATAATGACTACGAAACATTGACTTTATTTGCAACTAGCTGGAATTCAAAGAAAGTGGAATTCCTGAGCATTCACATAAAAGTTCAAAAAACAAAACTTATAAGTGGCATAATCAAAAGCCACGTCCTGGGATAATGAACAGCTTAAATAGAAACCATATATCGTATCCAGGAAATAGATATTGAATATTAAATGTATTAAAGAACATATCATGATAGGACACAATACTTAGGTAAAAGTCATATGTGACGCATTAAGGTAACCAACACAATTGCGAAATAAGGTAATTTTAAATAGTTGGTAGCCGCAAATTCTGAACTACCAAAGGAAACTACGAAATTAATACTACGGTGTTGTAAAGCTTTCACTTAACTACGGTGCTACCAGCTAAAGCGGCAAAGCTGTTAGCGGACTGGGTCGCGGTCGCGCGCCGCTTTCCTCCCGAGACTTCCGCTCCCTCATACTCGTGCATCAAAGTCCACTACATCCTAAGGTCGGTGTTTGGTGTGCTGCGAGTGCGGCTAGAATAATTGGCCCTACTTTATTTCACGAAACAATTAATCGTGCACGTTACCAAGCGTTAATTTTGAAGCAGTTGTTTCCTCAATTGACAGACGAACGAATTCACGGCGTATTTCTACAACACGGGCTACACCTCATACAGCTCGGACTTCTATGGATAGAATTGCTAACACCTTTACTGAGGGAGCGATCAGTGTAGAAGTGTGGCCCGCTCGAACACTAGACCTTACGCCCTGCGATTTTTTATTTGTGGGGTAATTTAAAAGACGAAATTTATAACCAAAATCTCTAAACTTTACAAGAACTGTAAAACAATATACGGGAAGAAATACCAACATTTCCAAAGAAGAGCTGCGTTACGTGAATCATAATCTGTTAGACCCAGCAGTGTCTGTCTTTGAGCACAAGGAGAACGTTTACAATGTCATATTTGAAAAGATAAACAACTTCAAAATTTGCAAAATAATAATGGTACTAGCTGGCCTTGCCCGTTCATCCTATTTGTTACGATGCATATGACGGTTCGCGCGGGAATGAAGTGTCGGCAGGCGAGTGACGCGCGCCCGCGACCCAGATGCTACTAGCAGCGCTGCCGCTTAATCTGATGACCCCGTACTAGATAAGCTTAACTCAATGCTGCGTAAAATCACCGTCTAGAAAATAGATTTACATAAAAAATAACCGAAGTAAGTATACTTTACGTTTTATAAAATAAGTTGAGTCAGTTTTCAGCTGAGGATGGAAAAGCAGTCTCTTCCGGAAGCGCTTGAAAGCAAGAAAATCCAAGCGCATATGTGATGGGAGTAAAAACCAACCGACTCAACCTATTTTATAATGCATCTAACGTCACAGTTTATAATATTTCTTTTATTTGTAAAATATACTTTATGCTGCCCAATATCACTTCAAAATCAATTGCAACAAGCTTTCATTACATAGCTGCTACAAACAGTATGGAAGTAAAAAAAGGAATACCCATAAATCTGGACCCATAGCACACATACTTAAAATGTAAACTGGCACAAATTATGACAATCCCGACTCACACATACGCATATACCTACTTGCGTGCAAATTTAGATCCATAGCTTCTCGATAAATATATATTGTCTGTGGGCTACTTCTACCGTTTTTGTAGAAGAAAGAGAAAAATGTACATAAACCTATGCATTAAATTAAGCGGAGCAGCTGACATTACCGCATTCACCAGTTTATCCGAAATTCTATATCTACTTTAAACACAAGCAGTAACTTGTTTGAAGGAGTTAAGTAAAAACGGGAGTATTAGAATTTAACTAAGACAGGAATAATCAACTCCTTACGCTTGGGAATAAAAGCCAAGTTTGCACTCAGTAAAACGACCAACCAAAAAATTACAGCTACTTACTACGAATTTACAATAAATAGGAAAACAGATAGTGCATAAATGTCATTACCTTTTCACAAATACGGCCCACAGCATTAAAAATGCCAACACTCAATTCTGAAAATGACCAAGAGACCACTTCGAGTATTCATGAGCGCCACTGATTACTGCTTCCACACCAAACAAAGAAACTCTCAGACCTCCAATGAGGAAGTTTCTCACAAGGCCTGACTTCCAACACACATTCTTATGCCACCTGTAACAGGTCGCTAAGCCAGCCATACAAATGGGTGAAGACCAATTTACGCGCTAGCCTGCTGGGAAAATCCACAAGCAAGTCAGAAGAAACTGCGCCAGCATACACACGGCGCGGGAATTAACATCGCGAACTTTCCAGCGGGAATTATGGCGTATAAATTAGATAATATTATGCTGTATAATATTTAGGGTGGACCATTTAAGTTGGGAATGCACAAATCTCCAAAACTAAGCGTTGTAGACAGAAATATCTTTAATAAAACTTGCCTGATATTATGGGGGAAAGTAAATGCCATTAGTCATGTTTTATTTGGGGGACGTTGTGATGGTCACTTAAGGATCAATTTAAACTTTTTAAATGGAAACCTACCCTTTTTATATTGTTTTCTCACTCCTCATAAAAAACTAAACAACTATTTTCTTTGCAAGTTTTCGTACACCAACGTAAATAAAAACCAAAATTCTGAATGACTGCGTACGAAGAGCGCAATGAATGGTTGGACCATCCAAGGATGCTCATTTGAGGGTCAAGTTACGTTTCGTAATTGGGAATCAACACATTTTATTTTGTTTCTGTATTACTCATCACAAAATAAACAGATTTTTATAACCAATTTTCTAATGAGAAATCCTTCGGAACTCATTGAAATATGAATCTGGCTAAAAACATGAGGAGCACTACAAAGAGTATTGGCTAAATAAACACAATCCGACTTTTCTGGCACACACTGCATACTTGCTGAAAAATTACTGAAATTATCTAAATTAACGGGCTTAAATTTTAAATATCACTTAAAATAAATGCAACACATACTTCTTATATCACTCCGTAATTACTAAAACATTTCTTTTTAACTTACTCTGTAACTTAGACATAGAAAAAAAAACCTGTGTTATATTTATATGCCTTTATCTATCCACTATTGTATATTTTTGTATATTTTCTACAAAATATTCCCATAAAAGCTTATTTTTCTATGCTCTTCATGTAAATCGAGGTAAACCTTTGAAGAAATGGCTTAATAAAGTTATACACTTCATTGTAGGTACAAGGGGAATACAGGAGACTAAAGTGATAATAAAATATTTAAAACCGGGTCGCCATATGACATCCATGACATCGCCAGAAACAACTGAATAGTAACAGCATTTCGAAAGTCACAAAAGTAATTAAAATTCAAATTAATAAAAACGAATGCATTGGAAATTACTGATGACACAGAATGTTTTTTGAAATAAATTGTGTTTTAAAGGGATATACACTATTAGTGTGGGAAGGGTAGAATCATACAACTGAAAAACTCAATGCCATAACCGGGATTTGAACCACGGATCACTCGGTCTCCGTCCGGTTGCTCTAACCACTGAGCTATCATGGCAGTATGCCGGCACGACATTAAATTCCCCAAACTGATTCGCATTTTTTCCGGTTAACCATAAGGAGTTCTCAAATTGTATAGAAATGACATACCCCAATGGAGACTTACAATGTTGTAAGTACACTACCATGTTGAATAGTAGCTCAGTGGTTAGAGCAACCTTGTCCAATACACGGCTTGTGTGCAAGAACAGTTAATTCCACTATTAGTGTAGTAAGTTTTGTCTGTCTCTTATTGTTTACCAATTTTGTAAAATTACACAAAATTCCTTCCGAATGAAGAAAACTTCACAGACTACTCCCAGGAATTTCAACGTGTACTTTTTATTTGCCACGTAAACATATAAATGATGTTTAGAGCTATGTTTAGTGCTATTTTTGAGAAAGTAAAAAAATACGTTTATTTTTAAAGGGTAGTTTGGGGAGGGAGCGGGTTTTTTTTTTTTATCTTCGTGTCGCATCCTTGTTATTTATTCGCCTTTTCGTTTTTTAGTTGTACTGTTCACAGACAGACGCGCACTCGCCCGCGCATACACACACACACACACACACACACACACACACACACACACACCTTTTTACTTTCTCTACAACGTACATATTAGGTAGAGAAGGTATTGCATTCCACCCAAAAATTCAATACGGAGATTTCACCGGAAATACATGTTTTGAGACCCCTGAATCCAAAATGACGCATTCTTAGATAAAGGTCGTGTGTGTGTCTGCGAACAGCTTAACTCAAAAACAAAAATTCGGTTGAGTACCAAATTTGACGTTTAAGTTCAGTATCTTCCAAGGATATGACACGAAGATTTTCAGGAAAATCCTTCCACATGCAACATTTTTCAAAAATTTTTATTTTCTAAACAATGACTAACAACCATATATTAAAGATATTTACATAGCAAATATAAATCACAGCTTGTATTTTCTGGTAATAGCCTATGAAGTCCTCTTCATTCGGAAGGAGTTTTGCATTATCTTGTATAACTGGCAGATAGACGAAAACGTAGTGCACAAATCTTTAAAACACACAATTTATTTCCAATAAACTTTTTTGTGGCATAGGCTAGAGCGGGGCTTTTCGCTCAAGGGGCTATTCCGTTCAAAATAATTAGTGATTAATGCTACGTTTTTGGATTGGTAAGAAGAAAATCATTTAAGGCAAGCAAACACAATGGATTTTTAGCAAACATAAATATTTCTACTTATGAACATAAGAGGTAGAGCGTAAAGCAGTGCTAGTTTGTTATAATGGATACCTTTGTGCGTCAGAGGAGAGGTTACTGTATAGCTTGCTAGCTGGAAGTGCACACTGTGTTTCGTCCTTGTACCTTAAAGGCGCGTAATTTAAAAAACACTGCATTTGAGGATATTTGCTCAATAGTCTGGAGGCTATTCCACTGATGTTTGTATTAATTATTGTAATTGTTTATATGTTTACTAAGTATGAGACATATATGTATACTTATGTATTTCAGATGGTGCGAACTTACAAAAGAAAATGCACAAGTGAAAAATAGAAAGATGAAGACATGAATCGCTCAAGAGGACCTAATAAGAGCAGCAGGCATCTTGAATGTGGATTTTTCCACACTCAAAGACCACAACGAGATGAATGAAAAAAAGAAGAAATGTATTGGGAGATAAAGTTACATTTCGACCTGTTGAGCACCATATCGTTTTTACAGTGAATGTGGAGAAAGATCTGGCTGAAAGACGTCTTAAATATTCAGCTGGTTGTGCTTTTGGCTGAACATTAGAGCAAATCAGAAGAGCTGCATTTGCGTATACTAAGGAAAATAATATTTATCAACTGTGGAGTTAACAATAATTTATGGCAGGAAAAGATGGTTTACAAAATTTTTGAAACAAATAATGAAGAGGCCATTTGCCATGTTGCTGTGGCAAATGAGGAAGAAAATATTCCTTGAGGGTTCTAAAACCTAAGATATTATCACCATATCCATGTTAAAGGTAACTGGATTAAATATCAGAAGTGTGGAACATGGTACCGTGCGGTGCGTGTTGGTGCTAACGAAAACAAAAATGTGTTTGTGCTGTTTATCAGAAAAAGCTTTGAACTAGATAACCCCTGCAGTGAGCGGGAAAACCCCACTATTTCAATATTCTTTTCTTCATACATGTTTTAGCACAATACTTTTCTGTGGTTTATTTCTGTGAAAACGTAATTTAATTGTTGCCCAAATACACTCTATAATACTTAAATACAAAACAAGTTGAGTTTTTCAGATTGCATCATTTGCGTTTTCTTCATTGTCTAATTTTGATCCAAACTCGAAATGATCGAAATAGCCCCGTTCTACCCTAAGTCATTTCTGGTTTATCCATTATTAATGGTTCAAATGGTTCATTCTCTTAAAATTCCTCTCAGCATTTCTTTCTAAGTATTTGTTCCTCACGATTGTATGGAAACAGTATGGAATTTTGAGGCCAGCGTATGGCGTCCAGATCTTAAACATTTGACTGTCGCTGTTCCCTTTGTATGTATAACGAAATGTGTAATTTAGCTATTTCTGCAAAGCTTTATTGGATCAAAATGTAGTATATAAAGAATAAGCCTTAATATAATAGTTTGCATACCCAATAATAAACGATAGAGGGTAGAGAAAGTCATATGAATGTATCATATCACGTTTTTTATAGGTAAGTAGTAGAGAAAATAAATGTCTGTTTTAGAGAACCATTTCTGTCCAATTTGTATCATTCTATGCTTCTCGTAAATTTGTATTACTGTTGTGGTGATATGATAACCTCTGTTTCTCCATTACAAGCTATGTATGTCGCACCGCTAATCGAATTTTTCCTTCTAGAAGTTATTTATGCTATGCAAAGGGATATGTATTGTAAAGAGCCGAGAGGGATCAGCAGGAATGTGCAGAGTCAGGACAAAAGGAGATTAATAGATGCCGAGGGAGAAAATATAGAGGCGGATGGAGAAATTATCTCCGAGTTTGCAGTCAGAAGTAAAATTATTACAGGGCACTGAACATAACCTGCACAAAACTGGAGCCGGGGAAAGGCTGGTGTCTTGGCTGAATTCAGGGCATGGGTGAAGTGAAATTTCGAATTAGTGCGTGTTAAAACGATGGAAGGGTGGAGACTGTGTTACAAGTATTAACAAGAGCTCTGAGGAAACCATCTGGGACCAAATGTTTCTTGTTTATAAATAGATTGTCGGTACTTCTGATATATAACATAATTAATGTCAAATATGAAAATAAATACCGGAGGGTAAGCGATATTCAACCGTAATTAATGCACAGCTGAAAGTAATATTTGTGTCTTGTGAATAGTAATGAAATTGCGGAACAATTTTGGTAACAAAAATAAGTTTGTAATGCAAATTTACAATTATAGAATCATAAACCTGCTCTCCTCCTTTTATTTCGACAATTACCAATTCAGGCCTTTACAAAGCTTTCAGAAGATAAACGTCGATCTTTTAAGGGAGAACGGAAGTACAATTTTATCCCATTTTGATTAAAATATCTTTGTTTTATTTTGGTACACACGATGAACTATACTTTAAGGCAGTATTTGCAAACGGCATCAAAAACACACGTTACATCCATTCTAGGGAAATAAACATTTTTAAAGCCCTGCGCCAGTTAAATAAATCTCAATGACAAACTTAAAGACTCTTCTTTGAGTTTTCTTCCCATTTTATTATATTCAAAACGTATCTTCAATCCAGAAATAGAAATATAGGTTCGAAATGCCCAATTGGAATTTAGAAACTTAATTTATGTAAAACTTGCGTACTTCACTGATTTTTTTTACCTTTTGTGAAAATTCCAACTTAATGGTTTCTTAGAAGTATTATAAAATACAAATTTTAAAAAAGATACTTAAAATATTTAAATGACAAGCAACGGAAGGACAAGAAGGATACTTTTAATTCAATATCTGTAGAAGGTGCATTAGTGTTTTAATTAATTTTAATTAATACAACTGATAAATTTTCAAAAATTACTTATTTTGGTGAAACAGTTTGCAACTAATATCGTGCAAACGTTTAACTCTCTAACTTTTACACTTTAGAAAATTATGTTATGTATTTCATTTCATCCTCAATGGGATAAAAAAACTACATTGCATAATGATAATTTATTAAAATAGGGTGAATACTCTTAACAGCATTTTAACAAGCAAAAGCTTATGAAATTAAAAAACAACATTAAGTGCAGTAATCCATAACATAATGTGAATTAATAAGATTGAATACAAAGGTATATAGGCTATCTTAGGTTTCTTTCACAAATAAAAATTCTTCGTATGGGGTAGCATACCATTTTAACTCAAATTTTAAATGAGACAACCGAGGGGGATGGCTCAGGCGGTTGTGTCCGTGGTCCGCATTCGGGAGGTCTGGATTCGATTTCCGCGGCCGACCTTCCTGACCCATGGTTTTTTTTTTGGAGGTTTCCCCGGGTTACAGGTTGGCTCCCGGAGTGAAGATACGGACAGATGGCGTAAATGGCTTGCGTGTGAAATTTCTTTTCGGCCCCGTCAGATGGAGGTCACTCGAGTCTCCGGTGCTGGAGTCGAGATTTCCCCGGTCCATACTGGAGGGGTGCCTGAGAGCCACTCTCCGGTGGATTGGTCAAGCTTGTAACTCTTGGGGACCTCTGCGTGTCTCTATCGCCTGCGTCGGCTAGTCCTGCAGTCCATACGTCCTCCCGCGGGTGTATGCACAAAATATCCCTGCGTGGGTCGAGGTGCTAGGTGTTCCCCCGTAACGTAATCCTAATCCTTAAATTAAATAAATTTTAATGATAATAAGTTATCACCAACAAACGTTTAAAGTAAACAGATAACTTTAAACACAATACGTACTTTTAAAGCAATAGCTGAATTAAAAACCACCTGTGTGGAGATCATTTATTTTAGCTAAAAACAAAACACCAAAAAGTGAAAAACTGTAACCACTGTTATCGCAATAGCAAATGACCCACATCACTGAAGTATCCGCTAAGATACTACTAAGAAGCTTTTTTGCACAAAAGCATTCTATATACTCTCGCTACATGAAAAACTCTTATTACCGAACCAAGTGAACGCCTAGCGAAAGTTGAGAGCTCCGAGCGCATCGCGCAGTATTTCGTTTCCGATGATGAAAGTGACATCTTAGCAACACCAAATAACCTATGTTGTTAGTCGATAACTATCACAGAGGAAAATGGGACTGACAAAGAAAATAATACTGACAAAACCGGTATTTTTAGGCATGAAACGCTGTCGGAATTTCAAGCATTGAACATTTTAAGAGTGAAATTTAGTGTTAGCTTGTAGAACTTTATACAGGTGGAGGGAAACTAAAAGAAAATTAATTAAACGTACAAGTACACCAATGCAACGCCAGTATAGGGACGGATAACCTTTTCCTCTCACGCTGCGCACCCGTGTTCCAATTCTGTTTGGGGCAAGTTTTCTGATTCAGGATTTTTATTCATGCCCTTTTCTTCATTCCTTAGCATGAATAGCAGGTAAGTTTAGGGCCGTGGCCCAGCTCATTTGCGCATTCATCCATTCGTAATCTTAAACCTCTCTGGTTAAAACACTTTAGGATTAGAAAAAGAAAAAAAGGGGAAAATGTTATAGGAGAAAGAAATATAAAGGACAAAATACATGAAATTGTGAACAAGTACTTTTCCGCAAAACTTTCTTATTTTGCCATGGATATCTTCTGCGGAGTGTTTCACAATTGAAGGCTGAATTATAAAGGCAATAATTATCATAATATTCTGAGAAGGATAGCAATATAAAATAAGTAATAATATATTTAAAATCAGTGTATGTATAAAAAGGAGAAGCATTGTGAAAAATGTTGACTGTAAAAGCGACAGAAAGACCAGACAGACACAGTTTTGTTAATTAGGTGCCAGCCTCAGGTAGAAAGGGTAAATACCATTGAAGGAAGTTTTTCCTGGTAACACCCGAGGACAGCTGCACTTAGCCTGGTGAAGGTCACTCTAGGCTTCATGTCGCTAAGTTTGAGGAAAGTTTTGAGAGGGGAAGAGGGGAAGTAGCGTGGTGGTGAAAGTCAGTCTGTCCTGAGCGATCGGTGAAAGCGGGGTGACATTCTCGTCGAGTTGTGAACATTGGCGGCGAACATACAAGAGGGTAGAACGTTCAGCTGTTGTTAATAATCTTCGGTCTTGGCAATGACACAGTAGCATCGTATGCATTTAAGAGTGATCGGCAACCTTAATTTTTATTTTAAATGGTAAAAATAAATGTGTTCTAAGACAGCGTTCGTGTTTCTATATATATATATATATATATATATATATTTTATTTATTTATTACACACCCACACAGACCCTGAAATTAAGGTTTCATGCTCGAGCAACCGTGGCAAAGTATAAAAAAACAACTAGGGGGAGAAGAAACGCAGCAACCGTGAGGCAAAAGTATTGCTTCATTGTTGGAGGACGTAGCGTGGCTGCGTCACAATCATGACTATAAACAAGTATACCATCTTTATCAGTGGAACACCAAAACCGTTGTGTTTGAAAAGTTTTGATCCAAAATAAGCATAGTGCTGTCAGTTCGACGCCGTTTTAGTTAGTGGGGTGGGATGACTTGTCTCTCAAGTAACGTCTTTAGCTGGTGGGAGGGTTATATATATGCCGAATTCGTGCCGCGCATGGTGTGTACGTTGGAAAATAGCCAACAGTCGTTGACTATCTCGCTATTTACCTCTGACTTGCCTCAGATCAAGTAAACACTGCCTCCTTCCAGTAGCTAAACCCCTACCAGTTTGGAAGGGCTTCCACATCCAATGCTAAGACATCGCTTGTGGCAAATTGACCCTCCCCGGAGAAACCTACTCTAGGCGATGACGGGTTCCACTAAAACAAGATTTACATGTACGGGAACAGAAGTGAAACGACTATGGTAGTGGTTTGTCAAGGAGACGACAACAACAAGAAGAAAGCGTGCAGTTAAGTTGAGTTATGTAGTATGTCAGGCAATGATGATCGTCGACTGCGCAGGCGCCGGATTAGTTGCAGCTCTCCTCAACGTGCAGTCCACAAGGTCGATGAGTCTTTCTTCGACGGCGAGAGAGGTCACGAGGAAAGAGCAGGACAGCGTTTAGACAGAAGGCATTCCGGACGGTATTTCTAAATTCTTTTTTTGGCTTAAGTTATTCAAAATTTTCTTTTGTAATTATTCACCGGGGAAAGGTCGATCGTCAGAACTATACATTTATTGGGGTTTAGATTTCAAAGATATCGGTAAATATGAGAGCAGGAAGCAAGTACGTAATTATAGTAATTTAATTTAATGTATTGGAGCCGTTAAAAATGTAAAAAATTGTGAAAGAATAAGGGTTTCTAAAAAGGTACTTATGTATGTTATTGAATGCAAGTTTATTAAATGAAAGAATCGGCTTGTTAATTAATTATGTAATATATTTTTAAGTACAAATCCGCCATTATTCCTACATTCAATCCATTTCCTCTTGGGTTAGAAAAACACGTTTCACGCTGAATGGCAGTAATAACAATAATTATGTAATTGCCATTTACAGTCAGCTACACTACTCTACCTTAGGGGCTGAAAAACATTGCTAGAATATGCGTGTAATATACTTATGTGCTTCTGTTTTAGATAAAGTAAGTTAATTGTGATTTCAACCTTTCAGTATACTACGACCATTACGTCACATTTCCTAGACCTAAAACACAGCTTAGGAATAATTCACCTTATTATCGACAATTAAAGACCATACTTAGAAACCTAATTCATACAGATTTCAAAATGAAAAGCAATTTTCTCATATAAAACACATTTATCATAGGCAATCCCACGATAGGTTACGGATTTATGCGATGAAACTCGAAACCTAGAATGTTTCACAATAGCTATTAATACCTTTCTTCTTTAACGGATTATCCTCCTCTTTGTATCAGTAGCCTTTCGAGAAGCATGCAAACTCTGGAGTAGCTTATCTAGGATGGGTGATTAAGCGGTGAAGAAGGAAATGAAATGTGGCGAGGAAAGGGATGATAGGAAAATACGCGGATCAAGTTATCCGCATTTGCCTAACGACCGAGGAAAACTTCGGAAAATCCTTCGCTCAGATTGGTCGGTCCCGGGGGTTTGAAACCGGGGCTTCCCGAATACGGGCCACAGACTTTGTTACCAGCAGAGCTCTCCCGCTTTATTAGAACTATTCCATGATTAAAATATAATAGATTATATAAGTAAATATTACATTCCTAGTTGTATTGTTTAAAGCTAAATCATTATTGTGTCAGCTGTCAGATCATTGTATACCTACTAACAATTGAATGTGTTACGGAATACTAATCGATGCTACCAATAGTGGGAATGAGAAAACAGTAAACCTCAAAATAAGCTAAAATCAGAGCACAATAAAGACCCTTTTTTTCCAAGAACATAGTTGTGTATTATTTCAATCCATATTGATTAAAAATGCAAGTGGATGATGTAGCCTATTAATCAGTGCGTACTGATGTTAGCACGGTGCTGAGAGGGAAATATGAAAAATATGAGTGGTAAAGAAGTGGCAATGCATAATTAATAGCGCTGGAGAGCGAAACTCTCTTCATTTGATCGGTACTGTAGAGCAGTGCTAATAATGTAGAAATTCGCCCTTGGGTTTAAGCTGATCACTAAGCAACAATCTCTGGTCCTATTAATGTCCAAGAACTTACTGATTAGGTTTTATTAGCCAAAACCACAAACTTCGGCAATTACAGCTACCTTTATGTGTCATGATTCGAAGCTCCCGATGGTTATTATGACGTGCTATACACGTCTTGAAACTAGGAGAAAACAAATTTCCCCTTCCACAGAGACCTTTTTAATAGGTTGTTCCATAAATCTACCAATGCTACAAGCAGGAAAACAAATCAGTGCATAGTTTAGATTCTCAATAAAATTTATTTTCGTAGGTATTCTACAACTCATTCATACAAGATATTTTAATTTATTTCATGTTAATCATAAAAAAATCCGTAGGAAATCATTTATTACGCAGCATTCTAACATGTACGTTTAATGTGCTAATACAAAATTCCTTCACAAGACAATATTATTTGAAGACAGGTAATATTTACATGTGCTAGTCATAGTAATACGTACTTTGCATGGACTCATGGGAAATAAGTGAAAGACATGTGTATAAACTACAAAGCTATCTCAAACATGTATTAACCTTATGTGCTGCTTAAAATTTAATTAGCTATTTAAAGCTAATTATTGGTAAATACTTAATGCCACATTTATATTTGGTATAAATTTGTATCATAAGGAGATCTATACTTTTCGTACCTAAGTTTCTGCAGTTATGTAAAAATCCACGAGAATGCAGGAGACTTCATAGTTGATTCATAGGAATTGAAGTAAACATTTTGGTCACCATGCAAGTATCCCAGATATGCCTTTTTAATCAAAATCTTTCGTCACTTTTAAGAAAATAAAAATGTAACAAACATGCTTGCTTCTAAATGGGCTTCTGAAATGGAACAATTTTCTGGAAACTTCACGGGGATCTCAAAGTATGTATTCCAGACGAAATTCAGTGTAATTTTTCGTCTGAAGCATTAGAATGGTGGAGAAAGTAAAAATGCTAATGCATGAACAAGTATGGTGATAACGTTGCAGATGATGCATTCAATTACAGGGCATCTAATTAATTTTGTCCTAAAAAGGGAAAGTTCGGAGAGCTTTGCGCGAACAAGGCAGTGTTTTGTACCTCTCATGGATAAAATGAAGCAACACGGTCCTATGCAAGAAGCACGAAGCCCAGAGCAGGGAGGGGTTTGTTTTTAGAACAGTTTAATTACTCTGACGCAAAAGTTTGGCGAATTTATCCACAAACTCATCGCTGCGATCCGGAACGCTTGCACAGCTAGGATCCAACAGTTCTTCCTTTAGGGTGAAAATGAGGGCACAAGCCCTGTCGCTAATGAGTGCTGGGAATGACTGTCCTTCATTGTATCAACGTGACGCTGACTGGAATACATTTCTATGCCTTGCTACACTATTGACAATAATCAACGGTCTTCCAAACCTTAAGCTTAGTTTCCCACGAGAGTTGTACGAAAACTAAAATAAACAGTTATTGCTTAATTCTGCAGCACGCTTACATAAGCAGTAAACCTATTAACTATAGTTTCACTAGATGATGTAATTAATTAAGTTAGAAAATGAAGAACCCCCAAACTTTTGTGAATTGGGGGGGGGGGAAGTTGTGTTCATTCACGCTAGCCGGGATTACGATGAACTTAACGTAGCTAAACGCAACGTAACGTAAAAGTCGAACACATATTCTATTAAATGGAGGTATTTAGGTTGAGAGGTTGTCAATGTCAAACCTTTCCTTCCCGTCAAGAGAGGTTTGATATGTGGCTAATTTGAACTTATTTTCAGCAGTTTTTAACGCCTGTTCTTACTACACATGGCGCCAGTGGTGGTGGATAGATAACAGATGCAATGAAACGCTATTTCGGCTAGAAATTTTGGGAAGGAAACGTTCCAGGCCTAAGTTTAGCGTACCTCCCTAGCATTTGCCACTTATGAGAACTGAGGAAAAACCTGAAATAAGCCTCAAGTCAGGTAGGACTGGCGGGTTTTGAACGGCAGACCTCCGAATGCGAACCTCACACGTTACTGGGAAGCAATCTCGCTCGGTACCAATCGGCGCGAAGCAGTGTCTTGGAGTAATAAAAACGCCCACCAATGACAGCCACTCCCGTTACGTAAAGTCAAGCCATTACATTTTTATTTGTTTGCATTTTATGAAAATATGGTTAATTCTGCCTAATTTGGTGTTAGGTTCATTAAAATAATCAAATATTTACTATTATAAATCAATTTCTAAAAATGTTAAGATTGAGTTTTGTATACGCCTTTATTTTAAATGTGAATTACTCAAAACAACATTTCTCAACATAAATGACCCGTTTTATCTAAAAGTACAAAGTGTATCTGTATAAAAATTTTACATAGTACAAACAATCCCATCATCATCTAGTTCTAGTTGAAGTTTCTCAAATACTTTATTTTTTAAAAATAAAATGACAGAAATTTTGTTGAAAATGTTAGAGGTTTACAAAATATAACTTTTTTTTCAATCAGTATTTTAACATAATAAAAGGAATGCATAAGCGTCATGTGAAAATATCAAATTTCTATTTCAAGTGGATTCTGAGAAAACGGATCATTAACATAGCTAATTTACCATTACTGAGAATAGGGCTTGAACGACTCCCTTTCAGACCTCCAGTTTAGTATCATTTAACTTTAATTTCGTCCCGTCACATTACGTTAAGTTCATCGGCTTAAGAGGCCACTCACAATGAAACTTAGACATATGCATAACGTATGTATAGAAGCTTGTTTCATGCTATCTTAATGCACACGTTCGCTTTGGCATAAACATAGCTAGAAAGTTATAACGTAAACACAGAAGTTTGCAAGCTCCAAGCTTTTATTTTATGTCTACGCCAAACACAAAAAGTTAGCCAATCAGAGAGCGATTCACCATTCACCTCATCACGTAATCATTCTGCCATCTCACATCACATTTTCTATTGCAATATGTTGACTCACTAACTGCTGTGAGAGATCACGGGTTCATGAGTCGCTGCGATATCTACGATTGTAGGTGATGCCTTTTGTGAATTTAATGTCCTTTAACCGGTAGCTTGTTCATTGTGATGCATATGCATAACCTCTTTTGTCGTGTGTACTGCCGATGGTCATTTCGCAGGTCGTCACATTAGCCCAGGTTTTTCACGCTCTCTTGCGATTGGCTGCTGTTTTATATTTTCGTTAGTTGCTGTGAATAACAACATATCAGGTTTTAAGTTCATACTTAAATTTTACGTTAAATTTAATGCTTTTTTCACTGCTAATAGCCCCTAAGGTTGATGATCCAGTGCTGAGCCACTGGGACTGAGCTAATTGTTAACCATACTTTTAGCGTAAATTTCTATCCAATTACCATAATTGGCAGTGTGGTGTCGTCCTCCGTAGACTAGTGGTACTGTGTTAGCCTCTAGTTCCCAAGGTCGCGGGTTCAAACCCGGCGGAGGGCGATGGATTTTTTTCGGGGGTAAAAATCCTTAGCATGGCTTCCTTCGGAAGGGAAGTAAAGCCGGTGGTCCCGTGTCGTAGATTCACGGCACGTAAAAGAACCTCAAGCCTGATAAAGAAGCTCTGAGCAAAATTACCGATCTTTCACGCCCAATATAGAATGGGACGCTAAGGACCATGGTAGTTAAAAAGCGTCCATAAATAACACTCAATTTTGGCAATGTAGTTCGCGTTATTGCATTAAATGGGAAAATTCATCTCCTTTCTGCGCTTTCTCATTATTAATTCTCTCTCACATTTTCTCTCCCTCCCCTGTCTTAGTCTTTCTCCCTCCAACTCCCCAATCATCGGCCTTGGTTATTCTCTTGTTTACTCTTTGTGCAACTTACGAAGTAGAGTATGTTTTGAAAACCGGCAATGAAAATGTTTCTTCTGGGCTATTAAACAGAACTGAAACTTAAGTAAACACTTTAACAGCATACAAACTAACGTACGCCTGTTCCTTAAGATTGTTCGGAACTATAATGTTTCCCGTAGCACTACTTCACGCACACAGTAGCGAAGTTATACCAATTTTTGTAAGAATTCATTGCACTGAAACTATGCAAATTATAAAGCTTGTCAGAATCATTATCCTTATAATATTTTATGTAACTTTCTTACTTTCTCTACCAGGTATAGTCCGGTGAAGGAAAAAAAAAGTGTCGATGTTTTTGGTTTCCTATAGTGTTTTCCTGTATTTAATATTGGCAGAATCCTCTTATCCGTTGTGTTCCACACCTACTCGGATGTGCTAATCTCTTAGTTTGAACAAGGTGACGGCGAAAGGGGTGAGAAACGCAAGTATTTTACCTGAATGGCTGCAAGGTACTCGCCAGACACTCACTAATCTGTCGGTTCTTGATTGGTTTGATATCAAAAGTGTGGCATTGAAAGCCTAACCAATGAACAATGGCCGATTTCCGACTCAGGAGCGAAGGAAGACGGGTGAAGGGGTAACACGGACATTATGTGATAGGTAGATATTTATTTATATCGTTTAGAGCTTGCAAACCATAATATAAGTCATATAAAATTACAACTTAAATTTAAGTGTATGCAAATCATAACGGTACACTTTAAGTGAAGTGGTTGTATGAAAGTGGTTTTTAAACAATTTTCTTTATTATATGTGATCAGAAACGAACAAAGGATATGGACAATAAACCGAAAATTATTGCCTTTAATGAGTAAGGTTATAGCACAGCGAGGGCTCTGAGCTATGGAGTACTCGAAGCACAGTGTCACACTGATGGAAGAAATACCACAAGAATGGTTATTGGAAACGAAAACCAGGTGACGTATTTAATAATAAATGCATCATGCAGTCCATATGGCACCAGAAGCTTCAATAACATATCACAACACGATACAAAGCAAAATTAAAGGACGTGTGAAGAAAATAGTTTAACAAATAAAGTTCTCAGTATTTTACCTTGAGTAGGTCATTTAATAGGAGGGCATTATAGGGTTATTACTATTTATATCATTATCACCTCCTACTACTAATAATAATAATTGCTTGCAAATCAACAAGAGCAACACACATATTGATTTTAATTATAAAATATCGCAAACAAGCATGGTAGGGAAATGAGTTACACGAAATGAACCACGCAAAACGAAAGAGCATTACAAAAAAGTCGTAAAACATACCAATTTCGCATTACTTGAAAAGGGTTGGCAAACTTCCTGATATTCCTTTTCTTGAAAAGCTCTGATAAAATTTATTTAATATCATAGTAATTACGAATTAGCTATGACAAGGTATAATCAGAATAAAACATTCAGTATCATAGTCGGGATTCGAATTACCGATCTTCGGCTTCCCGTACTGCTGCTCTGCCATTTGAGCTATGATGTCGATATGATAACGTTATGAAATTCTCCATGTGACTCCAACTTTCCCGGTAAAACAAGGCATCCCTGCTTCTCTTGAGATACCACAACCCCAATATCGCCTTACATACTCTTTCATTCTGATTCTACTTTTCCAGCCTACGGAAGAACAATTAATAAAACTGAATTATGTCTCCTCAGCGGATCTAAAAGTGCCTTTGATCCTAGCCCTCGGTGCACATCCGCCATCGCGAAAAAAAAGGCTATGGAAAAGCCACCAATCACTTGGGTTACTAGAACTAGGTAAGGGGGGTGGAATCGTCCTCCGTGGACTAGTGGTACCATGCTAGCCTCTAGTTCCCGAGGTCGCGGGTTCAAACTCGGAGGAGGGCAATGGATTTTTTTCGGGCGTAAAAATCCTTAGCATGGCTTCCTTCGGAAGGGAAGTAAAGCCGGTGGTCCCGTTTCGTAGATTTACGGCACGTAAAAGAACCTCAAGCCTGATAAAGAGGCCTCTGAGCAAAATTACCGTCTTTCACGCCCCATAGAGAATGGGACGCTAAGAACCATATTAGTTAAAGAGCGTCTATAAATAAAACGCAATTCAATTTAATTTAATTTGGGTGGAGTGGAGCCATAAATGGGGAAGAATCCTTTACCAAGTTAATACGCAGTTCGTTATATCGGCACGTTCTTTTGCACTCAAGTGTACACAGTAGGTAGGGAAGGTATTGCATTCCACCCAAAAATTCGATACCCAGATTTCACAGGAAATACATGTTTTGATGTCCCATTAATCCATTAATTAGAAAAAACGTCTCTGTGTGTGTATGTGTGCGTGTGCGTGCGCGTATGTGAGTGTATGTGTAAACACCAAACTGTATTTAGGTTCAGTAGATTCCAAAGATGCGACACGAATATTTTTCACGCAAATTCTCCGATCCAAAACTACCCTTTTCGAATTTTTTTATTTTCTAAAAGGTGGCTTTTTATTTTTAGTCATACTGTTGACAGACACAAATACGCACACGGATATGTTTCCAAAATGCTTTTTTTTTTACTCAGGGGCCTCAAAACATGTATTTCCGGTGAAATCTCGGTATTGAATTTTTGGGTGGAATACAATACTTCCCCTACTTACCATACGTAGTAGAGAAAGTAAAAACATATTACTGCACTAATTGATTCACTGTGATTGACGATCGAGCAATTCGGAAATGCAAGAGCATAAAGCCGCCGCAAAACTTCAGTGTATCAGCTTATCCATTACCATGCTCCCAGGTCACAAGTGTTCCAGTACTGCGGTCAACCAGTCGTTTTCAGTTTACAATCTTGTCAGACTCAACCCGCGCAAGCAAGCAGAACCGGATTTGTGGTTTGTTCAACTTCCCGAGATGCATCATCACGTTCCCGCGCGCTACACGTTTCCCCATCTCCATAAAACATCTGGGCTCTGCTCCTTTCTTATCTTCCTTTCTTTTCGCGATCAGATCACCTCAACTCTGTCCCGAAACAGGAAGCTCTGCAAACTCCATAAACATGACGCCGTAGGCTGCAAAGAACCTTAACAAAGTAAATCAGAATCTGGAAGCTGGTACGACGAGCTTCGCTGAAAGATTCACGCGATCCAGTCCTCCTTCAGGATATTACGTAGGAAAAGTGGCGAAATGCAATTTGGCTTATATTGTGGTAAGGCTTTGAACAAACAAAATATATTCTTGTTAACGTACGCTTCTGTTCTAAATGATATACGCAGTACTCCCAACTTTGAGTCATTTCCTGTAGTTTAAGGTTACCCGAATATTTGTGTCGAACAAATCTTTGATCAAAATTTAAATTAAATTCATTTAAATTTGTAGCAATTTGCAATTTTAGTAACGGTTACCCTTTGAGGCAGTATTTTTAACACTTAAATGATTTCAGTCTAATTATATAATATATAAATTCAATAACAGCCCGCCTTAAAGCAATGTGTATAATATAATATATAAAATGTATGTAACAGTCATTGTATTATGTACATGTATAATAATTTTAAGTGAATGTATTAAGTAATTTAATAATGTAGAAGCTGTGAGAAAAGAGACCGAAAGTTGCTAACAATGAGGTAACAATGAGGTAACCTTGAGGCAATAATGAATTGGAAAGTTTAATAATGCTACTAGTAATTCTTGGAGCAATAATAATATGATTTTTGAGACAGTTTATAAATAGCCAATCAACAACCAGTAAAAGTTTTAGTTAAATAAAAGTATACTACTGGAGTAGGAATAGCCAATCACAAACTGAAATAGAGCAACTTGTACAAATTTAAGCGGTAAACGCCAGTTGCTAGAAGGCAACGTACCTGAGCAGTTCGTTCGTTCCTCGGTACGTATTCAGTGTGAGACGAAAATTCATTATAAAGTTTACGTGTTAAAAAAAAGGTACAAGTAATTAATAAATAATCTCACAGCTCTCTATATCAGTGAAGTGTTATTTAATCGTGTGAAGGATTAATAAAAGGAGTGAAGTGAACATTATAATTTGTGTAAACCTACATTCTTTAGCCGCATCACCCCCTGTTAAGAAATACATGTTTCTACAAATTAATACTGACGCAGCCGAGGCAAACTTAAATATATAATTTTTAAAGAAACATTAAAATACAAAGTTGATTCCTAAACTTGGGGCGAAGGCCACTGGAAAGTAAACTTGGGGCAAAGACGACCGGAAAGTGAACATTGGGGCGAAGGCTACTGGAAACTTTGTACCATACGTGGGACAGTTACTTCATCAAGTTTGGCTCCCCAACAGTCCAACTACAATACAACTCCTACTTCAAATTGGCTTTCCATACGTGAAGCAACTACTCCTTCACCTTAAAGATATTATGGGTGAAAATATTAAATACTGAACTAATAATGTCAAATATTTGTAAGTTATACCCCACTTGTTATACCCCTCACTTTATTAACTCTTTAACTTTAGAAGTTATAGCCATACTTTTTTTTTGGTTTGTTTACCTGTCGCTTGCCATAAATATATGCACTTTATATTTTGGATTTGTCTTGAAAACACATGTGCATTTCAAAATTTCTTTGGATTTTGGGATGTACTTCCCATTAGACTCTTAAGTGGCCCACATTTTATGATGTTGCTAACAGCCTAAAAAAGAATTTACTTCGGTAAATACTCTACATAAGTTTCTCTTCATTGCCTATTTCCATGGTTATTCGGCACATTTTTGCTTTTTTCTCTTCCACGTACATAGTAGGTAGAAAAAGTAGCTATTGCGTTACACCCAAAAATTCCATACTGAGAGTACACCAGAAATCATGTTTTGAGGACTCCTGAATCCAAAAACAGCATTTTTAGAAAAAGTGTGTGTGTGTTTATGAACAGCATAACTCAAAAACGAAAACTCGAATAAATACCAAACTTTGTATTTTAATTTCGTATCTTGCAAAGATGCGACATGAGGATTTTCAAAAAGCTCCCGCCTCTACTAACCTTCATATGAAACACTTTTCGAAATTTTTTATTCTCGCAAAAATAGTTCTAATGATTTTTGTTAAAACACCATATATTAAAGATATTTACATGAAAAATGATGTATATCTTGAATTTTCCGGGAATAACCTGTAAATTCCTCTTCATTCGGAAGGAATTTTGTATAATCTTTTGTAACTGGTGAACGTTAAACGAGGGACGAAAATGCATTGCACAAAAAATGTAGATCTAAAAACACACAATTTATTTACAATAACTTTTTTGTGGCATCAACCGAAATATCGTTATTAATCAATTCAATTTCTCAATACTTGGTCATTCTTTTAGAGTCCTGTGTGCATTCAGATGTATCTCGCAATGTCATGGAAAGAGTAAGGAATTTTGAGATCAGCGTATAGCATCCAGTTCCTAAACATTTCATTATCGCCATTCCCTTTATGTTTATAACGAATGTAATCGTGTAATGTAGCTATTTCTGCAAAGATTTATGTAAATTAAAATTATGTAGATAAAAAAATAAGCTTTATATCCATTAAATAAATTATAGAGGATAGAGAAGGTAATATGGATGTAACACATCAGATTTATTTTCATTACGTTGCCCTTATTGTATGATATTTTAAAAGTATTAATTTCAAGATGTAGTGAGAGTAAATACATGTTGCTTCATTATTTACTACTTTAAAAGTGCTTTCACTGAGCAATAAATATCAATTCTTCAGATGAGTTCATAATATCAGGGATCATAATGACTGATATTCACTCCATTTTCATAAAAATTCGTACATTTTAGGCACATGACTTTTATCGTTCACAATGCATTTAATCTCTATAGCTTTGCTGTATAATCACACTGATATGAAAAGATACCTCACAGCTACCGGATTTTATCTTCAGATGCATCCATGGAAGATTAGTTAAGCTAGCACTTCTTGCATACTCTTCTGAAGCCTTTCTTGCTATTTCATAAACGTTCTTTTCTGAAGGCACAAAAAGAGTAGGCAACCGACTTTACGTTACCTAGATTCGGATATTTATTCAACGGAACCTACATTCGCTTCCATTTATGCCGTCACCGCGGCTTCCATAGGCATTTTACCAACCTCCTCAGCGGGTATATAGCAGGGAGCGGTGAGCCTGCAGCGTTCTACCTTTGTTGTTTGACCAACCAGTGGTGTATGTTAACTGCAGCTCACGCGATGTATACAGATATTTCGGAAGTACATGGCGGAAGAATTGTGGTTATGTGGGAAGCCAGTTTCCCATTTGAAGACATTGTTAGGGCAATTCCATGCAGCATCCGCATGGAGAGACTATTACAATAATGTGTCGTAAATGTGTCCTCTTTGAAAGTAAAAATTATATTTTACTTCAGTTTTACATTATAATTACAGTCATTAAAATACATTTCCATTGACACCTTTTTGTTTAGTTTAGTGTCCTTTAACCGTTTAAGTCATATCGGATGATGAATAAAATTATGCTCAAATGAGCCCGAAGTGCACAAAACTTATAGTTACTCAACATTGTTTCAGGATAAGGGAAAATCCCGGAAAAACCTTACCGGTGACTCACCCTAATCGAAATTAGAAGTCGGAACCTCTTGAATGTGAGATACATACCACACACCACAGAGGTTGGAGAAATACAAAGCAGTGTTTTATTTAGTTTTGTATTTGGATTAGATGATTCCAATACTTACTCACTCACATAGTCGGCTTTACCCTCCTGTACGTAGGGCGTAATGTCTACTAAATGTATGCTCCTTGAGAGCAAACAGTATAATGCATTTCAGTTTTATATTATGTTGCCATTAAAATATTTTTTGGAGGAGATATTGTGCAAAACAGGGTTTTATTTAGTTTCATATTTAAATATGGTTACTGTAAGAGATTACGAGTAGAGCTATTGGTTAAAGTTTTATATATATATATATATATATATATATATATATATATATATTCATTTGCGGATTATCTAAAACTGTGCACGTAAAACAGGACGCCACACATGCGCGAAAATGTAAACATATGTATACACCTACTCCTTGCTACACACACTCCACCTGTGAAGGCCAGTAGAATGACTCCCAAAGCTGCGGGACGGCATAAATGGAAGCGAGTGTACAATTGAATCAGTATACGACCGGGATTGAACCATTAATGTCGAGTCCCGGCAGTGGCGCTGAATTTTTCACTCCCATTCAACTTATTCCCTACACAGGACAACTGTGAAACAACAACTACCAAATAGAAATATATAGTACTTTGTTGTCTACATCCGTTCTCCTCAAATACAATGCCATTAGAAGTTGTCTGATGACACCTATCCCGGGCTTTCCCCGACGCGATGAATCAAACACACCTGCTGAGCTTAGTTTCAAATATCCCGCCACTTCCTTGAAAGTGTCTGAAAGATTTCATGGTATACCCTACCGTACTTCATTATGTCAAATTATATTCAATATCGTGCGAAACTATTTACGGATTAAGTCTGTAATAAACATGATTGATCCTGTCATAGTTTAGCAAAATGCATTATTTAAAATTAAAAAATCTGATGTGTTACACTCACATGACTTTCCCTACTCTTGTACAAACTATTTTTACAAGCGCTTATTCCCTATATGCTTCATGTTAATCGAGATATCGAGATGTTAATCTTATTGCCAATTTTCTTGTAGATGCAAGGGCAATTGGTAGGCTTTAAGCTATAGTCAAATATTTTAAGAACTGGTTGCTATGTGGAGTATTCCATTCTCTTTGCATTATCAGGACAACAAAAATGAATAACGAATTTGAGAAAAGATATAATTATTGGAAAATTTAAGGGAATAACAAGCAATATCTCGAAAATGGTTCCCCCATCAAAAAAATGTATATGACATAAATTGTGTATTTTAACGTGATCTACATTTTTGTGTAGTAAAATTTTGTCTATCTCTTATGGTTTACCAGTTATGCAAAAGTAGTTCACAATGAAGATTACTTTTGGAGACATTCCCAGAAAATTCAAGATATACATTTTATTTGTCATGAAAATATCTTAAACAAATGATATTTTAATCAAAATCGTTAGAGCCATTTTTGAGAGAATTAAACCTTTAGAAAAATGTTCTATGTAAAGGGTAATCTGGGGTGGGGAATTTCTTGAAAACCTTCGTGTCGCATCTCTGAAGATACTGAACCTAAATACAAAGTTTGGTGTTTATTCGACTGCTCGTTTCTGAGTTATGGTGTTCACAGACACACCGACACACGGACATGTTTCAAAAAATGCTTTTTTTTGGATTCAGGGGGTCTCAAAACATTCCGGTGAAATCTCGGTATCGAATTTTTGGGTGGAATACCATACTTCCCCTACTTACTATACGTAGTAGAGAAAGTAAATATTGTATAGTAATTTAGATTAAAATCAATCAGGTTAGTAGGAGCTTTAAAATTGCATCCGGGAGGCGATGCTGCACTTTTTAGATTCAGACATATGTAACCTATTTCTGCATAACAATAAGTTTTCGTCAGATTTCTCGGAAATTCACTCATGCACATACCTAAAGCCAAATGTTTTGTGTTATGTTATTGATAAGTACATAATTTCTACTGCAAACGTCATATTAGAGGAGTAGCACTGGAGTTTTCACATCTGAATCAACTTTAAGTTTTGAAAACCATTTTTAAAATATTCTATTCAATTTTTTGTAAATATTTTCTTTTTTGTTTGTTTTATGTTTATACAACGTTTGCACCAGTAAATAATTTCAAAAACTTACTAGGCGAGGAAAAGAAACTACAGACACAAAAAGCTGTGGAAGGAAGAATAAAAAAAACATTAGAACTAAACCGAATAAAAGACTAAAACAGAGGGCATGATTTATTTCCTTCCATATTTACAATACAATGATAGATAATAAAAGCTACCCTTTAATTATAAGATTTGCGCGGTGAATTCGACCACCAGCCTAGTGAGAGCAAGTACATTACTGGTTAGACGTCAGGGGTTTGAAAGTGGTTCTTTATTTTACAATCTTCAATTACAAATCTGCTGAGTACCGGCGACTTTCTCTACCCACTGTCATTTATTTTCATATACGTTCTACAAATAATTCATACAACAGTCAAAAGTTTGTTCATTACCTGTTTAGTCGTATGCCTACGGGAGTACAAAACAGGCTGAAAACAAATGTTTAAAAAGCAGATCGATTTTCTCGCGATAAACAAAACAAGGGTGATTTATCACTTCAAAGTGACATTTTTTTTAAAGAGAGTTAGAAGGGAGAAAATGTTGTTAAGATCTCCAGTCGCGTTCTGAAGAATGCTCGACTTAAAAGCGAAAAGCCAAATGAACATCAAACTTCATATATGGATTACTTCTCTCTCTCCCCCTCTCCCTCCCTCTCTCTCTCTCTCTCTCACACACATATACACATACACGTACGCGTACGTAGATCATTTTCTGAAAATGTTTTCTTTGGGTTTCAGGGAGCCTCAAAACTTATATTTCCATTCGAATTTTATATGAATTGCAATACATTTTGTACCTAACATAGATGACTGGTGTGGGATGTAAAAAACAAGATCCGATGCGTTCATTCATATGACTTTCCCTACTTAATATTCTACAAACTATTCCTACAAAGCTTATTCTTGCATCTACTGCTTGTTAATACAAATAAACCTTCACTACTCATTTACATATTTCATTGTAGGTGTAAGAAGAATACAGTAGCTAAAACATATATTTTCTGTCAGTCGCTACGTGATGGCTTTAAATTCTGTTCCCTTTGAGTAAACGCGAAAGGAGGAAAAAAACAAAAAGAATAGCGATTTGCAGTCGAGAGAGTATACAGTACTTGAAAATCCAAACTAATAACAAAGAATCTCTCGCAAATGATTAATGTCACAAAAATCTTATGTGACATAAATTGTGTGCTTTAACGAGTTTTGCATTTTTGTAGCAAGATTCATTTCTATCTCTTACAATCTACTAATTACATAAAAATCATTCAAAGGGTCCACAGGTTATTCCCAGAAAATTCAAGAAATACATTTGTCATTAAAATAGCTTAAACATGCGGTATTTTAATCAAAATCGTTGGAGCCATTTTTTGAGATAATCAAAAGTTTCGAAAAATGTTCCATGCAAATGGTCGTTTGGGATGTGAAGATTTTCTTCAAAACATTTGTGCCACATTTTTGGAAGGTTCTGAAATTATATACCAAGTTTCGTATTCAGCAAACTTTTCATTTCACAGAACTTTTCGCACGGAACTTGTTCTAATAATATTTTTGGGGGGTTCAGAGGCCTCAAAACATATATTTCAGCTGAAATTTCGACATCGAATTTTTGGGGGAGTATAAAACTTCCTCCACTTACCGTAAGTACGTAATAGAGAAAATATTTTATGAGAATCAATAGACTCGTTTTCTGGCCTCAGTAAAAAAAAAAGAGTAGGGCGAACGAGGAAAAAAGAATGTGTGACCTGAAGTATGTTTCATTTTAAAAAACAGACTGAGAATAAAATACTAAAAGCAGTTTTCCTTTCGGTTTACTCCAAGGGGAATTAAATTGGACTCGTTAATAAGTCAAGCTAAGATTGAATATATTATAATGTGTTCTACTGGCTTTAACCACAATTAATGCATCAGTCAGATTGTAAACATGTCGAGCAACCAACACCATTAATACCTCAATCTAGTATTGTAGTGTTGAATTATTAAAGCATATGTGGTAATACTTCACATTAAAACTTCGTAAATCATTGAAAATATATTCATATTTCTTGAGTCCACATATTAACACAACTTCGCTGGCGTCATATTCTTAATAATCAAATTGGACAATTGTTTCAGATAGCGTCCTATCTATCTTCAGCGATTATTAAGAACTTGACGCGAGTGAAGTTGTGTTAATATGCCGAGTCAAGAAATATGGATATATTTAAACTTCGCTTTTATCAATATTATTTGTGTTTTATTCACTGAAAACCCATTTTTTAATATTTTTTTCCAAATGCAATACACTCTAGAGTAGAACTAGTAGGATCTGTTTTCCATCTTAAAGTGATTTAATCTCGCTCACCGTAATACGCTTAGACAATCCAGTTGAGCTGTCGCATCAACGCAGTCGTGAGTTGTCAAGTGGTCACAAGAGTTTTTTTTTTCTTTTTTTTTTTGCGAAAAAGGTGAAAGCTGCAAATATGTGAAATAAAAACATTTAATCTTACGTAAAATGCACTTGATACTTTTATTTCAGGAACCCAGAATCTTCCATCTGTACTCATGAGTCTAAAGCGAGTGGAAGTCAACATAGCCTATAGATATTTCTGCATTATTGGGTGCAGTAGTGGACATGGCTGCTTTAAGGTTTTTCTTGACTTTAAGGTGTGTGTTAAAGGTTTGCCTCTCTCTTTCCCAAGCGATAATACATTGAGTAAAGTAAGAGAACACCACTAGTGCATTTAGCTTTGCAGCGGGAGATACTTTTTAATTTACTGCCTTTTTCCATATCCTCGTATTTTCTTTCCTGACCGAACGGTTACACGGCCATTTACCACTCGCACGAACATGTAGATTCCCCGTTTGGGTCCGTAACTTATGTTTTTCTGCCGCTGAATAAACATTACGTGGGACGGAACTTGAGTGATATCAGGGGGACGATAAGGTATATGCACATGCGTGACGTAGTGACTGGTTCGTATATCATGCGTTGAGGCCCGTCTGAAAACTATCTGCTGCGTAAACATTCGGAATAGGCACTTTGCTTATGCGGTTGTAACTGCCTGAAAACCATCACCACGGCATGTTCGAGAAACATATACAGCTAAACACATGGCTAGTTTATGTATTTTCACATTTAAAAACAATTAAAGTAATAATCTAGAAAGGGCAAAATATTTAGAACAATTTCGATCTAAATACAGCAGTACACAAAAGCGTGTGAATCGATTACTTTCTACCGAGAAATTAAGACATAAAACCATCAGCACAATAGTTTGATATTGTACAATAAAAAAACGTGTCCTATTGTTTCTCTAGAATGACACGATTAGCAGCCCGTTGCTCCCACGGCACTACTTGATATACCGTTTGTGTAGTAGTTGGGGACCATGGAGCGTTTCTCCCCTAAATAATGTTAAAAGCCTTCACTTACATAATGATTGTCAAAGAGTGAGGCAGTATTTTTAACAGTTAAATAATTTAAGTCTAATTATATAATATGTAAATTCAATAACAGCCCGCCTTAAAGCAATATGTGTATGTAACGATATATAAAAAGTGTATATTACAGCTATTATATATGTTTATATTACTATATATACTATTGTATAATGTTTAATAATGTTATGTGAATGTATTACGTAATTTAATAATGTAGGAGCTATGAGAATAATAGGTTAAAAGTTGCGAACAATGAGGTAACCTTGAGGCAATAATGAGTAAGAAAGTGTAATAATTCTACTAGTCATTCTTGGAGCAACAATAATGTAATTTTTCAGACAGTTTATAACATAGCCAATCAACAACCAAAAAATTTTAGTTAAATAAAAGTATTCTATTGGATTAGGATTAGCAATCAGAAACTGAAAAGGAGAAACATTTATAAATTCAGTTGCCTGCAGACAGCGTTACTAACCAGCCGCAAAAAGTGTCCTCAAGAAATATAATATGTATTCGTGTGGGACAAAAAATTAGTTTACATGTTAAAAAGTGTAAATAATTAATAAAAAGAATCTCACAGATCGCAATATCAGTGAAGTGTGATTTAAAGCGTGTCAAGGATTAATAAAGTAGTGAAGTAAAAATTATAATCTGTATAAGCCTACATTCTTGTCGCACCATAAACCTATAAAGAGAAACATGTCTCTAACAATAATACTGACGCAGCCGAGGCAAACATAAATATATAATATTTAAAGAAACAGTCAAATTACAAAGTTAATATTTTTTTAAACTTGGGGCAAAGGCCACCTGAAAGTGCATTTGGGGCGAAGGCTACCGGAAAACGGGTACTATAGGTGTAGTTGCAACGAATTTCAAGTTCAGTTCCGCAACAGTTGAAATATAATACAACTCCTTCAATACAATCCGTTCTTCAAATAGGCGTCCGTACGTGGGGCTGAAACCTATTACTTCGAACGATCATGATGGTCGAACGATCGTTTGACCATCATGATGTAAGTGAAGGCTTTTAACATTATTTCGACTCATAATTAAAATCAATTTGTCACTTCACTGTTAATACTGTCCCAATTGTAACTAAATTAAATGCTAATGATATGAAAGGATATTAACATGATATGCCTATCTTTCGTTACAAAAGGTGTTCGAAATTATGCCCCTCTGCGTGTTTACAAGCCTGGTTTGTTGAATACATTATTGAACATTCAACGAATTTCTGTAACCGAAATATTGGAAAATGTTCGTCGGATATTGTCTTCCAACTCGCTGAGCGTATGGGGATTTGTCGCATAAATTTTATTTTTAAGCATTCCCATATATGGCAATCACTTGAATTTAGATCTGGAGAGCGAGCTAGGTCAACCAAGAATTGTCATCAAAAACACTTTCTAATGAGAGACATTTTCTTGTATTTCTTTCACGATTGCGCCTCTCTCGTCTAAATTGTTCCCTCTTAGAGCTATTGTATTGGCTTTGTATTTCTTTTTATCTGACATGAACCTAGTCTTTTAAATAGTTCTAACACTCTTTAAATTGTGGAATATTTAAGAACTGTAACACCAAGGAGTTTCTTAATAAACTCAAAATGACAGTCCACATGTGAGTCCGTCCTAACAAAACTTTACTACAGAACAGCGTGTGTTTATATGTTTGCACCATAACCAAACACAGTCAAAGAAACTTCACAAATACAGAGCGATCGTTTTTGGTGAGGCCACGGACGCGCGTATACGTTCTCCACACGCTATTACACTGAGGGTTTTCCGTTCCGTAACTCCCGCGTCACTTAAGAGTGATTGTAATATGCACTATAGTGCACCTTATTACAAGTGGTGCTGGAAGTGATGTCCATCTGTGTGAAGACATTCCTAACATCTTCGAATGAAATTTCTATTCACTAGCATAAGTGCTTCTTGCGTAATGTTCATAATTTCTGTTTTTACAATGTCCTTAAGTTCGTCTATGGTGTGGGGATTGTTCCTATAACTTTATTATTTAGGGTTACCCACAAATAGAGCACCAATTTCGTCAACCTTTTTCCTCTATTAGAACATCTCGTTTTCGTTTTTTACTTTCTCTACTACGTATAGTAAGTAGAGGAAGTATTGTATTCCACCCAAAAAAGCACTTTTGGAAACATGTCCGTGTGTGTGTCTGTGAATAGCATAACTCAGAAACGAACGGTCGGATAAACACCAAACCTGGTATTTAGGTTCAGTATCTTCCAGAGATGCGACACGAGGGTTTTCAAGAAAATCCCCCCACCACAGATTACCCTTTACATGGAACATTTTTCGAAAATTTTAATTTTCTCAAAAATGGCTCTAAAGATTTTGATTAAAATATCATGTATTTAAGATACTTTCATGACAAATAAAATGTATATCTTGAATTTTCTGGGAATGTCTCCAAAAGTATTCTTCATTGTGAACGACTTTTGCATAACTGGTAAACCATAAGAGATACACAAAATTTTACTGCACAAAAAATGTAGATCGCGCTAAAATACACAATTTATGTCATACACATTTTTATTGTTGAGTGAACCATTTTCGAGATATTGCTTGTTATTCCCTTAAATTTTCCAATACGTATACTTTTTCTCAAATGGGAATTAGTTATTCATTTTTTTTTTTTTTTTTTGCTTCGTAATACAAAGAGAATGGAATACTCCATATAGCAACCAGCTCTTATAATATTTGACTATCGCTTAAAGCCTACCAATTCCCCTTGCACCTACAAGAAAATTAGCAATAAGATTAACATTCGATTAACATGAAGCATATGGAGAATAAGCGTTTGTAAAAATAGTATGTACAAGAGTAGCAAAAGTCATGTGAGTGTAACACATTAGATTTTTAGGTTTAGAGTTTAGCGATCCGTTGTCCTAAACTAATTAACCAGACTTCCTAACAGTTTCTCTACCTGGTACTGGAATACCAGGAAGTTTCTCCTGACATTATCTACATACCTGTGTACACGATTCGGTTTTTACGTATGTATTGAGGCAGTATTTTTAACACTTAAATGATTTCAGTCTAATTATATAATATAAAATATAGTAACATCCCGCCTTAAAGCAATATGTGTATACTACAATATATTATATATAAAATGTATGTAACAGTCATTGTATTATGTTTATATTATTGTGTACATGTTTAATAATCTTATGTGAATGTATTACGTAATTTAATAATGTAGGAGCTGTGAGAATAGAGACCGAAAGTTGCTAACAATGAGGTAACAATGAGGTAACCTTGAGGCAATAATGAATTGAAAAGTTTAATAATGCCACTAGTAATTCTTGGAGCAACATTTAAAACAGTTTATAATTAGCCAATCAACAACTAGAAATATCTTAAGTTAAATAAAGGTATACTATTGGAGTAAAATTAGCCCATCAGAGACGTGAAATAGAAAAAATTACAAATTTAAGCGGTAAACGGCAGTTGCTAGAAGGCAACGTACCTGAGCAGTTCGTTCGCTCAGTACGTATTCAGTGTGAGACGAAAATTCATTACGGCAAGAATATTATAAAGTTTACGTGTTAAAAAATGCAAGTAATTAATAATCTCTCAGCCCTCTGTGTCAGTGACGTTTTATTTAATCGTGTGAAGGATTAATAAAAGGAGTGAAGTAAAAATTATAATTTGTGTAAACCTACATTCTTTAACCGCATCACCCCCTGATAAGAGATACATGTTTCTACAAATTAATGCTGACGCAACCGAGGCAAACAAATATAAATAATACTTAAAGAAACAAAAATACAACGCTGATTCCTAAAGGCTGGGGCGAAGTCTACTGGAAGCTTTGTACCATACGTGGGGTAGCAGTAATACTTCTTCAGTATTGTCCATACAAATTTTTTTGTTCAAGCGTGAATTTGTCGGCAGACATTGCAGTGGACTATTAACAGGACATTAACACTCTTACGCAAATTACACACAACACAGATATCTTGAATAAATTTTCACCTTTGAGATGCAGAGCTCTCTTTACAGCACAAATACAACGCAGCGACTGAAGCACAGCTGATAAAGATGACCTTAAACGCGTCGTACACCGACAGTTGCACATCGGAAAATTACCGAGGTCATTGCAGTACAGCCTGCTACGCATATAGCCGTCTGTAACCTGGACTTACAGATTAGGTAGCTTGCACTATACACCATTTTAAATAATGCTATACAGAACTGCAGATGTAGTTATCCTCCGTAGGCGCGTGAGTTAGTCTGCCGTAAAACGAGGACATTCAATCTCATACCTGCTATGAAACAAACCCAGCGGCCGCAAGGTGTTTCATTCAAATAAACTCGGAACATTCATGCGAGGCATTTCCCAGCCCTGTCACCTGATTTTTATATGCAGGCCTGAGTAATGTGCGAGTCCATTTACCTCTTTTCCTTTTCAGTACACAGACCTCAAGTCGCCAACTATAGTCCCACGGAGACATTTAAGAGAGTATAGAATACGCAGATAGCATGTGGTCGCACATAAAATTCCTAACAAACATAAGAACGTAAGAACGTAGGCTTTCACGGCCGGTGTCACAATTATAACTAATATAATTTTCCGGGCTGTTATGCCGTGGTCTGCTGAAGAAAGATTTCCAGACGTTTCGTCCACAACTGCGGTGGACATCTTCAGTGGCGCGGACGAAGTCTTCTCGGTGAAAGTATCGCAGCGTCTGATGCGTTGGCCGTTAGTGCCGCTCTCTTTATAGTGTGGACGCTCTCTGCTGATTGGCCCGCTGGTATGAGGGGGCTGGCGCCGGCTGTGTTGTTGCTCTCTTCTGATTGGCTCGCAGTGTTTTTCGGTTTTGTATGACCTTTCTTGTTTTTGATGACTAGATGCCAGTTACTGTTGAGTTTCAATGCTTCTTCTTTCCTATTGAAATTATTGGGATGTTTGTAAATCTCTATTGCTTCGCGTTGTAGCCGGGTATGGTCTGGAAAATCTTTCTTCAGCAGACCACGGCATAACAGCCCGGAAAATTATATTAGTTATAATAAACATAAGAACGTGAAGTTCTGGTTCTATCACGGAATTACATTATGAAAACCATTAAATAATTAAACCATGTATTTGTGCATATTTGTCCTTTCCTTTATTTTATTTTTGTAAATGCATATGTATTTAGTGCACTACCAAAGCAGATATATCAATTATTCCTTACAAGCAAGTAGCTTATCTTGATTACTAATGCCTATTCCGAATTTGAACCTTGTTCTTTGCAGTAACTGAAATTGCGACGGGTATAACATTAGATATTCCACATTTCGATATTATTTTATTTATGCTTTATATAATTGTGCCAAAACCTCTTTATTATTGCATCTGATATTAAACAATTCACTTCAATCTTTTCTACCAAAAGCTTTCCTAGATTTTAGCTTTCGTTTTGAGTACAAGATTTGTTTTTCTCTCTAAGGTTGAGAAAAATAGTGGTATGCTGGTAATGGGAAATCCTTGTATCTATATACACAGTGGTCCACCTCGAAAGTTCTTTGTTTCGTTTGGTTCCATTTACGTGAAGTAATCGTAACTTTGATTTAGACTGTCCACAGCTTTAAACATTGATTTTTCTGTATGTGTTTGTTAGATATATCCCTAAAAATCTGATGTGTTACACTCACATGACCTTCCCTACTCTTGTACAAACTATTTTTACAAACGCTTATTCTCCATCTACTTCATCTTAATCGAGATAAACATTTGCAGACTCTATCTTATTGCTAATTTTCTTGTAGATGTAAGGGGAATATATATTTACAAGGGTAATTTGGAAATACAGTAGCCTTTAAGCACATACATACCTCTTAATAGCCGGCTGCTAGGTGCAGCACCATTCCCTTTCCCACAGATTAATACTCTTTGCATATCCAAGTCAAAAAAATGAATAACGAATTCCCATTTGAGAAAATAAGATTTGAAAAATTTAAGGGAATAACAAGTAATATCTCGAAAATGGTTCACTCAACAAAAAAAATGTATATGACATAAATTGGCATTTTAACGCGATCTACATTTTTTGTGTAGTAAAATTTTGTCTATCTCTTACGGTTTACGAGTTATGCAAAAGTCGTTCACAATAAAGAATACTTTTGGAGACATTCCCAGGACATTCAAGATATACATTTTATTTATAACTAATATGATTTTCCGGGCTGTTATGCCGTGGTCTGCTGAAGAAAGATTTCCCAGACGTTTCGTCCACAACTGCGGTGGACATCTTCAGTGGCGCGGACGAAGTCTTCTCGGTGAAAGTATCGCAGCGTCTGATGCGTTGGCCGTTAGTGCCGCTCTCTTTATAGTGTGGGCGCTCTCTGCTGATTGGCCCGCTGGTATGAGGGGGCTGGCGCCGGCTGTGTTGTTGCTCTCTTCTGATTGGCTCGCAGTGTTTTTCGGTTTTGTATGACCTTTCTTGTTTTTGATGACTAGATGCCAGTTACTGTTGAGTTTCAATGCTTCTTCTTTCCTATTGAAATTATTGGGATGTTTATAAATCTCTATTGCTTCGCGTTGTAGCCGGGTATGGTAATGCTTTATGGAGGAAAGAATGTTGGTGTCCTGAAATCTAATAATGTGTTCGCCCTCGGCTTCAATGGCATGTTCGGCGACTGCCGATTTTTCTGTATGGCCCAGGCGGCAGTTTCTTTTGTGTTCGCTCAGTCTGGTGTTAGCGCTCCGCTGTGTGGTACCAATGTACACTGAACCACACGAACAAGGAATACGGTAAACACCGGCCGATGACAGGGGGTCTCGGGGGTCTTTGGAAGAGCGCAGTAGGCTGTTTAATTGTCTTGTAGGTTTGAATACTGTTTTGACGTTATGACGTTGAAGTATATGTTCAATACGGTCGGTGACATTTCTGAAATATGGCAGAAAGACGATGGACTTGCTTTTGGGTTGGTCCTGAGTAGCCGGTCGGGGCTTGGCCGGACGGCAGGCTCTTCTCACCTCTTTGACTGAATAACCATTTGATTGTAGAGCTGTTTCTAGGTGTCGGATTTCTTGTGGAAGTAAGTGTGGTTCACAAATACGGGAAGCACGGTTTGCGAGTGTCTTAATCATAGCACGTTTTTGTCTAGGATGGTGGTTGGAGTTCTTGTTAAGGTAACGGTCTGTGTGTGTGGGTTTGCGGTAGACAGTATGACCCAGCGTGCCGTCAGCCTTCCTGCTAACGAGTACATCTAGAAAGGCTAGTTGGCCATCCTTTTCTTGTTCCATTGTGAACTGTATACGCTGATTGATGCTATTTAGATGTAACAAAAAATCTTGAAGAGCTTGTTCACCATGGGGCCAGATGACGAAGGTGTCATCCACATAGCGGAACCAGGCTGTTGGTTTGAGTGGAGCTGAGTTTAGTGCCTTTGACTCAAATGCCTCCATGAAGAAATTGGCCACAACAGGGCTAAGGGGGCTGCCCATGGCAACACCGTCTATTTGCTCGTAGAATGACCGGTTCCACTGGAAATAAGTCGTAGTCAGGACATGGTGAAAAAGTGTAATGATATCATCAGAGAAGATGGGTTGTAACAACTTCAGAGTTTCTTGTACTGGAACCATGGTGAATAGAGACACAACGTCAAAACTAATTAGTAAATCCTTAGGTAGCAATTTGAGGTTGCGGAGAATTTGAATGAAATGAGTAGAGTCTTTGATGAAAGAGTCGGACAAGCCGACATGGGGTTGTAGAAGACCGGTTAGGTATTTAGCTATGTCGTATGTGGGAGAACCAATACCACTAACAATGGGCCTGAGCGGAACCTCTGGTTTATGGATCTTGGGTAGCCCGTAAAGTCTAGGCGGCTGAGCTTCGGACTTGGTAAGGCGGCGTTTGTCTTCCTTCGAAAGCGAGGAGTTCTTGATCAAAAGATTGGTTTTCCGTAGAATACGGGCTGTCGGATCACGTTTAATCTTATGGTAGGTTGCTGGTTGCAGGAGTTCAGAGATTTTCTGTTGATAGTCTTGTTGGTTAAGAATAACTGTGGCATTACCCTTGTCCGCTGAGCAAACAATGATGTCTCGGTTGGAGTTCAGCTTCTTTAATGCAGTTCTCTCTTGATTGGTTAAATTACTGGTAGGAGGTTTGGCCTTCTCGAGAACCCTGGCAGATTCCCGGCGAATTTCATCAGCTGCAAGCCTTGGCAGAACTCGTATTCCTGCTTCAATGTGGGAAATGATGTCTTCAACTGGCAACGTAGGAGTGACAACAGCGTAGTTACCTCCTTTAGCAAGGAGTGACGTTTCAGCAGGTGACAGCTGGTGATCAGATAAGTTCACTACCGTGCGGCAGTGGTTGAGAGTAGTCGGCGGTTTGATGGAGGCAGTAAGGCCATCAAACTTCTTCTTGTGACGAGTGGTCATGCTGTTGTGATTGTATGTCATAGAGCTGTAGGTGATTCTGTCAGTGTTGTCCCAATCAAAACTGTGTAGTGAGTTACTTACTTGAAGATGTAAGATGAGTAGTTGACTATTGTTGGCAGAGAGTTGTCGTCTGGTCTGGTGGATGCGTTCTCGGAGCAAGGCCCATTCAGAGCGATTGTAAATGCGGTTGGCAGCAGCGGTGGTGAAATGTCGTTTCTGTCGTAGAAATTTAGGAATAATTCCCGAGTCTCGGCAGCGTAGAAGAAAGGCAAGTGAACACAGCAAAGAAGATTTTTGTTTGCGTAGCACTTCTAGTCGACGGATCAGACGGTATGCCTCCTCCCCGTAGAGGCGAGTCATGTAAGAACGTAGGTTTTCACGGCCGGTGTCACAATTATAACTAATATGATTTTCCGGGCTGTTATGCCGTGGTCTGCTGAAGAAAGATTTCCCAGACGTTTCGTCCACAACTGCGGTGGACATCTTCAGTGGCGCGGACGAAGTCTTCTCGGTGAAAGTATCGCAGCGTCTGATGCGTTGGCCGTTAGTGCCGCTCTCTTTATAGTGTGGGCGCTCTCTGCTGATTGGCCCGCTGGTATGAGGGGGCTGGCGCCGGCTGTGTTGTTGCTCTCTTCTGATTGGCTCGCAGCGGGCCAATCAGCAGAGAGCGCCCACACTATAAAGAGAGCGGCACTAACGGCCAACGCATCAGACGCTGCGATACTTTCACCGAGAAGACTTCGTCCGCGCCACTGAAGATGTCCACCGCAGTTGTGGACGAAACGTCTGGGAAATCTTTCTTCAGCAGACCACGGCATAACAGCCCGGAAAATCATATTAGTTATAATTGTGACACCGGCCGTGAAAACCTACGTTCTTACATGACTCGCCTCTACGGGGAGGAGGCATACCGTCTGATCCGTCGACTAGAAGTGCTACGCAAACAAAAATCTTCTTTGCTGTGTTCACTTGCCTTTCTTCTACGCTGCCGAGACTCGGGAATTATTCCTAAATTTCTACGACAGAAACGACATTTCACCACCGCTGCTGCCAACCGCATTTACAATCGCTCTGAATGGGCCTTGCTCCGAGAACGCATCCACCAGACCAGACGACAACTCTCTGCCAACAATAGTCAACTACTCATCTTACATCTTCAAGTAAGTAACTCACTACACAGTTTTGATTGGGACAACACTGACAGAATCACCTACAGCTCTATGACATACAATCACAACAGCATGACCACTCGTCACAAGAAGAAGTTTGATGGCCTTACTGCCTCCATCAAACCGCCGACTACTCTCAACCACTGCCGCACGGTAGTGAACTTATCTGATCACCAGCTGTCACCTGCTGAAACGTCACTCCTTGCTAAAGGAGGTAACTACGCTGTTGTCACTCCTACGTTGCCAGTTGAAGACATCATTTCCCACATTGAAGCAGGAATACGAGTTCTGCCAAGGCTTGCAGCTGATGAAATTCGCCGGGAATCTGCCAGGGTTCTCGAGAAGGCCAAACCTCCTACCAGTAATTTAACCAATCAAGAGAGAACTGCATTAAAGAAGCTGAACTCCAACCGAGACATCATTGTTTGCTCAGCGGACAAGGGTAATGCCACAGTTATTCTTAACCAACAAGACTATCAACAGAAAATCTCTGAACTCCTGCAACCAGCAACCTACCATAAGATTAAACGTGATCCGACAGCCCGTATTCTACGGAAAACCAATCTTTTGATCAAGAACTCCTCGCTTTCGAAGGAAGACAAACGCCGCCTTACCAAGTCCGAAGCTCAGCCGCCTAGACTTTACGGGCTACCCAAGATCCATAAACCAGAGGTTCCGCTCAGGCCCATTGTTAGTGGTATTGGTTCTCCCACATACGACATAGCTAAATACCTAACCGGTCTTCTACAACCCCATGTCGGCTTGTCCGACTCTTTCATCAAAGACTCTACTCATTTCATTCAAATTCTCCGCAACCTCAAATTGCTACCTAAGGATTTACTAATTAGTTTTGACGTTGTGTCTCTATTCACCATGGTTCCAGTACAAGAAACTCTGAAGTTGTTACAACCCATCTTCTCTGATGATATCATTACACTTTTTCACCATGTCCTGACTACGACTTATTTCCAGTGGAACCGGTCATTCTACGAGCAAATAGACGGTGTTGCCATGGGCAGCCCCCTTAGCCCTGTTGTGGCCAATTTCTTCATGGAGGCATTTGAGTCAAAGGCACTAAACTCAGCTCCACTCAAACCAACAGCCTGGTTCCGCTATGTGGATGACACCTTCGTCATCTGGCCCCATGGTGAACAAGCTCTTCAAGATTTTTTGTTACATCTAAATAGCATCAATCAGCGTATACAGTTCACAATGGAACAAGAAAAGGATGGCCAACTAGCCTTTCTAGATGTACTCGTTAGCAGGAAGGCTGACGGCACGCTGGGTCATACTGTCTACCGCAAACCCACACACACAGACCGTTACCTTAACAAGAACTCCAACCACCATCCTAGACAAAAACGTGCTATGATTAAGACACTCGCAAACCGTGCTTCCCGTATTTGTGAACCACACTTACTTCCACAAGAAATCCGACACCTAGAAACAGCTCTACAATCAAATGGTTATTCAGTCAAAGAGGTGAGAAGAGCCTGCCGTCCGGCCAAGCCCCGACCGGCTACTCAGGACCAACCCAAAAGCAAGTCCATCGTCTTTCTGCCATATTTCAGAAATGTCACCGACCGTATTGAACATATACTTCAACGTCATAACGTCAAAACAGTATTCAAACCTACAAGACAATTAAACAGCCTACTGCGCTCTTCCAAAGACCCCCGAGACCCCCTGTCATCGGCCGGTGTTTACCGTATTCCTTGTTCGTGTGGTTCAGTGTACATTGGTACCACACAGCGGAGCGCTAACACCAGACTGAGCGAACACAAAAGAAACTGCCGCCTGGGCCATACAGAAAAATCGGCAGTCGCCGAACATGCCATTGAAGCCGAGGGCGAACACATTATTAGATTTCAGGACACCAACATTCTTTCCTCCATAAAGCATTACCATACCCGGCTACAACGCGAAGCAATAGAGATTTATAAACATCCCAATAATTTCAATAGGAAAGAAGAAGCATTGAAACCCAACAGTAACTGGCATCTAGTCATCAAAAACAAGAAAGGTCATACAAAACCGAAAAACACTGCGAGCCAATCAGAAGAGAGCAACAACACAGCCGGCGCCAGCCCCCTCATACCAGCGGGCCAATCAGCAGAGAGCGCCCACACTATAAAGAGAGCGGCACTAACGGCCAACGCATCAGACGCTGCGATACTTTCACCGAGAAGACTTCGTCCGCGCCACTGAAGATGTCCACCGCAGTTGTGGACGAAACGTCTGGGAAATCTTTCTTCAGCAGACCACGGCATAACAGCCCGGAAAATCATATTAGTTATAATTGTGACACCGGCCGTGAAAACCTACGTTCTTACATACATTTTATTTGTCATAAAAATATCTTAAACATATGATATTTTAATCAAAATCGTTAGAGCCAGTTTTTAGAAAATTAGAAAATCTTCCCTGTAAAGGGTAATCTGTGGTGAGGGGATTTTCTTGAAAACCTTCGTGTCGCATCCTTGGAAGATACTGAACCTAAATACCAAGTTTGGTGTTTATCCGACTGTTCGTTTCTGAGTTATGCTGTTCACAGACAGACACACACACAGACACACACACACACACACAGACACTCATGCAGACACACAGACACACACACGGACATGTTTCCAAAAATGCTTATTTTGGATTTAGGGGGTCTCAAAACATGTATTTCCGGTGAAATCTCGGTATCGAATTTTTGGGTGGAATACAATACTTCCCCTACTTACTATACGTAGTAGAGAAAGTAAAAATGAATATGTTTGCAGCAAAGAAAGTCGTGACCCTCTAGTACACTGCAATTCCACCTGGTACGTGGATCTTCAGCATTGTCTTAAACATTTCCGCTTAAGCAAAGGTAAGGAGCCACTCAGTGCGAGAGTGTTTTGCCAAGCTTGCGTGTAATAACCAGTTGAAAAGTGCGTTCCGTGGTTGTGCAATGGAATTGGCGCATTCTCAATGTTTAAGTTTTTATGACTGCATCTGAGAAGCGTTGCACTTAGAAGACAGCTCTTTTGATACTTTCCTTCGACTTGCAGCAGAATATGACCCCGAAAACTAGTGCACCAATTCGTAGATACCACACTGCTCGTATATTGTTCGCAATGTGTGTATTTAGAAATGAGTATTTTAGCATGACATTTGAAGAAACTATTTGACTGTATTGTAGGCTTACACAGCTTTTAATTTTTTATTCACTCCTTTTTATTAATTCTTGACACGATTTAAATAACACTTCACTGATATAGAGAGCTATAAGATTCTTTTATTAAATACCTCCACTTTTTAAACAAGTAAACTGTTTTTCTCACACAAAATACGTATTAAATTTCTCGAGGACACATCTCGCGTCCGTTTAGGAACACTGTCTACAACCAACGCGTCCAGTTATGAGTGCTGTCTACAAGCAACTGACTTAATTTCTACCGCCTAAATTTGTAAATTTCTGTATTTCAAGTCTCTGATTGGCTATTCCTAATCCAATAGAATACTTTTATTTAACTTAAACTTTTTTCTGGTTGTTGATTGACTGTTTTATAAACTGTCACAGAAATTACATCATTGTTGCTCCAATAATGACTAGTAGTATTATTACACTTTCTTACTCATTATTGCCTCAAGGTTACTTCATTGTTAGCAACTTTTAACCTATTATTTTCACATCTCCTACATTATTAAATTACGTAATACATTCACATAACATTATTGAACATTATACAATAATATACACATATACAATGACTGAAATATACACTTTTTATACATTGTTACATACACATACTGGTTTAAGGCGGGCTGTTATTGAATATATAAATATATATCATAATTAGAAATCATAAGTGCTGAAAATACTGCCTCTCATTATGCCTAACGTTGCATTATTTAAGCAGAACATGAATACTGAAATAATTTTATTTAATATATATTAATTAAATTAAGAGCAACTAATGAAATGAAACGTTATTAGGCGGAAATTAATTACACATGTAATTAGCTTAATGCAGTATTTCGAAACTAATTTTGCAACAATATTGTTTTGTAACGTGCATTTCAAGCAATGATTCCACGGCACACACATACGCATCGAAATACATAGCAAGCTGTAGCGCGCGTGGGCGTTGTAGCGCTTCTCGCATCTATACCTGGATGAGAACTCGAGGTAGAGGTTCCCTGAAGTTCTCTATCGGCTGTCAGTCGGTACAGCTATGAATAAGTCCTATTCGCAGTACCTAGCTTTGTTAGATCTCGGGATATTTAGGTGAAGGCAAATGAATACGATGAGTTTCTTTAACGATTGGATTTTTATACGAAAGAAACAAAATTATCGAAGTGGCTAATAACTTGTTCCCCCTTTGAGTAATAAGATTATTTATAAATTGATGTGTTCATCTTCCCACTATTTAGAATATTGCAGTGCATCTAGCTAAGTATGTCATGCAATGTCTCGCATCCACACGCACATATTACGGGCTAGTTAGTAGGGAACTTATGTGAGAGAGTGTCGAAATCTATCGAAGCTCCTTTTATATAGTGTTGCTGTGACGCTAGTTTTCGCGCCTTTTACCTAATCCCTATTGTGATTGGTTACTTGCTTAGCGTTCTATGAGAAAGAAATCATTCATTTTTGTAAGTCGGTAATGTAAGTTTGTTATGCATCTCTGTCTCTCTCTCCCTTCTCTTTCTAACGGGAGAGCCAAGAAACTACGAACCGGCTGCGCGGTGTTTTTCCACTGGGAGTGTGGAAGCATGATAATGCACTGCTGCTATAAACAAGGTTACGCTGTTGAGGTGGTTTTACTCTGCGGTGTGAAGTGTAGTATCGAGTTAACGGTGATGTGATGTAGTTCAGTTATTGCGAGCCATGTATCATGTTGTCCTGTACTTAGTTACAAAGTATATTATGGCTCAGTATATGTTTTCTACTGCACAACGTGTATTTATTTATGATTCGTATAGTTAACTCAGTCAGCTGGCCAAGTGAAAGTACGATTTGCCGAAAGATTTCCAGGTGTAAAAGTTCCAGGCCATACAACAATCCATGAATTTACAATAAAGTTCAGGCCACAGGAAGTGTTCAGGCTAAAAAATTTAAAAGACGCCGTAGGTTCTTACCGAAGAAACATTAGACGGTCATCGTTTGGAGAATTTCCCCCCAAAATCACTTAGGCGTCTTTCACAACAGGCAGGCATTTCTTGTGGCTCTGCGCGAAGATCTACCAAATTGGTGAAGTAAAAGCATATAAAATAACTGTGGTACATGCTCTTCAACCAGGTAATCCTGTAATTAGGCGCAAATTTTGTGAGTGGAATCTCAATAGTGTACACAATGGCGAAATAGACCCATATTTATTATTTTTCACGGACGAGGCTTGGTTCCACCTTCATGGATATGTGTATACACAAAATAATCTTTATTGGAACTCTTGCAAACCTAATATTGTTATGAAGTACCCCTTCATGACGAAAAAATAGGTGTATGATGCACCATGAGCGGAGAAAGCGTTATAGGGTCAATTTTCATCTAGACAACAGTTGACACCCGTACATACGTGAATATAGTTTTGCCACTGTTTTTTAGAGAATTAACAGGCAGGGTGAGCGAGCTTGACCTTTTTCAACAAGACTCTGCAACAGCTCATATGGCCAATATTTCGATGAGAACAATTGAAAGTGTGTTTGAGGACAGAATTATTAGTAGAAATTTGTAGCCCTCATCAGTCCTCCGACCTAACACCCTGCGATTTCTATCTCTGGGGTAACTTAAAGCATAAAGTGTACAATAAAAATTCACACACCCTAAAAGAATTAAAACAAAATATCCGTCAGAAATTGCCAGCATTTCTCAACCTGAACTACGGCGAGTAATGGATAGTGTCCTAAAGAGGTGCGAAAAAGGTATGGACGACGACGGTGGCCAGTTTTAGCTTCACCTTTCATAAAGTCGGTAAGTAAAGCCTTTAAAAGTAGTTTTAAAAATGGTGTATGGTTTCATCCGCGCTTTTCTATGATAGCGGCAGACAACGAGCGCCGAGGACGCGGACAAGAAAAACACCACGCAGCCGGTTCTTAGTTTTTTGGATTTCTCTGTATTTTTTGGCTGTTTATCCAACCCGCCATGAGGCCGTGACTCTTGCTAAAATCCTCTCCCTCTCCCTCTCTCTCTACACACACACACACACACACACACACACACACACACACACACACGTTCATCGCGACTTTGGCGATTTCTGTATTCACTAATGTGCGTCGTTGGTGGACTTTTGCCCTGCACCTAACTCGCTTCTAGACTAATTACAACGTTCCTTACCAATGTTTAATATTTTATAAAACATTTATTTTACAGTATTTCATCATATTATTAATTGTATTCCTATTGCGATTGCTGATTTCCTGCTGTTTACAATGTTTGTTTTGTCCCTACAAAGTGTCACAATGAGAAGGTTGCTTTCTTTGATATAAAAACTCGTATTATTGATTTTTTGGTTATTTAGATATTATATTCTTGATGTATTAATTACGTAGCCTCAGCGTTTAAATAATGTAAAGCACATTATATATATATATATATATATATATATATATATATATATATATATATATATATATATATAGCACAATGTATTCCTAGTAATGCAAGGCGAAATACAGTCTTAATTTAAGTTGGACCGCCTAAGTTTCTTCTCACTTCACATTATATTGAAAACAAACATTTTTTTTATTGGCAACCTGCAAGATATACGTGTAAAAGATTGTTGTTCGAATACTTGGCCGATTTGATAACTTGAGGCAGTATTTTTAACACTTAAATGATTTCAATCAAATTATATAAATACATATTTGAATAACAGCCCGCCTTAAAGCAACATGTGTATGTAATAATATGTAAAATGTATGTAACAGTCATTGCACATGCTTATATTATTGTATACATGTTCAATAATGTTATGTGAATATTTTACGTAATTTAATGATGTAGGAGCTGTAAGAATAATAAGTTAAACGTTGCTAACAATGAGGCAACCTTGAGGCAATAATCAGTAAGGAAGTTTAAATGCTACTAGTCATTATTAGAGCAGCAATAATGTAAATTTTTGAGACAGTTTAAAATAATAGCCAATCAACAACCAGAAAAAGCTTTAGTTAAATGAAGGTATTCTATTGGACTAAGATTAGGTAATCAGAGACTTGAAATACAGAAATTTACAAGTTTAGACGGTTTAAATCTATTCATTTACCTCCAAATAGTGCTCATAACCAGACGTGTTGCTTCTAGACAGTGATCATAACCAGACGCGAGATGTGTCCTGGAGAAATTAATTACGTATTCGTGTGAGATGAAAATAGTATACGTGTTAAAATGTGCAAGTATTAAATAAAAGAATCTCACAGCTCTCGATATCAGTGAAGTGCTATTTAATTTGTGTCAAGGATTAATAAAAAGGAGTGAATTAAAACTTAAAATCTGCGTAAGCATACATTCTTGTCGCATCACGTCCTGCCAAGATATCCATGTCTCTAAAATAATACTGACGCAGCCGAGGCAAACATTAAATATTAAATATTTAAATAAACAGTTTAATTACAAAGTTAATATTTTTTTTAAACTTGGGGCAAAGGTCACCTGAAAGTACATTTGGGACGAAGGCTACCGGAAAATGTTTACTTTACGTGCGGTTGCAACTACTTCAAGTGTTCGGCTCCCCAACAGTTGAAATATAATACAAACCCTACTTCAAATCTGCTTTTCCATACATGGTGCAAATAACGTAACAAACCACTTTCTGAAATTGGCTTCCATACGTGAAACAAAAAAACCTTCTTCAAATTGGCTCCATACGTGGAGCTAATAAATTTATTTTTTTAAATTGACGCCCAAAGCGTGGTGCAAACAACATAGAGACAATACCTACTTCAAATTGGCGCCTAAACGTGGGGCAAATAATAATACAACAAACAAACTACTTCAAACTTTCCTGGACACACACTAACCGGTTATAAAATTGCATTACACTATTCTACTCTGAAACATGTTTTGTGTGTTCATTAGTATTTTAACCAAAGAGTGTCATTTGCCGTTAGGATTGAGAGACACTCACTAGTTAAGTAGTAAGCCTTCCCCTGGGTAAAACACCGGTGAATGTACAGAATAGGTATAATTAGTATGTTTGTAATCCCATGGTTAGCCCAAAGGAGTAGTTGTTTCATAAAAAGTTAATTGATGTCTCACGCTGCCTCACGCGGTGACATTACCTAACTGAAAATGTGTGCATTAAGGATTCATCATAATTCACATGAATTGAATGCAGGTTTAATCTATCGGATAGTTACAAAACGTTAACCAATAGAAGCATTAGTGCAAACATTGCCATTCAGATATTTTCTCTGAAATATAATTGTTCTTTTAACTGTGAGAAAACGCAGCTATGGGACATATTACACTAAGTCTTGCAAGAAATTATCTAGGGATGCACCCAAGCGTGGGGTATTGGAATAAAGGATGTCTATTCTGGAAGAAGCATGCTAACTGCATCGCTGAACTTGGGAACGATTCTACGTTTCATGAGGTTTCGATTTTCAATTGAGGACATGGCATTATGAAAGCCTGCAGGCAACTGCCGACCGTTGCATATAAAACACTTGACAGACAGACCCCTGCAACCACAACCGCATACGTCCGTTACAAAGGCCCTATGCGGAATCATCAGCTGGTTAAGCAGATGGACCAGAAGTGAAGGTACCCTGGACTTAGGGTGGGAGTCCAAAATGATGCGCGGATGATGTTTAAAATTTCTCTTATATAATATTGGAATTTCTTGGTTCACTAACAAAACAGTTTTGGCTCGAACAGAAGTTAAGTATTCAAAAATTTTACATTGTGGCAGTATTTTATATCACAACAATGTAAATGCCACAGTGATTGTAGTGTAAATAATCATTATTGTATGACATTGATTTGAGATGTTTGTTAATTATAAGCATTGTTAGGAAATAAGTTTACACGGCCTCACTGAAACTGACAATAAGAGCGGGCAACAATGAAACGAGGGGGTGAGTTGTTTATTCAATTATAAGAGACAAACAAATGACTTCAGATTAGCGCGCTTTTCTTAGAAATGGAGGGAATATTTTCCCTAGAGCATATGTGTCCGTAATTTTGATTGGATATAAAAATAGACGCTAATGTTGGCGCGTTTTATTAACCAATAGCAGCTCTGTTATAATGTTTAGGCATATTGGGGTGAGGGAGTATAAATTCCGTGCCAGAGACGGGTAACGCGCAGTTTGACAGAATAATTCACAAGGCAAACGTCGTTCAGTCCAACAGAAGGATTCGCGGGTAATACGTCGTTCAGTCCAACAGAATCATACAAAGGTTATACGTCGCGCAATTCTACAGAATCTCTCGCGTTGTAAAGATAGTTATAAATGTGAAATACGCGAATTAATAATGTGCAGCAAATAAGTGATTATAGTGATATTAGAAAATATAACAGTTTCAGTCGGGCGTGTATCAAGAGTCAATATGTGAAATTAATTAATTGTGACGGTAATAAAAGTGTAAAAACAAATTCTTTTATAAGTGTTATCTTTCAGTAACAAATCCTTTCTGTTTACACACCCTGTTCAAGAGATATGCTCGACTGAGTAGTAATAATAGCTAGCCGGAGGACAATGAACCCAACATTCAAAGTAGTAAAACAATAACAGGCGCTCAGCAATAGATAACACGAAGTGACTGCGACAAATTGGCTCCCATACGTGGTGCAGATAAACATGAAGCATCTTCCAACTAAAAACAAATATATTCTACTTCAACATAAGCATCCTTTAGAATCTGTTAAAGACTGCGAGGCTATTTACCTGCATAACAAAAAAGTTTGATATGTTTGCATGGTTAAATTTTAGTGCATAAATAAATCGGGCATTGTTAAGGGAGGATAGTTAAGTGTCCTATTTTTTTTCTAAAAATGGAATATCTTTCATTAACCAGGGGTCTAACAGTTTCTCTTCCTGGAACTGAAACACCAGGAGATTTCTCCTGAAGGTGTCTACACGCCCGTTTACAAGATTCGATTTTATGTATCGTACATAAAAATCCCTTGTTGAAGCGTAAAGTTGTCGGCAGGCATTGCAGTGGACTAATAACAAACATTAACACTCTTAAGAAAATCTCACATAATACAACTGTCTTGAATAGCCTTTCACCTTTTAGATGCACAATGCTTAACTCTTTACAGCACGAACACAAAACAGCGACTGAAGCACAGTTGATAGAGATAACCTTGAAGGCGTCGTGCGCCGCCAGTAGTGCATCGGAAAAGTAGTCAGGTCACTGCAGTACAGCGTGCTACGCATATAGCCGGTCTGTGACCTTACCTTAAAAAACGCACTGTATTTTCCAATTTTCAGGAATTCCACCATTCTGACAGTGATTCCAAGACATCTGGTTCTCTCTATTGGTTTAAGTACAATTAGTGCATACCTATGAATAATGATGTGAAGTTAGATAGTATACTGTATGTAGAAATCGTAATGCTTCGAACATAAAGATGCATAATTAGCGTTAAAAACAAAATACACAGCTAAATAGGAATTACTCACTGCTAATAAGACGTGCCGATATTCCTGCTATAAACAGTTCACAGCGTCGATTAATTTATCGACAACTATTGCACACAGAAGAAGAGTCGTCATGCCATCATTGTAAGCTTAATATTAGAAATGATGTGTGGTAGTGGTGTTCGTGGTAGGGCTTTAGGAATCGCAACTGCTGAGGTTATTAGCGCCTTTAATAGAGACATCTTTAAAATCGCGTCTATAACGGGTCACAAGGTTATAGAGTTTTCCGCTTAAGAGGTGATTCTATTCACAGAATGAAAAACAGTTATATCATTTTACACTTCGAGCGCTTAAGACAGGTGAAAGAAATATAGGTAGTTTTTTTTCCTCTTATTTCATTATAATTCACGCACAGAATGGTTGAGCCAAATAGTATTAAAACATACGATGGAGCAACAGCGGTTCTGTATGTAGTGTCTATCTTCACTTTTTTCCTTAAAAATGAGAGTGAACCAACAACCAGTTTGTGTAATACAGCGGAGAGAAGGACTAGATTGTTTTACATAAATATTGCGGGTGGATAATTGAAGTTCAGATTCTTAATTTGATTACTTCCATATTTTTATTTAGTTTATCCCCTTTCTCCTTAATTACAATTATTTTGTCTTCTAGAAATTAATTTTGAAACCCTACAGGTTAGGGATTCTTCAATTTCCTATCTTGCATGTTTTCATCCTAATAAAAAATGAAGTATACCAGTAAATGTTCTGCATAGAGCAGCCCTGGTGTTTCAGGGAAATAAACAACCGGTATGATGGTTAATATCCACCAAATTTACTATTTTTCAAATAATAAATCGAGTTTGAAAACTTAACTTTACAAGGAGTAGAAGAGGAATAAGGAAAAGGTTCATGGTGCTTAAAGATACATTAGGCAGTGACTTAAAGCGGTAACGCTTTTAATCACGTTATGGTTTAACACATAAGGTTATCTAAATAAACAATCCCCTCCGAGGTTAGTACACTGGGTCATTTGCTGACACTTTCATAATGCCATGAAATTGCCCGCGGTTCATTTTGGGCATATTTTTTTACTTGGGTGAATACTTAGTGATGTAGAATAAATCATAATCAGACGGAACTAGATCTGTGAACCTGACCTATGGAGCTATAAGTGAACCCTAAATATGCCAACTTTGTAGTCGTGGAAAATAGAACAAAATTCTCCTTTCTTTGCACTTATCAGTGTAAGGGTCTTACAGGCTTATGGTCCTTACTGAGCAATATTAACCCTGTGCTCTCTCCTCACATTTTCATGTAGTAATATAATTCCCTGTGAAGAGCACGCCCATGGATTTCAGGATTACACCATGACAAATCATTTCCAAAAGCTTCAGTTGAAAACTAAGCGAAAATTAGCAGTTGCTAGGGAAGAAGCCACACTATAGCTTCTATACATACCATGTACATACTGCTAGAGGCGAGTAAAGGGGTATGCAGACGGAAGTAATTGGTCTAAAGCAGGGTATTTGCTCTCCGTGCCTGGCAAGAGCGCAACCGTGCGGACAAGATCGCGTGTTCCTCTGTAGCGAGGACCAACTGCAGTCTGCTATAATTCGCTGTCGTCAAAGTGCATTACGTGCACAGAAAACCAGAATGCAGTATCCTTACATGCATCTGCCATTTATTTGCTTCTCAGTATTGTAAACATATGCGTGAGGTTTGCAAATCCTCCTAAATTAACTTTTACTACATTTTTTAAAGCTTCAATGTTCCAAAAGTTCAAAGGCAACAAGTTAACGTTCCAGCGGTGATCTTGAAAGTGAATATTTACATATGTGAATACTTGCAGTTGAGGCAGTATTTTATATCACCACACTGTGAATGCCAGAGCGATTGTAGTGTAAATTAACAATATTGTATGACAATGATTTTAGTTTGTTAGCTATAAGCATTGTTAGGAAATAAGTTTACACGGCCTCACTGAAACTGACAATACGAGTGGGTAACAACGAAGCGATGGGGTGAGTTGTTTATCACTTAGAAGAGACAAACAAATGACGTCAGGATAGCGTGCCTTTCTTTAGAAATGGAGGGAATATCTTCCCTAGAGCATATGTGTTTGTAATTATGATTGTCTTATAAAACAGACGCTAATGTTGGCACGATTTAGTAACCAATAGCAGCTCTATTATAATGTTTAGGCATATCGGTGTGAGAGAGTATAAATTCTTGAGCCAAAAGCAAGTATCTACAGAATCATTCACGAGGTACACATCGCGCAGTTCTCAGCAATCTCTCGCGAGGTATACATTACGCAGTTCTAAGAAATCTCTCTCGCGAGGTACACGTCAGGCAGTTCAAAAGAATCATTCGCGAGGTACACATTACGCAGTTCTACAGAATCTCTCGCGTCGTAAAATTAGTTACAAAATGTGAAGTAGGTACGCGACAACTATTACGACAGTAATTACATTCGGAAATATAACAGTTTCAGTCAGGCGTGTATCAAGATTAAAGATGTGAAATTAATTGTGACGGCAATGAAAGTGTGAAAATAAATTATTTTATCAGTGTTATCTTTTAGTAACAATTCCTTTCCGTTTACACGCCCTGCCTAGAGATATTTGCTCGATTGAGTAATAATAGCTAGCCGGAGGACAAAGAACCCAAAATTCAAAATAATACAAAATAACAGGCGCTCAGCAAATAAGATAACACGAACAGTAAAAATTCGTGACTCATAAGGTAAAAGTATATACCTTTTTCGAAGCTTATTTTAATGTGAGATCCCTGATGTTCTGGCCGGTGTGCTGTAAGCGAAGGAATTGCTATAAAACCGCCGTTACATTGTTGAGTTCCAGGGCATATTAGGTGATATTATAATTCGTATAGTACAAAGATTTGCGAAGGGGTTGTACAAGAAATTACATAATTCAAATTATGTTTATTTTCTAAAAGCTAAGACTACGTTTTTCATAAATGAGAATAATAGTCTGTATGGCCCAAATAAGTATCCGAGTGCAAGGATACCAAGGTGCTTTCGTCATAGCACATATTTCAAGTTACTATAATTCGTTGCTGCACTGCTTGCATTATTAAACTTTTTCTATTTGAACTAGCAAACTTGATGAATAATAAGTAGAATATTTTAATTATTGTTTCATTTAAACATAAATATAATTATCTCCAATTTCTTTACCACCCATTGCTGGTGGAGTGAGAGTATATGGTTAGGGTAGTATTGAGGTGGGGAAGAGATAAGGGATGCATTAAGTAAAATATGGGGATATGCATACTTTGTTGGTAAGGGATGAAGTGATATGAAGGTTGCAAAAGTGTTGATTTGATTCATTTCTTGCGCTGGAGTTTCTTCATAAGATGCTATGGGATCCTCAGGTATACTTTAGTATCTCTGGTTATCCGTTATCCATGGTGAAAACTCGGAAAATGGACAGAAAAAAGAAGAAATCAGGAACTGTGGCTGAAGGCAAAACCCTAGGGCCAAGAGATTGTTTACTAAAAGTGGGAAGCTGGTAACCAGAACATGACTTAACAGAAAGAATCCAGCGATAAGGAATTTGACTCCAAACACTCCAACTCTTCTGATGATCAAGATAGAGTGCATCTGAAGAAGGGGTACAATGGGCCTATGTTACTACTGTGCTCATAGGTGTGGAGTTGTTGAGAAAATATTTCCCTCTTTTCCGGCTGTAAAATGAAAAGATTTAGATCTAATTTTAATAGAGCCAGGTTTTAGAATATTAAGATTGAAGAAAGATATTTTGTTGGAGTTGTTTATTTTTTTGCACCACGTATGGACGTCAATTTGTAGAAGTAGATTTTTAGCTCCACGTATGGAAGGAGTTGGGGGAGCCGAACTTGTAGTAGTTGCAACCGCTCGTAAAGTAAACAGTTTCCGGTAACCTTCGCCCCAAATGTACTATCAGGTGGCCTTTGCCCCAATTTTAAAAAAAATATTAGCTTTGTAATTTGACTGTTTCTTTAAATATTTAATATTTATGTTTGCCTCGGCTGCGTCAGTATTATTGTTAGAGACACATTCCTCTTGGCAGGGCGTGGTATGACTAAGAATGTAGGCTTACACAGATTTTTAAGTTTTAATCACTCCTTTTTATTAATCCTTGACACAAATTAAATAGCACTTCACTGATATTGAGAGCTGTGAGATTCTTTTATTTAATTAATTGTACTTTTTAACATGTATACTTATTTTTCGTCTAACACGAATACGTATTATATTTCTCTAGAGGACGCATCCTGCATCCGGTTACTATCACGGTTGATTTCAACCGTCTAAATTTGTAAATGTCTGTATTTCAAGTCTCTGATCTAATCCTAGTCCAATAGAATACCTTCATTTAATGAAGATTTTTTTGGTTGTTGATTGGCTATTTTTAAACTGTTTCAAAATTTACATTATTGCTACTCTAATAACGACTAGTAGCATTTAAACTCTCAAACTTATTATTGCCTCAAGGTTACCTCATTGTTACCTCATTGTTAGCAACGTTTAACTTATTACTCTCACAGCTCCTACATTATTAAATTACTAATGCATTCACATAACATTATTAAACATGTTTACAATAATATGAGCATATGCAATGACTGTTACATACATTTTACAAATTATTACATACACATTGCTTCAAGGCGGGCTGTTATTGCATTTACATATTATATAATTTGACTGAAACTATTCAAGTGTTAAAAATACTATCTCAAGATAAAGTGATTCCATATTATTAAAATTAGTTCACGTGGATAAAGCTTTCAGTTATATTTCAAACGAAATATATAAAACAGAAAAAAACTGCTAGCTGTAGCACTCTGAATTATTTACAATTGTTGGTACCATAGTCTAGTTGAATAAAATTGTTGTTTGGTATCCTCAACATATTATACAAACCTGCTGTTGATTTTTTCACAACATGCTTGCAGTGTGCAACAAAATACATTTTTTGCTAATTGCTTTTAGGTTATACAGTACTTTCAAAAGCCAATTGATCAGAGAGCTTCATACATTTCAGTACAAAAACATTTTAAGTAGAGCAGTTTTACTTTCATCTTTTCATTAATTAACTACAACACGGAATGAATTGCTTTCATTAGCTTTATGCAATTTCCAGTGCAGGATGTTACACATCACGGATCCTCTTTGCAGCTCATAAATTAGTAATGAAAATCGTGTAACCATGCTTAGTTAAGAGTCCATATCATGGATTTAATGTACAAGTGGTGTGCTATGGTAACAGGTGCACTTAATGAATGTATGAGTGCACACAGTGGACAACATTTCGACAGTAGAGCGGCGTGATGTTTGGACAGAGCGCCGTACCTTCTGGCACACTGTATGTGTGCCATCGTGCAGATGAAATACGCATGTGTAGGAGAGGCTCAATCAAACTCGCTATAGCTATAACAATATTGTTACTGTTGACCAACCAGTACCTTTATATGTCGGTTAAATATTTCACCGACTTTCGTGCAAGAGCTTTGGATGGTCCTAATATAGCGTCATGCCTAAAGGCTTGTTCGCAATGGAAAATAAATACAGAGGTAACATAAACACGAAGCTTTGCAGCTTTGTTATTTCATGACAGCCTTCACAGGGTATGACATAAGGGCAAACATGCAAGACGTTAACATAAGAGAATGCAAACTCCGTATTTGTGTTTGTTAATTTCAAAACAGAAAACGTACACGATCCCAATGGGAACGTTTACGTCATCTCTTGGCTGCTCCTGTATACTCTCACTTCTTCCAAATGACAATATTTGAGAGCGCTGCACTTTGGAGGTTATGTGCATGAGGTTATAAATCAATCATGCACATAATTCACCCATGATGGTGCGGATTTTAAGTCCTGGTCCCACTCAGCATTGTGAGGAGATCGAGAAGCTGCGATAGCCGGCCAAGTCAGCATTCCGACTGGGGGATGCGTGATACTGGCCATATCTCCTTCCCGTATCGGTTGGATGGTCGCCCACCTCTGCTGTGTGTAAGTTGGCGTGAGGCCGGCAATCGGGTTGGTAGGCCCAAGCCCAAACGGGTTGTAGCGTTACAGTATTATTGTTAAAGTATACATCTTACTTGCAGTTTCCACTGGCTTCAAGCTCATACAAAACAATTTTCTGAGAAATTACATTTCAGTAAGAGATTGGGGAAATACCAATACTGAATGAAACAAACATCGTCTTGGCTATCAAGTGTGGATGTACACACAATGGAGGATGCATTCACCTAAAATGGTTTCTACCTCTAGTTTTATCTTCTACAATTTCCGGGCTGTGTGCAGGAGATAGGCGAACTAGCAACATCTCTGAAAATATCCCTCACAGATAGGAACTAAACGTCAGGTAAAACTGATTTAACCTTTAGACCAGGCAAAACAGATCTAAAATTTTAGAACATAAAACAATGGACACGGCCGTGAAACTTACCCATATAGTTACTATTCCCATTACTAGTTTAGTTTGTTATAGGAAAAACATCGTTACCACACTTTAGTTTTAAGAGATAGGGTGTAAAAATATTCCAACAGCCTAATTTAAGCTATTGTTATCTTTATCATCATCTTTATTATCGTCGTTATTATTATTTTAGCAAATAATATGCGTTTATGTGTACACTTACGTTTTCATTGTGAATGGTCCATAACTGTTGTATCTCCAGTACCATCTAGGCTGAGCTGCTTAATACAACAAACACGCTGCATGAGTATTTATGACAAAGAAAGACACACATAGCATTTGGAAACGGTCTTTACTACTCCGCCAGAAAGGACAACTGAGCAAATGGCAACTGTAAAACGAGTTTTAGCTAAAGAGGCAATGGGTTATATGAATAAAAATGAGTAAATAGTACATGCTTCACTTTTTTAAGTAAATACTCAGCTTGGTAAGAATAAAACCTTTCGAGTATCTACTTCATTTTAAGAAGATACTCAAGTAATGGAAGCGGAGTAGAATATACTGAGGCATCCATCTCACAAGAATATGTACTCATATTTGGTGTGAATAAAAGCTAGTATATGCTCAGTTTTGAGTTCATTCTCCTCTCATATTGATCACGGTTGGACGCATACTCACTTCTGAGTATATGTTGTTTTTTTTACTTAAAACTAAATATGAAGAGAATGGCACTATTTATGAGTTGTATAGTACTCATGGAAAAGTTACAAATATAGGCATTAAAGAAGTTTCACAATCCTACATAGTTTCAGAAAAACAACCTAGAAGTAACATTGAAAGTCATTCATTCATTATCTGTTTCCCCTCCTCTCATGTAGGACTTACACCACCCCCCAGGACTTACCGATGCCTGGTATGGGATGAAGGAAGTAGATGAAACGAAATGTTGGTGAAATGGATGAAAGGAAAGGTGATGATGGAGCAGTTGGTGGAATGAATGGCGAGGGAAACCGGAGAACCCGGAGAAAACCCGCAAGACGCCGCTTCGTCCACCAAAAATCCCACATGCAGGTCCCTGGGATTGAACCCGGGCCGCCTCGGTGGGAGGCGAACGGTCTAACCACTCGGCCACGGCGCCGCCTAACATTGGATGTCAGCTTTATTAATTAACTTCGCTATGCAAAGTGTTAACTTCAAACTCCATATACTTCCTCATAACATTATAAGAAAACTGTTTCATAGTATAGTTAAATAGTGTTCATATCCTGGGATTCTAAAAACAGGCGGATGGCTTCATCCAGCACCTCATGAATTATGGTTTTCCAATCCACAATTATTCCTTCTTTTTGCTTATAAGCATTTTATTTATTTGTTTTCTAACATTGCCATGAACATTCAAAGAGTTTCAAAATCCTGTATTGCTTCATGAAAGCATAACCTAGAATCAGATTTATTAATGTAGCTTACTGTGTCAAATCCTAACACCAAAATTCAGTTACATAAGAAGTTAGGTTACTTATAACAAAACTGTTTCGTAGAAAAATATGATGCAGTAATTTGTATCACAAATTATGTAAATGTCAAGATTAATTGTAGTGTGAATATGCATTATTGTGTGACATTGATTTGAGATGTTTGTTGATTGTAATTATTGTCGAGAAGTAAGTTTATACGGCCTTACTGAAACTGACAATAATAGCGTGCAATAATGTAGCGAGGGGGTGAGCTGTTTATCATTATTAGAGACGAGAAAATGACGTAATATTGGCGCGTTTTTCTTAGAATTTGCTGGAACATTTTCCCTAGAGCATATGTGTTCATAATTTTCATTGGATATAAAAATAGACGCTAATGTTGGCGCGTTTTATTAACCAATAGCAGCTCAGTTATAATCTTTAGGCATATCGGGGTGTATGAGTATAAAAAGGGCTAGGTCAGAGTCAAATTCGTTCAGTCCATCGGAAACATTTGTACATTACACGTCGTCGAGTTCAACAGAAAAAGTCATGGTGAATACATAGCATAGTTTATCGATTTACGGTGTACGCGTAGCAAGGTTATAAAAAAATCTCACGTCTTGTAAAGTTAATTATACAAAAAGTTGAAGTACGCGAATTAATAATGTGCACTAAGTAAGTTATTATAACAGTTTCAGTTTGGCGAGTGTCAAGATTAATATGTGAAAGTGCATAATATGTTACGACAATAAAAGTGTAAAACAAATTCTTCATCAGTGTTATCTTTGGATAAAAGACTCCTTTCCGTTTACACACCTTGTATAAGATAAGTGCTCGACCAAAGAGATCATAGCTAGCCGGAGGACAGTGAACCCAAAATTAAATAAAATAACAGGCGCTCAGTAAATGATAACACGAAGTGACCGCCACAAATTGGCTACCACAACGTGGAACTTAACAAAGAATACCGTCGCAAATTGGCTCCCAAACGTGGGGCTCAATAAATAAATAAACATAAAACCGCCGCATATTTGGCTTCACAACGTGGGGCAAAACACAAGTAAATACAAATAACATTATTACCGCCGCAAATAATGTAAACATCTCAGGATTCTAGAAACAGTCCGATTTGAATCTGCATACGGCATCTTATAATTATGACTTTAGAATCTGCGAATATTTTCTTTTTGCGTGATTTAGTGATAATAACTTTCTATTTAATTTTATTTCTTGTTTTGCTAATTTATTTACAGCTATGCTTTTGTTTGTGTTGCTCCAATAATGTTTCATTTCTTGATGGAATTCATATTTCTCTAACATTTCTGCTGAAACTTGATATGCAACACAGGGCAATTCCTGAGCAGTTCTGATGGGACAGAACCAAATGCAACAAAATCTACTCCTCTGGTTCAGAATGCCAAACAACACATCACACAATCAATGAAGCTAGTGCATGGTCAAAGAGTGTAGAGAGCACGAGTATGTACTTACATTTAAGTGAACAAGATGGCTGTGGGGATGATTATATACTCGCGTGAGGTAGTAGGCTTTTATTCTTATGAAAACGAGTATGTTCTCATTGAGCTGAGTATATAATCACAGAAAGTGTCCATACTCATGTTACTAACTTTGAGAAAGTGCTTGCTTTTTATTCATATGACCCAATAACTGAAAATCTTACGATGACATGAGCATATGAACGAGAGATCGCAGCAGGATCTCCAGTTTTCACGGTGTAATAGCTCAGACTAGCAAACGAAATTCGAATACCCCTCATCACTATAGATATGATTCGTAACGTTAACCAATAGTTCTGAAAACAATTCGAAAATGTGTTGTCTATGACTAAGACAAGGTAATGAAGAGGAACACTTCATTCATATCGACCAAGGCGGATCTTTTATAGCTATCACTCCCCAGCGAAACAGATAAATGAAGGAACAGACGAATGAAGGTATAGGCCGCAGGCAAACAGTTCACAGAGACATACAGAGGTCCCCAGCAATTCCAAACTTGGAGACCCAATCACACAAATTAGAGAAGCTTACTCTGGCGGAGTAGGTGAGATAAAACCACTGGGCTCTGGACTGACTACTCACTCCGCACCCTCGGACCCCAGGAGTCATGCTCGTAGGGATTTTCATTAGGGCAGCACCTATTTTATATTCTGCCCCCCCCCGCCGTGTGGCCGAGACTGGGTTAAGACACCACCCTCCCCTCGTCTCGTCTCCTGCCACGCAGGGACGAAAGTGGATACGCCACTTACGCGCGTCAGCCCAATAGGGAAAACCCTATCAGGGAAGACTACCGAATAAACTCGGTGGGGCCGACAGTATATACAGCTATTGTGTACCAGCTCTCACCCATGGCTGGTGCCAGAGAACACCCGGGCGTCTCAAAACCCCGCCTGGGCGGAAAACCAGCAAGGCGTACTCAATCTCCCATGGGTATCGGGAACCACCGCCCGCCGAGTCCAACCCAATCCAAACAACTCCCTATCGGGAAGGGTTTATATACTCTAGTAACGTCAGAGGTACCACGAGCGCTCAGGGTCCGCAGCGCCCGCACCACCGTAGCTGAAGGGGTCGGAACCCCCTTACGGGGGGAGTAGGCGAGAACTCGCCTCACCATAGACGACTCAAAGACGGCTACTACCATCTCCTTTTCATGAGCAAGCAGCTGCGCCATCTGCCCCTTATCGACTGATACTACACAGCTGAAGCCCACCTCAAAAATAAAAGGGAAAACCAAATAAAAGGGAATGAGGGGAAAAGAAAATACCGCAGGATACGCCTATTGACCAGAGAAAACCATGAAGAGTCCATGTGGCCGGCCCCAGTAATGCGAGCCTTACACGATAACGAGAACCATTTCGCCGGAAAATAAATACGCCTTCTAAAACTGAAGTTTAATTTCCCTTCAAGTTACTCTACTCTATTCTCGGCAACAAATCCTGATCTTCAGGCAAATAAGTTAATATTCACCACAAACTGTTCGTTGCATCGATATTGCAGCATTTACAAGAATTTCTAAAGCGTTATCACTTCACAGATATTTTTACTTTCTCGGTTATATATAGTCATTTGGGGAAGTATTGCATTCCATCCAAAAATAACATGTCTAGACTTCACCGGAAATGCATGTTTTGAGGCGCCCTGAATCCTGTCCGTGTGTGTATCTGTGTGTCTGCCTGTGAAGAGCAAAAATCCACAAAGAAAAGTCGGATAAATACCAAACTTGGTGTATGAGCTTAGTATCTTCCAAAGACGCAACACGAGCATTTTCAAGATGATCTCCCACCCCCAACAAACCCTTTACGCAGAACATTTTTAAACATTTTATTTTCTAAAAATGGCTGTAACGAGTTTTGTTAAAATACCGTACATGAAAGATATTTACATGACAAACAAAATGTATGAGATCTTGAATTTTCTGGGAATGACCTCTTGCTTCTAAATGAGTTGTGTATAATCTTGTACAGCTTATAAGCATTATTCTCACAAGTTATACAAGATTATGTAGATGTAGATCTCCTTAACACGCACAATTTACTTAAAATAAGATTTCTGTGGCATAAGCTGTTTCTGAGATATACGTTATTAAAGGCTCGAATTGTTCAATACTTGTTATTACTAAGTCACGTCAATTTTCAGTTGTTTCTCGTGATATGTAGCGTTCAATTCTTAAACATTTGACTATTGCTGTTCTCTTTGTATTTATAACGAAATGTGTAATGTAGCTATTTTTGCAAAGGTTCATTTGGGTTACATGTAGTGAAAAGAAAAATAAGCTTTAGGCAGAATAGTTGTGTACCACTAATAAAGATAGGAGTAGAGAAAGTGATGTGAATGTATCACATCCGATTTTTAGAGATATGCTTATATAAAAGTGATCCTACAATACGTTTAATATTAATCGCAATAATATTTGCTAAAATTGTTTCAGATTAGACAATACGGATTTAGTTACATAAAAGGCTCATAATGCTAATAACCACTCAGTTGCTTCCACGTATATCAGGAGGAAAAGCTAATAATCGCACAGTTTAAAACATGTTGTATGAATGCCCTCAGAATAAAACTGAATCTCAGAAGATTCAATAAATATTTCAAAGTATGCTTATATGATGTTATGCCAAAGTTTCAAACTTAAGACGATTTTCTCCAAATTTTCAGTCATTTTGGAGTAAACAAAAGAAAAGAAAATTGTTTCGTCAGGAAAACTCCTTGAAAATCTTCACATTACATCCTTATAAATTTTAGTATACCACGGTACTCTCAAATGACCAAGAATGACTTTCTTTTGTATGGTATTATTAAGTCTCCGAAATTCATAACTTAGGAATATTTATATATATTACGGCCAGTTTAAAGCATTTAAACTGAGCGCATGCTTTCAAATAAATTGACAGGCCCACCTTTGAGTTTAGATATTTCTTTTCTACCTGAGATGATAGAAACGTCTGCTTTTTGTGATATTAAACCTTCTTCTTCCTCCTCCTTCTCCTTGGAAGTTCAGTGATAATTTTTATTACTTTCTCTACCAGAGGAAGTATTGTGTTCCACCCAAAAATTCGATGTCGGGATTTAATCGGAAATAAGTTTTTTGAGTCACCTGAATCCCCAAAATAATATTTTTAGAAAAAGGTCTGTGTGTCAGATCAGTACCAAACTTGGTATTTAAGTTCATATCCTCCAAGGATGCGACAATAAGATTTTTAAGAAAATCCCCCACCTCAACTATCCTTAACAGGGAACATTTTTTTGAAAATTTCGATTTTCTAAAAAGCGACTAACGATTTTTATTAAAATACCATAAACTAAACATATTTACATGTCAAATAAAACGTATATCTTGAATTTTCTGGGATAGCCTGTGAAGTCCACTTCATTTGGAAGAAATTTTGTATAATCTTGCATAAGTGGTAAACGTTAAGCGACAGAGAAAACTTACTGCACAAAATATGTTGATCTCGTTAAAAACACACAATTTATTTCATATAAGTTTTGTTGTGATATAAGCTGTTCCCGAGATATCCGTTGTTAAATGTTCGAATTGTTAATTTCTTGGTCATTCTCTTAAAGTGTGTTCTATATTCAATTGTTTCTCGCGATTGCATAAAAATAGTATGGAATTTTAAGGCCAGCATATAGCGTCTAGTTCTTAAATATTTGACTCTATGTTCTCTTTGTATCTATAACGAAATTTCTGCAAGGATTTATTTTGTGGATTAAAATGTAGTAGATAGAAAAATAAGCTTGAGTAACAATAATTTGTATACTCGCTGATAAACGATAGAGGGTGGAGAAAGCCATGTGAATGTATCATATCAGATTTTTAAAGTAAAAATCGAATAGGAGTAACTGACGATTACTGAGCGGAATGCCTCAGGCGGCGACGTCTGAGGTCGCATTCGGAAGGTCCCGGGTTCGATTTCAGGTGTGCTACCAGATCCTGAGGTGCTGCGGTGTCGGGCAGATGGCGCAGTTGCTTATACATTGGAAAGATTTCTCCCCGTGAATGCCAGAGTGCGTAGTGCGCCCGATAGGGTCGCTTCGTCGCCCTCTGTCGAGATTCTTCGCCTCTACTGGTGGGCGGGTATTCAAACAGAAAATATTAGGGACCTCTGTGGTCCTGACCTCCTACAGCTCCTTCACCTCATTCCTGCCACAATAGGTAAACTGGTCACAGTAGCGAGGTGTCCCCCTAAAACACATCCTATATCCTAAGGAACAAAAGGATCGTTTCAGGAATGAAGATGCAGATTATTATAATCCTGCAATGTAATGAGGTTGGTCTCAGTAGGTTAAAATAGTGAAGTACATTTTTAGATACTTAGGAACCATTTTCTCAGAAACTATTGAATTCAGAAAGCTGAAATTGTACACATATATTAAACATGTTAAAAATATTCACCACTGCTTTCATAAAGTTATAATAAAAATAGTAGATTTTACAGTCCTGAAGAATACAAAAAGCTCTAGAAATTAAGTTTCTTAAAATTTTAAATAAGATTTTTTTCCCAGTGAACAATTAAAGTTAATTGATTTCTGCGTCACATATACTCAAGTGCGTTTAAAATATATATGAAAAATTGCTTTTTACACTGGAAAATGTTTCACACACTATTTAATATACATTAATATGTTTTCCAAATTAGACATTGTTTAAACTCAACCAAATTTATTACAAAATGAAATCAAAAGCCAAAATATTCCACTAAATCTTATCCATAAGCTGTAAGAATTTCAGGAAGGTTCATCAGTGATTAATGAGATACATAAAATATGCTCTGAGCATGTAAATGCTGCTTAGCATTCATAAGCTCAGAGTACCATGTTTCCTTAACTACGCTGGTATTGTTCTGCCCTCCCCCCCTCTCTCTCTCTCTCTACACTCACTCACACACAGCAATGCGCATGGACAAATGGTTTTCTGAACTCAGTGGACTTCAAAGTATACATTTTTGTCGAAATCTTGCTATCCTCTTGGTATCCATGTTGTTTAGTGGAATACATACGTGAGCAATGCAACAAGCAATACAAAAGTTTTCACAGCCTGCAAGGGGCCTGTGAACCGCCACCTGAAATACACTATTAACTTAGCATGCTATTAAACCTATGATTAAATAGCGCAATAAAACTTCTATTTTAATAAACATTTTTAAATCTAGTTATACGTGTCCGACTATTCAAATATGGGATTCTCTATATGCGTGTTAATTTCTAATGAATAGTCATACTATTGAAGCAGGATTTTGGGATTTCGCAATGGTGGTGTGACAATTTAAAGCAGGACTGTAGGTGCCACCCTTTCTCGTTGTCTCCAGTATCTGCTGTTGATTCTGCTGCCGACAACTCCAGTGGTTGAGCTGTGAATATGGGGGGGGGCCTCCGACCCCTTCAGCTGCCTTGGTGCGGGCGCTGCGTACACTCGTGGTACTTCTGACGTTACCAGAAGTACGCTGGGCCGATTGTTCAAGCCCCTCCCGATGGAAGTTGTTCGGATTGGGTTGGACTCGGCGGGGCAATGATTTCCGAGACCCGTGGGAGATTGGGTACATCTGTATGGTTTTCCATCCAGGTGGGGTTGCAAGACGCCTCAATGTCCTCCGGTACCGCCCTGGAAAGCCGGTAGACAGCATGCTAGATTGCTGCCGGGCCTTCCAAGGTTTTCGGTAGTCGCCCGTCTTGGGATGACGCGTAAGTGGCACTTCCATCCTCGCGCAAGCAAGGGGGCCTTTTTAATTGTCAGGTATTGACCTCATGGGAAAACCCCACGGTTTGGAGAGCCACACGGATGGCGCCGACCCTGGGCCTTCGGAGGGGCATGTGCTACACTCCATGCTGGGTAGACCTTGCATATTCTTCTTGTCCCTCAGGGTATGCGTGGATGTATTGTGAAGGACAATGCCACTTTAAATTGACTGAGAAACTGATTGTGAACTAATATTTGAGTTCTGAGGTGAGATTGACTCTCAATTGTAGCACTCCAAACTATAACAATTGAATTATTATACCTACTAGCTTCTGCAGCATCAATTTCACGGTTTAAAATAACTGTTTCTGCAATAAAAGAAACTGGACGCGTAAGTCGTCGTGAGTCGCTAAAAATAATGACGGCAGGATCTCTCGCAGGAGCAGCGAAATCTTAATCATACAAGCGCATCACTGGGCGCTTAAAATCACACACGTTAGTGCAGCTGCCTGTACCAACGAGAGTAGCTCTTAGATCTAGATACACGAACATTTATTAATTGTAGCCCGGCCTACATATTATTCACCCACTACATTCTATCTTATACGTTGTCAAATCTTAAAATTTATAGTATCCGAATGTGACAGTTACTAGGGGCTTAGCTAAAATTCTCAGAATTTCCGTCGACTTTCTAATTTCCAGAATTTGCCTACGTGCCTCTGTAACCTACTGAACTTAACTCTACGTTTCCAGAAACTCTTTAGCTAAAATGCTTGCGCCGGCGGTCGCTATTCTCGGCTGATACTAATGACTTTGCTTAACTTGTCTCCTAATTACATCTATCTTTCCGGATAAATATTTCAACTAAAACTTGTTACATTATACACTGATTTAATATACAAAATTATTTATAACAATCTTACCGTTATTTCTTTATTTAATTATTTATATATTCCTATCGATAATTACGGTATCAACATTCAACAAGATATATTTGGTCAAAGTACGATGATGTCAAAAGCTCCTGGAAACATTATTTCATGAATAGAATAAACGGATTGGAGCGATAAAGCCAATAATGGTTTTAGATTTGGATGGGAAGTGTTAAACACACAAACCTACATAGCACAACAAAAATATCCATGACGAGGACCAGGAAATACATTATACCTGACAGTTGGCTACTTTCCGACTGTGTTCCCTGTGAAATACTGCAGCTCGTGCATTAATGTTTATAGTTATGATAAAGTGACACCTCGCATCGCATACGTAAATAAAACAAGCTTCACAGCTGACCAACTAAAATGCGTAAAACTTTTGACAAGTGTCATGCTAACGTTTCTGTTTCAACAAACCACGCTATGAAACTTTACATCTGTCTAGAGTAAAGCGAACCTCAACTTAACTGTCATTCATTAACCAGCTACAGCGTCTGCCTTTCTCCAACGTTGAAAATGCACTGCCGTTTGTGAAAATTGCAACACCAAGAAAGAATTTCCGATTAAATCCAAGCTTGGTGGAAGTGTAGAACAGTGTACAAGCAATAAGTGATTAGGTTTGCAGAGAGATGGGTAAACGTAGGCCGAGCAGAGCCCTCTCGTGTCGGTCCGACAAGGTCAGTGTTGCGCCCAGTGTGGTCAGTGCAGAGCTGGCAAACACGGTGGAAACAATAAAGTGAGTGTCAGTATGCCTCGTCGACGTCAAAGGGAGCTATATCGGCATGTGAGCGAGTTCGAACGGGGCAGAAAGATCGGTCTCCGGGAAGCGGGTTTTGTCATACCGTGATATTTCGGCTCGTACAGGGCATGCTGCTACAATGATGCGTGTGTGGAAGCTGTGGATAGATGAAGATCGTACGCAGCGAAGAGCGGGTACTGAACCACGGAACATGACCACAGCACGGGATGACCGTCATCTTGTCCGCATGGCCATAACGGACCGTACAGTCATCCAAAGTGCTGGCTCGACGCTGGAGCACTGTGAACTTGTCTGCATCAACGGGTCGTCGCCGTCTGCTGTAGGTTGGACTGGTTGCATGCATGCCATTACGTCAGCTTCCATTGACCAGGAACCCCAATCTCCTCCGACTGCAATGGGCACGTGAGCACCGTCACTGGGGTGCTGAGTGGCCAAATGTAGTGTTGCTAGATATCAAACAAGAAAGAACCCGAAATCCAACTAGAATAGAGTAGGCCAAGAATTTCTTTAATTGATTTCATACTCTTTATTATGTATTCATAAAACACATACAATGACGCAAATAAGTCCAGAAGTCTTTTCGGATGAGTCCCGCTTCAACGTGTCCGGCGGTACCGTGGTGAGCACAACCTGGCTGCATTGTTCAGCGGCATAGCGGACAAACACCAGGTGTGATGGTTTGGGGCGTAATTGGTTACAACAACCTATCTCGCCTCCCACGAATTGATGTCACTTTGAACAGCAACCGGTACCTAACGTGGTTGTAGAGCCTGAGGTACTCCCCCTGCTTCAGGCATCTCCATAGGCCACTTCAACAGGACAATGCCCGGCCACTTGTTGCGAGGAATGTACAAGCCTTCTTCGAAGAGCGACGAGTACCATTGCTTCCCTGACCTGCACGTTCGCCTGACAAGTCGCCCATCGAACATGTCTGGGATATGGTTGGTCGGCACCTGGTGCGTCACGGTCCTCCGGTAACCGTGTCACGCATTTGTGGGCTCGAATAAAACTACGTGGAAGAAAATCCCTCAGGAACTTATTCAGGGCCTTTTTGATTTAATGCCACGGCGTATGGCAGCTCTAATTGCAGCGCATGGAGGCCACACCAAATACTGAATATTAGGGCTCAAGGTCATGTGTAGATTTGAAAACTTTATCATTTGTTACTTGGCATGTATCTAACCTGTTATATTAAATTAATTGAATTTATGTGTTTCCTTCTTGGTTTGCAAGTTTCATAAACGGCAGTGTATCATCAGTTTATGGAGTCAATGCAATCTTGTTATAGCCAAGAGATCTGGCTGGAGGAAGGAAATCAGCGTATGGGACCGAAAATATTACAAGGCGCAAATGCATTACACAGGGAGCAATTGAGAAAACTAAATCTGATATGTTACATTCACATGACTTTCTCTACCCATTACTGGTAGTTTTTATATAATTCTACAAACTGTTCTTGCGAAATCTTGTTTTTCTATCTACTTCATGTTAACCGAGTTAAACATTTGCAGAAATCGTTTCATTACCAGGCATAGTAATTTCTAAGCATTATAGCCAGGACAGAAGGAAATAAGGTTGAATTGTCACTGGATTATAGGCAAGGGCGTCGTAGATAACAAACCACCCTCCATCCGTCATAAATTATTTTAAGGTTTGCAGACAGCACTCGGATCGGTTTTTGCCGGCCTGTCACTGATCCTTGGTCGCAATTCCTTCGTATCCTTGTAGTGCAAAGGTTTGAGTGCAGATAACTTGAAGTCAATTGCTTAAGAATTGTTATACCTGTTCATTACACATTTTGTTGTGGTACAAAAAGGATCCGAATGGATAATCAGATATTTAAAAGCGGGTGTCACTATAAGTTGAACCTTGAAATTCCATACTCTTTCCCTGATATCGTCAAAACATTGAAAAAGTGATTAATACTGGACAATTCAAACCAATAATACGTATATTTCTGAAGTACGCAATGCCACAAAAAGTTATTTGTGTAGTAAGTCTCTCCCCCTTCCCCTTCCCCCCCTCTCTCTCTCTCTCATGATTTATCCAATGTGCAAGATTATCAAAATTCCTTCCAAATTAAGTGGAGTTCACAGGCTATTTCTATAAAATTCAAGATACACAGTTTATTCGTCATGTAAACATTATAAAAATATGGTAGTTTAATAAAATGGTTAGAACCATTTTTTGAGAGAATGGAAAATTTCCATGTAAAGGGTAGTTTGAGATGGAAGACATTCTTTAAAATCTTCGTGCGCATCTTTGGATTATAATGAACTTAAGTATCAAGTTTGGTATTCGTCTGACTTTTCGCTTTTTAGTTATGTTGTTCACATGCAGGATCTTTTTTCAAAAAATGCTTTTCTGGATTCAGGGAACCTCGAAACATGTGTTTCCCGTGAAATCTCGATATAGAATTTTGCTGGAGTACAATACTTTCTCTGCCTACTACGCATGTGGTAGAGAAAGCAAAAATAACCAAGAAATAACAAATTATATATAGGCACAGATTTAGCGCTGAACTATCTAAGTTAGAACATCTTATAAACAACTCATCTGACCGCGAAGATATTCATTGCCTTATAAGAATACTATAAACACAAGTTGCCTTCAAACAATCCCAATTATTTACCATTTCGATCATCCTCTCTAAAGTTCCCCCCTGTGGTTACAGTCATTTCCAAAATGTTTAAAATTCTGAGGGATAATTCCGGGGGTCTAATCATACCACCCAATTTCCTCACCAGTTTTATTGAACATTTTCAGATAGGCTTGGTCACACCCATTCAGATATTACGGATACTTGCCATTTATAATCCTTGAGTATTACAAGTGAATTGTGTCTGTTTTTTACTTGGCATCTCTAATTAATAAAGAAAATAGTATTCAGGAGTATAATTAAGTATAATTTTGTTATGTATACGTCTCGAATTAGGCCTAGTGACCTAGAAGGAAAACATTCGACAAGAATTGGATATGTGTAACCTCACAGACGAAATTATTAAACAGAAGCATGATTTGTACCGATATTTAACACGAATGGAAGATGATACTATGTAAAAATTAGCATACACGTCATTAATAAAAATGCTTCTAGATAAATAGTTTATTGAACAAAATGTGTTATTATTGCAGAAAACAAACGTAAATAAAGGTCGTGTGTGTTAAAACATTAGTGCAATATCTGTACGCTTTACTAACCGAAGTTTAAAATTGTTATTCCGGTTAGTGTCTCTCTGAAAACAAAGCAAGTAGCTTGTTTAAAGAATACATAATTCATAATTGGCTCAATATCCGTTACCTTTCCCAATTACAAAGTAGATAACTTTTCTAATTCAAAATATTCGCTTGAACCGTAGGGTGAACAATCATTATGAGCCAAAATAGGCAGTTTAAAAATACTATTGAGCTTAATTCACAGGAGACAAGCTTCTGTTAATTATGATAAATTAAAAACAATCGTAGTGTAAACCAAAACGGCGTGGAAGGCCATAATTCAATGTTGCCGCCGAAGGGAAAACGGTGAACATCCCTGTTACATTCTTCGATTTGTCTATCCTTCAAGGAGTTCTTATTCTATTAGAACGTATCCCTTTACAATCCAGCTTCTGCAAGACATTGAGTATTATTTCTCAGACATCAATGGAAGATTATAACGAATAATATTTCACTTCAACAACAATGATGATGTACGAGGAGCACTATTTATATTTTGAGCCTTGGCAACCCGAAATGTTTTAGGTGCCATCTGATGTTTCCAATGGAAAGTTTGACATTTTTGACCATAATCTACTTCAAACATTTTGTCAATAGAGCGTCATTTGTTTTGTTTACACTAACTTGAAAATTGTGTGTCAACAAAAACATGGAATGAACTCGTGAAAATGTTCCTGCAATGATTTATTACGACTTTCGACGTGGATTATCAAGACAAGAGTGCATCGATCAACTAACTTCCACATTTGGCGACGAAGCTTCATCCTTTGCCACTGTGAAACGCTGGTATGACGAATTTAATCGTGGACGCCGTTCACTCAATGATGAAGTTCGTGAAGGCCGTCCAAAATAATTTGTTGTGCCAGAAAACATTGATACTGTGCAAAAAATAATAATGAAAGATCGTCATGGGACATATTGTGGGATTGAGGAAACCCAGACATTAGTTTCACCAGCATATATAAAATATTGCATGATTATTTAGCCGTGAAAAAGCTTTGCTCTCGTTGGATCCCACATAATTTGACGCAATCCCAAAAAGATGCTCGTGTCGATTGGTGCACAAAAATGTTCAATAAATACAATGGCGGTGCCTCAAAAGACGTATATAAGATTGTTACAGGTGACGAATCATGGATCTTTGCGTATGAGCCGAAACGTAAACAGTAGTCGACTGTATGGGTGTTTCAAGATGAAGCAAATCTAACAAAAGTTGTTCGCACTCGAAGCACTTCGAAGCAAATGGTCGCCTACTTTTTCAGCAAAACTGGCCATGTGGCAACAGTGCCTTTAGAGGGACGTAAAACGGTCAATGCCGAATGGTACACAACTATTTATTTGCCGGAAGTCTTTGGTGAAGTAAGGAAAACCAACAAGAACCGTAGATCGTTCTTCATCAAGACAATGCGAGTGCGCACACATCTCGTCTAACAACAGAGTATTTGAAGGCTCAAAAAATCGAATATATGGGTCATTCGCCATAAAGTCCTGATTTGGCACCCACTGACTTCTTTTTGTTCCCGAACATCCAGATTAAATTGCATGGACAACGATTTTCGTTGGCAGAGGAGGCCATTGATGCCTTCAAAAATCATGTTTTGGAGGTGTCTCAAGAATACTGGAATAAATGCTTTGAAAAATGGTTCAAACGGATGAAAAAGTGTATTGATCATAAAGGAGAATGTTTTGAAAAAACAATAAAGCAGTTTTCAATCAGAAATTACTTTGTTTTAATTATTAGGCTCAAAATATAAATAGTGCCCCTCGTATTATAAAGGGATGCATATTTTACGATTAGCAAGCCACGTGCAATGCTGATAATATCCATAATATTTTTGCTGTTCCATAGCAGCAAAGCTAAATTTACGAAGCTAAATTTCAGTACGCAAACTATGTACGAAGAGCATTGTTATAAAGCACTGCAACATAGATATAAATATTTTTGTATGTTTTAGGGGAATACTATTAGTAAATACTTTCCTAATATTTTTGGTTACCTAATTCCATAATACTTTAAAAAAAGAGTTTTTAAAAATGAAAAATGTTTTGGTTTCAGATCTAAATTTGCGTCTAAAGGGGTTACGGTTGAATTTTCTAAAACTGGTGAAATCTGAAATCTTCTTGGGTTTTTTTTGAGGACTTTAACCGATTCTGTCATTGTTTATGCAGATGCAGTGCTCGATATTTTGTAATTATATTATATTCAATACCAAGAGAGACAAATTTATATCTGTATGTTAATATTTACCCATTTCCCTTAATACGACAGCTATGAACTAAAATGCAAATTTTGCACAAGAAAAGCGTTCATAAGCCTATTTTAATACCAACCATATTGTGCCCTGAAACAGACATTTTAGCGTTCTAGTTCGCTTGGCTGAAGATTGCTCAGTTCGACACCTTACAACGAAGGGGGAGAGAACCAGATTTATATTATATACTGTAAATGTAAATGCGTTACAGACATCTATTTTATTAAGCAACCAAAGACATGGAACACTATAACAAAGTGAGCTCCCGGGCTTAAGGGCCATCGCTTACTGGAACAAATCATATTTCTGGACGTTTCGTCCTTGGCTCGGTGGACACCTTCAGTGCAGTTACCGAAGTATTCTTCTCTAATCTGTGGCAACTATTTCGGAGTCTTTTGTTCCAGTAGATCACGGTCTTAAGCCCGGAAACTCATCTTATTACGACGGACTCCATGCATTAAAACCCTCATTTTATATACAATATTGTCGTCCTCCGTGGTCTATAGGTACCATGGTCTAGTTCCCAAGGTCGCGGGTTCGAACCCGGCGGAGGGCGGTGGATTTTTTTCGGGCGCAAAAATCCTTAGCATGATTCCTCCGGGAGGGAATTAAAGCCAGTGGCCCCGTGTCGTAGATTTACGGCACGTAAAAGAACCTCAAGCCCGATAAAGAAGCCTCTGGGGAAAATTTCCGGTTTAGAGCGTCTATAAATGTAACTCAATTTAATTTTAATTTATATATAATATTGTTAGCAAGTTTTACGGATTGCCAAAGGAATTTTAATATTATATTGCGATATGAGTGTGGGAATTGCAGAATTACAAATCGAGAAATAGTTTGAAAACATGAGAAAACTCGTCTTTTCCATTTCGATATTTTGTTACGATTTCACGCACATGTATTGCTCATTGTGAACTTGTTCATCCTCACCTCAGATTTCAAGTAACGCAATACTGCCAACTCAACAGCTAATTAATAGGATGGCTTAGTAAGATACTATAACTAAGGAGACATGGTGTAATTTTTTTGATGTTCTTGTCGTGATTTAAAGCGGTTGTTTGTAAATAATACGGACAACAAAAGATTCAGTATTTCAAGATAAATTTGAAGTTGGAGTTGTGGATTATAAAGACGCAGGTATTAAAGAGGTGTAGAAAATTGGGTTGTATTTTACTTCCCTTAGTGTATCATGTATGTTATTACAGCCACAAATTGCGTTTGGTAGACTTGGGTTTCCTTGAAAATGAATTCATGTTTTGAAGTTCCTATTGTGTAAATATAATCAGGAAGACGTAGAAACCATAGATCGTACCAAAAAGACATTTCCACCCTAGTTTTCCTGCTTTACTTGTTTTACCAAAATATTGAATGCTAACTCCAGTTTTAAGCGCTGATCTTTCGCCTTTAACGGAACCTTTAGTCATCCATTACGCACTGTACGGTTTCTATTGGGAAATCTCGGGCAGTGTTTTCAGCAGGCTGGGCTTCAAGCTGTCGATATTGGAACATCTCTTCCTGGTCAACAAGCGCTACACAGTTTGCAGTTGAGATTGGAGCTGTTGGAAGGTCAATCACTTGGATAAATGATGTCTGGGCATTTATCTACAGCCAATGGGTAAACTCCTTATGAGCTGGTGCCGAATTCTGTTAGCAGTACCTATGTCGATTACTGAACAACGGTACTTCCTAAAGGATGGCATTCTATAAACTTCCTTTTCATTCCTTTCTCACTAAATGGTATATTTTATATACCATTCAAATTGTTGAAGGTTTTAGGACTTATGCGCAGGTTGAGAGGGGAAGAAGACGACATTTTAACGTACTCGACTGTTTCCGTGGAATGAGCATGTGATCCTTCGTGGTTCAGCTGTAAGCCTACAACTTTAGATCTCTTCTTAGCTCAACAGGTGTGTTAAGATGTGACAAACAGTTATTTTCGTGTAGCAGTTATAGCCGTCGTAATCGTTATTAACATATTAACGACTTGAATTGTAGTAACCTGTTGCCGGTAACATATTTCTGTTACAAAAAATATCTGCTGCTTAGATTATATCGCGTACCATGGTTTCAAGATAAGTTATGTACCGCCATTATACTTTCTTATTATTATTTCTATCTTTTATTCTTTAGGCCATACATGTGTAGGCTTAGCTTGCTAGAGCAGCCACTGACAGCACGCTAGGGATGTCCTTCAGACTAGTAATAACAATCTGTTTGGTCGCGGAAGCTTAGCGTTTTAAGAGATGCTTTTCATTCTGTCATTCTACCACTATCATAAATAATTGTTATCTGATATAATACCATCAGTTCAATTTTATAAAAGAAAATATATCCATAATTTTTAACATGATAACTTTCCCTAATAGGAGCAACTGTAATTGTAAGTATTTTAAACCAGATAATAGAATCAAATTGTAAGGAAAAATTTGTAAAAGCTTCAAGTAAGTTTTACTGTCTGTTCAACGACGTTTTAGCTGTGGGGTGGGGTGGTTTATCTCTCAGAAAAAAATTCAGTTGATGGGAGGGGTACATATGCTGAACTTGTGGTGCGCACAGTCACTATCGCGTCTTTACCATTTGTCTCAGACCATGTAAACACTAGCTAAACCCCTACCTGCTTGGAAGGACTCTCACACCCCCTAGCTGAAACATCGTTCAACATACAGTATATGTGTAAACTTAGTTTTTAAGCTTTAATTCCTGTTTCTGTTATATAATCATATTTAGGAACCATCTAGTGATGTGCTAATAATACTTAACAGAATGATGTCGTCCTTAGTGCGTATCCAGTTTTGAATCATTATTAATTAGCATAAATCAATCATGAATAATGAAATACGTGATTATAGTACTAACCTTTAATCGTTAATCGTTTCCTCTTTTAGTCTGTTTCTTTGTGCTAAATGTTCATCTTTATACTGATCGTAATTTCTACTAAGATAAATTATATAGTATCGTTTTAGGTTGAGTCTTTTCAATAGTTTCAAAGTTTTGTGACAAATTAAACATTTTACCAATTCGTCATAGTCCTTAAATAAGTATAACACTTCACACCCATTTCGAAACATCGAAGTCGAGTGCTTTCACTTCCCACCTTCCGCAGTAGATTCCATTATATTATACTTTATATTATATGTTATATTACCTTCATTATATTAACTATATTAACTTCTAATGCAACCTACAGTCATACAGTGCACTAGAGCACACTGGAATGTGACGTCACACACCTATGCTAATGCAATGAGCCCACTGCCGATTACGAGTAACTGCTCGCTGTGTTTCCCAGTATCTAACATCGCTGGTTCGAATCTAGCATCTTTCTTGGTAGCCTGCTTGCATCCATTCTATTATATGATCTTTCAATTTTTGTTTATGTAATCTTATAACTCCTATTTAGCTAATCGGCAGATCTCACAAATCTCATTTCTGCGTCCTGGTTATGCTTTATCTTCCTGTTTTATAATTAAACTTTCACTTCCATAAATATTACTGGAAGGCCTGATTTTATAGAATTTATGAGCTGCGTTTCCTCTCGTGTGTTTTTCTAATATCTTCTTATTGTTCCATACATATGTTGGCACTTATGTTATCCTTTTATCTATATTTATAGCTTGTATCATCGCCAAGGTAGACACAATCCTGTATTTGCTCTTGTATTACTAATTTTAGTCTTATAGGCTGTTTTCCTATTAATGCCATTTCTTTCATTTTATTTACTGGCATTTTCAGTTCATAGATTTGACACGTTTTATTTAACTTTTCAGGGTGGACAATTTAAGTTGAGGCTGTGCAAATATCTCCAAAACTAAGCGCTGTAGGAAGAAATGTCTTTAATAAAAGTTGCCTGATGTTATGGATGAAAGCAGATGCTATTAGTCGTGTTTTGTTTGGAGGACGTTATGATAGTAATTTTAGGGTCAATTTAATTTCTTTAAGTGGGAACCTACAGTTAGTGTCAAACTAAATTGAATCTAAAATGACCATCACAACGTCGTCCAAATAAAACACGACTAATGGCATTTACTTTCCCCGTAATAACAAGCAACTTTTATTCAAGACATTATTTCCTACAAAGCTTAATTTTAGAGATATTGCACAGCATCAACTTAAATGGTCCACCATGTATATAGATCTCTGAACATTATTTTCAGTTTCCTCTAATATCAAAGGACGTCTGCATATAGCTACATACTAACATTTATTTTTTGAACGAATTATACTCTTTTCCTGGTTCTTATACGCCAGTATATACGCTAGAAAGCATGTATGCTAATTTGCACCACTGTCTTACGTTTCTGCTTATTAAAATAATTATGTTAAACATTATATCCCTATATTATTCCTTTTATGTCATAGTATATCGTTTTAATAACGTTTCGGATATACTCTATTCTCATTACATTCCGCAGGTTTTCTCGTTTAACCTGATTAATTGCTATATCTTAACAATTAAAATAATGATACAAGATTAAAGACATTACCCATTCAATATAGTTTCGTTGCCACTTCTTGATGTAATACTTAACAAATGTTTTGTTTTGCATTATTAGTATCCATAAATGTGCAATAACTTTGCATGTGGTTAGTTTTTTGTGTTTACAAGTTTTGAAGTTCATGGCCAGATTAATGGTTTGGAAGGAAGACGATAGATGAACGTCTATGGTATAGTGTCAAGTTACTTTGAGGAGAAGTGAACTACTAGTAAAGGTGTTTAGCTAACATCGAGTAACTCTTAACATGTGAGCAAATATATTTATTGACCCGTTACTTTTGTAATTAGTTGTTTTGTGATCGCTACAAAGCTGCTTTATGGCTATGCCTCCTACCTAGTAATTGACTGTTTACATCACAAGAACGGAACAATGCCTGAAGCAAACAGAGCGGAATTCTATCCTAACCTAAACAGGCTACTATTAGAGAACTTTCCTGATTGGCGGGAAGCAAAGGGGACCGTCCGTTAAATATGTAACAAAATCTTGAAAAATCGCATTTTTAGTATAAAATACTGAAAATACATATCCTTCTGAAATGGTAATTATTGAATACCAATGTCGTCCTCCGTGGACTAGTGGTACCGTGCTAGCCTCTAGTTCCCAAGGTCGCGGGTTCAAACCCGGCGGAGGGCGATGGATTTTTTTCGGTGTAAAAATCCTTAGTATGGCTTCCTTCGGAAGGGAAGTAAAGCCGGGGGTCTCGTGTCGTAGATTTACGGCACGTAAAGGACAAGAAAGTGGCGGTGCCACTTGATTCAGCGGTTATAAACAGAGTGTCAGTGTACTGGCTGTGCCTCTCAAACCTATTCTACCGAATACGCTTCAAACAGGGGTGAGTAACTCCATAACGCCGAGGTGGCGAAAACGTGACTCGGAGTTATTTTGACTCTCAGGCGCCCTTCCCTCTCTGCCACATCCCCATTTGCTTTTCACGTGCTGCTAAGTGATGCAGTGCGTGTTGCATATTTGGTGACTCGCGGAAGGAAGGCGTTTTCGACACCCTTGCCATAACGTATTGTTGGAGGATGATGGTTGCTTGACAAAAAATGTTCCCCTCTGCGAGATCCTGAAACATTCTGAACACGTTTAGCTTTTGTTGCTTTCTCTGTTATTATCATCATCTATTAAGCAGTGGAAGTGTTGTATTTCACAAGAAATTATATATCTATATTTCACGGAAAAAATACGTTTTGAGACTCCCTGAATCCTAAAAAGCGATTTTTTACATAAAGACCCGTGGTTGTATGTATCCCTGTAAACCACTCAAAAACGAAAAGTCAGTCAAATGCTAAACCTGGGACCCCACCCTAAGCTAGCTTTTATATGGGAAATTTTTGTTTTCTGAAAAATTGCTGACGATTTTTTATTAAAATACCACATTTTTAAAACATTTGTATAACAGTAATTGAAATGGTATCTTGAATTTTCTGGGAATAGCCTCCGAGTTATCTTTATTCTCAATGACTTTTGTATAATTGGTGTATCATAAAATATACATATACACAAAAATGTAGACCTCGTTAAAACACACAGTTTGTACCAAGCGTGTGCGTGCGTGCGAGTGTGTGTGTGTGTGTGTGTGTGTGTGTGTGTGTGTGTGTGTGTGTGGAGTTAAGTCATTTCCGAGATATTTCTTGTTATTGGTTTGAATTTTCAAATCCTTTCAAATACTTATACTTTTCGAACGGGAAGTTGCTATTCCTTTGTTCTCGTGGTCATGCAAAGAACATGGCATTTCTATAGCTATACATGGCGGCATGCTCTTTAGTAATCTGACTCTCGCTTTATTCTACAACGAACCGTGTAAATGTGAACTGAATGTTTATTTGAATTAGCAGGAAATGGATATAATAATAAGCTTATGCAAGAGTAGTTTTTAGAGGAGTAAATAGAGAAAGTCACGTGAATTAAACATATCAATTTTTTTTTAAAAGCCGATAGCCGCCTAGCTCCTAATTTTCCACATCCAAACCCTAGAGTGCTCTAAGACAATCATCTGTAAACACAAAAGTTTTTGAGGTGTTTGACTACATCACTCTTCTAAATGATTATCACTCACTTTTTTACTTTCTCTAATACGTATAGTAAGTAGGGGAAGTATTGCATTCAACTCAAAAATTCGATACCGAGCTTTCACCGGAAATATATGTTTTGAGACCCCCTGAATCCAAAAAAAAGCATTTTTGGAAACATGTCCGTGTGTGTGTACAGCATAACTCAGAAACGAACAGTCAGATAAACACCAAACTTGGTATTTAAGTTCAGTATCTTCCAGAGATGCGACACAAAGGTTTTCAAGAAAATCCCCCCACTCCAGATTACCCTTTACATGGAACATTTTTCGAAAAGTTTAATTTTCTCAAAAATGCGTATAACGATTTTCATTAAAGTATCATATGTTTAAGATATTTGCATGTCAAATGAAATGTATATCTCGAATTTCCTGGGAATTACTTCAAAAGTATTCATTGTGAACGACTTTTGCATAACTGGTAAACCATAAGAGGTAAGACAAAATTTTACTAAACAAAAATGTAGTTCGCGTTAAAATACACAATTTATGTCATATACGTTTTTTTGTTGTTTTTCGAGATATTGCTTGTTATTCCCTTAAATTTTTCAATACTTATTTTCCCAAGTGGGAATTCGTTATTCATTTTTTGTCTTGGATATGCAAAGAGTATTAATCTGTGGCAGAGAGAATGGTGCTGCAACTAGCAATCAGCTATTAAGAGAGATGTCTATGCTTAAAGACTACTGTACTTCTATATTGCCCTTGCTAATACAAAGCAAGGGGAACATAGTACGCCTTAAGCGATAGTCAAATATTTTTAGAAGTGGTTGCTATGTGTAAAATGTAATTCTCTTTGCATGTCAAAAGATCGTTTCTGCAAATGTTTATCTCGATTAATATGAAATAGATGGAGAATAGGAGTTTGTAAAAATAGTTTGTACAAGAGTAGAAAGTCATGTGAGTGTAACACATCAGATTTTTAGTATACGAGTTTGGTACAGATAACATTTCTATCTGTTTCTATATTTACCATTAGGTACTTAGGTATTATCTGGCGATTTTGTTACGAAATGAGCTAAAACGTTACTTGCTGACACAATGATCTTCCATGTTAGTTTTCCCCTTGAAACGAAGCGTTCAAAATTTAATACCTGCACTCAATTGAGATATATTGCAAGCATGGTATTTGTAGAGATTATTCAATAAATTATTTTAAAAATTATTAACGACATTCTCTGTCAAATGTAACATTTGCTCCACTCTTAACACCTGTTTTCAGACGAATACACCATTTCCTACTATACGTTTCTGAGGAAAGTATAATAAATCTCTAATGACAGATATAGACTCACACTTCTAATACGGACTGTGGTGAGATGGAAAACAAAAGGTTGCTCACATAGTATCATTCCAGAGCAGCAGAACAATGCGGGTTGTCCAAATAATTCAAGGTTTCCACGTCACCAACAATCACATTTACCTGCCAAATAATTGATACGGCAGTATGCACCAGCTGTTGAAAACATTTGATGAAGTCCGCACCATGCGGTATCAGAAGCTTCCAATCTATGCCATTAAAATTAAATTATCCCTCTGATGAACCGGGGGGTTGCCATTCTCTATTTTCTTTATTAGTATCCATAATTAAATCGACATACCAGTTTGGTAATGGGGTTTTTGTGCTATATTGCGCATTGATGTGTTTCCAGTTTTGCTTTCCAAGCATCTGCAGCACTGTATTTCTGTGTGTCACACAAATTTAATAAAACAAAACAAGATGAGGCAGTTAAGGGTAAAGACAGTACTCTGATTCACTGACTTTCTACTTCATTGTTATGTAAATATGTAATGAAGTTCTTCTAGTAGAAAGTTTTTCGAATATTTTTGACAGATTACTTTAATGAGTAATCAAACAACTGCAACACACAGATATTCCTAATGATAGCTAAACATTAAAAGAAAAATATGATATATTACATCCAAATGAGCTATCCTCTATGCTTATTAGTGGGTATACAAAGTATTCTTACAAAACCTTATTTCCTAACTACTTCATTTTAATGAGATAACCCTTTTCGAAAATGCACTACACATTTTGTTATAAATTCAAAACAAGTAGCAACATTCAAATGTTTTGGAACTGGACGTTATACGCTGGCCTCAAAATTCCATATTCTTTTCATGACATACAACTGAATATTAGTAGGACTTTGAAAGAATGAGTAAATATTGAACAATTTGAACCATCAATAACGGATATCTTGGAAATAGCTGATTTCACAAAAATAGTTATTTGAAGTAATTCGGGTGTTTTAAAGAGATCTACATTTTTTGTATAGCACCTTGAGGCAGTATTTTTAACACTTAAATGATTTCAGTCAAATTATATAATATATAAATTCAATAACAGCCCGCCTTGAAGCAATATATGTAGGTAATAATTTGTAAAATGCATGTAACAGTCATTGCATATGCTTATATTATTGTATACATATTCAATAATGTTATATGAATGTATTACATAATTTAATAATGTAGGAGCTGTGAGAATAATAAGTGAAAAGTTGCCAACAATGAGATAATAATGAGGTAATCTTGGGTCAATAATGAGTAAGAAAGTTTAACAGTACTACTTCTGATTATTGGAGTAACAATAATGTAATTTTAGTGACAGTTTATAAAATAGCAAATCAACAACCAGAAAAAGCTTTAGTTAAATGAAGGTATTCTATTGGATTAGGAATGGCCAATCAGAGACTTGAAATACAGAAACTTACAAGTTTAGACGGTTGAAATCAATTCAGTTGCCTCCAAACAGTGCTCATAACTGGGTGCGTTGTTTGTGCGTCCTCAAGAAATATAATATGTATTCGTGTGAGACGAAAAATAAGTTTAGGTGTTAATAAGTGTAATTAATTAATAAAAAGAATCTCACAGCTCTCTATATCAGTGAAGTGTTATTTAAATCGTGACAGGTATTAATAAAAGGAGTGAAGTAAAATTATAATCTGTGTAAGTCTACATTCTTAGTCGTACCACAATCCTGCTAAGAGAAACGTGTTTCTAACAAAAATACTGAGGCAAACATAATTATTTAATACTTAAAGAAACAGTCAAATTACAAAGTTAATATTTTTTTTAAAAAACTTTGGGCAAAGGCCACCTGAAAGTACATTTAGAGCGAAGGCTACCGGAAACTGTTTACTATACGTGCGGTAGCAACTACTACAAGTTCAACTCCCCAACAGTTGAAATATAATACAACTCTTTTAATACAAAGTACTTCAAATTGACGCCCAAAGCGTGGTGTAAACGACGTAAAGAAAGTACATCTCAACGTTTTCGTTAACCTAACGTTTACCAACTATACGAGATGATACAAAATTTCTTCCGAATGGAAGAGGACTTTACAAGCTACCCCAGAAAATTCAAGTTTTATTTTTTATACAAATATCTTTAATCAAAATCCTTAAAGCCTTTTATTTAGAAAATCAAAAGTTTCAAAAAGTTCCAAGTAAAGGGTAGTTTGGGGCTGCGGGATTTCCTGAATACCTTCGTGACACTTCTTTGGAAAGTACTGAACTTAAATACAAGTTTGGTATTTATCCGACGTTTCAATTTTGAGTTATGCAGTTCAAAGGTACGCACATGCGCACACACATAGGCGCGAGCGCACACAGCACTTTTTCTAAAAACATATTTTTATTCAAGGAGCCTCAAAACGCGTATTTGTGTTGAAATCTCGGTATTGAATTTTTGGGTGTAATGCAGTACGTTCTCTAGCTACTAGTTAAGTGGCAGACAAGATAAAAAAAATTACCTCCTGCGCTATTAAATAAGGTAGATGGACAGAAGATGGCCAATGTTCCCAAGGTAGCGCACTTCCGAAATTATTAATAGTAGCATTTTTGGTAATACTGCTGCAGAGGTAGACGCGGTGTTAATGTGCAATGACAGATACCAACTGTAAAGCAGAGAAAACGGTGCGGCTATACGAAAAACGGAAATAGTTGGTAAAGTTGCGAAATGCTATACCCGGGTTAATAGAAAAGCGCGACACAGTAAATGTAACACAAGTAAATGATTACCGCGAAGTAGTTACCACATGTAATGCAACTATATAATTACCTATAGCGAAGTGGTTAACAAATGTAATACAAGTGAATAAAAATAAATGCTGCTGTAATTATGCTCTAGGACATACTTGTTCTTCCATGATGCAATTGTTAATCTATTAAAGGCTGTTTTATATCAATGCACATAAGAAAGAAAGGAAGATAAGAATTCTGGAAGACTATGTAGAAGAAAGATGGAGTTCTGGAGGAGAGGACAGACTTTGAGAAGTAACACCACATTAACATGATTAGAATTCAATAAATCATGCCAGAATAGGTAATCGGAAGTGGTGTAACAACTTTCGTGTATTTAGAGTCAAAATGTCATACATTCGCGGAATTTTAGCGATGTTTATTTCTGCAATGTAGCCTATCTGAACATTGCGCGGTACCCGCCTTATCACGTCGACCTCTGCAGCAACATGACCGCATTTTTTTTTTTTTTTTTGTTTAGGAAGATGGAATGAAAACGTCACATACAGTCGTAAGCCAGCGCTACATTTTGTAAACCAAAAGCTAACTGGATAGATTTTAAGGCGATCATTTTAATATATAATTTATAAACATTTTAAGAATTACTGAAAAACGTGAGCACTGCAACTCATCTTGTGAGCGTGGTCATTCTGGTTGGAAAGACTTGACAGAAAAACTATAAATACTAAAATATGCTTGGTTTTTAATTTGCCGCTTGGAAAAGCAGCTCAGAGTATTTAAGAACATTTCAAAAGTAATGTTGCAGATGAGGTGCAGGAGGATTCAGATAATCCATCATATCGCCCAGGAATGCACAAGAAAAATAATATTTTCTTTAGATTAGGTTTTCCATAAGTTTAATTGTTGGTACTTTAATGCACCCTTCTTCAGTAATTATTGAAGACAGAAGAATGGAACTTTTATCAATTACTGTTACTGTAGCCAAGGGTATTTTAATATCGGATTTTAGCAATTTTTTTGAAAGTTATAGCTGTAGTATTGCAATTTTTTCTTTAAAAATATATGTTTAGTATAATAACATATTTGATTTAAAAATTAAATGTTCACAACCACGGTCTTAAAGCGTTCACAAATGTATATACTATGTTCCGTAAGCAATAGTCGTTTGGAAAAGGTATATCAGATTTGTCAAATTTAACATTACTAAGGTTGGCAGGACTGGCTAAGCTTAAGCGAGACGTTGTGTTGAGTGTCATCTTGAGCAATTATTTAGATGGCGAAACATTCGAAATTAAGCATCAAAATTATGGAATTATATATTATTTAAGTTTTATGAAACATTATAACTAGTGAATCAGACGTTCCTGGAATTTCTTTTAGGTGTATACATTACTACATCACCTTGCCCATTGCATGAATTTCTCTACACATTGCAAATTTGCTTGAAATAGTACAAATTTAAGGATAACTTAGATAGAGATTAGAAATGTTCAATGTTTAGACTAACCACTGTCCACATGGAGTTGAAAATTTATACACAAGACTTTGAATACGGTTTATCGATAGGCTTCAAAATTGGTTGAAATCGGTATAAAATTAAAGACAGCTAAGATAAGGTGTCTGCGAATCGAGATTGCGGTTGAATAGTTCTTCACTGAAAAAGCTTAATTGGCTTTAAACTTAACCAGCTAAATGAAATACACTATGAAACACACAAACTGAAGAAGAAATGTTCTTTGTAGGTATTGTTTGCCCCGCGCTTCGGGAGCAATTTGAAGTAGTTTGTATTGAAGGAGTTGTTTGTTTATTTAGCTCCACGTATGGACGCCAATTTGAAGAAGAATTGTTCTTTACGTTGTTTTCTGCTACGTATAAAAATCCGATTTGAAAATGATGATGCAATGTATTTCAACTGTTGGGAAACCGAACTTGTTTTTGCAACCCGTTTTCCGGTAGCCTTCGCCCCAAATGTACTTTCAGGTGGCCTTTGCCCCATATTAAAAAAAATTAACTTTGTAATTTGTTTTTTTCTTTAAGTATTAAATATTTATGTTTGCCTCGGCTGCGTCAGTATTATTGTTAGAGACATGAAAGTCTTGGCAGGGTTGTGATACGACTAAGAATGTAGGCTCACACAGATTTTAAGCTTTAATTCACACCTTTTTATTAATCCTTGACACAAATTAAATAGCACTTCACTGATATCGAGAGCTGTGAGATTCTTTTATTTAATACTCGCACTTTTTAACACGCATACTATTTCGTCTCACACGAATACATAATTAATTTCTCGAGGACACATCTCGCGTCTGCTTATGAGCACTGTTTGGAAGAAACTGAATTGATTTCAACCGTCTAAACTTGTAAATTTCTGTATTTCAAGTCTCTGATTGTCTAATCTTACTCCAATAGAATACCTTCATTTAACTAAAGCTTTTTCTGGTTGTTGGCTATTTTTAAACCGTCACTAAAATTACATTATTGTTATTCCAAGAATCACAAGTAGTACTGTTAAACTTTCTTACTCGTTATTGACTCAAGGTAATCTCATTGTTAGCAACTTTTAACGTATTGTTCTCACAGCTCCTACATTATTAAATTACGTAATATATTCACATAACATTATTACACATGATACAATAATATAAGCATATGCAATGACAGTTACATACATTTTACAAATTGCTTCAAGGCGGGCTGTTATTGAATTTACATATTATATAATTTGACTAAAATCATTTAAGTGTTAAAAACACTGCCTCAAAACATACTAACAATATTACAAAAATATTACAACCTTAATCTACCTTAACAAGCCCGAAATGGATTTAACGTCGTTTTAATTATGGACCTTAATAGCATATTTATTTTAAAGTCCTTGCCATAAATTTCAAAGTTTTTAAACACGTTTTAAAACACTCAGGTCTATAGGCATGCGCCAAGGCCGTTTCTAGATACCTCGTAAAATATTTACACAAATTAAAACAATACAAAAGCTAACATTAAAAGATTACAAAACGCCCGTCACACGACGCAGCAGTTCCACACCTAGGAAGTTGCAAAATACAATCTGCACATTGACTGATGTATGTAATGTAGCGACATTATGTCGGTTAAGTTGCTATTTTTAAACGAAGATAAATTAAGCGAGCATGTTAATTAAAATGTGTTACAAAATCCTGAGCGAAAACTCATGGATGTAATGTTGAAATCGATAGAAATTTAAGGGAAGTCCGTGGAGGGGGAGAGTTTGCTAAACCTTTATGACTTTTAGGATTACTTCTTTAAATGTCTACTAAACACCAAAACACCAGACACAAAAGTTGCGAACTCACCTGCTATATAGAGGTATGCAAGGTCTTTTGTTTTTTGTTTACCTATTTATTATTTATGTAATTAATTTTTCTTATCATTTTTGTAATTTACTGAGTGACAGATGCCACTTGGATCAGTTCTTCTCTTCCATTGTGAGTTATATAGATATTTGGACAAGCGAATGAGTCCACATTCGAAAAAGCTGTTTGAGGGACATAAGGCACACTGGATTGTGGCTTATCTCGAAAACTCAGTCTATCCTACTTAGAGTTGCAGCAGTTTTCTGGTTGATTTTGTAAAGTTCACTACAATCATTAATTCAACAACTTATATTGGGACTAGATAGATTTCCTGGACATTTTAGTATTATTACAGTCTATGGTTTCCAAATATTGCGTCCTGAGTAGCATAATCCTAAAGATTTCGTGGATTTGTATCCCCCTTTCAATAATTGAAATACTGAATGAAAGAAGAAGTCTCCCAGATGATCAATAAGAACTTCGCAAGCAATGTAAGCAATACCTACATTCCTATTCTTGGAAAAAGTATGATCGAGTGCACAGAGGACAAGCTATTATAGCTCCCTGGCATTTTCTCCTTATCTAATGTTGACGGTACCTCCTTATTTGGTTCCAGACCAACAACTTAATGCATCAGTCTTCTTTAGGTGTCAACTAAATTCCGGCATACAAACATTAATTTACAACAAATCCGAGTGTTAGGCGAGATGCGATTGGGGAAGAGCAATACAAGATTACTCTGATTGGCTGCTGCTTTGTAGAGACTGTTTAGTATACTAATATAATCATTTCATTTTCCGAATTGAACATTTATTTAAAGCAAACAAAAACTGATTGTATCTATTACAAGAAATTACAACGCTGCAAGAATTGTTCACTATTACTGAATGTATGTTGTTTTTGACCAAAGGCTACGTGGTTGACAACAAAGTTTTGTATGATTATTGTTATTGGTTTTAAGCCTACATTGTCTTCCGATGTAACTCAAAGAAGTTAAAATACACTGTATATATATGTATATATATGCTCAATTCTTGTTTGGATTTCAAAACAATGTATATGAAGTTCTAATTTTAATTTTCAAGAATATCAATCCCATCTTCATTACATCACTGGTTAATACGTTTCTGTATTTTATGGAAAATACTAACCTTTTCTATCATTTCCGCTTATATGTCCTTATAAAGTAGCTGTATCCATATTTCCGCCTGATTAAGAATACACTAAATGGAACTCTGTAATAATTATAGTTTAGGAATTATTAATAATTAATTTTCCATAATTTTAAAGCAATAGAATTCAAAAGTGCATCAATCGAAAGCCCTTCTGAAGCTGTAAATTTGTTAAGTTTCAATAATTCTGTCAAATAAATAAAGGCGTAATTGCCTAAGAAAAACTGCAAGATTTAGGCAAAATAAGACTAGCTTCGTTTCGGACTGTTCATTATGTTTTCCGAGCGTGGGGCCATAAAATTCGAAAGCTTCTTTTGTACTTTGTAGGGATGAGGCAAGTTTTCAGAGTAAACAGACACTATGAGGCAACGGACTTTTGTTACAGTTAGGCATTGAATTTTCAACCAGGGAACCAATAAACATATAGAATAAGTGTGAGAACCAATGGAAAGACAGGAAGGCGCAGTGACATGTACAAAATTTGAAGGCGAGCAGCGACTAAGATATGTGAACGCGAGCGTGGGTTTAGGGAAGTTTGTCATGATTCTTCGTCAAGGTAACACGCAGCACTCCGGGTCAGAAAATTTGCTAAGTGCCGCGCAATTATGCAATTATAAAGTGATGTAGGTGAAATATTTATATAATCTAACGGTATTCTTCGATATAATTATATCCAAGCTCATAAACGAGTTAATGTTACTTCAAGTTTGCGAATCTAAAGAACGGTGATAGAGCACCGAGATATTAAATAACTAGCCGGAGCAAACTTTAGTGTTCCAATAGGCAATAGTGGGAAGACAGCGCTAAAAGAATCACACGTGTTAGAATACCAATGAATCTTGCAGGATTTCTAGCATAAAGAATGAGAAAAGCGAAAACAGCGTTTCAAGACAATATCCTGGTGTTACCACTCCCGCAATCCTACCCTGACAACAACAGTAGGGAATTTCAGGCCGATTCGCCGACAGTTGATACTGACATGCGACGAGTAGTCCTTCCTGACTGATATCGGCGACTTCGAATCCTGAAGACTACACATACAACGACGCAGAGACGGGAATGGCACAGGTAAGACTACTACAACGAAGTAGCGGGACAAAACGCTACATAGTACAGTTATAAATATTAAACTATAAAATTTAACATAGATGCAACTAATCAGATTCATCCAATAAAAACACTACATTTAAGGAATTAAAATAATTACGGACCGCCATGTATAGAGGTGAATGCGATTATAAGGTTTAATAATTCTGATTAAAGCGCTACGACATAAAAAAATTTCAAATGTATAAACACTGCTTGTCAATATAAAGCTAGGGTAGAATTTACAAGCCTATGGAGCTTTCAAAATAAATGAGTAGCGTTCAATGTTGCAAGCTGAAGAAGATATTTTGTTGTTGGAGTTTGTACCACGCTTTGGGCGTCAATTTGAGAAAGTATTGAAGCACTTGTATTATATTTAGCTCCACGTATGGACGCCAATTTGAAGAAGTTGGTTTGTTACGTTATTTATTAGCACCACGCTTTGGGCGTCAATTTGAAGTAGGAGTATTTTAGAAGCAGTTGTATCGTATTTCAACTGTTGGGGAACCGAACTTGAAATTCGTTGCAACCACATCTATAGTAAACATTTTCCGGTAGCCTTCGCCCCAAATATACTTTCAGGTGGCCTTTGCCCCAAGTTTAAAAGAAGTATTAACTTTGTAATTTGACTGTTTCTTTAAATATTATATATCTATGTTTGCCTATGCGTCAGTATTTGTTACAGACACGTTTTTATTAGCCAGGGTGTGATGCGACTAAGAATGTAGGCTTACACAGATTTTAAGCTTTAATTCACTCATTTTTATTAATCCTTGACACAAATTAAATAGCACTTCACTGATATAAAGTGCTGTGAGATTCTTTTAGTTAATACTTGCACTTTTTAACACGTATACTATTTTTGTCTCACACGAATACGTATTAAATCTCTCAAGGACGCACAAGCAACGCATCCAGTTATGAGCACAGTCTGCAGGCAACAGAATAGATTTCAACCGTCTAAACTTGTAAATTTCTGTATTTCAAGTCTCTGATTGGCTATTCCTAATCCAATAGAATACCTTCATTTAACTAAAGCTTTTTCTGGTTGTTGATTGGCTATTTTATAAACTGTCGGTAAAATCACATTATTGCTTACAAGAATCACAAGTAAAATTTAAACTCTCAAACTCATTATTGCTTCAAGGTTACCTCATTGTTAGCAACTTTTAACTCATTCTCACAGCTCCTACATCATTAAATTACGTAATACATTCACATAACATTATTACACATGGATACAATAATATAAAAATATACAATGACTGTAATATACACTCCTTATATATTGTTACATACACATATTGCTTTATGGCGGGCTGTTATTGAATTTATATATTATATAATTAGACTGAAATTATTTAAGTGTTACAAATACTGCCTCAAACCTGAAAATATGGATCAGAATCTTACATAGTAACTTAAGTTTTCTACTTCTCTTCCTTTTACTGCTTTGCCATATAAATTCAAACATGTCTGCAAAAACTGAAAGTTATTTATAAATTCTACCAAATAAGATTTCTAATGCCGTTCAGAAAGTAAACTATATTCGTGTTGCTCTCCTTGATTTAGCTGAGAAACAATCATTATTAGATGGATAAAACTGACCTTTCTTCAGCGGATGGATAGGTACAATACATTAAGAATTACTGATCGTAATTAGTATTTGGATTAACCTCTTCCGCTCAGGTGATAGTGCATTAAAACAGAATAAATTAAAAACAATTTGCCAACAACAAGTTTGAACCATCGATCCTCAACTGCACGTTACATTTTTCCTATCGTTAGTCCGTTCGACCACATGTTGACATTCTTTACAATAAAACATTTCACCATCATGCTTTCAGACAGAGTAAATAGCTTTTTAAGCTTTCTACGGCTTCTTTCCATATAATAATATGTAGGAAAAAGTAGAATTTTCAGAGGTATTTTTTACAAAATAAGCGATACTTTCACATTAACTATAATATGCGGGTTGCACAGATTTAAGTACGTGAGCGAAGTTGATTCGCTTGGTGCAGTCCTACTTCAGAGAGAATTGGAAAACAATCTTGTTTATACCTTAATTTACATTTTTGTATAAAATCACAATCTTCAAGCATATTACTATGGTGGCCCAGTGTCCTAGAGAAAACTGGTACAGCCATTTTTGTTGCACTGAAGAAACACTAGAATAAAATTCTCTACCCGATGCTGAAGGTATGTTCTAGAAGAATCGGAAGGACTCACTACGGGCGGTAAAATGCTAGCTTTTGAGGCAGTATTTTTAACACTTAAATGATTTCAGTCTAATTATATAATATAAACAAATAATAACAGCCCGCCTTAAAGCAATATGTGTGTAATATAATATATAAAATGTATTTAACAGTCGTTGTATTATGTTTATATTATTGCGTGCATGTATAATAATGTTATGTGAATGTATTAAGAAATTTAATAATGTTGGAGCTCTGAGAGTAAAGGCCGAAATTTTCTAACAATGAGGTAACAATGAGGTACCTTGAGGCAATAATGAATTGGAAAGTTTAATAATGCTACTAGTAATTCTTGGAACAATAATGTAATATTTTAAAACAGCTTATAAATAGCCAATCAACAACCAGAAAAGCTGCAAGTTAAATAAAACTATTCTATTGGAGTAAATTTAGCCAACCAGGGACGTGAAATAGAGAAATTTACAAATTTAAGCGATAAATGCCAGTCGCTGGAAAGCAACGTACCTAAGCAGTTCGTTCGCTCGGTACGTATTCAGTGTGACACACAAAATTCAGTCCGGCGAGAATATTATAAAGTTTACGTGTTTAAAAGCGCAATTAATAAATAATCTCACAGCTCTCTATATAAGTGAAGTGTTATATAATCATTTGAAGGATTAATAAAAGGAGTGAAGTAAAAATTATAATTTGTGTAAGCCTACATTCTTTAGCCCTATCACCCCCTGTTAAGAGATACATGTTTCTACAAATTAATACTGACGCAGCCGAGGCAAACAAATATATACAATATTTAAAGAAACATTAAAATACAAAGTTGATTCCTAAAAATTGGGGCGAAGGCCACCGGAAAGTAAACGTTGGGGCGAAGGTCACCGGAAACTTTGTTCCATACGTGAAGCTACAATACAATTTTATGTATACCTTTTTCAAATTCTAACAGAAAGACAGCGTGTGTATTTATCTATATGAAAGCAACAACGAGAATGTTCTGTCAGTAGTAATAAGTGGGCGAAAAATTAGGAAAATAGTGGGGTTTATTATAAAAGTAGAAAATAATTGTAAATGCCAAATCACGGTTTATCTTTGTCCAAAGTTACTCCTTCAAACATAAATTATTAAATTTGCAGCGTAATATTTTCAAAATGAAAAAACATTATATTTTTACAATTATTGTAACAGTACTGTTAGTTTTCTTAATGCAAGTTTTCTCGCTTCAGAAAAACTCAAATCCCTATCTGGAAGTAAAACTGCCTTATTCAGCATTAGTTCCAGGCTCGAGACCCGCCCCACTTCTGGAGCTGCCTAGAGAAGACGATCAACGAACCGTCGACCAAGCAGCCCACCGACTTTCTTTGAGCAAGCATCCACACCATCTGTCTGACACCGCCATACACCACAAACCTAAGAGCACTCCTGAAAGATGAGAAAATAAACGGAAATGATGGGAAGGAAATCGTGGAAAATGAAAAACCACCCCAGCCTTCGCCTACCGACCCGGCGAAACCACGAAAAACCCATGAGTCAGAGTGGTAGGTCGCCGGAGACCGAACCCGGACCTCTAGATTACAAGTGGCACACGTTACCGTGGATTCACCGTTCGGTACTGCTGAGTCATGTTTCATGCTTGTGGTAGTCTCCAGTTCATGACACTAGAATTAAATGTATGATGTTTGTTAGTTAGCTGGTTCTGCAATATTCAGTATCTCTGAAGACTATCGGAGAACTTAATAATATAACAGCACGTCACCTCTTTTGCATTTCAAAACACGTCCTTTGCGTTAAAATTCGCAAAGTAATGACTCTTCCTTTGTCTTTCAAGCCTAAGGGCTATTACTTACCATCATTAAAGCAACACTGGAAATATCAAAAGTGGAGACAAAGAAGAAAGGAACGAGGACAATAATAAAGAACATAAACATGAAAACGTTCACCGTTGTACAAGACGGAAGTTTTCGCGAGACCTTTGCCACTCTCACTTCTGTTTTTGTGTGAAGGGATCTCCACAAAGCAGAATGTAGAAGGAAATGCAGACAAGAAGTGGGCAGGAGGATTGTGAATTCCGTTTGTAATTTTAGCTCCTCCGCAAATATAACTACTTTATTCAACATTCCATATAACATGTACAAAAGAAGGTATTGTGGTGAAAATACCTCTGCATTTATATGCACAAGAAATTCTGCCGATCTTCCCTTACCACGAAGAGCAAGCAAATGTAGAATAGCAACACCTAAACGAGTATCATACCTAAGTTTGATAGTTCCATTATTATTTCAAATTTTTAAGTGCTGCACATTTCATATGCAGTATTACGTTCCTAAAATTAAAGAAGTAGTAATGTAGAAATTTACAAAAATATAAGAAAGAACGAAGCATATACCTTATTGAGTTTATCATTAAAGGACCCACAGCATATTATTTACCTCCTGCAGTTTCAGAATTCCGTGTCTATAGGGAACTTTAGTATTTTCTAGGTCATGTGAAAAATGTATACTTCAATCGAAAATCTTGGTTTACGCAAAATTCATTTGCTTTTCACTATAAACACTCGGCTTAATAAAAAGGAATGAAGCTTGCGATCTCATTTCGGGTCAATCAATGCTTCTTCCCTCTTAGATTAATAAATAAATAAATAATTTTTTCCTTAATATTTTAACCATCTCCTTCTACACTGTGTAATCAAAAGTATCCGGACACCCCCACAAACATGCGTTTTTCATCTTAGGTGCATTGTGCTGCCACCTACTGCCTGATGCTCATTATCCGGGACCTCAGTAGTCATTAGACATCGTGAAACACCAGAATGGGATGCTCCGTGGAACTCACGGACTTCGAATGTGGTCAGGGGATTCGGTGTCACTTGTGTCAGAAGTCTGTACGCGAGGTTTCCACACTCCTAAACATCCCTAGGTCCACTGTTTCTGATGTGATAGTGAAGTGGAAACGCGAAGGGACATGTACAGCACAAAAGCGTACAGGCTGACTGACAGAGACCGCCGACATTTGAAGAGGGTCGTAAAGAGTAATAGGCAGACATCTATCCAGACCATCACACGAATTCCAAGCTGCTTCAGAATCCACTCCAAGTACTATGAAAGTTAGACGTGAGGTGAGAAACCTTCAATTCCATGGTCTAGCGGCTGCTCTTAAGCCACACGCAGGAAAATGCCGCACGACGCCTCGCTTGGTGTAAGGAGCGTCAACATTACACGATTGAACAGTGGCAAAACGTTGTGTGGAACGACGAATCACGGTACACAATGTGGCGATCCGATGGAAGGGTGTGGGTATGGCAAATGCTCGGTGAACGTCTTCTGCCAGCGTGTGTACTGCCAACAGTGAAATTCGGAAGTGGTGGTGTTATGGTGTGGTCGTGTTTTTCCGGAGGGGCTTACACCCCTTGTTATTTTGCGTGGCACAATCACAGCGCAGACCTACATTGATATTTTAAGCACCGTCTTGCTTCCCACTGTTGAAGAGCAATTCGGGGATGGCGATTGCATCTTTCAACACGATCGAGCACCTGTTCATACTGCACGGGCTGTGGGGGAGTGGTTACACAACAATAACATCCCTGTAATGGACTGGCCTGCACAGAGTCCTGACTTGAATTCTATAGAACACCTTTGGGGGTTTTGGAACGCCGACTTCGTGCCAGGCCTCACCGACCTACATCGATACCTCTGCTCAGTTCCGCACTCCGTGAAGAATGGGCTGCCATTCCCTAAGAAACCTTCTAGCACCTGATTGAAAGTATGCCTGCGAGAGTGAACGCTGTCATCAAGACTAAGGGTGGGCCAACATATATTGACTCCCAGCATTACCGATGGGGGGGCGCCACGAACTTGTACGTCATTTTCAACCAAGTGTCCGGATACTTTTGATCACGTAGTGTATCCTTAATTTCTGTCACACAGATTGATTTAATTATACCTTAATATTTAAGTTTCTTTACAATTAGTCTGCAAATTACCACTCGTGAAAACGGCAAGTATATCAACGTACTCCTTGTTCGCCGGCAGTTGTGTGGGAGCAGTGTCTCCTGAATTATTAGAACTGCAGCGAGCAGTGGAATGCTTTCAAGTTCTTCTATGTCATTCCTATCCATATAAGTAAATGTCTCAATCTAACTTAGATTTTTCTTTTACAGTAGAAACAGGGCACATTAACGCCCTAATACACTGGGTAGCCTCAACTGGAGCACATTAGTTATAAATCGGAACATTCATATGACAACAGACCTTCCAATTTTGTGGCAATGAGCCCTTTGTGTACATATCCTATCCCTTGTGTTGCTTTACCCATCAACAAAAACTAGCATTCATTTCTGCTGTTTCGACCTTTCCTTTATTTGATTTGCTAAATGCCAATTTTAATTGCCATAAATGAATACCAGGACTGAGTGATTTGTAAGTTCTGCTTATAGTTGTGCACCTTGAGCAAATTGTGTTTCATTTTAAATTGATATCCTCCTTTTGGTAACGATATAAGAGGATTCTAAATTGCTTTAATATAGCTTGTGGGATACCTCCAACTTACTGACAATAGCACCTCATATTGTAATATATAAAGACCATTAAGGATGCGTATATTATTTCCGTTGATAGCACTTTGGGTGGGGAACAAAAAGAAGTCCTTTGAAATGTCGTTAGAAAAATAACCATGTTGTAACTCTTTGTAAAACTTAAGGAGCTAGTATATGGTGTGGGAACAGAGATGCGATGTACTAGGGTCGTTTAATGTGTGGCGATTGAGGGAATACGACTTGTGCAGTAACACGGTATTTTCAGTGCAGACTATGCGACACGTCATACATAGGTTTTGGACATATTCTCACCTCCGGGAACTTTCCTCTTACGAGATAATGAAATGTATGTAGTCTAGTCAATAAAATGTGTAAATAATTTAGAAAATACGCTTCTACAGGTGAGCCAAAAAACTACGAACCGGCTGCGCGGTGTTTTCCCTGTCTGCGTCCTCGGCGTTCGTTGCCGTCTGCCGTTATCATAGAAAGGCGCGGATGAAACCATACAACTGGCTACCGTCGTTATTCATACATTTTTGGGCACCTCTTTAGGAAACTATCCAACATGGTGGCCAGTTTCAGCATTTCCTTTCATAAAGTTGGCAAGTAAAGCCTTTAAAAGTAGTTTTAAAAACGTTTACACTTTTTCATGTACGGGAACTGATGGAAGTCGCTAGGTGCCAAGTCCGGGCTGTATGGGGATGATAAAAAATTCCCATTTGAACTTGTCCAAGAATTCATTTGTGTTTTTCCTGTGTGAGTGCGAGCTTTGTCATGCAAAAACACAACACCAGATGTCACAAGACTACGACGCTTGTTTTGGATTACTCTTATTTGCCTTTTCAGAGTTTCACAGTAGACTGTAGAAGTGATAGTCGTACCACGTTCCATAAACTCAACGAGTAAGATGCCCGTCGCATCCCAAAAAACAGTAGCCATGAGTTTCTTTGCTGAAAAAGTCTGGCGGGCTTTCTTTAGCTTGTGTAGAGAACCGGCATGTTCCCATTGCATTGACTGCTGTTTTGTCTCAGCATTCACGTAGGCCACCCAAGTCTCATCGCCAGTAACAATCCTGTTCAAAGGGATACCGAAAAAGAAAGTCTATGGCAGAATTCATTTGTTTGGTTTTGTGGTCGTCAGTCAGTAGTTTTGGTACCCAACGAGCACAAAACTTGTGACAGCCTAGGTTTTCGGTCACTATCTCGTGTAAAATACTCCGAGAAATTTCGAGAAATGAGAAGAAAGTTCCGCGATTGTGAATCGACGATTTTCACAAACTTTTTCATCAACTTTGTTCACTAGCTCATCATTGGCAAGAGAAGGTCTACCGCTCCTGTCTTCATCGTGAATGTTTGTTCTTCCATCTTTAAACATTCGTACCCATTGACGGAGAACACTTCACTCATAATATTTGGACCATAAACCGCACACAATTCATGATGAATTTCGGCTGCTGAGTGATTTTCACCCAAATAAATGTTATAACGCCACGCACTTCACACTTGGGGGATTTGTTATTTCGGCGCTAATGTTGTTAGGTTATTACTAACAAACACGCGACAGTACGTTGCTCCACCTTGCACAACTAGAGGCGTACCCAGCCACTGTGCAGGCTGATGTCGAAATGGTGGCGCTACCCCCACTACTTCTCGTGCTATGCATGAACGGGTGTTACTATCTGGACAACCCTCGTATATGTATGTTGGAAATTTACATTTTATGCAATAATCCTTAACTATATATTACATTTTAGTATCATCGGTGTTTTTTACGGCATTCTGTTCGAAACGCCTGACGAGATATTGTTATGAAAAGCGTTCAAATGTATGTTATGTTTGCTGCATTTAGCCGCTGTTGCATAAAATACTTGGTTAGAAATTTAACTTAAGTAACAAAAAACATGCATTTTTCTTGCCAATTAAATTCCTCAATTCCTTTGTCAATGATCTGTTCATCTTTCTGTTACATTAGAATGACGATAGTACGCAAGATGTTTGCACAAACATCGCCGTTTATCTGATAGGAAAGAATGTGCTGCGCATTTTTAGTCTATTATAGTCGGTAATGGACGGCATTTGAGTCTTTAAAATTTTAATAGGGCAAAAAATCAATAGCTGTTTGCAGTAGAATGTACAAACCTCCAGTGAAATTCCCATTCTAACCATTTTATTTTATTGCAGCCACTATGCCATATTAAAATACAACTTAGTGCTAAACATACAGTTTATTACAATTACTGGAATTGGTGTTAGGTTTACATTTACAAGCTTCATTTTTGCGAAACTGGCGAATCACAGCGCATCGCGTATAGTTTCGAAAATATTCGCGGTGATATATTTAGATAACACTAGTCTGCATTTTCAAACTTTTTGTCACATGATTTCTTAAAAGTAGGCGTTCTTGAATCAAGTTTGTATGCTGATTCCAGAAATAACTTCCGTTTTTTTATATCATGTCAGGTTTTTACACAAAATAAGTAATGTTTTGACAATTTTACTAATGAGCGTAGAAAAGTACTCAAATACCATTTTACACAAGATAAGTTTTTATTCAAGAAACATTTTAAGAATACCCTCAAGAACTCCCCTAATTTATTTCAATACTACGTTTTAACAAAACAAGAAGCCAAGGTGTTTCATTTAATTTTTTTCGAACTTTCTCTTCTTTGACCTCCTTGCAGATCCTTGAAGACGACTGTCCCTCCTCAACATCCAACAGTAGTGGGCCATCATAGTTTCATTCTATCTCCCCTGGTACCTCCTCTCCATTTCCTTAATATCTTGGTGAAAACGTTCACCATGCTCTTCACTACAATGTCCCAGATTGGAAAGTTGTCGATATGTGAATGCAGAAAATACACCTTTACACTCCTGTTACAACCCATCTTCTTGAAATTTTCCAACATTGTTTCGACAATGGCCTTGTAATTAGGATCTTTGTTATTGCCTAAGAAGTTTTCAGTAACTGATCGGACGCGGTTCATGCTTCTATTTCTCTCTCATTCATTGTCTTCTCAAAATCTTCATCCATCAATTTCTTTATTTGAGGACCAACAAACACTCCAGCCTTTAATTTTTCTTGTATAATGAAGGGAAATTTCTTGGAAAGGTACTTGAAGCAGGGTCCATCCTGTGGTAGAGCCCTTACAATTGCTTCATCAAGCCCAATTTTATGTGTAGTGGCGGAAGCGATATCTTTATATCTCTATATTTTTGAAGTGAAATTGTGAAAAAACTGTACGTGATAGAAAAAACTAAAAGCAGTTCTGAAATCAGCATAAACAAGTGAGTCAGAATCACTTATTAGTTTTCAGTCATCAGATATCATGCAGACTAGTGTAATTGGTCCTTCTTTTGGGATGGGAGTACCTAATGATACTTTTGGTAACTCAGGTCGGCAGGCTTCTCACCCCAACCGAGATGTCAACTATAGTCCTCCAGATTGGAAGACAGGCTCGCTAATCCCACACCAAGTATATAAGCGCTCTCAGGACTAATTAGGTCTACGTTACATTCAAAATATGTACAAAGGGAACTTTGATCTGCGAAAAAAAGAGTTCTTTACAGACTGCGGTCTCCAACCCAAGACAGTCGCAACTAAAGTTTGCAACTTGTCTCGGGGATAGGAACAATAATTTACAATACTCCTAGAACAAGGATGCACTAACGTACTTTAGTAAGTCTCAATCTAATAACACCAATAAGCTACATGAACACGAGTTTGCCAGAAACCGGCAGTCACTCATGCGCTCTGTCTGGCGGGAAGACTAGTTATGGTACTTAGGAAAGGTTCTAAGAGGAATAGTGGGTATGATACAACTCCTAGACTTCTGTTTGTTATATAAGATTGGTCTTCTAGCATCCGAGCGGTCCGGCAGGACTATGAGTTTCATTACTTCACTTGTTTAAAAATAACCATTATTATAATTTTATTGTTACTGAATAAATCTAACTGAACATTACAAAATCGTTTCGGAGACAAGCTTAGTAAGAAGCATTATTATCAACTGAAACATAGTAGAATTAATTGTTTTTCCACACAAGTCGTGTGTTGGACAGGGTTGGAAAGGTAGAATCAGGCGACTGAAAAATTCAATGCCATAGTTGGGATTTGAACCACGGATCTCCCGGTCTCCGTCCGGTTGCTCTAACCACTGAGCTACCATGGCAACATGCCGGAACGGCACTAAATTCTCCAGCTGTCATCTCAATACAATTTGAGATCTCCTTGTGGTTTTACCGGGAAAAATACGAATCAGCTGGAGAATTTAGTGTCGTGCCAGGGTGTTGCCATGGTAGCTCAGTGGTTAGAGCAACCGGACGGAGACCGGGTGATCCGTGGTTCAAATCCCGGCTATGGCATTGAATTTTTCAGTCGCCTGATTCTACCTTTCCAACTGAAACATAAATAGCAAGAACCAAAATAACTTCCTGTAGACGGCAAATGATCCATAAAGAAGGTAATTACACGACTTTTTCTACCCGCTAACATTTATATTTATATCTGTTCCACAAATTATTCATAAAAAACCGTTTTTTCTATCTACTTCGTGTTAAATATGATAAATGTTAGCAGAAATAATTTCAGTATACACTTCGTATTAAGTATATAAGATCATATAGGAGGCTGATCGGACAGTCAGCTGTTCTTGTAACTGCCCACCTTAATTTTACATACTGTTTGCCTAACTCAGAATAAAGCAAGGGACAGATGTTGAAAGTCTGCTACTTAAAGTACTGGGACATCCATACGTACGACAGGGAGTATCTCGCCAATAGGTAATGCTAGAAATACAATTTATGGGCGAAATTGTGTATTTTAATGAGATATATGCCTCTCCCGGGTCTATAATTTTCATTTGTCATAATATCTAAAATACTTCAATCAATATTATACTTCAATCAAAATCAATAGTGTCATTTTAAGAAAATTAAAGAAAAACATTCCATGTACAGGAAAGTTTTATTCTGGTATCTTTAAATAGCGTTTTGACTCAAGTATTAAAATGAGATTATTATTCAGATTTTCGTTTTGGAGTGCTGTTCTGAATCTCCCTCCCCCTCCCCCTCCCCCTCTCTCTCTCTCACATATGGAATAGCTGCCAGCAGAAGTTTAACGTAGATGCAGTACAGCCGCTAATTTAAACTATAAAATTAACGTAGCCACTATAAATATCAATATAAAGAAACATAGATTTCAATTTTATAAAGAACATAAGACGATTACCGAGAAGAAAAATGTGTCCGAAGACAAAATCCTTTTTCCTACGATTTTGTAAGCACATAATAATTAAACATGTGGAACATACTCCCAAATGCTCTCAGTTTTGCAAATGAGATTGTGACTGGAAATGATGCAGAGTATAAACAGCTTGTTACATGTACTTTCTTCTGCATGTTGTTTTTAACTGCAACATCCTACTTTCATTCCAGCCGCATGCGTAAAATCGAATGAACGTCTGAACGTACTCTTAGATAAAATTTCAACCTTGCACAATCATCTAAAACGTTAAATTCACTAATCAGGGTACTTATTTTTGACGTATATGACTGTATAAGGCTTTGAAACACTGCTTTTCTCTGTTAAAAATGAACTGAGGAATCTGTGATAGGCTCATTACCTTGACCTTCTCCGTATCTTTATTCTAAACAAAATATAAATTAATTTTTACTTTCTCTACTACGTATAATAAGTAGGGGAAGTGTTGCATTCAACCCAAAAATTTATACCAAAATACATGTTTTGAGGCCACCTGAATCCAAATGAATCATTTTTGGAAACATGTCCATGTGTGTGATTATAAATACCATAACTCAAAAACAAAAAGTAGGATAAGTATCAAACTTGGTATTTAGGTTAAACATCTTCCAAGGATGCGACAGGAAGATTTTCAACGAAATCCCCCCTCTCCAAACTACGTTTACATGGAACATTTTTCGAAATGTTTTACTTTCTAAAGAAATGGATGTACGATTTTGTTTAAAATAGCATATATGAAAGATATTTACATGACAAATAAAATGTACCTCTAGAATTTTCGGGGAATAGGCTTTGAAGTCCTCTTCATTCGGAAGGAATTTTTTATAATCTTGTATAACTGCTAAACGTTAAGCGACACACTACAACGTACTGCACACAAAATATAGATCTCTTTAAAAAAAACATTTATTTTCAATGTGTTTGTTTGCGACTTAGCTGTTTCTGAGATATTCGTCATTGAAGTTTCGAATTACTCATTTCTTGGCATTCTCTTAAAGAAATTTCAGCATTAAACATTTGACCGTCACTGTTCCCTTGTTTCTATAACGAAATGTGTAATGTAGCTATTTCTGCAAATGCTTATTTGGATTAAAATGTAGTAAATAGAAAAATAAGCCTATGTAAGAATAATTTGTATACCCACTAATAAACGATAAAGGGTAGAGGAAGTTATGTGAATGTATCACATCAATTTTTTTTCCTTTGAACTTCTTTTGCAATTTTATTTCTTGTAGGAAGTAAGCTTAAGAGCACATATTTATACCTTTATACTGGTAAAGGTTAACATGTTTAAGTGAAATATGGTCAATAGTCACTATACTGCGATAACAATATTGGAACCAATACACAATACCCAAAGTTAGAAAGTTCACCTTAAGTTTCTCTTGATTTGTGTTTCGGTAAGAACGGAGCTTAATTAGGTAGCAATGCCTTGAAAGGGTGTGGAAGATGCGATTTTAACCTTGGTCTAAACTTTCTTTTGCACAGATTTTGTTGCAAAAACTGCATCATACTTTAAATTACATTTATATGAATTGTTATTCCATAGGAAATACGCATGCCATGATTCGAATGTTAAGCGCTGCGCTTATATAAATCTGGGCGACTAACTTTATGACTATTTTTCTCACCTTCTCTTGCTATGTTCCCCGTTTACAAAATCTTCTCTCATAAAACAGAGATAAAGATCCTAAAACTGTGCACAATGCACTTCAAAATGTGTGCACGGCTTTTTTTAGTAAAACGATGCCCTCTATGAAAATGTCCATATTTGTTACAGAGGTATTAATAAATGTCAGTTTAAAACACGATATTCGCAGCTCAATATTTGTGGTGAGAGATAAATTTGATTTGAATCTATAAATTCTATATAAATTATATGCAATTACATATCGAAATAAAATTGTATACAGCTATATCTGCAGTTACTAGAAACACGTGTGCAAAAATATTGAGTCTTTAGCTTCAGTGCTTCAAAAATACATTTTCACTCTTAACTGCCTACAATCCACTCTTAACAGATCATGGCCGACAGCGCTTGTGCCTAGTTCACGCCACTGATTATTAGCAAGTTTCACTTTATTATCTGTTTCCGATTCTCAGTTGGAGCGTGGATACAATTGCAACTGATGCTGCCAGCCACAGATAAGACAAACAATTGCATGCGAAAGAAGTATTATCAAACTCTGGAGGGATCGAACGTTGTTTGGATAGACAAACAAACAAACAAACAAATGCTTTCCCTGAACAGATATTCAGCCGTTAAATATTGTAACTAATTGCTGCGTCCATTGCGTGGAATTTTCGCCTTCCTACGGTTTGAGCATGTTGGCATGTCAGTGGAATTCAGCTTGTTTATGGAAGCTTTAATGACTTTTGATGGAAACGCTAACACCACCAGTCCTCCGTTTCTTTTTAATTTCTATTTATCCTAAGAAATGTGTGTGAAAATTAATGTGATACCCAGATAAATAAAACTATATTGCTTTAGCTTTTCAATCACCGATATTCTAACACCACAAAGTTAATATATTAGCAACTTTTGAAAGGAAATAAGGATGCAAAATGCAGGTGCTGACACCGCATTCACCAGCCCGCTGATTAGGGCTATGGTGGTGCTCGTTGTTAACGTACTCTAGTAGCGCAATGGTTAACATGCTGGAAAGTCATGGTGAAGGTCGGATGCTCAAATCACGCCTACAAATAAACGAGTATTTTTATTAAGTTTTGTTCATGTTTCGAGAACTTCTAGCAAATAGATTTCTTTCCGAAAGCATTAGAAATTGGATTTGCCTATAAATACGAAATTCCAGCTCATTGTAGAACTATGTTTACGGATAGAGTATCTGGACATGCTGTTGTACATGGGGAAGCGCAGCAGAATACAACGGAGGCACGTCATCTATACCAACAGAGGTTTCCGCAGACAACACTTCCTACAGATCACACCTTTTTGCTAATTGCGAAAGGCCTTCTGGAGACAGAAACAGTGCACAAGACACCACATCCACGGGGAAATCACCCTGTCTGTGACCAAGCAACGACCGATCGTGTGACTATGTCATTCAGCATCCCCAATGTAGTACAAGGGACATTCACAGGCATTTCAAATTTAGCCAATCTTCCGCGTGGAGAATACATCATGCAAAGTTTCACCCTTATTATCTTCAACTACACCAGGAGCTACTGCAGCCGGACCATGCACTGAGAGTAGCGTTTGCTAAGTGGATCATACGACAAACTGAACAAGATCCACATTTTTTTGCAACTGTGTTATTTACCGAAGAAGTAAGCCATGTAAATCGCCACAATATGCATTACTGGAGCACTGTAAATCCACATTGGATTCGAGAGGCGCCCTTACATGTCCGATGGGGTGTCAACGTTTGAGCTGGTATATTCGGGATCATCTAATAGGCCCGTATTTTTATGATAGCCATATCACTGGTAATCGCTATATCCACTTCCTAAAACAGCAGCTGCCTACTCTACTGAATGAAGTGCCGCTGCAGAATCAACTAACTATGTGGTGCCAACATGATGGGGCGCCAGCTCATTCGGCCCGTCGTGTAACGGCTTATCTTGATGTCACCTACCCTGAGCGATGGATCGGACGGCATGGACCAATAGGATGGCCAGCACGCTACTCAGGTCTAACCCCATTAGATTTCTTCTTATGGAGTTATCTTACAGATATCGTGTGCCAGGAGCGGCCCATGACCCCTTAACAGCTCAGGGATCGCATCATCTTAGCTTGCCGTGACATCACACCGGCCATGTTGCGCCGTGTTAGGCTGGCGATGGTGGTTAGACTGGGATATTGCATCCGCCGGCATGGTGGCCAGTTCGATGCCTATTACAACCGCATGGAGGAAACGGGTAAATTGTAAAGGTTTATCTGTATGATGGTCCGGCATGATGTCATAGTCACTGTTAAATGCACTACTCTGGGAACCAGAGAGGCTCACAACGATCATACTATGGGCTTGCAAACGTTATCTAGTTTGTATGTACGTACTGCATTTTGTAAACTCTTAGAATAATTGGCTTTCTTCTGTATGAAAGAATAGCTTTAAATAGTAAAACATTACTTAATGATATCTTATGTTTGTAAGTCATAATTACAATGTTATTGCATTTATTTCTGATGTACATTAAAGCATATTCTAACAAGTAACAATTGTGTTTTAATGAAATTCACATAATTAAACTAATTAAGTGAGACGACACTTCCATGCCAAACTATCAGCTCTCATTGAATTTACTAAACATAAAAAGCACCTTAAAGTGGCAGTATTTGAACCTGGGACCTTTACCACTGTAGGCCAACGCGCTCACTGTTGTACTACGAGTGCAAGTCACTGCATAATAGCGGTGCAAAGCAATCATTACGGCCGAAATTGATACGACGCGATGCAGTGGGCGGTGTTTACGGCTTAGCCAATACAACGCCGGGCCTGCATAACTTCTCAATCCTCAAGCTGAGAAGACTCATCCGGTATGTGTAACCTTCGGTTACATTCAGGAACAAGAGTCGGTTTCAAGTTTGGCTTTTGAGCAGCACAGTTAACGTTTTTCCGTATGAATGTAGCCTTAAATGCGATATCCTGGTTTTATTACGATAAAACCCCTAATAAACCTATGTTTAATGTCTATGTGAATGAATTACAGTCCAGCCAAATCTACACAGTCATCTAATCTAAATCGTCACCTCTGCGCAAGAGCTCACTTGGGATCTTTAAAGATGCGAAAAAGAGAATAGTGTGCGGATAACTACGGCATTCATATTTCCCCTAGAACATCTGCAATGGCTGAAGCAGCAAGCTTTGCTATTTGTAATGTGCAGGGCTGTTGTTTCAGTCTGAAGCCACCGCACGGCTGCTCCCGCGCCGGCCGCCGCAGTTAGGATTCCCGCTGAGATAGTTATAATATCCCCGGAATTGTCTCACGTTCTCATAGTTACAATTACAATGAAGCACTTACCCTATCATAACAGCTGTTGAAAATGCTGTTCCTTACCCTCACATTTCTGTCATTTTCTCTGGAAATTTTCATTCATTTCAATATCCAAAATTCAGTGAAATTTTCGCCCGCTGTTCTCTTTTAGTTCTTCCAATGTATGAGGGCTTGTTGCATACATTTTATTTTTCAAGTTTCCCTATAGGTAAAAATTGCATTTAGTTAAATCAGGATACCCTGAGGACTACAATCCTTTACTAATTTACCTACTTTTAAAAATGTCCTGGATTAAATTTAGTGACTCATCAACTGTATGCGGTAGCAAAGTCTCGATGCCAAAATCCAGACTGACAGTCAACGTCATTCCACTGTTCAAAAATGTGCGAGTGTATGCGAGTATAGCATTCCTTTATCTCTCTAGATTTATTATTTTCTCAAAAAATATAGGTCCTATTATTCTGTATGCACTTACTGCACACCACACACAGCAATTTTTGCATCGTGTTAAAAATCGTGTTTTTCCATGCTCTAATATGTGTTATTTTACGACGGAAGATAACCATGTAAATGAAACCATGCTTGTAGGAGATTAATATTAAGCGTGGGTCAATTACTTTACCATTGACATTTCCCAAAATCCAATTACAGAAATTTACCCACTCTGGCGATCACGTGAGGAATAAAGTGCATGCAACTAATCCCTGCATTGGAAGGATTAAAGAAAACAGCTGGCAGGAAATTCACTCAATTTCGGACACTAAACTCTCGAGTGTGAATGAAAATTTCCAGGGAATGTTACAGAAGTGTCTGTATGCTGGACAACATTTCCTGCATCTCTTATGATAAGGTATTTACTTATCCTCATTGTAAATGTAACTCTTAGAACGTGCGGAGATATTATAACTGTTTCGGCGGGAGTGCGAACTGCGGGGGCCGGCGCGCGAGCAGCCGTACGTTGGCAGCAATTTGAAAGAAAAGCACTGTATTTTAAGTACTATAATGAGCTCTTGTCAAGAATTTAGATGTTTGCAGAGTCAAAAGAAGTGTTCACTGTCCACCATAAGGAACTAATGAAGAGATTAGTAAAGTGCTTGGTTTGCAATGTGGTAACTGAGGCTGGAACGTGTCGCTGTATGTAATGTTTGCTTTCAAAATATACGTTTTCGAGTGTCCAGTCTACTAGCTGATCTTCAGCGGCTTTCGCCTTCGTGTTTTCTAAATGTTCTTCACGGCCTAACAATGACTACCTACTCGCATCTCTGGTTGGGGTATGAGAGCAAATAAGTCACGTGTTTTGGAATTAAGCTGGATTTCTTCCAGTTGCAATAGTAAGTGAAATCAATGAAAACGGTTGACCAGGTACACACTCACTTTCAACCGGAGCATTAATTTCCGAATTCTATACTGTTCTACCCGTTAACTCCTGCCACTTAAGAATTTCAATGATCAGCAACTAATTCTTCGTAACACGAAATTTCCCAGCATAGACCTTCATTTAGTCGGTCTCTCGGTGATCAGAAATAGAAAATGCATCCTTTTTATCCTTTCATAAGTAATTGAATACACACCTACCTTCGTGCTAACATTTGTTTTACATATTCCGATTGGTTATTTACCTAAGCGTTGTTGAGAATAAAATCACTAATTTTCTCATGCTTAAAACATCGAGTTTTCTAAGGTACTTACCCCCCATAAGTTTGGAAATACCAAGGTTATGGGCAATAGTAAGTAAATGAATTATAAAATTGCATTTTATTGTTTTCTAAAGGTTTATTACTCTTAACAATACATAGGTAAATGAAACTATTAAAGTTTAGATTCCGCAAAATAGCCATCGTTTGCTTTAATCGCTGCCTTGCATACTTTCGGCATGCGATGGGTCAATTTTGACTGGGTTTTAGTTGGAATTAATCCATTCTTGCTGTAGGACCTCCCATAATTGCTCCCCACTCATGATTCCCCGTTTTCAGATCCTCCTATCCAACTCATCCCATAGTACTCGTGTTCGATTGAGTTACAATCAGCGGACTGGGGAGGGCATTCCTGGTTTTTCAAAATTTTCTGAACCTCTAGGGACTTCACATACTTCTGACACAAGCGTGATGTATGTTTGGGGTAGTTGTCTAGCTGCAAGACAACCCTTTCCCAATCAGACGCAAACCAGATATCTTGGCATGTGGCTGGAGAATGGTATGATAATCCTTTTGGTTCATTTTTCCATCTACTTTCACCAAATCTCCAACTATTCCCTCCAGAAGCTCCCCCTACCATCAAAGAACTCCGTTCATGCTTCACAGTTGGAATTACACACTGAGGATGTAAGTGTTCATGGGATAAACGCTGCACAAATTGACGGCGTTTACTTCCAAATATTTCGAACTTGGATTCATCAGTGAATAACGTTCTTTCCCAATCCACTGCTGTCCAATGTTGGTATCTTAGCCCAGCGAAGTCTGTTCTTCTTAACAGGGCACAACAATGGTTTCCTTGCTGCTACATAACCCTGGAGGTTGTTTTCTGCCAGGCTCCATCTCACTGTTGACTTCCTCACTAGTGTATATCTAGTTGTGTTTACTTCAGCAGTCAAGTCACGGACAGATTTGAATATGTTACGTTTACTGGCCACTACCAAATACTTTTCCTGGCCTCTGACATTTTCCTGGGTGCTCCTGAGCGAGGACGATCATCATAGGAGCCTGTATCTCGATGCCGGTGTATGGTCTTGACAACTCCGCTGATGAAAATCTTCAATTTCTGTGATATTTGTCGGACAATGTTGCCTTCTTGGTGTACAGTGATTATCTTTACCTATGATTCATAAGGAATCTGCACTTTGGGACTATTTTCAATTACTTTCACCGTATGCGCTACCTTCATACAAACGGAACTACAACTGAAGAGAACCGTAAACAACGTGCTCTAAACAGTCGTGTCCTCCAATGGCACCGCCTGGCGTTTAGTAGAACTGCTTGGACAGTTAAAATCCGTTTATGATGTGGCGTATATTAGTAGGTATTGTCGTGCCAGAAACATTATTGCGTCACATTGGCGACAGCATTGTTGGGATAATTTAGTATTCCTTTCGTCTTGTGTTTGAATTTTCGCCTGACATGGCACTTTACACCTCTGGCCGGCGAGCCTAACCAGAGTTGGAGAGGGGAGGATAGATGTTAGCGTTACTTTCTTTGTGTGTGAGCGTCAGTCTGAGACTCTGAGTTAATGTGTATAAGGTGTAAGTCGAGTGTGTGAAGCATCTCCCCTCAATCCCTTATTCCCATGTGTGTGTAATGTAGGGCCACCAGTTACTTCATTAATAAACCACAGGTAACGTGAATGGTGTGAAGTTTGTGTAATTTGTTACAAAACCCCACGCCTGCACCAGAATGAGAACACCAAGGTCCTGGTCCTCACAGTTTGTAACTACGCTCCTCCATGTGCATGTTGGGGTGATCCAAATCGAGTATTTTGCTGGGAACTTTAGGCCCTTCCCCAGCATGTAACAATATACAACTGAGCAATACCAATATGTACCAATATATGTATATGTACAATAATTATACGTACAATTCTGTAAGTGTCATTACTAATCGTTATTTGAGCATACTATTCTGTATTCTAACCAATAGCTTACATTCTAACCAATAACTCACGTAAATCACTTCCATCTTGCTCCATTGTAATATACAACATGGCGTTTCCAAACTTATAAAGGGTACTGTATCTCTGTCTCTGTAGCTTGCTCTCCTCATTCGCACATACTGTGAAGTTTTCCGATCTCCTGTGCTTCTCGGTGAACATTTGCCTAATTATCTTAGGAACTTTTCTAGGCTACCTTCTAAAGTACTATTGTTAACTAATATCTGCGGCTACTTCTCTGTAAAAACGGGTTTACTTAAAAATCTTTTTTTAACATACATAATACTTTGTTATATGGATTATTTACATTATTTATAAATATTTAATTAGCTGCATAATTATTTTCTAATTGTTCCCTGTTTATTCATTATGGGGTAGGTGTATAGTGCGGAATTTTCAGCAAAATTAGGAAAATGAATCGAAGCATTGATGGATGGATGTGAAAGAGTGGGAAATGGTGAACAGAAGAAGTGCAAGGAGAACTGCTAAAACTGATCAGAAAGCGGAACAGAAACTTATTAAGATACTGAATGAGTAGAAACTTCTTGCTAATAAATGCTCTGAAAGAAATGGTAAATAAGCAAATCATTCACAACAAAATATAGCAAATAATAATCCAGTATAAGGATAAATCATTCATATGTGCGACTAAGAAGCAAGCGCCAAAGAGAAGAATAGAAGAGGTTAGGTTTGTAGAGAAGAGCCTCTTCTTTGGCAGAAAACTATGACCGATTACTTATAATTCTCAACAAATCTACGTTTTACTGTTCAGGGTTACAAGCTACGAAGGTACGTAATTTTCAACAATCATAAACATCACATTTTATCTTATCTACTTTTCTCTCCTTTTTACTTGCAACTTTATGATTCTGCGTGAAAACGCAAGTTCCTTTTAAATATAAGTTATGGCAACAAGAGAGAGAAATCTTGGAAAGTTTATGTGAGAGCGCTCGAGGAGCTGCTAATGATCCGGAACAGCCGAGTTAAGGATTCACTCTGGCACGGTTCCATCTTAATTACATCCTTCACCATACAGGACCCTTATCTCTCAAACTGCTTTTGTTATAACACGCATGCGTGTGTGTTTATGAAAGTGATTTAAAGCATCAATTCCTACGGAGAAGTTCCTGAAGCCGGTAACTCTGTATACGTAACGCACTAACGCCTGTTGCTAATTTGGGAGAAACATTGCATTTGCGTAAAACTTTCAAAATGTTCTATATTGTATTTAAACTGACGCGTATTCATATCTCAAAATGTTACAGCAAACTTTTAAGTGTTAAAATTTCTGCTTTCTCCACTACTTACCGCTAGTAAGTAGAGGAAATATTGCATTCCACCCAAAAATTGAATATCTAGATTTCACCTGAAAAACAGTTTTGAGGTGCCCCGAGTTTAAAAATATATCCTTTTTAGAAGAAGTGACCCGCGCGCGTGTACGTGCGTGTGTCTTTGAACACGATAACTAAAAAGTGAAAAGTCGGTGAAGTACCAAACTTGGTATTTAAGCTCAGTGCCTTCTAAAGATGCGAAGTTAATTTCAAGGAACTTCCGAAGTCGCGGGTTCAAACCCAGCGGAGGGTTATAGATTTTTTCGGGGGTAAAAATCCTTAGCATGGCTTTCTTCGGAAGGGAAGTAAAGCCGGTGTCCTGTGTCATGGATTTACAGCACATAAAAGCAGCTCAAGCCTGATAAAGAGATTCTGAGCAAAATTTCCGGTCTTTCACGTCCAATGTAGAATGGAACGCTAGGAACCATAACAGTTAAGGAGCGTCCAAAAATAAAATTCAATATAAAATAAAAGGTCAGTGTCTTCCAAACATACAACAAAGATTTTCAAGAAAATCCCCCAACCTAGACTACCATTTGCATGGGGCATTTTTCGACTTTTTTATTTTTTCAAAAATGTCTCTAACGATTTGGTTAAAATAGTAAATGCTTAAAAATATATACCATAAATAAAATGCATATCTTGAAATTTATACGAATACCTTGTGAAATCCTTTTCTTTCTGAATTACTTTTTGTATAATTGGTAAAACGTAAGAGTTAGACGAAATCTTACTGAAATAAACAAAGAAGATGTAGATCACGTTAAAGCATAAAATTTATCTCAAAATATTTTGTGGGGTTAGCACTTCCAAGATATTCCCTGTTATTGGTTTGAGTTTTAAAATACTTATACTTTTTCAATACGTTTTTTCCTCGTAATCATGCAAGCAGCATGGAATTTCAAAGCCACTATAGCGATCCGCTTTTTAAAAGTCTGATATATGTATACTTTAGTCTAGCGTATTCTTATTATACCTACAACGAAATGTGTGAACGTTAGTTTATCTCTATTAACGAGAAGTAGATAGAAGCATAAAGTTTTGTAAGAACAGTTTATAGAAGAGGGGGTTAGATGAAGTCCTTTGAATGGAACACATTATAATTTTTTAAGTTCTAGACACCAAAGTTAATCGAATTTGTATGTGTATGTCTAGGAAAACGATATTTCTCTCAAAACCGAGAGGGATGTTTCAGGCGGTAAGTCTTTGGCCCGCATTCGGAGGACGTAGTTTCGATTCCCCTAGCCGACCTTTCTGACCTATAGGCCCTTTCGGGGGTTTCCCCGGGTCGCCAGGCGAATGCTGGGAAGGATCCTTACATCCCCCGAATTTCCTGTCCCTCCATTTCATCTCAATTCTCATTTCACTTCACCTTTCGTCTGCTTTGTCTCTTTCAGGGTTGCAAGTGTCAGCGGGAGGTCTCGGCGTGTGCATGGCAGGGAAAAAGGATGTTCTGAAGAAACCTTCGTCCCACGGACTGCGAGCGGTCTCCGGTTCCCTCAGGGATATGTAAGCCCACAGGAGGGAGGGGGCCTGGCTGCACCAGCTAGCACCAGGGGAGTTCAAATCTGTAAATGCTAGAGACCCTGCCCTCTACCTGTCCTGCCTCCTGGTTCTGCCGCCCTCTGTCTCCTCTAGTTTCATCCCTCCCTCCTGAGGCCTAGGTACAAAAGATCTGCGAGGTCAAAGTACCAAATTTCTCTCCGTTTCTAGTCCTATCCCATCCTATCCTTCCTCTCAAAACTGCTTATAGATCTTCAAATGCCTGTTCCGAAATAATTTTCGTCTGATTTGCCTAATTTCGGCATTTAAAAGCCTTAGTGCCACTCGCTTCATGTTCTCAAAGTTAAACTTTACGTCGCCACCTGCACAAGGTGACGTTTTTTATTTGGTATCCAACCAGTAAATTAGGCCTTGGCGGGTTTGCAATACAACTTTGATTCTCCATCTTGAGTTCCGGATACGTAAAGTCTGTAGATAGACAGGTCCTGCTTTAGTGCAGCATATGCCACTACTATTCTAGGAATTAATTTGAAGCCGAAATTATAAAGTCAATAATTATTATAATAATCTGAGAAGGATAGCGAAATAAAATAAATAATAAAATATTTAAAATCAGTGCATGTATTAAAAGGAGAAGCGTTGGGAAAATTGTTGACTGTTAAAAGCGACAGAAAGGCACAGCTTAGCTAATTAGGGACCAGCCCCAGGTATAAAGGGTAAAACCGCTGAAGCCAGTTTCTCCTCGAAATAATGGGTGCAGATGCACTGGCCAGGATATGAAGGTCATTAGAAGCTTCATGACGCTGAGTTGTTGGTACGAAATGTTTAAGGGGAGAGAGGGGAAGTTAGGAGGTCCTTTCTTTGTATCGCGCGCGTGGTGAGGACATTCTCGCTGGGACGCTCGTGTGGTGAGGAACAACGGTCTCGTCGAGGTCCGAAAACTGGGTGTGAACTTGCAAGAGGGTCGGACGATAAGATGTAATTGATAATCTTCGGTCTTGGAAAAGACACAGTAGCATCGTAAGAATTTAAAAGTGATCGGCAAATCTTAAGTCTTATTTTGATGGTGAATAAGAGGGTTCCAAGAAAGCCTTCGTGTTTCTATGTACACACACTCACGCATACCCAGTGATTAGAATCTCATGCTCGAGCAGCCGTGGCAAAGTATAAAAAAAACAACTAGGAGGAGAAACGCAGCAATCGTGAGGTAAAGTGCTTCATTGATGGAGGGCGTAGCGTGGCTGCGTCAAATTTTAAACGACATCGAGTCATAACTGTATAGTAGTACTAAGAGGCGAGTCACAATAACAATTTCTAAAGTTCAAGTTATATGTAATAATGTCTAACAAATAAATGTTTTCAAATCCATAAGGCCAGGTTTATCAGTACACACAAGAAACACTTTTCTGAATTATAACTTAGAAATTCGAATTAAGGAAACTATTGTTTGCCTAATTGGAGTCTCGCAAAAATGCCTGGCTAATATCATGAACCCAACAATTTGGATTGGGACTAGATAGATTTACTAGACAGTTTAGTATTATTACAGTCTTCTATAGTCTCCAAATATATTGTGTTCTGTGTAGTATGATCCTAAAGATTTGGTGGTTTGTATCCTCCTTTCAATAATTGGTATTCTGAATGAAAAAAATCTCAGATAATCAATAAGAACTTCGCAAGCAATTTAAGCAATAAGTTCCTATTCTGGGAATAAATATGATCGAGTGCACAGAGTGCAAGCTGATGCATCTATTATAGTTCCCTTGCCTTTTCCCCTTATCAAATGTTGGCGGTACCTCCTTATTTGGCTCCAGATCAGCAACTTAATAGATCAGCCTTCTTTTGGTCTCAACTAAATTCCGGCACACAAACATTAACCCACAAGAAACCCGAGTGTTTTGCGAGATGCGATTGGAGAAGAGCAATAAATGATTACTCTGATTGGCTGTTTCTTTGTAACGGTTGTTTAGTGTAGTAATACAATCATTTCATTTTCCGAATTGAACATGTAAAGCAAACAAAAACTGATTATATGTCTATTAAAAGACAACGTTGCAAGAAATTTTACTATCACTGAATGTATGACATTCTGTGGCCAAAGGCTATGTCATTGAAAACATAGTTTTGTAGGATTATTATTATTATTGGTTTTAAGCCTACATTTTCATTCCGATGTAACTCATAGAAGTTAAAATACACTGTATATGTGTGCTCAATTCTTGTTTGGGTTTCAAAACCATGTAAACGAAGTTCTAATTTTATTTTTAAAGAATATACCTGTTCCATCTTCATTACATCCCTGGTTGTTACGTCTCCGTATTTTATAGAAAAACTATCCTTTTTAACAATTTCAGCTTGTATGTCTTTAAAAAGCAATACAGTAACAAATATTCAGCTATAGAATTAAACATGGATGCAATTAATCAGCTTCATCCAATAAAAACATTATATTTAAGGAATTAAAGTAATTATGGACCACCCTTAAAATAAGATACTCTGTGACACGTTGAAGGTTTTAGCTTGAAAACTATGAAAAAGTAGTAGCTTTACATATCATTACAATTACTTTATTACTGAGCCTATGAACCTATTAAAATCATAGGTTCCTACCTTGGAGTTGCATGACAACCTACGACGCCAGAGTTTGACACCTGTTACAAAATGAGAGAGGTGCCAAAACGAGATTTTAAAAACAACAAAGTCCTCTAAAAACCTACGGTTTCAGAAGCATAAGTATTTAGCGATAAGTGATCTACCCTGTAGTAATGACACCATATTTTGGCGTGTGTAAGAAGGTAATCGTGCGACCCGATGGTACCGCATTCTTTTGAAGTTATTGCCTTCAATCTAAATTCAACATTACATACACTACGTGATCAAAAGTATCCGGACACCTGGCTGAAAATGACGTACAAGTTCGTGGCGCCCTCTATCATTAATGTTGGAAATCAATATGGTGTTGGCCCACCCTTAGCCTTGATGACAGCGTTCACTCTCGCAGGCATACTTTCAATCAGGTGCTGGAGGGTTTCTTGGGGAACAGCAGTCCATTCTTCACGGAGTGCGGAACTGAGGAGAGGTATCGATGTAGGTCGGTGAGGCCTGGCACGAATTCGACGTTCCAAAACATCCCAAATGTGTTCTATAGGATTCAAGACAGGACTCTGTGTAGGCCAGTCCATTACAGTCCCCCACAGCCCGTGCAGTATGAAAGGTGGTCGATCGTGTTGAAAGATGCAATCGCCATCCCCGAATTCCTCTTCAACAGTGGGATGTAATAAGATGCTTAATGTATCAATGTAGGTCTGCGGTGTAATCGTGCCACGCAAAACAACAAGGGGTGCACGACCACACTATAACACCACCACCTCAGAATTTCATTGTTGGCACTACACACGCTGGCAGATTACGTTCACCGAGCATTCGTCATACTCACACCCTGCCATCGCATCGCCACATTGTGTACCGTTATTCGTCACTCCACACAAGTTTTGCCACTCTTCAATCGTGTAATGTTGACGCTATTTACACCAAGCGAGGCGTCGTTTGGCATTTTCCTGCGTGATGTGTGGCTTATGAGCAGCCGCTCGACCATGGAATACAAGGTTTCTCACCTCACGTCTAACTGCCATAGTACTTGGAGTGGATCCTGATGCAGTTTGGAATTCCTGTGTGATGGTCTGGATAGATGTCTGCCTATTACCCTTTACGACCCTCTTCAAATTTCGGCGGTCTCAGTCAGTCAACGGACGAGTCGGCCTGTATGCTTTTGTGCTGTACATGTCCCTTCACGTTCCCACTTCAGTATCACATCGGAAACAGTGGACCTAGGGATGTTTAGGAATGTGGAAATCTCGCGTACAGACTTCTGACACAAGTGACACCCAATCACCTGACCACGTTCGAAGTCCGTGAGTTCCACGGAGCGTCCCATTCTGCTGTTTCACGAGGTGGCAGCACAATGCAGCTAAGATGTAAAACGTATGTTTGTGGGGTGTCCGAATACTTTTGATCACATAGATATTTCGATTCCGTTACAATATTAACGTTCACTTATTTTCCGGAAAAACACAAAAAGTATAAATAAATGTTACTTAAACTAAATGGTACCGCAATCTTAATTGAAAGCTCCTCTTTAATTTTATACCTATTTTATCATTGTAGGCACAATAGTTGGAATAGACAGGAAACTTTAGCCCATTTTAGGGAAAGCTTTGCTCTACAAATTGGTACTACTGTTAAGCACGATAGCTTCTGTGTATTGAAACCATGTGATTTCTTTCTTTACAAATATATACGAGTTTTTTTCAGTTTTGCTTTGAACAGCCTTTTTTATGGATGATATTTTCTAGCATAAACGCCAATCTTCTCAGAAAGTATTGAAGATAGCCACGTTAAATCTTAGTGCAATTATGGATCTACTTGTTCTTAAGAACATCTGATAAATGTTAAATCAAAGATGGTACAATTAAGAAAATAGCCATATTTCCATTAATAAACAAACTTATTGTATAAAAGTAGATCAATGAACTTAGAAGTCATACGTCTACACCATGTAAACTTCTTAATCTGATTTCTTAAATGCAATGCGTCCCTTATATAACCGGACCGCCGCTAGCGCGTCAGCGTGCTCTGTGCACTATTATACTGGGGATTTTCCGTTCTAAAACTCCCGTGTTACTTATGAACAGGCAAGGCATTTAATGACCAAAAAATAGCAAAAGAAATAAAAAATAATAGATTATGATACAGGGGGTAAACGTAGGTTTTCATTTCTCAATCCTGCGTGCAAAATAAAACCACCTTGGCATATACTATTTTTAGACAGCATTCGAATTTGAAAAATATTAATAATATTATATTGATTCCTGAAACTAACAGAGATCTCGTTTAGCACGGGTTCTTGAAACAAGAGAAATGACGTTAAAAGAGCGAGATGTCAGATGTTTTGATGCTGTGTTGAAATTGCTCATCATTTTCAGTGAAATTATTTTCAAATGGTTTGCCTTACGCCACCCAATGAAACGATTAAATACCACGTATTGTTTTCTGGATTTTGTGGGGGTAGTACTTCGTGTTATTCTTTCTGCTGCTTCTATAATTTTACCTGGCTCTTCCATTTCAGTTTCTTCTGAATTAATAATTGCCGCCGTTTAATCTTTATGTTGGTTACATTAATAAAATAATAACATTTTAGATCAAAGAAAGCCGAAGGGTGCCGTATAACGTATAGGTTAACTCTACAACCAATTGCAATAAATTTAAGTATGACGATTTGTATTTTGAACAGATAATGCGAGCGCCAGGAGAAATTAATCACTTTAAACGACACAATAAAAAGTAAAACCTAATCAAACCAAGTCGAGTTATTAAGCATGTGCAAATACAAAGGGTAATTGTGATTGTACTTGAAACCAAAGTTGCTCAGAATGAAGATTATCGTTCTAGTATGATAATCTAAAACTTTTAGTTCGTGTGCACTATGTTAGAAGTTCTTCTTTTAGGCCATGTTGTCTAAAAATGAATTTTTGACCTGGAAATAGTTAAAACACAAAATGGTAAAAAATGAATAAATTATCATTTTTAATTATAATTAGTTTCTTTAGAGAGAAATTTAATGGATAATAGTGCATTATATTTAAACGTGCAATATAAAACACTTAATTGCTACTAAGGAAGTACGTAAGTTAAATCTAATTGGACATCCTTCCTGGAAAAAACCGTATTATTTCGGAAATTATGATCCAAGTCCGCTTGTTTCCTATGGTCATTATTTGGTTTACAGTCATAATAGTCAAGAATTAAAACATAAATAATAATAATGAAGAATTCAAAATATAACGAAATGAGAAACTTTAGAGAATGCCACAAAAATGCCAAAAATCTCCTAAAATGTCAAAAAACTCACATCTCCCTTGAAAATAACAAAAAATGCCAAAATAATTCTCCTAACAAATTGCCTGTATTCAATTGCTTAATTCTGATACACGTTTATATAATATATTTAAAGCTATCTTTCACTAATAAAAAAGATGCAAAATTATCAAATGCCTTGATGTACTCATGCACCTTAGTAAGCACTAGCTTGTTATAAATTATGTGCAGCTGCATTAATATATTCCTGGCATTCCTCGTCGTCACGAAATTGTAAATCGTCACTCTGTAAGGTTTCAATTTTAAAAGTTTCGCAGCTCTATAACAGAGGTTTATGAAATACCCAGTTCCTAAGCAACGCGTCTTAGACACTTCCTTGGAGAGCGTTAGAATGATGCACCAATTTCGTCAATTTTTTTGTCTGTTACAACTTTTCTTTTTCGCTACTTAGGTTCAGCATGGTGATTATCCTAAAAGCACCTGTCTACATGATTCGGTTTTTTACGTGTGTATCGTACATAAGAATCCTTTGTTCAAGCGTGAGGTTTGGGTAGGCATTTCAGTGGACTAACAAGAATAATCTAATGTAGTTCACACACAACACAGATGTATAACAAACTATTACTTTTGGGGTGCTCAATGAACAAACTCTAGTCTTTACGGATTGAACTGAAGGCCGCAACTGGCACTGTAGAAAACAAGTGATAAACGTGTTATTCACTGCTAGTGCGTACGAAAAAATAGCGAGGCCACTGCAGTGAAAGCCAAATACGCATGTACGCGATCTATGGCCCGGCTATAAATGAAATGCATGGTAGTTTCTGAGATAATTATCAGAAATTTAGCACATTTAACATTGACAGGGTATGCCTTTTAATCTCCCCTTGATTTAATCTTAATAATTTTATCATATTTTAAATCCTGGTCTTTTGTCTGTTTTATCTAATAGGCACATTCGTAATATGTATCCACATACCATGGTCTGCCAATCCCCGCAACCAGTTTTGCAGCCAGGTAAGGTTGGAGCAGATGCGTTTTAAGATTTCATTAGCAGTGTAAACCATTGTTTATTTTGGCACATTCCAATACACTCGAGGGTACGTTCTGACCATTTAGCAGTGTTCAGTTCCATATTATACTGTAATCCGATTCTACCGTTCGTAGATTTATTTTCAAGTACTGTTTGAGCCTTCGTGCATGCCTCTCCTAGGATATATATTTCGGGGAAAATGGGGTTTCGATAATTTTGGGTTTTACTGCGTTCTTTCAATGTTCACTACCCACTTCAAATATGCTGAGAACATGCATGTCATCATTATTATAGATATTTCCCCCATTTTTCTAGCCTCGTTCGTTTCCAGATAATGATATGCAAATGCATACAGTCTAGCACCATTTTCGTCAGGTTTAGCTCCAAGCTTTCCGTAACTGCTGTTTCACACAATAGGTATGGCTCATTAATATCCCTGAGCGTGTTACACGGCAAGACAGGTGTTAGTGTTATGTACAACGTTAGTACAATGCTCTCTCTAGCAAATACCAGAGCAGAATGAAATTAGCTTCGCGAAACATCATTTGCAGTTCCATGAGATATTCATAGTGCCTCGTGTAACACGACTGGCGGCTCTGTCGAGAGATTTCACTGCAGCGCTCATGTGTACTTCTTCAGGGCCTGCTGAAGATCTGAAGTTTGAGAGCTAAAACACTGTGGAGGAGCAAGAAGTGACAGGAAGGACAAGCGAGGCTGTAAAGCAAATTTCAACTGATTCAAGATATAAAATTCTTCTTATGGAAGGCCAACTTGCATAAAATTGATAAGAGAGACTAAGAAGGCAGCATCAATCTTTAACAACAAACAAAAACCTTTATTGACGAACCTCTTAGAATTAAATTCCTGCCATCTCCGTTCTTACAAGACACATCCTTCAAATTCGCTGCTTTTCGACTGTTTTAATGAATTCATAATTCATAATTAAAATCATTCATTCATAATTTGCAACGGAAAGATGACCTCATTAGGGGTTTTCAACTTAATTAGAACACAATTGAATCCATTATCTATCTACTCGCATTCAATACCTCAGAAGGTTTTGAGGTTATTTTCGCATCAGCTTCACTCATCAGATATTTTTCGAGCACATTCACTAGTATAAATCGTCAGATTGTCATATACACAAATGGAACAAATCAAATCACCGCCAAAGAGCCGAAATTCAAACGAATTTGTATATAATTTATCGATATATTCCAAATTTGGTTGTAAGCTGCACAAAATTAATGAATGATTAGAACCTGGTTAAATTTGGTAAAAACGTAGGGCGATTTTTATCTAGAGCCTTCTAAAATCATTATCATTGATGTCCGTGGATTTTAGGGTAAACTACGATTCGAATTTCATCAATTAAATGGACACTATGTTTCAGTGTTTAGCATGTAATATACATAACTAAAACTAAAGGAATTAAAATATGTTGTGTATATTCGAAAAATATATTAGTAGTAAACATTGTCACTTTTACCCCCATTATGTTTTTACCTGAAATTTAGAACTGTATGTACATTTACGATTGTGTTGGTTTAAATAATCATCACTTGTTTATTTTTGTAACAGTGACAGTATTTTATTTCCCATCATTTCGGGTTATCCTGGTTCCTTATCATATAAAAGATTTTAATCTCCAACATTTCTAATTAAAATTACAGTCTTACGTAACTAATTGTCAAAAAATAAGGTATGCAACTCTTATGCAATGACAAAACAATCTTATGAAGTACTTTGTACTGTGACTCGGTGCCTATTACAACAAGAGTGTTATAAAATACAACTGTTTTAAGCGAGTCCAAAGTGAACTTAAATGAGATTATAATTTTAGTTTAACTCTCCAGAAAGTTCAAACCTTAATGAATGGAATAAAAGGTTCCTGAACTTCCATTTAGATTTTTTAAAAAAGACTTTTGTTCTGTATCATGACTTTTAGTAAAAATTTGTATCTTCTAACCATTGTGCAGTGGTAATCTATTTTCATGTAACGGTTCGATATTTGAGCAATCGAAATATAGATTCTTACGTTTTTCAACTTCTTTAAGCGAGCTAAAAAAAGTATTTCATGTAATTACTTTTCCAATAGAATCCGTTGTTTTTTCTGCGTGAAGTCAGAATCCATCAAACTAAGTACAAAAGTGTATTCGGTTTTCATTCTATAAAATGTAGTAGAGCTGGAATTGATCTGAAATACTTCACCTCAATGTAACTGTCACTACCATTCCACCGGATAATTAAACATTAACTCTATATTGCTTCCTGGCATACGATTTGCATTCAAAATACAGTTTTAAAAACTATATTTAACTAGTCCGTATCAGATTTTTCTACAACTTTTTGCAATTCAGGTGAGGACTTTCCCTCCTTTTCCTAATTCTTTCCAGTTTTGTATTTTCTTTTTTTGTTTATCTGTCATACAGTCTCTAATCTAAATTACTAGCATGCCAGCTTCTTGCAAGAGCCTCTGAAGGGTGGCGAGATGACCTTCAACCAATTCGCACCTCATTATTGCTTAATTTTCATCGATTATAATCTTGCAATATAGCAGGACATTTATTGTAAAAAAAAATCCTGAGATTACAGGCTGTCATTTTTGACAAGGAAATACTTTTCATTTACAAATCTCAGATATACATTTATAGTTTACATAGAATTGATTTTGGATTGTGGATCATCTAAGATTGATCGCTGATATTCTTCATAGGAAGTTGGAAGCTCTTTCAGATTCGACGAAGTGCCAAGTTATATCGACCAGATAATTTAACATTGATAAGTTTACACAATGGTAGTGGCACGTGGTAGCGAATGGCGTATGATTACTGGAAATCAAGATGTATTTATTTATTCTTTCCTTTCTTTTTTGAACTCTAGAAAGACCTACAAGTTTATGTTGATGGGTACCCTGTAAGTACAGTTTTCATAAATTGTTTATTGTCTAAATCCTAAGTTATATAGTTTTGCTGAATATTTTTGGAGTACATATTCGCACAGAATCACTGTTCAAACTCTTTCTGAAAAATGAAAGCAGAATCACCGGCACCTCATAATTATGAGTGCATAATGATCTAACCGCTTGTATAGCAGTTCCATCAGAACTGTTTCTGGCAAAGGCTGTAGATAACAAGACAATAACCCTCGGACATGTTAGTTTTAATTGTTAAGTTTATTTTAAATAAATAAATATATATAATCAAATAAAAACGACATTCTCAATGTACTACTCTGTGAAAATAAGCTTCAAATAAGTATTTATAAACTACTCAAGGGTAAAGTATAATCATTCCAATGGATAAATTAAGTATTGTGGCATTCGGAGAATAATAAATAAAAAGATCGAAGATAGTTTTAAATTAATGTGTTAGAACAAGTTGGAAATATTAACTTCTGAAATGTAATACACAAACAAACAATATAGTAAGTAAATTTAAGCCATTTGTGGAATAATAGTCAACAGTTTGAAAAGAAAATCTCGAAGATATATAAATTTAAAATTGTACAAGACAATGACAGTTGCTGTTTTACTATACGGTTCGGAGACATAGATTATACAAAAGAGAGATTGGAACCAAATTCCAATCAAGCTGCGAAATGAAATATCTCTGAACAGTGAAAGATTGTGCAAAATTAGATAAAATTAGAAAGAATATATAAGAAAAGAAATAGGTATCGATTAAACAGAAATTAAAATAATTAGGTCAAACGAAAAATACTAACAAACATACATGTAAAAGCTATTTACAGAGAATGGACTTATTGCAATTCAAATATATGGAAAGAAACACAAGGCCGAAAATGCAGATCTGCCCTAAACTCTGAAGAGTTGTTGTTGAATGATGATAAGGATGCCATGAACTACTAAAATGAAATTGGAGTCGCCGGTTTTCCGAAAATGTTTCCCCACAGGTGTTTATCTACATGCAACTTAATTTGCTGCCAAGAGTCTGATATGTGCAATCTTGTGGAGAGAAAACCAGCTCTCAACCGATTGTGTCATCCAGGACGATAAACATATTTGGTGGCTCTCAGTAAGTTTACTGTTAGCTAAACATCTGCGGCTTCAGCAACTGGATTGTTTAGCTCCCTAAAAGGGCAGAGCAAAGAAGTATCCTTTTACTGATTACCTCCCAGGACCTTATTTAGTTTTGTCGAGACTAGCATCTGCAGGACCTACTATGATGTCCCTTCCTGAATCACCATTCATCCACTTTGATCTTATGCTCGCTACTGGAGTGGAAATGATGCAAGTCCGCCTTGGCTCGTTTACCGCTTTGCTAAGGAACTTTCCAAAGAGTTTCTTTTGCTCTGCTCTCGTACAAAAGCGTTTCTTTTGAAAAGAGAGCTGGTTTTAAAAATGCTCTTTAAACAGAAATATCAATGTGTATGCACTTTATTTTATTTTTTCACGTATAGTATTCTCTTCACTCTTTTCAGAATTTATTTTAATTTTTCAAAAGTAACTTTACAAGGAAAGTATTGTATCTATTTTGACTTTTCCCAATAAATCTTAAGCAAAGCAATTGAAATATATCAGTGTGTTACAATAACCATGTCACCTGTATGGGAGAGGTTATTAAAACACGGATGAATATTACGTCATGATGGATAGATATCAGGGACATCTGGATGCAGCTGGCTTTGGAAATAAGTTAGACGTCCTATTTTCGGTATTTGGTTGAGATGACAAGATATGCTGCAACTCTTGTTCAAGTACGATGTATGTCTGTATGCAACAAACACTCACGAAGTCACTAATTATCTCTATCATCACAACACTATGAGGTTCGTTCTATTTCTATACTAAATTGGTCACCTCATCTTTTCTTTGATGACCATTGCGGGCGATAATCCTCCGTTACTTTTGCATATCCAGTGCTTTCCACCCTCCTAAATGCTCCTTCCAGTATTATAATTATTTTATTTATTAACTGTATCTGTAAACATACTATGAGCAAACTAAAGGACAGTGTTTAGCATTGGATTTGTATGTAGGAAAGATTTAAGCGGTTCATTCTGTTCAGTTCCAATGTCACATCCTTATTTTGTTTTACCGTAATTGAAATGCACGGTAATATGTTTATGAAACGATATAATCTACATTTCCTACCATTCGTCTCAAGCAACATGCAACGTGTGCTGCTAATTTCATGAAATTTGTACACCCAGGCATGAGGCATAATCACAATGCTCTAACGTTTACTGACTAATGAGTGCTATAATAAATCAAAAGTGTGGTAACAGAACAAACTGCACTCGGTTGAATACATTATTATTTATTTGTTTGTTTCAAAAGATCGACGTCTCTTTAAAACTCCTCAGGTATCCACAGCTGATCGAAGTGAAAATTATTAACGAGTGCTCAAACAAGCCAGAGTTTGCATCCTGCTTATAGCTTTTCTAGTTTGGTGCCTAAATGCCTATATTCAGTGAAAACTATTATTTTCGAATTTAAAATTAAATAATTATGGAATGTTAGGATCGTGGGGTTTTACTATAATCCGTCCCGTTTTCTCTTGACTCATGCCAGTGATGAGATGTATCCTGGCCGCGTTACGAGCGCTGCGCAAGGTTAGCTTGAGTGGGACTGTCATTTTAATCTGCCTCCAAGGCTTCAGGGTGTATTATTCGGACTTTGCTTTTCTTAAGTTGTCGAGCCACATTCACACATTGTGGGCCTCTCCTTTCCCCTTACTAATCAGCAAGCCGAGGATCACTGGACTCCCATGGTATGATAGTGTCAATGGGGAACTAAGCTCTCTTATCAAGTATGAAGAAGATTTGTTTATATTATTATTTACCCTACGTTTTGGGAGCCAATTTGAAGAAGGTTTGTTTGTTGTATGGTAAAGCCAGTTTCAAGAACGTGTATTATATTTCGACTGTTGGGGAGCCGAACTTGAAGTAGTTGCAGCCGCACTATGGTACCCGGTAGCCTTCGTCCAAAATTTAAAAATATTAGCTTTCTAATTTTGACTGTTTCTTTAAATATTATATATTTATGTTTGCCTCGTCTGCGTCAGTATTTATTTTTAGAGACATGAATGTCTTAGCAAGGCGTGATGCGGCTAAGAATGTAGGCTTACACAGATTATATTTTTACTTCACTACATTTATTAATCCTTGACACAATTTAAATAACACTTCACTGATATAGAGAGCTGTAAAATTCTGTTATTAATTACTTTCACTTTTTAACACGTAAACTATTTTCGTCTCACACTGAATACATATTAAACTTCTTGAGGACACATCTCGCGTCCGGTTAGGAACACTGTCTATAACCAACGCGTCCAGTTATGAGTGCTGTCTACAAGCAACTGATTTCTAGCGCCTAAATTTGTAAATTTTTGTTTTTCAAGTCTCTGATTGGCTATTCCTCATCCAATAGAATACTTTTATTTAACTTAAGCTTTTTTTCTGGTTCTTGATTGGCTATTTTATGAACGTCTCAAAATTTTACATTATTGTTTCCAAGAATTACAAGTAGTATTGTTAAACTTTCAAATACATTATTGTCTCAAGGTTACCTCATTATTAGCAACTTTTAACCTATTATTCTCACAGCTCCTACATTATTAAATTGCGTAATACATTCACATAACATTACTGAACATGTATACAATAATATAAACATATACAATGACTATAATATACACTTTTTATATATTGTTATATACACATATTGCTTAAAGTGGGCTGTTATTGAATTATATATATTATATAATTACACTGAAATTATTTAAGTGTTTAAAAGTACTGCCTCAAGTACAATCCTCCTATTGAGTGAGATCCTCAGAAGAAAGTCTACAGCCGAAGTGAAATTCTCACTGTTAGACAAAAATAACGAAGACAAACGCAGAGCAACACATACAACTTCACAGGAAAGTGAGGTTAAAGAGTTTTATTTAAACTCTTTAAAAATGTAACTTTAAAGAGTTACAAATAAACGGATATCAATTGATTCATATAATGATAAAAGAAGGAATGCACAAAATTGTGTTGCATTACCAGTCACAGGAGAAAATGAGTGCAACAAATCAATAACGGTAGATAGATATTCTCCTATGACCAGATATAGGCCAAAGCCTAATGCTATATAGCTTAAAAATATAATTGTGATTACGAGCTCTGCCTGTGTTCTCTGCAAGCCGTAGGGAAGCACGACATTGGTATTTCATTGGTAAAATAAGTTAAACTATGTGTAAGAACGATTTAACTGATTATTAAAATATCTTTCACGAAATTGTATGCAAATAGTGACTTTGAAAGAAATTAGGCCGAAAACATATGGAACATGTGGAAAGGAACAAAATCAGCGGAAGCAGCCGCCCTTGACAGGGATGTTACGTGATTCTTTTGGCCATATATAGTAAAGTAATAAAATAGAGGCGCTAATCGGCCCAGGTGTTTCACGCATCATCTATGTATATGTATGCTTTATATGGATTAGTTAGGAGCATAGTTGCACTAATTGCCAATAATGAACTGCTTGCATATAATTATGCAAAACAATTCAAACGTTGCTGGTAATATAACCAGCTCTTATCTATGCTCACATACAAAATGTTATTAGCATTACAATTAAAATAAACAAATGACAGGGATGGCACAGTGCCTACGTGCATGCGTTTTCAAGTAAAAATATCACCAGCTTTGAAATAGGCACAAGCTTCAAAGCACCTCAAACATAATTATGTTTAACGAGTGCATCGGCATTATAATTTATTGCCAAAACATCCTAAAATAACGTTTTCTTTGCTTAATGAGAGGCTAGTGGATTAACAATAGACCGTTCCCTATTAAGGTGCCACACAATTAATCCCTCTTTCCTTAAAAATTGAAATTTCAGGATATGCGCTCTACCAGGGTTGCCACTGGAGAGGACACAAAGCTTAATCCAAATCTCTTATTTTGTTCCTCTTTTTGCCTACCATCCAAGGAGCTTCTATTCTATAAGCTTTAAGTCACCGTAAAGACCGATCATTCCCAAGTAGTTGGAAAGAGAAAAGAGGAGAAAAATGGCATAGAATGTCACAAAATAGCGTGCCTGTACTTCGATTCGATGCTAAGCTTTTGTTAACTGGCATATTACGGAAAACACCTGTATTTGTGAACAATCTAGAGCAACTAACCAGTGTTCCATGACTGCAAGGGAAAACATAATTTAGTTAACCAAATACCAGCACTGATTTCCTATTTTGTAGTTTTCTAAATTGAAACATTGAGTAATTATTTAATTTTAGAAAAAAAATTGGAAATATTATAGCGGATATAACACAAGACAGCATCAATAAAGTATATGTGTATAGTAGACGGGGAATACGCTGTCCTTTTACTTTCTCTATCACGTTTGGTAGAGAAAGTATTGCACTCCATCCAAAAATTCGATACCGAGGTTTCACCGGATATACATGTTTTGGGGCCCCTGAGTTTAAAAGAAAAAACATTTTATAAAAAGGTGCGTGCGCGCACTCAAACTCACAAACGAAAAGTCGGATAAATATAAACTTCATATTTATTTTCAGTATCTTACAAAAATGCCACACAAAGATTTTTAAAAAAATCCACCCTCCCTACTTATCCTTTATATGGAACATTTTTCGAAATGTTTTATTTTCTGAAAATGGTTAACGATTTTGACTAAAATTCCATATATTAAAGATATTTATATGACAAATAAAATATCATCTTGAATTTTCTGGGATTGTCCTGTGAAGTTCTCTTCATTCCGAAGGAATTGTGTACAATCTTGCATAACTGGTAAACATTAAGCGACAGACGAAATATCATTACACAGACATATATATATATATATATATATATATATATATATATAAATCTCTTTAAACACACTATTTATTTCAAATAACCTTTTTATTGCAACAGGCATATTCGAGATATCCGTTATTAATGGTCCTGAATTGTTTTTGGAAGGGAAGTAAAGCTGGTGGTCTCGTGTCGTAGATATAAAGAACCACGTCAAAGAACCTCAAGTCTGATAAAGAGGCCTCTGAGCAGAATTACCGGTCTTCCACACCCAATATAGAATGGGACGCCAATGACCACAGCAGTTAAAGAGCGTCTATAAATAAAGCTCAATTTAATTTTTTTTCAGTTAAACTCCTGTCGGTATTTAGTTGTTTCTCAAGGTTCCATGAAAACATCATGGAATTTAAATGCCAGAATATATGGTCCAGTTCTTAAACATTTGACTATCGCTGTTTTCTTTAAATTTACAACGAAATGTGTAATGTAGCTATTTCTGCAAAGGTTTGCCCAAATTAGAATGAAGTAGATGGATTGAGATTATGCTAAAAAGCCGCAGAATTGTGGCTTCCGTCTCAAATAAAAGTGTGGTGGTCAGCGCACAAGTCGTTGTCCCCATTTTTGTGGAATCTCGTAGTTAATGACCTCATTGAGAAGTTAAAAAGTAGCGGGTTATATTATCAACGGATGATTTGGTTATCCTGGTCCTTGGCAAATATGAAAACACTGTTAAAATACTGGTACAACGTGCCTTAAATATTGTACACTGATGGTGCCAAAACAGGATCTTGGGAGTCAATCCCAAGAAGACTGTGGTGGTACAATTTACAAAGAAGCGCATTCCAGAAACATACTGGGAGCTTAATTATTTGGTGAAATTTTGCCGGTGAACGGGCAGATGAGGTGTCTAGGATTAATACTAGATTCTGGACTCACTTGGAATCCTCCCATTAAGGCAACATGCACCAAAGCTTAATGGATACCAAACGAGCTTGTAGCAGAACTTGGGATTTAAATCCTAGATGCATCCACTGGATTTATACCACCGTAGTGAGGCCCATAGTTAGCTACGGGTCACTCGTCTTGTGGCAAAAGACTGAGCAGGTAGGGGCTGTCAAAGAACTGGGGAAGGCACTCATAGCGCCAAAGAAAATCTTCGGCGCATTTTGAATCGTTTTCAGGGGTCTTTTCAGGCGTGTCCTTCACCTTACCTATCACAGAGCGTCGTGGCTTGATAACACAGCAATAAGGGGGAAAAGAGGGGATGTTGATGCCTTTGCTTTTTCTGGTGTTATTCAAACCAAAACATGTTTATTGTCTCCGAACCAGTCATGCCGTATACTAGCGAAACTACTGATGGACGTATCGTGGGTATATGGGAAGCTGGTCTCATTGTTACAGCAATTGCAATGTCTGTGCATAAAAGTGTTTTTATAGTAAATAACTGGATAAAAATATTCCAGGAAAGAGGGAATGACGGTCTACATACTCGTGAGAAAGTGGCACTCCTCGTAAAACATCCGCAGATGATGATATTCGTTTACTAAATGCAAATTACTCCTTTGTTATAATTGATTGATCGTGTTTATAAACTAAAATTAAAATATGTATATTGTTTACCGAATATGACATACATATTATGGCAATAAAATTGGGTTATATGTTGTCTATAATCCTGTAGTATTCCTATGATCAGCAATATGTTAGTAAAGGTATATTAAACAACTACAGTTTGAATTAGAGGGAAAACATGCTGCTCTATTTATCTATTTATGTTTACTTCTATGCAGCAGCAAGCATTGATATCACTGTGAGAATACAGTCCTGTTTATTTTTGGTTATGAAGTGCTGCCTTGCTATGTATTTAATGAATACCATTCAAGCTTTAATTTACACTCCCTGAAAACCTTCTTACACTACACATTCTACATTTTGCCAACCTGGGCATCCATCTTAGCTATTAACACCTTCAAAGGCGTGTCCTACACTAGCCGACAAGGTAAGAGCTACATATCACGATAAGTTGTGATGACAAACGGAATGCACTCGCTGTATCTTTTTCTCTTTTACCCAATACGATCGAGAGCGTAAACGTATATTTCGTTTCTACGCTATTTTGTAATCTTTGTTGTGGTTATTGGTGTAACTATTTAGCAGAAGGAGAGGCACACTCTTGTACCGTGGCCTAAAGCAACCAATGAAATGATCATGGCTTCGCAAGGCCACGCACAACGATAAATAATGTGACAAACGCGAGGGTCAGTGAGATTTTCTTTGGCGCTCTTTGTACAAGGATTAGAAAGTCTAGCCATAACCGGTGCAATTGACAGCACATCTACAGCCGGAATGGAAACTATGCTTAGTTTACCGTTGCACCCATGAGTTCAAATGGAGGCAATGGCTGGAAGCATACAGATTAAAGACTGGGGGAGGGGACTGGAAACCTACGGGATATTTGGGACATCATACCAGAATATTAGTTGACGTGGGGATAAATCCAGTTGAATAAATTCCAGGAGATTTAATGAAGCCGTCTCCCTGCTTTAATAAGTCTTTCAGTGTCATAATTGAAGGTAGAGAGCATTGGGAGGCTAATCATCAACATAGATTAATACTGTATACCTTCAAATAATAATAATAATAATAATAATAATAATAATAATAATAATAATAATAATAATAATAATAGATAACTTTGCTTCCTTTAAGGACAGTAGGATTGACTTAAATTGCAAAAAATAGGGTGAGTAATACTACTGGTTATTGTTGTACAACTTAATCATGATAATTACTGGACTACAATAGAAAAATATTATATATTATATTCACACGACTTTCTCTACTCACTATTGTTTATTTTAATAGTTTCTATAGACTGCTCTTTAAACAACTTGTTTATCTTCCTACTTCATTTCAACCCAGATAAACGTTTGGAGAAATAGTTCCTTTACTCATTTCGTTGTAGGTACAAGGGAGATAAAAGAAACCGAATTTATATTCAAATGTTTATATACTGGCCTTGAAATTCCTTACCCTTTACATCGCAAGAAACAATCAAATGAGAGCGCTATAAGAATGATGAAGTATTGAAAAATTCAAACTATAACTGAGGCAGTATTTCTAACACTTAAATGATTTCAGTCTAGTTATATAATATAAAATATAATAACAGCCCCCTTAAAGCAATATGTGTATAAATAACATATAAATTGTGTCTAACAGTCATTGTATTAATGTTTATATTATTGTGTACATGTTTAATAATGTTATATGAATGTATTACGTAATTTAATAATGCAGGGACTGTGAGAATATAGGTCAAAAGTTGCTAACAATGAGGTAACCTTGATGCAATAATGAATAATGGAAAGTTTAATAATGCTACTGGTAATTCTTGGAACAACAATAATGTAATTTTTTTAAAACAGTTTATAAATAGCCAATCAACAACCATAAAAAAAGCTTAAGTTAAATAAAAGTATTGTATTGGAGTAGGATTAGCCAATCAGAAACTGAAATACAGCAAATTGTAGAAATTCAGAAGCCAGTTGCTAGTAGACAGCGTTCCTAACTGGACGCGAGACGCGTCCTCGAGAAGTTTCATGCGTATTCAGTGCGAGACGAAAATTCATTATGGCGAATATTATAAAGTTTACGGGTTAAAAAGTGCAAGTAATAATAAATAATCTCAAGTTCTCTATATCAGTGAAGAGTTATTTAATCGTGTCAAGGATTATTAAATGGAGTGAAGTAAAAATTATAATTTGGGTAAGCCTACATTATCTAGCCGCATCACCCCCTGCAAAGAGACACATGTTTTACAAATTAATGCTGACGCAGCCGAGACAAACCTAAATATATATAATATTTAAAGAAACATAAAATACAAAGTTCATTCCTAATCGTTGGGGCGAAGGTCACCGGAACTTTGTACCGTAAGTGGTTGCAACTACTTCAACTTCGGCTTCCCAACAGTCGAACTATAATACAACTCCTCTTAAAATAAAACTTTCTCATAAGAATATCTCGAAAGTTGCTGATGCCACGAAAAGGTTATTTGAAATAAATTGGATATTTTAAAGAGATCTACACTTTTTGGGTAATAAGAGTTTTGTCTCATCTCTTACGGTTTGCGAGTTAAACAAAATTATACAAAATTCATCCCAAATAAAGAGGACTTTATAGGCTGCTCTCAGAAATTTCAGGATATACGTTTTAATTGTCATGCAAATATATTAAATATATTATATTTTAATCAAAAACGTTAGAGCCATTTTTGAGAAAATAAAAAATAACAATAGCTTTCCATGGCAAAACCTTTCAGTCGCATTTTAGACAGATACTGAACATAAATGCCAAGTTTGTTATTTATCCTACATTTACTTTTATAGATGTGTGTCCATACACAGACTGACATTGTTTTAAAATGTATTTTTTTAATTCAGGGAGATTCAAAATATTTATTTTCTAAATGCAATCTTGACATTTAATTTTTTGGTGGAATGGAATGCTTCCTCTCTATCTACCAGATCTGTGGTCCGGAAAGTAAAAACACGTTTTTCACGACCTACATTCTCAAGCGCACATTGTAGTAAAGAAATTGAAATATCTTCCAGCCTTTGGTTTCCCCAACTACGATGAAGAAGCAGATGAGCTGAAAGTGCGGTTGTTCCTTCTCCCTCTGTGCCATATCTTCAAGTAATTGGGCACAGAAGTGGAAGAAGATGTGGAGAAGGATGGAAGGAGATGTAGTGTTGGAGTTCCAGCAACAGGCCCTACCGTGAATAGACAAGAAAATGAATCGACCACAACAGAAGTTACAGAAGGTGCAAACGGTTGCTTTTCTGCATTTGTTTGAGGCAGTTTCCTGTCAGAAATGAATTGGAAACACCGAAGGTGTAGACCAGGGACAATCAATAGGTAATCCCGGTCCGAATTCTGACCGCGGAGCTTAGACTTCGGGAAGATCAACCAATACAAGACCTTAAATTTTAGTGAATAATTGCTTTCTTCACTACACTATTTTACTAATGATTAAACGTAAATATGCTCAATGTCTAATTTAGTGCTGTTATCTGTAAACAAATAAAAACATACTACCAGAGCAATCCGCAGTTAGGTACACCATACCTTTCAACGTGCATTTGTGAATCTCCATTTTCAAAAATGAACTTTATAAAACAACAAATTTAAATCAGGCTTAAAAGACTTAGTGAAAAAAAATAGAGCTGAATTTAAGACAAAATTTTAAGTCCAAAGATAAGAGTTTTTACGCTGAATAATTAATCATTAAAATTAGAGAAATGCATAATTGTGAGTTTGTGCTTTAGAGCTAATAACTGCTTGTTACCTTCATTTTAGTGTTTAAAATATGTTTCAGTTTGCGTAATTTATTTCTATAAAATAAAACAAGCTTTGATTGTTAGCCTTTACGATTGTCTATGCTTAATATTTCATAAATTAAAACTTTTTAAAAATATTAAGTGGCGCTTAACTACAAATACATTTAGTGCTTGTTAAAGTTTAATTCGTGATCGCTAGCGTAGAATATCTACACTATATAAATAAAAAATTATAGTGCGGTGCTCTGTTCTATCTGTAATGGAATGACATACACTATGTGATCAAAAGTATCCGGACACCCAACAAACATACGTTTTTCATCTTTGGTGCATTGTGCTGCCACCTAATGCCTGGTACTCATTATACGTGACCTCAGTAGTCATGAGACATCGTGAAACAGCAGAATGGAACCCTCCGTAGAACTCACGGACTTCGAACGTGGTCAGGTGATTGGGTGTCATTGTTTCAGAGTTTTCCACACTCCTAAACATTCCTGGGTCCACTGTTTCTGATGTGATACTGTAGTGGAAACGTGAAGGGACATGTACAGCACAAAAGCGTACAGGCGAACCGCGTCTGTTGACTGACAGAGACCGCCAACATTTGAAAAGGGTCGTTAAGAGTAATAGGCAGGCATCTATGCAGACCATCACACAGGAATTCCAAACTGCATCACGATCCACTCCAAGTACTATTACAGGCGTGAGGTGAGAAACCTTGGATTCCATGGTCGAGCGGCTGCTCATAAGCCACATAGCACGCAGGAAAATGCCAAAACGACGCCTCACTTGGTGTAAGGAGCATCTACATTACACGATTGAACAGTGGCAAAACGTTGTGTGGAGTGACGAATCACGGTAAACAATGTGGCGATCCGATGGCGGGGTGTGGGTATGGCGAATGCCCGGTGAACTCATCTGGCAGCGTGTATGCCAACAGTGAAATTTGGAGGTGGTAGTCTTTTTTCTGGAGGGGGCTTGCATCCCTTGTTGTTTTGCGTGGCACGATCACAGCGCAGACCTACATTGATATTTTAAGCACCTTCTTGCTTCCCACTGTTGAAGAGCAATTCGGGGATGGCGATTGCCTCTTTCAACACGATCGAGCATCTGTTCATACTGCACGGGCTGTGGCGGAGTGGTTACACGACAATAACATCCCTGTAATGGACTGTCCTGCATAGAGTCCTGACTTGAATCCTATAGAACACCTTTGGGATGTTTTGGAACGCCGACTTCATGCCAGACCTCACCGACCTACATCATACCTCTCCTCAGTTCCGCATTCCGTGAGGAGTGGGCTGCCATTCCCTAAGAAACCTTCCAGCACCTGATTGAAAGTATGCCTGCGGGAGTGAATACTGTCATCAAGGCTAAGGGTGGACCAACACCATATTAATTTCCAGCATTACCGATGGAGGGCGCCACGAATTTGCACGTCATTTTCAGTCCGGATACTTTTGATCACGTATAAGCATACATATTCTATGTCAAGATGCTATTGCACTGCCTTAAACATTTACTCCTAACCAATTACTTATTGTATTCCTACCAATAAGAATTGGTAAAGTGCGAAGTTAAAATAAATATAACTATAGCAGTACACTAAATACAGTTATAAAAGCGGTTGCATATGCACGGAGAACAATCTATAGTAAATGGTATGGAATTCACCAATAATACAACTGCATTATCGATTAATAACCGATAGCTTCGATAGTCTTTGTGAAACTATACTGGATAAGAGGCATATAATTATGTTTACTATTAACATGTAATGACTTTTTTTGGAAATAAGAGTATGCGCAAGCGCATTAAAAATTACACATAATGGAACGCAGCTGTTTACATTGGTACAGACAAATACAGCCCCACCCTCTGCCAGTATGGCTTCCTCTGTTCCTCGAGCATAATTCTAGCCACTGGATTGGCAGCATACTATTACCTTCCTCAAAATATGGACGAACTGCGGAATGATGGCATTCGAAGCTAGCTGTGCATATTCTCACTAGCGGAGTATGTTAAGGCAATGCTTCGTTAAGTTTTGGCGCAAAATTAAATATAATACAGTAAAAACGTAGAAATAAAGACGAGCATTTGTTTTTTGTTCTTTTAATGTACTTAAACCTTGTATTTTCACGCTATACTACGGTTCACTTAATGTCGTTTTCTTATAGCCGTTCAATAAGCTGTTAAAGTTTCCTCTCCGTGTCGCTAATGAAAGCTCTCATATGCAGGATGTATCTTTGTTGGTGTCATATATTTGGGGGACGTGTTCCTGACATCAAAACAGTAAAGAAGTCCATATGTACATGGGTCTGAAAATCAACCGTTTCGTTGTTATAGGGCAAAGAAGATGTATTCCATAAGTAAACAGACGGGTATGCACTACACGTATGGCCGTGCAGACGGCAATGCTGCAGGAGCACGTAAACTTTATGCAGAAAGGCACCCTGACGGGCCGTTACCGTGTGCAAGAACATTCGCACGAATTCACCAATGCTTGAGAGAGAATGGCGCATTTGAGAGGAGTACTAGGGATGTTGGGAGACTAAGAGCGTTACGAGACATTGAGCTTGAGGAACGAGTTCTTCGTGCTGTGAATGCAGACCCATCACAAAGCGCAAGACGTATGGCTGTAAGGGAAAGAGTTAGTCATATGACTATCTGGAGAATTCTGCATGAAAACCTTCTGTACCCGTATCACCTTCAACGTGTGCAAGGATTAAATGAGCCAAGATGACGTTTCTGTCAAGGTATGTTACAGCAGTGCGCTGTGTTCATCAATTTCCTAGCCTGCATCTTGTTCACGGATGAGGCTGGTTTTACTCGCAACGGCATCTTCAATTTTCATAACACTCATAACTGGGCATTTGTAAATCCTAGTGAAGTACGACAGGACAACCATCAACAGAGGTTCTCTCTCAACGTTTGGGGTGGAATCATTAATTATCACCTTATTGGTCCCTACTTCGTCCCTCCGCGTCTGAATCGACAACCATCAACAGAGGTTCTCTCTCAACGTTTGGGGCAGAATCATTCATGATCACCTTATTGGTCCCTACATCTTCCCTCCGCGTCTGAATGGAGGGAAGAGGTTTCACATATCTCCAGATTCTCAGAAATTAGTTGCATCGCATAACTGATAATGTGCCTCTGGACATCTTCCAATGTGATTTTTACACGATTGTGCTCCAGCTCATTTCAATATGATGGTTCCTAAGTTTTTGAATGATCGATTTCCACAAAGATGGATTGGTCGAGGGGCCCTTTGCATGGCCTACTCGATCGCCTGATTTGAATCCAATGGATTTTTTTCGTCTGGGGACATTTGAAGTCCTTGGTTTATGCGACTTCTGTACCTGATGTTGACATTTTGAGAGAACGTATCCAAACTTGATTTGACCAAATACCAAACACACCAGAAATTTTCAACAGAGTACGCCAGAGCATGGAACGCAGGCTTGCATCATGCATCGAAGCAAGAGGAAGCCACTTCGGGGAATTATTGTAACTTTCGATTTTGTGTTGTAACTCTGAAATAAATTACTTTCACACCCATGTTCATATGAACTTTTTTTGCTGCTTTGATGTCAGGAACACGTCCCCCAAATGTATGACACCAATAAAGATATAGCTGTAAATGTCGTAGCTGTCGTCTCCTGTTTAAGGACACAAACGAATAGTTATTCACTCCTTTCTCAAGAAAGCCGAACATTGTTGTAGTTGGATTAGTCTTTCTTTGTGTACCAATCGTAGCAGATCTTTCTTAGATGTGGTATCCGAACCACCCCTTCATTTCACATCGATTACATCATTAATTGGTTCGTGTTTATGTACCGAATTATTTCTCAGACCAATCACATAGAGAACTGATACCTGCTGGGTGGAATCAAAGGTTGGTTACCTGAAAGTGGAAACCTTACGGAGGGAAAAACACTCTTACGATATAGGGGAAGGGGCCACTTGTTATGCACGTCAGTGTATCTCCCCCCCCCCTCTCTCTCTCTCTCTCTCTCCTTCACTTCCTAAGCAGTAACACGGCCAAGGAAAAACCGCTTATCTACCTCTAGGAGCTATAAAGACCGGTTTTGTCATTTGCCAGAAGATTTGTACTTGTCGTTCACAATATATAGCTTCCTTAAATGCGAGCTACTTATGACCTAACTACCTCCATTTATTTTAGGCGGGTTAGACCTTTCCATGAATGGAATACCTAGAATCTAGTCTATTATACTGGTTACCCACGAGAGATAGAGTATTGCATTCCGCTCGAAATTTTGTCGCAGTTCTCAATGGCTAGTGTTATATTATTTGTTGAGAGCCTCTTATTTTATTTTAAATTTGGGTCCTTTGTCCTCCGGCTAACTATTACAACTCAGTCGAGCAAGTGTCTCTAAGCAGGTTGTGTAAACGGAAAGGAGTTGTTACTAAAAGATAACACTCATAAAATAACTTGTTTCTACACTTTTATTGCCGTCACACTTAATTAATAATTCACATATTTAATCTTTATACACGCCTGACTGAAACTGTTATATTTCCGAATGTAATTACTGTTGTATTAGTTGCCGCGTACTTCACATTTTGTAACTAACTTTACGACGTGTACCTCGCGAGAGATTCTTTCAAACTGTATGACGTGCACCTCACGAGAAATTCCTTAGAACTGCGCGACATATGCTTATGGCTCGAGAATATATACTCCTTCTCCCCGAATTGCCTAAACATTATAATAGAGCTGTTATTGTTTACCAAATAGCGCCAACATTAGCGTCTGTTTTGTCAGCGAATCACTGTTATTAACATATATACTGTAGGGAAGATATTCCTTCCATTTCTAAAAAAAAGAATGCACGCTACCCTGACGTCATTTGTTTGTCTCTTCTTAGTGATAAACAACTCACCCCCTCGGTTTATTGTTACCCACTTCCATTGTCAGTTTCAGTGAGGCCGTGTAAACTTATTTCCTAACAATACTTATGGCTAACAAACATCTAAAATCCTGTACATACAATAATATTAATTTACACTACAATCACTCTGGCATTCACAGTGTTGCCTCAATTTGGATATTGAGATTTCACCGGAAAATACCATTTTCCAAGATCTCTGTGTCCCTCCCAAATTTTTTTTTACTAAAAGGCCCATTGTGGTGAGTGAGTGAGTGAGTGAGTGAGTGAGTGAGTGAGTGAGTGAGTGAGTGAGTGAGTGAGTGAGTGAGTGAGTGAGTGAGTGAGTGAGTGAGTGAGTGAGTGAGTGAGTGAGTGAGTGTGTACAGAGCAACTCAAAAGCCAAAAGTCGGATTAATATCAAACTTCGTATTTAAGCTCGATCTCTTTCAGGAATGCAAAGTGAGGATTTTTCACAAAATTTCCCTCACCCTAAATGAAAAAGTTTACAACAAAAGTTACAAACACCTTTAAAATTAAAAAAGATGTCTTTTGTTTTTTGAAATATGTATGTATAAACTTTAAGTAAACCATATGTTAAAAGCTCTCGTGACAAAAGTTTCCTGTATAGATTTTATAAATGATATTTAAGTCGATGTGGTGGGATCTTTTCCAATACCTCCATTTTAAGGCAAATTAACCGAGCGGGATGGCTCAGGCGGTAAAGACTGTGGCCCTCATTCGGTAGGTCCCGGGATTGATCCCCGGTGACAGCCCACTCTGACTCATGGGTTTCTTTCGGGGATTTTTGTCAGAGGAATGCTGGGGTGGTGTCTTTCACCCCTTATTTCCTGTCCCTCCATTCCGTTTCATTAATCATTTCATTCATCCTTCAACCCCTTTGACCTCCTTCAGGGTTGGAAACGTCGGTAATGGAGTACGGTGCAGAGTGACAGGGGAAAAGATGCTCTTTGTGAACTTCCTATGTCCCTCGGCCTTCGGCCAGTTGCCGGCTATAAGGACCACCCCGGGAATGACGTTGGAACCTATGTGGGGTGAGGTACCAGGTCTGGCTGTCCAAATTCCGGGAGGTGTAGGTATATCTGGAAACTGCAGGAATCCTGTTATTGTTGTGCCGTCATTCCTGATTTCGACCGTCCGGTGTCTCGCTTCACCTCATCCCCTCCTCCCGAGGGCACCCCCTCGCAGGGCGTCGGTACAATATCCTGATTCCTGGATCGGTGTCATATCCTCCCGCTTGGTAATCCTAATCTTAAGAGAAATTATGTAAAATGTGTAAGTTTCACAACAGAACCTTCAGCTTTGTCTTTTTATTCTTATTAAAATAGATTCCAACAAAATATGTTGTTTTTAAATAATTGTGAACATGACAATATTAATCTTTTCTGTTATATAATATTAAAACAATAATTAGATAAGAATGTGTATCAAATATTCCTTTTACCTCTAGGAGATGTATAATAAATATATTAAAGTACAGGTAATAAATGTTATGCTTAATACTAAATCAAATAAACGTGTTTTTTCTTTCTCGAAGTTGTAACTAATTGAAATTAGATAATATCTCAGAACATAGCGAATGATAATATCAATAATTATTATAGTGGTGGTGGTGGTGGTGGTGGTGGTGGTGGTGGTGGTGGTGGTGGTGGTGGTGGTGGTGGTGGTGGTGGTGGTGGTGGTGGTGGTGGTGGTGGTGGTGGTGTCTCAGAACATAGCGAATGATAATATCAATAATTATTATAGTGGTGGTGGTGGTGGTGGTGGTGGTGGTGGTGGTGGTGGTGGTGGTAGTAATGTGCTAAATGAATATAGGTGTAAGGCAACAGGATTTTAAATAAAATGCGCTGTATTTCACAACCATCTTGCTCTAATCTTCTTTCATGATATCTGTCAATGAGCCCAGTATTTTGCAAAGGAGCTGTCCCCGCGCCACTGCACAACATCGCTGGGCAGTTGTAAATGCTGTGCTCAAACCTGAACTTCTGGCCAAGTAAACCCAAACTATGGGAAAGTTAATCTCCCTTCTCCTTTAGGAATTGTGTTTTATTTTAATTTAAAATAGCCCACTTATACTTAGACGACCCCAGCATATTTCATTTCCAACACCTAGTGTGTACTTTTAGCGTCTTTATACACCTGAATAAGTTTCTGCGTAGTATACACGCCTTCATTTTTCTCACGTCTGATAACTTGAGTAGTGAATGGGGGTGAAGTTGGAGGTGGGTGTATTGAAGTGAAAGTGCAAACTTCGCAAGGTAGATGGAGGAGCACTGACCTGGAAGATACTTGTAACTGAGGAAACAGCCATACAACTTTCATAAGCTTCCTTTATAACAAAGAATGCAGGTGCATTATTTCTTCTTTAGGGCTCCTATGGTCTAGTCTGTTCTTCTGTTTATTATAAAAGTTCAAAAATGGACTGAGACACTGTCTAACAACCGTAACATGTTTCTCTGTATACGTAATGCAAGATTAAACAAAGTAAAAAGAAGCTACGAAAAAGAATAATAAAAGTAACTTTTTCTGACTACAAATGTAATCCAGGCTAAAAACAAAGAAAAGTTAAGATAAACTCTTAACATTGGAGATATAGATGACTTTCCCAGCTCCACAGTTTATTCTCATGCTTCTCCAGCACACTGCTCATATACAAACTAATTTATCTATATATTTCCTGTTGATTAATAACGATAAATATTCGCTTAAGTGGTATTAACCCCTTAAATAAATGCAAAAATTTCAATATTTTTACTATCGAAATTGAAATGGTTGTTACAAATGAAACGAATGCAGATATCGAGTATCAAAAATGTGTAGTTCAAAACCTATAATCACAGCCTATTTTAAAATTCCAAAGATATTCGTGCTCCAACCAAACTTTTAAGATACATATTGTAGATTATTTTAAGATATAAAATATTTTTATTATAATACTTTATTATAATATTTTGTCATAGATTTAAACAAGTATAAAACTCACTAAAGCAACTTAAATGATTTTAAACTATTTTTTTCAAATGGTTGATGCTGTATGGAATGCCTTTAAATACGGAACCATGCACAGGACTACTTCACATTCTGTGCACATAATTTCCAAAGTTTTTGTGTCGCTGTAACTATCAGGAGTATCACTATCAGAAGATATGCTTTGTCACTACCTAATGAGCACATAGAATGAGTCAAATAACGAGTATTGCACAATAGCATACAGTAGCATTTAAACAAGAAGCTACTTTTGACAGTTCACTCACAGCAGGGAACTGGGACAGGGAGGACAACGTTGTCAGGTTGTATTAGAAAACTATTAAGCAATACGAAATCACGTGTTACAATGTAGTACAACATACATAGCAACATGCTATCCCTCGAAGTTCAACTTGTAGGTGAAGGAAAGGAGGATGTTGGAACCTAACTGGCTAGAACTACAGCCGAGGGGAGGTTACCATGGAAATCATACAGCAGTATATCCCTTCAGCATCTGTAATAAGCTTCTTCTTGTTTAAATAAACTGTAAACACAAAGCAAAAGCGGGAAGTCACTTATTTTGGAGTCAGCTGTATTGCTATAGTTGTGCGTGGAAGCCGCCGTCTGTTACCTGCGTTACAATGCAGTGGGCAATCATGTAACTATATCTGAAAGGACATTTAGAATCGGGGTTTATTTTTATGCACAACAAACTTTGAGAATGCCCGAAAATATGCGGGGTTTTAATCTTATTAGACATAATCTAAAAACAGATATATCCCGGGCTTTTAAGTTAAGGGGTTTATGAGGTAATGCTCTATATCCAAACATGTACTGAATATTTATTTTTAATTTGAAATACAATACATCTCATTTTGAAGGCAACATTTTGCTGGTCATTATAACCCTAGTCATTGTGTTTTTATTCTAGTCATTATTTTTTAAAGTAGCTGATTATAAACAAAAATAATAGCTAAATATTTTATAATATAAAAGAATTCTAGCGAACAACTGCGAATATTTCCGGAATGGTTCATGTAACAAAAAGTATATTTTGATTAACTCTATACGTTACAGAAATCCAAAGTAAGTTTATCTCTCAGGTATATGTAAAACGCTATTGATAAAAAGTTCGGCATATAAATTTTATTTCTCAATCAAGTAGGTACCTAATTTTGTAATAAAATTTCTCGAGTCATTCTTGAGAAAACAAACAATATTGAAACACTTTCCTTGCAAATCGTAATTAATAAAACATTTACTTCATGCAATTTTAAGAAGTACCTTAATATTTAAAATGATGCATAGTTTCCATCCAGCGCTTCTTAATACACACACACACACACACACACACACACACACACACACACACACACACACAGATAACTATATACAAACATGCAGCTGTTCTAAAAGCCTGATATTATTACAATCACACATGCTTTCTCTACACATTACCATATAGTCTTAGATGTTCCACATACAATTCATGAAATATCTGTTTTTTCAATTAACTTCCTGTTGGTTAATATAAATATTCTCCAAAAACTGTTTCACTATGAGATTTGTTACAAGTATGTATAATTCGGCGTATATGGGAGAGAGGTGAGAGCAATTTAAAAATCAGAAGTGCTTCATTCTCATAAATTTATCTAATAATTCTTCCAAAACCTTGTTACAAAATCTTATTTTTCTACCTACTCCATGTTAATCCAGACAAATGTTTGCACAAATGGTTTCATAACGCACTTCTCTGTATCTAAAAGAGCGTAGAGAGACTGAATAGATAGGCAGATATTTAAAGATTGGATGGCTATCTCCTGTGAAATTTCAAACCAATATCTTGGAAATATTGGAAATAAATTTTATTTTTTTAAGGAGATGTATATTTTTCTGTATCTAGGTGTTTTATTTACAATAACACAGCTACAGAGGCATACAACATTCATTAAGAGTGAAGAGGAGTTCGGAGGGTATTCTTAAAGAATTCAATATATAGATTTGATTTATCATGCAAGTGTCTTAGACATATTGTGGTTCATCCAGTTCTTCAACTGTCACTTCTCTAACTTCTCAATGCCACTTCACTGCTTTTTATCTACGGCGATTTCACTGGGACTTAGTTCGCAGTCTCCTAACTAATGTGAACTAGTTCAATTTTCCCATCGCTTCACTTTCCTTGTAGACGTAGCAGCATAATGCCGCACGATGGCCACTTCTTCCAGACGGTGCACTCCCTATGGGGTCGATCTCAACACTTCTACAATTCCTCGCTCCGCAGTAGCACTCGCTGCACGTCACAGCAGTCCTCGCCAACATGCTCGGAGAAACGCACTTCATGTCCAGCAGAAACGCACTCACCAACTAACGGACTGAACCGAATCCTCTCGCGAGAACGCTCGCTTATACAGGATGATAATATTTATTTCATAGAGACTTTGCAAACAAAGAGTATAATAGCATTTTGTTCTGTGATCAGACGTTTTCGAAAAATCAATAGTTGTTTTTCTTCAAATTACATACTTTATTCCACAAGAATTTATGAAGATAATAGTTTGTTAATTGTAAGATGTGTAGACTAACCTGTTTCTGACCTAGTTTTGGTAGCAAGTGTGCGACATCATGCAGGGTATTGAAAAATGAATCATTTTCCGTACATCGTTTCGCAGATGCAATATGGTCGGAAACATAGGCAACGTTGCCAGGTCAAGGTAGACTAATGTGAAAACAGACTCTCGGACGTAACCAAAACAGCATACATTAACTGGGAGGTGCGGGACTAGCGATTTTGTTTTCCAAACAAACACGACGAAAGGATGGTGTAATGTTTTGGGGAAATAAGTGTTTCGCGGTCGCTTACTAAAAAGCACACCATGCTTATGAAGTTCAGTCATTATTACAATAACATGGTATTGAAACTCACAGGTTTACTGATAAAAGAACCCGAGGTGTGGTTAGTGGATAATCATAGTAAAGCACAAAGTTTACGAGATGCCAGTCTTTTCATCTAGCATCTCATAAACCTCAGAGAGCGTGCAGCCAGCACACGAAAGAGAGCGAACATGAAATACCGTCACCGCAGAGGAAGCAATTTTAAATCTTGCAGATGAAGAATTCAGCAGCAGTAGTGGGGGAATAGCTCGCATGGTCGGTGTGTCTCATTGGTTTGTTCTCAGGACGGTGGAAGAAAGTTATTGCGACCGTATCATATCCAACGGGTACAGTGAGGGTCTCACTGCATCGGATTTCGGGCCTAGGCTGGATTTCGTCAAATATGCAACAATTAATTATGGCAACAGCTACCTTTACAAAAATGACAGTTTCATTTTCACAACACCCATACATGGGTGGGAAGAAAACCTTCACAACATCAGAGAGCATCATTTTCAAACGGGATTTGCTGTGAACGTATGGGCTGGAGTACACGAAACGTTTATCTGCACTCGTGAGCCATGCGCCAGCGAAACTGAAACCTCTTTATGCCCTAACCTACTGCTAGTTTTGAAAGAGACATTGCCATCCCCGCTCGCTCCTAGCTACAGTTCGGTTACCGCGCGCTGCAACATGGCAAACCTGTGCGTTTTATGCTCTCGAAAAACCTAAAAACCTCCGCAGAGAAACGCCATAGAAACAATGAAATATACAAAATTGTTCAAATGATATCTGTAACTGGTTTAAAGAAATGTAATGACTCCCCGTCCATCCGGAACTATCTGGAGGTAGGGCAAAGAAACTTCCAGAAAATTCTGGTTATTTATCGATAGCGTTTCCGGTGTTTATGCTGACGAGCGCTACTTATCGTTATTTATCTCCGACTGCCCGGTGCCGACCTCCCGATACCTTGGGTCATAGCCCCTGAGACACAATGATTTTTAACCAAAACATTAGAACCACTTGAAAAATCGTTCATGTAGAGTGTAGTTTTTGCTGGAGGGGGGTGTTCTCTTGAAACTCTTCGTGTCACGTTCTTGGAAGATAATAAACTAAATAACAAGTTTGGAATTTATTCCCATTTCGTTTTCGGGTTATACTGTTCACGTGCAAACAAAGAGGCCTCAGAACTTGCATTTCCCGTAACATCTCTATATGAGTTTTTGGGTGGAATACAACACTTTCTCTACTTAATGTTGGTAAGTGGTACAAAAAGTAAAAATTAATTCGATAATTACTAAACGTATTAATTCAGAATATATCCAGAATATACCAGTATGCTTATACACGCTATACATGTTAATATCAAGTAAATTGCCCGATGATGCTTCAGTCGATTTACAAAAAAGATAATAAACTAAAATAAACCCGACAGCCGGCCTCACGCCCACCTACGCACGGCAGAGGTCGGCGATCACCTATCCGATACGGGGAGAAGATGTGGTCAGCATTGCGCATCCCCCAGCCGGATTGTTGCCTCTCTAGGTCGGGGTCGATGCCTATCGCAGGTCCTCATTTTCCTCACGATGCTGAGTGGGCAGCGGTGCTATACCCGGGACTTAAAAGGAGCTCCAGCCCACTGCGCCACGACGCAGGGAACAAGAGAGATAATAATTACCTAGAAATCTAAGGACTTTAAGAAGCCATAATAAACAATATAAAACATGCAGACTTATAACCACTCCATCTAGGCTACAGTGCGATAGAAAGGTCGCTAGGAAATAAAATCCCGCCCAGCGCCGTAAAATTTGCCTCTTTATTTTCGTCGTTATTCTCGACGTTTTCGCATAAAAAAGGCTCTTTAAATTGTCTGCTCTTTTTCTTCATAGCACCCATTATTCTTTGACTCCTTTTATTCTTTCATTCCGGCGGGAACAAGAGGAAGAAACGTAATGCTCGAGGAGATTAAGGAATGCAATACTCTGTTTTCTATCATTTAGCTTTTTTCCTAGGAGCTTCTGATGTTTCAAATTACCCTACGGAAAGGTTTGCGATACAACAGAAGAACGAAATGCATCTCCAAGAGAAAATTAAACTTGGCGTATGAAGTTATTGCACTAGGAAAATCCAGGGGCGAAGTATTAAGTATGCCTGTGTTTCTGTTTTATATGCTGAATGTTAAGTAGTGGCGGGTGGTTTCTGTTTGCTGAGTGAGCACTGCTGCATATGCCGAATTACTGCAGAATGCATTCATTTTTAGCTGGCATATCAGAGTCTTTCTTCTTTGGAGAGAGGTTCTCGCGTCCCTGTTCCTATTAGCATGAATGTTTTGCGTTTGCTGTTTATCTTGCTATTATCCTCGTGGGTATTATATTTTGAAAAGCTTAGAATTAAATGTCCGTAAAATTCTGCAAATAAAACGGTTTATTATTTCATACAATTGTTTCCCAAATTTATCGATAATTTATAGTGTGAAAAAGATTATTTCTGTAAAAAGGTGTGGATGATGTAATTCCCTAGAGATACAAAGTAATTTGTCTAGGGAAGAAGGTGTAATATTTCGTTAATCTCTTCTAAGCTGGGGGTCAAATTGCAATCTCAGTTGGTGCAACTTGTCTAGGTAAGTTTTCTATGGGGTTATCCCCTCTCATCAGGCAAATTTTGGTTAAATATCAATTCAATGAATCCCTGTCTCATTTGAGCATCAATCCATCCGTTTTATTTACAGTATATGTCGTTAAAAAGGAGGCTCGAAACTTAAGAAAGAGAAAGTAGGATAAAATGCGTTTAATAAAGGAATAATTCACATTCATGATAAAATTAGTTTTCGGATATATTCACAAAATATAATTAAAAAGCGACCGCCATCAGCTCCTAGACACATCTGGACGCCACGCATCATATTGCGACCCAAAGTCTCACAGGCAGCTTTGTTTTCATTTTCCTCCTATTAGCCCTAGCTGTTGCAGAGTTTGGGGTCTGTTGCACAACACTTCTCTGTTTAAAGATAACAGCACAAGTAGTAATCAGAGGTCGGGCTATCGTGGTGGTCACACCTGCAGATATGACTCCGTTGTGAAAGTACGCATTTGATGTATGGCAAGTGTCCCCATCTTGCTACAAACATTACTGCGTTAGTTCCATGTTGCGTTAAACATATGCCGAAAAAAAATTAGCAGAATAACTCCAAAACTAGATATGGCACACCATACTCCCACTTTCACTTAGTGGAGCAGTATTTCATGTATCTCATGGGGTTTACAACAAAACAATATTTCGAATTCTCGGAGCCAGCATCCCCGACAGAAGAAATCATGTCTCATGTGATGTTCAAATTCTTGGGTTATCTTGAATGAAGTCCTGACTCCAATGATAAACTCAAGGTAAACTTCTTAGATAAAAGGCCACGCACATTGTTTACATTTTGCACAATATTTGGCATAGAAGAGTCCTATTTTTTGCATTTCCCAGTTAGATCACTATTGTCAACTTTGTTGATTCTTGTCGCCCTCCAAATTTGATCCTAAACTGGCGCTGCGTTGCAAAAATATGTTGTGACCCAATATGTACAATACCTTTATGTAAACCTAACACTGCTGTTCGTTATAACATTCAAAATCATGCATAAGCGACTAATTATGCTATGCATGTCATAAAGTTTAAGGAAGTGACTTTCTTACCGCCACCTATTTATTCCAGCTATCTGCAAAAGTAAACACATTGTTCAGCTAAAATTCCCCCCTCTAGACTCATCTCACCGCAACTATATGAATGAAATTTAACAATGTCAAATAAATATTTAGTTATTGAGACCAAAGTATAAAAATGCATTCAACTACATTTACTTCAAATTTAAAATACAAAAGCTATGTAACTACCGTATTCCAAATACATCATAGTAAAACTCATTACAATACCTGATTTTGTACCTCGATACGCAGCATTTCTTGAACTTTTGCCACGCAAAAAGCTTATCATACTCTTTCTCATATACTTCCCAAGATTTTGCGGAATTCAAAAATATTCCGTAGCTTTCGCTTCCTCTCTAGTTCCAATAGGAGTTTAATCTAAAAGCTCTAAGGTTTCGTCCCCATATTGATGTCAATAAGTAAACAGATTCCCTTGTGGACGCAATCTTGGAAACAGTGACCTCATTGACAGCACACACATTTCCATTTGCCTTAAACTTATCTATAAACATAAATACTAGTTTATGATAGGATTGTATAAAATGATTATGCTATTGTTTTTGTCGCATATAAGTGTACACTAGTTGCATAAGTTACTATGTTAAGTGAATATGCCATATTTAAGTTTTAAGTTATTTGATCGATGGTGAAATGCTATTGCCAACATTGATAACCTACGTAAGTCAACGTGAATAGCACTTAATTTTAAAAGAAGTCTATAATGAATCAGTCTTACAGTATCTATTTTATCACTAGCTCTCTTGGTTCAGTTCTATAAGTATCAGCCGATGAATGCGACTGCTGCTGAGAAACATCAAATAAAAACCGTCAAGTACAACCCACGGTACATCATTCAGAATATAACTAGCAGCAAATAGGGACTAACAAGATCTTGTAGACTTGATTCTTACCAATGTAGAAGCATATTTGTGTAAGTTAACTACTCCATTCTCTTCAATTGTATGGATAGCTTATGGATGCCTCCTGGCATTATTGCTCTTGAGGTCGATCTTAGAGTTGTTCATGAATATGATACCACTAGCCATGTTCGAACTAAATTTAAATAGTTGAAAGCGAGGCATGGTACGGGGCTTCGTTTATAAACGCACTGATAGATGCTCCTAGCTTGCTGCTCTAAAATAACCCAAAAACTTAGTAATATATTATCTCTCCTATGTTTCTATTGGAAATCCATCAACAGACTAATCTGCAAATACTGATTACGCAAGCAAACATGTGTTACATCCCGCTACACTTATCACGCTATTTCATATGATTCACAATGCAGCTTATAAGTTTGGCATGTGAAACAATTGCGTTTAGTTATGCACGTTATTTGCAGTATGGAGAATAAAATATATACGAGCGATAACACGGTAACAATCTTTATATATAAAATTCTTGATTTTAAACAAATAACATTGGAGGTAAACAAGCATGTTAAATCGTATAGTGTTTTACTCCGTAAACAAAGCTGACATTTTAAAATTTGTTTGTACACACATATTTCCATTACGGAACTTCATAACATACTGAGAGGGGCGTCTCCAGCTGTCTGTTCCGCCTTTGGTCAAGGAGTAGTAGTGGCACCAGCTGGTGTGTGGTTGGTTGTAGAAAAGGAGAGAGGGTGCTCTTGCTTATCGAACTGTCAGTGACTCCTATCGGGATGCGGGTAGAATTTTAGAATTTCCTCCCCACTCTGGTCGGAGCGAAGCTTCGAGAAGGACACTCGGGTATAAAAGGTAGGCTGAAGAGTAGGGCGCCGGGATAGCGCAATGGTTTCGTTTCCGTCTCTCCTCTGAGGGTCCGGGGTTCCATTCCCGGTTCTGGGCTGGCGATTTTAAGTCGGCCCTATCCACTCCTTCATTACTGACCTGCTCATGTCAACGACGCTAAGATGTGTTACACGGTTTTGTTTTTTTCTTCTTTCTTTCATAGGCGGCGCCGTGTTCGAGTGGTTAGACCGCTCGCCTCTCACCGAGGCGGCCCGGGTCCAATCCCAGGGACCCGCATGTGGGATTTGTGGTGGAAAAAGCGGCGTATGGGCGTGTTTTCTCCGGTTTCCCCCGCCATTCATTCCACTAACTGCTCCATCATCGCCTTTCCTTTCATCCATTTCACCATCATTTCGTTTCATCTATTTCCTTCCTCCGATACCTGGCATCGGGCTAATCACCCATCCTGGATATTCTGTCTGATCCACGAGTGTCTGCTCCTCGATGGGCTTCTGACCCCAGGCACCCGCCTGTAAGTCCTGGTGGTGTAAGTCCTACATACGAGGAGGTTGAGCAGTGAAAGAAGAATTATTCAAAAACCAAATTTCGGAGAAGCTCCAAACTTTGTATCTAAGTTTGATGACTTCGCCTCGAACCTTCCAGTAGACAGGAGCTTCTCTCACCATGGGTAGACGAAAGCATCGCAGAGCTGCAGTAGCCGACGAAGCAGACCCGGCAACCGCCGATCTCACCACCGCAGCTGGCACCAGCTCGCCACCAGTGCCTCGTTCACAGTCATCGGTGAACACTTCACTGCGAGCACTAGGCTCCTCACACCACTCTGAAGTCGCTGACGACAAAGCACCACTCAACACAGCCTCGTCTGGGGAAGGCCAAAACCAGCGCAATGGTAACTTCAGCGCTGTGGTTGTGGGCGTTCACCAGCAACTACCAACGCAGACCATCCTAAGCTCCATAAAACACCTTTGGCCATTAGCCTTGAAGGCTACTAGGATTCAATCACGGAAGGGCCCAACACTGCTCGTGCACTTTTCTTTCGGGAAAAGGCTCACTACGACGCTGCGTCTTGGGCAAATGCCTTAAGATAGAGCCAAGCCGCTCAACCTGGACACCACCCTGCCGGCACTGCTGTCTTTACGGGCACACGGATGTACTGCTCCGCCACGGTGCCACTAATGTGGGGCGCCGCTTCTGCGCAACTGCTGGAGACACGACCACTTCACCGGACAAGCTTGTTGTCCGCTACATCCACACAGCTGCTCATCACCATCGCAGCAGAAGGTCAAGGTACCTGCACGGCAGCAGCAGTTGTCACTGCCGCATGACCGCGTCATGGAGAACAGGCCTCCTGCAGTTGGAGACACGAATGAAACCGTCGCAGCCAACATCTACACACAACCTTCGCCTGAAATCTTGCAAAAGCTGGAGGATTAGCAGGCAGAGCTACTCAACATCACTACCAAGCTGGCCTCCTTGGAGGAGGCACTAACCGAACTTAAGGAGGACCGCGAGACGCTGTAGGAAATGCATTCGAAACATCAATTCGATCTACATGCTACACCAACCATTACGGAGTTCACCAATCACTTGGCTGAACTTAGAACAACACTGACATATGTCTTCAAGGATGAGCTTTCGCTCTTCATGAAGAAACTACATAGCCAACAGACTACTGATCAACCAGAGAGTCCGGACGCAGCTTACCGGGGCAGCGCTCGGTACCCAAAGCACTACCACTAGACTTCACCACTCAGAATTTGTATTGGCGGTGAGCTGGGCCTAGTCCAACTTGCCTTCCAACACCTCCTTCACTCACAATTTTCCTTCACAGCTCACTCCTGAATTCCCAAGGACACAAGTAGGGCCTCGGTCATGGTTGCGGCAGCACCTTCCTTCACTCGGTTTAGGCTCTTGTGGCCAGCCAATACACCATCACCTTGAATACTTAGGTGCCTCATCCCCACACATGACTTTCATCCGGTGGAGGCAGTGGGTATGCCGAATACTGGAGATTCATCAGTGCGACACTAGCCGCCGGAGACCCAGAAGGCAGTGTATTGTCGCCGCTTCTCTTCGCGGCCTACATGTCGGATTTCCCTACGGAACGCAGAACTGCTACTTCCAGTGTGCGGACGATGTCCTCATAATGGCTCAGAACAAAACTGCCCGCTTTTGTTTCCCCAACTACGGCGATAGCTCCGAGCCATTAGCAGGTGGAGCGAGAAGTGGAGGATGACCATCAGCCGAAGAAGAGCTCTGCGCTTCTCCTGGAAAAGGTCCGTCGCTGGCGGCCGGAGCGGTGTCTGAGGTTGTGGCGGAGCAGAATACCTCGTGTTACCTCGGCCAAATACCTCGGAGTCTTCTTCGACCGCGGGCTCACTTTCGCTCCACATATCAGGGCAAAGGTCAGTCTCGGCCACACTGCTCTCAGGCAGTTGTACCCTATATTCAAATCCACCATGCCCACATACCTCAAACTACGCCCGTATCGTCAAATCTCTCTCCCCTGACCCTGTGTGGCTGTGAAATCTGGGGATCGGCAGCAGCGACCACCATCTGCAGGCTGCAGGCCGTCCAGAACAGGGCGCTACGGATGATCCACGATACCTGGCGTAGATTCCCATCACATATCCTACACAAACATTCCAAGTTCCCATACATCGTGAACCTGGTGGGAAGAGAACATGCACGCGAAACTCGCTTACCATACCAACTAGCTGGTGCACACCCTGGGTCACTACGAGCACAGGGAACCCAGAAGAAGAATCAGCTACCGGTTACCCAAGGACGCTTAAGGAGCTCGGTGTTAAGGGCGACTACTCCTATCGACCAACAACCCTCAAGTTAAGCAGTGTCGGGCTTGGTCACTAACTGCACGAGTGACCTCTCAGTAGTGATCCGCCCACCTGATAACTTGGACAATCCCCAAACCTCTACCCATATTTCACCTTGCTTTGCTGCCAACCGCCAGTTTAGCTTAACGACCAGCAAACGGCCGCCCAAGTTAAGCAGTATTGGGCATGAGCATCACTTGGACGCATGACCGCCCAAATGGTTCGCTGAGACCCAGCCAATGGAGTGTAGGAAGCTAAACTCCGCCAATGACAAAATATACAAAAGCTTGCGAAAATCCCTATTAAACTTCTATATCGGTAGGTATAGCCGCGTTGCGGCTAGGTACTGTGGCGACCTGCTCTCTTTTGGTGGTTTGCTGGAGGACTTTGTTGTTATTGTTATGTACAATTCAATTGGGGAAAGTTTTCTACGTGAGTAGAGGAGAGTCCTGAGTTCGACAATTTAGCGAGCGACCGAGAAGAGAAGAGATTGAATTGCGCGACTGAAAATTGAAGTGCAACGTTCAGGAAAAACCAAGTGATTGGGAAAGCGCGGTGGAAGTCGTAATACTTAAGGCCCGGCTTGAAGTAAGGGCTCTATAGCATCTACATAACCCACAAGAGAGCGGAGTCTATAATTAGACGTATTCGATTATAAAGTTTATTTTAGGAGAATGATATATAAAGAAACCTTCTCATAAGCTTCACTTAATAATAAATTTCAATGGGATGAACTATTAAGAAATTAGGCCAATTTTATTACCGTTTAATCAATTGCGAAAGTAATAATGATAATATTCATACATCAAAGCGTATATTAGTGTCGTTTTCTGGCTATCATAGCAGACAACACAAGCCTAAGGAACAGGAAGAAATTTGATATTCAGCCAATTACTCATACTTTTAATTTTTCTAACTTGTCAGAAGGAAAGTCAGTTTCAAGTATCGGTTTTGAAAGCATTCCATGAAGATATAAAGAAGGAAATGGGGAAAGAGGGTGACATAAATGTGGAAAGAGAGATGGAGGCTGGAGGAAGGTGTGGGAGATGGAAAGGAAGGGGGGAGTATTTTAAAAGAGTGAGCTCAGCTCTGGATTCTGCTAGTATGGCAGTAAAATGAGGCGGTGTTAGTCTGGACTTGTTTATTTAATAAGAGGCATTCGTTAAGCAAGGAAGGTTACCAACCCAATTATTGAATGAGTAGGCACTAAATATCCTCTAACAATTTGCATTTTGGAATCTATTTTATTTATTATCATTCAGACCCACGAAAAGTCCAAGTGAAAGGCTTTAATAATTATGTTGTTTTATTTTTAAAACACTTCTAAATCGTCCGATGCTTCATCAGCATATTGGCGTTTGTTTAATCCCGAGTTAATGGTCACACCAACAGAGTACGAAGGTAAAGCACCATGTTAAGCTGAAAAATAAACGCAAATGCTACTTTGAAGATCGTTTTAAATTAGCAATATCATACGGCTTTGAAAGTTGTATGCTGGTGACTAAAAAATCGTATTTATGATGTGAAAGGTTATAGTGGATTATTCCATCTATCGCTCTACTGAAGTCCTCTAAGGGTGAATGCATCAAAACCGACAAGTATAAAGTAATAAACGTATAGCAGTGGTTTTCAAATGAGTAATTCAAGCCGTTAACTATTTAACGGTATACACCATTGAAAAGGATTAAGTAATGAAATATAAAACATGGATCCATGCTGCAGCTTTGTTTCTCTTTCAGCTGCATGCAGGCATTGTGATTTCAAAAGCAATTAGAAAATATAACATTAAGTCGTATGTAAATCAACTTTTGTTACATATCAATACTGCCGCTATCGATTCACATGCGAAAACGTATCGTGGCAGTAATAAGAGGTGGTGATTATTACTAATATTATTATTATTATCAAAAATAACAAAAATATTGAATTTTATGGCATGTTTATCGTGTTCGCAACTTCAAACGCCGTAGCTCCGAAAACAGTAACTCCGATGGAAAATTAAATCACACTTGAAAAATTCATTAACGCAGCCTGGACTGCACAAAAAACTGATCTTCGACTTCGGCTTTAAGAGTTTAGGAGTTCCACAAGGTTCCATTTTGGGTCCCTTTCTATTTACTGCTGCAGCAAATTGCTTGGGTTCATTTATTTTTGAGGAAACACACTCAGGGCAATTAAAACTTAAATACAACTTTTGTGTGGTTAGCCAAAAGCACAAAGAGCATAAAGCTACTAATATTAAGTTATATAATGTGCTACGTTATAACCAGACATAAGAATTTCTAAGCATTACAGCCAGGATGAAAGGAAAAAGTTGAAATGTTTCTGGACTTTACGCAGACGGCCCTCATCCCTGGTACAGTCTGTTGGCATTTGCAGACAGCACTCACCAGACTATAGTGTAGATAACTAGAAGCCAACTGCTTAAGAGTTTATGTGCCTGGTTATCACATTATACAGTTAAGCTCAGATATAGGTTTTAGAGTGAAAGAAAATAGCTACTCGTTGGCAAATAGTGCTGAAGAATTTGTTAAACGATGACTATAATATCTTGAAAATACCCACTACAGCGGTATATTGTATAAAAATCTGATGTGTTACATTCACATAATTTTCTCTACCATATATTGTTATTAATAGTATAGAAGCTATTCTTACGAAAGTTTATTTTTCTATTTACTTCATTTTAATTCTGGTAAATTTTTGCAAAAATAGCTACATTACAGATTTCGTTAGGATACAAAGAACAGCGATAATCAAATGTTTAAAACTGAACGCTATACGCTGGCCTTCAAATTCGCTGCAATCGCCAGAAACAACCAAACGTTACGGACTTAAAATGAATGAAAAAGTATTAAACAACTCGAACCATCAATAACGGAAATCTCGGGAGTGGCTGTTGCCACAAAAGAAAAAAGGATTTGAAATAAATTGTGCGTTTTAAAGAGATCCACAATTTTTGTGTGGTACGTTTCCGTCTATCGCTTAACGTTTAGCAGTTACACAAGATTATACAAAATTCCTTCTGAATAAAGAGAACTTCACAGGCTATTCCCAGAAAATTCAAGATCACATTTTATTTGCCATGTAATGATCTTTAATATATGATAGAGGAGTCAAAATCGTTAGAGCAAATTTTTTAGAAAAGCAAAATTTTCTAAAAAATGTTGCATATCAAGGGCAGTCGCATCTACTTGTCGCCTCTTTGGAAGGTACTAAACCTAAATACCAAGTTTGGTATTGAATCGACCTTTTGTCTTTGAGTTATGCAGTTCAAAGACACACACACACGGAACTTTTTCAAAAAATATCTTTTTTGTTTGTCCTCAAACATGTATTTCCGGTGAATGCAATACCTTCCCTGCCTACTATGTACGTGGTAGAGAATGTAAAAATAAAAATATATGATCTTAAGCTTTATTGCTGACCAGTGCTTCCAAATACATACTTATCAGCTTACCCATTTTCAGATATACCGGGTACTTAGAAGGCGATCACAGTTACTCTGAGATGTATTTCCTTAAAGTTGACTTACAATGGTTTCTGTAATTATAATTTACAACTTCTAATTCATATGATTCCGGTCAGTTAAGATGACTGAATTCAGGTGTTCCATTCCACAAAGTATTAGTTATGATTTGTACGAGTTTAAAAGCTCGGAACCGGCTTTTAAACTTATTTCGAGAGAGATTCGCAAACATTACAATTCCAGGCGTAAAGTAGTTCACAGATTAGTAAACAAAGATAAAATGCCTTGAAGGTAACGTAATCTGCTCGCAGAAGAAAGTCTGTAGAGCACTGTACATTTTCTTGAAAATAATCCCCCAAAATCACTTGGAACCTTTCACGGCAAACAATAATTAAATTACCTATGGTCTGTAAGAATGACTATAAATTTACGGAGATTAAAATTGAGGAGTCATTAGAAGTCCAAAAATAAAAATTAATATTAAATCAATAAAACCAAGTAGTCATTAAAATCGAAAATTTGAAACTTTAAATTGAGCTGATAAGCTATGAAGCTATCGTCGATTTCAACTGATGCGTAAACAAGAGTAGAATATTTTTTATGCATTTTGAATACTGAGTAAATCGGAGAATTGACCCAAATCCTATTTCTCTTACAGATACATTGGGTTCTACCCAGGGATATGTTAACACAAAAAAATCTGATGTGCTCCACTCGCACGACTTCCTCTACTCTTATACAAAATATTTTTACAAACGCTTAATCCCCATCTACTTCATATTAATCCCAATAAATATTTGCAGAAACTATCTTATTGCTAATTTTCCTGTACGTGCAGGGAGTATGGTAGGCTTTAAGTAATAGTCAAATCATTTAAGAGCTGATTGCTATGTAAGCATTTCTGCGTTGCTATAACGGATTCCTATTTGAGAAAAAGCACAAGTGTTGGAAAATTCAAACAAATAACAGGGAATATCTCGGATCTGGTTCACTCCACACAAAAAATGTATACGTCATAAATTGTGTGTTTTAACGAGCTCTACATTTTTTGTATATAAACATTTTGTCTCTCCCTTACGGTTTACCAATTATGCAAAAGCCATTCAGAAAGAAGAGGACTTTTGGGGACATTCCCAGAAAATCCAAGATATACATTTTATTTGTCATAAAAATACCTTAAACACACGATATTGTAATCAAAATCGTTATAACCATTTTTGAGAAAATCAACATTTTCGAAAATGTTTCATGTGAAGGGTAGTCTGTGTTGGGAGTTTTGTTGAAAATCTTCGTGTCGCACTCTTGGAAGATAGTAAACTCCAATACCAAGTTTGGTATTTATCCGACTTTTCGTTTTAGGATTATGCTGTTCCCAGGCAGACAGAGAAACACGCAGACATCTTTCTAAAAATGCTTTATTTGGATTCAGGGCAGCTCAAAACGTGTATTTACATTGAAATCTCGGTATAGAATTTTTGGGTGGAATGCAATACTGCTCCTACTTACTATTAGTAGCAGAGAGAAGGAGTAAATAACTGTAGTGCCGAAAAACCTAACCCGCTTCATAAGAAACTACAGAAGAAATACGCAGCAAAAGAAAGGAGCTACTTACTTTACCACGTACCAGTAGTTAAAGTAAGTATTGTATTCGGTATTCCACCCAAAAATTGCATGTCGATTTTTCACCGGCAATCTATGTTTTGAGGGGCTTTGAATCCCCTCAGAAAAACATGTGCGTGTGGGTATGTGCGCGTGTGAACAGCATAACTCAACAACGAAGTGTCTGGTAAACACCAAATTTGAAACTGATGGGACACGAAGATATTCAAGAAAATCCCAAACCAAAATATTATTCACATGAAAATATGTTTGCAACTTTATTTTCTCAAAAACGATCTATCGATTTTTATTCAAAGAACACATGTTTAAAATATTTATATAGCAAATAAAACAAGGTGTCTACGACCTTGAAGGTTTAAAATTCCAACATATTTCCAGTATAGATTTTGAAAAAAATCCAATATTGCATCGACTCATATTGCAACAGTAGGTATTCAATGAGTGTTACGGCTAGCTAAACTTCTTACAGCTGCAAAGCGATGCATTTCATATACACTTCGCATAATAAATCAAGTTTGTTACATGTTAACCGGTGATTTTATTTGTCCCATGATTGTACAAAAATCTAGAAGACTTTTATGCTGAATACTAACCCTTAAATCTTAGAACTGTAATTGCATAAAGCTCCCATGCTATTCATAACAATAGACCAAAAAGTTTGATATTCATAGAAATGGGAATGAAATAACAGCAGATATATTTCTGAATTAGACTCCCCGCCCCCAAAAATCTTAATTCTGGAAATGACAGCCTGTAAAATATTTTAGGGATAAAAGTTTATTCAAGATTATTAAATGGTTGAGTCATTTTTACTTTCTCCACTGTGTTTATTAAGTAGGGAAGTATTGCATTCCATTCAAAAATTCGATGTCAAGATTTCCTCGGAAATATATGTTATGAGGCCCACTGAATACAAATAAAACCTTTTCTGGAAGCATCTCCGTAATTCAAAAACGAAAATTCGGATAAGTACCAAACTTGGTGTTTCGGTTCAATACCTTTCAAAGATGCAACAAGAAGATTTTCAATAAAATCCCCCATCAAGAAACTACCCTTTAAATGGAAGATTTTTCGACATTTTTTATTCTCTAAAAATGACGTAACGATTATGACTAAAATACCATAAATTAAAAATATTTACATGACAAATAAAATGTATATCTTGAATTTTAGGCGAGTAGCCTATGAAGTCATCTCGAAATATGCAGTAACAACTGTTTAAACCCCCTTCACTGTGTTGTATATATACTATTTTTGGTTTTTAAATTAGTAAATTGCATTTCTCACTTGCACTGACTATTTTATAATGTTATAAAAAGAACATTAGCTAGGAAAAGTAATGACAGAACATTTTAATACGGAGACAGTAAAAGAAAACAGAGAAGCTCTGAAAAGAGTTAATGCAGAGGGTTGTTCGCAATCTATGGTAACAAAATTAAGACCCCCTTACCTTATGAAAAACCAGCCTTCACCAGCAGTGATGTTCTATCTGGTAGCCTTTAGCCTGAGCTATAATCTGCAGCACAGCTTCCACTGGAACAAACTGCTACGAAATACAGGGATGTCCAATTTATTCCAATCCTCCTGGCAGCTTTCCAGAGACCATCCAAAGTTCGCGGCCGTCTGCTTCCAAGGGCTCTTTTCAGTAACCCAAATGCACAAAACTCCATCAGTAATGCATCAGATGACTAAACGCGGATGTCGCTGAAGGGTATGGAATGCATTCTCATTTCTCTCTCTATGTTTCCAAAAATTTGTAGGTTGAAGCATACGTATGGCTTGATGCCTCATCCTGATGCAACCAGATTTTATTTATATCTGCACCATAGAAAGCAGGGATTTCTGTATGGAAATTGGTATCAGGACGCTAGTCTGATAATATACCAAGTTAATTTTTATATACACAATGAACGGTTAATTTACCATTGTAGCTGTGCCTTGCTATTACCATGAAACCATTGGATAAATTTTCGTTAGTTTGCTTATACCAACTTTCAAATTATTTCTCCCCTTGCTGGGTAAATATATAGCCCAGGGGTTGTTGCAGTCACTTAGATAAACATATGCCTCATCTAAAACACAACAAACAACCACTTTTCACCAGCTAGATGTCGTTCATAGAGCTTTCTTCTGTTAGTGGCATTTTCTGCAATGTGTTTAGGAAACAGCTTATATCCTCGTCTCTTATGACTAAGGTGTTAACTGTGGTAGCAGAAATTCCTAATTACAGTGCAATAACCCTCTGAGTTGCAGCATTTGGCCCAGAGACATCGGCCTTCACCTTCCAAATTATCTCCGAGGTTCGACTGGTGGCCAGTCCTGGATTTCCCTGTTTCTTGCCCTTTGGAATAAGTCCTGATGTGGTCATACCTTTTTTGTTGAGTGCACAAGAGATCGCTTTCTTGGATATGGTAAAACCACGCCTCTTTCACTGCTTAGTAATCTTACAATACAAGTATTTTGCATCGGAAAGGGCAATAATGTATCCTTATGAGCATGGTTCTATATTGACGCCATTTGATACAGCAAGAACAAAAGCACGCAACTGAGCAAACACAGTGATACACTTACACTGCTGAATTTTCATTCGATTCCACGTGTTTCAGCGCGGAGCTATTGTCTCGTCTGATATTGTTACCATAGGTCGTGAACAACCCTCGTATTCGTCCTGCACCTTCGGTTCCTGCCACTATTCCTCTGAGATGGCTCAACAAATGCAACAACTCCTCCGTAGCCGGGACAAATTTATTATTTGTCACCTTATAAAAGCAGTATATTTGGGGTCACATGCGATTCATCAAATCAAAACAATTATTATTTGTCACCTTATAAAAGCAGTATATTTGGGGTCACATGCGATTCATCAAATCAAAACAACTGCTTGCTTCTGGAAACTCTTGCAACAAAGAAAATAGCAAATTCTCTTACAACTATGTTTCACTAATATTTGAAAAACTTTCGGGTTTAGTGAGACAGGTTCTTCCTACATCCAGGCAAACTGTGTTGCAAAAAATTAGCATAACATTCTCATGTGCTGTTTAGTGCCGAGGTTGACGACTGGCATGCACTGTAAGATTACTATTTCATTTTTGCCTGTAGTTCACAGATGTTTTCTTGTGATTGGGCTTACAGAAGTACTGTAAGCAGAAGTAATGAAGAAGAAGAAGAAGAAGAAGAAGTTTCACTCCTACTTCATCATTGCAAAAGATGTTGCTTAAGCGATTAAAGCAGGTGGTTCAGAAAGAATCCCAGTTAAATAAAACAGTGATTGATGGAAAATAAGGTGGATACACTGTTGTTCAGATATTAGACTGGCTCTCTTTGGACTTTTAATAAGAAAAAGCGTTGACCAAATCACAGTTTCAACCATTCTCCACAAATGTAGAGTTAACTATCAGACATTGTTGAGTGGCCAAGTTGTCAGTGTGAGAATTTGTGATGATACTAACAATATACCACAAGACCTCACCCACTCCAAAAGATATTTACTTTAAGTACGAATATTTTCAACAATGTTACACAGCTGAAACTAGAGATCTGTTTATCTACACCTCAAAACTACTCCCATTAAAATACAAATGAATCAGGACCAAGCAATATGAACATTAAGGAAACCGAAAGAAATGGCAGCTTCAATGGGGAAAAATGTAGAAACTCCAACCTCCACTTATTTAGTGAATCAGGCGTTTTCAATGCATGCTTTCATACATAAAAAATATGGAAAAACGTTTGCCATGCAAAACAATAACTTATTCAAAAATATTTATTTGACTAATCACATCCTCCAAAAGCCAATAATTTAATTTGAAATAAAGCAATGTTATATGGATATTTCATCCAAATTTTCCAGTAGTTAACACAAATTCCAATATGTCCAGTATATAAAAAGTGTTAAAGAATATTTTAGTATACGTAGACACCTTGTAAAACGTACATCTTGAATTTTCTGCGATTAGCCTGTGAAGTCCTCTTCATTTTACAATTTTGTTTAACTAGTACACCATAAGGGACATACAAAAACATACTAAATATAAAATGTATAGCTCTTTAAAATACATGATTTATTTAATAGATTTTTGTAGCATCAGCCAATTCCGAGATATCCGTTGTTGTTGGTTTGAATTTTTCAAAAATTTTATTTCATTTTGTGAAGTACTGCTAACCTTCAGTTGTTTCTCACGATGGCATGGAAACAGCATGAAGGTTCCAAGACCAGGTACATAGCAACCGATTTTTTTAACATTTGGCTATTACTATTCCTTTCGTACCTATTACGAAATGTGTAACGGAAACGTCTATCTCGATTAACTTCTAGTAGATAGAAGAATAAGCGCTTGCAAAAATAGTTTATGTATGATAATTTAATTTTACAACACTTTTGGCTCATGATGGCAGGTTTACAACTTTCTGCCGAACTCTGTCGCGAAGTGTTATATGTTAGCGTCATAATCAATAATCCATGCTCGATCCCCCATGCCTATTACCTCTTGTGTAACGTAATGCTTCATTTAGTAAACAGGTGTCAGAAATGCGTGTGAACAGCCAGTTCCACTAACTACATGAGTAACAGACAGTGAGTTAATCTTATTTATACACAAATATAGTAAAAAACTGTATAATAAAAACATTTCAGATCGAGTTGGTTAAGTAACTAATAAGGCGAATAATGGAATATCCTAATGCTTAAAATGTGCCTTACAATTTTTTTTTTGTAGTGTGTAAGTATAGTGCATGTTACCTTTTCAATTTTGAATGGCTTAACCGATATTTGTGAAGGATGTTAATTAAAATACAGTTGGCTAGGTGCTGGCCTTCTCATCCCAAGGGCGCGGGTTTAAACGATGATTTTTTAAGTGTGCTTAAAAGCGACAGCCCATGTCAGTAGATTTACTAACCTGTACAAGAACTCCCGCGGGACGAAATTCCGACACACCGGCGGCGTTGACATGATGCTGGCAATTGACAGCGTAGTTAATAAACAAAATATTCTTTTTTACCACACATAGACTAGGTTATTGGATACCTTAACATCTTTTTCCAAAGTTGGAGTTGATTATAGTCGATCAAGATGTCAACAAATCGAAATAGCTCGCTTGTCATCGAGCTTACATAAAGCTTATAAAGACAAGTTTATGATGCCTTGTTATTTATAAAATATCTAAAGGATGAAGATTTAAGAGCCCGCCTCTGTGGTGTTGGGGTAGCATGTCTATCTCAAATTCAAGAGGTCCCGAGTTCGAATTTCGGTTAGGATGAGTTACCTTGATGTACTTTTCTTCCGGTAAGATGAATCTCAATAACCTTAAGCTCTACGGATCCCGGGCTAATTTTAGCATCATTTCATCTAATTCACTTATTCATCGACGGATATGACCCAGCCGGTTAAAGGCCGCTAAAATTAAATTTAAAGAAACATTCAAGAAGTTACATCCACGTTTCCTTCCCTTTTTGTGTGCACATGTACAAATTACAGGCATTATAATTATAAATGTTTTGTTCTTGTTTTCTAGTTGCATGGTAAAATAGTCCCAATTGCACATCAAGGAACAAGTTTATGTATTACAGTTTTTCAATCCAGAGGTCTTGGGTTCGATTCTTGACTAGCGGTTTCTCTCTCTCTCTCTCTAACCAAAATCATTATGTCCGTAGAATATGAATGAAAGGAATTGCAGAAATAAAACATTATGCAAGCCCACCTTCCTGGGGTGACAGCGTAAGCGTATTTGCTTTACATTCAAGAGGTTTCGAGTTAGAATCTCAGTTAACGTGACTTATATGGATACGTAATTTTCAGATTTTCCCTTTTTCTCGGAAGATCAGTTTTGGGTACCTTTAAGCTCTTTGGACCCCATCATTACTTTATCCATGACATTCATTCACCGTCAGATATGATCTACTGATCTAGCCGGTTAAAGCAGTCTAAACTTGCTTACAGAAAACATTTTGTTTTACTTTCTATTGACGCCCCAAAAAACTAGTTTGCTAAACATCACACGATACGTACTTTGCATACAGGGAGAGAAATGAATGGGAAAGGAGACAGGGAGAGAAAGAGAGGGAAAATGAGGGAGGAACTGAAGAATCTCCACATTTAACACAGTAACGGAAGCGAAGCAGTGGATTTTTCTAGTTAATATCTTAGATATAATCTCAGGTTAGGTACATATATGGATTTCCTAACTCACGTTGATTGGCGTCTTTGAACTGGCCTGCCGCTGAGAGACAAGCCGAGGTTTCGGCTGCAATACATATTGTTCTCACAAATATATACCCCAAATGTCGACTAGAAATCCAATGAGAGCTTTCAAATTGAGGCAGTATTTCTAACACTTAAATGATTTCAGTCTAATTATATAATATATAAATTCAATAACAGCCCGCCTTAAAGCAATATGTGTATATAACAAGATATAAAAAGTGTATATTACAGTCATTGTAAATGTTTATATTATTGTATGCATGTGTAATAATTTTATGTGAATGTATTAAGGTAATTTAATAATGTAGGAGCTGTGAGAAAAATAGGTTAAAAGTTGCTAACAATGAGGTAACCTTGAGGCAATAATGAATTAGAAAGTTTAAATGCTACTGGTAATTCTTGGAGCAACAATAATGTAATTTTTGAAACAGTTTAATAAATAGACAGTGAACAACCAAAAAAAGCTTTAGTTAAGTGAAGGTATTCTATTGGAGTAGTATTAGCCAATCAGAAACTGAAATATAGCAAAACTTACAAATTCCGAGTTCAGTTGCTTATAGACAGTGTTCCTAACCGGATGCGAAATGTGTCATCGAGAAGTTTAATACGTATTCAGTGTGAGTCGAAAATAGTTTACGTGTTACAAAGTGCAAGTAATTAACAAACGAATCTCACAGCTCTCTATATCAGTGAAGTATTATTTAAATCGTGTCAAGCATTAATAAAAGGAGTGAAGTAAAATTATAACCTGTGTAAGGCTACATTCTTTACTCGTACCACTCCCTGCTAAGACATCCATGTCTCTAAAAATAAATGCTGACGCAGCCGAGGCAAATATAAATATATCATATTTAAAGAAACAGACAAATTGCAAGGTTAATATATTTAAACTTGGGGCAAAGGCCACCGGAAAGCATATTTGAGGCGAAGGCTACCGGAAACCTTTTACCATACTTGCGGTTGCAACTACTTCAAGTCGGCTCCCCAACAGTCGAAATATAATAAATCTTCAAACTGACTTTCCATTAGCAGCAACAAAACTTTCTTCAAATTGGCTCCCAAAGCGTGGGGTAAATAATAATATAAACAACTTCTTCAAAATTCTGCCTTTTAATTTAACAATAATTTACGTATAGAAATATTATTGTTATTATTTCCTTCATCAGTAATGTTTAAATCAGTGAAGTTAAAGCTTAATTTTCTCGAGCTCCTTTGTTCATTAATATAAAGAGTTATACACTTTAATTTTAATTGACGGAAAAACTTAAGTTACTTTGTGTAAGTGTGCTAATTAAAGGTATTTTCTCAAAGAAGATAGAAAGCGACTTATAATGAAAGTCGACAGTGTAGTTACCATAGAAACGGGGAGATGTTTACTGTGCGCATTAGCGTCTACTATGCTGCGAGTGTTTACACGGCAGATGATGAATAATTTTACGGGTTCTCTTGCTTGGAGCGAGCCACATGATGCTCATAAAGGAGCTTACTCCATCCCTCTCGCAGTTTAAATTTCTTTCAAGGCATTAGCATACGCTCACAGCATAAGCAACCACATTAAATTTGTCAAAACCATTCTCCATTTACATAACATTTATTTACAATCTTCCGCGTCCCAAATTCGCTGTTTTCTTAGTGAGCGCTACACTGCAAGAAACTAACAACTTCCTGGCTTTATCGTCTTTTGTATTTGTTTACTAAGCTTTGTTTCAACGTTGTTGCTTACTGCCCTTTTATTTATTTTTTTATTTGCTTTCCTAGAATTTTGTCTTGGTATATTGAATACTGCCTTATTTAGTGAAATCTGCTCAAAGAAGTGTCTGCAAGTTGTAAGACATTAAAAATCCTATACTTAACACAGTAAAATTCTGCAAAAATTTTAGAATTCAAAAATGTAAATGGGAAGAAGCCCTTTATATTCAAAACTGCACCAACATTTCTGAGTAAAAGTAAAAAAAGCTGATGTGTTACATTCATATGACTTTCTCTATCCACTATCGTTTACTTTCCTCTAAACCACTAACAAGAGGAAGAAATGTTGCATTCCACCCGAGAAGTTTATATCAGATTTCACTGGAAATACAGGTTTTGAAATCCCTGAATAAAAAGATCTGATGTGTTACACTCACAAGACTTCCTCTACTCTTGTACTCAATATTTTTACAAACGCTTATTCTCCATATGCTTCATTTTAATCGAGATATCTTATTGCTAATTTTCTTGCAGATGCAAGGGGAATTGGTAGGCTTTAAGCGATAGTCAAGATATTTTAAGAGCTGGTTGCTAATTGGTGTATTCTATTCTCTTTGAATTACCAGGACAAACAAAATGAAAAACGAATTCCAATTTGAGAAAAAAGTATTAAGTATTGGAAAATTTAAGGGAATAACAAGCAATATTTTGAAAATGGTTCACTCAACAAAAAAATATGTACTACAGCACAAATTGTGTATTTTAACGCGATCTACATTTTTTTGTGTAGTAACATTTTGTCTATCTCTTATGGTTTACCAGTTATGCAAAAGTCGTTCACAATGAAGAATACTTTTCGAGACATTCCCAGAAAATTCGAGATGTACATTTCATTTGTCATGAAAATATCTTAAACATATGATATTTTAATCAAAATCGTTAGGGCCATTATTGATAAAATTAAAATTTTCGATAAATGTTCCACGTAAAGGGTAATCTGGGGTGGGGGATTTTCTTGAAAACCTTCGTGTCGCATCTCTGGAAGATACTGAACCCAAATACCAAGTTTGGTGTTTATCCGACTGTTCGTTTCTGAGTTATACTGTTCAGACACACAGAAACACAGACGCACACACACACACACACACACACACGGACAGTTTCAAAAAATGCTTTTTTTGGATTCAGGGGGTCTAAAAACATGTATTTCCGGTGAAATCTCGGCATCGAATTTTTGGGTGGAACACAGTACTCCCCTACTTACTGTACGTAGTAGAGAAAGTAATAATTTGCAGAAAAGGTCAGTTTGTGTGTGTGCGTGTGCGCGTGTGCGTGCGTGCCGGCGTGTGTATGTGTGTCCTCGAATAGTATAATTGAAAAACAAAGGGTCGGTTGTATTCAAGTTCAAAATGTCACACGAAGATTTTCAGGAAAATTTTCGCAATCAAAACTACCGTTTATATGGAAAATTTTTTGATTATTTTTTATGACTGGCGGTTTTCATTAAAATATTTTTATTAAAATATTTCACATATTTGTGTGACAAATGAAAGGTATATCTTGAATTTTCTGCAAATAGTCTGTGATGTATTCATTATGAATGGTTTTTATATAACTGTTAAACCGTAAGAGATTGTCAAAATCTTACTATACAAAACGTGTATATCTCGTTACAGTAGACAATGTATGTCAAATAATATATTTTGTGACATCCATTTCCAACATATTTGTTGTTATCGTTTAAATTCTCAAATACCTATACCTTTTTCAAGTGGTGAGTCACTACTTAGTCAAATGTGGACTTGGGGATCGCGGAACTACTAATCATTCTTTGGGAGTACATATAGTCAATGTCATACAGGTAAGATGACATTAGTTACGTAGCCACCTTCCTGTGCCATCTTTTTATTTCTATTATATGCTCTGAAGGTGGAACTTTGGGTCGTGGTATTGAATTTCCAATCTAAACTGATGGAAACAACGAAAAAACTAGTTAGATTGGTCGGCACAGGGGATTTGAACCCGTCACCTCCAGAATACGAACCACAGACACTACCACTAGAGGTATATTGCTCGGTAAAAATGCCGGCCAATTGCGGTCACTGGAGCGTATATTTTCGGCGCTCTGCCAAGCCGAGGATCGAGGGTTCGAGTCCCGCCAGGGAATACATGGGGTAGACAAAGAAGAAAGAGTTCTTAAACTGAACAGACACTGTATTAATATTGTTGGGCCACCTTTTGCTTTCAAAACAGCTTCAACCCTTCTTGTAATTGATCCATGTAATGCATGAACACTTTCTAAGAGGTATTTAATACCACTCATGAAGAACTGTTTCAAGCTTCTTAAGGGATGAAGTAGGAGGAAATACTGCCCTTACTCTCTTTTCCAACTCATCCCACAAGGCCTTAATGCTGTTTTATATCTGGAAATTGAGCTGGAGATTGTTTTAACTTCTTCTGCATGCTCTTCAAACCACTATCCTATGCATCCAGCAGTATAAACATATTGCATTGCCTGAAGGAAACAATGTTTACACCATAGCGTGAACATGGTCCCCAAAAATATCTCTGTAGTCATCAGCAGTCACATTATTAGTCAGTGTGATGATAGGACTGTAACGGGAAGTATTCCCGTCTTCCATCAAATATTCACGAATAATTGTAAATTAACTATAAAGGGGTATGAAACAACAAGATACAGAATTCTGGAGAGTTTTGCGTGGGACAACTTCTCCCCTTCTTAGGGAACAATCACGGTCAGGCGAGGGTGAGATGTCTTCATATTCCTTTACTAATTATCCCCCTCTACCCCGCCCCCGTAACACTGATCCTAAACATCATTAACTTGCAAGATTTAGCATATGCCTACGGAGTTACGCCATAAATGTTAATTATAAAATGGGCTCTGTAAGTCAGAAATTTTTGGAAAACTGGGTGTAAAGTACTTCCCTTACGGTGTAGTAGTGCGCACGTGATGAGGTAGGAGCAAACGTCCTCTCTAGGAAGAGAGCGCCATAGATGTACGTACCTGACTATTATCTTTAAATAGGACTAAGCCCTATGACCTTCCCTTCAAATAAGCACAATAAAACCATCTTGAAAACGAAAGCAAGTAATACACATCAACCTAAACTTTAAATTTCTGTTTACAGATGCGATATTTTCTCAAACCTTCCATGTTCTTAAAAATTGGGAAAAATTGTTTGACGTTAAATTGTGTGTTTTTAAGATTTATATACTGAAGTAGTATACAGTGCGGGCCTTTCAAACATACCGGCGTTCTAGCGGGCCTATGGCACGCATTTACCGAGGAACCGACTGCTCCTTCACGGGAAAGAAAAAAATCAATCATCACGCAATCGGCCAACCGCTCAGTGTCTTTTAATCTCTTGTTGAAAAACGCAAGTTACATTAAATACCCTGTTTACAATGGTACGGTACAGTGTCGAGCAATGAATGGTATGAGTTTTATCTGTGGGGGGTACTTGAAACAAGGTGTATGTAAAAAATCCCCAGTCTTCAAGGATTATGCAGAAATGTGATCTTCGCACGCAGAAAGATGGACATCATTTTCAACATATGCTTTGATAAAGGTTAAGATCAATTTTACTTTTATTATTACCTCCTACTGGCTCATTATTTATATGGGGCGATAAGTCCAATCTCCGCCATTCAGCGAACATGGGTTTTTTTCGTATCTGAGGGAGAGCACTCTATCTCCCCAGTAAACTCGCGCCGTACGGCCCGCTCGAACGACGACAAGTTTGAAATGGTTCGCACTGTACTTATTGTTAGAATTTAGGTCAACAGCTTCTACATATTGGTTTTCTTTCAGAATGTTTCCGGACACTCTCAAAATGATAAGGTATCGAATGTTTGTCTTTGGTGTCACATACCGCGACAGTGATTTTTCCTATATTTATAAACTCAAGATGTCTTTCAGGAACATATCGGGCTATTGTACCAGGTCTGCAACACAGTATGTATCAGAGTTTTCATAGGCGCAAATATTCCCTTCTTTGTGCAGTAATGCTGTTATCTCCTCAGCTCAGCTCCTACACACAGGCGTAGGCATTAACAAACTTTTACTTTCAGAGTTCCCCCTTTCGGCTCAGCTGTCACAACTCTCTTTGCATTTTTATTTGACAGCTGAGAATCATTCTTGTATTTTGCTGGTTTTTAGAAATGTTGGCATGTAGCTGCTATGTCACATTTTAATAAAAGTTGCTTCCTAGTCACTTTGATCTTTTGTAACATGACATGTGCTCTACTAGTGGCTGATTCGAAAGTAACTTCTCAGTGATAAGACGCATGCACACGTGAAGTTGACGGAACACACAACCCATTTGGAAACAATAATAATCACACTTCTTCGAGTGTCCTTAAAGCGTTAATGATTAGGGCCCGGATTTGTAAGTACAAAAAATGTACATACAAGTAAGCACATAATATTATAAAAAGAAATGAGAAAACATATGTAGCATTTACATGACTTTATCTACTCGCTCTTCTACAAACCATTCTTTACAAACTCTTACCCTACTATCTACTTATTGCTAACCGAGATAAACGTTTCTTTGTAAATATAGTAGGCTAAAGTGATAGTCAAGTCTATTCAAAGCCCGGTCACTATGTGGTGGCTTTGAAATTCCGTTCTCTTTGTACGAACACACACACACACACACACACACACACACAAAGAAGGAATAACCACTCCTAATTGAGAAAGTTAGAAAGTATTTGAAAACTGAAACCAATAACAAAGATTATGTGCTTTAAGGAGACTTAAATTTGTTCTGTGTTAATATTTTATCTATCTCTTACAGTTTAGCAATTATACAAAATAAATTGAGAATGAAGAGCACTCACAGGCTATCCCCAGAAAACTCAAAATATACATTTTATAGACGATAGATGATTTGTTTGTTAGGTTTTTGTTTAAAACAGAAGAACACGAGTACTAGGTGAATAAAATAAACTTTGAAAAATGAGTTCTAACGAAGATGTTGTAAATGCAGCTAATTCTGTTATAGATAGTTTAATTCCTAATAAATACCGACTTAGGTATTAAAAGAAATGTAAGAAATTTGAATATTGGTATTTGAAGAAAAATGTTCAAAGTGCAACGGAAAATGTAATGCTGGCTTACTTTAGCGATAAAGCTGGAACTGAAAAGTCCAGCTCACTATGGCCCCATTATTCCATGGTAAGGAGTGTGCTGTTCTTGAGAAAGAAGGTGGATATAAGTAAGTACGTGCAGTTGTACGCATTTTTGAAGCGAAAAGATAAGGGCTACCGAAAATGGTTGCATAATAGGAGCTCCATTACGAAACTCTAGTTGCGTAATGAGGTACCGTTAGATTAGGTAGTGAATAGGTTTGCAACTATTTTTTTGTATTCTAAAACCGATATTGCTTAACCAAAGTAGATAAAAGTTAAAATATAGTTACAGTTGTACATGTAGTCATGATTGGCCCTCCACTTAAAGCATTTTAATCAATACATTTTAAAATATTATGTGTTGCATTCACATGACTTCCTGCCCTAGGAGCCACAAGACCTTGTACCTGGTGATTTACTGAGCTGTACTGGTAGAGGTACTCATACCAGAGAGGTTCGTAATGAAGTACCAGACTAAGAAGTGGCTCAAGAGAAAATCCAACCCAAAGGGACTCCCAGTTGGAGAACCTTGATGAACTCTCAGCTGGAAGACCTTCCATGGGCTCTGGTCCTCCCAATCCAAGGTGGGAATGCATCGTGCCGAGGGATAAATGGCACTGGGGTGGTAAACAAAATGCAGTGTCGCGAACGATCTCTTAAGGGTAACAGGCGACACCCTGATGTAATTATCTTCCCAATATATACTGGGCTCTGTATTGGGTGACTTTTATTTCCCTACTACTCGTGGGACCAAGATGGACCAAAATAAAATAAATATTTCCAAGGCGGGTGAGAGAGACTCTCCAGTTGAGAGAAATCTCTCACCTGACAAAGAAAAGTCAAGTGACAGAGACTCTCCAGTAGAGAGAAATCTGTCACTAGATAAACAAATGGGTGCAACTGCATCTCGAATCAATAGAATGCACCTGGACAGCAAGAAGTTGTCAGGGGCAGCTAGAAGAAGAATTAAAAAATATAAAAACATGTGTGAGGGCACAGGCAATGTAAACCCACAGAGTAGAGGGCGAGGGGTCCGTACTGATCCAGGGACTTCTAAAAGAACCAGGACAAGTGTGGATACTCCTCATTCGGATAAAGCCGAACCTGTTAAGAGGAGGCCTACGGGCACTGAACTTGGTGTCACTTACAGGGAAGCTTTGGCCGCTTTTAAGATGGCAATTGTTGAAGAATCCTATCCTGAGAGAAAGCTGATTGGGGAGGACATTCGACCCATTCAGACTGAGATTCTGAGGAAGATTAATGAGACGCCATCTAGTGAATCTCTACCGAAAACTCATGTCGTTTTCTCTACATGATGGGTCTCTGATATATCATTGTGATGATGAGCAGTCATGCAATTGGCTTCAAAAACACATTCAAGGAGCTAAAATCAAGGGGAGATTAGTCCTTAAAGTAGTAGATCCAAAAGATCTACCTAAGCCAGTCAGGGTGGCCCTTAGGACTCGGGACATTACAACCGATGATCCTAAGGTGCTGCTAAGACGCATCCAGAGATTAAACCAGGAGCTGAATATAGAGCATTGGAAAGTTAATGACAAGCAGACAGGACTCCTCTGGTTAGCGCCTAATTTTAATAGTGGACCAAGAATCTGCTAAGAAGATCAAGGAACTTGGCATGTCGGCCTATACCGGGGTAGACAGGGCCCTTTTTAACATCCTGTCTGACACGAAGAGGAAGGCAGAATCAGATAAGGCGAAGAAGGCAGGCAGCGATGGCGGAGATGGTCCGGAGACGATGGAGATAGGGGAGTCTGGTGGATCCCCATCGGGTACTGCTTAAGTAAGTGTTGTGGGTTGAATGCAACTAAGAAAATAGTTCAAATTAACATGCAGCACTGGAAGGGCAGTTTCAGCCATTTTAACTAAGAGACTTCTAGAAGACAATGTTGATATTGTTCTCAGACAGGAACCTTGGCTTTACAGGGGTTCAATTTGAGGGATCAGTTGTACTAAGGGTACTATATACACTATGTGATCAAACTTATCCGGACACCCTCACAAACATACGTTTTCAACTTAGATGCATTGTGCTGCCACCTACTGCCTGGTACTCATTATCCGCGACCTCAGTAGTCATTAGACATCGTGAAACAGAAGAATGGGACGCTCCGTGGAAATCACGGACTTCGAATGTGATCAGGTGATTGGGTATCACTTTTGTCAGAAGTCTGTACGCGAGATTTCCACACTCCTAAACAACCATAGGTCCACTGTTTCTGATGTGATAGTGAAGTGGAAACGTGAAGGGACATGTACAGCACAAAAGCGTACAGGGCCGATCACGTCTGTTGACTGACAGAGACCAACGACATTTGAAGAGGGTCGTAAAGAGTAATAGGCAGACCTCCATACAGACCATTACACAGGAATTCCAAACTCCAAGTACTATGACAGTTAGGCGTGAGGTGAGAAACCTTGGATTCCATGGTCGAGCGGCTACTCATAAGCCACACATCACGCAGGAAAATGACAAACGACGCCTCGCTTAGTGTAAGGAGCGTCAACATTACACGATTGAACAGTGGAAAAACGTTGTGTGGAGTGACGAATCACGGTAAACTATGTGGCGATCCGATGGCAGGGTGTGGGTATCGCGAATGCCCGGTGAACGTCATCTGCCAGCGTGTGTAGTGGCAACAGTGAAATTTGGAGGTGGTGGTGGTGTTATGGTGTTGTCGTGTTTTTCCTGGAGGGGGCTTGCACCCCTTGATGTTTTGCGTGGCACGATCACAAAGCTGACCTACATTAATATTTTAAGCACCTTCTTGCTTCCCACTGTTGAAGAGGAATTCGGGGATGGCAATTGCATCTTTTAACACGATCGAGCAGCTGTTCATACTGTACAGGCTGTGGTGGGTGGTTACACGACAATAACATCCCTGTAATGGACTGGCCTGCACAGAGTCCTGACTTGAATCCTATAAAACAACTTTGGGATGTTTTGGAACGCCGACTTCGTGCCAGGCCTCACCGACCTACATCAATACCTCTCCTCAGTTCCACACTCCGTGAAGAATGGGTTGCTCTTCCCCAAGAAACCTTCCAGCACCTGATTTAAAGTATGTCTGCAAGAGTGAACGCTGTCATCAAAGCTAAGGGTGGGCCAATACCATATTTACTTCCATCATTACGATGGAGGGCGCCACGAACTTGTACGTCAGATGTATGGATACTTTTGATCACATAGTGTATATAGACCTAGTAACAATAATCCAAGATCATGCATTTATGCTAACAGTTGGATAAAGGCATTGCTTCTTATTGAGAACTGTTGCAGGGATGCAGCTACAGTCCAAACAACAGTGGTGGAGGCAGGAGAGAGAAGATTCTTTAATACTCTCTTCCGTTTGCCTCCCTTATGAAGACTTTGGTCCACCATCGATAGCGGTGAGGGACCTTGTGACCCACTGCGGAGAGAATGGAAAGAAATTAATCTTGGGGGTTGATGCCAATGCGCACCACACATTGTGGGGGAGCAATGCTATCAATCCCAGAGGAGAAAAGTTAATGGAGTAATTGATGAGTACAAAACTTAATATTCTAAATCGAGGTAACGAACCAACCTTTGTAACTTTACGAAGGGAGGAAGTCGTTGATATATCGATAGAGACCAATGTTATTGAGAGCCTAATTTCATGGTGGCATGTATCATCGAAGATCAGTCTCTCTGATCATAGATTCATATGCTTCAATCAAAGCACAAGTCACTCTACCAGTGATTTATAGCAATCCGAGGAAAACTGACTGGAACGGATATATCGGCATTGACATCGGGTATCTCATGCAACATCGTTCGATATTGGATGTAGAGTTTGCCGTTGATGAATTACAACAGTTAATTCTCCTATCCTATCATCAGAATTGTCAGCCTAAGGTAGGTTACTCGCCAAGGCTTATGCCTTGGTGGACAAAAGAGTTAAGCAGACTTAGGAAGAAAGCAAGGAAATTATTTAGACTTGCAAAAAGAGTTGGTGATTGGGACTTATGCAGACAAGCCCTCACCAACTATAATAAAGAAATACGCAAAGCCATAAGGATTTCGTGGAGGGAGTACTGCCAGAGGATGGAGAATGTTCCCAGGAGTGCAAGATTCCTGAAACATATGGCAAAGGGTGTTAAAAAATTGTGAGTACTATCAAACAGCCTTAAGGCACGTACACATAGTCTGGTTCTGAGACGCTCCTACAACCTGCGAGGGCTCACTTTCCAGACTTTAAGCTAGACAATGACAGCACTTCTGTGAAGGAGCAAGCAAATCTGGACCATCTTTCTTTGGACAGAAAGGATTGGAACCTCATCAGGAGCGTAGTTAAGGTCACTAAAATAAGATGGATCATTAAGTCGTTTGGACCATATAAATCGGCAGGCCCTGATTTAATCATTCCTGCATTTCTTCAACATGGTATTGTCTCAGTTCAATCCCTACTTTGTAGTATTTTTAGAGTTTATCTAGCCAATGGATATACAGGGTGATTCTAAATTAGTTACCTGATAATAAAGATAAATTATACATAGTTATCTTACGCAGTTTATTTCCATTTCCGTTGCATACATTGACATAACATTAAGTTTTATTTGCAATGTTTACAAATGTTCAATGTGACTCCCTTTTGTCACTTGGCAGAGGTTGTGGAATGGTCAGCTCCAAACTTGCTCTAGCTGTAGACTTCTTTGGACTTCGTGCATAAGTTCTTCTCACGGCTTACACAACGTGGCCTGCAACATGGGGGCGTCCCTGTGCTTTCTCTCGGTGTCCCACATAACCTGTTTATACGAATCGATCATACCATGTTTTGAAAGTTTTCACCTGCGGGGGAGTTTTCTGATACTTTGTACGAAAACGTCTATGTGCGGTAATTTGTGATTTAGTTTCATGAAACCACAGACAACACTGCGCGCGCTCGGCACCGCTGTAAGACTCCATGGCGACTGCTTACTAGCCTCCAGGTGTTACGAGTGCTTCGCATTTTCCCCGCTAGACGAGCAAGCGAATGCATGTAGCGAAGTCTGGCGACCATGTTTAAAACTTGATGATATGACATAAGGTTTGATGAACATCGGAATTAATTTCCGTCAACAGTTTCGAAATAATTCATTCATACTTTCAGGTAACTAATTTAGAATAACCCTGTATGCCTATGGCTTGGAGACAAAGAAAAGTGATGTTTATACCTAAACCAGGGCGTCCTAGTTACGCCCATGCTAAAGGTTTATCGCCCTATAAGTCTCTTCTCTTTTATGCTTAAAACTCTGGAGAGGTTAGTGGTTAGGCACATTAGGGATAATGTTTTAATGCAACATCCATTAAACAAATACAAATTTGCCTATCAAATAGTGAAGTCAATGGAAGTAGAACTTCATCAAGTGGTCTCGAATATTGAAAAGGCGCTTATTACCAGAAAAACAACCATTGGTGCTTTTCTTGATATTGAAGGTGCGTTTGACAGGACATCTTGTGATGTAGTGTCGGGCTCCCATTATGGACACGATGTACCTTCACTCCTTTGTGAGTAGATACGTTTTGTCTTACAACATAGGAGGATAACCATGAATCTATGTGGGAAGACGCTGGAGGTGTCAACGGAGAGGGGCTGCCAGCAGTGGGGTGTTTTATCACCCCTGCTATGGAACCTTATACTGGACACATTTCTTTGTGTGCTCAATAGTGATGGTTACTTCAAAGTTGTTTTTGCAGATAATATTGCAATAATCATAAGAGGCAAATTCCCTCACATAGTTTCTCAAATGCTACAAATGGCGCTTAAGAAAGTGGAAGCTTGGTGCAAGATGAATAATCTAACTATTAATCCAAGCAAAACAGTAGTGTTACCCTTTACCAGGAGAAGCGGCCTTGATTTAATCAGACTCTCTCTCTCCCTTTGGTGAAGTAGTGTCTATTCAAAACAAGTTAAATATCTTGGGCTTGTTTTAGACAAGAAATTTAACTTGGAAACATCACATGGAATTGTGTCTTACCAAGGCCTACAGAGTTTTTTGGACATGTAGAGGTATGCTTGGTAAGACATGGGGTCTGAAACCTAGTATAGTGTATTGGATATACACTGTCATGGTTGAGACCTATATTCTCCTATGCCACACTGATGTGGTGACCTAGAGTTAATTTAAAGGTGTGCAGAAAGGAACTCTGTAAATTACAGAGGACCTTCTGCATTTCAATTATGGGAGCTTTCAAAACTACTCCAACTGATGTTGATTGGGCTCACACCTCTCCACATATGGATGAAGGCAGAAGCCATGATCGCGTATCACCGTATTTGTCGCCAAACTAAAGTGTCTAACACTGGACATATTAATCATCTCAAATTTCCTTGGGACAAGAATGTACAACAGATACTCAACATGAGGACTGACATTCTTGAACCAAGATTCAAGTTTGAATTGAAATTTACGGTCTCCTGCCCACAGCGGGGTGAATCGGAAAGACTGGTAAAACTTCATAATAATAAAGGGCCAATCTGTATACTGATGGTTCTAGAACCAAATCGGGAACGAGGGCTGGGCAATACGGTAATGGCACCAAAATTTCTTATAGTTTGGGTACCTTAGCTACAGTTTTCCAGGCTGAGGTTTATGCAATCCTAGCCAGTGTTATGGAAAGCATTAAAAGGAGATATGAGAATAGAAGTGTTCTTATCATCTCAGACAGTCAAGCTGCTCTTAAAGCACTTGAATCGCCATCAATAAAATCAAAGTTCGTCTCAGAATGCCGGGAATCCTTAATGATACTGGCTGAACACAATAAGGTTCAATTTATGTCGGTGCCAGGACACACAGATACAGCAGTCAATGAGAAAACAGATGAAGCATTCAAGATTGGCAGCGAAATCCCATTTTTGGGTCCGGAGCCTGTACTGGGGGTGTCCTACAGACCAGTGAAACAGGCTATTAAGTGCTGGGCTCAAGCAGAACACAAGAACTACTGGAACTCCATTGAGGGTCGCAGACATTCCAAGTTATTTATAACAGCCAGGCAAAGTACCTGCGCGGTCTTAGTAGAAGATGGCTTGCATGGGCAACAGGATTCATTGCAGGTCACTGTGCCCTAAAATTTAATCTATATAGAATGGGATTGTTTAACAACCCTATCTGTAGTAGAAGGAGATGAGACTGTTACTCATCTGCTATGTGATTGCCCGGCTCATGCGAATCAAAGAGCAAGTATTTTTGACGATCACTTTCCAAAGACAGATGAACTATCGAATGCCTCATTTAGCACTCTGGTTAAGTTCAAAACGAGCAACAGACTACTTAACTGGTGATAGGGGGGATGCGCAATAGATCTCTAAGGTCACAGTGCTTGGGCATAAAACCCACCCTTTTTTAAACTAAAAAAAATCTCAAATGACTTTCTCTACTCTGTGCAAACTATTTTTACAAACGCTTATTCTCCGTCTTCATGTTAATCGAGATAAACATTTGCAGAAACTATTTTATTGCTGTTTTTCTTGAGGGCGCAAGGGAAATATGGTATGTTTTGTGCCGTGTTCCCCTCCCCCTTGATCATGGCTTATGCAACTAGCAGAAATTACCAAACAATGCTTCAGAAGTGATAATGTCATTCATCGACAGAGACAGTTAACATTTGAAGCTTCGAATAACATATCGTCATGCATGACGTAAGTCATCACTCTATAACGTAAAGCATCATGTACAGTTATCATTGGCTGGTTCGCTACACGTCACTGACGCCAGCGCCATTATGCTCGTGGACGACTCCATCAACTCCTGGGCGGGCACCAGCAGTACTCCTCGACCAGGGACGGAGCCGTTAACAACTTTTTTGTGTAACTCACCAAAAGTGATTCTTTCGGCCTTTTCCAAATTATTTTTCAACCTGTTTGGTAAGCTTTGAAATTCACCTTTTAACTCTTGGCGTTTTCTAAGTTCTTTTACGGCAAAAGCATTTATAATTTTGCACTTCATGTAACTTTCCATTGCGTTCGTTGCTCTGTCATAAAAATTCTAAATTCATATGGGAACTTTAAATGTAGAAAAATGAAATAGTACACTATATTGTATCTGAGCAAGCTGTTCAAAGAATTGTTTACGAATACAACAGTTTAAAAGAAATTGTTAACATATGTGCCGGTGACTGCTTGCAATTTCCTAGCTCCTAAGCAATAGTTCCTTTTCACGGCAGTTAATACCTCTGGGTATGAGAAAAACCCAGTGGTGCAGCTTTAAGCGATAGTCAAATCTTTTAAAAGCAGGTTGCTATGTGTAGCATTTCATTCTCTTGCATGTTCAGGGCATAAAAAACGAGTAACGAATTCCCATTTGAGAAGAAGTATTGAAAAATACCAAGGAATATCTCGGAAATGGTTCAATCCATAAAAAAATGCATACAAGATAAATTGTATACCTTCACAAGCTTTATATTTTTTGCGTAGAAAAATTTCGTTTGTCATAAAAATACCATATTGACTTCCAGCATTACCGATGGAGGGCGCTACGAACGTGTACGTCATTTTCAGCCAGGTGTCCGGATACGTTTGATCACGTAGTGTAATTATTAATATAACACCCTTAGTATATAATACATTTCTACGGTAGTGTAACTCTGAAACAGCAGAAACAGAATATCGCGACAGCTGACAGATCTTTTCAGTAGCCTATAAATTTGATATTTAGTTTGTCAATTTCTATATTCTATCTTAGATTACCTGTGTAAATCTCTTCCAAATAGAGGCAAACCATTTTCATAATGTAGGCATACAAGGGAGAGGTCATTAATTCTTGCTTTCTAAACAAATTAATTTCCTCCCTCAAGATGCCTGGTGTATGCAGGGAGTCATTACGACGCGCGCAGGATCATCACATGCGTAACTGCCAACAACCACAAGCACCTAGGTGCTCGTTTGTGGTCCTGAAGCCATGGATATTACTCTGCATTACTATCATCAATAAAACATTGGCTCCAACCCCCTATCATTAGCGGTCCATATTTGCAATACACGCAGCCAATTGAAACTGCTCGCTATCGCAGTCCAACCGCTGGCCGCTCCCAGAGAAAAAAATGAAATGTTAAAGACGAAACTCCAATGCAACAGACCGGATTTAGAGATCATTGCGCTCCGACAGGAAGAGGGGGACGCAGATTTCCTGTGCAGTATGTTATTGGTTCATTTCCTTTCGTTGCCGATAGAAGTGACTTATGTACCGGTTTGAGGTTTGGTTCCGTGTCGCTGTTGAAGTGATTCCTTCGTGAGTGGTGAGTGACCGAGATATTTAACTGCATCTTTTATTCCTTTAACACCAACATACCTATTTCAGAAATGTTCTCTATGTTTCGTCTTTGGTCTTCCTAAATTCCTGTCATTCTCGACTACGACTGAGTTATTACAAGAACAACCAGGTCTGAATTGAAAACTATAGAGTCAAGCTTAATGATTTTTTCTACTAACCTTTTCCATTTTTATATGCTCTATGAATTATTACTTCATAAGATCGTTTATATATCTACGTCATGTTAACTGAGACAAATGTTTGCAGAAATTGTTTCATTATGTATTTCATTGTAGATAGAAGGGGATACAGGAGGGTAAAGTAATAATCAAACATTTTAAAAGCGGGTCGCTGTAGGCTGCCAGATTTTCATACACAAGAAACAATTGAATATTTACTGAACACTTCAAAAAGTATAAACGTATTTAATAATTCAAACCAATAAAAATAAATATCCAGGAAATACAACAAAAAATGTACTTCTACAGTATTAATGTAATAGAATTTTTTCATCTGTTGAAATTTTCCAGTTATAAAAACTTAAAAACTTCTTTCAGAATGAAGAAAACCTCATATTTACTTTACACATTTTATATCCCGTAAAAATATCAAATTTCTTAGACACATTTTTGAGAAGATCAAAAGTAACAAAACATTTTTCCTATAAGGATAGTAATGGCGGAAAAGGTTTCTTGAATATCTTCGTGTACCATCTTCAGAAGATGCTGATATTTCTTCGACATTTCGTCTTTGAGTTAGCTCACACACTCGCATACACACCTTTCTGAAAAATTCGTTTTTTGTTCGGGGATACCAAAATATTTATTTCCAGTGAAATCTGGATACAAATTTTGGATGAAATTTAATACCTCCTCTATGTACCATAGAAAAGTGGCAGAGAAGGAAAGAAATATTGAAGGACAGATATACCTATTTTATTACACAGGTGTCGTACTATTTAGCAGCCTACATATATCGATCAAAATTTTTTTCTCTAATGCATGCTAAAATTAAAAATTAAATTGAGTTTTTATTTATGGACGCTCTTTAACTGCTGTTGTCCTTAGCGTCCCATTCTCTATTGGGCGTGAAAGAGCAGAAATTTTGCTCAGAGGTCTCCGTATCAGGCTTGAGGTTCTTTTACGTGCCTAAATCTACGACGCAGGACCACCGCCTTTACTTCCCTTTCGTAGGAAGCCATTCTAAGGATTTTTACGCCCGAAAAAAGAATCCATCGCCCTCCGCCGGGTTTGAACCCGCGACCTCTGGAACTAGAGGCTACCAAGATAACTTATAGTATATTAGGATTACGGTACAAATCAAAATAGCTTTTTTCAAGAAAGCAATAATAATAATAATAATAATAATAATAATAATAATAATAATAATATGTTTTATCCGAATCTCTGTTGATCATCAACCAAATAAGAAATATTCTTCTAACTTCAAGAGTTGTTTTGAAAGGTTGGATGCAAACTCTTTTATATGTATTTTAGGGTGTTCACTACTCCGGAGAATCCAATAGTATTGCCTAATCCGTGTTCTTTTCTTTCCTTTCCTTGGTCCGTAAGCACTTTGCAACTCGCTATCCGCTACACGTATGGATTTAAAATCTTTCACCCACGAGCTTAGTAAACAATTTGGCAACAAGTTTCAAATTCGAAATAAAATTAACAGTAGCTTATTTGGAAGGCCTCCTAACCTGAACTACATTTAGAATTGTTTCACAAAATATTGTTCAATACCAGAATACAGACACACGGTGTTGCTAAGACGCTCAAAATTTAACGCAAGGCATAGGTTTACCACCTTGTTTATAACTGCAGGAATTGAAACTGTTAGTTTAGTTAACATGCAGTTCAAATACATACTTCAAAGAATACTGCTGTTATCCCTGGTAAGATTTAGTAATACACGGGAAACATATTTGTGGAAAAATAGTCACACACTAATTTTATCGGTTGTTTCAGAGCCACTTGGTGTTGGTTTATGGTTAAACTTGCCACATATCGTTTTTATGATGGCATTCTTTGTTCCCCCTTCATATTGCATCCTGAAAGAACGTATTCTACTTAACTATGCATTATAGTAGCCTAACCATTTTTTCGTACTCTTGAGAAGTTCCTGTTGAGAGCGAACTATGGAAGGTAATCTTCAGTTTGGTATCAGTGTTGCATCATAAGTAATTGTTCGTGTGTAGGACAAGGATTGAAACTACTCCTTGTGGCTTACCAGGAAAACTGCGAGTCAGTTGAGGAATTTTAGAGAACCGGACGGAAACCGGAAGATCCGTGGTTGCATTGAATTTTTCAGTTTGATTCCACAGGGCAACCCCATAAACTATGAACCGGATGCGCGGTGCTCTTTCGGTTCGCGATGGCGGCGCGCGTTGCCGTCTGTCGTTATCATAGAGTGGCGCTGATACAAGAATACAATTTCCTTAACCATGTTTAAAGGCTTTACTTACCAACTTATGAAAAGAGGTGCTGAAACACGCCACCGCCGTTGTCCATACATTTTTGGCACTCTTTAAGAAACCATCCACCATTCGCCTAGTTGACGCTGCGAATATTTCCAGGGTGTGTGGGTTTGTCTTGTACACTTTGTTTTAGTTTATCCCAAATATAAAAGATGTAGCGTTTTCGGTCGGGGAACCGAGGAACCATATATGTCTACTAATAATTCTATCCTGCTCAAACACACTTTCATTATTCTCATCGAAATATTAGCTATACCGGCTGTGACAGAGTCTTATTGAAACAAAAGGTGCGCTCCGTATCTTTTAGTTCTGTATAAAAGAAAAACGGATGCAAAATTGTATTCACGTACATGGGAGGGTCAACTGTTGACTAGAAAAACATGGGCACCATAATTCCTTCTCTGCACCACAAATCAAATTTTTCCTCCTGGAGGGGTTCCTCATGAACAATATTAGATTTGTCAGTGCTCCAATAACAATTATTTTGTGTACACATATCCATGAAGGTGGAACCAGGCCGAGAAAAATAGTAAATATGGGCCTAGTTTGCCATTGTATACACCATTGAGACTCCACTCACGTATCTACAGGATAACCTGGTTGAAGAGCATGTGCCGCAGTTGTTTTATATGGTTTTAACTTCAACAATTGAGTAACTTTTTGCTCAGAGCTATACGAAGTGCTTGTCTGTTGTGAAGGACGCCTAAGTGATTCTTTAAGTCACCAAACAATGACCCTGCGCTGTCTGTTAGATTTCTTAGACTGAACACTATCTGTGGCGTGAAATTTACTACATATTATGGATTGTTGTAAGGCCTGGAACTTATACGTACCTTTCAATCCATGTTGTATGTTCTTTCCAGTTACTTCTGCGAATAGTGCCCCAATTAAACAATATATAGCTTCACGTTTTAGAATAATATATTTATTTTTCTGATCAAAGACGGTTGGTATTACGAATAACTACGTGAAGAAACACTTGAATCCAGTCTATTAATAGGTTGTCTCATAAGTAAATGCCGGATTTAGGTTTCGTGTTTTCTAAGATATAATTGGTTTTCTTTGGTTCGCCAAAGTTATTTACAGGATGTCATGGCTAGTATTGCATATAATGCGAGAATGTCACTTGTCAGTTATTAATACACAATCACAAAATGGAAGTTACAAAGTTTGAGATCAGAGTCCTTCTAAAGCACCACAAGAAACAACATTATAAAGCTGCTGCCGCGGCTCGAAAGTATGTGAAGTGGAAGGAGAAGCTGCCGTTAATAAGCGTGTGGCACAACGTTGGTTTCAACACTGAAAAAGAAAACACTAAAGGTTTACCACTTTCTGGAAGACCAGATTTAAATAATGGAATCTAAAATGAGAATAGACAGGAAGATCTCAAAAGGGACCTCGTAAGCAGTCAGAAGAACTTGGCCCATCAAAAGATACCATACACCGCCAGATTAAGAAACTTGGAAAATCAAACAGAGACTGTGGATCTATACGTCATGAATTGACACCTCAACAGGCTCAACGTAGAAGGGATATCTGTCGTCAGATTATCGGTAATCCCATGGATGATAGATTTATCAGGACTATAGTCACATGTGATAAAAATGAGTCTATAACCGCAACCTGATGCCTCGAAACAGTGGTTCAGTCCCCGTCAACCTGCCGAAGTCATCGTTAAAAGAAATCAGTTCGGCCCCAAAATAATGTTGTCTCTCTGGTGGAATTTTGAAGGGGTGATTCACTGGGAGTTAGTTCAAAACGGCATGTAGTCAATGCGGATCTTTATTTTCAACAACTGGAACGAGTTCATAAATTTTAAGCCGGAGATAGCCAGCACTAGTTAACCGAAGTAGAGTTCTCTTGCAGCAGGACAATGCACGAAGAACCATGACAAAAATTCAGGAATTGGAAGAAGTCGAACTGCTACCGCACTCAGCATACAGCGCTGATTTTGCGTCATCATCTGCTTCGACCATGGCGTGGAAGAAGTTTTGAAAACATTGAAGCTGTGGAAGTGGGTCTCGCCGAATTCTTTGCACCAAAGACCAGAGACTGGTATCGTCGCGGAATAATAAACCTCGCTGAAATATCATAGAATCTGATGGTCTCTACATTGAAGTGTGTTTAATTTCTTGTCAGAAAACGTCTCAAATAAGGTTTTGCTTAAAAACGGATATTACTTATGAAACACCATCTATATTTTAGTTATCCACACTGTTCACACTTTCGCATTACTCCATTGTAAAAATTCAGATTGTTCCATTTATCACTTTTTCTGTTGCAAAATTCCACGGTAGCCCATATTCTAGTTATCCATAGAATAAAGCTGGAGTTTCAAATAAGAATTTTATCCATAGGTTTTGCTTAACATTTTTTCATTTATTAACTCATGCTTTATTTAAGGCATTATTATTTATTTGCGTAAGAGTAGTAATTCATATACTGAGCAATTTTCAAGATATTCGTTACATAGGAAATGTATCAATTTGGATAAATTTGGATTTAGATAAGGCTTATTCGAGGCCTTCCTTTGTCCTGAGAAGAAAAAATATTCGGTAAATCCCAGCTGTTCGGATTTCGGGATCATCAACTTCATTCATCATCTGTTTATACCCGAGATGTTATACGGGATGTTAACCCCTCTCCAAAAGAGCAAAAGCTACTGAAAGTATAGGTATACCAAGGCTACGAAACTAGGCAACAAGAAGCATGTGAATTATTCTTACACTTCCTTTTCTCTACTGAATATGCTCGTGACTTGATATCATTGGTGACCAGCGGGTACAATAAAGGGTTGCGGAGAGGTATTTCTCTGCTTTATTAGCACCTACATATAATAATTGCACACTTGCAATACAGAACGCTACTGGTCGACTTGGGATTCCGGTCAAACAAAACCGATTCAACCAGTACTGCAGAATGGGAATTGGGAATGTGACATGTGACTTTTGAGCGAGGTGCGTGAGCTTAATGTGAAACGATAAATCAACTATTTATTTGTTCTATTATTTATATATCACATTTCTTCCTTCTCTTGGTAGTTTATACTAAAAGATTATTTTCTACAGCCTCTAATAACCGGTCATTCCTAGTATTATAGAAAAACAAAGCTATTTTCGATTATCTAGAAAATAATTCTGTTTTATATTTTCTTATACGTCATAGAAGGAAAAGCCTTTATGAGTATTGTGAACAGACATTTGAGGTCTCAGTGTTCACACTTTTGTATTGAATAAACACGTTAATACGAACCTACCTTTATATGCTGAATGTGCTGTTAGAAAGAACCCGTGGTGCGAGAAGCTTTAATTTTGCTAAAGAACTGATGCGTAGTTTCAGTGTGAAATATGCTAGCATCTAAAGCAATTTTCAGAATGACGAGGCGGTTTGTTTTAGCATGAACACGGACTATTCATCAGAGCAGTAGCTTTCCGCATTTTCCATTAAGTAATCAACGGGTTGGGCTCGAGTCAACACACAGTAGGGTCAGTCGGTCAGAACGCTCATCTACATAAAGACACACAAGCTGCATCGTTGAGCCCTTTCAATTTTCTAACGAGGGTAAGAAATTGAAGTGCTCCACATCAAGCGCTGACCCTTCTCTGCCTGTCATCGAGTGCTTCTGATAAAGAGATCCAGACTGCAAAGTGAGTTTGGTTGGCTCTATCCTACATATACTCTGTTTCCTTATGAACCTTGTTTTTTTCACATTATGTGGAAATAATAGATTTTGAAATGTCCCAAAACTTCAACAGCAATAGCCTTTTACCCCGCACATGAACATAGATGCAATAGAATTATAAAAGTTGACAGGAATGTAGGTTATGTCATAGTTGGTTAGTAATCATTAGCTTCGTATGTTCTTTCAAAGGTTGGTGCTGCTGCAATAAGGAATTTTACTGACTGTCCATCCCAGGCAATTTGTAGGCCCGCAATCCAAAAAATGGGAGTCGTGCTAACATCGGATTTAAAATTTTATTTACACTTTCGCAGTGCTCGAAACTTCTGTGCAGCTCTTTTGCAGTTCAACATTTCTGCATAAAAATATTGCTGCATGAACGTTACAATAAGTTGTACAGTCAAGAGAAAAGAGCGGGGTTCTCCTCGCACACTCAAGAAGGAATTATATTAAATAAATATAAAAGTATGTCATTACCTAATAATAATCCCGTGGCGCTACAGTCCATGAAGGGTAGACCTGCCAACCAGACAGGCGGCCTGACGACCATGTACACACAATTGCGAGGATGTGATCTAGGCAACATCACGCATCCCGCAGCTAGAATGTTGGCCTCCGTGGCCGGAATCGCTGACTATTGCAGCTCCTCACTTTTCTCATGATGGTCCTACACCCGGGAGTTAAAATCCGCAATCCTAAGGGTGGTATCGAACTCGGGTGCATTCCGGGACCGAAAAATCCTATCATTTTCATCTATTAATCACATTGGATGGATACTAACAGCCACAATTATAGGATCCAACTTATGAATAATATACTTTTGCGTGAAATTAGGTCATCACGCTCTAGCCCACTGTGCCACGATGCGGTGTCATATGTGTACAAAATATTAGTAAGAAATCATAATAGTGTTTTAATTAACCTCAGTATGTAACAAGACTGAATAAGTAAAAAAAAAGTATCAGTTTGCACCGTTTTGAGTAACACACCTTCGAATGCTCTTGCTATTTCGGGTGCGGAGATTCTGTACTAAGCTACGTTTTGATATCTTACCTTCAGTTCTAGCTTTTATGCTTTCTGCAGTGTCTTCCATGCCTGCAGCATTTAAACATTGATGCTGAAGCAAATAAACCTGCAGAAACTGCAAACATGTATTCTGGCAAAGCAGGGGTTGTTTACATAGAAGCTTATAATCTGCAAGTTGTACAGATACCAAAACTTAAGTTCGGCTGACTTGCACGTCACTTCGTTACATTGACCTTGTGTAGAGGGGCATTACGTACAACTGAATTATGAGAACGTTATATTTATCACTTTAGGCAGATAGATATGTAATATGGGCTCTTGTGCGATGTATTAATTTTAAATGCCTAGTAGAGGTAAGAAGCATTGTTTTTAGTTTCCAAAGAAATACTACGTACCAAACAAACATTCAAAATACAAGTTAAGTACGCCCAGAAGTATTTTGCGCATGAACGCAACATCAAGATACTCTTGATCCATTGTTACTTGACGTGCTCGGAATGTTTCGCATCAATCCTGATTCTTCGTCTGTTACGGATATTGCAAACGTAGCAAGACGCGCTCTCCTTCCCTCCTCTGCCCCTCCCATGCTACATTCATGCCCGCGAGAATTCGCAATGTACTGTTAACAATACATATGCCACCTTACGTGTTAATATATAATTACTGAGGTGGGCGCATTCAATTCATTTTAAAGGAATTCATATCCATAATAGTAAGCATAGTCCTACTTGTCTACATTTTGCTAATGATTATATGTTCCAAAAGCGGAATTTTGAGTAATTGCCCTATGCATGGTGCAGCAAAAACTCGGTAGCATAATTAAATCCGATTGGCTGAAAGATTTGTAGTCTACCTTGTCCTCTATTGCAACATGAAAGCGGGGACAACCCAAAGTTTCGCCTTATACCAGGATGTCCAACAGCGCCGTATTTTACTTGTGTAGATATCCCTTCGTGCGTTAAAAGAGTTGCAGAATACAACGGGGCAAGCCTAAGCAATCGCAGCTCAGTGGGGAACTGGCGCAATAACGTGAGCAACCTTTGTTCTACTCATCTTGCTTATCAACGAAGACGATTAACGGATCGCGCGCTTTGAGAGGCAGTTCCCAGGCTGCACTAGAGCGAACAGTCAGTGATGATACACAAGAACAATGTAAACAGACCGTAAAGGTCTTAGAATGTTTCCCACTTCGATTACAGAGACTTTATTTTCGAGGGAAAAGATTCCCTTTTTAAATTCATAAACAGTTAAGATGCGTTTATTTGACTCTCAGTATCCATTCAAAGCGGTTTTGTTAATTGCGTTTACGCTGTTGTTTAACATTACAGACTATACGCACTGCAGAGTTATTAAAACATTAAAAGACCCTAAAGAAAACTATGAAAACATTAGAGCACGTAATGTGTATTACTGGCTAGTGTTCCCTATTATTATTATTATTATTATTATTATTATTATTATTAATAATAATCGCTATTACGTACTATACATATACTAGAGTAAATCAAAACATTAAAGCGATATAACGCAAACCTTGCAATTACAAGAGTACGTAAGGTGTACCCTGTTATTATTATATTATTACTATTACTATTACTCTGATTACACTGTTCTTGTCTATCATCACCGACTGTACACTCTAGTGTATGCCTGGGAACTGTCTCTCAATGAGCAGCATCCGCTAATCCTGTTCACTGATAATCAAGGGTAGTAAGGATAGCCTCGTATCTCAGTTCGTAGAACACCTACCTGCTGTGTGAAAGGTCCCGTGTTCGATTCCCGACTGGGGTGAGAAGATTATTCCCTATCCTCCCCAGAGTCTGGAGGTATAAATGAAATTATGAATGTGCATTTGATCTAACGAATAAAACCAGAAGTTTACCAGAAATCCAAAGACAAGCGAATATGAGTTAACACAATTGCCTATAGGCAATAGTTAGTTCCAAAGGAAAAGCCACCGATAAGACCACTGTAGTTAAACCTGCGTTTATTTGGAATTGCCCCGTTGAATTCTGCAACTCTTTTATCGCACGAAAGGATATCTACACACGTGAAATACATTAGGGCCACCTGATATATACATGCTAACTGCCCTATCGTAATTCAATGTACTCTCTACAATCTAGGGGTTAATTATGAAGCCGGTTATAAGTACACTCGAATATTAATACAAAATTGGAGTTCTTATTTTGGAACTGTATAATTGAATGATTAGTTTTTCCCTGTCTCTGATCACTAGAACCCATCTCATTATTTACAGCAGACTATGAGCATTTTCTCTGTCCAGACACCATAGTACCTACAATTTTCACCTAAAATTTGCTTACGCCACGTCAAATTTGATATAGTACCCCTTTCGTAGAAGTTCATTCATTGCTGGACAGGCTGTTTTTCTGAAACAAATTGCTCGTTTTAGTGCCTCTGGAATTCTCGGGAAATACCCTTTGTAGCTCAGCATGGCCAGGAAATTATTTCCGCAAAGGACGTATCGAACCACATAGCTCAAGACCTAGGCACACAATTGACCAGAATCTATAACAAAAACGGGTGACATCGTTTGCTGCGGCTGCCCATATATCTGCACATATTTCACAGCGTGTGTACCTATAGAATTATTTATCTCCAGCACGTGTATGATGGAACACAGCGCCATCCATTCAGATTCCTGTGATATCGGTTTGCGACACCAGGTAACGCAGTTAATTATGACCACGCTAAATATATCAGAGGTGTTCCGCAAAATTAATTATTGAACACACAGCTTTAAAACAGCTGCAACTATACAGGGCCACACTACGTTGTTCCAGCGAATATTTTGCAATGTTGTCTACCGTAACAATCCGGGGCATATTTTCATGTGGGTAAAAAGACAGTCTCTAGGACATTTAAGATCTAGAAACAATATAACGGATCCTTAAGTCATTAGAAATCATGATGAAAATCCTTACGATTAATAACCGTTTTAAATACTAACGCTAAGACTAACATTGTATAGAAACAATTTTGTCATACTAGTTAGGTTATAAAAAAAACATACACTTTAGAAACCACTGTATCGTTGAGGGCCACAGTATAAAAGGCTTGGATTGAGAAGACTAATCTCGCATTTAACTAGTGCGGGTGAGGCGCATTGGACATTCATTAAAGTTAGGCCAAGAGGAGAGGTTAGTGTGGGTACCTCAAGCGTAACTTCACCTGACACACCGTATATAGCAATGCTGTTTTGTCGAGAACCTGTTTTTCACACCAGGCAGCACGCGCCACCCGGCTACATATACCCCTTGCCTATCTAAATTTCAGTGAATGGATAATGCCAAAACATATACTTGTGTTAGCGAGCAAATACTTAAATGTTTTATAGCCATATTGGTTATGTATATGGATGTCGCTTAGGGCAACCCGTAAGTGAAATATTTGAAACCTGTAATTGTTTCTCAAACCCTTGAATATTTTAATACAGACCCTTATATCCGGAGTAAAATCAACATTGTCTACACTAAATATTTATTGTTAGTGATTATTTTTATTGCTTAAAACCTGCCCCACACAACCTAATTTTAAACATTTAATTTCTTGATTGTTTTTCTTTCCTTTCTTTTTTTGCAGAAGCTTTTAGTTTTAGTCTTTATAAAACACTTGGTATTTGCTTGATTTTTTAAAAAAAAAATGTTTCCTGTATTAATCATTTCATCATCTTATGTTATGTAATTTATTATTAATGGTGTTTATTTATTGCTTAAAACAATTAACTCAGAAGCTAACAGTTCTTTTTCTTTTTTATTTGTTACATAACAACGGACAGAGTTTGCAGTTTGGGTCATTTATAAAAATAACACTTTTCATTCTGAATACCAATTTTATGGGTACACAGCGAAACTCAAACAATATATAGTACAAAGCTCGATTTTAGACATATATAACCTAAATACAAAAATACAAATATTTTTAGCGCATGTCCCAAATATTTCATTAAAGTTCAAACAGAAAATCACACGCAAGGGATATTTTTATATTAGAATGTGCTTAAAATAATGAATGGGACTTTGAGTTTTACCTTAATAGCACAAGATATTTGCGCGCAGGGTATTTAATGATCAATCAAATCGGTCAAGTGTTATGAAAGTAGAAAGAAAAAATATTCCAGTTCTTCGTTAAAACTTCATGTGCATGTTAAAGCTATGCTGTATACCCTTGTTTTCGGATATCTAGTCAGACTACCCTTCTAAACAGTAACCCTAAAAGCACAAAACTGCGTGGGGCAGCCCCTCGAAAAGGCAGCTATTGACAGGAAGGAAGTATCAGCCCAGATCTCAGATTTGAGACTTCTAAGTCAGCCGGTGGAAGAGGATAAAGAAAAGACGACTTACAAAGCAACAGTTCCATTCTGCAGTACATTGTATAACATCTTTTACACCATAGCATCACTGTGACTTTCCTAGCTAGAAACACGATATTAAAATAATTTGACAACGGAGTGAAACTTAACAATTCTCCAAACAACTTGTCTACCGTTGTTGTTTGTGAAACTGGTCATTTTTTGTAAGGCAACAGTGTTAGAAATCCATAAAGAAATAAAATTAAATCCCTCACCTGCCATTTTCAATGATAACTGGACATCGAATTTTTACGCAAATTAATATTTAGTTTCTTTTACTTGTGATATGGTATTAAGTTTTGTAATATGTTTCATGCTCTTCTGTGTTTGTACGTAACGTTTTACAGTGGTTAATATTGCATATTTCATTATTTTTATATTCACAGAGCACATAATACACATATTTTAAAATATTTAATTTTAAAATTAATATTTAAACACACTGTTTAAATTTTATGTGGAGACACACACAAACTTGACAGTACTTAAGCTGTAAATTTCCCAATGTTTAAGGAACAATGGGAAATTAAAGTTTCATGTTCTATAGACAAGTATCTTCAAGGTTAAAACGTAGTACTTCCTTAAGAAATTTACCCAGAGTTAGTAAATGCTTTCAAATTTTGTTCAATAACGTCTGTGGAATTGGGAGGGTCCTTCTCAGCATACAAACTTGTATTAACGGACAAACGTCATCAACTTACACTAGAGCATTTTGAGAAATGATTGTTTTGTACTGCAAATTAAATTACAACAACTCGGATGATGCCTAAAGAAGAGCTTACAGTACTGCCAAAAAAAAATGTGATGTGTGACTTTCTCTACTCTTGTACAAACAATTTTTACAAACGCTTATTCTCCATGTTATGTTAATGATGTTAATCTTATTGCTAATTTCTTGTAGATGCAAGGGGAATATGGTAGGTTTTAAGCGATAGTCAAAATATTTTAAGAGCTGGTGCTATGTGGCGCATTCCATTCTGTTTGCACGTCCAGGACATAAAAAAATGAATAACGAATTTCCATTTGAGAAAACGTTTTGGAAAATTCAAGGGAATATCAACCAATATCTCGAAAATGGTTCAGTTAACAAAAAAAATGTATATGACAAAAATTGTGTATTTTAACGCGATATGCATTTTTGTGTAGTAAAATTTTATCAATCTCTTATAGTTTACCAGTTATGCAAAAGCCGTTCACAATGAAGAATACTTTTTGAGACATTCCCAGAAAATTCGAGATATACATTTTATTTGTCATGAAAATATCTTAAACATATGAATATTTTAATCAAAATCGTTAGAGCCAGTTTTTAGAAAATTAGAAAATGTTCCATGTAAAGGGTAATCTGCGGTGGGGGGATTTTCTTGAAAACCTTCGTGTCGCATCCCTGGAAGATACTGAACCTAAATACCAAGTTTGGTGTTTATCCGAATGTTCGTTTCTGAGTTATGCTGTTCACAGACACACACACGGACATGTTTCCAAAAATGCTTTTTTTGGATTCAGGGGGTCTCAAAACATATATTTCCGGTGAAATCTCGGTATCGAATTTTTGGGTGGAATACAACACTTCCCCAACTTACTATACGTAGTAGAGAAAGTAAAAAGGCTGTGGAAACTTGCGAAGTGTCGCTACGGCCTCATGCAAGTACACGAAATTAATAGAGCTTGATTCACACGTGCAATACTACAAATCAGACTCGTATAAAACTCTAGCTAAGATAGATATATTACGTCATATAAAATAACCACTGGGGAAGTAATTCAAAAATGGTTTTTCCAAAAACACACAGGCAAATACTCAAATACAAATACTTCGGTTACATGACTTACAAACAGAGAATACTTACCGCTTTATGCCATAGAGGAGTTTCTAGGTTTGAAATTGAGGGTACTAACTGAAGAGACAGTTCAAACCCGACAATCCGCATTTATATTTTTATTCATGCAATTTTCATATAGTACTTTTTATATTTATGCAGATTATAGTTTAGGTCCATATTCATTCTGTGATTCTGAACTATTTATATGCTATTCACGTAAAAATAAGAAAATTATAAAAACTTGATTATTCCACATATCTGAGCTCCTGTCGCTTTTAGAAGTAAAAAACAAAAGAAAGAAAAGAAGAGAGAAACAAATCTAATTGAACTAAGGCAATCAGAAAGTAAGACAAAAGTCTTATGTTTTGTGTGGCTCCAGCTAATGTCTATTAATCTTAGGGACTTGGAACCCACCAGGTTCCTGAAATAATTAGTATTTTCTGCTGGTGATTCATAAATGTCTTCTATAGCACACCAGAGCTGTTCAGCATTAGTGAACCTGGAACACCAAGAAAGCTTCTTTACTTTCGCCCAATTGTATGCGATTCAGAAGTCACGGCATCCGCTCAAAAATGTTCGTGTGATACGAAAACCATCTTTGAACTCTGATCAATGGACCGAGTGGTTATCCTGCTGGAATATAATTATTACTTAGGATAATGCTGTGGGCAGACGGGTGGAGAACTGTTGAAGTATTTCCATATACGTTTCACAGTTCAGGTTTCCATGAACACATGACAAAACTACTGGGCCTTATCGCCAGTAGTTTCAAGCGTTGGCTTGATATATACTCAACTGCAAGGTATAAGCAAGTACAAGTAATACAAATTGTATAACATTATGTTATGTAAATTATATGCAGGTTAAAATGTAAGAACAGGATGTATGATGTAGAAGTGAGAAGAAGGAAAATGCATATAAGGGGTGAGGCAGTATTTTTAACACTTGAATAATTTCAATTAAATTATATAATATGTAAATTCAATAACAGCCCACCTTGAAGCAATATGTATGTAATAATTTATAAAAAATGCATGTAACAGTCATTGCATATACTTATATTATTGTAAACATGTTCAATAACGATATGTGACTGCATTACGTAATTTAATAATGTAAGAGCTGTGAGAATAATAAGTTTCAATTTGCTAACAATGAGGTAACCTTGAGGCAATAATGAGTTTGAGAGTTTAAATTCTACTAGTCATGATTAGGGCAGCAATAATGTAAATTTTGTGACAGTTTAAAAATAGCAAATCAACAGCCAGAAAAACTTTAGTAAAATGCAGGTATTCTATTGGACTAGGATTAGCCAATCAGAGACTTGAAATGCAGAAGATTACGGGTTTGGACGGTTGAAATATGTTTAGTTGCCTACAGAACTTGATAGCAACCGGATGAAAGATGTGTTCTCTAAAGAAATATTATGTATTCGTGTGAGATGTAAAATAAGTATACGCATTAACAAAGTGTAAGTATTAAATAAAAGAATCTCACCGCTCTTGATATTGTGTAGTGCTATTTAATTTGTGTCAAGGATTAATAAAAGGAAGTGATTTAAAGCTTAAAATCTGTGTAAGCCTACATTCTTGTCGCACCACACCCTGATTAAGAGAAACGTGTCTCTAAAGAAATACTGACGCAGCAGAGGCAAAAGCAAACAAACAAAAATAGTTAAAGAAGCAGTTTAATAGCAAAGTTTTTTTTTAAACTTGGAGCGTAACAACAAAAATACATCATCTTCAAATCGCCTTTACATACGTAGCAGCATATTACGTAACAAACAATCTTCTTCAAATTGACGTCCATACGTGGAACTAAATAAACAACTCCAACGTAAAGGCCGGTAAACGTCATCTGCCAGCGTGTGTAGTGCCAACAGTGAAATTCGGAGGTGGTGGTGTTATGGTGTGGTCGTGTTTTTCCTGGAGAGGGCTTTCACCCCTTGTTGTTTTGCGTGGCGCGATCACAGCACAGATCTGCATTGATATTTTAAGCACCTTCTTGCTTCCCACTGTTGAAGAGCAATTCGGGGGTGGCGATTGCATCTTTCAACACGATCGAGCACCTGTTCATACTGCACGGGCTGTGGCGGAGTGGTTACTCGACAATAACATCCCTGTAATGGACTGGCCTGCACAGAGTCCTGACTTGAACCCTATAGAACACCTTTGGAATGTTTTGGAACGCCGACTTCGTACCAGGCCTCACCGACCTACATCGATATCTTTCCTCAGTTCCGCACTCTGTGAAGAATGGGCTGCCATTCCCCAAGAAACCTTCCTGCACCTGATTGAAAGTATGCCTGCGGGAGTGAACGCTGGGTGGGCCAACACCATATTGACCTCCAGCATTACCGATGGAGGGCGCCACGAACTTGTGCGTCATTTTCAGCCAGGTGTCCGGATACTTTTGATCAAGTAGTGTACATTTGCATTCTACTGTGCGGTCCAAATCTCTTGACGTTGCGTGACAACCAATACGGAGTAGCCGCGCGGTTGACAAGCTTCACTTCGCTTCGTCAGAACGTTACGCGTTTGTTATAAATGCTATCGCAATGTTCACTTAAACACTACAAGTAAACAAAAAGAGACAATAATGGAAATCTAATACACAAATAGAGAAATAAAAAATATACCTTTCTCTGCGTCCTTTGCTATTCAACTGGCACAGCTAATGAGATACCCTCGTCCTCGATATTACATTTATCATAAAATTAAAAAACAATGCGCCATACATCTTATTCGATCGTCCAGGTTTGTCACTATCTTAGGTGAGCGAATATGCTTTCTCGGCGATGTAAATGATTTGCTTCCCACACACACGTGAAACAGTTGATGTACTTTTGAGCACGCCTCAGCCGTAAGTTCTTAACATTTCGACAAGTTAAGATTTTTGCGCTTTTTCTTCGTCGGCATACCTTTTAAAGAAATTATACACACTGAAGACAACAGCGCTAATCCTACTGCTATATCCACTGGTACTACAGGGCTTAGTAAGCGACATTTTTATGAAAGAGTTAACTTTATAAACGCTAGGAGAAATCTATCACTGTAAGAACTGGGTACACCACAGATAATTCACAACTGAGTCTTAAGCGTGCTATAAAAAGTGCACCAACAGTGGTTTTGCTTCATCAGTGTTTGTTTTAACCTTGAGTATCGCGTCAATGGTATAATGAAATCCATTGTTGATACTAAAGTTCTATTGGGCTATGCTTTATATAGCTTATTATTACTATTATTTTATTTATTTATTTATTATGATGGGGGATAGTGCATTCCAAGTAACGAGGTGTTGAATGTTTTAAAAAGCACAACACCCTCTTTTCTCGTAACGGATACGTGCTTGATTCTAGGACTCTGCATCATGCAGAAGTAAGCATAATAACCATTAAATTACACTTAATTAATGGTTTTCCAATGGTATTATTCTGTTAAACAAAACCATACATAATATTTATTTTAAAAAAAAGGTCATCTGTGATTTAGTAGAGCTGCACCAGAGGGCTTTGAAAGGATTTTCATGACGAGCTTGTAGCTGTATTAGAAAACCTCGTGGAATAACTTATTTCTAAATTTATTTAGGACATGGAGAATTCCACATTATTAAGTGATAATTATGTCTATTACATAACAATATATAAAGTAACTACGACAGCAATGGATTTATTGCTATTACAAGCATGACTACGACTATAAGTCTCCGTTTAAACATCACGAAAGATAAACTATAAATTAATGGCAAAACATTGGGTGTAAAAATACGATTCTTTTTTGTACTTGTTCAGGAAAACGTCGCCTTTTATCCTAGCTACTTGTTGCTTTTCTGAAATATTAAATACGCATGTGCGCACACGATATTCCAATTAGAGTTTTACCAGCGGCGAACTGTACTGCAGCTGCTCTGCTGCTATTCGCTAGTGCTGTTTTAGTGGACACGCCTGAAACGTCAAGAGATTTGGACCGCATAATAGTGACACGTTGGCTTCGATGAAAGTGGGGAAGTGAATTAACCTGCCCGTCACCTCTCTTTCATCGTCACGGAACAAATAAAAAGGCAAAGGTGCTTTAAGACGCCTCCTATTTATGCTCTGGACAGAAGATAACGATTACCACGGGTACTGCTTTTGTCACTATTGGAATGCTTGAAAACGGAATCGTGTGAATCCCGCTTGAAACCGAAATGCAGATGGACTAAGCCCTGCTTTCAGAGTGTGCTCAATCTTTTGTCCACAACTGTACACTATAAGTACCAAAAAGCATGAACTTAAATAATTTTAGTGCATGCTTAGTGAATATTTTCGAAATTATATTTTAAAGATTTTGACAACGTAAATGCATGTATATTTTAGATACTTTATACACAGAAATCCGATGTCTATTTATAACATATAAATATCTCACATATTTAAGTGAAAAATATGTAAGCTTTGCTCTTTCAAATGGATAATCATTTGTATTAATGATTCAAATGCGTTAAAATGAGCCCTGGGGGAGATCATATTCTCCACTCATGCAAGGCTTTGAAATGTTTCGTTCCATCGCATACATGTATGTGGTGCACCTCTATCCCATAAAAACTATCCGATTATTAATAATCAAGGACAAAATATTTTCTTATTAGGTAACTTTAAAAACCTAATATCACAAAGCAATCCCATGTAAATTGCAATGAAACTTGTTTCCTTAAATACCAGACATATATTTTATGCGTAAATCTACTTAAAATGTTAAAAGTTCTTATTGACTATTTCATTCATAATCAGCGTATTTGATATTAACCAATAAAGTTTAGCGAGGTCAGTCACAACCTTTGAAGGAAGGATACGATTTTATTGGATAAAACGTCAGCTCGTTACTGAATAGCAATAGTATCAGTGTGCAGTGACCAGTAGGCCATATAATGCACATTCAAGCGTCACATTGAAAATAAATTGTGTTCTTGAAAAAAACAAGTGTCCTTATGGTGTTCTGAATTTACCTTACCTTAATTTTGAGGTTAACCATTATCTCTCTTCTACTGTTGCTAGCAGTGTAACACATTCAGTAAAATTGTTCATCCATTTAATATGCCGTGATATCACAGTTGACGCCATTGTGATTTGATTTTAAACAACACAAGTAAGAAAGTAGTTATTATTTATATAATATGTTACATTTTATTCGTGGAATATCTTAATAAATACCATTTGAGGTTATGAGTTGCATTAGATAAATTCGTAACCTCTCATTGGATTACCTAGGATAATTAAACGTCTCACTGATGCCTTATTCACCAATCAAAATCGAACTTAATCGTCAGTTTTAAAGCGTGGTGCTCAAAAGCATACGGCTTTCTCCTATATACCTCTTTTTATTCCTATAATCTCTTCTTCGATTCGACTGGGAATCTAGGAAGCCTATTCTCATGCATTTTCCTGTTCACTAATGGCGGTTGGTACAAAGCTTAAAATGGCGAGATTTGGAGTTCTGCGAATTCAAATATAGAAGAAGCGCTACAAGATCTAAGTGCGCACAACACAAAGAAAACTAAAACTTCAATTTCCAGAATTTTGTACCGAACAAAATTACGAGATTGAACAAACATGTAAAAGCTGAAACAGACAAGCCACTTCAGTGATTAAACTAAAAGTACAAAAAAAGGCACCGTTCTCGCATTGTGTCGTGCTCCACGAGTAGTGGTTACCATGCTAGCTTCTAGTTCCCGAGGTTGCGTATTCAAACCCGTTGGAGGGTGATGGATTTTTTTGGCGTAAAAATCCTTAAATGACTTCCTTCGGAAGAGAAATAGAGTTGTCCCGGGTCGTGGATTTATGGCACGTAAAACAACCTCAAGCCTGACAAAGAGGCCTCTGAGCAAAATTACTGGTCTTCCACGCCCAATATAGAATGGGACCCTAAGGACTGCAGCAGTTAAAGAGCGTCCATAAATAAAATTCAGTTCAATTTGTTCTCGCGTTGTAATTATCTTACCAAATTTCCCTCTTTCTTACGATTTTCTTGGGCAATTCAATTGAGCTTTCAAACTATGCTTGTTGTCATTAGATTATTTCGAGACCAACGGTCAAGTGTCAACATGAGACATAACAAGCATTCATTAACCTGAATTAAATTACCAATAAAGTATTAGCACTCGTGGTATTACCGAAGATAAACAACAAATTTAGTTTTCTTAAACACCACCAATAGAAGCTTTCTTTCCCCTGTAAAACTTTTGATGTGCATACCTGCAATCAGTGCATTGATATCTAAGTTATATTGAGTTAAAATTATTTGAGCATAAGTTTTATCCCCTGAAATATAAATTTTCGAAGTAGCCCTAAGATGTACAGTGTGAGACGCGTGGGGTTCATGGCACTACCCTATAAGAATAATAGTTTAAATCGTAAAGCAAGCCGAGAACTTGCTGCGCTTTGATGTTTCCCACTTTTATTTATTTTTTTCAAACATTGCTTATATTTTGTTTCTTCTAAGGTCATTCTAAGGAATGTATACATGTTTTGCCCTTAGACACAAGCATTAGAAAGCTACAGATAACGCGACAATGGTGCCAGTACGCCTCTGCTCTCTCTGCATGGAAAACTACGGATGGGCTAGGCGGGTGGTGTGTATTCAGGGAGGCAAACACGTCTTAGTTTGCATTCTCTACCTCCGTGGCATACTTGCCAGTGCTAATTTGGAACCCTTCCACTTCATACCAAAGATTGAATCAACCTCTCTAAGTTAGTGGAACTTTTCAAATACAAAGGTAATTGAAGACTGCAATAGTAATTAAGTTATCAATTTAATTATACGACTTTATAGTTACATTTAATTTTTGAAGATTTAAGTTATAAAAAGGTGTATCATTGATTAATTCTCCAAAATAAAGAAACGTTTACTACAATATACTTGTTATTTTTCCTTTGTATAATCTGCTATTAGTTTCTAAAGTAATAACGGGGGCTTTGACTTGAGAAAGCAGCTGAAAGTGTTAGTAGCTCGTTGAACTTTAGGTTTTTAAACTTTGGATTTATTCTATTTTACGGTCAAACTTGCACGTATACTTCCAGACCCTGCGGAGAGCAAGGAATGATTCTAGTTAAAGAAAAATTCGCGATCCTAACCGGGAATCGAAACCGGAACTTCTGCATTGCATTGTATTGTATTCCCATCGTAAACTTATGGTTACTTTCTCTACGCTTACCTTTAGTGAGGCAATATTTTTAACATTTAAATGATTTCAGTCTAATTATATAATATAAAAATTCAATAACAGCCCGCCTTATAGCAATATGTGTAAGTAACAAGATATAAAAAGTGTATATTATAGTCATTATATATGTTTATATTATTGTATACATGTTAATAATGTTATGTGAATGTATTACGTAATTTAATAATGCAGGAGCTGTGAGAATAATAGGTTAAAAGTTGCTAACAATGAGGTAACCTTGAGGCAATAATGAATTAGAAAGTTTAAATGCTACTGGTAATTCTTGGAGCAATAATAATGTAATTTTTGTGACAGTTTATAAAATAGCCAATCAACAACCAGAAAAAGCTTTAGTTAAATGAAGTTATTCCATTGCACTAGGATTAGCCAATCAGAAACTAAAATGGAGCAAAATTTACAAATTCAGATGTCAGTTGCTTGTAGACAGTGTTCCTAACCGGACGCGAGATGCGTCCTCGAGAAATTTAATACGTATTTAGTGTGGGACAAAAAATAGTTTACGTGTTAAAAAGTGCAAGTAATTAATAAAAAAATCTCACAGTTCTCTCTATATCAGTAAAGTGTTATTTAAATCGTGTCAAGCATTAATAAAAGGAGTGAAGCAAAATTATAATCTGTGTAAGCCTACATTCTTCAGTCCCTGCTAAGACATTCATGTCTCTAAAAATAAATACTGACGCAGCCGAGGCAAACATAAATATATAATATTTAAAGAAACAGTCAAAATTACAAAGCTAATGTTTTTTAAACTTGGGGCAAAGGTCACCGGAAAGTACATTTAAGGCGAAGGCTACCGGAAACTTTTTACCATACATGCGGTTGCAACTACTTCAAGTTCGGCTCCCCAACAGTCGAAATATAATACATCTTCTTCAAACTGACTTTTAGCAGCAACAAATCTTCTTCAAATTGGCTCCCAAAGCGTGGGGCAAATTACAATAAAACACCACCATAAAATTTACCTTCTTCATTAGGCAGACAAATACTGCATTCCGCCCAAAAATTCGATATCGGTAAGATTTTTAAGGTCCCCCTTTTAAGACCCCCAGAACAAACAGAAAAAAATTTAGTAATTGGTCTGCAATTGTCATCTGCCTGTCTGTCTAGCCTAACTCAAAATCGAAATGCTTAAAATCCTGTTTTAATATACCAGCATTCAACGGAATCTCCCATCTCGAAGTACCCGTTACATGGAGAAGATTTTCTTCATTGTTTTTTATTTTCGCAAAATGGCTAATGATTTCTATTAAAATGTGATATTCCAGATATTAAAAGAAATTGAAATTTCTGTGATTTTCCTAAGACGTCCACATCATTATTATTAAAATTGTATTACTTAGTATAACTAGAAGATTGTAAAAGACAAAAGATTATTCGAGGTGAAAATGCAGTATTCGGGTCCTCTTAAGTTTTTTCGTAGCTTTAGCTATTTCCGAGATATTTACTGTTACCCTTTTCAGTGTTCCAGCATTTTAGATTTTAGGGAATACCCTTTCATGCGTCGTCATTTGGTTTCTCCTGAGTTCATGAAAATAGCATGTGTATCAAAATGTGCAATAAAACAGTTTACTGCCGTATCAATGTTCTGTATGTTTTGTACTCGTATATCAATTTACTTGTGTTGAAAACATTTCCGCTAAAATGAAAAATGATCAACGGGTAGTAAATAGAAAAAGAAGCTCTGGTATAAAATAATTGTATGATATATATGAAAATAAATCATAGTGGGTAGGGAAAGATGTGTGGTTTTAACACATCAGATGTTGTGTTTTCTTGTTCTCTAATAAACCAGATGATTCAAATTCCCAGCATAATCCCAATTAAAGCTGCTTGTATTTTTAACATTTAGATTTACTTCTATGTGAAGGAAATGCGTGCTAGAAAAAATAATTAATATACCTATAGCTAGACCCCCATGTACTTATGAATGTAAACATTGAATAGAAAATGTAATCCTCATAGCTCTACATAAAGCTAAGCATGGAAGATTTTAAGCCCTATCCCGCCAGTGTTAAATCTGCTAAACCCATAACCCCATTATCTTACAAGGTATCTTTAATTTCTCTCATCTAATTTTATCAAACAAACTTGTTTATTAAGGCCGTATGCACGCTATTAACAATAAAACAGACACCTAACAGCGCATAGAGATTGTTTTTATCACTAAAGCTTAACTTATACCTCCAATAGTATGGGAAAACCGGGTCATTTATACCAGAAAATGTTAAGAAGAAGCTGTTAAAAGTAAAAACGGAGAAAACAAACTAGCATATATTTGTAAAGAAACAAACCACATGGCATGTGTACACAAAAGAGCCATACTTATCAGTAATGCCAATCTGCAGAACGAAAGTTTCCCTACAAGTTGGGCTGACACTAACAAAGTGTGTAGGAGTTTAACTATAAAAAAGTATAATAAAATCGTGAACAGTTACAATAACATTATAAATTTGATCATGATTTTTGTTTTGTTGTGAATTCACTGTACAAAATGACTTATGCCATACCAATTTTTAAAAATATATTTAAAATATAAGTAATTTTGCTACAATAATAACGTATATGTATATATTTTTAACACTTAAATGATTTCAGTCTAATTATATAATATATATTATAATAACAGCCCGCCTTAAAGCAATATGTGTACAAATAACATAAAATGTATATAACAATCATTGTATTAATGTTTATATTATTATGTACATGTATAATAATGTTATGTGAATGTATTATGTAATTTATAATGTAGGAGCTGTGAGAATATAGGTCAAAAGTTGCTAACAATGAGTAACAATGAGGTAACCTTGAAGCAATAATGAATTGGAAAGTTTAATAATGCTACTAGTAATTCTTGGAAACAATAATGTTATTTTTGAGACAGTTTATAAATAGCCAATCAACAACCAGAAAAAGCTTAAGTTAAATAAAAGTATTCTATTGGAGTAGAATTAGCCAATCAGAAGCTGAAATAGAGCAAATTGTACAAATTTAGAAGTCAGTTGCTTGTAGACAGCGTTCCTAACTGGACGCGAGACGCGTCCACGAGAAGTTTAATACGTATCTAGTGTGAGACAAAAAATTCAATACGGTGAGAATATTATAAAGTTTACATGTTTAAAAGTGCAATTAATAAAGAACCTCACAGCTCTCGATATCAGTGAAATGTTATTTAATCGTATGAAGGATTAATAAATGGAGTGATATAAAAATTATAATTTTGTGTAAGCCTACTTTCTTTAGCCGTATCACACCCTGTTTCTACAAAAATTAAAGCTGAAGCAGTCGAGCCAAACCTAAATATATATGATATTTAAAACACAAAGTTGATTCTTAAAGATTGGGGCGAAGGTCCCGAAAAGTAAAGTTGAGGCGAAGGCCACCGGAAACTTTGCACCATACGTGGGGCAGTTACTTCACCAAATTTGGCTCCCCAACAGTGGAACTATCAATACACTTACTTCAATATATAATTAAAGAGAAACTCCAATACGTAAGATTGCATTAAAAACTAAAAATTTATTTTTTGCAATTTTCACTACATTTAGTCTCCTTTTAAACTAAATATGGTGAAACACGTCATCCTATTTGTCCTTAAAGTGAATTTCATATAGGAATAATGGTATTTTGATACAACATAGTGTTGGTGAGAGGTCAAGTGGAATAAAAGCAAAATACTAATAACTTTGATTGACCCAAGTTTAAACTGTAGGTTATTTCTTGGAAATATCATAATGGGGAATCAAATTCCTTTTAAAATATCAGTAACATTTGAAGTTTTATGAATATAGCGCCATAATGAAAAAGCTGCAGGTACGTGTATAGAGCCATTCAAGCGAAAACGAGAAAACAAAGCCCTTGGAAGCTACTAACCGAAGGTTGTTAACTAAGCGACCTGAACAATACGTTTTTTAGAGTACGGTGTCCGGAAGAAGCTTACACAAATTCTATAGAAAGCAGCTGCCAGCTACATAACGATACTGTAATTACATGTCATGGATTGCGAGTAAGATCACTGCCTTCTTTGGGTATTCTATAATAATCTGCATGTCTCCACTTATCTTAATGTTCTCTACTATCAGTTTACGTTGGCAGCTCTGCTTGATCACTACTCAACTGTTTTAACAGCAAAAATATTGCATTTTTCTAGGTGATTTACAGATCAAGTATATTTCTCCACTGTTTATTTTCTTCTTCACAATGTATAGACCCGACCTCGATTACACATATCCCATCCATCCTATTCTTGGTCTTCCTACTTTTCGCTTTTGTTATTTCTTTTAACCTTTTCGTAAATTATCTAAGCGTAAGTAATTTCCAGCCTTTGTTGCATTATACTATTAGCCATTTGTTAATCCCAAACCTTTTAGTGGATGGAATCGATGTATTTCCATTTTTTGCGTTCTCTATCACAGCTATGAGGAAGTATTTCATTCCAACTCAAAAAATCTAATACGGAGATTTCACTCGAATTACCTGTTTCACATGTGTGTGTTTCTGTGTTTGTGTCTATGTGTGTACAGTATAACAAAAAAATAAATGTCAGATAAATATTAAACTTGGTATTTAAGTTTAACATTTTCCCTAGATGTGGCACGGAAGATTTTTCAAGAAAGTAACCCCCCCCAAAGCAAATAAGCCTTAACATAAATGCTTTATTTACTCAAAAATGGCCTTAATTATCGAGATTAATACATCATATATTTTCATAAATATTAAAATCTATATAGCTAATGAATTTACACAGGGAATATCCTATGAAGTCCTCTTCATAGATAGGCAAAAGCTTATTGCATGAAAAAGGTAGATTTCGTTGAAACATAATTTTTAATAGCCGTTTTCAAGATATATGTTGCTCTTGGTTTGCATTTTCCAATATGTTCTTAAGTACTCGATCATCATTCTTTTGTTTTTAGTGAAAAAGTATGGTATTTCAAAGCCAATACAATAGCGACAGGTTTTTAAAGATTTCACTATCACTTCAAATTCCGCTATCCTCTTTCTATCTACTACGAAACCTTACTTAATTATATATTTATACATATTCAATTCATACAAAATTAATATTTATCCAAGGAATTTAAAATTTCTTATGTGTAATGAAACCATTTTTGCAAACGGTTATCTCGATTAACATATAGCTTTTGTAGGAATAGTTTGCAGAATAGACATAAAAAAATAAATGAAAATGGTTAGAGAGAGACATATGAATGTAACCCATCGGATTTGTTTAATAATGAATACACCGATTCCATTTTTCTCTAAGATCAGTGAGGAATGCAGTTGGTCCAAATTTTAAGACAAACTATGAAAAATCAATTATAAATATCCCGACAACACGACAATCTTAACACATTTCTTCTCCCTGTTTTCTCCCACCCCTCTTCAATAGCATATTACCAGCAAGTGGTTTCAACACGGCTCAGTCAAGACTATTGGCCTCTGAAGATTAAAGCCTCACACCTTTGAAACGTAGGATTTAATTTCACTAATTCCTAAGCCATGACTTAAGCGGCCACCAAAGTTTTCTATAAATTAAAGTATATCACATTTAAATTTAAAAAGCATTATTAATAAAGTTAGTTCTAAATTAATCGGAAGCTATACGGAAATCTCTGTGGTTAAAATTAACAAATGGTGTATTTTATTTAGAAACAATCCACACTTTTTAAAAGTAGTATTTACAATTAAACTTTACAGGAGCAAAAATTAATCCTTAAATGAGAATATGCTCTGTATTTTGTATTAAAGTAGTCCGAAATATCGAAGCTCACAGAAAAGTATATATTCATATATGTGTGCTGAATTTAAGCCGTCTATGCAAAGAAGTTTTTAATAAATTTGGTTAAGGGACTAAAGTGAAGAAATTAAAATTAATATAAAAAGTATTTTTAGCTTTAATGGATGCAAAATGGTTACAAAAGCTATTCTATCATAAGAACGTTTTAAAGCTTTAGGAATATGTTCTTTAAGAATTCATGTCGGTATTTTCGCACTAAAATTAAAACACTCAGTGGGTCGAGTTTGATTAACAATTATTTTCACGAGTCTCTCCCTTTAAATAGCTGCTTTAGTTGTGAGGCTTTAAAAATGGGTTACAATGCAGTAAATCCAAGTCATATCAGCGTATTAAAGAGCCAAAGAGTGCATTTTCTCTCGTTTAGACTGATTTTCTGGTGTTTTTATTACTTTCTTCCTTATTTATAGCATGCATAGCGCAAGATTCAAAAGAAGAGAGTCTTTCCTAGAATTAATCCTCATTATTTATAGCTTTGCCTCCGGCTCCACAGTAGAAGAATGTGTACTAAATACACAATACGTATTAATTTACCCTCACTTGCTTAAAACACCCAGCATGGCTAGGAAAACTTTACTAAAACGGAGCTTAATCCTCTTATGTATAACTGGTAAACCGAAAGGGAAAATATAGATATCGTTAAAACACACGATTTATGCAAAATAAATTTTTTGGGGCATTTAACATTTACGAGATACTTTTTGTTATTGGTTTACATTTTCAAATATTTATTCTTTCAGGTGATAAGTCGCTATTTTTTTATTCTCGTGGCTTGCAAAGAGCAAGGAACTTCAAAGCCATCACATAGCGACCGGTTTTAAAATATCTGAATGTCGCATTAGTTACTGTACTTTCTTATACCTACAACGAAATGTGTAAATTTAAAACGAAATTATATCTAGATTAAGAACAAGTAGACAAAATAATATAATACTGCACAAATAGTTTGCAGAACAGTGAGTAGAGAAAGCCATGTGAATGCTGCACATCAAACATTCTATTTCACCTACTTTCTCTTATTCTTTCATTCCCTGCTCTCTCCGTAGTGTATTTAATAAAAGAGCTGCAATATAAATGCTTCTTTTATTTTAGCCATACTTAGGGAAAGCTTAACTAATATAGACTATCGTAATGCAAACCTCTTTCAAGGAGTATTTTCCTTGCTGTTTATTTTCAACTAGTTCTTAATTGTGTCCTACTTTCCCCATCTTCTAATTGTCCTTAAAACGACTTGTTTAAAGCGAAAGTTGTTACGAAGTTTTAAGCGTTTCTGTGTGAAGGAATTAGTTTTTGAAGCTAAAAACCAAGTTTAATTCGTCTCGTTTGGAAACTAAGCATAAAACCACTGAGCCAATGTGGATGCTGGAATTTATACCCTCCTTCTGAAATGGCGAGTTAAATGTACGGATTACAATTTGGCAACGTGCTGCAAAGGAGATGTAAGGGATTCTCCGAGAGAATAAAACCAAGACTAGGCTTAATGTGAGCTGTGAATGCGTTAGGAATGGAAAACGAGCTTATAATGTAACTCGATAGCAGCAGCAGCCTTAGTACATCTTGAAGTGGAAATGTCCAAAAAGAAGAGAACAGGGAAAATCCAGTTTCTACAAGAGGCTGTCTCGCAACCCCATAAGTTCTCTCTTCTGTGGATAAGTTTATGTTATCGGCGATGACATGTGGGCTGTCTTATCCTTAGGAAAACGAGCTCGAGTAATTTTACTAAACGCATTTTCAAACAGCGCCTTCTTCACTGGCAACCACTGTCGCTTGGATTAAACTGTGAAAATCCTGGAATGTAATGACGACAGGAGGCAATCTTAAGAGGATGACTACTGAATTGTAACAGTTATTAACTAACTACTACTGTAATGAAAATGTTACTGTTATTATTAATAGTAATGAAAATGTTTAGGAAAAAATTCAGTGTTTAAATGTTAATACCAAAACTATTAAAAAATTCTGATGTGTTACACTCACATGACTTTCTCTACTCTTGTGCAAACTATTTTTACAAACGCTTATTCTCCATCTACTTCATGTTAATCGAGATATTAATCTTATTACAATTTTCTTATAGGCTAATTTTCTTGAATATGGTAGGCTTTAAGCGATAGTCAAATATTTTAAGAGCTGGTTGCTATGTGGCGCATTCCATTCTCTTTGTATGTCCAGGACATAAAAAAAATGAATAACGAATTCCCATTTGAGAAAAAGTATAAGTATTGGAAAAATTAAGGGAATAACAAGCAATATCTCGAAAATGTTTTACCCAGCAACAAAAATGTATATGACATAAATTGTGTATTTTAACGCGATCTACTTTTTTGTGTAGTAAAATTTTGTCAATCTCATATGGTTTACCAGTTATGCTAAAGTCGTTCATAATGAAGAATACTTTTGGAGACATTCCCAGAAATTCGAGATATATATTTCATTTGTCATGAAAATATCTTAAACTTATGATCTTTTAATCAAAATCGTTAAGAGCCATTTTTGATAAAATTAAAAATTTCCAAAAATGTTCCATGTAGAGGGTAATCTGAGGTGGGGGAATTTACTTGAAAACCTTCGAGTCGCATTTCTGGAAGATACTGAACCTAAATACCAAGTTTGGTGTTTATCCGACTGTTCTTTTCTGAGTTATGCTGTTCACAGGGACACACACAGACACATACACGGACATGTTTCCTTTTTTTTGGATTCAGGGGATCTCAAAGCATATGTTTCCGGTGAAATATCGGTATCGAATTTTTGGGTGGAATATAATACTTCCCCTACTTACTATACGTAGTAGAGAAAGTAATAAATTCAAAAGTGTTGAGGTCACTCCTAAATCTATATTTGAATATCTCAGATATGAAAAAACTGATGTGTCGTACTCACGTGACTTTCTCTAGTCTTGCAAAACCAGTTTTTACAAACACTTATTCTCCATCTACTTCATGTTAATCGAGATGTTAATCTTATTGCTAATTTTCTTTTGGGTACAAGGGGAATATGGTAGACTTTAAGCGATAGTCAAATCCTTTAAGCGCCGGTTGCTATGTGGAACATTCCATTCTCTTTGCATGTACAGGTCATAAAAAAAAGAATAACGAATTCTCATTTGAGAAAAATTATAGCCACTGGAAAATTCTAACAAATAACAAGGAATATCTCGGAAACGGTTCACTCGACAAAAAAATGTATGACATAAATTGTTGTTTTACGAAATCTACATTTTTTTGTGTGTAGTAAAATCTTGTCTCTCTCTTACGGTTTACCAGTTATGCGAAAGTCATTCACTATGAAGATGACTTCTGGGCACATTCCCAGAAAATTCAAGATATACATTTTATTTGTCATGACATTATCTTAAACATATGATATTTTAATCAAAATCGTTTCAGCCTTTTTTGAGAAAATTAAAATCTTCCAACAATGTTCCATGTAAAGGGTGGTCTGGTGTGAGGGATTTACTTGAAAATGTTTGTGTTGCATCTTTGAAAGATACTGAACCTAAAAAGCAAGTTTGGTGTTTATTGGACTTTTCCTTTTTGAGTTATGCTGTTCACAGACACACAAAAACACACACGGAACGTTTTTTGGATTCAGGGGACCTCTAAGCAGGTATTTCCGGTGAAATCTCCGTATGAAAGTTTTTGCTGGAATGCAATACTTCCCCTACTTACTCTACATAGTAGATAAAGTAAAAATTGATTGAAAGTAATCTATAAACCTGCTAAGCTATGACTAAACTGAAATCCAATGACGTGAATAAGAAAAATTTATATAATACATTTATGTATGCATTCAGAACCATAATTCTTAATTACTATTGTTTGAAAACACCATTTATGTCATAAAATTTGCCTAAGCATTTATAGGTTTTAAGTAATTAATTAAAAAGTGTATTTATGGTTAGTGAGAAATAAAAAAAATTTTGAACAATGTTTAAAAAAATACATTAAAGAAAATAAACGAAAATGATTAAATTCGCAGTGTAATAAGTATTGCGGAAACATAAGAAAGTTATAAGAAGAGAAAATTCAAGCAGAAACATACTACGTGATCAAAAGTATCCGGACACCTGGCTGAAAATGAGTACAAGTTCGTAACGCCCTCCATCGGTAATGCTGGAAGTCAATATGGTGTTGGCCCACCCTTAGCCTTGATGACAGCGTTCACTCTTGCAGGCATACTTTCAATCAGGTGCAGGAAGTTTTCTTGGGGAATGATAGTCCATTCTTCACGGAGTGCGGAACTGAGGAGAGGTATCGATGTAGGCCGATGAGGCCTGGCACGAAGTCCGCGTTCCAAAACATCCCAAAAGTGTTCTATGCAAGCCAGTCCATTACAGGGATGTTATTGTCGTGTAACCACTCCGCCACAGCCCGTGCAGTATGAACAGGTGCTCGATCGGTTGAAAGATACAATCGTCATCCCCGAATTCCTCTTCAACAGTGGGAAGCAAGAAGGTACTTAAAATATCAATGTAGATCTGCGCTGTGATTGTGCCACGCAAAACAACAAGGGGTGCAAGCCCACTCCAGAAACACGACCACACCATAATACCACCACCTCCGAATTTCACTGTTGGCACTACACACGCTGGCAGATGACGTTCACCGGGCATTCGCCATACCCACACCCTGCCATCGGATCGCCACCTTGTGTACCGTGATTCGTCACTCCACATAACGTTTTGCCCTGTTCAATCGTGTAGTGTTGACGCTCCTTACATTAAGCGAGGCGTCGTTTGGCATTTTTCCTGCGTGATGTGTGGCTTATGAGCAGCCGTTCGACCATGGAATCCAAGGTTTCTCAACTCACGCCTAACTGTCATGGTATTTGGAGTGGATCCTGATGCAGTTTGGAATTCCTGTGTGATGGTCTGGATAGATGTCTGCCTATTACTCTTTACGACCCTCTTCAAATGTCGGCGGTCTCTATCAGTCAACAGACGAGGTCGGCCTGTACGCTTTTGTGCTGTACATGTCCCTTCACGTTTCCACTTCACTATCACATCAAACGGTGGACCAAGGAATGTTTAGGAGTGTGGAAATCTCGCGTACAAACATCTGACACAAGGGACACCCAATCACCTGACCACGTTCGAAGTCCGTGAGTTCCACGGAGCGTCCCATTCTGCTGTTTCACGTTGTCTAATGACTACTGAGGTCGCGTATGAGTATCAGGCAGGTAGGTGGCAGCACAATGCATTAATGCAGCACATGTTTGTGGGGGTATCCGGATACTTTTGATCACATAGTGTACGTTTTATATGAATTATGATTGTAAATGTGTTATTTTTATGAATATGTTATTTGTTTAAGACCAGATTTGTTAAATTGAATATATTTGTTTTACTATAGTTAACAACCAAGTAAGGCTTGAGTAACCAACTTTCAACTTTTTTAAAAAATTGTTAGAAAATGTTTCACCCGAGGAGTCGCTTCCAGCAAAGCGAGAGATTTATGTCAATTCAGCTACACGAACTGCTGAATATAGTAAGCAAGAATTGGTAAAGAATTAATTGTTGCAAAAGTGAACAAGTATTCTTATTAAATATGTAAGTAAAATATTTGATTCAAACATGTTTATATAGTTCGTTGTTAACAAGCGCATTTCGAAATGAAATAAAGTACATTCTAGTAACAGTTAATTTGTAGGATTTTTTACTTACATAAATATCTTGCATTTCCAATCACGAAAATATCCACAAATTGAGCTAGTAGCATTGTAAAAATCTTAAATTACAGTGGACGAGAAGAAACATTAACAAAGTTATAACATGAGCTATATCTCAACAATCACTGAATAAGATATTATCCGCCAAGAAATTTACTTCTGCCACGCCAGACATAAGTTTATATTACCAACTCCATGAGTGGCGCGGTAAATTCAAATCAAGCAATTCAACGTTTACAGTATCCCAGCCTAAAAGATCATTTAGAGTTTCGAGAATATCCACCAGGAGTCAGGGGCGACGCCTCAATCTCCAACCAACCCTACACCTAAAACCGCTTCAAAATGTAGCCGTGTGTTTAAATTGCGAAATTGTTTATTATATTTGTCATACTCGTTATAGAAGAATAACATTTAACTGTTAACATGTTTCAGTTTTTGTGTGGGTTATCAAACTAATTTCTGCTACAAGGTTGAAGTCAGAACTAATCAAATTACAATTTCACGTATTATACTATCCTTATCGTGTATAGTAAAATTTGGTGTTTATAGTTCGCATAGTGTTCTAGAAAAAGATTTCCGAAAATGGTGAAAACTGAATCACAAAACAGCATCTTGAAAGCGAAACATGCACATTTTTAAATTCTTCCTGCTCTTCCTTAGCTAATATTTATTTTTTAGTGAAAGTTTGTTGTTATACATTAAAGCATAAAAACAGCTTGATCTAACGAAAACTGCTAAGCGCTCTGAACATTTTTTGTTGTCATTTGAAATAAGATTACAGATTCTTATGGGTTGGAGGAATACTGTGAAACTAGGCTTTCACATTTTTCATAGTCCAGGGAGCATTTATTATGCGGCAACATCAGGAAACATGAAGATTATGGACTTTCTTAGCGCATCCACTTAAATCACTAAACCATGTTGGGAAGCAGATGTATCTGTCTTTTGCTAAAGAAAAGATCTTTATCCCGCGCAATATATAGCGCAATGGCAACATAGTTTCTTAAAGTGAGTGAAGCTTTGTGAAAGTAATTATGCCTGGAGGATACTTTACCGGTTGGAAGGGGTTTAGATGTTTATCCTTTAAACCAGGTTTGGGCAAACCGTGTGTCTCATCCAGGAGGGAGGACCGTGGAGGGGTCGTGTGACGTAACAGCTACTCCTCTATCGAAGCAGTGCGTAATGCTGATGCTTATTTTTGAAAAGCTAAGAGATTCCTATTTATTAAAATGCAAGGGTTGCATTAAATGAAGAAACAAAACCAAGTAATGTATTGATTTTTATTATCATCACAATAAAGGTTCAAACCTATAATATTTTATACCAGTTATCAAATTAAAGAAATAAATATAATATCGGTTATAATCTATCAGGAAACATAAACAAACAAACAATAATCGTTGCTTACAGACTTTACAGTGAATATCATCTTGTCTCAAGACCATTGGCTCACAAATTTACTATCCCATACTTTTTTCTCTAATTTTGCAGAAAATATAAATTAAACAATTTATTTATTAAAGCAGTGGCTTAGTGTTATTCAAGGGTCACGAGCTATATTGAAAAATCATTGTATGATACGTAAGCTAATTTATTTTTATGTGCAAATTTGGTTTAGATAACGGATATTACCATTACACACATACATACACACAGGTGATACGCGGTGTCTAAAACTGCCCATGCCTCCTTTAAACCATAGTTAGATTTCGATGGCTAGGTAGAAAAGCTTTATGAGCAAATCTTGTTCTTCTCCCCCCCCCCCCATTATTTATAGATTTCTAGAAAAACATTGAAATATAGAGTGCAGTGCGAGTGAGGAATAATATTTTACGGGTACGTCAGGCGGGGAAAGTTGTAGAATGATTGCTCTCTTTCCGATGATGCCGCGAATATTTTACTGTTTTACAGGAATGATGTTAAGTTTGATAGTAGCGTTTTATTCTCAACAAAACTTTTTCGGTAACTTCCAGCTACATTTTAGAGTTTAATGCAAACAGCTAAAATGGAAACATTCTTGTTAAGTTTGAATGAAACAATAAAAGAAAATATCTAATAGTAATTTAAACGTTCTATTGTTATGCACTTACTGTAAAAACCAAATAGTTACATTAGTTATGAACATCAGATATATTTATGTAATGTTAATGTGAAAACGAAAGAAGCTGGGCATTTTAGTTAAGGAATTGCGAGAAAAAAATTAATTCCTTTATGCAAACATTTAGTAAATGGGATTCACAACTAATTTATTTTTATTTAAAAATGCAATAATGAAAGCAAGCAAAAACCATATACCTTGATGATAAGTATATTTATACCGAAGATACGAATGTGTGATGCCAAGTTAGGATAACAAAGCATTCTGAGGCGTGTATGTAATGGGTCATTCAGACCGCTGTCGTAAAGTCGTTAATTTCAGCATCAATTACGACTTTTACGTATAAAAAATGCTTAAATGGTGGTGAAATTATATGCTTAAGGTTAAAATAGAAGATAACAAAAACGTATATTAATTACCGCCCTATCGTAAACTTCAATACGACTTGCATTAGTCTTCCCTCGTGTGAATTATACTACCACAAAAATGGGCAAAGTTTACTTTTTTCTGCTGCATTCAAACTGTAAACTGGTATATAACTTTTTATTCGTATCTCTGCACATAAACGCCTACCAAGGGCTAAGAAAGGGATATAGTACCCCTTCTTCCCGTATATGTACTACACAGCCTAGCGAAAATATCTTCATTCATCGAGTCACAGGAATTCCAGACTTATACTACAACACGCTTTCGATCCACAATTATTTACAACATTGGACCAAGTGATAAAAAATGGAGCAAATATTTATAGGTAATTTATTAATCAACAATCATAATTAAATTACGTATGGAACGAGAAGTATTCCTTGTCATGAATTTGGTGGCATTCTTCTTTTACGAGTACATATGGAACATATTAGGAAAAAAGTTCAAGATCCACTCGCATTACATTTTGGGTGTAATCTCTCTTGCCTAACATATTGTAAAATGCAACATATTACAGCTAAAATAATGTGTTTCATAACGGGATCTTTAAACACACAAACACAAAATAAAAAGAAGAACTTGAAATTTTGATTAAGTTTTTCTGTTGCATTTACATATTTATATTTATTTTTGTTTTGAAATTAATCAGATTAAGACCATACATTTATGAAGTACATAAGTGAGAAACAAACGCTTTACAATTATAGAAACAGTTATTTATTTAGAACCATTTAGTGATTTAGTCGTTATTGCAATAGCTTTGGATACACAATTATAGAGATCTAATTTTACATAATGCAACTCTGCTACAAATATTTTCAAAAGCAAATAATAAAGCTGGCCCTCGTAGCCGTGGTCGTTAGTGTGTAAAGCTCCGGCGCTCCGCCAAGCTGAGAGTCGTGGAATTCGAGTCCCGCCATGGGCATGGGGGTTTGTGTGTGTTGTGTAACGGCGGTTATAAGCGGTAACGAAAACAGTAAAACACAGTATCATAAAGTGGGTAATACAAGTTAACTTTTTAAAAATAATAATAATAATAATAATAATAATAATAATAATAAAACAATAGCATCAGACAAGTATGGCATTTCATAGCGGTACTTTTATTTCCATTCCCATACCCCTGTTTTGTTCCTCGGTTTGCCTATCGTCCAAGGAGCTCCTATTCTACTAAAACTGTGTCGCCGTAAAGTCCGATCGCCCCCTTACACGAAGCTGGGACGAGAAAGCAGGAGAATGACCCTGAGTGTCACAAAACATACATGGTGTGCGACTGGTTTCGACGCTTTTACAGTTAGCTGGAGATTACTTTCACGTCATCAGCAAGTAAATTAAATTGTTACCATACCGGCTACACAAGAGTTTAATTTTTCCCATATTGGAAAACCATTATGTCGACTCTTTATTTTCCAATGACAGCCTCATTAATTAAAACTTGGCTCCTTTTCAGGAGGAGCTGAAGCTAGCAATTTGCTGCTCCTTTCCTTCCTCCTTTGAAAGTCAATGTTTCCCAAGCACTCACCTCTACTTCTTGTGGTATGTAACTATATCTCGTGACATAAAGACAAACCAAATAAATCTGACAAGAGAATGTTATTTTACCTGCTGGTGACAGACGTGGAAACTGTCTGTCTGTCCCTTGATAACAGACTCCCTGCTTTAACATCAACCATCAAGATTACATTAGAGGCGCGTTTGCAAATGTTGTGTCTATTTGAGTATTTATGAACTTTTTGAAACAGCCCAAAAAGCTTATATTTAAACTGCCAGCAATTGTGAGTCGATTTCCACAAAACGTTAAACCTACTGACAGGTACGTTTTGTAATTTTCGAATATAAAAAATGTTAGCAACATTCATGCAGAGGTTTCCTTAGAAGCTTAACATTTTTAGAAAGCTCTCCATCTAAACTAACCGATTTTTAAACAGATTTTAATAGTAGTTGGAATCTGCTCACAAATTTAATTTAAATTTTTGTATTTATAAATTTAACTTCGTACATGCAAGAGGATGGACTGGATTAAAGCAGCATTCAGTTTTAAACTACTTTTAAATTTCAACCAATTTCACACAAATTTTAAATATGCAGATAAATATTCTTGAAATTCTTGTACATAAAATAATCATGCAGCGGTTCGGAAAAACATTTTTCGTTTAAACCACCCTTAATTTTGTACCAATTTAAATTAAATTGAAAACGTATTTATAAACTTTCTTTATACTCCTGTATATATATATATATATATATATATATATATATATATATATAAAATCTTAAATGCGAGCTAGCAGCTGTTTGCGAGCTGTTTCGTGCGCAAAGATAGATAGTGGATTAATAGATGCTCTACAGTTCCAAAATCACCTATATACCAATACTTCCTTTCTGACTAACACATAGAAAATAAAAAGTTATATACTAAAATTAAAGAAATGCAAATACACCCTCACAGAATCCCTCGTGGTAATATTCCATAGAAGTAAGTATATAGGATTTTGGAGTTCAGTACAATTGTTAGAAAATATACAGACATTATAATGAAATTTTGCGATGAATAGAGATAGAAATTATGGGATGGGAGAAGCATTCATGATTAGTTTATCCCACAAAAGTATTTCGATAGGGATGCAGCTTGAATCAACCTTAAAAAATTTGAAGAGTTACATTCATATGAGTTTCTCTACCTCTATTACTTAATAGTAGATATATAAAATATTCTTAAGAAGGTTTACTTTCCTATATATTCCATTTTAATCCCGATAAACCTTTCCCGAAATAGCTGCATTACACATTTAGTTATAGATAATAAACGAATAGTCACACTCAAATGTTTTTGAACTGGACGCTATATGCTGGCCTTATAATTCCATACACTGTCCATGACATCACGAGAAACAGCTGAAAGTTGACAGGACTTGAAAATAATGGCTAAGTATCTGAACAATTAATAACGGATATCTCGGAAATGACTGGTGCCATAAAAGGTTATTTGAAATAATTTTGTTCAAAAGATGTCTACATTTTTGTGTAGTACGTTTTCCTCTTTTGCTTAACGTTTACCAGTTATATAAGATCATACAAAATTCCTTCCGAATAAAGAAGAGTTAACAAGCTATTTCCAGAAAATTCAAAATACATTTTATTTCATACGATATTTTAATCAAACTTGTAAGCCATTTTTCAGAATTTGAAAACCTTTGAAAAATATTATTCCATCTAAAGGGAGAATGGGTTGGAGATTTTCTTGAAAATCTTCGTACACACACACAGGGACCTTTTTTTTAAAAAATGTTTTTTTAATTCATGGTGCCTCAAAACATGTACTTCCGGTGAAATCTCGGTATCGAAATTTTGGATGGCTTACAACACGTACTCTTCCTGCTATGTACTTGTAGAGAAGGTAATTTATAATGCACTTAGACAATTGCAAAATAATTGTGGAAAATGGTATTTGATGCTGATGAATTTACTTACTAAATTTGGTATGTAAAGTTGATGTATGCTGAAACGATTGCCGGGGCCAAAATTCTGCAGAAAGTCCTATTTATTGCAACATTCTTAGCACTTGAATAAATATCATACCACACGACTCTAGCTTATGGCGATCCACGATATTTTTGCAGGAAATGAGTGTGACATAAAAGAAGAGAAAAATTACTGAAATGTGTAATAGAGTAGGAGTAAAAACAGGTTTGCGAAGATTATAAATATTTAGGTCGGGTCGTTTCAGGTTAAAACTATAGTAGAAAAGGAATAACGAACTGTATACTGCAATACAAGTAATAAATAAGTTAAATAATAAGCTAATTTATGTTAAATGTGGTCGTTTAACATCAAATAAAGAAGGAAACAAAACGACAATCTCCCTCCGATAGCGTTTCTGGCCAGACTGCAAAAGGAACAGAATATATTTCTGGTGGAGGGGAATTTTTCAGTGGTAGGAAACCCCCATCTTGGGTTAAGGACTGGGCGTATATTACTTCAGTCCTATTATGCGGAAGGCAAATGTTAACCCCATGGCCATAACACCTTGTCTAGTATGCCCTGAGGCCAGTCGTTGTCACCCATGGCCTAGCCCAAGGGAGTCGAAGTTGCCTTGGGGCAGAACTACCATCATACACTGTGGAGCAGAAGTACAGGAGATTACCAAGATAAACACAAAGTACAGATAGTCGAATTCATTTCAACCTAAGATGCTGCAGACAGTCCAAATTACAGCATATCAGAAATAAAAGACGGAATTAAATTAGAAGGCAGCGTAGTCGATTAACTTTGAAAACAGAAGACTTATGCTGTGTGCCCACACTGAAACGAGGGATGATCGTTCGACCAAAGATGATTATAAAGTTACTACTCTCCGAAGAGAGGAGGAACCCCGGACGAATTGTTAAAACGAGTCCTGCGAGTCAAGAGTTAGCAGAAAAACAGCACCACTGCGAGGTGCAGTGTACTCGCTCAAAATAATTTTATAATTTTTGAGAATATTTTCAAACACAAAGACACGTGTTGGTCCAAGTATCCCTTTAAAAATTCCGCCTTCAAATCTAAAGATAACGCTAATTATGCCAACTTATACAGCTGAGTTGAACTCTTTTGTGTTGGAGGAAGAAATAAAACATAATAAAAGTGTGGGGAAATCTATAAGAATAAAGATTGTCTTCAAAGTCTAGTGGACTCTATGGCATTTTGCCACAAAGATTTCCCCCAAAAAACAATGTAATGAATCAATGATAAGCATAAGAATACTCTGATTAATCTATTTTTTAGAATATCTCAGCTTATAAATGAAAGAGTGTCTTAGAAACATTTTCCTTGAAACCATTGTGTCGTAGCTGGAGACAAAACATAATTAAGGCTTGTAATTTATTTCATTTGTATTCCTAATATACTGAGAGGTCATGTTATGTTCCGGCCGATAGAGGACGAGAACTGATGCAGCAAGTTGAGCCTTGGTTTGTCCTCGTAGCTCAGACGGTATTGCACCTGCCTCCTGTGCGGGAGGTTCCGAGTTCCATTTCCTGCTGGGGGTGGAAATTTTTCTCTAGCCAAGATTAGTCCCTATCCTCCCCAGAGGATAAAAGTATGAATAAGAATGTGAATGTGTGTGATTTAAATAATAAAACCCAAAAGTTTACCGAAAATCCAACGACAAGCGAATACAAGTTAACACCATTGCCTATAGTTAATATGTTCCAAAAGAAAGGCCATTGATAAGACAATTCCAGTTAAGGGTGGGGTATAAATGGAACTAAAAAAAGTTTAGGTTTATGTTGCTGCATATGTATATGTTGCTCTTTATAAGCATCAGTTCACTCTGATTATTCCTATCGTGAAGTTAAACAAAGAGCAGATATTACTGTGAATGTTATTTACTGCTGCATAATTTATGTTTTAATGCAGTTTCACAGCATGTGTGTATCACATTAAAATGTTAGTCAAAAACCAACAATAGAACAAAGGATTCTGGTGTACGACACGTATGTGAAGCATGACATGTCGACAAGTCTGTAGACAATTCTCACACAAACACCCTGGTGTTAAAGGTACAAAAACAGATACAATTAGGCAATTTTAAGTTATATTTTGAAAAACAAATCGTAACGGAAGCGAAAAAGAATGCCTTTAATGGAAGAATCACTGTAAGATATTGAGGCAGCTATCTCTTAAAAAGTAGACGTTTCAAAAGGATCAGTCATGCGGCAACCCAACTGCTGAAGTTGAAGCACTTGAGATAGAATTAAATATGAGCGGGAACGTTAAGGAGTGAAGATTCGGGAACTAGTCGCAACGATACTGATACCATGAAGGAGTTTTATTTTTGGAGGAGTTGTATTGTAGTTCGACTGTTGGGGAGCCGAACTTGATGAAGTATCTACTCCATGTATGCTACAAAGTTTCCGGTGACCTTCGCCCCAACGTTTAGGAATCAACTTTGTATTTTTATGTTTATTTAAATATGATATGTATTTATGTTTGCCTCGGCTGCGTTGTAGAAACATGTATCCCTTATCAGGGGGTGATGCGGCTGAAGAATATAGGTTTACACAAATTATAATTTTTATTTCACTCCTTTTATTAATCCTTCACACGATTCAATAACACTTCACTGATATAGAGAGCTGAGATTACTTGCACTTTTTAACATGTAAACTTTATAATATTCCCGCCGTAATGAATTTTCGTCTCACACTGGATACGTACCGACCGAATGAACTGCTCAGGTACGTTACCTTCTAGCAACTGGCGTTTACCGCTTAAATTTGTAAATTTTTCTATTTCACTTCTCTGATTGGCTAATCCTACTCCGATAGAATACTTTTATTTAACTTTCAGATTTTCTAGTTTTTGATTGGCTATTTATAAACTGTTTTAAAATATCATTATTGTTCCAAGAATTACTAGTAGCATAATTAAACTTTCTAATTCATTATTGCCTTAAGGTTACCTCATTGTTAGCAACTTTCGGCCTCTATTCTCACAGCTCCAGCATTATTAAATTACTTAATACATCCACATAGCATGTACACAATAATATAGACATTAATACGACGACTGTTACATGCATTTTATATATTATATTATACACATATTGCTGTAAGGCGGGTTGTTGCTATATTTTATATTATATAATTAGGCCGAAATCATTTAAGTGTTAAAAATACTGCCTCAACCACTCCCGCGCTCTGCCGGTCGAAACATGGTCTGACCGATCTATAATATAATCTTAAGAATGCAGAAAATGTTGCTCACTATTCATATTACATATTTTGTATGCCTTTCTTGAAAAATAGCTTTCACTCATCATGTGATCTAAAATAATAATAATAATAATAATAATAATAATAATAATAATAATAATAATCGCACTTGTTGAATAACTAACAATTATCATGTATAATGTTCTCAAAAAAGTGCAAGGTAAAATGATTATTAATTACATACTTTCAACTAACTAAATGTAGAAGCTAATATGTAAATGATGTGTCTTAATGCCTCAGAAATGTAGTTCACGAAATGTTTATCCCGAAATTAGTTTGTTAGCCTCCAGGCAGTTGTGAAACGGCTCGTAAAGTGAATGTTCTATGGCCATTAACATCTATAGGTACAAGACATAACTGTCACGTTATAGTTTTGTTTTCTATGCATATTTGAAAGCACTACTGATACTCTGGCACACAATTCCTACAGTGTTATTTAATTAACAAATCAGTAGCCGTACTGCAGCGAATTAAGGCCAAGTTCTCTCAGATCGTCCGATGCTAAAAGTAGGGGTAGCGGTAGAATAGCTGGAACTGCTTACCTCATGACGTATACGCCCACCGAATTGTCGCTGCGTATTTGTGCTTGAATGTTTGCGAGTATAAAGGAAAACGAATCTAAACTTTGAGTAGACACATGCTTCAATATGAATTTTGAACACAGAATGAGTATGCAGTATGAACATGTCAAAAACTCCTCCCCTTAGTTGGTTTATACAAGTGCTAATAATGCACAAGAATATATTCGAGGTAGAAACAATCAATAAGAAGGAATTACAATTCACTTGTTTGTACATATGTATACTAGATGAGGCTAATGCAGAAGGTTTCCTATAAATTATAGTTAATTTCGCATGGCTCTACCCTATAGGTATGCATTGCACAAGAGTAATAGATTGCTAATATGGCAAAGGACCTAAATTAATTACCCTACATGCAATTATAGCATACCGAAACGCGATTCAAGGTATAATAGCCTGGGATATATTTAAATAATTATTCACGGTACACTGTAGCGAGCGTTAATCAAATTTGCGTGGATGCATATAGTGGGATAGCAAAATGCTCATTTGTTTGGCTTTTAATTTGAAAACGATGGAATAATGAATTGAATTTTAGCACGCTGACCGGATCATCAGACTTTCGAATATGTGAAAAAATCTGTGAAGCGCATATGGAATCAGTTACAATGAAATCTGATATAATGGTACAGCACTCGCTCCAGCGTCTAAACTAACACAGTCGTTTCGGACTGGTAGTTTTAAATACGCTCCAGCTATCCAATTGAACGATCGGTTTCTGTATCACAATGTCCTCGGGGAAAGTTGCATTTCGTAGCAACCCCATTCACCCTGCTGCTCGAAATGTACAGTCCCTTTCAAATTCCTTTCATAGAGGCCATATCCTTTATTAGCACGGTACTGGCGTTATAATGTTGCTGACGCACAGATGGCCACTTCCTGATTTGTTTTTCGGATAATTAAAGGTGGGATTTACAGCAGATAATCCTCTTTCAATCCATCGATTCAATGTGCAGAAAGGGAAGTATCAAACAGGGATAGAATCCAATATCAAGCTCGTATTTTCCATTAATCCAATGAACCAGCCAATGTTACACAATGTAATAAAGAGCGAAAAGAAAGATTGAAACAAAACAACGCCTTATGTTGAATTCCATATCTATCTGTTAACAGAAAAATTAAATCAAAACCAATAATATGCGAACCCAGATTACAGATAGCATATACAAATTGTATTAATGATCATCACTACCCATTATCATTTATTTTGATAGCTATCCACGCAGATATCTGAAAAAAACTAATTTTTATCCACGTTTATTAATGACAATAAGTATCCAAAGGAATGGCTTCAATTGGGCAATTCCATTGCGATAACAGTTCATCTTATAAGAATTAGATCGGCGTGGTACACATATTACACTCTTTTTGTACAAATTCATAAGAAACAAATGAACAATCACCTCACGTTTTCAAAATGTAAGCTAAAAACACCGATTATTGCGTATCATTCTACAATATATGCACTTAACGGTTTATTACTTTCTTTACCTCAATCCAAATATAGCATTTTTAGAAAAATGTCCGCGCGTGTGTGTGTGTGTGTGTGTCTGTGAACAGCATAACTAAAAAACAAAAAGTTGGATAAATATCAAACTTTGTATTTAGGTTCGCAACCTTTCAAAGATACAACAGGAAGATTTTCAAGAAAATCCCCCACCCCTAAATTACCCTTTACACGGAATGCTTTTCGAAATTTTTGATTTTCTAAAAACTGGCTGCAACGATTTGGATTAAAATGCCACATATTAAAGATATTTACATGATAAATAAAACGATTATTTTGAATTTTCTAGGAATAGCCTATGAAGTCCTCCCATTCAGAAGAAATTTTATATAATCTTGGTGGTAAACGTTAAGGGATAGACGAAAACGTACTACACAGAAAATGAGATCTCTTCAAAACACACAATTTATTTCAAATAACTTTTTTGTGGCATAAGCCATTTCTGAGATACACGTTATTAATGGTTCGAATTGTTCATTACTTGGTCATTGTTTTAAAGTATTGTCAACTTCCGGTTGTTTCTCGCCATTGCATGTAAAGAGTATGGAATTTTAAGGCCAGCATATAGCTTCCAGTTCTTAAACAATAGACTTTCGCTGTTCTCTTTATATCTATAACGAAATGTGTGATGTACTATTTCTACTAAGGCTTATTTGGATTAAAATATAGTAGAAAGAAAAATAAGCTTTAGTAAGAATATATTTGTATACCCACTAATAAAGATAGAGGTTAGAAAAGTCGTGTGATGTAGCACATCTGCTTTTTTTGTCTGATTCCTGTAAATTACGATAAATTTTGGAAGTTTAATTAGGTTACACATTTTGTAGCTGAAATATCAGTGCTTAAAAATCGGGTCGAAAATTAAAAGCTTTCAAACACATTAAGCAGTCTTGGTGCATTAGAAAGTAGTGAGTTTACCATTTCAAAGTGTACTGCCTAAAATGCAGAAAAAAGTAGATTAAAAGAACATTTCGAAAATGGTTAAAATCATAACGATGCTACTTGACTTAGCAGATACCTTAAAAATTATCTCTCTTCAAAGCTTCGCATTTAATAAGATTTATTAAGAACTAAAAGGAAGGCTTATTTACAGAAGATTTCAATTTTCACTCTATTTACAGTTTCGGTATCTCGAAAACGTATTAATAATAATAATAATAATAATAATAATAATAATAATAATAATAATAATAATATCATCATATAAATTTCAGAATGCGTTTTTTAAAATAAAAAATAACGCTACATTTTCATGTCAAGTTATTTTGTAGTGGAGAGAATTTAGTTAATTACACGCGAGCGCCTTTCAGCCAATGTATAGTCTCATTGATGGCTTATTCACAATTATAATCGCACTTAATCTATAGCAAATCTGTATTAATCTAATCTATAGCATGGTGCTCAAAAAATAACTGATAGTTTTTTCTCCCAAATTCATTTGTTTATTCCTATTATCTCTGGTTCGATTCTACTACGAATCTAGGAAGTCTATTCTTTCACGTTTTCCTTTTCACTATTGTCGGTTGGTATAAGCTCTAAAAAAATTGCAGAAATTGGGGATCTGAGAATTCAAAACATAAAAGAAGCGTTAAAGATCTAACGCCGTAGAATACAAATAGGCAAGTCATTTCAGTAATTATACTAAAAGTACTAAAAAATCTGATGTGTACATTCACAAATCTCTAATCTCTATCGTTTATTTAGTGGGGATACAAATTATTCTTACGAAAGTTTATTTTTCTGTCCACTTCATTTTATCTAGATGAACATTTTCAGAAATAGGTACACTACGTGATCAAAAGTATCCGGACACCAGGCTGAAAATGACGTAAAAGTTCGTGGCGCCCTCCATCGGTAATACTGGAAGTCAATATGGTGTTGGTCCACCCTTAGCCTTGATGACAGCGTTCACTCTCGCAGGCATACTTTCAATCAGGTGCTGGAAGGTTTCTTGGGGAATAGTAGCCCATTCTTCACGGAGTGCGGAACTGAGGAGAGGTATCGATGTAGGTCGATGAGGCCTGGCACGAAGTCCGCGTTCCAAAACATCCCAAAGGTGTTCTATAGGATTCAAGTCAGGACTCTGTGTAGGCCAGTCCATTACAGGGATGTTATTGTCTTGTAACCACTCCGCCACAGCCCGTGCAGTATGAACAGGTGTTCGATCGTGTTGAAAGATGCAATCGTCATCCTCGAATTGCTCTTCAACAGTGAGAAGCAAGAAGGTGCTTAAAATACCAATGTAGGTCTGGGTTGTGATCGTGCCACGCAAAACAACAAGGGGTGCAAGCCTCCTCCAGGAGAAACATGACCACACCATAACACCCCACTTCCGAATTTCACTACACACGCTGGCAGATGATGTTCACCGGGCATTCGCCATAACCACACCCTGCCATCGGATCGCCACATTCTGTACCGTGATTCGTCACAACACACAACGTTTTGCCACTGTTCAATCGTGCAATGTTAACGCTCCTTACACCAAGCGAGGCGTCGTTTGGCATTTTCCTGCGTGATGTGTGGCTTATGAGCAGCCTCTCGACTATGGAATCCAAGGTTTCTCACCTCACGCCTAACTGTCATAGTACTTGGAGTGGATCCTGATGCAGTTTGGAATTCCTGTGTGATGGTCTGGATAGATGTCTATTACTCTTTACGACCCTCTTCAAATGTCGGCGGTCTCTGTCAGTCAACAGACGAGGTCGGCCTGTACGCTTTTGTGCTGTACATGACCCTCACGTTTCCACTTCACTATCACCTCAGAAACAGTGGACCTAGGAACGTTTAGGAGTGTGGAAATCTCGTGTACAGACTTCTGACACAAGTGACGCCCAATCACTCCATGACTTCCACGGAGCATCCCATTTTGCTGTTTTACGATGTCTAATGACTACTGAGGTCGCGGATAATGAGTACCAGGCAGTAGGTGACGGCACAATGCACCGAAGATCAAAAACGTATGTTTGTGGGGGTGTCCGGATACATTTGATCACATAGTGTACATTGCACATTCCGTTAGGATACAAATAGAACAGCGATAATTAACGTTTAAGAACTGGATGCTATCCACTGGCCTTAAAATTTCAAACTGTTCCCTTGCAATCGGAAAAACAACTAAAAATCGATGGAACTTAAAAATAAGGACAAACTGTTGAACAATTCGAAACATTAATAATGATATCTCGGAAATGGCTGATCGAATAAACAGGACTTCAAAAGCTATTCCCAAAAAATTTAAGATATAGATTTTATTTGTGGAAATATAGTATTTTATCAAAATCGTTAGGTAGGCGTTTTTAGAAAATTAAAAAAAAATATTTTCTAGAAAATCTTCATATCGCATCCTTGGAAGATACTGAGCTCAAATACAAAGTTTGATGCTTATCCCACTTTGCGTTTTTGAGGCATGCTGTTCACACACACACACACACGCGCGCGCGCGCGCGCGGGCGCTTTATTTGGATTTAGAGGCCTCAAAACGTTTATTTCCGGTGAAATGTCAGTATCAAATTGTTTGGTGGAGTGCATTGCCTTCTCTACCTACTATGTACGAGGTATAGAAAGTAAAAATGAAAGAAGGAAAGGGAAAAAATCTAATGTGTTACACTCACATGACTTTCTCTACTCATGTACAAACTATTTTTACAAACGCTTATTCTCCATATGCTTCATGTTAATCGAGATATCGAGATGTTAATCTTATTGCTAATTTTCTTGTAGATGCAAGGGGAATTGGTAGGCTTTAAGCGATAGTCAAATCTTTTTAGAGCTGGTTGCTATGTGGAGTATTCCATTTTCTTTGCATTACCAGGGCAAAAAAAAATTGAATAACGAATTTGAGATAAAGTATAAGTTTTGGAAAATTTACGGGAATAACAAGCAATATCTCGAAAATGGTTCACTCAACAAAAAAAAAATGTATATGACAAATTGTGTATTTTAACGCGATCTACATTTTTACTTTCTCTACTACGTATAGTAAGTAGGGGAAGTATTGCATTCCACCCAAAATTTCGATATCGAGATTTCACCGGAAATGCATGTTTTGAGACCCCCTGAATCCAAAAAAAGTATTTTTGGAAACATGTCCGTGTGTGTCTGTGTGTCTGTGTGTCTGTGTGTCTGTGAACAGCATAACTCAGAAACGAACAGTCGGATAAACACCAAACTTGGTATTTGGGTTCAGTATCTACCTGGGATGCAACACGAAGGTTTTCAAGAAAATCCCCCCACCCCAGAGTACCCTTTACATGGAAGCTTTTTCGAAAATTTTAATTTTCTCAAAAATAGCTCTAACGATTTTGATTAAAATATCATATGTTTCATGACAAAGGAAATGTATTTTCTGGGAATGTCTCCAAAAGCATTCTTCATTGTGAACGACTTTTGCATAACTGGTAAACCATAAGAGATAGACAAAATTTTACTACACAACAAATTTAGATCGCGTTAAAATACACAATTTATGTCATACACATTTTTTTAGTTGAGTGAACCATTTTCGAGATATTGCTTGTTATTTCCTTAAAATTTCCAATACTTATACTTTTTCTCAAATTCGTTACTCAATTTTTTATGTCCTGGATATGCAAACAGAATAGAATGCGCCACATAGTAACCAGCGCTTAAAAGATTTGACTATCGCTTATAACCTACCATATTCCCCTTGCATCTACAAGAAAATTAGCAATAAGATTGACATCTCGATATCTCGATTAACATGAAGCATATGGAGAATAAACGTTTGTAAAAATAGTTCGTACAAGAGTAGACAAAGTCATGTGAGTGTAGCACATCAGATTTTTTGTGTAGTAACATTTTGTCCATCTCTTATGGTTTACCAGTTTTCCAAAAGTCGTTCACAATGAAGAATACTTTTAGAGACATTCCCAGAAAACTCGAGATATACATTTCATTTGTCATGAAAATATCTTATATGATATTTTAATCAAAATCGTTAGCCATTTTTTAGAAAATTAAAATTTTCGAGAAATGTTCCATGTAAAGGGTAATCTGCGGTGTGGGGTTTCTTGAAAACCTTCGTGTCGCATCTCTGGAAGATGCTGAACCTAAACACCAAGTTTGGTGTTTTTTCCGACAGTTCGTTTCTGCGTTATGCTGTTCACAGACACACAAACGGACAAGTTTCCAAAAATGCTATTTTTTGGATTCAGGGGGTCTCAAAACATATATTTCCGGTGAAATCTCGGTATCGAATTTTTGGGTGGAATACAAGTAAAAAGGCATTGTTCTACAAGCATTCTAATTATCTCGCCGAATCGCTTCCCTTGGTTATAGGTTTTCTTATCTTTCAGACTCATGCTTGTCATTAGATGATTATTATTTCTCGACCTTCAGTCTCGAAATAAATATGACAACAAGTATTTTTTAACCTCAATTAAATTACCGAAAAACTATGAGCACTAGTAGCATTACTAAAGAAAATATTTGCTTCGAACCTATTAAGTTGGGCCTTTGATCCAACTTTTCATTTCCAGGCTATGTGAGCTCCCTCTCTCCAGCTCATTTTATTCTCAGTAACACTTATAAGCTTTCGGAGAAGGACATGTCCTAAAATTACCAGAAACTCCTGCAGTCTTTAACTCAGGCGATATCATTAGACTGTCCTTCTGCATTTCAGTAGTGGGTAATTAATATTAAAATATGTTAAAGTGACACAGTTCTCGTTGGGATAGGCCCGAGGTTGGATTTAAATAATGTTTTCGTAACGCTAACAACGAGTTCCAAACAAACCGGCTGCTCTTGATAGTGGTAGAGAGTTAAACAGAAACCACGTAAATGCTAATTCTCGCAGCACTGACAAACAGAAGTAATTTCTGTAGGTTGGTTAGGTGATGAAATAGCTTTAATACACCCCGAGTTTTCTTCATTTTGTCATGACAAGCACACGGAAGTAAACCAGTGACATTGTGTTAACACAGAATGTATTTAGGAATTATAATAACTTTTTTGGTCGACCACACTATAATACTCTTGATTACATGTGACGTAACTGAACTGTTATGACATTCATAATACTTCAGCGACTCATTTTGATCTTATTTGGCGGCGCGTGCAGTCCATGCCTTTTAACACCTTCAAAATAGCAGTCCACTGGGATACTTTCCCAGATAAAGAATGAAATATGTGTATTTAAAACAAAACAAATACTTTTCATGGTAATTTTACTATTCTAGTAAACTGGGATCATTTCCTTTGCTTCAGTGTGTGTTGCTTTCACGTTATCCGCAAAAAATCAATAAATGCGCTGTAGAATCAACAGGGCTGCCATTTACTGCACTACTTGCAAACACGCTCAAGGTCTTGCCATCAGTGCTGTTATCCGATCAGCATTTAATGACATGCAATTAACAAGGTGAGATCCTGCTGTAAAAACTCGAAGTTTTAAAATGATAGTGTGGTGAATGAAAATTATGAAACTCGCTACCACTCATTTCATAAACATACTACATCTTAATTACTACCATTATAGTCTTGTTGCATAATACCTATAATTTTAGCAAACAAAATTCATATCTTATGTTTGGTGGGATATTTATGACCGAGGTTTTAGGAATTTTGGTAAAAAAGGAGCGATGGAATTATCTTTTGCTGCTCCCGGTTCATTATCATTAAACATTTTCTCCGATATAAAATACTACTTGCTTAAATTTTTGTTTAATGCGTTTCAAATGTAGAAGTTCTATTATCTATTTTCATTACAATGGAGATTATTTTTAAAATATCAATACAAATAAAAGCTTAATAGTATTTTGAGACAAACAACTATACATAGGATATTGCGACCTTGTCCAGTTTTTCAACTCTCTCAGTTCTGTCATTTTGTTGTTTTATTTAGTTGAACTTCACTAGGAGTTCACTTAGCTCACACTAGCACTTCACTAATATGAACGAGTTAAATTATCCGGCACTTCACTTCTTCGTGACGTAGCCCCTTATTCCGGTCGGTTCACTCCGGGAGTCGAACACAAGACCTCCACAATCCCTCCACCCGTTAGCCGCCACAAACTCGCTCGGAGAATCCCACTTGATGTCGCACGGAAAACTCAACCGCCAACTCGCTCACTGACTGACTGACTGACTGACTGACTGACCGACCGACTAACTCAATTCAACTAAATCTCATTGACTACTCTCGCGAGAACGCTCGCTTATATAGGCAGTGGATTATTCCACAGAACATTCTAGAACTGTATCGAAACTCCCAGAAGGTTCTGCCGATAGTGCGCCCAGTGTTTACACTGGTGAACGGTACTTATCGTTGTTTATTCCGACTGCCCGGCGCCAACCTCCCGATAACCTTGGGCTATAGCCGCTGCCTCACAATATTAACACCCAGGACAGCTTTTGTTTACACACACCTGCAGACTGACGAAGTTTAAAAGAAAATATGCCTTAAGACCTTTTATAACGATTGATTCTTAAAAGTAACTAAATAGCATTAAATGCATTATTAAAACTTAACTTAGCATTTTTTCTTAAGTGTATAATAACATACTTATCGTTGTTGTAGCTTTAAATACCTTTCAATTGAAATTGCAGTGATATGGATTTTTCGAAAATTAACTAAAATTTAGATCAAAACAATAAAAGCAGATATGAAATCCGCTCCAAATTATTAACCTTTCTTCAATCTACGTTACCTTGTAATGGTTAAAGCAGATTTAAAATACAAGTTAAAGTGCGTTAGATTAACTTGTTTTTATAACTAAATGAAGAGCGATATAGGTAACATTATTTTTTAGCCTATGCTTATAATAACGTAACGAAGTATATTATTTTATATTAGTTTTCTATTTAAATTGAGGAAATACGATAACCCTGGTATATTTTTCCGTACCAAAATGCACGTTTTAATTTTATATTATATAATAATATTGTTTATATTACTTTACTTTATTTATATTAACCAAAAAGTATAGTCAATTACTGTCATATCCATTTAACACATTCTCGTTGATTTTCTGCGATTAGGCAATTATAGTTAAGTGCCGACAATTTCGAAGGCCGAGCGGTCCCGAGAAGTAATCCACGTAAATCAGCCATGTGACAGCAAGCGCATTAATTTGAGCTGCAAATCACTTGTGAGCTCTCACAGCTAGGGTTCAACATATGTAAACAAACCAGTTCTTAGTTGCGTATGAAAAAAGTTGATTTCCACATTTTTTGCAATGTTTTTATAAAGTGCGATAGTTTGAAGCAATATTATAAGTAATAACGGCATTTGTTTTATTTTAAACAATATCATAATCACGACTTTTAAGAAGTATATTTATGAAGCAATTACATTTTTATTTTCTCTATCACGTACATAGTAGGTAGAGAAGGTATTGCTTCCACCCAAAAATTAGAACCGAATTTCACTGGAAATGCAAGTTTTGGGGCACCCTGAATCCAAAAAGAACAATTTCATAAAAACAACATAGCTCAAAAACGAAAAGCTGAACAAATACCCTACTGGGTATTTAGGTTCAGTATCTTCCAAAAATGGAACACAAAGATTTTCAAGAAAATCCACCCACTCCCAACTACCCTTTACATTTTTCGAAAATACTGATTCTTTAAAAATGGTTCTCTGATTAAAATATCATATATTAAAGATATTTATATGACAAAATGTGTATCTTGAATTTTCGGGAATAACCGCGAAGTCCTCTGTAATTCGAAAGGAATTTTGTGTAATCTTGTATACTGCTAAACCTTAAGCGACAGACGAAAGCATACCATGCAAATATTGTAGCTCTCTTTAAAACACACAATTTACTTAAAATAAGTTCGAATAGCTCAGCACTTATGGTTCTTTTAAAACCTCGTGGAGTTTTAGGTGGTTATCTGCTAATATTTTGATATTTACGCCGGAAGAGAACGCGACTTATTTTTATTCATCTCCGACTACATTATTCTTTTTTTTTCTTTTTTTTCCCAAATGTTTTGTCTTCTTGCGATTTCACGGAAACAGTATGGAATTTAAGGCTGGCGTATAGCGTCCAGTTCTTAAACATTTGATTATCGCTGTTCTCTTTGTATCTAAAACGAAATGTGTAATGTAGCCATTTCTGCAAAGGTTTATTTGGATTAAAATGCAGAAAAATAAGTCTTAGTAAGAATAGTTTGTATACCTATTAATAAAGATAAAGGTTAGAGAAACTCATGTGAATGTATCACATAAGATTTTTTAATATACGCAGTGCATGGAGGTGTGAAAAACAGGACTAGCAGGTTTCAAGTTTATAACTTAATATCCTAGAAAGTAAATGCTGGATTATATGTCTGTAAAATCCAAGCTGAGCTCCAAGCAGTCAAAGCTAGCCAACTGATAGCGGTCCAGGCTTGTGGACTGCTCGCTGCACAGCATAGCAGAGAATGAGATTACAGAGATACAACGGATAATATTACCTGGTGATAGCAGGCGTCCCGTCGCTCGAGAATTGCACGTAATTCAGCAATGCACACCCACGCCTCCAAATGGTATGTGGTACTCAACCGGGCCGCATAGTTTATCACTGGAATCTCCACATTACAGATGTACTAACAAACCAAGCAGCCAGCAACGAGAACCTCTCCCTGCTCTATAAATTCCATATTTCGATGAAATCTCGCCGCAGGTATTGCAATACATAGTATCATAAATATGTATCATCTGATTTAATGTTGCTTATGAGACTCGTTTTACATAGTGCTTCTTCAAACGGGATTATCAGCTTCAGAGGATAAAATAAAACTAAAATGTAAGTAATGGTTGCATAACCCAACAAAAGTGAACCAGCTACTTTCTGACCAAATGGTTAACATTCTGATTTCTAAATTCAGAGGTCTCAGTTTAGATTCCCGACTAGGGCGAGGAATTCTTTAATCAGAATCATTCCCTATCCTCCAGAGTCTGGTAGTATGAATGAAGGAGTGAATTTGAGTGTATCAAATGAAAAAACTCTTGAAGAAACCAACGCACAAAAACCCTAAATTTCAGAGTGCAAAAACATCATTAAGTAATTTCTCAAGCCATTCCCCCGATATCACCATAGAAGTTAAAGGGACTATACAAATAAACAAAAAGTGAACCAACTGTCTTTGTGGTCGAAGGCCGAATGCTCTGCATACTGGCTTCTCAACTCAGAGGTCCCGGGTTCGATTCGCGGCTAAGGAGATGAAACCTTCTAACCAGACTCATTCCCTATCCTCCGCAGAGTATGGAAGTGTATGAACTGTGTTCCATGATAAGGAGTATTAAAAGCCAAAGTTATGAAACCTACAGTTAAACGAGGGGAAACACAATAATTTGTTTCTCAAGTCAAATCCCTCGATATGACTATAAAAGTTAAAGGGGACTATACAAATGAAACAATTAAAACAAAAAGTGAACACTTAAAATAAAATTACATTTCTCATCTTAGTTTAACATTAACACAGGTTTTTATTGACAGTTGTACATCATCGACAAGCGTAGTTTAATGGTTTACTATGGAGTAACTGAACATTGTAGAAGTTGCAGCTTGCATAACCAGTGCCCTTTTTAGTATGTGATTTCTCATATTTGAGGCTGTGGCTGTGGAGTTACGAATGTGATGAAACGATTGATAGGTGAACATAAATACAAATCCCCCCTATAGACTGCCATGTCATAGCAACAGAAATATAGGTACTGGAATTGTCTGGATAAGGTTTCCTAACAAAGCGGCACTAGGTTTATTAACAATATTTAACAAATAAACCAGAATGCAATAGTATAATAAAATTGTAAAATGGCAGTTACATAAATTCAGTTATAGAAAGATATATGTAAATATTAAATTGCCATAACAAACATTTGGAACTGATGACATTACTCAAAATGAAATATAACTTGACAAAGCTAGTGCTGGACAATGAACCCTCAACTCCAATACTAGAAGAGTCATCAGAACCAGTTTGCTTAAAATTCCCTCACACAATTTGCTTTTGCAATATTTAACCAATTATCAGCTCTTAAAACCATTAACCATTAAAGTTGAGATTACTTGCAGCTTGAAAGTGAAACTCTTTAATATGAAAACTCACTATCCCTTTATACCTTTGGCTACATCTACATATGAATAACCCTTTCTCTCAAAGAGTACAGGTGACACACTTTCTACATAATCCAAGAAGAAAATTTAGCATTTATTTAGAAGAAAATAAGCATCAAAAATTAAAACTGAGTTTAATTTATGGACGCTCTTTGACTGCAGTGGTCCTCAGCGTCCCATTCTATATAGGGCGTGAAATACCGGAAATTTTGCTCAGAGGCCTGTTTAAAAGACTTGAGGTTCTTTTACATGCCATAAATCTACGACACGGGACCACCGGCTTTACTTCCCTTCCGAAGGAAGCCATGCTAAGGACTTTACGCCTGAAAAAATTCATTGCCTTCCGCCGGGTTTGAACCCGCGACCTCGGGAACTAGAGGCTAGCATGGTAAAAATAAACATCAGGATAACGAATACCATACTGAGACGAGCGGTATTCCTCATATCCTGAGTGGCAAGAAATACCAAGTACTCGATTGAGTTGGAATGCGCTGTGATCTAACTGCAGACCTGGAGTCATCTCCCCCCCCCTCTCTCTCTCTCTCGCTCTCTCTCTCTCTCTCTCTCTCTCTCTCTTTCTGAGAGACTGTAGACATGTCCCAGCGCCAGACTTGTGTCAAGGCAGGAACAGGTTGCGTGAGCTACCACTGACGTAACTATGCCGCAGTTTGTTTTAATGTGTACCATGCTATACCATATATAAACAGATATCAAAATATGTTTATCAAATTAACCTTCAGAAATAATATTCATGCGTCCTCGTTACCATCCTTAAGGATATATGCATAGCCTTATCTATGCAAGACCTTAACGGAATTTTATGCGGAAAGAAAAGCGCAAGGCTATCCTCAACTCACTGGACAGAGGCACATTTATACACTCATCAATTATGGCTTGTATAAAGTAAGATGTTAAAGGATCGTTAAAACTCTCAAAAATACACTATGTCCAGTTTAAAAATACAGCAGGACAAAAAATGTATTGCTTGTGCGGAGTTATCCTAAATAATTTTGTGAAATTAGCTGCACAGTACAATACATAACTATAGAAATATAACGCAATATATAATTGTAGAGAGCGAAACTTTACATGAAAAAATTTACATGTATATTGTTACTTGCTCTCACCAAGCTACAGTAAGTTAAACAGGCATGCTGTCATTTTTAATGGGAGTAAGAAGAAAAATACTACAAAATATGCTATACAAAGCTTATTTAGAACTATTACCATTAGAATAAAAACAACTGATAGAATAGGTATTAAAATATAAATAACAACAGGTGTACGGCATCCATTTTTATTTATATTTTGACAAAATTGTAAAAAATTGGTTATTACAGTTGAATACATATATCGTATAGTAACTCTGTTAATTATTATATCAAAAGGGACAAAGTATTGTTAAAGCTGTTCAAGAAATAGCTTCTTGTATCATTGATAGTTATGGAAACAGAAACTATACGGGTGCATTACTGCTAGACTTGATAAATTGTAAGGTGTTAAATTAAAATCTGAGGATTCCAAGTTAGAACGAATCCTTAGTGGTGTACCACAGTGCTGGGTCTTTTTTTGTTTGTAAAATATGTGAATGACTTATCCAGTTATCTTCCTTATAAATGTTTACTATATGAAGATGATACAACTATTCTAACAGCAAATAGTAAAATTGTCATGATAGAACAGCTAAGCCAGGATGTGTTAAAAAGGTCTGAATTTTGGTTTGAAGACAATAAATTAGGTATTAACACAGGAAAAACTGAGAATATTGTTTCGGTTTAAATAGCAATGACAAGCATGTAAAACTACTAGGGATTTGCTTAGATAAAAGCTTAAATTGAAACACTCATACAGGGCTACATATTTAATAATGAAGTTAAAATTATATACCAATATTAACCTAGGACTTAAGGCATACTATGCCTTCTTTCGTACTGATTTACAGTACGGTCTCATATTATGGGGTAACTCCACTGGTGCTAAACAAGTTTTTCTCTGGAATGGTCATAAGAGCAATAAGGGTATAAAAAGCACAGAATCTTGTTAACCACACTTTATACATTTAAGTATTATGACGTTGACTAATGTTTATGTTACAGGTACTGCAGTATGTTAAACATAATGATCATACTTCTAGTTCTAGATCAGATGGTCATCAATACGAAACAAGTAGTAAAGAAAGTCTAGATCCTGCTTTTATCAGACTGAGTAAAACTCAGAATAGTTTTAAACATCTAGGAATTAAATATTTTAACAAGCTACCACCAAATGTAAGTAGATTTACTAAAGTGCTTAAATAATGGTTAAAAGCTAAAGCAATTTATATTATTAAGAAGTTTGAAGAGACAAATGTGGATGATCTAGTGTTTTAAAGCGTAGTAATCACGACGTCTCTTACTTTGTAAAAGTTAAATGACAAATAAATTATTATTATTATTATTATTATTATTATTATTATTATTATTATAAAAACTACTACAGCTCATTTTTCCTCTAATATTTTATATGAATTTAAAGAAGAGGGTTAAATACAAGTCCGCAATTGTTAACTTTAAAAAATACCGTTAGTAGTAGAAGTTGTTTCCAAAATGTATAAATCAACCATAGGAATTTTGCATCCTTCATGGTAACAATGTAAACAACCTAACCCCTCATCTTATATCAACGTATTGTATTATATAAGAAGCACCCATTGAAACCCTGGCATCTTTAACAAATATTATTTTATCAGTGCATAATATCTTCAATCCCATGGACACAAAAATATGCTTATACGAATACGTTTATAAAAATACTTAATCACACAAAATTAAACATAGTATGTGCCATTAATTGAAGTAACCTCCAACAACGAACTAAGAAACGACTCTCGCATAAAATGTCAACAATGCGCTGGTTATTTTAACGGTCAAAACGGTGTTAACGTCCATATAAGCCGTTCCCAGATACACACCGAACAAAAGTTACGGATAAATACAACACTACAAACGCAATACCAATCCAAATCAATTAAAAGATAACGAAAACAATGGTAAACAAGTTTCATCACAAGAAAACATCACCTCAAATACATCCACAGATTCCTTACAAAAGTATGAAATTGAAATTCAAAAATGGACCATGCCAAATTAACAATAATAATATTCACAATTACTTCGTGCAACATTTTTATTCTGCGAATACAGCTGTAAAAGACTGCTATACAATGAAAATTAATGAATCTAATCAAATAGAGCCTTATAACACCAACGATGAATCCAATAAAAAAGAAATAATCAAACCCACACAAAGGATAGCAGGCATTGAAAGATGATGCTGTTAGCGATATCATTTCAAACATTGGCACCCGAAAATTAAAGACGGGTAAAGTTCCTGAATGCTTTTTAAAAGCTCGAAACATACTGTTATATAAAGACGGCGATACCAAAACCGTATCAACTGGCGCCCCATTACTATATGTTCCGTCATAACAAGAATCATCGAACGGGTACTGGACTCGCGCATTCGAACCCACACAAGCATCAACGAACATCAGAGTGGCTTTATAAACATCCGTGGACATTAATCAATAGATCTATACTGAAAACTATTTTGAATTCTGCAAAAAAAAGAAAAGATGTTACAATTGTCTTTCTTGATATTAGGAAAGCATTTGATAACAGGCCACCTTATAAAATACCCTAAAAACCGAAGGAATTCCTTCAAAGCTTAAAGATCTTGTAGTTAATCTGTAAACCAATAACCAAAGTCAACTAGGAAGAACTCAAGGAAAAACAAAAGCTATACCTCTTCTTAGAGGCGTCATGCAAGATTCTCCGCTCTCTCCGGCACTACGGAGGGTTGTTCACGATGTATGGTAACAATATCATACGAACACAATAGCTCCGCACTGAAACATGTGGAATCGAATGAACGTTCAGCAGTACGAGTGTATCACTGTTTGCTCAGTTGTGTGCTCCTGTTCTTGCATCAAATGGCATAAAAATATAGTCATTCTGCTAAGGGTACATTATTGCTCTTTTCGATGCAAAATCCCTGTATTCTAAGACTTGCAAGACTCGTGGTATTACCATATCTCGTGTGCACTCAACCATAAAGGTAAAGCCATATCAGGACTTATTCCAAAGCGCAAGAAACTGGCAATTCCACGACCGTCACCAGTCGCACCCTGGGGATAATTTGGAAGGCGAAGGCCCATCCCTCTGGACCAAATCCTGCAACTCAGAGGGTCATTGCACTGTAATTATGGATTTCTCTTACTACTGCAAACTCTATAAGCAACCAGATTTGGAATCTGGAAAAGTGTCATAAGAACCAGGGATGTAAGCTGTTGCCTAAATACATTGCAGAACGTGCCACTAACAGGAAAAAGCGTGTGATACCTTGTTGGTGAAAAGTGAATGTTTATCTAAGTGACTGCAACAAATCCTGGGCTATATGTTACCCCAAGGGGAGAAAAAGTTTGAAAGTTGATATACGGAAACTAACGAAAATTTCTCCAATGGTTTCGTGGTAATAGCAAGGTACAGTTACAATGGCAAATAACCATTCGTCGTATACATGAAAATGTGAAAATCAACTCGGCATATTATCAGACAACTTTCCACAGAAATCCCTGCTCTCTATTGTGCAGGTGTAAATAAAATATAGTTGCACGAGGATAAGACATCATGCCATACGTCTGCTTCAACTTACGAATTTTTGGAGATCATAGAGAGAGAAATGAGAATACATTCCATACCTTTCTGCGACGTGCGTGCTAAGTCATCTGATGCATCACTGGTGGAGCTTTGTGCGTTTGGGTTACTAAAAAGAGTCCTTGGAAGCATAGGAACTTTGGATAATCTCTGGAAGGCTGCCACTAGGAATGGAATAAACTGGATATCCCTGTATTTTGTAGCAGTTTCCTTCAGTAAAAGCTGTGCTGCGATAGCTCATCACTGCTGGTAGAAGTGTGGTTATTCATAAGTTAAGGGGTCTTAAGTTTGTTACCATAGATTGAGAACAACTCTCTGTATACAACAACAAACCATATTTTTTAAGAATTAAATAAAGAAAGACTTTGCCGACACTATGGGAAAGCACTTCCCATCTACTCAAGCTTAGAATCTTGGGATTTGCAGATGACACTGCTATAGAAATAAATGAAGCAGCTGCCGTCGAACTAACACGCGTAACCGCACAGCGATTCAAAGAAGTGGCTTAGAATTGAATGCAATGACGACGAAAACTGGGAAAATACCACTATTGAAAATGACGACTAAATTAAATACCTTGGAGTATCTTTCTCAGACTCAATTAGTTTCGACACCAATAGTATTATAAAACCAAGGAAAAAACTATATTTTAGCATCATCACCACTGCTTAAGACTGAACAGAAATTTGTTGTTTTAACTGCAACTATATGCATATCTTTAGTCTATGCTTTCCAAACAGCTAATGTTAAAAGTATTCCCAAAGTGTTCTTAATGACTGTGACAAGCTTATCAAATGTACTCTCCCAGAGATTCTGCAGTTCCCAACAGACACACCAGATAATATGCTTTACTCTCCCATGAAACACAAAGGACTATAACTGTTCAGAGCAGGATGGGAGGCATTCCTGTAGCACATTAACTCATGCAAAATCCCTTTACAAATATCCAATTCATATGTTCTAACAGCACGAAATCTTCAAGCCGAGAGTGGTGAATGTATAAAACATCCTAATCTAGCTGAAACTACACCGGGGTTAAAGAACCCACAGACAGGACTCTACGACACGCGTCGCATAAGGAAAATATTAAGAGAAAAAGAAACAGAATCTTGGTCACGTCTTTCACAAAAAGGACCCGTTGTCTCTCTTTATCAAGAATATTCACATCCCAACTGCTGGATACGATATCGCATAGGTTTATCCTCCGGTGAATGGCAGGAAGCACTTAAAATGACGGTCCATGCCCTCCCTGGCAAAATCCAAGACAGTTGCCTCTGCCGGTGATGCCGCACAGAGACAAACTCTTGCTCATGTTTTGGGTTCTTGCCCTTACGGAAAATTACTTGGAAACTCCCGCAATCACAAGATCCGATCAATGATCGCACAAGAACTAAGATCATGCAACTACCAAGTGCATGAGGAAGTTCATGGCCTCGCTTCAACTGGCAGCACTAGTAGAATCGATATGACAGAATACCTGCTAACAGTAAAAAGGGATACACAATTGATCCAATCTTCAGATTCAATTTGTACAAAGACCAACCTTAAGAAGTAAATGTAGAGAATAAACATATATACGATCCCACAATGCCATTTTCTTTGATTAATACGGACTCCAAGAAATAGAGATAATAGGCTTGATGCTGGGTGTTCGTGGGACGATAACCAAGTTCTTCCTTGCCTCTTGGAATGTGTTCGAATTGAAGAAGAGCAAAATAAAGGTCATTGTAATCTTAGAGTATCAATAACTTTGCTTCGTTATCATTTGTACACAAATTAATCTAGCATTTGTGATTCATAACAAATTTATATCTATTCTTTCTTCTCCCTCTTCTTCTACTCCTTATTGCTATTATTGTTTCTCTTTCATTATTAGCAGTAGTAATTTTCTTTTTCCTCTTTGATAGCTTTGATCCGTGCTTTAACATTCAGGCTTATTTATTATCCATTTAAATGTTCCTTTTTTTCATTTCAATTTTCTCCAGTATGCTTTGTCCATAGTGGCAGTCTGTGATCCAAAAAACAACTAATAAATAACATGCCTCTAAATGCAATTTTATTTGCAGATGATCCGATTGTATTTGCTGCTACAGAGGATAACAACGGAAATGTCTAAATTAAATCAAATAGCCACTATGATCCGAATATCTCAACAAAGAAAACAAAGCTGATGGTTTTCAGGGCAAAAGCCTATAACCACAAAATTATAATTAATAATGACTTAATGAGCCTATTGAACAAATTAATAATTTCAACTACCTTGGGTGTACTGCATCATATTATAAAACACGTTGTAGAAAGGGGTCTTAGTAAATTTCAACATCTTATAAGAACAATTAGAAGAACGCTCTGTAGTAAAGTTATATAAGATCCAGTTTTAAAATTGTTTGAAGTACTTGTCATACCGTCATTAACTTATGATTCGAGGTTTGGATAAGACGCTGCGGAAATGAGACTTCTGGGACAGTTGGTAGGTTATAGACTACTCCATCACAAAATAAACACAGACACCCGTGTTGAACTCAATATTAACTGCATAACAACTGCAATACAGTAATATATAAATATGTGGGCATATGGCATGTCCATATTCGTAGAATAGAACAGAAAGAAATCGTATCCCTCTTATAATTTATAACTTCAAACCAAAAGGAAGATGAGATATTGGTCGGCCTAAAAGGATGAAGCGATCAGAAAAGTTCTAATTTTAAAAATGTTATGAAGACAGAACAGACCTTATGGCCTAAATATGTTGATGGTTTACTTAATGAAGGCTAATGACGATCAGGGTGATGCAAAAAAATTTAAAGAAAACTTTAATATCTAGATTTAAAAGCATTTTAAAGAAAACCTTAATACTTCTGTCTACGTATAACAAGTATTATTTAAGCAGGTTGCATAATAATTGCGACATACACAGTCTTGAACAAGAGCTGCAGAGTATTTTCTCACGTTTCACTTACCACTGTCGCTCCCAACACGACCTCAGAGCAGCAGTCAGTACAAGTATTGCATCCTGTTATTTAAATAGGTGATACGGTGCTCGATGTTACTATTGCTGTTAATTTTTTGGATGTTCATTTAGCAACTCACTCTTGTGATCGAAGTTTGGAGGTAATTATCGGCATTACGGTACTTACACGTATAAGACGGAAGAATGCACATTAAATGTTTAACACCGTAGGCCCTTGGGGACCACTAGTAGCATACCTATGCTAGAGGCAATTTAGATAAGGTGGTGATCTGGAAACCTGAGTAACCGATGCGTGAGTAATGAGTAAAGCAAACAGCTTATATACGTTATGCTACAAGAGGTAATTCTCAGCCTGTAACATCGTATCATAGACCGTTTCAGAGTTTGCGAGTTTCAAAATGAGTTAACAGGCGTAACGAATGTCAATCTTGAAGATTAAAGAATGGCGTGGAAAGAAGTTTTATGAGATAGAGAAAAATGTGTGAGAAGAGCCATGTTCTAGGCATCTATGCAAACGAAAATGCATGGGCGGAGACTCAAAAAATAGGGAAATAATTAATTTCTTAAAATGAGTTTATAATTATTATACGATTTTAGAAAGTACTTGAGTTTGTTAACATAATATTCATTTATTTTGAACGATGTCGTATACAAAGTTACAAGCAAATCATTATATACTTTGAAAATTGGCAATAAACTAGGGTAATTTGCCAATGGTCCTTCTTGGAAGTCCATGTAACAATCCTTACTAAATCCAATTAGGCTAGTGGATAATTTTCTTTCTCATTGAAACAACAGTACTCTTTATATGATGAAATATCACAACAAACTAACCGGAAGTTAGTATCTGAATTACATTATCCAGTCGCTAACTGATTTCTCATTATTCCTCCTTCCTCCAGTGGGAATGCGTGTAATTGGCTGAAAAGTATCAAGCTAATATTGCCTTCCAAAAGGGCTACTCTTGCTTGAAGAATGTGGGAATATCTTTATTATGCCTTAAAACCGCTGGAAATAATAAACACATTTTACGTATTCTCAAATTATCTTTAGCGTAAATTATTACACGAGTGACCCCTATAGCCTTGAAGTGTCAGGAAACACTTATTTCATTGGTGTTTTCGATACTATAAATAAACCAATGTTTTAAAAGATCCTTGAAATAGTATTTGGGCTAGATTTTTTTGGGGGGAGAGGCCTTTGTTTCATTTTATTTACCCTACCCCTAAAAATCCGATCCACTAACCCGTTACTGACCTTGAAATCATTGTATATGCCATCATTTGGAATACCCTTGATAAAATGAGTGTAACACAATCTCTCATATATTGCGAAATATATTCTACAGAAGTTACTAAGATTTTACTTTATCACGTATCCATATATGTAGGTAGAGGAAGTATTGCATTTTCATCAAAGATTCAATATCGAGATTTCATCGTAAATACATGTTTTGAGATCCCTGAATAAAATATAATAATTCCTAAAAAAAGATCGGTATATATGTATATATATATATATGTGTGTTGTGTGTGTGTGAACAACATTAACTCAAAAACGAAGTGTCAAATAAGAATCAATGTTTGTACTTAAATTCAGCATCTTCCAAAGATGCGACACGAAGATTTGCAAGAAAATCCCCCATCCCAAACTACACTTTATATGGAAATGTTTTCGAAATTTATTTCCTAAAAATGGCTCCAAGTGTAAAATACCGTATATGTAGGTCATTTTTATGGCAAATAAACTGCATGCCTTGAATTTTCTGGGACTAGCCTGTGAAGTCCTCTGCATTAGAAATTTGGTTTAATTTCATTTAGCTGGTAAACCATAAGAGATTAGACAAAAATATACACATAGAAAAATGTAAATCCCTTGAAAACACACACTTTGTTTCACCATTTAATAACATCAGTCATTTCCGAGTTATCCGTTATTTTTCAATACTTTTTTATTTTTATAAAGTGCTGTCGCTATTCAGATTTTTCTCGTGATGTTATACAAAGAGTATTGAATTTCAAAGCCAGCATTAGCGACTGCTTTTAAACATCTGGCTATGGATTCGGTTTCGCCTTTCCCCCTTGTACCTACTAGTGGGCCCGGTATGAGTGCGCTTGGAGGAGGGCGCCGGCTTGGTATCAAAGGGGAGTAAAGGATAAGGCGAAAGGGAAATGTAGAGTTGCACAATGAAAACAGTACTAGATTTTGTAGGCCTCAGCTTTGCTAGTAAATGCAACTCAGAACTGCGGATGTTTTCTTTACCTGACTGCTGAGTGTCTTTCCGATGCACCTGTTCCGTAACTATTTATTGCAGTTCTTCTTCCCGCCGCACGTACTCATATCGCGGCCGACTAGTACTACGAACTGTGTAATGAAAATATTTCTATAATGGTTTAGAGGAGATTTCTGTAACGGTTTAAAGGAGCAGATAAAAATAAGCCTTCGTAGGAATATCTTGTGGAAAAGATATAAAAAGAATTATAATGCGATACATTCGCTTTACTTTCTCTACCAATGACCAACTCGCACATATATTGTTATAATTATTGCATCCATACAAAAACTTATTCTTGGAACCACAATGTGTTACTCAAGTTGTATATTTGCTTAGGAATTATTTAAGATCAATCAAGCCGTACTTAGTTACATGCGAAAACAGTACCTATTCAAATGGTTAATCGTGATAAATTCTCGACAGATATATATAGCGTTATGCTGGCTTTGAAATTCCATATCATTCCTTTATATCGCGAGAAACAACGGAATAGAAACAGTACTTTTAAAAAAGTAGGAAGTATTGAAAAACTCAATCCAATAACAACTGATATCTCGGAAATCGCTGATAATCACAAAAGAAATATTTGAAATAAATTGTTTGGTTTTAGGAGATCCACACTTTTTACGCAGTACACTTTTGTATATATCTTGTGCTTTTACAGTTAGCTATACAAATTACAAAAAATTCCTTCCGAATGAGCAGGACTTCACTGGATATTCCCAGAAAAATCGAAGATATGTTTCATATAAATATCTTATTATATAATTATGCTACTCCTAGAGCAGCCTTTTCTACGTACAGAGTATCTTGGAGTGGAATGATTTTTTTTTTCAAATATTCTTCTCACATTTTTGGAAGATACTACTTTTCGTTTTTGACGTTTGCTGTTCCCATCATCGCATGCACGCGTGGACCTCTTTCTAAAAATGCCTTTTATGGGTTCAAGGAGCCTCTAAACATCTATTTCTGGTAAAATATCGATACTCAACTTTGGGATAATACAATACTTCCTTCATCTATTAAGTAGAGAAACTAATGAACAACAATGGCTAGAGAAAGTCGTTGAATGTAATACACAAGATATTTTCCAATGGGATACGTACAGGCACAGCATTTTGAAGCTCCCGGCAAACCTTTGCAACTGTATCTTGTGCGGTTAGCATAATTACAATTGCGGGTTAGCAGCCGTTTACGAAAGGAGGCGCCATACACCCACCCGCCAATTGCACTGACGTTTAATCGAACAGGTTACTGCAATTGATTTTTAAACATTTACTTAACGTTTGGCTAGCATCAAGACAGCAGATATAATCCCCGGAGTACTTTGTTTACATTAAAAAGCAGAAAAAACTCCATGTTGTGCTTTCTGATTTGCAAGTTTAAACGTTCGTAGTAATATTTACGCTATGCTAATAGAATGAAACGCCGTTTAATTTCTTTAGCTGAGAGAAAACTGCCGTTTAAACAAAGCGGTTATTGATTAGTGGGTTAACAATGAGGTGCTTAAATATTCAAGCTTGACCCAGAGTATTGCAAAACTACAATGCAATCCAATGAAAGCCTTTGCTCTCGGGGAGTACAACTGAGGACTGGATTTATGTTAACTATACGGTGCTGTTAATGCAAGAAAGTAGCTCAGGACTGTTTAATATCATGTTTTTGTTCAGGTAGTTACTGTTATTAGGTTCCCCTTTGTTTTCCAACAAATAGTTAAAGTTTTTCAGCAAAAAAAATTTGATATCAATACTTCTCTGGAAATATGCACTTTGAAATCTCATAAAGGAAAAAGAACTGTAATGAGAGAGACAGACAGACCAGAATAACTCAGAACTGAAATGTATGATGAATACGAACATTGGAATTAACTGCTCTTCCACAAAGCCATGTATTGGACAAGGTTGGAGAGGTAGAATCACACGACTGAAAAATTCAATGTCATCGCCGGAATTTGAACCACGTATCTCCCGGTCTGCGTTAACCACTCGGCTACCATGGCAACATGCCGGTAACACATTAAACTCAACTGATTCGCATGTTTCTCGGTAAACCACAAGGAGATCTCAAATTGTATTGAGATGACATATCATAATGGCGACTTACACTGCTGTAAGCACTTTAAGTCCCAAACTTCATAGCTTCTACCACTATTAAGTCAACCCCGGCGATGGCACTGAATTTTTCAATCGTATAATTCTACCTTTCCAACCTTGTCCAACACGCGGCTTGTGTGGAAGAACAATGAATTCCATTAATTGACCTAATAGTGGTTGAACCTATGAACCCAGGGACTTTAAACTACTTACAGCATTGTAAGTCGCCCTTGGGGTAGGTCATCACAATAGAATTTGAGATCTCCTTGTGGCTTACCGGGAAGCAAGCGAATCAGTTGAGGAATTTAATGTCGTACCGGCATTTTGCCATCGTAGCTTAGTGGTTAAGCAACCGAACCGAGATCGAGAGATCCGTGGTTCAAATCCCGGCGATGGCATTGAATTTTTCAGTCGTCTGATTCCCCCTTTTCAATACCATAATTGTTATTTCAACTTTCGAATCAACCAGCAATTTCAACTAGGCGAAGATTTTCACCATATTCTCAACTTTAATGGTTTTTTACTTTTTCGAGAACGTTTGAATAATTTTGTTTAAACCATCATACGTTTGAGCCATTGAGCTATTGGGTATCTTGAATTTTGTGTGATTGTATGAAGTATTCAATCTGAGTTTTTATATTTGGGCAGCCATAAGAGATAGACAAAGCTGTACCACTGAAAAAAATATAGAAGCTATTCAGATATACAATTGACGTTAAATGACTTACTGCAGCCTCCACCGTTTCCGAAACATTCGCTCTTGAATGTTTGTATTTTCTATGCTTAGTTTCATTTAGAGGCTAAGTATTGTATGAACAGGCGTACATGGTGATTAACAACAAGCGTTCAAGGAAAATGTACCGTTAAATGGGCTAACACTGGCACCCGGGGGAGCTTTGGCCTGCACTGGTGAACATCGGTTAACATGGCTACTTCCATTCGATTCCACAACAGTTATCGCAGCTTCCTGGTGCAAGAGCGAAGGAAACATTGGTCGCTAGTCACACAGTTGCCTATGCTACAAGAAATGAGACAGCAGAATCAAGTAGGCATAAAGAAACGCGGTAGAAAAATGTTCGGTAAAGCATTGAGCCTGAACAGATTTGACAGCGAAGAAGTGGATGACCCAGCAGTACCATTACCACCAGAAACATGTCTAGAATTAACAGTCTCAAACTTACCGGTAGCCGTAAGAAGAGAGATGAAAATAACCAATGTGTATTGTAGAATCACACTGAAAAATACAATGCCACAGCCAGGATTCGAACTACAGATCTTCAGGTCTCCGTTTGGTTGCTCTAACCAACTGAGCTACCATGGCAACATTCCCGCATGACAAATTCTCCAACTGACTTGTATTTTTCCCCCTAAACCAAATTATCTTAAATTATTTTGAGATGATATACTCCAGTGGTGACTTAGAATTTCACAAGTCCCGCTTCATAGTTTAACCAACTATTAGGCCAATCCCGGCTACGGCATTGAACTTTTCAGTCTAAACTACCTTTCCAACCTTGTCCTATTACAACCTGCTTGTGTTTAAGAAGTGAATTAATTACCAATGTACATTGTGTTCGAGTGATTGAAAAACCTACAAAGGATCAGATAGGGCTCAGTGTGCATTTTTTGGGGGTATGCTGCAATTGAAATGATAGAACTGAAGATATAGTTTGAGTGCAAGAACTGTTATAAAAGTGATTAGATACATTGAGTGTAGTAATTTTTTGTTTGTTTTCTTTACATACAAAATATGAAATTGAGTTTTTTATTTATGGACGCTCTTTAACCGCTGTGGTATTTAGCGTCCCATTCTATATTGGGTGTGAAACACCGGTAATTTTGCTCAAAGGCCCCTTTTATCAGGCCTAGGGTTCTTTTACGTGCTGTAAATCTACGACACGGGACCACCGGCTTTGCTTCCCTTCCGAAGGAAATATTATCACTGATACGTATAACTGTAAGCCCGTTCAGAAACCGTGAAATTCATTGATTCTAGACAGTTCGCAGAGAATCAGATCGAGAATATGGAACTGTACGAGGAGGACACATCGCATTAATTACATAAATAAAAACCATTAAGATGCGTACAGAGGAGCATTCCACGGGTTTATAGTGAAAGATGAGTCGCATCTGATGGTATCACTACATTGTTCATGTCCACCTGACTTAGAACATTTCTTTGGTTTCTTTCTTTGTCCTGAGTAGAAGAGGTTGGAAATAGAAACACTTTTCAGTAACAGTTTCGATTGTTCCGGTTCCAAAGGAATATTAGGTATAAAACAATACGTTCTAAATAACAGTCAAGTACGAGTATCTAAGAATAATCATAAAAGTAACATCCTCTTGGTTCATCGTTACTTCTGACTGGGATTCTTTCACATCAAGTCGTGATTCTTCGCCTTGTTACGGATATTACCTAAGGGACAAGACGATGCTCCTCTGCTTTAATCTGCCCTTCACTCAGCATGCACGCGGGAATTCGTAGCGTACCGCTAACAACAATGCAGGTACAACTAAATGTTCCACGGCTCAACTAACGTTAAAGAAAATTCACGTACTCCATCACTGTAATCGATCAGTTTTCATGACATTAGTGTTGTATGTTCCAAAACAGCATATCGGGTAATTGCCATTGCAAGAGCTCATTACTAAAGCGATTGGTCAGAAGCTAATAAAGGGACTAGTCCTCTGTTGGAACTTGGTAGCCCAACGCATTCTGTAGGATCAGACCGTTACTTTTGAAACCGTTTTTTTAAATACTTTAAAGATCGCGTAAATGCAAAGTTGGAGTACGGTTATTTTGGAACTGTACAATAAAATCGGAACTATGACTACTTTTTGAACGGTCCCCATCATCGGAACCGTTTCAAATAAGCAATTACCGTATTTTATTTTGCATCTGTAAGTTCCAGTCGGCTTTCTAGCATGTAGAATCGATCCTTTCGTACTTCCGATCCTCCGCCAAAGCCAGTACTTTCCTTTAACCACATGGCGGATGGGTTCGAGGCTTGAACTCGAACATTCTGTTTATAAATACGGAGGCGTCCGCATCTTGCGCGGTCTGTTACAACCACAGTACTTGCCCGAGAGATAACAATTACACGTCCATCATCTGTAATGCTACATTACATCCGCGGCCCCTCGTCCTAACATATCTGTATATCTGTACACGACCTCATTAACTTGTGCTCAAAATATGGCGATCTTAACTTCTGCTTCCCTGGAAAAATGTGGAAATTTGATGGAAACACCTTACTATGATGTCTAAGCCCTAAACGATGGGTTCAATAAGCAAGCAGAGAAATCTATGAGAATTTATGAAGTAGCAACAAACAGCAGTTGAGTAAGTCAGAAAAATTATTGTGAAAACATCAAACTAATATTATTTATAAGTGGCACAGGAGATGTTACATCCATGGCGCGCATATGAAGTAGTTCTGAAACAATACTTAAAAGTGATGGCTGAATGTTCAGAAAAGAAACTTTGTGTCAAAATTTAATAGGTAGAGTATTTCGTTAAAACATTACTTCATTCATAATTTCCGATATTATATTTTTCTCTTAGCTACACTATGCTATAACGTTTTCCTTAAGTAGTGGTCTTCCAGTAACGACAGTGAAGGAAAGTATGTCTGGAATTTATAATATTAAGCATTACTCATGTCAAGATTTCCACAAATAGGCCTAATTTTGGCGCAGACTTTCTAAGGAAAGTCTGTTCCAAGGAGATGTGTAACGTATCACGTCATTTCGTCACATGAAAAATGATTCCAAGTTACGATTTCATACTTCAACTTAACCGTTCGAAATTAAGGAAAATTCTGAGATTTATACATATACCACAGCAAAAGTAAACGAATTAGTATTAAATAAATTTCTAATAGGTAATTTAAAATCTTGACTATCTACTTTTTAAATTCCAAGTGCACATTTCTGGGAGAAATAAGGAATGTAATAATTCCATTTATTTGCATTAATGATCCGCCTCAGTACGATTGCTGGATTAAAGGAATTACATTTACAAAACAGAAAAAAATACAAGAATTAAAAATAATTGCAGAGTTCTGAATAAAAATTAGGTTACAACACTGGATAACATGAAGGTGATGGTAATTACTTTTGAAGCTGGCTTTATAGGCAACTTTAACAGAGGGTATCAATTTAATAGAAAGCATACCATAATTATGAACGTGTCACAATGAAACAAGATGCAATAGTGTAGCGGAATGAATATTATAGGAACCAATGACTACGGAAGCTGTATTATGCTAGTGGGAATATTGCTAAAAGTATTCTAACAGATTTGGTCCAGAAAGGAACCGAAAAATGCCTTATCTCCGCTAGGAAAAGAGGGGAGGTCACTGGAATATTACTTCAGAGGGTGTCATTCTGTCGCTGGACATACGTGCGTGTGCGTGTGTATGAAAGAGGCACCGAACTGCTACCTCGGATGTCTTCCCGTATGGACGTGTATTGAGGCTATAAGAAACAGAACATTTATGGCACGGGTGCGTAGGAATATTACGTCCCCCTGTAACGAGTTGCGTCATGTATGAACGGAAACGAGTGAATAATTTCGGTGGCACCCGCGTATGTACCAGTGAATAACTCCAGTGGTGGCTAGTAAATTATCATAGCTTCATCAACAAATTTCTGCGGTGGCGAGTAAGCAATATAATCGTGAAGGACAATAAATGTAAGCTATGCTGGGAACACACTTGTTTTATTTTAACAAGTTATAGGACCCAACCCACACCTAAAACTATCACCATAAAGTTGCTCTCATCGATCACTTCGCGTAAATAAACGCGCTCGCCAGGCAAAGTTCGAATCCGGAGGAAACGCCACGCTTTTCAACTAAAGGTTCCAATAAGGGCAAAAGTAATTAACAATTAGCGTACAGAAAAATTGAATGAGTGTATGTATATATAAACTGTTTATGTCGTGCATTATGGGTAAACAGATAATATTAATATAAAAGTAGCTAAATCCCGATACCTATTAGGAAAACTGAGAAAATACTAGTCCACGTAAAACGTTTACTCCTGCTCTAACAAAATCATACGAAGTATAGAAGCGGCAGAAATTTAAGAGCATTATTTAGGTTTATCTTATTACATCACAAATAAATTTTTAAAAGTTTTGGAAAGAACTTACGTTTACCATACAATAGTTGTGCTATATATTAAAACTAAATTTTTCGGGGTCTAAAATTCACCAGAACTTCAATTATCATGAACCAGCATTTGTTTAACTGGCATCATTCTTTATTTTCAGTGAACCTAATTTTACAGCAAAAATATGTTAAAATTGTAAATAGAGCAATCAGATGAAAGAGCATGCTTATGTATGTGCTTGTGCGTGCGTGCGTGCGTGCGCGCGCGCTTGAGCGCATGCACACAATCTAACTTTGTAATTAGCTGGTAATGGTAGCACAAACTTCACGGAATAAATTTTCATTAGCACAGGCAGGAAATAAAATGTCATTTATATGCAGCATATAGGCCACATAACTGTTGACCGCTCTCGCAGGCGGGTTCCGGCTGCTTTCAGTGTGATAATAAACTTTTCCTCCATCAATATTTGAAACTAAACCAATTATTTTTAATAGTTCTTTTTTATCACACACTAAAGGGTGTCCTTTGGCACAGCAGCAAAATGTACGCATAAGTTCTCGAGCAACTTCTGTGCCTTTTATCATATTTAATTTCTCTACTTCTTCTGTAAAGAAGAAGTACTATTCACACTTAATTGCTCTTTTACAAAAGCTGTGGGGAAGCATGAAGTTATAAAAGTAAAAGTAGGCTGAAAAATTCAATGCAGTAGCCGAGGATCAGTGCTTCAAATCCGGCTATGTGTTGAAATTTTCACTTTGATTCTATCTTTCCAAGAAGCATTATTGTTTAATTCTGTTTAATTTTTAAATAATTTCCCCTAACTATAGTTGATAGAGAAATGATTGCATTTAAAAAAAAAGCGTTTATGATAAATGTCCTGAGTGCATGCGTGTGTGTGTGTGTGTGTGTGTGTGTGTGTGTGTGTGTGTGCATAGAGGGATAAATATCAAAACTTTATATTCGGCATCTTTCAAGGATGTGACAAGAAGAATTTAAAGAAAATCTCTCAATCCCAAACCTTTATATGAAACAGTTTTGTTAGTTTTTATACTCTAAAACTGGTTTTAATGATTTTGATTAAAATATAAAGCATATTTATATAATTAATAAAATGCCTATTTCAAACTTTCTGTGAACAGCCGGTGAAATGTTCATTGAGTGAGTAAATTTTTTCATAATTCTGTAAAACAAGTGAACAATGAAAAAGAGACAAAAACTTATTACACGTAAAATCTAGAACTCCTTGAACAACCATAAATGTTGTGAGAATGTCTTCGCATTAATCTTTCCTAGACTGGATTTGCTGTAATTTTGAATTCTGTAATATGTAATGATATATTTTGCTTAAAATGCTAAGTAACCATTCTTTTGTTTATCCTGATATCATACAAGCAATCATATAGCGATTCACCTTTTAAACAATTGAATATCGCTTCAGCCACCTATTTCCCTCTTGCGCCTATAACGTAACGCGAAGGTTTATCTCGATTAACTGGAAGTGTTGTCTTATACGACACAGTTTTCCGTCTTTGCTCCGGACGCACATCAGCCTTGGGTTTAATTAACATGAAATAGACAAGGTACTGCTTTGTAAGCTTAGTAGATATAGATATAAAAATAAATGAAGGTGGGTAGAGAAAGTCAAATGAATATAATACATCCACCACCATAACAATAATACTACTAATAATAATTATTATTATTATTATTATTATTACTATTATTATTTAAAGTTTTTTGTTGTTTTGTTATTTGCCCCACGTATGGAAAGCCAATTTGAGAAAGATGGTTTGTTACGTAATTAGCACCACGCTTTGGACGCCAATTTGAAGTAGTTATTTTGTATTGAAGGAGTTGTAATATATTTCAACTGTTGGAGAGCCGAACATGAAGTAGTTGCAACCGCACGTTTGGTAAACAGTTTCCGGTAGCCTTCGCCCCAAGTTTAAAAAAAATATTAACTTTGTAATTTGACTGTTTCTTTAAATATTATACATTTATGTTTGCCTCGGCTGCATCAGTATTATTGTTAGAGACATGTTTCTCTTTGTAGGGTTGTGGTGCGAGCAGAATGTAGGCTTACACAGATTATAATTTTACTTCACTCCTTTTTATTAATGCTTGACACGATTTAAATAACACTTCACTGATATAGAGAGAGAGCTGTGAAATGTTTTTATTAAATACTTGCACTTTTAACACGTAAACTAATTTTGTCTCACACAAAATACGTATAAAATTTCTCGAGGACGCATGCCGCATCCTGTTAGGAATACTGTCTATAGGCAACTGAACTCTAAATTTGTAAACTTTTCTCCTTTTCAGTTTCTGATTGGCTAATCCTACTCCAATAGAATACCTTTATTTAACTAAAGATGTTTCTGGTTGTTGATTGGCTATTTCATAAATTGTCACTAAAACATTATTGCTTCCAAGAATCAGAAGTAGTATTGTTAAACTCTCAAACTCATTATTACCTCAAGGTTACCTCATTGTTAGCAACATTTTACCTATTACTCTCACAGCTCCTACATTATTAAATTACGTAATACATTCACATAACATTATTAAACATGGATACAATAATATAAGCATTCACAATGACTGTAATATACACTTTTTATATATAGTTACATACACATATTGCTTTAAGGCAATTGAATTATATTATTAAGGTTATTGAATTATATATTATATAATTAGACTGAAATGATTTAAGTGTTAAAAATACTGCCTCATGATAGAGATAAACGAGAAATCTACCACGAAAATCTAACAAATGCTAAAATTCCAGATTTAAGCCAGGCGATATGTCCATTCAATGATTAGATAGCATAATATTTATAACCTTAATATTTTGAAATTTACATTCTGTAAAATAGTGTAATGCAGCGACTGTGGCCAACGTTATCGGCAGGTCGGCGGCGGGTAGCCGGAGTAAACGATAAATACTGTTCACAAAAGTAAACACCGGGCGCGTTCGTTGTCGGCAGATAACGGCAGAGGGTTCTAGAAGTTTCTTCCCCTCTCCTCTCCAGAGCATGTGTCGAAATAGTTCTTAACTGCTCTGTGGAAAAATCCACTGTCTATATAAGCGAGCGCTCTCGCGAGAACAGTGAGTCTGTGCGAGTTGAGCTCAGTTAGTGAGTGTGTTTCTGGTGTGACATCAAGAGTGATTATCCTAGCAAGTTGCTGACGTCTTCTGTGACGTGCAAGGAGAGATTGAACAAGTCTTGTGTTCGACTCCCGGCGAGTGAACTGTCCTGAGGAGGAGGCTACTTCTCGAAGAATTGAAGGACAGGGAAACTGGACTAGTTTACATTGTTTGTTTTTTTAGTTTTATTTATGGACGCTCATTAACTGTTGTGGTCCTTAGCATCCCATTCTATAGTGGGCGTGAAAGACCAGTAATTTTGCTCAGAGGCCTTTTTATCAGACTATCAGACTTGAGGTTCTTTTACGTGCCGTTCCCTTTCGAAGGAAGCCATGCTAAGTATTTTTACGTCCGAAAAAAATTCATCGCCCTCCGTCGGGTTTGAACCCGCAACCTCGAGAACTAGAAGCTAGCATGGTAAGCACTATACCACGGAGGACGAGGTTTACATTGATGAAGGGATAGAGTAAAGTGAACTTCCAGTGAAAGATGAATCAGATAAAAACGTGACAATAAAAACAGCGAAGAGTGACAGTTGATAAATTGCACTAAGTCACACTGGTCAGGAGTGGGATTAAAAAGCCGAGATGGAGGATATGTTTAAAAAAATATTCAATTAAGATCCAAGATAAAGGCAATAGTGAAATCCCTGAAGGACGACTTTGCAAAGGTGTTAAAGGTAACTAAATCTGGCATGGAAGATGACATTAATGCGGTAAAGGAGTGTCTACATCACCAAGGAAAACTGCTAGATGGGCACGAAAGAAGTCAAGAGGACAAGAGAGGCAGCAATGGATGAGCTTCTGGACCCGCAGATGTAGGAGAGTGCTTCAGCCCTACTCCCAGTTACAAAGCAACCTGAATTCGGTTGGGATGAGGAGACCTTGTGGAAGGATCGAGGAAGAGGGCCGATACTGAAGGGTAAGGAATCTGCAGACTCGCGTGGGCGGATGTTTATCCCAGAGGCCCGAGCTATGAGAGCTATTGGTCGTGTGGGGACTCCTGGTGCTCAGGAACGTTGTATCGAAAAAAGCCGGAAGCAGCAGAGTGGAACAGCTGGTGCTCCCGAAGAAAACGGTGAAGAAAGTTCTCGAAGAAACCTATACCAGCACTACTGGGGGGAGCACCTTGCGAATCTACATCGCCGATTTATTGGTTGTATCTTCGAAGCGACGTGGAGAGTTTGTGCCCGCCATGCGCTATCCGCACCATTGGTCCTGGGCCCCCATCATGTCTTCGGTGTCGTGGTTGTGGTTCGTTGTGGTTGTCCTGCTGTAGATCGTGGCCCGAACAGCTCTGAGAAGGGAGCTGTGTGACGCAACTGCTATGGACAACGTTATTGGTAAATCCGCGCCGGGTAGTCGGATTAAACAACGATAAGTGCCTACGTCACCGTAAAAACCGAGCACGTTATCGGCACCTAACCCTAGAGGGTTCTGGAAGTGTTTTCCCCTCTACTCCAGAACATGTGTCGAAGTACTTCTTGAATGTCTATGGAAGATTCCACTACCTATTTAACCGAACGTTCTCGCGAGAGCAGAGAGTCAGCGAGTTGAGTTGAGTTGAGTCAGTCACTGAGCGAGTTAGCGTTTTGGTGCGACATCAAGAGTGATTCTCCGAACGAGTTGGTGACAACTGCTGTGACGAGCAGTGAGTGCTGCTCTGCAGGAGAGATTGAAAAGTCTTGAGTTCGACTCCCCATATGAGTATCGTTCGGAGGAGGAGGAGGAGGAGGAGGAGGCTACGTCATGAAGAAGTGAGAACGGTTATTTTGTTGTATTATATTTCAACTGCTGGGGAGCTGAACTTGTAGTAGTTGCAACCGCACGTATAGTAAACAATTTCCGGTAGCCTTCGCCCCAAAATGTTCTTTCAGGTGGCCTTTGCCCCAAGTTTTAAAAAAATATTAGCTTTGTAATTTAACTGTTTCTTTAAATATTATATTTATGTTTTCCTCAGCTGCGTCAGTATTTGTTAAAGACACGTTTCTCTTAGCAGGGTTTTGCTCGACAAGAATGTAGGCTTACACAGATTATAATTTTACTTCACTCCTTTTATTAATTCTTGATACAATTTAAATAGCACTTCACTGATATAGAGAGCTGTGAGATTCTTTTATGAATTACTTGCACTTTTTAACACGTAAACTATTTTTCGTCTCACACGAATACGTATTAAATCTCTCAAGGATGTGTCTCGCGTCTGGTTAAGAACACTGTTTGCAGGCAACTGACAAGATTTTTAGCATCTAAACTTGTAAATTTCTGCATTTCAAGTCTCTGATTGGCTATTCCTAATCCAATAGAATACCTTCATTTAAATAAAGCTTTTTCTGGTTGTTGATTGGTTATTTTTAAACTGTCTCAAAATTGACATTATTGTTGCACCAAGATTGACTAGTAGTATTGCTAAACTTTCAAATTCATTATTGTCTCAGAGTTACCTCATTGTTAGCAACTTTTGACCTATTTCTCACAGCTCCTATATTATTAAATTACGTAATATATTCACATAACATTATTACACATGGACACAATAATATAAACATATATAATGATTGTAATATACACTTTATATATATAAACATTGATTTAAGGCGGGCTGTTATTGAATTTATATTTTATATAATTAGACTGAAATCATTTAAGTGTTAGAAATACTGCCTCAGAAGTGAAGGGAATTGATCTAGTTCACATTAGTGAAGTGAACTTCTAGTAAAAGTTGAATCAGAAAAACTGTAACAATAAAAACAAGTGAAGAGTGGCAGTTGAAAAACTGGACTGTCACAATATATATTCTGCAAATTTTATTGTTCACTTCCTTGAATTTGCCAAACCCTAAGAGATAGACAAACACTTTGCTGCTGGAAGAATAAACTCCAAAATGTGCAACTTCAAATAAAATATTCAGTTATTTCCAAATGTTCGCTGCTCATTTTAATTTTTCCACACTTTAAACTGTAGCTCTGAAATCATTAAGTGTTCGTTCAAAGAGTAGGTAATATCAAGTGTAGCATATTAAATATCTACCTCAGTTTTAATAAGTCAATTGTTTCAGTTCAAATGTTAACCGGAACATTTCCTACCAGCATTTATTGGTATTACTAGGAAGAATATAGAAAAGTAGATTTGTGAAATAATTCTCAGAATAGCCAAAAAAATTAAGACCAAAAAGCCCCAAAAAAGTATGGTTCGGGAAACATCTGTGACACATACAACATTGTTTTTCGGTAATTCGTTTGTAAAATTTGCATTTTTCGGCTTTAATTAGGACATGCTACAGAGCAATTTCAGTGTTGACATCTAACGTGTCCAAAACGAGAACTAATGCCGAACCTCACACATGGTGTGAACTTCGCACCGGGTTACAAAATCGATCAAGCGTTTAGCAGTACATCATAAAGGAGCAAAATGAGGTCTGCTGCATCGTCTTTGTATATTTAGACGTGTGCTTCACCGAGTTTCAACAAAGCTAGGTCATTTTGGTGCTCATAAATCAACTCTTGTTATGACATGAGCAGTATTCTCTTTCAGCAGGGATTACTGACGGGGAATATAAAACCGCAGAGAGAACAACAACCGCTATCTTTTGTCTCTTTTTCATTCTTTACGATTACCAAGGATTAGTCCTAAACATTCGCACCAACGCATGTTTTGCGTTTGCGCCGAATTTATATTCGGCTCTTTTGTGATTTTGCAGTGTTGTAATAGGTTTCATTTGGCTCTCCTTCAAAGGGTTTAGTTGTTCATTATAAACATAACCGAGGCATATTTTCAAACATAAACTATCATTACACCCCAGAGTTGTATTCAAAGAATTAAAATATCACTCACTGTATATGGAACATATAGAATTCTTGCAGCCTCGTTTACCAGTACCATGCATTTGTTATTTTTAAACCACTTATTGTTGGTAACGAACTTAAGTAAGGTTTATTGAGGAATTATATAGTTATATGTTATTATTTATGCATATTTATTTCGTTTTGTACAGAGCAGTTTCGGAAAAGCGCCTGATCAAAATGTCGACTATTACAATCACCAAAAGTAAAAATACAGGAAAGTCCCTCTAAAAAGACAAAGATGGGCTAAAAAGCAAAGTGGAATTGGTTGGAAAGAACCACTACAATTCAAAACACACAGCAAAGATTCCTCAACAATCTTTAGAAGTTTTATCGGCAAGGGTTGTGTCGATCCTGTATATGAAACCTTGAAACGTGTTTAAGATTACGTAGTTCCATTGCATTTCAGAACGACTGCATTAGTGATTATAATGTAATATGTTAAAATCTCTGTGACCATTTTATGGAATGCGTATCATAAAATAGTACACTGGTGTCCAAAACCTAAGGACGAGATGGGTAAAGTAACATAACAAATCAACTACTTGGTGGAAGTAGATGAAGGTGCGGGAGCATGTTACAGAGGTCTCTCACACGTACACAGAAAGCTGGACGTAACATGGCGTGAGTGTAGCGAGCCTATAGTGCCAAATGGGTCTGGTCCCGCAACACGGTGCAGTTGACGAAACGGGACAAGACGGTGTGTGGCAATTAGCGAGCTGTTATGGTGCACTGTAGTGGTGTTCTTCATTGCAGCATGGCCCGTAGACTCCATTTGGATAACTTCACACGGGGAAGAATCATCGGGAAACTGGAAGAGGGGTGAAGTGTGACGAGTGTTGCTCAGGAGTTTGGAATTGCTCACAGCATTGTTTCACGTGCATGGGGAACCTTCCAAACCACAGGCACTGCTGTCCCAAGGAGAGGTGGTGGTCGACCACGCTCAACTACAGCAGCAGATAATCGCTACATTGTTCAACAGGCAATAAAGGATCCTCGCCAAACAGCGCGTGCAATTGCAACCACATTTAACAGGACAGCTAGGCACGCAATCTCACGATACACAGTGGCACGGCGGCTACACAGAGGTGGTCTCTTTGCGCGTGGGCCAGTATTTTGTGTTCCATTGACATCCGACATCAGCGACACCTTTGCGATGGTCCCAAGAGCATCAAAATTGGACCAACGAGGAATAGGGTCGCGTGCTCTTCTGGGATGAGAGCATACTTAGTCTAAGTAGTGATTCTTCACGTACCCTCATCTGGCGGGAGGTGTGAACACGTAATGAACCCAGAAACATCCTTGAACATGATCGTTTTGGTTGTCCGAGTGTTATGGTTTGGGGAGGCATAATGTTGCATGGGCTCACGGACCTCCAACTATTTGAACACGGTACGCTCACTGGTCAATGTTATTGTGATACTGTACTTGTTCCCCATGTGCGTCTTTTCAGGGGCGCAGTCGGCCCTGACTTCATTTTTATGGATGAAAATGCGCGACCGCATCCAACAGCGCAGTTGGAGGATCTCTTGGAAAGAGAGGACATGCGACATAAAGAGCAATTCTCAGCGAATGGACTGGCCTGCCCGTTCCCCCGATTTAAATCCTATCGAACACGCGTGGAATGCTTTGGGGAGAGGCACTGCAGCACATCCACATGCACCAACGACCATCCAACAGTTGTCAACAGCGCTGGTGGAGGAATGGAACGACCTACCACAAGAACTGCTTACCAACCTTGTGACCAGCATGGGAGCACGATGTAGAGCATGCATTGCTGCCCGTGGTGATCATACACCCTTTAAGCACCATGTATTTGTTTTTGTAAATCTAGAGAGCCATCACATGTCGTATTGACTTTAGTGCACCTTATGGTCTATGAATAAAAGTAGCATTTTTGTTCGTCTCATTGCATCTTTCGTTTAGTTGCCTACTGTAGCATACCGAAGCAGTTCCCTCTATGTATGATTCAAGTTTCATCGAGCTATGTTACTTGGCAGTGTCACAGCATGCGAAGATTACTTTCGTCCTTAGGTTTTGCACACTAGTATATATCGTCATATTAGGAAAAGTTCACTCAATACAATTCTGAGAATCTTGAATAATGTCGAAGGCATCATGTTGTGACGCCGCGGCTATGGCTCAAGGTTGGCGCCGGGTGGTCAAGGTAAACAACGATAAGTACCACTCGCCAGCATAAACGACAAACGCACTATCGGCAGATAACTAGAGCGTTCTGGAAGGCTCTTCTCCCCTTTCCTCCAGAAAGTGTGGCGAAATAGCTATAGAAATTTCGAGAACCTTGTGGAAAGGTTCCATTGAGTATATAAGCGAGCGTTCTTGTTGGAGTCAGTGTTAGTTGAGTTGCGTCAGTGAGTGAGTGAGTGAGTGAGCGAGATGGAGGGTGAGTTTCCCATGCGACATAAAGAGCGATTCTCCTAGCATGGCGACTGTTGTGATGTGCAGCGACGAGTTGTGAAGGTCTTGCTTTCAACTCCCGAGTGTAGTAACCTTCCGGCGTGAAGAGGCTTGTCACGAGGGAAGTGAAGTGATGCAGAATTGAACTAGTTTTCCTTAGTGAAGTAAAACTAGTTAAGAACTTAGTATAGTGACATTAAAGACTGAGAGAAGTGACATTTAAAGAACTGAACACTGGACAAAGTCATAATATTGAACAGTCTCGTTTAAGTATAATCAATATGGCTTTGCGAACACTGCCTCCTATGGAAAATACTAGTTTATAGATGCTCAGCAATTTATGTTCTTCTTAAAACCGTGGATATTGTGAGCGATTTTCGTTGTTGCTATATATTTAAAATTCTTTATGAATAAGAATATTTCGTGTAGAATTACATTTCCGAAAAACTGCAGAGAATTCACGAATAATTCATTCGTAAGTTCTAGAAATAAATTTAAAATAGTATTCCGATTAAAACTTAAGGAATCTGAGCTACTGAAACACCACCAATGAACAATTTTGCGGATCTGAAACTTTTTATTGGAGTTTCAGCTTTTCTTTTTTGCATACCACACACCAATGCAGAATAAACTTAGCTGAAACATTAATTGTAGCATACATCTAAGGATTATCTGTCTAACAGAAAACTAACATTATACCAGGACATCCTCCAAATGTAAAATAGCTGAAACGCTTGGAATTTGCATTTATTCGTATGTGAAAATTAAAGTTCAGTGTATATTTTTTGAACACTACTTTAAGTTTATGTTAGCCTTGTATTCGGGGTGCCATGCACCCTGTATAACAGATTAATATTATTTTATGAAAGGTACAATAATTAAAATAAATAAATAATTTAAGTAGTTACGTGAGCGATTCTCTGAATGTTGATGTTGCTACCTCATAAGCAGTCAGGCATTATCAAGCATAGGAATTGTATAGCAATTGGCTTCAAGTTATCTACATTGAAACCTTTGCACTACATAGAATGCAAGTAAGAGAGACCAAAGGTCGGCGACAAGCAAGTAAAAACTGGTTCGAGTGCTCTCTGCAAACGACAAAAGAATGTACAGGGGGTGGGATGGTTGGTTATCTACGACATCCTTGTCTATAGTCCAGTGACAGTTCATCCTTATTTCCTTCCGTCCTGGCTTTAGTGCTTAGAAATTCCTATGTCTGGTAATTATGCATGGAGAGTACACCAAAGAGAACTCGTGGATCAATACAAGAGAAATTTGTCCTTTTCAGAACGCGATAAAAACAACTTGTAACCTGTGATGCTAGCAGAACTTTCAGCATCCCCCGTTGTCAACTTGGCTCTAAGGAGACAAGACTGACACTCTTGGACGCCAGCTAGACTTTTGGCGGAAAGGGGGGAGGTGCTACGCGAATCCACAGAGCTATTGCTACCCATTTTAGAAATGGGGTTGAAGTTCATGGAGAAGTGCACTATACTTCAGAGTACAATTCAACTAGAAGAGCAGATACCTTAACCATAAGCCGATATCAACAACAGTTTGATTCAACCATTCATTTGGAAAAAAGATAACAATGTAACATATCAGGTAGATGAGAAAAACAATATTTACAAACCTATTATTCCTTTCCTTAGCCGTAAGTACAACATTTGTGCCTTCCGCCGACCAACAATAAGTCTGCTCGATGCTCAAGGATGTTATCCGAATCGACACTTAGCTTCTTTAAGATATTTTCGGTACTTTTGTTTAGTTGCTATTATGAGGCAGCGGCTATGTCCCATTGTCATCGGGAAGTGGGCGCCGGTAATTCAGAGGTAAACAGGTACAACAATCGCGCTCTGCCGGCGTAAACATCGGAAGCGCAATCGGCAGATAAGCAGAATCTTCTTCTGGAAGGTTCTTTGCCCCCACCTCTAGAATGTTACTTACCAGATAGTTCTGAATGTTCTTGAAAGATTTCATTGCCTATATAAGCAAGCGTTCTCGCGAGAGCAGTCGGTTAGCGAGCGAGCGAGTTAGCGCCCGAGTTTCTGGTGCGACACCAAGTGCGGTTCTACAAGTGAGTTTGTGACGATACCTCTGACGTCCAGCGAGTGCTGCTGCAGGAAAGATTGAAGAAGTACGACTCTCCATCGAGTCAAGCGTCCGGATGAATTGGCTACGTCTGGGTATTGCATTACGCCGCTACGTCAGGAAGGAAAATGAAGTGACGGGGATACTCAACTAGTTCACTTTAGTGAAGTGATAGTGTGAACTAAGTGAAGTCCCAGTGAAAGTTTGGCCAGATAAAAACAGTGACAATGGCACTGAGAGCATTTGTGAAATAACAGTTGAAATACTGGACAAAGTCGCACTGTATTCGAAGAGACTCTTACAGACTGTTCACTTGCATGTATATAATTTTGAAATGTCTACTTAATGCCAAAATACATACTTTAAGGCCGGTTTTTTTTCATTTTTTCTTACCAGATGCGTTTCTCTAATCATAATTTTTAAATTATACTGAAAATATATTATTGAAGATGTGGCTCCTCACCATCGCTACTTCTTTTACTTCAATTAAGCACGGATAATCCAATCATTAGATTTTTCTTTAAAACGTTTGCTGTATTGAAAGCAAGGCATTGGTAATACCGTAATGATTGGAACTTCAATTAATCGTATTTGGTGACACATGAGTTATTAACTAAAAATTCTAAAACTCTTTGAGTATATTTTATTTTTAACTCTAAGATGTTGTTGAACTTTGATGAAAATAGAACTTAAAATGAGCATGGAAAATATGTAGATATATGCAAATATGAGTTTTAAAAAACATCTTCAATGCTTCATTTTTAAAAAAACGAATATTCCATAAACACTTTTGAGAAAACTAAACAAATCATTGAATTACTCTATTAAAAAAATCTCATTTGTTGCATTCACATGACTTTCTCTTACCACTCTTCTGCAAACGATTCTTACAAAAGCTTATTCTTCTATCTTGGAAATACAGATAGACTTTCATTATTATTTACTCATTTCGTTGTAGGTATAAGAAGACTACAATAAGCAAAAATGACACTCTAATCTTAAGAGCCGATCGCTATGTGATGGCTTTAAAATCTCTTCTCTCTGCACGAGTACGAAAAATAAAGATAGATAGAAAAGACTAGCGATTTGTAGTTGAGAAAGTATGAGTATCTGGAAGTTTAAATCAATAATAAAGAATATCTTGGAAAACGCTAACGTCACAAAAATGTTATTTGACACAAGTTGTGTGCTTCGACGAGAAACTACATTTTTGTGTACTAAGATTTTGTCTTCTCTCTTACGGTTTACCAGTTATACAAAAGTTGTTCAGAATAAAGAGAACTTCAGAGGCTATTCTCAGAAAATTCAAGATATACATTTTACTTTTCTTGAAAACAGCTTGAACATGTGTTATTTTAAACAAAATCGCTAGAGCCATTTTTGAGAAAATAAAAAACAATGCAAACATTTCCATGTAAATGATAGTTTGGGGTGAGAAGATTTTCTTCAAAATCCTCCAGTCGCATCTTAAGAAGTTCCTGAACTTAAATACCAAGTTTCGTATTTAACCGACTTTTCGTTTTTGAGTTACTGTTCAAAGACATACACACAGGGACCTTTTCTAAAATTGCTTTTAACGAGGCTCAAGGGATCTCAAAAACTTTTATTTCCGGTGAAATCTTGACATCGAAATTTTGAATGGAATACTATAAATACCTAGTAGAGAAATAAAATACGACGGCTGTCCAGAAAGTAATCGCCGTTCATGCATAACACAAAAGGTAGCGGGGTAGCGCCGCCATTTCGATATCAGCGTGTGCAGTAATACGCTTCTAGCTGTGCAGGGTGGAGCATCGTAGTGTTGCATATCTTCTAGTTTTAACCTAACAAATATCAAATCCCGCCACGTGTGAAGTGTGAAACGACTAAGAAGAGCAATCCAAAATGAGCGTCGTGCTCTTCTGGCATCTGATGTTGTGTTTTTGCATGACAACGCTCGCCCTCACACAGCAAACACAAATGAGCTTTTGGCCAAGTTCAAATGGAACTTTTTGATTATCCCCCGTACAGCCCGCACTTGGCCCCTAGCGACTTCCACCTGTTCCCATACACGAAAAAGAGGCTTGCAGCTCAGCACTTTGGCAATGACGACGAGCTTCAAAACCCCGTGACAGCTTGGCTTAGTTCACAGGCGGCAGAATTTTATACAGAAGGTATTTCAAAGACTGTCAAAAGGAATGACAAGTGCTTGAATCTGTTTTGAGACTATGTAGAAAAATAGAGAAAGGCTGTGTGTGTGTGTGTGTGTGTGTGTGTGTGTGTGTGTGTGTGTTTGTGTGTGTGTGTATAATAAAACTTTTGTATGTATACCGGTTTCATGTTTATTTCAAAACGGAGGTTACTCTCTGGACAGCCCTCATATATATTGTTACATGCTGGGGTGAGGGCCAAAAGATTTCCAGCAAATGATTAAATTTCGATCACCCCAACACGCACTTAGGGGAACGTAACTCGCTAACGGAAAGAGGACCGGGACATTGGTATTTACGTTTAGATGAAGGCGTAAAGTTTTGCATTATACAAAAACATTATATAACACACATTACCTGGAATTTGTTGAGAAATGTTTGACAACACTACATTATGCACTTAGGAAAACAGGATGGGAGGAGATGTCCCGCAACCGAGGACTGACCACACACGCGACTTGCTGCTTCAACTGCTCACACAGAAGTGACGCTAACTATATTCTCCCCCCACCAACCGTGACAAGCCAAGCAAACCAGCCAAGGTTGGCGTCATACCAGACGGACTTCCAACAAAGCCCTCTCTTTGGCGTGTTCCGCGCCAAATGAGGATCGTTAAGCCGAAAAATAATCAAAGGAACCCAATAATGCTATCGGCAATGCAACACAATAATGCGTGTGGTAATGATAATGCACTTACTGATACGCCACAATATGTAATTTAATACTGTGTTCTATTGTACATGTGGTAAACATATCACCAATTGTTTAGGTATCTTGAAGCATAAAATAAATGTTGCAGTTTGTGGAAAAGCTCTGATAATGCCAATTTGTATTTTGTTTACTAAGGTTTAAAACGGTATGAAAATCAGTAAATTAGAAAGAAAAATTACACAAACAATTTTACGCTACCCAGTACCGAAGCATCGCTTTAAAATAAGACAAATAATAAACTCTCACTAAACAATGTTGTCTATATTTAAATACCAGATTAGCGTAGTTGTATATTATGAATGGCTAGATGTAGCTCCTTGATCCCTGTTTTGCCTGTGTTGAGACAGTACCCAAGAGATAAGCGCTATAAACAGCGTAGCAGAAATGTTGCCCCATTGTGTGTTGTTCGGCTCAGAATGAATACGTAATTCTGAAGGATGGATATCAAATCCCTAAGCAAACGAAACTGCGACACACTTCCTTTAACCAAACTGTACTGTGTCAGGTTAAAAGGAAAATGGGCGTGAAATTTATTATAGAGTATTTGTTACTGAGAATAAAATATACCTAAGGCCAAATGAAGCAAATTTATCTTGTATTAATTGCATGTTTTATAAATATCTTACAATTTACATTCAATATAAGGGACAGCAATTTAAGTATTTTATTAAAACATAATATTATTCATATTTATTAGCAGAATTGCTCATTGACGGACTTATGACATAGTAAGTTGTACTATTATTTTAGTCTTGTTCTCCTGTAAACGTAGCATTTGCATATAAGTAATTCTTAATTATCTAAAACCTATACCTTTTAATCGAATTCTTTCCCTATTATCTTTATATATTATCAATCCGTCTTGATGTCTGCCCCTCCTCTCACCCCTTCCAGTTAATTCTCATTTTTTCCTTTCACCGTCCTTCCTTTACCCATTCTGACAGCACGTCCAAGTACATTATCCCTACTGTGTAACTACCAACTGCTGCTTTTTCATAACAATGTAGGTAACTGTGAAATGTATTCATTGCTGTTGGAAAGCCACTACTGTAGCGTTTCTTGCTAGATTATGCTTAATTATTTAATTTATCTATGATACGAAGTATCTATAAATCTACAGCTTCACTGACTTCATTATGTTTTAAATATATAAGTATAGGTATACTGGCGTGCAGAAAATGTGGCCGGTAATAGAATGAAGATATTTATGTTGATACTAATAACATCTAGCCCCTCCCCTACCAGTGCGATCACCTCTGTTTTTTAAGCATAATTCTAGCCACTGGACTGTCAGGGTACTTTACCTCACCCAAAGTATGGCCGAACTGTCAAAGGGTAGCATTACAATTTAAAGCTAATATTTTCATGCTACACCATGGTCTTTTTAATGCCGGTTTTCTTATTGCAACAACTTTAATCTCCATCTTCATGTCGCTGATGAAAACTCTCGTGCATGTAAATGTCGTAGCTGTCGTTCATTTTAACCTCACATGCAAATAATTCCTTTACTCCTTCCTCTAGAAGGCCGAAACTCTTTCATAGAGGTGATATCCAAATTAAAATTAAATTGAACTTTATGTATGGACGCCCTTTAACTGCTGTGAGTCCCATTCTATATTGGGCGTGAAAGACCGGCAATTTTGCTCAGAGGCCTCTTTATCAGGCTTGAGGATATTTTACGTGCCGCAAATCCACGACACGAGACCACCGGCTTTAATTCCCTTCTGAAGGAAGCCATGCTATTACGCCCGAAAAACATTCATCGCCCTCCGCCGGGTTTGAACCCGAAACCTTGAGAACTAGAGGCTAGCATGTTAAACACTACGCCACAGGTGGTATCCGAACCATCCTTCATTCCACATGCATTATAAATATCGTTCATTGGTAAGTTTGTAATTCCCTGAATTGCTTCACAGGCCAGTCGCATAGAGAACACATACCGCCAGAGTGGAATCAAAAGTTGGTTAACTAAAGATGGCAACCTTACGGAGAGAAAAATTCTATGGCGATCTAGAGGAATGGATTATCTTTCATGCACTACATGTACAAAGCAATGTAGAAGGCACAATAAGGGGAAGTTACATTTAAAATTATTAACTTTGATCATAAGACATGTCATAATGGGCAAGCATATGTTTGCACTACAGATTTTCTTGGATTAGCTAAGCAATAGTTGAACTACTGCATACTATTTGTATTAGCAGATATACCTATCATTTATCTTACCCCGCGTTGAAGGTAAAATAAGGACGGGTACATTTTGAAAGGCACCAGTAGCTAATTATTTCCGCGGAGATCTAACGCGCAGATGTCTAATTGATCGCATGGCACAGATTTGTACCAAGAAGTTGAAAACCTGAGTATGGATAGATGCATGGTCATCGAGCTCTCCTGGATGGAATTATATTAGAACATCTGTTGTGAGTCGGCCTTCTGCCAAGTTTTATATCAAGCTGATCACTGGAGTATAGTCCGATGTATGGAAAGCCCGTAAGAATTTATCCCAAAACCTGAAGTAAGCAAATAACTGACCCGGGTGGTTGGCGACCATTAACCATTAGGTCACATTCTGGATGTAGTCTCCGCGCACTTATTGGGTTCCGCTTAAGAACTCCACGAATGACAGTTCACTACAGTGCAGGAGGTGGGGGCTCTTCCTGGAAATGCAACTTTGCATTTACCGTCTTTAATGAGGTCATTTTCGCCAAGAAGAATGAGGGAATAATGCTGGCAGCGGTTAATTTGATTTGGCGAGGGTCATAGTGCCGTCCTCAACGGTCTGAAAGCATAAGGTAACATCCACACTTCGCTGGTCTAAATGAGGACATGTATCCGAACACCATGTACAAATAGACAGCAGTGGCCCTTGGCTATTCAGAGAGCCATGAAGCAGGTTGATCCCTATTCCCTATTTTTAAACTCCGGTTTACCCGAGTTTTAGGAGAGCGAGGCCTGAAGATTGAACATATTGAACCTTATGTGCGGTATTGTTCTGATGAAGAGTAGGCTTGTTTGTTTGTTCATTTGGTCCCACTGTGAGCAACGCTCAGGGACATTGAACACGTCATACGATTATGAAATATGCAGCATAACTAATAAACATACCTAACACCAAGAACATTTCTCCCTCTCCTCTCTCTCTCCACACACCATGCATTATCTAAGAAATTAAAATTTGCAAACCTTCAGCATTCCAAGAGTAAACGTCTCAACATGCATTACAGTACGACAATAACAAATAAGTGTAAGTCATCATCATATGCCATCTGCCCTTTGTATATAATATTTATATATTGCACGACATATTAAAAATTCCTCCATAGTAAATGAGGAGTTAATGATTAAAGATGTTATATTTATTAGGCTTGCCTAATAATTTTAAGTAGCATGGAAGGTTATTATAAATTCTTATAGCAGAATAGAAACATTCTTTTTGGAACAGTTTTAAGCTATTTGTTGGTCTATGCAAATCGCCTGCATGCCGTGTATTGTGGTCATGCACAGCAAGGTTCATTGTGAAGTTATCATAATTATCTGTAAGGTAGCTGAAGAGAGAATATACGTATTCATCAGTTAGAGTAAGACTTTTTGGGGTTTTGAACAAGGGTCTACAGGGATGACAGGACCCAACACCACAGATAATATGCATGACTTTTTTTCTGTAATACAAATGCTTGCTATGTGCCGAATTACCCCAGAACATTATTCCATATCGCAACAGGGAGCGAAAGTAGGCAAAATATGCTGTTCTTAAGGCATTTTGATGGAGCAATTTTTTTTTAAGTTTCTTAAGGCAAACAAGCCGATCTGAGGTTTGGCAGCATGATTTTTATTTGTTTTCTACAGTTGAGCTCTCCATCTATTTGAAGCCGAAGAAATGTTGTATCAGATACCTTATTTATGATGTAACTGTTGTACCTGAATGTTAATTCATTGACTTGTTTATGCTTCATTTGAAATTGAATACAATTGGTTTTATCATAGTTTAATGAAAGCTTATTAGCTTCAAACCAAACGTTGAGCTGTTCGAACACTTTGAAAGAATTTCTTTATTGCTGATGTGACTTTTCAGATATAAGTACACTGGTATCATCTGCAAAAAGCATAGCTATTGAATCTTTGCTAAGATAATACGACAGATCGTTTATAAATATTAAAAATAAAAAGAGTCATGTATAGAACCTTGTGGCACACCTCTAGTAATAACACCTGGTTCTGAATCACAACCATTTGTTCTGGTTTTCTGGATGCTATTTGTTAAGTAAGATCTGAACCATTTTATAGTGATATCACTGAAGCCATAAACTTTTAACTTTTTCAGCAAGAGGTTGTGATCTATGCTGCCAAATGCCTTAGCTAAGTCACAAAATATTCCTAATGGTAGTTCCTTTTTATCCAAGGCTGTTAATGAATCAGAAGTGAGCATTATGTTGCATTTTCTGTTGACATTTTTTTCCTAACTGGGATACTGAGAAAGTGCTATTGAACTCCAAGTATTTGATAACCCGATTATATACAGCTTTTTCCATTACTGTCAAAAAGAGATGGGCCTATAATTGGAAACCAGACTTTTGTCTCCTTTCTTGTTTAGGGACTTAACAATTGTGTGTTTCATTTTTTCCGGAAATATCCCTGACATAAGGGAATGACTAGATATATGACTAAGAGGCTTGTTTAACTCTTCTATGCAATATTTTAACAATTTGGTACTTATACCATCCCATCCATGTGAGGTTTTGCTTTTCAATGAGCTAATAATATGTTTATTTTTCTTGGCGTTGTGGAGTCCATCTTAAATTCACAATTAATTTTGAGATGTGCCTATTTTAGCATTTTAAGTGCAGCAAGGTTTGGGTCAGATCTGTTTATTTTGATGTTTGCTACATTAAGGAAATATGTGTTAAGGGCATTAGCAATGGCAGAGCAATTACTGACTTCTTTATTTTCAGTAGTTATGCGACTAATATTTCAATTTGAATTAATTCTTCCTGTTTCAGTTTTTATTATATTTCACATTGTTTTAATTTTACTATTGGAATCATCAATGGCTAGTGAGTAATGCTTGCTTTTAGCTTCTTTAATTACTCTTTCAAGTATTTTACAATATGTTTTGTAGTGTGCTTTAATGTTTGAATCATTACGTGTGCGATATAGTAAGAAACAAATTTCTTTTATTTGCACTGGACTTCCTTATACCTGAAATAATCCAGGGTTTGACCTTTGTTACCTGATGTGGTTATTGTTTTCTTAGGCAAAATAGCTTCAAATGTTAGTAGTACTGTCTTAAGGAATTCTCAAATTTGTCATTTACTTGAGTGCTGGAATAGATAGAAGCCAATTTTTGGTTTTTTAACACTAGTTCATCATTAATTATTCTTTTTGTAATTTTACTTTTTGCATTAACAATCTGTTTGCTGGCTATAACACGCACAAACAATACCTGGGCATCATGATCTGACATGCCATTTGCAATAGGAACTATAGTATAATTTGGAATTTTTTCTAAGTCTAGAAATATGCTGTCTATAGTTGTTGCAGTGTTCATATGAGTTCTGGTGGGAAAGTGAACCACATATTCCAAGTTAAATGTATGTAACAGTGAAGTGAGACGAGTTTTCATTTCACCGTCATTAAGCGTGTTAACATTAAAATCTCCACAAACTATTATTTTAGCATTTTGAGTGTAAATGTATGAGATGGTTCTTTCTAATCTATTTATAAAACCTTGGAAGTTCCCTGCGGAAGCTCTATATACTGCTAAAATGATGTGCGTCTCTCTTCCAAATCCTATTTTTGGTGAACAGCATTCAAATTCCTTTCCTCTCAAAAAGATGCAACATTTATGCTGGTGAACTTTATCGTGCTTTTAGCAAATATACTCACTCATCCAGAATTTAATCTTGGGGAAGTGCAAACTATAATGGATTAGATCTTGCCATAGTCTTCGCCCTCCGGATCGTGTTATATCTCTGCCAATGTCCTGTTTCGGGGCAATATGGAAAGGAAGACCTAAATCACTGTGGATCCAGGGTTGTACATCGATAGTAAGCCGATACTCTCGGCTGAGCCAGCGAGTGTTTTCAAATAACTGGGGAAGGATAACTACCCTTGAGCTGGCCTGTGCTCAAGATGCGTATTTCTGAAAGCGTGACAAAAACTATAATTACTGAGTATTATTCCTAGGTATAATGCAGCCGCCCTACAAGACGGATACAACTGATACAGATGATTAAATCCACCTTTCAGCTGTCCAAGACTACGAGTGCTGGGTCAGCGAGTAAGAAAAATTGCGAAAAAGCTTTCGGTCAGGTTAGCTGCTTTCAAAGAATTTGAACTCTGTACAGACAGACAGACAGACGGAAGAGCATAATTTAAAAACGAAATACCTAATTAAAAGTGTACGTTTCATACTTAATTGAGGTACCTATTCACAACTTGTAAAACTTTTCTGTACGCTCTCGCTGCATCAAATAACCTATTATATTAAAATTCTCAAAAGGTGCTTAAACGGCTATTAGATATTAATACAAAACGTATAAATTAATTTTCTATAGACACTAGACAACATGTACCGTTATTTTTATACTTTGTATTTTTAGTTAAGATACTTCCAAGGGTGTGACGCGAAGATTTTCAAGAAAATCTCCTACCACCCAAAACTTTCCTTTACATAGAAAACATTTCGTTATTTTTGTTTTCTCAAAAATAGCTCTAATAATTTTGATTAAAATGTTATATTAGAGAAAAAGACTACAGCTGTATAAATATAGGAGAATTGATGCTTAAGTTCAAATAAAAATAAATATTATATTAATGTTTCCTAATTACTACCTGCAATTCCCCCCAATCTTTCACATTTTACTTTGCTTTGAAAAAAAATATTTCTCTCGAGCTGTTGCCAACGTTTTTAAATAACTGAGCGTCGTCTCAGCATATTGTATTTCGTGTGTAGCTAAAAAAATGTATACTGAAATCATTTCTGTGAATATTTACAGTGTTTTACGTAAATCATCTATAAAGCAACGCTTATCATAAATAATTTGTAGAACAGTTGTACAAATAAATAATGGCGGAGATATTCGAGGGTTTGCGACACATCAGGTTTTATTGCAGATATGTAGCACTAACAGCGTTGCTCTTTCTCACTCGCCACGGATACCGTTCGACATTCCCTCGACAGTATTTAACAATGCACGAACACTGATAGTCCCGTTAGCTATTTTAGTATTTACGTGACACAGGTCGCTAAATACAGGTAATCACCACAAATATTTAATAAAATCAATAGACCAATGCTTGGCCTCCGGAGGTATGTCCCACAGATTTCATGTGCACGGTGCAACACGAGAGATTATATACTTTAGTAATGAACAAAATGGATGTATCCCCAAGGCGTGAATATTAATGACCATAACTAACGTTACGGGACTGATTTACTTTCAAAACAAGAACGTGTCGTGCGCTGCAGATAGACAACCTAACTAGCCTGAAAAAACAACTGCTAACACTTCAAACACAATGTTGTTTCAGTACAAGTGCGCAAAATTAAACAGATGTTCTTATTCAGTATTTCCAATATAGCCACTTTGAGACTAAATTTGGCCATTTAGAATACTGATCCAGCAAAAGTGTTTGATAATGGAACAAGTGGCATTTGCGCTACATTTTGTGCTCTATTTAGCCTTTCTAACCATTTTAAAATATATATTTATTTTAATTTTAATACACATGCATACATGGTTCACTTTTCGACTTCTAACTTTTCTTCGGTCACCAGCATTACACAAAATTGCACAATTGCTATTATGGCGACACGAACAGCATATGTCAACCTTTCTTGGGTTAATTGAACTATAAAAGTGTGATGCTAGTGCTATTGTGCGTGCAACAAAAGAACATGCTATTTACATTATTTGTTTACAAATCTAACTTTATAATAAAGGCTTGTTATGTGACACAGAATAGCTCACAGACTGATTTTTTCTTAAATTACAAAATAAATAAGTTCTAACAAAGTAAATAAGTAAACGTCAGCTACGTAGTGAGGCAGTATTATTAACATTTAAATGACTTCAGTCTACTTATATAATATGTAAATTCAATAACAGCCCGCCTTGAAGCTATATGTGTACGTAATAATTTGTAAAGTGTATATAACGGCCATTGCATATGCTTATATTATTGTGTACATGTTCAATAATGTTATGTGAATGTATTACGTAATTTAATAATGTAGGAGCTGTGAGCATAAGTTAAAAGTTGCTAACAATGAGGTAACAACGAGAAACCATAAGGCAATAATGAGTTTGAGAGTTTAACAATACTACTTGTGATTCTTGGAAGCAATAATGTAATTTTAGTGACAGTTTATAAAATAGCCAATCATCAACCAGAAAAAGCTTTAGTTAAATGCAGGTATTCTATTGGAGTAGGACTAGCCAATGAGAGACTTGAAATACATAAATTTACAAAGTTTAGGCGCTTGAAATCAGTTCAGTTGCCTCCAAACAGTGCTTATAACCAGACGCGAGATGTGTCCTCGAGAAATTAGTTACGTATTCGTGTGAGACGAAAATAGTATATGTGCTAAAAAGTACAAGTATTAAATAAAAGAATCTCACAGCTCTATATATCAGCGAAGTGCTATTTAATTTGTGTCAAGGATTAATAAAAAAGTGTGAATTAAAACTTATGTGTATAAGCCTACATTCTTGTCGCACCAAAACCCTGCCAAGACTTCCATGTCTCTAACAAATACTGACGCAACCGAAGCAAACATAAATATAATATTTAAAGAAACAGTCAAATTACAAAGTTAATATTTTTTTAAACTTGGGGCAAATAATATTACAACAATACAAACCTTTATCAAATTGACGCCCAAAGCGTTGGGCAAACCCCTATAATAAAAATATTCTCAGTAGTTACGAATTTTGACAACAAAAGTTGTACGAAGCGCTTTTTTTTTAAGTAAGTACCGTTTTAGTATTTTGCAGCTGCAGTCGAAATTTTGAGCATGCGCATCACTTCTTCCATTCATTAGGAAGCCAGACGTAGGTGTGAGCAATCGTCATTTTGTGTTTTCCTGTTGTTAAAACGTTTCGAAATGTTCTAAATAATCAAACTACCTGCCGACTATGAAGTCAGGTCAGTGGTTCGTTTTCTGAATGCGAGAAATGTTACGTAAGCAAACATTCATCGCCAATTGTATGAGGTTTATGGGAAAACAATAATGAGTGATAATGCCCGATCACACAGTCAAACAAACTCAAGATCGATCGCATCAGTAGGTTGGGAACAATTCGACCACCCCCTGCCCACGCAGTTTGAATTTGTCGATTTTACATCTGTTTCTTACCTGAAGAAATTCCTTGGTGGAAAAGATTTCAATGGCGATGATGTTGTCAAACAAGAAGTACCGTCTTGGCTTTCATTCACAGGCGACACCATTGTTTAACGAAGGCATACAAAAACTGATTTCCCGTTACGACAGGTGCCTGAATAACGGTGGTGACTATGTGGACAAGTAGTGCAAGGTAATGAATGATAATAAAATATTTCGGAAATAACGTTCTGTTATACTTTAAACAATTATAGGTAGTTGCTTCAAAATACGTCTCGTACTGATGAATATTAAAAGATAACAAATATGTTGTAGATTGAACTTCTTTATGCTATACAATGTTTACCGCACAAATGATTTCACTAAACAGCCACTGTTTATCTTATTTTAGTTAGGGCAATGTTGTCCTGTAGCTGTTTGGAGATCTTGTATTGTTATCTCTATTGTACAAAGGATTTTGATACTGTGCGCCTGGCTGCGAAAAATAGGCCTGTGACCAATATGTTGCAAATGCTGTATGAGGCACTGAAGAATGGCATTGTCGGTTCGTATATTATGGTCTTCTTTTCTTTATCCACTTCCGCTGGCTCATTTAAGGACGTATTAAAACCTGATTGTACGTCTAAGATCTCGGCTGATCCTTTCTTCCTGTCGATAGCAATTATATCAATGCGACTGTTACTGCCGCAGTCAGCCACACAGTGTACTTCTTCATGGACTTTGTCCTGTGTTACATAAAGCATTGGCGAGCAGTGTTCTTACAATGTTGTGACGCTGTAGTAGTAGAAGCTCTCCTTGGGGACAATTCCCGAGTATACGTGATAAGGTTTCTGTCTCAATGCATTATTTGCAGTGGTTTGCACCGATGGAATGTGATGGAATCACCATAGCTGCCATTTTCAACATGTCACGCCTTTCCGAGCTATATAACCCCTCCCGTTACAGGACCCAAGAGTTGACTGATGGAACTTCACCAAAAGGTAGCATTTCTTTTCTGTGGGTTTCGAATCCCTAGCATCTTAATTTCTCTCCAAGCTGTTTGATGAAGTTTATGGAGGAGTCCTCTGGTATCTATAACCCTGCAAGGCAACGAGTTATTATGGCGCGAAAATGCGTTCATCTAGGTTTTAAAGTATGGTCTTAATATTCAGTTGTTGTAAGTAAGCCTCCCGTGTTACTTTAAACTAGATTCCCAAAACTTTCAGGGGTTAGTAATAAAATGCCAGTGACGTAATAATGAGCTGCAGATTGAAACGAAAAAAATAATTTTAGAATAACTCGTATTATGCTCGTACACTGAGGCTGCCATTCGATGCAGCTGGTGCTCTCCCAGCAATCTTTGCCTAGGAACATCGAATTTTTCATACGTGAAATACGAGGGGTATTCCAAAACCAAGGTCCGGTGAACAACAATCGGATGGTAGGCCTGAATGACGTTTCACGCCTGCAGCGCTGTCTACCAACTCCTGGTATACCAATGTTGGTATAACGCATTAGGTGTTTGCCAGTCGGTGAAAGCAGACGCAATGGCCGCGACAATCGTAGATCCCGCCGTTGTGAAGTGCACCGTGTGATTAAATCATTGCTGGTAAAAGAATCGTCAGATGCTGACATCCATCGTGAGTTATACCTCGTGTATGGACCGGATATAATGAGTGACAAACAGGTTCGACACTGCTGTCGAGAATTTCGAAATGGCCACAGAAGTGTGCACGATGAACAGTGGAGTGGTAGGCCCAATATTCGGAACGACGGCATCGTTACGCAAGTGAACCAAAACTTCGAAGTGATTGGCATTTGACGATCAGTGGTCTGGCTGATGAATTCCCAAATGTTGCTGGAACCTCACTTTACAGGATTGTCACTGAAGAGATTGGATATCGGAAACTTTGTGCGAGGTGGGTACCAAAACTGCTTACCGGTCAGCACAAAGAGCAACGAACATATAGTGCACGACAATTTTAGAGCACTATCAAGAAGATGGAGATGGTTTGTTTTCTCACATTGTTACGGGCGACGAGACATGGATAGCCTACACCAACGCAGAATCGAAACAATCAATGCAGTGGCCCCCTTCCGGTTCACCAAATCAAAAAAGCTTAAGCAATTGCCGTACACGAATCGCAAAATGATGGCTACCAATTTTGGAACGAAAAGGGCGTCCTTTTGATTGATTTCTTGGACCATGGATCAACAATGACATGTACGTGCAACGCTTATCAAACCGAGACTGCGATCCAAAATCAACGCCGCGGGAAACTGTCGTCTGGCATCATCCTCCTGCACGAGAACGCACACGCGCACATTACTGCCAAAACCAAAGATAAGATTCAAGAGTTTCGTTGGGAACTCTTTGACCACCCTCCGTACAGTCCCGACCTGTCACCAAGCGACTCTTTCCTCTTCTCGCATTTGAAATGGTGGCTGGGTGGACAACGATTTCAAACCGACAATGAACTCAAGACGAGCGTTACCAACTGGTTCAAGTCCCATGAGGCAGACCTCTATGCCGAGGTTAAAGAAGCTGGTGCAGCGTTACAGCAAGTGTATAGATGTGAATGGCAATTATGTAGAAAGGTAAAGTATATATGTAGCAAAATATTACTGTCAATAAAATCCTTGTCTCATGAGCGATATTGTGAATATGACCAAAGGGACTTTAGTTTTGAAACACGCCTGGTATATAAGTAATTCTCATTTACAAAATTGCGCTCCTTGGTCCAAAAATAAATCTATAACATAATAAACTGTGACCAAGTTGACCTCTTGAAATTCGCAAAATATGTGCCACAAGATGCATTTCCATTAAACGTGGATTTAATTGTCATCAGTATTCTGATTTAAAAACTGCATTTTGGTATTGCACACTGCAGAAACACTATACATGTACAGTTGGGTGCATGGGATCATTCTGACATAATGTCCATGGTTTATGTTGGTAAGGAAACATGAAATCGCCTCTGCCATGCCCATTCCTCACCCCTACCTGGTTATAACATTCCACTTGTGTTTTTCTTATTCCCTTGTTTTCGCTTACTCCCTGTGTTCATAGGTTAATATGCTTGTGCCAGACGTTAGACATCAAACCAATATGAGAAGGGCTATTTTGGCGTCTGGTGTGGACCGTCGTTGCGAAGCATGCCTTCCAGCCACACAGGTGAAATACTTCTGTGGTCCACTCTTTTCGTCGCTGACCTAGGTCTGGTGTTTGTTCATAGACTAATGCGTGTGTGGGGTTTGAATTCAAACCAATAAGAGAGTGGCTCCACAAGCTGTTGTGGAACACAGATATAAGGAGAGTCTGCCAACATTAAATAAAGTACAATACTATATGATACAAGAAGCTTCGGCACGTTTCCATGCACTCTACTATACACTGAACTCCTAGGATTTGCTTTCTTATATAAAATTGATTTTAATGATGTGCAGAGGTTTAATAAACCATTTGTATCAGAAAACCCAATCCCACAGAACTTTCAGGAAAAAATTGTTTTCCTTAGGTCGTAGAATTTTCAACACGGCTGCAAAAGTTCATACCCTAAAACGTTCTATTGACACACTTCGCCAAATCTTGGCTACTGAGTTTAAAATGAAATAAAAATCTCCAATTTTGTATAAATAAGAAAAATGTTAGGGGAAGTGTATTAATTTAATAAAAAAACCTAGTTAAACAACTTCAAAATAGATTGCTGAAAGGTACAGAAATCCTTTGCATACGACCTTACTAAGTGTGACTGAAACCGAGTGAGGTAGCGTCGTGGTAATGTGTACGACTCGCACTCGGAAGATCCTAGGATCGATTCCCGGCGACAGCCCATTCTGATTCATGGATTTTTTGTGGTTTTCCCGAGTCGTCAGGCGAATGCTGGACTGGTTTCTTGCAGTTTTCTTGCAATCCCCGAATTTCCTGTCCCTTCATTTCGTTTCATTCATCCTTCACCCCGTTAGGTCTGTTTCAGGGTGTTTCAGTGCGGCGTAGCGGGGAAAAAGAATGCGTCCCTCGGCTTTTGGCTGGTTGCCGGGGGTAAACGAATGTCCCTTCAGAGCGGAGTGTTGGTACCTCTGTGTGGGGTGGGGTTCCCGGTCTACCTGTCCGGCTCTCGGGACGTCTCAATATGGAAACTGCAGGAGCCCTATCATGCTGTATCGTCACTCCTGGTTCCGGCCGCCTTGTATTTCCTCTCACTTCCTCCTCCCTCCCGGGGGCGTCCCCTTGTATGGCATAGTATTATATCCTCACTGGAGTAGTGTCGAGTCCCCTGCAATAATCAAGGGGGAGCGAAAGTGTGACTGAAGCTTTGAAAACGCTTAAGTAACCTGTCATAAAAATTTAGCTTTAGCTTTAGCTTTAGGATTTAATCTAGTATTGATTAAATAGAACGTCAGTGGCGAAATACAACTGTCCGAAAGCGAATAAATATTTCGCTGTTGAATTTTAGCAAGATGTTAATCAATACAAAGCTGTGGCAGGAGAAACTCCTTATGTAGAATGTGTTTCTTTGGAACGTTTTGCGTTTATTTTGCCCCATTCTAATGCTCAATTAGAGAGTTTTCAATAAAATCAGCATTGAATACAAACTTATACCCGCTTGGGTATATTATTGTGTATGATGTTGCATGTTTTAGTTGTTCATTGATTTATTTCTGTTTGGTTATAAACTTTATGAGTTATCCATCGAAGGTGAACTTTGTGGTAAAGTTTAATTACATATAGAACTATAATCACAGCAATGTTTTGGTGAGCCTGTAGTGCATAAACATATCAGTACGAAGAAACATGAAATCTATGCAAAAAACTATATATGTTGACACAAGAAATGAAGTGTCCTTTTCTTCTGTTCCTTCTTTCCTTCTTGTTCCAAAAAGCCTACGACAGAAAGAAAGTGAAAGAAAGGAGCCGAATTCATTCATTAGAGCATGAAGTTCTTGGTCGGTTAGCAAAGCGGATCCATTGTTATCACTTATTATTGGGTAAAACATTAGAACGCGACCCACAACATTAAAATACCGCTGAGGAGAAACCTATTGCAGTCAGACACTTGTTCAGTGAACGAGCCTTGTTGTGGCGACGGAATGACAGTGGCTGGCGCATGATACAGGCCAGTAACTTCGTATGAATGGGGAGGGTGCTCAGGGAGAAAGTAATTTGCTGCATTGGAACCCCAAACTCAGTCCTTTGCGACACACACACTGTTCCATTAGCGCCCTTCCTCTTGCTCAATTTTGCAATCATGTTAGCATTCTCTCAGGGAAAGAATCCACACCGAAGCTGGTTTACCTTTCAAGCATGGCAGAATACTCGACAAACACAGAACCAAATAAGACAAAGTGTTTTTTTAGTCGTATACATCCTACTCATAGCACAAGAAGGAAGTGTAATGTGAAACGTTCTAGATCTATCCCTTTTTAGGATAACTCCAAAATTCTATTACCATAGTACGCGCATCCAAGCGATGCGCGGTGTTTAAGGTTTCACGCAAGCTACTCGTATGAGAATAGCATGCTGCAGATTAACAATTACATTTAGAATCAAAGCGCATGTCATGAACTGTGCATGTCCTGCGTCTTTTCATATCAGAATATAATCTGTTGAACCACTGTTTTTGTAGCATGTGTCACATACGGAATTATGAGAAGGCAAAGCCGTAGGAGTAACATTTCTTCTGAATTAAAACTCTCAGTATTGCCTCTGTCCTTTAGATCTCCATTTCTTTGCAGAAGATGATCTGAGCTTGTTTTATTCTGTTCTTATCAGTAGCTAAATTAATCCTGCAACTTAACTTGATCAGCAACTATTCTTTGATATAACTTTTCAAAGGAAGATCCTTCTTTGTGTAATATCCAATAAATGTATTGCAGCTTCCTTTGTAGGTTCACACTGCTGATCATCACTCTCAATGTTCACTTTTTTCCTTTGGCGATAAGACAGAAAACAACTTCCAAATAGAACATTCAATTCACGCAGGTTTCCGTTGCATCCGTAAAGCCTTTCAGTTCCGTGTTACGATGTTCGGCGGGTTGGAACTGGGCGGTGGTTATGCGCTTTGTGGAGATTTCTTTCTGACATCGTTCTATGGACAGCTCTGTTAGAACCCACTACCGGGTGCTTTCAAGCAGGCGCTCTTTCTGAAACTCCCAGAAGCTCGGGCCTATGGGTGGAGCCCAGGAGATGTTGGATGCGTTTAATGTGGAAACATTAGGGACCTCGTCCATACTTGTGTCCGTCGCACCCGGATCTGGTCGCTCTTCGGGCCTCTCTCCTGGTCCCTCCCTCTCTACAAGCACAAGGGGCCGGATGGCCTGCGTGCAGTGCTATGCCCAGGTTTCGGGGGCTCCTCCGTTCACCAGTACGTTTACCTTTTTCTCTCCGAAGTTAATAGGAAAGATAGGCCTTCTCTCCGAAGTTAATAGGAAAGATAGGCCGACAGTAGAGAGAAATGAGAGAAGTGCTAATGGGAAAATGACAGTGACAGTGTTACAGACATTTCTTATTCCTGTGTCACCTTGATGAGTGTGTAGGCTAAACCTGGTTTAAGCGCTTATTTCCCAGAATGAAGAGTTTTGAAAGAGAACGTGACTTTGTAACGGCTACTTCTAGATATCGCTACCTTAGTTGAGGCGGATACCTGACGCATACACTATGTGTAGTCACACAAGTATGTCTGTAGTATATATCTAATGTATGATCCAAGCTATAGAAAACATGTTTCAGCTTCCTCTCATGTAAATCTGCTCCTCTCATAAATTATGCGAAAGGAGTGTAAACTGCAATTTTGCTTAAAATAAATTTGCAGGCTATATAGAAGAAATGTGTCCTAAATGTTTGTTTTATGGCAGATATTCTATGCCCAAATACATATTATTGGCCGGGCTTCCAGTCAACAACATGGTGACCGAAGGCGAATAATTCTGCTATTGAGTTTTATTTGTGCGAGATGAATGCACCCCCTATAGGAGCAGTAGAAAATATTCCAAGAGTTGTATCGGAAAAAACACAGCAATTCATCATTTGGTGATTAGAATAATACCATATTGCCTTTCAACAGGTTCGGTGTCTGTTAATTGGTCTTTCGCCCTGGCAGGTATACGCCAGGCATGTCATTTTGTGATACTCGGAGTCTTTCTCCCTCCAACTTCTTGCTTTAGGAGTGACCAGACTTTACATAGTGCTAATAGACAACCCGGAGGACAAACCAGGAGGTGGCAAACCTGTTATTGGCTAAGATCAGAATAAGGTTTTATGCTGACAGCACTACTACTGTGTCAAAATAATGAGGCCTCCAAGGGAGCATTGACTATCTCTTATCTGATTCATTATTGCTCTTTTACTTCGGAACATTTAAGACACAATTGGTATGGGGCGAGAGGATAACACTTCATATTAATATAATCATTACTACAATCATTATTACATTCAATAATGTGGATTGAGAAGTTTATCTACCAGGGAAATAAACCTTATTTATATTCGTTTCTTCGTTAGTAAATGGTGAACTTGAGGTTACTAATTCAATATTTTAAAACAAGTAAGAGTGTGTGCCATGAATCAAATACCCGTGGTATTAGTGCTTCAATCAATAATGATCAGTGGAGGAAAAACTGCAATGAAAGTGCGCCATGTTTTGCAGTATTAAATTTCTCCATTACCACAGATTTCACTCAGTATCTTATCCGCGTCCCCAGCGTTTGAATCAGTTCTTACTTTCCGAAATGAAACACGTGTACATTCAACATTCTTCCACTACGTCGACAATTAAGGAGTCAGAGGAAAGATAAATTTTGCAAGTGTTTTGATGAGCTGCTTAATTTGTGTGTCATTTAGGGAAATCTTGCTTTTAAATTGGATCTTAACAGAATTCCAGGTATAGTTAAGAGTAAGAGAGGTTAGGAGAATATCATAATGAACGGTTCTATTAAGATGGGAGTACGGTTTCTTCTTAAGCTAGCGTTTCTGAGGGAAAGCTTCTGAACAGTAAAGCTCATCCTTGTTACTTTGTTACATGAAGCTATGCTAGATTGATTCCAACCAGCTACGACAGCTTCTGCTGTAATGTGGAGCTACAACAAACTTATGATCCATTCAGAAACCGTCAGCATTAATGCCAGGCATTTGTTTCTGAATTTCGGTAACGAATTGTTATTGTTATGTTATTGGAACAGCCCTGCTATCTAATAGCACATGCCTGCGACAAAACTCCTTTAAACGGTAACTTTCCTTTATGAATTTTTGCTCGCCTATGCTAGTAATGACACAAAGATATAACTTGCTTTTGCACCATTATTAAACCGATGATTTTGCACTATCCATAACTGAATGTTAGATGAGGATTTTCTCCATAAAGTGACAAAGTGAAGCAAGATCGTGTGGATTATCTTTCAAGGTGCCCTTGCTAAGTTTCTTGTAAACAACTAAAGGTCTCCCACTATATAACAGTGGTTGTTGAAAATACGCTGGAGATATTCAAGCCTTAGAATATTCGACGAGCTTAAAATCTCATTTTCTCAACCTTCCCTTGTGCGTCTTACCTTAAAACCCTGGCGCAATGAGCGAAAAACAAGCGGATCGTGTTTCATGAGACATTATAGACACGAAAATAAAATACCAAGGTCGGTGTAACGTTACACATTACAACGGGAAAGAGCTGCTGGACATTCCACGATCCTCACATGGAGGAAAAGAAAAATGCAGATCCACTATCAAGAGAAAAAGTTAAATTTTAATATCGGATTTGTAGGTTATTAAACTGTCTGTATTCACATTGCTAAAGTGTCTATAAATGCTGGTACGAGATAAAAGAAAGGCAAGTACAGTTTTGTGACACATCTCCAAAATTATAAACGTAGTTCAACATTTGAGAAAATATTGTGATCCGTAACTTATTTGCAGTATTTCTGAATAAGGATACAAATTTTTGTAGAGTTAGTAGAAAAGCTCAACTCCTACACTTAACAAAAACACTTACGTGCGCGATTAAATTTCCAAAATTAATGTGCGCCTCTTGGAGCTTTGCGTGCATTATTGGGCATGTATCCTTTGTCTTACTAAGGCGTGTATTGACAGGAAACCACAGGGATATCCAATTGCTTGGCCCTCACATCACATGCTTTGTTCAAAGAGGGACAACTGCTCTACGAGAAGCAACTGCAATAAATCTACGGCTGGCCCCTTGGTACCAGGGGAGCAACTGCTGATAAGGGCTACATTACTCGGCGAGTAGCGAATGTTTTCGACTTAGGTACTACCGACAAACGTAGATGCTCTGCTCAGCTTGCAAAATAACACACCAGAATTCCTGTCGCAAAAACATTTGGAGAATATGGAAAAATAGCTAATGAAAGCTCCATGCCGGGTCCGCTATATCAGATACAGGTAGATTATTCCACACATCCTGATAATGACAGTTTTATGACAACATAGCCACAGAATTATTTTAAACAAACGGGTAAAAGCGGTTTGTAAATCATTTGTAAGTCGCTCACTTGAAAATTTTAGTATGTTTAAATAAGTGCACGGCTTAGGACAGATTTATAAACTATCCAAGTTATTTAAGAGATATGTTTTGAGGGGTGGTACTACTCATCAAAATAAAACAAAATACAGCATCGTAATAACAATTCCCAGGATTCTATCGCAATAGTAATGGAGAGACTGAGAAGTCGAGCGTAGCGAAAGAAATGACGCGAATAGAGGACTGCAGAACAAATGGAAAAGAGCTTTACAAATAGAGAAAAGTGTGGTGACAAGTATTCTTATGCGGAAAAAAGAGACAGGAGCAATCCAAGACTTAGGATTGGTCTATAAATTATAGAGCACCATGAACTACACTTCTAGACGTGGAAGAGAGTAAAAATTAGATAAGCTCGCTGATGTAGTCTTCAAAATAATACTTACGATAGTGAAGCATGTCTTTTGGAATTTCTATCCGCATGCATGTGATACAGACGATTTAGATGCAGATATTCACTTGTTCTGTGTAAAGTATGTGATCAATTACAGGTTCTAATTGTAATTCTTCCATTATTTCCTCGTTATGTTTATGATCCCATTTGGTATAGCCTGCTGTGAATTTCATATCATTAGTAGTCATTTTGCTTTCATCTTCCTTTCTTAATGCCCACACCTCATTGCATTAAGAAAGTATAGGTCTCGCAAAACAACTTAAAGCTAACCGAGGAGGTATTGAGAAATGTCGTGTTTGTCTAAAGCTATATTCACAGGTATTCATAAAGCACATCCTTAAAACAATGAAATGGTAGGATAGCAGCGTACAGTAGTTCGATACTTATGCACTAAAACGTAATTACATTCAGAAACTACGTTTACCCGAAGTATTTTCCGTGTACTGTACTTGAATGTGTGGCACAAACTTCCTCACCTTACGATCGTACATATTGTGACTTCGTCCAGTTTTTCAACTGTCACTGTTTCGTTTTTATGTAGTTTAACTTCACTAGGGGTTCACTTCATTAATGCCACTTTGTCCAAAGTGAACTAGTTCAGTTCTGTGCCCCTTCACTTCTTCCTTCGTGACGCAGCCTTTTCACACCGGAAGATTCACTTCACTTGGAAGTCGAAAACAAACCGTCGCTTCGCAGTAGTACTCGCTGCACGTCACTCGGAGAATCGCTTACTGACTCACTTGAACTTCTCAACACATTTTTGGGAGCACGCTCCCTTATACACGGCTGCAGAGGTCTTGGAAAGTCATGCTAAATATTCCGTAAAGCCAGAGAACAATAGAAGGATCCAGAACGATCCGCTACGGCTAGATGGCCTTCCTGGAATTGTTTACATCAGCTGGAAACTCTCCCCACTAAACTACCAGCTAGCGTTGTGTTGAATGTCACGGCAACGGCTGCTGGCTTCGTCACAAATTGTTAATAAATAACTGCACTGGAATATAATCAGGTATGTGTAGCTTAGTCCTGAAGTATCATTCGCTTAGCAGAAAATTAAACAGAATACATATCAGTATTACACTTTGGAATATTGTCATAAAAATCTTCATTAACCATCTAATATATTAAAAGTTCCCTTTACTTGCAGTTGCGATAAATAAATCAAATCAATGTGACAGAACTGCATTGCGTTTCAGTGAGCACTTCAATTCATATTTGGTTATGAAGACCCATCCGAAAAATACATGTAGTGTAGCTACAAAAGCTATGGACTGCTGCTGCTGCTTGAAATCCAGGCTCAGCCTATCAAGGTTGTTTGAAAATAAAACCAACTTTTTACTTTTATTACTGCTATTCTATAGGAAGTAGAGGAAGAATTGCATTACACCCAAAAATGTATACCCAAATTTCACCGAAGATAGGCGTTTTGAGGCCCACTGAATAAATAAGTAAATGAAGCATTTTTAGACAACGTCCTTGTGTGTGCGCGTGCGTGAACAGCATAACTCAAAAACTAGAAGTTGAGTGAATACCAAACTTTGTATTTAAGTTCCGTACCTTCCAAGAATGTGACATGAAGCTTTTCAAGAAAATTTCTCACCCCAAACTAGCCTTTAGATGGAACAACAATCACTATTTTTTTATTTTCTCAAAAATTGCTCTAAAGATTTCTGCAAAAATGTCACACGTTTAAATAATGTATACAAATAAAAGTATATATTGAACTATCTGTAAATAGCTTGTTAAGTCCTCTTCATTGTGACATTTATGTCTTAATCATTTTATATCTTAATTTATGTCAAATTGTTTGTGGTCTTAAGAATTCCAGAGATATTTTTAGTTATTGATTTGGGTTTTAAACTTCCTATACTTTTTCTTAAAGGGTACATCACTATTCCTTTATTCTTCGGTCATTCAAAGAGCATGGAATTTCAGAGCCAACAGTTTTAAAATCTGACTATTGCTTTAGCCTGCAACGAAATGTGTAATTGAAGTTAAATTCGATTAACAAGGACATGGAAGAATAATTTTTTATAAGAATCGGTTGTTGAAGATTGAGAAGAGAAAGTCATGTGAATGCAACGCATCATAATTTTTAACTCCGCTTTTTATTCAAAGAATTCACTTGAGTTTACTGTAAGCAGAAAAGTCAAAACACTCCTAAAATAGAATACCCCCTCCTCGGTTAGTAAACCATTTCAGTTAATGGTACTACACATTTGGTAAACATGATTATACAAAACCACACGGAATATATATGGAGTCCTAGCCAACGGTAGTCACAAGATAAACCACTCTTTTTTGCGAGAAAAACATCTTAACAAATGAAAGCGTAACTTGTCCATGGCGTTGTACCGAATTTTATCCTTTATGTTATTTTAAGCACTCAAAGGTTTTAGATAACTGCTATCTTTGTCTAATGGTAAGATCTCTTAAGGGGACAAGGTAGTCTGAACGCATGGAAATTACACCTTAAGTGTGTTAAATTGCCACTGCTGTTACAGTTCTCAATGGTTTTTCCTGAAAGTTTTATGAATTATTTTATAAATCATGATAATTATTTCAAGTGGTTGTTTGCATTGATAGCTTATGTCCATTAAAATTATTTCATTCAGCAGAAAGATAATAAAATGTATCTTAAAACATGTGAATTCATGTACCTTTTTCTCTGATACTACTTGCAATACAGAATCACTCGTTTGCATGCTTGTTCGTAGTATAATCAGCTATCTTCTGAACCTAAATTATTTAGTTATGCATACCAGTTCAATAGATATTTGAAAAAGAAAGTTATTTGCAAAGTAAAAAAAATAAAAATGAGGAAAATTTGCAACGTTGTTGCTTTCTTAATATCACTAACATACATTATAAAATTATGATTGTGGTTCCGAAAGTTTAAATATGTGTTGTATGCACGTACTGAAAAATTCAGCTCTCTACTTCTCATACTTTCTGAGAAAAAGGTACATAAGTATCCAAAAATATTGTTTTGAGAAAACTGACCTTAAAGTTTGAACATTAAAATTCTGACACACTTCAGTACATTCCAGGGTCGTAATCATCTGTACCTTTATCCCTGGATTACTCAGGCTTTTCTGATTGCCTTCTCTTGGCCCAGGTCTCTTTTGTTGATTCCTGAACTGCTCGCTGGGTATAGTCGTTCGTTGTTGAAACATGCAAAAATGTTCTAAAAAGGGGTGTTGCATGACAGCTTTAAAGGAATGCAGACTACCGTTCATGGAATTTAAATGTCAAAAACCTCTTAACCCCCCAAAAGTATATATTTTCTGAAACTGGAAATAAAAGAAATGTTATTGGTGCATAAAACAAAAAACGTGATTTTCGACCATTTCAGAGTACCTTGTGTCCCCTTAATTTACACCTAAACTGTGGCCTTTGTTTAGTTTATTGGGCCAAGTAAAGCAAAACGAGTTACTCCTTGCTCTAAAGGAATTTCAACGGCTACAAGAAATACTAGAACTAGTATTCTGAAGTATCTACAACTATCGTTTAAAGTGTTGTTTTTCCGGATTATTGAGAGAAAGCCTTTTCTAATTATGTATGATTTGTCTTCTATTGCTCCTACAACATGAAACTATACATTTTTATGGAAGAATAAGCTGAAGACATTAAGCATTTATAAAAAGGGTAATTTGTCTTTTAAAGCTCCGGAAGCGTTCTGCACGCACCTCCAGTTCAAGACAGCAGGTTCCAATGTTCCGTGGCTCTTCAGCCCCCTTATTGTACTCTAATAACTGTACCTTCGGCTTAGCGTCGTTAAAGAAAATTCTCTTCAATGCTAATTGTGCCCACGAGCAAAGATAAAATGTGAAGATTGCTTTGTCGATAAAAACGGTGGCCCATATTTTCAACTGCGAAACAAGGCTCGAGGCTTTTGCTATGAGCATTGCAGATACCAGAATATGAACACACTGCGGTAAAGCCGAAAACGTTCATTGTTGTGCAGTTAGAAGTTTTGCATGCATACTTATTAACAGAAGTATAATGGCTACTCTTTCTTTTAGTATTATTAATATGACGTAAAACTAAAATATTAAGCACTTAAGTTTCAAGTACATAACCACTACTCACTCTTCTATAAATTGTTTTTAAAAAGGTTTATTTTATATAACTGGGGTTTTATCCATTTACTATATAGCACACTCAATTTTCTCCTAAATTTATTATTACAGACTCATCTTAGGATAGAAAACATTCCCCACCCTAGCCGAGAATCGAATCTGGTTTAAGAAGCCAGAATGCTAACCACTCGGCCACAGAGTAGTCCACACTAATTTTATTATAAACCGAGTTATGATACGATAATTTAACGGTAACTATCGTACTAAATACCTAAAACAGTAAAGTATGCAGCTTTGGATTGAAACACGTTTACCTAAAGCAATCTAAAATAATAAATAGATAAGCAATTTTAGGAAGGAACTTGGAATATCATATGTCAAGATTTGTTAAAGTCCTATAATATATTAAAATTTTATTTAGGCTATCATTGAGTAATAATGTTGTAAATAGTACCAGATAATTATTAACAATATGTGCATACACTGTAAAACGCGCCAAGCAGCAACGTTAACAGAAAAACTATTAAACTATTGGAGTTACTATAGCAGCCAATGACGACACTAACAAGAAAGCTTGAGTAAGAAGCGAAGCCAACACTTCTAGCTACCGGTGTGGAAAAATTAAATTGAGTTTTATTTATGGACGCTCTTCAACTACTTTGGCCCTTAGCATCCCATTCTATATTGGGTGTTAAGACCAGTAATTTTACTCAGAGGCCTCTTTATCAGCCTTGAGGTTCTTTTATGTGCCGTAAGTCTACCACAGAGACACAGACTTTACTTTCCTTCCGAAGGAAGCCATGCTAAGGACTTTTATACGCCCGAAAAAATCCATTGCCCTCTGCCGGGTTTGAACCCGCGACCTAGGGAACTAGAGGCTAGCATGGCAACCACGGAGGACGACACCGGTGTGGAGGTCACGTTGGTCAGTTCCAGAAAAGCGTTGTACGTCGACACATGTTTACATTTGTAAACCTTGGAATTCAGTTGAACAAAATAATAATTACATAAAGTTTTCTAGTGAGATATTGTATTCGGAATTTGACCAGTGAATCAAAATAAAAGTGAATTCTTCATTGTTCAAAGAAATCTTAACGTCTTCTCAGTCTCGACCGAGACTAATCGCCCGGAGAAACCCAAACCGTAGGAATACAAAGGTATTTTTACAGAGTCAACGACTGATACTACCACTACTACAGCTAGACCCGGAGCCAATTACAAAATACAACGTAGGGACTCTTCACCTGTAGTCCAGAGAGACGGCATCACACTTTAATGTCGTTACGGTCATAAACATGTTTTTGTCAATAAAACCCTCGATTATCGGTCATTTGTATTGAATAAATTGCTAAATGCTTAGTATATCTGATTAATAATGATATATCTTAAAACTCAATTGAACATTTTGGCTTAAAAATGCCACAGTCATTTTGGAATTGGAGAAAGATACAGATATTAAGTCAGATTTGAGGCAGTATTTTTAACACTTGAATTATTTCAATTAAATTATATAATATGTAAATTCAGTAACAGCCCGCCTTGAAGCAATATGTATGTAATAATTGGTAAAAATGTATGCAACAGTCATTGCATATGCTTATATTCTTGTAAAGATGTTTAAAAATGTTGTGTGAATGCGTTATGTAATTTAATAATGTAAGAGCTGTGAGAATAATAAGTTTAAAGTTGCTAACAATGAGGTAACCTTGAGGCAATAATGAGTTTGAGAGTTTAAATGTTTCTAGTCATGATTAGGGCAGCAATAATGTAAATTTTGTGCCAGTTTAAAAATAGCCAATCAACAGCCAGACAAAGCTTTAGAAAAATGCAGATATTCTATTGGACTAGAATTAGCCAATCAGAGACTTGAAATACAGAAGCTTACGGGTTTTGACGGTTGAAATATGTTCAGTTGCCTGCAGACCTTGGTAGTGACCGGATGGAAGATGTGTTCTCTAAAGAAACATTACGTATTCGTGTGAATCGTAAATTAAGTATACGCGTTAACTAAGTGCAAGTATTAAATAAAAGAATCTCACAGCTCTTAATATCAGTGTAGTGCTATATAATTTGTGTTAAAGATTAATAAAACGAAGTGAATTTAAACTTCAAATCTGTGTAAGCCAACATTCTTGTCGCACACGCCCTGATTAAGAGAAACGTGTCTCTAAAGTAATACTGATGTAGCCGAGGCAAAAACATAAACATAAATAATATCTATAGAAGCTGTTTAATAACAAAGTTAGTATTATTTTTTTAAACTTGTACGTCATCTTCAAATCAGCTTTTCATACGTAGCAGCATATTACGCAACAATCTTCTTAAAAAGTGATGTCCATACGTGGAGCTAAACAAAAAACCTTAAACTTTAAGAACAATCCAACTTCAAATTGGCTTGCCAAGCGTGAGGCTAATAAACTCCAACGTAAAGACAATATCAACTTCAGTACAATACTATGCATGTTAGAAAATCCTTAAAGTAGGAAAGAAAAAGTGGAATGCTCACACAGACAGATCCAGTAGCACCAGACCACTCAAGACGCACTTCCAAGAGGCTAAGTAGAACTGGGTTGACCAAAATGCTGTGAAAAGGACTAATTTTCCCTACTGTATCATCCCCTATGTGATAAACAGATGATAGGTCCGTACAAAAGAATAAGTAAGCATCACACACAAAAAAGTGAAAAATACTCCAGGTTTCAACAATAAAATTATACAGTCAAATGAAAAATCTGGAAAAACGTCAGACCACATAAATGGCAATATCGTTTGTTTCATGCTACCCTAATTCTATGTGAAATTGAACTTTCCCTTTCAGTTATTTTCCGTACTGAAATACCAACATATGAATAAATAATAATAAAGCTACTGCGAGAATAACTCTTCATGAGCATTTTTCTTCTGTATTGCACTATTTCACGTTTCTATATTAATATTAAAATTTGAATATTACTTAATAACTCACCTTATTTTATTTATTTAAGAGATATTTCTTTTCATAATGCTACTAAACTTCTGCAGTCCCATATTCAACAATACTTGAAATAATGAGGAAAATTTCAACAGACATGCGCTTTATCGTGTAAAAGGTAAAGGTACGTATCATGGGGGGCCCCCCGGAACCGGGGCAGAGCACCGCACGCAGGCCAGTCGGCCCCTTGTACTTCCAACATGATCCCTGGAAAGGAGGGAGGTGGGGAGAAACCCGAAGAACACCAGATCCGGATACCGACAGGCGCATGCATGGACGGGGTCCCTAACGTTTCCAGATAGAACGAATCCGACGACGCCTGGTCCCTACCCTAAAGCCGCCAATCTTCAGGGTCCCCCAGAGCGGAGCCCCACCCCGAAGAGATACTAACTGAACGGTACCGCAGCGACTCCAGGAAAGAAACCTTTACAGAGTTCAAGTCCAGCCGCAACACGCCGAACACCGTCTCCTGGTCCTATAACCCTGAAACAGATGACAAGGTAGATGATGGGTACAGGAAATGAGAGAAAGAGTCGTGGTAGAAGATTAACCATCCCAGCATTGGCCTGGCGACCCGGGGAAACCATGAAAAACCCATGGGCCCGAGTGGGTGGTCGCCGGTGAGCGATCCCGGGATCTTCCGAATGCTGAGGCTACAGACGTAACCACCTGAGCCATCCCGCTCGGTCCATTATCATGTAGGTCTCAGATATAAACTTTCCCTAACACACAAAGAATATATTCAGGAAGCCTCTGAAACCGAAGATGTGGTAGGACAAAATTAGGAACCTAGAAATCGCAAAGTAAGCAAACAAATGTTTATTTATCATCCAATCTCGTAGAATTCTGCACATGTGAAACTCTGAAGTTAGCGAGCTCTGAGGTTAAGATGGTCTTTGTTGCCCTCCTACATTACCCACCGTAAAATTAGGAAACTTCGGGAAATGGCATTCGAGGAAACTTTGCCACACACTGGGTAGTTTACACAACATGTTTTTACTGCACTAATTCCAAGCTCTTTTCGCTACACTACTGCATTACATTAATTATCAAGTCTAATTAGTTTGCAAACGTATATTAGAATGAGGAGTGTTTCAAGACGCCCAGAGTTAGCAAAATAACACACTGAGAAAAGAAGTGTTCAGGCAAGAATATTTAATTTACTCTACTCACAAAACAAGGCCATAAGCAGAATAGTACTTCGGAAGTCAAAGCTCTTCGTCGGACCAACACTCGTGGAGATCTCCTAGTGTTAATGAACATAACACCACCAATTGTATGTCATCCATAACTTTGAAAATTATGCTTACAGGGAGAGTAAATATTACTCACTTTATGAAGGAAGAACTCTAAGAGAAAAAATCTGATGTGTTGCATTCACATGACTTTCTCTACTCTTGTACAAACTATTTTTACAAACGCGTATTCTACATATACTTCATGTTAATCGAGATATCGAAATGTTAATCTTATTGCTAATTTTCTTGTAGATCCGAGGGGAATTGGTAGGTTTTAAGCGATAATCAAATATTTTAAGAGCTGGTTGCTATGTCGAGTATTGCATTCTCTTTGTATTACCAGGACAAAAAAAATCTGATGTGTTACACTCACATGACTTACTCCAGTCTTGTACAAACTATTTTTACAAACGCTTATTCTCCATATGCTTCATGTTAATCGAGTAATCGAGATGTTAATCTTATTGCTAATTTTCTTGTAGATGCAAGGGGAATTGATAGGTTTTAAGCGATAGTCAAATATTTTAAGAGCCGGTTGCTATGTGGTTCTCTTTGCATTACCAGGACAAAAAAAATGAGTAACGAATTCCCATTTGAGAAAAAGTATAAGTATTGGAAAATTTAAGGGAATAACAAGCAATATGTCGAAAATGGTTCACTCAACAAAAAAATGTATATGACATAAACTGTGTATTTTAACGCGATCTACATTGTTTGTGTAGTAAAATTTTGTCTATCTCTTATGGTTTACCAGTTATGCAAAATTCGTTCACAATGAAGAATACTTTTGGAGACATTCCCAGAAACTTCGAGATATACATTTCCTTTGTCATGAAAATATCTTAAACATATGATATTTTAATCAAAATCGTTAGCCATTTTTGAGAAAATAAAAATTTTCGAAAAATGTTCCATGTAGAGGGTAATCTGGGGTGGGGGGGATTTTCTTGAAAACCTTTGTGTCGCATCTCTGAAAGATACTGAACCTAAGTACCAAGTTGGTGTTTATCCGACTGTTCGTTTGTGACCTATGCGGTTCCAGACACACACACACACACACACACACACACACACACAGACACACACACGGACATGTTTCCAAAAATGCTTTTTTTGGACTCAGGGGGCCTCAAGACATATTTCCGGTGAAACCTCGGTATCGAATTTTTGGGTGGAATACAATACTTCCCCTACTTACTATGGGTAGTAGAGAAAGTAAAAACAGCAATGAGCTGTTATATGTTAACATAAGTGAAATGTACAGAGAAAACAAGTCAAACAAACGGAGAATAGTTCCAGGCATAATTTTGGAACAGGTTACTTTGAAAACCAAGATTGTTGAAAACCTTTTTGAATCCTAACCTCAATTGTACATATTATGTTTTTCTTCTCGCCATTCTGATGGAATTCCAGTGGTTGTGATTATTGGTGTGATTTATAGAGAATCAGGTCTTTATATTCGTAGATATGCGCGGTTTAGATTCAAATCGTAATTATCTGATTAACATTGGCGAGGGTTATTTTTGAGGGTTATTCAAAAAGAAGGAACAGACTTTACATATTTATTTCTAACAACAATAGATGGCGACACTTGCGATACATTATTGAATAGAGAAAAGTTCAAAATTGTATCTTGTGTGTTCAAAATGAGCACCATTTGTCATGCGAGGATGACCAGTGCTTTTCCTTTTGTATACGTAACCATCTTCTACGAATTTATTGTATCAACTGTAAATGTTTTATGACGAGGTCTCTCGTTGTTGGAGTTACAACGAAATGCACGTTCCAGTGAAACAATGGATTCACTCCTTGAATAATGCAGCGCACAAAACGACTTTTCTGTGGCGTCGCCATTTTCTCGTAAACAAACACAGCGCCGTTGTAGGCACTGAATGGAATTAATAAGTGAGGCTTAAAACTCTGAACTTTCCACTATTCAATGATGTTTCGTATGTGCCGCTCTCTATTGTCGTTCATTAAAAATGAATATTTAAAACATGTTCCTTCTTTTTGAATAACTCTGTATATCTGGACATAAACATGAATATGGACAAAGGTTGCACATTCGTTAATCGGGATGTGGAAAATCCGGAAGCTGCGACGAAAAGATGAATCGGGCAGAGGTATTACCAACTTTCATCTCCTTACAAATCTTAAATGCATATTAAGTTATTTCCGGAGTTTATTTTTATACTAATTGTGATAAGTGTTTAGGATGAGGATTACGCTACGGGGGAGACATCTAGCACCTCGATCCACAGGGATCTTTTATGCATACACCCAGGAGGAACGGATGAGATAGAGGAACCGCAGGTGATGTATGGGCTGCAGGACCGTCCGACGCAGGTGACAGAGACACCGCGCAGAGGTCCCTAAGAGTTACAAGTTTGACCACCCAGCCGGAAAGTGCTCAAGACAGCCTTCCTAAGCTACCGGAGGGTGGCTCACAGGCTCCCCTCCAGCGGAGACTGGGGAAAGCTCGACCTAGCAGCGGAGACTCGAGCGGCCTCCACCTGACAGGGCCGAGAAGAGGGGTTCCAACACGCAAGCCATCTGTACGCAGTCGTCCGACACACAGCCCCGGGTCAACCTGTAACGTGAAAGAGGAAGTTGAAGTGAGAGGGAATGATATAGCTTTTGCTTAAGGGAGAGATGGAGAACGTTCACTTTCGACAGCCTCCGCATGTGCATTATTGTCAACTGCAATGCACAGACTATGTAGCGCCGATTCACTTTACATATATGTAAAATGTAGTGTTCTATAACGTAATAAAGACATTAAAAGAGAAATTCCTGGGAATCCTTCCCAGTATTCGCTAATGACCTAGGGAAACTCCGAAAAAACCCATGGGTCAGGAAGGTCGGCCGTGGAATCGAACCCATGATCTTCCAAATGCGGGCCACAGACCCAACCGCTTGAGCCATCCCGCTCGGTGTGCTAAATATTTACCTAGAATTGGTTTAAAAATAAACATTGTGAGCTAAAGATGCTGAAACAGCATTCATCTTTACATATGTGGATTTTTGTAAGTGATGAGCTCATTCAAAAGAAATAAAGTCGCAATACATGAATGAGTACTTTCAAGCACTTATAAATGTAACATAAATTTGGGAAACTACCAATTCTACAAAATATGTCATCTGGATTAAATTGCATATTTTTATGAATGCTGCATTTTTTTCTTATCTTATATGATTACCCAGATGTACAAACTGCAATAAGGACAAAGTGGACTATATAAGCGTTTTATTAAGTTCAAGATAAACATTTAATATACCAGTGGTTCGAACATTCATTGTAAGCAGTGTGTTTATACAATCATATTAAATAAAATGAAAAGTAATATTAGCACTTCATGAATGATTGCTAGGTTAGGTGAATTTCCTTTAAAAATCTTTGCCGCACATCATTTTTTTCTAGGAGCATCCTAACATGCGCCGCCTTCTGTGATGATGAATTCTTCTGTTGATGATGTATTCCTCCCCATGCACATGCTGTTAGTGATTAAGAACATGTACTGAACGTGCTCGGTATTAGTAGGGATTCATGCAAATTAGACGGGTTCAGGTTCCGCTTGAGCAACCCGGTTGGTAGTATTAGTGAGCGTGCTAGCATGCAGATGCTACTAACCGGCGTGCTCAAGCATCCTTGAAATATTCCTGACTTGAGTAGGAAATGTGTACATCCGACTCCTTGTTTTTGAGTTTTGACAGAGACACGCACGTGAAAGTATGGGTATACTTGGAACGTCGAAACGCGTGTAAACTTCATGTTACCAAAGCCTTACTTCCGGCTAAATAATAGGCACAAAATAAATGGCAAGCTGATTAAGAAACTGAACCATATGACAGAAAGTTATTCAAGCACAACGGCCGACAGCATAGCTAAGGCCATCTCTGTCGCACACATTCATTGCGGTATAACCTCATTAAACAAACTCAAAACAACGTGTATTTGCGATGAAATATAAATATCAAGTTTTTTGGGTCCTTTACTTTAGGTAAACGTGAAGCTGTTCCTCCTTTGTAGGACCCCACTGCGTTGATGATGTTGGATGCTGTATTACGTACCTGTAGGTCGTCTTGTTGCCCGTACTCTTTTGGTGTATCTCGACGTTCTCGTATACTGGAACCTGATTTCGTGTATCTATAGTCTTGCGTTGTGTTAGTATGTTGTAATTATTATTTTATAATTGTGCCACGGCTGCTGTATTTGAGGGAGAGCACTTGCATCTTCTCAGGGCTGGATATGGAGAAAGTTAAAATAATTTGCACACACGTATTCTGTTAATTATTTCACTTGTATTTTAGATAAACCACGTGTAGATATTCACTATAAGCTTTGTTATGTTAAAATATGAGTTTATACACGGCCTTCATGCTCGAACACTGACAAGCTTATGTTGGCGTTCCCTTCAACCGTTCTTCTTACCGTACTTATTTGAATTACAGGCATGTATCAATGTATCTAATTGGTGGTACTATCCAATAACAGTTTATGTTACATATATATGTTTACAGACTCCCATCGTCTTAGTTATGAATCCAAGGTTCGTTACATGTTTACGTAGATACTACAGCATTTCTTGTAATTTTATAATACTGGTTATATAGCTAAAATAGACTTTCCATCTTATATTATATTTTATATGTTATAACGTTATAACGTTATTCTCCACCATGTGTACATTATGAAGATATGTGTTTTTAACATCCTCTTAACTATTATACGTACAATATTAGAAAAAGTACATAACACGTAAAACTTAGAACAGAAATATTAAAGAAAGAAATTATTAATGTGTTGATGCTGAGAAGCTGTTAATTAGATATTTCATTAGTTAATGAGTTATTGCATTAGTTTGCCCGTCGCTAGTACTGCAGGTTGCTTAAACGACAGGGAACCTATAGGTCTGATCTTCTGGTTAATCAAGGAGTAAGTACTCGCTCCAGTACTTAAAACCACATGAAAGCATGCCAGGATCCACTCTTTTCTTTTCATCTGTTCGTTTCTAAAATGCGTCAAGAACAGACTGAAAATACTCTTTTCAAATGACTTTTAAGGAAATTAACAGCCAGTTTTACTGTCAACTGTCAGTGAAAAACGTGTAACGCAGAACATGGTGAGAGCGGTACAAACAGGACAGCTATTCTGTCCTGGATACACAGTCTTGCCTGTAGCCATGCAAGGGCAACAAATAGCAGGCGTTTAGTTTCCGCCACTCTCACAACACATTAAAGTACACTCTCACAGAGGAATGTGCTTGTTCAACAAGCTGTTTACATTTCATGCCTTGTGTCACAACCGCGTTTCTAGCTGTGTAAACCCCGCTCATGTCTTGACGGCGGCAGATGAATTACACGGCTTCTTCAAGTGTGGCAACGTGCAGACAAACTTAGTTAACTTGCCAGATTGAAAGGCTAATTTACCCTTCGTTTACCCGTTTCTTCGCTCCGGCTGATACGCCAGCTTCATTAATTATGTTGCCGAGGAAACGCCTTATGATTTTAGGCAAGTACATAGCTCACGTCAGCTTCAGGTATCAACACATGTGGCGGATCTTAGAGGAGACTTGGTGCTTGTCTAATTGGATCAAAGAGTGGATGTTTGGAATATGTTGATGGAGTAGACATTAAAATTAACTTCTTTGGAAGGCCTGCGGGTTATCATAATAGGTCTATCTACTACTTTATCAAAATGGGGTATTTATTTGCTCTCGTTTATCTTCTGGCCACTGAATTTGCCCTTAATCTATTTCTAACCATGTACAAATGCAATTACCTATAAAATTATGCACCTCTTAAGTATATTTCTGCCTATCGATCACAGGTTACATAAATACTTGAAATAATAGCACAACAGGCATAGCTCCAAACATAAATTGACTCATAAAAGTCCAGTTCTCGAGGTTAACGCCTCAAATAACATCTGGCAGTTTCCGACGCATGGGAAAAACTCATAAATATAATTGTTAAATTGCGGGAATAAATGATATTCCACTTTTGGACAAAACAGTATCAATGATCTTCCAACAAAGGGACCGAATGTCTTGTAGCACGGCACAGAGGCATTCTCCGTGCTGCTGGCATAAATATATATGCAGTCGTGACAGAGGCATCCGATGTAAGAGTGCAATGGATCTTCTTAAAAACTATAGCAGGATCCTTATATATACACTTATATTTACAGAGAAGGCAGTAATCAACAAAAGGAAAAAAAACAATTTCTATAAAACTATTATATATGTATATGTAGGCATTTGTGTTTGCTTCATACCTATTGCTGAGTAACAGTCGCTGTTTTGTGTCTTTTTATTTTATTTTAATTTAAGTCTCTGGTCACATGGACCATTGAAGTATTGCAACTCTCATTCACGCTCCCGAACATTTTATGTATGTACATAGTTAATAAACATTATAATTTCATTCTTAGTACTTCATTATGAGTTCTTACTATACGTATAGTATCCCTTTTGTTGTTGGTTCATCACTCACCTCATACAGGAGCTCAAGAGAAACGAAAGAACAGCCAAGTATTTCGAAAATGTGTAATAGTACAGAAAGTTTATCTATCAAATATATCATTTTCTTCCTCTTCTTTTTGTTCTTCTGGCTGTCTTCTATTTTACCTTACACACTACTGAATGCATAGATAAACAAGCACAAGAATTGAAAAGTGAAAAAGCAGTGTTTAATTATTTCAAGATTGCCATTGCCTAAAATCTATTGTAGACGTCAGAAAGTTTAGGAATATCGCAATAAATAGAAGAACTCAGCAATGTACAAGAAACAGCAATGCATCCAAAACGTACTGCAAGATTCTCAGAGTCCATTAAAACTAAGATAATTAGTCTTAGACCTGGAAACTGGTCATTCTTTAGCCACCACATTGAATGGCAAAATAAGTCCGCGCAGAATGAAAACTTGTTCACGATAGAATTCTAAGGGAGGCAATTTTCTACTGAAGAGGGGAGAAAATTAGCAACAAGAATGTACTCTCCCGGAAGAAACAGCATTTAAAACTTGTTTCCCATCAGTAAGACAAAGAATTCCAAACACACTTTCCAAGTTCGCAGCAATTGCAATCCGGCATGAACAACAAGAATCTTGGCTAAATGAATTTGAAAGAGATACCGAGTAAATGGAACATTCGCTAAAATGTCAACGTCAAGCAGTAAATAACATGACAAGAACTCATCAACAGCTGCTTTCCCAATGACCAAAACTTTCTATGAAACTGTCAACATATTGCCCCTCCGATAATTGGACACACAAAGCCCGTAAGGCTTCAAATCTGATAAAGGCAAATTCCTGTTAGTTGACATAACATTCTAGTCTGTTATACTGCTGTATAATGTAACCGGCTTACCACCAATTTAGTAACGCTAAGAAAAAAGAAAGGGAAAACAGCACCCAAGCTTTGATGAACTTCAAAGTGTACCTGTGTAATACAATAATTCTGTTTTGAAATTTCTATTTGTTGATTTTTGTACAGATTTTAAATAGTTTAAGTTTTTGCTATAATTTTAAAAATTAAGATATTTCAGCTGCGCGTATGTATCCATAACTTTACAACCTGCAGATTAAAGTATAACTTGAAAAATTGCCGCATTTTGCAAAATCTTGTTTCCTCCTAGCATTATATTATATTGAAAAAATTTCACAAAACTACTTTCTTGTTCAATAGTGTTATTGTTTGTGAGAAGAGTACTACATACAACTTTAATACTAATTTTTAGGGGAAAATATTGTTTGAAAGAATGAGGAATGTATCAATTCTTGAAATAAAAGAACCTTTTTAAAATAATTAAATATTAGTCAAAAGTCTAATAGGGTGTATAATTTTTATAATTGATAATTTTTTCAAAGCTATATTGTATGGATCAATTAGTCAGAGCAATCAGTTTACATAACACATACTTATGTGTACAATAAGGCATTAAAAATTCAGGCAGAAAATGTATGCCTACTGTAGAGTGCAGATATTTCAGTGATTCTCTTCTTTAGGGCATATAATTGTTATAATAATAATAATAATAATAATAATAATAATAATAATAGTTTCCTTTACAGAAAAATGTAATAAAAATATAGCTGTTCTGTATATTAACTGAACTACAATAAGGAAACGTAAAGTTTCCGAACACCTTTTTTTTCTTCAAAATATTTCACTCCTGTAAGGGTTAATTTGTTTATTAACTTTTCACTGATTTATTAAAACCTTTAAAAGAAAATCTTTAAATTCGGTTCAAGATAAAATTCTTATAGATCTTCCAAGTATCCCTGTTCAGGCACCAAAAATGAAGCGTAGTGTTCTAATGTCATTATTATTTGTTGAAAATAATCATCGTTTATTAAATTTAATATACAAACATAACGGCAGCTGTTTTCAACCCTTGGTTAAAGAATTGTTGAAGTTTTGATTGAAGATTTCGTGTATAACTTCTACTTTAAAGCCCTCATACTAGAAATCAGCGTACTGGCATTCTGGTGTATACGATTATAGAGCAAATTGTAAATGGCAAACCGTGGAGCATGCAGAGCTTTTAACACGTTTTATCTAATATTATTGATGAAGCAATCATATATCTTAAACGAGCTGTAGAATTTTTCGTGGTTAGGGTGTTTTACCTACATAATGCAAATATTTGCCTTCGGCCTTGAGAAGAGTACGGGGGAAAATTCTAAAAGTGTCTGTAGAAATGGTTTTAATTGCAGTTTTACTGACAGTGCTTCTTACACTATTATTTCCTGGCAGAGTTTTAGGGGATTACAAATAATTTTCCAATGTAAGAATGCAGTAGAATATTATTGTTATGCTAATAAAAAGGAAATTCTCGAATTCAGCTAAAAATTAGGTCTAAGTTTTAAGTTTCAGTATATACCTATATGACATTGAAGAACTCTGTGTCACAAAAATAGTCCTAAAATCCTGTAAGGGCATAGCAGCATACCGTCATAAGTTAAATCCATCAACCACATTTTTTGAAAATTATATTTTTGTATCAATAGTAAGGACAGCCATTGCCTATGGTAATCCTATATAGCACCTCTGCAATTTCGTAACTTTCCTTGTTGGAACTCGGTAGTGTAACTGGAGCAATATGACAAACTATTGGTCAATTAAAGTTGATGGGGTCAACTTCTGTGTAATGAGGACTGACTGATTTTAAGGGTAGAAGTTCTAAATTCTACAGTTTTTGTTCAATTATTTTGATATTTATACTGTATAGTATTCATGCCCCAACTAAGGCATACACAAGGTTTACAGCCTCTATACTTATGAGTGCTTAAGTAATTATTTAACGCGACATGCAAATATATTTTCTAGCCTGTTTCACGTAGAATATTTATAAGAATTTAAGTCTTGAATATATTTTTTTCTATCCGGGAACAGTATATCTTGAGGCAGAATATGCCCAGATTAATTTTATAAGGTGTTAATTTATTTAGTGATTAATTTGATATATGAATGATACGAGGGTAATCCAGAAAGTCCCAGACGTTTTGATATAAACAATTAACAAAATGCAAATATCAACGTTTATTATCTACATTTGAAAGGTACACTCTTAAGCTATTTTTCTACATAATCGTCATCCAAATTGAGGCATTTATCATACCGTGGCACAAGTTTTTCAATAGCCTCTCTGTAGAAATCTGCCGCCTGCGACTTCAACCACTGGTTTACAGCGGCATGCAGTTCACCGTCAGTATCAAAGCGTTGTGTACCGAGCCATTTCTTCATTGCTGGGAAGAGGTGGTAGTCGCTCGGCGCCAAATCCGGGCTGTATGGATGATGGTCAAACACCTCCCATCCAAAACCATCCGAGAGTATTTGGGTACGTTTGGGCGTGTGTGGGCGTGCATTGTCGTGAAGAAACAACACCTTGGCTCTAAGTTTTCCCCGACGCTTATTTCGTATGGCACGCCTTAACTTTCTTAGTGTTTCACAATACCTCTCTGAGGTTATTATTGTTCCACGTTCCAGAAACTCAACGAGAAGCACTCCCTTATAGTCCCAAAACACAGTAGCCATGACCTTTCTTGCTGACAACGTTTGCAAACACTTTCTTGGTTTCTTGGGAGAATGTGTGTGTCCCCATTCCATCGACTGCTGTTTTGTTCATGCTTCACCCAAGTCTCGTCCCCGGTTACGATACCAATGAATAAAGCGTTACCATGTGCTTTGAAGGTCAGTGCTGCAGCCAGTCACTGTTTTTAGTGGTCTTCCGTTAGGATTTTCGGAACCCACCTAGCACAAAATTTGTGGTAACCAAGATTCTCCACCACAATTCGATGCACCAAACTCCGTGAAATTTGGGGAAAATGTTCCGAAAGTTCTGTAATCGTGAAACGACGATTTTTACGAATTTTTTTCATTGATTTTCATTGACATAGGCTAGGCCTACCACTGCGATCCTCTGTCGTGAACATTGGTACGGCCATTTTTAAAATCAATGCACTATTGCATGACTCTGCTTTCACTCATTATTCCCTGCCCATAAACATCACAAAGTTGACGATAAAGTTCAATTGTTTTTTTTTAGCCAACAAAAACCTAATCACAGACCGTACTTCACAAGTGGCGGGATTTTCTATTGCAGCGCACATTTTAACAACTCACAGAGAGCACAGTAAGGAAGGCGCAGTTCTCACGCTACCACAGCTGGATGGTACTGAATGTAGGAACGTTCTGACACAAAGATGACGGCTCTAGCCCTACTCATCGCCACGATAGGCCAAAACGTCTGGGACTTTCTGGACTGCCCTCGTATATGTGTATAATGTGAACACCGTGTAAATAGCCATTTTTGTGTAATGCAACATTTATCTTATATATAATGTTCCTGTTTCACTAGTTTTAGGATGTGTTAAACTCTGCAGTGTGGTAGAAAATATGCTGTTCGCATGTGCAGAGGAATTTGAATCTTTTGTGTTAGGACCGAGTGTAAGGTTTTATCACGTTATTTGTCTCCGCTCGGGAAGTATGGAGAGGGAAATGTAACACAGAACGCAAAATTACCAAGAGAAGCCCGGGAAAAATTATATATAAACTAGCCAATAAGAATATATGCATACATATGAAATAATATTTAGCCACGCTGAGAGAACCGCGAAAATTCCTCCAATGAGAAATCAGATCCAACAATTTCAAGTGGGGGATCGTATTCCATAAATAGTCCATATTTACCCCAAAATCCAGGAGTTGACAAGTTGTTACAGACAAGGAATCCACGCTACTCCGTAAGACAAAGTTGGCGTGCAAATAGTGTCTTTTGTGCGGAAGTGTAAATGTGACTTATCACGTATTAATTAATAATGTATCAGTGATGAACAACGCAATCTACAAACTGGCATAAGGTATTAGTAATTTTGTAGAGAACGGCAAATATACCTTTTTTATTTACGCTGTCGTATTTGTCTAATTTTTAATGCATTATACGAAACTAAATGTCCATTAGATCCAAACCATTAGTGTTGCATGAAAACTCATAGGTATGCCACTTTCTTTAGTATGCATTTCTTGGTGTTTCCTCAAAATTTTATTACAGTTGAAATATGAATTTTCTAGGAGCATTTTGAATCAATAACAATGTTAAAAAATTTTAAATGGGAGAAGACTGGAATTAAAGAGCCAAAATTATCGGAATTGCCATGTTAGTGTACCACGTCAACCTCACCCAAGAGCATTTAAAAGGTCGAAAATTAGAAATTTAATATGAAATTTAATAGATAAATGAATAAGGAAAGAAAATGGCAAATATAAAACAAAACTGGCCCCGTTCATAAGTAGCAGACAAGTAGGACAGCTACTACACTATAAGATCCACACGGAGGTGGTACGATTACCTCTTGAGTCTTAAACAGATTGAATGACATCTTGAAAGAGTTAACGGCGAGTCAATAAAACTAAACCAAGGAAACCAGTAGTACCAAGAAAAGATGCAAACATACCTTTGTCAACCTGTACATTTGGGTTTTACATAACATTGGGAATATATTAGAATTGCCTTAAACCTCCAGGATGTAAGAGCAGATATCCATTGTGTTTCGCTTTTACATTTAGGGAACTCAACCACGTAGCAGCACCACTTTGCTTGTAGGGCTACTACTTTAACTGTAAAGTTATGCATGCTAACAAATTGCAGTGTTTATTAAAACTGCATTGTTTTAATAGAACACTTTTTCAGGCAACAGGATCGATTTTATTTCAGTAGACGTAATTTATATAATTTAACTTTCATGAATCTCAGACTACGATTTTACTGTAAAGATTGACAGTATTTATAATTCAAGTCCTCTGATACGACTTTTAGTGTAAGTACTTCTACACAAAAACATTTTCGATAATTTTAAGGAAATGTGTTACCCGTTCATTCACTGAGATAATGTCGGCAACTGCTACATTTGGGGGAGATGTCAGCCGCAGGTTTGAGTGATGACAAACATTTCTGCGTGTCACGGTGTAGACAATAGAGTTCCTCCAGTGTTTCTGACATGTTGGTGATTCTTTTTAACCGAGGCAGAAGGGTGGGGAATGACTTGGAAGGTTGGTCGTGCTATGCAATCGATATGGTCCACGACTTGGCGACTTCACAATAGTAGCACAAGTCGCGATGGAAGCCTGCGATTGTGTCACATAACCCTTACATGCGGAGTGACACTGCCCAGATACTGCTCCGTATCGCGAGCAAACTTTCTTAATGGGAGATGTCAGCTGAGATGGATTACCACTACAAATTCCTTGTACTTCTCAGCGAAAACAACTCTGAGGAAGCAATAAATTTACCTGCATTTAAAATGGCAAAGTTGGCTTGAAAAAGAATTATTTCCTTATGTAAGGGGCGCATGTAAGTAACTAACCTGCCTGAAATTAAAAATTTGGAACACTTGCAAATGACACACAGTCATAACATGGGAATGCACATATACACACAATGGTCAAGCGTTATTATTTCAAAAAAGTACACTCTTTGGGTTCTGAGATAGAAATCTCCACTTTCTGATTCATACGAAATGGATTTCACAAAACATTTCACAAGTGTTCACATGCTTCTAATTTAAAATGTTATGAATGATTTTAAAGTACAAATATACGAAACCAAGTCATGTTGGAACTCTAGCAAGCATCATCAAGCACATGTATATCACGTTGAATTGACAGCAAGGCAAGGTCAGATGTGCTTTTCAGGTACTTCTTTAACTGTCTTTGTGGAAAACATTCTTTCTGCAGAAGCAGTGGAAACTGACAAAATAGTTAATATTTTGAGAACACGGGCGACCAAAGAAGTCATATATTTGAGGATTTCCATGTTGTCAGACTGTCTTAAGAAAATATCCCTTTGGAAAATAAAGATTCCCTTTTTAAATAATACTTCCCTCTGGGACTAATTTTAGCTCAAACGTTTGCAACTGCCTTTCCTTATCAATTTATTTTTGTTACTGTTGTCCAGGAAAGAAGAAATTTCGGAGGGATGCCCCCCTTAAATACGTCTCTGTCCTATGTTACAATATTAAATCCTGATTCCAACTGACCTGGCTAGGGTACGTTCTTAATTGAAATGGCTTACAGTTGACGAAACGGCTACGGAAGTTACAGGAACAGAAAGTAACTATAACTATATTACCCTACTAAGAACTGGTCTCCGTTATCCATGGAATTAGTTATTATACTTCCTCTCAAGATAGCGTTGCACTATCTTTTATTATACCTTATGGGAATAGAAATATTAAATAGGAACTTCATGTAATTCAATAAGTATTAAGCCGCATTATTATGTTATACACTACATTACATATAACAGTTATTTTCTGTTTTTCCCTTCTTGACCTTTTAACACATTAAAGCTCCGTTACATAATTTATATAAAGTTTGAATGGTCTTGAGTTTCAAAATGTACACTTTCTGACGTCACACCGCATAACAAGCTCAGCATAGCAAAGTAGTTCTTCCGCGTTGTTTAGTCGCCCGTATAGTGTCAGGCTGCCAGAAAGTCTCGGCTATTGCAGGAGTGCCACCGCTCGTCTTACGGCTTGTGCCTCGAGCTTGCTTGGTATATCACTGGTATACGAGAGCAATACAACATAATTCAAACCTCTACATTTTAGCGTAAGTGTTGCGCAATAGTCTCCGGTAAGAACACAAAGACAACACTATCAACAACTATTTAAGGTACGTATTCACGTTTGGAAGCAAATTCCACTGCTCTGATAAAAAGTCTATGAAATGTTTATGGTTAAAGCAGCTAAGTTTAACGAAGAAAAATATATAGCACCGCATTTAAAAACCTTCCTTTCACATAAAAAGATCAAAATTTAAAAAATATGCCATTTTTTTCAAAATATTCTAGCATTTTCAAAAATTAAATTTCAAGTTTTCTTTTTTTCACCTACTTGTGGCTTAATGTGTGCTTAATTTTGTGAACTATAATGTTTTGGATATCATTATTAGTAGTTATACAGTTCAATTTTTTTGTTAAATTGATAACAAAATTGGGCAAATTTATTTTAAAAATTCATAGTAATAGTGATTTTCTTTGAAATTTAAAATGTATGGTTCAATTTTTAGTTTAGGTTTTTTTTTGTTTTGAAGATTGCAAAGTGAAGACATTTTCATTTTTTGAGAAAATTAATTTAAAAATTAAGACATTCAGTATGAAAATCCGCTTACTTTAAAAGTTTAAAATTCTGAAAGTTTCTTTATTAAAAATCATATTTTCATAATATTAAAATGTTGTTAGCATTTTTAACCCATTCAATCTTAGAATAAGAAGCATTGGTTTATGAGTATTCCCCTGTCTGAACACCTTCATTGCTGTCATTAGTGTGTCTGTTACCATGAAACTTCCTCTTCTGTGAACGAACATTAGTTTTGTTACCCATTTTAACTCCAACTACTTACAAAATGCAACAGCCCTGAAATTTGTTTGTAAACAAACGATGCCTCCAAGGAGTGGTATGTCAAGGCTCGTATAAACCCTGAAATACAATCTCTATGGCATTTGCTCTTAGTTTAATCTCTTGAAAGCATGAGGAAATGTTTGCAGAACCATGCTAGCTTGGAGAAGGGAGATGTGAATCAGAAAAAGCAAAGAAACGAGGAGCAAAATAACTCAAAATATTCTGCCACGCCCACCTTTCTGAAGTCTGGGAGCGCGGTGCACCATTTAAATCCATTTAGTCAACTTAAGAGTTGGAATATTTACATAAAATTTATATCATTTTAAACACGAAGCACCAGTTTCATAACATAGAAAAAAATAAATTTTGAACTTTTTTAGGAAAAACTGCTTTTTAAACGTGAATACATACCCTAGTCTCATATCTAATCTTGAAAGCTAATATGTACACATAAAAATTGGCCCATTACCCTAGATCGCCATAATACTTTTCCCTCCGTAAGATTTCCACCTTAAGGTAACCAGCTTTTGACTTCGCCTAGCCGTATTAGTTCTCTATTTAACTGGCCTGAAAAACAATACAGTAACATACAAACTAACCAATGAACGATGTTTATAGTCTTTGTGAAATGAATGGTGGTTAGGATACTACCTTTGTGAAAGAGTTTCTCTACGATTACCACACAAGGGAAGGCTAAACCAATTACAAATATTTCGGCCTTCTAAAGGAAGGAGGTAAAGAATTATAATTTGCTTTCGGGGTTAAACTGAACGACAACTACGGCATTTATATACACGAGGGATTTCATCAGCGACATGAAGACGAAGGTTAAATTTGTTGCCGCTACTAAACGGCAGTAAGAAAATGGTAATGTAGAATGAAAAGATTTAAGTTGTAATATTACCCTTCGGAAGTTCGACCATACTGTGGGGAGAAGTAAAGTACCCTGCCAATCCAGTGGCTAGAATTATCCTCGAAAAATAGAGATTGTCACGCTAGCAGGGGATATAGCTAGATTTTGTCAGTACCAACACAAACAGCTCCTCTCATTATGAGCCACATTTTATGCACGGCAGTATACAGTTTTGCAATGTCAAACAGTGTTAATGTCATCAAATTAATAATTGGTAGAAACAACAGCATTACGATAACAGCATTAATACATGTTAACGAGTCCTTGAGAAACTTAAGGTATGACATTGTAAATCTTTGAACCGCTATTAACTATAAGAAAGGTGTTAATGTATATCAGAAGTTTGTTTCATGTTAGTATATGAGACAGCCGTAAACACCATTCATTCGTTTTGTGCCTTAATTCCAGCTAACTCAATTTCAAAGAACTAAATTTACGAAATACTTCACTGTTCTTTGCTACGTCGTAATTTAAAATTAATGGTTAACGCCCAAACTTTGATATATTAACGTGCCTGTTACTGTTCTATTTAATATACAGGATGGACCATTTAAGCTGAGACTGTACAATATCTGCAAAACTATGCGTTAAAGTTGCTTGATATTAAAGGAAAAGTAAATGTCATTAGTCGTGTTTTATTTGGAGGACGCTGTGGTAGTCATTTCAGGTCATTTTAAATTGGTCCTAATTGTAGGTTCCTGTTTAATAAATTAAACTGACCCTAAAATGACCATTATAACGTCCTCCAAGCAAAACATGACTAATGGCATTTACTTTCCCCATAATATCAAGCAACTTTTATTAAAGCCATTTCTGTCTATAGCGCTTAGTTTTGTAGATATTGTACAGTCTCAACTTAAATGGTCCACCCTGTATTGTATTGCTCTAATATTTTACCTAATTAAGGTAATTTACCTAAAGCAATTTGATGACTGTCTAAAAAAATCCCGACCTTCCTGTGACTTAAAAGTCCAGTATCTCCTCTTATAATTGCTCAACCCTCCCCCCTCACCAAAATAGGCATTAAAGAAGCCAGCAAAGGCGAGAGGTTGCCGCACCTTTTGTAAAATATTTATTCTTAGTTCCAGATGGGTTCTCTAATACATTTTTGTTTGGAACTCCTTGTGCGTTCTAGCATTATGTGAAGTTTAGAATTCCCTTTACTACTAAAAAAACTCCGCCAAGCATAACTTTGAGGAGTATTTTATATCACAACACTGTGAATGCCAGAGTGATTGTAGTGTAAATTAACATTATTATATGACAATGATTTCAGATGTTTGTTAGCTATAAGCATTGTTAGGAAATGAGTTTACACGGCCTCACTGAAACTGACAATAGGAGTGGGTAACAATGAAGCGATGGGGTGAGTTGTTTATCACTTAGAAGAGACAAACAAATGACGTCAGGGTAGCGTGCCTTTCTTTAGAAATGGAGGAAATATCTTCCCTAGAGCATATGTATTATTAATTATGATTGGCTTATAAAACAGACGCTAATGTTGGCGCGATTTAGTAACCAATAGCAGCTCTACTATAATCTTTAGCCATAGCGGGATGAGGGAGTATAAATTCTTGAGACAAAAGCAAGTATCGCGCTGTTCTAAGGAAGCATTCACGAGGTACACATCACGCAGTTCTAAGGAAGCATTCACGAGGTACACATCATGCAATTCTCAGCAATCTCTCACGAGGTACACGTCACGCAGTTCTACAGAATCATTCACGAGGTACACATTACGCAGTTCTACAGAATCTCTCGCGTCGTAAAGTTAGTTACAAAATGTGAAGTACGTGTACGACAGTAATTACATTCGGAAATATAGCAGTTTCAGTCAGGCGTGTATAAAGATTACAGATGTTAACTATTAAGTGTGACGGCAATAAAAGTGTAAAAACAAATTCTTTTATCAGTGTTATCTTTTAGTAACAACTCCTTTCCGTTTACACGCCCTGCTTAGAGATATTTGCTCCACTGAGTAATAATAGCTAGCTGGAGGACAAAGAACCCAAAATTCAAAATAGTAAAACAATAACAGGCGCCAAGTAATAAAGATAACACAAACAGACTACCGCGACAACTTACATTGGCGATATTTGCTATTCTGACTCTTCTACGAAGTGTTTGTCGGTATTAGCACACTTTTCGTTACACTTGGTCGGTTTGTCGAACAGTATTGTGTGCGAGAAATAGGGATGCTTTAGTCGATTTGATCGACCACACCTTTCTCTTTTCCCATCCAATCAATTAGTCTGGTCATAAGTAAAACGAGCCAACGAATGAAAACCAATTTATTAAAGTTATATTTCGTCTATGTAGAGAGTGTGGTTTTTGCTGAGAAAACTGTGTCCATATGGAACTGTGTGTCAATAAATGATTACGAAAATATATTGGATTGGTAACATTTTAATGCCAAATTGAATCATTATAATTCCTAACATAAATACTCGTATTTTGCATAATTTATCTTTCGACGCGATATTTTCAGATAATGGAGTAGCAGATACCTACAAACTAAGGCGGTAATCATTAGTTATATCCATTACTTGTAACCGTGATGCCTTTGCAACACGTGCAAGTAACAGTTTGCCAAATTTCTAATCCATAGCCACACTTTTTTTTGAGTGGAGGAGAAAATAACTTAATCACTACCCCAGCCCCTATGACAGAGTGAGGGACTCGCCAATAGTCGGCATACCCACTAAAAACCCCTCCACCGTAAAGAAAAATGAAGAAGGAAAAGAGGAATCAAGAGAGGATATGCAGCAGTAACGCTATTGCACCTGCGATTCAGAGAAAGGATATATTGGCCGGCCCAGTGGATCCAATCCAGGTGAAATGCGAGCCAGGACGCAAGGCATAATCGGATCCCTAGTTACGACCTGGAGAATTCGGAGTGTATTATGTTATTGGGTACTGAGGATAAAAGAAATAGTGAGTGGTTATTTAGGTCACCGATGGCCTCGATAGTGATGCGTCCGGGCCTCCGCAATATGCCGGGCGGATCTTTGTGTGGAGTCGGTAGCTGGTCATCCAGTCTCATCGGAATGGCTGTTAGCTCCCTGACGCGCTTCCTGATTGATTCTAGCTGATCGTAGAAGTATCCTGGCATCACAATCTTGCTTGGAATGTGCGGAATAATGTACTGTTAAAGAGCACGGTTTCGCTGTCTGACCGTAGCTCTACCAGTACTCCCTCCAGTTCAGTAAGTTTGGTGTTGAGGTTCAGAAGCTCCGCCTGCATATCCTCCAGTTCCTGCATGATGGCAGATTCGGAGGTGATGAGGTGAGCCTGAGAGATGGTCTGCGTTGCTGGCGTGGCGTGAAGATGTTCGGTGGTGGTTTACAAATGTAAAGTGGGTACACGGCTTGTCCAATGTACTGGCCCTTGCCTCTACAGGAGGCGCAGAAGCGGCAGCGTTTGTGAGGTCGTGTGCCCGGCAATCGGCGGTGAGAGTCGAATTCCCGCAATAGTGGCAGAGGGGAGCAGCCTCACAGGTGTCGGCGAGATGTCCATACTAACAGCAACGTCGGCACGACACAGGGCGGACACTGCGACTAGCCTCGATTGACAGGATTTGCCCTAATTCTGCGCCTAAGACCACCGAGTAATCGGCCACATCTCATTGTAGGTATAAGAAGAGTATATAAGGCTAATGCAATTGTCAAATCTTTTCAAAAACGGTCACTATGTGACGCTTATGAGTTCCGTTCTCTTTACAGGAAAACGAGAAAAAGGAAGAAAAACTGGATGTGTTACTTTCACAGAACTTTCTCTACCCTCTATTGTTTATTAATAGGTATACAAATTTTTGCTACAAAAATTTATTTTTCTACCTACTTCATTTTAATCCATACAAACCTTTGCATAAATAATTGCATTACACATTTCGTTAGTATACAAAGAGAACAGTGACAGACAACTGCTTAAGAACTGACGCTATATGATGGCCTTAAAATTTCACTTTCTTTCCATGCAATCGCCAGAAACAACTGAAAATCATGAAAACTAAAAAAAATGACGAAGTATTGAACAAATCGAACCATTAATAATGGATATCTTGAAAATACTAATGCCACTAAAAAACTATTTGAACTAAACTGTGTGTTTTAAAGAGATCTGCATTTTTTTGTGCAGTGCGTTTTTTCTATCACTTAACGTTTACCAGTTATACAATATTAAAATTCCTTCCGAATAAAGAAGACTTCACAGGCTATTCCCAGAAAATTCAAGATATATATTTTATTTGTCTGTAAGTATTCTTTAATATACGGCAGTTTAATCAAAATCGTTAGAATAACCGCTGAAAATCAAATATTTCAAAAAATGTTCCATGTAAGGGGTAGTTTGGAGTGGAGGGATTTTCTTGAAAATCTTTGTGTCGCATCTTTGGTGGCATTTATCCGACATTTCGTTTTTTTCAGTTATGCTGTTCACAAACACACACGCGTGCGTGCGCGCGCACCTTTTTCTAAAATGCTTTATTTATTCAGTGGTCCTCAAAACACGTATTTCCAGTGAAATATCGGTATCGAAGTTTTGGGTGGAATGCAATATGATACCGTAATTATTCACGGCAGATACAAATAATTAAATAAAGAAATAATAGTAGGAAAAAGAAATAATTGCAATAAAGAATTTCCGTACATTAAATCAGTGTATAATGCAACAAGTTTGAGTTGAAATGTTTGTCCAGAAAGCTGGAGGTAATTAGGAGTCAGGTTATCCAGAGTGGTTAGTGAGCCGAAGTAGCGTGCACATTAGCTTAGGATTTCTGGGAACGCAGTTAGGTTATAAGCTCAATACGCTTTCACAGTCAGGTAGGAATAACTCTGGAAAAAAGAAAGGCATTTCCATTCTGAGAATTCAGCCAGCGTCAGTAACAAAGTCAGAGATGTAAGTGCACATAAGAAATGAAGATTGGCTGCGCGTGACAAATCACGTTGGTGGAGGAATAATATATAGACGGAGCTAAAATTAATAAATGTTCGTGCATCTAGCTCGGTACTGGGACTGGTATGCAACTACGTTACTGCACACAGTTGTCCACACATTAATTACTCTGTGTGTGTGTGTGTGTGTGTGTGTGTGTGTGTGTGTGTGTGTTACCGGCAGAGGTACTAGCGTGTGTGATTTTAAACGCCCAGTGACGCGCTTTGTGAGTAACGGCTAGCGCGAGGGATCTTGACAGACACATTTTAGTGACTCATGTCTAGTTTACGCTTCTAGTTCTTTTATTGCGGAAACAGATTTACAACCGTAAATTTGATACTGCAGAAGTTATCAGGTATAATATTGCAATTGTTATAGTTTCGAGTACTCCAATTCAGAGTCGATATATTTGATTTCAAACGGTCAGCAACTCAGTCCAATAACTCAAATATTAGTTTACAAAAAATATCTCAGTCAATTTAAACTGGTGTTGTCCTTCACAATACATCCATCCGCACATACCCTGAGGGAAAATACTCATAGCTCAGCCATTGGAGCAGCCGACAGCAGAATCAACAGCAGACATTTGAGACACCGAGGAAAGGTGACAACTGCATTCGTGTACCAAATTGTCGCATCATCGCGAGATTATAAAAAACAGATTTAAATACTTTCTCTATCCACTAAAGAAGAAAGTAAAGAAAGTAAAAAAGGAATAGCGACTTTCAGTAGAGAGAAGTATAAAATATTTGAAAATACAAAAAATAACAAATAATATCTTTGAAATGCTTAATACCACAAAAAATTTTTTGGACTTATATTGTATGCTTTAACAAGATCTGCATTTTTAGGAGTAAAATTGTTTACGTTTAATAACTATAAAAACCTCATTCAAAATAAAGAGGGCTTCACAGATATTCCAGTAAAATTCAAGATACACATTTTATGTGTCATGAAACAACTTAAACATAAGGCACTTTAATTTAAATCGTTAGAGCCATTTTTGACAAAATAAAAAATGTCGAAAAATGTTGCATTAAAGGGTAGTTAGGGTGTGGGATTTTCTTCAAAATATTCGTGTCACGTCGTTGGAAGGTCCTCAAAAATACCAAGTTTTGCATTCAACTGACTTTTCGATTTTGAATTTTACTGTTCACACATACACATACACATACACACACACACACGCACGCACCACATGGACCTTTTTCTAAAAATGCTTTTTTTTTATTCAGGGATCTCAAAACATGTATTTCCGGTGAAATCTCGACATCGAATTTTTTGGTAAAATACAATACCTCCTGTATTTACCTAAATACGATTAGAGAAAATTACACGTAGCTCAGTATCTGTAGGAAGAGACATTTTGGTTTTCTTTAATAATATCTCGCAAATGCATTTACATAATGAAGTGAAACTTCATACGCATAGTTGTCTAATTACTAGTAATATCTATACAGAACATAAGCCTTCAATTCTTTAGAAGACAACGTTTTCCATTTCAGTCCCCATGAAGGTTAAGCTATGTTACACAAGGCCTTCATGCCATGTATGATGTTTTATTTTCTCTTTAGATCATGAGTGTAAGTAGAAATAATATCCAGGAATCCCAATAGCTGAGTGTAGTGTGACGATGCAATGCAGAATGAGCATTCCGAATTCTCACAACGCACCTATCCAGATAAGAAGATGGGCTGTATGAATTCGGAAAGCTGAAGTCGCTATTTCTTCACACTCCTTCCATTTCTTCGGTCGACGTTCAACGTCAGTCATAACGGCCACATGTTGCGGGAGCTGTTGGCGAGTATGCATTGTGTAATCTAAAATGATCCTCTTGGATATATCTTCCTGGAGTTTCACTAGTTACAAGGTCGTTTAGAACTTCTGTTGCCCCATCCACAGAATACATAATACGCTAGCCATGAACTCATGAGAAAATACTGGAGGCTACTTCCAAGGAGAAACCTGTGTCAAAACATTAAACATAGAACAGGAAATGTTTTAGAAGCGAATAATGCCGCAAAAGTAATATTATATAAATTACACTGTGCTTAATGATAATAAGACCATCCCAAATGTATAATATTTTAATTCAAATCGTTGAGTCATTCTTGTGAAAATATAAAACAACAGATTACCAGATTATCGCGAAAAAAATCGTATAATCTCAATATTAGCGGAGAGAAAATATTCTTTCACTCATAGTACGTAAATGCAGGACTCGCCTGGTAGTAGTGAAACAGAATAATATAATTCAAAAGAAATATGAACCTCTACTATAGCGAAAACCTTTTATTCGAAAATCATAAATCTTCTAAATATATTCTAGTTTACTTTCTTTGCATCAGACGCGTAATATCAGAGGATGAATGAATAAATAAATGGAGATGTGTTCGCGCGCTTAAACCATTAAAACTGAATGACATTAATTCTAACTACTCAAGGAAAATATGATTCTAAAGCTCAGCCAAATGACTCCTTTCCGCGATTTCTTTCTTACACTTTGTCCTACGATGGCCTAAACTCTACTGTATTATGATTATTGCGGACATAATATAATAATAAACTTTAGATTTTTTTTATTATTCCGGAAAGTTTCTTGAAAATATTTACATCCTCGGAAGATGAGGCAGTATTTTTAACACTTAAATAATTTCAGTCTAATTATATAATACATATAATTCAATAACAGCCCGCCTTAAAACAACATGTGTATGTAACAATATCTAAAAAGTGTTTATTACAGTCATTTTATATGTTTATATTATTGTATACATGTGTAATAAAGTTATGTGAATGTATTACGTAATTTAATAATGTAGGAGCAGTGAGAATAATATGTTAAAAGTTGCTAACAATGAGGTAAGCTTGAGGCACTAATGAATTTGAAAGTTTAATAATACTACTTGTAATTCTTGGAAGCAATAATGTAATTTTTGTGACAGTTTATAAAATAGCCAATCAACAACCAGAAAAAGCTTTAGGTAAATGAAGTTATTCTACTGGACTAGTATTAGCCAATCAGAGACTTGAAATACAGAAATTTACAAATTTAGGCGGTAGAAATCAAGTCAGTTGCTTGTAGACAGCACTCATAGCTGGACGCGTTGCTTTCAGACAGTGTTCCTAACCGGACGCGAGATGTGTCCTCGAGAAATTTAATACGTATTTTGTGTGAGAAAATAGTTTACGTATTTAAAAAGTGCAAGCATTTAATAAAAGAATCTTACAGCTCTCTATATCAGTGAAGTGTTATTTAAATCACGTCAAGAATTAATAAAAAGGAGTGAATAAAAAATTAAAATCTGTGTAAGCCTACATTCTTCAGTCGCACCACCTCTCCGCTAAGACATTCATGTCTCTAAAAAAATATAAATACTGACGCAGCCGAGGCAAACATAAATACATAATATTTAAACAAACAGTCAAATTACACAGTTAATATTTTTAAATTTTGGGACGAAGGCTACCGGGTACCATACGTGCGATTGCAACTACTTCAAGATCGGTTCCCAACATTTGAACTCCTTCACAATACCACTCCTTCAATACAACCTACTTCAAATTGACGCCCAAAACGTGAGGCAAATAAAATAAAGACAAACCATCTTCAAAGATACCCGCTCTGAATAATAAATCTTATATGTTTTCCCTCTTTTCCTGTTTCAGTTATAGTGTTAATGTGTACATACAACATTCATACTCAGTTTTGTTTTCTCCTTATGGGAAGATAAAGTAGAAAAATGTATGTAAAATGCGCTTTGCCTCTACTAGTGATTATATTCAGAATTTCCTGATTAATCTGGTATACTGGTATATTATTGGTTTATTATAATTCTGTGATCTAGGTTTCCTTGCGCATTTGTTTACTTAAACATTTATTTCTCAGAAACATTGCACTCTAGATTGCTGTAGTTTTAAATTTAAACATAACTCCATAGCCTATATTAACAGAATTTTCTGCAAGATCTTTTTTCCAGCTTTTCACATTTGTTACTAAATTTTTGTGTCGCCCTCCGTGGTGTAGTGGTTACCATGCTAGCCTCTAATTCCCGAGGTCGCGGGTTCAAACCCGTTGGAGGGCGAAGGATTTTTTTCGGGCATAAAAATAGTGGCTTCCTTTGGAAGGGAAGTAAAGATCTTAGGATTTACGGCACCTCAGGCCTGATAAAAGAGGCTTGAGCAAAATTTCCGGTCTTTCACGCCTAATATAGAATGGAGCGCTACGGACTACAGCAGTTACAGAACTCAATTTCTTAATTTCCAAATTTCTGTAAGCTCGATCAGCCCGATGCCTGGTATGGGATGAAGGAAGTAGATGAAACGAAATGTTGGTGAAATGGATGAAAGGAAAGGTGATGATGGAGCAGTTGGTGGAATGAATGGCGGGGGAAACCGGAGAACCCGGAGAAAACCCGCCCAGACGCTTCGTCCACCACAAATCCCACATGCAGGACCCTGGGATTGAACCCGGGCCGCCTCGGTGGGAGCCGAGCGGTCTAACCACTCGGCCACGGCGCCGCCCAGAACTCATAATTACCTACTCAAAAAATGACACTGTAATATCTTTAATAAATTCACGAAGAGTTGGCCATGAATTTGGAAAATTTAACATTAGCTAATTTATACAGAATTTTTGGTTCGCAGCAATAATGATTCTTTGTAGATTAAGTCAGATTAAAGTTCACAAAATAGCTGCATACTTTCTAGACAAGTGTGTTAAACTTTATCTTTGAGAGGTTAGATAAGCCTGACTCATAAGTTCTTTCACACTTTAAAAAGAAATGGAGTGTGTTAGTAATGATATGGAGCATTGCCGTTGAGACATAGTAATGCACCCTTAGTAACAATTACAGTTTTCCTGGAAACATTGGATTCTGTTGCATATTATTCAAATGAGAAAGTGCGGAATAGTCAAAGCAGGAAAGTAAAAGAAAGAAGGGAGAAAGAACAACCATAGGTCCAATTATAAGGTTGCAAAATAGCAGTTCTTTAAGTTTACACTGTCGCAATCGTAGGAGTATTGTTATAACTATTTCCAAAAATAACGATATCTAATAGCAAACATTACATTGCGTTACAATAATAATTGCTTAATGCGAAACCTTGGAATTATACTGTTTCCAGTTGAGGGCAATAAACATATCCGGACCAATCATGTTTACTTATGCTATTGAGCTGTTGCAATACACATGTGAACAGTAATTATCCAAGATGTTGTTTTGGAAACGATATCATTAGCGTCATGGAAACTGATACGATGATGGACGTGAAATTCTTTAAAGTGAGATAAGTGAGTCGTAATTATTAGTAATAAGTGTTTAAATATAACGCGGCAAATGTATTGTCACGAATTTGTACGTGCATGGCTCAGTGTATGAGAGAAGGGGAGCATCATCTTGCAGTTTGGCAATATTCGTAACAAATGAAATCTCACGACCTGATGCGAAAGAACCCCGTTCTGTAAATTAGCAGTTGACCAAGAATACCTTGCGGTTACGGTTATGCGTAAATACGCGTGAGTTATTATAGAAGTTTTATTAAATGAGTATATAAATTGTGTTACATTGTGTTGATATGAGTAATTTTTTAGTCATAGTATAACAAGGACCTAATGTATATGTGGTGCAATTTTTTTGAATAGATAAGATGATAAAACAATTTATCCAAGAGAGTCCCTCTACAACTGAAGGAAGCCATAGAACGATTAATAAGAACTAGTGTGATTTTAACTGGAACTGTTACAGGTTGTGTAAAATGTCGTGACACTCCATACGCGCAAGAGAGGAGGAATGAGGAGAAGTGGTGAGAGTAGTGGGGAGCAAGTGATATCAGAACTCGAAGGCAGTCACCTACACAACGCATTGTAAACAAATGTGTAAGGTTACCTTGCATTTGAACTCGCAGCAGGTGGATCACTGACCCCAACCTTCTCTTATTAAGCAAGTGGTCCGGTCAGTGCTATTGCGCATCTATGCCTCAGGAGTAGGGGACTGTCACGACGTTTTACATAAACTGTACAGAAAAGTAACTATCTTTCGTGCCTCTCTATAGTGGGGCGCTAATGGCTTGTGCAGAGGGAGAAAATAAGTAAATTCTCTCTCTGAAATACGATATATATAATAAATATGCCCAAGCACCTTAACTACTTTAAAGTGCACAAATTTTATTCATGAACCGCTTGCTTTGGGAATTTATCTTTTCTCCTCTTTATTATTTTACTTCGTTTTAATCACGTGGTAACATCGTGACGGATCTGTTAGGAGATGCCTGGCGGACAGTTAGCCTTCTAGGTCTCACCCCTGTACCATACCACTTTATTTCGTCACATGTCCACAGAGGTGTGTGTACAGAAACTGCACCGTACTTTCATACGTGCCGGGCAGATGGCATTAGTGTACCGTCCAGTCTACATTATTTGGATAGATGGCAGAGCATTCGTTTTAAATCTATTTTTCACATTTTACTATTGTTTTTAGACTTAGGATGGAACTTTGGGTCTGGTATTAAACATTCATCCAGTACTTACCTTAATGACTGAGGGAAACCACGAAAAATATCCATTTAGATTGGTTGGTTCACGGGATTTGAACCTGGGACCTCCTGAATACGGGCCAAGACGTTACCGCCTGAGCCATTCGTCTTCGTGCATTATATTCTTGCTTCCATAAAGGTGCGTATTGTGAAACCATTAAAACTTTTAATGTACTTCATACTAACCTTAACGGAAAAAATACAATTAAAATGTTTCCAAAACTGCTGTTTAAGAGTAACTTTGTAAAGAGTAATTTTATTCTGCAGAAACTTTTTCAATGACAAATTAATCCGATAATATTACATGGCTCTACAAAAAGTATTTGCCGTTTTTAAATGAGAAATCATTATCATACCTGCTCTAGAATGATTGAAAGCTAAATGTATATGCAGCCGAGGTATATTTTATGTATAGCAGATAGGTTAAACTGACAAAACGATGCTATGCTGCAAATCAAATACAAAAATCCGACGCACATTTATATAATGTGTTGTAATGTTAAGTGTTACGATTTATATGCAGCAGAATTGTACTTATAGGTCATTAGTAAATGCAAGGAAATATTTTACATTTTGATATTTCTTTAACTGTGCATATCGCACACGTATTTATTTGTATTTATTCTTATACATTTATTTTTATAAGTTGTTTGTTCATATGTAATGTTTATGTATACAGTGTAACTAAATTGTAAACTTCTTTGGTATGTTGTGTGTTCACGGGTCAGAAATGCCCACCAGTGAAGTCGGAGAATGCCAATTAATCTAATTGATACTACAAGAAATTTAATAAAAGCAGATTAGCTGGAAGCAAGAAGTGATGAAATAAGCAGCATTGTGGAGAATGTCCTAAAGAGCAAAGTGCCCTCTCTGATACCGAATACCTTGGACAAGCGGCATAATCATCTCACAATGTGCAATCAAGTATAGTGCGATAATGCCTCAATTGTTCTAGCATGCCAAAGGTCAATGACCTAGGGCTTAATTGACCTGAGGTTTACTGACGTCATTAAATATCCTCACGTACTGCTGTAACATAGTAATGTGCTTTCCAATAATGGTTCTTGTATTTCCAGCACTTGTCTTATCTAGGTATCAAGATATTTCCCATCAGCTCGTGTGTGCATTAACTGAAGTTATTAAACCTGCAAAGCTGTATATACAGACGAATGAATTTGGTTTCTGAAAGTATATTATATGTCCCTTTACATTCAATGTTGCCTTTGTGTGCCATATATAGAATTCCCTGTTACTTTTTAATGATGATGGCATGTGAACTTTTTAAGTACCTGTGTAGGCTAGGGAATACATGTTTTAAAAACCATTATAAACGATGGAAATTTAGAATCCTTCTAAAAACCTCAATGCCATAGTCAGAATCTAATTGTATCTTGCCAACCTTGTCCTACACACGGCTTGAGTGAAAGAACAATTACAGTAGAGCATCGATTATCCGAGACAACTGGGAACGGGGGTGCTCGGATATCTGATTTTTGGATAAGAGATAATTTACAAAAATAAATTTACCACGTGTCATAGTAGCAATATGAAACAAAGAAACTCTAATATTAAGCACAAAGCTGAACATATATATTGTGTATCACGTCTTACAAATAACAAAAATAGCTGATTAGGCTAGTGAGACAAGTTCAAAATGGCCATTAAAATAAACCTACAGTTAGGGAAAAGAAGTGCAAAATTTGTTTTTGCTTCAGAGCTGAGACACGCTTTGGTTTAATCTTTGAATCTCGCAAACGTTTTAAAGGCAGCAATTGGACAGCGTCACATTCTTCTTGTTCTAACTTTCATAGTCGTCTGAAGGCAGTGAAAAGCTTCCTCACTGAATGGTCCTTGGTCGCCGACGCAGATGTGTCGTCAATGACACTGACAATGATTCCAACATCTGCCAATACTTGGCGAGACAGATAGCTGCCATCAACATCACATTCCAGCCAGTCTTGAATCTTTTGCTGGTCACATACTTCAAATCCTGAAGGTCCGCAGAGCACGCTGGAACGCGTCGGTTAACCGATGTTTCGGTTGATCGGTATTCGGATAATCGACGCTCTACTGTAATTATCCGGGACAAAGTACTTACGACATTGTAAGTCACCATTGGTGTATGTCATCTCAAATTGAATTTGAGGTCTCCTTGTGGTTTACCTGGAAAATACGAGTCAGTTGGTGAGCGTAATGCCGTTGGTTAGAGCAAACGGGCTGAAACCGGAAGTTCTGTGGTTCAAATTCTGGCTATAGTATTACATTTTTCAGTCGAATTTTACATTTCCAACCTTTCGAAGAATTAATTATTATAAACAATATATCTACTCAAGATATCCTGTTGACCTGAAAAAATTAAAATTTTGTGAATAGAAGCTATTTTGGGTACAGCCAACAGGAAATGCAGAAACATATGTATGCATGTATTATCTATATTTTAGTCCATCGAGTTTCATTATATTGTAACCAGCCAATGAAGTGTTACGAACGTATAAACTTCAAACACAACCATCCAATGAATGTAATATTATCGATATAATGTCGAAGTTAACAATTGTTTAAAATATTATATAGGTTTGCTTTTCTACCATTTGCTTTTTTCTGTAATAATTGAATAGATCATGCTCACGAACACCATAGCTGCAAAACTGGCGTATTTACAAATTAAACAGAAGCACCATAACCTTGTAATCAACATACTGAGAAATAGCCGTTACCCTAGCATTTCGACAATTTCGTCTGCTTCAAACACACCTAGTGGGTCTACATTTACTTTTAATGTGTACCAATTTCATAAATGTGCTTTTAATTAGTAAATCCAATTTTGAAACATATCTCAACGTCATTTATTTGTGGTTATTTGGGCATCTCTCCCTAGCTGGCATAATAACCACCCACAAAGCATTCAAATAACATTCCAACGTAATCAAATTGTATACCATACTACAATAATGTAACTAAATACAAATGTATTAGTTATTATAGTATACATTTAATCATTTATTGATGGATATATTTGTTAGTAGTTCTATTAAATACCGGATGAGCTTAAATTAAAGCTCTTATGGTATTACTATGAATAAATATTATGGGATAAAAATAATATGCGGTCGTTGGTGGCTCTCGAATGTTTCTCCGAACGCGGGGCAATACCCTGCGCATGCGCAGGACTAGTATGAGCGTTTGTCAACCATTACCAGTATGGACGAGAAGGGACACCATGTGAGAGGTTCATCAAGCCTAGTTTTCCTCCAGGGTGGGGTAATGTAACATAAAACTGAAGAGTTATATTTCAATACGTTTAAATATTGCAATAGAATGTTTAAACGTTTGTATTATATAAACTATGATTTATAACTGCAGTGTAGTTACCTCAAGATCTCTTGCTAGTCAAATCTAAGTTTCTGAGCTTATAGATCTTTAGATAATGTAACGCAATGATATATGATGTGACATTGTCTCTTTAATGGCCATAAAAACAAAGTCTTATCAACTGTCAAATGTCTAATCAAGATGAAGCAGTTATTTAAAAAATCCACATTTGCATGTAGTGTAGTTACACTGATACAAGTAATAGTTTCCGACGTTCCAATGCCATCTCTCCTTAGCAGCGCAGACGTAAACGGTTAACCACGTATCATCTATTTCTCTGAAAACTATAATTCCGTTTCGCTTTTAAATTAATAGCCACAGATTAAAATCCAAAATATGTTAAAAACTGCATTTGAAATTAAGTATAAATCGCATTCACTCTAAAACTGCCAGATGTCTGAAACTCCCTTCATAATTTATTTAGGGTTAATGGTAGATACAAGGAGGAGAAAAAAATCTTAATACGATCCAACACTACCGCTAATTATTTGAAATCAGATAACCAGATATAAACTAATAATACCATAATACGAGATGATGGAATATAACGGAGTAATTGTAGCCATGCAATGGACTAATGAAGAAACAAAATGTATTTAATATCATAACTCGTATAGAAAATATCTTATAGATAATATTGAAACTTGTGTGAGAGAAAGATCTGTGTTGGCTACCTGCACGCCTCCTTGGGACAGGTGGCATTGAAACACAAAGGTGAGAAAGCCATTCCCAAAGCTTATGGACAAAGCGCTCGGATTTTTGCGATTCCTTTCAAAACTAGAAGTGCAAGAAAGGGGTTATAGTCATAATATACGTGAGATAGCTTAGATTCAACTCATGTTAACTAGAGCCATGAGAAAGAGAAAGTTAAGAACTTAACGAAAAACCGAAATGTTAGCCAATAAGTTCAAAGTAGGGAATATGAACCGGCGAATAGCAAAATAGGAGACAGTCACATGATTAAAAAGTGAGCAAAGTAATCATCACATATGGGGAGTAGAAACGAAATCGGACATGGCGAGATCGACAAATCGCAAGTAATTTCACTTCTATACACTCTTTACTCGAGTAAGGAAGTGTCGCGGCTATGCGTGCTACGAAATGCCGCTCTACGACAATTTCAGAGAACTTAAAAAAAATTTGTCGTCTCAGAAATCACCGCTATGTTAACCGCGGGTGAATTCACAGTATTACAATTTGCGACGACAGAGCTGTTTATCTCGCATGATTAACGGATTGGCGTGCTTTCCAGAATTAGTAGTAATAACTGAATAATAAGACAACATTAATACCGGTCAATGTTACATTATAAGGTAATTTACTCGCCCCTGTAGACCTTAACACAGTCAATATTGCTCACCGCTAGCCAGTCAAAGAAGGAAGAAGACACCGGCAGAGCAAATCCAATCATAAGACGCATCCAGAGCGCGGCCGACTTTAATCTTATGCTTTAAAATCACACGACTTTCTCTACGTGCTGCCGTAGTTGCATAGCCGTTGTACAAATGATGCATACCAAAACTTTATTTTCGACTACTTCCTGTTAGTCAATGTAAATGCTAATAGAAGTGCTTTCAAGACACATTTCGTGTTGGCTACACATAAACAAACATGTCAAATGTTTCAAAAGCAGTTTCCTATATACTGGCCTTCATAATCTGTGATTAACCTCACGAGAACAAAAACTGAACCCAGAAATATCCTAAATTCCTGGAAAATCCAAGGGAACTACAACAAATATTTCGGAAACGGCTAATGCTACGTGAAAATACATGTGACGTAAGATGTACATTCAAAGAGGCGTACAGTTTTGCTGTAGTAAATTGTTGTGTACCTCTCGTAGTTTCATCAATGCGGGTGACCGAGGTCATTAAGATATGTACTCGTGGACGGGAGGTCCGCTGTTTAAATCCCTCCAGGACCATCCTCCATGACGGATTTTTCACAGATTTCCTCAGTCTTCATAACTGGTAAATGCCGGGAACGCATCCTAAACTTAGGCCTGAACGTTTTCTTCCGAATCCCCCCCCCCACTTAACATTGCATGTATCATTCAGGTCCACCGCCTGTGGTAGTAAGAACGGCATTAAGTACTATTAGGAGCGGTTTCACAGTTTAAGCTTAAGGCGAAGGTTTAGTAAGCTACAGAGTCCGAGTAAGCAGGGCTTAAGCTCAGGTTTAAGCTTTGCGAGTTTAATAGTAAGACAACCAGATTCGGTTTTACTGTGTTGAACAATTCCACGGAACAGTTAAGTTGGTAACGCTTGCGCATGTAGTGAAAACCCATCGTTTGTTTATGGCAACGCTGTTCCTAAAATTAGCTTTTGTAGATTATCTAGCAATAAAGTTAAAATTATGGAAAAATCAGAGTTAAAAAGAAGAACTTTACTTCTCAAGAAGTAAGCATTCTCTAGAAATTGTGAAGTAGTATAAGGATGTAGGTAATATTGTGCAAGCAATCGGACAAATCACTATGGTGTAAGAAAAATCAAACACGGGTAAAATTGCGATACGAAGGGTGGATTAGAATGTTATGAAACAACTTTGATAGCCCTGCATGCCTTAAGTTTTGAGATGCCGCAAAAATCCCCAGTTGCATTTATCATGCTTCCACTTGTATATAAGCTCAATGTCAAGAAAAGCATTGTTTCTGATACAAGGGCTTTGTTACTGAAATATAAAGCAACACGTTATATGTAGATGAGACGACAATGTATGCAACCATGTATAGATAAAAGTATGAAATATAAATTTAAAATTAAGGGCTTGTCAAATCAAGTTTTGGTTCTAAGCAGTTTATCGTCAATCACTTCTGGTACCATCATTGTCGACTATTTACTTAATCGAAATCTCGCGTAGAATTCTCGGTCATTTTGTACGCGAAAATGGTTTAGACGTATTCTAAACATTCTAGATAGTCTTCTGTTGTGCATATGGGTTAAAATCACAGACATCATTTTCTTCACATTAACCTGGCGACTCCTTACTTTAAACCACAGTTCAGTACGGTTTAACCAATCCACGTATAAGCTCGGCTTATCACTTGATTTGAAGCTTAAGGCTTAAACTTTGAGAACAAAAGGATGTCAAATGCTATTCACATAAAATTCAAGATGTACACATTTAATCAAAAGTATGAGAGCTACTTCAAGAAAATAAAAATTAACGAAAAAATATAGTTATTTGGAGTTGGTGCGTTTCCCCGGCATCTAAAACGACATTTCGCTTTGTAAATATGTTGAGTTATCGATTTCTCTTTAAGAGGTTTCAAAAAGTATATTTTTTAATTCAGAGAACCTATAAACATGTATTTCTGCAAAATATCGATATGGAATTTTTAGGTTAAATGCAATAGTTGCGGCTTAGATAACAGAAATTAAAGGTTAAAACTAAGCTGTGTTAACAACGTAACAGAAATTGCTGGAGTATTATATAAGCTAGTTGGTTGTTAAGAGACTGAGTGAATACCTACATAAATAAAAATAACCTTCTCCCCATCTGTACCTGTTTGCCCTCAGCCATTCAGCACATGGGATTCCGTTTAGAAAGCATGTTTTCGCATGTGTTATCTGCACACATACACTGCTGCAAGTATTTAGAAAATCAGCAGCCTGGGGGAAACTTGTTTATTTAAAGCACTAGTGGAAAATCTGTGCCATGTAGTTAGACTACATGGTCTGCTGCACTCTTGAGGCAGTAATTTAAATTAAATGCGTTTTCTCCTCGTAAGAGACAAGGATTTAAAAACACTCGCAAAAACTCTGCTGCTGTGAGTGAAGCCTTCTCCCCCTGTTTTGTTTTCAGAATATGTTGAGTGAGTGTTCTTAGTGCCCCAGACTTGGCCCTACAGGGAAATAAGGAAAATATTACTTCCACATAATTAGCTCCGTGGATGGAGTGCCTGCTAACTTTGAATCACCAAATAATGAACTTGGGGAAGAACTTATTAAGACTGCGGGTTTAGCAGGCGGTCCCTAGAAATTCAATAAGGCTGCCAAATAGATGCTCCATAAAGCTGCTTCATGAATGACAAAAGAAGGTCACTAAACAAGGATAAAGTGGCAATTAGTAATTTAAGACTCCAAAAGCAAAAGGGACGGATGAGAGATGCAAGTTTACAATCCTAACTTCATGAATTCCCTTCATACGTAGTTCGTCTTAGACCTTTACAGTGTTTGATCCAATTTCACTTTCTCTGTCGTTTAACTGTTGTTAGAAGAAGAAATTTTTCTTATCATCCAAACATTTGGTAGAGATTTCATCAGAAATATATGCTTTGAGGTCCTCTGAATCCAAAAAACGTGTGCGAGTGTGTTAGATACGCATCATTTTTTCTATCCACGTCGTCCTCCGTGATCTAGGGGTACCATGCTTCCCGAGGTCGCGGGTTCAAACCTGGTGGAAGGCAACGTATTTTCTCGAGCATAAAAATCCTTAGCATGGATTCTTTCGGAAGGAAAGTAAAGCAGGTGGTCCCGTGTAGACGATTTACGGCACGTAAAACAACTTCAAGCCTGATAAAGAGGCCTCTGAGCAAACATTTCCGGTCTTTCACACTCAGTATATAATGGGACGCTAAGAACCATAGCAATTAAGGAACGTCCATAAACAAAAAAATCAATTTTCTCTATCTACTAACCTTTAGTTTTATATCTTTTCTACAAACCGTTCTTAAGAAAGCTTATTTTTCTATCCACTTCATGTTAATTGAGATAAATGTTTATTGAGGCTTCGGGGTTCAATCCCTACCTCTGGCGTGGCGATTTTAAGTCGTCCCTATCCACGCCTTCACCTCTAACTTGTTCATTGAAACATCCGCAAGGCCAAAGTGGTTTGGAGTCCATAGTGAAAGCTTTAGGTCCTCTCACTCCACTGTTGCCCTAATCACCCCTACCAACGGAGGCAACGGCTTCCGCCCGCTGGGTTCCCTCACCTCAGAAATGGGTCATCATCGCTTGGTGGAATTAGGTAACCTTCGAAGGTCATAGGCCATATGGCGACGATTACACATATAGATGCTTTCATTACACGTTTCGATCTATGTAACAATCTAAGTGAAAGTTAGAAACCTTTCTCTATGTAATCTTTAAAATTCAACACTCTCTACATATCATATAGAAAAACAAAAGAATACTGTCATAACACTTAAAAAATATAGAGGTATAGTAAAATCAAAACAAATAATGAATATTTCGGAATTGGTTAATGACGAAAAATTTTATTCGATGTGATTTGTACGTTGAGACCTACATATTTTAGTGGCAAGTTTTGTCTTATATTTTATGGTTTACCAGTTATGCAAAATTCATTCAAAATGAAAAGGATTCCACAGCTATTCACAACAATCTATGAATATGCAATTTATTAGTTATATAAATATCTTAAGCTTACAGTATTTTAATCCAAATCGTTAGAGCAATTTTTGAGAAAATACAACAAAAATGTTCGAGGTATAGGATAGCTTGGGTTGGGGAAAACTGTCTCTGGAAGATGCTTAACATAATATGAGTTTGGTATTTATCCGAATTTTCATTTTTGTGTTATGTTATTCTCTTTCATGGTTGTCTTTTTTCAAAAAATATTTTATTTCATTCAAGACAATCAAAACACATATTTTCAGTGGTCTTGATGTTGAATTTTTGGGTAGAATGCACCTTTCTCTCCTAACGGTAAAAGGTGGAGGAAGTCGAAAAAATAGATTTCATAGTTAAGTGAGATACTTTAGAAAGTCAGAAGAATATTTACATTTAAAACCCTCTTTCGCCTACTATATCTCACACATTTGTTAGTTTCTCATTTGCTAAAAAAAATGGTTAACTGTTCCTATTCATATGTCACATGGGTGGGTTATTCACCTGGAAAAGAAATGTATGTTTCAAACTTTATGTGAATATCCTACGAGTATCCTTGAATTTCATTTTTCTTTATATAATTTTTTTATACGGCATAGCCTAGAAGTAGAATTTCTAACATAGTGCACACGAGCTAAAAGCTTTAGCACTAGTGCGATAATCTTCATTGTGGCCAACTTTAGTTCAGGTCCAATCACATGGCAATGCACATGTTTAATAACTCGACTTTGTTTGATAGGTTTTTACTTTTCATTATGTTGCTTCACATGATTGATTTCTTATAGCGCTCGCATTATCTGTTCACAATACAAATCGTCATACTTCAATATATCGCAATTTGTTGTAGAGTTAACCTATACGTTATATTGACAGCTTTCTTTGATCTAAATCGTTACTCTTTTATCTAACTACATAAAGATTAAATGGCGAAAATTATGAATTCAGAAGATACTGAAATCGAAGTGAAATTACAGAAGCGAAAAAGAATAGCACTTACCCAAAAAATCTATGTAATATGATATAGCATTTAATCGCTTCATTGCCTGGTGTAAGGCAATACATGGTGAAAATAATTACACTGTGACTGCTAGTGAATCAATAAAACATCTGACATCTCGCCTTTTAACGCTTTCTCTTGTTTCCAGAACGCATGCTAAACGTAATCTCTGTTAATATTATTGATATTTAAATTCGAGTGCCTCTAAAAATAGTATATGCCACACGTGTTAAAAGTGGTTTTACCCCTTATATCATAATCTATTACTATAACTCTGTAGCAATAAATGTAGATCTCGTTAAAATTCCCAGTTAATATCAAGTGAGCTATTTTCTGCAACATGATTCATTTCCGACCTGCGTGTTTTAATTTTTCAATATTGTAACTAACACGCAATTTATGCAAAGAGTATGTAATATTGTGCATATACAAAACAGTTAACTATCGATATCAACCTCCGATATGCTCATGTACCTATTACAGAATGTGTAGTGAAGCTATTTCTGCCAACATTTAGTATGGTTAATATATTTTATATAAATAACTTGTAGAACAGATGTGAATTAAATAATAGCGGTTGGAGAAAGTCGCGTAATTGAATACAATATATTTAAGGTGATTTTCGTGCCTATGTCAGTAGCTGAGATTCACTTTATATAAGGACTTAAATTGTTTTTTGTTTGTTTTTTTACTCTCTACCACGTACCTAGTAGGTAGAGAACGTTTTGCATTCCACTCAAAAATTCTATACCGAGATTTCACCGGAGGCTCCCTGGATCTAAAAAAGGCAATTTTAGAAAAACGTTCAATGTGTGTGCCTGCATAACTCAGCCTAACTCGAAAACGAAATGTCGGATAAATACCAAACTTGGTATATAAGTTCAGTACCTTTCAGGTATGCGACAAGGGTTTTCAAGAGAATTCCCCACCAACTTACCTTTACATGGAACATTTCTGGATTTTTTTATTTTCTAAACAATGGCTCTAACAATTTGATTAAAAATACCATAGGTATATCAAACATATTTACATGACAAATAAATGTATATCTTGAATTTTCGAGAACAACCTGTGAAGTCCTCTTCATTCGAAAGAAATTTTATACAATCTTGTATACCTTATAAGCTTTAAGTAATAGACGAAAACGTACTGCACAAAAAAATGCATATACCCATAAAACACTTAGTTTATTTCAAATAAATGTTTGTGGCAATAAGCCATATCCGAGATATCCGTTATTAATTGTTTGACTTGTTCAATACTTTGTCATTATTTTAAAATCCTGTCAATTTTTAGTTTTTTCTCATGATTGCACGGAAAAAATATGGAATTTTAAGGCAGCGTATATCGCTCCGTGCTTAAACATTTGACTGTCGCTGCCCCCTTAATATCTATAACGAAATGTATGGTGTAGCTATTTCTACAAAGATGTATGTCCATTAAAATTAATATTTTGTATACCCACTAATAAAAGATAGAGGGTAGAGAACCTCATGTGAATGTAACATCTGATTTTATAACTGTTGAAGTGTAATATTATATGCAGAATGTTTTAAATTTGTCTTCGTGTAAAAATATTCCAAGATCCTAAGAATCTCTTCGCTATTATTATCAGTAAGGTATTGCACAATTCATCAAAATTTACGAAAACATCATAAAAAATATACTATTGTGTGCAACAATTTCTGCTGGTACCACCAAATCACAAGTATTTTTTTTCTTTCCTCGTTTTCTTTCGGAAAGCTGGCATAGTTTTTCAACTAACACCTTTCTAGGAACAACCTTAATGCGTCTTTATTTGAATAACTGGAGGTAAATTCCTGGAAATAAAATTTAAGCAATTGGAAAGTATCTTGGGAAAAGAGGAAGTATGGCAAGTTGCTGTAGTTGATTGTTGGTACCCTGAATGTGGGCAAACCCAATTTGAAGCCTAAAACACATTACACCCACTTAACAGGCAGAACGGGTGGTAGCTGTTTGTTATTGCAATACTAACCACAAAAACGGTGCAAGAGCTTGTGTATGTAACTGTACATAGCTTTACTTTCTTTTAAAAAACAGTTGCTTCATTTACAAGGCCTTAAATTAATGAGGGGTATTTTTGTCGAGTAGTTAGACCATTTGCGGCTCGGGGCAATCCCAGGGGCCTGCTGTGGGATTTGTGGTGGACAAAGTGGCGTCTAGGCGGGTTTTCTCCCGTTTCCCCCTCCATGTTTCATTCCACAGGTGCTCCATCATCTTTCCTATCCTTCATCTCTCATCTGCATCTATCATCCACTTCCTCGCTCTCATCCCGAGCGTGTGGCTGATCACCCCCTCTGGTCTCTCACTCTCTGAGCCGTAAGCCCTCTGCCCTATATCAGGCGTTGTCATACGTTCTGGGGATTGAGAGTCCTCAGTTCGAGTGGACGTTGAGGCCCAGTAGGGCTGTTTTCGCTTGTAATTATTTAGTTAGATATCTTATTTAACAAAACAATTCGAGATTAACAATCATCATTAACTGAGATTACGTAATTCGTGTTTGGGATACGAGACATTTGTCAAGCAGTAGTTTAGTGTTGAGAATCATTGCGCATCAACAATGATAATAAATACATATTTTAAAAAGGCTATCATAATTTCAAAAGTATTGCACTCAACCCAATACACTTATGAACTTTATATATTTCATGAACAATTTTGTTTATTTACAGGTGTACAAAATTCATCAATATATTTTTCAGTAACCTTCAACACAATATTGTACTCTCCACCTCAAATTAATCATGCTATGAAAATTCCGATTTTTCACCTACCTTGCCGATCCTAAACCGCCCGGATTTCATTTTCTTTCCCCTTGTTGCGGTTTTCATGATAAATGGAGGGGAATTGGGAGCTGACAGGAATAAAATGACCCAGGTCGATGAAAATGTATGCTTGAAGAACACGGAGAGGGAATTTTAAAGTGAGGTGTTGTTTTTCAACCATTGATTAACTCTTCGTTGTCAGCTTGTTAAATTTAATGTCAAATAAGTTATATCAGGCATAAAGTATTAAACATATTTAAATAATAAAGTTCACCTTAATGTCGAAGTTCGAAAAGCATATTGTTCTTAGCAGTTTGCAAATATTTATCAATGCAATTCAATGCACTAAAGTAATATACTGGCAGAATGCAATAAAATAAAGCAGTAGCTTATCAGCATGAGTAAATCACAGCATATGTTTGGTGGACTTTATTTCATAAAACAAAATTGTTCAAAACTAATAGCAATTTTCTGAAAATTTGGCAATATGAGCAATAAATTTTTCACTTTAATCATATGACCCAACAAAGAATTAACTTCATACAAGCAAATAATGTATATTGTGAACATTTTGTAATCTGTAACCGTAACTAACACGACGTAATTTTGGAGTCAAAAAAGGTTTTCACATATAAAACATGGAGTTTTAATTATATAACGTAAATAAACATTTTCAAAATTACAAGCTGCAACTAAATCCTTTGAGGAAACAACCCTGCGTCAACTGCATTAGCACTACATCCTCTATTCCGTCTGCACAAGGTCCACCTCCGTGGTCTGCCTTTCAGCCCTGAGGGCCCGGGTTCCAATCTCGATTGAAGCAAGTTGCCTGGATAAACTTGTTTCGGGAGTTTTGCCTTATAATTCGAAGACAAATATCGGGACTTTTCTCAGCCTATGGGACCCGAGATGTTCGAGCATCATTCTACCCATTCCATTCAACATATCCTCAGGTCTGAGTTATTAAAATAGACATTACACACTTCCAGCCGTACATCAAGGACAGAGGGTGGAACGGCTTCGTTGGATGTTGGATTCGTTGGGCGCCTTATTGGGACGGACTTTGTTGTGTGTTATATTTTACGGTATCGGTTTTGCAGGGGGAAAGGGAGGGGATCGGTGAAATCGGAAAAGCATGGATATATGTGGGGTTCTCGTAATCTCGGGTCGTGTTAACCTATGACATTTATATTATTTTATACGTTTTATTCTGTCCTCCTTAAAACCATTCCCCCAATCGATCCGTCCACACAAACACATTTAATGTCCGGCCACACAAATATATTTAACTACATCGCCAAATCAAGCTATAGCCACATGAGGCCTGTGGTGTTTCACACGTCTGCTCACATCGGATTCCAGAGTATAAGTGCCTGTATTTACTCTTCGGTTCGCATTCCTGAAGGTTTCTTAACCCTAACTTTCTGCCTGCCTTGTTTCCCCAACTCACACATGTGTCCTTATACAAAAGGAACGTTCAGCCGGCTGACTTTCCGATCTCCTAACGGTATGTTTACTTCCCGGCGTATACCCACTCTGTACAGTCTTATAAAAATATGTTACATGTTTCTACATTTATTTAATGATACGGAAGTAGACTTTATATATTATTATTCTTATTGCTTCAGCGTATCGCTTCAAGGGAGTGGCATTTGCTCAGTGGCTGAGTTCCCCAGCTGCATAGGCGCGGTAGTGTGTATGTATCTCCTCAAACGGCTCCCTAATGAAAATAATCCTCCTACTAATGCCTACTAGTATGAGAAAAATCCCGAGAATCGAACACGAATCCTCTCGCATCGGATTCAGCGACCATATTGTAGTGCTATAAGCATATTAATATGCAAAATAACTTACAAATTAAAATGAACCAAACATAACTGCCAGTGCAGTAGAAAACACGTAAAACAGCATTAACCTTAATATATTTATGCATTTTGCTGCCTGACGAGTCAAAAAAATAATGGCGAAGCAACCGACTATTAACGAGAAAGTTGGAAAGATAGAATCAGATGATTGAAAGTTCAATGCCATAGCCGAGATTTGAACCACGGATCTTTCGCTTTCCTGCCGGTTGTTATAAACAACTGAGCTACCATTGCAATATGTGGGCACGACTTTAAATTCCCCCAACTGACTTGCATTTTTTTTCGGTAAACCGCCCATAATTATTTTGAAATGACATACGCGAGTCATGTCATGCGAGTCAGTTGGGGAATTTAATGTCGTACCGACATGTCTTTTCCGGCCTGTCAATTCTCATAATAGACTCAAGTGTAAATAGTGATCTAACGTGCAAGGTTAAATTAGTGCGAGTATGCACGCTTTTATGAAAGGGAAACATGTATTAAGAAAAGTATCTGAAATACGGTGTTCACCACCAGAAGTATATATTTCTATTCGTACAGTAGCCCCAAAAGGTAAAAGCGGAAATATGAGGTATTTATTTACGTCTAATTTGCCTAGATGACATACTAAATTGATTTAGCACAATCCTTTTTGTTAGTGGCCTTCGCCACGTTCTCCTTCCCCTTCCGCCCTTCCCTAGCTTATCAAAACTGGTTCTGAAATGTCGACTTCGGGCACAATAGGTATAACTAGTGAACGAACACCTTTTGGGTCCACCTTACAGCATTTTGAAGTATTGAATACGATGCTCAATTCCAAATCAAAAAGCGAGTAACCATAAGATAATACATAACATCGATACATTATTAGCAGTATATTTGATACTGACAACAGAATTAATTAGGATAAGGAAGGTTAATGTGTCAGTAAAATAGTAGTAAATAATCTCAGAGGAGTAATTTACTTTTCGGTAACCTTTGATTCAAGATTAACGGATTTAAAATATAGTTTAAATGTGTTCTCATTTAGAACATTTAAAAAAGATTTGATGTGTTACATTCATATAACTTTCTTTACCCCTTATCGTTTATTAGCGGGTATAAAAATTATTCTTACCAAAGTTAATTTTTTTACCTACTTCATTTTAATCGAGATAAACCTCTTCAGAAATAGCTACGTTACAATCTCATTACAATACAAAGCGAATAATAGTCAAATGTTTAACAACTAAACGCTATATGCTGGCCTTAAAATTCCATACTGTTTCCATGCAATCGCGAGAAACAACTGAAAATCGATAGGAATTTAAAAGAATGATATAGTGTGAAAGAAATCGAACCACTAATAATGGCTATCCCGGAAATGGCCAATGCCACAAAAAAGTTATTTCAAATAAATTGGTTGTTTTAAAGAGATCTGCTCTTTTTGTGTAGTACGTTTTCACCTATCAGTTAACGCTTACCAGCTACACAAGTTTATACAAAATTCCTTCCTAAAAATGAAGAGAACTTCACAGGCTAAACACAGAAAATTCGAGATATACATTTTATTTTTCATTTAAACACCTTTCATACGCGGAATTTTAATCAAAATCGTTAAAACTTATTTTTATAAAATACATTTTGAAAAATGTTCTATCTAAAGGGTAGTTTGGGGTGGGGTAATTTTCTTGAAAATCTTTGTGTCGCATCTTTGGAAGATGCTGAACCTAAATACCAGTGTTACCTATATTTATCCTACTTTTGTTTTTGAGTTATGCTGTTCATAGGCAGACACGCATCTTTTCTGAAAAGGCTTTTTTTGTATTCAGGGGACCTCAAAACATGCATTTTAATTAATTCTCGGTATATACGTTTTGGGTGAAATGCAATACCTTCACTACCTATCAGGTTGTGTGAGAAAAAATAAAAATGGTGAAAATAACCGTTTAATCTGCATAATGAAAAACACTGAAATGTTAAAAGGATCATGACATGAAATTTAATTTCATTATAATTTGCTCAGCCTGCCTCTCTGGGCGAGTATGTATACATTCATGAAGGAAATATTGTACAAGGCATAACAGTGTTTTTTTCCTACTAAAACTACAAGCAGTTGCAACATTTAACACTGCTCAACTTTCCTACTTTCATCCGATAGATCTGCGAAGTATAAGTTAAACAATGGACCACTAGCATCCAGTTGTTTCTGTGACTGATGTAAACAAGTAGGACTGACCCATTTAAAGGCAAAGTGTATGGATAAACGATGTGTTACTTGCATAACCAAAGCGCATTACGCTATTTCAGTAGATGAGAAGGCAAGTAACAAGTATGACAAATTGACACAGAAGGACGTGTAGGTAGAACATTACAATACCACAGAAAGCGTCTCGCTAATACATCAAGGTTTTGTAATCTAATTCTACACATCATATGGAGCTGAAGACATGCAATTCAGATGAATATTGTCTAACTTGAGGTTTTAGTTAAGCATTGTCCCTGCACCAAGTAGCGAGGGCTACCTGGTGGGGAAAAACAGATTCGTTGTCGACTAAACAAAATTGCTATATGCAGACTATCGTGTTTCATTACGCATGACCTACCCTCCCTCGGGCAAGTAATTAATCCCTTCTTTGGGATAAAACATCAGTGAACGAACACTTCATTAAAGATTTCCGAGTTAAAGACTCTTGTTATTCACCTTCTCAATCCCTCATTTGTTTTCGTTATTATTTTAATAATTTCTCAAAACTTATTTTATTTATTTTCTATTAATAAATAAATATTTATTAAAACTGTTTAAGTAATACTGTGGTAATACAACTAAGGCAATAGCGAAATTAAAAAGCAGTCGACAATTATACTTTAATGCATACTTTCTAACTCAAAAGGAAAAAACATTTTAATGATCAACAAATATTTCGGAAATTGCTAATGCGCATAAAATGTATTCAACATAAATGACATATTTTGAGTAGATATGCATTTGTAATTTTTTTTCTGTTTCTTGAGGTTTCATAGTTATGTAAAATTTCCTGATAATGAAGTGGACTTTAGAGGCTGTTTACAAAAATATAGATGTGAATTGTTACAACTATTAAAATGTTTTAGTACGAATGATTTTTTGGGATCGGTGAAGTTTTTGAAAATCTTAAAACGTCTTAAGCACGTATCTGACTTAAGCACGAAGATTGTTATTTATATAAATGTTCGTTTCTGAACAAGTATCTCTATCTCTCTCTCTCTCCCTCTCTCTCTCCCCCCATCTCTGCCATTGTTTGTTCAGGGAATCTTTAAGTGTGTATTTCAATTAACATGGAATCGAACTTTTGTCTTCAGTACCTCCTTCAAATTAAATGCACAAATGGAGAACGTAAAATGTATAGCTTTTATTAACATAAATAACAAAAATGCTTCGAAACTGTTTACGCCGTAACAACTTGGAAATTAATTCCAGAGTAAACATCCGTAAATAAGCCTGAAACAAGTAATTTTGCTGAAGAGAGGAAGGTTATAATTACCAAGGAGTGGTTTTCTGGAATTGGAAGAAGCAAATAAAATGAAAATCAACTTTGAGTTAAATTCTCAGTCCCTTGCAACTCATTTACAGCAGTTGCATATATCGCTGCTAAATGTTGTCCAACTGTTTTTATCTCTTGTGTGGTTATGTAAACGTAACAAATCCTGTAGCGTGTGTGACTGACAACCGGAACATGAATGTTAAAACTACAACTCGTTGTGTTATATTAAGGTAATCCTCTGACAAACTGCAGCGTATTTCCTGATGTTAACATGAAATAAGAGCTTGTATACCAGCCCTCTCTAAATTGTCGTTTTTTGCTCTTGCTGACCAGACATTGAGTAAACAACGTTTATGTTTGCCACACGTGTAACTCTAACGCCGCGAGGAGTTCGAAGCCAGTATTGCAAATGCACTGTCTTGTAACTTACAAACATTCACATGTTTGACGTGTGTTTCGAGCAGCGGAGTCTTTATAAAGGGAATGTTTTAACTGCGAAATCACTTCCGTCTTGCCAAGCACAAAGTTCCTTTAATTTTACTGCCCATTACGTTGTTTTCACTTTTTAATTTCTCTCTACTACTTTCCTATACTTGTAGAGAAAGTACGAAATGTGAATGAACAGCAAACTTGATATTTAAGTTCAACATCTTCCAAGGATCGGCACAGAGGCCAACGTTCAGACTGGGGGATGCGTAATACTGGCCATATCACCTCACCGTATCAATTGGATAATGGCCTACCTCTGCCGTGCGTAAGTGGGTGTGAGGCCGGCAGTCGGATTGGCAGCTCGAGGCCCTTTATGGGCCACAACGCCCCGGGAGTATTATTTATTATTATCTTCGAAGCATACGTCACTAAGATTTTCAAGAAAATCCCCCTCACTCCAAACTACCCTTTACAGGAAAATATTTTTTTTATTGAAAATGCCTGTAACAATTGTGATTAAATTAGAGATTTTTATTACATTTGCATCACGAATAAAGTATATATTTTGTATTTTCTGTAAATAGCCTGTGAATACATCTTCATTTAAATGAATGTTGCATAGTTTTATATAACTGGTAAACTGTAAAAGATAGAAAAAAGAACTTGTAAATCTCGTTAAAACACAATTTAGGTTCAATAATGTGTGTGGCGTTATTTTCCGAGGTATTCTTTGTTATTGGTTTGAATTTTCAAATACTTTTCTTTTTTCATGCTTTTTATTTATTTATTTATTTATTTATTTATTTTTTGTTTGTTTGGCTGTTCCTACCGCGTACACAGTAGCTAGAGAAGATATTGCATTCCTCCCAAAATTCGAATACCGGGATTTCCCTGTAAATACATTTTGAGGTCTCCGAATCCCCAAAAAAAAAAATTTTAGAAAAAAGTGCGCGCGCAAGCGCGTGTGTGTGTGTCAAAACCGCAAAGTCGGATAAACACCAAACTTTGTATTTATGTTCGCTATCTTCCAAAGATGCGACACGAAGATTTTCAAGAAAATCTCCCACCCCAAATTACCCCTTAACTGGAAGATGTTTCGAATTTTGGATTTTCTAAACGATGGTTCTAAAAATTTTGATTAAAATACCATATATTAAATATATTTAATGACAAAACATGTATAGGTATCTGAATTTTCTTGGAATAGCCTGTGATGTCCTCTTCATTCGGAAGGAGTTTTGTAATCTTGTATAAACTGGTAAATGTTAAACGATAGACGAAAACATACTACACAAAAAAGTATTTCTCTTTAAAACACGCAAATTGTTTCAAACAACTTTTTGTGGCGCGAGCCATTTCCGAGATATCCTTTATTAACGGTCCGAATTGTTGAATACTTTGACATTCTTTTCAAATCACGTTGATTTTCAGTTGTTTCTCGCGATTGCATTGAAATGGTAATGGAATTTTAAGACCAGCATATAGCGCGCAGTTCTTAAACTTTTGACTATCTCTGTCCCCTTTGTATCTATAACGAAATGTGTAATGTAGTTATTTCTGCAAAGGTTTATTTGGATTAAAATGTAGTAGATAGAAAAATAAGCTTTAGTAACAATAAGCGGTAAAGAGTAGAAAAATTCATGCGAATGTAACGCATCAGAATTTTTTCAACTTGTCATCAAGCAAGGAGCATGGAATTTCAAAGCTATCACATAGCGACCTGCTTTTTTAGAGATTTTTACCACCTCTTCAGCCTACTTCTACTATAATAGAATGAGTAACAAAAGCATCCTGCAAACAATTATCTCAATTAACAAGGAGTAGATAAAGTAATAGGCCTTTGTAACATTAGTTAGGAGACTGGGTTGACAAAGTCTTGTGAACATTAACACGTCAGAACTTTTACCCTCTTTAGTTAAATAGGTACTTACACCTGGTAATATTCCATTTAAACTAAAGCTTTGTACACAAACCACCTTTCTTTCTAAAAGCATATCAGTTCTTTCTGATTAGATGTTTAGCCATGATGACATTGAATCTAGTGAAAACTACTCACTAATATCAGTAATACTCCAGAAGATATTTAGGATGGCGGCTTTAAGCGCCTCGCCTGTATTCGAGGTATTGTTATAATAATATAATATATATATATACCGGATGTTTCAGAAATACTTTTACAATCTTCGGGTATGGGTTCCTCACACCAAAAGAAGGGAAAAAGTTCATATGATCGTATGTCCTATAATCCTTGGTTTTCGCGTTATTCCTGTCACAATGAAAGTGTGAGTTCAACGGCCTTCGGAGTCCAACCTCAAAACGTCATTTCTCTATGCATTCATAGAAGGCGTTGACCCATTGTACTACATACGGTAGATGACGAAGTGTTGCCATGGAGACTTGTTTACGTTTGTCATTTGTCATTAGTCTGTCTTCAACGTTTCAATTGTACATGCACATGTAGTAAATTAACTGCACGTGTTTCGTTCCACCATGGCTGGATATTCATTTCGTGAACAGGCAGACATGACTTTATGTATGGTCGCGCGAATGGTAATGGACGGGAGGCAGCACCGCTCTATCAGATGGAGTTTCCAGACCGAAGACAACCGACTTTGTCGCTGTTTATCGTCGCCTTGCTGAGACAGGAACCGTTGCACCACGGACTATTGATCGAGGAAGACCAAGAGTTGTTCGTACGCCGGAACGCGAAGAACAGATGTTAAAGTGTGTCGAAGACGATCCAGGTATCAGTACAAGACAATTGGCTGTGGCATCTGGTACATCACACGTGACAGCATGGAGGGTTCTTCACGAGCAGCTCCTGTATCCATATCATATTCAACGTGTGCAGGGCCTTTCGCCTGCCGATTATCCACCACGGGATAACTTTTGCTGATGGTTTGTAGCACAAACAGTCAATACATTGTTTGTCTCGTCAGTTTTGTTTACAGACGAGGCAACGTTTGGGAGAGATGGAGTTACTAATTTCCACAACGTACACGTATGGGCAGATCGTAATCCTCATGCTGTACTTCAGGCTAGACATCAGCAACAGTTTAGTCTGAATGTGTGGGCTGGCATCATTGTAGGTGACTGTCTGGTAGGTCTATACGTTTTACCAGCACGTCTTACTGGTGCTGTCTACAGGGACTTTATCCAGCACACTCTTCCCGACTTATTTCACGAAAATGTGCCCTTGCAAATAAGAAAAAGCATGTGGTTTATGCATGATGGGGCTCCGGCACATTTTAGTTGCATTGTTCGAGATGCACTGACTGGTATCAACCATGGCCGATGGATAGGCAGAGGAGGACCAGTTCCATGACCTGCACGTTCTCCCGACTTTAATCCTGTGGATTTCTATCTCTGGGGGCATCTTAAATCATTGGTTTACGGAACAGCCATCCCGGATGCAGAAACGCTTCATCGACGTGTCATGGAAGCCTGCGAAACCATTCGACACCATCCCGGAGTTTTTGACAGGGTGCGACATTCCATGATTCGACGAGTACAGGCATGCATAGAAGCAAGAGGAGGACATTTAGAGCATTTATTATGAGTTTTGTGTTATAAGTGTACCACTGTGTTGAACACCTTCTAACGAGAAAACAAAGGATTATGGGACATACGTTCATATGAACTTTTTTCCTTCTTGTGGTGTAAGGAACCCATACCCGAAGTTTGTAAAGGTATTTCTGAAACACCCGTAAATATTCAATATTCTGTAATCCACCTGTGAATTATACATCGTATGTTATTGAATTATCTGTTTGTTGAAAATCATAAGAAACGGACTTAACTTAATACAAAAAATGTATGACTTATTAAAACTCGAGTATCTTTTTTGTAGCATTAACGGTTTCCAAGATATCTCCTTTTGTTCATCCAATTGTCCTATACTTTAAGAAAAACAACTATGAAATGTTAACTCTCGTTTTATATTTCTCAGAAAATGTATGCAATATCAAACTCTGGATATTAGACTTCTTTTGTGACAGACTATTTCACTAGCCCTCCTCTATTTGTAGGAATTCGCAATCCTCGAAGCTTATTAGCTCCAGGACTACCTTTCCTGGGATAGGATCTTTAAATTCCTCTAATGTTGAGGTCCCAAACTGTCGATGTGTCTTCTCCCTAGGACCCCGCAATCTAATAGTAAACGATTGGCGGGTTCTTCTCGCTGCCCACAAAGTCTGCAGCTGATATCCCTTGGAGGATAGCTACAGTTCGCAGGTGTTTTTGAAGTTTAAGTGTCCAGTTAATGATTCAACGACCTTGCTGGCTCTACTACTACTTAAATGCAGAAGGGATCCAGTGAAGGCGTCATTGGGTCCATTAATAATGTATTTGCATGGTGTTTATCCAGAGACTTTTTCCTTCTTTTTTATGCCCCTCTCTGGTCCATTTTATTTCTGCTGTTCTAGCAGATGATTTGCTTATAACGCAGAAAGATTCAAGTCCATAGTAGCGAGTTTTGACTCCATTCTTGGCTAACTAATCAGCTCTTTTATTGTCTTCAACACCCTGGTGTCCCCGCACTAATCCTAGCAACACAGAGTTGTACTGTGGTAGTGTTTACAAGGTTTGAAGACATTCCCATATCAATTTGATTTGAATTGGTATGGATCAAGAACTTTTAAAGTAGCTTGACTGTCAGAAAGGATAAGCAGGTGCTTACCTTTGTATTCCCTTTTCTAAACCTCTTTGTGTACAGACAAGAATTGCATATATCTCTGCTTGAAACGCAGTGCTGTACCTACTGAGTCTGAAGCTAAGTTCTGTCCTGGAGACGCACTGAAAACTTCCTGCACCGGCGTGTATTCCATCACTTGAACCATCTCTAAGCCACGTCAGATGGTTCTGGCATCTTCTTGAGATTTGTTTGTTTACTAGTCTTGCCGAGTTCCTATTTGGATCTCAAAAGAGTGGCCAAAGCAATATTCAGTTATCATGAGAGAGATCTCTATTGCTAAAACTGAGTTTCTTCCTGCAGTATCCTGGATCAAGGTATGTCCATAACCATGACCATCTGTATTAATTAACCCATAGGCAGCAAGAACAGTTTGTGCCTTAAGGTAGAGATCTAGCGGTGGAAGATCCAGCAGGGTTTCCATTGCAGCGGTTGAGTGCTTTTGAAGGTTCTTGTTATAATTAAGCAGGCAAGTCTTTGGAGACACACCAGTTTGATTACCACAGTTGACTGCTGCGCCTTCCTCCAGCAGACCAGACAATCATAAGTTACCCGTGGCCCGATGACCGACACATACAACCAGTGGCAGATTTGTGGGTTTAAGCTCCAAGAAGATCCCACAGAACGACTGCATGTAACCATTGACCCTTTGACTTACGGATAATATTATTAATTTGGGGAGAAATATAAGATCAATGTAAAGTAATTACAGCACTAAAGTCGTGATTGTAACTATTTCAGACGAATTCACCATAAGTTGTAGTAAAGTTTATAATCATTAACAGCTATTTGCACCGAGTGATAAATTTAATCCATCGTCATTAATGATTTTCCGTCCTTTACTGTAAACGCACATCTTCCGTTCATTCATTTAGCCTATTTAATCCCGCCTCTGCAGTTATGCATTATTCATCTTAATATTGCTTATCAACTGGTGCCTTCCTCCGCCCCGAAATTTTCTTCGCATTTGCATCCCTCGCAGTGTATTTGTTAGAAAGAGGATTATTTTCCAATGCCCCACTAATGTATTTTTCCCTTTCCAGTCCTTTTTGCATGCTTCCTCACCCCATACCAATCATGCGTATCCCTGATGGTGTGTTCCAAAGGATATTTTCCTCTTCGCCTAGAAGTGTCACTTCAGCAAATATTATAACATTTTTCTTCATTCAACTAATATTTTTCTCTTATTCCCGAAATAATTCTTCATAAACTCTCAAATCACATATTGAAAATGGTGTTTAGGCATCCCTAAATAACAGGCAATTATTTAGTCCAAAGCAAATCTCATAACTTATGCTGACCTTGCGCCGGCGAACGACCTCTGAGAATCTTTCGCTGAAAAATATTTAGATATATATAATAAAAATGAGAGGGAAGTAATTGCATGGTTCCGGGTAGGGGTGTGGAAATTAAGGGGACAAAGGGCAAATGTTATGTAAGGTGTGTGCCCAATCTGTGGAGATAACGAAAATGGAGTGCATATTTTGATGGAATGTAGAGGAACCAATGAGTGAAGGATAAACCTAATCAGTAAAAAATGACTTAGATGTAATAAAGCTGTAGTGATTAGGAAAATGTTCACCGATAAATCGAAGATAAAGCAATCAGGAGAGTTTCCTTGGAAGGCTAGTTTGACATGGAAATAGTTTGTCGACAAATGTTAATTTAACAATCTCATTACCGTAAATCGGAGGTTATTGAAAATAGTATATAGAGAAGAGAAAAGTGTAAAATAAACAGTAATATCTGGATGTCTATGGAGTAAGTGGCAAGGATCAGTCCCCATAGACTCCATTATGTACTGGACTTAGTACTGAATAAATATTGTAGCGTGTATGTGTGTGCATTGTAGCGTTGGACACATTATTGCTTGTAGCGACGACATTGTTGAAGTAAATTATTACGGCTGTTTTTTTTTAATTTCGTCCGACGTTATCTCGCTCCCCGCCACCTGGCCAGCGGAGGAGTGAGGAACGGGGGGGAAGCAAGTGTTACTAGTTTTCTTTGTCTGTAAGCGTGGCGTCAGTCTGTAAAAGTCAGTCGCGAGTGATTCTCTTCAGAGTGAGGATTGAGTATGTAAGCGTATGTATTTTGTGTGAGTGTGGGACATCTCCCTCTAATGTTTTCTGCTTTAATCTTTTTGTGAACTATGTAAATGCACCAAGTTTAATATTTAATAAACCACAGGTAATATGCTAATGTGAAAACATGTGTATTTTTGTGATAATTATCCCACGCCTACTCTAAAATGTGCAGCTAAAATCCTGGTCCTCTCGTTGCCTCTGAATCTACGTCTTCCAATGTTTATGCTAGGGTATCTAAATGTAATATCTAGCTGCAAAACCTTTTGGGCTTACCCCGATATATAGCATTATTATTATTATTATTATTATTATTATTATTATTATTATTATTATTATTATTATTATTATTATTATTGTTATTTGCTGATACAGTCTGCCGAGCCACCGGATAGCAGGACAAAGAGCTTGCTACTGAAAGCAAAAATCGCGACCCCTTGTGACCGAGGAATCTCATCTGTTAGCCAGGAGCTGCAAGCTTATGCGGCAGAACACGCGAGAATACTGACGACATAGTGGCAATTTGAAGACTCGGAATAACCTGCTGATATAACAAATATTATAAGTGAGTAATACACGCCAATATATGGTTGAAGTCGAAGCGACTTGGACTGGTCAGTATCAAATGCCTTAAGTATAAGGGGTAAACGTGAAGATGTTAACTCTATTTAAATGGATTGTGCGAAAATGAAAGGTAGATGAAAATATTGGTTAACATTCATAGTCCTCATCTACTACATTTGCGCAGAATAACATGTAAATTTTCTAGCAGTTAGTATTTAAGCACCTATTGTTAAATCAATGTAAGAATGTTTAATCCTGCTATCAGAAAGTGTGTGTTTCACTCTTACTTTTATCATTTAAAAATCATTATACTCCGTAGGCTACTATACCTTTTTCGACAGTACTAATTTTGATTCACTTGTCATTCATACTTATCGTGGTGTAAAGATGAATTTCCTGCAGACGGTGCTGGTAACCTAACCTATCCGAGTGTTTTGTCTGTTTTACTGTACGCGTGTGCTTGAACTATATTAAATCCTCTAACTTTTGATATATTTATTATTGCAGATATAGAATATAATCATATTTGATAGTTGAATTTTACCATTTAAATCTTACCTGAATCTTTCCTTACTTTTAATGTGTTAAACATTTACTTAACGATTTAATTCATGTAGGAGCTATATATGACCTAAAAATCGATATTTTAAGGTCAACAGCCAGACGTGGGTAATCGAACACCAGTTAACCACCAAGGTTAATGTTGTGATCTTGCTCCTGAAACCACCAAGTTCAAAAGCTGTTAGTAATTTTATTTTCGAGTGAATGATGTGGCGTATTGATAATTTGGGGGTTCCATTATCATTACCAGACATATTGTGTTGTGTATTGTAATTATCAGACATATTGTTGTTTTCCTCTCTCTATCAGTTTCGGCCGCAGACACCCCTTTCTCCTGGGCATTGATCACGCCAGCCGGAATGTACTTTGATGTTGACTGGGATGACGTAACTCCTGGCTGGTATTTTGCTAGCCACGAGTGTTGGGCATAGGGCGTAGAGTCTGTCTTACTGAGGATTTCGTGAGGAGCGAATCGCGTGTGCAAGCCGGTTCTTGGATCGGTGAACATCTCCCCTCACCTTTTCATTTTTTTAATAATGTAAAACCTCCAAAAGATTGAGAAATGAATCCAGGAATGCGCAAGTAGGTTTGTGTTATGAATTTTGCACGATGAAACCCACGCCTTTCTCTTCAACTCCACACAACGTTTCGTCCCTTCGCAGCCAAGTGAGTATGCGTCCCCTCAATGTACGTGCTGGGCACTAGAAATTAATTTAATTTTTCAAGTGAACTTTTAGACCTCTACCCAGCATGTAACAATATTATTTCTATTATTAACTGTCTTCGAAAAAATAATATACAACAGAAACGCGTTTAGTGCACTGGAAAACCTTCGAAGTATAAGCTACTTAATTTCGTCTCGTATTTTCAAACCCATCCTCATTCTCCAAAGATGCACTTACCACATTTGTATCGCAATATACTATTTCAAAATACAAATGTATGAAAGTTGCTCTTAAGGCTATTCCCTTTCAAAGAGAAGTATTTCTTTATACATTGCTATAATCACGTTTGTATAACAGATCGGCATGCATTACACTCAAACTCTGAGATCTGAACAAAGCTTTGAAGTCGCTATTACCCTCTCCACTACGTCGCCTGAGGGAAATTGTCTTGAAATTTACTACATCACCAAACTTTCCTCGTGGTTCGCTTTGAGTAAAACATTTTGCCTAAGGAAATATCATTCCTCATGTCACTTTTCTTCAAATGCTTTCGTCACCACTGACAGCTGAGCTATTCAGCACCGTAACAGCTGGGTGAAGCAAAATGCCAATCAGTTTAACAGACAGACGTTCATAAACTGGATATAGATGGAGTTAACTTTGTTGGAAAATACTCTTCTAAGAGCTAACGTTTCGTTAGGAAGCACGTGTTTTCTTTTACATTCTAATTGTTTCGATTCAGAATATTCAGTTATGACAATTAAGACGTTCAAATTTTAACACTTGACCTATGGATTGAGGTAGTGTTTTTAACACTTAAATGATTTCAGTCAAATTATATAATATATAAATTCAATAACAGCCCGCCTTGAAGCAATATGTGTATGTAATAATTTGTAAAATGTATGTAACTGTCATTGCATATGCTTATATTATTGTATACATGTTCAATAATGTTATATGAATATATTACGTAATTTAATAATGTAATAGCTGTGAGAAGTAGGTTAAAAGTTGCTAACAAGTAGGTAACAATGAGGTAACCTTGAGGAAATAATAAATTAGAAAGTTTAAATGTTACTTGTGATTCTTGGAAGCAATAATTTAATTTTAGTGACAGTTTATAAAAATAGCCAATCAACAACCAAAAAAAGCTTTAGTTAAATGAAGTTATTCTATTGGATTACACTTGAAATACAGAAATTTACAAGTTTAGGTGGTTGAAATCAATTCAGTTGCCTGCAGACAGTGTTTGTAACCGGATGCGAGATGCCTCCTCGAGAGATTTAATACATATTCGTGTGAGACGAAAAAAATGGTTTTACGTCTTAAAAAGTGCAAAATTAATAAATTAATCTCACAGCTCTCTCTATCAGTGAAGTGTTATTTAAAATCGTGTCAAGCATTAATAAAAGGAATGAAGTAAAATTATAATCTGTGTAAGCCTACATTCTTGTCGCACCACAACCCTGCCAAGACATCCATGTCTCTAACAATAATACTGACGCAGCCGAGGCAAACATAAATATATAATATTTAAAGAAACAGTCAAATTACAAAGTTAATATTTTTAAACTTGGGGCGAAGGCTACCGGTAAGTGGATACTATACGTGCGGTTGCAACTACTTCAAGTATTCGCTCCCCAACAGTTGAAATGTAATACAGCTCCTTCATTACAACAAAATACCTTCTGCAGAATAACGTTTGGGAAAATGTTACACTTCAAATAAATCTACAAATCCTATAGGGATGTTTACAGAATGAACTATACTAAAGAATATTTTTACACACAGACTTCTTCTACCGTTCACCACTTCATAGGTAATTTCATATTACGCTACACGTATACAAATGGTACTTATATCCACTTTATCTTAAGTCGGTTACAAAAAAGTTGTCTAGAAGTTATTTCAAATTTTACTATACAGATTTTCATTTATTCCCAAGGGTTGCATGCAAGAATGGAAAATGCTGCTGATTATATTATAGTCAGTTTCTTATTTGTTATGGTATCATGCGAAGTAAATGTAACAAATAGCATCAATTAATACAGCTCGTTAAACAGTGTTGTCTCCAAAATATATGGAATACAATTTCCTTGAAATTCTGTTACGAATTTAAAGGAGTCGATTACCGCTTTTTTGGGATCTTAAATTACTAAATGAAAATTTAATAAAAATGTCCCATGTAAATCCTTCTTGAAAACCTTCGTTAGCATTCTTGGAACATCTGATCTTAAATACGAAGTTTGTTATTCATCTGACTTTTGTTTGAGTTATGTTGTGCACACACTTTTTATAAAAATTGTTTCTCTGTTCAGTGAACCTTAAAATGTGCATTTCCAGTGAAATATCGATATAAAATTTTGGGTGAAATGTAATAATTCCTTTACCTGCTATAAGTATCAGCTAGAGAAAGTAAAATATCTATTGTTTTAGTGAGCTATTTTGAAAACAAAAACATTTTATGTCTAGGAAATATTTAAAAACGACGACGTGAAGCCTTTAATATCAAGAGGATAAATTTTTAAAACACATTTAAATGACCCGCACCTTATAAGACACACGATTTCATTGTCTAGGCTAGACAATACCAGGATGTGCAATTTAACCTTAACCAGCATGGCAGACAGCACATTCCGATATCGATTTTTGTATTATCTCAACTCGTGTATTTGGCACCAACAAGCACCGCTTAAAGGAGCATCCCCTTGATTCCGAAACCTCAGCAAAAGTAGTTCAGCAATGTTTCAGCAGTACGCTCTTATAGAATTAATAGGCTTTCTACAAAGGTTTACGTTCAGTGTTTGTATTCGAGGCAGTATTTTTTATCCCTTAACTGCTATCAATTTAGTTATATAATGTAAAGATAATAGCCCGCGTATAAGCAATCAGTAATTGCTATAAAGTTTATGTTACAGCCATTGTATTACGTATATCTATTGTATATATATATATATGTAAAATATTATTTAAATGTATTTCTTAGTTTAGAAACGTAGGTGAGTTGTGAGGGTAAAAGCAAGCTTTTTTTTGTAGCAAACAGTGTCATAAAGTGGAAAGGAGAGGATGGCTAACAATAAGTTGTAACCTTGGCAGAACATTAAGTTAAAAAGCTAAATAAGGCTACCAACAGTCGATGGAAAAATACTGATGTAACGTCGAAAAGTTTGTAGATAGTCACGTTGGTGCAAAGGCCAATGAAAGTTAAACCAACAGTGTTCTGCTAAAGTAGGCTTAGCCAATCAGAAAATAGAAACATTAAATTTAAAATGTTTAAGTTGTGGACGCTAAGAGGTAGTGTACCCAAGCCAAATCAGTTCAGTAGATGAAGCTCAGTGTGTGCGGATGTGAAATATTAGTGCAGTGCGGAGAAAATAAATTTTGACCTTTAAAAAATGCAGTTAGAACAGATAGTTATAACCGTAAAATACATTTCATTATATATTCGCAGAAATGTGATTTATAATTTTTAACGCGAATAAAGAACTTAAGAAATTCTCTGTAAACTTCAGTTCGTTAGTACACATATAGAACTTTATATCTTACAGCTCCACATCTAAATACATCAGTAATTTGTTACTACTTGATATATTATTCAACTGCCTTCAAGAATTAACAAAGAAGTGAGAATTTAAAAGTATAACTTGTGTAAAGCGTGAGAAACTATTCTACAGCCGTACCACCCTTGTTAAGAGATACTTGCTCTACCAGATATAACTGATGCAGCCGAGGCATTACTTAAATTAAATCATAATTAATTAAAAATCACAAATCACTACATACAAACTTTATTGCGAACACACACACACACACACAGGCATACGAGACACTATCGCATATCTCAGGCCAAGAGATTTGCAAAAAAACAAACAAAAAGAGAACCTCAGAAATGTTACCATTAAGCAGCCGAAGTACAACCTTTCCCTTTTTTTTATTTGTGCGTACAGATGGCTTGACTGGCCACCCAGACCCTTTCAGGCTCCACATTTAATTTTGAATTTTTCCTACTCTTAGTCAAGTAGCAACCCAAGGATCAATAGAACCTGCATGCTTTTTTAATTTCCCTGGCCACAGTTAACTTGCAGCTCTCTTGGACAGGTAGCTCTACCTGTATCATTACTTTTTAATGTCTTACTATATCCCAGATCTACAGAGACGATGAAATGATGAAGACAGTTATCGGGCCAGCCTGGAATTTAAAGAGCTCAGGTATAGGTACTATATAAGTATGAAACTTTTATGTAAATATAAAACATTTGTATTCATTTTCGCTCGCTTAACCCGATTTTCTGCGTGTAACAACTATGTGCACTTTAAGACAAAAGTAACTGTAAATTTACAAATCTCCGTTGTAGGACATTGCGCACGCTTAGATTCCGAGAGGCTCCGGCAAATGATATCGTCCATTTCTTTATTAACACCTCCCGTCACGGGTACTATTCCATCGTCTCAAAGCAATTGACTGCATCTCGGTAGGAAGAAACAAATACACCTGTTGTTACATTTGGGCCACTGCTCTGGATTAATTCGTTTATACACGACTAAAGTGTGTCAACCATGCCGGCCCTCGTAGCCATGGTCGCCGGAGTGTGTGGCCTCGGCTGCTGAGGGTCGCGGATTCAAGTCTCGCCATGGGCATCAGGTGTTTAGGTGTATGTAATTGCGGCAATAAGCGGTAATGCAAAACAGTAAAAATCTAATGTATTACACTCACATGACTTTCTCTACTCTTGTACAAACTATTTTTACAAACGCTTATTCTCTATATGCTTCATGTTAATCGAGATATCGAGATGTTAACCTTATTGCTAATTTTCTTATAGATGCAAGGGGAATTGGTAGGTTTTAAGCGATAGTCAAATATTTTAAGAGCTGGTTGCTATGTGGTTCTCTTTGCATTACCAGGACAAAAAAATGAATAACGAATTCCCATTTGAGAAAAAGTATAAGTATTGGAAAATTTAAGGGAATAACAAGCAATATGTCGAAAATGGTTCACTCAACAAAACAAATGTATATGACATAAATGGTGTATCTTAACGCGATCTACATTTTTTGTGTAGTAAAATTTTGTCTATCTCTTATGGTTTACGAATTATGCAAAAGTCTTTCACAATGAAGAATACTTTTGGAGACATTTCCAGAATATTCAAGATACACATTTTATTTGTCATGAAATTATCTTAAATATATGATATTTTAATAAAAATCGTTAGAGCCATTTTTGAAAAAATTAAACTTTTCGAAAAATGTTCCATGTAAAGGGTAAACTGGGGTGGGGGGATTTTCTTGAAAACTTTCGTGTCGCGTCTCTGGAAGATACTGAACCTAAATACCAAGTTTGGTGTTTATCCGACTGTTCGTTTCTGAGTTATGCTGTTCAGACACACACAGACAGACACACACACACACAGGCATGTTTCCAAAAATGTTTTTTTTTTGTATTCAGGGGACCTCAAAACATAAATTTTTGGTGAAATCTCGGTATCGAATATTTGGGTGGAATGCAATAGTTCCCCTATTTACTATACGTAGTAGAGAAAGTAAAAACACAGTAATGATAAGTTGATAACCAAGGAAATTAAGGAAAAAGGGGGGAAAAACGTGGCCCTAATGAACAGCGGAGTTCGATTCATTATCATGTATCTATTCAAACTTTTGCAGTAAGAGACTCTTGCATTTGAAAAAAGGGGAGGAAAAAATCGCGAACTCTCAAGCATGTCCGTTGGATGATGCAGTCATATTTGGGAAAACTGCAAACTTACAACATGGAATATTTCGAAAACGGCTAACGTTATAAAAAAGAGTTGACGTAAAGTGAGTATTTTAATGAGCTCTGCAACTTTCCTGCAGTAATTTACTTCCCTGTTTCTTATGGTTTTCGATATTACACAAATTCATTCAAATAAGGTAACGGAAATGCAATATAATTATATATATATATATATTCATATTTTATTCCTTATGCTAATGTGCCAAACATAAAATTTTAAAGAAAATTGTATGAGGCACTTTTGAGAAAATGGTCAAAAACCAAATCTTTACATGTAAGAGCAGTTTGGGGTAGCAGAATTTGTTGAAAATATTTGTGTCATATGCTTAGAATAGCTGAAGTATGGTATTTATCCGACACACCTTTTTCTTTTCTAACAATGATTTGTCTACATTCATGGTCATGGTCACGGTACTGAAGTTTTGGGTACAATACAATTTCTCTACCGAGCGGGATAGCTCAGGCGGTAACCTCGGGAGGTCCCAGATTCAAACCCACGGGGCCGATCAATCTGACCGAGGTTTTTTCGCGGTTTTCCAGGCGAACGCTGGGTTAAATATTTTCCTAACATCCCCTTCATCCTATATTTCATTTCATCCTCTTCACCGCCACAACAGTCATTGGGCTGATCAGTCATTCTAGATATGCTATGATCCAGAGTTTACTTGCTTCTCGATAGGTAACTAACCCAATGCATTGGCTTCTAAGTCCTTGAGGGTGCAAGTCCTACAAAGACAAGGGTAATATCTTAAAGAAGATGATACAATTCCTCTACCCACTTTAGGTAGATCGTAGAAAAAGTAAAAGTAGGAGTAATTTTTCCACAAGAAAGAAATGTAAGCAAGTAATGATTTCCACATGTTTAACCGACTACTGCTTTGATAAAAATGCGTTACATTCAGCATCGTTTGTTTACGTATATAGCTTCTATAAACTTTTCTTATGAAAGTTATGAAAGGAAACCGAATGGATTGTCAGATGTTTAAAACCGCGTTATTGTGCGTTGGCCTTGAAATTCCGTACTCTTTCCACGACATCGCGAGAAACAGCTGAATAGCAGCAGGTCTTTTTTTTTTTTTTTTTTTTGTATTGAAAAATTCAAACCGATTTTAACGGATTCTCAGAAACTAGATTTGAAATAAACTGTGTGTTTTAAGGGGATCTATACTTTCTTCTATATCAGGTTTTTGTATATATCCTATGGTTTGCCCATTATATTAACACTCCTTTAGAATGGAGTGGACTTCACAGGAATCTCCAGAAAATTCAAGATATACATTTTGTCATGTAAATATCTTAAATTTACGGAAGGTTACCAAAGCGCTAGTCATTTTTTAGAAAATCAAAATATCATAAAACTTTTGTGTAAAGATAGTTTGGAATGGGGGATTTCCTTGGAAAACTGCGTGTCGCATCTATGGAATTTCAATACTAAGTTGGGTATTTGTCCAACTTTTCGTATTTGAGTTATGCTTTTTACACACGCGCGCGCGTGCGCGCGCACACACACACACACACACACACACACACACACACAGGCACACATATAGAGAGGGAGAAAGAGAGAGAGACAGAGAGACAGAGAGAGACAGAGAGAGAGAGAGAGAATGCTCGCGGTTCGCCTTTTCTCAAAATATCTTTTTTTTAATTGGGGTGCATAAAAATGCGTATTTCCGAAATACTTCCTCCATCTACTTGGTACGCGGTACAGAAAGTACAAGACATCTGATGTGCTGCATTCACATGACACTCTTTACTCACTCTTCTACAAACTACTTTTACAGATATTTTACTATCTACTTATTGTTAATCGAGATAAGCTTTTCTTACGCTTTACACAGCTCGTTGTAGGTAAAGGGAGGATATGGTAGGCTAAAGCAAACTGACAGATTTTTAAAAAAAGGATAGCTGTATGCTAGCTTTCAAATTTTATACACTTTTCATGAAATCGCGAGAAACAGTTGAATGGTATCAGCAATTCAAAAAATTAAAAACGTATTGAACAATTCAAATAAAAAACAAATATCTCGGAAAAACTCCCTTTTAAAAACCTTAATGGAAATAAATTGTCTATCCCTCATATATACAAAATTATACAAAATTCATACCAAATAAAGCATTTAATAGTCGAGACAAAATGTTATTTCTCGTATAAATATACAAATGACTTCAACATTTTAATTAAAATTGCTACACATTGTTGAGAAAATAAAAAATATTGAAATCCTTTCCTTATAAGAGCATTTTTTGATGTAGGACACTTTTTCTTTAAATCTTCTTGTAGAATTTGCAGAAGATACTGAATTTAAATACGAAGTTTCGTATTTTTTCAAACTTTTTGTTTTTAAGTAATGCGCCGACGCACACGCACACGCACACACGCACACACACACAGATCTTGTTCTAACTTTTTTTAACCAGGAGACCTCACAGCATGCATTTCCGATGAAATGTCGATTTCGAACATCGGTATTGGTAGAATACAATACTTCCTCTACCTGCTGAGTACGTAGGAAAGAAAGTTTCACGAAGACGAGGATTGAACCAGATGCCCCACGAATAGCAGGTTAACGCTTTAACCTGAGATCGAATTGGGCGTCATTGCACACTTATCTCAACATGCGGCTTTTGTTTGAAATACAGAGGATAACAGGAAATTTATCGTGTGTAGAGTGCTCTGAAAGGCGCTCCAAGAGTCGGCCGATTATTTATATGTACACTATGTGATCAAAAGTATCCGGACACCCCCACAAATATACGTTTCTCATCTTAGGTGCATTGTGCTACCACCTACTGCCTGGTACTCATTATCCGGACCTTAGTAGTCATTAGACATCATGAAACAGCAGAATGATGCTCCGTGGAACTCACGGACTTCGAACGTGGTCAGGTGATTGGGTGTCACTTGTGTCAGAAGTCTGTACGCGAGATTTCCACACTCCTAAACATCTCTAGGTCCGCTGTTTCTGATGTGATAGTGAAGTGAAAACGTGAAGGGACATGTACAGCACAAAAGCGTACAGGCCGACCTCGTCTGTGGACTGCCAGAGACCGCCGACTTTTGAAGTGGGTCGTAAAGAGTAATAGGCAGATATCTATCCAGACCAACACACAGGAATTCCAAACTGCATTAGGATCCACCCAAGTGCTATGGCAGTTAGGCGAGAGGTGAGAAACCTTGGATTTCATGGTCGAGCGACTGCTCATAAGCCACACATCACGCAGGAAAATGCCAAACGACGCCTCCATTGGTGTAAGGAGCGTCAACATTACACGATTGAACAGTGGCAAAACGTTGTGTGGAGTGAATCACGGTACACAATGTGGCGATCCGATGGCAGGGTGTGGGTATGGGGAAAGCCCGGTGAACGTCATCTGCCAGCGTGTGTAGTGACAACAGTGAAATTCGGTGGTGGTGGTGGTGGTGGTGGTGGTGTGATGGTGTGGTCGTGTTTTTGCTGGAGGGGGCTTGCACCCCTTGTTGTTTTGTGTTGCACGATCACAGCGCAGACCTACATTGATATTTTAAGCACCTTCTTGCTTCCCACTGTTGAAGAGCAATTCGGGGATGGCGATTGCATCTTTCAACACGATCGCGCACCTGGTCATACTGCACGGGCTGTGGCGGAGTGGTTACGCGACAATAACATCCTTGTAATGGACTGGCCTGCACAGAGTCCTGACTTAATCCTATAGAACACCTTTGGGATGTTTTGGAACGCCGACTTCGTGCCAGGCCCCACCGACCTACATCGATACCTCTCCTCAGTCCGCACTCCTCCTTCCAGCACCTGATTGCTGGAGAGAGTGAACGCTGTCATCAAGGCTAAGGGTGGGCCAACACCATATTGACTTCCAGCATTATCGATGGAGGGCGCAACGAACTTGTACGTCATTTTCAGCCAGGTATCCAGATACTTTTGATCACGTAGTGTATATACAACGTGGACCATTTAAGCTGAAGCTGTACAATATCTCCTAAACTGATCGTTGTAGAAAGAAATGTCTAATAAAAAATGTTCGATATTATGGGGGAAAGAAAATGTCATTAGTCGTGTTTTATTTGGAGGACGTCGTGGTGGCCATTTTACGGTGAATTTAATTTTTTTAAATGGGTACCTACCTTTCCTATGTTGTTTTCTCACTCCTCATAAAAAACTAAACAACATTTGTATGGAGCACTTTGCAATTTATCCTACACCAACGTAAATAACAAAGAAAATTCTGAATGGCTTTGCACGAAGAGCGCAATGAATGGTTGGACCATCCATGGATGGTCATTTGAGCGTCAAGTTACGTTTCGTGATTGGAAACCAACCTTTTTATTTTGTTTCCTTCTTACTCGTCGCAAAATAAACAGCTTTTTATCAACCATTTTCTAATGAGAAAACAACCTACAAAATGTAGGTTTCCATTTTAAAAAATGGAATTGCCGCTAAAATGACCACCATAACGCCTTCCAAACAAAACACTACTAATGGCATTTACTTTAGCCCATAATATCAAGCAACTTCTATTAAACATTTCTTTCCAAAACGCTTATTTTTGGAAATTCTGTACAATCTCAACTTAAATGGTCCATCCTGTATACATGTATTTATTTATTTATTTATTTATTTATTTATTTATTTATTTTGCGTGAACATTCAGGTGCAACATTTACTTCACACTCGCAAGACGCTGACAGTTCGTGATCTCTCCACTTATGCATCAATATTTCATTTTATACTCAATTTAACATTTCAGCTATATAATTCACGCTGCAAAACCTGTTATCTTCATCGTATTACTCGCATGAATAAGACTGTAGTTAATAGTTACTCTTATGTTTTCGAATGGACTGTCTTACTGCTGTCATCTGTTTTTACCTAAACGGTAGACCGAAAACATATGGTACCATATATTGGACAACCAGATCCAATATGACGTAATCCATTTGAGAACAATACACTGCTACGTATCGAAAGAAATACAAGGGACTGGTGGTCAGCGTGTTATGTTTTCACCGAAGCTTTTCTATTAAAGAATGAGGTACTTCAAATTCTGCCGCAGATTCTGGAAGCATAAACTTTGTAATGGCGATGCGACTGCATGCTATCGTCTCTGCTCTTGATCAACATTTACTACAAAAATTCGCTATACATGCCTGCCCATGTTCCCAGAGGCATAATGTGAAAACATTCGGCAAAAGAGAGCAAGCGCCACAGCCAACACCACAATGGACCAACCCCTGATACATGGTGCCCGTCGTTTTCATTTCTAGTGAATTTGAGTGAGAATATTTTGTAAATCGACCTCTCTCTCGACGGACAATGCGCCTTGAATGACCCCCTAAAGAAAGTGATGAATGTCATCATAAAGCCGTGTCCATTGTGGAGAGCACAAACTCGAACTAGTGCTTGCGGCGAGATTGGGAACGATCGATCAACCGTTGGTATATCGCTTTCGTTGCGGTTTCCCTGCATCAGATAGCAAAACCAATGTCAGCTGTACCGTCAAATTTCTTATCTACTAGCTATAGGGGATAGCAGCGGCGAATGCTCGTCCGGACTAAATAATAAGAAGAATAATCCTTTGGATGTTTTTCAAGTTTGCTTCTATTAATCTTGTCTCTAATCTCCACCTTGGCCTTCCCACACTCCTTTTCCCCCATAGTTCGTATTCTGTTTCGTAAGCGCAAATATTTTGAATTCCTATCTTATTTCTTGTTTCTGTTTAAAGTCCCTATCCAGCAACAGGTCTTTAACTTATGAAGATTCAACTTTTATTTTCCGCTTTCTGTATAGAACCCAGATTTCGTTCGAATATAACAATACTGGAACTGTTAAACTGTCATGTAAAATTTCATCCGCGTCGCCCTTTTTTTAATTTATTTGCAAATTGTTGCAACCCGTGTTTTATTTAAAGGTATGCCATGGGGTATTTATAGTTTATTTACTATATAGTTTATTTATATATATAAATACAACAATTATATCAGTTTTAAGTGTGTCAAAGATGGATTTCAGGAAGCTGGTAACGTTGACCGTGTTGATCTTGTATTTTAGTACCTGAATGTAATGGGAGACCTCGAAATACTGCAGGCCTTTCTCTGGAAAGCAGCGTGTATTCCGTCATGAGATGACGTGCCATTTGTACTGCTTATGCAGGACAATCGCAAAATGGTGAGAGCGCCTTGTTAATTCCGTGGAGGTAGAATCGGAAACTTCCACCATTCGTTAAAAACTGCGTAAATATATGAAGGGTCAAGGGGAAAACGCATTCAGTTTACAACAAAAAATCTGATATGATATATTCACATGACGTTCTCTACCCTCTATCCTTATTAGTGGGTATACAAACTATTATTACCAAAGCTTATTTTTCTATCTACTACATTTCAATACAAAAATAGCTACATTACACATTTCGTTATAGATACAAAGGGAACAGCGACAATCAAATGTTTAAGAACTGGATGCTATATGCTGCCTTAAAATTCCATACTGTTTCAATGGAATCGCGAGAAACACCTGAATGTTGACAGGACTTTAAAAGAATAGCTAAGTATTGAACAATTCGAACCATTAATAATGGATATCTCGGAAATGGCTAATGCCACAAAAAAGCTATTTAAATAAATCGTGTGTATTAAAGAGATCTGTATTTCTTGTGTAGTACGTTTTCCTCTATCGCTTAACTTTATCAGTTATATGATATGATATCTTTATTGAGTGTTGAGCTAATACAATACATTTGGGCATGATGAGCGTCGAGCCCTGGCTCCTTTTGCCGATTGTACCCAAGCTTCCGCATTTACAAGGCATGTGTGTTGAGTTAGCTTCATATCATTAACGTTTCTCATTTAAATTCACTATACTGCTTACTGTTCTTCTCCCCTTCCCATCTCCTTCCCTTGCTTCCTCCGCCGTCTTTAATACTCCACTATCAGCGGGAAATGGGAACCATTAGATGCAATTTAGAGAATGTTTATTTGTACCCCGTACTGATCGACCATAACAACACTTGCTCGTTCATACTAAGAAATGTACCTCTCCCTCCTAGCCCTCTCGCATTTACCGTCCTTTATATCTAAATCATTCACTTCACGATTTCATAAAATCTATCACTTGCTTAGCAATACCTTGTCTTTACTTTGCCTAATTTGTTCCCTTCTATACATTCTATAGTCACTCTCCCTCCCTATTCTATTTACTTCATTATTACAGCTTCTGTTTTCCCATACTTCTCACAGAGCCTGCACTATTTCTATATGTATGGCACACTTTCCTACTCCATAAATCTATTTCTGTTGGCTCCTTTAACGCTCCCGCTTTATCAGTTATATACAAGATTATACAAAATTCCTTCCAAATGAAGAGAACTTCATAGGTTATTCACAGAAAATTCAAGATATACATTTTATTTGTCATGTAAATATCTTTAATAAAAATTTTCGAAAAATTTTCCATGTGAAAGATAGTTGGTGTGGGAGATTTCCTTTAAAATCTTCGTGTCGCGTCTTTGGAAGGTACTGAGCCTAAATATCAAGTGTGTTATTTAACCACTTTTCGTTTTTGAGTTATGCTGTTCAAAGACGCACACATGTGCGAGTGGACTTTTTCTAAACATTCCTTCTTTTTTTTCTTTTTGGATTCAGTGGCCTCAAAAACATGTGTTTCCGGTGAAATCTTGGTATGGAATTTTTGGGTGGAATGCTATACGTTCTCTACCTACTACGTACATCGTAGAGAAATTAAAAATAGAAATTCATGTTTTGATGTTTCTGTATAGCCAGTACCGTAAGCTTCAACCATGAGAGACGCCATCAACAAGAGAAGAGCGTACCTATCGACAAACTGAAGGTTTTGTACGAGTCCCCAGTCCCAACCTCTCGTATATAATACAAGGACTTGCAATCTTTAACAAGCTTTCTCATTACAGTGAGACAGTATTTTTAACACTTAAATGATTTCAGTCTAATTATATAATATAAAATTCAATAACAGCCCGCCTTAAAGCAATATGTGTATAAATAACATATAAAATGTATGTAACAGTCATTGTATTATGTTTATATTATTATGTATATGTATAATAATGTTATGTGAATGTATTACGTAATTTAATAATGTAGGAGTTGTGAGAATATAGGTCAAAAGTTGCTAACAATGAGGTAACCTTGAGGCAATAATGAATTGGAAAGTTTAATAATGCTACTAGTAATTCTTGGAGCAACAATAATTAATTTTTAAAACAGTTTATAAATAGCCAATCAACAACCAGAAAGGCTAAAAGTAAAATAAAAGTATTCTATTGGAGTAGGATTAGCCAATCAGAGACTTGAAATAAGAAAAATTTACAATTCAGGAGGTTGCTAGAAGGCAACGTACCTGAGCAGTTGCTAGTAGACAGCGTTCCTAACTGGACGCTGGACGCTGGACGCAAGACGCGTCCTCGAGAAGTTAAATACCTATCCAGTGTGAGACGAAAATGCATTACGGCGAGAATATTATAAAGTTTACGTTTTAAAAAGTGCAAGTAATTAATAAATAATCCCACAGTTCTCTCTATCAGTGAAGTGTTATTTAATCGCGTGAAGGATTAATAAAAGGAGTGAAGTAACAATTATAATCTGTGTAAGCCTACATTCTTTAGCCTGTTAAGAGATACATATTTCTACAAATTTAATACTGATGCAGCCGAGGCAAAAATAAATATATATATAATATTTAAAGAAACATTCAAATTACAAAGTTAATTTTTTTAAACTTGGGGCGAAGGCCACCGGAAAGTTTGTATCATACGGGAAGCAATAATATAATCACAACAGCTAAGAGCTTTTACAACATTTTGATGTAGAATGAGCTTGAGCGCAAAGAGCAGCATGATGGCGTATACTTGACTTCATCAACGACAATGATGAGTGGCAATGATGATTTGTGCACTACAACCAATGTTACTTTTATCTGATTTATATTAATAATCAGCAAATATCAACATTATATACTTTTTATACGCTACAACTGTGGGTTTCATTTCAGAATCCTGCTCAAACGACAAGGTGGATACCAAGAGAAAAGTTTTTCACACCCATTTTTATTATCACTTATAGTTTGTGTTTAGTTGTGTATACATGTAGTATTTTATAACATTAAAATCATGGTTCCAACAGTATAATTAAACCGTATTTTTAAAGAGAAACTTTGTTTCTAGTCTCCTGAAACCTTTCTATGAATGGACTGAAAGTATTTTCCCCCGACCCTTCATTTATTGGCCAGAGCTGTAGGGAGGGTCTGTGGAAAATATTGGGTATGAAAGGTTTGGTGTGGGCTGCAACTTCGGATTTAATATATGTTGAACTCCAGTCTGCTGTATAGTGATTTTTCAGTGAATGCTTTCCCCTGCTCATTGGAATCTTGTTATAGTTTATGGTGGTTCTATAGCTTGCCCCTATTTTGGCTAGATAGTCAGCCCTTTCATTTCCTTGTAGTCCAGTGTGTTCTTTAGCACAATGGAAGATGATTGAGGTGTGCTTTGGCAGGTTACTTATTTTCTCCTAATGTTGAGAGCTGCTGGTTATCTGGTGTGTTTATCCACTATTGCCAGCAGAGCTGCCGTGGAGTCTACGTTGTTTGCACTCTTCTCTGTTTAGCACTTCCCTTACTGTTCAAATTTATGAAGTCTTCCTACTTCTCTTTCTTCTGCTACAGCAGCCAGTTTACATCCCAAATATTTCAATTTTGCAACTTGTTCGACGATTTCGTAATTTCTTACAATCTTGTTTCTTTTATGTTTTATCTTTAAATTCTAAAACCATTGTTTTATTGTTTAATATACTGTAGTTCGCAAAAAGATATTCAATATTTGTAGTTTAATTTTTAAGTTAAAATTTATAAATAACAAGTAGTAATAACCACAAAATACTTTCTACCCCTAAGTTCATCACCGTGTACCTTGCTGCACTGTGTTATTCAAATACACGGTCGAAAGGAGGATGAAACCATTCTATGGTATCGTTGATACTATAGCTAACACAGTTCCTTGACTTTTGTGTGAATTCTATATAACATTGTGCAGATTCCGCAGAGAAACAATTTCAAGAAAGCCAATTTAAGGGGAAGAGCTACTCTGAAATGGTCAAAAATCACATTTTTCGTTTTAGGCACTAATAAAATTTCTATTATATCCAGTTTTAGAACACACGCTTTTGGGGGTTAAGAGGTTTTTAAGACATTTGAATACCATTTAAATGCTAGTCTGCATTCTTTTAAAGCTGCCATACACCGCTCCTTTTTAGAACATTTTTGTATCTTTCAACAACGATCGACTATATTATGCCAGCGAGCAGTTCAGCAATTAACAAAAGAGACCATGAACGAGAGAAGGCAATCAGAAAAACTGAAGCAATTCAGGAATGAAGGTACAGATAATTATGACCTGGAATGTACTGAAAAGTATGTCAGAATTTTAATGTTCAAACTTTAAATTCAGTTTTCTCAAAACTACATGTTTGGATACTTATATATCTTTTTCTCAGAAAGTATGAGAGGTAGAGAGCTGAAATTTTCAGTGCATGTATACAATACACAGTTAAACTTTCTGAACCACAATCATAATTGTATAGTATATATTGTAAATTTTCTACATTTTTACTTTTTTCACTTTACAAATACTTTTTTTCAATTTCTGGTGAACTGATATACATAACTAAATAATTGAGGCAGAATATAGGTAATTATACCAAGAATAAGAATGTAAAAGTGTGATTCTGTATTCCGAGTAAAAGGTACATGAATACATCTTTTAAGAGTAAATTTTATTATTGTTCTGCTGGTGAAATAATTTTTACGCGCTCAACTACATAAGATATCAATGTAAACAATCACTTGAAATAACGGTCATGATTTATAGAATAATTCATAAAAATTTTAGGAAAAAGGATTGAGAACTTTAAGAGCAGTGGTAATTTAACACACTTAGGGTGTAATTTCCATGTGTTCAGACTACCTTGTCCCTTTAAAGAGACGAGAAAGACTTCTCCTTTTTATCAAGAAAGTATTTAACAAGTAGTTTATTAAACAATGAACCCTAGATTATCTTTTTATTGCTAAATGAAGTTCTTTCTATTTTACTGTAGACGGATACTTTCGTCATTGTATTAATTTAATGGCTAAATAAAGGACAACAAAAATACCTCCCACATGTCGATACTATATCGCATATTAGTAAAACGATCCAATTTTCACACGTGCTAACAACGTATGAACAGTGTAACTAAAAAACTGAAAGTACAGGGTCTTCCAAGGATTCGACACAAAGATTTGCAAATTATCCTCTTGGAAATACATTTTCTCAATGATTTTGATTATAATGTCATATGTTTGAGATATTTTCATGACAAGTGAAATGTATATCTTAAATTTTTTGGAATAGCCTACGAAGTCCTCTTCATTCGGAATGAGCATTTTATAACTTGTTAATCGCAAGAGATAGACTAAAAATTACTACACGAAAAATCACACAATTTATGTGAAATAAAAATGTAAATAACTATTTCCGAGATCGGAAATACTATCGGAAAACTTACTATTTGTTTGAATTGTCAAATATTTTATGCTTTTTCAGCTGCAAAATCCCCATTGGTTTTTATTTATTTATTTATTCCCTCTCGTGGCCATGTAAAGGGAACGGAATTTCTAAGTCATTACATAGCGACCGTTCTTAGAAGATTTGACGCATTCCCTTTGAACCTGTATGTAAATATTAACAAAACGTTTTTTGCAAATGTCTCGATTAACATGAAATAGAAGCATAAGCTTTTGTAAGAACAGCTTGGTGACGAATGGTTCGTCATGTAAATGTAACACATAAGATATACTCCATAGCATTTGCCATTGGCTGAGCATTAGCTGTTACACGTTTGTGCTTATGAACACTGTTTTGTAAAGATTTAAAAACGAGCCATTGTCATTTCGCAGGAGGTCACGACAAACAAAAGTCTACCTGTGCTGTAAACATTTGAGTAGCACCTTTACATCTTGCATATAAAATCCATACTGCAAAATTATATGATTTATAAGTAAACATTTTATTCTTATAACGTAAATTTAATGGGGATGTAATTATATGAATAGAATGAAATTATGTAAGAAATAAATCCATGTGAAATCGTAAAGATCGTGCGAATGTTACAATTGAAATTTTTTTCAATTTACTTTTTCCCCTAAAATTGTCTATTTATCGCAGTTTTCGTACAAAATTTCGAAATACCAAATTTCTTTTCGTATCGACACTAATGCAAGCGGGCCACTATCCATCCCCTCCTCTACAGAAACCTGTACGAAAGCCTTTAAAACCTTTGAGAAACATTCAGACTTCTGCTCTTAGCGTATTCATTTTAGCCCTGTTTTTTTGCAAAGCAAGAAGTTTCTTTGGGATGGATGGCTAAAGCGTTGAGTTCTGAAAAACAAATAAAAGCAATGAAAGCTTCCTTGAACTGTTTAAGGTGGAGCACAAGTTTTGGATGAAGTGGTACTAAACACCAAAGGTGAATTCATCACTTTCATTCAAAAAGAAAAGATCAAAGTACTGTAAGTATCCCTCTTCCCATGTATAAGCAGCAGACTTAAATATGTTGGAAAGCTTCACATTCAATAGTATGAAGACCTTCCGAATGTCTAGTTAAAACTGCGAACTTCTACGAATCAATGTGTGTACCAAAAACCCGTTTTTCAATGGAACGAAAGTAATTCACATTTTTTGATAAATTACTACGTTTCCTTGAGCAATCTATGACTGACTGATTAATTGGTTAGCTGCTCTGATTAACATTGCTGTGCACTGAAAATTAACTTAACCTCTAAAGGACGGATGTCGAAATACCTGCAAAACCTTATGAAGTTCAAAGTTTGTTTCGGCGAACACCGGAGAATCTATTCTCTTCTTTAACTCTTCCGTAGGGACAGATGGATATCCATATTACCGAAGTTCCTTTTCGTGAAAGAAATGACACCGCTAATGCATTTTATTCTCGTCCACAATATCTCCAATGCAAAAAAGATAGGTACTCGGTAGCAGTTATACGGTAACAAGGGGTCACACTGATGTTACAGCTCAACCTGGGATACTGTTTTTACTGCAAGTAGATTGAAAAAACAAATACCCATGTCTCTGCTTTCTCTCCCATAATGCCTTGCATATATCTGTTTAAAAAGTTTAAATGAGATAACTTATAAAACTGTGCAATTTTTATCTCTTGAGTTATTTTCTTCGAGGCACAATCATTGAGAAAAAAAATGAAACGTAACTGCAACCGATTTTCTCTTCACTACATGAAATTTTGGTCTTGGGCGCAGATACTTGTAGCCTCTGTGCGGGGCAAAGTTTATTGTCTCGTCCCATCCGCGGTTGTGTTGATAATTGACGAAGGAATACAGAATTTTCTGGAAATAATTGTTCTTTCACACAAGCCCTATGTTGGACAGGGTTGGAAAGGTAGAATCAGACGACTGAAAAATTCAATGCCATAGCCGGGATTTGAACCACGGATCTCCCGGTCTCTGTCCGATTGCTCTAACCACTGAGCTACCATGACAACATGCCGGCACGACATTAAATTCTCCAGCTGACTCGAATTTTTCCCGGTAAACCACAAGGAGATCTCAAATGTATTGAGATGTCATACCCCAATGGCGACTTACATACTTTGTAAGTACTTAAGTCCCGGACTTTTAGTTTCAACCACTATTCGGTCATAACTTGTGTTTTGTGCATGTTCATTGATAGATCAGCTTTTTTTGCTGCAGTGTTTTAGCTCCTGGATCGTATTTTGCAGATCCTTGGCATTACTGGTGAATAGCACAATGTCATTGGCAAATATTAAGTTTGTGAGTTTGTGTCCATTTACTGTGATACTGTATTTCTTTACCCAGTTCAGTTCCTGGTATCTATGTTCCAGCAAGCTCGAATAACTTCGGGGAAATTGAGTCTCCTTGCCACACTCCGCTCCCTATTTTAAACTTTTGTCCCTCTCGTTCCGTGGCTACTTCGGCTTGTGGTTTGCTGTAGAGTTTAGCTAGTATCCGAATGCATTTTGGGTCGATTCCTTGTCTTTCTAATGTCTGTATTACATATCTGTATTCTACCGCGTCGAAGCTTTTGTGTAATCTATGAATGCTAGATATATAGGGGTAGGTTGAATTCCTCTGATTTTTCGATGATTTGTTTGACCGTCTGTAGGTGGTCTACCATGATGCGGAAGCCTGCTTAATCGGGCGGTTGACACTCATCTGAAGTCCTTGTTATTGTTCTTGTAATTATTTTAGAGAAGAGTTTCTAAGGTATGACATTGGGCTGATGGATCTGAAGTTGTTTAGGTCGTCCTTGGCGTCTTTTTTGTGTAATAGTATGATTTTGCTTATTTTCCATTGTTCTGGCAATTCCTCGGATTGAAGGATGTTGTTGAAGGCTTCTGTGAACGGTTTCAATGGTTGAGTTATCCCCATTTTCAAATGTTCATTCCTTATGCGATCTTCGCCTGGTGTTTTGGAGTTGTGGAGTTTCTCAAAGGCTGTTCTCACTTCACTTTGTATAATTGGAGGAACCTTCGTATCGTCGATGTTCTTGGATGGCTCTTAGTGGTAAGCGTGTAATTTTGTAGAGACCTTGTGTATAGGGATTGTAGAAGTTAGTTGCTGCTGTTGTGATGCCTGCCCTTGAAGTTATTTTCTCTCCTGTCTGTCCTTTTGCGCTCAGAATCCATTGCCTTTCTCTGTTCATCTGTCATTTTGCTTTCCTTGTTGAGTTTGTCGTTTCCAGGTTTTGTGTAGTTACTTTTTGTGTTATAATCTCGTAGGTCCTTGCGAATCTCTCTTCGTTATTTTGTCGATCTCCGTTTGCTGTTTGTTTCGCGCTCATCTCTTGTGCGTAGAAGATTTTTCCCTGCCCCATTAGTGCGATCGTGTTGTGCTTAGTTTTCCAATGTGAAACTATGTATTAAACAAATCGAATCATTAATAACGGATATCTAGGAAATGGCTGATGCCACAAAAAATTACTTTCAATAAATTGTGCCTTTTAAAGAGATCTACATTTCTTTTGTAGTGCGTTTTCGTCTATCGCTTAACATTTACCAGTTATATAAGATTATACAAAAATCCTTTCGAATAAAAGTGACTTCACAGGCTACTCCCAGAAAATTCAATATATACATTTTATTTTCCTGTAAATATCTATAATATATGGTATTTCAATCAAACTTGTTAGAGCCATATTTTAGAAAATAAATTTTGAAAAATGTTCCGTGTAAAGGGTAGTTTGGGGTAGGAGAATCATCTTGAACATCTTTGTGTCACATCTTTGGGAAGCATTGAATTTAAATACCAAATTTAGTGTTGATCCAACGTTTCGTTTTTGAGTTATGCTGTTCACAGGTACACAGACACAGACCTAAAATGCATTTTTTGTATTCAGGAGCCTCAAAACATGTATTTCCGGTGTAAGTCTCGTTATCGAATTTATTGCTGGAATGAAATACCTTCTCTGCCTACTATGTACGTGGCACAATAATTAAAACTTTCAGCTCAATCTGCGACATCAGTGCGACAATGGCCCCTTGTAAGAAGAATAGCAGTGGAACACGTACATGATCACAGTCTGCGTTTGAACATTCATAATGAATATTTAAAAATCACGTGGAATAATACTGCAAATTGAAAACGTTTAAGCTATTAAAGTTACAGACGCTAAAGTATGCACGCTTTTTGCTCCTCTTATCAAAACCTGAGGATAGGATATTTGAACCTGATGTCCTCCAAAATACAAGGTTTAATGTTCATGAAGAAGTATATGGATTTCAATACGCAGTAGCGCCAGTTGGGATGGCATAAAATGTTCAAAGACAACCAGAAACCCTACTTAATTGGTTCTAACCTCAAGTTAAAATCAACCTGGTAAAACGAACACAGAAAACCAAGCCTGCTTCGAACGATTCAGTATTTTAAGTCAAAACACTAATTAGAAAAGGATAAAACAAGAGCTCGTGTGATGTATGAGCGGTTCCAGAGAGTCCCGGTAAGGAGTGCGAGGGAAAAAATGGTCAGGATAGCTCTGCCGAGCTTAAAAAGCATGATTTCCTCTTGCCGCACTAGAACTTCCCGTTCCAGTGACTTCGCTTTTCCCTGTTTCTAAAGGAGTTTGCTCTCTGTGTGAGGACAGAACTAAAGGACAATAAAATGATCGGACCAATGTTTGCAGCTCATAGCGTAGTACCATTTTTCCCCTAAAATTTTGGACTTAACAAATATAACAGTACTAAGCTAGTGTGCGGGGCTCGGTTACCATCTTCCAAAATCGTTTGTATTACAATGCTGTCGTAGGTTGGCTTCAGTCTCAGGCGGCAGAAGTCTACGACTGCAGAATTTCAAAGCGAACGCTACGACAAGTGTCTCAATATGGCTGGAAACTATGTGGAAAAATAAATTAGAGTGTGTACTTTTAAAGTATTGTAAAACGAATTCTGTAACTTCATATTTTAAAAAAAAATAAACGGCAGTTACTTTATGAATAACTCTCGTAGAATCCGGCCGTGAAAGTCTACGCCATTATTTAATGTTGTTACGCATTTTAATTGTTTTCTAAAAGTTATATTTCCATAAGGATACACATATTTTTAGACTTTCAGTTTTTGTTTAGAATAGTCATGCCAGCTGATTCTTTAATTTTGTCCAATGTGCCGAAAATTATTCATTAACATACAGTTAAATAAATCCCAATATTATGGAACGTTTTTTCACCATGTTTCATATATTTGCACTTATTTTCATAGTTTCTCTTACAAAGTTCTAAACATTGCTATGAAACTTCGTAAACAGGTATCAAATGACATGAATTTGTTCGTATCTGAAATTATAAATTAAAAATGAAGAAAAATAAAAATTCCCTATAAGTGCAATTTAAGAAAAACACTGATGAGAGGACATCTTATTTTTCAATAAATTTATTTTGAGGCTCAGAATGTTTTATACCAAGTTTTACTCATCCTAGTCCTGTATATCGGTGTAGGAATACTACATACATTTACTAGAAAAAACGTCACAGGGACAGTGAATGGAGAAAACTGGATTTCAAGTATAACTTAAATGAGCTTGACTAACTCTTATAGGTGTCTGTTTTAAACCTTGCACAATCAGAAACAAATGAACGATATTCAACATGTGGATGCGTTTTAACATGGAGATGGCGTAATAATCCGAAAGGAGAATTATTACCTTGTAATCAAGTCGCGATTTGTGGATATCGAGGGATATCATGCTCGTGTATTATATGCGTGATACAGTACCAGAAACTCGCCGAGTTTCTATGTACAAAGAACATTACAACAGAGTTATTGAGATGATTGTAAAGAGGTTGACCTATAAAAGGTAAAGGTAAGTATCACGGAGGGGCCCCCGGAACCGGGGCACAGCACCGCACGCAGGCCAGTTGGCCCATTGTGCTTCCAACGTGACCCCCTGAGGGAGGGATAAGTGCAGAGACCCGAAGGGCGACCAGATCCGGATGCCGACGGGTGAAAGTATGGACGGGGTCCCTAACGTTTCCAGATAGAACGCATCCGACGCCGCCCTGCCCACAAGCCACCAACCTCTAGGGTCCCCCCCCGGAGCGCAGCTCCACGCTGAGGAGAGATCTAACTGAGCGATACGCAGCGACGCTAGGGAAGAAACTTTACAGAGCGCAAGCCACCGCCCAGCCGCAACCCGCCGAACATCGTCGCCTGGTCCTACAACCCTGAAACAGATGACAAGGAAGATGATGGGTACAGGAAATCAGAGAAAGGAAAGTCGTGGTAGAAGCATTCGCCTGGCGACCCGGGGAAACCACGAAAAATCCATGGGCCAGAGTGGGCCCAGGGTACCAGGCCCTCCCGAATGGGGGCACAGACGTAACCGCCCGAGTTATACCGCTCATCTGTTGACCTATAACGTTTATTAGCGATTTTCTTTTCAAACAACAAATGTTTTCACTATGCTGTGAAATTGAACCTTAAATGGGTTGATATGTTAAGTAGTCGCCTCCAGCTGTCGGGAAGGACACCATTTATGATAGATGCAGCAGCTGCGTCCGAAACGAAAGGGAGACTTTATCCAGTTAAGACCACGGCCCATAAGCCCGTAAAGTTCATCACACCACATTGACAAGAGCTATGGACACCTTTGTTAACAAATTTATTAACAAATACAATGCATTAATAATAAAATATGTACATTTGTTTAAAAATGTATTAAGAATCTTTAAAAATTGGTAGTAAAAAATCGTGTTTTTTCTGTGTGCTCTTTAAGGGGCTCAGAAAACTACCATATTTTGAAATATCCTCCGAAGACAACCGTATGTTATGATGAATTAAAATGCTTACGTTATGCTAACACTTTGCGTAATGGAAAGCATTTGAGTACAGAGAATTTTCCTTGTCTAGAGCTATCAAATGTGCAACGCTGTATAAATTGGTTCTGTGCCAATAAATAAAACACATAAGTTAATCAGTGCGCTCTAGTTAAACAGAAGTTCGTTCTAGCATACGACCGCAATGTTTATGTTCTGCTATCTTAATAAAATTATGAAGTTAATTCCCGGTAGAAGAGTTTCTTCAGGAAGCAATAGGACCGCGCTCTTAATCTAAACATTTCCATAGCCGACGTTACAGAAGTTGTCCCTATTCTGTTCTCTCAGCATACAGGACCAATGTGAAAAAACAGCATGTCCAGCAAACGTTTTGTGGATTGACAATGCTCAGTAATTAAGTCAATTAATTGGACCAGTGTCTATAAATCAGAGCTGTGAACGGAGCAAGTTCGGCGAGTTTTATATACATACGTGGACATCGAATTAGCACGAAATCTAGATTTGCTTTGCTAGTTTCCAGAATGTCACGTTTTCAGATAACTCGACTTTAAGTTGTACGTATTCTGTTTGCAGAGTTTGTAGATGTTCTTCTGTTGTTTGGAAAGGATAAAATATTAAAGGGTTTTGCGGTAGTGTCCGTGTGTATGTGTGTGTTCGTAATAATAAAGTTTATATGTAGTGATTTGTGATTTTTAATTAATTATGATTTTATTTTAAAATTATGCTTCGGCTGCGTCAGTTATATCTCGTAGAGCAAGTATCTCTTAACAAGTACGGTACGGCTGCAGAATAATTTTACACACTTTACACAAGTTATAATTTAAATTCTCACTTCTTTATTACTTCAAGGCAGTTGAATAATATATCAAATAATAACAAATTACTGAAGTATTTACGTATAGAACTGTAAGATATTAAGTTCTACATGTGAACCAACGAACTGCAGTTTACAGAGAATTTCTTAAGCTCTTTATTCGCGTTAAACGATATATGAATCACACAAATATATATCTCTGCATATATATAATGAAATTATTTTACGGTTGTAGCAATTATCTGTTCCTAACTACATTTTTAGTGGTCAAATTCATCATCTCCGCAATGCACTAATATTTCACATCCGCACACTCTGAGCTTTACCTACTGAACTGATTTGACTTGATTAATCTACCTCTTAGCCTCCACAGCTTAAAGTTTTAAATTTAATGTTTCTATTTTCTGATTGGCTAAACCTACTCTAGCCGAACACTTTTAGTTTGACTTTCATTGGCATATTTGCACCCACGTGACTATTTACAAGCTTGTCGACGTTACATCAGCATTTTTCCATCGACTGTTGGTAGCCTTCTTAGCTTTCTAACTTATTGTTCTGCCAAGGTTACAGCTCATTGTTAGTCACCCATTGTTATGACACTGTTTGCTACAACAAAACAGCATGCTTCTACCCTCACAGCTCCTACGTTTCTAAACTAAGAAACACATTCACATAATATTTTACACGTGTATACAATAAATGTACATAACACAATGGCTGTAACACACACTATATAGCAATTACTGATCGCTTACAGGCAGGCTACTATATTTATATTATATAATTAAATAGATAGAAGTTAAGGGATAAAAAATATTGCCTCATATAATTCGATTATTTCGTTTATGCCAGACATTTGATACTGACGACCCCAATCTAATAGTGGCTTCAATTTCAACAATCCTGTCACATTTGATAGTCCACGTTTTATAGAACATACACACCTGTCTTCAATAGTTTCTAGCTAATGAAAGCAAATTAAAATTAAATGTGTGAAATTAGATACGCAATTACGTTAAATTAACAACATAGAGTAAACGTTAATACAGTTTGTGGATTTAATTCACGAAACAGTAAGCAAATACCCCTAATTTCCTCCTGCTGTGCAATTTCCCTCGCACTAGCGCTTATGAAATTATCGGCAAAATGAAAACCAAAATGTAAATATGGTGTATGGTATACCTCAATATAAAAGCATACGAGGTATTTACATAATAGTTTAACTATGTACTTTATTTTGCAACGACGCTATAAAATATCCCTTAAGGAGCATTTAGCGCAATGTGGGTATAGGATGGCGATGGAATATAAATTTGGCATCCAAAGGACGAGGAAAATGTTACACACCAATGGAAAAGCAATGAAAGAGCAATGCAAACCAATCTGTTTTAATCAGTTTTGACTAATTCTTTTTCATCTTCTTTCAAATTGTTAAAAGTTTGGTCGATTTTTCTTGCTTCGCCTTAATGCTGTTATTTTATTTTGGGAAAATAATTCAGTTTAAATCACCGAATGCTGAAACTAATAGGAAACAATTTTGTGTTGTAATTAAATTGATGCAGCTGAACGAACAAGATTTTTGAATGGAGCACAAAAAATAACTTTTCCACCAAAAGCTAAACGGTGAAACCACAAAATTGTTTTTAAATGTATATATATTGTCATGGATCATCCTTAAACCTAGATAATAATATGTGGCAAGTTAGGGGTTTCAGCTCATGGGTTAAAGAAAACTACTCGTTTTACTATGGCATTTTGATTACTTTTGGATAAAGTCAAGATTGAAAATAAAATATATTCTTTCGTGAACATAGTATGTAAACAATGCTATAGAATAGCAATTATTTATCTTCCTAAGAAATATTCTTTTAGACCTACGGTGCAATTTTACTTTCTGATTTTTTCAATCCATTTTGTCCAAGGTATACCTCGTAACGTGTACTTTATCCCATCCAGGCGAGGAGGAGCATATCGATTTTGTTCAAACTTGAGTCCTTTTCGTTCTACAAATATCACTTCTTCTGGTCTCTGTGGCCGATAGGAGGTATCTTTTTGCATTATGGGGGCCTCTCATACATTGGAGTTGACAGCCCTAGATGCGTAGTTTCAGACTAGCAGACATCTGTCAGCTAACGAGAGGGGTCAAAAGAGGGCGGCAAAGCGAGACCAAAAAACCACAGTGCTTCAAAAAGAGAATGATTAAAAATAGAGCTATCCAACAAAAGGAACTATTTTGTTCGGGAGTTTATTTCGGTAGTTTTTTATACTCCGTTCAATATTTCCTAATAAGTTATTTAGTATTTCGCTGACTTTTGAGTCTAAGGTACCACTGTTTAGCGAAACATCTACCCTGTGGCAATTATGCCGCAGTTTTGTATGTGTAAGCAGGTAATCCGCCAGAGTGCTGCAATCTTTATTACCTTCAATATCACTTCTAATTCCATATTCGTTAATACTTCTTTAGATTATTTTATATCAGTCCGCCACAACATGTGGTATTAAAATGTCAATTATACAGGAAAATTCCCACAATACGTTACTTTGCAAGAGCGTTCCGCATCGTTTGTATTTAAACAACATATCTCATAAGTTGTATACAACTCCAATTTAAATATAATATGTTACTGTATTTAGAAAATTTTTAAACAAACGGCGTAGCAACATAATTATAAGCACCCTATCAAATTCCGGGGGAGTATGTAGCGAGGAAATGAAATCTACAGGATATCGATGTGATTGGAAAAATCTCAAGACATGCAGTAGGATATCAGAAAATGCTGTCAATATCTTTGGCAAAGCAAGGATAAATGGGATTACGTGGATCAATCTTGCGCAGCCAAGTCCTGCGGTTTATTGGGATGAAGCGTGGTACGAATATCGAATATATGCCGCCAAATATAATCTTGTGAACCTGCACTCCGTAATATATTCAGTTTCTGGTCTAGAAGACTAAACCATATACAACTTTCTGAAGCAAACCTTTGTAGCGATATTTCCGCCGATTAATAACACATAAAACGGAACTCTAAAATAATTTAGGAATTATTAATAATTAATTAATATTCAATTTAATAAATTTCCATAATTTTAAAGCCATAGGATTAAAAATTGTATCAATCGAAAGCCCTTCATAAACTGTAAATATGTTTTAAGTTTCCATAATATTGTAAAATAAACAAAGGCGTAATTGCGTGAGAAAAACTACAAGATTTAGGCAAGAATAAGAGTAGCTTCGTTTTAGACTGTCCATTATGTTTTCCGAGCGTGGGGCCATAAAAATCGAAACCACCTTTTGTACTTCGTGGGTACGAGACAAGTTTTCAAGCAAACAGACGCTATGAGGCAACGGACATTTCCTACAGTTAAGCTTTAAATTTTCAACCAGGAACCAATAAACGCAGAGAATAAGTGCGAGAACCAATAGAAACATAGGAATACGCAGTGACATGTATTAAATTTGGAGGAGGGCAGTCGTTGAGATATGGGAATGCGAGCGTGGTTTTGGGACAGTCTGCCATTATTCTCCGGTAAGGAAACACGCATCACGTCGAGTCAAAAAACGAAAAGAAAATTTACGAACTGTCGCACCACAATGCAATCATAAAGTAATGCGTGTGGATAATTATATAGAGTGTTAGATTGTCGTTGAAATTATTTTATCCAAGCTAATAAATAACTTAACACGCCGCAAGTAATGAATTCAAGTTCGCAGGAATCAAAATAACAGTGATAGAGCGCCCTAAATAATAAATAATTAGCCGGAGCAAAACGTTAGTGGACCAAAGGGTGAAAATATTCTTATATAAGAACCGTACGGGGTAGTAAAAGAACAAGAATCTTGCAGGTTTTCTGGCAGGAATACGCGTTTTAGTGAGGAAGTGAAAACGTTTTCTTCAAGAATAATATCCTAGTGTCAACCTCCCGCAACCCTACCCGGACAATAACAGTAGGGAATTTCAGACCGACTCGCCGACAGTTGACCCTGAGATGCGCGTCCATAAGTGCTTCCTGACTGATATCGGCGATCTCGAGTCCTGAAGAGTTCACCCTACAACGACGCAGAGGTAAGAGTAACACAACAAAGTAGCACACAAACGCTACACCTTGTTATATGTATATACCGCCCGTTTCTAAGAATGTACACGAATAGGTATGATTGTCAATTATAATTGTGTTCATATACTAATTTTTCAAGATTTGTTTTTAAAATGTACTGCAAGAACCTTGTGCTTCTTGAAATAATCTGTGTACAGTTACTTGCAAAAAAAATTATCGATTACCCAGATTACAGCACTGGTTGTTTCTCCATAAACTTGCCTGTTACCTAACGTTAGACTGTTCGATCGTTACGCTGCTTTGACTTACGTGAGTAACCTCTCAAAATAAAGTATATGAACAAACATCGCGGAAGCAACAAGAAAACTGCTAACTTGCTACGATTGCACATAAATAACTGACTGTGGGCTGGCCCAATTTAGGACGTGATCTTCAAAGACGGGGCAAAGGTGAGTTCTTCCTGCGTCCAAAATACTTATTACTTTTCTTTATTTATAGTCGCTTTGACTACTAGGTCATATCGCGACTTATATCCATACATTCTATACTTAACATTGATCAAATAATACAATAGTTGTAATACATTGTTTCGAACATATTTTACATTATTAAGCCTTGAGCACAGCTAGAACAGTATAACCTATTATACATTTTTATTTGATGTGTTATATTTACATCTTGTAATACAGTATGATGCCTTTCAAGTAAAAAATAAGGTTTTTGAAATGAGTAGAGTTGTTTAAAGCTAAAAATGTATCTTCAGGGATGTTGTCTTCTTCTCCATGATATAACTTCTGCATTTAGTGATGAGGTGTTCGATGGTGATACTGCAATTGCAGGTCTCGCAGTGAGGAGCATTTTCTTTGGCGAGTAAGAAGGAGTGGGTTAGGCGTGAATGGTCTATTCGTAAACGTGATATAATCAGTTGATATTTTCTTTTTAGAGTCTGCAATGGGCAGGGTTTTGTGGAGCCTTTCCTAACTATCTGGAGTTTGCTTGAGGTTTTAATGATCCAGTCTTACTTGTAGTTCAGGAGGAAGAAAATGTTGTTACTGAGGGAGGGTAACTGTCATGCTCCTTCCTACACCAGTAAGAATTTTTGCACCTAACTATATAATTTCTCGCTGATCAAGAATAGGCAGTTTTGAGTCTCAAGCCACTTTGAGTATTATTATTATTATTATATTATTATTAAGATTGTTTAAAAACCTTTTTGTTAAACATAAAGCGAACACTTATATACCTTGTGGCTTTTTCACGAATCCAGTACGTCGTTGGCAAAAAGGGAAAGACAAAAAATCGTGTGCTGCATTCACATGATCTTCTCTACTCACTTGAGACAGTCCTTTCGGTTCATAAAACTTTGTTAACGCGCATAATATAATGAGCAACCGGATATCAAAATGGATACATATTTTATAATAAATTAAATACAAAATAAATATATGTAACTGAGCAAGTGATAGATTATATAAATAATTTCTTGGGAGAAAAGAATGTTGCTCGGGCCGACACGGAGTAAATACCCAAGGAAGCGAAGTTTCGCCGCCATTGAATCTGGACTTCAAGATCTACACCCCATCACCGCTGCCTTCTCATCCACAGTCAATACATTCACCACCAGCTGCCTGCAGCGATTAGACGACACCAACTCCTCGATCAGTGGCCTGGGCGAAGTCATCGCCAGTCTGCCACCGACACCAGCACCGCAGCTCAAACAGACTACCTGGAGGAGTTTAGGCACACGATTTCAGGCCTAATGACATAGTGAAGACCCTGCACACTACGATGGCCGAGTGGACTTCTGTCCTCACCGGCCTGAAGAGTGGGCAGGAACGACTGTCCACCTACATGTCAATTGAACACGCTGTCCTCTTTCCGAATACAAGATTCGGCCACCATCGTCAAACCTCAGCGCACCTCTCGAGGGGCGCTCAACAACAATAACCAGGCTCAATGCAATAAACACTAATGAAGTTCCTTACCCAATCCCGTCAATCTCCAGGGGGGCAGTCAGGGCCCTGGCACGGTCAGGGCTGTCTCCTGGACACTTCCACACCCTCTGCCAGCTGGCAGTTACCTTCCGCTTACTATCGGGGATGCTTAGCGGAACCCCAACACCTTTCCTGACTTCTCCTATCAACATCCCTCTCCATAAATTCTCTCTCCTACACCCGTCCACTACCCCCTCCCAAAAGCCATAAAATACTCCCTCCAAGCCGAATATGCTTTCCTGAAAGACGTAAACGAAACCTTTTGTCACGAATATGTACGTGGCATCAAAAATAGGCGAAGAGCCTATTTTCGAAGAAATTTGCACGCGTATTCGCATAAATTAAGTTGCAGGGCGTGGGAACTTCTCTCCATAAAACGATAAATAGCCAATCAAGAGCAGCGGAAATATCACGTGACTGCGTATAAACCTAAAATTAAACAGGAGTGGGAGAAATAACTAACATGGCAGAAAACCAAATTCACAAGGAAGGACACTGTGAGTATGCACCAGGTGGAGTCCGGAGTACAGGTGCCTTGGGCAAAGAGAGGAACGCGCGAGCATACTTAACGATTACCGGATGATTCAGCAACTCTGTTTAATATTGCTGAAGAACACTCATCACACACACAAGATGAACACGGTGGCAAACGTGAATAAGCATAGGGAATAAAATATACGTTAAACTGTATTTACTGCAGTAGTTCGAGACTAATCCAGGAAACACCCACCCTCTGACAACCTACCAACAGGAGCACCTCCGAATGACAGCAGCGGGAAACACCCCGACATGAATCTCGAAGCTTCACATCACATCTTCCAAGATTCCTATATCAACACAGCATCCATCTCCGTAACCCGAATTATGAGGTGTTGAATATAAAGTAATTCAACGAGTACGGCAGCCTCACACTCTTCTACGAACTATTCTTTAAAATGTTATTCTTATTAATCGAGATAAACTTTCATTACACATTTACATATTCGTTGTAGGTACGATGTATTTAAAATTCCGTGCTCATGCATGACCACAACAAAACTCTTATTCTTACAGTCACGTGACTTTCTCTATCCTCTATCGTCTATTTATATATATTTTTTTCTACACTCTGTTCTTGGGAAAGCTCATTTTTCTATCCACTTCATCTTAATCGAAATAACTTTGCAGAAATAGTTTCATTTGAAGAAGTTGTATCATTTTAGGTGGCCTTCGCCCCATGTTTTATGAATCAACTTTGTATTTTAATGTTTCTTTAAATATTATATATTATATATAATTGGTTTGCCTCGGCTGCGTCAGTATTAATTTGTAAAAGTATGTATCTCTAAGCAGGGGTGATGCGGCTAAAGAATCTAGGCTTACACAAAATTATAATTTTTACTTCACTCTTATTATTAATCCCTAACACGATTAAATAACACTTCACTGATATAGAGAGCTGTGAGATTATTTATTAATTACTTGCACTGTTTAACACGTAAACTTTATAATATTCTCGCCGTAATGAATTTGATATGTGTCACACTGAATACGTACCGAGCGAATGAACTGCAAAGGTACTTTGCCATCTAGGAACCGGTTAGGAACGCTGTCATCTAGCGACTACCATCTACCGCCTGCATTTGCAAATGCCATCTACTTCAAGTCTCTGATTGGCTAATCCTACTCCAATAGAATACTTTTATTTAACTTTTAGCCTTTCTAGTTGTTGATTGGCTATTTATAAACTGTTTTTAAATATTACATTATTGTTTCCAAGAATTACTAGTAGCATTATTAAACTTTCCAATTCATTATTGTCTCAAGGTTACCTCATTATTACCTCATTGTTAGCAACTTTCAGCTTTTATTTTCACAGCTCCAACATTTTTAAATTACTTAATTCACTCACATAACGTTATTATACATGTGCACAATAATATAAACATAATACAATGACTGTTACATACATTTTATATGTTATTTATACATATATTGCTTTAAGGAGGGGTTTTATTTTTTTATATTATATAATTAGACTGAAATCATTTAAGTGTTAAAAATACTGCCTCAAATTGCACATTTTATTGATACAAGGTGCGGCGATCACCTCCTCATCCGTTGCTGTAAGGCTTACCTGGATGCTTCTCCCGTTGCTTCCAGAAGTTCTCAGTGGGTTGGTTCTCTTCAATTTATCCTCGGCTAGCCTCAGTAATTGTTCTTAAATTCTATGGGAGTATGGACTTATCCTCGGTAAAGGAAAACGTAGATCTCGGGTGGTGATATAGGAAGACATAGACTTGCTTTGTTTATGAAAAGATGACACTGCCGTTTCTTTTTATTTAATTAACACTCGTAGTATACAAAACTGGTATGGCCGCTGTAAAATACTGTCCACCGCTGTTAAACTATGGCGCGGATATGACTTGAAGTTTAAATATTCTTATTGTCGCTTTAAGAGTAGCGGATCTTAGGTGTGTTGCTAAAACTATTTGGGTTCCCTGTCTTGGCGCGATATCTCACACATCCTGCAGCATCTCTCCCTGACCACACATGACAAAAACTGTCCCGAATTTTCCCTAAACAGATCCATTTATAGTCTCAGGCTCCTGAGGCTGCTTCCTTTCCTATTGGTACATTTTTAGCGCGACTCGACGCGTCTAACTATTTCGAATAAACTTCCAGGGATTTCATTGGTCCAATTTTAATATAAATCGCGGCTTTTCCTACATTTACCGTTAAGGTTGTCTGTCTCACTCACTTGGTCACGGCGAATTATCAAATAATGGGACAAAGGCTCTACACCCTCGCTGTAGGAATAATAGCACGGCGACCGGAGAGAGGTAATAAAACTAGGTTTTCTGCCTTCGAAAGCACTATTCCTGTAGCTAAAACATTCCACCGTGGACAGTATTTTAACATAGCGCTTAAATTATTCACATTAAACCATTTATAACTCTACTAATATTAATAACCTAGATAGATACATAACGTTAAATCACCCTTCTTAAAATATACAAGCAGTATGAGAAAAAGATATTTACATAATACGATTTAACATCACTAAAAGTTAATTAATAAGTTATCTAGAATTACTGTTCTCGGGCCCGGCCTAGAGTTGCCGTTTCAAATTGCCCTGTTCTGGAAAAGAATAAATTTTTCAGCACTTGATACAATTTTCTTTTCCAGAATAATTCCTCTGATTATGGCCTTTGTAGGTTTGTTTTGTTGACAGAGACCCTTCGCTATACCTGTTTCTTCACAAGGGTTCTGCCACACCAGTGGTGTTTATATTTGGGTCATTCACTCCACATTTGTTATGGTTGATCCCCTCTCACCATTTAAAAACAGGTTTCCGAGAGACATTCTTACACAATACATTTCGCGCACACGAATAACTTGTGGTGGAGAGAAATACGCTAATACCTAAATCAAGTTCTAAAATTAAATCTATTTACATACATATTGATACATAATTATTATGCATTTATTTATTTCTTTACCTCCTTATTTATCGGGTGTATTACCTTTACTATTTGTTCATAGGGTTGCTACCTCATTTCGAGTAAACTAACCTGACTATTTTCATTACATTCTTCACCCTTCTCATTCTCTAAACATTTGTACGGTTTGAGCAACTGTTTATGGTATCTCCCTACGATCTTGGAATTCTTTATTTCTTGTAACTCAAATGTAAATCACCCTGTATGGACCTTTAAATAAATTTTCCATTCTATGATACCTTTTTTTTTATAATTAATAAAACTAATTTATATGTTTAAAGAAAACTGTCAGCATATTGCTAGCATACCAACCAATTAATAATTTACAAATATTGCTAAATATAAAAAAATAATAAATATTCTGACAATAAAAGCTGTTTCAACCTTAAGACAAACTTATTCAAGCAGAAAGAAACTGAAACATATTAATGGCAAAGGTGTTTCTTGTTCTTCTTCACTATCACTAATGAGCATTTAATACTCAAGTCTCTTTAGTAATGCAAAAAAAAATGTTCTGCACAACTGCTTACGATAATTCATTAATTCACATGTGAAAGCTCTCCTTTCCAGGCACTGTAGAGTCAGGATCAATGATATTATGTCTTTCTTTTCTTTTTTTTTTTTTTTTTTTAATTTGAATGCTGGATTTTTTTTTTATACCCATACTAATTCTCCAAGTTCGATCAACCCTTTCTTTCGCTTCCTTGTTTTAAATTCCTGCTTTCTTTTCTGCGCCCTTTTTAACATTCTTTCAAAAGCTTTCTTTAACGTCTCTTCTCCCGTTAGTGTTTTCGGCTCTTTAGTTTCTAGTATCTGTAGTAATTTCCCTTCAAGTGTTTCTATTAGCTTCCCCTTCATCAGCTCAACTAATTTCCCCTCTACATTCTTATCTTGTTCACTTAAGTTTCTTTCTAAGTCCTTATTCTGCTTACTTAATTTCCCTTCGAAATCCTTTTTCTGTTCACTCAATTTTCTTTCTAAGTCCTTACTCTGCTCATTTACGATTCTTTCTAAGTCCTTACTCTGCTCGTTTGATTTCCCTTCTACATTCTTATCTTGTTCCCTTACGATTCTTTCTAAGTCCATATTATGCTCATTTGATTTCCCTTCTACATTCTTATCTTGTTCACTTACGATTCTTTCTAAGTCTTTACTCTGCCCTTCTACATTCTTATCTTGTTCACTTACGATTCTTTCTAAGTCTTTACTCTGCTCATTTGCGATTCTTTCTAAGTCCTTATTATGCTCATTTGATTTCCCTTCTAGATTCTTATCTGGTTCACTTACGATTCTTTCTAAGTCATTACTCTGCTTACTTACGACTCTTTCTAAGTCCTTATTATGCTCATTTGATTCACCTTCTACATTCTTATCTTGTCCACTTACGATTCTTTCTAAGCCCTTACTCTGCTTACTTACGATTCTTTCTACGTCCTTATTATGCCCATTTGATTCCCCTTCTACATTCTTATCTAGTTGACTTCCGATTCTTTCTACGTTCTTACTATATTCACTTAAGATCTTACCCCGTTCATCTATTATGCTTTCTAACTTTTTACTATGTTCATTGAAGATCTTACCCCGTTCATCTATTATTGCGCTCAACTGTTGAAGCAATATTAGCAGCTGGTTTTGACCTGCGTCAATGACCTGCTTATTCGGTGATTGCCTTTCTAGCCTAACTTCTACTTCTGCTGCGCCCATATTTTCTCCATCTGTTGTTATGCTGACAATAGCCTCCCCATTCAATTCTTTCAAATCTTCCCTTGACCTACTCATGGTTCCGTTAGCCAGTTCTACCTCCCTAGTAATGACTTTACCCCCTCTCAATAACATGTGTTCACAAAACTGAGTCACTACTCTGCATGCCTTTTTGTTTGTTTTTGAATAAAAGTTCTAACCTGTATTTTTTTTTCAATGTTAACTGATGCGTTCCGGGTTCGAATCCTGGTGAAGTTCTAGAAGCGATGTTCTCAGCTGTTTTGTTGTCCCACGTAGGTAGATTAGAAGTTCGCGTTGTAATTTTGTTCTGCTGTGCCCCTTTCCTCTGAAGATTCTTCGTCTATTCGTTGTTTCCTAGTCCTCCGTTTGTGTCGTTCTTCCTTTCGAGCTCCACGTTATGGCGCCAGTTTGCGGCGATCACCTCCTCATCCGTTGCTGTAAGGCTTACCTGGATGCTTCTCCCGTTGCTTCCAGAAGTTCTCAGTGGGTTGGTTCTCTTCAATTTATCCTCGGCTAGCCTCAGTAATTGTTCTTAAATTCTATGGGAGCATGGACTTATCCTCGGTAAAGGAAAACGTAGATCTCGGGTGGTGATATAGGAAGACATAGACTTGCTTTGTTTATGAAAAGATGACACTGCCGTTTCTTTTTATTTAATTAACACTCGTAGTATACAAAACTGGTATGGCCGCTGTAAAATACTGTCCACCGCTGTTAAACTATGGCGCGGATATGACTTGAAGTTTAAATATTCTTATTGTCGCTTTAAGAGTAGCGGATCTTAGGTGTGTTGCTAAAACTATTTGGGTTCCCTGTCTTGGCGCGATATCTCACACATCCTGCAGCATCTCTCCCTGACCACACATGACAAAAACTGTCCCGAATTTTCCCTAAACAGATCCATTTATAGTCTCAGGCTCCTGAGGCTGCTTCCTTTCCTATTGGTACATTTTTAGCGCGACTCGACGCGTCTAACTATTTCGAATAAACTTCCAGGGATTTCATTGGTCCAATTTTAATATAAATCGCGGCTTTTCCTACATTTACCGTTAAGGTTGTCTGTCTCACTCACTTGGTCACGGCGAATTATCAAATAATGGGACAAAGGCTCTACACCCTCGCTGTAGGAATAATAGCACGGCGACCGGAGAGAGGTAATAAAACTAGGTTTTCTGCCTTCGAAAGCACTATTCCTGTAGCTAAAACATTCCACCGTGGACAGTATTTTAACATAGCGCTTAAATTATTCACATTAAACCATTTATAACTCTACTAATATTAATAACCTAGATAGATACATAACGTTAAATCACCCTTCTTAAAATATACAAGCAGTATGAGAAAAAGATATTTACATAATACGATTTAACATCACTAAAAGTTAATTAATAAGTTATCTAGAATTACTGTTCTCGGGCCCGGCCTAGAGTTGCCGTTTCAAAGGGGGATAAGAGAAAACAAATCGATGGTATGATGTTTTAAAACTAGACCCAAGTACGCATTATTAATGCCTTCAACCAGTTGATTATCAATACCATGCAGAAATCTTTTCCTGAATTTCTACATATGTAACATGTAGTTTAATGCATTGTCATGATTAGGCTTCGGACACGGTTGCTGTTTCGTTGCACTTCGACTAGAAAACAGTTACGCGCGCACAGGGTTTCACTGAGACGTTCCGCTCCCCAAGCACTGCCAGTCATCCACTCTAAGTAAACTATCAGTACATATACAGCCTGTTCTGAAGTTACGAAGTTCGGCCGTTGATAGTTGACAAAACATGTGGAAACAAACCAGTAACAAAAGTGTCTTACTTGTAAATAAATATGAACGCGAGTATTTTGATGTAAGAGGGAAAAATATATTTTGTAAAGTATGCTTGATTAAAATCAAAGGAGTGAGAAGGCTTTCTATTGCAAGACGCTGTAAATCTAAAAAATACTCACAAAATATTCCGTTGCTTCCTGGAAATGGCAGGCTGAGAATATCTTATCCACATCAGAAACCACGAACTCGTGTAGCCATACCGAAGCTTACTGGGATTCGTCTGACATGATGGTAAGCACAAATACCCCATTTAATAAGCTGCAAAATTCTGCTTTTAAAACGTTTATGGAGAAATTTACAGCTATGAAATTTCCTTGTGAGTCTACTTTACGCACATTTTATTTGTCTTTGTCATAGATAGCAATACCAGAGTTCTTGAACCTTCTCATTAATTTGACACATCACTTTACAGAAGCAGGCAAATGTTCTGCTGCTGAAATAGCACAGCAGAAACTGGAGTGTTTTAGATAAAAAAATTGGATATGCAATTATGTGCCGTGTTAGGAATTAATAATAATATTATTAATGTTAAGAATAACATTATTCTAAATAAATAAAATGCATGCATTTCCCAGAGGTGTGTGACGTTCGTCAGTTTCGTTTTGCACGAGTAACATCATGTGATGTGGAACGGAGCTTTTCAATGTATAAACATTTTTGAGTTTGAGAAGAGGTTTTGCTTTTGTTACATTCAGAAAATATATTGTAATCCATTGTAATAGCTCTCCAGGCATGTAAATCACGCATAAAACTGGTTATATCATCTACCACAGTTCAGATTTATTATTTTGTTCATCTTATTTATACTTTGTAGTTAAAGCTAAAGTTTACTACAGAACTGTATACTTACTTCTGTGCCCACCTATACCTATGGCGTACACAGTACTCAGCACAGCACAAACTCAGTAGCGCACGAGACTACTGCCTCTCTCCTGTCCGCTCGCTTGTAAACAAAGTAGCAGTATAATAGAAGTTAACTTAACCTAAATTCATGTCCGAAGTAGTCATGACTGAATGTAGGTACACTCGTTTCCATTTATGCCGAAACCGCAGCTTTGGGAGGCATTCTATTGGCCTTCACAGGTGGCGTATGTATAGCAAGGAGGGGTATCTGTGTGTATCTGTTTACATTTTTGCGTCCTGTTTTACGTGCACAATTCTAGATTATTCACATATGAATATATAACTTTGAGCGATAGCTCTATTCATCATCACTTATAAAAAACATATTTAAATTATGTAACTAAATAAAACCCTTCAATATCTCCACGGGAAAAAAATAGTGCCACCATAATGTAAAAGTGAAATACATTATAAGTTTTATTCTCAAAGAGGACACATTTACTATACATTATTATAATAATTATCCAATACCTAATTTGGACACCTAGGCACTGCATCACTTAGGTGCTGAAAGAAATCTGGCTCTGCACGTTAAAGTTCCCACTTTCATGGCAGTGTTCCTAGAGGACAAGAGTGATTCAGTGCCTGGGAGGCTAAATCAGGTAGTGGACAAATATGGAGATTGGAATAGATTATTAAAATAATGTCTTGTAAATTAGTAAATGAGTAAAAAGCATACTTTGCGTTAGTTTTACATTATATTGTCATTAAAAATACTTTTTCAGGGAGAAATTGTGCAATACGATGTTTTATTTGATTGTATATTTAGCTTTGATAGATGATTCCAATAGTGTCTAATAAATGTGTCCTCTTTGAGAGTAAAAAGTATAATGTATTTCAATTTTATATTATGTTGCCATTAAAATATTCTTCACGGAGATATTGTGCAAAGCAGTGTTTTATTTAGTTATACATATATTTAAACATAGCTATTATAAGTGATTACGACTAAACCTATTGCTCAAAGTTATATATTTATATGTAAATGATCTAGAATTGTGCGCTAAAACAGGATGCTATTGTATGCGCGAAAAGGTAAACAGATACACACACCTCCTGCTTGCTATACATACGCCACCTGTGAAGACCAGTAGAATGCCTCCAAAGCTGCGGTGACGGCATAAATAGAGGCGAGCTTATCTATAGAATTCTATCAAGGAACCTGATAACACCAAAATAGATAACATGCCATCAGCCAGAAGATCATTTAGAAAATACTACGAAATACTACGTGATCAAAAGTATCCGGACACCCGGCTGAAAATGACGTACAAGTTCGTGGTGCCTTCCATCGGTAATGCTGGAAGTCAATATGGTGTTGGCCCACCCTTAGACTTGATTACAGCGTTCACTCTCGCAGGCATACTTTCACTCAGGTGCTGGAAGGTTTCTTGGGGAATGGCAGCCTATTCTTCACGGAGTGCGGAACTGAGGAGGTAGGTCGGTGAGGCCTGGCACGAAGTCGGCGTTCCAAAACATCCCAAAGGCGTTTTATAGGATTCAAGTCAGGACTCTGTGTAGGCCAGTCCATTACAGAGATGTTATTGTCGTCTAACCACTCCGCCATAGCCCGTGCAGTAGGAACAGGTGCTCGATCGTGTTGAAAGATGCAATCGCCATCCCCGAATTGCTCTTCAACAGTGGGAAGCAAGAACATGCTTAAAATATCAACGTAGGTCTGCGCTGTGATCATGCCACGCAAAACAACAAGGGATGCAAGCCCCCTCCAGGAAAAACACGACCACACCAATACACCACCACCTCCGAGTTGGCACTACACACGCTGGCAGGTGACGTTCATCGAGCATTTGCCATACCCACATCCTGCCATCGGATCGCCACATTGTGTACCGTGATTCGTCACTCCACACAACGTTTTGCCATTGTTCAATCGTGTAATGTTGACGCTCTTTATACCTAGCGAGGCGTCGTTTGGCATTTTCCTGCGTGATGTGTGGCTTGTGAGCAGCCGCTCGACCATGGAATCCAAGGTTTCTCACCTCACGCCTAACAGTCATAGTACTGGGAGTGGATCCTGCAGTTTGGAATTCCTGTGTGATGATCTGGATAGATGTCTGCCTTGTACTCTTTACGACACACTTCAAATGTCGACGGTCTCTGTCAGTCAACAGACGAGGTTGGCCTGTACGATTTTGTGCTGTACATGTCCCTTCACGTTTTCACTTCACTATCACATCAGAAACAGTGGACCTAGAGATGTTTAGGAGTTTGGAAATCTCGCGTACAGACTTCTGACACAAGTGACATCCAATCACCTGATCACGTTCGAAGTCCGTGAGTTCCACGGAGCGTCCCATTCTGCTGTTTCACGATGTTTAATGACTACTGAGTTCGCAGATAATGCGTACCAGGCAGTAGGTGGCAGCACAATGCACCTAAGATGAAAGACGTATGTTTGTGGGGTGTCCGGATATTTTTGATCACATAGTGTAGCATAAAATTCTACTGCCTACAGGATCTCTTTGCCTGCTAACATAGTGCCGCTGTTCTCATTGGGTTGAAACGTTTTGTGTACCATTTGAACGCAATTTACTCACCCGTTTCAAGCCGGAATCGGTACATCGGTATTTAAATAAAGAGACTCCCAAAGCATTGATACTTTTAAGTAAACCGCTGTAGCACCTAGTTGAACTAATTGTTTTAAGAAAATTTTTAAACACGTTAATTTGGTTGAATAATTCAGATAAACTTTCAATCCACGTTTTCACATTGTGTTATACGATACAATAGGGAAAGCGATGAACAGATTTTTAAAGCGCAATGTGACTGGCCCTGAAATTCCATGCTCTTTGCATGACCACGAGAAAAAAAACGAATGACTTCCCCTTTGAGAAAAGTATAAATGTTTGAAAATTCAAAGCAATAACAAAGAATATCTCGAAAATAGTTACATAAATTATGTTCTTTAATGAGATCTACAATTTTTGTGTAGTAAGATAATACCTATCTCTTACAGTTTGACAATTATACAATCATTTAGAATGCAAAGGACTTCACAAGCTTTTCCCACAAAATTCACAATAAACACTTTTACATTCATCATGCAAAGGTGTTTTAATCAAAATCGTTTGACCACTTCTGAGAAAATAATAAATAACGAAACTTTTTCCACGTAAAGAGTAGTTTGGAGTGAGGGATTTTCTTGAAAATCGTCATGTCTTATAAAATGACACTAATACTACCACCACCAATAATAATAATAATCTCGTGGCACTACAGACAATGATGGGCCTTGACCTGCTAACCCAACTCACGCCCACCTCGCATCCTCCAGCCAGAACATTGGCCTCTGTAGACGGGATCGCTGCCTAAAGGCAGCTCCTCGCTTTCCCCGCGATGTTGAGTGGGCACCGGTCCAATACCCGGGACTGAAAATCTGCACCCCAATGGATGGGATCGAACCCGGACTCATTCCGTAGCCATAAACGCTCTACCCACAGCACAGGGCGCACATCCTTGGAAGATGCTGAACTTAAATACCATTACCAAGGGTGGCTTTTGAATTATGGTACTCGGAGACATACACCCTTACACAAGGACCTTTTTCTAAATAGTCTTTTTTTATTCAGGGAGTCCCAAAATATACATTTCCGATGAAATCTGTTTCAGTTTTTGGGTGGAATGCAATACTTCCTCTACCTACTATAGGTAAGCAGTACATAAAGTAAACAGGATAATAATCCTAAATATTTAGATGGTGCGGTACTTTCAACAGATCCATTGTATTTGGAACCAATGTGTATTACGCGGGGGGTTTACAATAGGTTCCTTCTTAATCCACTTTCTACTTTGAGCAGCCTTTTATGCACTAAGGATGATTTCACTGCCGCAATGCGCGAGAGTATTTGGCAGAAGAAGCAACGCTCAAGAAAGGAGAAGGAAAAAACACATTAAATCTCTCACACAGGTGCGGTTTGAATTCTGAACATTTTTGCTTACTCTCCATTTCCCACATTGAATATGCCAAATAAAATCCGACTTTCACTAACACGGGAGTTATTTATATCCAATACACTTTAAATCTGCTCCGACACGGACCCCGGGAAAAATGAGATACGTAAATAATAAATGAGAGGCTGTCAATGTTGAATCCGAAATGCCTAGGCTTTAAGGTTATCAGCCAAAAACTGCTTTCATTTGTTATTAGGCGTACACAACAACTTGAAAAACCGATCGGGTGTTAAGCATAAGCAGCGTTTAGTTTTCGCCCTTCGTGGTGAAATGCTTACCATAACAGCCTCCAGTTCCCAATATTGTCAGTCCAATCCCTCAGGAGGCTCTGAAAATCCGTAACATGCTTCCTTCAGAAGGGAGTAAAGTGTAGATCTCATGTGATGTTTACATTCCCTGCTAGTTATCCATGATGAGCATCCAAATATTCGATATGGATATCATTGAAAATACATTGAGGTCCCTGAACCCATGTGTGTATGTATCCACATGTCTGAACAGCACTCAAAAACGAAAAATGCCAGAATGCCAAACTAGGTGTTTAAGCTCAGCATCGTCCAAGAATGCGACCGGAGATTATCAAGAAAATTCCCCACTCAAAACTACCCTTTACATGGAAATAATTTCTTTATTTTTCATTTTCTCAAAAATAGCTCTTAGGATTTCGACTAAAGTATCACATATTATATATTTGCATAACAAATAAAACGTATATCTTAAATGTTCTGGGAATAGCCTGTGAAGTCCCATTCATCCTGAATGGATTTTGTATAACTTATAAACCGCAAGAGATAAAGCAAAAAATTGCTGCACAAAATATGTAGATCTTGCTAAAAACACGCCGTTTATTTCAAACAAAATGTTTTGTGACGTTACCAATTTCCAAGATATTCTTTATTATTGGCTGGAATTGTCAAATATGCTTTTTACAACTGCTAAGTCACTATTCGTTTTTTCCTCGTGAACATGCAAACAGAACGGAATTCAACGCAATCATATAGCGATCCAGTTTGAAGGGTTTTGAATATCACTTTAAGCTACATTATTCTCCTTTTTTTTGAATCAATAAAGCGTATCGCCCCTAGCAGTGTCTAAAAGGCGTTGGGCTAATCACTCATCACTGTTAGCACTATTGGCAGACAACAGAAATTTGGGCGATTGCAGAAAACCTCGCTAGAAGTTCCTATATGACCTAGAGTGATAGGTTTGGTATTGGTGTGAAGCAGTGTTCACTTCGATATTCCCAAGTTTTCTCTGCTAAACCGCTGTCCTGCTTAATTAGGTAGTATTTGAAAAGCGTCATCTAAGATGAAACAACATCCCATGTTAGAGCTTTGATAGTTTGATACCAAGCATCGCACCGTTTTGAATATACAGGGTGATTTATGAAGAACTGACACATTTCTTTCTTTAATTATTCTGTTCGAAATTCACTCAATGCCCCAATTTTAGCACCAAATTAAGTTGAATGTTCTGGGGTTTAGATTGCCTGTCACTAGATGCGCAGATGTTCATGTTTTGTTCGTAATTGTTAGTTTTATTGTCGGCAACTGTTTTTGAGATTTTGTTCTAGCAATGTGAAAATCGAGTACATATTAAATGAACGGCTCGTCCGTGTAAAGCAATATTTGATCACAGCTACTCAAAGGGCTTACCAGAGAGAATTTGGTGTTCGGAAACCTCCCCAAAGAAACACAATACTGGGACTGGTAAACAAATTGGAAACAACTGATCTCTGGTGAGTGAAAAAGGCAAAACTATTTCATTTAGGCTTCCCACGGTTGTTGTTTACGTAAGAGTACGACTGGATCAGTCACCCAAAACATCATTAAGACGTTTGTCACAGGAGACTGGGTACAGCTACTCAATGTGTCAGAGAGCTGTGAAAAGTGCAGGCCTAAAACCCTATAGGATTACGGTTGTCCATCAGTTGCAGGAACCAGATAAGGATAGACGACTGAATTGCTGTCGTTGGTTTAAGGCGTTCATTGTGCAAAATCCTGCCATTTTGTCCAACACATGGTTCACAGATGAAGCATGGCTCCATTTATCCGGCTATGTGAATTCAAATAACTCACACTTTGGGCTAGCGAAAATCCACATGTTACTCATGAAGCATCTATGCATCCGGTTAAAATCGGAGTTTGGTGCGCAATATCTGCACAGAGAATAGTGGGAGCAATGGTTTTTTTTATTTTTTTAAACAATGTGAACACTGCAGAGTACCGAGTACGGATTTTTATGGAGTTTGCTAAGCAACTAGACGATGTAGAGCTGACTCAAGGATATTTTCAGCAGGACGGCGCTACATACCATACATCAAATGAATCCATGACACTAATTGCAAGTTTCTGTGACGACCGGATGATTTCCAAGAACCTGTGGCCACCGAGATCTCCGGATTTGACATCGCCGGACTTGTTTCTATGGGGTTACTTAAAAGACAGGGTTTATGCCACACGTCCCCAGACATTGGGCGAGCTGAAGCACATCATTACACAGGAGATTCAAGCTATTGACAACAGAGTCCTCCAACGAGTGGCTAGTAACATGGAACGACGTGTTGAGTTGTGCCTTATGCAGAATGGAGGACAGTTTGAACATTTGCTATAGAGGTAAATAGTCTCCCAAAATTCCTCTGCATTTCAGGTATAATCAGTTGTCGCTAGCATAACTCGTTTTAAAAAATTAAACAAATAAATGTGTCAATTCTTGATAAATCACCCTGTAGTTGTATTTCAATAAACTTTTGTTACCAGACCGCGAGATTACAAGTCTAGTCATAGCAATATTACATTTTGATGTGCTGATTTACAAACTTTACAGCGGTCTGCATATACATTGTTTCGTATAATAACCATCTAGCAATCCTGTAATTGCTATGCATGTTTAAAATTGCTGCGTACTTTACTTTTTGTTGACATATGAAACGGCTTTGATGCAGATCATTTTATCTCTTACTGAGTTAACTCTTATCCTTATTAAACACGAGTCATAATCACCCTAAATAAAAGTGTAACGTTTGTGCTTTGAAGCACAAGCACGTAAAAATTGCCTTCCACAGGTCCCTCTTATGTTAACGACGCAAGGGTACACGATATACGCACTATCTGTCACTGTTTGATGTGCAAAATACGCTTCCTTCATTTACGAGTTAAATGAATGGTATGAAACTCAAAGTTTAATAGTATCCCTACTGTGATGCAAGTGTTGTGCATCACTGAAGAATAAGGAAGAGTTTATAAAGATATGAAGTCCATTATTTTCAACTTCTGAGATTCTGCAATACAGTCCATCCATGTGCATTCCTGTTTTTTTCGACGATAAGTTTTCAGTAGTGTTTAACGCCTGTTCTTACTACATACCCACCACAGGCGGCGATACTGGTGCTACATGAAATTATATAATAATAATAATAATAATAATAATAATAATAATAATAATAATAATAATAATAATAATAATAAAATTGGGAAAGGAAACACTCCAGGCCTAACTTTAGGGTACCTCCCCGTATTTGCCAGTTATGGGGACTGAGAAAAACGTGGAAAAAACCAGCCAGAGAGGACGGTCCCGGCGGAATTTGAACAGCAAAATCCTTATCTTAACAGCTTTGGCCATCCGTGTCAGTTTTCATGATAGTGAGTAATAGAACTAGTACTTACATGAAAATTAAAGTAATAACTATCATCTGTTGAGCACTGTGACCCACTAGTAAGGTCACCAACAGTAACCTTGATGGCAACCAGGCGATCGATCATCCACGCTGGGTTGTTGGCCTTAAAAAGCAATAACCTACAGCTCGTACTTAGCTGCTGCATGAATTAAATCGTAAATTAACATTAAAAACAAAAGGGAAGTAAGGACTCAATTAAGACTTAAATGATAACATTCAACTATCAAATATGCTTATATTCCAGGTCTGCAATAATAAGTATATCAAAAGTTAAAGGATTTAATATAAATCATGCAAATACGAGCAGTAAAGTAGGCAAAACACAAAGGAAGATTAAAACGCAGGAAATCCGACATTCCACCATTACAGCATGAAGAGAAGAGGATCAAAACACATTATCGTTTAAAAAAGTTGTATTAAGATATTAGATGTTTTAATGCTAAATTAGCAAATTAAGGGAAGTTTGATTCAAACTAATCTGAGATTCTGATTTCCGTGATGTTCACAACAAGAATCGACTACAACCCTAATTTCTAAAACATCGTCATTGTGCAACCGCTTTATTCATATAATTGTTCTCAAGATTTACAACTGGTCCAATCGTGCGTTTCGAAATAAACTTGGAATAAACATGCGGTAGACTTTAAATAACATAGAGCGAAAGAACTGAAAATTAATGTAAAATAATTTTTAATAACATTCCTGCACATTTTTTTACAAAAACGGAAATAAAAAATCTAAGCTAAGAGGCAACACTTCACGAAACCATTTGCTTTTGCCGAAATTATTTACAGCCTTACTTTTATGTTGGTTACTGTTTCATGATGAATTAATCTTCAGCTTTGTGTAGTTACTTCTATTGTATCTCATTATTATGCTAATATCCCTTGAGATACAGCTGTACTGATGCTCTTAGCATGCAATGTCAGTGAGATAATGCTTACTTATTGAGGACGTTAACTCCCAAGTTCCTTTCTTCTTGAAGCATCAATTTTTAATTTCTTCCATTAAGACTTTTCCTTATTGGCATTTCCAGCTTAAAAGGCTGAATCATATTTAAATGACTCGGTGATATAGTTGGTACTCTAGCCATGGATATTATCGCGCGGGATGGCTTAGGCGGTCCATTGGGTTTTTCTGGTTTTCCTCTGGTCGCCTAGGTGAATGCTGCGGTGTGTATTCTATGACAATTTCTCTTTCTCTTATTTCCTGTCACTTCATCTTTTTCCCTTTCATCTTTCAGGCAGTGTCTCCGGGCTCCGTAGTGTAGATAGCATGGTTGATGCGTCTTGGAAAAATTTCTCCCTTACAACGACAAGGGGCGTTGGCCTGCCTGCAAGGGCCGCTTCGTCGCCCTCTCGGGACTCTTCGCCTCTACTGGCGAGAGCGGGTGTTTCGTGCCGGAAATGATAGGAACTTCTGTGTGTCTCTGTGATCCCGTCTGCCTGCGGACCTCCTGCTGCTTCTTCACTTCATCCCTGCCTCCCGGCTGCTATAGCCACAATAGCTCTAGTTGATCGCAGTGGCGAGGTGTCCCCCTGTGGTAATTCCATGCTACATTCTACATCCTAACATGGATATTTGGCTTTTCGTCCCGACGTACTATTGATGAGCTGCCGTGTTTTCTAACGTTTAACGTCCACTTTATTTACACGTATCTACAGAGACGGTGAATGAAGTGGGTAGATTGAAGCTCAGATGAACCCGCTCTACCTACATTTGTCTTATGTGAATAAAGGAAAACTCAGGGCATTTTTTTTTTTACAGGCAGCAAACCCAACCGAAATTCAAATTTGGTCCCTCTAGGTTCGCAAGTTGACATGATACCCCATTACCGTCGTCCTCCGTGGTGTAGTGGTTACCATGCTAGCCTCTTACTTCCCGAGGTCGCGGGTTCAAACCCGGCGGAGGGCGATGGATTTTTTCGGGCTTAAAAATCCTTAGCATGGCTTCCTTTGAAAGGGAAGTAAAGCCTGTGGTCCCGTGTCGTAGATTTACGGCACGTAAAATAACCTCAAGCCTGGTAAAGAGAAAAATTACCAGTCTTTCACGCCCAATATAGAATGGAACCTAAGGACCATAACAGTAGTTCGAATCCCGGCCGTAGCATTGAATTCTCAAATTAGATTCAAGTTTCCAACCCTGACCTACACCAGCCAGTGTGAAAGACATTAGACATAATTCAAATCTCGAGTGCGGTTATTTATAAGCCTTATTTATAAGGAAATTCAAAATACGCCACAATTTCTCTACAAGTTAACTGAAATCGTCCTGCATGCTCCTGAGATATAGTATCAAATGAGAGAGGTGTAGCGGTTGTTCGGGTATCACATCACGGCCGCTCAACAACAGAACATCGCCACGGAAAACCTAAGATCGCGGTTAGAGTCTCAGCTGTGACATTTAACTTTTCGAGCAGTATTCAGCGTTTAAACCTTGTACATACGACCATATAAAAGAATAACTTAGATAATTCCTTCCCTAGTTTTCATACATGTAGGTATACAAGAGACCGTCGCCATGTGTGAACAGCTTAGCTCCAGAAACTGGACTTTTTCTGATGCACTATTCTCTAGAGCTTTTATGAGAAATGTTATCTCTCTATACATAATACAAAAAGTCATCTGTACGTCTGTGTGTGAACGTACTGGTCTCTTGTATTTGCTCTTCTGGAACAGCTTTTCTGTCTATATGACAACCGTGAGCAAGAGGAATATCGTGATTGTCGACGCAGTCGTGAATTTCACTGCCCCTTACAGGCATTTTCTGTTACCTTGCACATTAATGATCCTTTATATTATCGACGTTTGTCTAAAGCTGCTCCATGATTTATAATAGAGTTGAATCGACAAAACTGTCACACATATCCAAACTTTTATTTTATTAAAAGCTATATTGCATCTGTAAGGAAAAAATCTGATGTGTTAAATTCACATGACTTTGTCTATCCAATATAATTTATTCGTGTATAGCTCCTACAAACTATTCTTACGCAAGCTTATTTTTCTATCTGCTTCATCTTGATCCAGATAACTATAGTTTATAGTTTCATACACATTTCGTTGTACTACAAGGGAGATAGAGGAAGCCAAGAGTCAGGTGTTTAAAACGGCGCGCTGTGGTTTTAAAATTTCATAGTCTATCCATGACATCGCAAGAAACAAGCAAATAGCAACACGACTTTAAAAAATACAAAGTATTCAGCAATTTAAAAAAATTGAACGGGTCTATCGGAAGTAGCTGATGCCACAAAAAGTGTCATTTTAAATAAACTGTGTGTTTTAAAGAGATCTACATTTTTTGGGTTTAGCATTTTTTGTTTGTCTCCAACGTTTACCAGTTATACAAAATTATACAAAATGCCTTTTGACTTCAGAGGCTACTTCCAGAAAATTCAAGATATACATTTTATTTGGCATGTCTATATCTATTGTATGTGAATCAAAATCGTTATAGACAGTTTTTAAAAAATAAATTCCGAAAAAGCATCCGTAAAGGGTAATTTGGGATGGGGAATTTCTTTTAAAATCTTCGTTTCGCATCTTTAGAACATAATGACCTCAAATACCAAGTTTCATATTTAGCGACTTATTATTTTTTTTTGGACTTATGTTGTTCACACACACACACACACACACACACACACACAAACATTCACTCGCACGCACATGGACGTTTTTCTAAAGATGCTATTTTTGGATCCAGAGTGTCTCAAAACGTGTACTTCCGGTCAAATCTAGGTATAAGATTTTTGGATGGAGTACAGTACTTCCTCTTCTTACTAAGATAAGTGTCTAGTAGAGAAATAAAAATAAACTAAAGTAAATTCGAAAAGCTATTCACAAAACAGATGAACTAATTAGATGATATCTAGAAATACAGGAGTTAATAGACATAAGGAAAAGGCCTTATGAAAGAAGACAATACAACACAAAAAGGAATAAAAAGGACTGAGGTAGGAAACATGAATACTGGTGCCGGAAATACGGTGAAGTTTTCACAAAATAAACAACGCAGTCTTAAAGAGAAGCAAAGTTATTCAAGCAGCAGAATATAAACACGTCTCTCCATAAGAAAGAGACCAAGAACTTCAGAAATATTGCTACATTTTATGGCTCAAAGGAGTAACAAATAGATCATAAAAATGTAACTCCTGAATGCTCACAGCTTCTCATGGCTTTTGTATATGTGATTGGTAGCTACATTGTATAGACACATGTGAATTACCTAAATGTTGTATATTTGTTTTACTGCAATTAAACGAAACAAACCGTTTTAAAAATTTAGCCCTCCTATACAACAAGGTCACATTTCTGCTAATAATAATAATAATAATAATAATAATAATAATAATAATAAAATAAATAGAACACTTACCTACAATTTTTCCTAACATAAAATTCAGCAGTTTCAGAGAGAGAAGTAAAGAAAAACTGCAACTGCAACGTACTACCCCATAAGCTCAATCTATGGAATATGGTTCCTCATTTTAAGATGAGGTAACAATCAAAATGGCATCTTCTTAAGTTTTAATTCAAAATTTCTGAAACTTTGGCACTTGCTCGAATGTATATACAGACCCTATTTTGAATCTTCCCTTTAAATGGTGTTGCACTAACTAAAATTGTTTTATTAATGGCTTTATTAATAGAAATGCTACTTTGACAAAAGATTCTAAAAAAGAAACAAACAAACCTATAACATTTTTCTCATTAAAGGCTTTAAAAATTCCCTTACATTTTTAAATGCTGACAAAAAAGTACAAAGCTTCATTTCAAAATATTTTCTAAATTAATAACGTAAATCAAATGTTTAAAATATATTGTGACAGATATACCAAGAGTATATAAAGATGTGTATGTCATTTTTACTTTCTCTACTAAGTACTTACAGTAAGTAGAGGAAGTATTGTATTCTGCATAAAAATTCAATGCCGAGAATTCAGCGGAAATACATGTTTTGAGGAACTCTAAACCCAAAAACGCATTTTAGCTAAAGGTCCGTGCGCGTGCCTATGTGTGAATAGCATAAGTCAAAAACTTGCTATTCCAAAGAAGCAATACGAAGATTTTCAAGATAATCCTTAACCCTATATATGAACCCAATCCTTTATATGAAAAATATTTCGTTACTGTTTTATTTTCTGAAAAACACCTCTGTCGATTTTGATTAAAATACCATATGGATAAGACATTTTCATGACAAGTAAAATGTATATTTGAATTTTCTGGGGATAACCTCATCATTCTGAACGAATTTTGTATAATTGGTAAACTATAAGAGGTAGACAAAACCTTACGGAACAGAAAATGTAGATCTCGTTAAAGCACGCAACTTATATCAAATACAATTTTTGTGTCGTTAACCATTTTCAAGATATTCTTTGTTATTGGTTTGAATTTTAAAATAGATATACTTTTCTCAAGAGGAAAATCACTATTCCTTTGTTTGTTTCTGTCTATCTCGTGCCATGCAAAGCCATCGCATAGCGACTCGATCTTTAAAGATTTGACTATCGCTTAAGCCATTTGTATTTCCCTAATGCCCTTGTACCTGAAATGAAATATGGAATAAAATCATTTCTGCAAAAAAACATTATCTCGATTAGCACAAAGTACGTAGAATAAGCTTTTGTAAGAGTAGTTTGTTGAGGAATGTGTACGGAAAGTAATGTGAATGTATCACATACGATTTTTTACATTAGAATTGTTGAGCAAGTTTGAAGTAAATAAATTTACACATTCTCTCATAATATAATTTCAAAGGAAGCAACCTAACGAAAATTTGAGAAAACAGAAACCGAAATAAACTTGCCTATTACTGGGTTATATAGGTAAAATTTCTAAGTACCATATTTGCAACCTGAAGCAGTAGGAGGAAAAAATATGAAGCTTTTTAAAGAAACGTTGTAAAATTATATTTATAATAAAAAATCACATCAAACTCTTCCTAAAAGTTGCGCATTTTTCAGTGATTCCTTGTTTCTATTAATTTCTAATACGATAATTCCAATTTCTCTCTGAAACGTTTTGAGTATATATGTACCCTTATAAAGGTTTGCCAGATTTTTGAATTCCGATTTGTTTTGGTTGACGTATATGTGTTCTAATTTCTTATTTTAATTTTCAAGCTTTGTATAGCATTATTATTTACAATGAAACCGTTGGGACTAAATGGCCATCAGATTAATTTTTTTAAACCAGCTTTTTGAACTTGCGAAAAAGAAGTTTTGAGAAAAAAATTAATTTCTTAAAAGATAATTTCCATGGCTGAGCCTTTATATTTGGCAAAGGTTAAAAAATTCTATGAAGATCCTAGAATGAATCAAATGCACTAACTAAATTTCGAATGTTCGTCAGATGTTGGCCAGATGCTTACTTTTCCCCCTTAAATAAGTATGGCTTCCCAAAGCATTGCCCTTGTGTATAATCAAACTTATAATCAACTTCAGTTAATATATAAAATAGCTATTTAGTTTAAAATTAACAAATAATCCATTAAGATTTTTAAAATACCAATGAACCGATTTCATCTAATTTTAAAATCGTTTAATTTTATTTCTTCAGGCACAAATATTAGCTGATTCGGTTTATATCGCATGTATTGTTGATGCATCGAGCTTTAAAGCCTTATAATCTAAAAAGTTCCCGGTACTGTAATTCAAAAGAACATTCTATGAACCAGTGGTCGCCAATTACTTGCAACTGAGTGTTGCCTGTAATACAACCAACCTAGAGACGAAATCAATATTTGGTATTTATTGTCCTTAAACCACTATATTGCGAGCTTACCATACCTATACGCACCTCAGCTGATATTATGAAATGCACCTATAAAAATTCTGATGTCAGTTTTATACGACTTTCTCTGCTATAATTTATTTTCATATAGCTTCTACAAATTGTTCCTATTCAAGCTTATTACTTCTCTACCACGTAACTAATAGGTACCAAGAAAACAATTCGATATCAGATTTCACCGGAAAGATAAACCTCTTACAGTTTACCAAAAAAAGCGTTTTTAGAAAAGGGTCCGTGTATGTGTGTGTGTGTGTGTGTGTGTGTGTCTATGTTTTTGGACAGCATAACTCAAAAACGAAAAGTCGAATCAATATCAAACATATTTAAGTTCAGTATCTTCCAAAGACGCGATACGAAAATGTTCAAGAAAATACCCCCTCCATAAAACACCCCTTCTCAGCTACCCTTTACATGGATCATTTTTAAAAAATTATATTTTATAAAAAATGGCTAACGATTTTGATTAAAATACCATATATTAAATATTTTTACATGAGAAATAAAACGTATATCTTAAATTTTCTGGGAACAGCCTATGAAGTCCTCCACATTTGGAAGGAATTTTGTATAATCTTCTATAACTGGTGTACGTTAAGCGATATACGAAAACGTATACACAAAAAAATGTATCTCTCTTTAAAACATAACTTTTTGAAAAAAACTTTGTCATATCAGCCATTTGTGAATACCCATTATTAATGGTTCGAATTGTTCATTACTTTGCCATTACTTAACTTACATACTTAAAGTCCTGTCAACATTCAGTTGTTTCTAGCGATTCCATTGAAACAGTATGGCATTTTAAAGCCAGCGTATAGCGTCCAGTTCTTAAACGTTTCACTTTCGCTGTTCCCTTTGTATCTATAGCGAAATGTGTAATGTAGCTATTTCTGCAAAGGTTTATTCGGATTAAAATGAATTAAATATAAAAATAAGCTTTAGTAAACTAGTTTGTATACCCACTATTAAACAATAGAGAGTAAAGAAAGCAATGTGAATGTATTACCGCAGTTTTTTTCATCTGTTTCACGTTAATCAAGATAAACATTTGCTGATTTAGTTTCATTACACATTTCCTTGTAGGTGCAAGAGGGACAGAGGAAAGCAGATCGATAGTCAGGTGTTTAAAGTGTCTTACTCTTTAAAATTCCAGTCTCTTTCCATGACATCGCGAGAAACAAGAGAATAGCTACGGACTTCAAACAAACTATAAAATACAGAACAATTGAAATCAATATTAACCGATATCCGGAAATGGCTGATGCCACAAAAAAGTTACTTGAAATAGGTTGTGGATTTTAAATAGATCAGCATCTTTTGTATAGTTGCTTTTGTCTATCTCTTAACGTCTATCAGTTATACAAAATTACACAAAATTCCTTTTGAATGATGTGGACTTCATAGGCTATTCCCAAAAAATTCAAGATACATTGTATTTGCCATGTAAATATCTTGAATACGTAGTATTTTAATCAAAATCGTCACATTTTGAGAACATCAAACATTTGGAAAAATCTTCCATGTAAAGGGTAGTTTGGGGTGAGGGATTATCTAGAAAACCTTCGTGTCGATCTTTGGAAGTCACAGAACCTTGGTATTTATTCGACCTTTCCGTTTTGAGTTATACAGTTTACAGACGGACAGACAGACGGACACACACGGAATTTTTTATTAAAGCTTTTTTTATTCTGGCGGTTTCAGAAGATGTTTTTCCAGTGAATGTTTGGTTCTAATGCAATATATCCTCTACCTAAATGGTACATGATTGAGTAAGAACTAAAATTCATTTTTCTTTGAATGACTTTAAATTGTTTTGTGTGTCCAGAACATAAAACAAATGGGACATACAAAATATTTATCGGTTATATCAAAACGTTTTTGAGATAGTTTAATTATAATTTCTCACATTTCTGTACTAATAGTTTTATATTTAAGACGATGTTACTAGAGGATGGCCAACTGTAGGTAAACTCAAAACGAGTAGTTTATACATTGCAGAAGTTAAGTAGAATTATTATTATTTTAAAATTTCGACAAATAAAACAAAAGCAGTTACCTTCCAAGGTAAATTTATTACTGGAACCAAAATTGTAGTAAATTATTCTTTATTAGAGCATGACACTAGTTTTAAATATTTAGGAACACATACCAGCTATAAATATGAAAATTACTTTAATAATGAACTATCCATGTTTCTGCAGATATGAGACACAATAAACAGAAATAAAAAAAATGTGATGTTACATTCACATGGCTTTCTCTACCTTCTATCGCTAATTACTAAGTATAGAAATTATTCTTACGAACCTTTATTTTTCTATTTCATTTTAACCGAGATAAACCTTACCAGAAATAACTGTATTACGCATTTTGATATAGATACAAAAGGAAAGGGATGGAAAATGTTTTAGAACCAGTCGGTATACGCTGGGCTTAAAATGCCTTGTTCTATGCGTGTAATCACGACAAATAACTGAACATCGAAAGGACTTGAAAAGAATAACAAAATATTAAAGAATTCGAACCATTCATAGCGGATATCTCGGAAATTACTGATGCCACAAAAAATTGTTTGAAATAAATTGTATTTCTTAAAGAGATCTGCAGTTTTTGGGTAGTAGTTTTTGTCTATCGCTTAACGTTTTACCATTTATACAACATTATACAAAATTTCTTCCGAATGAAGTATACTTCACAGGCTATTCCAGAAAATTCAAGATATACATTTTATTTGTAAAGTAAATATCTTTAATATATGGTATTTCAATCAAAATCAATACAGCCATTTTTTTATAAATCAAAAATTTCGAAAATGTTTATGTAAAGGGTAGCTGGGGTGGGGGAATTTTCTCGAAAACCTAATGCCGCATCTTTGGAAGGTACTGAACCTAAATACCAAGTTTGGTATTTATCCGTCTTTTCGTTGTTGAGTTATACTGTTCACACACAAACATACACGTACCCTAACTTTTTCTAAAAATGATTTTTTTATTCAAGGGCCTCAAAATATGTATTTCCCGTGAAATATAGGTATTGAATTTTTGGGTGAAATGCAATACCTTCTCCACTTACCACTATGTACGTGGTAGAGAAACTAAAGCCAGAAAATAACCTCGAAGTTTTACAAGGTAATGGCGGTACCTGCCTTACTATGTAGATCTGAAACATGGATATTAACTATAGCTGAAAAAAAGAAGATACAGACTGCCGAATTGCAGTTCCTAACTCAAACGAAAAAAGAGAAGAGTTAGAGATAGCTTCTCTAGAAGAAAAAATTGCAAATTACAGAAATGACTGTAGACAGCATATTGACGGAATGTCACCAGAGAGGATTCCAAGAAAAGTATTTTACTATAAGCCCAAAGAAAGAAGACATTCGGGAAAACCAAGGAAACGATAGTCATTTTGAAGTCGGAATAGTCATCCTTTCCTAGTCTCTGAAGTGCAGAACAAGAAGATTTATATGCTAACACAAAATGTCCCATGTGCCAAACGGTCCATTATCTGTTCCTTAACGTTATTTTGAACTTAAGAAACCATTATACAGATACTAGTTTTAAGGGCTTATTAGAAAAAGCTGTATTATTATTATTGAAAGTTTTAATTTTAGCAACACAAGCATATATTTTCGGAATTTCACAGCAAGTTTAGCTCATTAATATCCGAAATGCTTCCTAAAAATGTCAAGCTGTTAACTAAACACTATATTTGAACAGAAAACTATTCTGAGAAAAATAGACTTAGTCGAGCACTGTGTTTTATCTCAACGACTATGTAAGCAGGAGAACACAATCTGTAAGTCTAAAAGAAAAAATATGATTTAATCATTTTTTTTCGAATTTCACCGATGCATTGCAGTAGCATCGACTTCCCTAAGTTAGAGCTATATTCTAAAGATATGATTCACTTCAGTGCCCTAGATTATTGTTTTACTCCACTATTTGGAATACAGTACCAATTATATTCCTCCAAAATGTTAACCAAATGCTAAATTTGGTAGTTTCGTAACGTTGTCTTTTCAATTTTATGTATAATTTTGCATTCATTTTAAAATGTTTTAAGTGATTTTTAACTTTTTAAAAATAGTTACGTCTCGCATCTTCGATATTGTTCGTTGAATTAACAGATGCAAAGCTTGAAATAATAAAATTGTCAACCTTCTATATTTACTGTTTTTTGTTACACTGGGACATTAATTTATATATCCGGAAAAAATGCAATTGAACATAAACTTAATAATAAGCCTTGAAAATTTGTTTACAAAGCATTTTTAAGTATTTAATCGCATTGCAGCTTTAGAACTCCTTAACAAAATTAGCAGGAAAATCAAAATATCCAATATGATATCAAAATCTAAAAACGTAAAAGGATCATAAAACTCGCCATTTTGATCCCCCTTAAACCCCACTGATGAGACATTTCAATGAACGTTATGTTCTGCTGTGGGTGTGTACAGTACTCGATTGTCAATAAGCAGCTAAAATCACATTAATGCTTTTGTAAAAACATTCCTTTAAAAAGTATAACTTAAGCCCACAATTTTCTATGGTCATAAACAGCTTTTCAGCTACCACCATCTTCCAAAAATAACGGATAAAATGAGAATACAGATAAACTTGACACTATTTCGGAGCCTAAATTGCCTGATGTTCATTTTTCTCACTACGAGAGAGCCTTACCCAGTCTGGCTTATAGCATTGCTATTCAACATTCCTTATAGCTATGATAAAATCAGTAGGATAGCTTTTCTCGAATAGCATATTAAACATCCCAAAGTTTATTACCTATCAGTCAAGGAACTTCGAACGCACAGAGTAGCTTTTAACAAGCGTTTGGTAATCAATATAAAATATTCGATTGGGCAATACATACGAAAACAGAATATACCAATTTTCTTGTAACTAGCAAGAGTTTAAAATAAAAAGTAAAAACCAATAATTAATGTTAAACTGGAAATAAGATCAGAAATAAAGAGGGATTAAAGTTGAAGTCCTCTAGAAATCAACGAAATAATGAAAATTAGATCAAGAGACTGTGGTGCCTAACAGACACGCTATGAGAAATTGATTCCATTTTTAAGGTATGAAATTTTTAGGTAAATGTAAAATTTAAATTTTAGTGATTTTGAATACCCGAGTGGAATCAAATTTGCATTGAAACCACCCAAATATGGCGTATGTTCCCTTTCAAAATACTAGCAATAGTTTTAATAACTTCAAGGGAAATCATCTAAGAGCTGAGGTGAAAAATCATAACGAGCATTTTGTGGCTATTTGTTACGTTTGTTTCTCATAATCTCACTAGCTCTTTATTATAGAGATTTTACATATTTAAGGTCACACGCAGCCATTTAATTACTTTTACGCAATGCACTGAAATTCATCTTCGAAATTTAAACCTATTTAACTATTTAACACCTTTATGTATTTAAAATGCTTATATTATCAAAATGTTTTATCAGTTCTAAATTTTCAGAAGAACTTCATAAATCGCGCACTAAGAAAACCATTCGCGCCAGTTTGTTCGTTTTTTGAAATTTTTCTTGATATAATTCCAGGGATTTGCTGCAAAATGTCGATAAATGCACACTAGTTTTAATATTCAATACGGTTACGACGAGCAAAATAAATCGCGAGACAGTTGTTTTGTACTGAAATAATTATCATTCAGTACATGTACTTTGTTCAACATGATTTATTACTTCTGATCCTTCGTTGGTAACCTCTTTGGTAAATTATTTCTGCAACTAATTCTATCTCAATCTTTGAAATCTTCAAACATTGGCTTTAGAAATCAAGTTATTTTGTTAATGTGGTTTAAATACAGATAGAATCTACACATGAAGATAACCTGAAAGGTGGAGTTAATGCGGGAGCTTTATCTTTCATTCTAAAACAATTGCATTTGCTATTATTAGAAACATTAATGAAATTCACACAAATCGTCGACATAAAATGCTAATGTTTCATAATATGCCTATTTAAGTTGTTTTATCCATAACAGCTGCACCGATTTATTCTAACACCAAGAAGTTTCAAGTGTATTATAAAATAACAATAATAGTTTAAAAACAATTTTATACTTCCATGCACTTAGCATTATCAAAAGTTAAGCTTTATTTTATTTTATTTTCGTTTTGGATGCAGCATTGGGCTGGGTATGGATGCCGCCCTTACCTGAAGAGTGTCTTCGTGTAAGAATGGGCGCTGTGAAGGCGACGGCGGAGAAAGCGGTAGCAGCGAGATATACCGACCGACGGCTACAGACGGCAGCATCCAACTGAAGGAGCAGCCGTCTCGCACTGAACAATTCGAGCGGCTGCTGTGTGCGCCGGCGCACCATCGTGTTGCGTGTCTCAGCATTGTTACACAATCGGCACTGCCCATTCCTTTGGTTTAAACACTTGTCGCGTTTAATCGCAAACAGCTGTGGTCGCTCTCCTCTGCCTCAATATTTGGGTTCTTAGATACTCGTCTTGAATCAGATCCTAAGACTGGAGAATCTTAAACTTATCTTTAAGTTTGCAGATCTTAAAATATTCAACAATATCGTTGAATATGATTGGAAAATAATTAAGATGTATACTCATTAAAATTACGCTATTTTACAACTTTCTTTCAAGTTTTGTAATATTTCCATTTAGTTATTTGTTTATTTTTAATATATTTTTATTGTCTGTTGCTTATATATTGATTTGGTTGCATAGCAAAGTTACGTCTTTAAATTAATATATGCCATTATTTCCTTTTATTACGTAAATTATTTCTGTATGATTTTACGGAATGCTAAAGTGCTAAATCTGTTTTAAAATTAGTATTGAATAACTTGGAATAATGAAATTCTGTTGCCAAAGTAGTGTCATCCAAAGTAAGGTGCCCCTTTCTTCTTAAGATAATTAACTGCTTTGATTATGTAGGAGAAATTAATATGCGCATGAACTATGTATTACTTTACCTTATCAATGTATACATCCGAATTGGAAATGCTTTCAGAACATAAAACCCTTATAGGTTGTTAAGTCTTATTTTACAACAATGAAGTTTTAGGGTCACATAAAAACTCAATCTTTTCTCATGTCTGGCTCCGGGAAGTGCATTAGCTTCAGCACAAATAGGATTGGGTTATCCTACCAGAGACACGCATCCATTGCCTGCAGAGCTGCAACCATCATTACAGCGAGCGATGAGCTGGGTGTCTCTCGAATGACGCGATTGACAGTCCGCCGCTCCCTCCACGGGTTGCATGAATTCGTTCGTGCAGTATCGGCAAACCGGCACGCCGTTTCTCCCCTACATAATGCTAATGATGCGCAACAATATGAATGTGTTGTGCTTACTTTTCGTTATAAAATTTGTTCGAAATGAGGCCCTATCCGTCTTAAATTATTATCGTTACTCACGATAAAAGCTGCAACTGTTCGTATGTCATAATAGACCCACATGAAAACAAAAGAATCTCATAAGATGCTCTATGATTGCCGCATGACAGTTCAATCTGGGAAACGTTAAGGCTATAACAACGAATATTTCGAGAAGTGCTAATGCTACAGTAAACTTGTATAATTAAATGAACACCTTATTTTTCATGAGTATGTTGTATCTATCTCTTACGGTTTACCAGTTAAAGTGTACAGGACTCTGCAGGGTGTTGCTAGAAAATTAGATACGCATGTTTTTCTTTTTGATACCGTTCTTACATATATATGGCATCACAGGCGATGATCACTGATGATACACGAACTGGAATGATTATTGGGAAAGGAAATTTGGGAATAAAACATTCTAGGCCTAAGTTTACGGTACCTCCCCCGCATGTACCAGTTGTGAAGAAGACTGAGGAAAAAACCTTAGTCAGGGAGGATGGTCCTGGTTGTATCTGAACTGCGGATCTCCCACTTACGAGTCCGTGCTTTAACAAGCTAGCCACGCGTGTCTGTAAATGTGCATTTTATTAGTCATGCGAGCATTTTAAGTATGTGATAATTTTAATCATCTTTTTTAGAGTTGTTTTTAAAAAAATAACGACAAATTCTCCATGTAACGGATATTTGGAAAAGGGTATTCTTGAAAATCTTTGTGTTGTATCCTTGAAAGTGGCTGAACTTAAAGCGCCAAGTTTGGTAGTTATCCCACTTCTCATTTTTGGGTTATGTTGTTCACACACACGAATAAAGACCTCTTCCTACCATACGTAAGCAAAGGCGTTAAACGTAAAAAGAAACTATTACGAGGGCGTCCAGTAAGTCAGTTTCCCTGTTTTATAAAAAAGCATTACACACAGTTAATCATGTTGAATTAATTTTATTTATATTGTACAATCCTTCTGTTACTTTTCTACATAGTCAAGATGTTTTCCAAGTATTTTTGTGAAAGTGACACAAGTTTTTCTAAGCCATTGTTGTACCAGGTCAGATCCTGTGCTCGCAACAGGCTGTTCATTGATTTGAATTCCTCATCGGTGTTAAAATTGCTTACCTTTGAGTTGGAGGAACTTATAAAAATCACTTGGGGGCAAGCTCCGGAGGATACGAGAAAACTTCCAAGTTGAATCTTGACCCAGGCGGAGCTCAGAAGATTCAACTGGGAAGTTTTCTCGCATCCTCCATATTCACCAGATCTTTTCCCAAGTGATTTTCACATGTTCCCCTGACTCAAAGGTGATCATGGAGGTAAGCACTTTAACACCGTGACGAATATCAATCAGAAGTGAACCAGAAGTCCGGTCCTGTGCTCGTAACTAGCTGTTCACTTCTGATTCAACTTCGTCATGGTGTTAAAGTGCTTACCTCCATGATGGCCTTTGAGTCAGGAGAACATGTGAAAATCATTAATCAATTTTGAAGATTGAGAAGCTAGTAGCAGTGATGTGTCATAATTTACAATAAAGAGAGTTGGAGATAATTACACTACATCACTAAAATTTTAAAATCATTTGGGAAAACATCTGGTGAATATGGAGGATGCGATAAAACTTCCCAGTTGAATCTTCTGAGCTCCGCCTGTGTCAAGATTCAACTTGGAAGTTTTCTCGTATCCTCTCTATTCACCGGAGCTTGCCCCAAGTGATTTTTAGATGTTCCTCCAACTCAAAGGTAAGTACTTTTAACACCGATGATGAAGTCAAATCACTGAACAGCTGCTTGCGAGCACATGACTTGACCTGGTACAACACTGGCTTGGAAAAACTTGTGATACGTCCCCAAAAATGCTTGGAAAATCATGTTGACTATATAGAAAAGTAACAGAAGAATTGTACAATATAAATAAAATTAATTCAACATGATCAATTGTGTGTAATGTTTTTTATAGAATAGGGAAACTTACTTATTGGACGACCCTCGTATGTGACACTGGAACATTTTTCATATTAATTTGGTAATAACTGTTACGGTCAATGGTTGATGAAAGAATACATTTTATGTAGATCAGAAATACCTGTATTATTTTAACATAGTTAATATTTGCAATATAACACCCAGAACATTTTACACGTACTTGTTTCCAGCCGGATATTTTCACATCTCAATTGCACGTTAACCTTGCCAGAAGCTCGCATCCCACAGTGACGGGGATATCTCGTAAATCACTCTATTACGCATGAATGTCACATCAAATGCAACACGCCCAGCATGTGACATGAGAGCGCTCTCGGTCAGCATATGGATGTAACTATCTTGGGAATTTGTGTGCCGAATATGAAGTATCACCACTCCTAGAGAACGACTGGTGAAAGGAAAAATGTATCGATCTCCTGTCAACCGCCTCTACAGAATTTTAAATAGGGGTTTATTGGAACGTTATAAACACCTGTAGCTTTATTAAATATTAAATGTGTGGAAACAAGAGTGACAAGCAGTTCTCAGGATCTCTGAAAGGTTCATTTTAACGCATCCCTTGTTAAATATTCATATTAGGTTTGGGATCGAGTCGATGTCACTATGCAAGCGGTGCTAGTGCATTATGGTAAATCCATTTGATTGACATTACATTTGAAGAACGCCTACTTTGTAGGAGGCATACAGTGAACAAACTAATAGCGGAACCCCCATTCATTTAATTCATCCTATGTACATGTCGTTAATTTAAAACTATTGTACTTTATTGCTCTTTTCTCCAGAGTTCTTAATGAACTACTGAAATGCTTAACTTCTGTTTACAGAAATAAACAAATCCACGTACAACTCTGCTTTTAAGTTTCTTATTTCTGCTCCTCTAATACTTACATTATGCTGATAGTGCATTAAAAGCGCTCAGCCACGTATGAGTATAACAGTAATTATTTTTGAATTAATTGTTCTTTCACACAAACCGTGTGTTGGACAAGGTTTGAAAGGTAGAATCCGACGACTGAAAAATTCAATGCCATAGTAGGGATTTGAACCACGCATCTTCCGGTCTCCATTCCGGTTGCTCTAATCACTGAGCTACCATGGCAACATGCCGGTACGACCTTAAATTCCCCAACAGATTTGCATTTTACCAGGTAAATCACAAGGAGGTTTCAAATTGTGTTGAGATAACTTACCTCAATGGCAACTTACAATGCTGTAAGTAGTTTAAGTCCCGCGCTTCATAGTTTCGACCACTATTAGGTCAATTAATGGAATTATTTGGGGAATTCAATGTATCGGCATGTTGTCATGATAGCTTAGTGGTTAGAGCAACCGGGCGGAGACCAGGAGATCCGTGGTTCAAATCCCGGCTATGGCTTTGCATTTTTCAATCGTCAGATTCTATCTTTCCAGTAACTATTTTGTTTATTAACTGTTCTGTGCGGCTGACATCTCCTTTCTTCTACGGAAAGCATTAACATCCTCGAGAATTAAAACTGCAGGCCTTCTTAGGGGATTAAAAGTCAAAGTTAATATTGATATATTAAAACAATAAGTATTCCTCCCTCAACAATATAAATAAAATCACATAATTCCAACAATCCAAGGCGGTGATGTGTGGGACTCGCATTCGAGAGGTCCCGGGTTCGATTCCCAGCGACCGCTCCCTCTGAACCATGGATTTTTCGTGGTTTCTCCGAGGTGGGCAGGCGAATGCTGGGGTAGTTTCTTCTCTAACCCGATTTCATTCCGTTTCCTTCTCATCTTTCAGGTGTGCTTCTAGATATCGTGATGTATGGTGGTGCCGGGCAGATGGCGCCGATACATGCTCAATGGAAAAGAGGATTCTCCGAAGACACTAGAAGATGGCTTGATAGGTGGGTCGTTCATCACTCTCTCTCGACGACTCCAGTAGTGGGACGGGTCTGCGGGCTTGGAAATGCCACGGACTTTTTGTGGTTCCTTCACCTCCCCTTCCTCCTGGAAAGTAGTAGCCGCATTAGATCTGTACAGGTCGTCCTCTGGGGGTAGTGGTTACCATGCTAGACTCTAGTCCCCGGGGTCGCGGGTTCAAACCGGGCCGAGGGCAATGGATATTTTCGGTCGTAAAAGTAAAGCCTGCTATCCCCTGTCGTAGATTTACGGCACGTAAAAGAACCTCAAGGTTGATAAAGAGGCCTCTGAGCAAAATTACCGGCTTTAACGCCCAATATAGAATGGGATGCTAAGGGCCATAGCAGTTAAAGAGCTCCATAAATAAATATAACAATAAAAAAGTATCCTTACAGGTTGCAGCGTGCGAGGGGACCCTCTCCGTTGAATTACCTCTACCTGTACCTCCAACAATCCAGTACTATAAGCTAATGGTACTAAAACAAGCGTTTCCTTTTCTTTACATTTTAAATTGTTTTTGCAACCCACTTCGTAGTTTATTAACAGTTTACACTATAGTTACTGTAAAAATTAATTTTCTTTCTCAGCCGTACATTCATTTTTAGGCTTAACTCCATAGCAGCACTATTGAGAATATCAGTTTTATTATGCTTATCTGTCGTAAACAGATCTGTAGCTGCCATTATAGATTAGTGTGCGTGTGCGTGTGCGTGTGCGTGTGCGTGTGCGCGCAATAGAGTAATTTAAAAGGTATTACGGAATAAATAACTGAAATTTTGTTAGCCTTTTTCGTTTCAAGCATAGTATCAAATTATTTAAAAATGTATGAGAAAGACTTTTGCATTTTGGGGGTTTGGAATTACCATCAAAATTCAGAAACTCTTAGAAAATGAAATGTACTAAAATGTTCAATTATTCCGTTTAAAGCCAACATGCATAAAAGAGCTGCGTCATCTAAAATACAAGATCTCGGAAGGGAAATCCCATTTGACTGTATGTGACCTAAACATAAATCTGACTCGTTATGCAAACGGCTTAAACCGTAAATAAGAGAAATGTTTCTTAAATGGGTAAATATGACGGAATACTCTTTCGGGTATAAAAACTCCCGGAAATGTGTGTTCACTCTCATTCTTCATCTCTTGTTTTTTGGTCAGCCGAAGAGAGGAAAGTCCACGCCATGTCTCGAAGGTAGGAACACAGCTTATCTAAGAGTATGCTCTTAATTTCTTGAAATCCCGAGCCTTGGTCCACGACAAATCGAAGTTAAGGGGTATTAATTGTGGATTATAAAAATGAATGGTTAAAAAAAACCCGATAATTTCACTAACATAAGAGACGACGACGTAGCCCTCTGCGAACTTCTGACGTCGTCTCCAATATCTGCCGATGAATCTACTGCCAGCTACAACTCTTTCTCTTAAGAATATGCGTAGGTGGGGTGAGGATAGACAACACCAGTTAAAGCGACCGAGAAATTTAATGTAAGCTGATACCGTTGGTTTTGAAGCAAGTTGCCGACCGTTTGAGGATGAAGAATTCTGATTCTTATCTTAATATTAGCACGAGAAACTGTAACTATTGAATTATTATACCTGCTAGCTCTGAAGCATCAAATTTACGGTTTAAAATAACTATTTCCTTAACAACACTGAGAAGCCTAAGTTGCCGGCCGTGAATCGCTGAAATGTTATACGGCGATTACTCTTCGACTACCGCCAAATATGAGAGAGCCGTTTGCAGTCCTTAGGCGTTAAGACTGAGTAGCGCACAAGACTGTAAATCCGTAAGGCTGTACATAAAAGAAAATATAATTTTAGAAATGCAAGCACTTTTATTAATCTAAGTCCTGCCTACTTTACAAAGTTCCTATGTTATACGCAGAGCTAGGACAAATACCCTTTGTCTTACAATGTGTGCACGCAGCGACTTTGTATCGACAGTGCGGCGAGGGGAAGGGGATGCCACAGGTAACCTGGAACTATAAACAGAAGCGTCAGGGATAGAACATAAACACAGAGCTCCCAGATAGCAATTCTACTGTACCAGTAACGCAAGCAAAGTATACAGACCGTCGAATGTGCAGCCCTGGGTCCGTGTATTCAGTAGGACGTCACGTGTACTTGGTGAGGTGTTAGTTATGTCGATTCCTTGCTAATGGATATTTGTCCTCGCTGTCAAATCCTTCGCGTCTGTAACACAACCTTTTCCCCTTTCTAATTTTCAGAACTGGTCTGCGCGAACTTTCAGACACCTCTTAGATTTCTTAACGTACTGAATTATAGTACCTAAACCTTGAGCTAAGGATTTCTTGTTGACCGAGTTCGCAGGAACCTAATTGGCTTAGCTACTTGACTTCTACCTAATTGCTTTTCAACGTGTAATTTGCCTGGTAATGACTTCCCTATTCCCTTACAAAATGGTAACCATTTCTTCGTCCATTATGCATTGATTTAATACATGGAAGTTATTTATTGCAATTATTTACCTATCTCTGTATCATATATTTATAAAAATATTAATCATACCAGTTAATAATTCCGGTATCAGACGTGTTTATAAAGTTTAAGAGTTGTTGGAGACAAGAGTTTTCATAAGTAATTCCTCTATAATGCTAGGAAGTAATATCACAAAGACAGTTATTTTTTGTTCTTCTTAGACTAAAAATGTTGTATTTCATTAAGAGACTTCATAACAAAATTACGGGGAAATACTTGTTAAGCTTTTCTCCATAAATGTGATGAACGGTACAGTACTTAATCCGATTGAAAATCTATCTCTTAGATATTTGTTAAGCTTAGAGTGTACTCATTTTTTCTCGAGATCATCAACTGTTATAGCACTGTACAAGTCTTTTCGGGCACTTATAATTTCTCTTTTGCTTTTCAAGGTTCTTGCTTATTAAAAGTGCAACATATAACGCCCAGTACCGGTGAATGCAACAGTTCTAACCTTTATAATTCATAATTTACTTACAGACAAACCACTGCATTTATAAAGATATAAATATTATAAAGATCGGAGCAGAAAAACTTGCCACGTGTTAGAAATTATTAGAATAAATAATTCATATGTGGAGTCATGAAAGTGGAGAAGGAAGAATGGAGCAAGCTGGGTTAGAAGTGAAGCACCTGCCTTGATTGATTCAGTGAATAATATCCAGACACGGCTACTTTTGTGTGACAATCGCAATTTCATTTTGAGACATTATAATAGAAGGGGGCCCTTAACTAAAAAGTCTGATGGGTTACACTCACATGACTTTCTCTACTCTTGTACAAACTATTTTTACAAACGCTTATTTTCCATATGCTTCATGTTAATCGAGATGTTAATCTTATTACCAATTTTCTTGTAGTGCAAGGGGAATATGGTAGGTTATAAGCGATAGTCAAATCTTTTAACCTGTGGTTGCTATGTGGCGCATTCCATTCTCTTTGCATGTCCAGGACATAAAAAAATTAATAACGAATTCCCATTTGAGAAAAAGTATAAGTATTGGAAAATTTAAGGGAATAACAAGCAATTACTCGAAAATGGCTCACTCAACAAAAAATGTATATGACATAAATTTTAACGCGACCTACATTTTTTGTGTAGTAAAATTTTGTTTTATCTCTTATGGTTTACCAGTTATACAAAAGTCGTTTACAATGAAGAATACTTTTGAGACATTCTCAGAAAATTCGAGATATACATTTCATTTGCCATAAAAATGTCCTAAACTTATTCAAAATATTTAGACCCATTTTTTATAAAATTAAAATTTCCGAAAAATTTTCCATGTAAAGGGTAATCTGGGGTGGGGGGATTTTCTTGAAAACCTTCGTGTCGCATCTCTGGAAGATACTGAACCTAAACACCAAGTTTGGTGTTTATCCGACTGTTCGTTTCTGAGTTATGCTGTTCACAGACACATACACACACACACGGACATGTTTCCAAAAATGCTTTTTTTTTGGATTCAGGGGGTCTCAAAACATATATTTCCGGTGAAATCTCGGTATCGAATTTTTGGGTGGAATACAATACTTCCCCTACTTACTATACGTAGTAGAGAAAGTAAAAATGTGAAACTAACTTCCAAGTATATTACCTAGACCAAATCTCCTTTTCAGATACACGTTTAACTTGCTTATTTGTTACCAAGAGTTTCTCTGAGAATTTACACAAAGAGGACTCCCAAAGGGAACTGACGTGTCGCCCACGAAGTAAAGCAGTTTTATGTTTCCTGTAGTTAGCGCAAGTGTCACTTTACGACAGGTAACGAAGGGCAGAAGGTGCAGTGTAGCGCAAGGGTGTTACAACACAGACTTTGTATCATATCAGATGCGTTTTCTAGAGAAGTGGCGCGTCCTAGAGGATCCATTTACTTTTCAGCGCGTGGCCATTTTCTTTGAGAAGTTTTTCCATCTAAATGAGCAGTCAAATGTATACAACAAAACCTCGTTTCCCCCACCGTCGCAGCTTGCTTGCGTGATAACGAGAACAATATTCTCGAGATTAGCATTCACCTGCATTCTTTCATCGATTTGCTCCTCTAGAACTGCTCAAGACTTTTCACCCACATCCAAATGATACTCCGGCGTAATATAATTTCATACGTGAAAGTGCGCTACATATTCAAAGGAGAATAGCAAAGAATATCCTAACAAGTAACACTTTCTTGTGCTGAATTAGAGCACTTCTCAGAAATACAAACGACTTTGGCCCAAAGTGATATTTAGGCTATTTCGAGCGTTAAACTTAGATCAGTCGCCCTTATGCTTGGCGCGTGAACGAAGCGTAAAAGCAGAAACCAGCGACACTAAAGACACCGAAAGACTGGCGCTATATAGCTCCAAAACGGACCTAATATTACTGTGCGCCAAAACCATTTCGATGTCTTTGCTAGCTAACTTTTGAGAAATGTTTTGTTGTATTGTTATTTTTAAATTATTTGCACCACGTTTGGCGCCAATTTGAGAAGATAGTTTGTATTGTTATTTCAACTTTTGGGGAGCCGAACTTGTAGTAGTTGCAACCGCACGTATAGTGAACAGTTTCCGGTAGCCTTCGCCCCAAATTTACTTTCAGGTGGCCTTTGCCCCAAGTTTAAAAAAATATTATTTAACTTTGTAATTTAGGTGCTTCTTTAAATACTATATATTCATGTTTGCCTCGGCTGCGTCAGTATTTGTTAAGACACGTTTCTCTTAGCAGGGTTTTGGTGCGACAAGAATGTAGGCTTACACGGATAATAATTTTACTTCACTCCTTTTATTAATACATGATATGATTTAAATAACACTTCACTGATATAGAGAGCTGTGAGATTCTTTTATCAATTACTTGCACTTTTTAACACGCAAACACCTTCGTCTCACACGAATACGTATTAAATCTCTCGAGGTTGTGTCTCGCGTCCGGTTAGGAACACTGTTTGCAGGCAACTGACTTCTAGATTTGTAAATTTTGTTATATTTCAGTTACTGATTGGCTAATTCTACTCCATAGAATACCTTCATTTAACTACAGCTTTTTCTGGTTGTTGATTGGCTATTTTATAAACTGTCACTAAAATTACATTGTTGTTACTCCAAGAATCACAAATAGTACTGTTAAACTTTCTTACTCATTATTGACTCAAGGTTACCTCATTGTTACCTCATTATTAGCAACCTTTAACTTATTATTCTCACAGCTCCTACATTATTAAATTAGGTAATATATTCACATAACATTATTACACATGGATACAATAATATAAGCATATGCAATGACTGTTGCATACATTTTACAAAATATTACATATGCATATTGCTTAAAGGCGGGCTGTTATTGAATTTACATATTATATAATTAGACTGAAATTATGTATGTGTTAAAAATACTGCCTCACTTTGAAACACGAATGAAATAATAGCTTCGAATTCATGGAGTGTTTATTGCAAAAGAAATACTTTTAATTTTATTAAATTTTAGACTATTTGAACGAGTTGGCTTCGCGGTAGCGTGAGAGGCTCGCATTCGGGTGGTCCCGGGTTCGACTGTTGTCTGCCCACTCGGACCTTGGATATTTCGTGGTTTTCAGCGATCGATATATGAATACTGGAATGCTTTCTCTTCTACTACCATTTCCTTTGCCTCATTTCCCTTTAATAGCGTTTCCTTCTCATGTTTCAGGTGTGCTTCTAGGTTTCGTGGCGTGAGGCGGTGGAGAACAGATGCCGCGTATGCTTACTCCAAGGAAAGAGTACCTATTCCCTATGGACACCAGAGGGTGCCTGGTTGCAAGGGTCGTTCATTGCCCTGTCTGGGCAGCTCAAGTAGTGGATCGGGTCTTCGAGCCAGAAATGTTACGGACTTTTCACGTCTCTATGGCCTGTAGCTCCTGTGGTTACTTTACCTCGTCCATTCCTGCTGGGGAGTGCTAACCGCAATAGACCGGTTTAGGTCGTTTACCCTAACATTTAGATGTTTTATAACATTAGTCAGGTTTAAGTATAGCGTTAAAGTTTACAAAGACAGTTATCCCAAACAACAGCTTTCAATATCTTAGGAAGAAAACCAGTCATCAAACGAGTAATTATGATTAAGTTAAAATACGTTGAATTAAATAATTACTGTCGAGGATGTGCTTATTTGTGGCAGTAATTTGTATCACAACAATGTAAATGCCAGAGTGATTGTAGTGTAAATAAGCATTATTGTATGACATTGATTTGAGATGTTTGTTACACTGCCTCACTGAAACTGAAAATAAGAGCAGGCAACAATGTAGCGAGGGGGTGAGTTGTTTATCAATTATTAGAGACAAGCAAATGACGTCAGATTGACGCGCTTTTCTTAGAAATGGCGGGAATTTCTTCCCTAGAGCATGTGTGTCCGTAATGTTGATTGGATATAAATATAGACGCTAATGTTGGCGCGTTTTATAACCAATAGCACCTCGGTTGTAATCTTTAGGCATATCGGATGAGGGAGTATAAATTATGAAGCAGAGAGATGGGTAACACACAGTCCAACAGAAACATTTGTGCATTACACGTTGCTCAGTCCAGAAGAAACATTCGCGGGTAACACGTCGCTCAGTCCAAAATATCATACCACGGGTTACACGTCGCGTAGTTCAACGGGAGCATACATCAAGTACACGTTACGCAATTCTACAGAATCTCTCGTGTCGTAAAGCTAGTTGTAAATGTGAAACACGCGAATTAATAATGTGCAGCAAATAAGTGATTATAGTGATATTAGAAAATATAACAGTTTCAGTCTGTCGTGTATCAAAATATAATGTGAAATGAATAAAGTGTGACGTAATAAAAGTGTAAAAACAAATTCTTTTATCAGTGTTATCTTTCAGTAACAACTCCTTTCCGTTTACACACCTTGTTCAAGAGATGTGCTCGACCGAGAAATAATAGCTAGCCGGAGGACAATGAACCCAACATTCAAAGTAGTAAAACAATCACAGGCGCTCAGAAATAAGATAACACGAAGTGACCGCAACAAATTGGCTCCCATACGTTGTGCAGATAAACATGAAGCATCTTCCTACAACTACAAACAAATATACCACTTCATATTATACTCGTGGAATATGTTAATTTGTGCCAGGCAGCACAGGTGCGAAATTTTCAGTGAAAGGTAGTCACCATTTTACTTCGTTTCACACAAATAGATTCTTCCCAAAGTGGGTATTGTCATGCCAGATAAATTGTCGCATTGTCGACGATATTATTGGGGTGATTTGTTATTTCTTTCGGCTTGTTGGAAGTTCCGTCTGGTATGTCACTAATCAGCTCTAGCTAGCGTGTCTAGCCAGGGTTGGAGAGGAGGGATAGAAGTTGGTGTTACTTCTTTATGTGTTTGAGCGTCACTTGTTGAGTGTGTGAGTAGGTTGCGTGTGCGAGGCATCTACCCTCAATCCTTTATTCCCTGTGTGTGATGTAGGGCCACAAATTTTTTTATTAATAAACCACAGGTAATGTGAATGATGTGAAATTTGTGTATAATTTGTTAAAAAAACCCACGCCTTCATCGGAATGTAGTCACCAATTTCCTGGTCCTCTCGCAGGTTCTGTGCTATGTTTCCCCCATGCGCGTGGGGGAACCTTTTGGCCTTCACCCCAGCATGTAAAAATGTTATGAGTGTAGGACTTCCATATAAACACACTTAATGGTTGGGAAAAGCTTATTTCCAGTGTCATTTGTTTTAGGAAGTTAAAGTCATAGATAACAAATAACGAATGCTATCTCGAGAACAAATGAATATTTAACCCCCTCGACCATGTTTGGCAACTCAGGGCCTCTTACCAAAGTCAGCATGGTATAGAGGCACATGGTATTTTTCATTTTTCAACGTTCCAGTTAATTTAATGTAAAAATTATCCGCAAGTTAATGCAAATTTTCGTCGTCCCAGGGAATCAAGAAGAAAATTCGATTTTTATGTTTGAACCACAATATTTCCAAAAATATGGTAGGTGTTTCTGGGAACCAAATTTAAAGGAAATTCATATAGGTACAGGTTATACAACGAAGGGACACACCTCGCGCACTGCGACTTACATAGATATTTTGTGGCTACCACCTCCCAGGAGGAAGAGATGAAGTGAAAGAACCACAGGAGGCTGCAGGTTCGAAGACCCGTTCCTGCTGGAGCTGCCTATAGAGGGCGATGGACGACCGGTCGACCAAGTAACTCTAATGTCCATGGGGAGAACAATTTTCTTTGAGCAAGCTCCGTGCCATCTGTCCACAACGCCATACGTCACGAAACCTAGAAGCACATGAAACATGAGAAGGAAGCGGAATGAAATGGAAATGATAGAAAAGACACCACCCGCATGCGCCTACCGACCAGAGAAAACCAAGAAGCCCAAGGTCAGAGTGGGCGGTCGACAGGAATCGAAACCGGGGCCCCCTAAATGGAGCCTCACACGTTACCAGAGCCATTTCGCTCGATAAGAAATTCATATACCAGGCGCTAAAGTATGTTTAATATGAATAAACACCAGGAATTGTTTGCACTGAACCATTTTTGTACGTGCAATATTTAAGCGATTTTACAATAATTAGTCATATTTCGAATTTTTCGGAAAATGTAACAACAAACCTTCTGAAACACAAAATGGTAAGTATTGTACCCTGTTCGTAGTTTGGGGACTCTTTTCTTCGCTAAATATTCGTGTGATGCGATTAGAAAAGGGATCTGAAGGGACATATTCCCAGAATTCAGTCAAATTGGAAGTGAGTGAACCACTTTAAATTTACCACAAAGTCCTGAGTGGTTTTGGATTCCTACTATTTTCATTTACAAGGAAGAGGAGTATATATGAATCTCAGGCTCTAAACTGCAAAATGGATTTATGAATAAATGTATGTTACTCTTTTGAGATTTGAAAGAGTTTATAGTGACAAATAGGTGCATATAGGAACTTGAGCTATCGGCAGTCATACAAAATGTCTTGAAGAGTCATTACGTAACTCACGGGCTTAGGGTTAGTCGCCAAATAATATACTTTCCTTAAGTGTGTGAGCATAAAATGCACTAATTTTTCTAACTTTTCCCGAAAAAAAATCTGCAGGAAAAGTAATTACAAGCAAGCTTATATTGGATACTGGGACATTTGGCAAGTAAATACTGAATTTGGGAGTTTTAGTTTGTGCGCTTAGTCCTGATGCTATGATAAACATACAAAACGGCAGCTGGATTTTATTTATACAGATTAACCATTTCCGAGAGAAATAGCAACTGCTTCTATGTTTCATTAGTGCACGCATCAATTTACAACAGTTTGGAAAGCCCGCATTGTTTATTTTATTTCGTTTTGCATAGCACATGCAAACTGTTTTTATATTGAACTATTTCCGAATTGGCGCAAAAAGTTCAGAACTTGAAAGAGAAGTTCCTTATAAAATAACATCCTCTATGATTTAAACTTTCCGTTGATAGTGTATGAAATCACTTTTATAATTATCAACGCTGCTTAACATGTTGTGCTATATTGTGTTTATTCAAGTTCGCTTTCTTCTCTTCCTTTTCATTATTGTACAAGCTGAGAATGAAACGTTTTCGCAAGTTTTACTTTCTCTACTGGATATAGTAAGTAGAGGAAGTATTGTATTCCACCCAAAAGTTGTATATCGAGAGTTCACCGAAAATACATGTTTTGAAGCCCCCTAAATCCAAAAAAAGCATTTTTAGAAAACATTTCGTGTATGTGTCTGTGTCTATGAACAGTATAACTCAAAAACGAAAAGTCAGATAAATACCATACTTTCATTCATTATCTGTTTACCCTCCTCTTATGTAGGACTTACACCCCCCAGGACTTACAAGCGGGTGCCTGGGGTCAGAGGCCCGTCGAGGAGCAGACACTCATGGATCAGACAGAGCATCCAGGATGGGTGATCAGCCCGATGCCTGGTATGGGATGAAGGAAGTAGATGAAACGAAATGTTGGTGAAATGGATGAAAGGAAAGGTGATGATGGAGCAGTTGGTGGAATGAATGGAGGGGGAAACCGGAGAACCCGGAGAAAACCCGCCCAAACGCCGCTTCGTCCACCACAAATCCCACATGCAGGTCCCTGGGATTGAACCCGGGCCGCCTCGGTGGGAGGCAAGCGGTCTAACCACTCGGCCACGGCGCCGCCGATAAATACCATACTTGATTTTCTCAAAAATGGCTCTAACGATTTTGATTAAAACATCATATGTTTAAAATACTGTTATGGCAAATGAAATGTATATCTTGAATTTTCTGGGAATATCCCCAAAAGTCGTCTTCATTCTGAGTGAATTTTGCATAACTGGTAAACCCTAAGAGAAGACGAACTTTTACTACACAAAAAAATGTAGATCTCGTTAAAACACACAATTTATGTAATATACCTTCTTGGGGGCGGGGGTCGAGTGAACCATTTCCGAGATATTCCTTGTTATTTGTGGAATTTTCTAATACTTATACTTTTTCTTAAATGGGAATTCGTTATTCGTCTTTTAATGTCCTGGACATGCAAAGAGAATGGGATGCTCCACATAGAACCAGCTCTTAAAAGATTTGACTATCGCATAAAGCCTATCATATTCCCCTTGCACCTACAAGAAAATTAGCAATACGATAGTTTCTGAAAATTTTTATACCGATTAACATGAAGTAGATAGAGAATAAGCGTTTGTAAAAATAGTTGTACAAGAGTAGAGAAAGTCATGCGAGTATAACACACCAGGTTTTTATTCTAAGGTCCTCTTTTTTCAAACTTCTCTTGAGTTCAGATTTGTAATAAAAGCAAAATAAATGTAGGCATTAGCCGAGTACCTTAATTATTTCTATGCACAAATAAACGATTTAGGATACAGGAGAGCATTTTCCACTGAAGTAACCGAAAACCTATACGAATAAAACTGTATAACATAATGCCCTTGTTTTAAGTTTAGCTGCGCTCTGTATTTTTAATCGTATAACATTTATAAGAGTGAAGAGCATATAATAATTCCATTACTACGATTAGTAGCTTGTTAGGAAAAGATGTTCACATTTCATGGCGAAAAGAGTTTATATGGGATGTATCAGAAGTTATGCAACGCTGTCAAGTCCTACTAAAATTTTGCGGATTTTACTTAGATACTTCTTTGCTTGTATAGTAAATGCAGGAACAGATATCACAGATCACTAACTAGGTTGGGTGGTTTATTCTTGTAAATCTGCTACACTTGACATCGTGCGTTGCGCATATTTATTGCTTATAGATATTTCTTCTTCTGATTGATCTTATATAACTCTTGGGAGAGGAAGTTAACCAATCTATGAATACCAGGGGAGTAAGAAGGAACGTAACACGCTTGCTGCATATCGATGTAAATAAGGCGAGTAGCGATAGGCCCTATGTAATGACCTTTATTTGAGGGGGAGGCAAACGAGTATTATTTGTTTGGCTGAAACGCGTTACACCAATTTCATATTTCATAGGGAATAAGCCTGGTACCGGCAGGAGGAGATTTTAAACCAGCAGAATGGGCAGCTATTACAACAATGAATTATATTAGTCTAACTTGTTTGCATCTATATTCCATAAGAAAACAGAGCTTAATCTTGCAGCGTAACAGTACTTCCTGGGCAGTAAGTAGACTCCTAGCTTTCCAGCAAGTTACTAAACTAATTTCCGTTTTAATCATTATCATACCAGTGACAGAGGATATTAACAAGGTATATTAAACAACAAACGTGCTTAACAATACAAAACTCTTGGAAAACTCGTACGAATGTGCAACAAAAGGTTGCCTCGGTTTGGGGACATTCGCACTGAAATACGGAACAAGTAACGCCTTTCTCTTGCATTACGCGACTGTCAGCCTTCCGTTTTCAAAGCACTAATATTCAGACTCCATCCCTGCAGTAGCGGCAGGTTGGCCAGCGGTTTCTCCCCTAGATTATGCTAACAATGTGGTATAGCACACTTACTTTTCGTTAAAAATTGTGTTCGAAATGATGCCCCCCTGCGAGTATACAAGCCTGAAACCTAATGGAACACTCGAAGAATTTCTGAATTTCTCAGGTCTTCTAATTGGTTGGTCATACCGAGATTTCTTACATTCGGTTTAATCTTTAACCGTTCCCCACAGATGGAGAGAAAACAGGCCAGTCAAATTATTCTGTCATCAAAAACACTTTGTAATGCAGGGTAGCGATTTTCTTGGATCCGTTTCAACACGAGCCTCTATCTCATCTAATGTTTCCTCTGTTAGAAGTGTTGGCTACTTTAGTTCAATTTGTCTAACATGGACCTAGTCTCTGAAAGGGGATACATTATACATATATAGGAATTGTACATACGAAAGGGGAACCATACATATAAGAATTCTACAGTAATACTTTAATTCACTAACATGTTAAAATATTCAACATCTAACATTTGTACAGAGCTGATTGTAAAAAACGGGCGAGCTAGCAGACTTGCAAGAAAGCATAAAGAGCGTACCTTTCACCAAGCCAACAGGCAGGGAACTGCTAACGATACGGAGAAATAGAAAGAAACAGTTAGAGAAAAGAAAGAGACGGAGATAGGAAACTGGCTCCACAACGCTACAAGTTGGCGCTTAAGCGCACGGATCTGAAACCATACATTCTCATACATATTAAAGTAACGCGGTCTGAGGGCCAATAGGAAATGTCGTTACATTTTTAAACGCAGAGGTGAGCGTCACTAGGCTCCCGTATATAAGGGCAGGCAAGGCCTCAGAGCCCTCTCTCTCTCTCTCTCTCTCTCTCTCTCTCTCTCTCTCTCTCTCTCGCTAACTGATCTTCGAGAATTCACGTCGACACGAGGTGCTACAGATGCACGTGGGTGCACAAGGGTGGGAGTGCGTGTGCAGATAGATAGGCTCCTGACTAAAATTAAAGTGGTGGTATTATAATAATGGGAAAGGCTAGCCGCCCATAATTATTCAAACTGTGAAATAAACTTCACTGATTGAGGGAAACTTAGTGTATTTTTTAACTTGCTTCACCCACTATAACCTGAGAATTAATAATTAGATATAGTTAGGAATGTAATACGCAACAACCGACGAGCACCAATAGCCGAGGAAGAAGATGCAACAGGCAACAACCCAAGGATCGACGATTTCGCGCTACAAATATCGCACAGCACCGTTTCCCGCTACAAACGTCGCCCAATGACGATTTCTCGCTATATCTCCCTAACTTCTTTACTAACAAAGTTTAAACTGTGGACCTGTTTAGGAACAGTATCACCAGGAAATTTCTGTGTAAATCAAGCTCATAATTAAATGCGACTCTGTTTGAACAAAATTTAACACACAGAATATACACTATGTTATAATCACACCATGATAACTCTAAACAGCAAACACAATCAACAGAAGCTTCATGTAACGCACCCTTAATAGGATTCATCTCTATGTTAAAATATTTAGTAACAAACTGCTGCACCCCTACTTAGACAGGGGTTGCGTTACTTTTTCTGCCATTTGGGTGCCTGAAGTGGAGGAAGCACTGTATTCCAGGAAAAGCACAAATACGGATTTTAAGACCTTTGGTTAAAAAATTGCATGTTACATTTACATAACTTTCTTTACCCTCTAACGCATATTAGTGGGTATACAAATTATTCTTACGAAGGTTTATTTTCCTATTTACTTCATTTTGATCGAGATAAACCTTTCCGAAAACAGCTGCATTACACATTTCATTATAGATAGTCAAATGGGGTCGTCCTCCGTGGTCTAGGGGTACCACGTTAGCCTCTAGTTGCCGAGGTCGCGGGTTCAAACCCGGTGAAAGGCGATGGATTTTATCGGGTGTAAAAATCCTTAACATGGTTTCCTTCGGAAGGTAAATAAAGCTGGTGGTCCCTTGTAGTAGACTTACGACACGTAAAAGAACCTCAAGCCTGTTAAAGAGACCTCTGAGCAAAATGTCTGGTCTTTCAGGCCCAATTAGAATGGGACGCTACGAACCAAAGCAGTTAAAGAACGTTCATTAAATAAATAAAAAGAAATAGCCAAATGTTTTAGAACTGGACACTATACGCTGGCCTTAAAATTCCATACTCTTCCCACGACATTGCGAGAAACAGCTGAAAATCGACAGGGCAAGTATTGAACATTTCGAATCATTAAAAGCGGATATCTCGGAAATGGCTAATACCAAAAAAACTTTATTTGAAATACATTTTGTATTTTAAATAAATCTACATTTTTTGTGTAGTAGTTTTCGTCTTTCGGTTAACATTTATCAGTTATGCAAGATTATATAGATTTCCTTCCCAATGAAGGGACTTTATAAATTATTCCCAGAAAAGTAAAGACGTACATTTTATTTGTCATCTAAGTATCTTTAATATACGGTATTTTAAACAAATTCGTTAGAGGCGTTTTTCATAAAACAACAAAATTCGTAAAATGTTCCATCTAAAGGGTAGTTTGGGGAGAGAATATTTTCTTTAAAATCTTTCTGTCGCATCTTTGGAAGGTACTAAATTAAATACCAAGCTTGTTATTTATTCGTTTTGTTTTTAAGTTATGCTATTAAAAGATACAAATGTTTTTTCTTTCTTTTTGGGGGGGATTCAGGGGGCCTCAAGACATGTATTTCCGTGAAATTTCTATATGGAATTTTTGGTTGGAATCCTCTGCCTACTATGCACGTGATAGGGAAAACAAAAATGTATTAAAGATTCGTTTGGATATATATGTGCGGAAAATAACTCAAAAATCTGATGTTTTACACTCACATGACTTTCTCTACTCTTACACAAACTACTTTTACAAACTCTTATTCTCCATCTATTTCATATTAATCGAGATAAACATTTGCAGAAACGATCTTTTGACATGCAAAGAGAATTACAGTTTACACATACCGACCAGTTCTAAAAATATTTGACTATGGCTTAAGGCCTACTATGTTCCCCTTGTTTTGTATTTCAAGGGAATATAGAAATACAGTAGCCTTTAAGCATAGACATATATCTTAATAGCTGGTTGCTATGTGCAGCACCATTAATACTCTTTGCATATCCAAGACAAAAAAAACGAATAACGAATTCTCATTTGAGAAAATAAGTATTGAAAAATTTAAGGGAATAACAAGCAATATCTCGAAAATGGTTCACTCATCAACAAAAATGTATGTGACATAAATTGTGTATTTTAACGCGATCTACATTTTTTGTGTAGTAAAAATTTGTCTATCTCTTATGGTTTACCAGTTATGCAAAAGTCGTTCACAATGAAGAATACTTTTGGAGACATTCCCAGAAAATTCAAGATATACATTTTATTTGTCATGAAAATATCTTGAACATATGATATTTTAATCAAAATCCTTAGAACCATTTTTGAAAAAATTAAAATTTTCGAAAAATGATCCATGTAAAGGGTCATTTGGAGTGTCGCATCTCTGGAAGATACTGAACCTAAACACCAAGTTTGGTGTTTATCCGACTGTTCGTTTCTGAGTTATGCTGTTCACAGAGAGAGACACAGACACGTTTCCAAAAATGCTTTTTTTTTGGATTCAGGGGTCTCAAAACATATATTTCCGGTGAAATCTCGGTATCGAATTTTTGGGTGGAATGCAATACTTCCCCTACTTACTCTACGTAGTAGAGAGTGTAAAAAGAAAAGGCAAATAAACATTAAAGTTTATATTTGGCTTATACACCGTTTAAATGTGCTAGGCGAATGATCCAATAAAGTCTCTTTCTCCATCAACAAGCCTTTACATAGGCAATTTTTCGCTACCTTATATTCATTCAAAAAATGCTTTGAAGGAGTTTATAACACCATAATATGTTTGAAGTATTAAAATCTCAAATAAAACTAATATTGTTAATTTTGTGTGAATATCGTCAGAGATTGTCTTCATTCTGATTGAAAGTTATTTAACTTTGAAACCTTATTGAAGTAAAAATGTGAAGCATTAGCTGTTTCAAAGAGTGTTATTCGTCTGAATTTCCCATGCGGTAAACTTTTGAATTATTAATTGTGTATTGCTTTGTGTCTCGTTCTTCCAAGAGCATTATAACAGAGACTTGCATATTCGACTTTTGTTTTTTTTTTTTAAGTGTCGTCCCAGCATTGTCCCGATGTCCGCGCACCGTAACATTTGTATCGAAACCATTTCTGGAGAACATATTGTGGCATATATGGCGATATTTGAGAAGAGAATCTACTGGCTACTTTATCTGTTCATGTAATGCTTATTTATTAGCTTTTTAATGTGCGTGTGTTCAGTTATCCATATGTGTTAATTTTTATCGCATATTATTGTCTTTTTATAGTAGATCTATTGTCTTGCATCACGATCGAAGTTCTTAAAATAACTACGTACAAAGAACTCGCGTGTACACAGCATTTAAAAATAAAATATTGGTTAATCCATTAAATACAAATAATCCACAGTATCATCTCGGTATACAGGAAAGGCATATAGAGTACTATCTTAAACCTGGTAAGGAACTATCTTGAGGGCACCTGCAGCCCAGAGATGACCCTCAGGACGCCGACTTTACTGCCCGCGTCCACCAGGAGATAGATCGCTATTTGCTGTTGCCTCCTGATGTAGCGGAGAATCCCCTCTCAATCATCCGCCCTAGTGAAGTCCAAGGCACACTCCGGCGCATCAACACAGAAGGCTTGCGGACAGGACGGGTTGACCCCCGCCATGCTCCGCAACCTGCCCTTCAGAGCTGTACTTTTCCTTACCAAGGTTTATAACATGTGCATCACCCTAGGACACTTTCCACGCGAGTGGAAGGTGGCCCGGATGGTGTGCATTCCGAAGCCTTGTAAGGACCCGGCTCTTCCCTCCAGTTACCGCTCCATCAGCCTTCTACCCACCCTTTCAAAAGTATTTGAGAGGCTTATACTGCACCGCCACTATAGGCCGACATTCAAGCCATCCCAACCCATCAGTTTGATTTTCGTCCTGGGCACTTGACCGCCCAGCAGCTGCTGCGAGTAGCGGAGACTGCTGCCCTGGGACGTGGAGAAGGCCTTCTCAACGACTTGGCACGAGGGCTCCTCAAAAAAATGATCCAGTTTGGTCTACACAGACAAATCATCCACATTCTACACAGTTTCCTACACCAACGCTCCTTTACAGTAGTAGCGAGGAAAACATCAACACAAAACTCATACGAGGCGGAGTCCCCGAAGGCTCTGAACTATCACCCACACTGTTTAGTCTGTACATGGCAGACTTTCCATTGCTACAGGGCGTCAATATGGCCCAGTTTGCTGCCGACGTCCTGCTATAAACTACCAACAGACACATCCTCAGAGCCTTCAACTCCAACGACACCTCCGTGTCGTTGAACTCTGGTGCAGGCAGTGGTGGATGTCCGTGAATCCGGGCAAAAGCCAAGCTCTCCTGTTCACCAAGAGACGAATCCCCGCTGCAGACAGACAAAATTTCACCTATCAGGGCCAAAGGATAGAGTGAGGGAATTCCATACGCTACTTGGTGTTACTCTAGATAAGGGCTAACCTTTCGAGAACACGTGCGTGGGACAATGAACAGGGCTAAGGGGACGGTAGCTGCCTTATACCGGTTCTAGCTTCCACTATGCCGTTTCACTTAAAGTTACGCCTTTATAAAGCCCTTATCTTACCTCTGATGCTCTATGCCTGTGAGGTTTGGGGCATGTCAGCAGATTCCTGGCTTCTCTGGTTACAGGGGATTCAGATTAGAGGACTTCGGTCCATCTATTCTGTCTGTCGTCGCTTTCCAGTCAGGCTACTACACGAGACCTCGGCCCTCCCTCACTTGGAAGATGTGATTAGACATCGGGCTCTAAAATTCACGGCAAATTTACTAATCATGAGAGCGTCCTTGTCAAATCCCTGGGGGACTGCTTACCTCAAGAACGTCAATACAGACGCTACCGAGTTCCTTGCATGGCTTGTGGGCACCTCCGGTAACGAAGGCTTTAAACCTGCCAACAGCAAAAATGCTGTCACTAAGTACTCCCCCCTCCCCATGGGAGTGGTCAATCTAAATTAAAACCAATCACAATTAAAGTAGAATAAACACCAGCGGAGCAGGGCACTGCCACTGCTCCTGAAAAGGGAGCCATTGAGGAGCCTATAACAACTTAGCGCTACCTCCCATCACACCCCCAACATCAACACCAAAACGTCACCTTACAAAAATCCATCCTACCTATGGTAAAGCCCTTCCAAGGATAGGTACATAGCAAAATTCACTACGCTCACCATGAGCCCACCAGATTGAAGTCCAAGTCCTGGTAAGGAAAAAGACGCAAGGAGTATTGACTCAAAGTCATACAGATAGATTTTAACTATAAGATAGATGAGGAAGTATTTTATTGATAGCATCGTGTTATTACGATGCAGACAAGAAACCACCTGCAATTATTTACAGTGAACATTGGAAAGGGCTTAGATCATATCTCGTTAAGAATCTTTTCAAGAATATATATATATATATATAATCTTAAATAATTAAATGAAATTTCTTCTTATTTCAATCATATAAGTGTTAAATTTGCCATCGCTTTAGATATTTTCATACCTTATAGCTGTCGAATACTTATCTCATCTAGCTCGTAGCAGAAATACATATATTTAAATGGGAGCGTTCACAATCGACGGGAAGGCTTCCCGGGCCCCGGGAACAGGAAAGCAGAGTTGTCCAACTTTTAACCTTCTCGTTCTCGTGCACGGTGTATTATATCCACATTGTGCGTATTAGACTCCTCACTCTAGATTATTCTAGGCGGCCGTGACATGACATCCGCTAGTGCTCTCTATAGTCGCAAGCTGTAAACATAAAACTGGAAGAAATTAGAGTAAATGCGCTTCCTAGCCTCACCCCGACACCCGCAAATCCAATTAGCGTTGCTTCCTCTGGTGAAAGGGTCATTTGTAGTTTGTTTATATGGAACACTAAACTGGATATTACCTCAAAAACAATGGCAAACGCTACAAAGAACAGCAAAAACCGATGGAAATTAAAAAAAATAATAAATTACTTTAATATATGCCATTAAATAAAGGAATATAAGCTTGGCACAACTGGAGAGATCGGAAATGTAATGGATATGCATTTAGATAATGTTTACTCCATCGAATTTTGACGTTGGCTAACCTGCGTTATGATGGCTGAATTGGAAGTAGGTGAAAAAAATATCATTGGTCAGTTAAAAACAAATTAAATCCCAATGCACAAAATCGAATTTCACTTTGTGAAAGTTGCTGCCCGTTCTCGTTTCCGTTCTGATTAGGTTGTGAACCAGCCTTTACTGTGTTTTTACTGTTTAACTTTACCGCAATTACACACACACACACACACACACACAAACACCTATGCCCATGGCGGGATTAGAACCCGCGACCCTCAGCTTGGTGGAGCGCCGAAGCTACACACTCCAGCAACCACGGCTACGAGGGCGGGTTCCTTCAGTGCCGTCCGAATAAACTGTATTATACATAAGCGAGAGTGCTCGTGAGTGAATCGGTCAAGTCAGTTGAGTCAGTGAGTGCCTTTCTGATCCGACATAAAGTACTGGTAACTTAATGTGTTCTGCGAGAGGGGTTGTGACTACAGGTGTGTCGTACAGTGAGTGCTGTTACTGCTAAGGATTAGAGAGACTTGTGTTCGACGTCCCAGCGAATGAAGCGGAAGGAGGAAGGGGCGTTTCATTAGGTCGATACGAGCGAGGAAAAGTGAAGTGACAGTGAAAACTGAAGTAAATCACATTAGTAAACAGAGAGTGAAAACTGAACAAAGGCACGTTCGTTAGCTTCAGTTAGCAGTAAAACAATATCATTATCTATTAGATATGCGACATAATTTATTATGATCAGCAGGAAATGTATAGAGAAAGCACATTTCAGGCAACTAACTGTAAAACAACTATGAAAATAATAACTGGTAGAGAAAGTTTGCACCAAACTGTAGGACATACACAATTTTTTTCAATTAAAAATGAACAAAACTTCGAATTTAACAAGGTACTCGTATAAGGTTAAGCTTTGACACACTAACACAAGCAAACCTTCAGTGTGTATGCAGATCACGCATCAAGCTGCTACTTCTCATATTCGCGCCGTTGAACCTAATTCTTCAAAAGTGAAGTGCCCTTTTGCACAAATTACTGCGCTTTGGAGTCGTCATGTGCTGCTCTCTCAATTAAATGGAAATTTCCTTACCGATGAAGCATGCGAAGCCCTGTGAAGCTTTCAGAAACACTTCAATTGATTACAAAGCATGACTGGTAATCGTGGAAAGATGAAAGACATCAAGAACATGCTTCATTTACTGTCAAGAGTAGAAAACTCCCTAGAAATGAAGAGACGACAGTAATAAAGGAGATAAAAGAAAGAGTAGAATTAAAATTAATCAAACTTTAAACAAAGAGTATAGATAATGTACACTGAACTTGGTATTTGACGTCAGAACCGATTCTGCATCATAATAGAAATCTGACGTGTTATATGCACATGACTTTCTCTACCCATTGTTATTTATTTTTCTCTCTTCTACAAACCTGTTATTACAAAAACATGTTTCCTGCCTACTTCATGTTAATAGGGATAAACAATTGCATAAATGGTTTCATTGCCCATCTCATTGTAGACAGAAGGAGTATACTGGAGGCTTAAGTAATAATCAAACCTTTAAAAGGTGAGTCACTTGATGTTAGCTTTGAAATTCCATAATGTTCTCAGGCCCTTCACAGAAAGTGAAAGATGTAAGCTTTATTTAATTATCTTAAAAATCTTATTTATTTAAAATCGTTAGACATGTTTAAGAAAATCAATATTAACGAAATGTTTTGCATATACGGAAGTTTGGGGTGGGGAGTTTCTTGAAAAATATACATTTTAGATCCTTGGAAAATGCTGAATTTAAATACCAACTTTGGCATTCATTAGGCTTTTCTTTTCTGAGTTATGCATTATACACACATACACACACTGCTAAATCTGTTGCTTTTTTTCTACTTAGTGAACATTTTATTCACTCAAAATATTGAATATTGTATTGAGAAAACAATATTTCCTCTACCTACTAAAGCTGGGTGGTAGAGAAAAGAAAACTGCATTGGAAGCTCTGTGTGTGATTTACAAAGTTCCCTCCTAGTTTTTAAACACTGATTCACAATAAAAATTTGTTCTTTTAATAAAAACAAATGTTTCAAACTATTTAAAAATGAAGCTTACTTTGTCCATGTCCAAGAGAAAAATGTATACGGCATTGGTGTGATTTTAGGAATATAAGTTATGAAATTCTCACTTGCTTGGTACCCATCTGTAGCATGGCTAGGCTTTAGTTGAATTTTATTCCAGTTACAAAAGAATATCTGAAAGCGACTATAATTAAATTTTAGTTACATTTTCCCAGTATTGCAACCGCCCCCCCACTCTATTCTACTGCACTCCGCTCCACTCAGTTTCCCTCTTGCAGCAGCAGGAATATTGTTGTGGCAGTAGAGTCTTGTTATAACTGTGGTATCAAGCTTTGAGGAAGACAGGTAGTGGAAGGGAAACTGTAAAAAGAGACATATAGTGAGCGGGGGCTATGTCAGTTGTATCCACGTAAACATATTTACGAAAAATCCGTACGTCAATTGCGTCTGGGTTTATAAAATATATAAACGTCAGTTGCGTCCATGGCTACCTGTTTAGGTAGGTTTAGGTTCTTCGATAAGACACAATCAAACACTATTTAGAACACTTAATGCTACGTCATACAAGCGTAAAGATCAAACTGAACATACCTAATAGTTGGAAAGGTAGAATCAGGCGACCGAAAAATTCAATACCATAGCCGGGATTTGAACCACGGATCTCCCGGTATCCGTCCGGTTGCTCTAACCACTGAGCTACCATGTCAACATGCCGGCACGACATTAAATTCCCCAAATGATTCGCATTTTTTCCGGCATGCTGTTATGGTAGCTCAGTGATTATAGTGATTATTTGATTCAAAACTTAATATCTGTTTTATACTGTTCATCCCAACACTTACCATTTTATAGAAGTTTTGAAAGAACTACAAAGCGAAACATACTTAAAACTACATACCAATAGAGCTCTGCCATTTAAACGGACAAAAAGGAAGAAGGAAGTTTTTATTCGTAAACACATTATTGCTTTAATGTCATATAACAATGTTGGATTTTATTCGGGATGTCATTCAGATTTCAACCACACAACTATAGTTAAATTTTTAGGCCAGAGTTTTAGTAATGACACTACCAAAATTTTATGGTGAAAATGGTACAAACATCATCTTTAACCCACCTGTAATGTTTCAACCATTGAAATTCTTTGTTCGTGTTTGTTTGTTTTTCGTTAAGCGTGTTCAATTTTTAGATGTTTATGCATAGCTTAATGTAATCTAACAAACTATAACAAGAATTGTGGGTTTAAATTGAAAATGTCTGAAAAATGGGAAGGGGAATATTGTTTGTGCCAGGAATTGAAAATACTGAGACTAACCAGCCAAATCTCTCATAGACGCAAATGGCGTATGATCCAAAAAATCCACAGACGTAATTGACGTTTAACAATAGACCGCGGGACGCAATCGCCGGTTACCGGAGTGAGAGTGGGGATTACCATGTGTGACCTTGACTGAACTGGCCAGAGTGACACCACTATAGCCAAATTACTTTCCCTTAATACATGTTTTGCGCTTTTTCTCATTATTCATGATTATTTTTTGGCTACCCCACTACTTGTTATACTGTTAGTGAAAAGTTAAACTCATTGTAATCACACACAATCTCGCCTACCCTTCTCACAAACTATCTTTGGTCCAGCCTCTGGAAATGGATACTTAAAAATCGCAGTGTTTGCTTGGAAAAAGTACTCCTTTATATTTGTCATGACGTGCACATTTGCGCCAGTAATTGTAACCTCTACTCTTATTGGTGCTTTTCATAGAGTTGTATGAGAGGTCAATCGTTCATTTTTCTACAGTCACGCTTCCACTGACATATCTCGAAATTCGTTTGTCTCTCTCTCTATCTTTTTCTCATATTCCTGTTGTGGTGGCTATTTGACTGTCCGCTGAATCCATCTTAGTAACTGTTTTAACTTGCTAGCACGCTTTACTGTCCAACGTCTTTTTAAATATTTTTTTTTATTTATGAACGCTCTTTAACTGCTGTGGTCCTTAGGGTCGCATTCTATGCTGGGCGTGAAAGACCGGAAATTTTGTTCAGAGGCCTCTTTCCCAGGCTTGGGGTTCTTTTACGTGCCGTAAATCTACGACACGGGACCACAGGCTTTACTTCCCTTCCGAAGGAAGCCATTATATATTTATTGTATATTTATTTTTTATTTATTTTATTTATTTATTTTTTGTGCTAGAAATCTTCTTTAGAATATGGCTATACATCAGTCCAAGTTGTTATCTTGCCATATTCTCCCATATTACTTTCTTTAATTATAACAAAGAATGATGATAATAATATAGTAATAATAGTAATAATACCAAAATTATAATCTAATAATGATAATATAATTACATAACTTAACATCACATGATAAAACTAATTCACATCTCTGTTTATTGTCCATAACCATTTCTTTTTTACTTTGGACAGGTACTCTCCTACCTTTTTACTATCCTTGTTAAAAATCTTGCTTAAGACTACTTTCCTGTCCAGGGAAGCTATTATAAGGATTTTAACGCCCGAAAAAAATACATCGCCTTCTGCCGGATTTGAGCCAGCAACCTCGGGAACTAGAGGCACTACGGAGGACGACAAAGAAAGTGTTCCTTCCTATATGCATATGATTATAATATTTTATATTAGACCATATTTACAATATTTTAATTGTTTGCATATTTTCCATTCCCTACTTATTTCGGTTTTAATACTGTATTTCCTGTGTTATTACTCTTCCTATCGTTAATTACATATATGTGATCAGTTGATCACCGTCTGTGTTAAACTAAACATATTCGTTATGGGCAGAGCCAGGTGTTTTTTGGCATCCTGAAAAATGTATAAAATGTCACATTTATAATTTCAAAATTTGGTAAAAGTTTCGTAGTAATTTTTAATGTCATGGGCAATGGCTCTCATTATCGCAGCTGCGGTGTGATGTTTTTGGAGACAACTTCAGTCGTTGTTATCGATAACACGTGCACTGCTTGCGGTTGCATTTCCGTCAGTTTATTACTGCTGTTAGTTTCCACGCGGTCAATTATTTCTCCGCTGCAGCAATTACTTCAAACACTTCAAAATGAAAGCATTTCTAACGGAATGTTCCAAAAGCTCAGGAAAACTCCGTCAACTGCCATGGATAGTCCTGCAGGTCATAATACAGAACAATAACATAGTATAAATTTTCGGATTAATGTGTCTTTCCAAAAGAATGTTTATGCCGTTGCAGCTAATATCTTCAAAACGAATATACTTCTTAAAAATTCCATTTGTTTCATTTTTATTTTAAAAAATGTTTTTGGAGAAACGATCAATTTTCGCGAAAATTCGCGATAACATATAGCCATAAATTGGTCACATTAGTTACAAATCGTGCATGTAATTCTTGCTGCATCCCTCACTTACATTCCTGTTTATCGTTAATGACAAAACAGAACAAAAACAAAGCCGGCCCTGGTTATGGGATAGATGTTCCTCATCCAGAATCTCGAACACGGGACCCCTCAGACAGCAGACATGTTCTACTGACTGAGCTATGGAACCAGTCGATGTCTTCAAGATGAAGTGACGCAAAAACGGAGTATATCCAAACAAGCTTTTGTTTATATTCCCAAGAAGTTTTTAAGTTCCCACACGCAACTAAAGTATTAACATTCGTGCACATGCAAATATACATTTCAATTATACCCTCAAAAACATTTTAGGCAAAATTGTAACTGTATAATATTAAAACTTAACATATATATATACATATATATATATATAAACAAAATCAAGACCCAGAAACCGAAACGCACCTGTCTGTGAAAAGTGGGAGAAATAGGTTGTCGAGGCTTAACAGTAAAGGTGTCAATAGAAAGATTTTTTCTTTTTTTTTCAAGTATTTCAGGCTAGTGCCTCCAACCTTAGCTAAAAAGCACACTTTACCTTAACTTAATATCGATAACACACAAAAGGAGTTATAATATTTTAAGTATTTCGCAGTGTTGTCTTCAGTCTTAAGCAACACCACATTCATGCAAGTTTAATACAAATTGGACTTACTAGTGCTGAATTATGCAGTACTATGAATATACCGTTATACCTTCTTTCCTGGTTGTGTTCACATTTACCCTGTGTGTTCTGTTTCTTGTACATAATCCACCACCACGTGGGCCCGTTACTCAACCGCGTGCAGTAATTGCATTTCTTGGCTGCCACCACCAGCTCATTTTTCTTGTGAAGGCAGTTTTATATGCAATTTTATACTCTTTAAACAGGAATTTAAAATGTTATATTTCGTAGAACATAATTTAACGGTGCCACAGTACCCAAAATTTATGAAAAAATGCAGCATAGTTTTTATATACCTACATGGTGCTTCGGCATTTCAGACAGTGTTTTGAACACCCATTAGACCCATTTGTGGCGCAAAGGAGAGTATGCAACTCCGGTGGTGTTCCTAGTAAGACTTGTAGAAAAAGATCAAAAGGACGTTTTCCTGAAAATAAAAGTTAAGCCATTCGCAAAAATTACCTAATTAAGCCAACATGTTGGTCTCATGAAACACTTTTAAACGAATTGCCACTATCTAATTTTACTTTCTCTGCCAGTTACCTGAAATGAAGTATTACATTCCACCCAAAAATTCCAATTTGAGATTTCACCGAAAACACAATTTTGAGGTCTATTGAACCCAAAACCATAAAATGTATGTGTGTGTGTGTGAGGGAAGGGGGAGGGAGAAAAGATAAATTTGTGAACGATGGTCTTACCCGGAGCCGAAGCTCCCCTCCTATAACCAGGAAAAGGCACCAACTTAGAGACATTCCTCTCTGTGGATGTTTCCATTAGGCCAATACCTGGTTTCCTAAAAAGGTCTCTCGCTTTCGCAGAGGAGTGGATATGCCACTTACACGCGTCACTACCGAAGGGAAGACTACCGATGAACCTCGGAGCGTCGACAGCGATTTAGCACGCCGTCTCCCAGCTCTCCAGGTTGGGACAGGGGCTACTGAAGCGTCTCATAAACCCGTCAAGGCATCACCGCCCAGACGTACCCAATCTCTCGCTATCGGAACACTGCCCCGTCGAGACCAACCCAATACGAACAGCTCTCCTTCGTATGGCCCAGGTATGCTGCCGACGTACTTCTGGTAACGTCAGAAATACCACGAGTGCTAGGAGTATGCAGCACTAGCACCACGGCAGCTGAAGGGGGCAGAACCTCTACCCTAAAGAAAGAGAGAGACAGACGCTTAACTCAGAAACGAAAACTCGAATATATACCTAATTAGATATTTAAATCATACACTGGTTAAGCTTACCAAGAAAACTTTCCAGCCCAAACTAACCTTTAAATGAAGAATGTTTCATTATTCTTCATTTTCTCAAAGGTGGCTAACAGTTTTCATTAAAATACAATATGTTTAAGATACTTGCGTAACTAATAAAATCCATATGTTGAATTTTCTGTGCATATCGCAGCCTGAAAGTCTCTTCATTCTAAACTAATTTTATACAACTGTTAAAGAATAATTTCATAATATATATCTTAGACAAAAACGAATTTTCGAAAATGCAAAGCTCATTGAAATAAAGAATCTATATTCACTAACTTTTCTATAACATTGCCTATTTTGAAAATATTCGTGGGTACATCTTTTAACTTTTCATAGGCTCAACTTTCTATGTAGCATCTGTTACAATTCGTTTCTTTTCCTCCACTGATTAATTATTAATAAAAATGATTTGCTATATGAGAACAGTTATGCTTTGTTTTCCAACTCTTGTATGCAATCACGCCCATATTACTTAATTTGAGATTATTTCTGTTCAAAAATGTGTCTGATGCAATATAGGTCACTTTTTACAAAGAAATGTATTTGTGTTAAGCTTCAGATACTTGAACATTGTACAACTATTGGTTTCAAGGAAGGTGAGTAATCTTCAGTGCGGTTTCTGAGAAATTATCTCAATAGCTTGCAGAAAGACAAGAGGCTAATGATCTTTGGCTCAATGAGTTTTCCGACAATAGTTGCGTTTGCTTGCCGGTGAAGCAGAAAAAAATACTCATTGTGTTAGCATGGTTAATTGCTACCTGTATCATTCGGACTTATGACTTGAGTAAAGCCATACTTCCACCTTGTCTGAGAAATTTTTGGCGGATATAAAGCTTTTTTCGAAAAAAACTGCATATTTTCCGATGTGAAATGTAAACAAAACTTATTGTCTATGGAAACATTTAAAAGGTTGCCAGAAATATTCAGACTTCTATGCATAGGAACTCTACTTTCAAGTTTTTCCCAATTACAAGTTACAATGCAGAAGGTCCCTTTTTCTTGCTTGTGCTTTTATTTATTAAAAACTAACACTCATTTACAACAGTCGTTTTGGTAAAGGCTCTTACAATTTCTAATTTGATTTATAATACATGTTAAATATAATTGTGATTCAACATAAAATCAATTTACTGAAAAAACCACCCGAGTTTATTTTAAAATGTTGTTCTTTGAATTATTAATTTTGAAAACAGAGTTTTTGTTAATTTGATTTTAAAATTACTTCATTATTTTATAGAAATTTATTATTTAATATAAATATTATTAAGCGCTTTCAATATTGCAGATTCAATATATAGATTCATTTTCTTTGTAGCCACTGGATTTCAAGGTCTTCCTGTAGTCCCTCACTCCAAAGTAAAAGTATTAATTTGTTACTCACTGAGGAGCTCCGTGAATTTTAGATTATTTTTAAGATTTAATGCCTAACACATAATAATCTACATAATTTTAATGTTTTAGTGCATAATTCAGTCAATATTTCAGAAGGTAAGCATATTTTGGGACATTTTATTTCAACCCTCAATCTTGTTGTAAGACGTCATCTTTATTCAATCACTTTATAGAACTAGTTTTTACTCTCTCTACCACGTACGTAGTAGGTAGAGAAGGTATTGCACCCATCTAAAAATTGATACGAGATTTCACCGGAGATACATGTTTTGAGGTCCCCTGAGTCACTTCCCAAAAACATTTTTAGAAAAAGGTCCGTGTGTGTGGACGTGTATGTATGCGTGTGTGTCTGTGAACAGCATAACTCAAAAACGAAAACTCGGACAAATACCAAACTTGTATTTAAGTTCAGTATCTCCCAAGGATGCGACACAAAAATTATTCAAGAAAATCCCCCATCCCCAGCTATCCTTTACATGGAACATTTCTCGAAAATTTTGTTTTTCTAAAAAATGGCTCTAACAATTTTGTTTGAAAAAGACATTTACATGAAAAATAAAATGAATTGAATTTTCTGATAACAGGCTTTAATTCAGAAAGAATTTTGTATAATCTTGTATAACTGGTAAACTGTGCACACGAAAACGTACTACACAAGAAATGTACATCCCTTTAAAACACGTAATTTATTTCAAATAAGTTTTTGTGGCACAGCCATTTCTGAGATATCCATTATTAAGATTTGAATTGTTCATTGCTTAGTCACTCTCTTGAAGTCCTATCAACATTCAGTTGTTTCTAGTGATTGCATGGAAAATGAGGAATTTTAAGACCAGTACGAGTATATAGCGTCCAGTTCTTAAACATTTGACTATCGCTGTACCCTGTATATCTATGACGAAATGTGTAATGTAGCTTCTTCTACAAAGGTTTTTTGGATCAAAATGTAGTATATAGAAAGATAAGCTTTAGTTCGAATTGTTTGTATACCACTAAAAGGATAGAGGGTGAGAAAGTCAGTTGAATGTATCACATCTGATTTTTCAATATGAATTACAATAATTTTAGGATGTAAGTTTATATGTAAATATTTTATTATTGTAAAAGTTATTAGAGATAGGTGTGTATTTATAGTTTGTATATCAACTGTAAAGTAAATATAAACCTTGCCTTGAGTTAAATTAGAGAACCTTATTTTTTCGATACACCGTAAGTCCTAATTTAAACTACCTGTACAGTTTCTAAGCCGATCACTGCGCAAAATACGCCACATTCAGCGGCGTCAGAATTTAATGTATTTCTGCTTTTAGATAAGGTTTGCACATAATTAATGATCACAATGAATCAGCGAGATGGGCTCAAAAAGTTTAATGTATAGGCTATGATGTTTGAAGTGGGTATTGTCTTTACGTTGTTTGCACCATTCTTTGGGCGTCAATTTGTAGTTGTTTGTATTGAAGGAGTTGTATTATATTTCAACTGTTGGGGAGCTGAACAAGTAGTAGTTGCACGTATAGTAAACAAGTTTCCGGTAGCCTTTGCCCCAAGTTTAACAAAATATTAACTTTGTAATTAAACTGTTTCTTTAAATATTTAATATTTATGTTTGCCTCGGGTGCGTCAGTATTATTTTAGAGACATGGATATCTTGGCAGGGCGTGATGCGACAAGAATGTAGGCTTACACAGACTATTATTTTACTTCACTCCTTTTATTAATACTTGATACGATTGAAATGACACTTCACTGATATAGAGAGAGAGCTGAGAGATGTTTTTTATTAAATACTTGCACTTTTAACACGTAAACTATTTTTGTCTCACACAAAATGCGTATAAAATCTCTCTAGGACGCATCACGCAACCGGTTACAATCACTGTCTGCAGGCAACTGAATAGATTTCAACCGTCTAAACTTGTAAATTTCTGTATTTCAAGTCTATGGTTGGCTAATCTTACTCCAATAGAATACCTTCATTTAACTAAAGCTTTTTCTGGTTGTTGGTTGGCTATTTTATAAACTGTCACTAAAATTATATTATTGTTACTCCAAGAATCACAAGTAGTACTGTTAAACTTTCTTAATCATTATTGACTCAAGGTTACCTCATTGTTAGCAACTTTTAACTTATTATACTCACAGCTCCTACATTATTAAATTATGTAGTGCATTCACACAACATTATTACACATGGATACAACAATATAAGAATATGCAATGACTGTTACATACATTTTACAAATTATTACATACATATTGCTTCAGGGCGGGCTGCTATTGAATTTATATATTATATAATTAGACTGAAATCATTTTAGTGTTAAAAATACTGCCTCATGTTTTATGTTTAATACATGTTCTATCGTCTATTGGTATTCCACGGAAGAACGCGGTTTCCATGCATTCGTATACGCTATATTTTCACTTCAAATAAGGTGCTGTTCACAAAAACAGAAGATTTGCTTGCTTTATAAAGATCAACCTGGTGGAGCACTGTATACCACTTTAATTAAAATAGGGGGAAAAACACTAAACCGGAGAACCAGCTTCCATCTTCTTCGTCTGACCACTTATATAATGAAATATAAATTACCTAGCATGAGGAACTGGAGCGTGTAAAACAAAGATTTAAACCAAGCACTCCGACCTAAAGGAAAATCCAAACCACGCATTTTAATTAGTAAAAAAGGAAATGCACTGCAATTATAATGCAGCCACCACACAGAAAAATAATGCACTGAAAGCTTACTGAGTACATTGTTTTGTCCCACAAATACAAACTGCATCATGAAAGATCACTCAGACCGCCAGCTGAAACTGTTACTTTAGCTTAAGACTTATGCTACTTAAAAGATGAAGCAGTTTAAATACCAGAATCTATATGTCGAATATAGAGGCATATATATTCCCTCATTATTGTTATATTCCCTTCAACAACTGTTTTGATCTTTAACTTGGTCATGCTTCGTACAATTTCCTGCCCTATTCGTTTCCAGGCTACCCCAAACCGATTGCGTACACACACACACACACACACACACACTCTCTCTCTCTCTCTCTCCATTGTAAACATGACTCTTTCTTGAATGCCTTAGGGAGTGTATGTGAGAACAGAATAACTCAAAAAAGAAAAGTCGGATAAACACAAACTTGGTATTTAGGTTCAGTGTCTTGCAAAGATACGACACAAAGATTTTCAAGAAAATCCCCCCAACCCAACTACCCTTTACATAGAAATGTTTCAATATTAATATTCTCGAAAATGGCTCTAATGATTTTGTTTAACATACCATATGCTAATGTATTTACTGAACAATAAAATGTATATCTCAATTTTCTTGAAACAGCCTATGAAGCTCTGTTCATTCGGAAGGAATTTATATAACCTTGTACCAAGAGATCCAGTGAACTATGAACCAGTTCTACGCTATTTCCCACAGCTGTTGCAATCAAGGTCATGCTACTGGCTTTGCTTTGCTCTGCTCTGCAACGTTGCCCATACAACCAATATTTCGATGAGAACAATTGAAAGCGTGTTTGAGGAGGACAGAAGTATTAGAGGAGATTTATGACCCCCTCAGTTCCTAGACCTAAACCCCTGCGACTATTATCTTTGGGGTAAATTAAAACAAGTATATAAGACAAACCCTGCATGGATGATAACAAAATATCCGCAGAAATATACCAGCTTTTTGCAACGTGAACTACGGCGAGTGATGGAAGTCTCAAAAAGGTGCCAAAAATGATGTATGGGCAACGACAATGACCAGTGTCAGCACCTTCTTTCATAACGTTGGTAAGTAAAGCTTTTAAACACCATTAAGGAAATTATTCTATGGTTGCATCAGCAGTACTCTATGATAGTCACAGACGGAAAGTGTGCTGCCATTGCGAACCGAAAAATCACTGCGCAGCCGGTTCGTAGTTCATTGGGACTCTGTAACTGGTAAACGTTAAATAATAGACAAAAACGTAATACAGAAAAAATGTAGATCACTTTAAAACACACAATTTACTTCAAGTAACTTTCTTTTTGGCATAAGCCATTTAAAAGGTATCCGTTATTAATGGTTAGAATTGTTCAATATTCTGTCATTCTTTAAAGTTCTGTTGACATACACTTTTTCTCGCAATTCCATTGAAACAGTACGGAATTTAAATTCCAGCATATAGCGTCCAGTTCTTTAACATTTGACAATCGCTGTTCTCTTTGTATCTATAACGAAATGTGTAACAGCTATTCCCGCAACGGTTTATCTTGATTAAAATGAAGTAGATAGATAAATAAGCTTTCGTAGGAATAATCTATAATTTCACTAATAAACGATAGAGGGTAGAAAAAGTTGTGCGAATGTAACACATCAGAATTTGTGCAGTAGAGGCGGACCGCCCCACGTCTATCCCTTAGATGATGCGAAATAAGAAATATGTTACGTTTGCCTTCTTATAAAAAGTGTGATGCCCATTTGCTTCTTTATAAGCTTGCCACCTTATGAACATGTTATTATATATTCGACAAATTTCCGCAGCCGAAATATTTGAAAAACCTGCCGCAGGCTGTCTTCTTCTAATCCTGATCGTTTAGTGTTTAAACCATTTCTTTATGCATTCCTCTCACAAAATAGTCACATGGATTTTGATCTGGAGAGGCCAGGTCAGTCAACCTTCCCGCAATCAAAAACTACATCGTAATGCGAGGCAGTAATTTTTCATAGCTTCTTTCATCAAAAGACCATATCGCGTCTAACTTTTTATCGGTTGGAATTTTTGCCTAAGAGTGGCCCAGTCCTTAAATTTTTTTGACATAGTATAAATTGTAGATCTTTTTAGGAACGGTGGTGGCAAGAGGGAATTTATGTATAAATTCAAACTGACAGTTCACATATAACCCAGTTGAACAAAACTTAAAAATAAACCTACGTTGTTCTGTAGTCAGTATGATAACTACACACTTTAAATACATCCTCACATAACGTTATTTTCAGTATGCACCATAGCAAACAACGTTAGACTGAACTGAAAATGCCCTTATACTCCGCAGGCTGTGATCTAGGCTACCGCTGAGCAAGGTCATTCAATCCTATACCTGCTAGTGTCAAACCGACGGCCGTCAGTCGCGTCATTCAGAATAAACGCTCTCTCCTCTTGGTCCACAACTTCATTAATTTGTTATACATTTAAAAACATTATGCTATATACTTAAAATGTACAAATGACGCTACTTTACTTAAAACTTCAAAGTTATGATAGCGCTTTAAGTTTCAGTCACTAAGCAACAAGTGCACAAAACCACTACAGCTTTGTTGTTAGTCGACAATTACTGTCATAAGAGGAACTAGAATATAATAAATTCCAAAAAAGAGGCATTGTTAACTTATCCGATAATTAATTATGAGCATTTGTACACTTCATGCGTAATGAAAAAGGCAAGTTAATTTACGTACTCTTATCAAACATAGCAGTTTGGATGTCGCATACTTTGTACACGCAGTAATCAGCTGCACTCGATTTAAGTCTTACGTTCGCTTACTCAGACTTTCAGGGCTCGGGTATTTACTGCTGAATAACGAAGTGAAAACTCCGAAACAAAAATAACGAGAAAATTTATATTGATCAGTTCAGTTTTTATTCTCGTCTTTCATAACCTTACTTAAGCCTTTTTGTAACTCATATTATTCAACGCAAGGTTTACATCATTTAAATATTGGCTAAAACCATTACATCTTAGGAAACATTGCTGTACGGGAAAGAAATCTAAATCGGTCCCTTTATCTTCGTGAGTAAAACGTCAACCCAACTCAGTCCCGTAGCATATATTGTCAACAACCCAACTAAGTCCCGTAGCATATATTGCCAACAACCCAACTAAGACCCGTAGCATATATTGTCAACAATCCAACTAAGTACCGTAGCATATATTGCCAACAACCCAACTAAGTCCAGTAGCATATATTGCTAACAGCCCGATCAGTCCCGTAGCATATATTGTCAACAAACCAACTAAGTCCCGTAGTATATACGTATTATCAACAACCCAACTCAGTCCCGTAGCATATATTGTCAACAACCCAAGTCAGTCCCGTATCATATATTGTCAACAACCCAACTCAGTCCCGTATCATATATTGTCAACGACCCAACTCAGTCCCGTATCATATATTGTCAACGACCCAACTCAGTCCCGTAGCATATATTGTCATCAACCCACCTAAGTCCCATAGCATATATTGTCAACGACCCAACTCAGTCCCGTAGCATATATTGTCAACAACCCAACTAAGTCCCGTAGCATATATTGTCAACGATCCAACTCAGTCCCGTAGCATATATTGTCAACAACCCAACTCAGTCCCGTAGCATATATTGTCAACAACCCAACTCAGTCCCGTAGCATATATTGTCAACAACCCAACTCAGTCCCGTAGCATATATTGTCAACAACCCAACTCAGTCCCGTAGCATATATTGTCAACGACCCAACTCAGTCCCGTAGCATATATTGTCAACGACCCAACTCAGTCCCGTAGCATATATTGTCAAAAACCCAACTAAGTCCCGTAGCATATATTGTCAACAACCCAACTCAGTCCCGTAGCATATATTGTCAACGACCCAACTCAGTCCCGTAGCATATATTGTCAACAACCCAACTAAGTCCCGTAGCATATATTGTCAACAACCCAACTAAGTCCCGTAGCATATATTGTCAACGACCCAACTCAGTCCCGTAGCATATATTGTCAACAACCCAACTAAGTCCCGTAGCATATATTGTCAACAACCCAACTAAGTCCCGTAGCATATATTGTCAACAACCCAACTAAGTCCCGTAGCATATACTGTCAACAACCCAACTAAGTCCCGTAGCATATATTGTCAACAACCCAACTAAGTCCCGTAGCATATATTGTCAACAACCCAACTAAGTCCCGTAGCATATATTGTCAACAACCCAACTAAGTCCCGTAGCATATATTGCCAACAACCAACTAAGTCCCGTAGCATATATTGCCAACAACCAAACTAAGTCCAGTAGCATATATTGTCAACAATCCAACTAAGTACCGTAGCATATATTGCCTACAACCCAACTAAGTCCAGTAGCATATATTGCTAACAGCCCGATCAGTCCCGTAGCATATATTGTCAACAAACCAACTAAGTCCCGTAGCATATATTGTCAACAACCCAACTAAGTCCCGTAGCATATATTGTCAACAACCCAACTAAGTCCCGTAGCATATATTGCCAACAACCAAACTAAGTCCAGTAGCATATATTGTCAACAATCCAACTAAGTACCGTAGCATATATTGCCTACAACCCAACTAAGTCCAGTAGCATATATTGCTAACAGCCCGATCAGTCCCGTATCATATATTGTCAACAACCCAACTCAGTCCCGTATCATATATTGTCAACGACCCAACTCAGTCCCGTATCATATATTGTCAACGACCCAACTCAGTCCCGTAGCATATATTGTCATCAACCCAACTAAGTCCCGTAGCATATATTGTCAACGACCCAACTCAGTCCCGTAGCATATATTGTAAACAACCCAACTAAGTTCCGTAGCATATATTGTCAACGACCCAACTCAGTCCCGCAGCATATATTGTCAACAACCCAACTCAGTCCCGTAGCATATATTGTCAACAACCCAACTCAGTCCCGTAGCATATATTGTCAACAACCCAACTCAGTCCCGTAGCATATATTGTCAACAACCCAACTAAGTCCCGTAGCATATATTGTCAACGACCCAACTCAGTCCCGTAGCATATATTGTCAACGACCCAACTCAGTCCCGTAGCATATATTGTCAAAAACCCAACTAAGTCCCGTAGCATATATTGTCAGCAACCCAACTCAGTCCCGTAGCATATACTGTCAACAACCCAACTAAGTCCCGTAGCATATATTGTCAACAACCCAACTAATCCAGTAGCATATATTGTCAACAACCCAGTCAGTCCCGTAGCATATATTGTAAACAACCCAACTAAATCCAGTAGCATATATTGTCAACAACCTAACTAATCCAGTAGCATATATTGTCCACAACCCGACTCACTCACGTAGCATATTGAACCATTGAACTATTGTCAACAACCCAACTAATCCAGTAGCATATATTGTCAACAACCCGACTCACTCACGTGGCATATATTGTCAACAACCCAACTAATCCAGTAGCATATATTGTCCACAACCCGACTCACTCACGTAGCATATATTGTCAGCAACCCAACTAATCCAGTAGCATTTATTGTCCACAACCCGACTCACTCACGTGGCATATATTGTCAACAACCCAACTAATCCAGTAGCATATATTGTCCACAACCCGACTCACTCACGTAGCATATTGAACCATTGAACCATTGTCAACAACCCAACTAATCCAGTAGCATATATTGTCAACAACCCAACTAATCCAGTAGCATATATTGTCCACAACCCGACTCACTCACGTAGCATATATTGTCAACAACCCAACTAATCCAGTAGCATATATTGTCCACAACCCGACTCACTCACGTAGCATATTGAACCATTGAACCATTGTCAACAACCCAACTAATCCAGTAGCATATGTTGTGAACAACCCAACTAATCCAGTAGCATATATTGTCAACAACCCAACTGATCCAGTAGCATATATTGTCAACAACCCAACTGATCCAGTAGCATATATTGTCAACAACCCAAATAATCCAGTAGCATATATTGTCAACAACCCAACTAATCCAGTAGCATATATTGTCCACAACCCGACTCACTCACGTAGCATATATTGTCAACAACCCAACTAATCCAGTAGCATATATTTCAACAATCCGACTCACTCGCGTAGCATATATTGTCAACAAACCAACTAAGTCCCGTTGCATATATTGTCAACTGCCTTACTCAGTCACGTAGCACATACTGTCAACAACCCAAATCAGTCCTGCAGGATACAGTACGAAAATGTAATAGTACTCTCAGCACAGTGAAATGTAAGGCATTCCTGTTACGAAAAATCGATAGTGGCACTGAGCAGAAGTAGCTAGTTGTGACCGCAACATTGCTGGTAGCTCTTCACGAAAGAACAAACGTTGTTACAGAATAGAATTAGAATTGTAATAATACACCGATTTTTTTCAACTATTTAAACCTTTACATTCATTTAGTAAAGCGCATTTTTTACCTTCTCTACTATATATAGTAAGTAGGGGAAGTATTGCATTCCACCCAAAAATTCGATACCAAGATTTCACCGGATATATATGTTTTGAGGCCTCCTGAATCCAAAAAAAATCATTTTTGAAAACATGTCCTTGTGTGTGTGTGTCTGTCTGTGAACAGCATAACTCAAAAACGAATGTCGGATAAACACCAAACTTGGTATTTAGGTTCAGTATCTTATAGAGATGCGTCACGAAGATTTTCAAGAAAATCCCCCCACCCCATATTACCCTTTACATGGAACTTTTTTCGAAAATTTCAATTTTCTAAAAAATGGCTAACGGTTTTGATTAAAATATCATATGTTTAAGATATTTTCATGACAAATGAAATGTATATCTCGAATTTTCTGGGAATGTCTCCAAAAGCATTCTTAATTGTGAACGACTTTTGCATAACTGGTAAACCATAAGAGATGCACGAAATTTTACTACAAAATGATGTAGATTGCGTTAAAATACCAAATTTATGTCATATACATTTTTTTTTGTTGAGTGAACCATTTTCGAGATATTGCTTGTTATTTCCTTAAATTTTCCAATACTTATACTTTTTCTCAAATGGGAATTCGTTATTAATTTTTTTGATCCTGGTAATCGAGGCAGTATACTTAAATGATTTCAGTCTAATTATATAATATATAAATTCAATAACAGCCCGCCTTAAAGCAATATTTGTATATACCAAGATATAAAATGTGTACATTACAGTCACCGTATATGTTTATATTACTGTATACATGTGTAATAATGTTATGTGAATGTATTACATAATTTAATAATGTAGGAGCTGTGAGAATAATAGGTTAAAAGTTGCTAACAATGAGGTAACCTATAATGAGTAAGAAAGTTTAATAATGCTACTAGTAATTATTGGATAAACAATAATGTAAATTTTGAGAAAGTTTATAAATAGCCATCAACAGCCAGAAAAAGCTTAAGTTAAGTGAAGGTATTCTATTGGAGTAGGGTTAGCCAATCAGAAACTGAAATATAGCAAAATTTACAAATTCAGAAGTCAGTTGGTTGTAGACAGTGTTGCTAACCGGACGCGAGATGCGTCCTCGAGAAATTTAATATGTATTCAGTGTGAGACGAAAAATAGTTTACGTGTTAAAAAGTGCAAGTAATGAATAAAAGAAATCTCACAGCTCTCTATATCAGTGAAGTGTTATTTAAATCGTGTCAAGCATAAATAAATGGAGCGAAGAAAATAAAAATCTGTGTAAGCCTACATTCTTCAGTCGCACCACTCCCTGCTAAGACATTCAGGTCTCTAAAAGTAAATACTGACGCAACCGAGGCAAACATAAATATATAATATTTAAGGAAACGGTAAAAATTACAAAGTTAATATTTTTCAAAAAAAAACTTGGGGCAAAGGCCACCGGAAAGTACATTTTTGGGGCGAATGCTACCGGAAACGTTTTACCATATGTGCGGTTGCAACTACTTCAAGTTCGGCTCCCCAACAGTCGAAACATAATACATCTCCTTCAATACAACAACTTCTTCAAATTGGCTCCCAAAACGTGAGACAGATAACAATACAACTCCTACTTCAAATCGGCTTTCCATACGTGAAGCAACAAAACTGCCCCATAATGCAAAGAGAATGGAATACTCCGCATAGCAACCAGCTCTTAAAATATTTGACTATCGCTTAAAGCCTACCAATTCCCCTTGCATCTACAAGAAAATTAGCAATGAGATTAACATCTCGATTAACATGAAGCATATGGAGAATAAGCGTTTGTAAAAATAGTTTGTACAAGAGTACAGAAAGTCATGTGAGTGTAACACATCAGATTTTTAATACATCTGTTTCTGCGGGTAAAATCGATTTTTCTGAAAGATGAAACTGCAATATCGTTTCGTAAGCCACTATAGGTCTGTTGTAAATTCCAAGTGTTTTAAACTGAAGTAGACTGAGATTAATTTCCTACAGGACCGAGTTAGGTTGTTTACATTTAGGATTTGAAAGTAGAAAATGGGACCGAGATGGGTTTACCGCTATACACACCTCAATATAATACAATAGGTAGGTATATCCTGATCGTTGTTATAAGATTACTTATACCCTGGCAATAATAACCGATCAGTTTATTACAAGTTAGGCTGATAAAAAGCAAGGCACTTTTGGATTATGTTACGTAGGAAATAACGCGAAATCTGTTTTCAGGTAAACTAAATTATCATTGAAATTCTTAAGAGGCATAGATAATGCAAAGCTGAATAAATGTTATATGTTCATTGATATGACTAAATCCAATCCACCGACATTGATCTTACGTGATAGTCGAGGTGAGCATCTTACCTTCGAAGGAGAGGACGATGCTGTGACCCTTGTTTCCGACATTGTTGGCGTCATGGTGTGAGGTGGAACATCAAGCGCCTGTCCCTCCAGGTTATTGATGAAAATTTAAATGCAGGAAGCATATGAACCTCTAGAGAAAAAAAAGAAAAAAAAAGTGACAGGGCTTCATTTTTCAACACGATAATAACCTTTGCTAAAGTACCACACGTCATAGGTTGTCTACTCGTGTCAGTAGAAAGTTCTAACACGGATGTGGTTGCAAATCATAAAGGAATATTAACTAAGGTAACTCTTGTTCTTTGGGTAGCGAAAGCAGCTAACACGTTTTTTGTACATCTAATTGCTAGGGATTGCTGGTCTAATGAATGTTAGGTGGAACTGAATAGGTGAGGAAGAGGCAGCTCAATGGAAAGCAAAGTGTTAATAAAAATCTGATGTGTTACACTCACATGACTTTCTCTACTCTTGTACAATCTAATTTTACAAACGCCTTTTCTCCATATACTTCATGTTAATCGAGATATCGAGATGTCAATCTTATTGATAATTTTCTTGTAGATGCAAGGGAAATATGGTAGCTTTTAAGCGATAGTCAAATATTTTAACGCTGGTTGCTATGTGGCGCATTCCATTCTCTTTGCATGTCCAGGACATAAAAAAATGAATAACGAATTTGAGAAAAAGTATAAGTATTGGAAAATTTAAGGAAATAACAAGCAATATCTCGAAAACCGTTCACTCAACAAAAGAAATGTATATGACATAAGTTGTGTATTTTAACGCAATCTACATTCTTTGTGTAGTAAAATTTTGTCTATCTCTTATGGTTTACCAGTTATGCAAAAGTCGTTCACAATGAAGAACACTTTTGGAGACATTCCCAGAAAATTCGAGATATACATTTCATTTCTCATGACATTATCCTAAACATATGATATTTTCATCAAAATCGTTAGAGCCATTTTTTAGAAAATTAAAATTTTCGAAAAATGTTCCATGTAAAGGGTAGTCTGGGGTGGGGGGATTTTCTTGAAAACCTTCGTGTCGCATCCCTGGAAGATACTGAACCTAAATACCAAGTTTGGTGCTTATCCGATTGTTCGTTTATGAGTTATGCTGTTCACAGACACACACACACAGACACACAGACACACAGACACACACACACACACACACACACAGACATGTTTCCAAAAATGCTTTTTTTGGATTCAGGAGGTCTCAAAACATGTATTTCCGGTGAAATCTCGGTATCGAATTTTTGGGTGGAATGCAATACTTCCCCTACTTACTATACGTAGTAGAGAAAGTAAAAATAAAAAAACATACATAACATGAGCAACTCTGTTAGGGCCAACGATTTCTTTCCTCTCCAGCTGTTTCCAGACTTACTCCAGACGCCAGAACTGCTTAATATAGGGAAGTTTGGGATTTTTAGGTTGGTATTTCATACTGTGGTAAAGAAAGTATCTTCGTAATAAAAGCTCCTACAAGAGAAATCTATATGCTGAATCTAAAAATAAATAATTGCTTGCAAGTGCTCTGCTCTAAGCAGAAATCACAGAGTGATCTGTGAATGTGTCAGAGATTAACTACTTAAGATTCTAGCATGGTTTTATTGCACATGCCATAATAATGCTCTTGTAGCATTAGACGGTATAAATATACCCGTTTGACCAAATATAGTCGTTAGCGACTTCAAATGAATAAAAATTGGTTTAAAGAAATACGCTTTAATGTCTGTGTTACATTTTAAATCTATTCTAATAAAAACAGGCATTGATCCGTACTTTTCACCCAAATTAATGGTTTGTTGTCTTTCTTCTCTGCAATATACATTTTCAGTAATACATTTCTTCGAACAAAATAAAATTGGGTAATTAATTCGATAAAATCGCCTTGATTCCATAATGGGAACACAACAAAAGGAAATAAACATAAATTAAATGATAAAATGCATGAATATTACTGCGCAGGTATTTCAAAGGTTAAGACATGATAAACTGAAACTATCCAAATTGCTGCAAAATTAACGAAATAAAAAATACCGATATTGCTCTACGGCCTCAACATGAATAAAAACAGCTCTTAAGTGCACGATTTTAGTAGAATCTGTTTCATATTATGATTATCAACAGCTTTTTTTTGAGGAGCAATTTACGTTATGCAGACAAAGTATTGCATTTGATCTAAAAATTTGCTATTTGTATTTCAGGGGACACTACAGACGGTAGGCACTGATGATACATGAAATAATTATTGGTAAAGGAAATTTGGGAAGGGAGCGTTCCACGTATTACGTTTAAGGTATCTCCCTGGCGTTTGCCAGTTATGAGAACTGCGGAAAAGTTGGAAAAAGCCTCAATCGGGGGAACGATCCTGGTTGGATTTGAATCGCGGACCTCCTGCTCACGAGCCCGAGCATAAACATACTTGACTATCTGTGTTTGTGTAGATTTTTTGGAAGGGGAGACAATAACCATTTCCGATATATTCGTTATTAGTTTGAATTTTCAAATAGTCCTAAGCCATCATTCATTTATTTCTCGTGACATCATGTGAAAAATGGAATTTCGAAACCAGCGTGTAGCGTACCATTTTTTTTTTTTAAGATTTGACGATCACTTCAGCCTCCTATCTATAACCAAATGTCTCGTGAAAATCATTTCTGCAAACGTTTACCTCAATTAACAAGAAGTAAATAGAAAAATAAGCTTTGGTAAAAAGTTTCTATAAGAGTGTGAATGTAATTTTCAAGAACTTAGTAATAACCTCTGCCGAAATGGGAAACCTGATGGGCATTAACAAGTAAAGATATTCTTATTACTACTTGTTTCTCTGCATCGTTTTCCCTTACCCCCGTAATATGCGTAAATTTCACGTAGTTACATTCAGAACACGTGCGAGAGTATGTCGCTGGAACATAAAACAAGGCAGTAACACCCCAGCAGCTTATTATGTAATGATTCTTATCTGCATTGGAAATGAGACGACGAGAGGCCTTTCCTAGTGAATCATGGCCTGTTTGGGGGGTTTGTGCAGGGGCGGGGTGCTCGATCGCATAAACACGTCCAGTCAAGAATTATGGTGCAAGTTTTACACGCGTTTGTCAGCTCTTGTTCGCTTTTAATGACGACAATAATGACGATGAAGCTGCAGGGATTTGATCCCACCACGCCTCATAACATAGTTTCCAATTTACCGACTGCAACGCTAAGCTTCTGACTCGACTTTTTTTTACTATATGTAGGGCTTTGTACAACTAAACTGAAAATAAAACCCAGTAGCTTTATAAACTGCGCTATTGATGAGGGATCATTTTTTGTTTTTGTATTTAAACTCGGCGCTTGCGCAATTAGCAAGCAATTGGGTTCCGCGTATTAACTCCAGTGTTCAACAGAATTAAGGATGAAAAATGAAGACGTATCGTCGGTTCATCACTAAATCTCAGTATAAATGCAACTGTTAGTTGCGTATTTATGCCTCTGTTGTTTACCTTACAATTATCATGTGTTACATTCACATTGCTTTCTCTACCCACTACCGTTTATTTGTATGTATCTTCTACAAACTATTCTTACAAAAACATATTTTTACTTTCTCTACTACGTATAGCAAGTAGGGGAAGTATGGTATTCCACCCAAAAATTCGATACCGAGATTTCACCGGAAATATATATTTTGAGAGCCCCTGAATCCCAAAAAAGCATTTTTGGAAACGTGTCTGTGTGTGTGTGTGTGTGTGTGTGTGTGTGTGAACAGCATAACTCAGAAATGAACAGTCGGATAAACACCAAACTTGGTATTTAGGTTCAGTATCTTACAGAGATGTGACACGAAGGTTTTCAAGAAAATCCCCCCACCCCAGACTATCCTTTACATGGAACATTTTTCGAAAATTTTAATTTTCTCAAAAATGGCTAACGATTTTGATTAAAATATCATATGTTTAAGATATTTTCATGACAAATGAAAAGTATATCTGAATTTTCTTGGAATGTCTCCAAAAGTATTCTTCATTGTGAACGCCTTTTGCATAACTGGTAAACCATAAGAGAGAGACAAACGTTTACTACACAAAAAATGTAGATCGCGTTAAAATACACAATTTATGTCATGCATTTTTTTTTATTGGGTGAACCATTTTCGAGATATTGCTTATTATTCCCTTAAATTTTCTAATACTTATACATTTTCTCATATGGAAATTCGTTATTCATTTTTTTTGGTCCTGGTAATGCAAAGAGAATGGAGTACTCCGCATAGCAACCAGCTCTTAAAATATTTGACTATCGCTTAAAGACTACCAATTCTCCTTGCATCTACAAGAAAATTAGAAATAAGATTAACATCTCGATATCTCGATTAACTTAAAGCATATGTAGAATAAGCGTTTGTAAAAATACTTTGTACAAGAGTAGAGAAAGTCATGTGAGTGTAACACATCAGATTTTTTTATCTAGTTCATGATACTCGAGACAAACTTTTGCAGAAATAGTTCCATTACGCATCTCGTTGTAGATTCGAGGGAAATCGAGGAAACGAATGATAGATTTTTAAATGTCGGTCGCTATATACTGGCCTTGGCATCTTCCCTTTAATCGTGAGAAACAACTAAATAGCAACAGTACTTTTAATAAATTACAACACTATTGAAAAATTTAAACCAATAATGACGATAATTTCAAATGGCTGATGCCACAAAAAGCTATCCAAAATAAATTATGTGCCTTAAAAATATTTTTTGTGTTAAGTTTTATCTAAGTCTTATGGTTTATCCGTTATACAAAATTATTAAACGTTCCTTCCGAATAAAGAGGTCTTCACGTGTTATTCATAAAAAATTCAAGATACATATATATATATATATATATATATATATATTTAACTTTCGTTTTGGAGTTATGCTATTCACAAACACACATATGGACCTTTTCCTAAAAATGCTTTTTTGTTGTTCGTGGGACCATAAAACGTGTATTTTCACTGAAATCTCGGTATCGAATTTTTAGTAGAATGCAGTACTTCCTCTTTTTTATAAGTAAGCAGTAGATAAAGCAAAAAAACCATATTTATAATTTTTTCGGCTAAAGTTCCGTATGTCTCAATAAGGCTCTAAGATGCATAATACTTATGAATCGATTCATAGTGTAGGTGTATCGACTAATGGAAGGTGCCCACCAGACCGGCCCGGAAAGTTGCTTTGTTTATACAGGCGAATTTTTAGGCTCTGTCATCTGAATAAATCAAAATTTGGCGAATTAATGTAGCCAGCGTATAGAAATGTAGCGGAATGAGAGTAGAAAACGCGGCAAATTATAGAGTAAGGGTGAGTAACCTTACTGTGAGACTGTGAGTAAAAAAAAATTGTGACGTGGTGAGTAGCAAATGTTGGGCTTACTTGCAGATTTAGAGAGAAAGAAAATAAATTAGCAGAGCTATTGGACAATTCGTTGCGAAAGACATGGAAACCAGGCACATAAAAGAAAATCGGATGTGTCACACTCACATGACTTCCTCTACTCTTGTGCAAACTATTTTTACAAACGCTTATTCTCCATCTACTTCATGTTACTCGAGATAAACATTTTCAGACTATCTTATTGCTAATTTTCTTGTAGATGTAAGGGGAATATATATTTACAAGGGCAATATAGAAATACAGTAGCCTTTAAGCATAGACATTACTATTAATAGCTGGTTACTATGTGCAGCACCATTCTCTTTGTCACAGATTAATACTCTTTGCATATCCAAAGCAACAAAATTAATAACGAATTCCCATTTAAGAAAATAAGTATTGAAAAATTCAAGGGAATAACAAGCAATGTCTCAAAAATGGTTCACTCAACAAAAAAATGTATATGACATAATTTGTGTATTTTAACGCGACCTACAGTTTTTGTGTAGTAAACTTTTGTCTATATCTTATGGTTTACCAGTTATGCAAAAGTCGTTCACAATGAAAAATACTTTTGGAGACATTCCTAGAAAATTCGAGATATACATTTCATTTGCCATAAACATATCTTAAACATATGATATTTTAATCAAAATCGTTAGGCCCATTTTTGAGAAAATTAAAATTTTCGAAAAATGTTGCATGTAAAGGATAGTCTGGGGTAGGAGGATTTTCTTGAAAACTTTCGTGTCGCATCTCTGTAAGATACTGAACCTAAATACCAAGTTTGGTGTTTATTCGACTGTTCGTTTCCGAGTTATGCTGTTCACATACACACACGGACACGTTTCCAAAAATGCTTTCTTTGGATTTAGGGAGTTTCAAAACATGTATTTCCGGTGAAATCTCGGTACCGAATTTTTGGGTGGAATGCAATACTTCCCCTACTTACTATACGTAGTAGAAAAAGTAAACAAACTAAACTAAACCTAACCTAACCTATCGGCCCCTGGAAATCAGAAATCAAAGTTTATAAAAAAAAACGGTTATATGCATAACTAGGGCCGCTCGAAAACGTCAACGAATTCCGGTGTTAATGGTAGATTCCTTTATGCTTATTACGATTTTACCAATTTTGTTTGTTGGAAAGGTTCCGTGAAACATAGACCAAGCTATTTTCTTTCCATTTCAGATGTTTGCACCATTTGAAGGTGTACCTTGGCTGTGTTTTTGAAAAGTTTGTTCCCTTTATAAAATTGGGAATACAAGGAAAGCGCCCATAGTGTTGCACCCCTGGGGTTCAATGCTTGTGTATGACGCCAATGACGGACATTTTTCTGTTGAGTTTTTTTGCATTGCAATGTGTTAAAGTGTGTTGAAATGTTTAAAAATGTTTAAAATGTTTAAATATTTAAAAAATGTCTTAAAATGTTCATTATGAATACAAGATCCGATTCATTCAAATGATCCATGGATCCTTGACGTATACAGAACAAAAGCGTGTTTTTGTTGCGTCTTTCTCTGTTGTGCACTTAATTATGTCCAGTCCGCGAGCGTTTTATACACTTCAATAGCAGGACTGTAGTTTTTTACTCATCGAAGTAAATTAATGATAGTTAACCCCAGAATATAGTTTGGAGTAATGCAAAGCTTTCATACGGCTTATATCCCATAGTAAACAAGCACATAAGGAATTATCAGTTAAACTTCCAACATGTAGGTAGATATTTCTAAAACAAACCCTAACCCTAAAAGGCATTTGATTACAGTTTACTTACATCATTAGAATCCACAATTGGCAGCCCTCTAACACACCTAAAAACGAACATCGTTCCTGTGTATCACTGTCTAGTCGAATGCAGCAACCCAACACCTTTATCTTTGTGCATTAAATTCGAGTAGTTCTGACTTTGCAACAAATTCCACTGTTTTCAGACATCTAACTTGATGGCCCATATTACATACATGTTTAAATATGTTACTTTTGGCGATCCGAGTCTTATTTCCGCAACATCTAACAGCAGTTTATCCCCCATCACTTTCAGACGCTCATATTAGACTGCACACCACCTCCGCCTTGAACTGTTACTAGCATGTCCCCCTTCTTCACTTGTTTACCGATGTCTCGTACAGCTAACTCGAAGCGAACATCGGTGCTACCAATGCAACCAAGTAAGTCATATCAACTATTGCTTGTAGGAAGGCCACATCCAAAGTGACAAATGTGGTTAAAATGGGGATTTAAGAGATAGAGCACAAATAGCTAGGTCGTAATTCTGTTGTTCTTGTTCTCTCATAAATATAGACGTTCTTTCATCACAAGGTTCATTTTCGCACTTTTTCAATTGGAAAACGCTAAGAGAAAATGTATAACTACACCATAAATGGCAGAAATAATTATTTTGTTAACAAACCACCAATGTATTTCTATAATATTAATAAAGCACTAAAACATCATGGTGATGTTCTGCTCCATTTTCACCAATTAAAAGTTTGCAACAATAAATCTCTACCGCTTCAGCCTAAAGGAGAAGTGCAGATGTTACAGTCATATTAACATTCATATCGCTTCATTATGACAAATTAATAGTTAACATCCACGTTAAGCAATGTGCTAACACTATTCAAATGCAACTTAAATTCAGATTGTGACATATCAACATACTAATATCGAACCATCGAAAATTCGACTTATGACATAGAAATAAAAATTAAGGGGAAACGGTTTTGTACCATGCGGACAGTATTATAAGAGTCTAAATTGCGAGACTTTCCTGAAAAATTCGGGAAGGGCGGTTACCTTAATTTCATGAATTACCTCAGGTATTCCAAATGTGAGACTATCCTGAAAAATTCGGGACGAATGGTCGCCTTAATTGCCTCGGGTAGTTAAAATATTTGTCAGTCAACGACAAACAACAATCTAATGAAATGCGGTATACTCTGTAAGTTTTATTTACCCCAGTCAAACAAAAGCTAGTCCATCCCTGCAGGTACAAGCAGACGCGGTTACACCAGCCCAACTTAACCATTTCCTCCTTCAGTTCTAAACAATTCGCAAGCAAGGGTTCTATGTGTACGAATAGGCTTTAAATATTTTATTTTACATCACAAATTCTCAAAGATATTTTAATTATCACATATATAGAGGAGATAAGCATACCTAGGTTTTTATGTAACTTGTATAATTCACATAATTTAAAAGGAATTAACAAAAAATGTTCTATACGTAACATTTAAACGGCTCTCTGTAAACTCTCTCCATCCCTCGGCTTTCAGTGGCTGCGGGGGTATCCGGCCTGTCCTTCCGGGGTGTCTACCACAGTCATTGCTGTGCGTCACTCCTGGATCCGGTCGCCCGGTGTCTCCTCTCGCCTCATCCTTCCTCCAGGATGCCCTCGAATCAGTACTGAGTCCCCTTCGTTCAGGAAGATAAGATAATATTTAAACGACCAAATAGATACAGCATTTTTATTACAGACACAAAAGAACTATTACGTGCTTACCAAAGTATACACTGAAAAGAAACAAAAACGAAGATGAGTATTTCATTTAATAACTTTAGGCAGTGTAATAAAGCTTTATTAAACAAGCCTAGTAATTATTTGCGTGTAAACATCCAATAAAAGTAAATAAAAGCGACTTATAATATTAATAGACCTATTGTCTAAATAGCATTCAGACAATAGGTAGATAGATAGACACTTACTTTGTTTCAACTACTAATATGCATACATGTTAGTACATTATTTACAATAGGTATATATCGAATTTGTTTTTCAAACAATAATCCGCCTATTCATTCAATTTATAAATCACTACACTAAGTTGCTGGATTTCCCGAGGACTCGAACATTGTGGTTACACAGCTATTAGACCCTATTTATACTTACATCTAGCATTTACTATACATATTTAACTTTCTTTCTTGCCCTGCATACTAATTTTCCACAGCCATCTAGTTCTTACTGTACGTTATGAGTTCCCTAAACCAATATGTTTTTTCTAGATTTTACATTCATCATCTTCTTTTTTAATGTTTCTCGTAAAGCGGGCCACTTCTTCTTTTCTAGTTTCCCCCTGAGAATCTTAGTTGCTTCACATTCTAGAATTATACACCAATTAATATACTTCTGGTTACACACTGAGTATTTTTCTAGATCCCTACTTGCTCCTAAGCTTACAGTTTCATCACTTCTATTCCAGCCCATGCAAATAACGCTCCTTATGTACGCGAGATCTCAAGCAACATTGCAGCTAAGGCATGCTGAACGACCAAATGTAAAGATAACTGCAAAGTCGTCGTAACATGAGCACACTTTACTGTTTACACAAAACAAAAATGGCAAACTGTGACGAAACCGTGCAAATAAGGAAGACAGTGGGAACAAGAAGCAATGCAGATCAGTTACTGTTCTAAAGGTTGTCTCAACCTTAGAAGATAGTATGGAGGTATGGGATACTTCTGTCTCTAACATATACATGTTGCCATTAGCTTCATCCTTCTCTAAACTCGGGCTGTCGCCAAGTTGCTAATAAAATGGTATAAATATTCAACTGTTATAAATTTCGGCTTTGAACGCATTATCTTATGCAAAATATTTTTCTCTATATCATTTTAGAGTCTTTATAAATTTCTATGGGCACTGATTTCTAAAGAAAACAGGTTTTACTGTAAAAGTCAGATATTTGCTGTTTCTATGCTTATCACGCAGTAACTAATAAACTAAAGGGTAGAACGCAATAATAATTTTTCTTAGCTAGAGTAAACTAGAGCGCTGAACTTGCCCAGTTTGAATTTTCTATCTAAAATAAGATGAGCGGTATATAATTTTAAGTAAAATATTTTTGGAAAATTCTATACCCATGCAGTTAGAAAAGTCAGGCAGCAAGAAACCTTTTGTTATTGGTTTTACAACGATGACCAAATGAGAGAAAATATTTAGGAAGGTTGGAGATAGTTTTTAAGAGAAACCGAAATACTGTAACTTCTTCTATTCATTGTGTATGACAAACAAACAAGCGTCAGGAGAAAGACAAATGACTGTAAGGAGGTGTCCATGTTTATAGCGTTTAGAACACTGTGAAGTGATAAGCAGGTTATTTATTTTAACATTTTACGTAAATTTTTATGGTTATGGAGTGAGAACATACGAAGAGAGGAAATGTTGGTAAACTAAGAAGAAATGCAAATTAACCATGAATGTGTTAAATTAATCCAGTAAAATGTGCGTTAGTAAGGCAGTAAAAGAAACAGCTCGGCTACCATATGTTCAGAGACAGTATTGTATAGGATAAAAAAGAAACGAATGAAAGGACCTCTAAAGACCCATCAAAAAGAAAGCAAAAATGCTGGGATGGAGCAAAAACACGCTAGGTTAATGCAATATAATGGAATAGCGCAAAGCGGACCAGTGCATCATTTATTCTTTGCTGTTTGAAACCATTCCACTCACGTTGAATGTAATCTTGTCAAAAACAGCGATGACACCCTGCCAAATTATAGCTTTTATCATTTTATATCTCCATATTTTATAATAGACATTTTTGTGACTGTAAAATCGTATTTCGAAGAGCTAAACATACAAAGTGGAGAGATAAAGTGCAGATGAAAATTAAATGTCTTACTATAGCCTTTAATAGCAGTGCAGATATTTCACTATTTGGTGATGCATCATTCAGAAGATGATATTAATTGGTAGACCTATCACAGCTGGGCACAAAAGTTCCGAGAATACGTATAGTAGATACATGGCAACCGTGCGTCCCATTTAACCTGTACTGTCTTTTAAGTATGAGAAGCACTATATGACATACTTCAATAAAACTTGCCTATCGTTCTATATTATAAACTGTAATGCCACAAAAATAGGACAAAACTCTCTGATGAAATAAGGTTCTTCTTCGTCAACGGATTACCCTCCTCATTATACGGCTTACACCTCCAAGGACTTACAAGCCCATACCTGGGGGTAAGTAGCCTGTCGAGGGGCAAGCAAACTCTAGATCACAGCATATCCAGGATGATGATCAGTCCAATGTCTGCTATGGCGGTGAAGAAGAAGGAAATGAAATGTAGTGATGAAAGGGATGATAAGAAAATTCGCGGATCAAATTATCCAATACGCCTAGCGACCGAAAAAACCATCGGTAGCTAAGAAAATTGCGAAAAATCCTTCGGTCAGGTTGGATGACCCCGGAGGTTTGAACCCGGGACCTCCCAAATGAGAGTCGCACGCGTTACCGCGGCGCCACCTCGCTCGTCGCAATATGCCTTCAAAGATCAAAATTATATCACAATGTTTTATTATAGGATCGCCTCCTAAGTGAATGGTATCTATATCGTGGCTGTTCAGATTTTACTTACTTCTCTTAGTTCTCAGTGACACTTAATAACCTAATCTAGTTCATCTATTCACTGTCGCTTCACTTTCTTCGTGACGTAGCGGTGTAATGAAATACGAAGTAGCCACTCCTTCCGGTAGGTTCACTCGCTGGAGAGTCAAACTTTACGACGCACTAGAAACGCACTCGCTATCTCGCTCACTCACTGACTCACTTTCGAGAGCGCTCGCTTATACAGGATGAACCATTTAAGTTGAGACGGTACAGTATCTCCAAAACTAAGTATTATAGAAAGAATTATCTTGAATAAAAGTTGCTTGATATTATGGGGGAAAGTAAATGCCATTAGTTGTGTTTTATTTGCAGGACGTTATGATGGCAATTTTAGGGTAAATTTAATTTTTTTAAATGGGAACCTACCTTTTTTATTATGTTTTCTCACTCCTCATAAAAAACAAAACAACATTTGTATAAAGTACTTTGAAATTGTTCATAATGTAAATAACAAGAAAATTCTGAATGGCTGTGTACGAAGAGCGCAATGAATAGTTGCAGCATTCATGGATGGTCATTTGAGGATCTAGTTACGTTTCATAATTGGGAACCCACATCCTTTTAATTTGTTTCCTTATTCCTCATCTCAAAATAAATAGCTTATTATAAACCATTTTCTAATGAGAAAACAACATACAAAATGTAGGTTTCCATTTAAAACAATTAAATTGACCCTGAAATGACCATCACAACATCCTCCAAATAAAACAAACTAATAGCATTTATTTTCCCCATTTAATGTCAAGAAGCTTTTATTAAAAACATTCCTTTCTACAACGCTTAGTTTTGGAGATATTGCTCAGTCTCAGATTAAATGGTGCACCCTGTATAAAACGTACGAGAAGGAGAAACATGCAGAAGATTTTGGTTATTTGTCATTAGCGCTTCGGATGTTTAGGGTGGTGAGCGCTACTTATATTTGTTTATCCCCGACTTCCCGGCTTTGACCTCCAGATAACCTTGAGCCATAGATGCTACGTCACTGTATCCTTTGCATCCGATGTGTTTGACATGCATTTCTAAAACATAACCCTATGAACAATAACATATTTGTTTCCAAATTGAATTTACATTTATGTGCATCTTTAAAACAAAGGCTTAAAAATCATATACATGAGTTTTCAGTAACATCTCAGTACAAAAGATTTCTGATGCATATATAAAAGTCAACAACATGTATCTGTGGAGTCGAGCCAACCGCAACTAATGATTACGTGCAGCGGGAAAATCTGTGTCGCCAGGCATTATTCATTTATTCCCTTCTATCCACAAAATTTCTCTCTGTAAGGTCATGCCCAAGTACATACTCCAAACATAACTAAGCTGTAATATACTAAGTGGGATGGCTCAGGCGTTAAAGCCTGTGCCCCGTATTCGGGAGGTCCCGAATCGATCCCCGGCGACCGCTCACTCTGATCCTTGCGCTTTTGGGGGTCTTTACGGATCATCAGGCGAGTGCTGGCGTGCTTTCTTTCATTCTCCGAATTTTCTGTCACTCCGTTTCCTTCCATTAATTATTTCATTCATCCTTCACCCCGTTTGACGTTTCAGGGTTGGAAGTGTCGGTGAGGTGCTTCGGTGTAGCGTGGCAGGGATAAAGAATGCTCTCTCCCCGCCTTCGGCTATTTGCCGGGGTATTAAGACCGCCCCTTGGGGGGCCGTTGGACGCTGTGTGAGGCGGAGGCCTCGGTCTGCCTGCCCGACTTTCGGGGAGTTTCCATCTGGAAACTGTAGGGACCCTGTCATTGCAGTTCCGTCACTCCTGGTTCCGGTTGCCCGATATCTCCCTTCATCTCATACCTCCCTCCCGGGGCCGCCCCCTCGTGGGACGTAGTCACAATATCCTTATTCCTGGATCGGTGCCGAATTCCCTCCGCTTCACAATCCAATCCTAAACTGTAATAACTGATGGTTTACATTTTCTGTGGCGTTTCCTTGAACTAAGTTTTAGTATCTGTGACAAACATGTATAGAGGTTTGTAAAGAACTTAGAAAATGTGTGAAGACGTTTCGATAAATACAGATAATTTGCAGATAATGCTTTAAAAATTAAGGGAAAATCAGCCATTTCATATGAAAATGAATCTAAGTGCAAAATTTTAAAAGTTTTTAATCAATAATAGCATACATCCTTATTGTACCTTAATCAGATTAGCCTTCCTGGTTAAGCCTTCCTGGTCCTCAAATTACTCATTTTGAAAATGGAATCCCTTATAGGTTTGCCAGTTCTTGGAGATAAAAATAAGAACATAATACAAGAAAAACATTATCTCTCATGAATATGTGGTTTTATATCGTAAGATCTCTCTCGTACAGAAAAAGTATTATAAATATGCGTACTATCTGAGATTATTCATTTGTTTCGTTCCTTCTCCCTCCATTTTGTATCATGGAATAATACATGTTGAAAAAATAAAACCTGATGCATTACATTTACATGACTTTCTGTACCCACTCTTCTAATGCTATTCTTACAAAAGCTTATTCTTCTATCTACTTCGTATTAATCGAGATAAACGTTTGCAGAAAGATTTTATTACATATTCCTTTGTAGGTACAAGAGGAGTATAAGACGCTAAAAAACAGTCAAATCTTTAATAATCGGGTCACTATACAATGACTTAGAAATTCTCCTTTGCATAACACAAATAGCGGCTTTGCACTTTGAAAGAAATATATATATATATATATATATATATATATATATATATATATATATATATATATTTGAGAATTCAAACCAATGACAAAGAATATCTCAAATGCCATAAAAAACTTTATTTGATACAAACTGTGTGTTTTAACCAGATATACATTTGTGTGTGCTAAGCTTTCGTCTTCTATATTGTACGGTTATAAGTTATGAAATATTACACAAAAATCATTCTGAATAAACAGCACTTCGACGGACTATTTCGCAGAAAATTCCAGATAAATTTCATTAGTCATAAGTATCCTTAACATATGTGTAAAAACATAACGAAAATTTTTCCATACAAAGGGTAGTTTGTGGTTGGGGGAGTGTTCTTGAAATTTTTCTTCTCGCATCCTTAGAAGACACTAATCTTTAAATACCAAATTTTGTTCTGACATTTCGTTTTTGAGTTATGCTCTTTATGGTCAAACAGACACACATCCTGAGATTTTTCTAAAAATATTTTATTTCTATTCAGGGAATCTTAAAATGTGTATTTCCGGTGATATCACGATTAGAAATTTTTGGGTGAAATACATAATTCCTCTACTTACTATATGTAAGCATTGGAGAATTGTTGAATTTATTTCATTAGCGGTACAGAGTATTTTCTTCAAATTATATTGAGTAATGAATGCGTATAATAAAACTGTAACGAAATCTTCCTGGTAATTTCGATTTTCAATAAATACTTTAACTATGGTGGATGATGAGCTACCTGATTCCCAAAATAAAAAATAAATCCAAACATCGTGATTATTCAGGTTTTTAAACAAAAGTTACATAAAGAAAGCTTATAATCATAATGTATTTTGCAACCTTTGTTGTGTATAAAATTTCGATATTAGGATATTTAAGAAGTAATATTATTAACACCACAGGACCTGTAGTTTTATTACCAGTATTCAAAACCTTGCATAACATTCGCATTGCACAGACAGAGCGTGTGTGTATGTGTGTGTGTGTGTGTGTGTGTGTGTGTGTGAGAGAGAGAGAGAGAGAGAGAGAGAGAGAGAGAGAGAATGAAGGGAAGGCGACCGAGGGGATAAGAATGAGAGAATGCAAAAATAGAGTTTAAAGAGAGAGGGAGCGAAAGCGAAAAAGTGAGAGAGGGGCGAGAAATGGAGGAAGAAGGGGAAAAGAGAGAACAAGGTGGTGAGAGACGAGAGACAGTCAGAAGGTGGATGAGGAAGTGGTACAGAAAAGAATCTCCGCAGTTTACTTATAACGTGAGCAGAGCTGCGGTTTCTGTTAGTTCCAAACATATGCACGGTAATTTCATCTTAAATATACAGCAATGAGATAGGGCGGAGATATGTTGATGACATTTTTTCCATCATACCCCAGAAATTAATTAAAGATGCTTTGAAACTATTGAACTTGCAGGACAACGCATTAAATTTACAATTGAAATTGAAAAAGAACAACACCTTACCCTTCCTGGACCTCATTACAACTAGAGATCAAAATGATATTAAATTCGGTATACACAGGAAACCTACACATGTGGACAATTATATAAAGAAAAACGTTTGCAACCCAACTTCACACCAACTAGCCGCCTTTAGAAGTTTGATCCATTGGTTACACAGCGTCCCCTTGAAGGATGAAGAATTTCTAAAAGAACAACATATAGAAAAAATAGCAGAAACTAATGGATTCAACTCAGATCTCATAAGGAACATGATCAACGAAAGAAAAAACCTAAGGAAATTTCACAATCTACCACTCTACCACCTCTATCAAACTGGAAATACAGGAAATTCACATACCACTGTTGAGCCTTTAGAAAATTTGAACGAATCTTCAATATTTAACATAAGACTAGCTCCACAAAATAAATTCAGCCTGAAGAACATGCTAAACACACCTCTCGAAAACATTAAAATCCGGAATTTGCCAGATTAATTGTGATGAATGTAGTAAATACTACATAGGAAAAACAAAACGAAACTTGGAAATTAGACTTAAGGAACACCAAAGGAACATAAGACTAAAAAAATATATCATTTTTGGACAGAAAACCACAACATTGACCAAAGTATAAAATTGTTAAAACCCCTCACCACACAAATAGAATTGAACATGTGGTAAAAACACACATCATTAAAAACGGCAACAACGGCATTAATTTTGAAATCGCGCCTGTGAACAATGCGTTAAAACTTTGTGCCCCAACACCAGATGGCAACAGGTTCAGAATCCGCAGGAGGAAGAAGAAGAGCATACGGGAGAAAGAGACCTTTAGTCGCCCAGTTGCTGAGGATGAGGACGAATGCCCTCCAAAACGTTTATGTTTTACACAGCATTTAATTAGTTAAGGTGAGTGTCAATAAGTGTGACTCAATCTACCATCATGAGATAGAAGTTCAGATTGTGTCCCATTTCATTCATACAAGCAGCAGTACAGTACAAAGCATGGTGCTTTAGGGGTTTGAGAAAACCAGCTTATCTACTAGACTGCAAATAATTATCGACAATTACTTGCACATAACCCTCCAACCGTCGCCCACGGTGACACAGTTAGTTAAGCGCTGGCTTTTGTACACAAGTTTGTGGGTTCGATCCCGGCTGAGAACTGTGGCATTTCGGTGTATTTACGTGGGTCAGCAGATTTAAAACAAAACACAGGGGACAAAACTTGGCACACAGACGATCCTGATATGACCCTGGCAGTTGCTAACGTCGTTATTTAGTCACGGAACCCGCGGCTCTATTTACTTCATTGCGTTAAATATGGAGATTATTCTCTCTCTCTCTTTCTTGCCCTCTCTTTACATCACTGTCTTTACCTCTCCCCAAACACATGTGGTGTTTTGGCAACCGCTAATAAACTGCTTTTTCTATGATGTTAACAAACAGGGCGGAATAACAAAACACGAGTGAGATGTCTCCGTAGTAACGTTCGAGGCTCGCATTCGGGAGATCCCGAGTTGGATTCCCGTTGGGTCTAAAGCTTTAAATTGAGTTTTTCCGCAGTTTTTTCTAGTCGTTAGGTGAATGCTGGGGTGGATTATACAATGGCTCGGATTTCCCTGTCGCCATATCCTTATCAGGTTTAGGGTCGAAGGATGGGACGAGGTGTGTAGCAACGTAGTTTGCTTTGAGGAACTGCATGTCCTGGCGTTCGGTGTAGAACGGACCCTCCAGACAGATCTCTCAGTTGGTAAAAGCAGACCTGTGAGAGATCCCGTCGGCATCTGAATGTAAGATCTGGAGACGTTAGGGGTCCCACCTGTGTTACAGGCTACCGCCCCGCATCTAGTTATCCTCTGTGTTCCTCACTGTATTCCTTTCTCCTGGAGGTTTACAGAAGCACAATATGTCTTCATGTGCGCTTAAACACCAAAGTCCTCCTCTGCTTGCTGATAACCATAACCATGTACACATGACGGGTCTAACAGCAAACTCTGCAATGTCCATGGGATAAGAGTGGAATCCGAACGTTTTTATTTTTTATGCTCTACAAGCTTATGAAGGGAGTTTACAGCAAAACTGACAAATTGCGTAGGTTTTAGAGCCTTACTTTTACACGTTAATATCAGAGTCAAAAATCTCTATGGACTTCTTCGTTGCAAAAACTGCAATATCCATATATCAAATAATGAAACAGGATTTGCTCACGTGCCGTCTGAATGCGTTGTCCGCCAAACATACACAACGAAATAGCTTCAAAGTCTTTGACGGGTTTTTATTAGTTTTTGGTGTGGTTTTAGTTTGAATGTTGTGTAGTCCAAACATAAAACCGTGCATAGATATATGAGCCTTGTTCTCCTAGGAAGGCCAGGAAAGAAATTGTACACTCACAAAAATGAAAAACGAATGTGGCACAGAAGTTGAGGTTAGGCTTCTACTTACAAAACGTTTATTGCATTTCTATACTGTAAAAAAATTAGGGCTTAATGTTACCAATAGAATAAAATCATTTATTTATATTATTTCACAAATATTGCAATAAGAATTCCCCGGAGTATCCGATCTGTGGTCATAAAAGGCTTTTCAATGCGGCAAACTGACCATACGTGATTTGACAAAATTTCGTGAAGTTTTCTACAAATGTATAAATAAATTATCCTAAGATACATGAATTCTTAAATATTATTCTGCGTTCCAATAGCACGACGAAGACCTAAAAACAATGGGCATTCAAGCAAAGAATTGCAAACAAAGTTTGTAATGAAAACTCAATCTGGAATAATAACAGTGTGTCAGAAGACATTTTTGAAAATACAAGATCGCTTGTAGATTACGTAATAAAATAGTTTGTTTAAAGTGGGAAGGTCCATGAATAGAAAAGAGGCGCGATAGAATTTTTGTAAAATTTGAAGACAGGAAACAATCAATTATTGCGTTTATTAATAAATTAAATGTGCTGAAAGCCATTGTTGCAGAAGTCAGACTATCAGAAAATATCTGCCACCCCAACTGAACATAAAGAAAATGTTTAAAATATACAACGAAACAGCAAATACAAAAATCTGATGTGTTACACTCACATGACTTTCTCTGCTCTTGTACAAACTATTTTTACAAACGCTTATTCTCCATTTACTTCATCTTAATCGAGATAAACATTTGCAAACTCTATCTTATTGCTAATTTTCTTGTAGATGTAAGGGGAATATATATTTACAAGGGCAATATAGAAATACAGTAGCCTTTAAGCATATACATATCTCTTAATAGCTGGTTGCTAGGTGCAGCACCATTCCTTTTGCCACAGAGTAATACTCTTTGCATATACAGGATAAAAAAATCTGATGTGTTACACTCACATGACTTTCTCTACGCTTGTACAAACTGCTTTTAAAAACGCTTATTCTCCATCTACTTCATGTTATTCCAGATAAACATTTGTAGACTCTATCTTATTGCTAATTTTCTTGTAGATGTAAGGGGAATATATATTTACAAGGACAATATAGAAATACAGTAGCCTTTAAGCACAAACATATCTCTTAATAGCTGGTTGCTAGGTGCAGCACCATTCCCTTTGCCACAGATTAGTGTTCTTTGCATATCCAAGACAAAAAATGAATAACGAATTCCCATTTAAGAAAATAAGTATTGAAAAATTCAAGGGAATAACAAGCAATGTCTCAAAAATGGTTCACTCAACAAAAAAAATGTTTATGACATAATTTGTGTATTTTAACGCGACCTACAGTTTTTGTGTAGTAAACTTTTGTCTATCTCTTATGGTTTACCAGTTATGCAAAAGTCGTTCACAATGAAGAATACTTTTGGAGACATTCCCAGAAAATTCAAGATACACATTTTATTTGTCATGAAAATATCTTAAACATATGATATTTTAATGAAAATCGTTAGAGCCATTTTTAAGAAAATTAAAGTTTTCGAAAAATCTTCCGTGTAAAGGGTAATCTGGGGTGGGGGGATTTTCTTGAAAACCTTCGTGTCGCATCTCTGGAAGATACTGAACCTAAATACAAAGATTGGTGTTTATCCGATTGTTCGTTTCTGAGTTATGCTGTTCACAGACAGACAGATACACAGACAGACAGACACACAGACACACACACACGGACATGTTTCCAAAAATGCTTTTTTTTATTCAGGGGGTCTCAAAACATGTATTTCCGTGAAATCTCGGTATCGAATTTTTGGGTGGAATACAATACTTCCCCTACTTACTATACGTAGAAGAGAAAGTAAAAATGAATGAATAACGAATTCCCATTTGAGAAAATAAGTATTGAAAAATTTAAGGGAATAACAAGCAATATCTCGAAACTGGTTCACTCAACAAAAAAAATGTATATGACAAATTGTGTATTGTAATGCGATCTACAATTTTTGTGTAGTAAAATTTTGTCTATCTGTTATGGTTTACCAGTTATGCAAAAGTCGTTCACAATGAAGAATACTTTTGGAGACATTCCCAGAAAATTCAAGATATACAATAAGATATATTTGTCATGAAAATATCTTAAACATATGATATTATAATCAAAATCGTTAGAGCCATTTTTGAGAAAATTAAAATTTTCTGAAAATCTTCCATGTAAAGGGTAATCTGGGGTGGGGAGATTTTCTTGAAAACATTCGTGTCGCATCTTTGGAAGATACTGAACGTAAATACCAAGTTTGGTGTTTATCCGACTGTTCGTTTCTGAGCTATGCTGTTCACAGACAGACACACACACGCACATACACACACACAGACACCACACACGGGCATGTTTCCAAAAATCCTTTTTTTGGACTCAGGTGGTCTCAAAACATATATTTCCGGTGAAATCTCGGTATCGAATTTTTGGGTGGAATGCAATACTTCTACTTACTACACGTAGTAGAGAAAGTAAAAATCAGAGTAAAATGAGATATTTTAGGAAGTTATTCAGCACTTGCTATAACAGCGAGTTCCAAGTGCATTGAGTATGTGAATAACATTCAAAGGAAACGTGACACAGGAAAGAAGAATACGCTTATGGCTGAGAAAAGAGTTCACAAGCTTCGTGCAAAATCTTGTATGAATTGCTCTGGAAAAACTAAAGTAAGGTATTAACTTTCAGTTTCTCCGCAGTGGGGGACCCCTGGAACGGCCCTTAAACCTGAACCTTGAGCGGGTACCGGACGCGTTGGTACGTGATGGATAGCCGGGACTTGACAGTTGTTGTCAGCTGACTACCGACACGCTGGACAGGTCTGTCTCCGAATAACCAACAGGAGACCGCGAACCAACTCCCCAACCCCAAGGTGTTATACGTTTCCATGCCGAAGAGATGCATGGCATATGTGTCGCCATGTGCCGCTAACGAAGCCTCTGAGATACCAGGCGACCCTCCAGAGTTTTCAGCCTGCTCTGGTATAAAGGGCTCTAATAGAGTCGACTGTCTTTCCTCAATACTCGTGGGATTTAAATGGACAAACTAAAGCAACACTCTGAAACTGTTCAAGGATCTCTAGAAGAAGACTTAATAGTACTATACATATCTGAATTATTTGTAGATGATCTGGCTCTAGGTATTACAAAAACAAGACTACAAGCCAAGAGATTCTCATGGACTCAAAGGAGTGATGAGGATACTGCAGGTGAATCTTCAACACAGTAGGCATCTGCTGCCCTCTTTGTGAAGATGAAGTCCTGTGATGTAGCATTCATCCAGGAACCCTGGTGTCACAAAGGGGAAGTTAAAGGTCTTAAGGAGGTTGGCGGGAAATTAATTTATAATAGAACCGACAAGACTCTAAGAACCTGCATCGTAGTTAAAATGACTTAAATATACTGTATCAATGAATTTCTGTTATAGGGAACTTATGGCATCAGAGTAAAATCAATGGAGGAGGGTGGATCAAGGGAGTTTATACTCGGTCTACCTCCATGTCATGATGTGATTTTACCTCCTACGAGAGAATTAGAAAACAGCTGATAGTCATCTGTTGTTCCAAGGGATTACAATTGGTAATTGGCTGTGATATTATTTCCCATTGCATTACTTAGGGGAGTACAGATGCAAATGAAAGGGGAGAGTCTCTCTATAACTTAATTATATCGAATAATCTTGAGATACTGAATGTACTGAGCAGACCTCCTTTGTTAGTAAAATAAGACAGGAATTTATTGACATAACCTTGCAACCAATTTTGTGGGAAACTTTATTAAAAATTGACATGTATCTGAAGATAACAGCTGTTCAAACCACAGATGCATCAATTTGAAGATGTATTTCTAAACAGATCAAAACTTATCGGGATCCAAAACGAACTAGCTGTGATTCCTACAGGAAAGACACAATCAGTAGTCTGAGTAAGATGGACGATAATAGTCATGATTGCAAATATTTAGAAATTTCTGCAGAGCATTTGCAGGATGCAATAATCTCAGCATTTAATAATAACTGGCTTCTGAAGACAGAAAAGTCAACAGAAATGCGCCCTGGTGGAATCAAGACCTTGGAAGTAAAAGAAAGAAACTTCTCAAATTGTTTAACTTTGCGAAAAGAGCCAAACAATGGACTGCTTAGAGCAGATCATTGACAGAATATACTGAAGCCTTGAGGAAGGTTCAGAAGGACTCCTGGAGGAGCACTGTGAGGAGATAGAAACGGCCCAGAATGTGCTAGACTTCAGAAGGCTCTTAGAAAAGATCCACAAAGCTTTATTAGCAATTTCCAGTTGGAAAATGGAGAATACACTAAAACAGAGGAAACAATGGAAGAACTTCCTCGAGTTCACTGGAATGATTATGCTTGATGAACCTGAGGAAGGATGAGGCAGTCTGGGACTGAGACGCTTTGGGAAGAGGGCTTCAAGGGCAGACTGAGAAATCGCCAAGAAATCTAATATGAAAAATTTAAATGGGCAGTGTCCTCATTTCAACCCTATAAGTCTCCAGGAAGGGATGGAATGATGCCCATTTGCTTCAGCGAGGTTTTGATGAATTATCAAACATTTTTATACAAATTCTAAGAGAAACTTTGGCCTTAGGATACATACTATTGAACTGGAGGCATCTTAGGGCAGTATTTATGCCAACGCCAGGGAAACCCTTGACCCTGTCTAAGTCCCAAAGACCATCAGTTTAATGTCAATAATTCTCAAAACTCTTGAGAAATTAATAGTCATATAAGAGGAGGTTGTGATTGTCATTTTTCACTTTAAATTGACCATAATTGTAATTCCCATTTTAAAAAAATAAAATTGACCCTAAAATGGCCATCACAACGTCCACCAAATAAAACGCGATTAATGAACATTTACATTCCCCCATAATATCAAGCAACTTTTATTCAAGGCATTTCTTTCTACAACGCTTAGTTTTGAAGATATTGTACAGTCCCAACTTAAATGGTCCACCCCTATAAGAGAGCGCTCTCGTGGGAGTTTCAGTTGAGTTGAGTGCGAGTCGCGTGTGAGTTAGCGTGTGTATCTCTGTGACCTCAAGAGCGATTCTCCGAGCGAGTTTGTATCGGTTCTTGTGATGTGCAACGATTACTGCTGGGAGCGACGTGTTCGGAGGTCTTGTGTTGGACTCCCGAGTGAAAAGAACCGCCCGACGTGAACAGGGTGCGTCACGAAGGTAGTGAAGTGACGGAGAATTGAACTAGTTCACCGTAGTGTAGTGAACTCCCTATGAAGTTGAAATAGGTAAGAACTTAGAACATGACAATAAGAAGTGACTGTGAAAAACAAAAACTGATTCAGGTTACAATATCCTGTTTAAAGTATTTAATATGACAAATAAAATATATGCCTTGAATTTTCTGTAAACAGCCTATGAAGTCCTAATTATTCTGAATGACCTTTGTACTCGTGTAATTGGTAAGCTGTAAAATATAGACAAAATCTTACAACACAAAATACGTAGATCTTATTGATGCATGCAACTCATGTCAAATAATATTTTATTTTTATGACGTAAACTATTTCCGAGAGGGTATTTATTATTAGTTTTAATTTTCAAATACTGATACTTTTTTAAGTGGCAAGTCCATATTCGTTGTTTCTCATGTTCAAGCTAAGAGTATAGAATTTCAAGGCCATCAAGATTCGCTTTTTAAAAATCTGGCTATTGCTTTAGCCTACTGTATCCTTATATTTAAAAGGAAAATATATGTAGTGAAAGTTTATCTCGATAATCAACAAGTATATACAGAAGAATGAGCTGGTAGACTTTGTAGAGAAAGGCATGTGAATGCGACACATCAGATTTTTGTATAGCATTTTCTTGGATCCAGGACCTCATAATCTGTATTTCTACTAAAATCTGGATATCGCATTCTTCACCACACTAAGCGATAGAGAGAGTAAAAATATATTTATCCTCTATCGCTTGTTAGTGGGTATATTAACTATTCCTACTAAAGTTTATTTTTCTGTCCACTTCATTTTAATCCAAATAAACTTGTGCAGAAATAGCTATATTACACATGTCATTATGAATACAAAGAGAACAGCGACAGTCAAATGTTTAAGAACTGGACGCTATATGATGCCTTAAAATCCCATACTGTTTTCATGCAATTGCGAGGAACAATTGAGTGCTGGTGAAATGGTGACACGATTCCGCTTGTTCTCTACTGTGAGCAGTCGCGGCACCCATTTTGCTGACAGCTTTCTCATTCGTGCAGAATGTTATACACCCGTTCACTCGAGATGTTTACGGTCTTTGTTATCTCACGGATTTTCACTCGGTGGTCTTCTAACATAATATTGTGAACTTTTTTCACCATTTCTTCTGTTGTGATCTCAACCGGCCGTCCTGTGTGCGCGGATCCCTTGTGCGCAAACGGCCACGTCGAGTTTTTGTGAACCACTTGTGAACCATGCCATGTGATGAAGCAGGGTGTACATACTACTTGTTCAGCTTTTCTTGCGTTTCCTTCACCGTCTTACCTCTCAAAAGGTATTGCTTTATCAGAACAGGAAATTCACTTTTCTCCATTTTCTACGAAGCAGCACTCATCTGCTTGTTTTAGATGCTCTCAATAATGTTCTAAGAAACAAATGACGAAGAATTTCTGCATTATATCCAGAATAGATGTAAGACTTGGCTGCAAACAAGAAACCTGTGCTTAGAACGCTATCTCTCGTCAACGTCTTGGACTTATCACTCTGCCATCGAGATTTTTCTTTGGATGTCCTCTTTCTACCATTAGAGACTCGCACCGTCATTTGATGTTACGGTATTCGCCTAACAAATATTAACCTTCCTTGGAAAAAACATCTGGAGAGCTTTTCAATAACGCCTCGACGGATTGGAAAGCAACGCTTGCAATATACTGAATGCTATCATACCCATAATAGAAAAGCAATATCGACCCAATATTAGCAATTCACCGTGCTGTACTGGTTGTCAACACAGCCATGCACTTCATCACCGGTTTAAAACCTACATATCCTGTAACTACGTAAAATCCATGCATTTTTTTCTGACAGATAATTCCAAATCATTCGTAGAGCCATCTTACAACTTGATGTACCTTCCAAGTATAGCCTGCAATGGAGTATATTATGTATTTATAGCATGCTGCAAGACCCGCATCCAGACTTCGGAACCATCTAAACCATCTAAAGGGAAATAATTACTTGATAATCCGCCCCAACTTAGATGCTGGATGGGGCTCTTTAGAAAGTCCAGCCTATGCTCATCTTAAGGAGACGTTTATTGGATCCGAATCTCCTTCAGCACCACATTAATGACCTGCCATCACTGCTTACAGATGTATCCCTTAATTTTGTTACATGTGGCTTATTATTAACCTTTATCACAGAATTTAATTTTTGTTATCGCTACATTTGTTCTCTAATTCATCTGTAAACGAACCAAATTAAAATAAAAAGAATCTGATATGTTGCATTTACACGACTTTCTCTATTCACTCTTCTACAAACTATTTTTCCAAAGGCTTATTACTCTATCTACTTCTTGTTAATTCAGATAAACTTTCAATTCACATCTATACATTTCCTTAGAATAAAGTAGATAAAGCGATAATCAGATTTTTAAATGGTGTATCGTTATGTGATGGCTTTGAAACCCCAGACTGTTTGCATGACCACGAGAAAAATAAGAATAACAACTTATTAATTGAAAAAAGTATAAGTATATAAAATTTTCAACCAATAACAAGCAATATCTCGGAAGTAGTTAACTCCACAACAAAACTGTGTACTTTAACGAGATCTACATTTTTTGTGTAGTAAGATTTTGTATACCTCTTACGGTTTACCAATTATACAAAAGTTATTCAGAATGAAGTGGGCTTCGCAGGATATTTCAAGAAAATCCAAATTACATTTCATTTGTCATGCATACGATATTTTAATCAAAATCGTCTAATTTTTTAGAAAACCAAAAGTAACAAAACTTTTTCCAGGTAAAGAATAGTTTGAGGTGGGAAGATTTTCTTGAAAACCTTCGTGTCGCATCTTTAGAAGATGATAAAATTAAATGCTAAGTTCGGTATTTAACCGACTTCTCGTCTTTGAGTTTGCTATTCCTAGACCTTTTTCTAAAATTGATTTTTCTATTTAGGGGCCTCAAAACATGCACTTGCGGTGAAATCCCGTTATCGAATTACTGGGTGTAAAACAATACTTCCCTTACGTGCTGCAGGTAAGCAGTAGAGAAAGTAAAAATGCGAGAAAAAAATACTGCAAGAGTATATACTCTGACTCCTCGTGGAGTTTGTATTAACCCTCAACTCTAAACCAAGCGACGATTGTCTAATAAAATTATTTCATTGGGTGAAAGATACTTAGAGTAACCACAACTCTGCGCAATAACTAGCCGCGGAAACAAAACCGTGTGATAACCTAACGACAGTGTACGGATAATATACAGCTTTTTTTCTTTTTCTTTTTTTAAAGTTCCCTTGTTTTACCCAGTTTATAATATACTGTGCTTTACTGTTTTCGTTGCCGCTTATTACCGCAACACACATCCACACACAAACACCCATGCCCATGGCGGGGCTCGAACCCGCGACTCTCAGCTTGGCGGAGCGCCGGAGCTATACACTCCAGCGACCACGGCTACGAGGGCCGGCGGGCTTCGTCACATACGGTCACGCTACTTGGAAGCAGCTACGCTGTGTTTTGCCGCTTCTATTTTACTCCGCGAGCGGGGTAAGATAAAACGAATGCGCTGTAGTGACGCTACCGACTTTGGGTCCCATTTCTGCTGTCGCGTACCTACATGGTAGAGCAGTAAGGGATCGAAGTGTTAACATCTGGCTTCGCGATACTAAAGCTCATGTCAGTAGACATATACATGCAGGAGTTCGTGCACATTTCACGCATTATATTACGCATTCCCTTTGTCATTCAGAATGTGTGGATTAAAAACGTCTCAACCATGAGCTACATGTAGATTTTATTTCATTGACGTGTTAAACGAGAAGAAGTGATGCTCAAAGCGATTACGTTTGCCCTGCCCCTTGTTTAGGGTAGGTTTAAAGGCTCAGGTTTGAAAAGCTGGTAATCTGGTCCTTCTGTTCAACCCACATTCTGCTGTTTGCATAAAATAGACAAAGGACTTATCTAATGACAACGACGCCACAGCTGTAAGGCAAACTGTTAACAAAGGGGAACCAACGAGCATTCGCGAATAGACCAATCACGCTTTTTGTGCTTTTTTAGCCATAACCAAAGGAGCATTGCAGTCTCACCTTTGAGGCTGCAAGTTACGATCTAATAAGTATAATTTGGGACGTAGAGATCTTTATTTTCACAAAGAAAAGTACCAGATAATTGTGTGTAAAGAAACATAACGAAGAAATTTATATCGAAAGTGATGATGCTATATTTGAGGTAATAAAACATCTTTAATAGATACATGACTTTATAGCTTACTATTCTGTTAATGAACAAATTTAAACTTTAGAAAACAATTGCAAATTGAATTTTCGGATAGTATTCATCCTTTTAAAATATGGTTCCATAAATTAAAAAGAAGTCAGCTTCCTATAGATTCTGTGTTCAGCAACCAAGATTCATTGATTTCTAACAAATTGAAAGGATCTAGTAAACTTCTTAGGGAAACGAAATAAATTAAAAATAAGCTGCTACCATTGAAACCTAAAATAAGCTTTGGTTTAGTATTAATTGATAGAAAACTGCGTGGGCAGTATTAAGTAAGCAGTACTTCTGTCTGAACAAAGAAGTAATAATAATGATCATTGAACAGGAATGCACTGCTCAACTAAGGCCATCTGTCCGGGATCACCGACACATGGCTGATCTGTGCATGCACCCATGCAGCAGCAATCACACGATCACCAAAAGTGCACCTTCTAAGAACAAATTAAATTGAATAGTAAGGCACTGTACTACTAAAGCCATTTAGCAGAAAATTACTCGAGCAGGTGGTACAAGAAGGCGAATACGCAACTAAGCTATTGTTGTTTTTGCCTATACTTTAGCACAGACTTGGGACTGAACAACCATAATAAAGATTAGTGTGGTTACAAATGTTATGTTTAAAATTATAGCATTTTCAAACAGTTAGGCATTAAGTCCTTAGTCAAAACATCGTTTAAAATAAGTACCTATGTAAAGTTTTTGATATTTTATTTCTGTGTACACTTTCTTAATGTAATCAAATGTCTGGTAGGAAAGCACTTTCTTCGCTTGCGTAATGTACCAACAATATAATCACAAAATGCATCTATGTTTACTTTCTCTACTACGTATAGTAAGTAAGGGAAGTATTGCATTTCACCCAAAAATTCGATACCGAGATTTCACAGGAAATACACGTTTTGAGGTGCACTGAATGCATATAAAGCATTTTTGGAAACATGTCCGTGTGTGTGTGTGTCTGTATGTGTGTCTGTGTGTGTGTGTGTGTGTGTGTGTGTGTGTGTGTGTGTGTGTGTGTGTGTGAACAGCATAACTCAGAAACGAATAGTTGAATAAACACCAAACTCGGTATTTAGGTTCAGTATCTTCCAGAGATTCGACACGAAGGTTTTCAAGAACATCCCCCTACCCCAAATTACCCTTTACATGGAAAACACTTTTCGGAAATTTTAATTTTCTCAAAAATGGGTCTAAAGACTTTGATAAAAATATCATATATTTAAGATACTTTCATGACAAATAAAATGTATATCTTGAATTTTCTGGGAATGTCTCCAAAAGTATTCTTCATTGCATAACTGGTAAACCATAAGAGATAAACAAAATTTTACTACACAAAAAACGTAGATTGCGTTACAATACACAATTTATGTCATATACATTTTTTTTTGTTGAGTGAACCGTTTTCGAGATATTGCTTGTTATTCCTTTAAATTTTCAACAACTTATACTTTTTCTCAAATGGGAATTCGTTATTCATTTTTTTTGTCCTGGTAATGCAAAGAGATTGGAATGCTCACATAGCAACCAGCTCTTAAATATTTGACTATCGCTTAAAGCCTACCAATTCCCCTTGCATCTACAAGAAAAGTAGCAATAAGATTAACAATTCGATATCTCGATTAACATGAAGCATATGGAGAATATGCCTTTGTAAAAATAGTTTGTACAAGAGTAGAGAAAGTCATGCGAGTGTAACATATCAGATTTATTTATCCTGAGGCACGACAGACATCAAGCTATACTTCAATGGTGATGAAGATGTGTGCGGGATGGCTGACTTCTGACTGATCAGTGTTCCTGTAAGCAGTTTGTTTGTTACTAGTGAGAGCGAAAAGGAAAGTGGTTGACGCACTTCTTTGGATTGCCATTTATTGATGAAGAGGTTGTTGAAAATATCTATTTTAAACATTTTTTTACCGAGCTTTAATATCTGTTTGACAATTTTATAAGTTTAAGCAAATTACAAGGACAACACTTTTAACAATACCAATCTGTATTAAGGTTGCTCAGAAAGCTTTACCAGCCTACAAAATTGCAGAAAGTAACATATTCCCTGCTATGATTTAGTAGGAATTCACATATCCCCATTTCTCTCAGAATTCCACTTGCTATGATTTTGTAAGAATTGACATATCCCCATTTCTCTGAGAATTCCACCTGCTATGATTTTATAGGAATTTGCATATCCCCATTTCTCTCAGAATTCCACTTGCTATGATTTTGTAGGAATTCACAGGACCCTTTTATGCGTTGGTTGTTTCACTTTTCTGTTCTTTCTCTTTTCAGCATATACATTTTAAACTTAATCCTGCTTGGACTTGTTCCAATAGGTGACAAGGAATTCTAAGAAAGTCGTGCAATTAAATTAATTGAAATGCCTCTCCCTTACCATCTCTCTTTCTGAATTAGAAGTACGAAGCAACATTGTAATTATTTCGGCAAACACCTCGTAACAGCTGAAAATTTCTCTTCGGTAATAATTTCCTTTTAACTTATGTTTGTTGTCAAAGAAAGAATTACCGTGACAACAAATATCAGCAATCATTTTATCACTGGCAAAGACGTATTAGCTCTATGAATGTAGTGGTCACAGGCAACAAAGGTGTTTGCTAACGGAGGAATGAGCCAAGACGTCTTATAAAAAGCAGGAACGTTAACGCACTGTAGATTACTACTTTACATTTTGTATTGGGGAACTGAAAGAAATGGAATTGTTATAAGAAATTAGGGAGTATGGCTCTGTAACATGGTTCCAAGCTTTTCGTATACGCGAATTTGGAACAGCCATGTGCAATGATGTACAAAACGAAACGATTGGTTTCATGCAGTTACCTTGGCCCAGAGCCACCATTACATTTAACTGGTAGTGGTGTCGTAATTCCGACACGTCAAAATGCCACTGTGTCGCCAAGTACATTACTGTCTCCATGGGAGTCGCTTGTGTAGTTAGCCACAGGCAAGGGAGACAGAGGGATTAATGTGGTAATGCTGCAGCTGATCGGAGTAATGCACAGTGGTGCGGTGTTAACAGCCAAAATCCATGTCCACTCTAATTTAAGTCAAGTCGTCTTGTCAAGTTTTGATGAACTCAGATGCCAAAAGCGCCAAATCCACTGAATATTTCACTCCGAATAGGATAGCATAACCGCCACAAACCATCAGCGAGGCAATCGCAAAAAAATCTCTCTTCGCTACGCGTAAATATTTATAAAATATCTCTAATTAACACTGATAGGTGTGATGTATGACAGGGCACAAAATTTCATGTCAGAATGTAGCCATTGACAAATAAAAATTTAAACCAGGCAGCCGAGTTTTAATTTCAAAAGTCTGATATGCAGCAAACATTGCTCTCTCTCCACCCAGTGTCATCTGCTTCTGTAGTGCTGGACAGATTATTCTTACTAAAGTCGTATTTTTCATTTATTCATCTTATTTGTCTTAATATTGACAGGAAATTCCTTCAGTTAGATAATACTATGCTAATATAAGCTTTGCAGGATGAGCCAACACTAAATTGTCTATATTTACATGCTATGGAAGTGATAAAAAAGGTACAACCACTTAACATTTCAACATGCACTGATTAAAATATGATAAAGTTCAAAAGAGCAACAGCGAATATTCTGGAAATGGCTATTTTCAGAAAAAAATTATTTTGATATAAATCGTATACTTCAACAAGCTCTATATTTTCCTGTAGTAACTTTTTGCATATTTCTTATTGCAGGTACACAATATTATACAAGAACTACAAGACCTTCGAATATTTTACATTTTAAGAAGTGTAGTTTATTCATATTTTTAATACTCCAGGTATATGGCATTTTAATCAAAACCATAAGAACATTATTTGAGAAAATTGTTTGTTAATAGATTTCAAATCTATTGTAATGTTTGCATATTTATGTATTCTGGTGCTAGAAAATTACAAGTTATGTATAGGATTTTTTTCTGTGTGTGTAAATCACGTTTGTGTAACTTTTCAATATTGATGTACAAATTATTGTGATTGCTAGTGACCTTAGCAGTTAAAAAGCTCCACCTTAAATAAGTAGACTATCTAATATAAAAAGTTTGAGAAAATATAATGAAAATCTTTTCCTTCCATTCTTATAATATTCCATACTTAAATAGAGAGTTTCATATTTTTTCTCATTTTGGTTTCTGAATTATACTGCTTACACTTACACAAATGCACGAGCGAGTTCATTTTTAATTTAGGTAGTTCTAAGGGAACAGGCTATTGAAAACCTGTAATTCTATATTTTTGTTACTAAAATGTGTTTCTTTCTCTACTTAAAATGGTATCATCTGATACTCTGGGTCGTTTTCAAATGTCGAGTGCAATTCATTAAATTTATTTTTCACTATTTCACACAATTGCAATAATTTCTTCATATCAAAGTTCTTTGAGGTTCAATTTCTCTCAGATTGTTATAACAGTTCGAACATAATCCCTTAAGAAGCTGTTTTTGTAAATTACTCTAAAAGCTGAAGATTTTGTAAGCATTTATAAGTCAATAAATAGTGGAAAATAGTATTTTTCAAATACCAAAACATCCTATTTCTTTTCCTTTTATTATACAGTAAAATCCAGACCACTTTTATTTGCGATGAAGAATATGTTTGTAAAATATTACACATAAAATATGAAAACTGTTCCACAAGAGCGTTTTGTATGAAAAAATAAAAGTTCAATTAAACAATTAATAAGACGGAAAGTAATTGAAATAAAAGGCTGAAATGTTGCAAAGTGACTACTCTTAAAAATGTGACATTTTGCAATTTCATATGACTGCCTCCGTAAGGTATGTATTTTCTGGTGACATGATATCGACTTTTTTGGCCAAATGTAGTAAGTGTTTGTTCTATTACTTTCCCTTGGCAAACAGTTAATGCAGAGCCGCCCCCTAAATTCAGTGGCAGCACAAACAGTACAAGTTTTAGGGAATTTACAAATGGGTACATCACGAGTATAAGTACGGTATTCGTTACCAATTGATTTAATCTAAAGTCTGATATTTTAACAGCACCGGCTGGATTTTTACAACCGAAACTACTTTGTCTATCGACTTCTAATATTGGAAATACCTTTTGACCGCTTAGTAATGACGATGAGCGTGCCTCTTTGTAGTCAATTTCTTGAGCCCTGTGTCTAATTGTGTGTGTGTGTGTGTGTGTGTGTGTGTGTGTGTGTGTGTGTCGTGTGTTCCCGGCTATCTTGTTTATTTCCTTTGGAATTTGTTATTAACATGGAGAAAAAGCAAGCAATGTTCAAATACTTTTAAGGGGAGACTGAAAGCCCTATGTTAAATTTGCTAACTTCATGACGCTTTATCTCAGAAATTATTTAAGATGTCGTGGAGAAATTTTTGTTGGATATAGATACATATCTTAGAAGTTTACTAAACTAGAATTACACCGTAATGTTTTTATTAAGAGGGATATAATTTTTAATGATGGAATTCTTTTGTAAACCTATCGGTAATTACTGTTTTAAAAATTAATCAACTATCTTATTAACCCAATCTAATTCCATAAAAGTAATCAAGGGTTGTTTTAATCGTCCCAAAATTTCATCGCGCTATTTTCAAACGTTTTTGAGAAAACGGGTCATTTATATTGTAAAATGTTAATTCGGGAAAACGCTGTTTAAAGTAAAATCATAGAAACAAACTCATATATGTTGCACCACTAAGCTTTTCCGTACCCAGAGGTGCTAAATATGTGGAAAGTATTATTGCGTAGGAGCTAGGAATTGAAAAGAATCATAGCCACATATGTTAACAATTTATTATAAAGGTTTTGCATTTGTTAACAATTCCATCATCAGCTTTATTTAACATTTTAAGAATTTCTGAATTACAAATAATATGCTTTGAGACAACAACGTAATACACTCTTTCACCTTTTTACAATTTAAGTTGCCCTACAAATCGAGAATATTTCCCAAACAACGAATAATACAAGCAATGTTACACGAACTAAAAAGGTATGAATGCTTCTCCCGTGAATGTAAATTTAGAAATACTAAGAGTAAAAAGGTTAAATTTTGCAGCTTACCAAACAGTTGAAAATAATTTAGAAAAGCCAAAAGGTTACTCTTGGCGGATTACGCCGAATCTCGCCGTCACGAAACCAGAATATGGGTCTGGGTGCTATCCACTCGGTCCCTGACCGAAGAGTCAGACTGCTGCCTGCCCAGGAGTTGGTGATGTTGACCACGAACGTGATGTCACTGCCGTCAATAGCGTAAGCAAACCAGCCAATAGTAACTCTGCACGGTGCTTTGAGTTGTGCCACATGAATTACATCATGCATGACGGCATCTTTCTCGAAGCTTCGGTTGTTAACTGTTTCTCTCGATGACCCACGTCATCATTTCCGAAGCATTGGACCGTTCTTGAGCTGGTTGCATAAGCCATGACCAAGGAGGAGGGGAAAACGGCACAATGTTTAAAGAAACATACAGAATACACGTAGAATCCCTGTGGTATGTTATCCTGGTCCTCCATAGCATCCTCTCTTTGAAGCCTGGCTCCTTTTCCTACGGATCTGATCTGTTTGGTTACACTTTGCATGGCCAGTTCTGCTTTTGTCACCCTGAGCTGGTCGAGTTTTGTTAGGATGGTGGTTGTGTTTCTACACACCTTCACTCCTAGATATTCCAGCACACTCATCCGACCCACCATATAATATTGTAGATTCATTAACATTCTGTGTCTTACCATGGAGACGCTTTACCAACAATTGTGAATGGGCTAGTTTTTCATACATTGGCTTTATGGTCAACATCACAGCTTTATCTTCTGAATGTCTGTGGTGATAGCCACTAATAGTCCCTGAAGCTTCAACCTGAACATTTGCATCAGTTGACCAAACGTATGTTCTGCAGTGGTTTGGAGTCAGAAGAAATAGTATGAAAATATGTAGCCCAGGATGCTCTTATCATACTTTCCATATTGCCCGCATTGTCTGTTATTGCTTTAACATAATAGGTTTGCACTTTGTCAATGGTACCACCTGTGAGTCGACCCCTGATAGTTTCACCATTAGATAGTGGTGTTTTGTCTATCTGTTGTTTAATTTTCCTCCGCTGTCTGCCCATTTTCTTCTAGACATGTCCAACACATTCCAGTTTTTTTTTTCAATTTGAGCGCAGTTCCTCCAAAAATGAGCTAAGATTTACCTCTTTACTGCAGAGAGTATACGAGCTATGAATTTCTCTCTGCAATGTGCAGAATTCGGAATACAATATGCCAGATGTGGACTCATTTTAAAATTGTATTTAAAATACAAGTAATGTGCCTACAACGATGATTTATATATCAATTTAAAGAGAAAGTTTCAAATAAAAAAACTGCAAGAAAAATAAAAAACTAATGTTTTGCCGATTTTCACCATTCTGTCTCCCCTTAAAAAATTATGTGATGTATTACCTTCACATGACTTTCTCTACCGAATCTTCCACAAACTATTCTTACAAAAGCGTATTTTTCTATCTACTTTTCTTAATTAACATACATTTTAAGATAATTACGATAAAAATATGTAACTAGACATGCTTTTATTACACATCTCGTTGTGGGTACAACAGTCAAATTTAAAGCCAAATCTTTAAAAGCGGGTCGCAATGTGATGGCTTTGAAATTCCAGTCTTTGGATGAGCATAAAACACAAAATCGAATGGTGACATAGCACTTGAAAAAATTAAAGTATTTGAAATTCCAATCGTTAATACCACCAAAATATTTTGACATAAACTGTTTGTGTAGTAAGATTTTGTCTATCTCTTACAAGTTTACTTATACAATATTATATTTCACAAAATTAATTCAGAACGAAGCACACTATTTGCAGAAAATTTAACATATACATGTTATTTATCATGCAAATATTTTAAACATATGGTATTTAATCTAAACCGTTAGAGGCATTTTGAAAGAATATATATATATATATATATATATATATATATATATATATATATATATATTATAAAGGTTTGCATGTGAAGTGTAGTTGAGACGATAGGGGAGGGGGATTTTGTTGAAAATATTTGCGTCGTATTCTCAGACGTTGCTGGACTTAAATAAGTTTTCTATTTATCCGACATATTCGAGCAAAAACTTACAAAGAGCATGTCTGCGTCCCTATGGCAGAAAGCGTTTCCTAACCAAACCCAGAATACATAGGGTTGTTCGCAATCTATGGTAACAAACTTAAGACCCCCTTACCTTATAAAAAATCACGCCTTCACCAGCAGTGATGTTCCATTGGAGCCCTTAGCTTGTGCTCCCATTCTGCAGCACAGCTTCCACTGGAGCAAACTGCTACGAAATACAGGGACGCCCAGTTTATTCCATTCCTCCTAGCAGCTTTCCAGAGACCATCCAAAGTTTGCGGCCGTCCAAGGGTTCTTTTCAGTAACCCAAATGCACAAAACTCCATCAGTGATGCAACAGATGACAACATGGTTGTCGCTGAAAGGTATGGAATGTATTCCATTTCTCTCTATATATTCTCCAAAAATTTATAGGTTAAAGCAGACATATGGCTTGATGCCTTATGCTGATGCAACCAGACTTTATTTATATCCGCACCATAGAGGGCAGGGATTTCTGTATGAAAAATTGGTATCAGGATAATATGTAGTCTGATAATATGCCGAGTTGATTTTCACATTTTTATGTACACGACGAATGGTTAATCTGTCTTTGTAACTGTACCTTGCTATTGCCATGAAACCATTGGGGAAATTTTCGTTAGTTTCCTTATACCAACTTTCAATTTTTTTCTCCCCTTGGTCGGTCATATATAGCCCAAGGTTTGTTGCACTCACTTAGACAAACATATGCGTCATCTAAAAAGAAACAAATATCCACTTTTCACCAGCTAGTATCGTTCATACAGCTTTCTGCTGTTAGTTCTGCAATGTGTTCAGGCAACAGACTATATCTCTTTTGGCACTTTTCTAGATTCAAATCCTGGTTGATTATGGTGTTCATATGGTAACATAGATCCCTAATTACAGTGCAATGGCCCTCTGAGTTGCAGGATTTGTTCCAGAGGCATGTGCCTCACCTTCCAAATTATTTCCCGGGTGCGACTAAGTGTCCAGTCGTGGAGTTCCCTGTTTCTTGCCCTTTGGGATAAGTCCTGATCTGGCCTTACCTTTTTCGTTGAGTGTACATGAGATTACTTTCTTAGATATGGTAAAACCACGCCTCTTGCACTGCTTTTCAATCTTAAAATACAAGTATTTTGCATCGGAAAGGGCAGTAATGTACTCTTATCAGAATGATTCTATTTTGATGCCATTTGACGCAGCAAGAACAAGAGCACAAACTGAGCAAACACAGTGATACACTCATACTGCTGAACTTTCATTCGGTTCCACACTTTTCAGCGCGGATCTATTGTGCTCGTCTGATATTGTTACCATAGATCGTAAACAACCCTCCGTACTAAGAATGAATCAGCGACTAGTATTTAGTACAGTTTAAATCGCCATCTGCTCTGTTAAAGTGTGATAGTAACGACACATCCCTCTGGTTCTGATGAAGAAACTAAAATGCGAGGGGGATTTTTAATACTCCTAAACATAGGGCTACCTTTAGAGTGACTACTGCTACACTGTGGATAACATAATTCTGTTTATTAATTCACAGTATGCATATTATAGCTAAAATGTGGATACGTCACCTCTAAAGTTACTCAGGCTATTGCACTTGTGGCTCGCATATGGGAGACCTCGCTTCAAATCATAAGGACCAACCAATCTCAATAAGGCTTTTTTTCATTTCGTAGTTTTCCATGGTTGTTTAGATGAATTTTGCGTTGTCTTTTAAAAAACTTTTATTATAATTTCCCTCATTGCATAAACATTTTCCCCTTGATAAGATTTCAGACTTATGAAGAGTTGGCAGTAAAATTTCATTGTTGTTTATACTTTATGTAGAGTTTCTCCCTGCGTCTATATAGGGAATAACGTTACGGATTAGGGGTAAGGTGGTGTGTGTTGCACTCTGTGAGGGGTGAAATAATACGTACCTGTGTACCGCTGAGGTTCATATCTAAAGCGATAGAGTCTGCCCTCGCCTCGTTCTTCACCTGCGTTAACTTAACAGTAAATGTAGGTTAATTATAACTCAAAAAGATGCTAGAACATATGCTCTTGAAAAGAATCACATATTTTTGTAAACACATGACGTTTATACACTGGTGTGCAAATCCTAAGGACGAAAGTAATCTTCGCATGCTGTGACAATGCCAAGTAACATAGCTCGATGAAACTTGAATTATACATAGAGGGAACTGCTACGGTATGCTATTGTAGGCAACTAAACGTAATATGCAATGAGACGAAAAGAAATGCCACTTTATTCATAGACCATAAGCTACACTAAAGTCAATGTGACATATGATGGCTCTCTACATTTACAGAAACAGAAACATGATAGTTAAAACGGTGTATGATCACCACGGATAGCAATACATGCTCTGCACCGTCCTCCCATGCTGGTCACAATGTTGGTAAGCAGTTCTTGTGGTAGGGCGTTCCATTCCTCCACCAGCGCTGTTGACAGCTGTTGGATGGTCGTTGGTGCATGTGGATGTGCTGCAATGCGTCTCCCCACGTGTTCGATGGGATTTAAATCGGGGAACGAGCAGGCCAATCCATTCGTCGAATATCCTCTCGTTGCAAGAGATCCTCCACCTGCGCTGTTCGATGCGGTTGCGCATTATCATCCATAAAAATGAAGTCAGGGTCGACTGCAGCCCTGAAAAGACGCACATTGGGAAGGAGTACGGTATCACAATAACGTTGACCAGTGAGCGTACCGTGTTCAAAGGTGCGCCCATGCAACATTATGCCTCCCCAAACCGTAACACCCGGACCACCAAAAAGATCATGTTCCTGGTTTCATTGCGTGTTCCCATCTCTCGCCAGATGAGGGTACGTCAATACTTAGACTGAATCTGTTCTCATCCGAAAATAGTACGCGATCCCATTCCTCGTTGATCCAATCTTGATGCTCTTTGAACTATCGCAAACGGTGCCACCGATGTGTGGATGTCAATGGAACACAACGTACTGGCCGTCGGGCAAAGAGACTACCTCTGTGTAGTCGCCGTGCCACTGTGTATCGTGAGATTTCGTGCCTAGCAGTCCTGTTATATGTGGTTGCAATTGCACCCGTTTGGCGCGGATCCCTTCTTGCCAGTTGCACAATGTAGCGGCCATCCGCTGCTGTAGTTGAGCGTGGTCGACCACCACCTCTCCTTGGGACAGCAGTGCCTGTGGTTTGGTAGGTTCCCCATGCACATGAAACATTGCTGTGAGCAATTCCAAACTCCTGAGTAACACTCGTCACACTTCGCCCTTCTTCCAGTTTCCCGATGATTCTTCCCCGTGCGAAGTCATCCAAATGGTGTCTACGGGCCATGTTGCAATGAATAATACCATTAGAGTGCATCGTAACAGCTCGCTAATTGCCACACACCGTCTTGTCCTGCGGGACCAGACACATTTGGCACTATAGGCTCGCTACACTCACGCCATGTGACGTCCAGCTTTCTGTGTACGTGTGAGAGATCTCTGCAACATTCTCCCGCACCTTCATCTACTTCCACAAGTAGTTCACTTGTTATGTTACTTTACGCATCTCGTCCTTAGGTTTTGCACACCAGTGTAGTAGCAACTGCTAAGATACGTGTAAATTCAGCGGAAATAAAAAACATTCCTATGTAATCCCGAGAATTTTACAGATTTGAGGCTTACATGTCTCAGTAAAAAACAGCTGAGGGTCTATTTCCGTGTTTTATCCACATGCCTTGACTAACAAATTCATTGGATTGTTTCAGTACAGATCACTTTGAACCTTAAGCCATTCAGCTTGTCAGTGCTGGATAGCAAAGACTAGCTAACTTACTTTGCAGGCCGAAACCGGAGGTCTGAATGTGCAATGACGGTAACTCTATACTATGTGCTTGATTCCTCACTAGTGAGAATTACTTCCCGCCGAGTCCAATCCAATCCGCACAACTCCGCTTAAGGAGATGCTTGGTTTGATCGAGCGTGCCTCAAGATACGTCGGAGGTTCTATGGAGAATGCGGTTCGCAGCGTTAGCACCTGCAATGGTTGGAAGTAATCCTCGTTAACAGAGAGACACACTGTTCCTGAGGAATAAACTAATTTAATGCCTTACGAGGTTAATTCAGTAATTAGCCAATACTCGGAAAAAGTGAAATATGCAGCAGAATATATCTGCTTTAATGGAGGAGTGCTGAATGCTGCAGCAGATATGGAAACGTGGTTTGGTCGAAATGGATTAAACTAAAATGAAATGCTGAGGAACCTGTACTGATATTTCATGCAATTTATTGATGTAAACCCGCGACATATGGAAATGCAGTCCGCGTCCTAAGCTTTTCCAGCTGCAAGATGAGAACGAATTCAAGTCTATAAGGAAAGGCATTCCCTCTGTAACTCGACCCGTCTATCGACTCTCTTCATAAAATTAAAATGTTTCACTAGGAAGATAGTAAACCAGTTTCCTGATATCCTTGAGTTTCATTTTCATTGATGGCAAGGTTTGGAGTGTAAACTGAGGACGCCGATAAATTCGACTTACCCCAATAGATTTTCCCAAACAAAATTTAACACAGTGCCTGCTGTTGTATTTTTCGTTTTTATCGAACTACTTACATCCACAGAAGCAATTTCAAAACTAACCACTAGAATTTCGCGCCTTGTCTGTTACGTTAAAGGTGAGCTCTTCATGCTGAATGAAATTACTATTCAATCTAATATAATTAACAATAAAAGTGGAAGAGTGCCCATTTCCAAATAACAGATGCAATTAGCTTAAAACACCTCCAGTGCTTTCGATAATGCTCTCCTTCCTCCATTTTCTTTGTATTCGAACTGAATACTTTCTGAATATATTCTCAATACAGTCGTGTGCCGACTGCAATTTTTATTAATATCGATTATTTTAGGAATTTTATATATAGATATACAGGATGTTAAATAAAAGTATTCCATATTTTGAGAGGTGGTAGTATGGACCAAAACAAGAAAAAAGAAATGTCTAGTAAACATGGGCTCTAAAATACATACCTTAAGAGTTATGAGCACTTGTTCATCTTCGCTATGTGAAACATCTCTTCTGCAAGCTCTTTGCTATTACATATGACCTACATAATGCAGTAAACAAATGAGTAAACAAATTAGGACACATTACTCTGTTGCTGTTAAAGAACATAGCTTCTAATATAAGCTGCTTTCAACTGCACTTGTGGACCATCGCTAAAGGAGGTACTCAATATGGTGCTCATTCATAGTTAGGCATACTTCTGTCCGACATCTTAGGGAATCACGTACTCTCATCACTTCAGGTTGGTCACGGATGTTCTGGCAGGCCTTCCTGTAGCCTTTGTACATCATTAATGGGGGATGCACACACCCAAGATTTAAAGATAAAAGTGCAATGTAAAAGCAGTTCACAAGCTCATCAAAATAGAAACTGATCCCACTAAACTAACAATAATGTGCTTTGCACTTGCCCAGAACTGCGAATACAGATGTTTACTGCATGCTGTGTCCCATGGACAATAACAGAGTATTATATCACTGGTTTACTGCCTGCTGTAGGTTCTACGTAACAGCAAAGAGCTTGCAGTAGAAGAGATGTTTCAGATGTTGTAGCGAACATGAACAAATGCTCATAGTGTGCATTTTAGAGCCCATGTTTATTGGACTTTTTCTCTTGTTTTCTCGCTTTTTCATATTTTTCATTCCACGAAAAAGAATTAATATTTATCTAAAATGTTTTTGTACATACCTCCCTTATATATAAAATATTAACGTTTATGGCACTATTATCGTTTGCTATAAAATACAAAAATATAACTTATGAGATTCTTCAACACATTTTCATCTTCAAGTTTTCAATTTTTAAGTCCAGGAGTTTATAGTCAACCACTACTAGATTAGGGCAACGGCACTATAAGTCGAAGATCTGTGCTTCAAATCCCGGCTATGACATTGAATTTTTCAGTCTGATTCTTGCTTTCCAACTTAAGTTTACGCACGAAAGGTATGAAAAAACAATTAATACCATTTAGCATGTTTAATTATAGTTAAAAATACTTAAAGCCAACGAGGCAGATTTGTTTTTGAAGTAAGAAATCATAGCATTTCGGGTGTACAACGGAGGGGGATACCTCGCGCACCATGCATGCTACCACCACCTCTCAGAAGGAAGGGATGAAGTGAAGGAACCATAGGAGGTTATAGGCCACAGGCAGACAGGTCACACAGACGCGCAGAAGTCTGTAACAGTGTCGTCCCACTACTGGAGCTATCCGAAGAGGGCGATGAACGACCCGTCAACCAAGCAGCCCTCTAGCGCCCACGGAGAATAGGCTTTCCTTTCCGCAAGTATCCGCGCCATTTCTCGGGCAGCGTCACACGCCACGAAAACTAGAAGCTAGCTTTAAAGATGAGAAGGAAAGGAAATAACGGGAAATGATGGAAAGGAAGTCGTGGCAGATGAGAAACCATACCAGCCTTTGCCTACCGATCAGGGAAACCACGAAAACCGCAAGGTCAGAGGGAATCGAGCCCTGAATCTCCCGAATGCAAGTCTCGCAGTTACCGTGGAGCTATCTCGCTCGATCCTGAGTTAGCAAACGCAAAGAAAACAATTTTCCACAAAAGTGTCCGATGTTAGTTTCAATAAAGCATTGTATTGCTTAAAATAAGTTGCTGCAACAGTTGTTATAATGACAATGGAAGCTTATAATAGAAAGCAAACATTTTCTGGGGCCCTTGAAGATAGAATTATGAAAGATATGCGGAGCCTATCAGTATACACTGCTACAATTTTTTATTTAAAAAAATGAAACTCTTTTAGAAAGAGGTGTCGAACAGAGGAATATATCAGATGATAGATAACATTCAGCTGAAATGTTCATATGTTAAGACAAAGAGGAAATGATAGTTGCAAGGTTTACAGTGAAGGGCCTGACCAAACGATCGACCGACAGATTTTTTTGAACATGTTTTTCAAAAACGTTATGAAATTCTCTTAGAACGAGGTGCCGAACAGAGAAATATTTTAGATGATAGATAACATTAAGCTTAATTGTTCATATTGTTACTTACTGGGGTTAAGACCAAGAGGTTTCCAGCTAAAATATTAAGTTTTAATTACCCCAGCATACACATTGGGAGACGTAGCTGCAGAAACAACGAGAGGACCAGAACTTTGAACATCACATTCTACTGCAGGCGTGGGATATTTATAACAAAATACACAGAATTCACATTAACCACTTTAACTGTGGTTTATTCAATAAAAACACGGTGCCCTACATCGCATACAAAAGAGATAAAGAAAGAAATGAGGGAAGATGCTACACACACGAGCTACACTCACACTCTTCACATACAACCGCACTCACTCGACTCTCAATCCAAACACGCTAACACAACACAAAGAAAAGTAACGCTAGCTCTTCCCCCTCTCCAAACCTCGCTAGACCCACTAGCTCGGATTGGAGAGCGTCATTCCAAAACGAACTTCAAACCCAAAGTCGAAAGAATTACCCCAACAATGCTGTCGCCAATACGACGCAATAATGTGTCTGGATGACAATAGCTACTAATTACCTAATACGCCACAATATGTTGAAACAAAGAGGAGATGAAAATTGCAAGGTTTGAAGCAAAGGGCCTGACCAACCATCGACCGACACGTTTTTGAACAATTTTTTAAAAAGGTTATGAAACTAGCTTAGAAAGAGATTCCGCACAGAGGAACACGTCAGATGATAGATAACGTTAAGCTGAATTGTCCATATTTTGAGATACAGAGGAAATGAAAACTGTAAGGTTTGCAGCGAAGGGCCTGACCAAACGATCGACCAACACATTTCAAGATAGCTCTCTGCATGCGTCATATGCTCTACATCTGAGTCTATATTTTAAATCCACTATGAATAGACATGGTTTACAACCTTTATACAACATTTTAGAATATTTTCTTGGTCGTCATTTTTATTCACGCTAGTACACTCCAGGTATTTAAACCTATTATTATTTATACCATTAAGTGTATGATACTTGAGGCAGTATTTTTAACACTTAATGTTTTCAGTCTAACTATATAATATAAATTCAATAACAGCCCGCCTTAAAGCAATATGTATATACTACAATATATAAAAAGTGTATATTACAGTCATTGTATATATTTATATTATTGTGTACTATAATAATGTTATCTGAATATATTGCGTAATTTAATAATGTAGGAGCTGTTAGAATAGAAGCAGAAAGTTGCTAACAATGAAGTAACCATGAGGTAACCTTGAGGCAATAATGAATTGGAAAATTTAATAAAGCTACTAGTAATTCTTGGAAACAATGATGTAACATTTAAAACGGTTTATAAATAGCCAATCAAAAACTAGAAAAGCTGAAAGTTAAATAAAAGTATTCTATTGGAGTAGGATTAGCCAATCAGAGACTTGAAATAGAGAAATTTAAAAATTTAAGCGGTAAATAGTAGACAGCGTTTCCAATCGGACTCTAGACGGCATCGTTCCTGAACAGTTCAATACATATTCAGTGTCAGACGAAAATTCATTACGGCGAGAATATTATAATATTGAGGTGTTAAAAAGTGCAAGTAATTAATAAATAATCTCACAGCTCTCTATATCAGTGAAGGATTAATAAAAGGAGTGAAGTAAAAATTATAATTTGTGTAAGCCTACATTCTTTAGCCGCATCACCCCCTGCTAAGATATACGTGTTTCTGCAAATTAATACTGACGCAGCCGAGGCAAACATAAATATAATATTTAAAGAAACATTAAAATACAAATTTGATTCCTAAACGTTGGGGCGAAGGCCACCGGAAAGTAAATTTGGGGCGAAGGTCACCGGAAAGTGAACATTGGGGCGAAGATCACCGGAAACCTTGTACCACATGTGGGGCAGTTATTTCATTAAGTTTGGCTCCCCAACAGTGGAACTACAATACAATACAACAATCCTCCTTCAAATTGGCGCCCAAAGCGTGGTGCTAATAACTTAAAAAAACAACTCCTCCTTCAGATTGGCACCTAAACGTGGGGCTACAACCATCTCATGTTGTAATTCTGATGTTTGCTCTAATGTTTGATCAATCGCCACCATCTTATTTCTTAAATGGCGGTTCAAATATAATATTGTAGTTCCTAGCAAGTATTTTACGAAAATAGGCAGCACGTACAAGTTGGCACTTCTTGCATTACTCTGTTTAAGCACCACATACCACGAAGCTGTCGTTTACCACATTTTACTACTGCAAAGACCGCATACACTTTCCCAGTAACGTATTACTGTAAGCACATTTTCAAAAAGCACAATCTTCCTCAACGCTTTCTTGCCCATATCACGGTGCTGTTATCTTTTCACTTTAAGTAGGATTCTGCTGCGCAGAAATCGAAATGATTTGTATCACTCACCCGAGGAACAGAATTATGCATAAACCGAACCAATGTACCAAATCGTTTAATGCCCTGTTAAATTATTCACATGCCAGTCACTGGCATTTGTAGCATTTTAGTGTTTCCGGATTGCGTTGTACAATCATCGGAAATGTTAAGACCGTAGGATTGTATGTGGGAAATTTGATTGATTTACTGCAATTACGAAAATACAAATCTTGCATTAAGATAACATAGGATGTTCCGAAACGGTATACACCGGAAAATGCGTGAATGTATTGTTGCGCTAAAGAGAAGCTCATATACAGGTTGTCCATAAAACAAGTAACGATTTTCTGAATGTCTTGCATGAAGTCCTCGAATGATACAGCCTCCCTATAGCTTTCTTATGCACAAGATTCGAGGATGGGATATTGCATTGCCGGACTGAAGGTAAAGTAGTCACGGAGCGGAGAAACATCATAACCATTATGAAGATTGGGGACTAAAGCTAATGGTAAAAACAAGTTATTTGATATAAATGGCATATTTCTGTAAGCACTGAATTTATCTGAAATAAGCTTTGGCCTATATGTTATGGTTTCCCCTCATACAAACTTACTAAAAGTGGAAAATTCACAGCCTATTTATAGAAAAGCCAGGATATACATTGTATTTGTTTTGTAAATACTCTAAACACGCAGTATTTTAAACACAGATTAAAATGTGATGAAATAATAAACGGTTTTACATGTAAAGGCCTGTTTAGGAAGGGAGATCTTCTTCGAAACGTTTATCTGTTATCCTTGAAGGATGTCTGACTCAAGTAAAAATTTTTGTATATATCCAACTTTCGTTTTTGAGTTATACTGCTTATCCACCTGCATGGTTGCTTTCTAAGTGTTTTCTGGGGGATTCAGATAACCTTGAAACCTGCATCTCCGAGGAAATTTTTATGTTAAACTTTAGATACTACTTTTCGCACATATACATTAATTAAACAACGCCTCAGCCCAAGCAATAATTATAGCGTTAGCTCTGAGAATGCCTAGTGCGGAATTCGTTCTCGTATATACTAAAACCACGTGAAGAGCATCTGTTCGGGATGATGAGTTTTTTCGCGCGTAAAAATCCTTAGCATGGCTTCCTTCGGAAGGGAAGTAAAGCCGATGGTCCCGTATCGTAGATTTACGGCACGTAAAAGAACCTCAAGCCAGATAAAGAGGCCTCTGAGTAAAATTGCGGTCTTTCACGCCCAATATAGAATCGGACGCTAAAAACCATAGCGTTAAAGAGTCCATAAATAAAATTCAACTTAATTTATTTACCACCACCACTACTGAATTCAAACATAGCGCACAGTATAGGCCAAAATAAAATAAATTTGTAATATTACTTACTAGTTGATAAATTATGGATTAGAATTCCATAAAACGCTGTGTAAATTCGTGTTTAATCTTGATTATGGCACCGGTGAAAATGAACGCATTCGATGCCGCTCTGGCTAAAGATTCACTTTGCCATAATGCTAATGATTATGTACTTGATTTTATAAAGTAATACGCATTATTTTTCTGTCAGTTTTCATATGCTGAATATTCAGTGCGTGTAAGTTTTGTTCTTGTTTAATTTTTTTTTTCTTTTTACTATAAAACAGTTATAATAAATGTCTAATCGCCACGTTAAACAGTCTACCTGTGAATGCAAAACGATAATGCCTTTAATGCTTTTATTCAGTTTTTTATCCTTAATGTTAAATGAAACATCTTTGTCATCAGAAAAAAAATCATTAGAGCTCTGGGATATATTCTATCAAGAGATATGGACTATTATTCATATACAACTAGAATAATAAATGTCAAAATATTGTAAGTATATCATGAAGCTGGACTTTTCTCTCTTGGTCTGCGTTACTGCTTAATTAACGTTTCAACCTGCTAAGCAAGTTTTAAATTCTATCAATAAAAGTAGTTTTTGGCTTATTTTGTACACATTACTTGAACATTTATGGGAAGAGGGAAGAAGAATCACCTCCTTATTCAGCGGATAATGCAAGTTAAGCTTCGGGCTCTGCAAGCACTTTATAACTCTTGTTGTATTTTTAAGTACTTGTAATTATTTGAAAATGAGCGTATAAAAATGTATACCTTAACTGACCAACTTATCTGCTATGTGAAGGTGCAGATAATAAAATTAATTAATGCATAAATAATGAACAAAATAAACAAAAACATGATACCAATATAGCACTAGATGACTTCCATCATTCATTGCTTAGATGCGTAAAATACCAAATGAAAATGACAGCTAATCATGTATTCATTGCTGAAATTAATATCCTAATGTTATAAATATTAAATCGATGCTAATGCATTGCATCCAAGTTAATATACAATGTATGGCTTCCACAGCGTCCATTCCACATGCATAAAAACCTTTGCTGTTTTAGCCTAAATATACAAACATGGCCAGCAAGGGTAAATAAATCTGCGTTAGTTACATGAACACTCAAAACAAACTTTTCAAAGGTTCACTTTCCTTTGAGTGATGTTCATACATTTGATTTCGTCAGAGAATTAATCGCGTTTGATAAATGCCTGCTTTTTTGCAGCATAGTAGCTAACGCATTTGCAATATGGTGCAACATATACGTTCAGAAATAGATCTCTTTTAAAATGTTAGTCAGTCACTTTGACCTTCAATTATAAAAATACAGCCTTGTGCTTTTGGTAACATATCGTATTTAGATTTCTCCTCTTTATAAAAAGATACACGGTTTTTTGTTTTAATGTTTATCCTGTGTGGTATTTACTTGCACTCCTCTAAACGACCTCTTGCATTATTTTTAAATTCCAACGTTAAATTTTGAACTTATTTTTCCTCTCAGATATGATTTGTTCCACATTTTGATGTCTTTAAAATAAATAACTTCGGTAGTTTTTCAAATAATTTTATTATCATTTTTAAAAGAAAAGTTAAAAAGATACTGCGGTGCTAGTAGTAAAAGCTAACACTCGTTTCTGTTTTAACTTTACAACTATTTCTGTTTTAACTTTTAAATTAGTTTGTTTTAATATAAAATATATTATAAAGCCTTAAGAAACCCATAATCACCCAGTACTAAAGTACTTGCGAATGGCAGGTCGCCATTGAGATTGTCATCTCTAGTTGATGCCTTGGTGGTCTATCTGGTAAACAACTTGAGTTCATTTGGGGAATACAATGTCCCACTGGCATTACGCTACAGTAGCTCAATGGTTAGAGCCACTGTACGGAGAGCAGAAGAACCGTATTCAAATCCCGGCTGTGGCTTTGAATTTTTCAGTTGACTCTATAGTAAAAACCTGACAAGTATGGCTAAGATATCTATAAAAGCATAAATAATTTGAATTATGTATATAGTAATTAAAAATATACATATATATTATAAGTGTTTACCTCTCATGTCTTTTTTAAGAGGATTAGATAAATATGTTCTTGCCAGAATCAGTACATTAAACGGAATTCCAAAGAATAAAAAGCATAAGGTTGTGATCTTTTACAATATGAAAATCAGAGTTAAATCAAGGGAACCATGCAAAACGAATAATTAATGGGAAAGGTAGAATTAGATGACTGAAAAATTTAATGCCATAGCGGGATTTGAGCCACGGATCTCTCGATCTCCGTCCGGTTGCTCTAATCACCGAGCTACCATAGGAACATGCCAGCACGACATTAAATTCTCCAGCTGATTCACATTTTTACCATTAAACCACGAGGAGATCTCAAATTGTATTGAGATGACATACCCCAATGGCGACTTACAATGTTGCAAGTACCTACTTTAAGTCGCGGGCTACATAGTTTCAACCCTATTAGGTCAATTAATGGAACTTATTGTTCTTCCACACAAGCCGTGTGTTGGACAGGGTTGGAAAGGTAGAATCAGATGACTGAAAAATTCAATGCCATAACCGTGATTTAAACCATGGATCTTGAGAAAGTATTATCTTTACGTTATTTGCAGCACGCTTTGGGCGTCAATTTGGAGTAGGTTGTATTGTAGTTCCGCTGTTAGAGAGCCAAACTTGATGAAGTAACTGCCCAACGTATGATACAACGTTTCCGGTGGCCTTCGCCTCAATGTTCTCTTTCCGGTGGTCTTCGCCCCAAGTTCTTTCCGGTGGCCTTCGCCCCAAGTTTAAAAACTTAACTTTGTAATTTGAATGTTTCTTTAAATATTATATATATTTATGTTTGCCTCGGCTGCGTCAGTAATAATTTGTAGAAACATGTATTTCATGCGGCTGACACAGGGTGTCATGCGGCTAAAGAATGTAGACATACACAAATTATGTTTACTTAATTCCATTTATTAATCCTTCACACGATTAAATAGCACTTCATTTAGGAATATAGAGAGATGTGAGATTATTTATTATTTGCACTTTTAAACAAGTAAACTTTATAATATTCTCGCCGTAATGAATGTTATGTCTCACACTGATTACGTAGGCGTCTAGCGTCCGGTTAGGAACGCTGTCTACTAGCGACTGACTTCTACCGCCTGAATTTGCAAATTTCATCTATTTCAAGTCTCTGATTGGCTAATTCTACTCCAATAGAATACTGTTATTTAATTTTTAGCCTTTCTAGTTGTTGATTGACTATTTATAAAGTGTTTTTAAATATTACATTATTATTGCAAGAATTACTGGTAGGATTATTAAACTTTCTAATTCATTATTGCCTCAAGGTTACCTCATTGTTAACAACTTTCGGCCTCTATTATCACAGCTCCTATATTGTTAAATTACCTAATACTTTCACATAACATTATTAAACGTGTATATAATAATATAAACATAATACAATGACTGTTGCATACATTTTATATGTTATTTATACACATATTACTTTAAGGCGGGCTGTTATTGAATTTTGTATTATATAATTGCACTGAAATCATTTAAATGTTAAAAATACTACCTCAATCTCCAGGTCTTCGTCCGGTTGCTCTAAACAGTGACTTACCATAGCAACATGCCGGCACGCAATTAAATTATCCAACTGATTCACATTTTTCCCGGTAAACCACAAGAAGATCTCAAATTGGCGACTTACAATGTTGTAAGTACTTTAACTCCCGGAGTTCATAGTTTCAACTACTATTAGGTCAATTAATGGAACTAATTGTTCTTCCGCACTAGCCGTGTGTTGCACGTAGTTGGAAAGGTAAAATCAGAATTAATTCTAATAATTAATTGTTTAAACTACGTACTTTGCAAGGAGAAGAATCACCACACACTCTGTATGAAACCGTCGGTAAAACACTAAATATGCTAACAAGAAAACTAAGAAACTTATGTAGTGTATATTTAGTACCCTAAGTTATACGTTTTGTATGACATCCAGTGAACTATTTATGTTTGTAATATGAGTTTGAGAACATCACACGTTAAGCTTACTTTTTGTAGCGAAAAATGCTTCGATAGGAAGGGGACGTATTCTCATTATAATCGTCTGGATATCATGTAATAATGATAAAGATGTCAAGGAATTTAGCCAGGTTTGCTTCTTCTTCTTCTTTTTGTGAGCAAGATTTTGTATGTAGGTCATGGTGGCATAGGATGGAGCGGCTGTGCCTGATTGTTCCTCAGTGGTGTTAATTAAATGGAAATTCTATTTAATTCTGTGTTTTTTAATTGTGTAATTTACACAGTAGCTCTCTTTGATGTCTATGGTCATATCGGAGGCTTTGATTTGAGAAATAATTTGTTGACTGTAGGTATTTACCGTCCGTTCAGCAACATTTTAGCTAGCGGGGCGCGGTGGCTTATCTCTAGGTAAAGCTTTAACTGGTGCGAGGGGTACACAGTATACTGAATTCCTGTTGCGCGGGACGCGTACACTGGGAAATATCCAACAGTCTTTTACTATGCCACAACTTTACCCCTCGCTAGCTTCCGACTAACTAAACACTACCTCCTTCCAGGAGCTAAACCCTTACCTGCTTGGATGTAAGATTTATATACACATATAAAGTTTATATGTAGGTATACCTGCTTTATACACATATGAAATAAAACAAATGCCGCGGATATTTCATTCCAATGATATATATGTAGATGATCCCGATTTAGCAGTTAAGACACAGCAAATCAAGAGAGAACCGAATCTGTTTTAACCCCACGATACCCATGCGATATCAATGCCAAAATATGTTAATACCCCTCATGTAAGAAAGTTTTGCTTTATTTCCTTTGTACTTATGGTGAAAACAAACTTCGTTAGCAAGTCATACTAAATAATTGTACAAAGATAGAAAATAACTAACATTTGAAATCAGTGAACCGATATTTTATAACAAACAACTGAGAAAATTGCTTTTCTTTATGGTCGCAGACTATATGTCTTTTCTAAAGAGATTAACTTGGCGGCGTGGAAGTGCGGAATCTTTATATTCACCAGCTTCACCTGTGTAACGTTTATGTTATTAAATAACTCTAGAGCAAGGATGGGGTACAAAGGTTTAAAATTACAACTACTTTAATTATCTAACAAATTACTCGGACACTCCGCTCGATGATTGTTCCACAGTCAAATCATTTCCAAAACTTATAAGAAGGAAGTCAGACACTCCGCCGATGTTTCGCGTCGCGTGAATGTCGGGGAATTTTTCGTCCGTCATTAGGAGTAGCCGGACTACACTTACACGAGGTAAAGGGGGAGGGGATTCACCATAATCATATACACCATTTTACAAATTTGCATTAAGAAGGTGGGAGGTAAATTAGATTAATTCATCATTCAAGTTTTATAACCTACCCGTGCAACATCGGGCAGCCAACTGGTAGTAAATAAAAGAGTTGGTTAACACTAAAAACTGTGACTTTGAATGGAGATATACGACACACATATATCAATATCAAACAAGAATTGTACCTAATAATATAATTCAGCAAGAAAAATGTTAGAATATTTAGTAGCCAAGAGATGTACAAAGCAGATTGTAACTTAGATAAGGGACGGGCGAGCTAGCTAATTCCAGGTAAAAGTAATTCTAGATAGAAGTACACCTTTTACCAAACTGATGAGCAAGGAACTTGAAGGAATAAGGAGAAGTAGGAAGAGACAGAGATATTGAATTTGCTTCCGGTCGCATCACTGGCACGCGTGTGCGAAAACTTTTGGAGCAGAATATTTTTCATACATAATAAGGTAACGCGGTCTGAGGACCAAATAGAAATGTTGTTACATGTTAAGGCGCAGGTGAGCGTCACTAGGTTTGGGTATAAAAGGGGAAAGAAGGCCCCAGATTTTCACTCTCTTATACAATTTCGTCGACACACAGTTATACTCTGTGGACGACGGATGCACGTATGTGTGCAGTTAAATTAGGCTCCCAATATATTATTATGGCGGGAGTTGTTAAATTTGGGAAAAGCTTGCCGCCCATAAGTATTTTATTGATAGTAAACCACATTTTAAGGGAAATGCAGTTTATTTTAATTTGCCTCACCTACGAAAACCCTGAGATCAGTGTAATTAGTTAGATAGGTCATTTATTAGGAATGGAGAAACCATCAGCCGCTGAGCAGAGATAGCCGGAGACCAGAACACTGCAGCAGAGGGCATCAACCAAGAGGAACAACGATTTCCCGCTTCAAAAGACGCCCAATGTTTTCCTGCTACAACTTTTATATTAAATAGTAATTCTCCGTATTTATAGGTTACGTGCGAATACGGATTTCATTTGTAAGATATGAAGGACTTTATTCATCAAAAGCTTTGTCTAGTTTTGTGAGGAAATTTCAATCCGAGCCAGAACCAATGAATCGGAGTGCGTGCGTTAATTTTATTTAAAAACCTCCTAAAGTACTATTTGTGGGTTAGTTAACAGTGACAAGCAACTGGTTTAGGGAGCGTACACTAAAAAAAGTGTATCCATTAATCAATAAGGGTTATATTTATCTCCGATTGAGGCTGCGTGGGTGGTTTATCTTAACTAAGGTATAAGTAACAAATCCTCTAAGCTACTGATTGCTTGCAAGGGGATTACGCCCACTGACAGCAGTAAAACAAGCTGGTTTTGAATAGATTGCGATTTAAAAGTTCGCTCAGCAAAACCCTACCCTGCATTAAATATTACGTACGTTTAAAGCGATCCACCAACGTGGACTATTCCATTTTTACATACGTGATACTGTTAAATATTAAAGATGGGGCGCTGGCAACGTTGCTGGATCAAAAGGGAACCCACGTAATAAGCGGGACACATTTACGCCTTTCGCGGTCCTCGCTAACGATTGGGTAATAAAACCGATAGAGTCCAAGTTACATGCAGATTGGTTTCGCTTTGACGTCACTCCGTTACCGCTTGTACCGTTGTAATACTTTTTTGTGCTGCAGCTCCCTTGCATATTCCACGTAGAAAAACATCGAATGGAAAAATTTACGGCCAGGGTACGAAATTAACAGCGATATGCACATGTTTCCGTCATCGAGTTCACATATCATAACTCCGCACCAATTTTTCGGTTCATTTATTGATTACACTCCTAACTATGAAATATATTTCCGACTTTAGAAGAGTTTGGTCTTAGTATTTACTCACATTGTCTCTTTTGCACAATAGCGCAGAATTATTATTTTTCAAAAGCTGTGAAATAAAAGAATTCTCAATGAATAACTGAATAGCTCAGTAAAAGAAACAGCTATAATGGTAAAAGCCATTTGCCCCACGCTGTGATAACGAAATTTGTTTCCAAAACAAAAGCTACGTTCAGAGGCTATTTCCCATGTTTACCAACATACCGAATGAAAAATTTAGTAAAAGGATGTTTTATATTAGAACAGGATAATACTTACAAACACACATATTATAATGCAAAATGCGTGTCATTTATTTATTTTACTATCTATGAATCACTGTGCAAAGCAAAAATTGATATTCGAAGTTATTCTTCATTGTATCTAAACTAATTGTTAAAGCCGTCTAAACCCAACTCAACTCTCAGAAAACAAATTATGTCATAACGATATTTGTTTGTCCTATGTTAAAGGTATATCTATCTACATCAACACAGATTGCATTAATTAACATAAAAATAATGCCGTTTCCACATAAAGAAGAGCTAAAAATGTTTGCAATTGTTAAGAAGCTTTCTCTGATAATGCGAAAATAACTATTCTCATTGTTGCTAATTTATACAGGATGCTCCAAAGATACTGTGGCTCCTTAAACTTCTTATAGAGTGCATCATAACTGATAATAGACCTCAGATTTTAGGCTATATTTTTATGTGTATGAATAAATTAAAACTAGTTAAATATCTTCAGGTTTCATACAAAATGTAAATCTAAGGGAGATTTTGTAGCGCCTAAAATACCCATTTTGACCACTGACACCTATTTTAAGGTTTTGGAGTGCTTATTTCACCATATGTATCCCATCATTAACTTTTTTCACACAGAATGAAGGATCAAGTATTGTATCATAGGACTGCCTTGATTGAAAGACTTTGTAGTAGTTTTGAAAAGGAATAAGTCATTCCGGGTAAAATATTAATTTATTTTAACGTCTCATCAAGTACATTCATTCGTTTTGTAGAAAGAGAAACGGAATAATTGCACCCTCTTTGTCATCCTTTGGTATCATTCGGTGACTGCAGTACGGCAGAAATCCCCTTCAAATGGCATATTTCCCATTGTTTTGCGACCCGCATACCTCGTCACCTTCATTAACTGTTTATATGCCACATTCGCAAGATTTCTCCATGCTTTCTCTGTTGCTTTTCCAATGTATTTCAGACAGTTCTTTTACGCTGCTTAATTATATAATATTATTGCGTTAAGGTGGCTCCATGTCAGCTGTAAAACATTTAGGCCACAATGATATATTTGTTATGTATGATGCATTTCCTCTATGATCCATTCAAATAGTTTCGAAGAGTTTTTTTTCAACTTTATAGGCTATTATGTATTATCAGCCATAAATAAATAATTTAAGACATGATAAAATCTTTCTAGAAATAACAATTTAGGATAACTACTGTTTTTATTATTATTTAGCTTTTAATGCTCACAAATTAATTGCATCTTAAAGCCTTTAGAAAGTATAAATACATTTTAAGTGCATAAAATCTCAAATTTAGCTCATGGAAACGGTATTTTTGGTGCCTAAAACTGTCTCTTAGAGCCTATTTTTATAATTTTAGAACTTATTTTAGGTGCCTAAAAATCCGAGGTCTCCTGATAACACCTCTTTGTTTAAAAATGAGTGTTATCGAGATATGGAGTTGTAATCAAACCATACCTATGTATTATGCTGTATGAGTAAGTACTGTACACATTATGAAAAGGTACAGCAGGTGTAATCAAAATGGAACTTTAGAGCACGGAAGAATGTATACAAGCAATGAAGTTAGAGGCGACTTGCAGCCAACTCACAAAATGTTCGTTTGGGGTCATTTACTGATACTGTTCCTTCTACTTTCGTGCACTTTAAACCCTTGAGTTTCAATTGGATTTGCTCACGTCACATATAGTACTGATTTCAGGCAAATGAATCTCTAAGCATTAAAGCTACGCCGAAAGGAAATTAAAGTTGAACTGTTAGAGCTTACCGGGGACGTCAGTAACCACCCCCATCTCTCGGACACTACATTGGCCTTTGCAGATAGCACCCACCAGAGCAAGTTGATGTCCGTTAGTAACCCTTGGCCGCTGCTTTTTATTCTTTGTATTGATAACCATTTGAATGGAGATAACTTGAAGTCAACTGCTTAAGAATTCCTGATGATTGTTTAAAACAATGACCACCGAATACAACCAACGCCGGAAAAATTAGTTGTTCTGAGTACATACATAAGCTCAGGAACGGTCCAGCATTCTATCACTTTTAGAGATTTTGCGATCTTGGCCCAATCTGGTTATGGTGCCAACGCATTTTCTAAACAAATAAAGAGAATGCTTCATCATGGTATTCAAGACGAATCAAAGAATTTACCGGTACCTATGAAATGGCCATGGAAAGTCCCAATATGATATTGTGGCGTATTGATGTTTTGGGGGGCTGCATTGCCATTACCAGACACATTGTTCTTTACGTCACTGCTGGCTGATAGCTTTGCTAGCCACGAGTGGTGTGGATATGGCGTCTGCCTTAGGATTCCGAGCGAAGCGGATCGCGCGTGCAAGCCAGTTTTTGAATCGGTGAACATCCCCCCTCACCTTCCATTTTTAATAATGTAGGAACCCCAAACGGTTGGGAAATAAATCTAGGGATGTGGAAGTAGATTTGTGTTATGGATTTTGTTCAGTGAAAAACCCACGCCTTCCTCTTAAACCCCACACCACGTTTCGGTCCTCCGCAGCCAAGTGAGTATACGTCCCCTCAATGTGCGTGCTGGGTGTTAGAAATAAATTTAATTTTTCATCTAAACCTTTAGGCCGTCTATCCAGCATGTAACAATATGTTACGATAATGCAATATGGCAGCATATCTTACAGAAAGTCAACCACAATCGTTATCAGACGACTGAGAAACATAATCCACTTGATTCTACCAAAGTAATGTTACAGATGATTACCGGTGCAAGTGTTATTGTTCTTGAGCCCATATATTCGTATTATTCTGCTATTCGCAAGGAATACGGTTTACTTTTGTTTCTCGGAAGTCTTTCAGATATTGTTATCTCTTCTTGGAGTGAAACGATTGATTTCATTTGCTGAAGTGACATGCACTTGGTACAATATGAAGCACCAGCGACACATTGTTTATTCTCCGAAGTCGCTAGTGTTGCACATTTCAACAGTGAGCGTGTCACTTTAGCTAATGAAACCAAAGAAATCGTTTCACTCCACGTGAAGTTAAGGCAACATAACTGTTATATTAAGCAGCGGTATTGTTTGGTTCAATCTACATGTAAATCAGTCCAAGATGGGTTGTAGTCTCAAATAAGCGCGACTTACCTATATAACTTGCCAGCAAAATTTGATCTGGCCTTTGAGAACATGCAAATTTATCTGTTTCACCAACTGACTCAAGGAGCAATTTTTTTTCATTTTTAAACAAAAGACCACAAATCTAAATGGCTCGCATCATTAGTTTGGCAAGGGACAAAGAAAGAAAGACAGACAGACCAGGTCGAAGTTTCATACTTGAGTCAGACACTGTTTAAACATGCCAGGTAAAGATTTTCAAGAAAATTCAACCACCTCAAACTAACTTCACATGCGAAAACTTTAATTATTTTTCACTTTCTGAAAAATACCGTTGGGAATCTCCACAACAAATAAACAACCTTTTTGGTCAAAGGGGTATCATGCTAACCTCTAGTTCCCGAGGTCGCGGGTTCAAATCCGGAGGAGGGCAATGGATTTTTTAGGACGTAAAAATCCTTAGCATGGCTTCCTTCAGAAAGGAAGTAAAGCCGGTGATCCCATGTTGTAGATTTACGACACGTAAAAGAACCCCAAGCTTAATAAAAAGGCTTCTGAACAAAATGTCCGGTCTTTCACGTCCTGTATAGAATGGGACGTTAGAAACCATAGCAGTTAAAGAGCGCCCATAAATAAACTACATTTAAAAAAGAAGGTCCAATGGGCCAAAATATACTTAGTTACTAAGATCGTCATAAAGAGACGCTTCAGTAAATAGCTGATTTAATAAAACAGAAATGGCGCCACCGTGCTAATTACATTGAACCAGTGTACCACGGGTGCAGGTATAAAATGGAGAGGGAACGGCCCCATGAATTCCTCTTATTCCTTCTTCCTCATTTCCTTCCCGTGAGAAGTTTCTTACTGGATAGGGCCACCTCTTGGCGAGTTCCACGCTCTCAGTCTCCGATTGTCATCGGGACTGAGGTTAGTACATAACTGTGTGCTCCTCCACTCCAGAAGAAGAAAGGATACAAAAACAAGACTCAGTCAATGCAACTCACTCGACCAGACATAACTATGCGATATCGTAGGAGAGGTGTTGCCTGGTTGAGTGAATTGAACCGACTGACTTGCGTTTAGCTAACCAGCCAACACCTTTCCTGCGATATCACGGCGATGCCTCTCAGGTGTAAGTGTAAACTCGTGTTATTCACTCTCCCTCCTTACCTTCCGCATAGAGTGACCTCCGTCCTAAGCTGATGAACCCGTTCTGCATCATCGAGCTCATCAAGGTAACTCTTGACAGCGTGTCTCGATGCAGATCAGTGGAGCCTGCTAAAGGACTAGGATTTCACTACTGGCACATTGCACTAGGTTGACGATCCCGTTTTGCATCTCGAACTCATCAGGTTAACACCCTGATAGCGTGTCTCGATGCAGATCTGTGGAGCCAACTGAGACAAGGACATCCTATTCTCCTTTATGAACTCTTTAAGTGGTCGATCCGGACACGCAACTAGAACGTCTACGTCCTGCCTACAAGTACCTCTAATGATTTTGATTGAAATATATGTTGGAACTCTCTAATGTTTCTTGTATTCACGTTATCAAACAAGGAATGCCAAAAAACTACTAGGAAGCGTTCGGACCTTGGCTATGGATGACGGCCAGACCAATACCAGGTAACAGGAATGCCCCCCAAGCACTTACTGAAAACAGGCAAAGTCTTAAATACTGGGTTTATTTAACAAAGGTTTTTCACACAAAACAATATCACCGTCACATGCAGGATAAGCTCCAAAATTACCAATCTCATAAACTTGGTAATAGTAATACATTATTATCCGAGTTGAGTTATTACAGGAGTGAAGATAATTTAATGTAAATTATCACTTTGCCCGATTAAATTCTATATCCTAATCTCCCCACCTCACGCTAGCTTGGTCATTAAACAATCAAAATAACTGTAGTGAATACCCGTGACGCCGTAAATAAGCAACTCACAAAATAGAACACAAGCCTAACTTTAGAGACATCAATAATTAACAATTAAGACTAACAATTACTTAAACTCTGGAGAAATTAAGAATAAGTTTTTATAAGCGGCTAGACAAGTAATACTTACGTAAACTCCGAACCACTTAAGAATTCACATAAAGCTTAACAAAATAACAACTATTTAGAACAGTTAAAATTGTCTAAAATGGCCAAAGGAACTCGCAACTACATATACAGAACTCAAGTGACCAGGCCGCAAGTATGGCAATTGCAAAATTTAGCAAAAATAAACCCTGTCTATGTCTCTGCGAATGAATTAAATTTTATAGAAAACAGCAAGCTTATGAAAATAGCAACGGACGAACCCATAAGAAAACTTTGGTCAGAAAAATCATCTAGAAAATTTAAAAAAAAAAAATCACGGCTTACTAAGCTATCCTGAGAACTCACCAAACAGAAATGTGTCCCTTAGCACTGACAGAAAAATAACTCGACCACGATCACAAGCCACCCGAACCAAGCTGCAAAAGCAACCGAACGCCAAATGCGGGGAATAATGGAAATGCCACGGGAAAACACTGCCGCCTGAAGGCATCTAGTGAAAGTATTCGAAATTTGTAAAACAACTTATTTGCTATCAGCACAATGTAAATCTGCATAACTAATAAAATCTATTTCCTGCTAATTGCCCTCGGAATTTCCTCTTCATTCTTAATGAACTTCGTCTGATTATATTAGTAAACCATATTGATACACAAAAATACGGTGCAAAAATGGGGAGCTCATTGAAATATATAACTTATATCAAATAACTTGTTTGTGGCAATAGCCGTTGTCCAAACATTCATAGTAGTATGATGTTTAAGTTTTCCAAGGCTGAACAGTCAAACAGCATCCATAAAGCGTCTTTGCAATCTATATTAGAAATTTAAGAGTGACTTAAGATATGTGTTGTGTTTTGTTTTCCATAACGTAAATATAACCAAGCCTATTTACTTAGTTTGAGACTCTTCAAGTTAAAAATTTATCCTGAATATTGTAATCAGTGTTTATGTGAATACGGTAATATAGAAGGTACTATATGAAGTTGTAATTTTCCATACCAAGAGACAAGGAACTGTTGCTGAAATTTTAGATGCGAAAGGATGATAAGTTAACATCCAAGGGTGCAGACCGAACAGGCTCCGTTGTGTACTTAAAATGTTACTATGCAAATTACTTAAATGCGAGGTCAGTCGACCACTCAAGTACTGCTGAGCTAACTGGTTTCTCAAACAACAAAACTGCAACTGTTTCGTACCCAGAATTGTCAGCCAAAAGTTGCTAGACTCCTGTCGTTAAACTGTGTTACAATTATTCTAGCGCCAACCTTTCCGGGGACCGATGTTCCAGTTCTGTATTTAAAGTAAATGTTTGTTCCCTCTTCTAAAATTTAAAACACTTAACAATGCCCATGCTGCTAAGAATTGGCGCAACTGAACTTTCGATCAAGTTTCCTGGAAACATGGTAATGAGCTTTGGAAATTAACATAACGGATAATCATGGCATTCTGCTCTCATAGGAACCAGCAAAATCCTAAATCATCAAATTATTAGAAGCAAGGAGTTTCCTTGGCAACCAGGGACGCAAATCTGGTATTGCCAAGATACAGCAATGATTATCATGTTTTATTATTTTCGCTACCACTTACCTTAGTTAGGTAAATGGGACATGTTGTGTGTGTGTGTGTGTGTGTGTGTGCGCGCGCGCGGGGGTGTGTGAACAGCATAGGACTAGAGTAATTGCGGAGGGAAGCTTAGCACTTCGACCTATAAGATCTTTTATGGCTGAAGCCCCTAACGGGGTTCCTCCGGAGGAGAAGGGTGAGATGATAGGATACAGAGGGCGGTCGGACCAGGAGGCACGACAGGGCAGAGGGCAGGGTTCCTACCTTTTACAGATTGAAACTCTCCAGATGGATCTGGTGCAACCGCCTACCCTCTCTCCCCTGGGGGAAAGGGTCGGGACTCGGAACCGCCTCCATCCGGGGACGAAGGGTTAGAGGATCCTTTTCCTCTGCCATGCAACGACAAGACTCCCGCCGATACTTTTCACCCTGAAACAGACCAAATAGATGAAAGGTGAAGTAAAATGAGAATGGGGCAAAATGCAGGGTCAGAAAATTGGGGGATGTAATGAACCTTCCCAGCATTCGTCTAGTAGCCCGGGGAAATCCCGAAAAACCCATGGCCAGGAAAGTCGGACCTCCCAAATACAGGCCACAGACGTTATCGCCTGAGCCATCCTGCTCGGTGTGAACAGCATAACTCAGAAATGAAAAGCTGCATGAATGCCAAAGTTCTTATTTAGGTACAATATTTTTACTTTCTCTACTACGTATAGTAAGTAGGAGAAGTATTGCATTCCACCCAAAAATTCGATACCGTGGTTTCACCGGATAACATGTCTTGAGGTCCCCTGAATAAAAAAAGCATTTTTAGAAAAAATATATGTCTCTGTGTCTGTGAACAGAATAACCCAAAAACGAAAAGTCGTAAATACCAAACTTGTATTTAGGTTCATTATCTTTCAAAGATGCGACACGACGATTTTCAAGAAAATCTCCCACCCAGACTACTCTTTACATGGAACATTTTCGAAAATTTAGATTTTCTCAAAAATGGCTCTAGCGGTTTTGATTAAAATATCACATATTTAAGATATTTTCATGATAAATTACACGTGTATCTTGGATTTTCTGGGAATGCCCCCGAAAGTCCTGTTTATTCTGAATGGTTTTTTGCATAACGGGCAAAGCGTAAGAGATAGACAAAAATTTTCCAAACAAAAAAATGCAGATCTCGTTAAAACACAGTTTATGCAATATACTTTTTTGTGGAGTGAACCATTTCCGAGATATTCCTGGGTATTTGTTTGAATTTTCCAATACTTAATACTTTTTCTCAAATGGGAGTTTGTTATTCGTTTTTTTATGTCTTGGACATGCAAAGAAAATGGAATTCTCCACATCGCAACCAGCCCTTAAAAGATTTTATTATCGCTTAAAGCCTACTATATTCCCCTTGCACCTACAAGAAAATTAGTAATAGATAGTTTCTGCAAATGCTTATATCGATTAACATTAAGTAGACGGAGAATAAGTGTTTGTAAAAATAGTTTGTACAAGAGTAGGGAAAGTCATCTGAATGCAACACATTAGGTCTTAGGACCTGCTAGGTCCTTAGCATAGTTGTGATGATTCTCCTACTTATATTTGATCCTGTAGTTATTATGTATGTAGCTATATTGTAGTTTGCTAGTAGACTGATTTAACAAAAATTTATTTTCTCTGAGGATGAAATTTTTAAATTTTTAGTACCCATTTCTCAGTGTGTTTTGGTCCTTACTTGTGTTAATTCTCACAGTAATAACATTTCTATGTTCAGATTTCGTTGTAAAGCATCAAGAACCTTAAATTTCATCGTCATGTTAAAACCTTCAAAATTTTTCCATTAATTTTTTGTCTGGTTGTCCCTACTTTAAATACACTCAAGAATAGTTGTTAGTTATATCCAATAATTGAGCGCTCAATCAATTATTTTTTCAAGGCCTTGCTTAGGATTTAAATTTTATTAGTTTTGTGTGTCCCCTGCTTTTTATTTTTGTAATATTTGTTCTGGGTATCTTTTTTTGTCTATTGTGACCCTGATGATTTCCACAAATCTTGTTCCAGTCTGCCGGTAGCCCCAGGTTGTAGGGGGTTTAATAACACTAAATGTTTGAGGATTTTATATGGCTTTTGTTATGATAAAATAATTCGAGACTAAAGGATTTATATATTCCTTATAAAACAATTTCACAGCATCACCCTCCACAGAATAGGACAGCCCCAAATCGTTCGGAAAATGGTCGTTCTTTCCCCGGCCGCACCCACACTCTTTCAGCTGTAGATCACCAACTTCGACCATCTCACTACGGCAGGCTACGAGGGTTGAGGCACTATTTTTAACACTTGAATAATTTCAGTTAAATTATATAATGTGTAAATTCAATAGCAGCCCGCCTTGAAGCAATATGTGTGTAGTAATTTTTAAAATGTATGTAACAGTCATTGCAAATGCTTATATTATTGTAAACATGCTCAATAATATTATGTGAATGCATTACGTAATTTAATAATGTAAGAGCTGTGAGAATAATAAGTTTAACGTTGCTAACACTGAGGTAACAATGAAGTAACCTTGAGACAATAATGAGTTTTGAAAGTTTAAATGCTACTAGTCATGATAAGGGCAGCAATAATGTAAGTTTTGTGACAGTTTAAAAATAGCCAATCGACAGCCAGAAAAAGCTTTAGTAAAATGCAGGTATTCTATTGGACTAGGATTAGCCAATCAGAGACTTAAAAGTTTTTACGGTTGAAATATGTTCATTTGCCTGCAGACCTTGATAGTAACCGGATGAAAGATGCGAAATATAATACGTATTCGAGTGAAACAACAATAAGTATACGCGTTAACAAAGTGCAAGTATTAAATAAAAGAATCTCACAGCTCTTGATATCAGCGTAGTGATTAATAAAAAAGAGTGATTTTAAACTTAAAATCTGTGTAAGCCTACATTCTTGATGCACCACGCCGTGTTTAAGAGAAACGTGTCTCTAAAGTAATACTGACGCAGCCGAGGCAAAACATATACATAAATACTATCTATAGAAACAGCTTAATAACAAAGTTAGTATTTCTTTAAACTTGGAGCGTAACAACAAAAATACATCTTCAAATCGGCTTTACATACGTAGCAGCATATTACGTAACAAACATTCTTCTTCAGGGTGTACTCCCTTTTGATTTTATCTGTGCCGACAGGGCCCTTTGGTCACAGATCAACTCTGCAGATATCCAACTACTTCACTGCGTTTCGCCGTGGTGATTGATTGGGACAGACTATGCGTGCTATAAGTTTCTTCCTTCTTTTCTTCGGCGGGTGTGGTTAAGTGGTGAAAACATTTACCGAACAAAGCAGTACTTCCGCACCATTCCCAAACAGCACTTCCTAACATAAACTGTTCTTGCAGAAGAGGATTTACGAGCTGGGGAGGGGGTCCTGTGGGGCTGCTTCATCGTTAATTCAGGATTATTATCCGTGTGGGGATTCATCGGGGCTTTTTGTAATGTTTGTATATTCAACAACTTTGTATGTTCACATTTTCTTTGTTTTTTGCTTTTTTTTACTTTCTCTCTCTTTTCGACGGCGTCGCCTCATTATTGTAAGTGGAAGGAGATGTGGCGGTTATGTGTGTGTATTGTCATGCCAGACACATTATTGTGTCGTTGGCGATAGCATTGTAGGGTTAATTCTTTCGGCTTTGGGTTTTGAACTTCGTCTGGCGTGGCGACTCGCCACAGTCTAGCTGGTCAGCCTAGCTAGCGGTGGAGAGTGGGGGAAATGAGCGTTCCTTCTTTGTATTGTGTGGTTAGCGTCACGTTTGGTCGAGTGTTGAGTCTGATAGGTTGTATGTGAATTGTGTGAATGTAGTCTCGTGTGTGTAGCATCTCCCCTAAGTTTCTTCCTTTTTTATCTTTTGTGTATGATGTAGGGGCACCGTGTTTATACTAAATACACCACAGGTAATGTGATTAATGAGAAATTTTGTGTGTTTTGTGATAACTATACCACGCCTTCTCTGGAATGCGTAGTTTAAGATTCTGCTCCTCTTGTTACCTCAGTAGCTATGCCTCCCAATGTATATGCTGGGGTAAAAATGTAATATCTAGCTGAAAATCTTTTGGCCTCGCCCCAGTACATAACAAGCTTGAATGTGAATTTCAATTACTTTGCAAATGTTTTGCAGGTTGTTTATACGTAAATTGAGTTACAGGTGCGCATATATCGCCAAATCCAAAGCCGTAGAGCAGCTGGTCCAGCCCAGCTATGGCGAACCCTTTCCCATTCATGTCAGATTTATTACTAGTACTGTTTAGTGTGCCACAAGTAAGTTTCATTCAACCAGTTGTCTACAAACGCTGATTGGAATTCCATTTCAAATTAACTTTTTGGAGTATGCTACGTTGCTTAGTCAATAGAAACGCTACAACATAATGTATTGTTCGTTCCATGAATTTATATTGCAAATTTTGCAGAAATTAATTTAAAAGTCGTTACGGTTCATATATATTGCTTTAAATTAATTGAAAGATAATATTATAAACAAAATAATATTACCAGTGAAATTGGTAAAAATAATTATCACATTTCAGTGTGAAATGTGTTGCCCAGCCCTGTTATTTATAATTGGACTCGTTTGTTTTGTGTACTGTTTGACTTTTTCAGAAATTAATTCTCTTCTTTCTTCTTACGGACGTGGACATAAATGTTGGTGATTCGTCTCGAAATTGCCCTTTGTATTAAATAAGCGTCATATGAACAATAATGTCTCTGAACTCCGACAACATAAAGCATTTTTCTCTTTCTTTCTTTGCTTCCCACTATAGCTCCATTCCGTTTTCCACTGTTCTTAAAAAATTCTGATGTGTTACACTCACACGACTCTCTCTACTCTTGTACAAACTATTTTTACAAACGTGGATTCTCCATATGCTTCATGTTAATCGAGATGTTCATCTTATTGCTAATTTTCTTGTAGATGCAAGGGGAATATGGTAGTATTTAAGCGATAGTCAAATATTTTAAGAGCTGGTTGCTATGTGGCGCATTCCATTCTCTTCGTATGTCCAGGACATAATAAAAATGAATAACGAATTCCTATTTGAGAAAAAGTATTGGAAAATTTAAGAGAATAACAAGCAATATCTCGAAAATGGTTCACTCAACAAAAAAAATGTATACGACATAAATTGTGTATTTTAACGCGATCTACATTTTTTGGGTAGTAAAATTTTGTTTATATCTTATGGGTTACAAGTTATGCAAAATTCATTCACAATGAAGAATACTTTTGGAGACATTCCTAGAAAATTCGAGATATGCATTCCATTTGGCCTAAAAATATATTAAACATATGATATTTTAATCAAAATCGTTAGATATTTTTGAGAAAATTAAAATTTTCGAAAAATGTTCCATGTAAAGGATAATCTGGGATGGGGGATTTTCTTGAAAACCTTCTTGTCGCATCTCTGGAAGATACTGAACCTAAATACCAAGTTTGGTGTTTATCCAACTGTTCGTTTCTGAGTTATGCTGTTCACAGACACACAAAGACACACAAACGGACATGTTTCCAAAAATGCTTTTTATGGATTCAGGGGGTCTCAAAACATATATTTCCGGTGAAATCTCGGTATCGAATTTTTGGGTGGAATACTACATTTCCCCTACTAACTATACGTAGTAGAGAAAGTAAAAATAGATTGATATTCTTATTTAATTTCCATTTGGTGAAGGTTAGCAAATGTGAAGAAGTGCAGTTATTTGGAACCATGTAAATATGTCAATAAAAACACCGGTTAGCGAAAATAAACCTCTTCAAGAATAGGGGCCGTTAAATTTCGCACGAAATGCCACAGAGGCAATGCTACATCTCAAGTTTACCTGACTTGTTTGAAATGGTGGTGCGGGTATTTCCAGGCGCGTTTCCTGAAAATAGTCACTTGGGTTCTCTAAATGTATTCTGCCTGAAAAGAATATCTTGAAAGCCCAGTTCATAGCTAAACGAAATTATTTTAAAAGCGAAAAATCGTAAATCTTACATAATATTAGTAAATATAAATATTTTCATAAAATATTAAGATTTTACCAAACTATTATGAAATAAGACCTTTTCTGTTATCTGTATTGAATTCTACGTACTGCAAAACGTAAAATTACTTTTTCCCATAGCAAACACGATTCAAAACATGAAATTTCATATTTTGTCTGCTCTAGTGATTACATAAGGCTGAGATTCATTTTTATAAGCAAAACATAATCTAAAATGATAACTGTGCACTAAAATGGGCAGAGAAAATAATACTCAAGACAGAGAATAACCACACACTTCAAAATACCATATTTTCTTGCTAATAAGAAACGTAGTTAGACAAAAAGTTCTAAGTAGGTGCAGTGTGACCGAGGTCTGAGGTTTGTAGCTTTGGAGAAACTTCAATGTTAAGGTGACATCCCCCTCAAGCGGCTCGGGGAACAAGTTGAAAGCTTTACTTAGTACCTGATGCGGTTTCCTTCGTAGAGTGACGCAACGCTCGTGCCCGCCATTTATCTTCATTACTGAGCTACTTCTGTATATAGTTGCGCCACGGCTAATTGATGGCAATCATTGCAATTAATGTCTCTTCATTCAGGCCACAACAGGTGCCAGCAATAACAGAGGGTGACTCGCAAATTATATACCAGCAACACAACTCCCTAAAGTCAAGTTTGCACCAAGAATTTAGTACGTACGTTCTTATTGTTCGGCCAAAGTAATTTAATACAACGCCACAAAGGTGATCTTCTTACCTTTAGAATTTATCTTTAGCTCTTTTACACAGAAATACTTAATTATCTTTAGAAACTCCCCATTTTTCAACACTTAAAATACAATTAATCCAGTAGATTTTTCTTCAAGTTAAATGAGAAGTGCACTTTAAAAACATAACAGCTCTTTGTGTGTACACAAAACAATTGCTTGAAGTTTTCTGTAAGAGAGGTTTTTTAACGTATCTGTGTTCTATTTTCATTGTTGAAATGCCCTAAAAATATCTGACGTCAGTGATAACCGATATTTACATTTAAAATGTCATGGTATAACTCAAATCAATTATTCCCAAATGAGCATTTTTCTTTTCTAAGGTACAAGTTTTCTAGAACTATTACAAATAGAAGGCTGAAATTTTCATAATAATTTGTACATCGAGTTGGCATTGTGTTTAATGCTAATATTTTAAAAATATTTATACTTATTGTTGAACATTAAGCAGAATTTAACACCGGCGTGTGTGTGCATGTTTTTAAAATACTCTATATACTTGTATATTTTTATTTATTTATTTATTTATTTAACAATACTGAATCTTAGGACCTGAATTGAGATCCAGAAATTTAACAGAATTACTAGTGAGACCGAATTTTGCTACTAATTTATAAATAATTTTATGTGTATTTATTCTCAGGGATTATTTTGATATATGGGCTGTTTCAGAACCTCTACGACAAACTCTGAGGACGATAGATCTCGCAGAGGGAATATTTTTTGTTAAGCAACCACTATCCTCCGACGCATCGTTACGGAGTTATTCACCCCGTTTGAAGCGTACCCGGTAGGATAGGTTTGAGAGTACAGCCAGCACACTGTTTACAGAATACTTTTGTTGGTGATGCCTAAGGAACGCAGATGTGGCTGTTCTGACGTTTCCATCTCGGGTGAAGCAGGCCTCATCGGTAAAAAAGACGTGCGCAGGAAATGTGGGATCTGTGTACTTCGTTGCAGAAACCACTGGACAAATTGAAGACGAGGTGCGAAGTCGTTCGGCCCCAGGCCCTGTACTTTCTGGAGGCGTTATGAGTGAAGCTATTGTTCACAAACACTGAGTTAAATTGGGCTGTGCGTCTCAGATTTGCCAAACCTAACCAGACGTAAGGGGCAAGGAAGAGGCGATTCAAGAGATCACTTCCTCAGAGTTTGTCGCTGAGGTCCTGCGATGTAAATATTCAGGAACAGCCACAATTGTCAACTATTTACATGCATAATATTTACCTATGTTAAATGATCCTGGTTTCGTAGCGTTAGAAAACCTTAACAAATGTAATTTGGTCTTGTAGCTGCCAGGTTACGACAGAACAAACCCCGTAACTCCTTTGTATATTGGCGAGAAGGGAAAACACCATTGTTCTTTTGTGTGAGCTCCAAGACGTGTAGACGACGTAGTAGGCGAGGACATCTTGAGAGAAAGATGAAAATCACCGTGTGATTTAGTGTAAAATACCATGCGACTTTGTAAACAGACCAATAAGAATTAAGTAAACTGACGTAAAGCTCTATCTCCGCAGTTGCCATTATAACATCTTAACTTTTTCATACACCCCTTTTAAGTCCTGACAGGTAGTGTTTCTTAGACCTGTGACAATTTTTATCATATTTGGGTTATATTTTAACAGCACCCAACAGCTTCACTACACATCTGAAGTTTTATTACTAATATACGTGTTTCATAATATATTGTCCACCTGTATGGTTATGTGGAACTAAAGAGACCGTATATCACACAAACCTGAATTCTTAATTTTAATCAGAAATTCTTCCATATTGTGAAGTTGCTCACGTTCTTGTCTTCACATTTTATGAAACACGTGCTTTCAATTGAAATGGCCTCTGTACTCGCATGGTTACTTATATCAATTCCTGGTTTAGTTTTCTTCTATTTTAAGAGTAATTCAGACCGTCTTGAAACGACCTATCGGCGGGTTTATCATGTACAGCGCGGATTGATAAGTCAGTGACGTTTCAAAGAAAATAAACAATTTTTCCAAAAAAATCCATTTTATTTCTCAGCACAGTCTCCTTTCAACTCAATACACGTCCGTTTCTCCAATTTTTTAAACCTTCCAAAACACATGATTTTTCGAAGTCTGCAAAATATGAGGCTTCTGTCATGATGCGTTCACTAGACGTGAATTTCTTCCCAGCGAGCCAATTTTTTAGGTTTGCGAAGAGGAAGAAGTCGCTCGCAGCCAAATATGGAGAATATGGTGGGTAAAGTAGCAGTTTGTAGTCCAATTCCATAAATGTTGCGATGGCAATGGCTGATTTGTGTGCGGGTGCATTATCCTGGTGAAAGAGAACCTTTCTCATACCCAAAAAGTCCGGCAGAATGTTATGCATCCGTTCACTAGAGATGGCTATCCCACGGATTTTCACTCGGCGGTCTTCCAACCATAAAACTTAGAGCAAATAATGTGCCTCGTAATGTAACCCCAAAAGACCCAAAACAAATAACATATCAAACATGTTAATCTTTCTCGCATAATCCCACCAACATCCATTCATTCCACACAGATAATTTTTGTTTAAGTTTGCAGAAAGAGCCGCAGCACACGCTGTTAACAAATTCATGTTACCTTTTTTTCGAGTGGAGGAGAAAATTATTTATTCACTAACCCCAACCCTGGTGGGATTCGGAACTGGGAATGTGGGACTCCCCAATAGCCGGTGTACCGACTAATAACTCCTCCACTGGAAGGAAAGTTGGAAGAAGGATAAAGAGTGGAGTAATGCGAAAGGTTGCGCAGTCGCGCGTAGCACCCGCGTTAGTGAGTGAAAGGTAATGCGCTGCCGCCCTATGGGCGGGAGCGGGTAAAGATTAAACCTGACTGCAACACTGGTGAATGGAAAGTGATAATGTGAAGGAGTCTAGGTGAATGTATGGACGAAGTGTTGGGTTTATTGTCTCGAGGACGTCGACATTGATGCATACGAGATCGGAGCACCTCGGCGTATTTTGCAGGGGTCAGAAGCTTCACGCGAGAGCTGAAAGTCTCCGGTAGTGCAGTCGCCGGCTGATGGAAGTGGGCTTGAAGTTGGTGATGCTGCTCCTCCATGGATCTTAATGTGATGTCTATGGAGTAGAAGTGTTGCTGCGTAGTGTCTGACGTGGATAGGTGTGCTCTGATGCATGTGTCTATGGATGTCTGCAGTTCGTGGAAGCAGTCCTCCAGGGCCACCAGCTCCACCGACAAGTTCCAAGAACTCGGTGTGCAGGTCCTGTACGTCGTCACGTAGGCCCTGGATTTCCTTTGTAGTGTTGCTAGGCGATGGTGATGATGTAGGCTGCGGTAGTTGTGGTGTCGTCTGCGGCGGCGTGGAAGAAGCAGGCGGTTTCGGCGATGCCTTCCTGCGAGGACGTAGGGGGCAGAGCGCCTTACCCGTAAAGTGAGTTGAGCCACCACAAGTGAAAGGTAGGCACAGCAGCGGCGACATGAAGCTAGCCTTTCCTGTCGGCTAGCCTCGCCGCGCAGTTCCCTCCCTAATAAGGGAAGGCTAGTCGTCAAGGCAGAGACGATTCTGGTGGCCTTTAAGGCAGAGGGCCACTGATGCTGCGCTGCGCCTGGCACGAAGCGTGCCAGCAAGACCCGGGGCACTCCAGCGATGACTATGCTGAAGCGTCCTTGATGGGCTGGCGGTTGATGTACTGCCACTATAGCATCAGCCGGCTGCTATGGCGGCGGTTGCGGCGAAGCGGCTGGCGGTGAGGGCGAAGCACTTGCCGAGGCTGAAGGGGCCCCGATTTGCTTCGGTGGTGAAGCGGCCCTCTCGGCAGGTGCCGGAGGATCAGCGCAGCTAACTCAAGTAGCAGGTTCGGCGAGTCTACGTTGTTGCCTCTTGCACATCTCGACGATAGATGTTTGTTACTTGACGCTAGCGATGATAAGTATCACGCTTACAGTTTTCATGAACCTTCGATCTCGAGCAAACAAAACACAGTGCGAAAAATGTTTAGTAGGACACATACCGAACAGACCGCCGTCTATTGCTACGACGTGGCACATTCTCACGTCCAGACTGAGCGCCATGCTTACTAGGCACAAGTCATATGCCTCTGTGGAAGTACTGGACTTAGTGACTAGATAACTGACGCCATACAGCACTTCACGGCACACATTGAAATGAACTCCCAGTATATGAATTATTATATGATTTTATTAATATAATAATCGTAAATATATTCGTTTATATTGTAATAAGTGCATGAGTATGTATTCCTATTAATAACTGAAATAAATATCCATTCATTCATATAACGACGTGAAAATTAATCAATAATGTTGATCAAAATGAACCTGAACATTATTTAAAATTAATAACTACCGTCGGTAATACACTCCCTTAATAGAAATAAAATGTCAATAAGTATCTAACAAACCCCCATCAAACAATTCTCTACAGAAAAATACAACTTGAAAGCAAGACGAAGGATAATCTCCCTTAATTGCATGTTTCAGATTTATGACAAACAACCTGTCAAAACTTCACGAGGACAAAAGTGTTCTTCAGGAATGATAAATGGCAGTCTCTCTCCTCTTTTACTTGTGTAAGTAGATGTTAAAACAGCCCGACATTCCTCATCGGTTATTGGAACGAAAAGCAGAAATATAAAAGTGCTGATTTCATTAGCTTAGATTAAGATACAAGATCGTAAACGTATATCTACGTAACATTTAAGGTGCATTTGCAGCACATTTCTTGTGTTATGGTCTTTAGCAGACATTTTAGGAAACAATTCTAAAACATTATACATTTCTATGATATTAAAGCAAATTACACTTGTTTTCTCCTTATTTAAAAAATACCAGCATAAACGATATATCGTTTCATCACATGTATTAGCGTTCATAGTGCACTTTGCAAGCCTACCTACATGAGTGGGGTTTACCGCTACATTGTGTGTTATAATGATTTATAAATCTATGAGATTCCTCAAGGTTTTATTTAATTTTAATGGTGACTTTTGGGTTGTTTTAATATACAAGTCTATCTTGAAAGTGTGGTGCACGGGAAAACCTGGAATTTTTGAGTGCACGAGATGGATCTGAGAAGTTTTAAAATATTTCAATTCATGGCAACACATTTTAAATAAAACGCGTAGTTATATCCTTCATTCTAATTCTTGATAATTAAACATACCTTTTACATGATTAAACCTTAGGAAGTTAAATTAAAATGTTTATGTGCGATGTGGAGATGAATCTCGGGCTCCCGCATGACAAGCGAGAGCATAAACCATTACACCATACAGAAACTATTTGTAAGAGATGTCTATAAACATATAAACAGCGTTTCCGCCACTGCCCTGGATTCCATTATGATTGCAATCCGCTTCTAATGATAATTAAAATTAAATAAACATTTTAGAAACAGTTTTTAGTCAGTTACATGTACATTTCATTACAGTATCTCTATAGCCATCAAAGCTTCAAAGCCTTTAACCTCTGTTCTGAAGTATTCAGATGATTCTCAATTCTAAGGCACATTATCTTAAATATCCTTAATTTTGTACCAATTTCAATCAAACTTGAAATTTACTGCTTTTGTTCAAATTCTTGTGTATAAAATATTATCTCTGTACGTGCAGTGGCTACACTAAAAACTGAACATTTGTAAGAGGATCTACATCCAATCCATCCTTTAATTTTGTGCCGATTTCAACTAAATCTGAAATCTGTTTATACATGTTATTCAAACTTCTGTATACAAAATCTCAATGCTGCATTTGCAGCAACTGCCGTATTGTTTCATGTGTATGGATGAACGGATAATAAGAGACGTTTACACGTGCTCCGCACGTAAGTAGTGTACTGGCCTATAAACTACCACAGCAGAATGAAACACTGGTAATGTAAGTACGAGTATGTATGTGAAGTACGCTTCTAAAACAGTCACAATTGATTTATCAATTGATGTTTCCTTTAAAGAATAAAGCAATATTTTAAGCAGATTTTATTATAATACTGGCCATATAATTTTTTAAATGGTATAATTTGTTATTAATATGAGTTTTAAAGCCGTAACAAGTGAATAAAAAAGATATATACACGATATTAGAATATGACTACAATGTACTTCTAAAGTGAACAGGCAATATACAGGATAGAAATTAAATTACTAAATATAGGCATTTAATATGGGAAATCAGTTCGTTTTACTTTCTCTACTACATATAGTAAGTAGGGGAAGTATTGTATTCCACACAAAAATTCGATACCGAGATTTCACCGGAAATACATGTTTTCAGACCCCCTGAATCCAAAAAAAGCATTTTTGGAAACATGTCCGTGTGTGTGTCTGTGTGTCTGTCTGTCTGTGTGTCTGTCTGTCTGTGTGTCTGTCTGTCTGTGTGTCTGTCTGTCTGTGTGTCTGTCTGTGAACAGCATAACTCAGAAACGAACAGTCGGATAAACACCAAACTTGGTATTTAGGTTCAGTATCTTCCAGAGATGCGACACGAAAGTTTACAAGAAAATTCCCTCACCCCAGTGTACCCTTTACATAGAACATTTTTCGAAAATTTTAATTTTCTCAAAAATGGCTCTAACGATTTTGATTAAAATATCATATGTTTAAATAAAATGTATATTTTGAATTTTCTGGGAATGTCTCCAAAAGTATTCTTCATTGAGAACGACTTTTCCATAACTGGTAAACCATAAGAGATAGACAAAATTTTACTACACAAAAACTGTAGATTGCGTTAAAATACACAACTTATGTCATATACATTTTTTTGTTGAGTGAACCATTTTCGAGATATTGCTTGTTATTCCCTTAAATTTTTCAATATTTTCTCAAATGGGAATTCGTTATTCATTTTTTGTCTTGGATAGGCAAAGAGTTATAATCTGTGGGAAAGGGAATAGTGCTGCACCTAGCAACCAGCTATTAAGAGATATGTATGTGCTTAAAGGCTACTGTATTTACAAATTGCCCTTGTAAATATATTATCCCCTTAAATCTACAAGAAAATTAGTAATAAGATAGAGTCTGCAAATGTTTATCTCTATTAACATGAAGTAAATGGAGAATAAGCGTTTGTAAAAACAGTTTGTACAAGAGTAGAGAAAGTCATGTGAGTGCAACACATCAGATTTTGTTAAGTATACATTATTGAAAGTTATTGTTGATAGCCAGACAGTTTGCTGACACATGTAGGGGGTCGACGGTCTTGGGTTCGCGAAGTTTTTCTTCCTGATTTAGCATGCACTATAGGAGACGGATGAGTTTTGGCGTGGGTGCGTAAGCCAGTCGAAAGCTGGAACGGAGAACTGTGGAGCCAAAGGCGACGATCACAATCGATTGAATAAGGTGGATTATTTATATTTAATTCACTATTTAAGGTGAGCACTAATAAGCATAAGTATAATTTGATTTTATTCTGTCGTTCTTTTCATTTTTCCTTTAGACAACTTAAGGTACATCCCGGAGATCCTCAGGCCGGCAAGCGAACGAACTACGTTTCACGATGTGATTCCGATTTCCTTTTTCTTTTTCTTTACAAGAAAATTCAGAATAGCATAAGGTGTTCAGGTCATCAGAGTCCCCTGGTTCAACATCAGGCGAGGTGGTTGGAGAGATGGTGCCAAGAATGGCTGCATAGTCTGATTTTCTAATATATGTTACAGCATGTGGATTGTCACTATACGTGACAATGTCCGATGTAGCTGTTGGTAGATACCTCATGGATCGGTGTGTACCCAGTTAGTCCTCTAGGTCTCATCCCTGTACCATAAAAACTTGCTCCGTCACATGTCTACAAGGCATTAGCGCATAGCAACTGTACGTCTGCTTTTGTGACAGGCAAATGGCTGCTTCGACACGTGCCAGACAGAAGTTTTTCATTTTTACTATTGTTTTAGACTTAAGGTGGATCTTTGGGTCGTGGTATTGAATATCCAATTCGATATTTATCTTGGCGAGTGGGGGAAACTATAAAAAAAACAGTCGAATTGGTCAGCCCACGGGATTTGAAACGGGACCTTCCGAATGTGGGTCATACTAGATGTTACCACCTGAGTCATCCCGCTCTGTATTACTCACTTATCTGTCATAGAAAGTTACTAAAGCTGTTAACATTGTAATGATAGAAAGGACTAATAAATAACTTAGTTTGATATTGTATTCTGATTCAATTTTAACCCTTATTACAATAGACTTGTAAGATTTTTTCTTTGAAATTAACAGGGAGAGCATATTGCAGAAAAAAGTATTTCCTATGTATGTTAAATCCCTACGTCTAGTGTTTTAATTTCCAGCCTGTATATAGTGGTCCAAACATTGTAGAAACGCTCAACGCGTCTAAAAATACACGTTCATTTGTCCGTTCATTCATTTTTACTTTCTCCGCCTCTTACCTGTAGTGGGTAGAGAAAGAACTATATTCTACTCAAAAATTCTTATCACCAGAAACGTAGGGTTTAAAGTCCCCTTAAAATAAAACACACACGTGCATGCATACGCACTCGTCAGTATGAAGACAATTTACTACGATGCCATGTATAATGTGCACAATTGTTACCTTTTTATAAAACATATAGGTACTAAATTGAGATTCAACATGTGAATCTTCGCTGACAAGGATTGGTTTTCACATTAATGTCACATTCGTGAGAGATTGTTGTTTCAGCAAAATTACATTTGTATTAATATAATAAATATTATACTTACTTTGTCGGCCTGCCCTCGTATGTTGGGCTTACACCTTCTAGTACTTACAAACGTACCTACTGTCAGAGGCCTGTAGAGGAGCAGGCGAACTTTGAATCAGGGAGAATGAAGAAATCGAAACGGAGGATCGGCCCATAGACAGGTATGAAAGTGAGGGAAGAAGATGATATAAATTCGGGCGAAATGGATGAAAGAAGATGATGATGGAGCAATTGGTTGAATCAACAGTGGGGGAACCGGAGAAAACCTGTCCAGACGCCGCTTCGCCCACCAGAAATCCTACATGAGGTCCTTGGGTTCGAACCCGGACCACTTTGGTGGGAGGTGAGTGATCTAACCACTCGGCCACGGCGCCACCATAAATATTATAAATAAAGAAAATGTGTGTATATGTAAGTATTAGGATAACCTCAAAAACCATTCAACCGATTTTGATAATTCTTTCGCCATTGAAAAGAAAGTCCTTATTTATTCTAATTAATTATAGACTTTTTGATTGGAAATCAAATATACTTTTTATATAAGTAAATAATTATCAAGGGACATGGCGATACCCAATTTAATTTCATAAATTAGCAAAAGATTAAAGGAGTTTATAATGCCTTTGTACCTGAATACGCGCACATTGGAGTTATAGAAGAACATGCCTGCTAAGGCCTTGACGTTTAGTTGAGAATACCATGGAGTAGAAAACGTATGTTATTACTCCACAATATATGTATGTAAAAATAGACAAACGCCGCGGATATTTCAATATATAATATAGATTTAGCAATTAAGACACAGAAAAACAAAGGAGAATAGAATATGTTTATAACGCTCCTAAAATATTATGAAATATTGTTACATGCCCAAAAGGTTTCCAGAAAATGAATAAATTTAGTTCACCCCAGCACGCACATGGGGCAATGCAACTCGCTACAGCAAGCAGACCGGGACCTTGGTGTGTAAAATTTAGAGCAGAACGTGGGATTTTTCATTACACAAAAACATTACATAACACACATTACCTGGAATTTATTAACAAACTCTACATTATATTCTAGGAAGAGAGGATGGAGGGAGATGTCCCCAAAGCCGTGAACTGCCCACACCCACGTCTTGCTACGACTGCACTCACTCAAGTGACCCTAACTATATCCCCCCTCCAACCGTGTCTAGCCATGCCAGCCAGGGTTGGCGTCATACCAAACGAATTTCAAACAGAGCCCTTCCTTTGGCGTGTTCCGTTCGTTAAGCCGAAAAATCAAAGAAACCTAATAATGCTATGTCTAGTAGCGACAATGCAGTACAACAGTGCGTCTGGTAATGACAATGAACTTACTGATACGCCACATCATATAATATAAAACCAAAATATCTTATACTTTAAGGGTTTGGAGCAGGTTTGCTTCATTGGTTTAAACAAAATTAGTCTTATATATTTTTGTCCATATTTAATAATATAGTATCAAACAAAACACAACTCACATGGAGTTTATAGGTTTTAATCATTGTGAAACCCTTAAACTCAGAAAAAGAAGAAATAGAAGCTACTGGTTGCTTTATCCTTGCTTGATACTAATTACATTGTGTCACCGAAAGCATCTGTCCACGAAAATAAAAAACTTTTCAAGAATAGAGGGGTTTAATTTTGCACGTAATGTCACATAGAAAAAAGCTACATTTTCTCAACTGTATCTAATTTGCTAGTAAAAGTGGTTTGGATTTTTCCAGACGCATTGTCTGGAAAGAGTGGCTTGCATTTGCCTACTAAATCTGTTTCACGGAAAACTGCTCGAATATAATGTCTGCAATGCCCGGTTCATTGCCAGCGGAAATTATTTTAAAAGCGAAAACTCGTAAATTTAAAAAATAATATGATGAAATATGAATATTTTATAATATGTGAATATTTTGCCAAACTATTATGAAATAAGACAATTTCTGTCACCTGTATTGAATATTATACACTGAAAAATGAAAAATACTTGTTCCCATAAAGATAGCAAATATGGTTTATGTATGAAATTTTATGACATTTTATATTTTGCCCGTCTCTTATTTATAATATGACAACGGATGAGCTTGTGGTTCATTGTAGATTATCTTGTGTGAAAACTGGCACAGTGCATTTTTACTTTCTCCATCACATACATAGTAAGTAGAGAAAGTATTGCATTCCACCCAAAAATTCGGATCCTAGATTTCCTTAGAAATGCATATTTATTGGTTAGAGAATGCGGAATCCATTTTGCACAGATTTTTCGCATCTTTAAATGAAGAGTATACAGTCATGGAGTATACAGTCAATGCTGCCAATACTGATACTAACTTCCATACTTAGCATTACAACAGCAATATGTCAATTTTCCTCCTCCAAGTTTCTCGCTCTTTGAATTGTTCTTTCGTTCACAGCTTCCTGAGGCCGGCCAGAACGAGGGTTGTCTTTCAAAGTCTCTCGCCGTTCTTCAAATGATGCAATCCATCTTGCAATGGTATCAAATATATACACATGATCACCATAAACAGCTAGCAAGTCCTCAAGGATTTTTTTCTCTCTTTTACCTAGCTTGTAGCGGGTTAAAATGTAGAATCTAATGTTGTCTTTAGAAATATCCATGATTTTTCACCAGCTATTGACACAGGGCTGAACTAAACAGACTGTACGACTACCAATGTTAAAGTTTAAACTCGCACTAGATAGTTTGATAGCTTATAGTATATTAGCCGATAGCTTACATTTTTTCTAACCATTATTCTCCAACAATGGATAGGCTGGTTGCAAAACTTTTTAAATGCCTCTCCTAGCGTCCAGGTCTTAAACATTTGACTATCGCTGTTCTCTTTCCCTCTATAGTGAAATGTGTAATGTACTATTTAAGCAAAGGTTTAACTGGATTGAAATGAATTAGAAACATAAACTTAAGTAAGAATAGCTTGTACAGGCACTAATAAACGATAGAGGATAGAGAAGGTCATTGAAGGACACATAAGATTTTTCAAAATCGAAAACCATTGTTCGGATCACGAGGTCTTTAACCTTTAATACGAATGGGGAGCGTTTTTAAGTTGCATTATGTTGTGCTGAAAAATGCAAATCATAAGAATTGTTGAAGTGTTTAGGCACATGATATTCTACCATACTCTTAATGTCCTTGGTGTTATTTGTAAAGGGACATCGGCTGTTAAGACACTGGCATACGTCACCTCCTGGATTTCTACTTCAGTTTCATTTACCAAAGTTTGATGTCTTGCCATAGATAAAAGTCGTATGTGTTACATTCACATTATTTTATCTATCCTTTAACGTTTATTAGTAGACACACAAAGTATTCTTACTAAAGATTATGCTTCTTTTTACTGCATTTTAATCCAGATAAACCTGTGCAGGAATAGCTACATTACATGTTTGTTATAGATAGAAAGGGGACAGCGATAGTAAATTTTTTAAGAACTAGACTCTACATACTGGTCTTACGTTTTCAAAGTAATCGCGAGAATCAACTGAAGATCGACAGCACTTTAAAAGAATGACGAAGGTTGAACAAGTCAAACCAATAATAACGCATATTTCGGAAATGGCTTACGCCGCAAACAAATTATTTGAAATAAATTGTATGTTTTAAAAAGATTTGTATTTTTCTGTGTAGTACGTTTTCGTCTATCGCTTAACGTTATGCACAATTTCTCCCGTATGGACTTCAAGGCTATTCCCAGAAAAGTTAAGATATACATTTTATTTTTCATGGGATTGATTCTCTTAAGTATCTTCGTGTCGCATCTTTGTAAGATAGTGAACTTAAGCACCAAGTTTGGTATTTATCCAACTTTTAGTTTTTGAGTTATGCTCTTCACAGGCACACAAACATAAGGACATTATTTTAAGAACGTTTTTCTTCTATTCGGGGGTCCTCAAAACAAATATTTATATGTAAATCTTCTTCTTGATTTGTGTTGTAGGACTCTTTCTTCTAACATTCATAGATGTCTAATCCATGTGCTCTGTTAATTTCTATTTGCTTTAAAAGTGTTTTTCTTTCAATTCTTCTGTAATTGGTCCATGTTCTTCTCTCGCACGCCCTTGAATGAATGTAAAGCCTTATTTAAGCTGCTTGTATCTTATTTGTATCTTTTTTCTTTACGATCCGCCCTTAATTACCATTTTATATTATGACACCCATGGTTGTACTTAATTCTATGTTTGTATTTAATTAATCCATATAAAATTACTATCCACCCAAGGAATTTAAAATTTCTTTAAACTTCTAAAAAAAGTTTATCTTTATATGTGGAGCTTAAATCCATTGCACTATTCTGCCTAGTATCTTAGTTGTGCTTCTTTATTTTTAAAGGTTAATTTAATCGTTCCACAAACTGCTTGAATTTTGTTTTCCTAGTATTGATCATAAATTAGTACAGTACTTCCGGAATACTGGAAGTTGGGAATTTTTTCCTCCCGAATAACCATAAGGAGGTATGCTGTCCAGATGGGAGCGAACGAGGACACTAGTGGCCGAGGTCATTAAGGTACGGACTCATGAACTTGAGTTCCGTGGTTCAAATCCCGCGAGGACCACCCTCCCTTGCTGAGATTTTCTCCAGATTTTCCACAGTCCTCAAGACTGGTAAATGCCCGGAACGTACCCTAAACTTAGAACGTTTTTCTACCAAATATCGTTTACCAATTTTAATTTCATTTCATGTATCATCAGTGTCCACCACCTATTGTGTCATATGTAGTAAGAAAAGGCATTAATAATATAATAATCCCGTGGCGCTACAGCCCAATTGAGTCTAGGTGACCAAACCGACTACCGGCCTCACGCCCACGTACGCACAGTAGCGATAAGCGATCTTCCAACCGATACAGGTATCTCCAGCCGGAGGGTTTGCTTTCGTGGCAGTGAACCCGGCTGTCGCAGCTCCTCAATTTCCTCATGATGCTGAGTGAGCATCGAACTCAGGCGGCGCATTCCACGCTCCAGCCACTGCGTTACGGCACAAGACGGCATTAAACACTACTCAAATAAAAGTGAGTACGGACGTCAATACCGAAGTGGGCGTACTACGGTCACATTTTGTAGTGGCTGACAATAGGTAGAACGCCCAATAGCTCTTGAATCACAGGTATTCTCGCGGAAGGCAGTTGTTATTAAAATCTAAATAGGTTTTCTATAAACTTATTAACGTTCAAGATCTCATCAGATTGAGATAAGTATTCCACCAATCTGAAAATGTCCAGTTTAAACTCTACACTCAGACGATGCAATCATTCCTGTGTGGAAATTCAGATTTTCTGAGTCACCGTTCTTTTTTATTTCACTACACTTTCAGTAAGCCTGAAGTTGAAGTGAGTATAACTTATTGTGATTTAGGCTGTGTAAAATTGTCAGCAATCCCATAAAAGTTCATAAAAGGAACAGGTTGGAAAGAATGCACTTTGATACAGCTGCTCGAAGGAAAGAACCACTTCGGAGCCGCGTGATAATGATATTTCGTTAATGTGGTCTAATTATTGTTATTAGAATAAGAGCATCAGTAAGGTTGCAAGTTATGTGAAACGAGACTCTGAAATGTAACAAATTCTCTAAGAAGGAACTTTCAAGCTGTTACGTAACTACAAGGTAGCTATCTACCGTGGAACAAGTGAAAATCATCAAGAAATCTGTGCTCTGAGAACACGAAAAGCTTTATTCGCTAAGAGCATAAGAGATTCACGAGAGAATTTGCACCTTCTCTAATTTTCATTTGAGAATATTAATTTCGTCTCTCATGTTGAAAAGTTTTCCTTTGCAATGTGGACCTACTCCATTCAAAGCCGTCGACTATCTCAATCCAATTTTAGAGCATACAACTTGGAAAGTAATGCGAACAGAGCAGAGTTATTATAATATGTGCAGATGAACATCTTGGCAGTCATATTTCACAAAAGCGTGCCCTTCAAAATGCGCACATCGGGGCTATCCGAGTATACAAACGTTAATATGAGTGTATGCGTTTTAGGGTTTGTTGTCGCTCAGAAGTTTCTCTCAAGGGTGGAAACACGAATGAGGGTTATTCCGATCATAATCATAATTTGAGAAGGTCCTTGTGAACAGTATAAATAGCCTTTTAAAATTTAATAACATCCTTAACAGTTTTCAACATGGTTTTAGAGATAAACTGTCAACAGTAGTAGCTGCTGGAGAATATATGCATAAACTATTGAAATTGTTAGATAGCAAAAAAAAAAGGCTGCGAGAATATCTATTTAGATCTCTCAAAAGCATCCTACTCTGTTTCGCATGATTACCTAATTGCAAAACTAGAAAATTATGGTTTTAGAGGACATATAAGCAAATTGTTAACATCATATTTAAAAAATCGTGTACAGTGTACAGAAATAAGTTGGAAAAAAGGTAACGTTAATGATACAGTCAAGTCAGAATATGCCATTAGTAAAGTACGGTGTAACTCAAGGATCAGTGCTGGGGCCCACACTTTGCTGGATTTATATAAATAATATACCCAAACCTGAAATCAGTAAGGTAATCTCCTGTGCTGGTGACACATCTTTAATATGTTGGAGTGATAACAGAGATACACTAGAACAAAAAATGGCAACTGCAATTAGTGAAATCTCGCAATACCTTCTACATAGTGAACTGAAACTAAACATAGACAAAATTAAAATTATGGTATTCCAAAAGCCCAACAATCTTACGGACGAAATAAATATAAATATTAACGGTAGCACTTTGAAACAGGTGAGTAGTGTATGCCCCTTCTTAGACAAATGGATTAACGCTAATCCAGCCGCTAGGGGCGCTAGTGTCGCTTTTAATCCGCTCGAGTGGCGGCAAATTTGAAGCGGCAGGATTACGGTCGACCCAGATATCTAAGCGGGGACATTTGTTTTCTTTTATTTATTTATTTAATATTTTTAATCCATGTTTTATAATTTATGCACATGTGGTAGATTTAGGAACTAAATGGCCACGGAGGTTTTTTTTAACCTATGGAAATGCCGCTCACGGGCAAAAGCTTTTTAAAGAAGAAGCTAAAAATACAATGGATCACAGCGTAACGTTCCTCTAGCGGCGAACTTTGGAACTAACAGTTCGGAGGGATTTTTTTGTTTTTTGGCGATGGGGTGCATCCGGCGGGGACTTCTGGCACACCTTCGCCGGCACACGCGCACGCATGTGGGAGATAGCTGAGGGAAGAGGGAATCTGAAGATAAAGACAGGTGGCCAACATGGGAGCTAAACAAGCTGCCGGAGGTCGGGGGGCGTATATGCCTACCATGGACGAGATGATGAACTGGGTGTGCTGGGGGAAGCGGGTGTGCTAGTTCGACACCAGCTCCATCGTCGCCGCTGTGGCGCCGGGGCAGTGTTGCGTTGATTCAAAACACAATCTGTAATCGTTTAAATCAATCCCATTCGAAGCGTGATGTCCGTCAAGTCCCCAGAGAGCGCCCCACGGACGGCATCCACTGCCCCGGCGCCACAGCGGCGACGATGGAGCTGGTGTCGAACTAGCACACCCGCTTCCCCCAGCACACCCAGTTCATCATCTCGTCCGTGGTAGGTATATACAACTGTACCTCTACTCCCGGGGCGTTGAGCAAATCGAGCAGCCTATCGTAATGGTCCACAAGCTCGCTGGTAGGTAGATTGTCCCTCTGGCCATATTTTCCGCAGCAGGAGTTGAGCATCAACTTGTCCAGCTCTCGCCTGCCGGGATTCTTGGCAATGGCGTGAGAATCCTGGACAACGTATTCGCGCTTCAAACATTGCTTAACGTAGTGCTCCTTTGCGGCAGGCGTGTCGGCATCGGAGGGTCAACCGGAGGCTTCCGTCTTAATCTTAAAGAACTGATTCACGTATAGTCCTGAAATGGTCCCTTCTCTCCAGTGGCTGGGGTCGTATTGCACCACTTCGTACTCCTACATCTCATAGACCTGCAGTAATCGATATTCCTCCTCCAAGGATACCTTCATTTCTTCGAACACCCAGGTTCCCGCCATGCACCTGTCTTCATCTTTATGATGGGAACTGTCCGTCGTAGCTTTTGAGGTTATGTGCGACCACGCTCACGTATCAGCCTTTAAATTTAGGCTGTGCAATGTGTTCGAATAAGCGATTTATCGGTTGGTCGACAAACCCCAATTCCTTAAATCCACATTGCGTACAGTGCGCCATTTTGTGGCTTTCGTCAATACACAACGGACAGACTTGATAAAGCACTCACAGGTTTGGAACGTGCACAAACGTGCTCGCTTTGTAGATACAGAGCGTTTCCTGCGTGCATTCGAAATCTATAAACATGTATCGATATCGTTTATTTGGTGCTTGGTACGGCTTATGTACCACTTGTGATTGGGAGGCACGTGCATCTTACGATTACTACAGAATACTTCTCCGCACTGGTGGGAGGCCTTTCTGAACCTCGTGTTCACCAGTTTATTGCACAAGGGGCATACCTTTACCACGTCGCAAATGGACAAAACCTTTTGGATAAAAAGCCCCTTTTGTCAAGTGCTGTTCAAAACAGGACTGCCCCTTAAAATCGCGATAACATGCATTACAACGTAAGGTTGGTGGCATTTCGTGCATAGTTGGTCAAAGCGGTGATATTATTTTTGTGCTCTTAGAGATATTACGCCGTCTGCAGTAAGACTTGCAGTTAAGGCATTTGTGCAGATATACCATGTTATTACAGTGATCATTGTGCAGCATCAGGTCTATGTGCTTTTCGGCTATGCGATCAGATTTATACAGCACATTATTGCCTGTGTTATCGGCAAATACAGTGATGGCATACTGTATTAAAGATTTGTCAAATCTCTTTATTTCATCCAGAGTAGACCTACCTTTGGTCTTCCCTATCCCTCGCACAACGCTATCCCTTCTGCTTTTTGAAAATACCCAGAACGCGTAATCGTTTGGTAGTTGACATCGTGGTCTGCTCGTGCTTTATTCACTGCAATAGCTCTTGGTATGCACAAAGTATCGTAGTTCTTTATTTCAATTACACCTTTAATTCCTTTACAATCATCGCAGAACTTAAAGCACGAATGTATTATCTCCTTTGTCCACACACAAGATATCGCTATTTGCCCCTGCATCAAAAAACATTGTTACTTTTCATAACTTTTTTATTCTTTTTAATATGGGTTCGGGGTTGGAAGGCTGTTTAGAATCCATTATGGATAAACCTCAACCCCGAGCAATTTTCTAATAGTTTCTCACTCCCAAATTTTAAAAAAATCATTAAATATCTACATCGAAAACGACACGCACGCGCGCCGCCCGCCGGCCAAAACACCGATCCCAAAAAATTACACGCTTTCCTTCCCCCTCGAACCCAATACCTTAACCTCATACACTTTTCCAATACTTACACCTCATCAAGACGTACTCCGCTTGGTACTTACACCTACTTAGGACTTGCGAGTGACCTCGAACCCCAATACCTGCACCTGATACACTTCTCCAATACTTACACCTCCACAGTACTTACACCTACTTAAGACATACTCCACTTAGTACTTACACCTACTTAGGACTTGCGCAAGTGACCTCGAACCCCAATACCTTCACCTGATACACTTTTCCAATACTTACACCTCCACAGTACTTACACCTACTTAAGACATACTCCACTTAGTACTTACACCTACTTAGGACTTGCGCAAGTGACCTCGAACCCCAATACCTTCACCTGATACACTTTTCCAATACTTACACCTCCTACTTAAGACGTACTCCTCTTAGTACTTACACCTACTTAGGACTGGTGCGTCCGCAGGGGTGTTATAACTACTCACGTGCAAACCAAGTTTTCATATAGCTTATCGGCTGCCGCAGACTTCTGACCGTGAGTCAGCATCCGGTTTAGCTCGCCCCATCGAGGTCATGCCGGCGGCAGTCTGGGGCGCATCCGGCTTGGCAAGCTGGAATTATCAGCAGCTGCAAACATCCTGCTAACGAGCACCAAGTTTGTTATCGCTTCTGCTGGATTGCCGGCAACCACAGATTTCTTTCATTCACGCCTCGACAGTTGACTTCGACAGTAGCTACTGTGAATATGTCTGTGAGTCCGTCGTACATTGTTTTTGACCGGCAATGAGAGCCCTGCTCCTACGTACGCTAGCTACCATTACGATGGTCCAGTACCAGGTTTTTGGTATAGTTAAATTACGTCTGTGCAAAGGGCGTCTTTACCGCTTTAAAAAACCTAGGTAAATCAGTGCGTAGTGATGTTGGTTGATCTTAAAGCTGATTAAGCATTTTCAAAACAGTTTGCTTTGATTTTTCCGCGTCGCGTCAAGCTCTACAAGATGACTGCTGCGCTTTTCGTGACACATCAACACCACTAAGAGGTAAGTACCACACGCATAATTATTTTTCGGCCTGCTTGGCGTAGGAATATATCGTTTAGTGTTTTGGTACTGGGTTTGAGTCCCAAACTACAAACTCCACATTCCACTAGCATTCCTATTTAAAACAGCGTTGGCGTAGAAATACAATGTTCAGTGTTCTGGTACTGGGTTTGAGTCCCAAAATAAACAGAACTCCGCATTCCAACAACATTCCCATTTAAAATACCGTTAAAGTTCACGTTTAACTCGGTGTTGTGATGTATCATTCAAAACGAAGGTCCAAGGAGTAACTTTTTTTAATGTGTAGGCCTTTGGTATTGGGTTCCAATCCCGACAGATGCGTTAACCATCACAGCTATCATCAATACCTCCGCAAATCACCATCACTTCATCTTATTTATTCCTTTGTCCAATCCAATCACAACATGCCACGTCACTTTCTGTCTTCCTTTTGTACACCAGCATTACATTTCTATGCTCTTTTGTGTTTCAACTTTCGTGTTAGGTACTTGGCTGCTTCCATCCTCGTTCAAGGTATGTATTTAATTTTCTTTTGTAAAATCTTCTTTGACCACGCGCGTCCGCCATCTTGTTTAGTTTTCATAACCTCAAATCTCCTCGTTCCCACCTGTTGCTTTCAGCATCTTTCGCATGTTGACCTAACCTGAAATCTCCTCGTCCCACGACCTCTTGCCTCCGCCATCTTGTTTAGTTCCCATTTTCGCCACCACGCCTCCACCGTCTTGGTTTTAGTTATCCACATTTGCCTCCTATTTTAAACCTAGACTTCCTGCGTCTTCCATCTTGTTTAGTTCCCATTTTACCACGGCGTCTCACATCTCGTCCCCACCCCTTGCCTCCGCTATCTTTGATTTAGTTCCCATGCTTACGTCCTGTTTTAACCTAAAAATCGTAACCTAAAATCTCCTTACCCCACCCCTTGCGTCCCGCCATCTTGTTTATTTATCACGTTGGCCATCGCATCTCCTTGTCGCCGACCCACCGCCACCTTGGGTTTTAGTTCCCATGCTTACCTCCTATTTTAACCTCAAAATCAGCTCATCTCAGCTCTTGCCTCCGCCATCTTGTTTAGTTCCCATTTTTGCCACCGTTCCTCACATCTCCTCGTCCCCACCCTTGTGTCCGCCATCTTGGATTTAGTTCTCATGCTTACGTCCTGTTTTAACCTAAAAATCTTAACCTCAAATCTCCTTGCCCTCCTCTTGCGTCCGCTACCTTGTTTAGCTCTCACGTTTGCCACCGCATCTCCTTGTCGCCGACCATCCGCCATCTTGGTTTTCTAGTTCCCATGCTTACCGGCTATTTTAACTTCAAAATCTACTCATCTCAGCTCTTGCCTCCGCCATCTTGTTTAGTTCCCATTTTCACCACCGCGTCCCAAATCCCCTTGCCCCCAACCTCTTACGTCCGCCATGTTGACCACTAATCTCAAATCTCCTCGACCCACCCCTTGCCTCCGCCATCTTGTATAGCTCGCATGTTGGCCACTTGTCTTTAAACTCAAGTCCCCTTGCCCCCCGAACCTCCGGCAGCTTGTTTAGCTCCCATGCTGGCCACCTGTCTTTATCCTCAGATTCCCTCTTCCCTCAGTTATCCCCCACATGCGTGCGCATGTGCCGGCGAAGGTGTGCCAGAAGTCCCCGCCGGATGCACCCAATCGCCAAAAAACAAAAAAATCCCTCCGAACTCTTAGTTCCAGAGTTCGCTGCTAGGGGAACGTTACGCTGTGATCCATTTTATTTTTAGCTTTTTCTTTAAAAAGCTTTTGCCCGTGAGCGGCATTTCCATAGGTTAAAAAAAAAACCTCCGTGGCCATTTAGTTCCTAAATCTACCACATGTGCATAAATTATAAAACATGGATTAAAATATTAAATAAATAAAAGAAAACAAATGTCCCCGCTTAGATATCTGGATCGACCGTAATCCTGCCGCTTCAAATTTCCCGCCACTCGAGCGGATTAAAAGCTACACTAGCGCCATTAGCGGCAGGATTAGCGTTAATCCATTTGTCTAAGCAGGGACATACACTACTCAGGTGAACAAATTTAAACTTTTAGGCATAAATATTGATGATGGTCTAACATATAACATGCATGTAGATACTGTTTGTACTGTTTGCAAAAAAAAATCAACTCGGGACTATTCCTTCTAAGACAGCCGGCAAAATACAAAAACACTTCTATTCTCAATTCAGCTTACCATGTCATAATTTATCCACAATTAACCTATGGAATTGAAATTTGGAGGGGTACAAGTAAGTACAACATGGATAGGATATTAAAAAAACAAAAAAATGTATCAGATGTGTGTACAACCTCGACTACCGACAGTCATGAAGGGAAACATTCATAACGGCAAAAATATTAACTGTGGTTGCACTATATGTTTATAAAAGTATACTGCTTGTCAAAAATAATAAAGTATATAATGTGCTCAATAAAGACTGCCATAACCATGATACTAGATGTTCAAATGATTATCATGGTGTTAGCTCAAATACATGTCAAACTAATAAGGACCCATGTAGCATTGGAGCCTTATATTACAATAAGCTACCAACCCATGAAAAACAACGTAAGTATTAATTTTAAAAATGTTTTAAAATATTACCTAATTAAGAAATGTCTGTACAGTGTTGCAGAATTATAATATATATACATATCTGTATATGATTGTAGGATGTAATCTCTGACAATGTCTGATGCTCTTGTAATGAGTCTATTGACAATAAAGATTTAATCATTTAATAATCACTTCTTAAAGGCGTTGATATCTAGGGTAAGCTTTATGTTGTAGCATGATACATCATAGAATTAAGTGTTGCATATGTTTATTTATTAATTCATTCATTGCTAGCAAATATTTACAGCAGAAAACCATAATACATGCATTCTATCATCACTCTGAAGAGAAAATCTCGTGCTCAGGGGGAATTCTTCATTCTTAGCATTATAATATCAACCAGGTTGCGAAATCTTGTGATTATTCCAATTTAAATAAGCGAATCGTCAAAATATGGTAGGCCAAATGCAATAAACATGGCAATAATATAATTGTGGTCTATAAGGAATTTAGTAGTACTTATTAGCTTTAATGTACTGTTTTATGAGATATTATCTGATCCACTGCCATTCACCCATCTTTCAATTGCATCTCTTAGAAAACAATCTATTTTACTTTTCCTTGTCATATTTATTGTTCTTCTTTCGCCTACTATTCCTAAAAGAGCTTTTATTTTATTTTGTCTGTCCATTTTGCACGCCCCACATCTCAAATACTTCCACATGTTTTCTCATTTAGTCGCAGCGTGATAGTCCCAACTTTATACAGAGTCACACTCCACAGGAAGCAATTTACTAACCTCTTCTTTAGTTCGTTCTTCGGAGGTCCGCAGAAGGTGGACCGTTCTATTAAAACCCTGTTTTCCATGCTACCTTCTGTTATTTCTTGGTGGCACAAACGTTAGCATTTATTGTATTTAAAGCTGTCATTTGTTTGAATATTTAATCTCGAATTCGCAAACAAATCCTCTTTACTTTTATGATGACAACCATGTTCGTTCATCCTCGTAATCTTCATTGCTGTCATTTAACTCCATTATAAGATTTCTTAGAATCAATTCTATTAGAAGTGCTATAATAGTACCAAATCTCACGGGTTGCCTTTTGTTTGCTTTACTACAACTCCTTCCTTGTTTTGAAAACAATTCTTCACCAATTTCTTCAAGTATATGTGCAGTGAGGATGTATAAGGGAGAGTTTTTATATATATTCTCGTGTCCTGATTCTCAATAGTTGAATCATATGCAGAGGATTCTGCCTTCTTTCCTCCCGGTTCACAACAGTTTTCTTGCGAATTTTCTCGAGTTTTCTCCAATCGCTTAACCAAATGTCTTTTTCAAATTCACAAATACCGCACGCACCTTTCTTTATATTTTTCTAAGTGAAGTTAGTCTACTTGTATTAATTAAAGTCCAGTTTTAACTCTTGTACCTTTCCCGTTCCTGAAGCAGGACTGTTTTTCTACATAATTTGTATTTCTAGGATACTTAAAGGTTGATAAGTTTATATGGGGAATTTTCAAAAATACCTCTTGCAGATCGTTTTCAACATCGTATTATAATTGCGAAGTAAAACATTTATACTTCATTAACTACCTATGCAAATTAAAGGCATTAGTTATTGTATATAATGATTAATCAACATCAGCATTATTAACACCATCTTCCATGGATTTGGTGTAGCATGTAGAATGTGTTTATTGGAGGGGGACACCTCCACTACGACCAGCTTGGTCTATTGTGGCCACACCCTCCGGGAGGCAGGGATGAGGTGAAGGAGCCCTAGAATGTCGCAGGTCCTCAGACAGCTAGGCCCCCGAGAGGCGCAGAAGTCCCTAAGATTTCCAGTTTGAACACCCGCGCACCAGTAGAGGCGAAGAATCCGAGAGGGGGCGACGAAGCGACCTAACGAGCTGGACAATGTACCCTTGCGTTCACGGGGAGAAATCTTTACCGCAAATAACCACGCCATCTGCCCGACACCGCCAGCACCGCAGGACCCAAAAGTACACTGAAACACGCAAGGGAGAGATGAAATGAGAGGAAATGCGGGAAAAGAGAAATCGTGATAGAATACATCACCCCGACATTCGCCTAGGCGACCAGGCGACAACTATTAAAAACTCCATGGTTAGAGTGGGCGGTCACAGGAAGTAGAACCGGAACCTCCCGAATGTGGGCCACAGACTTTGCCACTGAGCAATTCCGCTCGTTATAGATTTGTTATTATTCCCATTCCAATTTCAAGGAATTGTTCCTCTTGTTCTTTCTCATCTGCTGTTATATGTGTTCTTTTAGTTGGGTTTACTGTTGCAACTTTATCTACATATATTGAAACATACAGGTATTATTAAAGTTTGGCATACTGTTTTCTACGTGTGAGGAATGTGTCCTGCAATTTGTGCCGTACATTTTTGTTACACCCGGTATAATGTCATTTATGTCTAAATCTGAAAAATGAACTGAATATTTCCAACTAGGTAAAGAGTTTATTGAAACCGACGTTTCGATAATGTTTGACACCTGACTGAAGCCCTAAAGAATATAGAATCAGGTAGAAATCTATTAATAAATTTTCCATATCTTGGTCTTCCAAATAAGTTATGCCAAAATAATTCCAATAAGTCGCCTTCCGTATTGTTTGTGCATTGTAATTGTGCTAGAAATTAATCCGACTTCTCCGCTGCTTGTGTAATGAGCCCACCAGAAGCATCTGTTGGTGTATCGTGAATCTCTTCCTCCGTGTCTGTGTAATTGTCCAGTTTGGCGCACAAATATTTGGTGGTTTGGAACACGTCTGTTTCGGCAGCTCTTCCGCTTCCGTTAGCGTACCCAAACGTCAGGTTCATGTCCCCTACTACAGCAGTCGTGAAACGCTCGTGAAATGCTACTACATTCCAACGCTGACAGTGTTGAACAAATCGTTACACCTTCTCCATCCTCACATGTCTAGCAAACATTAACAAATGCATCCCGGAACTAAATAAGTTTGTCTTAGTAATTACATCTCTTGTTGTACAAGACATAAGTATTTGTAATAATACAAAATGAGATACGGCAAACAGTACGATCTGTTTAATCAGTATAAGTGGATCGAGAATGGTAGCAAAATCAATTTATAAGTGATTTCAATGCGAAAAATAAAATAAATATAGATAGTTGTTTTTAATTGAGAGAAAACACATTGATTGCATTGAGCTAATCCCATTGAACTACGTGGTAAACTGCAGAAAAGCATGCATGACTTAAACTGAACCAATAATGTATATTATTGTATAGTGTATTTGTTTCAATACTTTCTTTATTAATAAATTACCTTAACGATAAACAAGAAACCCTAGGAGTTCCTGTCGCAGTATGCTCAACTTTTCTCTGATTGTATAGTGGGTTAACCTGAAGATAAAATCGTCTTCTTATTTTAATTTTACTTTTGAGTGCATGTGTGAATTATGCGTGTGAAACCTTTCCGTTCAAGAACAGCTAAGTGATTACTATGAAAGTCGGTATACAGGATGGACCACTTAAGTTGAGACTGTACAATATCTCCAAAACTAAGCATTATGAAAGAAATGTCTTGAATAACAGTTGCTTGATATTACGGGGGAAAGTAAATGTCATTAGTCGTGTTTTATTTGGAGGACGCTGTGATAGTCATTTCAGGATCAATTTAATTTTTTTAAATGGGAACCTACCTTTTTATATGTCGTTTACCCTTCCTCATACAAAAGTAAACATTTGTATAAAGCACTTTGCAATTGTTTTTACACCAACGTAAGTAACAGCGAAAATTCTGCATGGCTGTGTATGAAGAGCGCAATGAATGGTTGAGGGTCAAGTTACGTTTCGTCATTGGAAACCAGCATTTTTTATTTTGTTTCCTTCTTCCTCATCACAAAATAAACAGGTTTTTATAAACCATTTGCTAGGAGAAAACATACAAAACGTAGGTTCTCGTTTTAAAAAAAATAATTGACACTAAAATGACAATCACAACGTCCTCCAAACAAAACACACAAATGATATTTACTTTCCCCCATAATATCAAGTAACTTTTATTCAAGACGTTTCTTTCCACAACGTTTAGTTTTGGAGATACCTATTGTACAGTCTCAACTTAAATGGTCCATCCTGTACAACAGAATGGCCTATATGTCATCTAAATAATCTTCCAAAGTAGGTTTTAAAATAGAGAAAGAAGTTAACAGCTGTAAATATATATTTTATCATTCATTAATGTGAAACTAATACCGCAAAATGAATTTTCCGGATTGATTTTTAATCTTTCTACCACCTACCTATAGTAGGTAGAAGCATTGTATTACATCCAAATGACGTATATCAAGATTTCACAGGACATACATGTTTTGAGATCCGCCGAGCGCGCGTGTGAGCAGTATGACCCAAAACGAAAATAGAATTAGCATACTTTCTATTCACGCTCAGGCCCTTTCAAGCTATACACTAAGAATATTCTCAAAAAAAATCTTCCCACTCAAAACTACCATTTACATGTAAAACGTTTCATTGTGTTTTATTTTCTCAAAAATTGGTACAATAATAATAATAATAATAATAATAATAATAAAATACCGTAATCTTAAAGATATTTACATGATTAATAAAATATATATCTTGAGTTTTCTGCAAATAGTCTCTTTATTATGAATGTATTTTATACAACTAGTAGGTAACCATAAGATAAAAACAAAGGTTTTACATAAAAAAATGTAGAGCGTTAAAACTCACAATTTATATTTATGAAATAAATTTTTGTATAACTTCCAGATATTCGTTGCTACTGTGTGAATTTTCTAAAACACTATAACATGCATTTTTAAAGTGATAAGTCACCAATCTCTTGTTTCTTGTGATAACGTGGAATTTCAAAGCCAGCATAAGATATGACTCACTTTCTAAAGATTTGACTGTCGCTTCACCTATTGTATCCCATTCTGAAATCACTTCTGTAAACATTTATTGCGATTAGCATGAAGTATGTAGAAAAATACGTTTTTGTAAAATCAGTTTCTAGAAGAGATATAAAAACAAACAATACTCAAAGTGTTAGGTGAATATAACGCATCAGAATTTTCGTTATTCGGGTATAGAAACCATCATGGGAAACAGTGAATGTCTGAATCACATAACACTCCAACACCACTTGCTCAGAGAGACAGAGGAGACGGTGGTGGAGAGATTTAAATATTAGGAGAGATGAAGAAGAAGAGATAGAGAAGGAGGTACATTGTAAGAGAGGGGGGAAAACAAGAATCTGTATAGTCGACACAGTCACGTGAGCGGAGTTAAGCTGGTGTTAAGCCCCTTGTACACGATCAAACTTTTTTTTCAATTCAAGAATTTACAAGAAAGATTGTCAAACATTTTTCAATATGTGACAAGATTGAAAAAGAATTGAAAAGACCTGACAATATCAAAAATGTGTATTTACAACTTCTCTCTTCACCAAACTGAAGCCTTTCAGAACACATTAATAACACTAATCTGCATTTTCAAACTTTTTGTCAGATGATTTCTTAAAAGTAGGTGTTCTTGAATCAAGTTCTTATGCTGATTCCAGAAATAACTTCCGTTTTCTCCTATCACGTCAGGTTTTTACACAAAATAGGAAGTAATGTTTTGACAGTTTTACTAATGAGCGTAGAAAAGTATTCGATTACCATTTCACACAAGATAATTTTTTATTCAAGAAACATTTTAAGAATACTCTCAAACACTACCCTAATTTATTTCATGACTACATTTTAACAAAACAAGAAGCCAAAGTTTTTCATTTAATTTTTACTTTCTCTACTACGTATAGTAAGTAGGAGAAGTATTCCATTCCACCAAAAAATTCGATACCGAAATTTCACCGGAAATACATGTTTTGAGACCTCCTGAATCCACAAAAAGCATTTTTGGAAACATGTCCGTGTGTGTGTCTGTGTGTGTGTATCTGTGAACAGCATAACTCAGAAACTAAAAGTCGGATAAACACCAAACTTGGTATTTAGGTTCAGTATCTTCCAGAGATGCGACACGAAGATTTTCAAGAAAATCCCCCTACCCCAGGTTACCCTTTACATGGAACATTTTTCGAAAATTTTAATTTTCTCAAAAATGGCTCTAACGATTTTGATTAAAATATCATATGTTTAAGATATTTTCATGACAAATGAAATGTATATCTCGAGTTTTCTGGGAATGTCTCCAAAAGTATTCTTCATTGTGAACGACTTTTGCGTAGCTGGTAAACCGTAAGAGATAGACAAAATTTTACTACACAATAAATGTAGATCACATTAAAATATACAATTTATGTCATATACATATTTTTTCGAAATATTGTTTGTTATTCCCCTAAATTTTCCAATACTTACACTTTTTCTTGAATTCGTTATTCATTTTTTACTTTCTCTACTACGTATAGTAAGTAGGGGAAGTATTGCATTCCACCCAAAAATTCGATACCGAGATTTCACCGGAAATACATGTTTTGAGACCTCCTGAATCCAAAAAAAGCATTTTTGGAAACATGTCCGTGTGTGTGTCTGTGTGTCTGTGTGTCTGTGTGTCTGTCTATCTGTGAACAGCATAACTCAAAAACGAACAGTCGGATAAGCACCAAACTTGGTATTTAGGTTCAGAATCTTCCAGAGATGCGACACGAAGGTTTTCAAGAAAATCCCCCCACCCCAGACTACCCTTTACATGGAACATTTTTCGAAAATTTTAATTTTCTCAAAAATGGCTCTAACGATTTTGATGAAAATATCATATGTTTAAGATAATGTCATGAGAAATGAAATGTATATCTCGAATTTTCTGGGAATGTCTCCAAACGTATTCTTCATTGTGAACGACTTTTGCATAACTGGTAACCATAAGAGATAGACAAAATTTTACTACACAAAAAATGTAGATCGCGTTAAAATACACAACTTATGTCATATACATTTCTTTTGTTGAGTGAACCGTTTTCGAGATTTTGCTTGTTATTTCCTTAAATTTTCCAATACTTATACTTTTTCTCAAATTCCTTATTCATTTTTTTTATGTCCTGGACATGCAAAGAGAATGGAATGCGCCACATAGCAACCAGCATTAAAATATTTGACTATCGCTTAAAAGCTACCATATTTCCCTTGCATCTACAAGAAAATTACCAATAAGATTGACATCTCGATATCTCGATTAACATGAAGCATATGGAGAATAGGCGTTTGTAAAAATAGTGTGTACAAGAGTAGAGAAAGTCATGTGAGTGTAACACATCAGATTTTGTTATGTCCTGGACATGCAAGAGAATGGAATGCGCCGCATAGCAACCAGCGCTTAAAAGATTTGTCTATCCCTTAAAAACTACCATATTCCCCTTGCGTCTACAAGAAAATTAGGAATAAGATTATCATCTCGATTAACATGAAGCATATGGAGAATAAGCGTTTGTAAAAATAGTTTGTACAAGAGTAGAGAAAGTCATGTGAGTGTAACACATCAGATTTTTTTTCAAACTTTCTCTTCTTTGACTTCCTTGCAGATCCTTGAAGATAACTGTCCCTCAACATCCAACAGTAGTCGGCCATCATAGTTTCATTCCATCTCCCCTGGTACCTCTTCTCCATTTCCTTAATAACTTGGTGAAAACGTTCACCCTGCTCTTCACTATAATGTCCCAGATTTTCAGGAATGTAGTCGATATGTGAATGCAGAAAATGCACCTTTGCAGTCATGTTACAATCCATCTTCTTGAAATTTTCCAACATTGTTTCGACAATGGTCTCGTAATTAGGATCTTTGTTATTGCCTAAGAAGTTTTCTGTAACTGATCGGAAAGCGGTCCATGCTGCTATTTCTCTCTGATTCATTGTCTTCTCAAAATTGTCATTCTTCATCAATTTCTTTATTTGAGGACCAAAAAAAAATGTCAGCCTTTAATTTGTCTTGTGTAATGAAGAGAAAACTCTTGGAAAGGTACTTGAAGCAGGGTCCATCCTGTGGTAGAGCCCTAACGAATTGCTTCATCAAGCTCAATGTTATATGTAGTGGCGGAAGCAATATCTTTATATCTCTATATTTTTAAGCGAAATTGTGAAAAAAAACTGTACGTGATAGAAAAACACAAAAAGCAGTTCTGAAATCAGCATAAAAAGTGAGTCAGAATCATTTATTAATTTTCAGTCTTCCGCTATCATGTAGACTAGTGTAATTTATCACGCGCAAAGCAGTTTAGTATTGCGTCACAGTATAACAATTCGCAATGATATATTGTTCTTTACTAATATTATGTAGCACTTTCACGTATTATATCCAATAAAATCACATTACGAGTGTGGAATACAATGAAAATAACACCAACCAATATGTTAACCACACTATATAACATTGCATTAATGTATACTTAGTTCGGAAAGCTACCTGGCAATTATTTCTTTATAACCGCCTTCATCTGCTCCATCTTGTGGTAATCCACGGAGCTCTGATGTACAGACATGGCCAGCTTATGTATAACCTAATCAGTTCGCATACGACATACCTTGGCCGGGTAGCCATTTTTGTTTACTTTTCGCTTTCAGCCATGTTGCAGATTTCGTGACGCACTGTGAATACTCGCATTCCATTGGCCAAAGCCATTAAACCATTTTGAAATCTTTGACCGTTTAGAGCATGTCATTTGCTTTCAAGACTTTCAAAGTATTGGAAGCAATTTGACAAGAAAAGTTGTGAAGTTGTGACAACTCTTGAAAGGTCTTGTAAAGTATTGAATTTGACAAAAATTTGATCATGTACAAGGGGCTTTAAACAAAAATACAATTGCATAGCATTCAATTCGCTTAAACTAATGTTTAAAATAGCTGTATGGTTTTTAAAGACTCTAATTATACTTTATTTCAGTTACAAAATCGTTCTGCGAAACAAAAGCATAGCATATGCATCCTTGTTTCACTACAAATGCGATAAAATGTGTGCAATTGTGCAATAGCGTTTTGCTAACATGCTCCATGCAAACGTTTTGCTGAAACATTTATAGTTACGTGATAACAACGTAATGCCATGTCTGTCAACGAAGAAGTAATTAAATCAAACTTGTTTGGCGCCTAATTTTATCATCCGTAGATTCACAGATCTGTACGTTAAATATGTAAACTTTCAGCTATGGTATGTTCAGAAGCTAAATTCAGTTTCGGTAATTTGCTATTGTTTGAAAATGTTTATTTAGCGACAGAATTTAAACTGTGTTGGTTTAGAGCGTGAAAATAGGGCAGCATTATCTGAGCTAAGCCTAGTACATGAAACACTGAATGCATTTGTTAAGAGAAGTAAGTTTCAAAGCATAAAGCTACGATTAAACAAGAAGTTATTAAGTGAAAAACAGATAACATTTTAATCGTATGCAGTTCCACATAATCAGAAAACACACAGGTATGTGATATTTGCTTAATTTATTTCTAATTAAAGCTAGATTAAACACAAACAAAGCTGTTTTTCTGAATGATAATTAATAGCAAGTAAAATATGTACAGTACATAATTCCACTAGGTCATTCAAATAAAATGTGTAACGAGTTATAGTGTTTACCTAATTTGCATATTCCACTCAATGGATGTGCTCTTCATCATTATACGCATAACAATATATTAAACTAGAACATGCACCAGCAGTCGGCCAGCACTCGCGACCGAGCAGTGTTGAACAGTGGAGTTACCCCATTACTGCGCGCAGTGTCGGATTGACTGACAAATATGCCGAATAAAGTATGTGTGCAAAAAAAGAATTGTTATTAAAAATAACGTTGTCTTACAATTCTGGCACCACAACACGCATTATTAATTGAGATTATTGTTATTATACCTACTATTAGTTTATTATCATCACCTATTATTATTATTATTATTATTATTACTGTTGCTGTATATACATTATGATAATTTATGTTAATACGATTAAAAAGAACAAAACTGATGTACATTGTGATTATTTAGCGACATAAGACAACGTTTTTGTAATAAATTAACAAAAATATTAGTTTATTATCAAAACTCATAAATTCTGAATAGCATTTTCTACATTTTAATAAAACCATTTTATCTGCTGGTGTTGAAAGAATTCATAATTATATGTCGTAATCAAAGTTGCAAAAATACAGAAATAGATTTCCACAGAAGATATGATTCATAATTCCATAAAATTAAACATGAAGAATTTAGGAGAAGGATAGATTACCAATTTCAATAATTAATGTTATCCAGTGTTAGCAATAAACTTGGTATGTGCATATTCGACGAATAGAGGATGAAAGAAACCGCTAAGGATTTTGCAATAGAAACCAGTAGGAAGAAGAGGAAGAAAGAGAGAAACACCAGGGTTATGTGGATGGAAACCAAGCGGGATGGCTCAGGCGGTAACGTCTGTGGCCTGCATTCGGAAGGTCGTGACCCATGGTTTTTTCGTGGGTGTCCCCAGGTCGCTAGGAAATGCTGGGAAAGTTAATTACATCTCTCGAATTTCCTGTCCCTCCATTTCACCCACATTCTCATTTCACTTCACCTTTCATCTGCTTGGTCTGTTTCAGGGTTGAAAGTGTCCGCGGAAATCTCGGCGTTGCATGAGAGCGGAAAACCTTCGTCCCCCGGAATTAATGCGGTCTCCGAGTCCCGGATGTGCAAGCCCGCAGGGGGAAAGGGAACCGGTTGCACTAGCTACCATCCGGAGAGTTTCACGTTGTGAATTGTAGGAACCCTGCCTTCTGCTGTGTCATGTCTCCTGGTCCGGCCGCACTCTGTCTCCTTTCAACTCATCCCTACCTTCCAGGGGCACCCTGTCAGGGGCTTCAAGCTTAACAGAGCTTATAGATCGAGGTGTTAATATCCCCCTGCGTAATTAGTCCTGGTCTTAGTCTTACAGGGATGGAAGAAGTCATCAATGAAATGCGACAGAAAAGACTAAACGATGGAAACTGCAAAGACAGAAAAACGTGGAAAACGGTAATTTGTATGTAGGGAGTTGCATCAGCATTTTAAATCTGTTATAACAGTACAGATCCTTTCAGATTTTTTATTACACAATATGTCTTACATAAGAATGTTATCTAAACGTTCCTTTTTCTTCTAATTATTTCATGTTGCGTCAAAGGAAACTTTTTTTATACTCACAATTACCTTTAAAACAACGTTTTTGCGTGAATCTATTTCATTAACGATAAAAATGCAATACCACAACTATTATGATTCCGCTGGCAAACTAAAAGTTTAAAATAAAAACTAACCTGTATGGATAGTGATGCTGATTCAGTTGGCCACAACTATTGGCAAGACACAACTGTTCCGGTATTTCACCTCCCTCTTCTGCAAATACGATGTTTCAAGAGTTTCAAGAGGCAACTATTTCGGCTGTGTAGTACGGGTTGAAGGTACCTGACCTATAGTTCCGCTCAAGCTATTACCTTAACTACTTCTCTCTCTCTCTCCCCCTCTACCTCAACTCCTCTCTCTCTCTCTCTCTCTGAAGTATATTCAAGTAATGTTTATAAAAGCGACGGTAAAATCGCTTTTTACGCTGTTAGTAGTAATTTGCAATTCAAATTAGAAATTGAAAATAAACTTATACAACAGGTTATGTATGCACTTCACATATCTGAGTATTAAAATTACAAGCGAAGGAAATCTATTGAAGAAATTAACCATAAAATTTTAAAAGCAGCAAAAATATCTTGTTGTGTTTATCTTCTTGCGTGAAGAAATAAATACATCAGAAAAGAAACAAAAGTTAAATATAAAGCTGTTGTTCGACCAGTAACGAATAACGCCTTGGAAACAAGAGAATGACCACAAGAACACAACGAACGATGGAAACAACCGAAATGAAAGTGCTGAGAAAAATAGCTGGAATATGCCAAGTAAGAAATGAAGATATTAAGGAGATGGGCAAGAACCAGCCTCTGACAAAATGGTCTGCAAGAAGGAAGAAAGAATGTAGTGGATATGTGTATAGGATGTCGGAGTAAAGAACTGCACAATAGTAAGGGACAACATCCCAAAAGGAAAAAGAAGTCTAGGACGGCCAAAAAGAAAATGGAAAGAAGGCTCGATTCACCTACAGAACAGGCGACTGCGCCTAACACAACAATAAGAAGTTGTAGTAATTAAACACCAAGCAACATTTAGATTTAATACTATATTTTATGCATTCGAAACTATTCTACATTACAGGTTACGAGAAAATATCCAATCTTAGAATTTAACAAGGTTATCACGTTATCACAAGTTATCACAAATATCAGTGATGAAAAATTAATATTCACATTATCGAAATTCGTTAAATAAGAAAAATTATCAAAAACTTCCATACATGGTTATATGCATTGATAACGACATTTACTTCCCCTCATGCATACTTAATTCTTTTCTGATAATCAGACAGTAATAACTGCAGGCCACTGGGTGAATGGATAGGGCTAGAATCAGAAGCGGAGGAGAATTTCAGCACTGCGGCCAAGGTTAGGCCCATTGCGCCTACTATACCTCCGGTAAGAAGGGAACCAGAGCTGATGGCGGCAGGCTGGTGCAGCGGGATCCCTAGTGTTTCCAGATTGAACATCCCCAACATCCCCCTCGATGCATCAACCGCATATGCCGCACACCATACCACTGCGCCTAACCCTGCTATCCTACAAGATGAAAAGAAACTAATTGAGAGGAAATTAGGGCCAGGGAAACTCATGAAGCATTTAATCCACTCCAGCATTCGCCTAGCAACATTGCAGAGCCGCGAAAAAATCCACTGTCAGAGTAGCCGGTCCAATGGGAATGGAACTTGCGACCTCCCGAATGTGGCAACGCTCCGCCTTAACTATCCCATCTCGGTCTAGGTAAAGGTAAAAAAAATCACATTTATCAATTTTAAAACACAGTAAGAAAACAAACATTATTATATCAGAAAGGAATTGTAATACACGCTCTAAGTTTTGAAATTCAGTAACGTAATTCTGTAGGAAATAATAAACTGTTCTTTCACACAAGTCGTGGAAGGACCAGGTTGGAAAAGTAGAAAATTCCGGCTATGACATTGAATTTTTCAGTTCGATTCTACCTTTCCAACCTGGTCCTTCTGTATGAAAGAACAAATACCATTGATTGACTAATAGTTGGTTAAATTTAGAAGTACTTACGACATTGAGGTCACCTGTGGTTTACTGGGGAAAATGCGAGTCAGCAGGAGAATTTAATGTCAGTCGGCATGTTGCTATGATAGCTCAGTAGGTTAGAGCAACCGGACGGAAACCAGAACATCCGTGGTTCTACTCCCGGCTATAGCATTGAATTTTTCAGCCTGGTTCCCCTTAACTTACAATTTTAACAAAAGAACATGTTGAAGAGCCCGACCTTTTAACCGTGGAAGTGCTGATTGATATTGCTGGAAATCATATTCTGGAAACCGTACCTTCCTATTCATTTCTATCAACATTTTTAAGTTCTCAATTCCGAACGAAAACTAATACAAGGGGATTTTGGGGCAATAAACGTAATTGCAATGAAAACGAAAAAGGAGAACTCAAATACTGCACGCAGTGTTGTTTGGTGACCAACAAATGTACCTTTTCGTTCCTCTTCGTACCCCCGGGGGTATCCGGAACAACCTCTATCACAATTACGACGGAATGTAATAGCCAATATTAATACTTCGCGCGATGATAATCGCAGAGAATCCCATGCTTCAAAGGATTTCAACATAATAATTTTCTCTTCCCTCGATATTACAGTCATTTGAGTAATTATTATCATTAGAACAGAGTGTATATGGCACATTTGGTTTCTGACATTTGCATACAATTATGTCCCAGTTCACTATAACCGATAGAGCAAAAATTTAACTGTCATACCCTTGTATATTTTTATGTACATTTTCTACACGGGCAGAAGAGATACTGCATTCTACTTCCAAAAATGTTATACCTTTATTTCACTGGTTATACTAATTTTGGGCCTCTTAAGCCCAGACAAGTATTTTAGAAAAAAAAAGTAATGCGTGAATAATATGTCTATGAATAGCATAGTTAAAATGAATCGTATAAATATCAAATATAAAATTCAAGCCTGTTTTTGAAGAATTAAAGGTGAAGGTGTTTTATCCATTTTTTCATCCCAACCTCATATGCGAAAGGGTCATGATTTTCGGGTGTCGAAAACTGCACAACAAAAATTTCGGCCTGAATTCTGGTCATATGGAAACTTTACACCAAAATTCTGACTAGTTTGTGGTCATACGGAAACTGCACAGTGTTTACTGTCTCGACTACGGTCACGTAAAAAATGCAAAAACCTGTCGCCCGGCAACACAGATAGAGCGCAATTTTATTCGCAAAGCCGTCGCCCGACACTACGGCTTCAGTATTACTCAGTACTTAATAATCTTGGTTCCGTTGTGTAATAGTTTTCTTTACGAACGACATTGAGGACAGTGAAAGTGAACGGAACAATGTTGTGTTGGAATATGAGAACTGCAAGTTTTATAAAGGGAGGGAATTGAAAACATATGAAGTACTGTGGAGAATTTTTAAAAACCTTTAACTAGCTTTTGCCAGCATTTTAACGAGTTCAAATAAACTGCATTCACTCTTAGGTTGATCCGCGCCAAAACAAACGTACGTGACCAGTGCACCATGGTACAACACTGTAGCAATGCGTACAGGAAAGTAGTCCCATGTTAATAATCTTAATTTTAGAATGAATTTATTCTTAAATGGTATAATACTCTATAAAAATTCCTTAAAGTTTAATTAATGCTAATTTGTATCTTTAAACAGAGCTGAAAGTCCCAATATGGAATTCATATAAGACCCGACATACGGGTATGCGCAGAATATTGTTTGTAGCAGAAACCAGCAGTTTCTGTATAGTATCATGGCGGACGGTGATTTGCTCTTGCGTTTTCGTCGACTTACGTAAAGCATAAGTGAGCAAACCATTGAGTAGTGCTGAAAAAACAATAATGTTGGAAGCTTATTGTTAATTATGTGAGAAACATCTAACACTTCCCGTGAAAGAAGTGGTGAAATTAATTTCTGAGTTCATCGGTGTTTCGAGTATAAGTATAAACAGTGCTCGTTAAGAAAAATCTGCAACGGGAAAGTGGTTACGGGCGGAAAAAACAAATAGGTGTGAAATACGCGATGCAGGAATGTGACAAGAATACAATCACGTAACAATATACAATTTCTTTTTTAAAAAATGAGCCGTCAACAGTTGATTAAGTGCCGCTTCCAGAGAGCGAATAAATGTAAGATATCGCATACCTGTTACTTTCTTTTTCGCTTGTTTCTTTTAACTATTATTATATGTGCAAAAATTTATTTTGTTGCAACTATCAATCGTATCATCTTCAACTCTAAGAAGTATAACCGTTTAAATTGTCGGACACTATTCTCTTTGTATTAAGTGCCGCCTGTACTCTGTCACATGGTCGTGAAAGTATGACAGTATTTCTGGCGCGAATGGCGGAAGATACATTATAACGGTGTACTGGTCACCTAGATTATGTTTTGGTGTAGATCAACCTAAGAGTGAATACAGTTTACATTCGCTTCTAATAATCTGCAGCTACATTGCAAAGTACACTAAACTGTATTCACTCTTAGGTTGATCCGCGCCAAAACAAAACCCAGGTGACCAGTGCACCGCTATAATGTATCCTTCCGCCATTCGCGCCAGAAATACTCATACTTTCACGACCATTTGTTGCAGCACGTAATGAAAAAAGAATACAGCTCTTATTTCGACAATTAGCATACTTTGTTAGGGATTAAAGGAGATAAGATTGACAAAACAAAATAAAAGCCTGCACATATAACAATAGTTAATTCTAAATGAAAGAGCGAAAAGGAAAGTAACAGGTATGCTATAATTTACATTTATTCGCTCCCTGGAAGCGCACTTTATCAACTGTTGGCGGCTCATTTTTAAAAAACGAAATTGTGTACTGTTACGCAAATTGCATTCTTCACAAAATCGTTGCATTCTTACATCGCGTATTTCACACGCCTTCTTCTCCCCCCCCCGGCTGTAACCACTTTTCCTGTTTCAGATTTTTCTTTACGAGCACTGTTTATACTTGTACTCGAAACACCGGTCAACTCAGAAGTTAATTTCACCACTTCTTTCACCGTAAGTGTTGGATATTTCTCGTATAATTTATAATAAACATTCAACACATTTTTTTTCACCACTAGTCATTGGTTTGCCTAGCTTATGCTTTATGTAAGTCGAGAAGATGCGAGAGCAAATTTACCGTCCTCTATGATACTAAACAGAAACTGCTGGTTTCAGGCTGTAAACAGTATTCTGCACATACTCGGATCAGGTGACTCATACGAATTGCATGTTGGGACTTGTTCCTCTGGTTATAAGTATAAATAAGTGTTAATTAAACTCTTAGGTGTTTGTATAGAAAATTATACCATTTAAGGATAAATTCATTATAAAATTTAGATTATTAGCATGGGATTACCTTCTTACGCGCTTTGCTACCGTGTCGTACCACGCTGCACTGGTCACGTGGGTTTGTTTTGGCGCGGATCAACCTAAGAGTGAATACAGTATAAGGAAGAAAACGGCAATTTGTTTGACAACAAAGTACTGGTAGTGCTCAGCAAACCCTGGTATAAGCATGTTGCCGTATATTCCGGCCACACTAGGTTGCAGAATCACTATGCACCATTTGTAAATAGATCTAATTAAAATGTAGCTTAACCAGTGTAAATGCTACATTTTTATAAGTGTGCAGTTTCCGAGTAGGATTAAGCCTTCTGAATCAGTGTGCAGTATCCGGATAGCGTTAGTGGGACCCTCAGTGTGCTGTTTCGGGATCAAAATGCACACTCATTATTTCATCTGAAACATCTTTGTTTCAGATAATGGCATGATGGATAAAATGTTTATGTTTAATTTTATATAAGCAGTCTCTAAAGTCCTCGTTATTCTTTCGAATTTTTATCGTACCGAAAGCATAAAAAATAGACAAAAACCCTATATAAAAAACTTGAGCTCTTGAAAACAGAATATTTTATAACTTTTTATGACACTATGCATTTTCTAAATATTCATTGTTGTATGCTTAATGTTTTCCAAGGTTTAAATTCACTTTCGTGCACCATCTGCCTAACTTTATTCAAATATGTGACGTCATTTGTGAGCTCATTGCTAACAAAAATCCACCTCTGCAATTGATTGCTGTTTCACCATGTTGTAAGGTACATGTTGCCTAATTTGCAGCCACTTTGGAGAAATGTTTATGACGATTAACATTAAGTGGATAGAAAAATCACTTAATGTATGATTAGTACAATATATACACAGTTCCTCGAGTTTGATAATGGGTTTAGAAGGCCGCATTACTTATAGAGATCAGATATTTTTTTACGTCTGAACTATAGACACAAGTGTTCATAGACTTCACTAAACGAGCTTTGATGCATTTTAGCTACTACGTTTTGTTAATAAATACGCATATTTTAATACACCAGGTGATAAAAAAGAAGTATTCCAAATTTTGAGAGGTGGTGGTGTGGACCAAAACAAGAAAAAAAAGTCGAGTTAACATGGGTTCTAAAATGCATACCTTAAGAGCTATGAACACTTGTTCATCTTCGCTACTGTAAAACGTCATCTATCCTACTGCAAGCTCTTTGCTATTACGTAGGTATCACCTACAGCAGGTAGTAAGCAAATGAAGCCACACTCTGTTATTGTCAATGGATACAGCATGCAGTAAGTATCTGTTAGTGTTATTACTGTAAACCACATTCGCAGTTCTGGGTAAGTGCAGCGCATATTCTTATTAGTTCTAATATAATCAATTTGTGTTTTGGTAAGTTTGTGAAATGTTTTTACATTTTAGTTTTATCTTGACATCTTTGGTGTATGCAAGCGACATTAATGATGTACAAATACAGGAAGACGTTATCAATGCCTGCCAGAGCGTCCATGAGCAACCTGGAGTCTTTCAGAGAGTGCGCTATCCCCTAAGACATTCGGACAGAAGCATGCCTTATTATAAATGGGCACCATAATCAGCATCTCCTTTAGCGATGGCTAACAAGTGCAGGTCGTATGCAATTACAAGGAAATTACATTAGAAGCTATGATGTTTCACAAAAGCAGAGTAATGTGTCCTCATTTGTTTACTGCATTCTGTAAGTCATACGTAATAGCAAAGAGCTTGCAGTAGAATAGGTATTGCTTCACAGTAGCGAAGATGAACAAATGCACGTAACTCTTAAGGTATGCATTTTAGAGCCCATCTCCACTGGACTTTTGTTTTCTCGCTTTGGTCCATACTACCACCTTTCAAAATGTAGAATACTGTTTTTAACATCCTGTATAGCTAGAGTGGCTCGAGGGAAGATACTTAAACTTTTGTTTAAATAGAAAATTAAACTACTGATTATTTACTTACTGTTCCATATTGAATATGAATTTCTGAAGGATATACGCGAAAGCATTTCACTTTGTTAGCATATAGGAAACACCTATTATTTTTTTTTTACATATTTTCTTGTTGCTAGGCTTTTTTCCTCTAATAGTCAGGGGAATATGACAAGTGCATTAATAAAAGGTGCATACACACATTAAATGTATTTTATTTAATCCTAGTATGGAGCACCAAGATCACAAAAATAATAACAACTCTTCCCCGTCACGTAATACTATTACCTATTCCTTTGATGCTTTGAAGCAATTGACCCCACCTGTATTAACTTGCGCCTAAGCAATTGAAGATGTTTGTTTGTCGCTCCATTGGTCTCTATATGAGGTTCTACATCATTTGCAGACGTTTCCTGTCTACCTTCAAAGGCTGATATCTTACACCGAAAATAAAATGGACATATGCCCCAATGAAACAGCAAAACCAAAGATTGAGTGACATTGTCCAATGTTGACATTACGTGAAACTTCAGAGCCCTTATTACATAATATATTAAATGGCTTTCAAAATAAGTTAAAACATCTAGTATGCTACATTCATAGGACTTTCTCTGCACATCGTAAATTCATATAACTTCTTATATATTATAATATAATCATATAGAAATGATTCTTGAACTCATTATATTACTCGAAATACAATTTTGAATATATGAAACTTAGTTGCATGCATGTTGCGGTAAACAAAACACAACTGTTCGTATTTCGGAAATGAAAAAGAATGGCGTAAGATGCTTTATAGAGCCGCATGACAGTTCAATCTTCGAAAACTTAAAGATGTAACAATGAATACTTCGACAACCGCTAATTCTACAAAAAAACGTTATTTGAAATAAATTACATAATTGGAAATTTGGTGAAAAATTCAAACCACGAATCTCCAGCACTTCATGTTCAAGCTCTTGTCACTTGAGATACAATGGGAGATACTTGTATATACATTAAACCTTCTCATCTTTCAAGCATCCCTCTAAATTTTAAAGGCGATCTCGAACACTCGGACTATACCTCGAAGGGGAGTTGCAACGTTTGTCGCGGTTTCGTTCGTGTTATCTTATTTGCTGAGCACCTGTTATTGTAACATTATAACAGAGCTGCTATTGGTTAATAAAACGCGCCAACATTAGCGTCTATTTTTATATCCAATAAAAATTACGAACACATATGCTCTAGGAAAGATATTCCCTCCATTTCTAAAGAAAATCGCGCTAATCTGACGACATTTGCTTGTCTCTTCTAATTAATAAACAACTTACCCCATCGTTTCATTGTTACCCGCTCCTATTGTCAGTTTCAGTGAGGCCGTGTAAACTTACTTCCTAACAATGCTTATAATTAACAAACATCTCAAATCATTGTCATACAATAATGCTAATTTACACTACAATCACTCTGGCATTTACAGTGTTGTGATATAAAATACTGCCACACGTTTCAAGCATTTTTAAGTGCCAGGTTTTATATTAAACCTGTATTAGGCCGTAGCATTGAATTTTAAAGTTCTAATCCAGCTTACAACTTACTGTTTAGTGTTTATATTTTAATAAGGTCTACATTTTCTATGTAGTAACCTTTTGTCTACATATTGTCCAGTTATACATCATTATCCAAATGCAATTTAAAATGAAGAGTATCTTACATGTTATTCGCAGAAAATTCAAGATATATGTTTCATTGGTGACGCAAATATCTAAAACACGTGATGTATTAATTAAACTCGTTAGAGGAATTTTCGAGAAAATGAACAATACAGAAAACATTCCCACGTAAACGGGTAGTTTGAAGTGTAGGGGTTTTCTTAATAATCTTCGCCTGCATGCTTAAACTATGCCTCAAGTATGAAATGTTAATGTATCCTCTTTTTTTTCTTTTTGTGTTACACTTTTTCAAAGTGAGAGAAGATTTTGTTTCCTTTGAAGTTTTAACAGCGGAACTTATGTTTGGTTTACAAGAACAATATTTTATTTTAAACTATTAAAGCATTTAATGTTTATAATAATTTAAATGTTTTATAGTTTATTGAGTTTTTACAAAAAATGGGAAAGGAAATGAAATGTTAAAAATCGACTTAGTGTTACAATATCAACGGCAAAATCCCCTTAAACACACACCCACACATGCACAAGTATGCATGCATAAATACTTTTTAGGGTTCTTTGGGTCTCAAAACGTAGATACATTTAAATCCTATATTGAATTTTTAGGTGGAATACAGTAATTTCTATAGATAAATGGAAAGAAAAATGAAAAACATCTATATATACTCTAGATTTAATATAGTTCTCTAATTAATTTACGATAGGAAATTCGACTTGTTTCTTAATTTTGTTCTTCTTATATAAGAACAACAGACAAAAGGAGGCAGTGTTTCCTATCTGGACATACAATTGGCCCAAGTGACCATATGTTTAAGCGTGTGGCTCTCTGGATCAATATACCGTGTAATTATAAAGAAATAATCGTCTTCTCTGAAGTTATTTTCCTCTGATTCATTCCAACATAATCATTTGCAGTTTGATTTTTCTTTCTTAACAATTTGATAATGAATTTAATACAATATAAAAATCGCCGTTAAATAACCGTTCGAAAATTCTTCAGTATTTGCAAGTCTTTATTTATTGCATTTATTACCTGAAGATATCCTTTAGACATCGAAAAATACATTCCATTGAAAAGGGCGGTATTGTTTAAAATACAGTAGTTAAAAATTGTGGTTTTTGCTAGCCATGTTTAAACCGAAAAGTTCACTAGGACTGGAACATCGCAATATTGCAGATCGAGGATTTGTGAAAGGATGTAAACACGGTTACATGCAGGCTGATGGTTAGAGGCATATTGCCTGTTTCATCTCTTTACCGCTGAGAGATGCTTACATTCTGCATTCACTGAAAGAGAAAGAATGATCTGAATTACCCATCCTACAAGTAGAGGCGTAAATTTGAAGATTTTTTAAACTTCCTCCACCTATTTGTCCGCCAATGAAAATATCCGGCATCTTCAGTTTAAGCTACAAATGGAACCCTTTGTCTTTAAAATACTGTTTTTATCCAGTTCTCGTTCATGCTGTCATGGTGGAAAGTAGAACTTCATGTATTCGGTGGTTTCCTTAGTTGAGTTTTACCATTTAAATCTTACCTGGGACTTTACCTCAGTTTTCTTTCTCTACCACAGTAGATAGAGGAGGTATTGCATTCTACCTAAAAATTCAATACCGAAATTTCACCGGAACTGCATGTTTTGAGGCCCACTGAATCCAAAATATGCATTTTAGATAAAGATCCGTGTTGTGTCTTGTGTAAGTGTGTGTGAACAGCATAACTCAAAAACGAAAAGTCACATAAACACCAAACTTGGTATTTAGGTTCCATACCTTCTGAAGATGCGACACGAAGTTTTTAGGAAAATCCCCCACCTCAAACGACCTTTTACATGGAACCTTTTTCGAAATGTTTTATTTTCTAAAAAATGGCTCTAACTATTTTGATTAAAACACGATATATCAACGATATTTACATGACAAATAAAATGTATATATTGAATTTTCTTGGAATAGCCTTTGAAGTTCTCATCATTCGGAAGGAATTTTCTATGATCCTGTATAACTAGTAAACATTAAGTGATAGAAGAAAACGTACGTAGATCTCTTTAAAACAATTTACTTCAAATGACTTTCTCATTTCAGAGATATCCGTTATTAATGGTTCGAATTGTTCGTTACTTGATCATTCTTAGTTTAAGGACCTTTCAACGTTCAGTTGTTTCTCGCCATTGTATGGAAACAGTATGGAATTATAAGACCAACATATAGCGTCCAGATCTTAAACATTTGACTATCGCTGTTGTCTTTGTATCTATAACGAAATGTTTAATGTAAGTACTTCTGCAAAGGTTGTTTTGGTTTAAAATGAACTAGGTAGAAAAATAAGTTTTAGCAAGAACGGTTTGTATACACACTAATAAGCAGTAGAGCGTAGAGAAAGTCATGTGAAGTAACACATGAGATTTGTATTTATTAGCATTGTGACGGAGCGGCTATGACCCAAGGTTATCGGGGTGCCGGCGCCGGGCAGTTGGAGATAAAGATAAGTCGCAGTCTCGCCCGGCGTAAACACCAGAAGCGCAATCGGCTCGCAACCAGAATCTTCTGGAGGTTTCTTCCCCTCTCGCCTTCACACGTGTATCCAGATAGTTCTAGAATGTTCTGTGGAAGATTACATTGGCTATATGAGCGAGCGTTCTCTCAAGACTCAGTGAGTGAGTAAGCGAATTGGCGAGTGCGTTTCTGCTGCGACATCAAGTGCGGTTCTCCGAGCAAGATGGTGATGGCTGCTGTGAAGTGCAGTGAGTGCTACTGCGGAGCGAGAGATTGTGGAAGCCTTGTCTTCAATCCCCAGCGAGTGAACCGTCCGAAAAAAGTGCAGTGACGGGGAAATTGAACTAGTTCACATTAGCGAAGAGAAGTGACAGTTGGAAAACTGGAGAAAGTCACAATACTTACGTATTTAATTATTGCAGCAGCTAAGAATGAGCTGCTTTTAAACATCAACAACCAGGCGTGCGTATTCGATCGCCAGTTCGCCACCAAGGTCAATGTTGGGATCTTACTAATGGAACTACCATGATCAACACTCTAAGTATACAATTTTCTTTTTGCATAAGTACTATTTCTATTATTCACTATCATCGAAAAAATTACTATCCAATACACATGCATTAAGTGCATAGGAGATACTCTGAAGTAGAATATAGTCGACTTTGTCTCGTATTTTTAAACTATTCCTCGTTCTCCGATGTGCTTATCACATTTGTATCAATATACTAAGGACGATATTTGCGAATATGAAAACTTTGGCCGCTCTACGCATTCTTTGCAATTTTCCGGAAGTAGAATGGTTTACCAATTTGAATAATCAATAATTACAATGTAAACCAATGCTGTGTTTTAATATCATAACACAGTTGCGTATATATAAAAGATACAGCAAGCAATATTTTCATGACGTTACTAACTTTGAAAAACAACGAAAGAGTTAATGTTTGAAATAAGAGATTGTAGTCTAGAAGCGTCTCAGTCAAAAGTCGAAAGCCAAAACCGTTGTTTGTTGGTATCAGAAGATACAATCTTGTTGCTTTTAAAATAAAATCTTACCAAAAACATGTAAAGCAAGATAGGTTTAAAGTCAGCATCAATTTCAGATACGAAACATTGGTTCAGAAATACCTTGGTTGAAAGTTTTAAGTATGGTGCTTGTTAAAATGAAAGAAGTAAATAATCTGAATAAGTAAATAATAACAATATCACCACATCTGCCACTTCTGAAAGAATTTACTAATATTATAATCAGAGAATATGTGTTTGTATGGAGCAATTTCGGAAACCAATAATCCGATTTTAGTACCTGTTTTACCACTGAAAAGCAATATTCTTGCCGACGGACGTATTCTATAAGATAGTTTCTACTTAAATTCCTAAATCATTAAAAGATTAAAAAGTAACAGATATAGACTAGAATTCGGCGTCATACAATAACATACTGACTGCCTCTGTGGTTCGAGTGGTCAGCATTCTGGCTTCTCAACCTAGAAGTCCCGAATTCGATTTCCGGCTGGCACGGGGAATTTATCTTCAACCAGAATCATTCCCAGTCCTCCGCAGAGTCTGGTAATGTGAATGTGGGAGTAAATGTGGGTGTGTTTCATGATAAAAGGTAATAGCACCCAAAGTTAAGAAGGTTAAAGTTCAGTGAGTGAAAAATACCAGCATCAGTTGTTTCTGAGGTCAAAGCCCCCGATATCACCATAGAAGTTAAAGAGGGTTATACAAGTAAAACACTTAAAAAAATAAAAGAACATACTTGCTAATAAGACTGACTCTTCTTGAAAATGTATTGGATTAGAAAGTAGTTTTTTTGTTACCCCAAGAAAATTCAGGTAAAACTAAGACAAAAGACGGGGAAATTTCATTCCAAACAATATATATATATATATATATATATATATAGAGAGAGAGAGAGAGAGAGAGAGAGAGAGAGAGAGAGATTGTCACATTTTAGTAACTAAGAAAAAGACACTCGGACAAAACAAAAAGCAATCGATCTTGCTTACAATGGTACAATACACCTATGTAATGAGTATTTCTCTAATCTTCATGAAAATTTTGCATATATGTTCAAAATTTAGCATTAGAACATCCGAGTGAATGTTATTTAGCTTACAGGTTAAACAGTGACTTTTCTGAATTCCAAAATCTTTTAATAACCTCTGTGTAAGAAAGTTTTGTTGTATTTCCTCTGTAAGGTTTTAATTAAATTCATTATAAATATAATAAATAATTAACAAAAATTCCGACTATCCTATCAGAAAGGAGTTTTTCTCGATGGTTGAATGCAATTTCCAAAATATTTAAATTTCTGGTCTCTATTTCGCTGAATGTTGATTTTAGGGGTTTCTCTACTATGTGAAAACTATGGAGTCTTAATGTGACTGCAGACTAAAAAGAAAGTACAAAAGTTTAAAATATAATCTTACGTATTGTATCATTCCGATAATGCTTTCACCGTAAAAGTTGCATACAGTCTGTACAACATTTACAGAATTTGGAAGACTCCGTGTATCAAGTCCCAACGTGCATAGAGCAAATATTTTGGTTAAATACTGTGATTATTAATGAATGTTCAAATGAATTTAAAAAGATGGGAGACGATGTTCGTCTCTTGAGGTAAACTAGGGAGAGGGTAGAAATCTTATTCAGGCAACTCACCCCAACCGAAGTTTGAACTGAGGTCCTTCGGGTTATTAAGTAGACACAATTGTTACTATTTCTGTTGCGCTACATACAGAGCGTTTATAAATTTAGGATGTAGGTTTTAGAAAAACAGTTATTGGATACGAACCAATGGACTAAAAGAAAGCTTTATAATTCATACGGTGTCCTCAGTCACGTTCTACATCATCACTGTGCAGTTCCATGTCCCATTGATGCAACACTGCAAAATAACTTTCATATATTTGCAGAGGTAAAGTTGAGCACCGCACGCCGGATGTATCCCTTTTATATGAGAGTAGAACAGTTGATTTTGATTGTGTATCTGCCATTTTATGTATCTCCCATGCATAAAAAAGAGGGGCATGAGATATGGAGAAGATGAGGCCCAAATGCATTGTGATTCTCTAATTTTCTCCACAGAAACTCAGGAACGTATCATGGGAAACCAGAACGTTCATCCTGTTCGTAAACCTTCGTTTCCTACTCCAATTGCAACTGAAAGAACATCTTATCTGGATTAGAAGGATCTGTCACCATACACTCTGCGAAGAACACCTGTTCCTATCCATCTACAGGAACACATATGCGCTGTTTAAATCCCTTGTTACTTCATATGACACCACGGACGATGGACACTGATGATGCATGAAATTAAATGACAATAGGGAAAGGAAATTTGGGAAGGAAACGTTCCAGACATAAGATTAGGATGCTTTCAGTACCCTAAACTTGCCAGTAGTGAGAACTGAGGAACATCTGGAAAATATATCAGTCAGGGAGGACAGTTCCGGCGGGATTTGATGCGCAGACCTCCCATTCACGACTCCATGCTCTAACGATCCCGGCTATCCAAATCTGTTATTCAATGCTAGAAGCTGGGATTTGTGTGCTAAATTGCATTACGGTGGTCATTTGGAACATAGCTGAAGGACAGCTTTGATGGATTACGCCTTATTATGTCTTAAGCATTAATTCAAAGCATTAATTTGAATACGTTTCTCATAAATGTATACAAAGTTGTAAATGTCTGGTACAAAGGATGAAAAACATTACACTGAGCTCCTTGCATTTGGGTAACCATTTTTCACAACGAAGTAAATAAAAAAGCCTAATACTATTGACCCGTATTAAGCTCTGTATGTTTATAAACTAAAATGTAACTATTTATTCAAGTCTGCTTTTATTTTAAAATGTGCTACAATTGGACAATTTCTGCTGTGTATCTGTTAGTCAGGACGTCTGCAGCAAGTTCCTTGTAATAATATTGTGTTCTGTTGTTTTTGTTTCTTCAATAATTAACGGAAAAAGTTGAGTAACCCCAATGTGTTGTATAGGAATGCCCTTGACAACATTGCGCGCTGGGCTGGAATCCTGTCCTTGCAGCGAGTAAGGTGCTGCATGTCGCCCGTACTGAACATATCGGACATCCATCTTACATTGGAATTTAATTTTATAAAACATAACATTTAATAACTATGAAAGTTACATCAACATTGATGATAGAATTGTTGTTTCTACCTGCTCTTAAAAGGCCTCTCCCAACTGTATAGTGAAACGTCTCATTTCTAAGTATACACCTCATCATGAATTAGTTCAGAATTGCAGTTCCATGGCTGCACTACTCTGAATATTGTGTTTCTTACTTCAAGTTATCCTCTAATTGAAGACATGCAGGAGATGCTCTCAGGTTGCGCCAAGTTATGCTATGTAGGAGAACATTTGCAGAATAAGAGCATAAAGTAGAGGAGAATCTACGTGTTTGCAGCAATGCGAAACAAGGCAACTACTTTGAAAGATTACCTTGTGTTACAGTGAAACTGTTTCAAATGAAATAGGAATCTCTATTTACCGCAAAATTCCTTCTAATGAAGCCGTATGTGCTTACTGCAGTGGCGATGATGCAATACACAGTGCGCGTTTGCAGGTTTCAAAAATAAACCAATGTACTGCTACAACATTATACATTAACGCAGACAGGTGATTACTTAAATAGCATTATACATGATGTAAACACTCGAAACATGATATATTGATATATTATTGACATGAGTGAAATACACGTGATGTAACGTATTCAACTAAGCTATTCCAAACAAAACCTTTCTGCTAGTTTTATAGGAATGCAACAGAAGCCCGAATTATAGCTTATCGAACGCCACGCATAACGGCGGTATACCTGTAATACCACATTTCACCATTCTCATACATCTTGAGGCAAATACCACGATGCTACAGTAAAAAATCTTATATGCTACACTCACATGACTTTCTCTACTCTAGTACAAACTATTTTTACAAACGCTTATTCTCCATATGCTTCATGTTAATCGAGATATCCAGATGTTAATCTTATTGCAATTTTCTTGTAGATACAAGGGGAATGGGTAGGCTTTAAGGATAGTCAAATATATTAAGAGCTGGTTGCTATGTGGAGTATTCCATTCTCTTTGCATTACCAGGACAAAAAAATGAATAACGAATTCCCATTTGAGAAAAAGTATTATTGAAAAATTTAAGGGAATAACAAGCAATATCTCGAAAATGATTCACTCAACAAAAATTGTGTATTTTAACGCGATCTATATTTTTTGTGTAGTAAAACTTGTCTATCTTTTATGGTTTATCGGTTATGCAAAATTCGATCACAATGAAGAATACTTTTGGAGAGATATCCAGAAAATCGAGATATAAATTTTATTTGTCATGAAAGTATTTTAACATATGATATTTTAATCAACATCGTTAGAGCCATTTTTGAGAAAATTAAAATTTTCGAAAAATGTTCCATGTAAAGGGTAGTCTGGGGTGGGGGGATTTTCTTTAAAATCTTCATGTCGCATCTCTGGAAGATACTAAACCAAAATATAAAGTTTGGTGTTTATCCGACTGTTCCTTTCTGAGTTATGCTGTTCACAGACACACACACAGACAGACACACAGACACACACACGGACATGGTTTTAAAAATGTTTTTTTGGATTCAGGGGGTCTCAAAACATGTGTTTCCGGTGAAATCTCGGTATCGAATTTTTGGGTGGAATACAATACTTCCCCTACTTACTATACGTAGTAGAGAAAGTAAAAATCTGATTTGTTATACTCACATGACTTCCTCTACTCTTATACAAAGTATTTTTACAAACGCTTATTCTCCATATGCTTCATGTTAATCGAGATATCGAGATGTTAATCTTATTGCTAATTTTCTTGTAGATACAAGGGGAATTGGTAGGCTTTAAGCGATAGTCAAATATTTTAAGAGCTGGTTGCTATGTGGAGTATTTCATTCTCCTTGCATTACCAGCACAAAAAAATGAATAACGAATTCCCATTTGAGAAAAAGTATAAGTATTGGAAAATTTAAGGGAATAACAAGCAATATCTCGAAAATGGTTCACTCAACAAAAACAATCTATATGACATAAATTGTGTATTTTAACGTGATCAATATTTTTTGTGTAGTAAAACGTGTCTATCTCTTATGGTTTACTGGTTATGCAAAAGTCGATCACAATGAAGAATACTTTTGGAGACATTCCCAGAAAATCGAGATATACATTTTATTTGTCATGAAAGTATCTTAAATATATGATATTTTAATCAAAATCGTTAGATCCATTTTTGAGAAAATTAAAATTATCGAAAAATGTTCCATGTAAAGGGTAGTCTGTGATGGGGCGATTTTCTTGAAAACCTTCGTGTCGCATCTCTGGAAGATACTGAACCTAAGTACCAAGTTTGGTGTTTATCCGACTGTTCGTTTCTGAGTTATGCTGTTCACAGACATACAGACAGACAGACACACACGGACATGTTTCTAAAAATACTTTTTTGGATTCAGGAGGCCTCAAAACATGTATTTCCGGTGAAATCTCGGTATCGAATTTTTTAGTGGTATGCAGTACTTCCCCTACTTATTATACGTAGTAGAGAAAGTAAAAAATTCACCTTATTGATACAAACTTCAATTTTCTTGTTTGTTTAGGCTTAGCTGTAAGCACAGCTACTAGATTTGCATGGCTATAACAAGGTAACGAAGGGGGACACTTGCTCAACTCGACCCAAGGCGGATCTTTTATGGCTACCACTCTAGGAGGAACGGATGAAGTGAACGAACCCCTGAGGCTACAGGTCACGGAGATGCGCAGAGTTCCCTAACAATTCCAAGCTTGAAGACGCGATCACACCTGTTTACTTAGAGAAGGCTTTCCTGTGATGGAGCCGGGGAGGGCTCCTTCCACCTTATAGTAGTAGTATTTAGGGAGCAGGTTTCCCTTTAAGTATCTCAGCCTAAAAGACTTTTTGCGCACTTTCTGATTTCTAATTTAGGGATCAATATCGGCATTTTTAGTTATTTGTAGTATTTGTCTCACTAAATTAGGATCTGTTTCTAATTATACGGTAGCTGCAAGAACTTGGTATCTTGTCCGTTCCGTGACTTCGCATTCTAAATGAATGTGTTACGCCGTTTCGACTTGTAGACATAGACAGCAGATGTGTTCCATATGGTACAGTCCTATTCTCTTCGGGTGTTTGCTGAGCTTTCCATGTCCAGTTATGAAGCTTATAACCAGAGACTGGAACTTAGGCAGAATGCCTTTTTAAATGTGTCAAATCTATCTTCAATTTGACGGTGAATCTGTACGAATTATACCTTTTTGATTGAAATGCCACAATTTTATGTTGCCTTTTTCTGCCTTTATAAATATAAATGCCTATTTTACGAAATAAATGCTTTTTGTTGCCTTTATTTCATTACTTATCTACTATTTATTAATTATTAAACATTTCCTTCAGATATATTTTATTTCAATAACCGTAGTCCGTGACAATGAAAGTCTGCCGAATGTATAGTATTGTCTTTAAGTTGTAGACACATAGGCGTCCTTAATTCAGTTCATTATTTTCTTTTCAACAATGAGTGCTGTCGCGCTAATAAATGTATAGACAACAGAAAACGTTTGAATTACCGCTTGTGTTTATTTTAAAAGTCAATAACGAGTGATGGTCTAACTTTGTTTTTCTTTCAGTTTTCATTACGACGTTGTTGTAGCTAACAGCAAGATGCCGAAATTCAGTGTTTCTTTACACAGTAAATTACAAAGATATACTTTTGAATCCGACGTAATTTGTACCGACGGTAAAGTACACACATGCAAAATATACGAGCAGTCAGTGAACTACGAAAAGAAGTATTTTGTATCACAGCTTATCGGTGCAAACAAACACAAAAATGCACTTTCCAAGGCTACTGGGATTTCCTCAGCGCCGGAATCCCTTTGTGGAAATTACAGAATCCTCATTATCGCAGTTGTTAAAGTATACTAACCAAATTGTACCTAGCGAGCCAAGTTTGCGAAAATGTTACTTATCCGAATTACGATGACACAATGAGAATCATTAAAGATAAACTGAAAAATAAGAAGATCTGGATTTCTATCGATGAGTCAACTGACATTGATCGTTTCATTGCCAATGTTGTTATTGGACCATTAGATCCTACAGAAGATGAATCAATGAAACCATTCCTACTTACAACAGACTGTCTTGAGAAAATTAACAATTCAACTATCCCGCAGTTATTCACCAGTTCATTAAAGCTGCTGTGGCCTGAAGAGATTCAATACGACAACGTCTTACTTTTCATCAGTGATGCTGCACCATACATGAAAAAGGCTGGAATAGCGTTAAAAGTGTCATTTCCAAATATGCTTCACGTGACGTGCGTAGCACATTGCTTTCACCGGGTATCAGAAGAGATACGATGCTTGCTTCCGGATGTTGACAAATTGATTTCTAGTATTAAGAAGAACAAGAATCCTGACATTTGAATCCGTTGCACTAAATGTACCTCTGCCCCCCAACCTATCATGACGAGATGGGAGACATGGATCTCAGCAGCACTTTACTACGCTTCAAATTTCCAGATTATAACTGAGGTGGTGAACGCTCTGGAGGTTGAAGTATCTTCAATTGTAGCAGCCAAGAAATCTTCTCAACTCTTCGGAAGTGAAAAATGACTTAACTTTTATTGCGGCCGAGTTTGGGTTCCTGCCAGCTTCAAGAAAGAGGACAACCTTTAACGAAGTCAGTGAAAATTGTGAATGATGCAGTGCAAGGACTGGACAGTGTACCAGGGAAACGGGGTTCATTAGTTAGCAAAATATGTAAAAAGTTTTTTAGAAAAATTGTGATCTGGATAAACTTAGAAACATTTCAAAAATTCTACAAGGTGACAATTCTGTTGCAGTTGAAATGGATTCTACAATGATGCTATGTTTTAGATTTGCTCCAATAACCTCTGTCGATGTTGAAAGATCATTTTCTCATATAAAAAATGTATTATCTGACAAGAAACTCAACATGACCCCAGAGAACTTAAAAAAGCATTTGGTTTGTCATGTGCAACGAATAAGGCATTGCAATACACAGGCCTTTTTAAAAATTATTTCATTTTTGTGTCAATTACAACACTAGCATTTTTTTAAAACTTTGAAGTTCTTTAAAATATGACAATCGAGTTATTGAATAGTGTAATCTATTAAATAAATGGGTTTTTCTAATTGCCTTTTATTGCCTGTTTTAGTATTTATAATGCCTTTTTTCCTGCCTATTTTAGCTATTCATAATGCCTTTTTGCCTGCCTATTTTAATGATTTATAATGCCTAAATTTCCGGTCTCTGCTTATAACTCTTCTGAGTGAGGGTTTGTTAAGCTTAGTAAGTAAATTACTTAATTTTTCTCTAGGCTTACTAATTAATCACTTATAGAGTTTGTTTTTGGGTATGGATTTTCATTTCTTTTGATTACCTTTCGAACCCAAAATCTAACTGTGGTTTTTGGAATTTAGTATACTTATTCTACAGGCGGGTTCTGGTCGTATAAAAGGGAGAGATGCTCACTTCTTTGCTAACGAATCAGCTTTTCAATTTCCCGTGATATCTGTGTATCCAGGTATCCACCGCAATTCTACTGTACGTTCACCTTTGTCGGCTCAAAGAAGGCTACCATCTGTCAGGGTAGATTTGCATCTGCACCATCTACCCTTCACCGAAGCCCACCTGAAGCATGAAAGGAGGAATAAAACGAGAGAGAATGAGGGGAAAGGAAAACGAGGTAGAATAGAAATCCACCCCAGCATTCGCCAGTTGACGAGGTAAAACCACGAAAAAGCTACGGTCAGAGTGACCGCCTCAAGAATCAAAACCAAGACTCCCGAATTCGAGCCTCACACATTACCGTGGAGCCATCTCGCTAGATGTGTAGATTGTATCGCTTTAGTAATGTAGAATGCGCTCTTGTTACCTCATTACTGTTTTAGCACGTAAGAAAATACAAGTAGTACCAGACGGTTGATTAAATGCGTAGTGAAGTCGCTCCCCATGTGGCAGTGAAGGCTGAGAGGTTCGAGTTTCTTCATCTTCTAGAATGAGAGGGCCTTTTTGGGCTTTGTGTTTGGAGTTACTTCATTCCAACCGAACGAGATGGCTCCTAGGTAACGTGTGGGGTTCACACTCGGGATGTCCCGGGTTCAATTTCCGTATATTTCCCTTCTCAAATGCCAGGTTTCAGGCGTGATTGTGAAGAAGTGTCGGACAGATGGCGCAGATGCTTGCTATACTGGGCGGGTCATCGAGGCAGGAATCGCAGGCACTTCTGTGGCTATTCACCTGTGACCTGTAGCCTCCTGCATAAGCCGCGATGTGTGGAGTGCCCCCCTCTGTATTTCATTATTAGCCCATATTTACAATGTTCATTCACCGAACAAGGCATCATATTTAAACCACGCTTTTAGAATTACTATGTAATTTGTAAATACTTGCAATCATGGTGCAGTTAATTTGTTTCATTTTCATCCCTTGTGTATTGAGGTAGTTCGGGCCAGGATTGTGTAACGTATTGCGTCAGGGAAATTTTACTTCTAAGCAACACCGATGTTTCCTATCAGTACTCAATTGTCGTCGGCATTCAAGAATGAATGAAGATTGCACTTTTGACGTTACATAATAGTACTTGCTTGTTAAATGTAAATTGAAAGTATTCATTGTAAAGCAAATTAATTTCATGTTGCGTATTTCAGTTTAACTTCTTTGTTTCAGTATTCTCTGATATATTGGTAAACCTTGCACTATTTATATGTCTTCGTTCTCACTTACTAATTTAATGTTATGAAGCTTTCAATACATTTTATATCACTATATATTATATTCCTTTACGAGTCATATGGACCCAACGTCTGAAGCGTTGAAATCGTTCCTTCCGATGAAGTAACAATCTACTCGTTCCCTTTAATTAAGCGCATAGTACGTATATTGACACATTTGCTTCCACCAACTACCTGCAAATCGAACGGAGAAGCATCACCGGCGCCACCATGCTTCGTTCCGAATTACAATAAAATTGAAAAGCATTTTTATTGTCTACCATTTTTGCATGATACTCCCCAAAAATCTATCATTTATTCCTGTATCCTCTGGAAATTATTCTTACAAAAGGTTAATAACAACGAATATCCAACTCACAACATTTTATTGAAGTGATAAGATCCGCCAAAAGAGAAATAATAATAATAATAATAATAATAATAATAATAATAATAATAATAATAATAATAATAATAATAATAATAAGCATAATCATCATCATAATCATAATAATAAGGATGGGAAGAATAATAAGAAGGAAGAATAAAGATAATATGAACGATTAGAACGGGGGGAATAAAATCATAACGACGGAGATTAAGTAAAGAACAGATACGAATAAATAAAATGAACGTGAATAAAATAAAACAGATGGAAATAAAAGGTAGGAAACCGCGTACTTCAGAGCAAAGAGAGACTAGCGAAACTGTAAAAATGGTAAATGTTTCACGAACAAACAGGCGGAGACATTAGCAAGCACTTAAGCTACATAGAATTTTGTGAAACCCACAGGAAACAAAGACAACAGACGGGAAGTCAGATGCAGTCAACCGCACAGAAAAGGTAATCAGGTGGAAATAAGACGGTAATGTTAGACGATGTGAAGGTCAACTTGAAAATATAACGAACCAATGGGAAATGGCGTATAACTTAGAAAACTGACCAATGAGAAATTATAAAACTCACGTGAATAGTAAAAAGGAGGAATTGAACTAGAAAATAGGCGGAGAATAGAAAAATTATCTAGGATGCAGAGGAGCTTGAGACGTGTGTAAGATGGATGACTTCGTGTCGAACTGTGGGAGAAACTTCGTGTAGAAACAGCAACGACTTCGTGTCGAGCAGGGGAACAGATTACATGTTGAGCATTGGGAACTTCGTGTCAAGCGTCGAGGCAGAATATGTGTGAAAGTTAGTGTCCAGTAAATGTGCGGAAAGGCGGGTAGAAATGACTAAATCCCGGTCAACAAAATTCACGACGTTATATTTTTCGAACGTAAGAAAAGAAATAAAAAGGGGAAAGCACCTAAATACTAGCTAGGGGTGATAAGCGGAATCAAGTCTTGTGTGACGGGGATTCGGTAAAAGGAACGCAGTGTGGATCTTTACAATAAACGGGCCAGTGAAGGACAAATGCGAGTGTCATTAACCTCCTATCCACACTCCCTGAGATAAGAGTTCATACCCAAACCACTGATCCTCTACCTGAGCAGCCGGCAACAAATCCTTTCCGAGCCAGAAACCCAACACCAAGAAAACCTTATTTATCCCCGCTCATTATGCACAAACATAAAAAGTATGTTTACGAAGCTCTACACTTCCCTGAAGTTTTTTGTATCTCACTGCTATTCACTGCACTATTCAGGATATACAATTTATTGGTCACACAAATATTTTAAATGTGTGATATTTCAATCAGAATCGTTATAGCCAGTTTTTAACAGAGTAAAAAACTATAAAAAGTTTTCCATACAAAGGATAGTTTGGATGGGAGTAGTACTTCTCAACTTTGTGTCATATTCTTGGAAACGGTTGAACTTAAATACCAAGTTTGTATATATTTTCAGATATTTTGTTTTTCACTTATGTTGTTCACAGACACAGACGGACAAATGCGTTACGGGACCTCAAAATATTTATTTCCAGTGAGATTTTTATATACAATGTTTTGGATTGAATACAATACTTCCTCTGCCTACTAGAGGTATGTGCTACAGAAAGTAAAAATATGTTGTGATATACTTCTCCACTAACCAATTCGCTAATAAATAAGCCATTTAACATTCTTAACTATAGCATAAAATACATTTCTACACAATATCCTATAGAGAAAGAAATTGTAGAGAAAGGATACTGTAAAGTACGATTAAAGTTATAACAATATATTTAATCCGGCAATACAGAGTGTCTACTTTCCTACGAGCTCTCGCTTGATTTCAGAATAAGGTATACATTTATCACATCATTTATTATAAACTCTACTACCACAGTTCATTGTCTACACTAGCAAGTATAGAGTCAGTTAAGTTTAAAGCTTAAAATAATACACGGGACTGATTAAAATTCGAGCAAGAGAATTAGTTTTTGTCCAACACTATTCGTTTATATGCTTAAACCCATTTATTTATACACTCCAACGTTAAAAAAATAACCTGGTTAACTAGCTCTGTAAAATAAACGTGTAAATATAAGATTATACAAAACTACTTCCGAATGAACAGGACTTCATAGACTATTTCGCGAATATTCAAGATATACGTTTTGTTTGTCATGTAAATATCTTCAATAAATTGTATTTTAATCATAATGAAAACTTTCGAAAAATGTTCCATGTAACGCATAGCTGAGAGTGGGAGGTTTTACTTCAAAATCTTCATGTCGCATCTTTATAAGGTACTGAACTTAAATACAAATATTGATACTTATCCGACTTTTCGTTTTTGAGTTATGCTGTTCACAGACACACAGACAGATACGCGTGTGGACCTTTTCCTAAAAATGATTTTTTATTCAGGAGGTCTCAAAACATGCATTTCCGGTGAAATCTCAGTATCGAATTTTTGGGTAGAATGGAATACAATACCTTCTCTACCTATTATGTGCATGGTATAGAAAGTAAAAATTAAATGCGTACACGCCTGATTTTCAAACTAAAAAGACTTGTAAAGGGATTAAGGAAGTTCAAAATCACAAAAGGTTTTTATTAAGATTATTTTTCGAACAATGTATAATAAACAAGTACATTAATAATTATCATAAAACACAGAAATTAAATATTTATATTTGCAACCACTAACTAAAAAATCCAATAAAGGGGAATCAACACAGTCAACTGCTTTGAGCATGTCTATCATTCAGTGGAAGCTGGGGATAGTAAACTTATGGAGACTAGGTGGTGATTATCGAGGAAGTATAAATAAAGTAAAATTAAATATCATTAAATGTCATTAATTCTACTTCCTGAATTTTATTTTATGAGCCTATTTACCAAGAAACAGAAAGAGAATAGAAATATAAATCCTATTAGAAACTCAGATATGAAATATTACCTTGAACAGACTTCATATAAAGTTTCATTTCGAGCATGCAGCTGTTTCTGAATTATTTTAAACTTACGATGATAAAGTATGGATGCACTAAACGAAGCTAACGGGAAATCCAGATACAGAACCAATCTAATGATAATTATAAAAAATGATTTTAAGCATGCACTTAATATATAATTGAAGTATATGTTACTCTAAATAAAAAAGATTAATCATTAAGCAATTCTTTCACTCACAACCGAATAATTAAATCCTCAGGCACGATATACATTATTAATTATTTTTTAATTCCAAAGCTCGATTCAAGTAGATGAGACTAATATAACAAGAATATCTAACAACACAAAACCTGACTGTTTCATCTGTCCTTGAGTTTTAAATACTTGAAGCTTGTGTTTATTTCATAATAACAGAAACAATGCAGATCGTTACGTCACGGCAAGAATTAACCTGGTTCTACCTACGCCACCTTCTCAATTAGCTAATGGCTTTTATAAGTCTTGCTACGCTTCCCTCTTCCATGTCAAGATAAGTTTGAATAACGTTTCATTTAGATGTGGAAGGAAAATCTGTTTGTAGTTCCCTGTACGCTCTCCTGTTTGGGATATTTGTTCACTGAGGGGGTAGCTTTGAGAAGGGAAAGGTTTATTTCTTCAACAATCTGAAACTGTCAGATATTTTCAATGGTAAAACATAAGATACACATTTGGGTGAGTGAAATACATTTCTTATTTAAATCTGGCGGTTCGTTGTTCTTTAATGGAATATAACAAGAATTTCTCTGAATATAAAGGAACATATTGTACTATACACAAATTGAGTTAATTTGCCCAGCTTTTACCTAAACTGTTAGTTTGTTCAGAGTTTATGCAACTTGTTAATGGTTCAAAGTTTATCAAATTATCAATATTTTGTGATGGACTTTCTTTGGAGCATCACGGGAATTACTTCATGGTCGTGTTGTTTTGTTTAATGGCCAGGCAACAATAAGGCGAAGAGCTGTAGTGACCGAGCTAAATGTGGCAAATCTGCTGTGCATTTACGTTTAGATAATTTACCTTTCTCTCCCTCTGCAACAATTACGCATTTGTATGAACGCGTGTAATAACATAATGGTTTATGCTCTGTGTGCTCATGCTGGATATGATCATGTGGCAAACATTTATTAATTAAACCCCGTATACCCGAATTTGACTGTTATGAACAAGTACTTGGGAGGCAGTCCTGTTACTTTGTATCGGTCTTGCCCTCACCCCATATTCTAAGTCTGAACACTTCCTCGCACCTCCATTTTAATAATGTAAGAGACACGACTAAGAGCGTATAGGATAGGGAACGGAGCGGAGGGTGATCTAGCACGTCGACTTACATAGATCTTTTATAGCTGTACCCCTCACGGGGCATCCCCGGGGGGAGGGATGGGGAGACAGAGGGCGATCGAACCACGTGCACGACAGGCAGAGGACAGGGTCCCTAACGTGTACAGATTTAAACTCCCCGGATGGACACTGGTGCAACCGGCTCCATCTCCCTGTGGGGTTACACATTCCCTGGGGCCCGGAACCCTGCGACCGCCCCATCCCGGGGAAAAGGTTCCCACAGAGCATCTTTTTCCCGTCATGCACACGCCGAGACCTCCCGCCAACACTTGCAACTGTGATAGAGACCAAGCGGATGAAACGTGAAATTAAATGAGAATGGAGGTGAAATAGAAGGACAGGAAATTCGGGAGACTGATCCTTCCCATCATCCGCCTAGCGACCCGTGGAAACCCCGAAAAAACCCAGAGTTTCCAGGAAGATCGACCGCAGGAATCGAACCCACGACCACCCGAATGCGGGCCAAGACATTACCTGAGCCATCCCGCTCGGTATTAAGAGTGCATAATAGCGAGTGAGGTTTTGTTTATAGGTATGTCGCGGATTTTTTTTATTATTATTTTTACTTATTTATTTTCATATCTTAAAACGATTACGCTTATAGGACCACTGTTCTAAGTAATAAATGAATAATAATTCTTAGGATGCTAGTTAATAGAAAACAAATATGATACTCTGTATATTATGATTATAGCCCATTTAATCCCATGTCTTATGCCGCACTCTTCTGTTCCGCCGGTTATGACAAATGTCAACTCATTCACCACTTCATGATGCAGTGGTACTCTCCTTTAGTGATTCCGACATGAAAATCCAATGGATTCATGTCAAATGCGCTTGGGGTTTATATCATGAGTGTATCCCACTAATCCATGGTCGCCTTCACGCCAAGGCTAAAATGAGGTGACGCTCCGTCATGCATAAACCATGATGCTGCGGCTCCTGGGGAAGGAAACATAGCGAGCAAAACTTCTCATGCTATCCTGCTTGTCCGTTATTATCTAAAATGGAATTAACTGATGGAAGATGCACCCTAAAGGACTTAATGTTTGGTTTCAGCTTTTGAAAATAAGAATGGCATCAGCTTTTGAGCACACTAACTCGCTTCATATACGTTCAAGTGGGCAAAGGAAGTTTAAAATAACCAAATGTTTGTTTCTTTGTTTGTTGTGATTGTATATGAATTCAATAGGGCTTAAATCTTTTGACAAGGAATTTAAATGGAATGTAGGTCTCTTTAGTGCTTGATTCACAATACATCTTAAGTTCTAATTCTCAGTGTTTAATGTGCATTTTAAAATCATTTTTAGCCAATTTAAATAGCACTAAATTATTTCTTTCCACTCTATTTATTATATTGTAATGCTGTATTTTACTGAACCATAAATGTTAAACACATTGCATGCAATTTAATGGCCTTATCCAAGCATTCAAACTTCTACCAACATTTTAAAAACGCCCTCTTGTAACCCTCGATACCTTCTCACATTTTTAGTAAATTTTTCCTAACCAAAAAAAAAAAAAAAAAGAAAAATGCGTAAAAATGGGCAACCAAAGGGAGAAGTTACCACAAACCCATATAACAAATAGTTTTACTGCCGATTTTCAAAATATTACTTTAAACGCAGAGAGAGGAAGAGGGAGGCGAAGGAGAAGAGATTGGAAGAAAGGAATAGGAGAGGGGAACAATAAGAGAGAAGTAGGGAGATACAGGGAAAGTGGGAAAGGGAGTAGAGAGTAGAGTACCCACATTTAAAGCAATAACGCGAGGGGAGTTAAGTGTCCCGCTTATTTTCCATAAAAATTGTAATTTAACATTGAAAATAAATTTAACGGTTTGGTTGTCCATGTCACTGAAAACGAATGAAACTGTTGTCTATTTGTGTTGATCAACAAAACTCTTGAGGAGAGAGTAAATGTTTTATACTGCCAAAATTAAATCTCCTAAATTCATGATCTATTACCTCAGTAACTACTTAAGGTATCAGACTTAATTTTTTACAGAACGTAGATGAATGTCTTCTAAGTTGACTCATCTACTTTGATACAACACATTTGTTTATTGAGGAGTATAGAATTTTTTCTCAATTATGGCATCTTTTGATTAAAATTTATCAGCAATTATTCTTTTTTATAAATGACCAAGGATGTTATGAACATCAAAAATAAATACAGAACAGTAATGAAAGGTCGTGTATCATCCTAACATTTAATTTAGCCATCTTCAATAGTTTCTGAGAAAACGGATCATTTATACCAGAAAAAATTGTTCAATTAAAAATGCAGAATACTAATTTTCACACATCTCCAAAGAAAGAAACCAAATGGCTTGAACATAACAGAAACTGCCATACTTAGCAGTAGTACCAATTTTAGAGCTAAAATTTACCTCCCTTCTGCAAAGTGTGTAAAAGTTCTGTAAAGTGGTGCAGAATTCATAGTACAAAATAGCAGAAGCAGTTATTGCTTTCTCTACTACGTATAGTAAGGGAAGTATTGTATTCCACCCAAAAATTCGACACCGAGATTTCAACAAAAATACATGTTTTGAGACCCCCTGAATCCAAAAAAGCATTTTTGGAAACATGTCCGTATGTGTGTGTTTGTGTGTGTGTGTGTGTGTGTGTGTGTGTGTCTGTCTGTGTGTCTGTCTGTGAACAACATTACTCAGAAACGAACAGTCGGATAAACACCAAACTTGGTATTTAGGTTCAGTATCTTCCAGAGATGCGACACGAATTTTTTCAAGAAAATCTCCCCACCCCAGATTACCCTTTTACATGGAAGATTTTTCGAAAATTTTAATTTTCTCAAAAATGGCTCTAACGATTTTGATTAAAATATATGTTTAAGATGTTTTTATGACAAATGAAATGTATATCTCGAATTTTCAGGGAATGTCTCCAAAAGTATTTTTCATTGTGAACGACTTCGTAACTGGTAAACCATAAGAGATAGACAAAGTTTTACTACACAAAAAATGTAGATCCCGTGAAAATACACAATTTATGTCATATACCTTTTTTTTGGGGTGAACCATTTTCGAGATATTGCTTGTTATTCCCTTACGTTTTCGAATACTAATACTTTTTCTCAAATTCGTTATTCATTTTTTTGTCCTGGTAATACAAAGAGAATGGAATACTCCACATAGCAACCAGCTCTTAAAATATTTGACTATCGCTTAAAGCCTACCAATTCCCCTTGCATCTACAAGAAAATTAGCAATAAGATTAACATCTTGATTAACATGAAGCATATGGAGAATAAGCGTTTGTAAAAATAGTTTGTACAAGAGTAGACAAAGTCATGTGAGTGTAACACATCAGATTTTATTTTTAAAAAATATCCTTAATGTACAAGTATTGCGTCTAACATGATAACGTATATATAAAATTAAAGAGGAAATATTAATTTATAAAGCCCCATAACGAACTAAAGAGTAATTTTTGGCAATTTTCGCCATTTATTCTCCCCTTAAGTTAGGTAATTTAAACTGATTTAGTTTGTGCTGTTAACCTACTATATGAACCAATGATGTAAGCGAAGCGGTTAACCGCTTTTGTGTGAGTGGAGTTGAAGTCGTTACCTGTCAGTTAACTACGTGCAAGTGATCGATGGGAGCAGGCATTCGTCGATATTCGTAAAGGCCGAGGCAAAGTCATTCTTCATGCGGGACCACATTTCTCAACCGACCGACTTGCTACACAGTTCCGCTGCAGATTGCTGCAAGAACATTCCGTCGTCCTGCTGCTACGCCTATTAAGAAATGCAAATTTCCTTCCCACCATTCTGTCACTGCTAATGAATCTTCCTTAGCATTCAACCCTCTCAGAGAAAACTTTAGGGCTGGAAGTGTTTGCGAAATTCTAGACCCAACAAAATTTACAAGTAACAACCATTACTCGATGTAACAGATGAAAGTTTCTTGTACTTTCTTCTGACAAGTGGTGAAGACTTATCGCGAGATTCAACTTGTATGTCAGTTAAGCCACTGCAGAAGTGGTTGCCATGTTTTAGAAATATTTTAGCAAGAGGATATTTTCTTACAGATGTGATGAGAAAACATTTTAAGCTGAGACTTTCTTGAGAAATGTGTGACAATTTAAGTTCGTTATAGAGTTTGTTAAGCATTTATTTGCATAACTGTTTAAGTTTTTAATTACGTATTCTACTTAATGCCCAGCCACTAAATGAATAATTAATTATCATATATTTGTATGTGTATAAAGGTAAAGGGCCTCCGGAACTGGGGCAGAGCACCGCAAGTAGGCCAGTCGGACCTTTTTGCTTCCAAAGTGACCCCTGGGAAAACAGGAGAGACCCGAATGGCGCTAGCATGGACGGGGTCCCTAACGTTTCCAGATAGAACGCATCATACGCCACACAGTTCCTGCCCGCAAGCCACGCTGTGCAGCGGTACCGCAGCGACGTCAGGGAAGAAACCTTTACAGAGCGCAAGCCACTGCCCTGCCGCAAACCCCGATCACCGTCGCCTGTCCTACAACCTTGAAACAGGTGACAAGGAAGATAATGGATACAGGAAGCAAGAGGGAAGAGAGTCGTGGTAGAAGGTGAAGCACTCCAGCATTCGACTGGCGACCCGGTGAAACCATGAAAAGGTCATGGGCCAGAAGGGGCGGCCGACGGGGATCGAACCCGAATGCGGGCCACAGACGTAAACGCCTGAGCTATCCCGCTCGGTTATTTGTATGTGTATAGCGCGAATCTGAATTATTTTCAGTAATAACAGCTCGGTTATTGTTATGAAGGAAAATTCTCTGAATTTTGATTTTTCGATTTTATTGTACCCGCCTTGCACTCTAGGCTTCAATTTTTCTTTCTTTTTTATTTTCCTATTTTCTCTCAGTTTCTTTTTCAATTAATTCCCTATCTTTATAATGTTACTCTCTTGCCATTTACGCTGAGATATTCAAAATTACCACATTCAGTGGCAAATTATTATACTCTGAGATATTATGCTTGTCATTCTCATTTCCTTCATGCATGGAATCCATCATTACCAATACATTCTAAGCAACTACTCCTAATTTCATCCAAAAAAGAAAACTTCTCAAGATTCATCCATAGTAAGAGCTCTCCTTCTATGTATCTCTTCTTCTCCCCTATCTCGCAAAGTCTACCACCCCATTCTTTTTCTCCCTCTCTATGAAGCTGCGGCAGTCACCTCCTTCGTCCGTAGCTGTTAGTCTTACCTTGATGCTTCTCCCGTTGTTTCAGAAGTTCAGTGTGCTGGTTTTCTTCAATTTTATCCTCTGCTAGCTGCAGTAGTTTTCTTTAAAATATATAGGAGCATGGACTTATCCTTGGTAAAGGAAAGCGTAGATCTCAGGTGGTGATATAGGAAGACATAGACGTGCTTTGTTTATGAAAAGATGACACTGCCGTTTCTCTTTATTTAATTAACACTCGTAGTATACAACACTGGTATTGTCGCCGTAAAATACTGTCCACCGCTGTTAAAATGCGGCGCGGATATGACACGAAGTTTAAATATGCTTATTATCTCTTTACGAGTAGCGGATCTTAGGTGTGTTTCTAAAACTATCTTGATTCCTTTTTTTGGCGCGATATCTCACACATCCTGCAGCATCTCTCCCTGACCACACATGACAAAAACTGTCTCACAAACTGCAATGCTAAACTGACATGACAAAACTGTCGAACAAACTGCAATGCTAAACTGACATGACATAACTGTCCCGAATTTGCTCCAAACAGATCCATTTATAGTCTCAGGCTACTGAGGCTGCTTCCTTTCCTATTGGTCCATTTTTAGCGCCACTCGACGCGTCTAACTATTTCGTATAAACTTCCAGGGATCTCATTGGTCCAAGTTTAATATAAATCACGGCTTTTCCCAAGTTTACCGTTAAGCTATCTGTCTCTCTCACTTGGTCACGGCGAATTATCAAATAAAGGAACAAAGGCGCTACACCCTCGCTGTAGGAATAATGGCACTGCGACCAAAGAGAGGTCATAAAACTAGGTTTTCTGCCTTCGAAAGCACTATTCCTGTAGCTAAAACATTTCGTCGTGGACAGTATTTTAACACAGCGCTTAAATTATTTCCATTAAACCATTTATAACTCTACTAATATTAGTAACCTAGATAGATACATAACGTTAAATCACCCTTCTTAAAATATACAAGCAGTGTGAGAAAAAGATATTTACATAGTCTTATTTAACATCAATAAAAGTTAATTAATAAATTATCTATAATTACAGTTCTCGGGCTCGGCCTAGAGTTGCCGTTTCAAATTGCCCTGTTCTGGAAAAGAATAAATTTTTCAGCACTTGATACAATTTTCTTTTCCAGAATAATTCCTCTGATTATGGTCTTTGTTGGTTTGTTTTGTTTACATAGACCCTTCGCTATACCTGTTCCTTCACAAGGGTTCTGCCAAACCGGTGGTGTTTACACTTGGATCATTCACTGTTACACTTTGCTATGGTAGATCCCCCTCTCCCTTTTAAAAACAGGTTTTCCGAGAGGCATTCTTACGCACAATACACTTCACGCACAAGAATAACTTGTGGTGGAGACAAATACGCTAATACCCAAATTAAGTTCTAAAAATTAAATCTATTTACATACATATTGGTACATAATTATTATGCATTTATTTATTTCTTTACATCCTTATTTATCGGGTGTATTACCTTTACTACTTGTTCATAGGGTTGCTACCTCATTTCGAGTAAAACTAATCTGATTATTTTCATTACATTCTTCACCCTTCTCATTCTCTAAACATTTGTACGGTTTGAGCAACTGTTTATGATATCTCCCTACGATCTTGGAATTCTTTATTTCTTGTAACTCAAATGTATCCGAGCCAAAAATTTTAATCATCCGGTATGGACCATTAAATAAATTTTCCATTCTATGATAGCTTTTTTCTTTTGGATGCTAGACCTTTTTTTTTTTTGAATGCTGAACTTTTTTTTACACCAATACTAATTCTCCAAGTTCGATCAACCATTTCTTTCGCTTCTTTGTTTTAAATTCCTCCTTTCTTTTCTGCGCCCTCTTTGACATTCTTTCAAAAGCTTTCTTAAACGCCTCTTGTTCCGTTAGTGTTTTCGGATCTTTCGTTTCTAGTGTCTGCGGTAATTTCCCTTCAAGTGTTTCTATTAACTTCCCCTTCATCAGCTCAACTAATTTCCCCTCTAAACTCTTATTTTGTTCACTTAAGTGTCTTTCTAAGTACTTACTCTGCTCATTTAATTCCCCTTCGAAATCCTTATTCTGTTCACTCCGTTTTCTTTCTAAGTCCTTAATCCGCTCACTTACGATTCTTTCTAAGTCCTTACTCTGCTTACATACGATTATTTCTAAGTCCTTATTATGCTCATTTGATTCCCCTTCTAAATTCTTATCTTGTTCACTTACGATTCTTTCTAAGTTCTTACTATGTTCACTTAAGATCTTACCCCGTTCATTTAATATGCTTTCTAGGTTCTTACTATGTTCACTTAAGATTTTACCCCGCTCATTTAATTTCCCTTCTAAATTTGTGCTCAATTGTTGGAGGAATATCATCAGCTGGTTCTGACCTGCTTCAATGACCTCCTCAATCGGTAGTTGCCTTTCCTGTCTAACTTCTACCTCTGCTTCACCCATATTTTCTCCATCTGGTGTTATGCTGACAATAGCCTCCCCATTCAGTTCTTTCAAATTTTCCCTTGACCTACTCATGGTTCCGATAGCAAGTTCTACCTCCCTAGTGATGACTTTACCCCCTCTCAATAACATGTGTTCACAAAACTGAGTCACTACTCTGCATGCCTTTCTGTTTGTTTTTGTATAAATGTTCTAACCTGTACTTTCTCCTATGTTAATTGATGCGTCCCGGGTTCGAATCCTGGTGAATTTCTAGAAGCGATGTTCTCAGCTGTTTTGTTGTCCCACGTAGGTAGACTAGAAGTTCGCGTTGTAATTTTGTTCTGCTGTGCCCCTTTCCTCTGAAGATTCTTCGTCTATTCGTTGTTTCCTAGTCCTCCGTTTGTGCTGGTCTTCCCTTCGAGCTCCACGTTATGGCGCCAGTTTGTGGCAGTCACCTCCTTTGTCCGTAGCTGTTAGTCTTACCTTGATGCTTCTCCCGTTGTTTCAGAAGTTCACAGTGTGCTGGTTTTCTTCAATTTTATCCTCGGCTAGCTGCAGTAGTTTTCTTTAAAATATATAGGAGCATGGACTTATCCTTGGTAAAGGAAAGCGTAGATCTCAGGTGGTGATATAGGAAGACATAGACGTGCTTTGTTTATGAAAAGATGACACTGCCGTTTCTCTTTATTTAATTAACACTCGTAGTATACAACACTGGTATTGTCGCCGTAAAATACTGTCCACCGCTGTTAAAATGCGGCGCGGATATGACACGAAGTTTAAATATGCTTATTATCTCTTTACGAGTAGCGGATCTTAGGTGTGTTTCTAAAACTATCTTGATTCCCTTTTTGGCGCTATATCTCACACATCCTGCAGCATCTCTCCCTGACCACACATGACAAAAACTGTCTCACAAACTGCAATGCTAAACTGACATGACAAAACTGTCGAACAAACTGCAATGCTAAACTGACATGACATAACTGTCCCGAATTTGCTCCAAACAGATCCATTTATAGTCTCAGGCTACTGAGGCTGCTTCCTTTCCTATTGGTCCATTTTTTAGCGCCACTCGACGCGTCTAACTATTTCGTATAAACTTCCAGGGATCTCATTGGTCCAAGTTTAATATAAATCGCGGTTTTTCCCAAGTTTACCGTTAAGCTATCTGTCTCTCTCACTTGGTCACGGCGAATTATCAAATAAAGGAACAAAGGCGCTACACCCTCGCTGTAGGAATAATGGCACTGCGACCAAAGAGAGGTCATAAAACTAGGTTTTCTGCCTTCGAAAGCACTATTCCTGTAGCTAAAACATTTCGTCGTGGACAGTATTTTAACACAGCGCTTAAATTATTTCCATTAAACCATTTATAACTCTACTAATATTAGTAACCTAGATAGATACATAACGTTAAATCACCCTTCTTAAAATATACAAGCAGTATGAGAAAAAGATATTTACATAGTCTTATTTAACATCAATAAAAGTTAATTAATAAATTATCTATAATTACAGTTCTCGGGCTCGGCCTAGAGTTGCCGTTTCAAAGCGTAGTCATGTGATGGCTTGAAAACCGGTAAAATAACTGTTTTAAGGGTGTTAATAATAGTAATTAAAATATGAGTAAAAGATTTAATAGTAAAAAATTTCCTGTTTCTTAAGTTTCTTTATACAACCGAAATATCTTGTTTCGCAGGAAAATTATCTACTTAAAGGATTAGACAGCCATGGAGGAACTCATCAGGGACCTTCAAGTTTTTCTAGCTGGGCAGTTCGAGACCATCACATCCGAATTAGCACCATCGACAACTCCATCCAGAACTCATCTACAGCCTCAGACACCATAGACATGACGCTCAGATCTCTAGGAAGCACAGCAGCATCAACTTCGAGCCCACTTCCAGCAGCCAGCCAAACCGGAGGCCCTAAGCAATCGCCGAAGGCCTCCGACCAGCACAACTTACGCCGAAGATTACCACAACCGGGCACTTCAGTATCAACAGAAGGAAGTTCTACATCAACCTATTTCTTCCACACAATTACCATTTCCTTTCTTTCCTACATCCTCGCTATTTCCACTAGTGTTGCAGTCAGGTTTCATGGCTGCAACCTAGTAACTACCTTTACCTGCTCCCGCCCATAGGGCGGCAGCCTCCAGCCTTCAAGTACTAACGCGGGTGCTATGCGGAACCGCACAAAACCACGTTATATTCCACTTTTCCTTCTTCCATTTTCCTTTCGGTGGAGGAGATTTTAGTGGGTATGCCGACTATTGGTGAGTCCCACACTCTCAGTCCCGACTCCCATCGGAGCTGGAGTTAGTGATTAAATCATTTTCTCCTCCACTCGAAAAAAAAGGATTAATCGTAAAGAAACATTTGCATTAATTCTTAAATATCATCTTTTCGAAATTTTCCAACCAGCAAAATGTTTTAGAAATACATTAATCTTAATGGCTCAAATAATAATAATAATAATAATAATAATAATAATAATAATAATAGACTTACAGAAATTAAACTCTACCAAACCACTTTAAAAAATAATTGTGGGTGTAGCTTCAAAAATACATATATCAAATAGAAATGTCAACCATCACCCGCCTCAAGTTATTACACTAATCAAGCACCTAGTTATAATTTAATTTTTGTCATGTGAAGTTAAAGGAATAATGTAATTAATAAACGGTATAACGTAATAATCAGGCTTGGAGAAATATATATACAGATGTTTTCAATATTAGCTGTGAATGGCTTACTAAGGAACCAATATTATTACAAATTCGTTTCCTCTTTGAAAGTTACACAAGTATAAAATGCATTTGAAGATGATAACACGCTTCTTTGTTATAGTGTTTATGTAAATACGTTTAACTGTAAACTGAATGTGTGACTGAGCGATAACATGTTTAAGAAATTACTACCATCCTTATAAGCGTTTGTTATGTGACATATTGCAATACTTCCATTTTCTGACTCGGTACTCTCATGTCAAACATAAATCTTAATCAAAATCGTTAGAGCCATATTTTAGCAAAACAAAGCTGACCAAAAGTTGTCAATGTAAAGGGTACTTTGGTGTGGTGGGGGTTTTCAAGAAAATCTTTGTGCACATTCTTGCAGAATGCCGAACTATCCGACTCTTTGTTTTTGAGTCAAGTTGTTCGAAGAAACGCGCGCGCATGGATCATTTTCTAAAATAGCTTTTCATTGGTCTCAGTAATCTAAAACTATGTATGTACTATGAAATTTAGATATTGAAGTCCTCGGTGGAATACACCAGTTTCTATGCCTACTACAAGTAAGTGATAAGGGAAGTTAAAAATATTTTTATTCAGGTGATCTCAAAACATCTATTTCCTGTGAAATCTCGATTTTACGTTTTGGGTGGAATACAACATCTTTATGCCTACTATAAGTAAGGGGTAAGATAAACTGAAAGTTTTTTGGAAAGGTAGAATCAGACGACTGAAAAATTCAATGCGATAGCCGGAATTTGAACCACGGATCTCCCGGTCACCGTCCGGTTGCTCTAAACGCTGAGCTACCATAGCAACAAATATGGCTTTCCAATTGATTCGCATTTTTCCCGGTAAAACACAAGATCTCAAATTGTACTGAGATGACATACCCCAATGGCGACTTACAATGTTGTAAGTACTATAAGTCCCGTGCTTCATAGTTTCCACCACTATTAGGTCAATTAATGGAATTATTTGTTCGTCCATATAAGCCGTGTGTTACAAAGGTTGGAACAACAATTAAGTCTAAAACATTTTTGTCGGATTCAGGTGATCTGAAAACATGGATTTCCTATTAAATCTCCATATTTAAGTTTTGGGTGGATACAACAAATAGATTCCATAAACCGTAAATGTGCATGTTTAGAAATAGATAATAGCATGCATTCCAAACAGAGAAGTCATATATCACCTTTGCTGTTTCACTCTTGTATCTTGAAGGATGAAAAACAAAGATTTGCAGGAAATTTCTCAAACACACTTAGCAATTTGCTTAGGTTTGTTTATCATTATTTGATAGTTCCTCAAAATAATTTTAACAATTTCCATTACAATACATAGTTAAAGTTTGACAATGGAATAGAAAAATACACATCTAAAATTTTTCATACATAGCACGTTAACCAATTTCAAAGTTTCAATTTAATTTATTGAATCTGTCAATAAAGCTGAGGATTTTCCAAACCAATTTTGAATATTGGTCTATTGAAATTAGATTTTGGTATTGTTTGTTTCACCCATTTAAGATTGCTTAGTGTTCAAAGGTGTACAAATGTGTAACTCTGAAAATACAATATACAAAAGACTTCTTTCAACTAAAGATATTTCTGATACCGTCACTAAACGTTGTTCTCTAAAAACATGAAACAACGGGTCGTAAAAGCAAAAGCATGTTAAAAGGGGCAAGAGGGATAATAATGTTCTCAAAATATGACTCTCTAAACCAAATAGGATTTTTTTCTTCAATCGTCTGCACTCATAAATATTCATAGGTAGTTATGCATTTTAATGAAAATCTAACCGTGAAAAAGAAGCAGTGGATCCTACTTTTTTCGCCAACAAGAGAACCAACGTCATGTTTGCAGACAGGAGAAGGTTGAAGCCAGCCCTGTTACATTTGATGCACATCATCAAGCACAAACAGTGTTTTGAAACCTTGGGGTAAACATTTGAACCCATTCTTTCGGAAACTGGTCGGAAATTTTAAATAATAGAAGTATCTACCATTAAGTGAATAAGATATGTTAAAACTGGCGTAAATAACCCCAATGAAAACAAAAGGACCAGCTTTACTGTTCAATAGCTGCTCTGGAGAATCGATTCGTTCATCACTTAAACGCTTCAGTTGGAAGTTATATTAAAGTATTAGTTTACAATTTGCAGAATCTATAGCTCTGCTCGCATTATTTTGTTAAGTGTGAAGAATTCTTCTGTGTCTTACTGTCTCGCTTTCTCTTTATCTCTCTCGCCCTTTCACATTCCCAGTCTCTCACTTTCTCCCTACGTATACCTCTGTCCTTCTCTCTCATTCTTCTTCCTCTCCCTGTCTCCCGTTTTTACATTACATCCACCCCCTCCCCCATTGTACTCACTCGTTTAATAGCGTACATATCATGTAATATTTTGAACATTTATTTTTCTTCCTGCCAATAAAATCAAAATATAAGTAAACCGTTTAATACTATGTATAACACGGTTCCTTATACCTATGTTAATCAGAATATACTATGTAACGAAAAATTTATACAACTCTTAAATGTTAATTCTACTGAGAGTTTGTAAATAAAACTTGTCAGGAATTTAAGTTTATAAACTTTGTTATCAGGTATTTCTCATAAAATCAACAATAACGAGATATTTAGTACTTTACATCTCTCACCTCATTTGAGTCCGCCACTTTGGGGAATGTAATTAACACACTATTTATCCTATTGTTTAAATTTTATATCATAACATGCTGTGAATGCCAGAGTGATTGTAGTGTAAATTAATATTATTGAATGTACGGGATTTTAGTGTTTGTTAGCCATAAGCATTGTTAGGAAAAAAGTTTACACGGCCTCACTGAAACTGACAATAGAAGTGGGTAACAATAAACCGAGGGGGTGGGTTGTTTATCGCTAAGAAGAGACAAACAAATGACGTCAGGGTAGCGTGCGTTTTCTTAGAAATGGAGGGAATATTTTCCCTAGAGCATATATGTTAGTAGTAGTGATTGGCTGACAAAATAGACGCTAATGTTGGCGCGATTTGGTAACCAATAGCAGCTCTATTATAATGTTTAGGCATTTCGAGGTGAAGGAGCATATATTCTCGAGCCATAAGCATGTTTCATGCAGTCTTGAAGAATCTCTCGTGAGGTACACGTCATACAGTTTGGAAGAATCTCTCGCGATGTAACGTCGCAAAGTTAGTTACAAAAATGTGAAGTACGCGAAGTAATTAGTGCGCGGCAGTTAAAGACGACTATAGTTACATTCGGAAATATCACAGTTTCAGTCAGGCGTGTATAAAGATTAAATATGTGAATTATTATTTAAGCGTTACGGCAATAAAAGTGTAGAAACAAATTATTTTATCAATGTTATCTTTTAGTAACAACTCCTTTCCGTTTACATGCCCTGCTCAGAGATATTTGCTTGACTGAGTAATAACTAGCCGGAGGACAAAGAACCCAAATGTTAAAATAATAAAACCATAACAGGCGCCCAGCAAATAAGATAACACGAGCCTACCGCGACAACTAACACCCCCAAAAGGAATAAATAAACTGAAGGAACCACAAGATGCTACAGGCCACAGAGACGCGCAGAAGTCCCTAACAGTTTCTGACTCGAAGACCCGAACCACCGCCGGAGTCTAGGGCGGGCGATGAACAAGCCACACAACCTAGACACCCCTCAGCGGGGAATATTCTTCCCTCAGAGCAAGCATCCGCGTCGTCTGTACGACTGCCGCACACCTGAAGTATGAGAAGGAAAGGGAAGGAGGGAGAGGAAATCCACCGCAGGATTCACCCCCCCCAAGTTTGTAAGTAAACGGGAATCGAACCCAAATGCGAGCCTTATACGTTACTGCAGAGCAAATTCGCTCGGTAATATCAAATATAATGATGTAATTGTAGGTTCCTCAAGCAGGAGTGAGCGATATTTCACGAAGGTAGGTAGCTTTTGAATTTACGTTCAAGACCCAAGAAGAATCGAGACTTTGAAATCTTGTGATTGCGATTTCACAGATTCAAGCCACATATTAACGATCATCCGGATCACGATTTTCAAACATTACTGAAGAACTCACATTCAATGAAGTATTGCTCATTTATCACAAGTGTTAAAATAGCATGGTCATATTAGAGCAGCGTTAACAATCCTAACTGAGCTGATTGTTGCATGTGCAATCTAAAGATTGGCAATGCAGAATGCTCTATAGCGATGTAGTTATGCTGCAAGTTCCATTTCAGCTAGAGTGTATAATTTGTTTCTTTACGGGCCAGTTTCATCAACCGATGTTAAAAATACTCTAACATCTAGTTTCTTAACAAGGAGTTCAAAGTTTAACATAAGGTTAAAACTTTTGCGTTTCATCAAGCTTTTACAGCAAATTGTTAGCTAACGTTTTGTTAACGGCAAAGAGAACTGCGAACCCTAGCTTTCGAGACGACGGTGGCCGAACTACACTGCTTCTGAACGTACTCCGATGCACTTTTGTCTACGTATCGCCGCGCTGTCTGTGTCAGTAGCCGACAACTATTTACATTCATGGCAATGACCATGTGATTTCCTCGGTTGTTTGAGGTTAGAATCACGATGTAAACTGAAATAAACGTTTCACCGTTTGAAATGCGTTAATTAACATCTGGTTAATAAGTATAGACATATTTTCAAGTGCGAAAAAGCCGACGGTCTTACATTAAAGGATAAGATTGCAGCTTGGGACAAAATCCACGAGTAATTTAATTGGAATGAACGCGTTTCTCTTAAGCCCAGTAAGCAACTATGGAAATTTTATGCTAACATAAAGTGCTGCACCAGAAACGCTAGATGCGAAGAGCGTTTAAGATGGTTTAAAACTGGTGGTGGACACTGCATTGGTACTAATGTGGACGAAAACGTGTTATCGCCGATTAACCAAGCAGACCCGAAAAAAATAGTTTGCTTCTGGAAGCAATTGCTTTGAAAACTTTTCGGATACACCCACAAACGGTAGTTTTGTAAATATCAACATTATCACAAGTAAATGAAACATCTTAGTAGCATAAAATCTAAGTACCTAATTAACACTCTTCTATTGGTAGCAATGTAACCTCTCGTATAAAACCATGCAGATGGCCCCTTGGACAGTCTATATTGCTTTAAAAATTCCTCCTTTTGCAGGGTTTAAAATTTATTATGACCTAGGACTACTCCTCTAATAGGAATGACATTAAAAATGCCAGTTGTAGCAAATTCACATCAACAGCTTGGTTTGCGGCAGCCATTTTCCAGTTTCTAACATTTGTTAAACGCCTTAACACAGGCATATGGGGATGTTAACTTAACACCGTCTTTAACACATTGTTAAAGTTAACATTGCTTGATGAAACAGAATTTCTATTAACTTCAGTGTTAAATCAGTTTAACATTGTGTTAAAATTTAGCATTTGTTGGTGAAACCGGCCCTAAACGTTATACTTTAGGACTGTGTAACAACTAGAGTTTATGAAGGCAAAATATGTAATATTTCCTGCCAATACAATTTACTAAATGTATTTTAAATGCATTCGTCTTGAACAAACTTCAAACCCTTACACTATTTATTCAAATATTAAAGAAGCAACGATTATGGACGGCAACTCTATAGAGGTTACTAAAGTACAACTTTGACATTTTTCCACCATTATGTGATACGTCACTAGAATCTGGTGATATTCGGGTTGCTAGATTCCATTAATAACCGGAAACTCCTCCGCAAATAGAACCTGTTACATGTATTGGGAAGGTTAGTTATACTGTATCTGTTACGTTGGCTCCTGTTTTTATATTTGCAAGTGTTCAAACAATGCACGTCGACCATTTAGTAACCAACTGCTATTATAATATTAATTATATTACATTATTATCATATTATATTAATCATATTACTATTTATATTAGGTTAGTTAGTTATAGTTATATTAATTATACCAGTATACGCTTATTTAAGTGTTATTAAGATAGTTTGTTAGGCTATTAGGTTAATATTAATTATTAGTCACACCTTTGCAGTGAAGTAGAAATTGAAGTAGTAATTTATCTTTACGTTATTAGCCCCACGTTTAAGTGCCAATTTGAAGTAGGTGTATTGTATTGTTCCACTGTTGGGGAGCCGAACTTGAATTAGTTGCAACCACGTACGGTACAAAGTTTCCAGTGGCTTTCACCCCAACGTACACTTTCCGGTGGCCTTCGCCCCAAGTTTACTTTCCGGTGGCCTTCGCTCCAACGTTTAGGAATCAAATTTGTATTTTTATGTTTCTTTAAATATCATTTATATTTATGTTTGCCTCGGCTGCGTCAGTATTAATTTGTAGAAACATGTATCTCTTATCAGGGGGTGATGCGGCTAAAGAATGTAGGCTTACACAAATTATAATTTTTACTCCACTCCTTTTATTAATCATTCAACGATTAAATAACACTTCACTGATACAGAGAGCTGCGAGATTATGTATTAATTACTTTCACTTTTTAACACGTAAACTTTATAATATTCTCGCCGTAATGAACTTTATATGTCTCACACTGAATACGTACCGAGCGAACGAACTGCTCAGGCACGTTGCCTTCTAGCGACTGGCGTTTACCGTTTAAGTTTGTAACTTTTTCTATTTCACGTCTCTGATTGGCTAATTTTACTCCAATAGAATACTTTTATTTAACTTTCAGCTTTTCTAGTATTTGATTGGCTATTTATAAACTGTTTTAAATATTACATTATTGTTCCAAGAATTACTAGTAGCATTATTGCCTTAAGGATACCTGATTGTTAGCAACTTTTGGCCTCTATTCTCACAGCTCCAACATTATTAAATTACTTAATACATTCACATGACATTATTATACATGTACACAATAATATAAACATATACAATGACTGTAATATACACTTTTTATATATTGTAGTATACATATATTGCTTTGAGGCGGGCTGTTATATTTTATATTATACAATTAGACTGAAATCATTTAAGTGTTAAAAATACTGCCTCAGAATGAGAATTGTTTTAGCATTTTTTGGTATAAGCATTGTCTGTTTGTGTAGGGTTTTATTTTTAGAGGAAGATGTGTGTAAAATAAAATCAAGAAATCGAATTGTTTGGTTTACATAAGTACGCCGAAATCATATTAAAACGTAACTAACTATAAAGTGTTCTCCATACTATTACAGTACACTAATTTGCAACGTTTAATAGCACACGCGTGATACATAAATCAAGTTCATGGCACGGTTAAGTTCTTAATTTAACACTTACGGTGCATCCAGGTTATATATGATAGGTAATTAGCGATTATGGGGAAGAAGGATGGTGATGACCAAACTTTTGCACCGAAGAAAACAATATTATAGAGCAGTATATATGATATGACAGTGACTCATAATACTAGTAGAAAATCGAAGTAGTGCGTCTTTCGTAAATAGGTTGTCGGGATTTCTCTGGTTATATATCTAGTGGCTCAAGTTAGAACGTTGACTGCCCTGACAAGCGGCATCACCCATCTTTGCTTTTCAGTAAACTGAGTTAGGCTGAGTCCCTTATATTCATTACAACATGTCATGACGTCAGAAGTTTCATCAGTTTTCAAATCAAGCATCCTTATGAGGCAGGGGCGCTTGTAGAGAATGTTTGGTCTCGTACTTTCTTTCTTTAATTATTTGTTTTATTTTTTCACTGGACATGGGTATTGCAATTTAAGAAAGAATAATGTATACGCGGTAGGGAAATAATTTTCCAGTTTTCCTAAGAGCGGAGCATAAAAACTGACGAGAGGGAGATGTCTATTCCCTTAATTCGACCTTTAATCGTCTGTGAAGAAAAGCGAGGTTTCCTTGTCCAGCCAAGACAATAAACCGAACACATATTATCAAGCGGCATGGGTTAACATTCCCTAAACTGATGTACAGGCTGTCTCGGACAGTTCATAGTTTCTCTAAAATCCTCTTACCTTTTACATTTGACCTGCATGATTTTGTCTCCGAAGCTTATTCTGCGACTCCAGAGGTACATAAATCTGATAGCTTCGTTTAACACAAAGCCCATCATATGGTTCATTAATTCCAGTTTAAAGCCTTAAATTGTTGCGGTGATTAGCCGGCATAGCGATGAAATCAGCATACCAGAAGATATCCATTCCCTTTTGATAACAATAGAACATTGATTTTGTGATTTCGTCTTTGCTTCGTCTTGCTTGCAGAGCACAGGGACAGCAAGAAGTCCAAAAGTGTATTTCAAGCTGTAACGGAATGGTACACTAATAGTGAACCATAAACAAGCTTTAAAAGTAAAGATATTGAATAAATATGTCCACAATTAATCATCCTTTTACATTATTGTTATAAGTAAATGCATGAAGAAATATTTCTATGACAGCGGATGCATAGTTTGCAATGTAATGCGCTTAAGCAGTTAGCTAGGCCTCATACTATAGTATCAGTGTGGCAAAACTCAAGTAGGCTAAAACACAATTATATATATATATATATATATATATATATATATACACAATTGTCGTCTTCTTCAGTAGAGCACCAGTGGAGAGCTTGTAGAGCATCCTTTTCCCCTGTCATGTACACGCCGAGACTTCTCGTCAACACTTGTAACCCTGAAATAGACCAAGCAGATGAAGGGTGTAATGAAATGAGAATGGAGATGAAATGAAGGGACAGGAAATTCGGGGGATGTAATGATCCTTCCCAGCATTCGCCCGGATTAATCCCCGAAAAAGGAAGGTCAGCCGCGGGAATAGAACCTACGACCTCTCGAATGCGGGCTACAGACCTAACCGCCTGAGTCATCCCGCTCGGTAACACACTTTACTTTAATGGCAGTTGTGAAGTTTCTGGACTTTAAAGAATGCTCATTATTTCATGTTTTGCATTATAATAATTATAATTTGTAATGTTTATTTATACAATGAGGGAGTTGTTTTTGTTTTTTTTTCTCTCACAGAAATTCACAATGAAATTGTATATGAAACTTTTATATTTATTTTGGAAAATATTTTCACACATATTTTGCTTAAGTGTAATGATAAAACAAAACATGAAAATGGAGCTTATGTATCACAATGTAGTGAAAGAAATCTTGCGCATAACAAGTGGTAACAACAGAGTCAAAAATGTAGTAACAAGGCATAGGCTATTGCCATTCCTATGCCTTAATGCACTGAAGAAACGCCTAACAACACAGTTATGATGTGAACTCTCAAATGAGCGAATACTCAAACGGGTAAATACCCAATGGTACGCATTTCCCACGAGCGGGCATGTGAACCAGGAGCTCGACCGTAGTTCGATATATTCGTTGTTGCTTTTCGAACAAGTTGGGCTGGTAGAAACGAGCGAGTACCATATGTACCAGTACCATATGAATCGAACGGATAAATTGCATTCCTTGAAAGCTTTAGTAACCGGCCTGCATTGGCGAGAGTTGTTTGTTTGCTGCTGTGTACATACTTATCAGTGTCTCCGAGTACATGCTTGTATACTTTCATGCCTATTTAGTAAGTCATAAACGGTAACCATGGCGGTTTATAAAAGTGTGAATACTATTCAACTTCAGTTTGCTACTACGGCGATCAAATCAACTGCAATAGAAACCCACCAGCGGCTAGTAAATTTCATGCGGCTGCAAGCAGACACTCTCCAGCTTCATAACTATGTGAAATTTCTATCGGCGATATTGTGTGATAATCTCATGGCTCGTTATAAAGAAGAGCAAAATTTTATATACACCTCCGGCGAAATCACAAAAGTAAATATTACACTGGGTGATGAGCAAACAGTGAATGTTCGAGCAATTAACCTGCCTTCCGAGGTGTCTTTCGCAGTATTATCACAGGAGCTGAGTAAATACGGTACAGTGTATGACATCCACGGGTGAAAATTCCCGTCTAACCCTTCTCCCGTCTAACAACGGCGCCCATGCAATTAAAATGGGCTGAAATGCCATATACCGGATAGTTTAGTTACCGAGACGTATTTGATCGCCATCAACCACAACCTTATCATTTGTGTCATCACGCTACCCATTTGAAAGTAGCTTGTCCTCTTCGTGCTATGAGGCATAACTCCAAGAAATTGACTGGTAACTTTCAGTGAGGCGACGAGTGCCACCAGTTCTTCCGATGCTGTCGTCCAGGAGCAGTCCTTAGAACAATAACGTCCGTGGCGGAACCGTCGTCTGTGAACCCTTTAGGGAAACCTTCAAATACGGAAAGCGTCTGTCCTGCAGGGGCGATAACGTCCGTGGCGGAACCGTCGTCTGTGAACCCTTTAGGGAAACCTTCAAATACGGAAAGCGTCTGTCCTGCAGGGGCGAAGATACCGACGTTGGCTACAGCGTCCTAACATTCAGTTGAGGAAAGATTTATTATTAATTTTGTTGAACAAAAGGCTGTTTTCGAAATGCCTGCTGTAACCGCCCAGTCTCCTAGTTCTCATGACGAAGACATGGAGGTTTTAAGTGATGAGAAAGTAGAGGTATTGGCGGGTGAGATAGCCTTTTAAGACAGAAGGCTTGTTCATCCTTGTCTAGTCGAGATCCTCGACTACGAAGCCAGCATAGGCGGATGGATGTGGAAGGTATCCCGACACGACAGAAAATCCAAGATACGCAACTGTGTTATGTAACCCTCCGGTCCATTCCAAAACGAAAGAGGCTCAGGCAACGGCCGGCAGTAGATGACAGCGATTAGTATGAGGATCACCTACGTTCACCAAAATCTTACGATGGATGACCCACACCCGGACAGTGATGATTTGGTTCCGGGTGCTACCTGATTTTTCTCATCTTGCCAAAATTAAAGTTATGATCCTTGCCCTTTAAATGCCTATAGGTGCTCAAATAGGGCTTTGCTCAACGTTAACGGCTGCGACAGGTGGTTAAACAACAACTTTTAATGGACTTCTTGATACAGACATTTGTTTTGTACAGGAGGTGAATATTTTTAATCTGGAATCTTTGTATGGCTTCGATTAGGAGACCAATCCATCTCGAGGGCTGCGGTACGGCGATTGTTTACAGAAAAGGCTTGCGGTTACACAGTTTTGCATATCCTGCTTCTGGTAGAGTTCTTTCGGCAGTTTATGATTACGTTACTTTCGTGTAAATCTACGCCTCTGCTGGGAGCAATAAACGAAAACAGCGAGAATACTTTTTTCGCCAAGACCTCCTACCCATATCCCACCAATTGCTACCTTCGTGCTTGTCGGTAATTTTAATAATACGCTGGCCGCTGAAGATCAACGCGGAGCATTTAATGGGTGTATTACTTTGCAGCAGCTGGTGGAGCAAATGTGCTTGAAGGATACCTGGGAGCATAAGCATTGTTGCACAGTCCAATTTACCTTCGTGAGTGGCCAATCAGCTTCGAGGCTGGATCGCATTTTTCTTCCGGCTGAACTCTTACCACGCCTTCATCGTATGGAAATAGTGCTTGTGGCATTCAGTGATCATAACGCACCCATACATGCCAATGAAGGCAGCGCAGTGATCTCCAGTAGAGGTTGAGGTTACTGGAAACTCAAATGCTTGTTCCTTATGGCTGAGGAAGTTCTGAGGGATTTCCAGGATTGTTGGTCACGGTTGCGGGAATCCTTTCTGCTAGCACTGGCTAAAGCCTTCTGGTGGGTGTGTGAAGCCAAACCTGTACTAAGGTACTTTTTAGAGCTGCAGCCTGCCGTCGAGCTCTGGCTAGGAGAGAAACCATGGACTATTACCTTCAAGTCCTTAGGAGCTACACATACGCCAGCAGCAAGATGAATATGCCCAGCGTCTCGTGAGGGGGATCAAAGAACACATAAAGGCTCGAAAAACATGCAAGTAACAGGGGTGTTTGGCCAGAGTACACTCGGCGGAAGTGGTGGATGGGGAAAAGGCAAGCTTTCACCATTTGGCAAAGGAATGTAAACATGGACGCCGAAAGCAAATCACTCAACTGGTTGTCGATGGTCAGAAAATTTCCACTACAGCCGGAATTCTTCGAAGTGCACTCCTACGTCCAACGATTCTCTGTATCCGTAGAGTTCCCCAATAACTTAGAGGTGTATATGTCTGAGTTTGCTCCGGTTGTCCCGGGGGTAGGATATGCAACCCATTTCGGACGCAGAGTTAATGGTTGTGGTCCAGTTGTATAAGTTGTATGTCTCCCCAGGACCTGAAGCCTGCCATGTGAAGCTTACAAGCACTACTAGCCCTATATTCGCAAAGAATTACTTCAAGTCTTCCAAGAAATGTGAACTGCAGAGCGATTGCCGCCTACATTTGCAGATGGGATAGTAGTTCAGCTTCCGAAATGTGCCCAGCCAAAGAAACCACAGTATTATCGACCGATCAGAATATTGAACTATGATTACAAGCTGTTTGTTAAAACAATTAGTGTTCCTATACAGGAAATGCTACCCTATACGATTAGCGAGAAGCACACTGCAATACATCATATGTTGGCCGCCTTGGGAGATCTTGAAAACGTCTTCGGCAGTGTCGTTCAAGAGGAACTATGGGAACGTTTGGCTACCTTGAAAGTGCCCGAGAAGCTCCGTAACCTTATCCGAATCCTGTATACAGTTGCTTCGTATAAAATTCTCTGCAATGAGTATCTCACAGCTGCTATACCGGTTAAACGCTCAGTACGGCAAGGCTGTCCGCCTTGTATGTTGATCCGTTGCTTCGCGCCTGCAATCTACTCTTGTTGAAATCGATGTGTATGGACAGAGAATTGTGATAAAAACCTACGCTGATGATATTACTGTAATGATTACCACACCCTCACGATGATATCCGCATAAGAGATTGTTTACAGCACTATGTACAAAGTATAGGAACGATATTTAATACGAGGTAGTCAGAGATATTACCAATTGGATTACAGCCTCCGGATACATCAGTTTTAGGCATAGCTATTGTACAGCGTACGAAGATTCTGGTATTCTACTTCAATACTAACGAAGCGGACATGGGGGAATACAACTGGACTCTCGCATTAATATCTTACATGTTGTGATTATCATAAGAAAACCAGGATGCTGAATTTCGTACAACGTGTATGGTTCTGTAATAGCTTAGCGCTAAGCAGAATTTGGTTCCTTGCATATGTTCTCCAACCAACAAAACGCCATTGTCAGAGAAAATAACGGATATTAGGTCATTCTATCTCAACAGGAAGGTTCTGTCGCATCACATGCACTCAACTACGTCTCCCTAATGGCTAAGACGGTTGGCCATCACTGAAGGCGACTCATCATTCTCAACCTTGATGCTTAAAATGATCCTACTTCCCCTAAATAATCAGGGTGAACGCGTGGACATCACGCTATACATCATGCTACAACGAACCTACACATCGTTTTGAAAGCAGGGCGAACGTGACAAGGTTCCCCAGATGTTGCTGCAACTTATCAGGCTTTGGACCAGTTACCACAGGAGAAAGTTGAGAATGGTGACTTTCGCACTGTGAAGTATATTTACGTCGTCCTCTGTGGACTAGTGGTACCGTGCTAGCCTCCAAACCCGGCGGAGAGCGATGGAGTTTTTTCGGGCGTAAAAATCCTTAGCATGGCTTCCATCGGAAAGGAAGTAAAGCCGGTGGTCCCGTGTCGTAGATTTAGGCACGTAAAAGAACCTCAAGCCTGATAAAGAGGCTTCTGAGCAAAATTATTTCACGTCCAATATAGAATGGGATGCTAAGGACCATAGTAGTTAAACAGCGTCCATAAATAAAATTCAATTTAATTTGCACCATATTTACGCCTTTGTTGCTTGAGTGTTACTTTTGCCCCTCTGTGCACTTGAATTACCCACCTGCCCTGAAAGCGCATTTGGAGACGCTTTAGCCTTCTGCAGATTAACTCAGAATGGATGGCAGTAACGTATGAAATTGTAAATGAAATTCTTCCGACGGCAGACAAACTTGTCGCCAAGCGATGGCTATTTTCCACAGCTGACCGCATTGCAACGCCGCAGATTCACTTCCACATCGAGTTATGGAATGTTCCGGTAAACAGCGATATGGACTTGGGTTTTAGGACAATGTCGTACTTGGATACCTCAGGATGGAATCCTCAAAACTCCAATATTTTGCATTTGCATCTACCTCAGGCGAGTCCTCTAGTGTATAATTCCCTTCCCTGGCTGATAATGGGTACTTGTATCTGGTTGCAAATGTTGGACAATCCATTTGATTGTATGCTGCCTCATCTGCGACGATTTTTACGTGCTGAGAGATGGAAGATGTTCCAGCAACACAGAATAGAGACATTCAAGCCTTGGATATTTCGAATATTGTGGCGTATGCACAGATAATAGGATACACGACTCTCTGGGCACCGAGATTTGAGACAGCAGTTGATCTGGGAGTAGGGGTAAGTTAGGGGGAACTAAGTCTTAGGGGAAGGGATAGCGTCACTGACGCTTGAGTGTTGGTGTGTGTTTGAGAGGGAGTCAGTAAGCAAGCCCCGAATAGGAAAGACGTACAACTGCTTTCTTCGTGCTCGGGCACGATGGCCTCGTCGACAGACATTAGGCTGATAATGTAAGTATCTGTCTTTATCTCATTAAACTAGTAGCCATCTACTTTTGTAAAATTTAATTTATGGTAGTGTAGTGTCCTTTCCTTCCCGTAAGCCAGGTATTATTTTGGAATAACCGTTATTTGTGTCTTTAACTTAGCTGCGTTCCCCGTCGTAGCCTCGCCATGTGCAGATCTTGTTTAATTCACCGGTGCCTTTTGCTAAGCGAGTGCCTACCCTTCTGTTTCTGAGTAGTATTTTGTAGAGAGGCTACGACAATATGGCATACAACTAGCATACTAATACAATTTTTCACTTTTGCCAGTACCCTGTCCTTCTTTGCTAGACTTTATGGTATAAAAAATTAATATATTGTAAAAAAGATGCATAAGAACGTAAACTCCTACAGAAAGTAATACTAAGACTTATTATTATATTATTATTCACATACAAAAAATAACGTAAAACATGAAAAACAGCTTGATCGCCGTACTTTATAGGCAACAAGCTAAAGTCGTGTGTTGCGCGGATAATTAATTGACAAAAGGTTGCAATCGGTTCAGTAAATTCTTTATTAAAAAAACAAAAACCATAGTGTTTTTCACCAAAAAGGCAGGCGAGTGCAGGTTGCGCAGTAGCACTGCTCTGAGTCACAATATTATTAAAATATTTCATTAATTAACATTTACTATCTATGATTATTTATCATCTATTTAGATTCTGCCAGCGTATAGAGAGCGAGAATGAAAGAAACAGACAATGTACTATCACTATATCTCTTTCCCTCACTATTCGCGGTGGCATTTCCACCACCCGCCTTCGTGTGTGCTCCAGACTATAGCGATGTGGCAACATCAACTCCTAAAGTAGTCCAAACATCGCTGCGGTAAAGTTATATACAATTGTCAATATAGTGCGACTATTTAAGACCATCTATTTTCAAATTACTCAAGTAAATGGTATTACTACCCAAACAAACTATACACACGATATCCCGCTTAAAACACCACTAAAATAAAGGGCTATAATTGATAAACTAAAAGAAAAACATTTAATCGCAACATTTTGTGGCAAATCAAGATGCGCAATTTTAAGCTTCAATAGATATCAACATGACTGCCATTCTTAGCGCGGCAGATGTCAAGCCTGTTGTCAACCTCTATCCATAGATTCTTTAGTATCGTATATCAATAGGACATTTTCAATTGCAATTCAGTTCAAGCCCACATCGTCGAGGTCAACCACTGGGGTTCTATACACGAATCCCCAAAAGAAACAATCTTAGGGCGTTAGATCCGATGACCTGGGTGTCCAAACTATGGTATCGGGTCCTCTGCTTGCCTTGGAAACCTGTAATTAAGAAATTGCGCACCTGGCATGCGAAGTGAGGAGAAACACCGTTTGCTGATAAATAGCCACAAGCAGGAATTTGTGGCGCAGCACAAAATTTATGCACGTCTAGATAGGTTGTGGCAGTCACAGCAGGTTTAGCCAAAAAAAGGTACCTATTACACAATCTTTCATTAAGATCACCAGACTTTAACTTTGGGCGAATGCGTTGCTGTTCAAACACAACATGCGAATTCTTGCTTGCCCAGATAATGCATATTGTATATGTTGGCTTTTTCTGGTGCTTGAAAAAGAAACGTACACGACCGAAGTAAGAATTGGCTTCGTCAATTTTGTCAAATACACTCACAACATAAGCCATCTTTTTGTTATCATTAGATTTGATCTGTTATATTATTTGAATTCTGTATGCTCGCAGAGAGAGAGACTTTTGTGCACAACCTGGGAATCGTATTGCGAGGAAGTTGAATTTGCGGATTGATTTTCTTGGACGTCTTGTATAAAAGCTCGAATACGTTCAATATCATCTTCAAGTTTCTTGTAACGTTTACCAGTTTTTGGCAACAAGTTTCCTGTTTGGTTGAACTGGTTTTTTCAGGAAATTACTCTCTTATAGTCAGCAATGGGACCACGTCTTTGAATATGGTATTCTCGACGAAATTAGCGTTCTGTATGTTTCATAGACTTTGTTTCTGCTAGCCAAGGAGTACAGGAGATTTATGTTCAATTACCCACAAAGCTCTTACGTTACAAAATTAACGGTTTGTTATTATTCGTTACTGTCTCAATCTCCATTACATTCTTTGTTACAAAACTTGTAAGGCGTGTACCACCAAATCTAAGTTCGTTTATTTCTCTTTGGCATAAGTATTTCAAGCTATGATCTTTTAGTTTGTGGTTTTAGTGGGACACCTTTTAAAACAAAAAGATATTTAATATCTACAATTATATTAAATAAATAAGTTAACTACCAATCTACAACACAAAGTTTACACAGAAAATGATACATTAGAGGACTGCACAAAAATATATGTTTGGCAAACAACTGATTTGTCCACCAAAAACCTAGGTAAGGGATGTTGTGAACATTAAAGCGTGTCATAAACTGAACTACCAAAACCTGCTAGCACTGTTAAAAATATTAGGCGCTCTGTTGCAGTTGGTTCTCAATGCGGTTAGCCAGAATGTGCTTGCGGTTAGCATAATGACTTCGCAGGCTACTAAATCAGATTCGCCAAATTTATAGCTATCGATTATTTCATTCTGTGACAAGTTTCCATTTGTGGTTATCATACCACACAAAGCAACAAGTAGGGGCTTTAGTATCGCACCACAGCACATTCTACAAACCTGCTGAAACTCTGTTAGCCTTTTTATCAATTTGTTGCGCGTGTACAATTTGACGATTAATGCTTATCATCTCATTTATTGAGATATAGTGAATTTAACCTAACCAAATGTTGGCTATGCTGATAATAAATTAGTAAATCCAATGTATAACAATTACATTAGTTGTTCTCATTATTTTGTATAAATTACATGATTGTTAAATAGAACCCCTGCTTCCCTATATACCTTAAGTTGATGATGATACTGGGTGTGACATATAAGGTTCCTACTTGTTGCTGATGATAGAGGAGGTAATTATAATCAATTATCGTAGGATATCATAACAGGTCCTGAGATCAATCGATGAGTTTTCGTAGTGAGCAACGCGAGGGATTTATCTGATCCTCCAAACCTCTAATGTTGTTTCTTAGGACTATTTCATGAATTACATCCATAATGCCATTATTATTAAAAAAACCTGATGATGCACATGACTTTCTCTACCCTCTATCGTTTATTAGTGGTAATACAATCTATGCTTAATAAAACTTATTTTTCTGTCTACTACATTTTAATCCAAATAAATCTTTGTAGAAATAGCTACATTTCGTTATACGGGATGAAAAGGAACTTATTACATTCCTTATAATGTTACTCAATAGAAGTATTATAAAGAAACAAAAATAAAACAGCATTTTGTTCTTTGATCAGGAGTTTTCGAAAAAAATAAATAGCTTTTGTTCCAGATTAGATGCTTAATTCAATGAGAATGTATGAACTTAACAGTTTGTTACTTGTAAAATGAGCAGAATCAGTTATTTTTATATAGTTTCGGTAGTAACTATGTGACATCGCACAGAATTTTTAAACAATTAACTTATAAGTATATTCCGAACATCCTTTTTCAGTTAGGAACCGCAACGTCACGCGACTTAGAGGACCATTACCTGAACGTCAGAAGGCTAATCAAGGAGGAGGTAGCAGCCCTCCAGACGACGCTGGATGGCGTTCTCAACAAACTGCCAAAGGAACAAGACAAGCCCCTATGGGGCCCCACTGAGACTGCTCCGGCCACTCAACTCCGAGGACGTCGGAAGCCCAGGTAACACCTACATTCCTGTCACACATCCACCCTAACTTCCTGCATATTTCTCACCCTAAATTCCCAAGGGCGCAAGTAGGGCCTCGGTCATGCTTGCGTCCTGGCACCTTCCTTCACCCGGCTTAGGCTACGCCTGCCGAACAACCTATCACCTCGAATCCGCAGGTGCTTAATGCGGTACTGCCTCACCTTCACTCCTGACTTTTCCCTCTCCGGTGGAGGAGTTTTTAGTGGGTATGCCGATCATTCGGTGAGTCCCACACTCTCAGTCTCGACTACCATCGGGGCTGGGGTCAGTGATTAAATCATTTTCTCCTCCACTCGAAAAAAAAAAACTTTTTCAGACGTAACGTGACTGTAAAACTCAACAACAGTGCAAACAGGTCGAGGTACAAGCACGATCTAAACTGCCTTCAAAAGTAAACAAAACATAGACTTCCTAACTCCCCTCCTTTATCTAAGGGATGACTAGCGGTTTTGTTTTCAACACGTGTCTTAACCCAAATAAAAACGACGAATGGATGATGAAGGACTGTTGTCAATGTATGGCACAGGACCACCGGCTTTACTTCCCTTCCGAAGAAAGCCATGCTAAGGATTTTTTTCGTCCGAAATGATCCATCGTTCTCCATCGGGCTTGAACCCGCGACCTCGGCAACTGGGACTAGCATGATAGGTACCCCTAAACCATGGAGGCGATAAAAATGAACTTTCGTAAGAATAATTTGTATACCCACTAATAAACGATTGAGGGTAGAGAAAGTCATGTGAATGTATCGTATCTGACTTTTGTGTGTATTTGATAATAATAACAAACATTTATAAATGTTTTCGTGAAATAATGATAATAAATATAGCTTAGGTCTTGAACTTAGATAAATTTGCTCATACTGCGCACTCAAAAACTTAATAATCTCAAAATATCTTGTTATATTTACCAGTGATGAGTTTAAGCATATAGTTCGTGTTATAAGAAAGGCAATAGATTGCATATTCTTTAATAACTGAAAATAATAGCTGAAGTACGAGGTGGCCCAAAGAGAAAACGTAATCTAATCCGAATGCTTTAGTAAGCTTTTGCACACACCGGTTAACTAGAACATGTGCTTTACATGTCTTCCACATTGTGTACGACTACTTTATCATCCTAATGTCCATAGCATCACAGTGCTCCCTTGCCATGTTGCGTAAGACTACTTAAATGTTTTCATGAAGGTCGTATCGACTACGGGGAATGGGTTGGAAGCCTCTTGTTTTCAGTATCCCCACAAAACGGATCATACAAGAACAAATTAGGACTTCGTGAAGGCTATGGAAAATCTGCATGTCCCGACTAGGAAACAGTTGCTCGAGTAAGTGCCGATTTCCATGACCAGTAGAGGAGGTCGCTCCATCTTGTTTAAACACTTGCTCGGGTACATCAAGTTAATTAAATACCCCTAAATTCTCCTTAAAGCGCACAATAACTTGTTTTCTATACACTTCTGGCGTAGCTCAACACGTCACTGCTCACTAAATAAACAGTTCCCTCTCAACACGAAAGGTAGGTCTGTTTATTTCATATCATATTCATTGCCAATTCTGGTTTTTCTTATAGCTAAGTTTCTGAACGTTAATTATATGCTGATATTATTTTCTGGATTACTGTTTATCGATCCGGTTAACGCGGTTTTCGTTACCAGTGAGGGATTTCTTTCATAACACAACCAACGACGCTTGGGTTTCTCCAACTATTCTTAGATTGTCCGTTACGGGCGCCATACTTGTAAAACTGTCTTTATTGCAGATGCAGTTTTCTGTAGAAACGTGTTCACTGTTAGCATAGCACATGATTATCGTTTTCATTACACGCTTAATCTGTGAGTAGATCTACAGTAAACTTATTGGTTAAAGTGAGGGTGAGTCCAGAAAGAAAACTTGTTGAATTAGCACTACTTCTAATACAAATCACGACAAAAGTTCATAATTCATAAGTCATTTTGCGAGCTTCAGTTATAAAATACTCACTTGTGTTTATTATAATCATAAGGTTCATATCCCTTTTTAGGAGTATGTGATTCGCAACAGGAGATTGCGGGGGTATTATTGTTGTTCACCCCAGATTGGGGAAACAATATGTAGTGGTATTAATGTTGGTAGTTTAAAGATGCTACTGTTTATCTGTCGCACGTATGAAAGACAATTTGTCGCGGTCACTTCGTGTTATCTTTTACTGGGCGCCTGTTATTGTATTTAATTTTGGGTTCACTGTCCTCCGGCTAGCTATGACTTCTCGGTCAAGCACTTATCTTGTACAGGTGTGTAAACGGAAAGGAGTTTTTATCCAAAGATAACACTGATAAAAGAATTTGTTTTTACAATTTTATTGTGGTAACACATTACTCACTTTCATCTATTAATCATGACACACGCCAAACTGAAACTGTTATAATAACTTATTTACTGCACATTATGAATTCGCGTACTTCAACTTTTTGTGTAATTAACTTTACGACACGAGAGATTTTTCACAAATTTGCTACGCGTAACCTTGATGAACTGCATGCGACGCATACTCCATGAATGCCTCCGTTGAACTACGTGAAACTTGACCCTGACACTGGATTTATACTTCCCCGCCCCAATATGCCTAAAGATTATAACCGAGCTGCTATTGGTTAATAAAACGCGCCAACATTAGCGTCTATATTTATATCCAATGAAAATTACGAAAACACATGCTCTGGGGAAAATGTTCCCGAAAATTCTAAGAAAAACACGCCACTCTGACGTCATTTGCTCGTCTCTAATAATGATAAACAGCTCACCCCCTCGCTACATTATTGCACGCTATTATTGTCAGTTTCAGTAAGGCCGTATAAACCCACTTCTCAACAATGCTTACAATCAACAAACATCTCAAATCAATATCACACAACAATGCATATTCACACTACAATCACTCTGACATTTACATTATTGTGATACAAATTACTGCTTCAAGATTCAAGAAACTAGAACCGTGGATAGTATAGGGCGACCTATGGGAGATCTATTGCGACTACCACCTCCCAGGAGGAAGGGATGAAGTAAAGGAATAACAGGAGGCTAGGAGTCGCAAGTAGACTGACCACAGAGATGCGCGGAAGTCCCAAACAGTTCCTAGCTCGAAGACCCGTCTCACTACTGGAGCTGCCCAGAGAGGGCGATGAACGACCCGTCGAATCAAGCAGCCCTCTATGTCCTTGGGGAATACTCTTTCCTTGGAGTATCCGGCCATCTGTCCGTCACCGCCACACACCACGAACCCTAGAAGCATACCTGAAACATGGTAAGGGAACGGAATAAAAGGGAAATGAGGGAAAGGAAATCGTGGTAGGTGAAAAACTACCCCAGGCGCCTACGACCAGGGAAAACCACGAAAAATCCTAGTTCAAAGTTGATGATGGAGGGAATCGAACCTTGGATTTCCCGAATACGAGCCTTGCACGTTACCGCGAAGCCAACTCCCTCGTTTCCAAGCATAACGATAGAACTAGCGAACATAGTGATCAAGTAACTGTCACGGAACATTCGTGTGATAATGATTCTGATAATGGAGACGATAACACTGCGGACACTGAAAAATTATCTGATGGAATCCCCAAGCACGACCAAAGGCGTTGCTTTTCTTCTAGCGACCACCGAAGGGTAAATTCTGTGTCCATATGCATCTATCTATCAATCAAAGTATGTGTCAATGATACTATGGGAAGTTACAGCGACCACACTACCACTTTCTCAGTACGAGCGGGATGACTCAGGCGGTTATGTCTGTGGCCCGTATTCGGAAGGTCGTGGTATCAATCCCCGGTGACCGCCCGCTCTGGTCCATGGGTTTTTCGTGGTTTGCCCGGGTCGCCAGGCGAATGCTGGGATGGTTCATCCTCTACCACTATTCTCCTTTCTCTCATTCCCTATACCCATCATCTTCCTTGTCACCTGTTTCAGAGTTGTAGGACCAGGCGACGGTGTTCGGCGGGTTGCGGCTGGGCGTTGCGCTCTGTAAAGGTTTCTTCCCTGGCGTCGCTGTGATACCGCTCAGTTAGGTCTCTCCTCAGCGTGGGACACCGTTCCTGGGATCCTAGAGGTTGGTGGTTTTGTGTGCAGAATGCGTTATATCTGGAAACTTTAGGGACCCAGTCCATGTTTGCCCCCCGCCGGCATCCGGATCTGGTGGTCCTTTGGGATCTCCCCTCATCCTTCCCTCCCAGGGGCCATGTTGGAAGCATAAGTGGCCGACTGGCCTGCGTGCGGTGCTCTGCCCCGGTTCTCGGGGCCCCTCCGTGATATTTACCTTTACCCTTACGTTTACCTTTCTCATTTTCTCAGAATGTAATGACTTCGCGTATTCATCCAGCTTTTCTCAACCAGGAAAAAGACAAGTTTGTTTTTAACATGGCCACCCAGTAGCTCATCAAATTCGTCAAACTATCACCAGTTTGTGAAATACTCAGATCTTGATACACATTGAACATCACAGCATTGGACACGTACTATGAACTCTGGCTCCCTCAGCTCAACAAATACTTGAATTCGATATGAGTGTGTTCAAATATTACCAATCATGCTGACATTGATTTATAACAAAAGTAATTAATCACGTATATGTTTTGTTACTTTTTGGGGACACCCTGTATGCTGTTGTAGGTAGATATTGGAATTAACCGGCCCACTGGATTATTTCTTTGGAAGCATCCTCACACAGTAATAACCGTATTAGTATCAGATGAGGAAATCTTCGTTCAGATTCTTGTAAATACTGTTGAGTATGTACTTAATTAGGCTTTCTGCTCTACCACCAATACAAACTACACTTGTCAGAACTGGATTACCTACATACTACAAGAGTCTAGCACATGGGAACGTTTTTGAGAACTTCGTGTCAGATAAAATTCTTTATTGTGGCCTGACTATTATCACATATTTTATACCAATGATGCTAGACCTCCTCTCTCGTTGATATTTTACGCTGCAGCAGTTTGTGTAACTTCCATAGCGAAGGCAGAGCAACAATAAATTGTATGGCCCGTTTCCGATACAGCAGCCACTCTATCTGCCATTGACGTTATTGTCAAGCCATCTGCTGGACCCACAATGAGCCACGAGAGAGTGCTGGCTACTACAGCGTACAAAGAAATGGCTGTAGGGGGAGGGAAAAGCACAATTTATTTCAGCAAAATTGTGAATCAGAATTTTCAAGCACTTGCTGAAAGAGCGCTAGAGATATTTTCTGCCTCTTCAATAGAAATTCTATTTGAGCCTTTTTCAATGGAGAGATACAGGTTACCAAATCATAAATAAGAGTGTGCTTCTACCAAGCTTTGGTAGGAGTCGTTCTGAAAGCTAATGAGGAGCCTGTTTCCGAAAACTATCCAATATATCCAGATGGGGTTTACAGGATGATAAGAAAGGCTTAATGAAACTGCAATGATTACAAAGCAAACATATAATTTATTTTTTGTTATTTTATATGTTTAATTTGTTCATCTGATTTCAACATGATTTCTTCTTAATGTAATGATAGATGATTTAAATACACAAATTGCTGAGAGAATAAATCTAATAACATTCAACAGTATTGTTTAACAGTAATTATTCAAGGATTTCCATGTGCTTTTGAAGATTAAAATCAAAGAAACTACTTTTATGAGATCACAAATAAATGTAAAGCTTTAAAGACAAAACCTTGAATAATGTATGAAATCCCTTAAAAGGAAAGCATAGACTACCATCAGGAAGTGGCCAGTAAGTTCCTGAGAAATAACAAAGACCTATAGTACGGGAAAACCCTTAAATACCTTAAGACACAATATGATTTCTTCACTCATATTTAGACAATTTTCCAGAATAAAAGATACGGAAGTATCAAACTCCTCATGCCAAAACCCACCTTTTAAATTCCGTGACAGGAGCGATGTAGCATAAGAAGACTACATCCAAAACATCAGCTGATAGTTTTAATTGCAAACCTTCGAAAACGAACGCCAAATATTCCATATAAACTACATGAAAATAATACCTCTACTAACTAGCTGAATTGGACAGCCCTGACTACTTACTGAACTGTCGTGCGGGGTGTGGGATCAGAAGCCAGGAGCTCAGATTGCCGGTTTCTATGTTGCAAGGAGAATGGGAACAGTCCAGTAATTAAAATTCCCTGCTACATTGAAGCACGCCATTAATGCAGGGTAGTCCACCTAAATCGCATGCCGAATTGCTTTTCAGGCATTCCGGCTTCGACTTCGGCATCTTGCAGTTAAAACTAGCAGCTGATGTTTTGGGTGTGGCCTTCTAATACTATGTCGCTTCTGTCTCAGGATTTTCAGGGTAAGTTTCGGCATGAGGGGTCTGATACTTCCCTTGTGAGTAGCACATGAAAAACGTTGGTGAGAGGTCACCTGAGGAACGCATAGAAGACCCCAAGGGCAATGGAGAATATATGATGGCCGTTTATAGTTGTTTGATGAAACAGGATTATTTTGTAAGGGTGCTCTAGAGAATAAATGATAAAAGATTTTCATACAAGCGAAAACTATTCTGTTGATTGATAAGAATATATATATAAGAATATTAAGAATATGAGCGGGTTTCTTTTTTTTTTAATTCCTCTTTTTCCTTTTGAAGTCTTTGCGTTACAGAAAGTCTTACTTAGATCATTTATGCTTTTCATTTCGTAAACACCCTCGGTTTTATGGAGAAATACACGCAACGCGTATTGCGTTCCTGTTAGTCATACCTTTATATGTATCGCAAAGTTTCAACTTAAGCTCCTTTATCTGTAATTTTCAAGAATTCTCAGATGCAATCAAAATTAATTGAGTATACAAGTTAAATTTACTAACTGTATAAGGCTTCTAAATAACTAATTGAATATAAACAAAATAATTCCATGCAAAGTTCAATTATGCAAAATAAACAATGTCATAGGATGGTTATGTGTTTCTGGGTTATGGAACATAAAATTATGCTTTTCTTGGGTAGTTACATATCGTTTTAGGAAATCAACGCTTCAAATTTAGTTCCTGATATTTTTATTTTCAAATTCTGCGTGTTTATAACTAGCTATATTCCCCGGTTTTGTACAAATGACATTTTAAACTCCAAATGATGATTTAATTAATTTCATTTACTTCCCAGGTATCTTCAGAAAATTATTGTACTATGATCTAGAAGATATTTACGATGAATTCTCCACTTTACCCTTCATAACTGTGATTTCGTAAAATTCTCGTAGGTGTGACATATCCGCAGCTAGTTTATTTCTGATTTTCTTAACTCCCCACGGTAGTCTTAAGTTCTGGAATTGTTGTATAGTCAATAAACATACGTATTTTAGCGGTCAAATTATGGGAATGGTAGTCTTTATATAAAGCAGGGGAAGATGAAATTTTAAACTTTGATCCCGTGGCTATTTAATAACAAACGATACGCAATTTTCCCATAATACATAAAACGCTGATATCAAAATTCAACCAAATTAGGGAGAATGTGGTGAAAACGCCTATGAAGATTCCCGATCCACTGCTATCAACTTAATTATTTTTGGAAATGACATATATTTTGTAACCATAGAGAATTATAATTTTCTAAGTTAGTAATTCTAAATATTTATTGAGAGTTCTCTCTTTAGATAAGTATATAGCATCACTGGCAATAAACGTGATTACAATATGTAGAGGAAAAATAGTTTCTCAGAAGTTTTAATTACCAATCCTGCACAAATCTGCTGCAATGCTTCAATAAAATGTCACGGGAGTAATTATCATATTCATGTCGTAGGCAGTTCTAGTTCGCTTTCGTTTTACTCAGTATGTTGCTTGCAATGAAATATCCCTTGACTTTCTTTATTTTTAGGCGCATTTTCTGTAAGAGTTATAACAACTGTTTTCTACTCCTTGATATTCCAACAAGAAGTAAAATCCTTCTTCGCAATTATGTTATTTTATTACTTCAACAAGTGCATATTCTAACATTCGGCCTTGTAAAGCCTTTAATAACATATTAACTTTAATTATAATGTGTGTTATAGTCTAAGTTGTCGGCAAGAACAGGATTTTCCAATTGTAAAATAATTATCAAAATAGGTTGAATAATGTCAAAGATTAGCGCGCGCGCACATACACATGCACATACATACACACAAACAAATATTCACTCTATATCAATGGAATCTGGAGTACAGTAATTTATACTATGGTATACATTATAGAGAAAATAATGTAATCATTTAAACATTTTGTAAACATATTTAGATAGATAGATAGATAAGGTATCTTTATTGGTTTCAAATTATTGAAGTTATTACACAAGTATTTAGTGCATGGGTCATTGACCGTACATGCATATTTAAGATACAATAGGGTGACAAAATAAACAACAGATAAAGAAAACACAACAAAAGGAACAAGAAAAAGGGAAATAGAAATAAATTACCTTTGTCTAACTGAACAAATTTGACCTAGCTTCGCGCACTTTAGCCAGAAAATTGCCCATGTTTTGCCAGTTCCTCTGGTCAGCCAGTAGATCCCAACATGCCAATCTCTTTCTTAAGGGACTTAAGAATTTTTCTTTGAGTTTAATCGTTCGCTGGTTCTCCCACTGTGCACATTCCGCCAAAATATGTACCCAGTCCTCATCCAATTCACAGAATGGGCAGATTCTCCTGCCAGAATCGTCGGTCATTTTCTGTGCTCTCCAGCCCCCCAGTCTAAACCATGCCATTCCTGATCTTTCCTTTCTTCCTAAATTAAGTATATATGCCTCTTTACCCCAGTTCAATTTTATTTCATTTGCTAGACTTAGAGAAGGTTTAATTTTACAGTCCGATTCTATTTCCTGTTGGTTGATGTCTCTTAGTCTTCTTTTAACACCTTTCCATATGTTTTTGTCATTTGTTTCAGCTCTTAGCCATACTGATCCCATTCCTATTCTCCTCAAACCCCTTTCCAAATCAGCTGCCCAAAACTTAGGAGACAGGTTTTCTCGCTGGTATTTATAACATTTGGATCGTAGTGTGGAGTTATCCCCATGCATCAGCCTTAGCCAGTACTTCACTGCTCTTATTTTGCAGTGTATTGTGTCTTCATAGCATCCTACCTCCCTCAATACCCCCGAATTTGATGTGCCTTGTGAAACTCCAAGAACTCTTTTCCAAAATGCTACCTGTGTTTTATTTACATGCTCTGCTCTTTCCCATCCCCAGATTTCACTGCCGTATAACAGAACAGGCCTTATCATGGAGTTATACATCTTTTCTAATGTATCTACAGGTACATCCGGTATCCGCGAGAGGGTACGTAATAATTCATTTAACTGCCCTCGTGCTTTGTAGTTAGTTACAGATAGATGTTTGTTCCATTTTCCTCTCATATTAAACATTACTCCTAAATAGGAGAAATGTTTAACGTTTTGTAGTTCTAGCCCCTTGTAATACCATTTCTCATCCCTGCCATACACATAGCCATTTTTGAAAGCCATTGTTTTTGTTTTGTTAATGTTTACCACCAGACCCCATTGTTTACAATATTGTTCCAACCTATTAATACCTTTCTGTAAGCCTTCTGTCGTCACTGACAAAATTGTCATGTCATCCGCGTATAAAAGTACAGGAATACAGACATCGTCTACTTTTGGGCCATTCATTTCCTCTGCTATTAACACGTCTGTTATATCGTCTATGAATAAATTGAACAATAGGGGCAACATATTTATATTTATTATGTATAAGCATATACGAGAGCATATATAAGCATATATAGAGTGAATCACCTAAAATTTGCACAGCAAATATTTCGGAAATGGAATGTGCTATTGATGTGCAGTTTTCACAGCATTGAGTGGTAGTCAGGGGCTCGTACATTTAGCCTATAAACCGATTATAATAATACTAAGATAGTGTATTTTTTGAACAAACATACAATTTTTTAAATGGAACAATGCCTAGTTGCATCAACAGAATAAAGGTAGGGTAAATTAGAATGTCAATGGTCTCTGCTGCAGGATTCTAGTGCAAGTAGTTTACGAGAAATCGTATTTTGAAAAGTTTCCACCCCGACAATTGTTTGTCCCATTCAACCTGCTTAGTTGCTAGGTACGAAGTTGTCATGTTTGTTCGCATTGCGACTTTCTGGTCAGTTAGTTTGTGACAGTTCAAGCAGTAAGTGGTGAGTGGAAGATGGGGTTTACTAATGCAGAAAAAGCCGACATTCTCATGGTGTATGGAGAGTGTAGGAAGAATGTAGTTCGTTCCTGTACGGTGTATGCGGAAACGTATCCCAATAGACGTCAACCATATAGGCAATTATTTATCAACCTCTTCAATCAATTACGTGAAAGTGGTACTGTAACACCTAGAAAACGTAACAGAAACAAACAAGTGATTGGAGAAGAGGCAGACATTAATGTTTCGGCTGCCGTTGCAGTAGATCCGCAAATTAGTTCCCGCACAATCGCGCATGGAAGTGGCATAAGTCAGGCAAGTGTACTGCGCATTCTCCATCGACATACGTAGGTTCCATCCCTATTACATCTCTCTCCATCAAGAGCTGCATGGAAACGATTTTGAGAATCGAGTTAACTTTTGTACATGGGCATTAAGACATGATACTCCAGATTCATCATGTATCTTGTTTAGTAATGAGGCAACATTTACTAATCATGGCCAGGTAAACCGCAGAAACATGCACTATTGGTCTGTTGACAATCCCCATTTGCTTCGTCAGGTGGAACGTCAGCGTCCATGGAGTTTAAACGTGTGGTGTGGGATAGTGAAGCATCAGCTTATAGGCCTTTTCTTTATAGAAGGAACAATGAACTCGCACAAGTATCGCAGCCTCCTGACAGACCACCTGCCACAGATGCTAGAAGACGTTCCTTTGCAGACTAGGAAGAACCTGTGGTACCAACATGATGGCTGTCCAGCCCATAATGCACGAATTAATACAACTTGTCTTAACGGATCGTTTCCACATCGTTGGATTGGACGAAGAGGACCTGTACCTTGGCCGGTCCGTTCACCGGATCTGACCCCTTTAGACCTTTTTCTGTGGGGAGGGCTGAAAGATACTGTCTACAAGGATGTACCAACTACACCAGAGGATATGAAGCGACGTATTACTGCTGCGTGCTCATAAATTTCCGCTGAAATGCTAGAACGTGTGCAGCAGTCTTTCCGTAGCAGACTGGTAGCGTGTATTGAAGCTGCCGGTGGTCATTTTGAACACAACCTTTGAAGGGCTATGTTCTCTTTGCTTGTAAGAATCCACAGAAGTATTCTAATTCCCTTTTGTTTTTCTTGAGTTTGTGCTACCACAAGTTGTACAAGTGTCGGTGCGTAAAAGTTTCAAAATAAGATTTCTCATAAACCACTTGCACTAGAATCTTGCAACAAACGCCACTGACATAATTTACCCTGCCTTTATTCTGTTGATGCAACTGGGCATTGTTCCATTTAAAAAATTGTATGTTTGCTAAAAAAGTACACTTTCTCAATATTATTAAAATGTGCTTATAGGCTAAATGTACGAGACCCTGACTACCAATAATGCTGTGAAAACTGCACATCAATAGCACTTTCCATTATCAAAATTTTGCGGTGCAAGTTATAGGTGGTTCGTCCTGTATATCCAACGTCTTCTCGACCCTCTTTGAAACGTTTATACCACTCGTAAATCTTGTCTTACTCAAAGTTTATTTGCCAAAAGCCACAGCCAACATTTCGAATGTGGTACTGTACCTTATCCCGTTTTTCAAGCAAAATTTAATGCAAATTCTTTGAGCCATCCTTTTCGAAGGTAAAAATTCGGAGCACTCGAAAACACATATAACGTTTTCGACTGTCAACAATAAACTAAATATTCAAAATAGCTGAAAATGCAAACATATCAGGAACATGTGCACCAATAAGATAAAACAAAAGTTTTGAACATCGGGTGCATAAGGCTCGTGAAGTTAAATAATTCCCGTTATTTTTTATCACACCTCGTATATATGAGACTATCTATCCAGTTAGATAAAAATTATGGTTAAAATAGGTTTATCATTACATCTTCAATGTCTCAGCGATAAATATCCTACCCAGGATGTCAGCACCTGCAATTGCAAATTCATAAACCCCCCTTTGTATTCAGAAAATGGTAATGTTTTGTAAGGTTCACATAATCCTTCTTGTAGAAATAAATAAACTGGTGAGATGGGGCCTGCATTTTGTGTGAGAATTGCTTTTGCTTCTATGAAGACAATCACATTCTTCTTTTTCTACTACTTACCTATAGAGAGTAGAGGAAGTATTGCATTGCACCCAAACATTCGATAAAAATGTATGTCTTGAGGAACCTTGAATAATAATCATAATAATAATAATAATAATAATAATAATTCCTAGGTGTGAGAGAGAGAGAGATGTTGTGAATAGAATAAATCAAAAATGAAAAGTGGATTAAATACCGAACTTGGTATTTAGTTTCAGCGTCTTCCAAGAATACGACACGAAGATTTTTCAAGAAAATTCTCCCACCTTAAACTATCCTTTATATAGAAAAGTGTTCCTTGTTTTTTATTTTCCAAAAAATGGTTCTAACGATTTGGATTAAAACTACATATAGGTATTGAAGATGTTTACATTACAAATAAAATGTATTTGAGTTTTCTGCGAATAGCCTATAAAACCCTCTTCATTCTGAATGAATTTTGTATAACTTGCAAACGGTAAGAGAACCGAGCGCGATGGCTCAGGCGGTAACTTCTGTATCCCGCATTCGGGAAGTCCTGGGTTCGATTCCTGAGGCCCACCTTCTCACTCATGGCGTTTTTTCGGTAGTTTCCCCGGGTCGCTAGGCAAATGCTGGGAAGGTTCATTACAGCCCCGAATGTCCTGTCCCTCCATTTCAACTCCATTCTCATTTCACTTCACCTTTCATCTACTTGGTTTGTTTCAGGTTTAAAAGTGTCGGCGGGAGCCTCGGCGTTGCATGGCAGGGAAAAGGATGCTCTATGTAACACTTCCCATTGGGATATGCGAGCCTGTAGGGGAGAAGGGAGCCGGTTGCAACGGCTGCCATCAAGGATGTTTCAATCAGTAAAAGGTAGGGACCCTGGCCTCTGCCTTCTCGTGTCTTCTGTTCCGCCTGCTCTCTCTCGCATCTACTTCACCCCTCCTTCGCGGAGGCGTCCCGGCAGGGGTATAGGCACAAAAGATCTAGTAGGTTGAGGTGCTGACTACCCCTCCTTACCTACTCCTCCCCTACTCCTTGGGTAAGAGAGAGACAATAACTTACTACACAAAAAATTTAGCTCTCGTTGAAACAAACAATTTATGTCAAATACATTGTTTGTGGCGTTAACCATTTTAGATATATTATTTGTTATTGGTTTGAATTCTCAAATACTTACACTGGTTTCAAGAGGTTAGTCATTTTTTTCTCGTGGTCATGAAGAGAACATGGACTCTTAAAGCCGTCACATGGCGACCACCATTTTAAAAGAAATGACTATCACTTAAACCCACTGTATACTTTTTATACCTACAACAAAATATGTAAATGTGCGATGAAAGTTTATCTCGATTAACAAGAAGTAGATAGATAGAAGAATTTGTAGAGAAGTGAGTAGAGAAATTCGTGTGAACGCAACACATAAGTTTTTTTTTTACATGGAAACTTATTAATCCTTGTCGTCTTACAGCACAAAACGTAATAAATTACATTAGCACAACGGTGATCTCTGGTCACTCCCCAGGGCCACATTAGCTCAAGTTGAGGTTTCATCTCATTAGCCAGAAGCTGCTGAAGTAATACGATGCGCTTCGGGTCTAGTTGTAGATCCTACTGAAGTAATTATTCTAATTTGCTAGGTTGCATCTGTGAAATTTGACGAAAAATTGTGAAAATTAAAAAATTAAGTTCTTATATAATAAATTAAACTTCAATGAAGCGTATAGTTGTTTTTTTTTCCACTTGGCGTATTTAAACTACCACAACGGAAACTATAAATGGACAGGCGCATGTTTACTAACAGGCACACCCAACTTTAAACCTTTTTTTCTCGCAAACTTTTGTTCAGAATCTCTCCATGCGATGCATTGTTTAACTAATTTGTTTCAGAATTTTAGTAGTGTTTCTCAAAAGTGCATTAAAGAAAATTACAATTACTTTCTTAAAATAATGCTCCAATGTTGAGAAATAAATTAACGTTTGTAAAAATCATGAATTTTGGAGAGTAAAAAAACCTAATAATGTTTCTAGAGTAATTAGGGGTCAATATAAAAAATCTAATTATAATAAATCTCATTATAAATACAGGGTTATTCAAAAAGAAGCAACAGATTTTAAATATTCATTTTCAATAAAAGACAATAGATAGCGACACATACGACACATCATTAGGAAAGTTTAAAGTTTTAAGCCCCGCCTATTAATTTCATTCAGTGCCTACAGCGGCGCTGTGTTTGTTTACGAGAAAATGGCGACGCCACAGGAAAAGTCGTTTTGTATGCTGCATTATACAAGAGTGAATCCATTGTTTCATTACAGCATGCATTTCGTTGTAAGTTCAACAGCAATCCGCCTCATCATAAGGAATTTACAACTGATACAATTAATTCGTGGAATTAATGGTTGCGTATGCGAACGGAAAAGCACTGGTCGTCCTCGCATAACAAATGCTGCTCATTTTGAACATATAAAATAAAAATTTTAACTTATCTCTATTCAGTGATGTATCGCATGTGTCGCCATCTATTGTCGTTCATTAGAAATAAATATTTAAAGTTTGTTCCTATATTAACTGATAACCTAAAAATGTTATTCGAATATTTTTAAAAGTGCATCGTGTGAAGCATTTTTATTAGAACAGTGAATTTACACAATAAAAAAATAGATTTAAATAAGCATGCAAAACTGGCAAAAACATTACAGCTTTGTGTGTAATAAGTGACACAAATTTGCACAAGATGTCTTACATGCTGTGGATTTTCCAAACTTCATAGATGTATCACCATAATATTCTTAAAATGTCTTCGCAACTTATAGAGAAGAAAATGGCTACTTTCTAAGCTCTTCTATTGAATTGTTCTGCCCTTCTCATATCCCACATATAAATGTACATAGTTAGCATTAGATCTATCCTAGTTACAAACGTTTTGTTACCTTTGAAGAGCAAATGATGTCTTTGTGAACGTTTGGCGTCAAACCATGCAATTCGTTGCATCCTGTCGCTGTCTGGAGACCTACTTATGTTTGTATAGCGACAAACTTGAACTTTAAAGGCAAATGTTTGCTCTATAAGGGAACTATCTCTGATCTAGGTTGGCATCGAGCTTAGAAGCTGGTCCCTTAATTTTGCAGTGATCCAAAAAAGACGTGGGAAGATAAAACTGAGGGAAATGTAACATATGACTTTAAAACAGACAAGGAAATAAAACACCTGAAAGATAGTGAGCTGCTTTAATGGAAGGCTCCCAGTAGCTTTCACGAGAAAAGAATGGAGGGCAAAAAGCACAAAAACTCCCTGAAGTTTTTATCACATTGTAAACGCTTTAAGGTAAGAAGGTTTCCTGCGAAGTGACGTGGCTTAAGTAACATCCGTGTCTTGTGTTCATTCACAAAGCACTTCCTGAAGGAAGCTTAAAGAATACGGTATTATACTCTGCTTTTATTCTGCAGTAAATATAATATTCCAATTTTGGGTTTTCCGTGCTGGTTTCCGTTCTATGACAATTTCCATAAGAAAGAAACCATTTTTCTCACGCTTCAGACAAGACAGAGACAGGTAAGTGTGCAACCTGACTTTATTAAAAATCCAAGAAGTCACAAAGTAAAAGGAAGAACCTAGTATTCACTTATCATCCCTCAATTCTCTGGCATTTAACAGCGAGGCTCTAAACATTTATTATTATTAGTTTATAAACACGTTTTCAACAGGAGAAAATGCACTTTATAATGCTAATAACGTTACTTTATAACATAAGTGACAAGGCAAGACTTTTCAAGGTTTTGGTTAGTTTCAAACGCGCGCGCATTACATTGACATATATGGAGTTGAATAGCTATAAATAAGAATGAACACAATAAATACCCACTGTAATATTGTGGCGTATTAATAATTTGGGGGATAACATTATTGTTCTACATTGTCATTACCAGACACATTGTTGTTTACGTCACTCTTGGCTGGTAGCTTTGCTAGTCACGAGTGGTGGGAATAGCGTCTGTATCAGGATTCCGTGAGGAACGGACCGCGTGTGTAAGCCCGGCTTTAGATCGGTGGACATCTCCTCTCATCTTCCATTTTTAATAATGTAGGAACCCCAAAATAAAGCTAGGGGAAATAAATCTAGGAATGTGTGAGTAGATTTGTGTTATGGATTTTATACAGTGAAAACCCCACGCCTTCCTCTTAATCCCCACACCACGTTTCGGTCCTCCGCAGCCAAGCGAGTACGCGTCCCCTCAAGGTACGTGCTGGGTACTAGAAATTAATTTAATTTTTCGAGTGAACTTTTAGGCCTCTGCCCAGCATGTAACAATATGTATTGGGCATTTTGTTTTATAACAATATAATAACAATAATACACGAGACTCATAGATTTGGATCCAATGCTTTGCGAATTATTAAAAAACATCTGATGTGCTACATTCACATGACTTTCTCTACTCTTGTACAAACTATTTTTACAAACGCTTATTCTCCATCTACTTCATGTTAATCGAGATAAATATTTGCAGACTCTATCTTATTGCTAATATATATTTACAAGGGCAATATAGAAATACAGTAGCCTTTAAGCATAGACATATCTCTTAATAGCTGGTTGCTAGGTGCAGCACCATTCTCTTTGCCACAGATTAATACTCTTTGCATATCCAAGACAAAAAAATAAATAACGAATTCCCATTTGAGAAAAGTATTGAAAAAATTATGGGAATAACAAGCAATATCTTGAAAATGAATCTCAACAAAAAAAAATGTATATGACATAAATTGTGTATTTTAACGCGATCTACATTTTTTGAGTAGTAAAATTTTGTCTATCTCTTATGGTTTATCAGTTATGCAAAAGTCGATCACAATGAAGAATAATTTTGGAGACATTCCCAGAAAATACATTTTATTTGTCATGAAAATATCTTAAACATATTATATTTTAATCAAAATCATTACTGCCGTTTTTGAGAAAATTAAAATTTTCGAAAAATGTTCCATGTAAAGGGTAATCTGGGGTGGGGGGATTTTCTTGAAAACCTTCGTGTCGCATCTCTGGAAGATACTGAACCTAAATACCAAGTTTGGTGTTTATCTGACTGTTCGTTTCTGAGTTATGCTGTTCACAGACACAGACACACACACACACACACACACACACACACAATACACGAACATGTTTCCAAAAATGCTTTTTTTTATTCAGGGGATCTCAAAACATGTATTTCCGGTGAAATCTTATTATCGAATTTTTGGGTGGAATACAATACTTCTACTTACTATACGTAGTAGAGAAAGTAATAAAGTAAAAGAGTGAAGCTTCCAGCCGTCTTACATTGGGACATTGGGGAAGTTGCACATCATAAAAGATGCTGAAAGTGACCATTGTCCGCCGCTAGACACATTTGGAAGTCGCATCGTGCTTTGCTTAACGCATCATCAATGTTTTTAATTTTCCTCCTAATGTCTTCAATTAGTGCAGGAGTAAGGGATCTATTGCATAACACTCTTTAAGGGGAGGCGTTATTGAAATGAAATTTCTAAAATTTTGGTTCAATTTTCCGAAATTTTGTAGCTCCGGAATGCAATGGAATGAATCATTTATTTTTTCAGATTTTTAGAATGATTATTTTTGTTGCAATAAAATAATTCATTATAGTAATTGGTGGTTTGTTAGTGAAGCTGCCAGTTTTAATAAATACATTTAATCACAAACTGAAATTGTTTTCTGCTAACTAAGAAGTCTTATTATGTATGTAGCATTGGAATTTTTCTTACATTTATAGTTCCAGAGAAAATATTATATTAAAAAAAATTAAGGCTAATATATAAAAATTTATATTGTCCTTCATTTACCAAGTATCAGAATTACTATGCTCTGTTCCTTAGAAATATCCTTGCTGGACATTGGTACCATGTTTCATAAGAATTGTGTAGCTCTGGGAAGAACAGCATGAACAGCTGTAAGGAAAGATGCATAAAAATGTAATTTTGGTGCAATTGGCTTTAAAGTTTCACATAACATACATTTTATAAACCACAGTATTTACTGACCTTGCTTCTGTAAATATGAATCACAAAAATATTTATGACCAGCATTCACAATTTTTGATTTGAACTGACATGTTTATTGTTAAATATAGTGATTATAATCTTTTATAATGAGATATCTATAAACTTTCAGAATGCAGTAATCTTTAAATTTATTGACAGTGTTAATGTTCACATATTTACTTATTAATATTTATTAAGTTCTCATTATAGGAATTTTATCCAATATAAGTTATATTTACACAATTAGGACATCAAATAATTAAGATTACTTACAAGGTGAGTATAGTAATATGTTTCTAAAATTTACAAAACAGGTGTCACACTGAGTGCTTCTATCCGCCCCGTTATTATCGAGGCATGCCGTACCACCGATCATTTAACCTGGGTCCACCCCATCCTGATCCACAGGCGAGATAGAACAAGCAGCGAATCTAGCCACTCTCCACCAACAGCATATATTCGCTCGGGAAACAGAGGCTGTCTTTACGGCAGAGAGCAGTTCCACTAGTACCAAATGACTTGCAGTTTTCAGCAAGTATATATGATATTAGGAAAAACAAATTCAGCGCTTGAGAGTTGCCAGTTATAATTAAATTAAAAATATGCTCCTTTAACAAAGTAAATAAATAATGTATGTTAGCCTATAATAATCTAGCTAACATTTAAGTGTGATTTGGAAGTTTGAACTAATAAAAAATATTAAAATGCCTCCTGAATCTTGAAGGAAGATACCCAAGGCTTTATTTAAGGATTAAATAAACATTCAGTAGCCACTTTAAAACCGAAACCACAATCCATAAATTTTAGTTCATAGGACCTCAAAAGACTTGTATATGATTCTAAGGTTAAATGAGTGAACGGATTGCAGCAGCTATTTGAAATGTGTTACAACATCACTTACAATTAAGATATTCGTGTGAAACTTTCACTAAATGAATCCTTGTGAAACCGAAAACTTTTTGGTGGGAAAAACAAAAACTCGAAAAAAGACCAAATTCAGTGACATTTCGCCTTAAGATAGCCTCACAAGAAGTAGTCAAGACTACTAATGTCGCGCGATCGCGTTGGCGACAGACAGGCAGAAATGATGTCAAAATAACTGGAAATTGTTATCAGTGCTTTATGACAGGTCCCCATCTTGCTGGAAACATCCTTGGGTTAATTCTATATCATCAAGTTGTTCAACAAACTCTGAATATCCTTATGTAAGAGTAGGTGTTAATATATATCGAAAAATGGTCCAGTAATTCTTTACCACATATGGCACACCATAATCTCCTATTGACAGGGTGCAACTGTGTTTCATGTATTCTATGTGGTTTATGACCGAGTGCAATTGTGTTTAGTGCATCTCAGGTGGTTTATGACTGGGTACAACTGTGTTTCATGTATCACATGTGACGTATAACCGAGTGCAATTGTGTTTAGTGTATCTCATGTGGTTTATATCTGAATGAAACTGTGTTTAGTTTATCTCATGTGGTTTATGACTGGGTACAACTGTGTTTCATGTATCACATGTGGTTTATGACCGAGTGCAATTGTGTTTAGTGTTTCTCGTGTGGTTTATGACTGGGTACAACTGTGTTTCATGTATCACATGTGGTTTATGACCGAGTGCAATTGTGTTTAGTGTTTCTCGTGTGGTTTATGACTGGGTACAACTGTGTTTAGTTTATCTCATGTGGTTTATGACTGGGTACAACTGTGTTTCATGTATCACATGTGACTTATAACCGAGTGCAATTGTGTTTAGTGTATCTCATGTGGTTTATATCTGAGTGAAACAGTGTTTAGTTTATCTCATGTGATTTATGACTGGGTACAACTGTGTTTCATGTATCACATGTGGTTTATGACCGAGTGCAATTGTGTTTAGTGTTTCCGGTGTGGTTCATGACTGGGTACAACTGTGTTTAGTTTATCTCATGTGTATGCCTGGGTACAACTGTGTTTCATGTATCACATGTGGTTTATGACCGAGTGCAATTGTGTTTAGTATTTCTCGTGTGGTTTATGATGATGATGATGATGATGATATGCGGCTTAAGGGCGCTAAACTGCTGAGGTCATCAGCGCCCTTACAAGGTATAAAATATAAAGTCAAAAAATAAAAGACAGGTAAAAAACCGCATAATTAAAAAACGGGACACAAACCCGCGATGTCAAAAAAGTTAAAAATAACAATAGAATAACAATAACAATAACAATAACAATAAAACAATAACAATAATAACAATAACAACAATAGTAACAATAACAATAAATATGTCTCAAAAACCAACACACTACAAGCATAGCCAATAAAAGATTAAAACGTGTCAAGGACTGTAGAATGCGAGGGACATGAGCGCCATATGTCACTGGGGAGTAAGTCCCTATTAAAACATACAGAATAAAATAACAAAGCTAAAAGACGCTCAGCGCATCAAATGCGACGATTAAAACCAATGTCACTTATAAAACGTAAAAGACATTCTACAGCATGCGCGTCGTCTGCCAAAACGTTGGCTATGCCAACAGGCAGACCCAGGCGAACGCGCAGTGGAGCTAAAACTTGACACTCAGTTAAAATGTGACGCACCGTTAAGGGCACGTCACACTGCTGACACAGCGGAGCGGGATCACCACTGAGCAGGTAACTATGACTAAAACGACAATGTCCAATTCGTAAACGGGCTAAAAGTACCTCTTCCCGACGTGAAGAACGAGAAGAGGTACCCCAGATTAACGGGAGCGGCGTAACCTCCCGCAACTTGTTCCCCCGGAGGGCCGTCCACTCATCGCGCCAGCGCGAGAGGATGCGGCGACGTAAAATAACACACGAATCTGACGAGGGAACAACAGAGGTAAAAAATCTGGGTAATAAAATCGCCGATTTCGCAGCGGCGTCGGCAGACTCATTACCTGAGATGCCCACATGACCTGGAATCCACATGAAGGACACGCTGATGCCAGTGACACCAAGCGAGTGGAGCAGGTCATGTATGCGCTGTACAAGCGGGTGGTAATGGTACAGCGCAGTAATAGTCTGAAGGGCACTCAGAGAGTCCGTACAAATAAAACAGTGCTGTAAGGCATGCCGCTGAATGTATAAAATAGATTGATAAATGCTAAAAAGTTCGGCGGTAAAAATTGAACATTGTCCAGGTAAACGAAACTTAAAACTACAGTGACCAGAAACAAAGGCACATCCAACTCCAGCTTCAGTCTTAGATCCATCGGTAAAGATAAAATGGAAGTCTCCGAATTGAGCCCGTACTTCTAAAAAAGCCGATCTAAAGACTGAAGCAGGGGTCTCAGTCTTCGGCATCGACGTTAGCCCAAGGTGACAGTGGGCCTCAGCGCGAGACCATGGAGGAAAACGCGTTTCCCCCCGTGGAAGGGCCGGCGCTGGCGAAACGTCTAAATGCCGAAGGAGCTGTCGAAAGCGAACCCCTGGTGGGAGCAAAGCAGAGGAGCTAATAAAATAGTGACGATCAAGTGACTCCTCGAAAAATAACTCGAAGGACGGGTGGTCAGGCAAGCTTGAGAGTCGACAAGCATAGCTGCACAAGAGCATCTCACGCCTGAAGGACAGCGGAGGCTCTGCAGCTTCAGCATACAGGCTAAAAACAGGGCTAGTTGGAAAGGCCCCTGTAGCGACTCTTATGCCACGATGGTGAATGGCATTCAATCGACGTAACACAGATGGACGTGCCGACGAATAAACAATACACCCGTAATCAAGCTTGGATCGGACCAAAGAGCGATAAAGGCGAAGAAGGACGGTCCGATCAGCTCCCCAGGATGTGCCACTTAAAACACGTAAAATATTAAGAGAACGGTCACACTTTGCTTTTAAAAAGGAAACGTGCGAGGTCCAACACAACTTCCTGTCAAAAATCAACCCCAAAAATTTCGCCTCGTCTGCAAACGGAAGTATCCCTGGCCCAAGATGGAGAGAGGGCGGAGGGAAATACTTCCGGCGCCAAAAGTTGATGCAGACGGATTTCTCGGCGGATAAATTAAAGCCGTTGGCGTTACTCCAGGCGTAGAGACGGTCGATACAGCTCTGGAGACGGCGCTCGAGTAGACAGGTCCGCCGTGAACTACAATAAATAGCGAAATCGTCAACAAAAAGGGACGATGAAATGCCAGGTGGAACACAATGAACAATGGGGTTGATAGCAATCGCAAAAAGTGTGACACTGAGTACAGAGCCCTGCGGTACCCCGTTCTCTTGAATAAAACGACGAGATAAAACCGAGCCCACACGTACACGAAAGACGCGGTCCGTCATAAACTCCCGAAGAAATATGGGAAGACGACCGCGGATATTCCAATCGTGAAGTGTACGTAAAATGCCGCCCCTCCAACAAGTGTCATAAGCTTTCTCCAGGTCAAAAAATACAGCCACGGTTTGACACTTTCTCAGAAATCCATTCATAATATGCGTCGACAAGGACACCAGATGGTCGACGGTAGAGCGATAGCGACGAAACCCGCACTGAGCGTTCGCTAGAAGTTTCTGAGACTCAAGCCACCATGTCAACCGCCCGTTGATCATGCGCTCCATCACCTTGCAAATGCAACTGGTGAGGGAGATAGGGCGGTAGCTGGAAGGTAGTTGGCGATCCTTCCCAGGCTTAAGTATAGGGACAATGGTGGCTTCGCGCCAAACGGAAGGAAAAATGCCGTCTTGCCAAATACGGTTATAGACCTGTAAGAGAAATAGTTTACTGTCGGCTGAAAGGTTTTTTAACATCAGGACATGAATGCCGTCCGGCCCGGGAGCGGAGTGCTGAGAGCAATGAAGAGCGTGCTCCAGCTCCCTCATTGTGAATAGTTCGTTATAGCATTCATCATTAGCAGACCGAAAAGTATATGATGCGGAATCCTGCCGGTCTTTAATAGAGCGAAAGCCGGCGGAATAATGGTCTGGACTGGAAACCGCCTCAAAGGCAGAACCCAGAGTGTTAGCGAGGGCAGCCGGATCCACTATGGTGGCATTAGAAACCTGAAGGCCAGAAACAGTACAATGTGACACTTTACCTGAGAAGCGACGAAGTTTATCCCAAACAACGGATGAAGGCGTAAAACGATTAAAAGACTCGACAAAACGAGCCCAAGATGCCTTCTTGCTATCCTGAATAATGCGACGAGCCCTGGCGCGCGATTGTTTAAAAGTCACCAAATTATCAAGTGTAGGGTGGCGCCGAAACACCCTAAGTGCAGTCCTACGGGCACGAACGGCGTCCCGACAATCCTCGTTCCACCACGGAACAGGTGGCCGCCGAGGTTGGGAGGATGAACGGGGTATTGCACGTTCGGCGGCTGAGAAAATAATAGACGTAAGGTGCTGCACTAGTTGATTAATGTCGGAGAAGGGCTGGTCGTCAAAATGCACGAGGCTGGAATACAAGCTCCAGTCGGCTTTTGCGAATGTCCAGGTAGGTACTCTGGAATGCTGTACGTGGTGCGACAGAAGAGAAACGATGCAGGGGAAATGGTCGCTGGAGTAGGTGTCAGCGACGACGTTCCACTGAAGACGACGTGCAAGCTGGATTGAGCAAATCGCAAGGTCCAGGTGAGAGAATGTACCAGAAGAATCAGAAATAAAAGTAGGTGCACCTGTATTGAGGATGGAAAGATTGAACTGATAAAAATGTCGGAAAGAAGAGTTCCCCTCGCACAAGCCCTTGGCGAACCCCATAGTGGGTGATGGGCATTAAAATCTCCCAACAGAAGAAATGGTGTTGGGAGAGCGGACAGGAGAGCTCGAATGTCCGCGGGAGCGAGGGGAGACGATGGAGGTGAATATACAGAGCAAACAGAAAACAAAAAGCCGGGTAAGTGAAGGCGAACGGCAACAGCTTGCAAGTCGGATGTAAGTGTGACAGGTGTAAAATGAACGTCGTTACGCACTAAGAACATGACACCTCCATGAGCAGGAGTACCCTCCTCCGGTTCAAGGTCGTAGAGAACCGGAGTATATCCTCGAGATCAAAAGGATCGTGAGGGCGAAGCTTAGTCTCCTGCAAACATACGGCAATAGGCGAATGGGAACGCAATAAAAGTTGCAGTTCCGCCCTATGCGATCGTACACCACGTACATTCCAGGTCAGGATAGCCATTAAGAATAAGGGGATAAACTGTCTATTTAGAAGGGCGGCTTAAAATTACCTTTTGTTTAACCTTTGGGCTCGGGCTTTTTGTATGGAGTTGGTCAGACTCCATAGCTTCCTCGGAGGGAGCGCCCACGCGCTCAGTGCCAGAAACCGATTCAAGCGCCGTGAATCGGTTCTGGGTGGCGATGGGTGAAGGGTGCCGCTGAGCGCGGCTTGTCCCAGGACCATCCTGGGACAGCGACCTCCGAGGAGGAGAAGGTGAACTTTTGTTACCGCGCGCACGCGGAGGGGCTTTCAAAAAATCTTCCCTACGAAGTTTCTGCTTGGGCTTCTTTTCAACGGCTTGCGACTTCATTGACTTGGGACCAGGTTTATACGGCTTGGTAACTGTAGCCTTAATAGACGGCCGGATGGTAGTGGCGGTTAATCCAGTCAAGGTCCAGGTCTGAGTTTCGGCATCTACTCGTGGTACTGGCGAGGCAACAACAGAACTAAATGTGCCAGATCGCAGGAGTGAAGGTTGGCGCGCATGGTAACGCCTCCGGGCTTCAGCGAAGGAGAGTTTTTCCTTTACCCGGATCTCCTGGATCGCCTTCTCGTCCAAGTACCGCGGACAGTCGGCAAACGAAGCAGAATGAGACCCTTTACAATTAGCGCAGACGGGGGCTGTTGAACAGGTAACTTCATGTGAGGGCTGGCTACAGGTTGCACAGATGTTAACGGCACTCTTACATGAGACTTGCGTATGCCCAAAACGTTGGCATTTAAAACAACGCAGAGGTCTAGGAATATAAGGCCTCACAGAAATACGTTCGTACCCTGCGGAAATGCTCGTGGGCAGATCGACGCCATCAAATGTAATAAACAGGGTACGAGTGGGTACCAACACGCCGTCGCGTTTGGCCTGCACTCGATGAACCGCTGTCACCCTCTGGTCTGCAAGATATTCCACCAGGTCTTCGTCAGAGATACCATCGAGGCTATGCGTGGTGACAACGCCTCTACAAGAATTCAAGGTGCGGTGCTTCTCAACACGGATAGGATAACCGTGGAGAAGCGTGGCGCTCAACAAGGACTTACTTTGTGCCTCGGATTTGCTTTGAACTAGCAACGAACCATTACGAAGCCGAGTGCAGGAAAGAACCGGACCAGCAATTGAGTCAATGCCCTTCTGGATAATAAAAGGGTTCACCTTCTCGAATGATTGTCCCTCCTCTGTACGGGTAATCACTAAGTAACAACCAGCTGTTGGCGGTGCTACTTCTGTTACTAAAACTTTGCGGCGCTTGTTGTTAACAATGGAGAAAGGGTGCTCCATAGCGAAAAAAATCCTCCACCATTGCAACCGTCTCCGACCTCGGGCTCTGACTTCCCGGGCGTTACCCCGGCTTGGGTGAGTGGCCTATCTATACCTAGCTCACCCCAGGGTCACACCTCCCAGAACATAGACAGAGGGACCCAATCGCCGTCGGAAGCCAGCAGCTCATGCAATGGCCCCCCGCGGGACTGCAGTTGAACAGCGGATACGAACAACAACCCTACATGACGACCCCGGGTGGTGGGGATGACGCCATTACCCACTCACCCAGCTGCGCACGCGGTGCGCGGGTATCCGTCAGGCTGTGCCACGGAGGATTTAAATAAAAGGATAAAAGAAACTAAAACTGTGTGGGCGTTTCGCACGCAAGGTAGGCCGGCGGGGAAGAAAAAGAGAGATATGCGAATGTCGTGGTGCGAAATGGCCGGAAAGTGATAAGGGAAGAAAGAAACGATGGTGAGGTGCGGTATGGATGGAATGCAAAGAACGCACGAGAGCCTACCTTGGGTCCACCGGTCACGAGAAGAACCCACCTCGACCGGATGGGGGTGAGAGGATGAATGTGGCGATGATTGGCTCGGGAACCCCCGGGTGCGCCAAAAACCCGTACTCACATAAGGTGAGCCCCTGAGGGGGTGTGGTTTATGACTGGGTACAACTGTGTTTATTTTATCTCATGTGGTTTATGACTGGGTACAACTGTGTTTCATGTATCACATGTGGTTTATGACCGAGTGCAATTGTGTTTAGTAGTAGTAGTGGTGGTATTTATTAAGTATTTAGTATTACATTAATTGCATAACACAGTCGCATGGGTCATAAGACCGTACATGCTCTCTAGATAAATACCTGGTCTGTATACGTGACTTGCAGTATCAACCAGAAAACAACTATTTTTTTTTTACAATCACCGCACTATATACATACATACATATAAAATTGAAAAAAAAAACACAGAGTCACACACTCAAACACACACACACACACACACACACACACACACACACACACACACACACACACACACAGAGTCGCGCACAAGTACTCAGGCACCACATATGTTTAAAGAAAAATTACATAAACACCTTATCTCTTAGTACACGTACTTCCATTAAGTATGTGCCCAAGCTTGGCCAGTTTTGGCTGTTTAGAATCATGTCCCAGCATGCTGTCCTCCGTCTGTTGGAAGCCAAAAACACTTCCGGTAATAGTTTTTTCCTAATACCCTCCGTCTGCACGCATGCTGCCAAAATATGCGTCCAGTCTTCTTGTTCCCCGCATAATGGGCAAATCCTCCTGCCATCGTCATCAACAATCTTGCGAGCTTTCCACCCTCCCAACCTAAGCCATGCTATTCCAGTCCTCTGTTTTATACTCAATTCCAAAATATATGTTTCCTTACCCCACCTAGTTTTTATTTCATTTTGTAATTGTGTTTAGTGCATCTCAGGTGGTTTATGACTGGGTACAACTGTGTTTCATGTATCACATGTGACTTATAACCGAGTGCAATTGTGTTTAGTGTATCTAAGGTGGTTTATATCTGAGTGAAACGTGTTTAGTTTATCTCATGTGGTTTATGACTGGGTACAACTGTGTTTCATGTATCACATGTGACTTATAACCGAGTGCAATTGTGTTTAGTGTATCTAAGGTGGTTTATATCTGAGTGAAACGTGTTTAGTTTATCTCATGTGGTTTATGACTGGGTACAACTGTGTTTCATGTATCACATGTGACTTATAACCGAGTGCAATTGTGTTTAGTGTATCTAAGGTGGTTTATATCTGAGTGAAACGTGTTTAGTTTATCTCATGTGGTTTATGACTGGGTACAACTGTGTTTCATGTATCACATGTGACTTATAACCGAGTGCAATTGTGTTTAGTGTATCTAAGGTGGTTTATATCTGAGTGAAACGTGTTTAGTTTATCTCAGGTGGTTTATGACTGGGTACAACTGTGTTTCATGTATCACATGTGACTTATAACCGAGTGCAATTGTGTTTAGTGTATCTAAGGTGGTTTATATCTGAGTGAAACGTGTTTAGTTTATCTCATGTGGTTTATGACTGGGTACAACTGTGTTTCATGTATCACATGTGGTTTATGACCGAGTGCAATTGTGTTTAGTGTTTCTCGTGTGGTTTATGACTGGGTACAACTGTGTTTATTTTATCTCATGTGGTTTATGACTGGGCACAACTGTGTTGCATGTATCACGTGTGACTTATAACCGAGTGCAATTGTGTTTAGTGTATCTCATGTGGTTTATATCTGAGTGAAACTGTGTTTAGTTTATCTCATGTGGTTTATGACCGAGTGCAATTGTGTTTAGTGTATCTCGTGTGGTTTATGACTGGGTACAACTGTGTTTTATGTATCACAAGTGGTTTATGATCGAATGCAATTGTTTTAGTGTATCTCGTGTGGTTTATGACTGAGTGAAATTGTGTTTCACGTATCTATGTGCTTTAGGATTGGGGTAAATGTGTTTCATGTATCTCGTGTAGTTTATGACTATGTGCAACTATGTTTGGTGTATCTCGTGTGGTTTATGACTGGTGCAACTATGCTTCATGTATCTCGTGTGGTTTATGACTGAGTGCAACTTTGTTTCATGTATCTCGTGTAGTTTATGACTATGTGCAACTATGTTTGGTGTATCTCGTGTGGTTTATGACTGGTGCAACTATGCTTCATGCATCTCATATGGTTTATGACTGAGTGCAACTTTGTTTCATGTATCTCGTGTGGTTTATGACTGAGGTCAACTGTGTTTCATGTATCTTATGCGGCTTATGACGCGGTGCAACTGTGTTTCATGTACATCCGTAGTTTACAACAGATCAATATCTCGAATTTTGGTAGTTGACGAACCCCAACAAACCACATCATGCCTTAGTTACGAATCACGTGATTTTCAGGATTTTTTAGTTTTCCTGGAACAGTCGACGCAAAGCCTTCTTAAGTGAACGTTCCAAACTTCCATTTATAATCTACACAATTCTCCGACATCGGTAGGCGATGTTTGACACGTTCATCTAGAAGAGATCCTGTCCTTTGCAGTTTCCGAATTACATAAATCGTGTATTGTCGCCTTCCGAGCTTTGTCCTGAAGTTTGGGTTGCAGACAAGATACCGTGACCCAATAAGTAGGAATAATAAACAAACGTTGTTCGGAAGTGTATGACATACTTACTCTATTCCATCTTTTTGATTGGAACTGCAATACTATTGATAATTTGTAAATTAAACGCACATCGTTTTAAAGTCGTTTGCAATACACCAGACTTACAGTTTCTTCTATGTAATTGGTTTTCTGGGTTAAGATTTATAAGAATCCTCTTGAATTAACAAAGTAGATATTTTATTATCGCTATTAATGCAATTCATATTACCAGAATTGCACTGCTCAGCATGCAGCAAACTTTACCGACCTCTTACGTCAAAACGGGGAAAGTATGAACTCCTGATCAAAACATTGCATAACCAGAGAAAATTAACCATATGTAAAATCAGGCAGTATTTTATACATAAACGTGATTACTGCCATGATTTCTAAATTGAATCTAACTTGCTTCCACGCGTTTAACGTAGGCAGCCCACATGAACTAGGCGTTTTGCATGCTGCCTATACGCAGGCATTCAGAGGTGATGAATGATTTTTACTTTCCCAATCGCGTAGTGCAAGTTTCCAGTCCAAATAACCGCAATGCAGTGTATGAAATCAATTATTAAACATTAATAACACTTTGAAACTCATGCTTTTTTACTTCTAGTGTGTGCATTGCGATATACGGGTGAGTGCGTATGCGTATGAGAGTGCCTGTACACGTGTGTGTATGCATTTTCTGTTTGGAGAGTTTAATATTCCTTCTAATATTTCACATTTTTTAAAATGATGAATGAAGTGGTGATGATTAATGAGTTCTCATAAGTGCCACTGGCCCAAAAACTTTAAAGAAATACAAACTTTAGTGTTTTCGTCGTATTGTACACTCCCGGAGAAAAACTTATACAGACAATATCCCAGCCAATATTAAAAAGAAATCTGATGTGGTTCATTCACATGACTTACTCTACTCTCTATATTTTATTAGTGGGTATACAAATTATTCTCACTCAAGCTTATTTTTCTATCTACTACATTTCAATCCAAATAAACTTTCGTTATAGACAAAGAGAACATGGATAGTCAAATGTTTAAGAACTGGACGCTATATACTGACCTTAATATCTCATACTGTTCCCATGTAATCGCGAGAAACAGCTGAATGTTGAAAGGACTTCAAGACAATGATCAAGAAATGAACAATCGAATAATCGGACGACATCGAACCTTTAATAACGGATACCTCAGAAACTGCCTATACCACAAAAATGTTTGAAATAGATCGTGCATTTTAAAGATGTCAACATTTTTGTGCAGTACGTTTTCGTCTGTCGCTTAACGTTTACCAGTTATGCAAGATGATATAAAATTTCTTCCAAATGAAGTGGACCTCACAAGCCACTCTCAGAAAAATCAAGATATATATTTTATTTTTCACGTAAACATCTTTAATATGTAGTATTTTAATCAAAATCGTTAGAGCCATTTTTAAAAATTAAAATGTTCTAAAAGTATCCAGAGTAATCTATGGTGGGGATTTTCTTGAAAATCTTTGAGTCGCATCATTGAAAGGTACTGAACTTAAATACCAAGTTTGGTGCTGATCCGAATTTTCGTTTTTGAGTTATACTGTTCACAGACACATAGATAGACACACATATCTTTTTCTAAAAATACTTTTTTATTATTCAGGGGACCTCAAATCATGTATTTCTGGTGAAATCTTGATATTGAGTTTTTGGGTGGAATACAATATTTCTCCTACTTACTATAGTAGTAGATAAAGTAAAAGGATCCTCCGGTTTGGTATGCAGACTCAGTAGTTACACCTGAGGTAGAGCCGTGTCGGTGTATTTTAGAGAGAGAAAGTGAGCTATAGTGAGAGTAAGAGAGCGGTAGAGAGGGAGTTAGAGTAACAACTATACTAATAAAGTATGTTATGTTTTACATTCACATGACTTGCTCTAACCTCTATCGCATATTAGTGAGTAAATGAACTATTCTTATGAAAGCTTATTTTTTTACCTGCTTCATTTTAATCTAGAGAAACCTTTCCTGAAACTGCAGTACACATTTTGTTATAGATACAAAGGGAACAGTGATTGTTAAATGTTTAAAACTGAGCGCCATACGCTGGCCTTAAAATTCCATAGTGTTTCCATGCTATCGTGAGAAACTACTGAATATCGACAGGGCTTTAAACGAGTGACGAAGTATGGAATAATTCACACCAGTAATAACCGATATCCCTAAAATAGCTTATGTCACATAAAGTTATTTTAAATAAATTCTGTATTTTAAAGAGAATATATTTTTATGCAGTACGTTTTCGTCTATCGCTTATCTATACCAGATGTACAACATTATAAAAAAAACCTTCCAAATGAAGGCTATTCCCAGAAAATTAAAGATATACATTTTGTCATGGAAATATCTTTGATATATGGTGTTTAAAGTAAAATTGTAAGAGCCATATTTTAGAAAATGAAAACTTTCGATAAATGTTCAATGTAAAGGGTGGTTCAAGGGGGGGTGTACTTAAAAAATTTCGTGTCGTAACCTTGGAAGATACCAAATTTAAATACCAAAGTTTGGTATTTATCCAATTTTTCGTTTTTGAGTTATGCTGTTTATACACACACTTAAAATGCCTTTTTATTCATGGGATCTCAAAACAAGTATTTCTCGTGAAATCCTCATATCTTAATTTTTAGTGGAATGCAATACCATCTCTGCCTACTATGTGCATGGTAAAGGAAGTAAAAATCAAGGATACAAGCTATTATATCAAACAAACCGTGAGCTCGAAGACATTTCTTTTCCAATCTATATCAAAACTTTAATACAAACTAAAAACAGCACGAAAAATGAGCAGCAGCTATTTTCAACACTATATACATATCTGCATACATACACAAGAGAAAATATAAATTAAGAATATTTGAGATTACAGTAGCATAATTCTTTAGAATAATATAAAAATCTGACAGTCAATCAGAAAAATCTACAGTTAAATAAATGTCTCTACTCATTACGTAATCACAGGCATTCCTTATATTTTACAGCATTCATTTAAAGTTTTGTTATATATATGCCATACATTTTGTCAATTATCCAAATTAAGCGACAAGTACTTAGTTATATACAGTGATCGTAAACTATGTACAAATGTTCATCAGAAGCACGAAGGAATAAATTCAGAAGTCAAAGTAACGACCTCTAAGACGAAAATAAGAAGAATCGGAATATCAATAAATCATATTCTCTTAGCTGCTGCCCTTACATTTGAAACATTTCAAAAGCGTTAAGGCTACAAAAAATTATTTCAAGCAAATTGTGTACTCTAATTAGTTTTGCTTTTCCTTCATGTAAGTTTTGTCTATTATGCTTTCCTAGCAGGTCTATGCAAAATTCATAGAAAATTATAAATACGCATTTTATTAATCATGCAAATATCATAGGAACAGAGTATTTCAATAAAATCGAATAATTTTTTGAGAAAATGAAAAAATTATAAAAAAAAAATGTACGATATAAAGGGTAGTTTGGGATGAGGCGGTCTCGAAAACATTCGACAAACATGCTTAGACAATGTTTAATTTAAATATGAATTTTGTATTTTTCCGAACTTTTCGTTTTAGAGTTATGTTGTTCACAGAAATTGGCACACGCGCGAATCGTTTCAAAATTTTCTCAAAATACGTCCTTATTTCCAGTGAAATTTTTACGTCGAATTTTTGGATGGAATACAACATTTCCTCTACCTACTATAGGTAGATGGTGGAAAAAGTAAAGCATGTATTATAAAATGACACCTTATTATTTTAAGTCGCACCTAAGCATTTTTCAGAAGACGTCCATAAGAGTGAGTTGAGCGGATAATGTTTTTTCCGGAATTTTCCATTTCCGGAGAAGACGAATGCTTGGTAACTAAGCTCTAAACACCCTGGTTCGTTTGAGTACCGTTTCACCCATTTCATGACCTACCAGGCCATAGGACGTTAAACTTCAAGCAAAAGATACATTCACAAAATAAATGTTCATTACGCGTGCCTAACCTAATGCTCAAAGCTCCACTCTGAGACAGAATTTAGATATCGCACCCGTATCAATTTTATATAACGTTTTGTTTAACGATTAAGTGGGTATACGAATGATATATGATATAATTTGGATACCGTGTAAATAATCACTTTTAGTAACACAATATTTGTACAATATGTTATATTCCTGGTTCACTAATTTTAGCTGTCTAAACTCTGCAGTTTTGTTCAAAATATCCTGTTCCCAAGTGCAGAGAAAGTTTGGAACCTTTTGTATTAGAACGGAGGGTAAGGTTTTATGATGTTATTTGTCTCCGTTGAGGCAGTATTTTTAACACTTAACTGATTTCAGTCTAATTATATAATAAATAAATTCAATAACAGCCCGCCTTAAAGCAAAATGTGTATGTAACAATATATAAAAAGTGTATATTACAATCATTGTATATGTTTATATTATTGTATCCATGTGTAATAATGTTATGTGAATGCATTACGTAATTTAATAATGTAGGAGCTGTGAGAAATATAGGTTTAAAGTTGCTAACAATGAGGTAACCTTGAGGCAATAATCAGTAAGGAAATTTAAATGCTACTAGTCATTATTAGAGTAACAATAATGTAATTTTAGACAGTTTAAAAACAGGCAATCAACAACCAGAAAAAGCTTTAGTTAAATGAAGGTATTCTATTGGACTAGGATTAGCCAATCAAAGACTTGAAATACAGAAATCTACAAATTTAGGCGGTGGAAAACAGTTCAGCTGCTTCTAGACAGTGCTCATAACCAGACGCGAGATGTGTCCTCGAGAAATTAATTACATATTCGTGTGAGACGAAAATAGTATACCTACGTGTTAAAAAGTGCAAGTATTAAATAAAAGAATCTCACAGTTCTCTATATCAGTGAAGTGCTATTTAATTAGTGTCAAGGATTAATAAAAAGGAGTGAATTAAAACTTAAAATCTGTGTAAGCCTACATTCTTTAGTCGTACCACAAACCTACCAAGAGAAACATGTCTCAATAATACTGATGCAGCCGAGGCAAACATAAATATAATATCTAAAGAAACAGTTACATTGCAAAGTTAATATTTTTTAAACTTGGGGCAAAGGCCACCTGAAAGTACATTTGGGGAAAAGGCCACCTGAAAGTACATTTGGGGCAAAGGCTACCGGAAACTGTATACCATACGTGCGGTTGCAACTACTACAAGTTCGGCTCTCCAACATTTGAAATATAATACAGCATCTACAAACTGAACTTTCAATACGTAGCAGCAACTACCTACTTCAAATTGACGTCCATATGTGGTGCAAACAACGTAAAGAAACTATCTTCTTCACCGTTCAAGAATTATGAAGTGAGTGAAATTTGACCTAGTAAGAAAAATCACCGAGAGAAGCCCGGGAAAAAGTCTCATGTTGTATGCAACTAACCAATCAGATTATATATAAATGACGTAATGTTTAACCCACGCTGAGAGCTCCGCGAAAATTCTTCCAATGATAAATCAGTATCCTAAAGCTCTAAGTTGGGGAGCATAGTCTATAAATAGTCAATGTTCATCCCAAAATTTTAGGAGTCAACATGTAGTTACTGACGAGAAATAAAAAGTTGGCGCGCAAATACTGTCCGCGTTCAAGTGGTAAATTCCGCGGTAATTATTTCAATTGAATTAAGGCGCCGACGTCCATTCCGGTTAACTTTAAACAAATACAGTGAATGTGTTTATTAAGGGCTGATTGGATACATATGTTGTTGCGCTTAGTTAGTAAACTGTGTCGAAGTGTAAGTGTGACCGACCGTATTACGTGACAAAGCATCGTGTGATTCACGAGTTAAGTACAAAGTTCTGAGTGAGCAGGAACATTAGTTAGTGTTATTGAAGTACCGAGGTGATAATAAATTTGGAGATGATTTCGAACATGTGACGTGAGAGACGCGAGAAATTTTCTAAGTCCGAAGGTTCGTCAATGACCATGTGCAAACAGACTGAAACGACCGATGACTAGCAGTTTTATAGCTTCTCGCATAGCAGCCAACATGTGCTTCATTTGCAATAACCGTAGGCAACCTCCGAAAAATATTTCCATAAATCTGCACAACAATTGTGTACTATCATCTGGAAGCGATAAGTCTTGATCATGCTTTCTCTTGGGTTTTATTGCTTTACAACACGGTCATGCAGTAGAGTAGAATTTATTGTAGTGCTAGAAGCAACATTTGAATGTTCTTGGAGATATTCTTGCAAACAATAAAACTTTTATAAATGACTCATCCGATTAATAAGACATTTCTCTTTTTAACAATATTTATATCAGGATTCGGTGCAAATTTTGAATATGAACCAAAAATTAAAAATAAAGTTGGAATTAAGCTTCCTTAAAAATGAAATTAAATTTATTCTACAAAAAGTACAAATCAAATAATAGTGCCTTATATAAAGTATGAGTTAATAAATGATAAAATGCCTGTCGGTTTACCTCAATGATACGGAGAACACCTAGATGTTCACATTTGCCAGTATTTGTGACATGCTGACACCAAGAACCGTTCGGCAGACCCTGTGAACTAATGGAAGACATTAGGCAGGTCTAACCTGTGGTGTAGCGATTAGGTTTAGGCTGAGCGTAGTTAATTTAAAGAGTTAGTGTTTAGGTAGTAGGCGTAGTTTAGGGACAATGTATATAATTATATAGTTAGTGTAATTTAGTGACAAAATAGAGTGTTGGCTGCATTGGTTTGAGTGATGCAAGATGGAGAATTTGGCTTCCCCGCATTCTTCAATATGGCTACACGCGCAGTAAGTAAACATGTAAATAATCATACGACTTAAGTTATGTTATAAAATATTTTTCAACAAGAAATCACCCAAATAAATAATTCTAAACACATATTACACCAAAGAATGTGAAGCAGTACTTCGAAAAAGTATGCCAGAAAAAATCTCGCGTCACATGTTAGAAAGTTGAGCCATAAATTTCAGTAAATTAAACTTTGTGATGCCTAGCAAATTCTCCTCAGAGTTTCTTAATTCCACTACCGAGATCGAGGAGCTTTTCCTTATTCCTGATAGGCAGATTACATGCATTCATCTCCGATGAGAACCACCTAGCTAGGGCAACAACGAAGATCAAATGATTATATTGTTTTAACACCACTCTATGAAGATTGCTGCTAAAGATGAAGCCATGTCGGAGGACTACAGACCAGGTACCTGTGAATTCATCATTTCATCATTACCTCTCCCGTGCCTGACGCTGCACTACAATTGGTTATGACCTAGTCTTCTAAACAAGAAGTACGAGTAACCGACGCAAATCCTTCCAGAAAACCAAACAGCACGGCAATCAGAATTCAATACTTTTGGGGGGAGGGGAGCTTCTTTAACATGGTTTAACTGTTAACCCATATCCTGACGGTATCTAGTACAAATGACACTCGGTATGTGATGATCTCAGATAATCGCTTCCCTGGCCACTTTTATTTGCAATCGATTTAATCGCACAAAGGACATTCGCATGTGTTGATATGGATGCCTTTGGAACACGTAATAAGTTCATGTCGGTCATAATATAGCCTTAGTTGCACAGTCGCCTACCTGTGCCATCTATTTTATTTCTGTCTCTTTTGATCTGTAGTTGCAACTTTGGTTTGTGGTACTCAAATATTCGACCTAACATTTAAATAGCGACTGAGGGGAGACCACAAAAATATATCTCCGAGATTGGCAGGTATAGAGATTTTAAAACATGACTTACTGAATGCGAGCTTCATACACTACTGCTTGTACCTTATCGTTCCCTTATTCAGATGCTCAATTCGTGTAATTAACGCCGACCTAGATCTTCAATGTAAGGTTATATAAGAATAGCTCGTATTCCTAATTTTCTGATTAAAAGGGTATTTTTGGTTAAAGCAGTGTTAAGATATGCTTCGTTTTCAAATATCAAAGACAGAGCTCTTCAATCACATCATGGTTACATCTAGATGCTGTCGTAACATTAGTTAACTACACCTTATGTGGCAAAAGGAGCCACTACTGGGGGGCAATCCAAGACAGCGATGCACCCCTCATCAGCGACATGCATCAGCAGGAAAGTAAAGATTCTGCGGCTGAAACGTTTCCGTTGTGGGTGATGTTGGAGGTTCACTCATAAACAGATACGACGAGACTTTGTGCAGTGCAGTGCTTGTTTTACAGTGGCAGCAATGTATAATGTGCGTGTGCGGGGTTCACTCAAACCTGTTCGACAACATTTTCATAATTATCGTCCGTGGCACTCAAGACTCCATTATGTTTTCTAGCTTTCACACACATGTTAGCAGGCAATCAAATATTTAACTTCTTTTTGAGAGACATTTCTGCTCCATATTATTATTGTAAACCTTAAGATAATGTTTTTTTAATAATTTCCTTGTGAAGTATGTAGTTTATTTTCTTTTCTGTAATTTTTTTAAATCCTTCTTGCTTCGACGAGGACGTCGATTTGGGTAGCCAGGGGGAGATGTGGCATTTGGTTGTGGCAACTCTGTAAGAATATATGCGATTATGGCAACATTTGTTTGGTGATTCTTTAGGTTGGTAGTACGGACCGGTAATGATGTAATGGGAGTGGGGTAAACCGGCTGTATCTTGAGTTAGCGTCTAGGGTGCTCTCTCTCTCTCTTGTAATGTAACCAGCGAGCATGTAGACGTGTAGGAGTAGACGCTCGTCAAGCAGAAGGTAAAATGTATCAGTTTTAATTCATAACATATTCTTTCCATCTAAATGTCTACCATGTAGTTATTTGATGTAGATTGTGCCTTCCTTCCCCACAATAATTTAGGAATATTTTAGTAATTTTCAGGTGTTTTAGGAACTTTGTTTAGCTCGCCCCGTCGGACCTCGTGTTGGTTTGATATGATTTAAACTCCGGTACCGTGCTCTACCCCCCGTGATATGTGAAAATATAAGAGCAACTTGATGCACAAAACACGTGAACTGTAAAAGATTTGCTTCACATCTAGAATTTCTGCTGCTTTACGAAACCAAGCAAAGACTAGGCAACAAAACGCAACACACGTGCTTACATAAAAGCTGCAAGAAAAATGCACCAAAAACATGGTCACTCGTAGAAAACTAAAATCAGTGCAACATACAATGAAAGCTCCAAGAAATATTACTAGTTAGCACTGAAAATAGCAATTTTATAAACACCAGATAACACGTGGCAACCACATTATTAAAGTTCAAAATACCACTAACATTCCCACAATTCAGAAAAAATACTTTAAAAGACAAGAAATTTAGAAAAAACAGTGCAGAAAGTTTCTCATACAAAACTATGGTAAGGGGAAGAATGAAGCCAAAAATTAACGACGCTTCGCCAACAGGAAGACAATGTAAAATATTTCAAAGTGAGCTCAAAATAAAAATACAAAGACGGGACTTTTAAAGAAATACTTTTAGATGAATTTAGAACACAAAACCACAATTTTAAAAAAGAAACCCTTACCATGAAGCCGAAACTAAGGAGTTACAAGTTCCATCGAACACGTGGAGGACCATATTACGTAAGCTACATTTCCAAAGCTAAGAAGAAAAAAAATTTTCACTTCAAAATATCAAATTCTACCCGGCTCTCCACCAATATGTCGTAACCTCTTATATTTTCACATATCACGGGGGGTAGAGCATGGTACCGGAGTTTAAATCATATTAAACTAACACGAGGTCCGACGGGGCGAGCTAAACAAAGTTCCTAAAACACCTGAAAAGTACTAAAATATTCCTAAATTATTGTGGGGAAGGAAGGAACAATCTACATGAAATAACTACATGGTAGACATTTAGATGGAAAGAATATGTTATGAATTAAAACTGATACATTTTTCCTTCTGCTTGACGGGGCGTCTACTCCTACACGTCTACATACTCGCTGGTTACATTACAAGAGAGAGAGAGAGAGAGAGAGAGAGAGAGAGAGAGCACCTTAGACGCTAACGTAAGATACAACCGGTTTACCCCACTCCCATTACATCATTACCGGTCCGTACTACCAACCTAAAGAATCACCAAACAAATGTTGCCATAACCGCATATATTCTTACAGAGTTGCCACAACCAAATGCAACATTATCAGCTTTTCTTGTTACCATAGAAGTAATAAATAATTGAAGTTATTTTTGTTGTACGTCATATAATATCTTCTGTGAGATATATTTGTTCATTTCCATGGTATTTAAATGCATAGGTATACAAATACTGTATTTGCAGACATGCTTAGGAAGCAACTTAAGGTAGTGCTAATCGACAAAGGGAATCTATGAAGCTCAACACCCTCAGCACTATATACCTTGTCATGCAATATTTTAAGACGGGATTAACGTCTTCGAGACAGTGGCCAGGTTAAGAAAGTAGATTCAGGAGTGAATTAACTATGAGAACATTATCGTCCTTCGTGGTCTAGGGGTACAACGCTAGTTCCATTTCCGAGGTGAGGGGTTCAAACTCGGCGGAGGGCGATGGATTTTTTCGGGCGTAAAAATCCTTAGCACGGTTTCCTTCGGAAGGGAAGTAAAGCAGGTGGTCCCGTGTCATAGATTTAAGCACGTAAAAGAACCTCAAGCCCGATAAAGAAGCCTCTGAGCAAAATTTCGGTCTTTCACGCCCAATATAGAATGGGATGCTAAGAACCACAGTAGTAAAATAGCGTCCATAAATAAAACTCAATTTAATTTTTTGTGAGAACATTATGCTTTGAAAATGAAACTTTGCAAGGATTTAAACATAGTCCGCGAATTAGTACTCGGGACGTTGTCCACTGTGAGTATCAGACATATGTTTGTATGGAGAATCTTAAGTGAATGTGAAAGCATTAATTTCGTATACAAAAAGTACAAACATTAATCCCAGTTTTGGTTACGCTAACAGTCAGCAATATGCGCCTGATATGCCTGATTTAACTAGACGCATATTATGGGCAAACGAGGCATGCTTTTTACTACTTTCCCTCATACCACTATAACTTGAAAATAAAGCATTTACGAACATTAATTTATTAAGAAAAATGTTTAATTTCTTCCCCTCTATTACATTAGAAAATTAGGAATGATTATTTTGATGCATCCTTGAAGTGTAATATTTGTTGGTTAGCCCCACGTTTGTCGCCAATTTGAAGTGGAATATTTTTAGGTAGTTGGAAGATGCTTCATGTTTATCTGCACAACGTATGGAGGCCAATTTGTCGCGGTCACTTCGTGTTATCCTTTGCTGGGCGCCTGTTATTGTATTACTACTTTGAATGTTGGGTTCATTGTCCTCCGGCTAGCTATTATTTCTCGGTCAAGCAAATCTCTTGAACAGGGTGTGTAAACGGAAAGGATTTGTTACTCACAGATAACACTGATAAAAGAATTTGTTTTTACACTTTTATTACCGTCACAATTAATTAAGTTCACATATTGACTCTTGATACATGCCAGACTGAAACTGTTATATTTTCTACTATCACTATAATCACTTATTTACTGCACATTATTAATTCGCGTGTTTCACATTTATAACAAACTTTAAGACGCGAGAGATTCTGTAGAATTGCGTAACGTGTACTTTATGTATGCTTCCGCGACGTATAACTCACGAATACTTATGTTGAACTGATCGACGTATTACACGCGAATGCTTCTGTTGGACTGACGAAATCTGCCTCTGACTTTAGCTTCTTATACTCCTACACCCCAATATGCCTAAAGATTATAACCGATCTGCTATTGGTTAATAAAACGCGCCAACATTAGCGTCTATTTTTATATCCAATCAAAAATTACGAAAACATATGCTCTAAGGATAATATTCCCGCTATTTCTAAGAAAAGCGCGCCAATCTGACGTCATTTGTTTGTCTCTTCTAATTGATAAACAACTCACCCCCTCGCTCATTGTTACTCACTCTTATTGTCAGTTTCAATGAGGCCGTGTAAACTTATTTCCTAACAATGCTTATAATTAACAAACATCTCAAATCAATGTCATACAATAATGCTTATTTACACTACAATCACACTGGCATTTACATTATTGTGATACAAATTACTGCCACATCCTGTAGATTCTAGTATTCAATTAGAATAAGCAAGTGTTGCATAACGCGGAACAAAAGATATTAAAAAATTCCGACCAAACGGTATACATGTTTTCTTTAACACTTGTACTAGCAAGTATGTCCAAGGAAAAGAGCATAAGCGAATTCCCCATTTTTTCCACCGCAACATACAACACCATAGAAGCATTTTGATGTCATCCTCTGCTCTCTGTTTTCCTAGCACTCTTGTCTAGTTAGGACGAAAGCGACCGTTTTTATGCTCCACATGCAAAGGCAGGATTTGCATATAAAAGTGACTCTGTTAGAGACATTTGCATTATAAAAAGTGTTAGGAGAATGTAAGGAGAAAGAGGCAATTAATGCACAGGAAATACAAGCCAAATACAAACTAATTACATATAAACATAGCAGAAGTACACCTAATATACCTAGTCGCCACAGGATCGATATACTTACGTGACCAAAGGGAACGGCACGCATGGGAAGCTGTGGTGAGTCAGTATTGCTTCTCTAGATTCCGGAGAACGTATCAGATGAGTGGATCTTATGAATGAGAGCATCAGCCTTGCTACAGAGTCCTCAAAAGTGCACATAACCTACACAGTGTTTCTTTTATCAATGCTTGAGGCAGTATTTTTAACACTTAAATGATTTCAGTCAAATTATATAATATAAAATATAATAATAGCAATATGTGTATAGTATAATTTATAAAATGCATGTAACACGTTGTATTAATGTTTATATTCTTATGCACATGTTCAATAATGTTATGTGAATGTATTACGTAATTTAATAATGTAGGAGCTGTGAGAATAATAGGTTAAAAGTGGCTAACAATGAGGTAGCCTTGAGGCAATAATGTATTAGAAGGTTTAATTATACTACTAGTTATTCTTGGAAACAATAGTGTAATTTTTGAGACAGTTTATAAAATAGCCAAGCAATAACCAGAAAGAAGCTTAAGTTAAATGAAAGTATTCTATTGGAGTAGGATTAGCCAATCAGAAACTGAAATAGATGTACAAATTCAGAAGACAGTGTTCCTAACCGGACGCGAAACGCGTCCTCGAGAACTTTAGTAGGTATTCATTGTGAGACAAAAATAGTTTACGTGTTAAAAAGTGCAATTAATTAATAAAACAATCTCACAGCTATCTATATCAGTGAAGCGTTATTTTAATTGTTTAAAGAATTAATAAATGGAGTTAAATACAAATGATAATCAGTGTAAGTCTACATTCTCAGCCGCACTACACCCTGCAAAGAAATCCATGTCTCTAACAATAATACTGACGCAGCCGAGGCAACATAAATATATAATATTTAAAGAAACACTCAAAATTACAAAGTTAATACTTTTAAAATTTGGGGCGAAGGCTACCGGAAACTATTTACCATACGTGCGGTTGCAACCACTTCAAGTTCGGCACCTTCTAAAATCAACCGTTCATCAAATTGACGCCCAAAGCGTGGTGCAAACAACGTAATAATAATAACCCATCTTCATGTTTCAAAAGTAAACATAATTAAGTATATTTCTCCAGCGAATAACAATTTTATCTCAAATACAAAGCAATGATTACATGACTTACGACGTGTTTGACTGTGATAAGAAGGGTTATAACGACACACTGAAGAACTCATTTGTTCTGTTGGTGTTATTTCTCTGTATTTATAATCACTTTAACTACTAGGTCATATCGCGACTTATATCCATACATACGAGTACAATAATAATAATAATAATAATAATAATAATAATAATAATAATACATTGTGCATTACATTGATTAAATAATACAATAAATTCTAATACATTGTTACAAACTTGGTTTACATTTTAAGTCTTAAACAGAGCTAGAACAGTACAATCAATTACACATTTTTATTTGATGTGTTTATATTTAAATCTTGTTATACAGTTTGATGTCTTTCAAGAAAAAAAAAATAATGTTTTTGAAATGAGTAGGGTTGTTTAAAGCTAAAAATATATCTTCAGGGATGTTATGTCTTTTCCTCTCCATGGTATAACTTCTGCATTTAGTGATGAGGTGTTCGATGGTGATACGGCAATTGCAGGTCTCGCAGTGAGGAGCATTTTCTTTGGCGAGTAAGAAGGAATGGGTTAGGCGTGATTCGTAAACCTGATATCATCAGTTGATCTTTTCTTTTTTGAGTCTGCAATGTGCAGGGTTTTATGGAGCCTTTCCTAACTATGTGGAGTTTGTTTAATGTTTTAATGGTCCAGTCTTGCTTCCATTTGACAGTTGGTGTGCTAAAAAAGTAACTTTATGCATCTCTGTAGGGCGCTGGTAATTGTTTTTTGGCTTCCCTATCTGCTTCCTCATTTCCTGATATTCCACAGTGGAACGGAATCCAGAAGAACATAACTTCTTGGTTATTCATAGTAATTTGATTGTAAAGACTTTGGATATCTTGGATTAATGTTACGTTAGTAGAGCGGTCTCGGATACTCTGAAGACTGCTTAGTGAATCAGAATTGCACTGTGTTTATGCTGCGCTGAGGTAATGTAAATTATTGTTTTGAGTGAACGTTACACATTTGAAGGTGATGATAAATTCATTAGACCCAAGGGTATTTTCCCCCTTGAAGTTAAACATCCTTTAAATTTGTAGATCATATCGGACGGTGAATGAACGAAATGGTTTAAACGATACTCAAATGGGCCCGGGGTTCCTAAAGCTTAGAATTACCCGACATTCGTGTTTTCAGGATAAGGTTATCCAGGTAACTCACCCTAACCGATATTAGAACTCGGGACCTCTAGACACGCTACCACCACACCACGGAGGTGGGTATTGCAAGTTTTGAGAACAAGTGTAATTGTGGTGACGATCTGCCAATAAGCGAATGACTTTGTTATAATTTTGTGCCACTTAATATGCCTTGAGGAGACAATATAATTGTGGTAATATACTCATATTTTCAATTCAATACATGCAGTCACATAGTTCTAAAGAGTTTTATTCACATTACAGTTTCACTTATGTAGGAATCGTAACCTACAGCTAACTTTTTGTAATAATTGAATCTTGAAAGCCAGAGCCTCCTTAAGTTTGGCATATTAACAAAACTGCGTTCACAAAAGTGCTATTTTTTATTAAAAAAGGTTATCAAGTAAGTATTAGGATTAATAAAGGAGACAAATTCAGACTCCCTCTATGTTCTCGAAAGACATTGGTTATTTGATGTAATTTCTCCTGCTTGGAATTCGTAGAGCGCAGTAAAGGTGGAATACTTAACTTTTACACCAGGAATGGAGTTCGTTATGTTTCCGCTACCTTAGTTAAGCTGTAAAGAAAGCAAAAAATCAATTACGCTATAAGAACATCAAGCTTTTATCAGCAAGGAATTGAGACATAAAATTTATTTGGCAATGATTTTGTTGCAGCACATAAATCTGCTGCCAATCCTCAAACTTAACTTGCTTGATACGCGAGAATATTGCCTCTTGCAGATATCTTTACGCCCCAGGAACCAGTTTCACCGTATTATGAGGGCCAGAAATAGCAACAAACCATCAACCAGAGCGTTTAATGACTATCTCACAATACTTCATTACAGCATGATTGCTGCATTGGCTGATGGGAGATTGGTTTGGTGTGGCACGCCTCGTATAATGTCCATGTACATTGTGGAGTTACCATTGAGATGGCAAGATTATTTGCGAATACCTCACAAAATAAAAGATTTCAAATTATATAAAATGTTTAGTTCTATTCTCTTTGCAGCACCATGCTTACTCTTGGCCGTAGAGTACGGAACATACACTGGAAGAAAATTCCCTAGAAAACCTAGGGTTGCAACTTTCTTATCGATGCTGCATTATCTGATTATTTTACGCGTTTTGCAAGTAAAATTAACTCTATCAAAGTATCAATTTGACGTCGCAGAAGGACTATTTCCTTACTCGGTGTTCCATTTAAGCCAGGTTAGATTTAGCATCTCAATTTATATTAATATAATAAAGAGAGAAAATTTGTGTGTGTGGGTATATATATGTAGGGTAATCTCAAATACCACCACACAGATTTTTATAATTCTTTCACCATTGAAACGCCGTATTCTTTCTGAAGGACATGGAATTATAAATGCCTAATTTAAATTCATCAATTAATAAAATATTAAAAGGAGTTACAAAGCTCTTGTACTCGAATACGAACACTAATGTGTGAATTATAGAATAACATGCTTGCGGAGCAGGCCTTGACCTTTAGTTGAGAATGGCATGACGAAGAAAACAGTTACTACCTCAAAAAAGTACTCCATTGTATCTAAGTATGTTTGGTATATGGCGGGAAATCGTTGGGTGCCATTTGAGTAGGGAAACGGTCGTTGGGCGACTTTTGTAGTTGGAACTCGATGATGCTTGGGTCGTTGTTGCCCGTTGCAGTGTTCTTCTTTTTCGGCTATTGGTGCTCGTCGGTTGTTGAGTATTCCATTCCTAGCTATGTTCAATTATTGAATCTGAGGTTCTAGTGGGTGAGGCAAGTTAAAAATACACTGCGAGTTTCTCTTAATCAATGAAGTTTATTTCACACTTTGAATAGTTACGGTCGGCTAGCTTTTCCCATTATTATAATAATCCCACCACTTTAAGTTGGTCAGGAGCCCAGCGATATTCACAGGCACCCCCACCCTTGCGCACCCACGTGCATCTGTAGCACCTCGTTTTGACTTGACTTCTCGATGAGATATAATGAAAATAAGAGCGGGTGCTGGTGCTTTGTCTGCCTTTATATACGGGAGCTTAGTGACGCTCCTCTCCCCGTTTGAAAATGTAACGACCTTTCCTATGGGCCCTCAGGCCGCGTTACCCTGACATGTATGAGAATGTGTGGTTTCAGATCCGTGCGCTTAGGCGCCATCATGTAGCGTTGTACCGCTCAGTGACAGGTACGGTCTTTATGATTTCTTGGAATTCTTGCTAGCTCGCCCGTGTCTTACAATCAGCTCTGTACAAATGTTAGGTGTTGAATATTTTAACATGCTAGTGAATTAAATTATTACTGTACAATACTTATACGTATGGTTCCCCTTTCCTATGTACAATTCCTCTATATATGTATAATATACCCCCTTTCAGGTAACCAAGTACCTACTAAGTAAACACTTTTTCTCTCTGTTATTAGTGGCATAAAATACCAATTATGCTATGAATCTGTTCATGTTATTTATCGTGATTAAGCTTCTGGGAAACACCAGGAACAGTAAAAATAAAATATATTTATTAAAAATTGTAACATATAAATGAAATGTATGAATGATTTAATCAATTAGTTCTACCCATACGAGCTTAACTTAAAAGTTTTAAAACTATTTGAATAATACTTAGCAATGACCTCTGTCATAGCAAACACGTTTTACTTTTAATAATGCTCTCTTAATAAAACCGATAAAGTAATCAAAACTAGTAATGAAATTCATGGTTCGTTCAGCAGGTGTAAACTTTATTTCCAGATTGGTCATTAATGAGATCCATTCAATGTTATATATATACACACAGAGTGAATCACCTAAAACTTTCACCGCAAATATTTTGGAAATGGAAAGTGCTATTGATGTGCAGTTTTCACAGAATTGATCGGTAGTCAGGGGCTCGTACATTTAGGCTATAAATAGATTTTAATAATACTGAGAAAGTGTATTTTTTGAGCAAACATACAACTTTTTAAATGGAACAATGCCTAGTTACTTCAAGAGAATAATGGTAGGGTAAATTAGAATGTCAGTGGCGTTTGTTGCAAGATTCTAGTGCAAGTGGTTTACGAGAAATCTTATTTTGAAACTTTTACTTACCGACACTTGTACAATCTGTGGTAGCACAAACTAAAGAAAAACAAAAGGGAATTACAATACTTCTGTGGATTCTTACAAGCAAAGAGAACATAGCCCTTCAAAGGTTGCGTTCAAAATGACCACCGGCAGCTTCAATACACGCTTCCAGTCTGCTATGGAAAGACTGTTGCACACGTTCTAGCATTTCAGCGGAAATTTCAGAGCAGGCAGCAGTAATACGTCGCTTCATATCCTCTGGTGTAGTTGGTACATCCTTTTAGACAACGTCTTTCAGCCTTACCCACAGAAAAAAGTCTAAAGGGGTCAGATACGGTGAACGGACCGGCCAAGGTACAGATCCTCTTCGTCCAATCCAACAATTTGGAAACAATCCGTTAAGACAAGCTGTATTACTTCGTGTACTATGAACTGGACAGCCATCATGTTGGTACCACAGGTTCCTCCTAGTCTGCAAAGGAACGTCTTCTAGCATCTGTGGCAGATGGTCTGTCACGAGGCTGCGATACTTGTGCGAGTTCAGTGTTCCTTCTATTAACAAAGGGCCTATGAGCTGATGATTCACTATCCCACACCACACGTTTAAACTCCATGGACGCTGACGTTCCACCTGACGAAGTGAACGGGGATTGTCAGCAGTCCAATAGTGCATGTTTCTGCGGTTTACCTGGCCATGATTAGTAAATGTTGCCTCATCACTAAACAAGATACATGATGAATCTGTAGTATCATGTCTTAATGCCCATGTATAAAAGTTAACACGATTCTCAAAATCGTTTCCATGCAGCGCTTGATGGAGAGAGATGTGATAGGGATGGAACCTACGTATGTCGATGGAGAATGCGCAGTACACTTGCCTGACTTATGCCACTTCCACGTGCAATTGTGCGGGAACTAATTTGCGGATCTACTGCAACGGCAGTCAAAACATTAATTTTTGTCTCTTCTCCAGTCACTTGTTTGTTTCTGTTACATTTTCTAGGTGTTACAGTACCACTTTCACGTAATTGGTTGAGGAGGTTGATAAATAATTGCCTATATGGTTGACGTCCATTGGGATACGATTCCGCATACACCGTACAGGAACGAGCTACATTCTTCCTACACACTCCATACACATGAGCATGTCGGCTTTTTCTGCATTAGTAAAACCCATCTTCCACTCACCACTTACTGCTTGAACTGTCACAAACTAACTGACCAGAAAGTTGCAATGCAATCAATGAACAGAAACACAATGCAAACATAACAACATCGTACCTAGCAACTAAGGAGGTTGAATGGGACAAACAATTGTCGGGGTGGAAACTTTTCAAAATACGATTTCTCGTAAACCACTTGCAGTATAATCCTGCAACAAAGACCATTGACATTCTAATTTACCCTAATTTTATTCTGTTGATGTAAATAGGCATTGTTCCATTTAAAAATTGTATGTTTGCTCAAAAAATACACTTTCTCAGTATTATTAAAATCCGTTTATAGGCTAAATGTACGAGCCCCCGACTATCACTTAATGCTGTGAAAACTGCACATCAATAGCACTTTCCATTTTCGAAATATTTGCTATACAAGTTTTAGGTGATTCACACTGTATATATGAAGCATTTAGAAAGATACACTTTAAACAATATATTTCATCATCTTATGTATTCCATGCATTACCTTACGTCATTTCAAACGTAATCTATACACCGAAGATGTCGGGAAACCATTATTTACGCTAACATTTCATTGTTAGCTTATAATTACTATTATTTACTTTTCTATTTATCAGATAAATGTTTTTTTTATTCTGAGTAAGCTGTGTGTGTCTCGGTTATGAATCTCTCACGATACCCTACTTGGGAACGATTGCCTAAAATCGTTTCCTCAATTCTGTAAACTTTGCAGTGTTTTAATAAGTATACAGTGTATGCTACGTGGTGTATAGGATACAGACGTGCAGACTATTCTAGTGTTAAGGTATAACAAATCGTTCCCTCAGATAATGTAGTCGCTTTCGCCAGAAATACAGTCCGCTTCCTCCCACCCCCCTTACACACACACACACACACACACACACACACACACACACAAACACAAACAAACAAAGAAAAAGAAAACTTCAGTAAATGAGAAAAGACTACATTAGGAAAACCCTTAAAACCTAATCACACCATGTTTACTGTTATGATTTTTCCAAAGGCCCAGAAATTGAGGCAGTATTTTTAACACTTAAATGATTTCAGTCAAATTATATAATATGTAAATTCAATAACAGCCCGCCTTGGAGCAATATGTGTATGTAATAATTTGTAAAATATATGTAACAGTCATTGTATATGCTTATATTATTGTAAACATGTTTAATAATGTTATGTGAATATATTACATGAGAAATAGGTCAAAAGTTGCTAACAACGAGTCAATAATGAGTAAGAAAGTTTAACAGTACTACTTGTGGTTCTTGGAGTAACAATAATGTAATTTTAGAGACAGTTTATAAAATAGCCAATCAACAATCAGAAAATGCTTTAGTTAAATGAAGGTATTCTATTGGAGTAGGATTAGCCAATCAGAAACTGAAAAGGAGAAAATTTTACAAATTTAGAGTTCAGTTGCCTGCAAACAGTGTTCCTAATCAGACGAAAAAAGTGTCCTCGAGAGATTTAATACGTATTCGTGTGAGACGAAAAATAAGTTTACGTGTTAAAAAGTGTAATTAATTAATAAAAAGTATCTCTCAGCTCTCTATATCAGTTTCCGGTAGCCTTCGCTCCAAATGTACTTTCAGGTGGCCTTTGCCCCAAGTTTTAAAAAAAAATATTAACTTTGTAATTTGACAGTTTCTTTAAATATATTTATGTTTGCCTCGGCTGCGTCAGTATTTGTTAGAGACATGTTTCTCTTAGCAGAGTTTTGGTACGACAAGAATGTAGGCTTACACAGATTATAATTTTACTTCACTCCTTTTATTAATGCTTGACACGATTTAAATAACACTTCACTGATATAGAGAGCCGTTTCTGAGATATCCGTTATTAAAGGTTCGATTTTTTCATTTCTTGGTCATTCTCTTTAAAGTCCTTTCAACATTCAGTTGTTCCTCGCGATTGCATGGAAGAGTATGGAATTTTAAGGCCAGCGTATGGCTTCCAGTTCTTAAACATATCTGACTGTCGCTATTCCCCTTGTATCTATAACGAAATGTATAATATAGTTATTTCTGAAAAAAGTTTATGTGGATTAAAATGTAGTAGATGGAAAAATACGCTAGAATGAGAATAATTTATGTATTATGTACAGGTAGAGAAATTCATGTGAATGTATCACAGATTTTTGTTATGTACGCTTCATGCAAGCACATACATTGATATGCATACATGCCCTTTGCCCTCACTGCGTATAGTAAGTAGGGGAAGTATTGTATTTCACCCACAAATTCGATGTCGAAATTTCACCGGAAAATGTGTTTTGAGGCCCCCTGAACTCTAAAAAAAAAGCATTTTTATAAAAATGTCGTGTTTGTATAACTTTGAATAGCATAGCTCAAAAACGTAAAAAAATGGCTAAGGATTTTGATTAACATGTCATATATTAAAGATGTTTACATACAAATAAAATGTAAACTTTAATTTTCTGGAAATAGCCTGTGTAGTCCACTTCATTAGGAAGGAATTTTGTATTAACTTATATAACTGATAAACGTTAAGCGAGAAATGAAACTGCACTACACTGAAAATGTGCATTTCTTTAAAACACACAATTTATTTCAAATAACTTTTTGTGGCATCAGCCATTTCCGAGATATCCGTTATTGACGATTCGAATTGTTCAATACTTAGTCATTTCTTTAAAGTCCTGTCGATTTTCAATTGTTTATCGTGATGCTATGGAAAAAAAATTTAAGGCCAACATAGTGCGTTCAGTTCTAAAACATTTGCCTATCGCTATTCCCTATGCAGCAATTTCCGGAAAGGTTTATCTGGATTAGAATGCAGTAGATAGTAAAATAAACTTTCGTAAGAATAATGTGTGCCCCACTAATAATCGATAGAAGGTACAGGAAGTCATGTGAATGTAACACATCAGAATTTGTTTTACTTCTAGTGAGACTTAGATAAACATGTTAGGTGATCAGTGAATTTAAAAAACAAACAAATACATACACAAGCTAGCCTAAATCAACAGAAAAAGAATGTCAGAATCCCTCAGTTATTCCTAATTAAAACACTAAATATATGTTTTATAATTTAACGTAGTTTGTAGTGACAACACCCACATTTTGGTGTACAGCGGGAGACCTCCCTGTACAGCACACGCTGTATTTCCACTAAAAATATTGAGGTTCACTCTGAAATCCAAAACCTCAATAAAACGTTCGATTTAGAGCGTACTTCAGACAGCGGCCGCTCTGTATGCAATCCCTGAGTTGCTTCTATCTCCTGCAGGCATTCGTAAATATAACTTGAGCTTCGTACTGTTTACATTTTCGCGTTCGATAACGCTATTTCTAACTACATATAGCCCACTAAATGCCCTTCAAGGTTAATTAAGTTCTAAAAGGCAAAATATTTCCTTTCGTTATCAGCCGAAACATCTGCAGTAGTGTTGGAAATTATCACAGATCCTAGAAAAACTGCATCAATAATTTACTGATCACAAAACACCCATAGAACATGTAAAAGTGAAATAATCCGTCTATCCTCCTTAATTTTCAATATTTTGGCAACTCCGTTTGGCTCTAACCCGTATAAATTTGATTCTTTTACCAATATATCTTTGGAAGCCAATCCAAAGAAAAAAAGTATTAGAAAGATATTTTGCCATATGTGTGTTGTGTGTGTAATTCAAAGTCGATAAATATCAAACTTCACGTGCAGTATATCTTAATAATACATAGGGAAAATTTTAATGGCATTCTTTCCTCTCAAATAATCCTTTACATGGAAAAAGGGTTTATTTTGTATTTTCGCAAAAATATAAGTATATACGGGTAGATAAAATGTTACGTTTGAGAAATTTGCGTGACAAAATATAAATATATATATATATATATATATATATATATATATATATATATATATTACATAGCTTTAAAAAGCCCTCTTCTTTCTCACTGAAATATATACAGAATGTTTCAGAAATACATTTGCAAACTTTGGTAGCGGTTTCCTCACACCAAAGCAAGAAAAAAGGACGTATACATATGTTCGTCGAAAATCTTTAGTTTTTAAGTTATCAATCTAGTTTACGTTTCAATTACCATGCTAGCCTTTAGTTCCCGAGGTCGCGGATTCAAATCTGGCGGAGGGCTATGTATTTTTTTCGGGGGTAAAATTCCTTAGATGGCTTCCTTCGGAAGGCAACTAAAATCGGTGGTCCGGTGTCGTAGATTTACGGCACGTAAAAGAACCTCCAGCCTGATAGAGAGGCCTCTGAGCACAATTTCCAGTCTTTCACGCCCAAAATACAATGAAACGCTAAGGACCACAGCAGTGGTACATAAAAGATAGAACTCAGTTTAATTTAAAGCGTTTCAAGGTACAACCAAAAACTTAAGTTTGTAACGAAAAATAAAATTAATTCTGCTACATCATTGAATGGGTGCTATCGATACAAGTCTGCTGATGCACACATTGCATCCTAGATGGCCATGTGTTACCAAGGAGACTGTCATTTGTATACATTCGTGGTTAATCTGTTTCTCACGTTTCACTTGTTTTGCATGTTGTGTTTAACCATGGCAGATATCAATTTCGTGACCAGGCAGATATGATTTTTATGTACAGTTGCACAAATGGTAACGGATGCGAGGCTGCACAACTGTATCCGGGGTTGCAAACTCCAACCATAATTATGAGGGCATAGGGTAATTTTAAGGATTTACCATAGTACGTTGTACAATACCAGCTAAAAATACGATAATATCCCTGTAGTGCTTGTCACAATAGTGGAATGAAACGAATTTGATAACATTACCTTCTTCCTCGTGCTGATGAATGGCGTAACGATACCTGCTGCTATCTGAATGCTTGCCTTCATGAACCTGCCTGAGTTATTAATCTCAGTGAACACAGTACTGTCCAGGAACTTGATGATCAATGTAGAAAACTGACATTCCCTGCGAAATAAAGAACATGCCTGAATCTGAGAGCTTCTGGAGTGCTATTGAACACGTGTACGACCTTGATGGATATCATTTCAAATAACTAGCGAAATTTACACTGGCAGCGATTCCGTTGCCCCATAGCAAGGCTTCCTGTGAACGAAGTTTTCTTTCTTTCTTCTAAAGTGGGTTTAATAAAAACTAATTCAGAATAGACTGGCATTAGATGCAGTAAATAGGCTCATTCTGTCATCCCAGTTTGTGTTTGGTCTGAAAACTTCCAAGTCACTCAGTAGTTAGACTCTATGACAACAAATTTGTATGCTGCTACAGGAATTCAGAGTGCATATTATGCACTTTCTGGTGATTAGTTCAAGAATCACATGTGCTAATCCTAGCTGTAGTCATCAATATTATAAAAATGAACACTATCTGTTATTTTGAGTATCTCGTACGATGTATTTACATTTAGAAGTTGGCAACTCCTAGTAGACAACACATCAAATGGTGTGTCCAGACCGAAATCAGCAAAGTCATCCAATCATTTGCTGCTGTTTATCGTCGTGTTAATGAGACAGGATCCATAGGACTACTATGGATCGAGGAAGACAAAGAGACACTCATGCGTCTAACCAGGAATAATGCATTTTACAGGTTGCAGCAGAAGATCCGGGTATCTGCACACAAGTGTCCCAAGTATGTGATACATCACCTACTACGCATGGAGCGGACTTCACCACGCCTCATCTTCACTGTGTACACAGCCTTTCACCTGCTGATTATTCACCACGGAGAACCTTTGCGGTGGTTTGTTGCACAAACTGCCAATCCATTGTTTACCCTTTCTGTCTTGTTTGCAGATGAGGCAAGATTTGAAAGAAATGGAATAACAAATTTTCACAACCAATATTTTGTGGACGAGTGAAAATCCTCAGGCTAGACACTACCATCAGTTTAATAATAATTTGCGGGGTGGAATTGTACGTAACTGCCCAGTAGGTCCATTTCTTCCACCAGGTCTTACAGGTGCTGTCTATAGGGACCATAATCAGAACAACCTTCCAGCCTTACTACAGGGTATGACCTTGCAAATAAGAATAAACATGTGGTCTATGCATGACGGGGCGTCTGCACATTTTAGCCGTATTGTTAAGAGATGCTCAGACTGATATCTACCATAGTTTTATCTGTGAGGTCAGCTAAAATAATTGGTTTATGCAGCAGATATTGCTAATGTAAAGACACTTCATCCACGTGTCATGAAGGCTTGTGAAACAGCTCGGCAACATGTGGGAGCGCCAGTGAGTGATTCAAAGAATGCATGCTTGTGTGGAAGTAAGAGGAGGACATGTTCAATATTTATTATGAGTTTCTGAGTTTAAATTGTGTTTATTGTGCTTTTTTTCGTTTTGGTAAACTTACTTACTAATTCAAAACTAAAGGGTTTCCAGGCATATGCTTATTTGGAGATTTTTCTAATTTTGGTGTGAGGAATCCACCATAAAAAATTTCTGAAACACTCTGCATAATTTTGAAAACAAGAGTCGCTGGTAACTTGCTACAGGAAAAGTGTAGATGTCATTAAGGTATGCGTTTTGTATGAAATAACTTTTTCGTAGCATTAGCAGTTTTCGCAATTTTATCAGTTTGAAGTTTCATTATATGTAGATAATATGTTTCGGAATTTGCCATTTTCTTTCTTTTTCGCATGAGCTGAAGTAAGTGTTATTTCTCCTCTTGCACGTAACCGAAGTCCATCTTGCCTAATAATTTTAAGGCGTTTATCATGACTAACATGAATTGGATGGGAAATTATATGTATAGTACAGAAGGAATAGCTGTAAATTAGTAATGGATAAAGTAAGTCGTCTATTACGAATTAGATTTTTCTTTCTAAGTATATAATTATACTATACAATTAATGCTATGGAAGGCATATTATTCCGATGAGATTTACTTAGGGATACAAATTATAGACACCTCCATATACTGACACGTTTTAAGTTTAGTTGAAATCGGCAAAATCATACGAACAGAATTATTTTACGTAAATCACATTGAAAAATGGCCCTAACGATTGATTAAAATAATGTTTGAGGTATTGGCATGACAAACAAAATACTTATCGTAAGTTTTAGGTTCTCTTTAGTATTACACAACTGGGAAATTATAAGAGCTCATTAAAATATACAATTTGTGTCAAATAAATTTTATAGTAGCAATAGCCATTTAATTTTGCGCCTAAAGCGGCCCTCCGTTTCTCGTCTAGACAACGCTAAGCGATACTGTGTATGCTACGCTTACCTTTCATTATGAAAGCTGTTCGAAATAATGCCTCTCTGCGTCTACACAAGCCTGGAACCTTTTGAATGCATTATTGAACACTCGACGAATTTCTGCAGTCGAAATATTGGAAAACGCACGCCCGACTCTGCTTTCTAATTCGTCGAGTGTATGGTTTATGAATTCGTTTCATGTATCATCAGAGCCCACCGCCTGTAGTGGCGTATACAATAAAGACGGGCATTAAACACTGCCAGAAAGCACGCTGTAATGCAAGGCAGTGATTTTCTTGAAAGGTCGTTATCCTCCATTGACGCATTAGCAAGACTACAGAAGAGCGAGGTCATTCAGGACCCGGAAGTCGTGTGTCGCGTCATCCAAGACAAACCCGGTATAGGGATTATGTGAAATAGTAATGGATGGAGAAAGTCGTGCGAGTATGACACATCCGTTTTTGTTTTTTTTTTTACCCAGATTTCAACGGAAATACACGTTTTAAGACTACCTGAATAAAAAAATAGAAAAAGATCCGTGTGTGTCTGTGTATGTGTGTGTGTTTGTCTGTTCTATCTGTCTGTGAACCGCATAATTCAAACAAAAACGAAAAGTCGGTTGAATACCAAACTTGGTATTTAAATTCAGCATCTTCCAAGGATGCGACACGCAGATTCTCAAGAATATCCTCCCACCCAAAACCACCCTTTACAAGGAAACATTATTCGAAATTTGAGATTTTCCCAAAAATGCCTCTAACGATTTTGATTAAACTACCGTATGTTTATATTTTCATGATAAATAAAATTTGTATCTTGAATTTTCTGGGAATTGCCTGTGAAGTCCTCTTCATTTTGGATGACTTTTGTGTAGTTGGTATACAGTAAGAAGCAGACAAAATTTTCTACAAGAAAATTTCCGATGTGATACATTCACATTAATTTCTCTGTCCTCTATCGTTTATTAGTGGGTATACAAAATATTATTCTTACTAAAGCTTATGTTTCTATCTACTACATTTTAATTCAAATAAACATTGACAAAAATAGCTAAATTACATATTTCGTTATAGATACAAAAATAATAGCGATAGTCAAATGTATAAGAACTGGGGGCTATATACTAGCCTTAAAATTCCATAGTGTTTCCATGCAATCGTGAGAAACAACTGAAGATTTTTTTTTTTTAATTTCCCTTGTTGTACCCAGTTTATGCTACTGTGTTTTACTGTTTTCATACCGCTTATTTTCGCAACACACATACACACACACACACACACACACACACAAACACCCATGTCCGTGGCGGGACTCAAATCCGCGACACTCAGCTTGGCGGAGCGCCGGAGCGACCACGGCTACGAGGGCCGGCAAAGATTGACAGGACTTAGAGAATAACCAAGTAATGAACAATTCGAAGCATTAATAAGGGATATCTCAAAAATGGCTTAGGTCACAAAAAAACTTATTTGAAATAAACTGTGTGTTTTAGAGAGATCTACATTTCTTATGTAGTATGTTTTCGTCTATCGCTTAATGTTTACCAGTTGAACAAGATTATAAAAAATTCCTTCCAAATAAAGAGCATTCATATGTTATATATTTTATTTGTCATGTAAATATCTTTAATATATTGTATTTTAATCAAAATTGTTATGGCCATTTTATAGAAAATAAAAATGTTCGAAAAAGGTTCGAGGTAAAGGGTAGTGGTGTTGGGAACGTTTCTTGAAATTTTCGTGTCATATCCTTGGAAGATACTGAACTTAAATACCAAGTTTGTATTTATCCAACTTTTCGATTTTTAATTATGTTGTTCACAAACAGACACACACACACGGACATGTTTCCAAAAATGCTTTATTTAGATTCAGGAGACCTCAAAACATGTATTTCCGTCGAAATCTCGTAACATAATTTTTGGGTGGAATTCAATACCTTCTCTACCTACTAACAACGTGGTAGAAAAAGTAAACACGCACCATTTATGTCAAATAAATTTGTTCGTAAAGTTAACTATTTTCGAGATGTTCCTTGTAATTGTTTGAATTTTCAAATACTTATGTATACTTTTCTCAACTGGTAAGTTGCCATTCGGTTTCTTGTCCTGGCCTTGCAAAGAGCATGGAATTTCAAATCCATAACATAGCAACGCGGTCTTTAATAATCTGACTATCGCTTGTGTAAATGTGAATTGAAACTTTATCTGGATTAACAAGAATCAGATAGAATAATATGAATTGTTATTTAGTGCTAAGAAATTACAATATATAGGGTTGCCTGCTGAAAATTTGGCCCTGGCCACTCTAATTCAGTAGACATCCACTCTGCATACAAAATGTATTATCCTATTACATATGTATCAATTTTCTTATTCTCTCTTCACTAATTCCAGTTCTTTTTAGCTCTAACCATATTTAATTTTAATTTAATTTAATTGTTGTACTAATCCAATGCAAAACATAAAAGAAAATAACACCAGCATTCAGCCCTGGCTCTTTACCAGTCATATTTCTAAATTGAAATATTTTCCTTAGTCAACTTCCTTTAATTCTTAATTTATTACTTTATTTATCTCTATTCGCTGTCCAAAACCATTCATTTTTAACTTTACTTAACCATTTCTTATACCTTTTTTTCTGATACACTCTTTTCTCCAAATTTCTGTTGCTTTAAACTTAAGTTTATGTGTTACTGGGTTTATTTATATCTAAACTTCTCATTTTTTCGACACTATTCACCACTCAACCAATTATTTTCAGCATCCTCGCCATATGTTCCATTCAAAATTTCTAAGGTATTCAATTCACAGAAATCTATAGCTTTCACATCCTTTATCAACAAACTTATCTTTACTCTGCCAGAACTTCTCTTTTTGACACCTTTCATCACTTGTCCATTCACTTTCATCATTCATATCACTTTCCCCAATCCTAATATTAAGGTCTCCCATTAATATTACCTCTAAAATCGCATGCTTCTCCATTAAGCTGTCTATATCTTTTACCACCTGATTAAGGAGATACAGGTTATGGAACCGCGAGGAGGCCGGTGGGTTATATAATTTCCTATACAACTACATTTTCATCTATATACTTAGCCTCCATTATAACTCATAATGTTTATTTTCTTTCAGACCGTATTTCTTTTATTCCTTTCCTTAAAGTGTTCCTTATAAAGAAACCTAGCCCTCCAGAAACCCTCCACTTCTTTTCTATTATCTCTCCTTTTCTTCCTATATATTTAAAATCCTTTACTTTTATCTATTCTTCTTTTAACCACGTTTCTACAACCGCTAAGTAATCAAACTTATTCAAAAACCGCTTCAGACTTCCTGCACATAATTTACTGATATAATAATGAGTATTTATAAGAATAGCTTGTAGAAGAGTGAGTAGAGAAAGGCATTTGAATGCAACACATAATATTTTTTTACTAATAAGGAGAAATGTGAAGCCCTGAAACTTGCAAGAAAACAAACAGTAACCAGTAAAACTATAGAAATATGATGTATAGATTGTGAAAGAGAGAGTAAGCTGAAGAGTGCTTGATTTCGTTGTAGAACACTATACCCTTCCTTAACCTCATCTTGTACTGCACTCCATCAGAGAAGAGGAGACTAGGATGGGGGAGAAAAGAAATAGCTCGGCACGGTCGTACGTTCTGGGACTGCTTAAGTTGCTAAAGTTAATCCAATATTCTGTAGTGCGTACGTATCTGGTTGTGACATTCTCTATGTAACAGAATTGTTCACTTGTAACAACTCGCTAACTTTCAGAATTTACTTTACACATTTCAAAAGCTTCCGTTTCTGCATTTGGCTTAAACGATGAGAAGATTAACGCATGAATAAACACATTCATGTTTTACGCACAGCTCTGTGTTTAAAATGCTTGTACAGATTCAGAACAGGCTGTGATAATGAACAGCCTGTTAAATTTTAGAGGTGAGCACGGTTATTTTGCCAGCAAAGCTTTCGTGCAACAATGTTTACCTTTATCGTCATTAGGGAGCTGCGTGCTGCCCACCGTGGACCAGATGTTACGTCAATGGTAGGCGCTTCTATCCCTCCGCCCACTCAAAAGGTGCGTTTCCATTACATGCCCTTTGCGTGTAACCTGAATTCCATATATGTTACCATTAAAACAAGCTGTGCGTTCTCTGTTCTTCCAGATGTTTTCTGTACATATTGCTGTTTTTATGTTTCGTGTTTTCTCCTTGTTTGTCTCCTCTTTTAACTAGTTTAGTGTCCCCTGGTCAGAATTTACAAAGTAGAGATCAGCAGAATGGAATCTATAGACAGTTTACATTTGACTAGTAAGAGCCTACCCTACCAATTAAACAGTCTGGCCAAATATTCCAATTCAGTAGTGCGACACCAACTGCCCTACATCTCACCCCGCTTCTTCAATTGGTAGGACTGGTTTAACCGGATTTGTGAATCCGAGTCGCGATTGATTGAACGAGCCTATTGGTATGAACATCTTCACTCTTTCACACTAATTATAGAAGACTACTGTGCGGTCAAAATCTCTTGACATTTCTGATAGCCAATATGGAGTGCTCGCGCGGTTGCCAAACTTCACTTCGCTTCGTCAGAACATTGCGTGTTTATTATAAATGTAATCGCAATGTTCACTTAAAAACTATAAGAAAACAAGAAGACACACAATAATGGAAGTGTATACACAAATAGAGAAATAAAAACCATACCTTCCTATGCGTCCTTTGTTATTCAAGTGGCATAGCCAACGGCATATCCTCTTTCGCTTTCCTACACACGGTTTCCTACTTAATGAGCACGCCTCAGTCGTAAGTTCTTGACATTTCGTGAAGTTAGAATTTTACAGGCTTTTTTTTTTGCATACTTTTTAAAGAAAGTTAAACTTTATTACTATATCCACTGGTGCTACTGGGCTTACTAAGCAACATTTTTATGAAAGAGCTAACTTTATAAACGCTAGGACAGAATCATTGTAAGAACTGAATAGCTACACCGCAGTTGAATTCACAACTGAGTCGCTTAATTTTCCAAAGTACACCAACACTATTTTTGCTTTGTCAATGTTTTAACAATGCTTTAACAATATTTTTTAAACTTAAGCTATCGCGTCAATGGTGCAATGAATTCCATTGTTGATGCTTCCTCGAGAATGTGAGGACAGTTGGTGATTCTTTGCTTAAATTTCTCAGTTGGCTTATTCTTTATGTGGTTTTTTGTTGTCATTTTTTTTGTATTCCAACTAACGAGGTTGAAGGTTGTAAAAAGCATAACAAACTCCTCTCATGTAACGGATACGTGCTTGATTCTGGGACTTGGCATTAGCACATTGGTTTACCACATTCTGTGGAACAAAATCATTAAAAAAACGCCATGTATGGTTTTCTAGAGCTGCGTCAGAAGACTTTGAAAGTATTTTCATGGCGAGTTTGTAGCTGTATTAGAAAACCTCGTGGGATAACTGTTTCTAAATTTAGGACAAGGAGATTACTATTACAAGCATAGCTATAACTAAAAGTCTCCGTTTAAACATCACGAGAGATAACTGTAAATTAATGGCGAAGTGTAAAAATATGATTCTTTTTTGTACTTGTTCAGGAAAACTTAGCCTTTTATCCTAGCTGCTTGTAGCTTTTCTGAAATATGGAATCCGCATGCGCGCACATGATATTGCAATTAGAGTTTTAACAGCAGCGAGGTGTACTGTCGATGTGAGGCAACGTCGCACTGCTGCTATTTGCTAGTGCCATATTAGTGGACACGTCTGAAACGTCAAGAGATTTGGACCACATAATACTAGTTCCTACAGGTTTTGAACCCTGACAAAGCTAAAGAGTTGGTCATTCATGAACAATTTCAATCATTATATCTCCTCAATACACAGGCCAATGACATCTTCCTATTAATCATTAGCAATAAAGATCGATACTAGCCCTTTAAACCATCTGTCCAGATTGCTCGTAGTGTAGACAGTTAACAGTTGTATTTTCCTCTTTTCCTAGCTCACTGGAGATAACATTGAGCAGGTGATATCACAAATTAGTGGCGAAATCAATGCTATGGAGTGTGGGAGTTGTGAAGTGACTGAAGTACGGATTCATTAAAAATCGAGTGATAGGAACAGGAGTGAAGCGTCCAGTGTGAATCACTCATTCATGAGCTACCTATCACTAACCCATTCAAACAGTGTTGTCTAGCGCAATCATTGTCAGATGCAGCTCGTGAAAAAGGAATGGAAATTCTCCCCTCAACCTTCAGCGTAAACATTAACTGCAATGGCGCAGAGATACTGTACAGACTAACTGGAGGAGTACAACACTTAATTAGAGCTTCATTGAACTAGTTTAGGGGACTATTTTGTACCATGTATACCTTCGAACACAAACCCTGCATACGGACGGGTTTGACGTACTACATTCCCAGTGGTGTCCCTCTCTTAAACCATTAGTTTGGTATATTTTGTATTTCATTTCCTGTTCGATCGCCCAAAGTGACCAAACCCAAGGGGACGGTTCAGTCCGTTTATTTCACCAGCGCTGTTGCTTTCCTTATATTTAGCTCAAGTTCGCGTGATAATGGTGTTATGATACAAGTGAAATACAAGCGCAGTCAACCGTCATATAAACGCATGCACCAACAATGAATTACTAATAATAATACACTTAGTCGCTTGTTTTACAATCAGTTTATTATTAGTTATTATATGTAGATTACGAGTTTCAGGTATATTCTCGCTTTGGAGCCATGACAGAATTTCAGCTTTCGTAGAATTTGTATTGGGGATTTTTTCTTTGAGCATTGTCCATTACTATCACATACCCTTCGCCCAGTCTCTGAAGGAGGTCGGTAAACTATTCCCTAAACAGTACATTACTCATCTCTTTATGATAATCACCACCACTTTTTGACTGAAACACTAAATCTGCCCCTTCTATGAAACCATAATTGGTCTATCTGTTATGGCAGATTATTAGATATTATGGTCCTTTACCTAATGTAATTCATTCACGGTAACATTCATATTTTGGAAGTGTAAAATTCTAAAAACAAAAGTAAGTTATTGTTTTTATCATAATTTATTATGTTATTTTTCCTTAAGCTAAAAAAGTCGATCTCTGTGTTTATTTACAACAATACTCATTTGCTGGAAGTGTAAATTGCTAAAACAAAACTAAGTTATTGCTATGTTATACTTTATTTTACCCGAAAATGTGTTCATTCACAGCAACATTCATTTACCGGAAGCGTTAATTGCTGAAAGAAAAACAAGTTGCTATTTTAAGTTACCTATTCCTTAGCTCGAAGCATACGAGATAGATCACGATAATGTATGGTATTTTCACCTAGTTTATCATTTATATTTTGAAAATTACTCCATAATGTAACCTGAAATTAGCCCAGAACCAGGTCATACATATTCAGCCTGAATATACATTCTGTGAAGTGTTGTTTTAAATTTTCTTTTAAGAAATCTTCGATTTTAGTTTCATCAGATTTCATACTGTACAACATTAGGTTTCTCTCAAATATCTTAATTTGTCATTGGCGAGTTTTTCCTCAGCTTTGTTAATTTGTATCTCACTAAAATAAAACGAAATGTTATATAAATGTTAAAACTTATTTTTCAGTAGTGTATCTAGCTGTATTAATGTAAAGAAACAACTTTTGCATAATTAATGTCAATTTGCGTTAAAGTTTGGTAGTAACACACATAGGTTATTATTTTTCCTTTGCAATAACGCACTGAAGCAATACACCAGACAACACCGCTGTGATGCGAACTCTCGAACGAGCGAATGCCCAAGCGGGTAAATACCCAACGGGACCCATGTCCCACGAGCGGGCATGTGAACCACAAACTCGAGCATAGTTCGGTATATTCGTTGCTGCTTTTCGAACGAGTTGGACTGGGAGAAACGCGCGAATCCCAGTACGAAACGAACTGGTAAAACGCATGTCCTTGACAGCTCTACACTTAATATCTTCAGTGCCTAGTACCACGGCCTTCGAAATGAACTAGTCCTTCCTTATACTTTGTGGGTTGCGTGCATCATTAGTAGACGTGCAAATTACAGCTACGGTTAACATGCTTGTTCTTGTACAAATACTGCATTCACTTTTGTATACCTCAATTTACCTCTGTCACATTTCTCTGTTTTCATTATGTAAACGAAGACTTTACAAACGCACTGCATTAGGAACTTAGCGGTTTAATACTAACTTAGTAGATATTGTAAATAGCCAACTAAAACAATACATTTATTACATATTATATAGAAAGAAAACTATAAAAAGTGAACATAAATTAAATTGTGATATTTCAGAAGTAATTCTAAAAATCCTGATAGTTTAGAATTCTCTTCATATAACATATCCCATAGCTTTACAATGATTTTAACAATATACGAAATGAACATATTTTTTCTCCTTCTAAGTCTTTATATGTACATAAAATTGCCACTCCGTATCTGAAGCGAATTATCTTAAATTTGTAAGTTTTTAGGAATCTATTCGTATAAACTATTCTTAATTTAGCAACGATTATATCCAGATTCCTAACTCTTAATATGTGGCAGTAATTTGTATCACAATAATGTAAATGCCAGAGTGATTGTAGTGTAAATAAGCATTATTGTATGACATTGATTGGAGATGTTTGTTAATTATAAGCATTGTTAGGAAATAAGTTTACACGGCCTCACTGAAACTGACAATAGGAGCGGATAACAATGTGTGAGGGGGTGAGTTGAATATTAATTAGAAGAGACAAGCAAATGACGTCAGATTGGCGCGCTTTTCTGTAGAAATAGCGGGAATTTCTTCCCTAGAGCATATGTTTTCGTAATTTTTGATTGGATATAAAAATAGACGCTAATGTTGGCGCGTTTTATTAACCAATAGCAGCTCGGTTATATTCTTTAGGCATATCGAGGTGTGGGAGTATAAAAAGCTAAAGTCAGAGGCAGATTTCGTCAGTCCAACAGAAGCATTCACGCGTTATACGTCGCACAGTTAGTTCAACAGAATCGTTCGCGGGTTACACGTCGCGTAGTTCAACGGAAGCATACATAAAGTACACGTCGCAATTCTACAGAATCTCTCGCGTCTTAAAGTTTGTTATAAATGTGAAAAACGCGAATTAATAATGTGCAGTAAATAAGTGATAATAGTGATATTAGAAAATATAACAGTTTCAGTTTGGCATGTATCACGAATCAATATGTGAACTTAATTGTGACGGTAATAAAAGTGTAAAAACAAATTCTTTTATCAGTGTTATCTTTGAGTAACAAAATCCTTTCCGCTTACACACCCTGTTTAAGAGATTTGCTCGACTGAATAATAATAATAATAATAGCTAGCCGGAGGAAAATGAACCCAACATTCAAAGTAGTAATTCAATAACAGGCGCCCAGCAATAGATAATACGAAGTTACCGCAACAAATTGGCTTCCAAACGTTGTGCAGATAAACATGAAGCATCCACCAACTACCAACAAATATACCACTCCAAATAAAATATCCACGAATTCTCATGTTTAACATATATCTGCTTAAGGTTCTGAGTTGTTTCATGCAAACAGGCAAACAGAAGGGACAAAGAGGCGACTTTTGCCTATAAAAAAGTAGAGAGTCAAAGGAAATGAAGTTACTGATAACATCTGCGAGATATACATTTTTGATTGTTAAAATAAACGCAACACTTACAATATAACGTTATCTGAGGGAAAGTACAGAAACAAATACGTAATATTCATTACAGTCATTCATATACACTCGTATACTGTATCAGATGCACACACACCTAAAGCTAAAAAAGATATCGGTTGCCTAAGAGGAGGCAGAATCGTCTGTTTTAAAACAGCAAGGGAAATGGAAAGCTCGTTTTGCACAACTAGCCCGGCGGCGGCGGCGGCGGCGGCGGGGGCGGTGGCGGAGGTGACTACATCAAAACATAAATATGTATCTTTAATGGAGATATGTGAAGAAGACATGGAGATGGCCCATGAAACTAATTATTATTGAGATCCGTGAATAATGACAATACTTCACTAAGACTCACGTGACGAAAATGTTTTGATTTCTGTATTTAAAATCAGCAGAATAAGAATAAACTAACAGAACGAACGTCGAACATCATGAGGAGATACGAGAAGAAGAGGAAGCAGAGGATGAAGAAGAGGAACAAATACACTGATCATAAATAGAAGATAAGTATGTCATCACGAGGAGGATGGAAACAGTCGAGAGGAGAAGAGCCGGCACAAATGTGACGGAGGATGAATCTTATGGACATTACATGGAGAGGCCGAGAGAGGCGGCAATGATGATTGAAGATGAAGAATAAATGGATATGAATGAAAATCTATTGGAATACTGTTGTTAGAAAAAAATGTGTGGATTTAAGTGTCTTGTAAAAATATTATTGTAATTGTAAACATAACTGAATGAAGATGTAAACTTACTTAAAGCTAGTAACTGTAAGTTAATCAGTAGATGTGGCATTTGTTAAATGTTATTTACACAATTGTAATGAATCGAATATGAAATTTTGATGAATAAAAGTAAAAATAAAATGGGCAAACTTTGTCCTGGCATAGATGCAAAAAGCCAGGATTGTAGTATTGCAGATTTTATTTATTGATTTATTTTATATAAAATCAGTATCCATGCAGATAATATTTATGTTTATTAATAAATGCAGGATATTATTTAAAGCCTATATTTTCTGCCTATATGCGACACACGAATAAGCATATCAACGTTAAGAGGTGTGTCGTTTAGTATGCAAACTTACTTCATTTCCCTCTCCATACACCTTGATGCTTACTACAGAAAGGGTGCTCTGCAGCTCTGAGAACAACAACCACCACAAATGAGTTCCCTTTGTGTTTCGTGGATGGTGCAGAAACAGCAAGAATTGCTTTAAGAAGTCAGGAAAACTTCTGGAACGACAGAAGTATTTCATTAGGTGGGTTTCTAGGCTTCTTGCATCTTATCCTGAGAACGCAAAGAAATTAAGGCTATGATATACTCTCCGAAGTTTCGTTTCTTCGAAATTACGTAAAACACGTTAACTTTCTAAACGTAGACACAGTATTTCAATTTGAAATTATGAATAACGGCTAACTTTCTGCATTCAGTTTAAGTGTATATCTATATTGTGGCGGGACAATGTCAAAATTACCTGAAAAATTAACAAATAGGAAAGTACAATTGCCAGTGAGGTTCATAAAATTCTAAGGAATACACTAATTCAGCTCCTATTCAGAGCTGATTATCCTTGCCGTGGAATGGATCACGTTTCAACGGTGCATTTTACCGAAGCAAGAGTTCCACATCATGACGTCAGCGGCACACTGTCAAAGTACAGGGTGAGCCAAAGGACTCCGAACCGCCTGCGCGGTGTTTTTCCTATCCGCGTCCTCGGCGCCCGTCGCCGTCTGCCGCTATCACAGAAAGGCGCGGATGAAACCACACATTTTAAAAACTACTTTTAAAGGCTTTACTTACCAACTGCTGAAACTGGCCACCGTCGCTGTCCATACATGTTTGGCACCTCTTTAAGAAACTATCCATCTGGAATTTGGGGGAGGGGCATTTTCCAAACTATGACCTATGTTGTCTAATGTTTCTTCGGTAAGAACCGAACGCCGTGTTTTAGATTTCTTAGCCTGAACACTTCCTGTGGCCTGAAATTTATTGTAAAGTTCATGGATAGTTGTACGGCCTGGAACTTTTACACCTGGAAATCTTTCTGCAAATCGTACTATCACTTGGCGACTGACCGAGTTAACACATACGAATCATAAATAAATACACGATGTGCAGTAGAAAACATATACTGAGCCGTAATATACTTTCTGACTAAGTACAGGACAAAATAATAAATAACTCGTAATAACTGAACTACATCACATCACCGTCAACTCAAAACTGCACTTCACAATGCACAGTTAAACCTCAACAGCAGTATTTGTTTATAGCAGCAATGCGCTATCATGTTTTTTATCATATTTCCATACGCCCAGTGGAAAAACACCGCACAGCCGGTAATATTGTTCATAAAATACCCTTCCGGGGTAACTTAAAACATAAAGTATAAGACAAACCCACACACCCTGGAAGAATTAGAACAAAATATCCACCAGGAAATTTCTCAACGTGAACTACGGCGAGTGATAGGTAGTTTCCTCAAGAGGTGCCAAAAATGTATAGACAACTACGGTGGCCAGTTTCAGCATCTCCTTTCATAAAGTTGGTAAGGAAAGTCTTTAAAAGTAGTTTTAAAAATGTTGTATGGATTCATCCGCCCCTTTCTTTGATAGCGGCAGACGGCAAAGAGCGCCGTGGACGCGGGCAAGAAAAAGCCGCGCAGGCGGTTCGGAGTCTTTTGGCTCACTCTGTATTACCTCATAAGAAAGTGTTGAACGAGCACAATCAGGTATAAAACCCATCAAAATAGAGCTCTCTCTCTCCCTCTTTTTTTTAGGGGAGAACTCTCTTCGGTCGACCTTCCTTTGAACTGCTTCTCGGAAACAACCACATTACTCCAAGGTAGGAATGCGCTTGTCATTAATGTTTTCGGTGATGATCACGACGATAATAATAATAAGTATTTTTGAACAGAAAAGCAGGTATCGAAAATATTGTGAAAAAAGAGTATAAAACTATGAAAAAAAAATTTGGTCCAGAAGTCATAGGTAAACAATGCAGACTCAGAAGTAAAAATGCAATAAAAGCATATACAGGCATTCACAGTGACATCAGAAAACGAGATTAAAAGTTTGTGGACATATTAAATAATCAACTCGAACAGGCACACTAAACAAATAACATAATTCTACGAAAATATAAGTAAAGTACAAGTAGATAGTAAGAAGTGTATCGGTGACGTTAAAATACCTAAAATTGACAAGCATTACGCAAGAAGGTATTCTAACGGAGATATCTTTAGAATCAAACTGCATAAGCAGCAAGATGACCAAGGGGACAAACCGAAGAAAAAAACAGGAGCATGGACAGATGAGAGAAAGAAAGTCCACACCAAAGAATGAGAGAACTGTGGATTCAAAGGAAAACAAGAAAACTCACTAAGTATTTTGCCTAGTCCTAAATGGGCTTATGCACAATTAATAATAATAATAATAATAATAATAATAATAATAATAATAATAATAATAATAATAATAATGATATTAATGAAAATATAAGGCAGCAACTTTCTTTATTCGTCTGACTTACAAACCCTCACATGCCATAAGTAATTTTTTAGGCCAAAAGTGGTTCATCAATGTGTAGTATACACAAGTTTAAATGTTTTTAATTTTTTTTAAGACCTGCGAATATTTATCTAGCTATTAATCCAGAAAAAATGAGAGAACAATATCATAAACGTTATAAATGGTGATAAAAATGCTTTATCTATTAAAAGATTGTGGTAGTAACAGTACGGAGCTCCTTAGATGTACGTTACAACCAAGACCAGTGGCGCGAAAACGCGCCCTCCCTCCAACCTCCACTCCTTCGCTTCTTCAGTTAGCAGAGAAACTAAATGTGTTTAACAAGCCGGAATCCGAAGTCAACCAGTAGCGATCTATGTGACAGCAACATGAACATTTAATGGAATTTTAATTGTGACTGGGAAAACAAGTTTGTTTGTTTTTCTCATAATAGCAAAAAATAATGTGCACTGTGCTGTACTCCCATCTAATTCATAACATGTTTCAGCTTAATAAAACTTCAATGTTGCTTATACTAGCCAGCAAGTATTTTTATGAAAAAGCAATCTCCCGTCCAAACCTCCACGTATCCATTAACCATTACTGATGCAAACTCAAGACTATATTTGTGTTTCATTTGATAGAGAAAAGTGAAAGGGAAATGGGTGATACGACGTTTCACATTTTTACTGGCTAATATTTGAACGGAAAGGGAAGTTCTATTCTGGTCACCTAAGGTAACCTGCATCTCTAAATGGAATATCTGTTAGCACTTGAACTTGAAACCTAAATAAATATAAAACAGTTTCCTGTAATTTTAACAAAAATAACCCCTTAACATGCTATACCTTGAAATAAGATGTGTTAAAATATATTTAACTACTTTAGTTACCAACTGAAGAATACTTTAAAAAGATTACTTTACGAAATATTTCGTAGTAGATGCAGTAGGTGACTGCAGTTAAAAGTATGGCATTTTCTAAAAGCACTCTAAATAGTCGTAACATTTATTACACATCCATACTGATGTTAATTTTACATAAACTGTTTCACTGAAAGATATATACGCACTGCTAAAAAAAAGACTCCTAAATTGGATGTGAAAAATAACAGAACAGGATTTGCAGGTACGAATAGAAAATTAAAAGGTTATTGAGCTTCTGCAGCTAATTAGTGTAGTGTACAAAATGTTGGGTGTACGGATTAAAGCCATCACGCTGCTGTTATTTGCAGCAGCATATAATCAAAATTGGAAACCGGGACAACTTAATTGGCTGCCACTCTGAATACAAACTGCGTACACGTCGAACACCACACGTCATGCGTGATCTGTAACAATAGCGTGAACTCAAAAGTTCCCACTGATGGGGAAAAAATAAAAAGTAATACGAAAGCCAAACTTCCAAAATATAACGGCGTGTACAGTAGGAACGTTGTTTTATGTAACTACAAGCATACGGAAAAGATACAAGTTTGTGTATTGTTCAACCTTACATTTGTGTTTTAAATGTTATTAAGATTTAATAAAAATGTGTTCAAAACATGGTGTGACTTACACATTGTTCCGGGCCGGTCTCTCTGACATGGTTTTTTACGTGGTTTCTCGGGCCGGTAGGCGAATGATAGATGGTTCCCCTTCTACCATTCAGAGTTGAGGAACCAGACGATGGTATTCGGTTTGTTGCGGTTGGGTGGTGGAAGTGCGCTTTAGAAGGGTTTCTCCCTGCCGTCGGCTGGACTGCTGAAGACTCACCTTCTGAGCAGCATCCCTGGGCTCTAGGGGACCCCAGTGAGCTCGGGGCTTATGAGGTAGGGTAATCTGCCTTCGGAGGCGTTAAATCTGGAATCGTTATGGACCCCGCCCATGCTTATGCACATTGTCACTCAGCTCTCAGACCCTTTAGATCTCACCCTCATCCCTCGCTCCCAGGGGTCATGTTAAAATCACAAAGGGACATACTAGTCTACGTACGATACTCTGCCCCGGTTTCGGACCCATGTACCCCTACTCCCACACATTGTCCAATGAGAGTGAGGGACTGGGAGGTGGAGAGAGAGGAGAGAGATTCAGATGATGCAGGGAAGACATGAATACTCACAATTAACTCAAAAAGCGCGTAGCTAAACAAAAAATTAAAAAAAAAACATAATCCAGACCGTAATCTCACATTCTATTTTGACTGCCAACTACGAGGCGTGTGTTTAAAGTGCCGTTTTAATGGTTTGCCGTTGCAGCGCTGCAGTCTCGATTTTGAGCATGCGCGATCACTTCCTCCATTCATTAGGAAGCCAGACGCAGCTGTGAGCGACCGTCACTTTGTGTTTTCCTATTGTTAGAGGGTTTCGAAATGTTGAAAATAATCGAATGACCCGCCGACCTTGAAGTCAGATCAGTGCTCCGTTTTTTTGAATGGGAGAAATGTTACGCCAGCAAACATTCATTGCCAATTGCATGAGGTTTATGGGAGAAACAATAATGAGTGACAATGCACGGTCTCTTCTCAGCCAAACAAACTCAAAAATGATCGCATCATTTGGTTGGGAACATTTCGACCACCCTCTCCACAGTCCGGATTTGGCGCCAAGCGATTTTAATGTTTCTTCATCTGAAAAAATTCCTTGATGGAAAACATTTCAACGACGATGATGTCGTGAAACAACACGTGCAGACTTGGTTTTGAAGAAGATGGTTTGTTGCTTCACGTATGGAAAGCCAATTTGAAGTAGGAGTTGTATCGTAGTTCAACTATTGGGGAGCCAAACTTGAAGTAGTTGCAACCGCACATATGGTAAAAAGTTTCCGGTAGCCTTCGCCCCAAGTTTAAAAATATTAACTTTGTAATTTGACTGTTTCTTTAAATATTATATATTTATGTTTGCCTCGGCTGCGTCAGTATTTATTTTTAGAGTCATGTTTCTCTTTGCAGGGTTGTGGTACAACTGAAGAATGTAGGCTTACACAGATTATAATTTTACTTCACTCCTTTTATTAATGCTTGTCACGATTTAAATAACACTTCACTGATATAGAGATAGAGCTGTGAGATTTTTTTTAATTAATTACTTGCAATTTTTAACACGTACACTATTTTTCGTCTCACACGAATGCGCATTAAATTTCTCGAGGACGCATCTCGCGTCAGGAACACTGTCTACAACCAACGCGTCCAGTTATGAGCACTGTCTACAAGCAACTGGCTTGATTTCTACCGCCACATTTGTAAATTTCTGTATTTCAAGTCTCTGATTGGCTATTCCTAATCCAATAGAAATTTTTTTTTAACTTAAGCCTTTTTTTTTTGTTTATTGATTGGCTATTTTATAAATTGTCTCAAAATTTTAATTATTGTTGCTCCAATAATGACTAGTAGCATTATTAAACATTCTTACTCATTATTACCTCAAGGTTACCTCATTGTTAGCAACTTTTAATCTATTATTCTCACAGCTCCTACATTATTAACTTAAGTAATACATTCACATAACATTATTACATGTATACAATAATATAAACATATACAATGGCTGTAATATACACTTTTTAAATATTGTTATATACACATATAGCTTTAAGGTGAGCTGTTATTGAATTTATATATTATATAATTAGACTGAAATCATTTAAGTGTTAAAAATACTGCCTCAGTTTTCATCACAGGCGGCACCATTCTTTGACAAAGGCATACACAAAGTTATTTTCCGTTACGACAAGAACCTGAATAACTATGTGAAGAAGTAGTGTAAAGTAATGAATGATAAATAAAGTGTTTGGAGAATAATGTTCTCATATTTTTTTTAAAAAAAAATATTGGTTCTTACTTTAAAAACAGCCTGGTATGTTGCTCTTCTCTTAAATTGTAACCATCTACATTATTTGGGAAAGCATAAAAGTGGCTTTGGTTTTATTTCTACACGGATTCATAGCACTCGCAAAAGTCAAAGCTATTTTCAGAACTATCATCGCCAACCTTCATGTTCTTATTTCGAGGCTTTGTAAGACCAATTTTAGTCTTTTAGGCATTTAGCAGTTGAAGGTAAAAGTAGCTTATCTGTGTATGGAGCATCCACGAGTAGTCAAACATACCTCTGTATATAATATGAGATGGCTCACATGTCCATTTCTTTTACACGTTAAGCAGTCGGTTTGGACTTAGCATATGAATGTAGTTTAATGTTATATTTATTAAACATTTTTCATGTATAAATATTTAGTATTTCATGAAGTTGTGTCGACACAAGTATCCGAGGTCGTCAAGACACGGACTCGTTGTTTGAATGAGAGGTCCGCGGTTCAAATCCCGTCAGTGCCGTCTTCCCTTCCTGAAGTTTCTTCCAACTTTTCCTCAATCCGCATAATTGGCAAATGCCGGGGAGGTACACTAAAATTAGGCCTGGAACGTTTCCTTCCCGAATTTCCTTTTGCAAGTATCATTTCACCAGTATCAACGCCAGTGGTGCCGTATGCATTAACAATGGGTATTAAATACCATTCAAATAATTCAGCAGTTGAATTTTAAATCTGAAGCAAGGTCTCATAGCTGCACATACATAGGTACATTGAATAATTCATAAAATTATTGTGACGCAGTGTATATGGCTAACGGGGGTTCGGCGCCGGGCAGTCGGAATGAACAACGATAACTGCCGCTCGCCAGTGTAAACCTCGAGCGCGCAATCAGTAGATAACAGAACTAAAAACATCTGAAACCTTCTTCTGCCCCCTTCTCCAGATAGTGTGTCGAAATAGTTCTAGAATGTTCGAGAACCCTGTAGAAAGATTCCACTACCATATAAGCGAGCGCTCTCGCGGGAGTCAGTTACTGGAGTTGAGTGAAGCAAATCGAGTTGTAGTTCAATTGCGTCGGTCAGTTAGCGAGTGAGCGAGTTGGCGGGTGAGTTTCCCATCAAGAGCGAGTTGGTGACGGATGCTGCGGAGCGACGGGTTGTGGAGGTCTTGTGTTCGGCTCCCGTGTGAAGTAAACCGTCCGGCGTGAAGACGCCACGTCACGCAGGAAGTGAAGTGACAGAGAATTGAACTATTTTACCTCAGTGAAGTGACAGTGAAAACAGAAGTGAACTCCCAGTAAAGCTGAATTAGATAAGAACGTAGAACAGTGACAGTGAGAACTGAGAGAGTGAGAGTTGAAAAACTGGATGGTCATAGCATTTACACAAATTGTAAAATATACGTGTCCACTAGGTAAGTGGCTTTAATTATCTAGATTACACTTTATCGTTACATGACAATATTAATAAATTATATTAATAATACTCATATAAAACATTAAGTTAAGCAGATTTCAAACTTTATGTGGCTCAAGAACTTATAAAATTGCAACAAAACAGCACTACTAAAACTTTAGCAGGTGATGGAAATGATGTATGAAACCTGAGTTCTAACGAAGTTCTCAAATAAGAAAAGTAGAAGTTACTGAAATGCAATTTTTACGATAGGCTGCGGCTATAGGCGCACAAACAAAAAAGAAACATTGGGATATCGCAAAACAGCTGAGAATAGCAAGCCCAAATGAAGCATGAGTTATAGGCAGCAGTGGAAGGAATACGTAGAAAGTGTGGATATTTATAGAGCTCTAAAAAAAACGATGGAATTATAAACCTGTTGGAAGAAGAAATAATTCCTCTAATATCTATAATGAGATGTTCGGATCAATTACCATGAAGATGGAATAAGCCATTAAAGCTTATACCTTAAACATGATTATCTAAATATATTTATACATTTAGCCAAGAAGGGACCCGTTATAATTTGTTTACCTAACTTCTGTGTTTGACCTCAATAAAAGCCAGGAGATAGATTTTTACTTTCACTCCCACTTACCTATAGTAAGTAGAGGAAGTATTCCATTCCACCCAAAAATTAGATATGCACGTTTTGAAGCACCTGAAAGGTGTTTTAGAAAAAGGTCTCTCTCTGTGTGTGTGTGTGTGTGTGTGTGTGTGTGTGTGTGTGTCTGTGAACAGTATAACACAGCAACGAAAAGTCGGTTAAATACCAAATTTTATATTTAAGTTCCGCGTCGTTCAAGTTTACGACATGAAGTTTTCAAAAAAAAAATCTCGCCATTCCAAACTACTATTTCGAAATGGAAAAGTTTTCGGAAAATTTTATTTTACTATAAATGGTTCTAGCGGGTTTGATTAAAATGTTTCAGATATTTTCACGAAAAATTAGACGTGTATCTTGGATTTTTTTTTCTTTTTAATATTCTTTGAAGGACTGTTTATTCTGAATGACTTTTGCATAACTTGTAAACCGTAAGAGGTAGACAAAATCTTACAACACAAAAAATGTAGATTTAGTTAAAAGACGCAATTTACCCCAACTACTTCTTTTTTCTTTTCTTTTTTATAAGTTAGCTATTTCCTAAATATTCCTTGTTATTGGTTTGAATTTTCCAATACTTATACTTTTCTCAAATGGAAAGTTTTCTTTCTTTCTTTCTTTCTTTCTTTCTTTTTCCTGATGATGCAAAGAGAAGGGAATTTCTAAGCCATCAAATAGCGATCAGCTCTTAAAAGATTTGACTATCGCTTAAACCTACTGTATTCTCCTACTCCCATTGTACCTACTAGAAAATATGTAGTAAAACCATTTCTGCAAATGATTGTCTCGATTAACATGAAGTAGATAGAAGAAGAATATTTTGTAAAAATAGTTTTTAAGAACAGGAGGAGAAAATCATGTGAATGTGAAGCACAAGATGTTTATTATTATTATTATTATTATTATTATTATTATTATTATTATTATTATTATTATTATTATTATTATAGTGTTAGAAACAAGCCGTGAAGACTGTGACGTCCTTCTCAGTCAGCCAGAATGATGTAATATAATTTACAATTTACTAACTGGGTGCATGTTGTTATGAAAAACGTGCAGAGAGGTCCATCAATAGTGTTTTGGAGAAGTCATACAAACGTGCATAATCCTTATTATTTATTACTAATGTAAATAATACATCTCATGCATTTCATTCCGAATATTTAACAGTGAGGTTGCTGTAATCATTAAATAATTTGCCCTAAGATCCATATTAAGCAATCAACTCTATTAATATTTTTGCTTAAGTTTAGTGATTATCGTTAACACTTTTTAAAACCTCATTCACCAATGGCAGTTTAACTTTACACAATTATAACAAGTTATTATTATAGAATAAGTGCTATAATAATTTTAAAGTAACTATAACGTTACCGTTTGACAATATTTCTCTGAGAAATCATATACCTACCTTGCTCACTAAAACGTGAATCCACAAATTTCACCAACGAGTTTAATTCCCCAAAGCTTGCCGTTTCCAAAGCCACTTTAAGCAATAGTAATTACTATTATGCAATTAAAACATACAATTTGGTTACTTGTGGCCTTATGGCCACAAGGTAACTCCCACGTTAATCCTTTGATTTTTCTATGATGACCTTACACCAGCTTTCAAATTATTAAATAATTTAAGCGAATATACATTGATATTCTAAACATCCCGTAAACATTTAATTTACCTATCTCTGACATAATTTAATATCTCTTTGAACAAATTTATATTAAAGGGAAACATAATTAACTACGCCTGACTGAGATGCACAACGTGAAGCTGACATGCCAATCTTAACCCCCTGATTTTAAATAAATTATACAGAAAACATTTACCCTTTTAAGCCTTGGAATTTCCTTGTCTGAACTCCAATATGCAGTTGTCTAGACTGGACTAGGTAAAATGCAGAACCGCAGTCGGACATCCCCTGAACGATGAACTTGCTGCGATCACACTTCCACATATTAACGGTTGTAATTTGAAATCTTGCCGACAGATCGCCATCTGTTACACCCATGTTCTTCTCCGAGAATAACTCTCGATTCATGCAGGGAAGTACTACGATTTAATCGAAGACCTTCTTTGCCCCTTCCATATAATGCAGGCAGTTAATGGGGCACGTATACACCTTCTCGATGTGCTAGCATCATCTTCGTCTCATCAGCGAGAACAACGTAACTGCAGACCGCTAGCTTCCATAAGCATGTTCATACGACTTAAACTTGGGCTTATTCTGAATTACTTTGGTCTTCATTGGAAATGTTAATAAAAGCTAAAAGAAAGGGAATAAATTACCTTAGGAGTGAGTTAGAAGCAGATGTTCTCTCTTCCATACCTGGTGCCCACCGATCCGCCCGTTTTAGGTGTTTTACTTTTATAGAAAAATTACGATCTGAAGACAACAAACGCAGCCAACTTGTCGTTATCGCACATGCGCAATGGGAACTACCAATCTAAATCAGAAGTGAAATCCGCGGAAAAAGCGACGTGTTGTTACTTCTTCTTCATTTTGTATTGGCGCAACGCATTGTTATTAAAGACTTTCCACCAGAAGTTTAATTTTGTATTGTTATAGCGAAAGTTGTGTTATATTATAATGTTATTTGCATTAAAAGTTTAATAAAGAAGTTGCTTTACAGTCACACTGGAAGATAATTAGTGTTATGTAGCCAAAGCTTATATAAAAAAAATTAAACCTAACCTAACCTCCCGTGAATCAGAAAACTAAGCTTGAGAACGCACGCGAGCGAAGCGACCGTGCTTTGATGTAACCACTGTTAAATAATTAAAACAAGCTGTATAAAAAAACTAAACCTAACCTAACCTCCCGTGAATCAGAAACCTAAGCTTACATAAAAAAGTAAACCTAACCTAACCTTCCGTGAATCAGAAACTAAAAAATTAATAACCTAAAATAAAAAGTAATTAGGAACGCAGGCTGAGATCATTGGCGATATCTTACTGGCTTTGGCGGTATTTGCTATTCATATGTTGCCAGCATTGTGTTAGAGCTAGAAGATGACGTAGGGTGATATCTGTAGGGCAAGTAATACATCACTTTCATCGCTTCTGAAGACCAAAGTAAAGCAGAAACTCGTAAACTTGTGCTAAAATGTACATTAACATGCTTCACAGTCACTTAATGTCGAGCATATTTGCAGAGTTGCCCTGTATGTAATAAGCTATTCCCAGCCATGAACATACCCCTCAATGACCTATTTCTTTCCGCTTTTAAAACAGATACCTTTAATAAACACAACCCCTTTAGAACCCCTTTAAAATCAATATGGTAAACCAAAGGAAATTATAAAATTAAACGCTATTTTACTTAATGCCGTTACAAGACGCGAATACAAATTACATCGACACAGAATTACTTAAATACCATTCATAATATACACCCAATAGATCGGAGCTTCCGTGAACTAATGTCAGGGTAGGTTTGAAATTAATAAACTCCGAGACCTACATGCTTTAAAATAATTTATGCTCGACCATGCCAAAATGTAGCATTTATACGACTGGTAGGGAACTTTAATGGGCCTCATTATAGTACACATGTTCATTAAAGTATTGGTATTCGACCAATCAGAAGTGGCCACGTAACATTGTGAAAGCGCAAGTATCGATTATTCTCGTTTCGATCGACAATGGTACTAGCGCGGGTTTAGAAAAAAGTCAAAATGCCTGACACTAGTAACAGTGACATTCAACTTACACCCCCAGAAATTACAACAAAAGCACTCAATCTTACCAATAACTTGTTGCTACAAAAGTCAAGAAAGATGTACGAGATATTCCAATTACAATTCATGGATTGGAGAATATCAAAAGCTATTATTTCGTTCTCAGAAAATGTCAGGTGCAACAAGCTCATTGTATTGTAACCATAGATAAAGGAATAACGATTGTAACACATCACTAAAACCAGAAACGAATACTTTCGAAACCTTTAATTTGGATACATGGTCGAGCATAAACAGTCGTATGAAACTTGATTATGATGGTGATTAAAACGCTCGTATGATAATTATTAATCTAGCTTCGCTTCGCTGCCTCGGTTAATAATACGAGGGCAAATCAAAAAGTCTGTGCCTCTATTTTTTTCCGCCAAATTACGAATGTAAAACAAAAACCAACATATACATTCAAAGTAGTGGACTTTTCATGGGCCGGTCCTCATAGAGTTTCCAGCTGCTGCCGGCGGCAGCGCTGTTGTTAGTGCATTCAAAATGGCAGGTGTGCTTAACACGTCCACGGCTTACGAGCAACGAAGTGTGATCCGTTTTTTATGGAGTAAGGGACGAAGGCCCATCGAGATCCACAGAAAAATGCAGCCATCATATGGGGAAAAGTGTCTTGCTTTGAGAAGTGTGAGATGGTGGTGTTCTGAGTTCGAAAATGGCCTTGCAAATCTGCATGATAATGAGCGTGCGGGGAGACCGTGCGTATCGGTGACTGAAGACAATATTGCCCGTGTGGATGCGATGGTGAAAGCAGGGCGGCGCGTGCGCATCAAAGACATTGCTCAGGAGCTCTACATTTATTTTTGGAGTGCTTTCGACATCATTCACGAGTGCTTAGGTTGCAAGAAGGTTTCACGTCGATGGGTTCCTAAGCAGTTGATGATGTGATGAAAGGCAAGCGGATGATTGCTTCTTTGAATCATCTGCAACGATATGCCGAGGAGGGTGACAATTTCCTGGATCGCATTTTTACTGGCGATGAAACGTGGATACTGCATTACACGCCGGAATCAAAACAGCAGAGTATGGTGTGGAAACATCCGCAGTCTTCTGTGAAAAAGAAATTCCGCACTGTGCCATCTGTTCACAAAGTGATGTTAACGGCATTCTAGGATTGCCGTGGACCACTCGTGCTAGATTTCATGCCGCGAGGTGCCACCATCAATGCCGACAGATATTGTTCCACACTATCGCTTCTACGGGCTGCGATCAGAAAGAAGCGCCGCGGGATTCTCGATGTTGACAACGTGATCATCCTCCACGACAATGCGAGACCACATGTGGCAAACAAGACCGTCGGCAAGCTAAGGAACTTTCACTGGGAGTTTCTAAAGCATCCACCATACAACCCGGATCTTGCCCCTAGTGAGTTCCATCTTTTCAGTTCGCTGAAGAAGTTCCTGGCAGGACAGCGATTCATTTGCGACGACGAAGTCAAGACAACAGTGCGACAGCGGCATCGCAAAATTAGTGCTGCGATGGTACAAATGTCTGAACTGGCACGGGGACTATGCGGAAAAATAGTGAAAGGTACAACGAATAATATCTACATGTTTAGTTGGCTGTATGTGTCTTATGTTACCAGAAAAAAATAGGGGCAAAGACTTTAAGATTTGCCCTCCTAGTAATACTCGCGTTTTAATTACTACTGTTATAGTCCCGTTGCATAATATACTATTATAGACTGCATTGTAGAAGACGAAGATTTAAAAAGTATAGTAAGAAATAATTAGAATACCGGGGATAGCGAAAATTGTCCGAATTAAAATAATTACATTGGGAAATGCTAGTAAAGAAATAATTAGTAATTTTCAGTCGATAGGGAACTAATGTAAATGCAGCAATAACTTTGAAATTAATTCTACAAAGTGTTCTTATTCACTGGCATTTGCATAACCACCAATCTATTTGTAGAAAACTAAGTCTCATTGCACGAACAACTGAACTACGGATAACGACTCTAAGAAGCTGAAACATCATCATATCTTTACATCAGATCTTCATTCCAGCTTCTCTAACATCATTTCCGTAGCACTATCACCAGCTTAACATCACCACAAATTTCAAGTTAGTACTTCAAAACGCATTAAAGCTATGTGATGTTTATACATTATGAAGTATCAGGTTTCTCTTACCCGAGCGAGGTGACCCCGCGGTAACGTGTGCGACTCGCATTCGGGAGGCTCCGGGTTCAATCTCTGGCGACCGCCCACCCTAACCCATAGGTTTTTCGTGGTTTCCCCAGGTCGGCGGGAATGCTGGGGTGGCTCCTCTTCTATCACAACTTTCCTGCCCCTCATCTCCATCATTGTCATCCTTTACAGGGTTGTAGGACCCAGCGACGGTGTTTGGCGGGTTGTGGCTGAGCAGTTTGTAGAGGTTTCTTCCCTGCATCGTTGTGGGACTGTTCATTTAGGACCCACCTTCCAGTGGGCCCCAACGGGCGTGTTAGGAGAGTTTTGGGTGGGCCGGACGGCGTCAGATGCGTTCTAACTGGAAACGTTAGGGACCCCGTTCATGCTTGCGCTCGTCTTATCCGGATCTGGTCGCCCTTCGGGTCACTCCCCTCGCCCCTCCCAGGGGTAGAAGAAAAAACGGTCGTTGCTGCCTACTTAGAGTGCTCTGTCCCGGTTGCGGAGGCCCCTCCGTTCGTCCATACCTTCACCTTTATCCTTTTACCAGGTTTCTCTTGAATGACGCGACTGGCAGCCAGCCGTTCCTACGGCAGTGCTGTGAATTGTTTCGTGCAGTAGCGGCGGATCAACCCGCCACTTCTCCTTTAGATAATGCTAACAAATCAAACGGTTACTGAACACTCGAATTTCTGCAACGAAATATTGGAAAATGCGCATCGCATACTGTTTTGTGATTCGGGTTTTATTGCATAAACTTTGTCTTTAAGCATTCACCACAAATAATAGTCACATGGATTTAGATTGGGAGAGCAAACAGGTCGGTTAATTATTTTGCTACCAAAACACCTTCTAATGCTTCCATAGACTGATCTGCTGGATGTGCAGTTATATTATCCTGTGCACATTAAACCTGGGCACGTTCTACAGGTATCACTCTTCTGAGGAAAGCAGTAGGTAAATTATTCACAAACTGGTTTGATGGTTTCATTAAGGAAAATAGGCCAATATTAAAATTCTTGTTGCTCTGATACTCATAGCATACCATATCCCCGTCTTCATATTATGCAGTGATTAGTGAAGATTTTGAAAACTCCAGTAGTTGTCTGTGTATTCACGTGACCCGGCAAATGCAGCATACCAGAATCAACATACCCGACGGACACAGGCTGCAGATTCCTGCTGAAGTCTAGTAAAATTATTCACATCCGTATCTTTGCACTACTGTTACTTAATATGTCCTTAATTTTAGTTTCCGAACAGCCCTACAGCCAGATGAAACTCAAACGCTGGTTTTGTGCTAGGCGAGGCTGTAATTTTCTTGGAATTCTTTCCAAAGCCTCTGTCTTGTGTCTATTTTTTTTTTTTTTTTTTTTTTTGTAACTCTTGGATGTCTAATGTTTTTAACAATCCATAAAGCGTGAGTTTGTTAGGAACATTGACATAAGCGAATTTAGTGCAAATTCAAGCTGACAGTCCAAATACGGTGGTTTGCAGTATACCACATGAAATCTTTTTTCAAAATTTCTCGGGCTCAAAATTTCTACGCCAAATTGGCACATCACGAGAACGCCCTTGTCAGATCTCTGGGGGACTACTTACTTAAGAATATCGATACCGACACTACCGGGTTCCCCGCATGGCTTGTGGGTACCCCGGTAACAAAGGCTTTAACCCTGCCAACAGCACAAAGCTGTCACTAATAACTCCCCCCTCCCCATGGGAGTGGTCAATAAAAATTAAACAAATGACAATTCATTAAGGAAAACGAACACCAGCGGAGCAGAGCACTGGCGCTGCTCCTGAAAAGATAGCCGCTGAGGAGCCTATGAAAACATAGCGCTACCTCCCATCACACCCACAACATCAAAACCAAACCACCACCCCACAATCGTTCCATCATCCCTATGGTAAAGCCCTTCCAAGGGTAGGTACATAGTAAAATCACTTAGGCTCACCAGAGCCTATCAGACGGGAGGTGAGGCGAGGTACCACATGATACCTACGCATAGTAAACGCAATTAACAGACAGCTTCACATAACGTTATTCCCACTATACACCATGCCAAACACCGTTAGACATAATTGCAAATGCCGTTACCCTCCGTAGGCGAACGAACTAGATTTCCGCAGAGTAGGTCATTCGACACGATACTTGCTATAAGTCAGAGCCGGCAGCCGCCAGTCGCATCATTCAAGATAATCCCGGTTTATATTTGCTTATTTGTAGATCTGTTCTGCTCCCAACACAAACGCAAATGCTGTAGGCAACATTTCTAATAAAAATACCTGCGTGTGCTGCTACTTCGTTGTGCAACTCTTATATAATTTTGCAATGTGAGTTAACATAGGTGGAGTTCCATAAAGTTTATAATAATTTCATTGTCTGCAAACACTCATGTACCCATTCCCTCAAAACTTTAGCCCTTAACCATCATTTGCTGTGAAACTCTGTTTGATATTTACTTTCTGTACGTCACAAAGGATGGTCTGTCGAGTATCATAGACCAGTCTGAAGCTGCACAGTGCTTTGAGGAAACTGAACTTGTCGTCATACTACAATAGCTCTCGTGTGGATGACCTATCTATGCATTTCTTGTAGGGTATCACCAATTTAATTACAACTGCAAATTTTATTGGTGAACCTCGTGAGGACAGACTGGTTGACACGCTTCCTGAAATCAGAGAGGTTATTTAGAAACTGTATGCTTATGTTTACACTTGTTGACTCTATTTATATGCTTTGGCGCGAATAGAGTTCCCGCGTTTGTACCTACATAAGCTACCGGAAAACATACAAGTTGCTAAAATTCTCTCCTGGATTTCTTCCAGCAATCGGTTATTCGAAACCAGCTCACAAGGAATGTCTAAAGGTAAATGCTTCAGACCAGTATAGAAATTATTGGGTGAAAATTCTTGGAAAATAATAACACACATGTGTGCTTTCTTTCAAATTAATCTAGACTGAGTAAGCTCACCTTTCAACTACCTGTCGTCGTCCTGCGGCTACCATGCTAGCCTCTGGTTCCCGAGGTTCAAACCCGGCGGAGGGGGAGGGATTTTTTCAGGCGTAATAGAATGGGACGCTAAGGACCACAGCAGTTAAAGAGCGTCCCTAAATAAAACTAAATTTTTAATTTTCCTTCAGCTACCTCTAGCACTCATGATGCGATACGCATCTGAAACCCTCAATGAACGTGATCTAGCGCAGAGATGCAATAAGTAACGTATTTTTCTTTCTTTGATGTTTTTATTTAAAGCCGCGTAACTGCTTGGTCGTATAACAATTAAGAAAAAAACATTTTACATATCTTTAACGCATTAACAACATTAAAATATACACTGTGTGATCAAAAGTATCCGTACACTCCCACAAACATACGTTTTTCATCTTAGGTGCATTGTGCTGCCACCTACTGCTGGTACTCATTATCCGCGACCCCAGTAGTCATTAGACATCGTGAAACAGCAGAATGGGACGCTCCGTGGAACTCTCGGACTTCTAAAGTGGTCAGGTGATTGGGTGTCACTTGTGTCAGAAGTCTGTACGCGAGATTTCCACACTCCTAAAATTCCCTAGGTCCACTGTTTCTGATGTGATAGTGCAGTGGAAACGTGAAGGGACATGTACAGCACAATAGCGTACAGGCCGACCTCGTCTGTTGACTGCAGAGACCGCCGAAATTTGAAGAGGGTCGTAAAGAGTAATAGGCAGACATCTATCTAGACCATCACACAGGAATTCCAAACTGCATCAGGATCCACTCCAAGTACTATGACAGGCGTGAGGCGAGAAACCTTGGATTCCATGGTTGAGCGGCTGCTCATAAGCCACACATCACGCAGGAAAATGCCAAACGACGTCTCGCTTGGTGTAAGGAGCGTCAACATTACACGATTGAACAGTGGCAAGACTTGTGTGGAGTGACGAATCACGGTACACAATGTGGCGATCCGATTGCAGGGTTTGGGTATGGCGAATGCCCGGTGAACGTCATTTGCCAGCGTGTGTAGTGCCAACAGTGAAATTCGGAGGTGGTGATGTTATGGTGTGGTCGTGTTTTTCCTGGAGGGGGCTTGCACGCCTTGTTGTTTTGCGTGGCACGATCACAGCGCAGATCTACATTGATATTTTAAGCACCTTCTTGCTTCCCACTGTTGAAGAGCAATTCGGGGATTGCGATTGCATCTTTCAACACGATCGAGCACCTGGTCATACTGCGCGGGCTATGGCGTAGTGATTACACGACAATAACATCCCTGTAATGGACTGGTCTGTACAGAGTTCTGATTGAATCCTATAGAACACCTTTGGGATGTTTTGGAACGCCGACTTCGTGCCAGGCCTCACCGACCTACATCGATATCTCTTCTCAGTTCTGCACTCCATGAAGAACGAGCTGCCATTCCCCAAGAAACCTTCCAGCACCTGATTGGAAGTATGCCTGCGAGAGTGAACGCTGTTATCAAGGCTAAGGGTGGGCCAACACCATATTGACTTCCATCATTACCGATGGAGGGCGCCACGAACTTGTACGCCGTTTTCAGCAAGTGTCCGGATACTTTTGATCACATAGTGCATGTTATAATATCCACAGTTCTTGACAAAATGCATAAATCTAGATAATCTGATTACATACTGTTACAACACTTTGTTATATAATTTTGCAGATTCGAAAAACAGTATTAGGTTTTTACATGCACTTGAGTCCTTCATTTAGTTGCTTAGGTTCTCAGGAATTTTCAGGGCATTCCTGCAATGTCCATACTATCGACAGTTTTGAATTATACGTTGGAAATTTTTCTTGTGTTCAGATTGTGTATTCAGATGGTTGATACTTAGAGAAGATGTAGGAGTGTGTGAGTTTTGAATGTTCAATTCGGATTCTTGTACTGATTATTTGATCCCGGCGGTTCAGGTAGTTGACTGGAAATGGTGCGGTGGAGTTGTTCCTTGCATCATTACTTTACTGTTTTGCGATGCAGCCAAGAGCTTTTTTTAAGTCGTATGGAGAATTTGTTGTCTTTTCTAAGCTTCCTGTGTGCAGTATTAAGGGGATACTGACGAGAAATAGTAAATTATTCCACCAGCTACAAAATTTGAGCTGTATTGCCGAGTGAGTAATACCTTTAATTACAACCGGAGGGAGTCATCAAAAATTGCCACGAGGTAATAAAGCTAGTCTTGTACGAGTTGTACACAATACTTATGCTGCTCAAGGAAATTATAAGAAAATAAAATCAGTAAATACAATTGGGCCTATTAAAACTGCTACATCAAAGAACAATTTTATCTTTTATGATTCATGAAGTCAGCTTGGTTGTTGTACATATAAAAATATTTACAGTACGTTGCTAATCGAAATAACGTGTTTTCCATCGCAAAATTTACCATAAAAATTGTCAAAGGATTGCCTATTTTGCCCAACAAAGTAGAAAATACTAAATTTTTAGTACATGTAACTTCTCTACCACCTTCTGTAATAAGTAAAGGAGATATTGTATTCCATCCAAAAATTTGTTATTGATGTTTCACCCGAAACACATATGTTGAGGTCCCCTAAATCAAAAAACATTCTGTCTTCCTGTCTGTGAATAGCATTATTTAAAAACAAAATAAGGAATAGGTACCAAACTGGTATTTTAGTTTAACATCTTCCAAGGGTGGCACATTAATATTTTCCGAAAAATCCCCCAACCCTAAAATAACGTATGTTTAAGAATTTGCATGACTAACAAAACGCATATTTTGAATTTTCTGCAAATGGCCTGTGAAATCCTTCTCATTCTCAACGAATTTTGCTCAACTAGGTAACCAAAGAGAAAGGCAAAAACTTTCCACGTGAAAAATGTAGATCTCACTAAAACCCATGAAAGGGGATATACCACACACACACACACACACACACACACACACACATGTATATATATATACATCAATTCAAACAGGAATTGTACATAATAATAATTTAATTCAGCAAGAAATATGTTAGAATATTTAGCAACCAAGAAATGTACAAAGCACATTGTAACTTAGATAAGTAAGGGGCGGGCGAGCTAGCTAAATCCAGGTAAAAGGTAATTCTAGGTAGAGCTCATCACCTTTCACCAAGCTAATGAGCAAGGAACTTGAAGCAATAACCAGAAAGAGACAGATACAGAAAGGAAAGAGTCAGAGATACTGAATCTGCTTCCGGGCGCGTCACTGGGCCGCGTGAGCGAAAAGTTTTGGAGCAGAATATTTTCATACATAATAAGGTAACGCGGTCTAAGGAACAATTAGAAATGTCGTTACATTCTAAGGCGCGAAGGTGAGCGTCACTAGATTTGGGTATAAAAGGGGGAAGAAAGCCCCAAATTTTCACTCTTATAGAATCTCGTCGATACACAGTGATACTCTCTGGACGGGACGACGGTTGCACGTGTGTGCATATGGGTGGGAAGCGTGTGCAGTTAGATTAGGCTCCTAATTTTTTTTATTATTATGGTGGGAATTGTTACAGATGGGAAAAGCTAGCCACCCATAGGTATTTATTTGATAACAAACCACATTTTTAAGGGAAATGCAGTGTATTTTAATTTGCCTCACCTATGAAAACCCTGAGACCAGTGAAATTAGTTATATAGGTAGTTTATTAGGAATGGAGAAATCATCATCCACTGAGCAGAGGTAGCTGGAGACCGGAACACTGCAGCAGGAGGCATCAACCAAGGACCAACGATTTCCTGCTACACACACAATTCACATCAAATAATTTTTGTGGCATTAACGATCTCCGAGATATTCCTGACTATTGATTTGAACTTTCCATTACTTTATCTGAAGTACTACAACCATTATTATTATCTCTGTTCTGCCTACAACAAAAAGCCTAATAATAAGGTTATTAATACAACTTCATATATTGGAGTGGTTTTGAAATTACCTGCATTTTCAATACAAGGAAGTTATTGTTGACGTGATTTCGAACATAGTCCTGACAAGAACTGGATAGCTGACAGTTCACACACTGGACACAAATGTTACCACATTTCTAAGCCAGGTACGAGAGGAGAACAGGGTAACAATACGTGAAGTTATTACAGACCTAGGGGGGCTTATCTAAAATTTAGAAAGAGCATCGAATGATTTTGTATTAATTGTTACTATTGTCAAATCTAAGTACTCCTACCTAGAATTACTTAAAATTTGAGTTTAAAAATAATACAGAATGTTTCAGGACCTTTGCGACAAACTCTGACGAACAATAAATTTCGCAGAGGGGAATATTTTTTGCCAAGCAATCACCATCCTCTGACGCACTGTTACGGAGTTATTCACCCCGTTTGAAGCGTATCGGTAGGATAGGTGTAAGAGGCACAGCCAGTACACTTTGACTCTGTTTTTTTTACAACCGCTGAATCAAGTGATATCGCCTCTTTCTTGTCCATTACATCTGGTTAGGTTTGATAGGTGTGAGACGCACAGACCAATTTAACTCAAACGGAATGGCAAAACGAAAGGCCCCAGCAGATTTTCACCAATGATTCCAGTCCAGATGTTTAGGAATACTCTTGTTGATGATGTCTAACTAACACTGGATGAGGGGCTGCTCTTGCTGCTGAAGTATCCATCTCGTGTGAAGCAGGCCTCATTCGCTAAACAAGACATGCGCGGGAAATGTATGATCTGCAACATACTTCGTTGCAGAAACCACTACATATTGAACACTAGGTGCGAAGCCGTTCGGCCTCAGTCCACGTAGCCTGAGGTGATATGCGTGGAGCTGTTGTTCACAAGCACAGAGTTAAATTGGGCAGTACGTCTCAGATCTACCAAACCTAATCAGACGTAAGGGACAAGAAAGAGGCGATGGCACTTGATTCAGCAGTTGTAAATAAACAGAGAGTCAAAGTGTGCTAGCTGTGCCTCTCAAACCAATCATACTAGATACGCTTCAAATATGGGTGAATAACCCCGTAATGATGTTGTTGCCGGACAGTGATTGCTTGACAAAAAATGTCCCCCTCTGCAAATTCTATCGTTCCTCAGAGTTTGTCGCAGAGGTCATGAAACACTCTGTATATATGCAAATAACAGTCGTACGCTTTTTGTACTCGTGGTTTATTTTCAAATCGCTTAAACATTACTCGTACAAAAAAATCTGATTGTTACACTCACATGACGTTCTCTACTCTTGTACAAACTATTTTTACAAACGCTTATTCTCCATATGCTTCATGTTAATCGAGATGTTAATCTCATTGCTAATTTTCTTGTAGGTGCAAGGGGAATTGGTAGGCTTAAGCGATAGTCAAATATTTTAAGAGCTGGTTGCTATGTGCACTATTCCATTCTCTTTGCATTACCAGGACAAAAAAATGAATAACGAATTCCCATTTGAGAAAAAGTATAAGTATTGGAAAAGTTAAGAGTATAACAAGCAATATCTGAAAATGTTTCATTCAACAACAAAAATGTATATTGTGACGTACGAGTATTATTGCGTATGTGGCCTGGCTGCCCAGATCGGGTATTGCGCAAGAGTTGAGGGGATAAGCCAGTTAGCATAGCGTTACCACGCCGAGTTAGCGTGGGATTTAGTCAGTCGAGTCTAGTTACTATTCGAGGCAAGACGGTAGTGTGTGCGCGCTGCCCATACCAGCAGTATGGCGTCCTCACCGACAGACAAAGAAGCAAGGAGGTAATGTAATCCCCTTTTATTAATAAATGTAGCTACCATCCACTTCCATTTAATGTGAATTATTATAGTAGATAGATCCCTTCCCTCATCCACACCATGGGATAATGTTTCTGTTAGGAACTTTCTAATATTTTTTATAATTTCTCTCAGCTGCGTCCCCCGTCTGACCTCGTAAAATGTGAATTATCAACTTTAAGATCCTCGATAACCTCATCACTCTACCCCCCATTGAGCTAGTTTGTTAAGAGGTCACGACAATGACATAAATTGTATATTTTAACGCGATCTATATTTTTTGTGTAGTAAAACTTTGTCTATCTCATATGGTTTACCAGTTATGCAAACCAGTCGTTCACAATGAAGAATTCTCTTGGGGACATTTCCAGAAAATTCAAGATATACATTTTATTTGTCATGAAAGTATAATAATCATATATTTTAATCAAATTTGAGAAAATTAAAATTTTCGAAAAGTGTTCCATCTAAACGGTAATCTGTGGTGGGGGATTTTCTTGAAAACCTTCGTGTCGCATCTCTGGAAGATACTGAACCTAAATACCAAGTTTGGTGTTTATCCGACTGTTCGTTTCTGAGTTATGTGTTCACAGACAGACACACGGACACACACGGATATGTTTCCAAAAATACAGGAGGTCTCAAAACATATATTTCCGGTGAAATCTCGCTATCGAATTTTTGGGTGGAATACAATCCTTCCCCTACTTACTATACGTAGTAGAGAAAGTAATAATATTTTCTATTCATCAGAAACGATTCCCATTCGGTACTATTAGAGTAGCACACATTTTGTTGTGGCTTCAAAGGAAGCCGTGACAGCATTCGCCTGCTTATGAATAGCTAGATATGTTAACGATGTTAAACTTCGCACGAGTTCATAAGAAATAAATGAATAAGCATCAAAATATGCTACTTAAAAATGTGGGCTTTTTTCTGTGACGAAGTGAACAGTTTGGAAATGGCAAGGGAACGTATACTTAAGAAATCGTGATTTTAATTACATCTAAATCTTTTCTGTAGTAGCATTCTCTGTATTTATGGTTTCCCGGTTATATAAAATGTAATAAGAATTAAGAGAGCTTCCCGTTTGTTAAAATACATTTTGTGTTATGTGTTATGATAGAGTCTCAAACATATTTTATTTTAGTACCACTTAAGAGCTTTTTAGAAATTATACATCCAAAAATTTTGCACGTAAACGTTTTTTGTGATAAATCTTTACCTTGAATCTATAAATATACCTAACTTAAGTATGAGTTTTGGTGTTTAACCGACATTTAGTTTTTGATTTTTGCTGTTCGCAGAGGTACAGATATACACAATTCATTTGTTTCTTCGTATTTTCGATTCCTACATTTGAAATAAAATCTTAATCTGATATTTCCGGATGGAACGCATTAATTAAGTAAGCTATAGAAAAAGTAAAAGAGACAGAAGAAACAAATAGTGTTTTCGAACAACTGTCGTGTAGGTTGCAAATGTTTTTCTTTGATGTATAAAGCATCCACAGCTACCAAACGTTACTCTCAGTTTCTCTCCCTTGAAATTGCTTTTCACTGCATTTTTTTTTCTTTCTTTCTTCCCTGTGCTGATCTCACCCACAGGATATTCTTTCTAGGCGAGCGTCTCTAACAGCATTTCCCTGTTCGCCGGCTTTACATCATTTCCTGAATTCCTTCCGGTTTTTAAACTACCTTTACTGGATAAGGCAAACGCAGACTTTGTTTCTCCTTTTCTTCGTTATAAGCTTTCAAATTTTCAAATTCAGAAAATCGCGTTGTATGTCCCTATCCTGTAATTTTCTTAGGTAGACTCTAAATAATATCTAAAACTTCTTTTACTAGGACTGTTCAGTTTTTTGCATTTTTAATTAAAACAATTTAGGAAGTGGAAATGGATTCCCTAAGGAGTAGGATATCTAAATTACATATGCCAAATGCAGAAATTCGAAAAGGAACTAGAAGGATTTTCACAAGAGCTGACAGAATAGAAACTTGGCGGCTATTATGATGTGGTCATAAGAAAACCATGGAAGAGGAGAGATGACAAAAAAGAGCTCTGAATTTTAATCCAGGAAACAGAAGGAAAGATCTGCAACGCAATGGAGAGATGGAGTTATAACGCCTATTGGAGAAGATCAACAGAGTAACAGAGACAACACGGCGATTGAAATGCGGGATGCGGCAAAGGCTGTAGGACTTCCCCTTAAAAAATTGATAATTTTTAAGTATTTCAAATATATTTTCTTACGACAATTCTATTATCGTTATTATCCTTATAACGTTTCAATTAACCCAGTTAATCAAGTAGTTTAAATTACTTACCATTTCCATTTTTAGACAAAGGGAAGGAACATATTTTCATTAATTCAAAAACATCTAAGGAATACATAGCAAGGACGTCTAACGCAACATTTACCTCCGATTAAACAGGTAGAGCAGTGTAGACGCGTTACACCATTCAGCAACATGTGAAAAACGAATGACAGCCAACCAGGGAGCGGCCCCACGAGTCACAGTGCCTCGCGAGTCCCATTTAAGCCACTTACGGTTTAAATGAACAAAGAACAGAAATGTTTGATGCTAATTAGACGCCCTTTGTAGACTTTAAAATTTTCATATCGGAGTATTAAAGACAATTTTAAAAAGATTAACAAATTCCCCATGAGGTTTTAAGGAATCCCACCGGTCATTAACTCTCATTTACATTTTGTTGATGGTAACTAATTTAAAGTACTTTGAGGTTCTCTCTTGTGTGTGTGTGTGTGTGTGTGTGTGTGTGTGTGTGTGTGTGTGTGTGTGTGTAGAAGTGTCCCTTTTAACAAGTCAGGTTTACATACACAATAAATGAAATGGGTGAAATGATGCTCAAAGAAACTCGGGTTCAAATGAACTGAGGAGAAGAATATGGGAAGTCCCAAGAAAGAAACAACGAACGAAAAAAGAAAGGAAGGAAGGAAAGAAAGAAAGGAAGGAGGGAGGGAAGAAAGAAAGAGAGAACTAAAAAAGAAAGAAAGGAAGGAAAAAGGAAAGAAGAAAACGAAGGAGGGAGGGAAGAAAGAAAGAAAGAAAGAAAAAAGAAAGAAGAAAGGAGGGAAGAAAGGAAGGAAGAAAGGAAGAATGAAAGGAAGAATGAAAGAAAAAAGAAAAAAAGAAAGAAAGAAGAAAGAAAGAAAAGCAGGCAAATCACCCCAACCCAGTTTTGAGTTCCCTTTCTTCCCTAAAGTCTGAAAGTATGAATGTATGTATGATTCAAGTTTAAAATAACAAAAAATTACATTAACCAGAACTTAATGTACATGAATGAAGATTACTATGAAGGAAAAATTGTTTTTTAAAGTCAAAGCCGCTGATATGATCTTAGATGTGAATCAAATGAAAGATTTTCACTGGCTCTTAAATAATAATAAAAAAATCATTGAAGTTATTAACTTATGTGACGAATAATATTTTGAATATTATGCAAAAAGATCTCGTATTTTCATTGAATTCTATGCAACGGGGAAGTCATGAAGGAGTTAGCAGTAGTCAGATGGAGGGACCACAAGTCACTGGAGCACAACACCACACGTAAACCATAGTGGGCCTTTAGTGCTTTTATCATGACCCCTGAGAGGAAAGGGAGAACCGAAGGTTGACTAGATCCGGACGACGATGTGTGCTAGAAAGGATGGAGATGCTAACGTTCCCAACATGACACCAATCCTGACGCCGGCTAGCTCTGCCTTATCCACTCGCAACCTGGGAGTCCTGGTTGTAAATGAGATAGCTCCAAGGAAGGAAGGAAGGAAGGAAGGGACTACCAGCAGTCCCATCAAGCTCAGGGAGAAATCTTTCCATAGTGAAAATTTCGCCGTTCTGCCGCAACACACCAACCGACGTCGTTCGGTGCTAACCCTGAAACAGGTGAAAGTAAATTATGGGGACTGGAAATAATGGACGGTAAATTTCTGGTAGAAGGGAAACCACCCCAGCATTTTCCTGCTGACCTGGAGAAACTACGAAAAAACCAAGGTGAGGGTGGTCGGGTCAACGGGAATTGAATAGAAATCTCTACAATGCGAACCTCGCGCGTTACCGCTCGGTAGTCATGCAGGATAGAAAAACATTTATAAAGTTGAAACATTCGCCACTGTATGGCATACATTCTCCCGAGTTGAAGTATACTTCAGTGCACCATATATGACTATTTGAGAATGGGTGTCCTTTCTCGCACAAGCTCGTAAGGAGTTTGTATATGAACTACTATATAAACAGTTATATAAACACTTATGTAAATATAAGATGAGCGTTTCCTTTACACTTGTAAAAAACAATACCTGTATTGTTGATTTGAAACAATTTCTAGGGGGATATCTCTCGTGACGAAGGTTAAAAACTCAGAAGAATTAATTTAATATGAGTAACAGGTATGTATGAGGTACTGTTTGTTGAATTCCTAATGGTAGATAAAGTCACTTGACTGTTACATATCATGTTCTTCTTCCTCTTTAGCTTCGTGTATGTTGTCATTTGGTTGTTTTTCTAAATGTTCTCTCAATTTCTTTATATTTTAATTTATTTCGAATATGTTTAATGCTTAACTCGTGTCGCTCCTTTCCTGATTCGTCAACGTCTTCCCACCAAGGATCGTTAAACGTTTAATTTCAGAAGCCTGTCCCTTGACAATCGTTGATCAATAATGTCTACGTTATTCCTGTATGTAATAAAGCGGGCACTGCTAATATTTTACAAATCTTCAGCTGTGCGTCTTTGCGAGTGTTCTTAAGATTGTGACAAACAAGTTTTGTATTGTTGAATTTTCTCGTTAAAGATATGACTTACTTGAAGTTCTAAATATCTAGTTTGTCAGTAAATGTTTTCCGCAGAAACGAAATACTGTTTTTTTCTAATGAGATATCAGCAGTATATTATTTAGCTCTTTAAGTTGAAAATTATGTTTCCTGAAATTCCCCGAACCAGTAATTAAAACCTCAAGCTTTGCATATACGAAGTTGCTGGCTCAAAAACCAATAGTTTGAATCATATTATTTTCAGCCCTACCTTTTCTGACTGCATGTACATTCCTTGAATTGTGAAGGATTGTTATTGTTTACATGGGTGACTATAAGCTCATTTTTGCTCCCCTCCTAACCCAGGGGAAGGCGTCAGCCGAGTGACTCTCCTCCCCGTGGGGTTTCCCATGAGGCCAATACCTGGAGTCTAAAAAGCCCGTCCCCGCTAACGCGAGGACGCCACTTACGCGTGTCATCCATAGGAATGTCTACCGATAACCTCGGTTGGGCCGACAGCAACTAGCATACTATCTATCCGGGACGATGCCGGGGGACCTTGAGGCGTCTCAAAACCCTGCCTGTACGGAATCCCACACAGACGTACCCAATCTCCCATGGTATCGGGAACCGCTGCCCCGCCGAGTCCAACCCAATCCAAACGATACCCAATACGGTTGGGCTTGGACGTTTGGCCCGGCGTACTTCTAGTGACGTCAGAAGTACCACGAGTGCTCAGGGTCCGCAGCGCCCGCACCACGGCAGCTGAAGGGAACGAACCCCCCTAACTATAAGCTCGTGTAACAACAAATAACATATCTTAAGCCTCAGAGATATAGCAGCAGTAATATTGTATATTCCTTAGACTTTTCTGACTGTTGAAATTTAGTTAATGTAATAGTTTAGTAGGTCGTGTTATACTTATCATTCCTTTTGGTTTGTAACTTCTAAAGTAATGAAGTGTCCTTTGGATTTCAGTTTGTGTACACTTTAATTACCTACTCTATTTGCTTTATCATTTAGGTCGTATAGTAAAAGATAAAAATACGGACAATCGGAGGGCACCCCAGAGCAGAGCACAGCACGTAGACCCCCGGCCCTTTGTGCTTCTATCGTGAGAGAGGGAGGAATGAAGGGAGAAGAGACCGAAGGGTGAACAGATTCAAATGACAACATGGACGGGGTGCCTAACTGTTCCAGTTCGAACGAATCCGATGCCGCATAACCAAGCTCACAAATCCCTAACCCTCGACGGTCCTCTGAAGAGGCCCACATCGGAGTCAGGTCCCATCGACGCCGCGAAGAAACCTTTTCAAAGTTCACAACCACTGCCCAGTCGCAACACACCGAGCACCGTCACCTGGTTCTATAACCCTGAAACAGATCACAATGTAGAAAATGAGGGACAGGAGGATCGTGGTAGAAGAGGAACCACCCCAGCATTCGCCCGCCGACCCGGGGAATCACAAAAAGCCCATGAGTCAGAGTAGGCGGTCGCTGATAATCGAACTCTGAAGCCCCCGAATGCGAGGCTCATACGTTCATCGCGGAGCCAATTCCCTTAGTCAGTTGTATAGTACTGTCCTTATTTCATTCATGGTCAGTTTTTCTGTCATCCTGGAATTGTTCTTAGAAATTTCATTTACTAGAAGTCTTTTCATTTTACTTCCTCTACCGTCATAATAGGTAGAGGAGGTATTGCATTCCACCCAAAAATTCAATACGGATATTTCACCAAAAATCCATGCTTTGAGGCCTCCGAATTTAAAAAAAAAAGCATTTTTAGAAAAAAGGTTCGTGTGTGTGTCTGTATATGTGAACAGTATAACTCAAAACCGAAACCTCGGATAAATACCAAACTTGGTATTTAAGTTAAGTATCTTCCAAGGATTTCACGAAAATCCTCCACCCCAACTAGCCTTTACTTGGAACACTTTTCGAGAATTTTCATTTTGTAAAAAGTGGCTCTAACAATTTTGATTAAAATGCCACAAATTTAAGATATTTACGTGACAAACAAAATGTATGCCTTGCATTTTCTGGGAATAGCCTGTGAAGTCCTCTTCATTTGGAAAGAATTTTGTATAATCTGGTAATCGTTAAACGATAGCCGAAAACGTACTACAAAAAAATAAAAAGCGTATTTCATTAAAACATAAATTTATTTCAAATAGTTTTTTTTTGTGCCATAAGCCATTTCTGAGATATCTTTATCAATGGTTCGAATTGTTTATTACTTGGTCATTCTCTTAAGTCCTGTCAACATTCAGTTGCTTCCCGCGAATGCATGGAAACAGTAAGCCCAGCATAAAGCGTCCAGTTCTTAAACATTTAACTATCGCTCTTCTCTTTGTATATACAACGAACTGTGTAAAATTTAGCTATTTCTGCAAAATTTTATTTGGGTTAAAACGTAGTAGAAAGAAAAATAAGCTTTAGTAAGAATAGTTTGTATACCCACTAATAAACGATAGAGGGTAGAGAAAGTCATGTGATTTGTTTGTCATAATCCAAATTTCACCAGCATATAGTAGAGAAATTTGGTACCTGCAGTACACTGTAAAATATTAATAAAGTATACTTTGTTCCTTTATATTTTAATAATGCTTATAGTAGCATTTACGTGGCTTTACAGCCAAGGGTCTTGCGACCTTAGCATGGTTTAAGTTTAATGCTTCACCTGGCAAACCGTTCGCATATTCCTACAGGGTGATTCAAAAAGAAGGAATAGACTTTAAATATTTATTTCTAATGAACGACAATAGATAAAGATACATCTGAATAGAGGAAAGTTCAAGCTTTTATTTTATGTGTTCAAAATTAGCACCATTTGTTATGCGAGGACGACCAATGCTTTTCCGTTTGCATACGCAACCATCTTCCACGAACTTATTGTATCAATTGTAAATTTTTTATGACGAGGTGGCTGATTGTTGAACTTGCAAAGAAATGAACGCTGCAATGAAACAATGGATTCACTCTTTACACATACTGCAACACACAAAACGACTTTTCCTGTGGCGTTGCCATTTTCTCGTAAAGAAAACCAGCGCCGCTGTAGGCACTGAATGGAACTAATAGGTGGGGGCTTAAAACTTTGAATTTTCCTCTATTCAATGATGTGTCGTACGCGTTGCTATCTATTATCGTTCATTAAACACGAATATTTAAAATCTGTTCCTTCTTTTTGAATAACCGTGTATTTTACCTTAGTCAGCCATCCCCGTAGGGCGGACGAAGCTGCGCCTTATAGGTGGCTCAACTGCAGAAGACAGCCTACTGTGGCAACTGATAAAACTTCTATCACACATAAAACTTTCCGAATTATTTGTTCGATCATTGCTATTTTATTTCCTATTACAATTTTCAATCTTCTACTTCCCTTACACATTAAAGCTAGTTCTACTAAAACAGCCAAGTGATACAGCAAATCTTTAAAAACTCCATTTCTGTTCAGATGAACTCCGTCACAGTACCATTGCACATAAATTGCCTCTGTAATAGCGGTCAAAAGCTTTCACCATCACTGTGAAATGGTTGTTTTTTCTTCACGCTATTCATAGGTTAACGGGCCTGGCAGCAATTTGTTGCTATTCGTTGTTGGAAGTTCCGAAGATAGGAGGGAATGGTCAGTTAGTGGTTAAGATAGATGGCTCTCACACTCTAGGGAAGCAGCAGTAAGTGAAGGTGCTGCGTGATCAATCTTTCCGTTATGTCATTCCACAGGAGAGCGAAATCGTTTTCCGCAACTAGGAAATTAAACTTGTGCCAAAGGTTGTTTCAAAACAAACGTTTCACGTCATTAACACGAACAGTTCTATGCTCTTTAAGGTAAGACTAACATACGCCTGCCTTATAGCATTGGATAATCAGAACAATACAAACGGTATTGAAATAAAACAATATGTTATCCATTATCCATTATCATTAAAACCAGCTCATAATTCAGAAGGGGTGCTAAATTTTATTATAGGAAAACTATCTCTCTTTGTACACCAATGAATATTTGAGGTTTTCTGGTTATTTTATATACATTTAATGTATGTAGGTTTATTTACAATATTTCAATTGCAATCTTATGTATAGTATGTATAGCTTTTTCATACAACATTGTATTTCAATTTTCATTCTTCTGGTATAAACATCTATTTTCATCAGACTACAAATAAATATTAAAAAAATGAAATTTTGTGAATATGAAATTAACACCATACCAATAAAAATAATATGCAAAAATTTAGCAATAACATATGTATATTAAAAAATCTGATGTGTTACACTCACATGACTTTCTCTACTCTTGTACACACTATTTTTACAAACGCCTATTCTCCATATGCTTCATGTTAATCGAGATATCGAGATGTCAATCTTATTGCTAATTTTCTTGTAGATGCAAGGGGAATATGGTAGCTTTTAAGCGATAGTCAAATATTTTAACGCTGGTTGCTATGTGGCGCATTCCATTCTCTTTGCATGTCCAGGACAAAAAAAAATGAATAACGAATTTGAGAAAAAGTATAAGTATTGGAAACTTTAAGGAAATAACAAGCAATATCTCGAAAACGGTTCACTCAACAAAAGAAATGTATATGACATAAGTTGTGTATTTTAACGCGATCTACATTTTTTGTGTAGTAAAATTTTGTCTATCTCTTATGGTTTACCAGTTATGCAAAAGTCGTTCACAATGAAAATACGTTTGGAGACATTCCCAGAAAATTCGAGATATACATTTCATTTCTCATGACATTATCTTAAACATATGATATTTTCATCAAAATCGTTAGAGCCATCTTTGAGAAAATTAAAATTTTCGAAAAATCTTCCATGTAAAGAGTAGTCTGGAGTGGGGGGATTTTCTTGAAAACCTTCGTGTCGCATCTCTGGAAGATACTGAACCTAAATACCAACTTTGGTGCTTATCCGACTGTTCGTTTTTGAGTTATGCTGTTCACAGACACACAGACACACAGACAGACACACACACGGACATGTTTCCAAAAATGCTTTTTTTGGATTCAGGAGGTCTCAAAACATGTATTTCCGGTGAAATCTCGGTATCGAATTTTTGGGTGGAATGCAATACTTCCCCTACTTACTATACGTAGTAGAGAAAGTAAAAATTATGTTAGTTTTGACGTTGCCACTTCTTCATGCAGTTGCATCAGTAAACTTAAAAATCCAATGTGTTGCACTCACATACTTTCCCTACTCTTGTACAAACTATTTTTAGAAACCTTATTCTCCATCTCTTCATGTTAATCGAGATAAACATTTGCAGAGACTATCTTCTTGCTAATTTTCTTGTAGGCGCAAGAAAAATATGGTAGGCTTTAAGCAATAGTCAAATCTTTTTAAGAGCTGGTTGCTATGTGAAGGCTTCCATTCTCTTTGCATGTTCATGACAAAGAAAAGAAAAACGAATAACGAATTCCCATTTGAGAAAAAGTATAAGTATTGGAAAATTCAAACAAATAACAATGAATACATCGGAAATGGTTCACTCGACAAAAAAATGTATATGACATAAATTGTGTGTTTTAACGAGATGTACATTTTTTTATATACAACAATTTTATCTATCTCTTACGGTTTACCAGTTATGCAAAAGAACTTTTGGGGACATTCCCAGAAAATTCAAGATATACATTTCATTTGTCATGAAAATACCTTAAATATATAATATTTTAATCAAAATTGTTAGATATTTTTGAGAAAACCAAAATTTTCGAAAAATGTTCCATGTAAGGGAAGTTTGGGGTGGGGTGGTGTCGCATCCTTGAAAGATACTGAACCTAAATACCAAGTTTGGTGTTTGAAGTAGATGGTTTGTTTCTGCTACGTATGGAAAGCCAATTTGAAGTAGGTATTGTCTTTACGTTATTTCGACAGTTGGGGAGCCGATCTTGAAGTAGTTGCAACCGCATGTATGGTAAAAAGTTTCCGGTAGTCTTCGTCCCAAGTTTAAAAAATATTAACTTTGTAATTTGACTGTTTCTTTAACTATATATTTATTTATTTATTTATGTTTGCCTCGGCTGCGTCAGTATTTATTTTTTTAGTGACATGAATGTCTTAACAGGGGTTGGTGCGACTGAAGAATGTAGGCTTACACAGATTATAATTTTACTTCACTCCTTTTATTAATGCTTGACACGATTTAAATAACACTTCACTGATATAGAGAGCTGTGAGATTCTTTTGTTAATTACTTGCACTTTTTTACACGTAAACTATTTTCGTCTCACACTGAATACGTATTAAATTTCTCGAGGACACATCTCGCGTCCGGTTAAGAACACTGTCTACAGCCAACGCGTCCAGCTATGAGCACCGTCTACAAGCAACTGACTTGATTTCTACCACCTAAATTTGTACATTTCTGTATTTCAAGTCTGATTGGCTAATCCTAGTCCAATAGAATACCTTCATTTAACTAAAGTTCTTTCTGGTTGTTGATTGGCTATTTTATAAACTGTCACTAAAATTACATTATTGCTTCCAAGAATAACTAGTAGCATTATAAAACCTTCTAATTCATTATTGCCTCAAGGTTACCTCGTTGTTACCTCATTGTTAGCAACTTTTGACCTATTATGCTCACATTATTAAATTACGTAATACATTCACATAACTTTATTACACATGTATACAATAATATAAACATATACAATGACTGTAATATACTTTGTATATATTGTAACATACACATATTGCTTTAAGGCGGGCTGCCTTTTTTCGTCTGATTAGGAACACTGTTTGCAGGCAACTGAACTGATTTCAACCTCCTAAACTTGTAAATTTCTGTATTTCAAGTCTCTGATTGCCTATTCCTGCTCCAATAGAATACTTTCATTTAACTAATGCTTTTTCTGGTTGTTGATTGGCTATTTTTAAACTGTCTCAAAATTTACATTATTTTTGCTCCAATAATGACTAATAGGATTTAAACTTTCAAATTCATTATTGCCTCAAGGTTACCTCATTGTTAGCAACTTTTAACTTATTATTCTCACAGCTTCAACATTATTAAATTACGTAATGCATTCACATTACATTATTGAACATGTTTACAATAATATAAGCATATGCAATAACTGTTACATACACTTTACAAATTATTACATACCCATATTACTTCAAGTCGGGCTATTATTGAATTTACATATTATATAATTTGACTGAAATCATTTAAGTGTTAATAATACTGCCTCAAACCTTCATTATATATTTCACTGTAGGTAGAAAAGGGATTTAGGAGACTGAAGCGATAGTAAAATCTTTAAAAAGCGAGTCACTATATACTGGCTTTGAAATTCATACCAGCTGCATGACATCGCGAGTAAACAGGTGCCTTGGCACTTCAAAAATGTATGAATAAAGTATTAAAAAATTGAAATCGATGAGAACGAATTTCTCGGAAATTGTTAATGCCGTAAAAAATGCTTTGGACATACACTTGTGTGTTTTTACTTACATTTACATTTTCCGTGTACTAACGTTTTGTTTCTCTGCTTTACACACAAAATTTATTCAGAATAAAGCGGACTTCAGAGGCTATTCCCAAAAAATACAAAATGTACATTTTATTACTTGTGCATACACCTAAACTGTAGACGTTGAGACGGTAATTTGTATCACAAATTACTCAGATGTAAATAACTATTTTAATATGAATATGTATTTTTATGTAACATTGATTTCAGAGGTTTAATAATTGTAATTATTATTGGTAAATAATAATATACGGCTCTACTGAAACTGATAACAATAACACAATAATGCAATGAAGGGGGTGAGTTGTTTATCGTTACCGGGAACCAGGAAGTTACGTAATGTTTCGCGCCTTTTCAGTAAAAAAGCTTCCAGAATGTTCTATAAAAGTAATATGTATTAGTGGTTTTCATTGGATAGTAAAATAGACGCTAATGTTGGCGCGTTTTATTAGCCAATAGCATTTCATTTATAATCTTTAGGCGTATCTTGAGGCAAGCCTATAAATAAGCCATGTCTGAGGTAATCGTCCCCCCAGTTCGGCAAGATTCTCAAAACATTACACATCGTCCCCCAGTGTTCAACAAGATTCTCAACATATAACACGTCAGCTCCCAGTTCAACAAGATTCTCATGTCGGTCTCTAAATTCATCAAGTTACGCGCAGCAGAAGTACGAGAAATCTTATAAAGTATTATACAGTTAAATATATAAAGTTGAAGTACGTGAGTTAAATGTGATAAGAAGTTATTATAAACAGTTTCAGTTTGGGCGAGTATCCAAATTAATATGTAAATGTGTTAGTGCACGTGTTCGACAATAAAACATTATAAAACACATTTCTTCACTAGTAATTTTTGGATAAACGATTCCTTTCCGCTTCACACCCTTCAAGAGAAACATGTTCGACCCTAAATAGCTAGCCGGTGGACATTTAAAATTCATGCAAATTGCTAACGCCAGAGGGATCTACGGACCAGACCAAACCAACGAGTGACGTCACACAAGATGGCAACGCAGAAATCAACATAACATTCTCCCATTATATTGGCTTCCACAACGTGGTGCTATAAACACGTAAAATTGCTATTGCAAATTGGCTCCCATACGTGGGGTAATTAAAGTTATGTAAACAAACATTTATTTGCAACATTTGTTACGTAAAACAGAATACGTAAGCTATACCTCCATCAAATTGGCGCCCGGACGTGGGGCGAAATGACTAGGAAAGGAAGGCGAAGTGACTAGGAAAGGAAGGCAAAGTGTCCAGGAAAGGAACAAGAATAACCAGGAAGTAGCAGAATTAACCAGGAAAGTAGCAGAATTAACCAGGAAAAGGCGAATGCAGCAGTGGAACGATCTACAAGACACAGATTCCGAGACAACAGGGTAAATCAACTACAAAAACATCGAGACAACGTAGATTCATCACAATACAACGCAGAAGCGACATACAAACCTAGGAGAATGGGGCAGAACGCTGGACATCAAAACTACAGCATCAGACAGCATCAAAAAGGTAATTAAATGATACTTAGGAGCGGTAGGAAAATAAAAACAATGGCTGCTAGCAATACAGAAGAAATAATTATGGAGGGAGATAGTGTAACAGTTAGCTGTGATCCAATACAAAGTACAGGAAATAGCCCAGATTTTTTGGGGTTTGAAGATGAAAATGTTAGTGTAGAAAGTGAGAATAGAATAGCAGGAAATGTTAATCTTGATACTAGTATGATAATGATGGAAATGCTGAGAAATATGCATAGGGAATTAAGGGAAGATATTGATAAGAAGTTAGATCAAAACAGGGAAGATATTGATAAGAAGTTAGATCAGAATAAGAAAGAATTGAGGGAAGATATTGATAAGAAATTAGATCAGAATAAGAAAGAATTGAGGGAAGATATTGGCAAGAGTATTACAGATCAATTAAAGGAAGAAATTTGTAAGAATAATGAGAAATTAGAAAGGAAAATAGATCAAAACAGGGAAGATATGCAAAAGAGTCATAGGGAGTTAAGAGAAGATATTGGTAAAAGCTTAGAACAAAACAGGGAAGAAATTGAAAAGAAATTCATGGAGCTAGATAGTAGTATGATGAGAATGAGAAATGAAAATCAGGAAATGATAGCAAATGAGATAGGCGAGGTTTCAAAGAAAATGCTATACATGATCAGGGAAATAGATAACAAAGAAAGTGAGGTTAATACTAAAAGTGAGGTTAATGTAGAATGTAAAGAGTTAGGAAGTCAAATGAGTAGTATTTCAAGTGAGATAATAGAGATAAAAGAGGTTAGGAAAGTAGATGTAAATGAGGCGCAAGTTAATCTCAGAGGGGAGATATTAGAAATACAGAATGAGTCAGAAATGCAAAGAAATAAATTGTACCAAGATGTTCAAATTGAAAACTCCAGTCCAGTACAGTTTAGTACAAATTTGTCAAAGTATTCTCAAAGTAAAGAGATAGCAGAAGAATTGAAAATGAAAGTTGTTGAAAGATGTATTGTTCAAGAAACTGTAGATTGTTTTCAAATGTTATCAGGGAACGAAATGTCATATGAATACAAGAGGTTATTCATTAACACAAATTTGAAGGTTAGGTTATGGCTACGAGTAATGTTTAGCCACACACAATTTGATCCAGGAGGGTAAATAGCAATGTGATGTAAAGTAAATGCTGGATAGTTAAAGACGACTTGCAGAGAAATGTATTGGAACGTAAGAGGGTTAACTATTTGTATATATGTCATTTGAAAAGAGAAATAAGTTATATAAAAAAAAAAAAGAGAGAGAAATGTTTTAAAAAAAAAATAAATAAATAAATACATTTTAGTAACTGTAACAACATTTGAAAAATAAGAATGCAAAGATTGAAACTTAAGATGGTATTAAATTAAAAGTACGTAAATACAATTCCAAGATTTAAAAATTAAAAATGCAAAGATTGAAATTTAATATGATATTAAATTAAAAGTACGTAAATACAATTCCAAGATTTAAAAATTAAGAATGCAAAGATTGAAACTTAAGATGATATTAAATTAAAAGTACGTAAATACAATTCAAAGAGTATTGTTAAAACAAAGTACAAAATAACAAAAAAATTGGTAAATATAATTAAAAATAATTGAAACAAATACTTATGTAGCAAACAGAAAATGTGACACAGTGCCTAGATTTAAGAGATGTAAATATATGTAAAGGGTGAATATTTTGGTAAATATGTATAGTAATTACAAAAAAAAAATTCTTGAATTGATAAATTTTTGGTAACAATATAAAAAAGTAAACCATTTTTTGTAACACTAGTTAAATAATTTAGGGTAAAGTATTTGCTATAAAAAAATTGTAATGTCAAAACAAATTAAACCAAAGCCAGTAAGTAGTGGCGAGATAAAACATATGTCGTGTGCTAAATGCGTGTGAAGTGTTAAGTGAAAGTGATAACGTGTGTTCCAAGATTTAGGAGACTAAAAACACAATTTTAAAATATCTAAACAAGTTATAAATATTTATAATTATGTTTCTAGTGGGGCATATGAGACGGTAATTTGTATCACAAATTACTCAGATGTAAATAACTATTTTAATATGAATATGTATTTTTATGTAACATTGATTTCAGAGGTTTAATAATTGTAATTATTATTGGTAAATAATAATATACGGCTCTACTGAAACTGATAACAATAACACAATAATGCAATGAAGGGGGTGAGTTGTTTATCGTTACCGGGAACCAGGAAGTTACGTAATGTTTCGCGCCTTTTCAGTAAAAAAGCTTCCAGAATGTTCTATAAAAGTAATATGTATTAGTGGTTTTCATTGGATAGTAAAATAGACGCTAATGTTGGCGCGTTTTATTAGCCAATAGCATTTCATTTATAATCTTTAGGCGTATCTTGAGGCAAGCCTATAAATAAGCCATGTCTGAGGCAATCGTCCCCCCAGTTCGGCAAGATTCTCAAAACATTACACATCGTCCCCCAGTGTTCAACAAGATTCTCAACATATAACACGTCAGCTCCCAGTTCAACAAGATTCTCATGTCGGTCTCTAAATTCATCAAGTTACGCGCAGCAGAAGTACGAGAAATCTTATAAAGTATTATACAGTTAAATATATAAAGTTGAAGTACGTGAGTTAAATGTGATAAGAAGTTATTATAAACAGTTTCAGTTTGGGCGAGTATCCAAATTAATATGTAAATGTGTTAGTGCACGTGTTCGACAATAAAACATTATAAAACACATTTCTTCACTAGTAATTTTTGGATAAACGATTCCTTTCCGCTTCACACCCTTCAAGAGAAACATGTTCGACCCTAAATAGCTAGCCGGTGGACATTTAAAATTCATGCAAATTGCTAACGCCAGAGGGATCTACGGACCAGACCAAACCAACGAGTGACGTCACACAAGATGGCAACGCAGAAATCAACATAACATTCTCCCATTATATTGGCTTCCACAACGTGGTGCTATAAACACGTAAAATTGCTATTGCAAATTGGCTCCCATACGTGGGGTAATTAAAGTTATGTAAACAAACATTTATTTGCAACATTTGTTACGTAAAACAGAATACGTAAGCTATACCGCATCAACGTTGAATCAGAAACCTTAGAACATTTTTGAGAAAATCGTCTTTGTATATTATTCTTAGAACATGCCAAACTTAAATACCAATTTTGGTATTTATGCTGTTTTTTGTTTTTCAGTTATGCGGTTCACAGACACACACAGGGAGAGAGAGACAGAGAGTGGAAGACGGGCGGACGAATCTTTCTCTAAAAATGCCATTTTGTGTACAGGACCTCATAATTTGCCTTTTTATCGAAAACTCTGTATCAAACTTTTCAGTTGTATGCAGTACTTCCTCTACCTACTATGTAAGTAGGTGCTAGAGAAATTATAAATTCAATGACAGAGAGGACTCCAATATGGACTGAAGCAATAAGATCCGCCCGAAGAGTAATAATAATAAGAAAGAAGAATAAAGATAATATGAAGGATTAGGAAGGGGGGAATAATATCATAACAACGCAGATTAAGTAAAGAGCAGACACTAATAAATAAAATGAACTTAAATAAAATAAAACATATGAAAATCAAATGGGTGAAACCGCGTTTTCAGAGCAAAGAGAGACTAGCGAAAACAGTAAAAATGGGAAATGTTTCACGAGCAAACAGGCGAGGCCATTAGCGAACAATTAAGCTACATAGAATTTGTGAAACCCACAGGAAACGAATACAACAGACGGGAAGTCAGATGCAGTCATCCGCACAGCAAAGGAAATCAAGCTAAATAAGACAATAATGTTAGACGCGGTGAAGGTCAACTTTAAAATTTAGCAAACCAATGGGAAGCGGCGTAAAACTTAGAAAAGTGACCAACTAGAAGATAGAAAAGTCACGTGAATGGTAAAAAGGAGGAATGAAACTAGAAAGCAGGCGGAGAATAGAAAAATTATCTAGGAGACAGAGGAGTTTGAGACGGGGGTAACATGGATCACTTCGTGTCGAACAGTGATCAGACTTAATGTCGATTATCGAGGCAGAATATATGTGAAAGTTAGTGTCAGGCTAGTGTGCGGAAAGGCGGGTAGAAATGAATAAATTCAGGTGACAAAATATAACTTTATACGAAGAAAGGGGAAGCACGTAAATGAAAGCTAGGAATGATAGGCGGGATCAAGTCTTATGTGACGGGATTCATAAGAAAAACGCAGTGTGGATCATCACAATAAACGGGCAAGTGAAGGAGAAATACGAGTGTCATTAACCTCCTATCCACACTCCCTGAGAGAAGACCTCATAACCAACCATTAATCCTCTACCTGAGAAACCGGCAAAACAAATCCTGTCCGAATCAGAAACCCGACACAAAGCCAAACGACCTAAACCCGTGTTTATTCCCGCTACAGGACTTCGGTTAGCTTATCGACGTCCAACAGGAACTTATCATGACTTGTGTCTCAGATGCACCTCAGATTTAACCTTAATCAACAGATGCCACTTTGGAAGAGAGATTATCACTATGCAAATAAATCCCATAATGTGCTTAATGGATAGAACATTATAAAGCAATTTGGTACAATGAAAATGCAAAGTAACACTACAAGGAAATGCATTCAGAATCCTCGCTCGCTGTATCTGGTAGGCTTAAGGAGAACCTATGTAATGCTGCTGTGTACCTGCACTGGTAGGGCTTAGCCATAGAAACGATAAGATAATTGTAGGGTGGTAAATTTAGTTGTTAGGGTAAAGGATAGATAGGAGGTAGCGCTATGTTTATAGGCTCCTCAATGGCTGCGTTTTCAGGAGCAGCATACTCCGCTCATGTCTGTTTGTTCCAAATAGATCTTGTTTTTAAACTTTGACTGACCAATCCCATGGAGAGGTGGGTCTACTTAGGTTCAGCTATGTGCTGTTGGCTGGTTTAGTGCATTTGTTACGGGGATTCCCACACGCCATGCGGGGAACCCGGTAGCGCCTGTAACGGCGTTCTGTAGGAAAGTAGTCCCCCAAGGATCTGACAAGAGCGTTCTCATGATGGTTTAAACTAGCGTAGAAATTTTGAGTCCGGCGGCTAATCACATATGGGAGGGCCAAGATTTCATGTAGTAGCCTCACTGGGAAACGGCGGCAGACAGAATAGATACTTCGAAGTCCTCCATTCTGCATCCGCTGCAACCAGAGAAGTCTGTTGCCATACTCCTCACTTCACAGGTAGCGTCAGGTCAAGATAAGCGCCTTGTAAAGCGTAACTTTAGGTGGACCGGCATGGTGGCCAGAACCGGGTATAAGGCGGCTACCACTCCTTAGACCTGTCCATCGTCCCCGGCTCGTGTTCACGAAAAGCTAGGCCCTTGTCAAGAGGGATCTCAAGTATCCGCTGGTCCTGATAGGGACATTCGCCACTGCCTGCAGCAGTGCTGGACGAGGCGAAGGTGTCTTTAAATAGGGTTGAAGGCTCTGAGTTTAAAATCCTCAAGTTATGAAGATGACCTAAAAACAGTGGAAGAACTTGATGAAGCTTTAAGAAAAACTAAAATTCGAAAAACATCAGGACAAGATGGACTCATGCAGAATTGCATAAATATGTAAGTACTCTACTTAAATTTAGATTACTACATCTTTACAACACGTGTTGTAAAAGGCGACAGATCCCACAGGATTGGCGAACAGCCCAAGTAATATCAGTTTTTAAAAAGGCAAACGAAAGGTTTCTAATAGTTATAAAAGAATATGTCTGGTAGACACTGCATATAAAATATACACAAGAATTAATTATAATTAATCAGCGTCTCAAAACTATTTCTAAATCTCCACTATTAGAAGAGTAAAATGGCTTTATAAAAGACAGATCCTGCACAGAGAATACTTTTATTACTGAAGAATTATTGAAAAACATCGTGAGTATAATAATGAAACACACACGGCATATACTGACTTCAAAAAAGCTTTTGATCGAATAAACCGAAATAAATTTGGGCAAATATTGGAACAAAAAGAATACCCACAACTTATAAAAAACTATACATTGCCTCCATTAGCAAACGTAAATAACGAAAATAAAGTTAAAAACAATTCTAAGATATCTCAGGAAGTATCTACAAATCAAGATACCTGACAAGAGTGCAATTTGTCACCCACTATTTTTTATATTGAAGATCTAATTAGAAAATGGAAAAAAAGAATTAGTCAGTCCTGGTTTTAAAAAAATCATGTGATAGATACTTAAAATGTACTTGTATTTGCTGACGATGACGTTATTATCCAAGATAGTGAATTTGCCTATAATATTCGGTCTTTAATCTTTACTAGACCTGTGAAGAATATAATATGAAAATATCCACGAAGAAAACAAAAGTAATGACATTCGAAGCAAGGAACCAGTAAGAACAAAAATAATAAATAATCAAACCTTGGAACAAGGAGCCATCTCAGCTATTTAGGAAATTATGTTAGCTATGTTGAAGAGCATTGATATTAAAGTAAACATATTTCAAGGTATTTGTTATTTGTGGTACTATTAATCGTACTCTGAGAAATAAAGTAAGAGGAGTTACAAAGTTGAAAATTTATAAAGTAATGGTTGTACGTGTGTTAACCTACGGATGTGAGCTATGGACAACAGAACAACAACAAAAGAAAATACAAGTGTTAGAAATGAATTTCTTAAGATCAGTTAAAAAGTGCTCTATACTTGATCAGATAAAAAATGAAGATATGTCAACAAATAAATATTTTAATATTAATGCTAAATTACGAAATTACAAGCGAGAATGGAAAAAGCATCAAGAAGGAATGGAAAACTCAATTTTGATAAAATCCATAATGATATATAGGCCAATAGGAAGAAGATCCGTGGAAAGACCCAGGAGGAGATTGTTGAATATCTTTGAGGACGCAACAGGCAGTATATGCCTATACCTTGAAGTGTAGAAGTGCTTAACAAGAAGTAGTTGCTACCCAACTTTAAGGAACCATAATTTAGCGTAACTGAAATCATCTTGGATATTAGCGGAATATATTAATCAAATGGGAGAAATAGTTACAATCTGAGGGAGCTTTTAAATTTTAGTGATTTTTACTTTCTCTACTACGTATACCTAGTAGGTAGGGAAGGTATCGAGATTTCACCGGAAATAAATGTTTTGGGGCCCCCTGAACGCAAACAGCATTTTTAGAGAAAGGTCCGTGTGTGAACAGTATAACTCAAAAACAAAAAGTCGGATAAACTTTAAACTTGGTATTTAAGTTCAATATCTTCCAAGATGCGACACGAAGGTTTTCAAGAAAATCCCCCATCCCAAACTACCCTTTGCATGGAATATTTTTCAAAATTTTTTAATTTCTAAAAAATGACTAAAGATTTTCACTAAAATATCATACATAAAAGCTATTTACATGACAAACAAAAATTTTATCTTGAATTTTCTGGGAGTAACCTTTGAAGTCCTCATTATTCGGAAGAAACTTTGTATAATCTTGAATAACTGGCAAAGATTAAGCGATAGACGAAAACGTACTACGCAAGAACTGTAGATTTCTTTAAAATGCCAAATTTATTTTAAAGAACGTTACTTCAAATTCCTGTCAACATTGAGATGTGTTTCGGGATTCCATTGAAACTGTGGAATTTTAAGGCGAGCATATAGCGTCCAGTTTTTAAACATTTGACTATCGCTGTTCCCTTTGTATCTATAACAAAATGAGGAATGTATGAATTTCTGCAAAAGTTTGTTTGGATTAAAATGTAATAGAAAAATAAGATTTAGTAAGACCAGTTTGTATACCCACTAATAAACGGTAGCAGGTAGAAAAAGTCATATGGATGTATCACATCAGACTTTTTTCTTTTATAGCAGCTAAAGCGCACATTTTTTCAAAATTTAACACTTGGGTTACAGGATTTCCTATTCTTCAGGCAGTAACAATTAAAAACTGTCCCTATCCACTGTCGTTTTTATATAGAGCTTCTACAAATTATTCTTACAAAAGATTATTTTCCTATCTACTTCGTATTATTCTAGACAAATGTTTGCAGAAATAGTTTCATTACATATTTCGTTGTAGATACAAGAGAAATACAACAAACCGAAGCGACAGTCAAATGTTTCTTTAAAAGCTGGTCGTCATATGCTGGCCTTGAAATTCCACACTCCATCCATGGCATTGCGAGAAACAACTGAATGATGCAGCATTTCAAAAAAGGACAAAGGTATTGAAAAGTAAACGATTAATAGTAGTGTGACGCAGCGGCCATGGCCCAACGTTACCGGGGAGACGGCACCGAACGGTCGGAGTAAACACGATGACAGCCGCTTGCCGAACGGGAGATAAATACAATTTCCTGGCAGCTTCTTCTTCTCCCCCTCCTCCAAGAAGTGTATCGAAATACTTCGAGAACCTTGTGAAAATAGTCCACTCATTAAATAAGCTAGCGTTCTCTCAAGTCCAGTCGCAAGTCGAGTGGCGACAGTAGAGCGAGTGGCGTCTATCAGTCGGTGAGCGAGTGAGTTGGCGGGTGAGTTTCCCGTGGGATATCAAGAGCGATTCCTCGAGCGAGTTGGTGACGGTTATTTTGACTGTAGCGAGTGCTACTGCGGGGCGAGAGATTGGAAATCTTCTGTTCGACTCCCGAGTGAAGTGAACCGTCGGCGTGAAGGGGCTACGCCACGAAGAAGTTAAGTGAGAAGAATTGAATAGTTCCCCTGAGTGAAGTGATAGCTTGAACGAAGTGGACTTCCAGTGAAGTTGAACTAAATAAGACCTAGAACATGACAGTGAGAGACTTCAAAAACCGGACAAGTCACAATAGATATCTTCGAAATGGCTAAGCCACATAAATTTTATTATTTAAAATTAATCGTGTATCATGAGGCAGTATTTTTAACATTTAAAATGATTTCAGTCTAATTATGTAATATAAAATATAATAACAGCCCGCCTTAAAGCAATATGTGTATAATGTAATATATAAAATGCATATAACAGCCATTGTATTAATGTTTATATTATTATGTACATGTTCAATAATGTTATGTCAATGTATTACGTAATTTAATAATGTAGGAGAATAATAGTGAGAATAATAGGTTAAAAAGTTGCCTACAATGAGGTAACAATGAGGTAGCCTTGAGGCAATAATGAATTATAAAGTTTAATAAAGCTACTGGTAATTATTGGAGCAACAATAATGTAAATTTTGAGACTCAACAACCAGAAAAAAGCCTAAGTTAAATGAAAGTATTCTATTGGAGTAGGATTAGCCAATCAAAAACTTAAATAGGGCAAATTTTACAAATTCAGAATTCAGTTGCTTGTAGACAGCGTTTCTAACCGGACGCGAGACGCGTCCTCGAGAAGTTTAATACGTATTCAGTGTGAGATAAAAATAGTTTACGTGTTAAAAAGTGCAAGTAATTAACAAATAATCTCACAGCTCTCGATATCAGTGGTGTTATTTAAATCATGTCAAAGATTAATAAAAGGAGTGAAGTAAAATTATAATCTGTGTAAGTCTATATTATTTAGCAGCACTAGACCCTGTTAAGAAATTCATGTCTCTAACAATAATGACACAGCCAATGCAAACATAAATATAATACTTAAAGAAACAGTCAAATTACAAAGTTAATATTTTTAAACTTGGGGCGAAGGCTACCGGAAACATTTTTTTTTTTACCATACGTACGGTTGCAACTACTTCAAGTTCGGCTCCCCAACATAAGAACTACAATACAGCTCCTACTTCAAATTGGCTTTCCATACAGAGAAGCAAATACACCATTTCTCAAATTGGCGCCCAAAGTGGGGCAAACAACGTAAAGACAATACAACTACTCAGTCATAAAGAGATCTACATTTTTTATTCGGTAAATGCTTTTTGTCTCTTATGATTTAGCATTTGTACAAAATTATACGTAATTCCGTCCGACTGAAGAAGATCTCACAGACTATTCCCAGTAAATTCAAGATATACCTTTTCTCTGCCACGTATCTTAATTATAGGAGCATCTTGATCAAAATCTTTAGAGCCATTTATAAGGACATTAAACATTTGAAAATGTTTCATATAAAGGGCAGTTTGGGGTGGGGAATGTTATTTAAAATCTTTGTCTACATCTTGAAAGTCTTCTTCCTCTTTCTCTGTTTAACCTCCCCGTTCTGAGGACTTGCAAGCCAGTGTCTGTGGTCACGCGCCTGTAGGGGAGTAGACAGACTATTTGGATCGGACAAAGAACCAGGATGGGTGATCATCTTGAAGCCTGGTATGAAAGCGAGGAGGGACATGATGTGAAATGACGGTGAAATGGATGAAAGGAATGATGATGATGATGGAGCAGTTGGTGAAATGAATGGCGGGGGAAAGCGGAGAACACGGAGAAAATCCGCCCAGACACCGCCTTGCCCCACAAATCCCACATACGCTTCCCTTGGGTCGAACCCTGCTCACCTTGGTGAGAGGCGAGCGGTCTTACCACTCGACCATGGCGCTGCCACATCTTGGAAGTCACTGAACGTAAACGTTTGGTATTTATTGGACAATTTTTTTCAGGTATGCTGTTTACAGACACCTACACACTGACCTTTTTCTAAAAATGCTGCTTTTTATTCAGGCGGCCTCGAAACACATATTTACATCGAGATTTGAGATCTTGACACCGATTTTTGGGTGGAATGCAATACTTCCTCTATGTGGTAGAGAATGTAATAAGAGAATTATATTCCACAGTCCTTGCCATACGACTTATATTTTACTTGGCAAAAATTAGCTTTTTTGAAACAATTTTGACTAAATAATTTTCTAACTACGCCTGAAACTGCATGTTTTCTCTAAACCTCCATCAAAACACTCGCCGGTATTGGCTTACAGAGTTCTCCCTCTAATAAAGAGACATTCTCCAGCGGATATTCGTAAATGCTACGCTTCTTCCTCCTTATATTTCAGAGGGATATTTATTGTACCGTTGGGAACCACTTGCGAGGGTTCTCACTTTCCATTCGGGCGTAGCTTTCAAGAAACTCTACCGTCGATCGCAGCTCTGCATTCTCATACAAAACTCAAGTGCTCTCAATATATTGCTTGTACTATCCTCAAATCATTACTAAAGTAATGCATAATAAGCTTAACCTATGGATAAGTTAAAATGTTTTATAACATTTATTTCCATCTTGAATATTCTGTTGTCGAAATCCATGCTGAATTTCTCGCTGATCTGTACTCTCTACAAACAATAAGTAGCGCGAATGCCATCGCCATGTACCAGCCGGCCTTCCACCTGACCTTTACATCCAGACCCGCCAAACCGGCTGAAGGTCAATTTGCCACTTGTTGTTGAGCCTGACGGCTGCTCAACCCTGGTTTGGGCGCAGGGTTCACATGTATCATCCAGCGTTTTATTTATTGCTCTTTTTAGCTTTGCACGTGCTCGACCATAATATCTTCCTAGGAGCTTCATTGTTAGATATTTTTGGCAGTTGGACTGGTAATTTCATATCACAATACATGTCCAAGCGACTGGTTGACAGGAGTTCCCCTCGCACCTCCCCGCGATCGAGTTAAGTTTAGTAAGTCATTTTTAGTGTACCGAACTTGTTCAGATCCACAAAATGTCACTACACAGAAATGTACATGTATTTTACGTGCTACTATATTTTCTTTAAATTAATATTTAGATCCGCATTCCTAAACCATTGAAAGTAACTTTTTATTGTTTTTGATCTCATTTGATGCAGTTACTTTATTTCTGGTACTTACATCATAAGGACGCAATAAATGAAGAAACAGGAAATACTTGAAACCAGAATATATTATAGAATGGAAAAAGTTAATCTAGGTTTTTGTTAGATGAAATCATTCAGAAAATTGATGTTTCACACCCAAGCGTGCCTGTGGATGGTTCCTATAATTTACTGAAAAGCGCGCAACGAATATGTTTTGAGACAGTATTTTTAACACTTAAATGATTTCAGTCTAATTATATAATATAAATTCAATAATCAGCCCGCCTTGAAGAAATATGTGTATGTAATAATTTGTAAAATGTATATAACAGTCATTGCATATGCTTATATTATTGTATACATGTTCAATAATGTTATGTGAATATATTACGTAATTTAATAATGTAGGAGCTGTGAGAATAATAGGTTAAACGTTGCTAACAATGAGGTAACCTTGAGGCAATAATGAGTTTGAGAGTTTAACAATACTACTTCTGTTCTTGGAAGCAATAATGTAATTTTAGTGTCAGTTTATAAAATAGCCAATCAACAACCAGAAAAAGCTTTAGTTAAATGAAGGTATTCTATTGGATTAGGATTAGCCAATCAGAAACTGAAAAGGAGAAACATTTACAAATTCAGAAGTCAGTTGCCTGCAGACAGTGATTGTAACCGGATGCGTGATACGTCCTCGAGAGATTTTATACGTATTTTGAGTGAGACAAAAATAAGTTTACGTGCTAAAAAGTACAAGTAATTAATAAAATAATCTCACAGCTCTCTATATCAGTGAAATGTTATTTAAATCGTATCAAGTATTAATAAACGGAGTGAAGTAAAATTATAATCTGTGTAAGCCTACATTCTTGTCGCATCACAACCCTGCTAAGAGAAACGTGTCTCTAACAATAATATTGACGCAGCCGAGGCAAACATAAGTATTCAATATTTAAAGAAACAGTTTAATTACAAAGTTAATTTTTTTAAACTTGGGGCAAAGGCCACCTGAAAGTACATTTGGGGCGAAGGCTGCCGGAAACTGTTTACTATACGTGCGATTGCAACTACTACAAGTTTGGCTCCCCAACAGTTGAAATATAATACAACTCATTCAATACAAACTACTTCAAATTGACACCCAAAGCGTGGTGCAAATAACGCAACAAACCATCTTCTCAAATTGGCGTCCATACGTGGAGCTATTAAAATTATCTTCTCAGTTTTTGCATAATATATCAATGTATCGAGCAAATTCTAAATTCATTGAGAACAAAATTTCTGCGGAAGTTGTCCTGAAAGATAATAAAACGCCAAATGCATTGCCACACATACCCAATGAAGTAATGCGATATGTATACAACAGCTGAACAGGCGTATTAACATTATTGTCCTGATTTTGGAAGAAAGAGACAAGACTACAAGAATGTTACGCCAAAATTTGGTTCTGTTTTAACCGCTTGCATGATGTATGTTTGAAATCCGTCACGGCGTTTACGCTCTAGAAAATCCAAGAACACATATCCAGTAGTCTAAGAGATCACATGGTTAGAGAAATATAAATTTAGTTAATGTTATGCATGTTATAAGTTTAAATTGTTTCAAGATAATTAATTATTCTTTTCACAGAAACTAATTTCCTTATTTTCAGTACAACAAGCTGACAATAACAATCTGATTGGACGGTAAGCGGTAAGGGAAACTAAAAATATAAAACTAATAAGGAATTTCTAAGCATTAAAGCCAGCACGGAAGGAAATAAGTTTGAACTGTCACTGGACTGTAGGCAAGGAGGTTGTAGTTAACAAACCATTCCCCCAACTTTGTACAGTCTTTGGCAATTGCACACAGCACTCACCACTCACCAAATTGTGTTTTAACTGCCCGTCAGCGACCCTTGTCCGTTGTTGCTTATTCTTTGCAGTGATAACAGTTTGAATGTAGATAAGACAATTGCATTGGAATTCCTATGCCTGCTAACAACAAATATCACCATCAAACCTCTCGCTTCAACTGGGGCAGGTAGAGAAATACAGAGCTCTATCAGGTCTTTCATAGTAACATAATGTTCTGTTAGTGTATACTATCTGCCAATAAAGCCGCAGCAATGAGTAAGTGGCTCAAAGCCCGCTAGGTGGAAGCAGGAGCTTGTTGGATGTGAAAATTGCTACTATTTCTTAGGGAAGGGGTTCTTTAACGTACACATAAACATAACATGAACCAACTTCCTTCTGAAGGAAGTCGTGGAATGTATTTTTACATCAGAAAAAAGTAATTTCCCCCCAATGGTTTTGATCCCGTGATCATGGGAACTAGAGGTAGCATAGAAACCAATACACCAAGGAAGAAGACAGAAGTACCAGAGTTTTCTGTTTTATTTATGGACGCTCTTTAACTACTATGGCCCTTAGCGTTCCATTCTATATTGGGCGTGAACGACCGGAAATTTTGCTCAGAGGCCTCTTTATCAGGCTTGAGGTTCTTTTGCGTGCTTAAATCTACGACACGGGACCACCGGCTTTACTCCCCTTCCGAAGGAAGCCATGCTAAGGATTTTTACGGACGAAGAAAACTCCATCGCCCTCCACGGGGTTTAAACCGGGAAGTAGAGGCTAACATGATAACCACTACACCACGGAAGTATCAGATTTTGCATGAAATCATGTTAATGCGCATTGAGTTTCCAAATATGGACTACATTATCAGAGGATTTATAATTTTAAACCCTTCATTGTCCTCCCATTCAATTCTTTGGTAAGGTTTACGCCCATCCTTACAGCATATAGCATCACAGGCAGTGGGTCGTCTCCATGGTGTAGTGGTTATCATGCTAGCCTCTCATTCCCGAGGCCGCGGGTTCAAACCCGGAGGAGGGCGATGTATTTTTTCGGGCGTAAAAATTCCTTGCTTCGCTTCCTTCGGAAGGAGAGTAAAGCCGTGGTCCCGTGTCGTAGATTTACGGCATGTAAAAGAACCTCAAGCAAAGAGGCCTCTGAGTAAAATTACCGGTCTTTCACGTCCAATATAGAATGGAACGCTAAGTACCATAGCATCCATAAACAAAACACAATTTCATTTTTTTTTTATTTTACAGGTGGTGGCCACTGACAACACATCAAATAATGGGAAAGGAAGTTTGGAAAGGGAACGTTTCAGGCCTAAGTTTATGGTACCTCCCCGCCAGTTATGAGAGCAGAGGAAAGCCTGGAATGAACCTCGCATCGGTCCTCTCCCATTCGATTCGAGTCGCTTTCCACTTATCTTTGTGAATTTCGAAACTAGGTTTGGCTTCTTCACTAGAAGCAATGTTTTGCAATCATGGTCGCATTCGTGAAGTTTATAAATCCGTTTCTATATTGATACATAACATGTTTTGTCATTCACAATGTTTAACATATTTTAATACTTGTTATTCGATGTATATCCTTGACAAAACGTTAATCTGTTCGAAGTATGCTGAAGTATTTAGGCTTTGAGACTTTACGGCCAAGAAGATTACTTTTGTCTGTAATCTGGACCTTCTGCGGATTACTGGTAATGAAGTGCTAGACAGATTATAGAATGAAGCCGTTAGCGTTCATTGGATCGCTTACAATGACGTACCAGGAAGATGACTGGCCCATTATCACAAATTATGGCGCTCCCCATTGTTTTTCCCACCTCCAGCACCTATCCACCCTTAGATAAATCTTTGTATAACGAGTTGCCTCTACATCGTCAAATAATTACCAGAACTGGAGCAGGGCATGCTTGCTCGCTGTGAATTACCTGTGCTGGAAGCTCTGAATTACCTCTTCTTTTGAGAACGTAAATGGTTCGTATCTCTAATATTAAGTACACCAAGAACTATGCATCTTATTTTAGTGACCTATTTGCTTCAATTTAATGCTCTCTATAGTGTTAAGTCCTTATTAAAATGTACTGTGAGATGCTAAACCGAACATTATATCTCGCTTAAAGTTCGGTAACATAAGGTTTGGAGATCACGAATGATAAAATAGTCTCTGGTGTTTCTATATACAGGGATGTTTGTTGGGTATGTTTCCGTATATGGAAGCCATTATCTCCGACCCATTACCGAGCAGATACATTTCGTGTCTTAAATATGTGCTCATATAGTTATTGTAGGATGTGTTACTGATATTCGCAAAGCACAGGGTTATTCAAAAAGAAGGAACGATTTTAAATATCCATGGCTAATGAACGACAATAGATAACGACACATACAACACATCATTGAATAGAGGGAAGTTAAAAGTTTTAATCCCCCGCCTATTAGTTTCATTCGTGCTTACAGCAGCGCTGGGCTTATTTACGAGAAAATGGCGACGCCACAGGAAAAGTCGTTTTGTGTGCTGCAGTATACAAAGACCGAATCCATTGTTTCATTGCTGCGTGCATTTCGTTTTAAGTTCAACAAAGAGCCGCCTCGTCATTAAAAGATTTACAACTGATACAATAAATTAGTTGAAGATGGTTGTGTATGCAAAGAGAAAAACACTGGTCGTCCTCGCATAATAATGGTACTAATTTTGAATGCGTAAAATACAATTTTGAACTTTTCTCTATCCAGTGATGTATCACATGTGTCGCCATCTATTGTCGTTCATTAGAAATAAATATTTAAAGTGTTCCTTCTTTTTGAATAACCATGTATATGGTTTCAACATGAGTGGGCGTTGGCACAATTTGCAATCGATGCTAGGAATCTCTTTGATCCACAATTTCCGCAGTGATGGATTGGTCGCAGTAATCCTGTTCCATGGCCAGCTCGATCATCAGGTATAGCATAAAAAACATACCTAAACAGATTATTGAAATTACAGAAAAGGGCAATCGCATAGAGAGGTATTTTTAAGAGATAAATATGCACTATCACATCATTATAAATAATAAAATGAAGGAGTAGAACAAAACTACTGCCTACAAATAAATATATACATATAATACTAAAAATGTCAACTACCATACAGCATGCATGAATAAATGCATAATTGATAGGTCATTTTATCAAAGACTTGCCTTATATAGTAAATTGCCAAATAGCATTAAATCTGAAAAAGGTGTTTTCTAAAAATTATAAAAGTATCTTATACATAACTGGCTGTATATTGTTGATGAACTGTAAATCTGCTAATTCTATTGCATTTTCTTTGTTTTGTTACTTGACTGACAATGCTAAAACTTGTAACCAAGCCTACTAGCAAATATAATACACACATGGGGTGATATGACGAGCCTAGTTTACGAGACTCCAATCAAGATTCCCATGAACCTGGTTCCTAAGATTATCACAGCCGCCGAAGATAATCTTCAGTCCCCTGGAACAGTCCATGATGCACACGGTGTACTTACGTTACTATGATGTACACACAGTCCGTGCTAAACAGCTGTCGTGACTCCCGACGTTTCGAGCAGCTGATTTAAACAAACGTTGTACAATAGGAGAAAAACTACTGTGCACAAGTGCAACAGAAATTTACATGTTTTCTTTTGGGGTTTTCTTTTAGTCATGTGTTACTACATAAATCATATTACAGTAGTAAGAAGGTACGCATTCGACTCACTTGAGATAATAACCAAATAATCTTTATTATTAATAGCGTTAATTATACTGGAACTTTAAACCTAAAGCAATTTGAAATGTCTTTGTAAGTTACATACTATAGTCGTTGATATTACTGTTAATAGAAATACAAAATTATTTCATAAAAATTTCACAAGTCATAGATGAACAGGTATTTACGTATTTCATCTGCACACATCAGGTTGGTTGATTTGGGGGATGAGGCACTTTCTCGAGGTTTTCCCTTATCCTCATAAGGCAAATATCGAGTAATTCTCAGGTGAACACACCGGGCTTATCTGAGCACAGTTTCACCCAACGTCTACATAAACTCGAACTGTTAAAGGGTACGTCAAAACACATACTCGCGCGCAATCACACGCGTTTGCGGATAGTTTATGAGGCAGTATTTTAATATTTCAATAATTTCAATTGTTATTTATAATAGGTAAATTCAATAACAGCCCGCCTTGGAACAATATGTATTTAATAATTATTTAAATTGTATGTAACAGTCATTTCAAATGCTTATTTTTATTGTAAATATGTTTTATTAATGTTATGTGTATACATTACATACTCTAATAATGCAAGAACTGTGAGAATAATAAGTTTTAGGTTGCTAACAATGAGTAATAATGAGGTAATTGTGGCAATAATGTGTTTGGAATTTGAAAATGTACTACTGGTCATGATTAAAGCGACGATGACGTAGTTTCAGTGGCAGTTTTAAAATTAGCCAATCAACAGCAGAGAAAAGTTTTAAGTTAAATGCAGAAATTCTATTGGATTACAATTAGCCAATCAGAAACTTGCATTACCGAAGCTTAAGGTTTTGACCGTTGAGGTTATTTAGATGCTGGCTAGACTTGATAAAGTATAGATGGAAAAATGTGTTCTCTACGTGTGATTAGTAAAAACCGATATACACGCTAAGTGAATGTGTAAAAGTTTCTCACAGTTCTTTTAAAAGTGTAGTGGTTTATAAGTATGTGCAAGAAGTTTAAATAAAAGTGAAAATTTAAAAGTTTAATTCTGTGACGTCTACAATATTTGTCATTACCACACCCTACCCAAGATAAATGACTCTAAATTAAGACTGACGCAGCCGAGGCAGATTCAAACAATGATATTACATAAGCATTAAATTCAAGACAGACGCTCAAAGCAACTAAAAATACATAACAACTCATCAAGTTACGTATTTATTACGTAACCAGCATCAATAAAGCATCTTCCAACTATCAGCTAAATACCTTCTTCATTTATAATCAATAAAGTAAATTCCAAAGACAAATCCATGTGATATTTGGAATTGGTTTATATGTTAAAAGAGTAACTGGAATCAAATTCATTAAATATCGAATTTGTTATCACACAGTTTATACACATAATCCACACTTCCAGATTAATATATAATTTCCTTTCCTGGATAAAATATTGCTCTTTCAGGTACTTATTCATGCTTATTTTAAATATAAGGATAATTTTGCAATTACCGAAAACTAAAAGAATTCTTAAAAACTTGACAATCAATGCCGTATTCAAATATTCCTCACCCTTAACCGTCTCGTATTACTTATATTCTGAGGTCTGCAGCGCAAACAAATTCGAAACTTTTTCATAGGCTCAAAGAACAATAATGCTCCATAAATCCATCTTAAAATTATTTTTGTAAATCTGCAGACTCCATGTACATTTACTGCTGTATGTGTCACACCCGTAATGATAAAACTCAAGAACATATAGCGCAACCGCCATACAAGTCCGCAGTTAACTTTCGCTGATGGAAGGTATAGATTCCGATACAAAATTTCTCAAACACAACATCCGAATTTTCGGATAGTCAGTATTAACACTATTTTCACTACTCTGGTACTTTAGTTCTGTGACACCAAGATCAAATAAACTGGTTGTCTTCATGTACATGGGTGTACCTTGAGGTAAAAGCATCACAATTTTTGTTTTCTTCTTTTTTTCAAACCTTAAAATGTGAAATGCGATGGTTTACTTGTAATATTATTTAATTTGTTGAGCCCCACGTTTGGGAGCCAATTTGCGGCGGTATTATTAATGTTATTGTTTGTATTTAACATTATTGTAGCCCCACGTTTGGGAGCCAATTTGCGACGGTATTACTTATAATGTTTGTGTATGTGTGTTTACTCCCCGTGGTGAAGCCATTTTGTGACGTGATTCTTTGTTAGGTTTGTGGCTCCATCTGGTGTTAGCAATTTGCGGTAGTATTAGTGTTCGTTTGAAAGAATGCTACTGTTATTTTATTTAATTTTGGTTTACTGTCCTCCGGCTAGCTATGATCTTTTTGGTCGAGCACATCTCTTTATACAGGTTGTGTAAACGGAAAGGAGTCTTTTATCCAAAGATAACACTGATGAAGGAATTTGTTTTACACTTTTATTGTCGAACACAGTCACTATCACATTTACACATTGATCTTGACACTCGCCAAACTGAAACTGTTATAATAACTTCTTACTGATCACTTTTAATTCGCGTACTTCAACCTTTTGTATAATTAACTTTACAACACTTGAGAATTTTCCTAACTCTGCTACGCGTAACTTGTGAATCGATAGCCGACGTGTACTTTACAAATATTTTCTGCTGAACTGACGGACTGAAGGCGACGTGTATCATAGAAATATTTTCGACGAACTGACGGACTCTACCTCTAACCTAGCCCTATTTATACTCCTACACCCCGATATGCCTAAAGATTATAACTGAGCTGCAATTGGCTAATAAAACGCGCCAACATTAGCGTCTATTTTTATATCCAATAAAAATTATGAATACATATGCTCTAGGTATAATGTTCCAGCAATTTCTACAGAAAACCGCGCCAACATTACGTAACTTCCTCGTCTCTAATAATGATAAACAGCTCACCCCCTCGCTGCATTATTGCACGCTATTATTGTCAGTTTCAGTAAGGCATTATAAACTTACTTCTCAACAATAATTACAATCAATATACTTCTCAAATCAATGTCACATAAAAATACATATTCATATTACAATCATTCTTTACCTTTAAGTAATTGCATCAGAAAGTGACACTGTGAATATGAATGTCTCCTGCTATTTGTTTTTATTTTATTTCCTCTTAGTCTCATTCTGCGTAGGTTTAGAATTTTTGCAATGACTCAAAATGTTGTAGCAAAATAAAAAATACGGTGTACGAAATGCAACTTATTTTTATATTTCTATACTTAAGTGTAAAAATCTGATGTGTTACACTCACATGACTTTATCCACTGTTGTACAAACTATTTTTACAAATTCTTATTCTCCTTATGCTTCATGTTAATCGAGATAGCGAGATGTTAATCTTATTGCTAATTTTCTTATAGAGGCAAGGGGAATTGGTAGGTTTTAAGCGAAAGTCAAATATTTTAAGAGCTAGTTGCTATGTGGACTATTCCATTCTCTTTGCATTACCAGGACAAAAAGAAATGAATAACGAATTTGAGAAAAAATATAATTATTGGAAAATTTAAGTAAATAACAAAGAATATCTCGGAAATGGTTCACTCAACAAAAAAATGTATATGACATAAATTGTATATTTTAACGCGATCTAAATTTTTGTGTAGTAAAATTTTGTCTATCTCTTATGGTTTACCAGTTATGCAAAAGTCGTTCACAATGAAGAATACTTTGGAGACATTCCCAGAAAATTCAAAACATACATTTCATTTGTCATGAAAATATCTTATACATATGATACTTTAATCAAAATCGTTAGAGCTATTCTTGAGAAAATTAAAATTTTCGAAAAATGTTTCATGTAAGGGTAATCTGGGGTGGGGGGATTTTCTTTAAAACCTTCGTGTCGCATCTCTGAAAGATACTGAACCTAAATACCAAGTTTGGTGTTTATCCGACTGTTTGTTTCTGAGTAATACTGTTCACAGACACACACACGGACATGTTTCCAAAAATGCGTTTTTTGGATTCAGGCGGCCTCAAAACATGTATTTCCGGTGAAATCTTGGTATCGAATGTTTGGTTGGAATATAACACTTCCCCTACTTACTGTACGTAGTAGAGAAAGTAAAAATTGTGTTCCAAAGTAACGTTACAATCAATATTTTTAAATTAACAATTTCATTGATTCCTAACATCATCTTATTATTTTGTAGTAGGAATTTCTCAAGACCCTGGGTGATTTCATCGTAAGAACGCTGAAAACAAAACGTTCCCATATATCGAGCTCATTACATAGGTTTTTGCAACTTCAAGTTTCTTTTTCTGTTTCAAAATATCTATAAAGAAGCTATTCTCATTTACCTCCACAAAAACAAATCTGTCCTCACACAGTTGTGTGATTGATCGAATTCTCAGCTGGGTGCCGGTATTCATTACTTAGAAATGTCGGCTCAACATAAAAGACTATATTTCCAACTCAAGAATAATAAAAAGTTTTGTTCGCAATATGCAAAATGATAAGTTAACAACACGGATTTTCTAGGTATATTATCTATTAATTTTTTATTTAGTATGGGAAAGTACAAACATACACTATGTGTTCAAAAGTATCCGGACACCCCTACAAACATACGTTTTTCATCTTAGGTGCTTTGTGCTGCCACCTACTGTCTGGTACTCATCCGCGACCTCAGTAGTCATTAGACATCGTGAAACAGAGAATGGGACGCTCCGTGGAACTCACGGACTTCGAATGTGGTCAGGTGATTGGGTGTCACTTGTGTCAGAAGTCTGTACGCGAGATTTCCACACTCCTAAACATCCCTAGGTCCACTGTTTCTGATGTGATAGTGAAGTGGAAACGTGAAGGGACATGTACAGCACAAACGAGTACAGGCCGACCTCGTCTGTTGATTGACAAAGACCGATGACATTTGAACAGGGTCGTAAAGAGTAATAGGCAGACATCTATCTAGACCATCACACAGGAATTCCAAACTGCATCAGGATCCACTCCAAGTACTATGACAGTTAGGCGTGAGGTGAGAAACCATGGTCGAGCGGCTGCTCATAAGCCACACTTCACGGAGGAAAATGGCAAACGACGCCTCGCTTGGTGTAAGGAGCGTCAACATTACACGATTGAACAGTGTCAAAACGTTGTGTGGAGTGACGAATCACGGAACACAATGTGACAATCCGATGGCAGGGTGTGGCGAATGCACGGTGAGCATCATCTGCCAGCGCGTGTAGTGCCAACAGTGAAATTCGGAGATGGTGGCGTTATGGTGTGGTCGTGTTTTTCCTGGAGGGGGCTTGCACCCCTTGTTTTGTGTGGCAAGATCACAGCGCAGACCTACAATGATAATTTAAGCACTTTCTTGCTTAATACTGTTGAAGAGCAAGATTGGCGATTGCATCTTTCAACACGATCGAGCACCTGTTCATACTGCACGGGCTGTGGCGGAGTGGTTAAACGACAATAAAATCCCTGTAATGGACTGGCCTGCACAGAGTCCTGACTTGAATTCTATACAACACCTTTGGGATGTTTTGGAAGGCCGACTTCGTGCCAGGCCTCACCGACCTGCATCGATACCTCTCCTCAGTTCCGCACTCCGTGAAGAATGGGCTGCCATTCCACAAGAAACCTTCCAGAACCTGATCGAAAGTATGCCTGGAAGAGCGAACGCTGTCATCAAGGCTAAGGGTGGGCCAACACCACATTGACTTTCATCATTACCGATGGAGGGCGCCACGAACTTGTACGTCATTTACAGCCAGGAGTCCGGATACTTTTGATCACGCAGTGTAGTTCATTTCCTAGCAAACATTTTTCATTTTTAACTGCGAAGTGAAACATTTCCAACTGTTCTTGCCTAAAATGAAAAACAAGAGAAAAAATAACAAGAAACCCACACATGCATCACTTAACCAGCCACCCTATGATTACTAGACTCCATGCACCGAGCTTATCTTTGCCGTTTAGTTGAGGCAGTATTTTTAACACTTAAATAATTTCAATTAAATTATATAATATGTAATTTCAATAACAGCCCGCCTTGAAGCAATATGTATGTAATAATTTGTAAAAATGTATGTAACAATCATTGCATATACTTATATTATTGCAAACATGTTTAAAAATGTTATGTGAATGCATTAGGTAATTTAATAATGTAAGAGCTGTGAGAACAATAAGTTTAATGTTGCTAATAATGAGGTAACAATGAGGTAACCTTGAGGCAATAATGAGTGTGAGAGTTTGAATGCTACTAGTCATGATTAGAGCAACGATAATGTAAATTTGTGACAGTTTAAAAATAGCCAATCAACAGCTAAGAAAAAGCTTTAATTAAATAATGCAGGTACTCTATTGGACTAGGATTAGCCAATCAGAGACTTGAAATACAGAACTTACGGGTTTGGACGGTTGAAATATGTTCAGTTGCCTGCAGACCTTGGTAGTAACCAGATGGAAGATGTATTCTCTAAAGAAATATTACGTATTCGTGTGAAACGAAGCTTAAGTAAACGCGTTAACAAAGTGCAAGTATTAAGTAAAATGAATCTCACAGCTCTTAATATCAGTGTAGTGCTATTTAATTTGTGTCAAGGATTAATAAAAAGAATTGAATTTAAACTTCAAAATCTGTGTAAGCCTACATTCTTGTCGCACCATGCCCTGTGTAAGAGATACGTGACTCTAAAACAATACTGAAGCAGCCGAGGCAAACATAAACCTGAATACTATCTATAGAAGCAGTTTAATAACAAAGTTAATAAATATTTTTTTTAAAAACTTGTAGCGTAATAACAAAAATACATCTTAAAATAGGCTTCTCATACGTAACAGCGTATTACGTAACAAACAATTTTCTTCAAATCGATGCCCAAGCGTGGAGCAGAAATAATTCTACTTCAAGTTGGTTTCGCAACCGTGTGGCTAATAAAGTACGTAAATAAATATCTACTTCATAGTTGATATGAGGTATTTTGAATCTGCCAAAGTCAATAATGTCTTCAGAATACCTGAATATCTGTAGGAAAAGTTTGGGATACTCATATTAGAGGAGTCATATTCTGAGACTGTAATGATTATCCTCTGCCCGAAGGTCCCTTTGCACCATGCTTTGAAGTTGGAGTTTGATGTGGACTACTGATTTGACGAACGCGACCAATGCCCCATAGTATGAGCAGCAAAATTATTACATCGTAGGCTTTCCGGACTGTTATGAAGACTCGCTAAATTGCCAACTCTGGCAAACATAACAGACGTTCCCTCATATTGTATTCTGTGTGTAACGTTAAAATTAATACTGGCTGGCGGTTCTTAGCTCGGCTCATTTCCTTTGAACTCTTGTGGCGTTCCGTCAGTTACTTTTTCTGCTCCAAGTTCCGTCCCGTTGTTGGTGATATCCCTTGAAGAATAAATGCTTTCGGGGAATATTTTGTCCATACATCCCCAAAAGTACGGCCGCTCAGAGCTCCGTTTCACTACGGGAAACACTAAAAATGTTTCCAACGTACAGGATGTTTCTAAATTAGACCGACAAGCTTTGGAATCGCCTAAATAACGCTCATTAAAAATAGCTTTTGTTAAGGCACCCATGGGCTGCGATGCTAGTGCAAGAGGGGTTTATGTGATTAATTGGTCCATCTTACAGGAAGGGATTAAGGTAATTAGGTGCATAAAAAGCGAATAATCAAATCATTAATGTTACAGAGATTCTATTTATTGGCCCAAACATACAGAAAAACACAACAAATCATACTGAATGTAAATGAAAAACACTCATTTATATATTCAATAAGCAGTATGCCTCCATTATTTTACTGTTTTATCACTGTAAATGGCTTACACATAAGCAGTGCATTGCCGTGCAAAACTTCGTCGTGCCCCAACAAACCCGCCAGGCATTTTCCTATTTCAGCTGCTGCACTGACTATGCGTGCTGCAAGATCTTCTTTCGAGGGGTTTCATACACCATAGACTTCATGTAGGCCCCAAAAAGAAATCAAATGCGAGCAGTTTAGGTGAGCGCGCCAGCCAGGCACGTTGCCCATCTCGACCTATTCATTGAGCACCGATGTAGCTCTCACATGGGCACTTACTTCATTCCGAAAATGAGCTGGTGGTTCGTCATGCTGAAACCATATTCCTTGTCTTGTATTATTAGAGGCCTGTGAGCAGAACTTCCAATCTTTCATACCCAATATAGAATGGGACGCTAAGGACCGTAGTAGTTAAAGAGTGAAGTAGACAAGTGCTTTAGTTTAACTGCTCCACGTATGGGAGCCAATTTGAAGTACTGGTTCTTTACGTAGATTGTTGATAATTACGTAGGAGTTTGCATCACACTTTGGTCGTTAATTTGAAATAGATTGTTTGTTACGAAATATGCTGTTACGTATGAGAAAAATTTAAATTGAGTTTTATTTATGGACGCTCTTTAACTACTGTGGTCCTTAGCGTTCCATTCCATACTGGGCGTGAAAGACAGTAATTTTGCTCAGAGGCTTCTTTGTCAGGCTTGAGGTTCTTTTACGTGCCGTAAATCTACGACACGGGACCACCGGCTTTACTTCCCTTCCGAAGGAAGCCATGCTAAGGATTTTTACGCCCGAAAAAATCCATCGCCCTCCGCCGGGTTTGAACCCGCGTCCTTGGGAACTAGAGGCTAGCACGGTACCACTAGTCCACGTAGGACGACGTTACGTATGAGAAGCCGATTTGAAGATGTATTTTTGTTGTTACGCTCTAAATTTAAAAATATATTTTAACTTTGTTACTAAACTGGTTCTATAGATAGTATTTATGTTTGTTTTTGCCTCGGCTGCGTCAGTATTACTTTAGAGACATGTTTCTCTTAATCAGGGTGCGGTGCGACAAGAATGTAGGCAGAATTTAAGTGTTAAATTTACTTCTTTTTATTAATTCTTGACACAAATTAAACAGCACTACACTGATATTAAGAGCTCCGAGATTCTTTTATTTAATACGTACACTTTGTTATCGCATATACATAATTTTCGTTTCACACGAATACGTAATATTTCTTTAGAGAACACATCTTCCATCCGATCACTACCAAGGTCTGCCAGCAACTGAACATATTTCAACCATCCAAACCCGTAAACGTTTGTATTTCAAGTTTCTGATTGGCTAATCCTACTCCAATAGAATACCTGCATTTTACTAAAGATTTTTCTGGCTGTTGATTGGCTATTTTTAAACTGTCACAAAATTTACATTATCGTTGCTCTAATCATGACTAGTAACATTTAAACTCTCAAACTCATTCTTGCCTCAAGGTTACCTCATTGTTACCCCATTGTTAGCAACTTTAAACTTATTATTCTCACAGCTCTTACATTGTTAAATTACCTAATGTATTCACATAACATTATTAAACATGTTTACAATAATATAAGCATATGCAATGACTGTTACATACATTTTTACAAATTATTACATACATATTGCTTCAAGGCGGGCTGTTATTGAATTTACATATTATATCATTTAATTGAAAATTATTCAAGTGTTAAAATTACTGCCTCAAGAGCGCTATAAATAAAAAAAATGTCCTGTATTAAGAGGAAGCGATTGCAGTAGCACATAGAACGTCTTGCTAAAATACTAACTTCGTAAGTATTGGCATTGAGTTGTCGCGGCAATAAGCATGGCCACATAAGGAAGTCATTCCCAATCTCTGCCCACATATTGACAAAAAAACTTCATTTGATGTGATTGTACAAACGTGACATAGTAGTTTTCGAAAGCCCAAATATTGAAATTGAGTCAATCCCTACGTGTGAAGCATGTTTCATGCATGAATAATACCGAGTTGCAAAGTCTGGCTCGACTGCAGTTTGATGCAGCCGAATACGAATTACAATCTGACTTAGTATATTGGACTTTTTCAAGATGATATGGATGCAACAGCTGATTCTGCGTCTTGCTCCAGACAGTGAAATAACTAATGTTCAGGTGGTGAGCCATAGCTGGACTACTCACAGAAGAATTTGAGGCAGTGTTTTACATCATAACATGCTGTGAATGCCAGAATGATTGTAGTGTAAATTAATATTATTGTATGTACAGGATTTTAGATGTTTGTTAGCCATAAGTATTGTTAGGAAATAAGTTTACACGGCCTCACTGAAACTGACAATGGAAGTGGTTAACAATAAAACGAGGGGGTGAGTTGTTTATCACTAAGAAGAGAGAAACAAATTACGTCAGGATAGCGTGCCTTTTCTTAGAAATGGAGGGAATATCTTCGCTAGAGCATGTATGTTAGTAGTAGTGATTGGCTGATAAAACAGACGCTAATGTTGGCGCGATTTGGTAACCAATAGCAGCTCTATTATAATGTTTAGACATTTCGAGGTGAAGGAGTATATATTCTCGAGCCATAAGCATGTTTCGCGCAGTCTTTAAAAGTTATTCGCGAGGTACACGTCGCACAGTTTGGAAGGATCTCTCGCGAAGTGCACGTCGCAAAGTTAGTTATAGAATGTGAAGTGCGCGGCAACTAATACGACAGTAATTACATTCGGAAATGCCATAGTTTCACTCTGGCGTGTATAAAGATTAAAGATGTGAATTGTTAATTAAGTGTGACGGCAATAAAAGTGTGAAAACAAATTATTTTATCAGTGTTATCTTTTAGCAACAACTCCTTTCCGTTTACACACCCTGCTCTGAGACACTTGCTTGACTGAGTAATAATAGCTAGCCGGAGGACAAAGAACCACAATTTAAAATAATAAAACAATAACAGGCGCCCAGCAAATAAGATAACACGAGCCGATTACCGCGACAAATTGTTCTTTGCACATCGTAACCCTACTTCTTCGGTCTCAGGAGTTCGTACACCACGCCATCGTCTTTAACCTTCTGCTCGTCTTTTTAATGCGCCCAGTTCATATAGTCTGCGATTAATGCTGGCAAATCTACTACGGTAGGAACCAATTGGTTTGGAAATCGTTCCTAGTAAAGCCTATGAGCCGCATGTCCAGAATCAGATCATGTGCCTTATGCACGTAACCGCCAATTTATTCCGTGTGTAACGTTCCAGGTTTCCCGTGGTAAACAAATTTTACTGTTCCGCATGTAAACAAAGAAGAATTGCACTGTACCGAAGAGATGCAGTCAATAAGTGGGTGAATGATGACCACAAGAAGTCGACATATGGGAGTAAACAAACCTGCTGATCTCAAGCACTATCATATGGGATGAGTGTATAATGCCGAGTTCCTGAATTAAACAAGCTGGGTTCAAAAGAGTAAACTTGGGCGGTAGCATTCATTAATAAAAAATCTCTCTTGCACTGCAACGAGAGATTTACCTCTTCCTTTGACAGTTTTTATGTTCTTCTGAGTTTTGGGGTCTATAAACTGATTATCTGTAACATTAATGATTTATTAATTCAAGATTTGCATCACCAATTAATTAAATCCCTTCCTATAAGATCGACCAATTAATGACATAAACACCTCGTGCATTGAAACGAAGCGTCGCAGACCATGCGTGCCTTAACAAAAAGTGTTTCAGTGAAGGTCATCTATTCGATCCCAAAATGTGTCGTTCTGATTTATAAATATCCTGTAAATCTCCTGTATTTACTAGGACTTACCCAAAGGTAAAGTATACTATGTGCGCTACTGTTTACATTGGAGATAGCTATTGCGTTATTAGTTTCAATTATTCTGAATAAGTGCATACAAGTTGCTGGGCTACTTAAAAGCTTTTTGTCTGTAAGCTACTGAAGTGACATATTAAAAACAATATTAGTATTACAAATCAAATATACTTTATTGAAATTGAAGCTTTACTTGATCTAAGTTGCATACATTTATGAATTGCTCTGAAATGTCTGTGATGAAATACAGTAGATCGTAGCACATTTTCCTATGGTTGTCCTACGTAGATCTTTTATATCTAGATCCCTGGTGAAGCACCCCGGGAGGGAGGGATGAGAGGAGACAGAGGGCGGTCGGACCAGAGGACACGACAGGGTCCTACCATTTACAGATTTGAACTCCCCGGGTGGTGGCTGGTGCTTACACATCCCCTGGGGGCGGAGGCGGGACCTGGAGACCGCTCGCAGTCCGGGGGACGAAGGTTTATTCAGAGCATCTTTTTCCCCTATCATGCACACACCGAGACGTCCTGCCGACACTTGCAACCTGAAAGAAACCAAACAGATGAAAGGCGAAGTGAAATGAGAATGGAGATGAAATGAAGGGGATGTAATGATTCTTCCCAGCATTCGCCTGGAGATCCGGGGAGACCCCCGAAAACACCCATGTATCAAGAAGGTCGGCCACGGAATCGAACCCACGACCTCCCGAATACGGGCCACAGGTGTTACGGCCTGAGCCATCCAGCTCGGTATAGCATGATTATAGATGACAAACAACGTCTCAAAATAACGAAATTATCTATGAAATTTACTGCAAAGACAATATAGCAGCAGAAATATTGGAGAAAGTGCAGGGGTTTAACAGCGCAGGTCGCATGTCATGTAGCATTGCAAGTACGAATATTGTAGGACTGAGATAACGTAAGGTAATCATATGTTTTGTTTACTTGACACAGAAAAGTATAAACAACTAGTTCAACCGCTATTCAAGAATATACAGACACACAACACTGAGATCGCTAAACGAACCTCTAAATCTGCATGTAATCGGAACTCAACGAAACAAAAGCAAAGACTATCTTGATAGACGATTCTGTCAACTTTAGAACTTTGGTTCAAAAATTTTTATATGCCGCCTTCAACATCCAGGTCACATCAGAGTTTTTGCATTTAGAGCAATTACTCATGGCAGTGGTGTTCACTGGTTTTCTACTAGCCTCTAGTTCCCAAGGTCACGTGTTCAAACCCGACGGAGGGCGATGGATTTTTGCGGGCGTAAAAATCCGTAACACGGCTTCCTTCGGAAGGGAAGTAAAGCCGGTGGTTCCGTGTTGTAGATTTACGCCACGTAAAAGAACCTCAAGCCTGATAAAGAGGCATCTGAGCAAAATTACCGGTGTTTCACGCCCAATATAGAATGGGACGCTAAGGACCATAGAAGTTAAAGAGCGTCCATAAATAAAACTTAATTTAAACTGGTTTACTACTGTGTTCATCTTTAGGTTGTCTTAAAACTCACACACATTTACACTCTCTTTCATCTTCCAGACTCTAGGGAGGATAGAAAATAATCCCAGCCAAAGAAATATTCCCATCCCCAGGCGGGAATCGAACACGTGCCTCACGATAAGAAGGTCGGTATGCTAACCATCAGACCACAGAGGCAGTCCGCACAAAATTGTGCGACTATATTGCATGCCATTGTTGTCTAAATCCCATAAGACAAACTTATTCTCGAATTGAATGTAGAGTAAACTGCAAGATCACTTTTAGGTGCGAAAAGTATTAGTGAGGTGCATGATTTGATAGCTAATACAGCAGAAAACATTTATGAGATGCATTGGCTCAGTTACTTGAGACACAATACAGAAACATTACCAGACTATGGTGACCAGCGGGATGACTCAGGTGACAACGTCTGTGGCCCGCATCCGGAAGGTCAGAGTTCGATTCCCGGGGGGCCGCCCACTATGACCATGGGGTTTTTCGTGGTGATCCCCTGGTTTCCTAGGCGAATGTCGGGGTGGTGTACTCTACCACGATTTTTCCTTTCGCCCATTTCCTCATTTCAACTCTCCCTTTCACGTTTAAGGTGTGTTTTTAGGTCCTGCGGTGCTGACGGTGTCAAGTAGATGTCATAGATGCTTGCGTATTGGAAAGATTTCTCCCCGTGAACGCCAAAGTGTGTTGTCCCGCCCTTTAGGGTCGCTTCGTCGCCCTCTCTCGGAATTCTCACTTCTACTGTCAGTGACTCAGGAGATTGACTTTGTCCTTGAACTGCAAGCGTGCAGTGGACTGGGAGCTTCTTGCGTAAGGTGTAGATAGTGCAACACCAACAGTTCAAAAATATTCTCAACAAGTGCAGTCTTACTGCAGGCAGTGTCAGAGGATGCTACAGTGTTAAAACGCGTTGTATCGCGAGTGTCAAATTAATATAATCCATTAGTGAAATGGCTAACTTTCGGAAAAAGGGAAAACCCATTCATAGCGAGGCTCGCGAAATAATAAACCATGTAAACGAGCAATGCAAAAAGGAAGCAGAGCAGAAACAACTAATTCTACCTATTTCGCGAGGGATGAGAGAACAGGCAATTAGTGCGGTGTGTCTGTGGGAACAATTAAGAATATAAGACAAGAAATTGCGAAGAGAACTTTACGCACTGCAGGCAGACAAGACCTCCAAATCCAGAACGAAATATAAATATAGGCGATTTCGACATGTGCTCATTAAGCGGACAATAATGGACTTCTACGTCAATAAAAAGATAGTTCCGACATGCAGAAAGTTACTCCTGTAGTTAGAAGTAAGATACAATTTCCTTGGGGGGAGAGTTAAGGAGAGTTATTCGGAAATTGGGATTTAGATGGCGCAAGTGCCGAGGAAAACGAACAATCTTAATCGAAAAGCCAAGAATTGTTGAATGGAGATGCAAATACTTGGCTGAGCTAGGGGAATACCGAAGTCAAGGCAGGGATATCGTTTATTTGGATGAAATGTGGATGGACAATAATTTAACATTCAAGAAATGTTGGCAAGCTGATGGGATCACAGGGGTGCTTACTGATGGTAGTGCAGGAAACACTCATTGATCAAGAGAAAAGGTATTTAAGATTGACCGCATCTTAATGCACATGGACACTCCACTCTGTATCTGCCGCCTTGCACTTGCGATCTTAATCCCATTGAGGTTGCATGGGCGACAGTAAAGCACTTCATAAGGGAGCGCAACGTTACTGGGGAATTTTCGTTATTTCGTTTATTGAGTTTAACCAACGAAGGAATCTCTGCGGTACCTGCAGAACACTGGGTAGGATATCACCGGCATGTTAGAAAATTAGAAGATGGTTACTGTCCATGGATCGTGTGGTTTCTGATGTGATCGATCAGATTATTATTTCAAATGCAAACGACAGTTCTTCTGATGAGCAAGAAGGGATATCATCCGATGACTCGGACTCCGAATCATCTGCATCGATCTTGCATACCCTTTGGATTAATGGGGTTAGTAAAATAATATTCCACATGTATAGTGTCGTAAATATATTGTTTTACATGTATACACGCTTTACAAGTTCACTTATTGAAATTATGATCATAATTGTTTTGTTTGATGCGGTAATAATGTAATACTGATGTTATTTCGCCTAATATTTGTTGTCGCGGAAAGAAAGGATAAGTACCTTTGGAACAGGGTGTAAACAATAAAGCGATAGGAAAGAATAACACAACCCTCTCTCAGGTTCGCTTACGTCAACCTCAAGGACAAAGCTAAACTCCTGAGTCACAGACAGTACTGGTGCGCGGGTGTTCAAACTGGAAATATTGGACTTCTGCGCGTCTCTGTGGGGTTGTCTGCCTGCGGACCTGGGATCTCCTATGGCTCATTCACCTCATCCTTGCCTCCCGGAGGGAGTGTAGCCACAAAAGATCAAGCTGGTCGCTACACACTCTTATATCCTATGCAGTATGGTGATTTCAGTAATCCAAGAACGAACGTTTAGATTGAAATTACAAGTATTATTGATCAAAATATGACTTACTTGTAACGAATAATCGCAATGTTTCTTTTTGTGACACACTACTTAAAATGTTAGCAGATTTACAGAAATAACCAAAAAAATACACACACACAAAAAAAAGATAAGGATCATAAAGTTAGCAATGTTGCTTCGTTGCCACGCTTCTACCTGCCCTTTTGCGGTAGCCTGCCACCTGCGTATCCTCAGCACTCTTAAACGTTTGCACTGCCACTATGTTTTGGAGAGAAAAATGAATGACTACTGAAGAGACAGCGATGAGTGTAATATTTCCAAATCATAAGTAAATCCATTTTAACGAAACATAACAGTGCTGTTCAGTAGGGTTCCCATAAACTACCTGAGAACATAAAGCACTCAGAAAAGAAAGTAGAGCTTTCTGGAAGAAGAACAATTCTTAAAATGTGTTCATAACTTCGAATCAAAATTATAAGCACGATCAGGTCTAAAGATATACAGTCCTCACCACATTCCTCAAAATGCCGGCTACAGTCAGAAGATATGCAAATGGTCATTACGAGTATGATTATCAAGGAGTTATCCCTACTTTCCTATTGTTTCACCAGATCACACCACAGCTATTGGGTGATCTGTTTCTTTACGATAATGCAAAGCTGCACATCGTAAAGCTAGTAGGAGCATACATTGACCGATTACAATTGGGAAACACCCCTTCATCCAGCCTATGGTCCTTATATAAGGTTACCTGGTTATGACGTTTTCACTTCGAGTCAGCGTTTTACAAAATTAAATGACCCGATACATCCGAGGAATAAGTGAAACAACAGCATCCAACAGCTTCTAAAAAGTGGGAAAGCAGTCATAAAGCTCCAAGAGGATTATTTTAAATTATTGTGAGGCAAGTAAACTGAAAAATTAAAATGTTTGATAATTGGGTACCTCTGTGTATTGTTTATAATAATAACCTTCGCATGTGGTCCTATTTTAAATTTAAAGTCCGAAAGAGAGAAAAAGAATTGCTAATAAGACATTAGAGTATTTTATAGTACGTTGACCTCTAGAGATAAACCTATTCTGATAGTGTTCCGGCCTTGTAGGGATATTAAATATTCTCATGTTTGTTGCAGTGAAACGTTGGAGGCCGCTCTCTTCTGTTCGTGGCTATATTCATTTCCATATGGAAATTCTGTCAACGTAATGAAGTTATTGATCAGCAGTTTAGCGGAGCGTGTCGGAAACCAATTCATGAAGCTAATTACCAAAGTTGCAGGTATTCACAATGTCCATATTGATACACGCTTCTCTATACAATGCAGGCCAGTAAAGGCGATCATGTGGATTACCGTGAGGATCTGACTGCTGAAAATCAGGTAAGTCTAACACCATCAATGTTGTTCCCAATACAATCTGTTTTAAGCTGTCCTGAAAGCCTCAGCTTTCAAAAACATTATTTCCTCTCTTTTTTCTTTTTCTTTCTTCGCAGTCTGCTTCTTCTAAATCCGTAATATTAAAGGACAGAGTCCTATTTTCAGTTTAATGTCCGGGTGGCTAATCTAGAGAATTACTGAAGTGATTCTTCTGCTTTCTGGAAGTTAATTTAGGTAGAAGGAAAGGTACTGTTACAGAATGCTGCAAGCAATTAGAACCTCTCATTTGTTAACATTTAACTGCTCTCTAGCGAAAGTTACATAAAAGAGCAGTCATTCTCCAGACAAAGCATGAACATTCGCCAATTGTGCGCACGTTTTTTCTTTGTCGATATTTGATACGTAAATTCTCTGTGGCTATCTTATTTAAGGTATGCGTCATGCATGATAAGGGTCTATAACACGCATCACAGCGACAACATTGAAGGATTTGTACGATTACAAAGTTGTTTGATAGAGATGCATGTTTAGTTATTATTTCGGAATGACGTTGCTTATATATGAAGCCCATTTTGGGTCAGAAAAGATGGACATGTACTGGTGCGCTATAAGTAGCCCAACTCTTGCTTAATGATCTACCGAGTCTGTACGAGTTCCATCGTTGCCTCGGCAGAGTTGGACGCATCTTGAAGTTCTTCGCGACATTTTACGCAACGTCTGCTGTGCAATGCTTGTGAAGGTGGCTCTCACAGCATCTCTTAATTCATTTGTAGTGATTTGTAGCCACTTTCTTTTGTATGTATACCTTTAAGCTGTTGTCCAGTATCATCAAATCGGGGGAGTATGGCGCAGATGATTTTGGAGTTCCAGGCCACTCCAATTCCTTGGGAAATTATTTTTAAAAAGTCACGAACTAGGTAATGCTAAATGGCCCGGCACACCATCCTGTTGCAACCATACCTGATTCAAATCTCCTATGTTAGTTACATATTAATTAATCTCGAAGTACCTGCACATAACTGTTTTTCAACTAATAGGCCCTTCAAACAAATATAGTCCAGCCACATACTTTGCAACAACTTGTGTTCACAACATAACATGCGGTGGGTTATAATCCAATTCCATTGTGAAGTGTGGATTTTTTTGCGCAAAAACGATATTCCGCTCGCGATTGCTGCGGTAAATCGCACACCCATCGGGAAAAAAAGGATATATTGTCGAGATAACGGTGGAAGCTTCTGAAGTAATAATGTATATGCTTCGCAATAACTGTTCATAGAAACGTCAGGAAGTTCATTGACGAGGCAGGGCACAATGGTCTCGTCTATAAGTCCTTTCTCACATGACCGTACATTGTTGAACATGGTATTCTGAGTTTGGCTGCCTGTCAATTTACAAGATTGACCGTTTGATTGATTCTGTAATTCTGCAACTCCAGCACATTTTGTGCTGACTGGTCAACCACTTCGTAGCCTGTTTTTAACACTGTGAGAATCAAACTTATTTTCTCTCAGGCTATCAAGGTTGCTTTTCTCAAATCTCTGTCTGAAGTGCTTTATAATTTGTTATATTATCTGCCCAGAATGAGGTCCTTCATGAACTCGCGGCTAAGCGCCCTTCAATCGAAAATGCATGTCATCCTTGTCAACTTTCACAATAAACTATTTGTTATTTTTACCACCTTTCCCATTGCTGCCAGTATGTTGTTCCATTGTTGCTAAAACGTTCTTCTTCATCAGTACGCATTATTCTAAGCCATAATTTATTACATACATATGACAGTGTGAGAAAATATAGGAAAACTGTGACTTACTCCGCACCCTGTAGTCATGGTATGAATTTCGTCGTTAAAAGAAACTGTGTCAAGAAAGTGACTATTTCTAGTTTTTATAACTATCTCTGCTTATTTTTCTAATGCTGTCAAAACTCACCATAAAGAGTTTCAATGTAATTGTTATTTGTGATAAGATTTACATCAAAATGTATTCTGAAACCTCTCTCGGTTTTAATTCGAAAACCATTTACATAATATGTAAGGTTCACATTAACAGCATGCTTATTCCGATGACAGGTTAATTACAACGTATTGTAATTTAAAACTCTGAAATTCAAACAGAGTATCAACATGTGAAAACTTGTCTTATTTATTCTTTTTCCATGAGTGCAATCATTTTAGCTGTTTGTTGATATTTCATGTTGTACTGTTTTAATAGCTTATTTAATATCCTTTTACAAAGGTTATATTCTCTTTGAGAATAACAAAATTTAATTTTCAGTAAACAATCTGACACGCGTAAACAACATACACACTCTAAAAAGAGGCGGTGACTGGTACCCCTCCTCCTTTTTGGTTTTCATTTATTTTACATCACAACTCCAGTATTACACTACTATATTTCCTATGCCGAGCTAACATTATATGTAGCACTGTGTTGGACAATTTCAATTACGTAACCTCAAGCATTTGTGTGTATATTAGGTTTGGTTTAGGTCTCCCTTCGCTGTGCATTGGGTTTAAAATATATTATCTTTTTGGTAATATAACATGCCAACTAACTGTAATGAACATGGAAACAAGCCCTACAAGTTATACTTCTACAATGCCTGATGTTACATCTATACTGGATGGATTTTTATTCTGTTCTACACATCTTTCTGGTACCAAGGACAAAATGTTTTCTCATAAGGTTACCACATTGTAATTCTTATACTAATTTTTACCCTTAATGTGTCTCAGTTGTAAGTTTTAACGCTTTGGTATTTTTTTCTGTATGAATAAGAAATATATTTTTATTTAATACTTATCACCTGTAGAAACATGTTAATGTGATTGTTTAGTTGCGAAATGTATGTGTTCAACTGTTTAAACGGGTAGCTCAGGACAACAGAACAATTGCTTACATTCATCTAAGCGGGCTAACTAGCACATTTCATATCGTTGTCCACAAAATGAGAGTAAGTTCGGTTCGTGCAAGCATCTAGTTGGTGGCTGCACTGGGCGGTGACAGTTGCTGATTAATTGCACGCCCTATGACCTCCCCTGCTGGCGACAACACACATCACATGCTGACCCAGTGCAACTGATGGCCTAAATGGCTGCAGTCCTGCATTTTCTTCTTTGACTCTGCTTTACTCTCGCCTTAGTCAAGGCATGTGAAGTGCCAAAGGATTCTGTTTTCTTGCCTCCAGAAAGCAGCACGCGTTTGGTCGCTATAAAATAGTTTACTGTTATTAGGGGCCTGGTATCTTATAACATGGTGAGGTTAGCTATATACTTGAGTAATTATACACCCTTGTAATGGAAGTATGCATTCTGAGCGCAGTGTTCATTTCATAGGAAAACACACTTTCGGGAGAAGGAAAACATGAATATGTAAAATGTATTTATCAGGTTTCCTGTAGATTATAAAGTGCTCAAAATAAGTTCTTGTAACACACATACAGGGAATTACACAAATGATTATAGGGATTTCAAACTTATACTTCTCTCTGCTCATAGCCTAAATTGAAGAGTAACTGCAAGTTTGAATTCTACAAGCCTAGAACTTGTTTTGTTCTGTAGCCATGGTAACGAAATAAACAAAATATGGCAGCTCGCGTGCATAAAGCTTTCCGACTCTTGGAATTCGCGAAACATAATTCAATGGTTACCTACAGTTCATCGGGCAATAGGCGAGACTTGGTCTTAACATCCCTTCTTAACATTCATAGGTGGTACAATCACATTCAAAAGTTGACGGAGTATCTCATTGCGTGTGTCACATTAGAATGTGAAGAGTCAGAACGGCTTTCGCGACAGTGTTAAACATCTGTGCGGCGGGCGAGTTGCGAACTAGCATCTCCAACAATGACGATGTGGAACAAATTAAGAAAGCGTGTACCAGCTACCTGCAGATCTATCCAGTTGAGACAGAGGATATTGCAATAGTAGGAACAGACATGGGTGTGGTTAGAAATGGATTAGTGGTGGACATATGTCGTGTCACAACTGCACCCCTTACTGAGCACTTGTAACTTCTTACGTTTTCCTTCAATTTAAATAATTCAAGCTTATATTGTATACCGCAGAGAAAATAGTTAAGTTTAAAACCCTTATACTGCACTTATCCGTAATAATATACCGAGTACTTATGATTATATGATAAATCCAAGAGCAATGAAGTTGTGAGGACTTCATCTGTAGAGAAACTAGATTTGAATTGTATTTATTTTGATATATTAGTATATAACTACCAAATTTAACTAGTAATCATAGTTAAAATGAATAAACACAGAACAATGAAATACTCAGGCATTTGCTCTGGTTATGTCATAGCTCCATTCGTTACGCCAGTACAACTGGATTTATTCTTCCTGTAAAACTTTAAGGGCGATTTAAATTTAAATTTTTTGGCAATAAATGCATTGTTGACTAAAAATGAAGCATGATTAATTAAGTGGGCAAATAAGCTATAAAGACATTTCGGGGCGGCATACTAATGAATTTATGCAAAATAAAAATGCAATATGGCTTGTGTTTTGTTGGACAATGTATTCTTTGATTTGAATTATTGTGGACGCTGTTGCATATTGATACGTTTTCAACAGCGCTGATAATTCCCGGAGGTGAAAAATATATTTCAAGAAAACTAAATTTACGCATCGACAAACGAATTATTATTTAGTGTTATAAGTATAAATACAATGTTATTGCAATTTGAATAATGTAGTGAATAGTAATTTTATAAGGAAACATTATTATCCTTGTAAACAGTAAATACTCAACAAAGTAACTCCATGAAACGCTTATAATTTCAAGGAGGCCTATGCGCCTGCTGAGCTGTAACCACTGAATTATATTTCGCGAATTCTAAGACTCAAAAAGCTTTTTTGCACGCGAGTTTCCATGTTTTGTTTATTTCGCTACCATGGCTACAAAACAAAATCTGGGCATGCTGAATTAAAATTCCACAATCACTCTTCAATTAGGTTATGACCAGAGAAAAATATAAGTTTAAAGCCCCTAATAATCATCTGTGTACTCCCCTGTACGTGTGCTACAATAAATTATGGTGAGTAATTACAATAATCTACAGGGAACCTGATAAATGCGTTTTACATATTCATTTGTTCCTTCTCCGGAAAGTATGTCTTCCTCTACGATGAAAACTACGTTCAGAATGCATACTTCCATTCAAAAGAGGGGGGGGGGAATAAATTGAGATAAATTTTCTTTTACTAATAAACAGCATAATTGTATTTCATTAATTTTTACAAGACTTGGCAAACGAGATGGCTCCGTGTGAGGCTCGCATTCGGTAGGTCCGCGATTCAAATCCCTCCAGCACCGTCTTCCTGGACTGAGATCTTTTTCCAGGTTTTTTTTAGTCCTCATAACTGGTTGTAGGAAGTAACCTAAACTTAAGTCTGGAACGTTTCCTTCCCGAAAGCCCTTTCCCCAAAAATATAATCTCATTTCATGTATCATCAGAATCCACCACCTGTGGTGCCGTATGTACTAAGAACGGGCATTAACACTACTAAAAAAAATCTGATGTGTTACACTCACATGACTTTCTCTACTCTTGTACAAACTATTTTTACAAACGCTTATTCTCCATATGCTTCATGTTAATCGAGATATTGAGATGTCAATCTTATTGGTAATTTTCATGTAGATGCAAGGGGAATATGGTAGGTTATAAGCGATAGTCAAATATTTTAACGCTGGTTGCTATGTGGCGCATTCCATTCTCTTTGCATGTCCAGGAAAAAAAAATGAATAACGAATTTGAGAAAAAGTATAAGTATTGGAAAATTTAAGGAAATAACAAGCAATATCTCGAAAACGGTTCACTCAACAAAAGAAATGTATATGACATAAGTTGTGTATTTTAACGCGATCTACATTTTATGTGTAGTAAAATTCTGTCTATCTCTTACGGTTTACCAGTTATGCAAAAGTCGTTCACAATGAAGAATACTTTTGGAGACATTCCCAGAAAATTCGAGATATACATTTCATTTCTCATGACATTATCTTAAATATATGATATTTTCATCAAAATCGTTAGAGCCATTTTTGAGAAAATTAAAATTTTCGAAAAATGTTCCATGTAAACGGTACTCTGGGGTGGGGGGATTTTCTTAAAAACCTTCGTGTCGCATCTCTGGAAGATACTGAACCTAAATACCAAGTTTGGTGTTTATCCGACTGTTCGTTTTTGAGTTATGCTGTTCACAGACACACACACACACACACATAGACACACACACGGACATGTTTCCAAAAATGCTTTTTTGGATTCAGGGGGTCTCAAAACGTGTATTTCCGGTGAAATCACGGTATCGAATTTTTGGGTGGAATGCAATACTTCCCCTACTTACTATACGTAGTAGAGAAAGTAATATATAGGATTTCTTCTTACGTGTTTCTGTACATTGTTTCTTTATGTGTTTTCTCGCTACATGATCCATTTTCTCTCCAGTTGTCAAACTTCCACTCTCTGCTGTACTTTCCTACTATATGAGTAGAAAAGTTACTGTCATTACATCTTTGTACACATTTCTAACATTAAAAATTAAAAATAAATGGGGGAGCCAAGTATTTGCATAATTTAATTAAACATATGGAAAGTCCTTAAAGAAAGGGAATAATATCTCAAATGCTGGAAACGTTTAATTAACATACTTGCTTGTCATTATTTTAGCAATGTCGATTTAAACAACCAATGCAGCACTACTGCCAACAAGAAGACGCACTAAGTTTTAAGACTTCAAGTACCCTGTGAAGTTTGTTTCAATCATACTAGAGGACAATTATTATTATTATTATTATTATTATTATTATTATTATTATTATTATTACTCTATTTTATGTCGCTTTAACTCCGTGGTTATATCGCGACGGATCTGTTAGTGGATAACTCTTAGAACGATGTGTGATGGACCGTAAGCCTTATAGGTCTCATCTCTGTAACCACCCGCTCCGTAACTTTCATAGAGACCCTAGCGCATACTACTGGATCTTCTGCTTTGTGCCGTGCAGATGGCATTAGGTGCCGTCCAGTCCGACTGCCGCTCTTATAGAAAGGCGGACCTTCTAGGTCTCATCCCTGGAAATGCCATTTTGCTTCGTCATGTGCCCACAGAGACCCCAGCGCATGGCAGCCGGATCTTCTGTCGTGCAGATGGCATTAGGGTGCCATTCAGTCTAACTACTTACATTGTCTGTAGATAGTTGGCACTTATTTTTCATTTCAGTATTGTTTTAGACTTAAGGTGGGACTTTGGGTCGTGGTATTAAATATCAAATCCAGTATTTACCTTGGCGACTAAGGTAAACCACGAAAAAACCTCGGACAGATTGGTCGGCCCACGGGATTTGAACCCGGGACCTACCGAATGCGGGCCACAAACGTTACCGCCTGAGCCATCCCGCTCGGTACAAACAAATCTTATTGTTTTTCAAAGCACTTTTCGGATATGTTAAGATGCACTTTGATGCAATCGGATGCAGGAGTATGTAGTACAAGTTGGAATCTGAATGTTTTCATATAAAACTTAAATTTGTTCACCAGAAAATATGCATTTTGAAGTTTCTCCTCGTAGTTTCACCTCTGCTGTTCTATCACAGTGGCTATGAGTAGGGTAAGGCTGGAAAACTGATTAAGGTTTGAAAACGCCAATAACTTGACCGGGATATTTGTAGTTAACAGCGGTAATTATATTTCTTTTTACATGCAGAAGTAATCCCAGAAACTATTCAATCAATTGGGAAAACTCTTTCACTGTTGAAAAATGTGTTACCTTCTGGTGTTACGGACTAAACTAATCTTATAAAATAGCATGGAGATCTTAAGATATTTCTTTTCCTTCCGTTTTGAGGAATAAAGTTATTAAAAATATTGTTTTACCTTTATGATTGGGAAAATATTACAAAATTAGGCTAATCAAGTATGCATGGGACTCAAAATTTTAAAAAGGACTACTTACTACACTTAATTCGGTCTACTCGGCATATCTGGGTGGTTCCTTGAACTTATTTATTGGGTATTCTTCCGATTTCAACGACTTATGCTTTCAGGAACTTTTATGTGTCATACTGGCGAGAGAGATTGGGTATCCTGCGACAGGAAAACTATGTTCCGTGAAATATCAGGGTACAAATTCAGAAACATATAATTGAAACTCGACGACCATGCGACATTAAAACCAGTCATTTACTTGTACTTAAATATTGGTTTCTCCAATGGCACAGAATATATAATCTCAAATAAAGTTTGGATGTTTATTGTAGAGAAAGTGTTTTATTCTATACTTGAAGCCATCTATACACGGTTATTCAAAAAGAAGGAACAGACTTTAAATATTTATTTCTAATGAACGACAATAGATGGCGACACATGCGAAACATCAATGAATAGAGGAAATTTAAGAATTGTATTTTATGTGTTCAAAATGAGCACCATTTGTTATGCGAGGACGACCAGTGCTTTTCCGTTTGCATACACAACCATCTTCTACGAATTTATTGTATCAATCGCAAATTTTTTATGGCGAGGTAGCTCTTTGTTGAACTTACAACGAAATGCACGCTGCAATGAAACAGTGGATTCACTCTTTGCATAATGCAGCACACAAAACGACTTTCCTGTGGAGTTGCCATTTTCTCGTAAACAAACCCAGCGCCGCTGTAGCCACTGAATGGAACTAATAGGTAGGGACTTAAAACTTTGAACTTTCCTCTATCCCATGATGTGTCGTATGTGTTGCTATCTATTGTCGTTCATTAGAAATAAATATTTAAAGTCTGTTCCTTCTTTTTGAATAACCCTGTTTGAGTTTGAAACAATTATTCTGATAACATGTGTTTTTGACATCCCCGAAAAAGCAATATTATTACTGTTTCACGTGATATAAACATTCCATAGAGAGGAGGAGGATAAGAGAAAGAGAGATGTTGGGAGAGAGCGAGGGAGATGAAGACAGTGAGAGAGGCAAAATAATCTCCTGAGTTAACATAATTACGTGATCGGAGCTGCGGTTTCTGCCAATTGCCGTAATAATAATGTTGCCGTTAATACTAGTGCTCTAAAGCAATAACTATTAAAACATTCTCACAACCTCCATTACGCTTGTCATGGCTCGCGCCGTACATTTCATTAAAAATTTAGAAGTAGGTAGCACATCGATTCCAGTGGACTCCTGGAAACAATGGCCGGAAAGAAGAATTTCTGACAATGTGAAAGGGGATACATTATACATATATAGGAATTGTACATCTGAAAGGGGAACCATACATATAAGAATTGTACAGTAATACTTTAATTCACTAACATGTTAAAATATTCAACATCTAGCATTTGTACAAAGCTGATTGTAAGAAACGGGCGAGCTAGCAAAAATTCCAGGAAAGCATAAAGAGCGTACCTTTCACCAAGCCAACAAGCAGGGAACCGGTAACGGTACGGAGAAATAGAAAGAGACGGAGATATGGAACTTACGCTTAAGCGCACGGATCTGAAGCCACACATTCTCATACATGTTAAGGTAACGCGGTCTGAGGACCAATATGGAACGTCGTTACATTTTTAAACGCAGAGGTGAGCGTCACTAGGCTCCGTATATAAGGGCAGGCAAGGCCTCAGAGCCCACTCTCTCTCTCTCTCTCTCTCTCTCTCTCTATCATTGATCTTCGAGAATTCACGTCGACACGAGGTGCTACAGATGCACGTGGGTACATACAAGGGTGGGAGCGCGTGTGGAGATAGCTAGGCTCTTGACTTATTTAAAGTGGTGGGATTATAATAATGGGAAAAGCTAGCCGCCCATAACTATTTCAATTGTGAATAAACTTCATTGATAAAGGGAAAATTGCAGTGTATTCTTTAACTTGCCTCGCCAACTATAACCCGAGAATTAATAATTAGATATAGTTAGGAATGGAACACGCAACAACCGACGAGCATCGATAGCCGAGGAAGAACACTGCCGAAGACCACGTCAACCCTAGGATCGACGATTTCCCGCTACAAATGCTAATACCGATACATGAGCCTAATTAATGTGTTATTCATTCTTATGTTTAATTTTCAAAATATTATTATATGATTGTAAAACCACTTCCAAAAACTGATGTAAATATTTTCTTATGTGTCTGTGGGGAAAGTAATATTTTAAATAAACCTGCTTATTTAAGGAATATTTCTAATGAAGGCATGTAAATAGTTATAAGACCTTCGTGATGAAGACAGCAAAGTATTCTCTCGTTTTCTTCAGTATCCATACACCCAAAAGATATTTTGGCAAATCATAGTTTTACTATATTATACTGAGAGCAAATGTCTCCATGTCTATGAGGGAAACCCTTCAACTCGTAGTCGGAAGTTTCAATCCTGTTTATAGTTCCGATTAACAACCGGGGTAGGATTTAGTTAAGTGGCTTCGGTCAGTTTCATTTTGCTGACGTTCAATGCTCTCCATTATCTAAACGCCACTGCTGTAGATTTTCTTGCCTGGCTGCCGGATTTACGTCGTAAGCGGAAATAAACGCCCAACCTCCAAGATAATTATTTCTTCCAGCAACATGTCATATGTTCCTCGGGTATGTGTAATTTCCACAAGCTCAGATATAATTTCTTGTTAGCAACAAACAGGCGGTGAGAGATGAGTGGAAATTGGTCTGTCATGTGTTACGGTCAGAGTGGCTTTAAGAAGAGATAGCGTTGTAGCCATTTTTACTTTCTCTACCACGTGCATAGGTAGAGAAAGTATTGCATTCCTCCCAAAAATTCTATACTAAGACTTCACCTGAAATACATTGTTTGAGGCCCCCTGAATCCAAATAAAGCATTTTTATAAAAAAAAGGTCTCTGTGTGCGTGTGTCTGTGAACAGCATAACTCAAAAATGAAAACTCGGATAAATACCAAACTTGTTATTTAAGTTCAGTATCTTCCAAAAATGCGACACGAAGAATTTCCAAGAAAAAAACCCCACTCCCAACTATCTTTACATAGTACATACTTCGAATTATTTTATTTCTTAAGGATTTTTGATTAAAATACCATTCTTAAAGATATTTAAATGACATATACAATGCATATCTTGAGTTTTCTGGGAATAGCCTGAAGTACACCTCATTCTGAATGAAATTTGTATAATGTTGTATAACTGGTAAACGTTAAGCGACAGACAAAAACGTACTACACAAAAAAATGTAGATCTCTTTACAACACATCATTTAGTTCAAATAACGTTTTTGTGGCATCGGCCATTTCCGAAATATCCGCAGTTCAATACTTAAGCCATTCTTTTAACGTCCTGTCGATGTTCAGTTGTTTCTCGCGATTGCATGAAAAGAGCATGGAATTTTAAGGCCAACGTATAGCCTTCAGTTCTAAAACATTTCACTATCGATATCCCCTTTTACCTATGACGAAATGTGTATGTAGGTATTTCTGGAAATGTTTATCTCGATTAAAATGAAGTAGAGAGGAAAATAAACTTCGGTAACAATAATTTGTATACCCACTAATAAAGCATAGATAAAGTCATCTGATTGCAACACATCAGATTTTTCAAAGTAGTTTCTTGCGTTACTTGTGATTCACTTCTTCGCTGTGCTGTTATGTTTCTCTCAGGTATTTATCTAGAGATGTGTCACCGTAGTATAAAGTAGTCACGCGCAGGAATTCTGAAAGCGAGATGTAAACTATAGGAACACAAACCGATATACTTCGTAATTTTAAAGAAAATGCTTGAATTGTTATTTGTGTAAGTGAATAAACTTAACCATTCGGAAAGTAAAGTTATTTACAATGAAGTGAATAATTCATCTTTATAATTTGTTTCACTTTTTAGTTTAACAACCTATTACAAAATCCATAAATATAGGAAACAAACAAGAGTTAAATCGCATATAAGAAAATCTGTTTAAATGGCAAAATAACAGCAACTCTCCAAATTCATTATCTAGCCAGAGATACTCCACTGTCTGAAACTGAAAATCCGTTCGACCTTTCGGGGTAACTTGGTGAGGTGGTTATTTCTCAGAAACCGAAACCAGTTTTGTTTCTAAATTATATTTATGACCGTTTCCAAGCATTGAAGTTTTGAACGATCGGAGTGTGGAAGAACAGAAGCCAGCAACATCAGAAATAGTAAAAGGCTAGTGCTCTAGCGAGAGGCTCTATGCGCCGAAACAAGCCCAACCGCCGGAACGATGTTTATTTCGAAGATACCTTTTTCACTATTTTCTTAGGTTTGTAACTTTAGTTCGCAACTCTTCATGTAAAAAATATATTATTTTATAAAGCGCATAACGGAAACGCAAATATAAATAAAAAAATCTGATGTATTACACTCACATGACTTTCTCTACTCTTGTACAAGCTATTTTTACACACGCTTATTCTCCATATGATTCATTTTAATCGAGATATCGAAATGTTAATCTTATTGCTAATTTTCTTGTAGATGCAAGGGGAATGTGGTAGGTTTTAAGCGATAGACAAATATTTTAAGAGCTGGTTGCTATGTGGAGTATTCCATTCTCTTTGCATTACCAGGACAAAAAAAATGAATAACGAATTCCCATTTGAGAAAAAGTATAAGTATTGGAAAATTTAAGGGAATAACAAGCAATAGCTTGAAAATGGTTCATTCAACAACAAAAGATGTATATGACAAATTGTGTATTTTAACGCGATCTACATTTTTTGTGTAGTAAAATTTTGTCTCTCTGTTATGGTTTACCAGTTATGCAAACGTCGTTCGCAATGAAGAACACTTTTGGAGACATTCCCAGAAAATTCAAGATATACATTTTATTTGTCATGAAAGTATCTTAAATATATGATATTTTAATCAAAATTGTTAGAGAAGCCACTTTTGAGAAAATTAAAATTTTCAAAAATGTTCGATGTAAAGGATAATCTGGGGTGGGGGGATTTTCTTGAAAACCTTCGTGTCGCATCTCTGGAAGATACTGAACGTAAATACCAAGTTTGGTGTTTATCCGACTGTTCGTTTCTGAGTTATGCTGTTCACAGACAGACAGACAGACAGACACACACACACACACACACACACACACACACATGTTTCCAAAAATACCTTTTTTGTTTCAGGAAGCCTCAAAATATGAATTTCTGGTGAAATCTCGGTATCGAATTTTTGGGTGGAATGCAATACTTCCCCTACTTACTATACGTAGTAGAGAAAGTAATAACCACTTTTCTTTAGGCAGCCAACAATGGCATTTTCATTATTTGGCTGTGGTTCAAAAACTGTCAGCTAAGGAAACTACAGCCGACATGCGTAACTCAAGTGTGATACTTTAAAACGAAATACGTGTTTGATGGCAGTTGCTGTCACGTACTACTATATTTTCAAGCGTTCTAATAGCAACAGTTAGCGAAAGTTTTACTCTTGTTTGTTCACCTTTTATGTATAAGTTTTTAATTAAAACACCAAAAGCATTTGTACACAGTAGGGATATGGATAATAAACGGGGGAGGATTTCAGTACCAAGTCTAGGTTTATGGCGTCTACCAAAACCTCACAAGGAAGAACAAGGCGGCAGATAACGAAGAACAGCCAGGTCTGATGGTGGCAGGCGCAGTTCAGCGGGCTCCCTAACATTTCAAGATTGAACATCCATGGCCGCTCCTATGTCCCCGTATCCTCACGGACAGAAAAGGTGCCATGCCAAGGAAGAAACAGTTCTCTCCTCAAAGCAGAACAACCGCATACGCCGCACATTACCGTCCATCCCCCTGGCCCTGCAGCTTTGAAACATGAGAAGCAAATTAAATGAGAGAAAATGAGGGACAGAAATTATAATTTCGAAAAGTGTAAAAACCTGTTCATCCCAAATATAAATATTATCATGAAGCGCAGTTACCTTGTTACTTTCCCTACTACGTATAATAAGTAGGGTAAATATTGCATTCCACCTAAAAATTCGATTTCGAGATTTAACCGGAAATACATGTTTTGAGGTCCTTGAATCCAAAAAAATTAGAAAAAGACTGCTCATTCATGGAACATTTTGCGAAAAGTTGGTTTTCTCAAAGATGACTAACGATTTTGATTAAAATACCATAAGTTTAAGATACTTTTATGGCAAATGAAATGTATATCATGAATTTTCTGGGAATGTTTCCGAAAATCCTCTTCATGCTGGATGACTTAAATGCATAACTGGTAAACCGTAAGAGATAGACAAAAGTTTACTACACAACAAATGTAGATTTTGTTAAAAATCGCAATTTATGTCATATACTTTTTTTTGGTCGGGTGAACTATTTTCGAGATATTTCTTGTTATTTGTTTGAATTTTTTAATACAGTTTTTCTCATATGGGAATTCTACTACGTATAGTAAGTAGGGAAAGTATTGTATTCCACCCAAAAATTCGATACTGAGATTTCACCGGAAATATATGTTTTGAGGCCTCCTGAATCCATAAAAAGCATTTTTGGAAACATGTCCGTGAGCGTGTCTGTGTGTCTGTGAACAGAAATTTTAATTTTCTCAAAAATGGCTGTAACAATTTTTATTAAAATATCATATATTTAAGATACTTTCATGACAAATAAAATGTATATCTTAACTTTTCTGGGAATGTCTCCAAACGTGATCTTCATTGTGAACGACGTTTGCATAACTGGTAAACCATAAGAGATAGGCAAAATTTTACTACACAAAAAATGTAGATCGCGTTAAAATACACAATTTATGTTATATGCATTTTTTTTTTTTTTTTTTTTTTTTTGGTTGAGTGAACCATTTTCAAGATATTGTTTGTTATTCCCTTAAATTTTCCAATACTTATACTTTTTCTCAAATGGGAATTCGTTATGCATTTTTTTGTCCTTGTAATGCAAAGAGAATGGAATACTCCACATAGCAACCACCTCTTAAAATATTTGACTATCGCTTAAAGCTTACCAATTCCCCTTGCACCTACAAGAAAATTAGCAATAAGATTAACATCTCGATATCTCGATTAACAAGAAGCATATGGAGAATAAGCGTTTGTAAAAATAGTTTTACAAGAGTAGAGAAAGTCATGTGAGTGTAGCACATCAGATATTTTATACATGCAAAGAGAATGGAATGCTCCACATAGCAACCGGCTCTTAAAAGATTTGACTATCGCTTAAAGCCTACCATATTCGCCTTACATCTACAAGAAAATTAGCAATAATATTCTGCAAATATTTATCTCGATTAACATGAAGCATATGGAGAATAAGCGTTTGTAAAAACAGTTTGTACAAGAGCGTAGCAAGTTGTGAGTGTAACACACCAGATTTGTTTTATCATCCGAATGCATGAAACGGTTGCATGGTTGCATGTAGGGGTATAGTAAAGCTTGAAGAGCTCAGGCTTGGTATTTGTATATGTGCCTAGATTCCTCTCAAAGCCTCCAGTGTACTAGAACCGTTGTTTTTGTTGCAGCGAAGCACATTTGTTCAGTCCGATCGGTGATGTAACGCGTCCACAATAACAACATACACAAATAATGATCTAGAGCCGGAAGAGAGTGTTGTTAACAGTACTTGTAGCAACATGGAGAGAATGGTGTGTAACACCAAATTGAAAATGTCCAGTCTGTTATACAAGTTACGGGAAAGATAAGTTTTTATTAAAAGTCACCAACTTGACGTTTAACAATGCTCGAATCTCCATTAAAAACAGAAACAACACATTCAAATGGTTCATCAGCCAGGTACCTGTTCCAATAGGACAAAAAGAAATGGTGAGTGATTCTACAAACAAAGCCAATGCTACTATGCTTTACTTTCCGAGAAAAAATGTGTTGTGTTGCTCGCATTTTCAAAGACTAATTTACGTGCTGAAAACATTTTATAACATTCATCAAGTACAAATCAAGGTAGAACTTGTAAGCAAAGGTGCTTCGTGCGGGTGTCTGTAGAGAATGGACATAAATCATAAATAACAGGTAAAAATCCCAATAAGTACCTATATGCAATGCAGTAAGTTACAATAACTTCGATATTCACAACTTTAATATGTTTCCCATTTTTCATTTATAATGTACCTAAATATTTCTGGCAATTTCTAGGAACAGCCTCTGAAGTCCTTTTTATTCGGAAGGAATTTTGTATAATCTTGTACAATACGTATAAGACGATAGCTAGACGAAAACGTACTACACAAAAAGATGTATATCTCTTTAGCACAGAATTTATTTCAAACAATTTTTATGTCATAAGCGACTTCCGAGATATCCGTTGTTAATGTATGGAATTTTTTCGAATTTATTATTTTGAAGTCCCATCGATTTTCAGTTGTTTGTCGCGATGTCATGGAAAGAGCGTGGAATTTTAAGGCCGGCGTATGGCGTCCAGTTCTTAAACATTTAACTATCGCTATTCCCTTCGTATCTATAACGAATGTGTAATGCAGCTATTTCTGTAAAAGTGTATCTCGATTAAAATGAAGTATATAGAAGAATAAACTTTCGTAAGAATATTATGTATACGCACTAATAAACGATAGAGAGTAGAAAAAGTCATAGGAATATAATACATCAGACTTTTTTATTTACAAAATATCATGGAATGAGTAATTAAAAAGCAATCGTAACTGCTTTACAAGTACAAGGAGGAAGTACAAGCTTCTCTAGTTTTCAACACTTACTTAGGTTTTAATTCCCACAAAAAATGTATTACCAGTTTTCAAAACATCACACATGATATATGCGATGTGTGTGTTGGAGAGAGAGTCGGAATAGGGGTTGGAGGTCGGAGAATGAGGAAGGAAGAAAGAAAGAGATAGAAGTAGGGAGAGAGGAGGAGAGAAAGAATTTTTGCAATTAAGGAAATAAAGCGAGACGAGCTGATTTTCAAATAAAATGAAATAGCGAAGTAACTTCTTGTTTCGAACATTCATTCATTATCTGTGTACCCTCCTCTTATGTAGGACTTACACCCCCCCAGGACTTACAAGCGGGTGCCTGGGGTCAGAGGCCCGTCGAGGAGCAGATACTCATGGATCAGACAGAGCATCCAGGATGGGTGATCAGCGCGATGCCTGGTATGGGATGAAGGAAGTAGATGAAATGTTGGTGAAATGGTGGAATGAATGGCGGGGGAAACCGGAGAACCCGGAGAAAACCCGCCCAGACGCCGCTTCGTCCACCACAAATCCCACATGCAGGTCCCTGGGATTGAACCCGGGCCGCCTAGATGGGAGGCGAGCGGTCTAACCACTCGGCCACGGCGCCGCCCCACATATCAACTAAATGAAAGTAAATTTATCGCAGCCTTGAAGTTTTCAACTGATTCAGTTTTCCCACCTTAGCCAGCACGCTGTCAATATAAAACAGCAATATCTATACATAAACTCAATTAATAGTTTTGCTTTCTCTACCATGTACCTAGTAGAAGAAGTATTGCATCCCAACCAAAACTGTGATACCGAGATTCACTGGAAACATACGTTTTGAGCCTGTATGAATCCAAAACACGTTTGTATGTGTGTGTGCGCGTGTGCGTGTGTGTGGTCTGTCTCTGAACAACATAACCCAAAAACTAAAATTAATATAAATATGAAAGTTGGTATCCAAATCTTCCAAAAGATACGACACGAAGATTTACAAGAAAATTTTCCACCCCTAACTAACCTTAAGTGCAAAATATTTTGATATTTTTTATTTTCTCAAAAATGGATTTAACGACTTTGATTAAAACACTAGATAAATATTTAAGATTTTACGTGACAAATAAAGTGTATATCGTGAATTTTCTGGGAATCGCATGTAAAGTACTCTTTATTGTATAACGAGTAAACCATAACAAATAGACAAAATTACTTCACAAAAATGTAGATCTCTTTAAAACAAACAATTTATTTCAAATAACATTGTTTGAGTTATTCGATATTATTGGTTTGAATGTTTCAACACTTTTGATTTTATAAAGTGCTATTGCCATTCAGTGTTTCTCGTTAATTCGTGGAAAGAGAGTGGAATTTAACACCATATAGCGATCCGCATTTCCCTTGCAATAAGAGCGACAAAGAAAATCTCACTGCACCTCGTGTCTATGTCACTTTATTGATCATTGTACGTTGCCTTGTGAAGCCATGGCCATCTCATTGGTTGCCTTTAGGCCGCGGTGCAAGGGTGCGCCAGTCCTTCTGCTAAATAGTTACACCAATAACCACAACAAAGTTTACAAAATGGCGTAGAAACGAAATATATCTTTACACTCTTAGATCGTATCGGCTAAAAGAGAAAGAGGTAGAGTGAGTGCATTCAGTTTGTCAAACAGACCTCTTATCGTGACACTTTTATGCACTGCCGTTGCAATTACTGTAACAGTGCGACCAGCCTCCCATATACCCGCGATACGTCCATCAGTAATTTCGCTAGTATACGGTATCACTGGTTCTGAAACAATAAACATGTTTTGGTTCCAACAACACCAGAAAAAGCAAAGGCATCAACCTCCTCACCTTTTCCCCCTTATTGCTGTGTTATCAAGTCACCACGCTCTGCGATAGGTAAGGAGGACACGCTTCAAAAGACCCCAGAATACGATACAAAATCCGCCGAAGATTTTCTTTGGCGCTCTGTGTATCTACAACGAAATGTTATTTCTGGGAAGGTTTATCTGTTAACATGAAGTAGATAGAAAAATAAGTTTTCGTAAGCACAGTTTGTAGAAGCTATTTGAAAATAAACGAAAAGGGGTAGAGACAGTCATGTGAATGTAACATACCAGAAACAAAATTGTTATCTTTGATTTAGACGGCCGAATCGCACTTGAAAAATTGAGCCACTGATCTTCAGCGTTTGGTACTGATGTACGTAAATGAGATGCCGAACGCGCATTATATCTCCCTCATTTACTTTTTACTTTCCCTACTACGTCCACCCAAAAATTCGATACCGAGATTTGGCCAGAAAATACACATTTTGAGACCCCCTGAATAAAAAAAATTCTGATGTGTTACACTCACATGACCTTCCCTACTCTTGTCCAAACTATTTTTACAAACGCTTACTCTCCGTATGCTTCATGTTAATCGAGATATCGAAATGTCGATCTTATTGTTAATTTTCTTGTAGATGTAAGGGGAATTGCTAGGCTTTAAGCGATAGTCAAATATTTTAAGAGCTGGTTACTACGTGGAGTATTCCATTCTCCTTGCATTACCAGGACAAAAAAAAATGAATAACGAATTGCCATTTGAGAAAAGGTACAACAAGAATAACAAGCAATATCTCGAAAGCAGTTCACTCAACAACAAAGAATGCATATGACATTAATTATGTATTTTGACACAATCTACATTTTTGTGCAGTAAAATTTTGTCTATCTCTTATGGTTTACCAGCTATTCAAAAGTCGTTCACAATGAAGAATACTTTTGGAGACATTCCCAGAATATTCGAGATATACATTTCATTTGTCATGAAAATATCTTAAACATATGATATTTTAATCAAAAACGTTAGAGCCATTTTTGCGAAAATTAAAATTTTCGAAAAATGTTCCATGTAAAGGTTAATCTGGGGTGGGGGAAATTTCTTGAAAACCTTCGTGTCGCATCTCTGGAAGATACTGAACCTAAATACCAAGTTTGTTGTTTATCGACTGTTCGTTTCTGAGCTATGCTGTTCACAGACACACACACGGACATGTTTCCAAAAATGTTTTTTTTTATTCAGGGGGCCTCAAAACATATATTTCCGGTGAAATCTCGGTATCGAATGTTTGGGTGGAATACAATACTTCCCCTACTTACTATACGTAGTAGAGAAAGTAAAAATTATAAAAAGCTCCGTGTGTATCTGTCTGTCAGTGTGTCTGTGAACTGCATAACTCAGAAACGAAAAGTCGGATAAATGCAAACTTAGTATTAAGGTTCAGTATCTTCCAAATATGCAACACGAATGTTTTCAAGAAAATCACACATCCCCATCATGGAACATTTTTCGAAAATTCTGATTTTCTAAAAAATAGCTCTAACGATTTAATTAAAGTACCATATATAAGAATTTACATGACAAATAAAATGTATATCTTGAATTTTCTGGAAATAGCCTATTAAGTCTTCTTCATTCGGAAGCGGTTTTGTATGATCTTGTGTAACTGGTAAACGTTAAGCGAGAGACGAAAACGTACTACACAAAAAATGTAAATCTGTTTAAAACTCACAATTTATTTCCAACAAGTATTTTTGTGGTATAAGCCATTTCTGGGATATCCGTTAGTAATGGTTCCAATTGTTCATTTCTTTAAAGTCCTTTCAACATTCAGTTGTTTCTGGTGATTGCATGGAAACAGTATGGAATTTTAATACCAGCGTATAGCGTTTAGTTCTTAAACATTAGACTGTCGCTATTCTCTTTATATCCTAATGAAAAGTGTAATGTAGCTATTTCTGCAAAGGTTTATTTTGTTAAAAATGTAGTCGATAGAAAAATAGGCTTTAGTAAGAATAGTTTATATACCAGCTAAAAAACCATAGAGGGTACAGAAAATCATGTGAATGTATCACAGAATTTTTTCATGGCATTTTTAGAACTGGGTTTCAGTGTATTTATTCAGCTTCCTAGCTCTAGGCAAATTTCTGATTGAAATTTAAATAACCTCTATTCCAGTGATAATACTTTATTTTAAAGACAGAAACCTAGCTCATGCAACAAAAATATGAGGCAGTATTTTTAATACTTAAATGATTTCAGTCTAATTGTATAATATAAAATTCAATATTGCCTTAAAGCAATATGTGTATAAATAAAAATAACATATAAAATGTATGTAACAGTCTCTGTATTAATGTTTATATTATTGTGTACATGTTTCATAATGTTATGTGAACGTATTGCGTAATTTAATAATGTAGGAGCTGTGAGATTATAGGTCAAAGGTTGCTAACAATGAGGTAACCTTGAGGCAATAATGAAAGTAATAATGCTACTAGTAATTCTTGGACCAACAATAATGTAATTTTTAGACAGTTTATAAATAGTCAATCAACAACCAGAAAAAAACTTAAGTTAAATAAAGGTATTCTATTGGATTAGGAATAGCCAATCAGAGACTTGAAATACAGAAATTTATAAATTCAGGCGGTAGAAATCAGTTCAGTTGCTTGTAGACAGTGTTCCTAACTGGACGCGAGACGCGTCCTCGAGAAGTTTAATACGTATTCAATGTGAGATGAAAATTCATTACGGCGAGAATATAAAGTTTGCGTGTTAAAAAGTGCAAGAAATTAATAAATAATCTCACAGTTCTCTATATCAGTGAAGTGTTATTTAACCGTGTGAAGGATTAATAAAAGGAGTGAAGTAAAAATTATAATTTGTGTAAGCCTACATTCTTTAGCCGCACCACTCCCTGCAAAGAGACACATGTTTCTGCAAATTAATACTGACGCAGCCGAGGCAAATCCAAATATATATAATATTTAAAGAAACATAAAATACAAAGTTGATTCCTAAACGTTGGTGCGAAGGCTACCAGAAACTTTGTACAATACTGGTTGCAACTACTTCAAGTTCGGCTCCCCAACATTTGAACTACAATACAACACCTAAAATAAACCTCCTTCATATAACAGAACACAGAAAGCTCTAGTTTTACTTGCCAGAACACCTTGGAGGGTTGAACTGAGACAGCTGACTGACACATCTTATCCAGAACAGTTTCCGACTCTCTTCAGATATCTGCGCTTCCCTTTGTGATTATACTTCTTTACTGCTAACTTTGCAGCAAGGAAGATAAGCACAAGATAAATTGCACTCTTCTCACTTGCATGGCGTTCACTGCAAAACAAGCTAGATTTACATGAAATAGCTTTGTTTCTTCCTAACGTAAATGATAAGTATTTCTCCTTTTTCTCTTCCTCTTTACTCTAGCCCAGGGGCCATCGATTCATTGCTTCCAGGTGCATGGAAGGGTAACCCCCTTACTCAGGCCTGTCCATACAATGGCGTATGTACAGAAGGGAAGGGAGGGAGGAATTACAGATCGACTGTGTGTCTATTGTATCGTAATCAGTCAAGGTAGTTTTTATTTTAAGGGAAAGAGTATAATAAATTATTTCTTGACTTTTACCACGAAATTTGAATACTCATAGCATTCTATTTTTATTCTAATTAAAACAGATTTTGACAAAATAGCTGTTTTTAATCACTTGCGAATATGGAAACAATATTTCCTGCGGCTTAATATTAAACAAATGAAGGTTGAGGAATAGTTGGTTTACATCCTTATGTTACACGTGTCTAAAAATTCAAAGTAATAATTATAAACGTTATACTTCTTCTTTCCCTCCTCGTATTTAGGACTTAGGGGTGCCTAGGGTTATAATATATAATCCTGGATCAGATATAATATCCAGGATGTGTGATCAGCCCGATGTCTGGTATGAGAGCGCGGAAGTAATTGATATGAAATTATGGTGAATTGGATGAAAGGAAAGGTGAATATGGATCACAAATCGTACAAATAATTACAACCCTTGGTAGCATAATCCAGAGTTGCTCACATTAGCTGGATAGCCAGCACCATTCCTCATACATAAGGTTATCCACGAAACCTTATCCATTTTTACTTTCTGTAAGAGGAAGTAATGCATTTAAAAAAATCTGATGTGTTACACTCACATGACTTTCTCTACTCTTGTACAATCTAATTTTACAAACGCTTATTCTCCATATGGTTCATGTTAATCGAGATATCGAGATGTCAATCTTATTGGTAATTTTCTTGTAGATGCAAGGGAAATATGGTAGCTTTTAAGCGATAGTCAAATATTTTAACGCTGGTTGCTATGTGGCGCATTCCATTCTCTTTGCATGTCCAGGACATAAAAAAAATGAATAATGAATGTGAGAAAAAGTATAAGTATTGGAAAATTTAAGGGAATAACAAGCAATATCTCGAAAACGGTTCACTCAACAAAAGAAATGTATATGACATAAGTTGTGTATTTTAACGCGATCTACATTTTTTGTGTAGTAAAATTTTGTCTATCTCTTATGGTTTACCAGTTATGCAAAAGTCGTTCACAATGAAGAATACTTTTGGAGACATTCCCAGAAAATTCGAGATATACATTTCATTTCTCATGACATTATCTTAAACATATGATATTTTCATCAAAATCGTTAGCCATTTTTGAGAAAATTAAAATTTTCGAAAAATCTTCCATGTAAAGGGTAGTCTGGGGTGGGGGGATTTTCTTGAAAACCTTCGTGTCGCATCTCTGGAAGATACTGAACCTAAATACCAAGTTTGGTGCTTATCCGACTGTTCGTTTTTGAGTTATGCTGTTCACAGACACACACACAGACACACACACAGACACACAGACACACACACAGACACACACACGGACATGTTTCCAAAAATGCTTTTTTTGGATTCAGGAGGTCTCAAAACATGTATTTCCGGTGAAATCTCGGTATCGAATTTTTGGGTGGAATGCAATACTTCCCCTACTTACTATACGTAGTAGAGAAAGTAAAAATGGATGCCAAGATCTCACCGGAAATACATGTTTTGAGACCCGCTGTATAAAGAGCATATAAAAAAGCAGCACGCTTTGGTGTGTGTGTGTGTGTATGTGTGTGAGAGAGAGAGAGAGAGAGAGAGAGAAGAAAGAGAGAACAGTTAACCCAAAACAAAATGTCCGATTAATACCAAACTTGGTATTCAGTTTCAGTATCTTCCAAAGATGCGACATGGAGAGTTTTAAAAGCTTCCCACCAACCCAAACTACCTTTAACATGGAAGACTTTTCCAAATTTTGTATTTTCTCAAAAATAGCTCTAACGAATTTTATTAAAATAGCATACGTTTAAGATATTTACATGACAAAACAAAAAATATATATTGAATTTTTTGGTAATAGCCTGTGAAGCCCTCTTCTCCTGAAGGAATTTTGCATAATTATATGTAATTGGTAAACTGCAAGAGAGAGACAAAAACGTACTGCACAAAAAAATGTGGATCTCTTAAAATACACTTTTTGGGGGGGGGAGAGGGGAGTCATCAGCCATGTCCGAGATATCCGATGTTATTGTTTTGAATTTTTAAATAGTTTTTATTCGTTTACGTGCTATCGCTATTCAGTTTTTACTCGCGATATCAATGAAAAAGTGTTGAATTTCTAGGCCAGTTTATAGGGACCCTCCGGGGCCGGGGAACTTACTACATTCGTCAGCCTGTAAAATCCTGAGGGGTACCGGACGCGTCGGCAGGTTATGGATAGCCAGATCCTGTGTCAGGGACAGTGGAGACATTCTACTCGACACAGATCTGTCTCTGAATTAAATAGGTGACCGTGAACAAACTCCCAAACCCCAAGGTATTATGAGTTTCCGTGCCGAAAGAGTAGTGGAAATGGGAGATGTGTCGTTAACGGTGCCTCTGAGATACCTGATGATCTCTCAGAGTAAATAGTCTTACCCAGGCATACGGGGCTCTGTCTGGACGGACCTGAGATATCCTAGCTAATCGTGGGAACCACACTAGAATCTAGTTCCGCTAAACTGGAAGGCTCCTTATCAGGGGACCTCGAGAGATTTCATACTAAAGCTGCGGTACCTTGGCCCTCGAAAAGGGACACTGTCACCAAACTAAGGTAAATGATAAGGGAACTGCAACTCCGAAAATGTGGAGAAACAGGCCCTGCATCTAAAACCGCAAGTCTCGTATAGAGATGACGGAAGCATAACAACTAAAAACACGGCGGCTGGGGCCCCAGTAGGAAACCCGGCTCCGCGAAATAAACTAATGGAGGTGGTAACTGCGACTTCCGAAGACGAGGAGATGCAGGCCTCGCCTCCTAAGAAATATGGCAATATTGATGTTTTAGGGGAACTGACCAAAGGGGTCGGTACCCAAAAATTGAAGCCTAGAAACGTTAGTGGGGCAGAGAAGAGGAGGAAAAAAATGACTAGGCTACTGGCCGGGATCTGGGGAAAGCAGGTGTCCCTAGTAATAGGAACCACGCAGAAACTACGACTGCGCCGGAGCCTGTTCCCTCAGGAACCTCCAAAAACAATCGGACGCAGGAAACTCCGCCAATGGAAGAAAGAGAGGCCAAAAAGGCAAGGACGCCTCGGCCTCTCAGTTAAGCTAAGACGATTCAATCTGGAATTAAGTGGCCATCGTAGACGATGGCTTCCCCCAGGTTGTTCTGACACAAGAACAGGGTAACCAGGTCCGGGTGGCAATCGATCGACTCATGGACGGGCTCTCCGAGAGGGGCGCAGTCTTGAGGTTCAACGACTGCTACCCTACAAAGGGTAGTAGTCTGCCACGATGAGGTTTCCTCGGGGTGGCTGAAATCAAGCATTTCATATTTTTAGGAATGGGAGGGGTCCAGGCTCAAGACTGTGGGAATGGACGTACTCCCAACATATAAAAGATTCCTGGTCTTGGTTCCCGGGGCCAGAGGTGGAGAACGAGGTTCTCTTCCAAAGGGGGCAAAATCCGGGACTTAAGTTTACACAGTGGAGGCTCTGTGAGTGCAAGGGGAACCGAAAGGTATACGCTTTGTGGTCAGCGTGGGCAGTGATTCCGCTGAGACTATCCTTAAAAGACGATCTAAATTCTTCTGCTTGGTCTAGGCCACCTTTTCGTTGATCTGGACCCCTTCTCAAGAGTTTAGGAAGTTGGTGGGAACCCCATTTTGGATGTCGAATTGGTCACGTATTGGGAATTTTCGGACTGGAAGGGAGGTTTATGTCCCTCAGTTAACCCAAAAGAGGGCCAGGAGCCTTTAGGAGAACCGGACTCTAAGGCAGTTGTTTAAGTAGGGCAGGTTAAGCTATGGTTAATTCGTTCATTTAGACTAACCTGCAACACTTCATTATGGCCTCGCAAGTTTTCTCGAGTAACATAACGAGGTACGATATACAGTGTAGACCATTTAAGTTGAGACTGCACAGTATCTCCAAAACTAAGCGTTGTAGAAAGAAATTTCTTTAAAAGTTGCTTGGTATTATGGGAGAAAGTAAATGCCATTAGTCGTGTTTTATTTGGCGGACGTTGTGATGATCACCTCAACCTGCTGTTTGACTGTGACTCTGACGCCCATCATAGCGTTTGGGGTAGTACGAACATCAATGGGAGGAGGAGAAGCTTCTCGAATATTTGTGTTCAACTGATCTTAAGATTGCGACTCAAGGGGACGTTCCGACTTTTGCGAATTATTAAAGGGAGGAGGAGGTGCTAGACCTGCCACTAGTGTCCTTTTGGATACTAGAAGAGATTAAGGACTGAAGAGTTTGTTTGGAACTACCATGTCTGACTATATAGATTTACGCTTTGGTCTTAGGAAAAAAGAAAGCTCCGCCTGTACAGGAACCTTGGGAGGATCAATTGAGACTCCTTTAGAAGGGACCTAGAAGGCGGGCTGAAGAATGGAGCCCATATCAAGCTAAGAAATACGAAGGACCTAGAGGGGTACATGGAGCTTTTCACAAACACCCAAGTGGCTTCTAATGAAAGAAACTACCCTATCGTATATGAGGTTCGGGCTAAAGATAAATTCGGATGGAATTCTTTTTTAAGATCCATCAAGAAAAAGACACGAAGGCTATATAATGCGCATATGGGCAACAAGAGTCAGGCAACTTGAAACTCCTATAAGGTGTCGGAATGCTATAACGCAGGCGGAGGGGGAGACTTTGAGACTGTTGTTTGAGACCCATTCTCCGGAGACCTGTGTTAAAAATTAGGAACCAAATTTCGCGAGAAGACTGATTAGTGGTCACAAAATTGTTATTTTTAAAAAACTAAAATGGTCCATTTATACTGATGCGTCCATAAAAGCGCGGGTGAGAATGAGGTCTTCCCGGCTGTCCTACAGGAGGGCTGGGAGATCGTTTCATCCCACCTAGTGAGAATATTAATGGCCTGTCTGGCATGTTTTCCGCCCCTGGAGGCAGACCAAAATGGTGTTTATACCTAAGTCGGATAGGCAATGCTTCCGCAGACCTAGGCTTTTTCGCCTTATCAGTCTAACATCCTTTCCGCCAAAGACTCTGGAAAGAATGGTAGATAGATATTTGAGGAATGGGTTAACGGTTGACAGGCCTATACACCCTTATCAGTATACCTACTGGCCTGGTAAATCCACGGAAACTGTGCTCCATTAGCTTGTGGTGAGGCTGGAGAGGGCGCTGGACTGTGCAGAACTCGCCATGGCAATTTTCCTGGACATTGAAGGTGCTTTAGGCACCATTTGGAAATGTATGGAGGGCTGGGGAGTCAATCCGGTAGTCGCGGTCTGAATTATGATGCCTTGGAAGACCGGCAGGCAGTGGTGACCTGGGAATGAGTCCGTGAAGGCAACGGTACTTCGTGACTGCCCGCGGGGGAGTTTTGTCAAATTCCCTGTGGTGTCTGGTGGTATATGTACTGCTGTACATACTTTAACAGGGGAGAAATTTACGCTCAGGGCTATGCTGATGACATGTGCCTTATAGCAAGTGGAAAAATCCCTAGTACAGTTTCATAGCTCATGGTCTAGAGGAATTGTGTAAAGAAACGGAATTCTCCGTTAATCCAGACTACAGTGAAGTAACGATCTTCACAAGGAGGAAGCTGCCAGGTTTGATAGAGCCCCACCTGTTTGGGAAAAAGTTGAAGCTTTCCAGAGTGGTCAAGTATCTAGTAATCATTCTGTATGCTGAGCTGAGCTGGAAAAAGTATGTTGATTATAAAGTTAAGAAGATCTATAAAACTGAGACGGGGTCTGAGACCTAAGGTGGTCCAGTGGTTATACACCTGAGTTATAAGACCGTCAATAGCTTATGCGGCGCTGGTTTGGTGGCCTGCCTCTCACGTGAAGGTAGTGGCTGCAAAGCTGGATTCGCTGCGAAGATTGCCATGTGTGACGACAACAGTGACGGTGCGGACGACTCCTCAATCCGCCTTAGAGATTTTAGTGTAACTTCTACTTTTGCACTTGTTTGCGAAGTGGTAACCAGGATGAGTGCGCATCGCCTCTGGATGTAGGGGCTGGTGTTTTAAGCTACCATATAAAGGGCACTCACTGATCCTCTCTGGATTACAGGAGTCGTTTCCTATAACCAAGATGAATGGGGGATTTGATGAGAATTAAGTATAACCTAAATTCGTCCTATGCGTTATAATACTTTCCAGGGAGGAGTGGGACCCAAAGATCGGATCTCTCCCAAAAGCAGGGGCAGGACATGGTTCACGAACGGTTCCCGCCTTGGAGGCAAGACGGGAGTTGGGGCCTGGGTACCCTAGAATCAGCCTTGTCACTTTCCTTCGTCGAGTTGTCAGGGTGTTCCAGGCTGAGGTCTATACGATCTAAACGTGTGCTATGCTTGGAGATGTACATCTGTTCAGGCAGTAAGGCAGCTTTAAAAGCCCTTGGGGCTGTTAAAACTATATACAGATTGATGTGGCAATAGCAGAGGATGACTCTGTACCAGCTGTCCAGTTACACTTCTTTGAGTTCCTGGGCATGCTAGTAATAGAGGAAACGAGATGGCAGACACTCTTTTAAAGAGGGGATTGGGATCGATTTTATTGGGCTTGGGCCCTTCTGCGGTGTGTCAACTAGTAATGTCAAGTAGGAGAAAACCCAGCTTACGACGAGAGTTCATCTTGAAAAATGGAGTAAGCAAACCACTACTGGGCAGGCCCATGCTTTGATTTCAGGGCGTGGACGGAAAGTGAGTGCGTTTCTCCTGACTTTGACTAGACCTAAGCTCAGAGGAGTTGTGGACTATCTTACGGGCCACAACTCTGCACAGACATTTATACACAATGAGTCTTACATAAAACCCTTTATGTCGGAAATGTACGAGAGACTTTGAGACCTCAAGTGTATACTATGTGAATGCGAAGGTTTCGCTACGCACAGATAGGTATCCTCAGGGTCCTTCTTTTTTGAACTGGAGGAGATAAGAAGGGCAGATATCAAGGACATGGTCGGTTTCATACGGACCATCAAACTTCAGTAATATCTAAAATGAGGCACAAAGGGCTTTAGAGCCAACGTGCCTCTTTAAGAGGCCACTCAGTTATCATCACCATCTTAAAGAGACCTGGTTTTTAAATACCTCATTATCCTTTCGGTTTCCTCTATCTCCCCTTGTACATATCACGAAATATGTAATGAACTATTTTTGCAAATTTCAATGTCGATTATAATGAAGTAGATAGAAAAAGATGCTTCGTAAGAATATGTAGCTTAATAGAAGTTATATACAAATAAACGATAATGAACACAGAAAATCGTGTGAATGTAACACATAATTTTTTTAAACCTGGGATAAGTGGCATATATAAAGATATATAAAGGAAAACGTTCCCCTCAACACAATCGACAAAGAACTTTTAGTTCCTCTCCCTATCCATCGCAAGAGTTTATTTTCCTGTAAACATTTTTATAGCGGTTACTTCCGCTTTAATATTCATCATCTTGTAACTGTGTCTTCCATTATAACATTAATTCAGCCAAGGTTTACACACGCTCATATTCGCGCAAACACATACCCAAACGAGTAATTAGCGCAAACCCTTCTTCCCGCTAAGCAAGCTTTATAAAGCATTGTAATTAACTTCTGGCTGGATTTTTTAGGGTAGCAAAAAGAACGAACGTGATTAACAGAGATGCTTGAAATGATTTACATGGCGCCAAGCATACTGCGGGCTTAGAAATTATTTAACACAGAATTTTAAATGTCTGTCGCGCTGAGTAACAACGTTTCTAATTGGTAGGCGTTATTACCACAAATAACTGCTACAAACAACTTCTCAGTAATTATTCGTATACTTCCACTTGGCACTGGATGTAAATATCTAGTTCCGATATAGCAAGTTTTGACATGACGCCATGTGGGCGGTTTCTAACGTGCGACGAAGTAGAAAAATCGGGAGTTACTTTTCTTTCTTTCTTTCTTTCTTTCTTTGGCTCAAGTACTGTTTACCATAATAAATGTTTTCCAGATGTTGTTCACGCAGCTTTGGTTGCAGCTAAATGCAAGCATACAGAACGCTAATACGACAATGTTAAAAATCTTATTGTTACATTCACATGAATTTCTTATCCCCTTTTCTACAAAAAAACTCTTAGAAAACCTTATTCTTTTATCTACTTCTTTTTAATCCACAAAATTATTCGCAGGAATAGTTTTATTATATTTCATTGTAGGTAAAAGGGGGATGTCCTGTGCGTGGAGCTGAGGACTAGAGTTCTGGTGGAGCTCTGATTCCCGGCCATGGAATACCCCGGCTTTGGTCCTCCCCACCCCCATGGGGTGTAGATTTTAAGTCCCTGGTATAGGACCGGTGCCCACCCAGCATCGTAAGGAAAGTGAGGAGCTGCGATAGGCAGCGTTTCTAGCCTCGTGAGCTAACTTTCCAGTTGGGGAATGCGTGATGCTGGCTACATCAACTCTCCGTATCGGTTGAATGGTCGTCCACCTCTGCCGTGAGTAAGTGGGCGTGAGGCCGGTAGGTCCAGGCCCCGCGCGTGCTGTAGCGTCACAGGATTTATTTTACAAGGGGTACACAGTAAGATAAAGCGATAGTTAGACTTTTAAAAACCGGGTCGCTATGTGATAGCTTTCTTTGCATGGCCACGAGAAAAACGAATGTATTAGATTTACCACCTAAAAAGGTATACGTAGGTATTTGAAAATGTAAACTAATAACAAACAATCTCCCAGAAATGGCTTACGCCACAAAAAAATTATTTGACATAAATTGTGTGCTTAAACGGGATCTATGTTGCGTAGTAAGATTTACGGCTTACCAGTTATACAAAAGTAATTCAGAATGAAGAGGACTTCGCAGGCTATTCGCAGAAAATTCAAGATTAACGCTTTGTCATGCAAATATATAAATGTTTTAATCAAAATTGTTAAGAGCAATTTTTGAGAAAATTAAAATAACGAAACATTTTCAATGAGGGTAGTTTGCGGTGGAGGATTTTCTTGAAAATTTCACATGTCTCATACTTAGTAGATGCTGTACTTTACAGACTTTTCGTTTTTGAGACACTTACACACACGACATTTTTCTACACTGTTTTTCTTTCTCTCTTTGTTTCTTTCTTCAGGGAACCTCAACACATATATTTCCGGTGATATATCTGTATCGAATGCTTGGAATGCAGTACTTCCTCTTCTTGCTAAACGTAAGTAGTAGAGAAAGTTCAAAGCAACTCGCAACATGCTGATCTTGATATTGTGTACCCTTTGCTTGAACTGATAAGAAACCAAAGAAAGGACAGCTTTTCAAAAATGTGTAGCTTGAAATACTAAATAATTCTAATCAACCAAGGAAATATCTAGTAAACGCCCAAAGCTACAAAATTATTTAATACAAATTGCATGTTTAAGAAGCTTTTTCTAATTTTCTGTAATAAATTTGTCTTACATATGGTTTCCCAGTTGTTATATTCTCTCGACTTCACTGGCTAATGTCTTAAATATATGATGTTTTAATCAAAAGTTTGAGGCAGTATTTTAACACTTAAATTATATCACTCTAATTATATAATATAAAATATAATAACAGCCCGCTTTAAAACAATATATGTATGTAATAAAATATAAAATGTATGTTACAGTCATTGTATTATGTTTATATTATTATGTACATGTATAATAATGTTATGTGAATGTATTAGGTAATTTAACAATGTAGGAGCTACCAGGATTGAAGCAAGCTACCTTTCGTAGCAAACAGAATTATAAAATAGAAGCCGAAAGTTGCTAACAATGAGTTAACAATTAGGTAACCTTGAGACAACAATAAATAGTAAGTTTATTAATGCTACTAATAATTCTTGGAACAATAATGTAATATTTAAAACAGTTTATAAATAGCCAATCAACAACTAGTAAGGCTAAAAGTTGAATAAAAGTATTCTATTGGAGTAGGCTTAGCCAATCAGAAACTTGAAATAGAAAAATTGTACAAATTCAGGCAACAGACGCTACAAGACAGCGTTCCCAGGCAGACGCTTTTAGATTGCGTACCCGATCGGTACAATGTGAGACATAAAAATTCATTACGGCGTGAATAATATAACGTTTACGTGTTAAAATGGTGTAATTAACATAAATCTCACAGCTCTACAGTAGGATACATCAGCAAAGTGTTATTTAATCGTGTGAAAGATTAATAAAACGAAGCTAAATATCATTATGATTTGTGTAAGCCTTCATTCTTTAGCCGTACTACCCCTGCTAAGGGATACGTGTTCTAAAAATTACTACTGACGCAGTCGAGGCATACATATATAATATTTAAATAAACATTAAAAATACAAAGCTGATTTTTTTAAACGTGAGGCGAAGGACACCGGAAAAGTAAACTTGGGGCGAAGGCCACAGGAAACTTTGTATCATACGTGGGGCTGCAACTACCTCAAGTTTGGTGCCCAAAGCGTGGTGCTAATAACGTAAAGATACTCTACTTCAATATTTAAGAGTTACTTTTCAGAAAAATACGAAATAGTGAAATTTTTTCCGTGTTCTTCCATGTGAAGGGTAGAATGGGAAGGAGAGATTTTCTTTTAAAGTTGATATTTATCCAACTTTTCGTTTTTGAGTTACGTGTTCACAGATACACACAAAAGGACGGACTTCTTTTTGTGAAAATGCTATATTTCTTTCTTTCTTTCTTTCTTTATTTATTTTTAGCGTATCTCAAAACGTTTATTTCCTGCGAACTCTAGATCATATCGAATTTTAAGATGGAATGTAATTCTTCCTTTAAGTACCTATTAAGTTGACGTCAGAGTAGCCGTTGCCATGGAGATCACTGTCTGGCTTACTAAACAACATTGATTCCTAAAACAAGCTATTGAAATAACTAATCTAGACTTTTCAAAATAACAAAATTCTCGCAAATAAGTCAACAAATATACAGCTGCGTCAACCAGCTGTTTTAGAAAGCTTACGAGTGTGGCTAACGATATAGGCTACGGCGCGAATCAGAGTTACATAGTACTGGTGGTCTGAAACAGGGCTCCATTATATAACTATGCATTTTCCATGCATTTAACGAGAATTTATGTGCTGTTTAGAATATGGATATATTAAGCGACTGTAATTTCACTTCATTGGGCCATGACTGGACTAAAAGTATCAGCCTATTTCAGTTCGCGCCGTAGCCTGTCTATCTCGTTAGCCACGTTACGGAATGTATAGTTAGAGAAAGCGATAGAGAAAGTAAAATTCGAAACATCTCGCTTATTGTTGAATTTGTGAAAAATGTTATATAACAAAAGTTTATTACCATAATATTTTTACAAAGGCTTCTTAAAACATATTTTGTAAAGGATAAACACGTAAAGGTTACAATAATTTTTATACCACTATGTTTTAATTTGTGGAATATCCCAGAAACAAGTATTTATTACCGGTTTTCGGAACACCATATGATATGTGCATTGCACATAAGCGAAGAAAGACAGTAGAAATAATGAGAGAGAGGGGTGGGAAGGGAAGGACCAGAGAAACAGTGAGAAATTGAGAGGGGCAGAGGAATCTCTACAGTTAGCGCCAGAAGACGAGCAGAGCTTTGGGTTCTGCTTTCTTGTGGTTAGTATGATGGAATATTTGTTACCTGCAAACGGTGAGCAAGTACGAAGGGCAATAAAAAAACAGCTAAAATAAATGCTTCTGCACGTCATCGACCACCGTTTAAAACATTTCCTCGAGTTTTTCCTTGTACCACTATAGTAAACTACTTCAATTATCCTAAGATATCCACTATCAGTCTGTAGCTGTTGACTGAACGTAACAGTAAGCAAGGGTCACATGAGAAACGCTGAGGGGTTTACGGAGCTAGACTCAAGGTTTGTGCCCTAATAGATAATGTAACACGATGGATTGATAGCATTTGGACCGTCACTGCGCCGGAGACCTCATTGTCTGCCGACAAAGGGACTAGGATATACCAACAATCATAGTTAACCAAGTCTCACGAAACGCTTGACCATAATTACAACATCCAGGTGCACCAAGTATTACTGTCTTGCACTACGAAATGGGAGAGGTCCTCAGTTGGAATGAATAATTTATACTACTGTTACATTAAGGCGAACTCCTTTGCCTTATTACAGTAATCAGCGATGGCGAACCTTCTCTGAACATTGCGCTATTTGAAGTCAGGTTTATTATTTTTTATTGTCAGTGTGCCACCTGTTACTTTTCTTTAATAGATTTTCAGGAAACCCTGAAGGAAATCCTCTGGCTTCCAACTTCCCAAATAAACCGTTGAGTATAATGTGTTATTTAGTTAAGAAATTGTAGCACCCGTAAATGCATTACTCGTTCCATGAAAGCAAATGCATTTAAAAATGGTTATTGCTTAAGAATTATGTTTCCTGTATCTCAGTATAGTTTGTAACAATTATGATGTCTTGAAATTATTTAAAAGCACTTCTTTATTAAAACATAATGCCAGAAATAGTTGTCAATGAATTTAGCGAAATAGCACAGTTATTAGTAGGATTAGGATTGCGTTACGGAGGAGAAACCTAGCACCTCGACACATTCAAGGACCTTTTGTACATACACCACCGGGAGGAACGGATGAGATGAAGAAACTGCAGGTGATGTATGGGCTGCAGGACAGGCCGACGCAGACGACAAAGACGCGCAGAGGTCCCTAACGTTACAAGCTTGGCCATCCAGCCTGAGAGCGCCCTGTCCTCCCAAGCCACCGGGGGGTGGCTCACAGGCTCCCCTCCAGCGCGGAGACCGGGGAAAGATCGACCCAGCACCGGAGACTCGAGTGGCCTCCATCTGACGGGGTCAAGAAGAAGTTCCAACACGCAAGCATCTGTCCGCAGTCGTCCGACATACAGACCCGGAGCCAACCTGCAACTGAAAGAGTAAAATGAAGTGAGGGAAAATGAGGGAAGAGAAATTCGAAGGAGACAATGAGCCTTCCCAGCATTCACCTAGTGACCCGGGAAAACCCCTGAATAAACCCATGCGTCAGAAAGGTCGGCCGCGGGAATCGAATCCATGACCTCCTGAATGCGGGCCACAGACGCAACCGCCTCAGCCATCCCACTGGTACAGTTATTAGTATGTCATACTTCATGGAACTGTTTCTTTGTACTTCGAACAACTGCATTCTGTACATGAATATTTTTGACAAACATGTTTTGCTATCGAAAACAGAAACTGCCGAATGTTAAATATATATATTTAGAGTGACAAAACCTGAAAGAAGAAAGAAAATATTGGGCAAATTTAATGCAAAGTGTCATTCCGAAGCAAATTGAATGAATATTCGTTGCGAAGAAATATTTAATTCCATCAAAAAAGTGTCAAAAGTACCCAAAATAAAGAAGCTCTAACTAGCATAGCTAGCAACACCGAGAAATTTCGCTCTATACTGGATCCAGCCTTAATTCAATCCTAATGTCAACAAACACACTGCGTCCGTCCGCCAGAAGCCAGCCACCATTGGTGCTTCCTAATCCCCGCTCATTCAAAATGGAGAACTAAACACAAACACATGTTAACATTTTTAAAGTCCACTTTGTACATACACAGCCCTTTCTTAACACAAACCCCATTTATTATTCTCTCCACTTCTTAAAGGTTTACCCCTCGCATGCCTTCTTGCTAACGGATTAATCACTGGCGTCGCCGTGGTGGTACATTAAACTGTGATCACTCGGAACTGTAGCATATGCCGAACTACACCATCACGTGGTACCAAAAGAAGAAAACGAACTTTATAAATTCAGTGGTACTTTAGGCTAATAGTTGCGCTGTTTTTTAGAATGTCAATCTATAAGTAGATTAACATTGCATTTTGTAACCACATTGCATTGGTTGGGAGACCCACCCTAAAGTGTGCTCATAGGCTTGCAACGAATAACAGAGGACTGCAATCAGGATTTAACTAAAACTGGATACACTATAGGTTACTATATTTCGCTAAAGTTCATTGGCAATCATTATTTGGTTTATTTCTAACGTTATACTGAAACAAAGAAGTGCGTTGCAGTTAATTTCAGGAGATTATTATACTGTTAGCAGATTATTAGGATAAAGTCAAACATATCTAGTTGTTATAGAATAACTGTTTATAAATGTAGATGTTCTCATGGAACGCACAGTGCAATATATTTACAACTGATACAGTTTATTAACCAAATAAAAAGTTTATTTGAAAGTTGGAAGTCAAGGAGGAATTTCCTGACAATTTATTGAAGGAAAATAACAGCTGGTTACCTGACAATAAAAAATAATGAACCTAACTTCAAATTGCCATTGTTCAGGAAAGATTCGCCATGGTTGACCTATTTGATAAGGCAAAGCATTATGATGCCTTTTTTTACTTTCTCTACTACATACAGTAAGTAGGGGAAGTACTGTATTCCACGCAAAAATTCGATACCGAGATTTCACCGAAAATATATGTTTTCAGACCCCCTGAATCCAAAAAAAGCATTTCTGGAAACATGTCCGTGTGTGTATGTGTGTGTGTGTGTGTGTGTGTGTCTGTGTCTGTGAACAGCATAACTCAGAAACGAACAGTCGAATAAACACCAAACTTGGTATTTAGGTTCAGTATCTTCCAGAGATGCGACACGAAGGTTTTCAAGAAAATCCCCCCACCCCAGATTACCCTTTATATGGAACATTCTTCGAAAATTTTAATTTTCTCAAAAATGGCTCTAACTATTTTGATTAAAATAGCATACGTTTAAGATATTTTCATGACAAATTAAATGTATATCTTGAATTTTCTGGGAATGTCTCCAAAAGTATTCTTCATTGTGAACGACTTTTGCATAACTGGTAAACCATAAGAGATAGACAAAATTTTACTACACAAAAAATGCAGATCGCGTTAAAATACACAATTTATGTCATATACATTTTTGTTGTTGAGTGGACCATTTTTGAGATACGGCTTTTCAATAATTTTCTCAAACGGGAATTCGTTATTCATTTTTTTGTCTTGTGCGATGGACACGTTGGCTTCACCAGGTAATTCTGACTGATGAAGACATCGTAGCCACGCAGCCGTTTACGATAATTTATCGGGCGCTGGGAACCCCGACAAGACGAAGAGGACGGACCTAACGAATGTCGTAGGGGGGGGGATTGAAGAAAGAAACCACAGAATGGTAATAACCTATACAAAAATGAACCTGGAGATAATCTCCGAGCATAAAAAAGACACAGAACTAAGTAATTAAATGGCCTTATTTTGATTAATAACTGCCACATTAACATGGATAATTGAATTATACTTTGACATACAACGTAAAGTAAGACAAAAACACAACTTGAAACAACCCATTAAAGCTAAGAAAACATAATACAAAAACAAATGCTTTCAGAAACTAGTCGTTTCAGGGTAACATTTAAACATCTTTATATATAGCTAAGCCTTTAAATTGTAATCTGGTAAAGAAAAACTATATTGCACATTAAGATTCTTTTGAAATTTAGAACTGGTAAATTGGCCCCTTTATAAAACCACTATTATAAATGTAAGAACCAGGATAATAGAAAGATACTAATAGTGAACGTAAGGATTAAATAAACTCAAATCCTGAAACAACTCCGTAAATAATTTAGCTGAAAAGGAAAAAATATGAAATTCACAACCAAGAAATGAAACACTTAAAGCAAAAGCATAAATCGTGAAAAACACCACGTGCACTAAGGAGTAAAGTTCAATACTTGGTCACGAGAGAAAGCCAGAGCAAAACTTAGTTTAACATTCCCCACTAACAGTCAAATGGACATTACCTCAGCAAACAAAGCAATGAAAAAAAGCTTAACACCCAAAAATCGGTGAGAACAACCAAATGGTTTTCACCCGACCAGAAATAATTTTGAAAAGTATGCTTGTAACTTATGTTTCCCTTTAAGTGCAAGTGTTGGTCCCACTTCCTTAAAATTAGAAAGTCTAGCATTAATACAGTTATTATTGAATTAGTATTAGTACGGTGCTATCGCCAAAACAAAACCCCAAATGAAATATAATTTTAAAGGTAGGAAAAAAAATTATTTCCTCAAGTTGGAAACTTCCACATACCCACTTTCAAATGGGGCAATATGACTTAACAGCTTTATGAAAGCTATAAATGCGGCTTGATGAAAAACATTAACAAGCAAATACAACAGACACACAGCCTTTGGTTTAATGAGCCCAAACTTTCTTTAAATTTTGTGTTTCAAATCAAGTAGAACCTGGTACATTTAACTATTAACTCGAAAATCTGAGAAAGTGAACACAAATAACATCACCATACAAAATTATACCATGTATTACCCCTAAAAACCAGTCACTTACGACATCTTTGGGGCATAATCTCCAAAATATTACATTCACTCCCATTCACCTAGAAAAGCCAAACGAAAATGAGCTGCACAATTAGTTCCTACCTTCATATAAGCCAAGATGGAGAAATCTGTCGTGAATACCCTGAAAATGTATGCCACCGACGAATTTTGAAAACTATGAAACCACATTTACTAATTTGCATTCACGATGATGGCATACAGAACAAAATTCTCAAAATGTGGCCAGCTTAAAGAAAAACGTGAAAGTAGCAGCGGTCTCACTCCCACACCAACTCCGTCCCGCTCGTATTCCAGGCGTGCTAGAACTGCCAAGAGAACCATGCAGGCAGCTCTCACCAGGCGACCGTGGAAGCCACGTCCACAATCCATGGAGGTCGAAACGGCAGAGCGAGAGAGAGACGGACAAAGAGATCAAAAATAACGCAAGTGACTGGCGGTAAAAATAACAGTTTGACAATTTATAACAAGCATCAGCACACTTGGATATGCAAAGAGTATTAATCTGTGGCAAAGAGAATGGTGCTGCACCTAGCAACCAGCTATTAAGAGATATGTCTATGCTTAAAGGCTACTGCATTTCTATATTGCCCTTGCAATTACAAAACAAGGGGAACATAGTAGGCCTTAAGCGATAGTCAAATATTTATAGAACTGGTCCCTATGTGTAAAATGTAATTCTCTTTGCATGTCAAAAGGTCGTTTCTGCAAATGTTTATCTCGATTAATATGAAATAGATGGAGAATAAGAGTTTGTAAAAATAGTTTGTACAAGAGGAGAGAAAGTCATGTGAGTGTAACACATCAGATTTTTATCGTTTGTTTGTATAGCCCCCCGTAACTTCCATGGTCATACTGGGGACTTAGATTTGAGAAACAATTGACTTATTATAACTTGTTATTTGTAGGTAGTTTTAAGCGTTGGTTTTATTAACTTTCACAATTATACACGCTCATATTCACACTTCCAGATTCTGAGGAGGGTAAGGAATAATCCTAGTTAAAGAAACATTTTCGCTCCCCAGCAGGGAATCGAACCCAGAGCCTTTGGGTTGAGAAGCCAGAAAGCTGACCACTCGACTATATAGGCAGTTTGTGGTGGTTTTATTGCCTGTTTTTCAAGCTTTTAGTGACGTAGGTGTATTGGGTTTAAGTTATAATCTAAGTTTGTTTTCCGTGTTGAACATATTTTGTTTGTATTTTTTCTTCTCTTCTCCACACATCCTGGTGGAAACAAACTTTTAGTTCTCATAATCGTTAACATGCTTGTCTTAAGATAAGCAGTAGTGTTATACGAGGGCTGATCAACAAAGACTGAGACTGATTTTTTCCTTAGCTTCCGTGATAGTTTCGTATCTGTAACATAAATATTTGAAAAGAGCGGGTTTTTATGTATAATGTTAGTAGGCGGCAGCACTCTCGTATTGGTAGGTTGGTAGTAATGATCTATTTTGTAGACCCTACGTGCATTTCGCATACCAGCTGCGTCTCTTTGCTGGTGGAGGGGATGTATTTTTTAAATTGATTATCACCGGTGATGAGTCATGGCTGCATCATTATGATCCTGAAGGAAAACAAGCCAGCACAGTGTGGAAATCGCCAGGTTCTCCAACACCAAAAAAGGCAAAAGTTGTTCCATCTGTAGGGAAAGTGACGGTGATCATATTTTTGACTGTAATGGAATGATTTACCAGCATGCAGTTCCCCCTCACACTACTGTTACAGCAGCATACTACACGTCAGTATTGGCTACACTGAGGAAGCACATTGCAAAGAAACGACTAGAGCTTTCTCGGACTGGGTGGCGAATTCATCATGACAATGCACGGCCTCACGTCGCAAATCAAGTCATGCAGTTTCTGGCTCGATTCAACATTACCTGTGTACCACATCCATCTTATAGCCCCGATCTTGCATCCTGTGACTTTTTTTATTCCCATCACTAAAGGCAAAGCTTAGGGGTATTCGATTTGAGAACTTTGAAGCAGTGCTCAAGAAAAGTGAGGCAATTCTCAAGGACCTGACAAAGAATAGTCTGCAGCACGTGTGCAAGGACTGGCAGAGACGCTATTAAAAGTGCATTGAAGTAGGAGGGGACTACTTTGAAAAAGATCATGTAAACATTGAATTGGAGTAATAAACATCTGTGAAAATAAATCAGTCTCAGTCTTTGTTGATCAGCCCTCGTAATATAGGGTGGACCATTCAAGTTGAGACTGTACAATATCTTCAAAACTAAGCGTTGTAGAAAGAAATGTCTTTAATAAAAGTTGCTTGATATTATGGGGGAAAGTAAATGACATTAGTCATGTTTTGTTTGGAGGACATTATGATGGTCATTTTAGGGTCAATTTAATATTTTTAAATGGCAACTTACAATTAGGTTCAATTTAGATTGACCCTAAAAGGACCATCACAACGTCCTCCAAATAAAACACTTTTCCCCACATTACCAAGAAACTTTTATTCAAGACTTTTTCTACAACGCTTAGTTTTGAAGATGTCGTGCAGTTTCAATTTAAATGGTCCACCCTGTATATATTGTGCACTGACGTATTAAATTTACCTAAAACAATGAGTTCCTCAAATATTGTCGAGATAAATCTAATAAGTGAACTTCTTCTTCGACAGAAATGTTGGATTATTTGCAACGCTTTCTTCGAAAAGAGCAATTACGCCTACTGATGAATTTATGCTGAATTGCAGCTAAAATAACACTTTTGTGTTACTCATGTAAGGTGAGTTAATCTCGTAATGTTCCCGTGAGAGCAGAAATACTAGCTTTAGTCACGCTATTCCGTAATTAATTGTTACGGAGCTCTTTAATTAGAGTGCCAAGTAGCAAGTAATAAAATATATATTATTATATCTAGCATCGTTCCCCAGAAAGCTTGAATTGTTGCTGCTGTGTTATCGAATAGCGTGGTATTAACAGTACTACAACCTCCTTTAACTTCCCTTCGAAAATGCCACCAACTTCGGAAGAGGCTAATTCAATAATCCTTGAATACCGAAATTAAATTTTAAACTAGCGATATGGAACACTGATTATTTTATGGTGCTACTCTTGTTGTGTAGCACATATCCAGTAAGTAACAAGCTGATAGCATAATAAATGTATCCAAGAATTGATTATCATTCATGTTTTACTTACATTAATCTCATAGTCTAACTGCACTGTGAAGTAAACCCCCTCCAATGGGATTTTGAATAGCTCCTGAATACATAGCTGCCACTGGATAATGACAACCTGAAAAAACCAACCAAAACATTTTACTGGCCAGCTGAGGGATGAGGTTTTAAAATAACTGCATACCCAACTATATCTCCACTCTAATGCTTGGATATCTCAAGCTTTCCTGCCTCTTCATACATCTAGTCAGGATTCCGTTTGATGTGGCTGAATTTATTTTACTAGCAGAACCCGCAACCCTTTGTTGCCAAACTAGTATTAGAAAATAAAAGTATAGAGCAAGCAAATTACCTCAATTATTTAAACAGTCCAATTTCTAACAATCAAAAATATGATATTAATAAAAGGACATCTCATTTCCAACAAATGTGTAAAACGTTTATGCGAACATTAAAAAAAGAAAACATTAAAGGTACCCAATTGGAGTCCCAGGAGGTTATGGCAGCTCCTCTTTGTTATATGGTAAAGAGGTGTGGCTCTTAATAAAGAAAGACCAATCAAAAAGACAAGCAACAGAAATGAAGTTTTTAAGGTCAGTGGCAGGATACGCTTTAAATGATAAAGGGGGGGGAAGAAACAGTGCATGATGGAAGAACTAAACATAATGTTGAATTGACTGAAAAGATAAGAATACATAGAGAAAAATGAAAAGAACATATAACTAGACAACCAAATAAAAATATAGTTAACATTGCTTTAAACCATAAACCAGAGGGATACCGAGACCAAGAAAGATCAATGAAGAGATGAATGAAAAATTTCTGAAAGCCGGAACAGGTCTAGCCTTCATCTTGTGGTAGATGATGAACCTACAACTCCTCTAGCATTAACTTTTCTCCCTCCCCGCCACTCTTTCTTTCTTTCTCTCTCTCTCTCTCTCTCACCCTTTTCATTCTCCCTCGTTTTCTCCTGTCTAACCCTCTCTGTACAAAGTGCACGTCATGTGATACTTTGAAAACCGGTAATAAAACTAAGTTTAATTGTTGTTAATCTTTCATACATAAAGCTTTAATAGTACACAAACTTGTACATGTTTGCTATGCTTGTTATGGGATCGTAAATATACTGTTTCCTGTGGTAAACAGAAAATTACAGCAAAATATTCAGAGTTATAAATGCAGTTAACTCCTTTATGTATACTGACATGTATAAAATGTGGCACACAATGGACTATTTATGTTGGTATTGACAAATCTAGCCCCACACTCTGCCAGCTGACCACCTCTGTTTTTCGAGCATAATTCCAGCCACTATATTGGCAGGGTACTTTATCTCCCCCAAAATATGGCCGAGCTGCTGAAGGGTGACGTTACAACTTAATCCTTGTATTTTCATGCTACACTACTGTTCAATAGCCGTAATAACTTTAACTGTCTCCATGTCGCTGATGAAAGCTCTCATGTAAATATCGAGCTGTCGTCCACAGATGAAAATAATTCTTAATCTCTTCCTCTAGAAGGCCAGGTTTAGGATTTCCTCGTGTACCAATCGTAGTGAAACTCGATCACATAGGCGGTATCCGAATCACAACTTCAGTTCACATCGATTATAACACTGTCCATTGATTGGTTTTTGTCTCCCTGAATTGTTTTTCAGCCCAGTCACATAGAGGACGGATACCGACTGGGTAGAGTCAAAGATTGACTACTTGAAGATGGACATCTTACGGAGGGAAAAACACCATTGCGATCTAAGGGAATAGGCCACATTTTATGAATAATGGAGCAGCTAAAAATTGAATTAATTCTTATATGTATTCCTCCTATTATAACTTTATAATAAGCTAAAGCTTTCGCAAACCATTTACTTTTAAAATTTTGTTCTTTAATACTTTTTAACAAAACTCAATAATCAGGGAGATATTTGGATGTTATAATTTCGTACCCCATTTTAAACCCTTCCCTCTTCCTTTGTTGCCAACAGTCTACTCCTTAAGTGAGACTCTGGTATATTACATACCACGTTTTGTAGTAGATCATCAGTTTAACCGTTCTTCAGTGAAAAGGTAACAAATGCATAGAAGAAAACATTTACTATCAAGTATTAATTTTTATATTTTGTTATTTATACAGAGAATTTTAAGCCTAAATTCATTATAAAATAAAATACGTTTTATACAAATTAGTATTGTTAATGCATTACCCTTGGCTTTCAGATTTGTGGTAACATTTCGTTCTTACACTTTTTCTGCAAAATGAGGCTCAGGCAACTCCTAAAATTGCTTGACATTCTTGTGGTATTTAAACAGGCGTAACATATTTCTAGTTACACTGCTATAATTTGAGAATATTTAAGTGAGCATATCGAAGGTGTGTTTAACGCCTAATATGGACTCACGGTTATATGAAAACCAGTAACATTAAAGGGATTTAACAAACATTTTATAGAAAAAACATAAATGTTATTGGTCACGCCAAAATTAATCATATTTTAACAAAAATCTGATGTGTTGCACTTTCTCTACTTGTACAAACTATTTTTACAAATGCTTATTCTCCATCTACTTCATATTAATCGAGATAAACATTTGCAGAAACTTTTGCTTATTGCTTTTATTGCTAATTTTTTGTAGGTGCAAGGGGAATATAGGCTTTAAGCGATAGTCAAATCTTTTAAGAGTTGGTTGCTATGTGGAGCATTCCGTTCTCTTTGCATGTCCGGGACAAAAAAAACGAATAATGAATTTGAGGAAAAGTATAAGTGTTGAAAAATTCAAACAAACAACAAGGAATATCTCGGAAATGGTTCACTCGACAAAAAAAATGCATATGACATAAATCGCATTTTAACGAGATCTACATTTTTTGTTCAGTAAAATTTTGTGTATCTCTTACGGTTTACCAGTTATGCAAAAACCATTCACAATGAAGAGGACTTTGGGGACATTCCAAGAAAATTCAAGATATATATTTCATTTGCCATAAAAATATCTTAAATATATGATATAATCAAAATCGTTAGAGCCATTATTTGAGAAAATCAAACTTTTCCAAAAATGTTCCATGTAAATGGTAGTCTGGGGTGGGGGATTTCCTTCAAAATATTCGTGTTGCATATTTGTAAGATACTGGACCTAAATACCAAGTTTGGTATTATTAATCCGACTTTTCGTTTTTGAGTTATGCTATTCACAGACATACAGGGCCTTTTTCTAAAAATATTTTTTTGGATTCAGGGGGCCTCAAAATGTATATTTCCGATGAAATCTTGGTATCAAAATTTTGGGTGGAATGCAGTACTTCTCCTACTTACTATACGTGGTACAGAAAGTAAAAATTGATAAAGTCATTTTTCAGAAAAAAAATATAATCTCTTGTTTATTTCTCAATAAAAACGACGACTTATACCTCCGGAAAATGACGCATTCACATAAATAGTTATTTATTTGGCACATATATCCCTATCTTTTTATATAAATTTTTGCTAGGCGGAGAGAGGGACTCGGGAGCTTCGAGACGTGTATTTCCGGTGAAGTCGCGATATCGAGTTTTCAACTCCGATGCAACACTTCCTCTAGCTCAAGCGAAGAGATACAGCTCTCCAAGACGATCAGCTCTGTTGGTTTTCACCATTGCAGTAACAATATGCAGAATAAGAGTATCGGAGATCTATGATTTTATTTTCCTTGTTTCCAATGAAACATGCTGATTTAAGGAAATGCAATGGTTTGCAGTTCGAGTAACAAATAATTTGCTATAGTACAAATTAGAGAGCTACAAAATCAACTCTGAAATCCGTTAACCGGTTTCACTTTGCTGAAAGAAAAGAACCGAGCACAATGACAACTTCCGCTTTCCTTTTACTCGAATGAATGTATACGCATTGTCCAGATATCGAGTAAACAGTCTTGCTTAACCTCATCCAATTATTATACAGGATGTATGTTTATTGGTGTCATATATTTGGGGGACGTGTTCCTCACATCAAAACAGTAAAAATGTTCATATGTACATGGGTCTGAAAATCAAACGTTTCGTTGTTATAGGGCAAAGAAGATGTATTCCATGAGTGAACAGACGGATATGCACTACACATATGGCCGTGCAGACGGCTATGCTGCAGGAGCACGTAAACTTTATGCAGAAAGGCACCCTGACGGGCCGTTACCGTGTGCAAGAACATTCGCACAAATGCACCAACACTTGAGAGAGAATGGCTCATTTGAGAGGAGAACTAGGGATGTTGGGAGACCAAGAACGGTACGAGGCATTGAGCTTGAAGAACGAGTTCTTCGTGCTGGGATACAGACCCATCACAAAGCACAAGACGTATGGCTGTAAGGGAAAGAGTTATCATATGACTATCTGGAGAATTCTGCATGAAAATCTTCTGTAGCCGTATCACCTTCAACGTGTGCAAGGATTAAATGAGGCAGACTTTGAGCCAAGGAGACGTTTCTGTCAACGCATGTTACAGCAGTGCGCTGTGCTCATCAATTTCCTAGCCACGGCATCTTCAGTTTTCATAACACTCATAACTGGACATTTGAAAATCCTAATGAAGTATGACAGGACAACCATCAACAGAGGTTCTCTCTCAACGTTTGGGGTGGAATCATTCATGATCACCTTATTGGTCCCTACTTCTTCCCTCCGCGTCAGAATGGACAAACCTATCTCCAGTTTCTCAGAAATGAGTTGCATCACTTAACTGATAATGTGCCTCTGGTTATCATCCAAAAATGTGGCTATTACACGATGGTGCTCCAGCTCATTTCAGTATGGTAGTTCGTAAGTTTTTGAATGATCGATTTCCGTAAAGATGGATTGGTCGAGGGAGACCCATTGCATGGCCTGCTCGATTGCCTGATTTGAATCCGATGGATTTTTTTTTCGTCTGGGGACATTTGAAGTCCTTGGTTTATGCGACTCCTGTACCTGATGTTGACATTTTGAGAGGACGTATCCAAACCGGATTTGACCAAATACAAATCACACCAGGAATTTTCAACAGAGTACGCCAGAGCATGAAACGAAGGCTTACTGCATGCATCGAAGCAAGAGGGATCCACTTCGAGCAATTTTTGTAGCTTTCGATTTTGTGTTGTAACTCTGAAATAAATGATTTTCAGACCCATGTTCATATGAGCTTTTTTTACTGTTTTGATGTCAGGAACACGTCCTCTAAATGTATGACACCAATAAAGATACACCATGTACATGCATAGTCTCTCCCTCCCTCCCTCCCTCCCTCTCTCTCTCTCTCTCCCCAGTTGTTTCCTGAAGGCCTTTGTGACTATTAACTACAGCAAAAGGAAAGGACCTTTGTATTTCCATACATGATACATGGGTATGTATTTATTTTAATACCCGAATATTAATAAAACTGAGCGAACTGGCGCTGTAGTGCTGTGCGACTTGCATTCGGGAGGTCCCGAGTTCAAATCCCCGGAGTCGACAACCAGGGCGAAGGTTTTTTTGTGGTTTTTGATGCAGTATTAATGTTATTTATATTTGACATTATTGTAGCCCCACGTTGGGCGCCAATTTGATGCAGTATTAATGTTATATTATTTAACATTAATTGATAGCCCCACGTTGTGGTAGCCAATTTGTTGCGGTATTACTTATAATGTTTGTTTATATCAGTGTTGAAGCCATCTTGTGACGTCATTCTTTGTTAGGTTCGTAGCTCCATCTGGTGTTGGCAATTTGCGGCAGTATTAGTTTTGTTTGAAAGAATTTTAAGTTTTGTTTACTGTCCTCCGGCTAGCTATTATCTCTCGGTCGAACATGTCTCTTGATCGGAGTGTGTAAACGGAAAGGAATCTTTTATCCAAATATAACACTGATGAAGAAATTTGTTTTACACATTTATTATCGAACACGTTAACTATCACATTTACATATTGACCTTGACACTCGCCAAACTGAAACTGTTATAATAACTTCTTACTGATAATTCTTTTAATCCACGTACTTCAATCTTTTGTATAATTAACCTTACAAAACTTTAGATTATTCATAATTCTGCTGCGCGTAACTTGTGAATCGATACCCGACGTTTGACGAACTGACTGACTGAAGACGACGTGTAGTGCACAAAGAATTTTGATGAACTGAGCATGAAGCTACCTCTAACCTACCCTATTTATACTCCTGCATCCAGATACGCCTAAAGATTATAACTGAACTACTATTGGCTAATAAAACGCGCCAACATTAGCGTCTATTTTAATATCCAATGAAAATTATGAATACATATGCTTTAGGGAGAAAACATTCCAGAAGGTTCTCAACGGAAAAACGCGCCAACATTACGTAACTTCCTCGTTTCCAATAATGATAAACAGCTCACCCCCCTCTTTGCATTATTGCGCGCTATTATTGACAGTTTCAGTAAGGCCATATAAACTTATTTCCCAATAATAATTACAATTAATAAACATCTGAAATCAATGTCACATAAAAATGCATATTCATATTACAATCATTATTTACATTTAAGTAACTTGTGATACAAATTACTGCATCATTTTCCTCGATCGCTAGGCGAATGCTCGGTTGGATAATTTGATCCCGAATTTTCCTTCATACTTTTCATCATTAGATTTCATTCCCTTCTTCTTTACCGCCATAACAGGCATTGGGCTGATCACAGATTATGACAGGCTACTGACCCAAGGCTTGTAAGTCCTTGGGGTGTAAGTCCTACAAAGAGGAGGGTAATCCGTTAAAGAAGAAAGAAGAAGAATACTAATTAACAAATAAACCTATACATTTTCAAACAAATTATCAAAATATGTTCAAAGTTTCGTAACTTTATTTGCATAAAACAAACAACTGCTTACAAACACGACAACGCGCTTCTCTTTATGCCTTCACGTTTAACCTCTCTGTGATCCCTTTACTCTCGCTATTGTGTTTTTCTTTTCTCTTCTCTCCTCTCCTCTCCACTCCTCTTCTTTTGCAATCCCTCTTTTTCCTATGCTCTCTACTTTTACAGACTTCACACATTCGAAATCTTAAAGCAGCTATCTTCTGGGAGTCTTTCTAAATCTAAATGATTCCCAATCTCTAGAAAGAAACATGTGCCCGATCTGCTTAGTCAAGTCGCCTCTAACTTTCTGAATCCTTCATATAAAAGGAAGCAAAAGAAGATAATTGTTACGCGACATTATACTTACTTGCAGGCATACATAACCCCTTTACTAAGAACTGTCAAAAGAAGAATACAACAGTAATACCCTTCAAAGAAAGAAGAAATTGTACAAACATATTTGCTATCAAAAATTGAATTGAGTTTTATTTATAGAGGCTGTTTAATTGCTATGGTCCTTAGCGACCCATTCTATATTGGGCGTGAAAGACCGGTAATTTTGCTCAGAGGCCTCATCAGGCTTGAGGTTCTTTTACGTGTCATAAATCTACGAACTTCCCTTTACTTCCCTAAGGATTTTTACGCCCGAAAAAAATACATCGCTTTCCGTCGGGTTTGAACCCGTGACCTCGGCAACTAGAGGTAACACTAGACCAGGGAGGATAACATGTGTTAAACAATAATTATATAAAATATAAAAATGCAGCTGTGCTAATCACTAACAAACACAAACACAACAAAAAAAATCTGATGTGTTACACTCACATGACTTTCTCTACTCTTGTACAATATATTTTTACAAACGCCTATTCTCCATATGCTTCATATTAATCGAGATATCGAGATGTCAATCTTATTGCTAATTTTCTTGTAGATGCAAGGGGAACATGGTAAGTTATAAGCGATAGTCAAATCTTTTAAGCGCTGGTTGCTATGTGGCGCATTCTATTCTGTTTGCATATCCAGGACATAAAAAATTGAATAACGAATTTGAGAAAAAGTATAAGTATTGGAAAATTTAAGGAAATAACAAGCAATATCTCGAAAACGGTTCACTCAACAAAAGAAATGTATATGACATGAGTTGTGTATTTTAACGCGATCTACATTTTTTGTGTAGTAAAATTCTGTCTATCTCTTACGGTTTACCAGTTATGCAAAAGACGTTCACAATGAAGAATACTTTTGGAGACATTCCCAGAAAATTCGAGATATACATTTCATTTCTCATGACATTATCTTAAACATATGATATTTTCATCAAAATCGTTAGAGCCATTTTTGAAAAAATTAAAATTTTCGAAAAATGTTCCATGTAAAGGGTAGTCTGGGGTGGGGGGATTTTCTTGAAAACCTTCGTGTCGCATCTCTGGAAGATACTGAACCTAAATACCAAGTTTGGTGTTTATCCGACTGTTCGTTTTTGAGTTATGCTGTTCACAGACACACACACAGACACACACACACACAGACACACACACACACACACACACAGACACACACACGGACATGTTTCCAAAAATGCTTTTTTTGGATTCAGTGGGTCTCAAAACATATATTTCCGGTGAAATCTCGGTATCGAATTTTTGGGTGGAATGCAATACTTCCCCTACTTACTATACGTAGTAGGGAAAGTAAAAATCGGATAATTTCCACATAGAGGAACTGTTGTATTTAAGTGATGTGAGAGAATGAATTGAATAAGAGGCAGCATTATACCCTGCGTTGGCTTTTGCCACTTAAGGAGTGTGGTAATTAAAGCTGCATAATTGCATATAACATCTGTACTTGATCAAACTCTCCTGTGTTTAACCCAACCAGTTGAATTATACTTGTCTTTGATCTCGCTTCCCAGTCTTACAGTACTCTACAATAAATCTCGCAGAAGATGGGAACAATTGAAAGTAGAGACGTAATTCTAAATGCACACGTAGGCACAAAATAGGAAATATTTATGTAAGTCTTGCGATTTCATATCGTAGTAGCGTTTTCTGACTAGATTAGTAGATGTTGATGCAGAGAGAAAAATGCTTAGGGAAGTTTTCTGAAAGTCACAAGACACGCTGAAAATGGGAATGCAGTTGCCACCCTAGGCATACAAGAACAACTGGATTATATTCAGCGACTGGGGAAGATGAACCTACCACAGATAGGTGCTGCATTCTCAATAATGAGACTAGTTAGGGAACTATGGAACCGAAAGCCTGCAGAAATAACATGACACGGTCGATCCAGAGAAAAAAAAATTATGGAGGAAAAAAACTAGAGACACACGATAGCAAGACAATGCGAGGAGTTCATAAATAAGAATAAGAATGAACAATACATCAAAATTATCTTGTTTTTCTGAAAATATTCTATGTTAATATTCAATTATATACGTTCAGATGAAGCAAATGATGCTCTGCTTACCTAATACAAAATTGATTATGCATTAAATGGCTTAGTTGCAACTTTCAATTTAAATGAACTAGTTTAATAAACAATTGTTTATGCCGTGCTGTAGGGGTTTCTTGTGATTATGCTCATTTCGTTTAAAGAATGAACAGGTAGGGTACCGTTCGTTTCATAAATGGAATGTCTTTACAATTCTTTTTTTAGTACTGTTTAATGCCTATACTTACTCATACGACACCACAGGTGATGATACATGAAATGAAATGATAAACGGAAAAGGAAGTTTAGGGCACCTTCCCAGCATTTGCCAGTTTAAAAAAACTGAGGAGAACCTGAAACTAACCTCAGCCAGGGAGGATAGTCCTGCCGAATTTGAACCGCGTTCCTCCCGTTCCCAAGTCTGTACCTTAACGAACTCGGCTATCCGTATCGACTTTCCATATCCTTAACTAACCTTACAACTACAGAGTGACTGTGACACATCAGATATTTTCTGAAAGAAATGTTTGTACAGATACTGACCCGTTAAGAGTTGTGTGAGGGGCCGGACTGCATGGGGATATCTGGTTTTTCGATGTTCGCGCAGCTGAATTAAATTGAATTTTATTTATGCTATGGTCCTTAGCGTCCCATTCTATATTGGGCGTGAAAGACTAGGAATTTTGCTCAGAGGTCTCTTTATCTGGCTTGAGGTTCTTTTATATGCAATAAATCTACGACACGGGACCAGCGGCTTTAATTCCCTTCCGAAGGGAGCTAGGCTAAGGATATTTACGCCCGAAAAAATCCATCGCCCTCCCCCGGGTTTGAACTCGCGACCTCGGGAATCAGAGGCTAGCATGGTACCCCTAGACCACGGAGGATGACCACTCGGCTAAGGAAAGACATTACGATACTTTGGCAATCTTTTGGTGATAGCGAAGAGGTTGCTTTTTCAAACCAGACGCAAGAGTAAATGAGGCATTTGGTTCAAATTCCGCCGGGACTGTCTTCTCTGACCGAGGTTTACCTCAGTAAAAGGTAAATGCTGGGAGGTAACTTTAGTCTGGAAATCTCCTTTCCAAATTTCCTTTTCCAGTTAAAGTTCCAAGTCATCCGTATTGGAAAAAAAATTACAGCTTTGTTCTCAGCATCCATTCAATTGCATGTACTTCATATAAATTGAAGTTAGCGATTGGAAAATACAATATAACACGATTTTCCTCCGATTTCAACGAACTTCGATATTAATAATTTTTCCTCCTTATTCTTTATTGCATTTTTGCATAGGACCAGCATTGTATGAGTTTCCATTCATGAGGGTTGAACACTTTAAAAACTCTCTGAATACAGGTAAAAAACCCAGGTACGTGTTATACTCATATAACTTTCTCTACCTGCTATAATTAATTTTATAAGCTTATTAAACCATCCTTACTCCTATTATTTTTCTATCCACTTCATGTTATCGAGATAAACATTTACTGAATCAGTTGCATTACACATTTCGTTGTGGGTTCAAGGAGAATGAGGAAACCGAAGCGACAGTCAAATGTTAAAAGCGCTCGCAATATGCAGGTCTTGAAATTCCACTATTTCCATAGTATCGCGAGAAAGCTGATGGCGACAGCATTCAAAGTATGACAAAATCATTGAAAAGTTTAAATTAACAACGAGGGATATCTCGGAAACAGTTGATGCCACAAAAAAGTTATTTGAAATAATTGTGCTTTAAAGAGATCTACATTTTTGTGAAGTAAGTTTTTGACTATCTCTTGTGGTTTACCCGTTATACACAGTAAACAAAATTCTTTCCATATTCCCAAAAAATTCCAGAAATACGAGGGCGACACTTAAAATCTTTACAATGTCATATTTCTAAAAACAAATGCTATTTCTTTATACTTGACAGCTACTTTCTAATGTTTTGCGAGTTGATTACCGTGTAGTTTGTTCGATTTACTCTAATAGTTTGTAATTTATCATCATTTAAAGATTTTGTGTTCACCCAAAAAAAGGAATTTGACCAGAGAAATTTGCGGGCTCTGATTTTTTACGATTTTAAATCGCCATTAACACCTAAACAGTGTGAAAATCGGCTTAGAAATGCATTTGGCGAAGAAGCGCCACCTAAGACAACAATATACAGCGAATTCAAAAGAGATCGGTTATTTTCTTAGTGAAGAATTTCGTGAAGGACGCCTAAGAACTGCTGTTACTGATGAAAATATTGCCACTGTTCGAGCAATGCTTGAAGAAGATCGACGGACATCCTATGAATTTATTCGGGAGACATTAGACATGGTATGAGTCAAATGCAAAACATTTTACACCAACAGACGTGAGAAAACTTTGTTGTCGATGGATTCCGTATAAACTGATTCCCATTCAAAAACAAAAACGCATTGATTGGTGCAAAAAAACTATGGAAAACTTCCAATGCAGCACTTCAAATTTGGTTTGGAATATCGTTACTAGTTATGAATCTTGGATTTATTGTTATGATCCTGAAAAGAAAAGTCGATCGACTCAGTCTTTCGAACATAACCTAAGCTTACAAAAGTCCGACGAATTCGCAGTGCTGGTAAGAAGATGGCTTTGGTAGTTTTATTTCTAAAACGGGAGATATTGCTACTATAGTATTTAGAATATAGAGTATCATCACTGCCGATTGATACATAAATGCTTATTTAACCCAAATTTTTGAAAAAGTTCGTGAAAAACGCCCTAAAGGAAAAATAATGTTACATCATTGTCGCATACGGCAAAACCAACTGGTTATCTGGATATCTGGATACCCTAAAGATCAGCACCATGGACCCTCCACCATACAGCTCTGACCTAGCACCTTATAATTTCTCTTTGCTTCCAAAAATTAAAAGATCAAGCGCGTGGAATTACTTTTTCGTCATCAGATGAAATAGTGGAACATTATAAAGACCAGGTTTCTGAAGTGCCTTAGGAAGAGTAGCACCATTGTTTAAGGGCGGTTTCATCGAATGCAAAAATATATTGATGTTAAAGGGGAATATTTTGAAAAACAATAAAATCATTTAATTTTTTTTAAAACCAATCCTTGTTTGATTTTTTAAAAATGTTCAGTGTTGCCTCGTTACAGCTTTTGATTAAATATCTTAAATATGTGGTATTTTAATCAAAAGCGTTGTCATTTTAGAGAATAATAAATTTCGAAACATCTTCCATGTAAAGCGTAGTTTAGGTCCGGGTATTTTCTGAAAATATTTGTGTCGCATCTTTGGAAGATACTAAATTTAAATACTAAACTTGGTATTTTCCGACTTTTCATTTTTGGCTTATGCTGTTGATGCAGAATTTAAAGGGGTTGAAAGAGACCTGTGAATGTAAAATGATTTAAAAGCAAGTAAGAATTATTATTCCAAAGAGAGTAACAATGCTTGGCACATTTATCATCTATGTATTATTGTGTTAAAAATCTTTAACTAAGAATTGTTAGAAAATAATATGTAAAAGATTTAAAATATTTGCAAAGAAGGTTTATGTTATGAATTAATTTGTTTCATGTAAAAAGAAAGAAACAGAAGAAAAGTAACGTATTAAGGAAAATGTTTTAATCTGAAAGAACGCAAACAATGCATTTGCAAAATAAATACACAACAGGAATGCAAATATGCAAATAAAAGAAAAAATAAACCTGAGATACGTGAATTAAGAAATTAATACTGTTAATTTGTTGTTTGTATTCAAATGTAAATTTTTAGTGAAAATAATTTGTATATAGAAATAATTGTTCTTTCACACAAGCCGTGTGTTGGACAGGGTTGGAAAGGTAGAATCAGATGACTGAAAAATTCAATGCCATAGCCGGGATTTGAACCACGGATCTCCCGGTCTCCGTCCGGTTGCTCTAACCACTGAGCATTTGTATATATGTTAGAATTCATTTCATTATGCTTAGCAACAGCAAACAAGTAAACAACGTTGTTTTTTTTTAAATAGCCACTCTCAAGAAAATTTTCGAGACGCCGACATCTTGAGCAAGGCTCAAAAAAACTATTTTAAATTGTAAAAGGTATTACATTGTTATATGTACTAAAAAAAATAGTCAAACATCATTGGTAATATTCAGTGAATTACTGAACTAAACAAATGAAATGCAGTAAGTAAAATGGAACCATAAAAAAGGTAATTATTGCCCTAGGATAAAATTTCGCATTGCCTGAAAAGAAATAAAACACTTTTATGTGGATTCAATTATTATTGATATTGTAATTTAATTGTCTTACCTTTTCTCAAACACGTTAGAAAATCTCTGCTATTGAAGAAGTCTCATACTTATTGCTGAGCTAAATGCATTTAAAACCATATAAATAAGCCGGGCATAAAAACAAATTAAAGTAAAATTTCCGCAAAATTCTTATAACGACATTTAGCACAGACCAACAATCACTGAATTAAGTTTGTATACCGCCAACCTGCGCGTCTGCCACACAGGCGGGTACTGTATTACCAACATATTTACTGAAACGGTAATTTCAAATAAGGCAACCACGAGTTACAGAGTATGGGGCGACCAGATCTAGAGTCGGAGCAGAGAGCTGAACTCAGGACCAGCTCCTACATCGTGTGGCTCCCCATACTAGCTTCAACATGGCTATATAAATTCCCATTTCACTATTCACACACACACACACACACACGCATGTGGATGTTTTTTTTCTAAAAATGGTAATTTTTTTTTGGATTCAGGGGGCCTGAAAACAATTATTTCTGATGAATTTTTGGATAGAATACAATATTTCTTCTAGTTAATATAGGTAAGCAGTAGAGAAAATAAAAGGTACACTGCTGCAAAGCTATTCCCACATTATAGATTTGTTAAAATTATTTTGAAATTGTTTGGGGAGTTTGGGCATTATCGCACTGCCAAATTTACATGCAATTTAGATCAGTATTTTATAATTTCTTGTCACTTTTTTCGCGAGGGGCAGAGGAGGATTTAAGCACTGCGGCTAGAAGCCTATTGTGCGTATGCAATCTCCGGGAGGAAGGTATGATATGAAAGATCAGAAGGGCGGTTGCCCGGACCAAGTAGCGGTAGGTGCGGATGTTGTGGGGTCCCTAAAGTTCACAGATGGAAACACTCCTGCAGGCGTCCTCAGCGCTTCTCCTAACAAGTCCGAACTGCCCTGGTTCCGTACCAGAGGAGGAAGAAACAGTCACAGAGCGCACCACACACCACCAAACTACCCAATCAAACCCCAAAAGGTGATATGAAATGAAATGCTGGGGAATGAGCGACCGAAAAAAATCATGATATTAGAAAAAACACTCCACCATTCGCCTGTTGACAAGGGGGAACCACGTGTCATCCTCCGTGGTGTAGTGGTTGCCATGCTAGCCTCTAGTTTCCGAGGTCGCGGGTTCGGCGGAGAGCGATGGGTTTTATTGGGTGTAAAAATCCTTAGAATGGCTTTCTTCAGAAGGAAAGTAAGTCGGTGGTCCCGTGTCGTAGATTTACGGCACCTAAAAGAACCTCAAGCCTGATAAAGAGGCCTCTGAGCAAGATTACCGGTCTTTCACACCCAATATAGAATGGGACGCTAAGGACCACAGCAGTAAAGAGCAGTTAAATAAATTTAAAAAAGGGGGGAAAACCACGAATAAACACAAGTCAGAGTGGGCGGTCACCTCCCGAATGCGGCCCACAGATATTGCCGCCTGAGCCATCCCGCTCGCTTTATTGTCACTTGCATGACATATTTTGAAGCAATGTACGATCAAGAAGTGCGCCGGGTTTTCACAAAATTATTTATATTCTTGAAGAAGAATGAAGAAGAAATTCTGTAGAAGATAACCCGAACAAGTGAACAGTGATATTAAGACCTAGGAAAATGGCATTCATTCGGCGCTAGATGCTATTTCCTAACACGCCTGAAAGATACGGAACTTGCAAGCTATAGACTGTTGCACCTCACCTTTATGACCCGCAAACAGTTTATTCACGTCATACACAGTAGCGGTGTTGTTTCCTCCTAAGATTTATTACCTTCCTTCACCCTCTGTCGGGGTTAGGGGAGCATGTTTCCCCTTCTGGTTAGTTCGGCCCAGTGGCATAATAGCGCTTTGTCACTGCACACCTGTTACGTTCTCACCACGGAGATGAGCGCGTGCTTTTCCCCCAAAATAATAACGCCAAGAGGATAAGCTCTCCCCTCAGTTCTGCATCTGAATCACTTGAGGGGTGGGCGATAACAAATGAGCTATATCATTTGCATCGAGCCACAAGAATGCCCTCGAAAACACTTTTATCAAAAGGAAAACGAGGAAAAGATTAACATTGTCACAGATTTTTCATTATCAATTACATAACATATTTAATTTCTAACACGTTTATTTTATAATATAAGGTTATCAGATAGCACCTTCCAGGAACAGAAACAGAATCCCCAAGAAAGTTCCTACCAGGATGTCTCCAAAGTTAATCACTTGCCCCTAGAAATCGCGGATGTTAAGTGTTCATTATTACGCCAACAATAACAAGTGTGTACACAAAAGTTCTATTGTGTTACAATCACACGATTTTCTCTGTTTGCTACAACTTACTTTCATATATTGCAAATTATTCCTAAAAAGCCTTACTTCCTACTTCTTTGTATTATTATTATTATTATTATTATTATTATTATTATTATTATTATTACTATTATTACTCTATTTATTTTACGGCGTTTTAACTACATGGTCATATCGCGACGGATCTGTTAGTGGATAACTCTTAGATCGAGGTACGGACAGTTAGCTTTCTAAGTCCTATCCCTGTAACCACCCGCTTCGTCGTGTCCACAGAGACCCTAGCGCATAGCAACCGGATCTACTTCGTGCCGTGCAGATGGCATTAGGGTACCGTCCAGTCTAACTGCTGCTTTCATATAGAAAGGCAGACAGTTAACCTTCTATTGTCCATTCCAAACCAGTGTTCCCTCTGATGTAAACAAAAGCGCGTGCTTCTGCTTGTCACGAACCCAAGAACACACTCTTACGCCAACGTAAATAGTTCCTTAATACATAACTGTTAAGAGATTAAAAAATATGATTTTCGTCTGCTATTGCGCTAACGGTGAGAGTATCTTGCTTCTTAATACCAACTGTATGCATGACTGCCATTCTCTTAATATACGAGAAATGCAACAATGAATTCCAAGAGGTGCTATCTGAGTACCGAATAAACACTGCGTAACACAGGGAATATGATAAGTGAACAGTCATTCATAATACGCTAGCATATGTATGCTCAGCTCAGGTCAAGCCTTGTGATTTAGTCAGTTGGTATGTGAGTTTTCATAGCAGAGGAAGGTGCATGTACTGCGAATAAACTCTTAAAACACAAAAGCGGGAAACCGTTAAAAAGTGGTGAAAAACAAACAATACTTACTGTATACAACTCACCATTAGAAAATACCCATTAGTGGATATTACGAAATAAATATCCGATTTTACAAGCGTTTCAGTGAGAAGTGTAACCAAAGCGAGCAGGGAATATAAACAGACATAACAGAACATAGAAGAGGATAAAATGTGGGAGTTTGTTTTGGTGCGACAATGCTGTGGAATTGTGGATAAGCTTGTCATTATTTTGGAGAGTAGTTCTGATTCCGATATGGCAGCTGAGTCATCTTCGGAGGATTCGGATTTGGGTGTTGCACTTTTGCCCGAGGATGGTGATTAACGTAAGTAAAGTGTTCATTTCCGCATACTTATAAAATCGATTGTTACCTCAGTTGCATTTTGAACTATGATTCTCCCGCAGGGCGCCTTTTTATAGACTGAAACAATGTTCAACAAACACGTGAGAGGGGAACAAGCAGCCATTAGAGGCGGGGATTGCGAAATACTTTCGCGCGGATAGTACAAAGAGTTTGTTTATAGTGAGAGGCACTCTGGTTTGGAATGGACAGTAGGTCTAATCCCTGTAACCATGCCATCTTGCTTCGTCACTTGTCCACAGAGACTCTAGCACAGTGCAGTCAGATCTTCTGCTTCGTGCCGTGCAATGGCATTAGAGTGCCGTCCAGTCTACCTGCTTTCATTGTGTGTGGATAGATGGCACAGCATTTGCTATTACCATCTATTTTTCATTTTTACTATTGTTTTAGATTTAAGGTTGTTTGGTCGTGGTATTAAATATCCAATCCGGTATTTATCTTAATGGCTGAGGGAAACCACAAGAAAAAAACCTGTCAGATTGGTCGGCCCACGAAACTTGAACCCGGAACCTCCCGAATACGAGCCATAGACGTTACCGCCTGAGCCATCCCGCGCGGGTACTGCTTCTTGCTAATCATAATAAACGCTTTCCGAATATACATGACTACGGTCCATTTATTTCATTCTTTGGGAAACAACTTACGTTGTTTTTGGACACATGGGATTGGTTTTACATTACAGCAAGTAATACTAAAATAGGTACATGTTAGTTTCCTTACAAAAATACTGTGTCACAGAATAACAAAATTAAATAATCTATGAACAAAATTAAATCTATGAAAAAAATTAAATAATCTATATACTTTAATTGTGTGATTATGGAAAACATGGTTCATTTAAATAGTCATTTAAATGTAAATATTGCCCTTTTTAGAAGTAGCTTTCTTAGTTTACCTTTAAAAGATTCTTGATTTAAGTTTTTATCGAAGTATCTAGTTTGTTATACATTAAGCTGGGAAATGCTTGGTAGGCTTTTTGTAAACCTGTGGCTATCTAAGTGTAAGTTATTGAGATTTCTTGTGTTGTAGTTATGACATTCTGAGTTCTTTTGAAATATAGTTACATTATTATGAATGAAGTTTAAGGTTTCAAGAATATATAGGCATGGGATAGGCAAAGCTTTAAGTTCATTGAGCTTGTTCATAGTTCATTGGCGTCCTTATGGGTACCTTTAGAATTGCCTTTAAAATTATTTTTTGGACTGTGAGAATATGTGTTGCTTTTGGAGAGGAATCCCAAAAGGGGATGCCATAGCTAATTTGGGACTCAACGCAGCTGTGATACATTATCTTTAGTATTACTTTGGAGTATTAACATGAGTAAGTGATGTAGAAAGCATAAATGTAGTTGGGATGAGTTGGTTCCCTAAGAAATATTTTACTTAATTAAAATTACAGATTGGTTTTTCAAAAAGTCATCAATCAGTAACGTTATTATTACAACTGCTTGAAACTACCTCGTAAAACGCAGTCTTAAGGGAACCACTGACTTTTCTTTTAAATCAAATTATTTAACCTCCTCATCGATACATGTTTCTTCTGGTTCCATTGTCGACTACGTTCTTACTCCAAACTCATAAAGACGTAATTATGTTATACATGATTATTTAATTCTTAACTGACAGTCATAAGCCACAACGATAAACGAGTGCGAGTTGTATCGAATCATTGTGTTTAGAGATGATAAACTTAGAAGAATGGCGTATACGAGGGGCACTATTTATATTTTGAGCCTAATAATAAACCTTGTGGTTTATCGGGAAAAATGCGAATCAACTGGAGAATTTAATGTCGTGTCGGTATGTTGCCATGGTAGCTCAGTGGTTAGAGCAACCGGACGGAGACCGGGAGTTCCGTGGTTCAAATCCCGGCTATGGCATTGAATTTTTCAGTCATCTGATTCTACCTTTCCCACCCTGTCCAACACACGGTTTGTGTGAAAGAACAATTAATTCCACTAAAACAAAATAATTTATGATTGAAAACTGCTTTATTGTTTTTCAAAATATTCTCCTTTATGATCAATACACTTTTGCATCCGTTTGAACCATTTCTCAAAGCATTTATTCCAGTCTTCTTGGGACACCTCCAAAACATGGTTTTTGAAGGCATCAACGGCTTCTTCGGCCAACGAAAATCATTGTCCACGCAATTTATTCTTGATGTTCGGGAACAAAAAGAAGCCATTGGGTGCCAAATCAGGACTGTATGGCGGATGACCCATCAATTCGATTTTTTGAGCCTTTAAATACTCTGTTGTTAGACAAGATGTGTGTGCGTTCGCATTGTCTTGATGAAGAACGATCCTACGGTTCTTGTTGATTTTCCTTACTTCATCGAAGACTTCCGGCAAACAAATGGTTGTGTAGCATTCGGCATTGACCGTTTTACGTTCCTCTAAAGGCACTGTTGCCACATGGCCAGTTTTGATGAAAAAGCAGGTGACCATTTGCTTCGAAGTGCTTCGAGTGCGAACAACTTTTGTTGGATTTGCTTCATCTTGAAACGTCCATACAGTCGACTGCTGTTTACGTTCCGGCTCATACGCATGGATCCATGATTCGTCACCTGTTACAATCTTATATACGTCTTTTGAAGCACCGCCATTGTATTTCTTGAGCATTTTTGTACACCAATCGACACGAACATCTTTTTGAGATTGCGTCAAATTATGTGGGATCCAACGAGAGCAAACCTTTTTCACGGCTAAATAATAATGCAATCTTTTATATATCCTAATGGAACTAATGCCTAGGTTTGCCTCAATCTCACAATATGTCGCATGACGATCTTTCATTATTAGTATTTGCACAGCATCAATGTTTTCTGGCACAACAACTGATTTTGAACGACCTTCACGAACTTCATCATTGAGCGAACGGCGGCCACGATTAAATTCGTTATACCAGCGTTTCACAGTGGCAAAAGATGGAGCTTCGTCGCCAAATGTGGAAGTTAGTTGATCGATGCAATCTTGTCTTGATAATCCACGTCGAATGTCGTAATAAATCTTTGCACGAACATTTTCACGAGTTAATTCCATGTTTTTGTTGACACACAATTTTTAAGTTAGTGTAAACAAAACAAATGACGCTCTATTGACAAAATGTTTGAAGTAGATTATGGTAAAAACTGTCAAACTTTCCATTGGAAACGTTAGATGGCACCTACAACATTCAGGGTTACCACGGCTCAAAATATAAATAGTGCCCCTCGTATAGGGATTGATTAACGTATAGTCTCAAGATTTGTTACGAGCTTCAAGTGAATACAAAAATATAATTTGTTACCGTATACAAAACTGGATATATTATGGTATGAATATCATAACTCTAGTACGATGAACCCGCGGTGATCGTATGCTTGATACGCGTCTTGCAAGTGCTGGGGGTCAAACATTCCAAACCCTCGATGCGAAATATATCGATTACTCAAATAATTACTTGAGTGTAACAATTACAATGTTATTTAAAGAAGTGAATTGCAACTAAAAGCTTTTCTTCTTTTTCTTCTTCAAACGTTGAACTCTTTAGCCTGTTGCGTCTCCAGATTGGTCGATCCATCGTTTATTTGGTCTTCTTATTTTTCTCCATCCTTGTAGTTTATAACTTAGAGCTCTTCTTGGGTATCTATCATTTAGCGTTCAATGCACATATTCTGTCCAATTATTTCCAAAATTACTTCTTTTGTTTATATTATACATGCCCAATTCTTATCTAACTGTTTCATTTCTTATTCTTTCTCCTCTTGTCACTCCAATGATTGCCTTTAAAATCTCAGTTATTATATTCGATTTATATCTCATATCACCATTCCTTTTCTCTGTCTTTCTAAAACGCCTTCATTAGTTATTTTGACTGTCCATTTTAGGTGTTCCGTTTTCCACGTATTCCACAACCACATTTCCAATGCGTCCAATAGTTTTCCGCACTTCTTCGTAGCTCTGAATTTTCAACTACAAAATTGTACACTCCACACAACGCACTTGGCTAATCTCTTCCTTAGCTCTTTCTTCAATGATCTACGGAAGATATTTTGAATCGGTATGAGATCTACGAAAAAAAAACAACAAAACAAAGAAAAATGTGAAGAGCAAAGAAAATGTCATACGTTGTTTCAAATGCCCTGAATTTCTTTCTTTTTTCTTTTTACTTTTTACTTTATCTACTACATATAGTAATAAATGGGGGAACTATTGCACCCAGAAATTCAATGTCGAGATTTCACCGAAAATACATGTTCTGAGGCCCCCTGTATCCAAAAAAACATTTTTTTTACTTTCTCTACCACGAACATAGTAGGTAGAGAAGGTATTGCATTTCACCCAAAAATTCAATACCGAGATTTCACCGAAAATACATGTTTTGAGACTCCTGAATCAAAACAAGCATTTTTAGAAAAAGGTCCGCTGTGTGTGTGCGCGCGCGTGTGTGTGTGTGTGTGTGTGTGTGTGTCTTGTCTGTCTGTGTGCCTGTGTGTCTATGAGCAGCATAACTCAGAAACGAAAAGTCGGATAAATACCAAACTTGGTACTTAGATTCAGTGTCTTTCAAAGATGCGATACGAAGTTTTCAAGAAAATCCCCTACCATTTTTCGAAATGGAATATTTTTCGAAAAATTTTATTTTCTCAATAATGGTTCTTACGATTTTGTTTAAAATATCATATGTTTAAGATATTTTCAGATAAGTGAAACGTATATCTTGAATTTTCTGGGAATGTCGCCAAAAGTCCTCTTCATTCTGAATGGCTTTTGCATAACTGGATAAACCGTATGAGATAGGCAAGATGTTACTACACAAAAAATGTAGCTTTCGTTAAAACACACTATTAGCCACATACAAACATTTCCCAGTTTTTAAAAGATTTGACTCGCTTAAAGCCTACCATGTTCCCCTTGCAATCAGTAAGTCGTGTGAATGTAACGCATCAGATTTATTTTTAATTCTTCTCTGAAAACTACATTGCCTATGCACCACTCCTGAAAATAACTGAATTGCCTCTTTGCCTTCCTGGGAACACTGCTCTTCCCTAAAGCAAGGGTGGCGAAAACGACTTCCTTCCGCGAGTTACCAAATATGCAACACGCACTGCATCACTCACAGCACGTGTAAAACAAAGGGACGGTTGCAGAGAGGCGCCTACGAGTCAAAATAACTCGCGAAGCACTTTTTCGCCACCTCTGCCCTAAAGCATAGGCCCTAAACACTCTTCAGATCATATTTGTTACATATTTTAACCAATTTCAATGCGACATATTGAGAATTTGCAACAAGTCTGAGGTCCTGAGAATATCTGCCTCAGAAAATTAACACTTCAGAAAATAAGTAGTACCTGTGCATATTTTAACAGTGTGTAATAGAATGAGCATCATTTAAAATGTGTATAAAACAATGGCTCAGACAACAACATGTGAGACTCGTATTTGGGAGGTTTAGGTTCAAATCCAGTATACCGCCAATCGCCTTTTTATGGTTTCCCTCAGTCAGCAGGTATAGGTAAATCGAACAGGATTTCTAATACCATGAACCAAGATTCATCTTAGAAGAAATAGAATAGATAGTACAGGAAGATGACTACGCAGCTAAGGCCATTTGTCAGACATCACAATGAGTGCGTACCCAGAAAACAGCAGTCCTACGAATACTATACCTTTTTCACTATAAGCTGAAAGGAGAAGTAAACAAAGCTTAAATGTATCACTCCGCCGAGCACATGGCAACACCACGTGAAGAATGACGTACACGTGAGAGGAAATTGCTTCAGACAAAATGCGAAAACAGTGTATATTGCGCAACTTGGGGATCATTAGCTTTTAAACATTGTATATCCTATTCCTATATTTTGCCTTACATCGTAAACCTCTAACACATAATACTAAGAGTAGACAAATAAAAGTTGTACCTGAACAGTTCGGCATGTGATCAAAGGCACTGGATTAAACTGTTCTTAACTTCAGGCTTTAGAAATCATTCATTTATGACTAATGTCAATATACCACTTTTGCTTTAACGTTTTATGAGCCAGCAAATTAAAAAAACCATTAGCACTATAGGTTAAAACACAACAGAAAACAAACGCGACCCAAGCTATCCGAGCAACAATTCTGCATCACTAACAAAGAAGTTCAATTATTGCTAAACAATGGCCAACTCTTAGAAAGTAGGATCGGATCGAAATTTGTTACATGGAATAACCTACCGTATTCAAGTCGTTTTGAATACGCCAAGATACTATCCTCTAGAGTGTTGTAATACGCTACACGCTCATCATTTTGTTTTTATTAGCGGAAATCGTTAATCACGTATGTAATAAAACACTCAGCAAAGTCACTCTTATAGATTCCATAATTCGCAATTTATTCCTCTCAAAAAACATTCGCTAACCTCAAAATCCACTTAAAATGTACAGTAAACAAATTAACATGTTTAACAGGTTCGGCAACCTAAATCTGAGTTGACCAACATAAAAGCTTGAATTATTTTATTCTCGAACTTTGTGTATCCAAATCGATCTCAATACATATTGAATTTAACATGAAAATGTGAATCGCATTCAGTATGGAATTCAACTCAAATCGATTTCAATTCCCCATGGAAACGTAGTGATTTTCTCAACACGTTGCAAAATACACTGGGGCTCATCCGGAAACCGGAAACGAACTGCAACGCCTGCTCATAGCCTCTTAAACCCTCTGCTATAACTGTTCATTTAGTTACAGGTGAATCTGAACAAACACATTTAACTTCATAAACTGAACTGTTACAATAATGGATTTTTTAAATTTCTCTGCACGAGAATAACCACAAAATGTTACGATTTGAACCGAATTGGTTTTTTTTTTTTGTTTTTTTGTTTTTTGTAGAGGAAGAGACGACATGCTAAGCGGGAAAGGTTGTAGTTTGTCCACCAGACAATGAGATGCTCTCTTGTCACGTGGTTTTGTTTACTTCTCCTTTCAGCTTATAGTGAAAAAGGTATAGGTCCACTTTCACATTAAATCAATAACAGACTAAATGCCACAGGAAGGACACCACGTAACTAAGGCCAATACCTTGTATATTTTGAATCATCTATAACAAAAACTCTCTAGGTTTCCGTTACATTTTGACCTAGGTGTTAATGCAGCATTAAATAAAGTCGCCCTCAAATTGTAACCGAATCGCATAATAACATGCAGTACTAATTTTACTTACGCCTACATTTGTCCCCGTAATTGTAATAATAATAATAATAATAATAATAATAATAATAATAATAATAATAATAATAATAATAATAATATAGAAATCCAATAAAAACTAGATATTAGGTGAATTATGGTGCACGCCTTCGTTCGTTGTGGATACAACTGAATTCGAAGCATTCTAGAAAGTTGACCACCATCCCACAATAAAAGAGCGCTCTTTGGAATTTTCAACACCAATTTCTACAGCGTAATTCATTTGTCTCTTTCATTCTGTCGGCTAGTCAATACGCAGAGTTTGTAATTTAATTTAGTTTCGAGTGCTAGAGAGGATACACGTTGTTTATCACAATTTCGACGTTCATTTTGGCTGTGAAGTACGAGCTGAAGTTCTCTTGCCTCTGCTGATCGAATTCTGACGACAGCTTGCATAAAATGGGAAATTCTGCTATTGTGGAGTAGATTGTGTTGAGCGCATGCTGTAACACAAAGATCTTCAGCATCTGCCCTTTGTTTCCAGGTTTTTATTCTTTGTCGGCGGTCGAGAAACTTTTCTTTAATCATTTTTCTCGCTACGTCCAGTGTACGTGTGTGTGAGCCTGAACGACTGCGTGCACATGTATGCGTGGAACTGGTTATACCTATAACAACATTTCGCCCATCGCAGGATTGCCGCTGGAGAGGTGTTAGATTCAAGTTTTGCGCGTCATTCGGTATAACACAAATCGTTATGAGCATGATTAAATGTGCTACAAAGTTAACAGAAGAAAAAATAAAATAAATTATTGTGTTACATTCACATTATTTTCTCTATTCACTCTTTTACTTCTTGTTATTCCAGATAAACTTTCAATTCATATTTACACATTTCGTTGTACAATACAGTAAGTAAAGCGATAGTCAACGTTTTATAGAGCGTGTCGGTTTTGAAATTTCGTGTTCTTTGTATGACCACGAAAAAATTTTAATACCGACTTTCCATTTGAGAAAAGTATAAATATTTCAAAACGTAAACCAATAACAAGTAATATCTTGAAAGTTGTTAACTCCACAAAATAATAACAATTAATTGGAATAAATTGTGTGTTTTAACGAGATCTATTTTTTTGTGGTAAGATTTTGTCTAATTCCTTCGGTTTACCGATTATACAAAAGTAATTCATAATGAAGAGGACTGTCGTCCTCTGTGATGCAGTGGTTACCATGCTAGCCTCTAGTTCCCGAGGTCGCGGGTTCAAACCCGGCGGAGGGCAATGGATTTTTTTCGGGCGTAAAAACCTTTAGCATGCTTCATTCGGACGGGAAGTAAAGCCGGTGATCCTGTGTCATAGATTTAGGCTCATAAAAGAACCTCAAACCTGATAAAGAGGTCTGTGAGCAAAATTACCGGTCTTTCACGCCCAATGATGTAGGGCGTATGTGTGTGCATTGTCGCGTCGGACACATTATTGCTTTGTAGCATGACATTGTTGTGTATAATTATTTCGGTGGGGCTTTGAATATGCGTCCAACGCGGCATCTCTCTCCCCACCTCCCAAGGGGTGGAGAGAGGAAAGGGGGGTCAAGTAGAGGGACTAACTTCTTTTGTTCTAGTAGTAGCGTGGGTCAGTCGCGTGTGTGTGTGTCTTCAGGGCGAGTGGATGTGTATGTAGAGTGCGTGGACCGTGTGTGTGGAGCATCTCCTTCCAATATTTGCCTGTAATCTGTTGTGAACGATGTAGTGACACCAAGGTAACTATATAATAAACCACAGTAAATGTGAAATTGAGTGTATTTTGTTATGAATATCCCACGCCTACTTTAGAATACGCAGCAAAGGTCCTGGTCATCTCGTTGCCACTTCAGTTACGTCCCCCAATGTTTATGCCGGGGTAACTAAATTTAATATCTAGCTGCAAAACCGTTTGGCCTCATCCCGGTATATAACAATACACACAGAGAGCCAAAAAACTACGAACCGCCTGCGCGGTGTTTTTCCTGTCCGCGTCCTCGGCGCTCGTTGCCGTCTGTCATAGAAAGGCGCGGATGAAACCATACAACATTTTTAAAACTACTTTTAAAGGCTTTACTTACCAACTTTATGAAAGGAGATGATGAAACTGGCCACCGTCGTTGTCCATACATTTTTGGCACCTCTTTAGCAAACTATCCATCACTCGCCAAATTTTTTTCGAGTCAACAGTTGAAGCCCGTACATATGTGAATACAATTTTGCCCCCTTTTTTTTAGAGAATTAACAGTCAGGGAGCGTGATTTTGCCTTTTTTCAAAAGACTCTGCAACAGCTTCGATGAGAAAAATTGAAAGTGTGTTTGAGGACAGAATTATTAGTAGAGATTTGTGGCCCCCCTCGGTCCCCCGACCTAACCCTCTGTGATTTCTATCTCCGGGGTAACTTAAAACAAAGTATACAAGACAAACCCACACACTCTGGAAGAATTAAAACAGAATATCCGCCAGGAAATTGCCAGCATTTCTCAACGTGAGCTACGGCGAGGGATGGATAGTTTTTTAAAGAGGTGCCAAACATGTATGGACAACGACGGTGGCCAGTTTCAACATCTCCTTTCATAAAGTTGGTAAGTAAAGTCTTTAAAATTACTTTTAAAAATGTTGTATGGTTTCATCCGTGCCTTTCTATGATAGCGGCAGACGGCAACGAGTGCCGAAGACGCGGACAGGAAAAACACTGCACAGCCGGTTCGTAGTTTTTTGGCTCACGCTGTAAAATGGGACGCTAAGGACCACAGCAATTAAAGAGCGTTCATAAATAAAACTCAATTTAATGAAGAGAACTTCAGAGGCTAGTCCCAAAAATTCTAGCTTTACATTTCATTTGGCATCTAAATATCTTAAACTCATGGTATTTTAATCAAAATCATTAGAGTCATTTTTAAAATAAAGATGTTCGAAAAAATGCTCCCATGTAAAGAGTAGTAGGGGTAAGAGTGGGATTTTCTTAAAAATCTTCGTATCGCATCATTGGAAAATGATGAACTTAAGTCCCAAGTTTGGTATTTAACCGACTTTTCGTTTCTGAATTACCCTCACATGAGATAGAAGAATCGCTTTCTAAATGGACTCTGTAGTATATAAGGAATACCTGTAAATTTGTAACGGCTAGAGAAAGTCGTATAGCTTCACATATCAATTTTTTTGGCTAAAGTTTTGCATGCTGGGAATGAAAGCGAAAGATGGAGCAACACGGTTACGTTGTAGCAGGATGCTGGAGAGGGAGGCGAAACGCGAGAGATAGGCAGTCATCTGTTATGTCGGAAGAAGCAAAGGTCCCCGTTAATGGCTGCTCTGGTTTGGTTTAACATCGATCATGAATATTAGTTAAATCACTTCGGCTTTATGCTACGGGAAAGCCATTTGTTACACCTGTCATTATTTACAGCCCCGTGTACTTCCGGAAAATCATTACTCATTGCAACGAAACTGAGACAGGATCCGATCTGCACTGAGATGGAACGCTTTAGTGATTAATACCGAAATAATAGAAGTGTAATTTGAGTGTAGAACACCGCAATATGTGACGTTCTTATTGATTACATGGATTTACTTGACGGGAACTGACTCATTAGCGCATCATTTGTTTGAAGCACGCCTAAGCCGGACTTGCTTTAAAAGGTACCATGTTACAGTGAAAAAAAAATTCTGATGTGTTACACTCACATGACGTTCTCTACTCTTGTACAAACTATTTTTACAAACGCTTATTCTCCATATGCTTCATGTTAATCGAGATATCGAGATGTTAACCTTATTGCTAATTTTCTTGTAGATGCAAGGGGAATATGGTAAGCTTTAAGCGATAGTTAAATATTTTAAGAGCTGGTTGCTATATGGAGTATTACATTCTCTTTGCATTACAAGGGCAAAAAAAATGAATAAGAATTTGAGAAAAAATATAAGTATTGGAAAATTTAAGGTAATAACAAGCAATATCTCGAAAATGGTTCACTCAACAAAAAATGTATATGACATAAATTGTGTATTTTGCGATCTACATTTTTTATGTAGTAAAATTTTGTCTATCTCTTATGGTTCACCAGCAATGCAAAAGTCGTTCACAATGAAGAATACTTTTGGAGACATTCCCAGAAAATTCAAGATATACATTTTATTTGCCATGAAAGTATCTTAAACATATATTTTAATCAAAATCGTTAGAGCCGTTTTTTAGAAAATTAAAGTTTTCAAAAAATGTTCCATGTAAAGGGTAATCTGGGGTGGGCATATTTTCTTGAAAACCTTCGAGTCGCATCTCTGGAAGATACTGAACCTAAATACCAAGTTTGGTGTTTATCCGACTGTTCGTTTCTGAGTTATGCTGTTAACAGACACACACACACACAGACACACGGACATGTTTCCAAAAATGCTTTTTTTTTATTCAGGGGGTGCCAAAACATATATTTCCGGTGAAACCTCGGTATCGAATTTTTGGGGGAATACAATACTTCCCCTACTTACTATACGTAGTAGATAAAGTAAAACTGCTTTTTTTTGGATTCAGGGGGTCTCAAAACATGTATTTCCGGTGAAATGTCGGTATCGAGTTTTTGTGTGGAATACAATACTTCCTCTACTTACTCTACATAGTAGAGAAAGTAAGAAAAAAACAACGCATTTTATGTGAATAACTAATTTTATCGAGCGAGATGTCTGTCACGTAAATTACAGCTAGCTCACAATACATGTGTACGTTACATCTGTGATGTACGTCGTTACGATCATATAACACCATCTCATCACGAGTTGTCATGGTTCCATCTAGTTGACTGTAGAAACATTCATTGTCTTTTACTTCTCTTTAAACTTATTCACTTATGCAGGTTTGTTCTAGATGGCCTTAGCTCTGTCACAGTAAATAAATGAATAAATAATAATAATAATAATAATAAAAATAATAATAAATGGCTCGGGCGATAGCAGCTGTGGTTCCATTCGGGAGGTCGCGGATTCAAATCCCTTAATACAGGGCAACCTGACTGAATTTGTTCCTGGTTCCTTTCAGTTGCAGGTAAATACCGGATTGGAATTAAAGTTCCACCAACAGAGCAAATGAAATCCCAAAAAATTCTGGTTAAATTCACATGACCTTCTCTGCCCAATATCGTTTATATTTATTATAGGTTTTACAATCTATTCTTACAAAAGCTTATTTTTCCATCTACTTCAGGTGAACCCAGTTAAACATTTTCACTAGACATTTCATTCTAGTACAACAGGCTATAGAGGAAACCAAATTGATAAAAACGTTAAAAAGTATCGCTGTATGCGGGCTTTGAAATTCATACTCTTTTCTGATATTTTGGGAAACAACTGAGGAGCTACACCTTTTTAAAAAATTACGAAATATCGAAAATATCAAACCAATATTAATGGTTATCTCGGAAATGTCTGATGCCACAAAAAAAACTTATTTGAAATATTTTATGGTTTTTAAACACATCTGTATTCTTTTTAAGTAAGTTTTTGCGTATATTAAAAAATCGTTAACAATTTTTTTGAGTAAATAAAACATGTCGAAAAAGATCCATGCAAAGGGTAGTTTGGGATGAACGTATTTTCTTGAAAATCCCGTGTTGCATACTGAACTTAAATATCAAGTTTGGTATTTACTCGCCTTTTGGTTTTGTCATTATGCTGTTTTCACATACACGCGCGCGGGGTCACTAATTCATGGCTTTGAAATTCCGTTTGCATGGCCAATTTCGATTTTACTCTCCAGAAAAGTATTAGGATTTGGTAATTCAAAACAATAACACAGAATATTCCAGAAATGTTTAACGTCACAAACAAAATTATTTGTCACAAATTGTGCTTTAATAAGATCTACATTTTTTGTTAGTAAGATTTTTACTAAAAGTCATTCAAAACGAAGAGTATTTCACATGCTATATCCAGAAAATCCAAGGTATACCTTTTATTTGTCACGTAAATATCTTAAACATCGATTGAGACATTTTTGAGAAAATAAAATATTTCGAAAAATGTTCCGCGTAAAGGTTAGCCTAGTTGGGGGAATTTTATTGAAAATCTTCTTGTCGCATCTTTGGGAGATACTGGACTTAAATACCGAGTTGGTATTTATAGGACCTTTCGTTTTTGACTTACACGATTCATAGACGCACACAAGCACGCGCGCGCACGCACAGAGGACATTTACATGGGTGTTTTCCTAAATATGCTCCTTTTTTTGGTTCAGGGAGCCTTAAAACATTTCCGATGAAATTTCGGCAGCGAATTTTTGGGTGGAATGCAATACTTCCTATAATAAGCTACTATAAGTGCACAGTAAGAAAAGCAAAAATGCTTGCTTTGGATTCGGAGAGACCCAGTATGCATATTTCCGGTGAAATTTCGGATCGAAGTTTTGGGTAGAATATACAATACTTCCTCTACCTACCAGGTAGGTCGTAGAGAGAGTAATAAAAATAGATGTTACCAGAACTCGACTATGCAACTAAGATCATCTATCAGCAAGTTGCCTAAGCAAATAGTACAGGAAGACGACTATGCAACTAAGGGAATCTGGCAGCATCACAATGACTATATGTAGGAACACTAAAAAACAAAGCCCACATTCCACCAAAGCTCAATAGCAACAAAACAGGCGGTACAGGAATGCGACTAGCAACTAAATTTATCTATCAGCAAGTTCCTCAAGCAGGTTTTACGGAAATAAGCCATCTGTCTGGCATGGAATGACTCAAGCAAACCAGCAATCCTACAGTAACCATCGTGATATGACCAAGATAAACTTAAAGTGAAATTTAAATAATCACTCTAGGAAAACACAAGGTTTAATTGTATCACTAAAGTGCTGAAGTATTTGCTCCATATATTTGAATTTTCATTCATTTATTTGGTTTTGTAAATATTCCTTATTATTTTAGATGAAGTGAAGTGGGATACCTTGTTCATTCACAGTTTTCCATAAAATACACATCTACCAACTTTATGGATATACAGGGTTTTAATTTCAAAATTTCGCAGTATAAAACATTACTTATTTAGTCTTAGAGTTTAATTCTATTTTAGTTTAAACCTTCTTACCCCAATCACCACCAACTCCTTGAAATTTCAAATAGGTAACACCCCTATATTCTGATATTTATTTCTGAAAGAGTACCCTTTGTTGGTGTCGCTCATTCATTTTTTCTCACCTTATCTGTCTGAATCCATTAGCATTTCAATAAATGGTTTATTTTGGGAAATTTCGCACATAATTAATTTAATTCGCTATATTAAATGTTTGAAGTGCATTTCGTTGTTTGATAGACAGTAATACTGCCCATTTTGAGAGCATTTTTAGCAAGTTTCAGAATGGTTCTGTGATTTTATTCTGTTCAGCTCTGGTCAACAATTGCAATAATCCAGGTAGGCGAAAACTGTATAAAGAAGATAAGCACACTTAACAAACACTACACAGCAGATAAGGAAAACACACATAAAAAATCTGATGTGTTACACTCACATGACTTTCTCTACTCTTGTAAAACTATTTTTACAACCTCTTATTCTCCATGTATTTCATATTAATCGAGATAAACATTTGCAGAAACGATCTTTTGACATGCAAAGAGAATTACATTTTACACATAGAGGCCAGTTCTAAAAATATTTTACTATCGCTTAAGGCCTACTAAGTTCTCCTTGTTTTGTATTTGCAAAGGCAATATAGAAATACAGTAGCCTTTAAGCATTATCTTAATAGCTGATTGCTAGGTGCAGCACCATTCTCTTTGCCACAGATTAATACTATTTGCATATCCAAGACAAAAAATGAATAACGAATTCCCATTTGAGAAAATAAGTATTGAAAAATTTAAGAGAATAACAAGCAATATCTCGAAAATGGTTCACTCAACAAAAAAAATGTATATGACATAAATTGTGTATTTTAAGGGCGATCTACTTTTTTTGTGTAGTAAAATTTTGTTTATCTCTTATGGTTTACCAGTTATGCAAAAGTCGTTCACAATGAAGAATACTTTTGGAGACATTCCCAGAAAATTCAAGATATACATTTTATTTGTCATGAAAGTATCTGAAATATATGATATTTTAATCAAAATCGTTAGAGCCATTTTTGAGAAAATTAAAATTTTCGAAAAATGTTCCGTGTAAAGGATAGTCTGGGGTAGGGGGATTTTCTTGAAAAGCTTCGTGTCGCATCTCTGAAAGATGCTTAACCTAAATACCAAGTTTGGTGTTTATCCGACTGTTCGTTTCTGAGTTATGCTGTTCACAGACACACACACATGTTTCCAAAAGTGCTTTTTACTTTCTCTACTACGTATAGTAAGTAGGGGAAGTATTGTATTCCACCCAAAAATTCGATACCGAGATTTCACCGGAAATACATGTTTTGAGAATCCCTGAATCCAAAAAAAGCATTTTTGGAAACATGTCAGTGTGTGTGTGTGTGTGTGTGTGTGTGTGTGTGTGTGTGTGTGTGTGTCTGTGTCTGTGTGTCTGTGAACAGCATAACTCAGAAACGAACAGTTGGATAAACACCAAACTTGGTATTTAGGTTCAGTATCTTCCAGAGATGCGACACGAAGGTTTTCAAGAAAATTCCCCTTCCCTACACTACCCTTTACATGGAACATTTTTCGAAAATTTTAATTTTCTCAAAAATGGCTCTAACGATTTTGATTAAAATAGCATATGTTTAAGATATTTTCATGACAAATGAAATGTATATCTCGAATTTTCTGGGAATGTCTCTAAAAGTGTTCTTCATTGTGAACGACTTTTGCATAACTGGTAAACCATAAGAGATAGACAAAATTTTACTGCACAAAAAATGTAAATCGCGTTAAAATACACAATTTATGTCGTATACATTTTTTTGTAGAGTGAACCATTTTCGAGATATTGCTTGTTATTCCCTTAAATTTTCCAATACTTTATACTTTTTCTCAAATTCGTTATTCATTTTTACTTTCTCTACTACGTATAGTAAGTAGGGGAAGTATTGCATTCCACCCAAAAATTCGATACCGAGATTTCACCGGAAATACATGTTTTGAGACCTCCTGAATCCAAAAAAAGCATTTTTGGAAACATGTCCGTGTGTGTGTGTCTGTGTGTGTGTGTGTCTGTGTGTGTGTGTGTGTGTGTGTGTGTCTGTGAACAGCATAACTCAAAAACTAACAGTCGGATAAACACCAAACTTGGTATTTACGTTCAGTATCTTTCAGAGATGCTACACGAAGATTTTCAAGAAAATCCCCCCACCCCAGACTACCCTTTACATGGAACATTTTTCGAAAATTGTAATTTTCTCAAAAATGGCTCTAACGATTTTGATGAAAATATCATATGTTTAAGATAATGTCATGAGAAATGAAATGTATATCTCGAAATTTCTGGGAATGTCTCCAAAAGTATTCTTCATTGTGAACGACTTTTGCATAACTGGTAAACCATAAGAGATAGACAAAATTTTACTGCACAAGAAATGTAGATCGCGTTAAAATACACAACTTATATCCTATACATTTCTTTTGTTGAGTGAACCGTTTTCGAGATATTGCTTGTTATTTCCTTAAATTTTCCAATACTTATACTTTTTCTCAAATTCGTTATTCATTTTTTTATGTCCTGGACATGCAAAGAGAATGGAATGCGCCACATAGCAACCAGCGATAAAATATTTGACTATCGCTTAAAAGCTACCATATTCCCCTTGCATCTACAAGAAAATTACCAATAAGATTGATATCTCGATTAATATGAAGCATATGGAGAATAGGCGTTTGTAAAAATATATTGTACAAGAGTAGAGAAAGTCATGTGAGTGTAACACATCAGATTTTTTTATGTCCTGGACATGCAAAGAGAATGGAATGCGCCACATAGCAACCAGCGCTTAAAAGATTTGGGTATCGCTTATAACCTACCATATTCCCCTTGCATCTACAAGAAAATTAGCAATAGGATTGACATCTCGATATCTCGATTAACATGAAGTATATGGGGAATAAACGTTTGTAAAAATAGTTTGTACAAGAGTAGAGAAAGTCATGTGAGTGTGGCACATCAGATTTTTTTTATGCAGGGGGTCTCAAAACATATATTTCCTGTGAAATCTCGGTATCGAAGTTTTGGGTGGAATACAATACTTCCCCTACTTACTATACATAGTAGAGAATGTAAAAAACTGCTGTAGCGCGGCCTTCGCTGTAATCAATAGTTTCTCGACAGCGAATATTTCCCAGCTATTAACGCCAGAAACTTTAAAACGTGCATTTACGATCACTGTATTTTTTCCTGCAGTAATTCTGACATGTCTTGTGATGTGTAAATTACATAAACTTCAAAAAAATGAAAAGGAAAGGCATTTTACTGAAAAATCAAAACGTACATTTGGTTTTCACTAACTCCAGTTTACATTATTTAAGAAATAAAGAAAATAAATAAATAATACAACGTTTTTGGTGTAAAATGCCATTAAACGCGGTGTTTGTGCCTCTTGTTGTTAAGAACAATGTTTTTGCTTTCGTCTGACCATTTACACACATGCTGAGCGAAGGTCTACCAGGACAAGATACAATTATCCATCCCTGAAGGGTTCTCTAAAATACTTTTTTGTATTCAGGGCCTTAAAACATGCATTTCTGATAAGAGCACTTGTCTTGCCGATGTTAAATGAATTGAATAATTGCCTCTTTTCCTCTAGAATTTCACTTCTGACGGATACATATTGTACTTTTATAAGAGGTTTATTCTTTCTTGAGCGCCTTGATCTAAACATGTTTACAGAATTAATTACAAACAAAGCAACAACCTTTTTTATAGAACTCGAAATGCATATCAGGTTTTCATAAGTTTTATTTTCTAAAACCAAAACGAGGCATGTCATTTCAATCAAATTAGATCCACGGCTTCACATTATTTTCTCAGTTGGGGGCCAAAATTTAAAAGTTACGTTAATTAGTTTCTGATAAAAATGATACCTTTATTTTGAAAAATGGTGCTTTGTCCAGTCTACCATCCAGAATTAGTTCACGCTTTGGCCGGTAGTAACCACTTTGTGACTGCGGAAGAACCGCCGCCTACATCTGAACGAAAACCACAGCGAGCCTTACGGGAATGAATGATTTAAGGCCCTAAACCTCAAACCGTAGCACAGGTTGAGAGGCCCTAAGCCTCAACGCGCAGCCCAGGGTTAAGGGCCTTAAGCCGCTAAGCGCAGCCCAGGGTTAAGGACCTTAAGCCGCTAAGCGCAGCCCAGGGTTGAGAAACCTAACCATAAAGTGTAGCCGAGGAATGTGTTTTATAAGTAGATGCGGAACGACGACACGGCGCAGCCGTAGGATCTGAGAGGCTAAACCCCAATTAGGAATTATGACACTTTATTAGGTGGGATAGATACGGCATGCAACGACTGTGTTTGGAAGAAAATTAGTACTCATAGGTTGACATTTTCTTCCGCGTATGGTCAAAGTAACAAAATGGAGTACTTAGTTGATATTTAGCGATTTATTTCGTATAGATATAAAAAAGGGTTTCAAAAAGGATGGGTATCTGGGCACAGACTTTCTAACTGTGTGTAATATACGCATTTTCCTTCTTTAAATCATCTTTCTTCTGCATTTCAGTTTCAGTCTAATTATATAATATATAATTTCAATAACAGCCCGCCTTGAAGCAATGTGTGTATGTAATAATTTGTAAAATGTATGTAACAGTCATTGCAAATGTTTATATTATTGTATCCATGTTTAATAATGTTATGTGAATATATTACGTAATTTAATAACATAGGAGCTGTGAGAATAATAAGTTAAAAGTTGCTAACAATGAGGTAACAATGAGGTAACCTTGAGGCAATAATGAGTTTGGGAGTTTAACAATACTGCTTCCGATTCTTTGAAGCAATAATGTAATTTTAGAGACAGTTTAAAAAAAATAGCCAATCAACAACCACAAAAAGCTTTAGTTAGATGAAGGTATTCTATTGGACTAGGATTAGCCAATCAGAAACTGAAAAGGAGAAAGTTTTACAAATTTAGAGTTCAGTTGCCTGCAGACAGTGATTGTAACCGGATGCGTGATGCGTCCTTGAGAGATTTTATACGTATTTTGAGTGAGAAAGAAATAGTTTAGGTGTTAAAAATGCAAGTATTTAATAAAAAGAATCTCACAGCTCTATATCAGTGAAGTGTTATTTAAATTGTGTCAAGGATTAATAAAAGTAGTGAAGTAAAATTATAATCTGTGTAAGCCTACATTCTTCAGTTGCACCACAACCCTGCTAAGAGAAACGTGTCTCTAACAAATATTGACGCAGCCGAGGCAATCATAAATATATATTTAAAGAAACAGTCAAATTACAAAGTTAATATTTTTAAATTTAGGGCGAAGGCTACCAGAAACTGTTTACTATACGTGTGGTTGCAACTACTACAAGTTCGGCTCCCCAACATAAGAAATACAATACAACAGTTGAAATCTAATACAACTCCTTCAATACAAACTTCCTCAACCGAAAAATGTTGTTTAGAGAAAACTGCGTTCAAAGTAATACTTGACATGCATTTAGTTACCGCTCACTCCTGCTGCATGTTTACTCATGGGCATTGCTAATAGAACAACAAACTTTCCTCTAGCAATCAACACTAGCTGCAACCTTCTAGACCCAATAGCTCTCGAGATGTGCCCCATTTTGATGTGTTTATAGTACAAAAAGTTGACTATTTTAATAAAGCAAATACTAAAGTGAAACTATAGCTCACCCATTCATAAAGTGAAAACTTAAGGACCTAAAATTGTGTAATTTAGAACATTTAACCTCCACTTAAAACAGCGTCATAGAATTATCCGTGAGCTCTATTGTTAGTTAATGGAGGAGAAAGAAAAAACAAACCACTTGCCTTACTGCTGATACTATACTAGTAGGTATACCAGATCTAGAGATCATTGCTTTATCCTCTTCATGTACGAGCATTAGCTTCAAAGTCAATTACCATGTTCAGAACTTGAACTTTCAAAACCCCTTAACGAAAAACAGTATAAAAAAACAGACTCGGGTATTACAGGATGACAATCGCATTAATCAGGCATTTATTCCAGCAACGAATTCACTTGCTATTGTGCAATACGCTAAACAGGTTTGTAGTTACTGTCCTGAGTCTGCTGTCGTGTTTGGTCCACGTTTCTCTAATGAGTGCATTACACTATCACTAGAGAAAGATGTTAGTGTCTTAAAACAAATGAAGTCAGTCAGTCTAATGATATAAACATTGCTCTTAACCCCCACAAACTATCCGAGATGCAAAACAAAACGTACGCGCAAACTTGGCACCCACAACGATATACCTATGCTCGTTTCCTTGTTTAATATTGCCCTTGTTAATAAAAAGTTTATAATACGCTATGCTAACGTAGGCTGCAACAACCCACCGTCATCTAATATAATTCATCGCTATATGTAAACAAAGTACTCTATTTTGTTGATACTGCGCATGCGCAGAGCAAACTGCCAACCCAATTGTATTAGCGTAATCCGCGAATATAGCGATGTTTTTACTTCGACATTATTTGAAACCATGGTGGAATCATAGTATTTCCAATTGTTCTTTTGTATTAGAAATTAGATAAACAAAGCATTCAGGCTTTCACGTTATTACTCTTATTATTGTCCTCTCCGCAATCATCAGTAAACTCCTAAGCCTTGTTCCACACGTTGCAGTCACGGGACATCACTGCGCAATTTACTATACTTCCACAATGTTGAAAACACACACACACACACCTAAACGTCGTAAGCCTAACCTCGGTCTTAATTTCGTTTCATACTCTTTTCTTCCTAATTTTTCTTTTTGTTGTTGTTTAATGACTGCTGCTGTAAGTACTATCAGTATTTAAAAGCACAGTCATACTTTACCTTAGATTTGACAATTTTTAAAAATTAATTTAGCTTCAAATTTCTGCTTTTGGTGGTCATTTTCTCCTCCCCTGCTCCTCTCATCAACACAGTGAAGTTTGATCTTCTGATTCAGACTCCAAAACCAGAAGGTTAGAATGTAGGTTTTTAAAATTGAACTGCTAGTGTGATACATACTTCCAGGAACACAAAATAAGATAATGAAACTACAATGCCTTATGCAGCATTGCATGGTGGATGTTTAAAAGTTTTGCATACTTTTTATTCATTTTGTTTAAATCCTTATATTCTTTAAACACAGGAATCTATGCATAGTGACCTAGAAGAAGCTTTTAGATATCTTACCCTTTGTTGTGTAACACTATAATTTCATAAAGCATAGTCATGTGTTTACTAATGGACCAAAAAATTTTCCTTACACCAATAAACTCCCAGAAATGGGAGAAAAACTGAATAGATATTATTTTTTCATATTTTATTTTAGTGATAAAGTGATTAACCAAATGGTTAAAGAATAATTCTTAAGAAAACTTAACAAATTAAGCTTTCAAGCTTTTTGCCATTCCCTCCAGTTCCATAGTTATTTCATGAATGTAAAAGTTCCAAAATTTCAATTCAAACAAGAAAGGAACCACATGAAATCAATATTCAATGAAATAGGACTAAAAGCATCAGGTATGAAGAATAATACGAATAAAGTATGAAGAATGATCCAGCAATTTCAAACCTGCATAAAACCTACAACTGCTGGTAATTACTATAAATGAAAAATCTTGTTTCCATAGTTTTTGAGATTACCTAGAAGACAGATTTTTCCTTCTTTAGATACTTAATTTAGATTACTTCATCTGCAGCGCAATAGATTACACCAAGACAGAATCTAAACAAAAATTTCTTGCCTACATTAAAGCTATTAACAGGCTTTAGCATCAAAAACTTCAGCATGCACAACTGTAGTTTTAGACTACATGTCAGTTAGGGATTTTAGTGTTAACTATAAGCTTTATTATACACATATGTAATGTTTAAATATTATGTTGAAGAAAACAGAAAATATCATATATGCATGATGGTTCATTACAGACAATATCAACATTTTGTTTAGCTGTTACATTGTGACTATCTATGTACAACTCTTGAAACAGTGTGTACATAGCTCTGCTTTTATTACTTTCTCTACCACATAATAGTAGGAAGAGAAGGTAGTGCATTACCTAAAACTTCAATAGAGAATTCAAGGGAAATGCATGTTTTGAAGCCCCTTAATCCAAAAAAAAGCATTTCTATAAAAAGGTAATGTGTGTGTGTGTGTTTTTGAGAGAGAGAGAGAGAGAGAGAGAGAGAGAGAGAGAGAGAGAGAGAGAGAGAGAGAGAACAGCATAACTCAAAAAACCAAAAGTCGGATGAATACCAAACTCGGTATTTAGGTTCAATATCTTTCAAAGATGCGACACAAAGATTTTCATGAAAATCCCCTCACCCCAAACTACCCTTCACATGGAACATTTTTCGAAACTTTTTGACTTTCTAAAAACTGGCTAATGTTTTTTATTTAAAATACCATATATTAAAGATATTTACATGAGAAATGAAATGTATATCTTGAATTTTCTGGGAATAACCTCTAAAGTTCTCTTCATTTGAAAGGAATTTCGTATTATTTTATGCAACTTTTAAACGTTAAGCAATAGACGAAAACATATTACACAAAAAATGTAAATCTCTTTAAAACAAACAATTTATTTCAACTAACCTTTTTGTGGCACCATTTCTGAGATATCCTTTATTAATAGTTCACAATGTTCAATAGCGTTCTTTTAAAATCCTGTCAATTTTCAGCTATTTCTCGGATATCATGGTAAGAGTATAGAACTTTAAAGGCCAGCATATAGCATCCAGTTCTTAAACATTTGACTATTGCATTCCCTTTGTATCTATAACAACATGTATAATGTAGCTATTTTTGAAAGTTTATCTCATTTAAAATGAAACAGATAGAAAAATAAACTTTCGTAAGAGTAATTTGTTTACCCACTAATAGAAGGTAAAGAAATTTCTGTGAATGTAATATGTCAGATTTTTTTACACACATTCTTAATGAAAAATCAATGCCATCTTGAAAAATATCTTCCCCCATTGTTCAACCTTTTTTAAGTTTTACAGTCATTTAAGAGTTAAAATGCACTTTAAAGCACATAAGATTTCTTGTTAAAAGTTACTTCTTATTTATTTCCAATGTGATGAGTTGTCATTTAAATGTGTGTAGCATAAGGATAAACTGGCTGACGTACTCCCCCTACATAATTATATAGATTTGGTTTTTGTGCTACCACTTTCATTCAGTTTTAATTTTATTTTGTTATTGGGAAACAGGCAATAAGAAATGAAGTGTAAATCCAAAGAAACATTTACAGCACAGCCAGTAGAACAGGCTACACTGCTTGTTTTAAATAATTAAACAAGTGGATAAAAAGAAAAACAAACACAAAAAGGCTCAGAGCCCAAAAAAAAAAAAAATAAATAAATAACAATATGTGTCACCATTTGCTGCTCTAGAATTAACAATTATGTACTCTCAAGCTGAATCATTCTGTCCTGGAAACCATACATCTTTCAATTGATAGTACTGCAAGTGAATCAAGTTGTTGTTGTGAAACGGTATGGTATTAAGATGTATGTTTATTGTGTATAGCAGTATTTATCAACTGGTATGCCACAAGAAAATTAAAACAAATTAATCCTTAATTTAACGCAAATCCTCAATAAAACACACACTATAAGAGAACAGACTTTCCGCATTGATAGAACACATTATTGACCAGTTTGACAGTGTTTTAATAGTGTCTTGTGTTTTTATGCATTAGCCGAGAGTTGTAATTGTAAATAAAATGAATCAGTTTGTGGTTAGAAAGGGAAAGTTAAGTGATAAAAATATAATGGATACTTCTGCTTCAACCAGCTCTTTGCAGATTTCTGCATCTGTGGGTAAATGCAAAATTGTTGTGCAGCCTTATCAAGAAACGTATTTATGATTTGGTTTCAAGTCAACTGGAGGAGAGCAACCCCACGCCCTTAGTGTGTCATCTATGGGCACAATTGTCAAATGGAGCAATGGTACCCAGTAAGTTAAAATGTCATTTTCACACAAAATACGGCCATTTAAAAGATTAACCATTGGAGTATTTTAAACGAATCTTGTCTCATGAAGCCCAGCAAATCAAAGGTTTTACAAAGCATGTTACTGTACTCGATAAAGCACAAAATGTTCTGCATATTCCAAAATTGTAAATGTAATGTTCCTGAAGAATTTTAAAAATGAGTAAAGAGAACTCGCATTTCAGACAATACATTAGTAGATTCATTCAAGATATGTCTAAATCTCAAACTGTAAAATTACTCCTCCAGGTTGAATATTTTTTCTCTGCAGCTGGATTGTTTGAGTATTTGCACAGATGGTACACTCTCCATGACAGGTTCTATAAAAGGATTTTTGGCCTTAGCAAAGCAAAAACAACTCCGGAATAATCTTTAACCCACCGACATGCAAAAATAACCCACCTCTACAAGATAGGATGCCTACCTACACCCAAGTGCACTCTCTGTGAAGAAGATGTCATCCTGAGCAAACAACATCTCGCCAAATGCAAAGGCCTTAAAAGTGATAACTTACAGACTTTATATTGGGAAGCCAGAGAGAAAATCATGCAGATCAATTAATCCCCAGTGCCATTGGTGAACAACAACATAATCTTTAACTCTTGTTTTCTCCATAAAGAAGCACTTGTTTCACAGTCGCTTATTCCTGAACTTGCAGAAGTATTAAATCAAGTAGTAAAAATTGTTAATTACATAAGAGCAAGGCCTCTAAAACTAAGATTATTTTCGTATGGATTGTTCCACAATGGATTCTAGCTATACTCAGCTCTCATTCACACAGAAATGAGATGGTTGTCTTGCTGTCACATATTGTCAAGATTTTATGAACTTAAAAACAACTTCTCCCAATCCTTTGTGAAGAAAGTGAATATGCCAATTTCCTTAGTGACGATTTTTGGTGTAATAAAGTTGCTTTTTTTGCTGACACATTCCAAACAATAAATGCACTGAATAAAAGCATGTAGGAGAAAAAAAAATCTTCACCTCAAGTGACAAAATTTGCTCATTTAAGGAAACTTTTACTTTGGGTAAACAGAATTAAACATCATAATATCTATAAGATCTATGAGCTTACAAAGTACTGTAAAATTGACACAAATCTCTCAAAACGCATTTCAGATACTTTGTCTTTGTTGTGTACAAATGTTGAAAAAAAATTTCTTATGTTGACTTCATTCAAGTGGGAGAGGGGCACCTTCATCCCTCCTGTTCTTCGGTCAGCAGAATTAAATGTCCATTAAGAAGATGTCATTAAGAAGGTGAGGAATGACCAAGGTTTGAAGCTCAGTGCAAGGCATGGCATCATTCTGGATTTCTCTTCGGAAAGAATATCCAGCTATTTCTGCAAAGGCTGTGAAAGTTCTCCTTCCTTTTTCTAAATCCTATTTAAGTGAAGCAAGATTTTCTGCAATGAACACAGTGAAGTGCGAGAACAGGTAATGACTGTTAACTCTGAAAGACAATATGTAGGTGTGTTTATCAGCTATTCTACCCAAATAAACAAGATTTCAAAAGCACACCAGCTGAAGTTTCACATTAATGTTGTTTCTTGCAGCAACTTTTTTGAATGATTATTGAAAATTCATATAATTTATGTTAATATATTATTATTGTTATTACTTTTGACAAATTGTAACATGTTACCTATATATAGGTATAATTCCAATGTGCAGCATTATGTTTATATTACATCATAATAGTTTTATCTCATTAAATTGCATCATAAACTTACAAATAATAAAAAACGGTTACTTTTACTTGAGAATAATGTGCAAGATCAATGATTGTGTTGCATGTATCCAGGTTACACCTTTTGTGTGCCGCAAATTAAAAAAGGTTGGGAAACGCTGATAATTACTAAACCACATTCAGTTTCAGTTATGGGAAGTCAAGTGTCAATGCTATACTTTCCTTGATAAGAAAAGTGCTTACAACTTTTGAGAAGAAACGTTTGTGCACAAACTTTCACAATTTCATTGTAACCTAAGGAAGGCATTTGATTGCACAGATGACATTTATCTAGTTAGAAAATTGAATATGGAGTAAAAAGCCCTGCAATAGAAATTCTCAGATCCTAACTTAAAATCTTAACCAATTGTCTGTAAAAGAAATTAAATAAAAAACAGTAGGAATAAAATGCAGCATCCTACGAGGTTAAATTATTTTGATCTTTATTATTTTTATTAATGATCAATGATCTTCCAACTTTTGTGGTCACACACTTAAATCTGTATGCAGATGACACTAGCACAGATTCTCAAATACTTCAATCTACAGCAGTTCAACACATTGAATCAAGCTGATAAATTGTTCAAAGCCAATGGGTTTTTACTAAGTGGGAGTAAAATATTTAATTTAAAGGTTATCCCTATAATAATTTGGATAACATACAAAATATTTAGTATTGTTATAGATGATAAATTACACTGGGAACCACAAATTAATTACGCAACTTCTAAACCCTCCCGAGTTGTATATCTGATTAGAAACTTGAAAGTTCACATGCCCAAAGATATATTAGTTAGGCTTATTTTGCTTTCTTCCAAAGCATAATGCACATGGTAGTTTGCTCTGGGGAGACAGTTAACATGTTTCTGATATACTTTTATTGCAAAAAAAGATCTGAATAATTTCAGACTTACCAAAGCTAGCTCGTTGCAAACCACTATTAATTAAATCAAGACTAATGACAGAAATAAATTTATGCTTTCATACCATACTACTTTATTACCTTAGTCATTTGTTTGCTTGTTTTGCAGCAGTGTCTATTGCAATGTTTGTTTCTAATAGCAGTTAGTAATTCATGTTCAGAAAAGTTGTATATGTTGATGGGTGGTACTAAAATGAAAACAATTTTAACAAATTTCATGCATGATATGTGAATTTTCTTCATTTTATATATATAATGCTCACCCAGGTACTACTCTAATGTAATATACCGGGAATATTGTGAACAATCACACACTGAGTATGCCGAGAATTTTCAAGTTATAGGGTCATAACGTAGTTTAGTGATTTAGGATTACACAATGAGAAGTATGTTCAGCATGTAAGACAAACCATAATCTTGCTCCGGCTAGACTCGTGTTAGTGCATGTATGCAGGGAAAAATTAAAATAAAACTATCATCAGCTAAAAATATTACACCAAGTTAGGTTTAAAAGCACAAATTTCACATAAATTAGACATTTAACTAGCATATCTAGAAATACTTTTCAGGGTAGTTGTATCATCCTCAGCTAGTTTGTTGTTGTAGTTCTTTTTTTTTAAAGTAGTGTTTAACATTTGTTGTTAACTTGCTCGGACCCAGAAAAAAATTTTGGGGTGGTTTTCCATAACTAGATCTAAACTTAACAGTTCCCTACACAGTTACCATGTACTACTCTGTAGTATATAGAGTTATGGGGGCAAGAAAATTGCTTGGAGACATTATATAGATAGGTAAACCCACCAGAATGAAGATATTCTACCTTACAGCACAAAATGTCGACACTACTTTGAAAACCGGGATGTATTAAATTTATCTTTTCCTTGTAGATGTGTTAGTAGCAGTAGACCTACTGTTATCAAACAAAACTTTCCCACATGGTTTGGTATGAGTTTAAATAAACAAAATTGTCAAAACTTTCGGGGGGGGGGGGGGATTTGAACCCTAAAACTCCCCCTCTAAATACCACCCTGGTTAATGCAAATGGCACCGCAGACCAGTGGATACTAATAATAATTGGGAAAGCAAATTTGGGAAGCAAATATTCCAGGCCTCAATTTAGGCTACCTCCCTGGCATTTGAGAGTTATGAGAACTAAGGAAAATATGGGGAAAGAATCTGTCAGGGAGAGCAATCCTGGTAGGATTTGAACTGCAGACCTCCCATTCATGGATCCATGCCTTCAAGACCTCAGCTACCAGTGTAAGTCAGCTAGGTTTCAACTGTTGCAACATCCTCTCCAGGTAAACGTGTAGTTTTAGTAAGTTTAAACCTGAGTCAGCGTAATATTACTAATCACTTCACTTTATTAAGTTTCCACCTATGTACATACGAGGGCTGTCCCAGAAGTAGCCGAACCTAACAAAGAAAACACAAAAATTTTGGGAAAAAACATCTTTATTTCCCTACATAGTCTCCTTTCAGCTTGATACACTTTTCCCAACAATGTTCAATAGCTTTGATTCCCTGTTTATAGTGAGAACCGTTGAGTTTTGCAAAATAGCCTTCAACTGCAAACTCCACCTCTTCATTGTTGGCAAATCTTTTACTAACAAGCCATTTCTTCAACTTTGGAAACAGAAAATAATCAGAGGGGGCTAAGTCTGGCAAATAGGGTGCATGAGGAAGCAATTCAAGCTTTAACTCGTTGACTTTGGCCTGGCGATAATGGATGTGTGAACTGGTGCATTGCCTTGATGAAACGAACCTTCTTTTTCACTAAATGCAACCCATTTTGCTTGATTTTATCATTCAAACACTGCAATAAGTTTGCATAATACTCGCCATTGATTGCTTTTCATTTTTGAAGATAATCAATGAAAATTATCCTATGTGCATCCCAATAAACTGACGCCATGATCTTGTCTGCAGATGGAACTGTCCTCACCTTCTTTGGAGCCGATACTCCCCTTTCAATTCACTGTTTTGATTGTTCCTTCATTTCAGGTGTGAAGTGATGGACCCATGATTCATCCATGGTTATGAATCGATGCAAAAACTCAGCTTTATTGCAGCAAAACATCGCCAAACACTTGACTGAAACATCCTCATGACAATGCTTTTGTTCCATTGTGAGTAAATGCGGTACCCATCTTGCGCACAGCTTTCTCATGTCTAAATTTTCTGTCAATATGCGATGTACAGCACTTTTTGAAATGCCTATGACTTCTGCTAGCTCACACACTTTCAAGTGACGGTCATCCAATACCATTTTGAGGATTTTTTTCACAATTTTTGGCGTGGCCACCTCATTTGGTTGACCACTGCAATGTTTATCTTGGCAACTCATATGGCGTCGCTTAAACTCTGCCACCCAATATTTTACTGTTGTAAACGAAGGAGCAGACTCCCAAAGAGTGGAATCTAGCTTAGCTTTAATATTAGTTTGACTAAGATCTTTCAAATGAAAGTATTGTATCACATAACTATGGCCAGTTTTTTTATCCATGTTTACAAATTTGCCGAGATTTGATTTCCAATCAAAAAGCCTATAATTAATTAGAATAAATAATTTGAATTTTAAGCCTATTAATGGCTGCCAAACAATTACTAAACAACATACCTTCAAACTTAAGCTTTATAAGGGTGGTACTTTCTACCATAGTCATTTGTTTGAAACAACCTCTGCGTGTGCATGTGTGCGCGTGCGCGTGCGCGTGTGCGTGTGCGTGTGCGTGTGTGTGTGTGTGTGTGTCAGGTCGGGTACTTCAGGGAGTGCCCTCATACCAGCTAGAAATTTTCTATAATCCTGGAATTTAGGATTACTGGAACTTAAATAAGGTATTTAAACACTGGGAAGGAGAAATAAACAACAATAATTACTAAACAAAGATAAATCTAAAAATCTCTCAAGTGCATTTCATTTATACATGTTTTCTTATTTACAATTGTTACAATTGTTAACAGAACATAACATACTGTTGTATCACATCATACCTGCTCTAGTAAAACTTGATCACTCAATTGATACATTGTGCATAAGTTTTGTCCAGTATCCATCTCAAGCCATTTGCTCATACTTCCTAATCAATAAATATAACAAACACTACTGAATGCCCTTTCATAACTAAAACAAAACTTTACAATTAGAAAAATGAAAAACAATAATACAATAGAAAAAGGTGGCATAAACAGCTTATACAAAATACTATGGTCCATAATACATTAAGTGCCTGTATTCTTAAATAAAAGCTGGATGAAGAGTTGCACAGTTTCCTATAAAGAAAATATTGCATTGATAAAATATTTAATACAACATTCCATTTTCACTAGCTGAGCTTTATAGATTGTAAAACAAACTAAGATAGTAACATATATGTAAAACTGAAAAAATTCTGTACTACATTTTGAAAGCATGAAAAGTGATAAAGAGTTAAATGAGAAATCCTAGACAATACAATAATATGGAGCTTCCCAGTCACTGTAATAATCAGTATTTGAAACTACTGGTACTAGTATGGGTACTTCACTTAGATGGTTACAGTACTTAAGTTTTAATCACAATGCATCAGAAATACCTTTAAAAAGCAACCAGTGTCCATTTCAGAAAACACAGTAGCCATCCTAATACATTCTAATGTCCTAAAATAGTAGTTATCAAAACACAATCTAGTTCTGTAATGCCACGTAAGCAGATTACGAGCTTCCCAATCATGTGGCATGAGCTGCATGGGTCACACTGCGCAGCATCATAAATCCATGTTTTACTAAATTAAAATTTTAATAACTAGTGGCAATGGCTAATAATAATAAAATAATCACTTAGAAAGATATTTACTTGTGCATATGCTGTAAAGAGATGTAAGAGTTGCTTTCCTTCAAGCCCTTTTGACATTGACTAAGTGATTCATTCTACCTTCTCTTCACTTAGGTGCCTAACGAAGAGCATTCTGCCTAAAAATCTGATGTAGAAATGTCATTATAAGTAAGTATATCCAGGTCCACTGGATTCATAACACTCACTGTTTGAAAAATGGATTTGTGTGTGCGGGGAAGGGTGGGTAGAAGAGTGGCAGAGAAAGCACATAATACACAGAAATAAAAATTGGATGAATACAAAACTTCACATTTTTGCTACATCAAACTATTTAAACTTTATTTCTTTACATTCTCAAAATGGCTCCTAATGATGTTTATTAAGTATCACATGTTTGTGATATAGGCATAACAGCAAAACATGTTTCTTAACTAAATATCATTTTCATTTAACTCTACGGGATTGAGAAACCATAGGGGAGAGTCAGAAATCTACTACAGAAAAACATACAGTACTTTAAATATACAAGATATGTACAGTAATTTTGCTCTGATAACACTAGCCATTTACAAAGTATTCACTGTTGTATGTTTAAGTTTTCCCAGATAGAAGTTTGATGCAACATAATTTTACATTATGAATGCGTCACTCTTCTTTCTTGTGTGTGAGCTCATTACTAACACAAACTAATGAGATATTAACAGTTAAGTGTTGTTTCTGCATCTTGTATTTAATGAATTTCATTTTGGCTACTTTCAAACCATTTCTGGGCAAGTATTTACAATCTTTCATGAAAACTGGCTGAAACAATAATTTTTTATCTGAATAGATAAATATATAAGGAATACCTTGACTTCATATAAGTAGCAGAGAGACATACTACTATTACACATCAATTTGTTGTAATATTATTAGCCAGTGCCTTGTGTTCAGGATGGTTTGATAAAACATGAACTCGTGCTGTTGTACCAATATTCCTACAGGCTGTTTCTCCACAGCCCCTGATGTGCATACAGAGGTAAACATGTTTACCCCGTAAAAATGCAACCTGTTTGGCAACATTACTGATGCAGGTGTATGTAACAGAAGATAGTGGATGTTTATGACCATTATGTGGAGTGCAAACAAAAGGAGTTAGAAGTGTTAACCTAGCACGTGTTTGTCCATGAAACAGGGAAATTGCTCAATATAAGAATAAAGAAGGTATGAAAATAAATATAGCCTTCTCAAGTGAGAGTAAATGGAAAAACCTTTATTCTAAAATAGATGCAACTACAACAAGTGGACAAACACTCTTTGAATGGTATAAGGTTTATGGTGGAGATGAAACAAATACATGGTCTTACTGTTTCTCTATGTAATACATGGTGTTCATTTACTTTCATGCTTTTCTGACAATACTTTTCGATATTATAATGTTATACGTAGTTAGCGAACAATGATAAGTAGTACATAGCAGGGAGGAGATAAGTCTTGGAGGCTATCCTCATGCATATCATCCCTAGTTTGCCATAGGAGGCAGGTAGAGGAATTAAAGGAGCTGACTACACTTAGTACATAACTAGCCCAATGGGATGCCTTTCAAAGCTGTATGGATCCTTAGCACTATCAGATCTCAAATGTGCAGTTTGGTGTTGGTATCATGCAGTTAGATTGTTTGCAAACATGTGGACCTGAATAAGTCCTAAATCATTCATAATTTTAATGATGGTAATGCTGCTATGAAATGTTCTACAGTACATGAGGTTTAAGTTGAAACATACCATTTTAATGCTACCTGACTGGTCTAGGAGAGGGGGTGCACTAATGATGGTCCGAGTGCTGAGAAACTCTGTCGAGGTTACTCTTCACTGCCTAGTCTTTCAGTATAGTTGTACTTGTTGCCAGTTGCACTTTTGGCAGTGAAATACGGAGAATATCCTGATATCTTCCGGCATCCTTGCTTCACTAGGTTTCATATTGTTACAAGTAGGTGGTGGTTGATCTCTTCCAAATTTCATGTTTCAACCTAACTCTGATTTTAAATACTCTGTTTCAATAGTAAAGATTTTGAGATTAGGCAGTTAAGGATTACCAACTGTCGTGTGGAATACTCTTTCTATTTTCCACGTTTCAACTTAAAGCAAATGCACTATAGCATTCAAAATTTTACCCTTGAAAGCCTAAAAATAAATGAACACCAATATATGAATTGAATCTGTTAATACTGTAGACAAATGCATCATGTATCCTTTCCAATAAGTCAAACCCTACAGAATGATACTTTTTTTTTTCCAGATAATCTTCGGTACTCGGCACATAAATTGTCAGTGTAACAGTATGGAAATAAATACTCATAAACTAATATGGTATTTTGTCAGCAATATGCTCTTAGTCAATATACTAGTACTAAAAGTAATTGAAAGAGTAAATTAATTTATATATTTGGTTTTTAATCATATGCTTTATTGCACTGCTCCAATAAATAATCCTATACAAGCGATAATACATAAATACCACTTCTAAATATAACATACATTTATTTCTGCAACTGCCACAGCTGCCCAAAAGGGGGCTAGAAGAACCAAGTCTGTTGTAGAGGCTTATCATTTTATGTTGTTACCTATTTATTTCGTACCCATTATTATACAAATTATGTAGCACTTACTGACAACTTTGGGAAAGGGGATACCTAACACCGTGGCTTCTCAGGAAGCCAGATTTAGTAGGTGGCTCTGATTGCTCCACAAAATTGTTGGTTAAATTGAGCATCATCAGTATCATGTGTGTTCTAAATCTGTGATGTATCTAAATAACCACACTCACTAGTTTCTTTCCAAACTAAGAAAAGAAATAAAATTTAACTGGGATAGATATATTGTACCAATAATCATCATCATTTCACCTAAGTTAATTACAATGCCTCACACACAGCAGTGGCTACTGCAATTTGAGCAATTCTCTAGGCAGATGCGGGAAGAAAAACAAAAATTTGTTTGCAATATATATCACTATTTTTATTTGCGTGTTTGTTCATGAACTGCTTGGATTGTAAATATGTAATAAAAATGTAAAAAATATGTTATTAAGATTTCTTTCACTGTATGGATAACAGTAAAATAATTATAAAAGAGGAAAACAAAAGAATATCATGTAATACTATGAAAATATCCAATCAAAGCTAAGCATCTACTAGACAACATAGAACAAAGGAATTAAAATACTGAAAATAATTAATTGCTGAGACCCCACAATGATTTGCATTATGCAATGAGCTCTCTTGCTTAAGTTCTTATTAAAATTTATATCCAAAATTGTTTCACTTTTATTGCCTAAGATTGATCATTACTACCTGAGCAAATAAGGCAACAAGTTGACCTTGCAGTGCTGCAATTTCTTGTTTCCATTTCACAATGCACTGCAAGAGTACAACGCTACATGAAGACATTTCATGCCAATCACTACAGCAAGAGCTGTGATGGATGATTTGCTGTTAGAAATTTCCCTGGTTGCTATTATTAGAACATTTCAAAACTACGTTTTCTATGATTAAATTGTAAACAAAGACACAGAACAGTTCTCACTGCTTGATACCACATAATTTTATGTCTTCAAGCATAATACTGATTATCAATTTTGCTCTAAGTATGACAACACAGAGGTTTACTTTCTTTGCAATTCACTTTCAAAATTGAGCATACAGTACTTAACTGTTTTGTACCCAATTCTTGCAGACAACTCTAGTTAAATGAACTTTTAAGAAATTAAGAACACAAAATAATTTCATCTTGTGTTATAAGTTCCTGCTAAATGCATTCTACTTAGTACCAGGTTCCAAAAATATGTACAAAGTAGAAGCAAAAGGATGCATAAAGAAAAGAAGAAAACTATTGCTTTTTGTGGTTTTGCATGTCCTGTTTGCCCGGCTTTCCATTCACAGAAAGCCAATAGGAGCTGTATCAAAATTCAGCTATAATCACTCCACTCTTAGAACGCAACCTGATGTAAATATATGTCACTAACTAACCCGCTATACACGGGAATCCAAAGCACATCATAATATTTAGTACCTTAAATAAGTATCATTATCTATGGGTTCTCAAGAAGTATGTTAATCAAAGACGGTTTGAAACTTATGGTTAGTATGAAATTAAATAATATGAATAGTAAAAATAAAGCAGGTTGTAGCTTCCGTATAATTCTGTGTGGTTTCGTTAATTCCTCTTCTGCGTCATATAATAATGGTGTGCATTCAGTAAGGAGATAAACACAGATGCTTCTACAAGTGCTGTTAGTTTGGAGAATGGCAAAGGTAAAATAGTGAAGCATTCTAAAGGTAAACCATTAAAGGCGGTGAAAAACAAATTGTGTTGAATATTTTCAACAAATTAAAGCAGGAGAATCCAACTGTTGTGAATAACATTGTTAAACTAATTGCAGATTACCAGTGTTTCAGAATGGAGTATTGCATGTGCATATAAAGAATTAAAGGAAAACATTGCAAACACCAAGGAAGAAAAGAAACAGACTTAAGCCAGATTTAGTAAAATCAAATAACTTTACCAAATGTGATATTTGTAAGAAAGTGCATAAGTTTTTCTTTAATAATGAACTGCCAACATTAGAACAACATCTTAACAACGATTCTATATTGCCTTCTTTTAAACAATCCACCTTTCATAAATTATTTCTAGACATTGAATTTAGATTTGTGAAAAATAAAGTTAATGCAATTATTGATATAGAGAATATCATGTGATGGGAGACCCAGATTTTACCTCTTCTTGAAAGTGATGCAGCTACAGATTAACGTGAGTTTGATGATGATGATGATGATGACGACAATGTTTCGAAGTTGTATGTATTTATTAGTCACTCATACTCGACTAAAAACAAATAAAATCAAATTGCTATTAGCTTAACCATATCAATACAATTTCGAATATTATATACCCATGAGATTTATATATTTTATGGCGCAGAAAATAACCTAACCTAGCACAATCATCATACACATTACTAATAAACAGTGCAACTAATAACTGGTAAAGTATATCTTTTACTTCACTGATTGCATAACAATTATTACCCCTTTAGGGCCAAAATTGCATTTCCAAACCACATCAAAACTGCATGTTTATACCTGTATTGCAATTATTATTATAACGCAGTGCAGAACTGGATACAACCATACAACTGACAAATGATTATCAAATGAATACCATAACTCATTACTATGATTACCGTTTGCATATTTATACAAATGCCAAACCAAATTGAAACTATCGAATGAAAACATTCAGTTGTTGCCAGAAAATATCATTTACCAATCAATTAAGTAAAATATTTGATTTGCCCACTACTAGATATATGTACAGTGAAGCCAGCACTATACATACACTGGTTACACGAAGTATGTATCAGCAAAAAGTTAAAAATGTGTTACAATGTACCCTCTGTCTCCTTATAGGGTTTGCTTAACGTCTTGTTAATGAACTGACACTGAAAGCCATTGTTTACATTAAACGCATTATTCAAATTGTTACAAGGTTTGAATGTTCTTATTGATAAAAGCTGTTTCTTAAATATGAGATTAACAATAGTTAAAGGATCACCCAAACGGACATCAGGGTAAAGATGATATGACTTTTTGCTGTAGTTGCTCAATGATTTGCAGTTCTTTGCACACTTTTCTTTAATGGAATTGTTTGCTGTATCCATTACACACTACACACACATTCCTCACTGGGTACTTTCAATTTGACATTTTATGGTGGAGACCATGTATTGCATATTTTATTATAACATGTCTTTGTTCTTGGTTTTCTTTATACCAGTTTTTGCCCAAAATAGCATCCAGGGTTGATTTGATTCCTCTTGCTTTTCTTTATTTCCTGTTATTCTCAGTATGAGCCAGTACTTGGCAGTACCAATTGCAGTCTGTGTTCTATACAAAATGTTTCACCTGCCAATTGAGAAGATTTGCATTATAATTGAACTGATAGATTTCACCACACTTTTTCAGAAATGCAAACATTAATTAGTTATAAAAACGAAATTAAGGATGCTAATAATTATAATCATCATGTGATTTTTAGTAATAAAATCCAATAAACTGAATATTATCATTGATCTTGAATGTTTAGATATAAAGTATGGAAAACAAAAAATCAAGGAAGAAATCAAGGGAACTGATGTAACCAATGAGGAGGCTGTGAAGAATTAAAATGTCTAAAAGTGGAATTTATCAAGAGCTGAAATAGAAGCATTAATGATGTCCTCCATGATGTAGTGTGGTTAAGATGCTTGCTCTAATCTTAAAGTTGTCTTTAAGTTCAGCAATGTATGTTTTATGTGTAAAAATCCTTCAGCTGTTGGTCCCACAAGATGTTTATTTACAGATGGCAGTTGGTGTGATTCTCCTCCTCCTTCCCTCCAACTTCATGTGTTAGGGTGGTTGGGCTTTATGGCAATGCAATGCTAATAGAATAGAAACTCCTTGTATGTATGCAAACTGAAGAACAAAAAAGGAGGATGGATTACATTTGAATGCCCTCCACTGGCAACCCTGCTTATATGCCCTTGTTTAGTTGACAGTTTTGATGATTAAACCAAGCATTAGTTCTATAAAACATATTTGCAAATGCTACTACAGAACTTATTTAGACTTTTGTTTGTAGGCATGCTTACAGTTAGATTCTGTCTTAGGTACATTTAGAAACAAAAACAAAGATTATCTTGTGGCTTATTCCCTTTATGCTCCTGTGCCTTCATATTTAATTGTTAACTGTTGTTAAGGAACTGGTTTGTAACAAAAATGGCAATTCTTATGCAGCTGTATTAATAATAATATTCCAATTCTTGCTATCAATACTAATAATGGAATGTTTATAATTAAATTTGTGGTCATTTAAAGCTCCATGCTAAGCATTGGCATTTATTATTATTATTGCTATGTTATACAAACAACCCAAAAGAACTTTTAGTCAGTCTTTGATGTAGTTCTAAAATAATTGCTACATTAGAATAATTCAAAAATGGCAATTGAAATAGAAGAAATATGGTGTTGTAACTATGCTCTGACTAAGGTTTGTGCATACGCTATATTAAACCTCTCCCTCCCACCCCCTTTCCTCCAAAAAGATATTACTAAACTAAGGATTCTTTAAATACATTGAGCAGTTTTTCTATGTATAAGCTCTCTGTACATGAAATGGATACTGGATAGAGTCCTATCCCATTACATAGTATATGTACAGTCATTCAGTCATTCCCAAAACATCTTAAATCCATATATTTTCAACCTCAATACTGATTATTACAAATATACACTTTGTTAAATCAACATAAATTCTTCTAACGAGCAATTCATAGAGAAACAATTTGACCTCACAGTAGTTGCTGTTGCTCTACTTGTATGAATGCAGTTTTCCTTTATCTCCTTTCCAATATTGTCAATCACTTCTGCAATTTTAATGGAAAACTAAAAAAACCTGAACTGCCTGGTGCTGCTGTCAAGGATGAAAGAGAAACAATGCAAATGATAGCTTCACTGTATTTAAGGTGAACAACCATAGGCCAGTTTTGTTAACCCTTAAATGGTCCCACAAGGTGTTGACAATACCCCAGTCATATATTAAAATATCTTCAACGCTATACCATCAAATCTTTCATTGACACATTGCCAGCTTAAAACATAATGAACTTTTGGTTCTTCAAGTTGAGAAAACCACTGGGGTGTCACTAATGCCTTATATGAAACATGCAAATGCTTTGTACATCAAATGATTTCAGAAAGGGATCCTTATCAAACCGAAAGACCTTGGAACCTTTTGCAAGAGACTAAATGAACAATCTTCCACATGTGAACCAGAAAACAAATGAAGTAATATGATGTTTCATCACACTGTGAATGTTGTGCACCATGTCCTAGAGGAAAGGTTATTTGCTACAATAATTTGTAGTGTAACTGATTTCTGGATGTTAAGTCCCTAAAGAATGTATGGGAAAATGCTAAGATAAAAGAGTAGTTATAAACAGCAAGATTGAGTAAACTTATCAAACCCTTCAAGCTCAGCTTTAAGAGGTAACATGTATTACTGTCCTTCTTTTTAGGAGATTAAAAACAAAGGTGTAATTTAATAATCTGGAAAGAATTTGAGTCATTAGTGATCATTATACATAACTTACACTAACAAACTCGCAACAGTCTCAGAGATCAATCGTCACCACTTTTGTCGAGCATAGGTTGAAAAAGGAGATTATTAATCTCTGAAACATGTTCCTATTTGTGTAAGTGATGCATAATGGCCACTAATTGACTCAAATTCTTCCCAAATTATTTATTACTGCTTTAATGATATAAAAGAGGATTAAAACAACAATGTACAAAATGATTAATTTCAAAACTTTATGAAAGAATGATAAATGTTGCATGTGTTTAGAAACAACTACTGCTGTAATAGGTAAAAGAGGTACACACTTCATAAAAAGAAACATTGTATATTTGAGGAAATATGCTTTGGACTCTCATTTCTTTGGGGCATCAGCAACTCCCGTGGCACTTATACTGATGTAAAGCAATATGTGACCATTTAAGGTTTAACTGTAATGATGTGCTCAGTGAAAAAACAGTAAAAATCAAGAGGCAGACAGAGAAAAGAGAGCAGAGAGACAAACTTCAGTTCCACGTCTCAAAGACTTTTATGAATACAGCCATCCTTTGAGAGTCATACAATTTCTCTCCCATCCTGCTATGGTGGACACAGATAATGTTCATGGAGTGTTTGAGATTCTAACTATAACACACATTTACATTAAAAATGTACAATATATAAATATATTATTCAATTAACAAATAACAACTGCTATAAATGCAAAATTCATAAAAGAAAGTACACATTAAATTAAAAATTTGCTATAAACATGATAATTTAGCATAGTTAGTATGGTTGCTTAGTGACTGAAGAATATAAGTAACAAAATTGTAGGTAATTTATAAAGTTATGATCACAACAATAAGCTCCTGCTAACATCAACATAGGCCAAGATAGATTTTCACATATATAAAGTGAAATTTATCCTGTTATAAAAAAAAAAGCTTGATGCATAATGCTGTACACAGCACTTAAACATAATTATACAGCTAATCCAATCACAGAAACAGAGCCAAAGTTTATGCTTTGATACTGAATAATACAATACTGTTTTACATACCAGTGCAAAATGTTATTGCATATGTATTGTTCTATAGGCCGAGTACATTGTGCACAAGCATATTCATAGGGAGAAAAGATCTTATAAAACTTTGCATGGACTACTGTTTCCAAGCAGAATGTACATAATTCTTTCTCCAAAAGTGAAATACAGGATGTTCAGAAATTCTTGTAACAGACTTCTAGAATTAGGGAACTGAATAGATAATATTTTAATTAGGAACTGATGTTTAGAAATGTGTTGTATAGTTTAGATTTCCTGCTTCTGCTGTGCTAGTTCTTAGGAAAAAGTGAGAAATTTGTAGACAGACATGGTTTCAACATGATGATGTATCAGCTTACCATTCAATTTCATCTTGGCCAATAATTTGAGCTAAATTGGACAGACTGAGATGGACCAACTGCCTGGCCCCCATGATCATTGGATTTAACTTCATTAAACTTTTTCCTGGGGTGCAAGAGCTGCGTGTATGGTCTGATAAAAAACAATTAATAATGCAAAAGAAACTGCTAATGTTACATATAGAGCAGGATTCTTTTGTCAATTTTAATATCAGATGTAGAGTTGGAACTGGTGATACAGAGGTGGTGCATGCAGCTCTGACTGCGTGAAAATGCAAAAAAGTGTGGCTATAAGTGAGAACAGCAGAGGGGAAGAACAACAACCACTACCACCACCACAAAGCAAACATACAAGAAATTTTAGTATGTTAACTACATAAACTGTGATAACCTACAGATACAGGTTAGGAGGCTTAGTGAATGATTAGTTATATTCTAAGTAAATTAAATTTTCTTCTTCAGATACTGAAATAAAAATTAAACTTAAGCAATCCTCTCAGGAAAGAGAAGGCTGGTTTCCTTGTGCACCCCTTTATATTATTTAACACAGGATAAAAGGGAGAGCTTTCAATACACCAAAAAAACACATTTTTTTAACAAACTGATACTCGAGTACAATTAAGAAAGATCAAATCTAAATTGTTACTGCCATATTCATAGACTTCATGTTGGTTTTATTTTTTTTTTTTTTTGTACACTAAGTTAAGACTGCTCTAAATACAATTTAATGTGATATAATGTACATCATAAATGCTGCCAATACCAGGTTCATGTTACAGCACAGATCATTTCTGAATTGGCATTTGGAACTGCACATTACGTGCAGAAGCAAATAATTTTATAGATAACATGTATTTTTATATAAATTTAATACTAATTGTAGAAGCATATATAGTATTGGAGGCAAACGGCAATATATGTTTGCTGGGAAAAACAGATCTTTTAGAAATATAATGGGCAAGCTTTCTCTAAGGCGCCAGCAGGTCAGTAGTATGATTCTTTGCATGTACCGAGTATGTGACCAGGACAATGGAACATTATATGTTTAAAGCAAGTGTTTTGGTGAAACATGAATTATCTTGAGTTCACATCAGTTTCGAAGGGAACATTTAAATTGTTTATTTTCAAACTCATGTACAAAAGCTAAGTGTTTGGAGTTTCTGAAATAATTATCCATCAATAGGAAAATTACACCCTTTTTAAGGAAGTTCTTCAATGGATAAATGACATTAAAGGAAGATGTCACATGACTTGATATGAGAAACAGTAGTGTTACTTGGCAAGATCTGTAATGCACGAGTAAGGGCACTTGCAATTTGGAAATATGCAGGGATAGACGTGTAACACTTATAAACTGGAAGTATGTGGAGGTGGGCATGAAATACTATAATCAGAACATGTGCAAAGATAGAAGCATGTAAGACTTATAATTTGGAAGTAACCAGAGGCAGACATATAAAACTCATACATTTGAAAGCACATGAAAGCAGGCAAGTAATTCATAAAGTAGAAGTATGCAATAGTAGTGCTGGTGAATGTGAAGTGTTTTGAATTATAGTAAAGAAAATTTCTGAAAACAATTCACAAAAACCTCTGATAAGAAGATATAAATGTGTGTGTGTGGTTCAGGATTAAACCGCAGGAGTGGAGCTAAAGGGAACCATATAATGTGCATGTGAATAAAGTTATTTAGCCATAAATGGCATCTTTATTGAGCATCAAAAACCATGATCCGAGATAAGAGATCTATCATCCCACCCACAACATCCTGTAACTCTCCCTCTCCTTCCCTCCGCGAAGATGGTACTTGTTAAATGGCAAACTTTGCTACTGTACCCACAACTCTCTCTCCCTCTCTTTTCAGAAATGCCAGTAGGAAGAGCTATCAGTGCCTGCCATCTGCATCACAGAGCACAGTAGAAAGTTGTTCTATGATCACCAAAGTACTCATTGTAATTGGTAAGAAAATGCAGGATGCTCTCCAATTTCAATATTTTCCAGTATGACCCAAATGAACCCATTTCCTACAAGTCCTTCTGTAAGGTTTCCTGAAGGGGTTAAAGGCCTTCTCAATTTTCACACAAGCTAAAATGTTAATTTTCTCATCTTGGTGGAAATCATAAGACATAAACACTGGCAATAAATTTAATGGACATGTCTGTTTTGCTGTCAAATGGCTTGCTGGCATTATATGTGACCACAAATTAACATGCCTAACTGATGCATGGGTCAGCACCATTACAAGAGTTTTGGAAAACTGCAACTAGTTTGAAAGGCAGTGTCTTGAAACTGTGGTTACGTTCACTAGTTTATAGTAGCTTAGGATGCAGCAACTACATAATTTTTTTTTTTTAAGCAAGGGTGTATGTGCTTTAAAATCTGTTTTATACTTACTTCCAATTTTTGTATATATTTCTCTTCCACTGTTTTATTTCATGTCTTCATTACTTGAAAGTTATGATTCACAATTTGAAAGCCAGCCATTTTGCATAGATAAATCACCTTTAAACTATTCTCTAAAATGAGTAAAATTTAAATCTGCGCAAATCACCACTTATTAATACAATTACATTTAACTTGTAATGAATAAAAACTGGAAGCCACTATTTAAACCCTACTAAGAACATCTATGAATACGGCCCATAATTTATTGTTTAATATGAAACACTCAAGAAATTGTACAGGAAAATTATATTATTTATTTTTATGATCACAACAAAACACACACAATCTAAACTGTATCCTCAGTTATGCAGCAATGATTTGTGTTATGGCTGATCTTAAACGTGAAGCTCTTCTCATAATTACTATAATTTACCTCATAAAGCTTAAATATAAACTTCTCTGCTCTCCTAAATGATTTTCTTTTATGGAATAATGCAGTTACGAATATATTCCTTTATTTTTTGTTTGGTTTTCCTAAACTATTTAACCACATGCATAAATGATAACTGTGCACCATTTTTTAATTAGTCATATGAAATCTAAAAACTCATTTTGTTTTATCTATAATTTAACAAGCAAAATAGTTTTAAAAATCTTTGGGCAATATTGTAAGAGAAGTTCCAGGATAAATTCAGCCAGTTTTTTCTAATTGCTTTTGAACACGATTCCAGCATATTTGGCACATATTTAAAATGCAATAACAAACTCCTGGAATTCGAAAGAGGACCTGCAATTGCTTTCTCGGTATTGAACAAAAATATATAGGAAACAAATTAGTCATGTGTTGAGATGCTTGTTTTGTAACAGCTATTTTTCAGTAAAAGCTCTATCACAATAAAATAATATCTCAATATGCTGCAATATTTCTGTGACTCAGTCTCTGTGAGATCTAATTTCAGCAACCACCATAATCTTTTTAGTGAATTTTAACAGTTTAGTGTAGTCGAGGGTTGTGTACAGCCTTCCAAAATGTTTACATTAGTTTTAAATAACATCTGTAAGTCTCTCTGTGGGTCATTTGGCTTTATGAATAGCTTCTCATGTGATGTTCAAAGTGACACAACATTAATTTTCCAAACCAAGATAGTGTTATTTTCATTAGCTAAGATTAGCGTTTCTTATTTCCTATTAGAGTGGCAAGTTCTGCTGGTTGTCGTCACTCTCCAGAGTGTCACTAGAAAATGATAATAAATAAATGGACCTTACTCCTGTGGAATTTTGCAGATATAATACTACAAATAATAGTCTTATGGATTAATCTGCACAGCAACATTTTCATATTACTAATTTAATTCCTTTTCTTTGATTGTCTAAGATATCCAAGACTAGAAGTCATAATCTGATTCCATTTCCTAACATTTTGCATTAAGTAATTCATGCACTTTTCCCTTTCCCATTATAATTACAATAAATATATGAGCAAATAAATTATTTCATAATTAAGACCATTTTTTGCAAAAGTTGCTTTTTGCTAATTTCTTACTGATAAACAAAATGAAATAGTCCTCTTAATAACAATGATTTATTTTTGTCTACCCTAACAATTCGTAAAAGTGCAGTACTTGCAAAAATTATTTTTATATGCAGGTATTATATTAAAACTTGCTTTCTACAGATGTAATTTATTTAGGTTACTGAGACATTTAGGGGTTTATTAGAAAGTTCCAGATATGAAAGAAAAATCAGATTTTAAAGAGTAGAACCTTGTTCAAATTGAAATATGTTGGCAAAGACTTGTTTCAGCTTCAATATAAGCTGCAGTCTCAGGATAGAAACAGAAGTAGTAGTATCCAGAACTGGAAAGAAAAACCTCAGTCATGAATGATTACACAAACAACAAAACCAAGTACACAAAACAGAAGAGGAATATATTGCAATATTGGTACAAATTTTGAGTATCTGAAGATACCAATCGTTTCATGAAGATATAGTGAACTATACTGAATTAAGTAACAAAACATTAGTTTCAGTAGTGGAGAAGATGTTACATCTTCTGCCAAAAAAGAAAAAAAGTTATGCATTTAAATTATTTGTTAATGTAAGTTTCGTGCTTGCAAAGCGTATAATATAATTGAATATGAGACATTGTCTTACATTCATACAAATAAATGAAAGAATCACATTCAAAGTATGTATCTCAAGAAAGATGATATTCTGCAACAATTCTATTGTACATTAATTTCTCAAATTGGGCTGAAAAGCCAAACCATTCATTGCAAGAATATTTGATTAGAAAGCACGTTTTGAGAAAAATTAATTTTAAATTATATTGCATGCCTTTAAATTTAGTCCATAATAAACCCTGATTATAAAATAAATTAACATAAACAAATAATGTTCCTGTGGAAAAAATTTGTATACTCTACTGAAATGTCAACTTTTTCAAAAAAACTTTTGCAAAATTGGCTCTCACTATTTCTAAATGATGTAGAGACCATACCATTATTATTTTATGGAGTAGTAATGTGTTCAAGACTTTCTGTTTGGAAAGCAGGAAAAGGAAAACATTAAGTTAGGAAATATTCCAAGTGATCAGAAAGCACTTTCAAAAATATTCTGTTATCACTTCCAGTCAAAAGGCATTTCCACCTTGAGTAAGGTCCTTGTGCATGCACTGCAACACAAGAAGCAAGCAAAATGAGCAAGCAAGTTAAGAGCATTTTCATATAATCACATACCATGATCATCTCTGTGTATTTATATATGCTTTCTTGCTTTTTTTGGTTTTCTTTCTCATTTTTATATCCTACAAATTCATACAAAGACACTGATTGACCTAATTCTTTTAAAAAAAATGTAAACATACAGTTGTTCTAATTTCAGCTATACATTATTTAATCCATATATAACATTTTCCGAAACTACTCTCAACTCCTCTATATGGTGATGCAACAAAGACACAAGAATTATGTCACATAAGAGTTACTGTATAAAAATGATATAACACTTCTAAGTCAAGGATTCTCATTTGACTTATATCACAAATTTTCAGCATTTTTAGGTATTAATACCAGTCAAACACAAGACAAAGAGTGCCTGTGATTGGAAAAAGGACTGATTAACAGATCAAAACACTATCAAATAAATAAAGGAACCTAGACAATTATTACAACAGTTATCTTTTTTTAAAAAAAGCTTTTTGTTGCAAAAAGTAATAAAACTCTATCTTTTATTGTTTATGTACAACGACAAACAAATCACAAAATACTCTTTTTTATTTCCTCATACTCTCTATTGGGGGCACCACAACCAGTCATTCATATGTTTGATTCACACACTCAACATTCATTCTCGTCACACAAACACGAGCATACATTCACAATGGCTTCCCTACCGGGGAGACAGAGGAAAGTTTACAACATTATAAGATTACAAGTCCTTTTATCCTATTAGACTCTTTTAAACTCCAACTTTATCTAGAACTGAATCCACATACATATCTGAACAATGTCATTTCTCCATTTACTATTAACAGGTAGGATTTAAGATGAATAAGAGCTTAATATGATTTTCATGACTGATTTATAAAAAGTCATTTTCCCTTGCGTATATTTGTACATTTACACAAAACTTTTGAGAAATGGTCATCATGAGGCATTATAAATTAATATAAACATTTTAAAAATGGGTACCATGTAAACACAATTTCCAGATGCCAAAAGATTCAACAATATAATGAGCATGTATACAAGACCACATATAAAAATATGTATTTATTAATTTTTAAGGTGAAATTCTGATGAAGAATGAATGGTGAAATTTTAAGCGGTTGCCTTATAGTTGTTAAACTCTTCTTAAAATGTTATTTCATTTGCCAATATACATTATGATCTTTGCTCAAAGGTTTTGTGGCTATGTTCAACGTATAAATTAGGAACATGACTGATTATTTGTTATGCTGATTACCACTGAGATTTCACTGAACAATGAGGATGTCTTCTTTGTGCATGAAGAGTAACAGGTTTCACTAATTGCCGTTAGTATTTCTTGTTGCAATGACAGGGTTCCTGTTATTTGCATCACGTTCCGTGCCATATATCTTGCCTGCTTTCTTTGCCATGCTGCCCAGAAGCTCAAGGGAACACTTGTGAGCTGATCTCAATGAATGTGCCCATTCTTTCAGGCCTATTTCATCCTGCAAGAGTGAAAAAAATAACAATGTTTTTTACACTTAGTGAAATAGTGCAATATAAATTTCTGTCAAGCATTTGCCGAGTGATTCAATTACAGTAGAATCTCATTAGTACGTTTTTGCAGGGACCTTAGGATTTGGACGTCATAGGAGGGAAAACGTGTTAACGAAAATGCAAAATCTGCAATTTAAGAACATAGGTAATAAAAATCTAATAATTACTACGTCTCCATGGGCAATTTAAATCGATTTTGAGTACAATTTCATACTGAATACGATCCGCGTTTCCATGTTAAATTCAATATGTTTAAATGGATTTGGATACACAAAGCCTGAGAATAAATGATTCACGCTTTTATTTTTGTCAACTTGGATTTTTTAGGTTATGAATGTTTTTGAGAAAATCAATTGCGAATTGTGGAAGCGGCAATAGTGGTTTTGCTGTGTGTTTTATTACACAAGTGATAACAATTTCTGCTAAAAAAGAAAAAATTATGAGCATGCATCGTGTTACGAGTACAATAGAGGATATTATCTTTGGTGTATACAAGACGATTTGAATACGGAGGTGTTTCCATGCAACAAATTTCGTTCCGGTCCTCTTCTGATCCTATTTTCCAAGAGAAAAGTTTTGTTTTAGTATTTTTCCCTTCTTTAAAAGCAGTTTCAATCAATTTAGGTTTGCTAACAATCGTGTTTAAGGTTGACAGAGGTATGTTTAACTTCCGCACTATATCGACATGTTTTATATTTGGATTGTGATAACATCAAGGATTTTTAGTTTTTCACTGTTGGTTATTTACGTACTACACTTTCTTTTTTTCATTGTAAATGAAAAGTTAAAATACAATCTACGGTTGTTTGGTCATCACTCAACATTAGAAACTATCGTTAGCGTTTACCACAGAACACCAGTAGCGTTTACCACGCCAAGGTAAAGCATTCTCTATCCCGCCCACAGAAATCGTGTCACACAAATATTTAAATGCATGTATGTGATTGGCTGCCGATATCCACCCCGTGACCAAGGATTGACCAAAGTAGCAAATGAGGACGTCAAACTATGAACGTGTTAAACGCCTATTCCCACTGTACCGATCAAGGATTGGCCAAAACAGCGAATGAGGACGTCAAACTTCAAACGTAGTAAGCGGGACCGGGAAAACGCACTAAGCAAACATTATTTATTATATTTGGTGATTTGGTACCGGGACTTTTATAATTAAACGTAATACACGGGAAAACGTGTTAATGAGGAACGTGCTAACGAGATACCACTGTATTTGTAACTTAATCTAAAAGCCATTATGCACTACTGGCCAGTTTCTATCAATTTAGTGAACAAGTCTAAGAGATAAAAAATAGAGATCAGAATAAATCAAAACAATTTACCAGCAATGATTAAAGTCACTTGAATTTACATGACACAAGACAATATGGAAGTATATTTTCCATGTTGTATGAATACTGGGGAAATTACTTTATCTAATAATACATTTTAAAAAAAAAATTACAAGTATTTTCCTAGTACCTTTCCTGTTCTAAGAGTCCTTTATCCCCAAATATGTACACCACTTCTTCCCATTGCTTCTTTTTATATGGATTTGATTAGTCTTTCCATGAAATACCCTTAATTGCTTTCTCCATTCAGTGTCTCAAAAGTGCTGAAACTCACTGCAGTGCCTCTCTACACAGTCTTATACACTAGTTGACAAATGCATTGGTACTGTCATTGACAGGAAGATGTGAATAATTAAGTAAAAAACTGATAGTAAGATAAAGAAATAATTGCAATACATAATTTCCATACATTAAATCAATGTATAATGTAATAAGCCTGAGTTGAAAGATTTGCCCGGAGAAAAATATCATTAGCGAGCAATGTTAAGGAAATACGAGGACGGATTGATAAGTCCATGACTTTGACGAGAAATGGCATTCTAATCACAGGTTTCTTGTTTGCACCGAAGTCTTACATCTATGTGGGTATAATAACAGAAATTCGTTGACATTTGTTTCTTAGAGCATTGTTGAGTGTGTATAAAATAAGCAGATGCATGTTGCTTCATAGAAAATGGAGAAAAGTAAATTTCATGTTCTGATAAAGCACTACTTTTTGTGTAGTAAGATGGTGAAGGAAACGGAAGAAAAGCTGAACAAGTATTATGGGGACTCTGCTCCATCACATGGCATGGTTCACAAGTGGTTCACAGAATTTCGGTGTGGCCGTTCAAGCACAAGAGATGCCGTGTACACAGGACGGCTGGTTGAGGTCACAACAGAAAAAATGGTGAAAAAAGTTCACGATATTGTGTTGGAAGACCGCCGAATGAAAATCCATGAGATAGCCAAGATCATAAACATCTCGAGTGAATGGGTGTATAACATCCTGCATGAATTTTTGGGTATGAGAAAGCTGTCAACAAGATGGATGCCACGACTCCTCACAGTTGAGAACAAGTGGAATCGTATGACCATTTCACAGGGAAATTTGAACATGTTCTAGCGCAACCCAAATGAGTTTTTGTAACATTATATCACAGCTGATGAAACTTAATTCCATTACTATCAATCTGAAACCAAACAACAATCAAGCAGTGGATTTCCTTTGGCAAGCCTGCTCCAAAGAAAGTGAAAACCATTTTGTCAGCAGGAAAAATCGTGGCAGCTGTCTTTTGGGATTCACAACAGGTGATAGACATCCACTATCTGGAAAAGGGTAAAATAATCACAGGTTCATATTATGCCGCAATGCTGGATCAGTTTCACAAGGAATTGTTAAAGAAATGATCCTATTTCGTGAAGAAAAAGGTTCCCTTTCACCAGGATAATGCACCCACACACAAGTTAACCATTGCCATCACAAAATTTGTGGAATTGGGCTACGAACTGCTACCTCACCATCATATTCTCCAGATTTGGCTCCGAGCGACTTTTTCCTCTTGGCAAACCTGAAAAATTGCCTCGCTGGGAAGAAATTCATGTCCAGTGAACACATCAAGGCAGAAACAACCTCATATTTTGTAGACTTTGAAAAATCACATTTTTTGGAAGGGTTAAGAAAATTTGAGAAACATTGGACAACGTTAACGAAACCATGCTGTTAGGTTGTATCTTCTTCAGTTTTATCATCATTACGTACCTCAAAATAACAATTCTGATACAAATTTCAAACTAAGGTATATCAATGTGGTAGTGTTTCTCATGTCCCCTCCTCTTTCTTTGTGCTTTTTTAAGAATTAAAATAAAATTAACCACTTCTGACATAAGGATACAATGATTGAACGTCTCGGAAAGCCTTAAAATTCTGATATGCAACCAAAGGCACCACATGCTTTAGTTTACTGCAAGAGATGGTAAATATTGTGACTACATTCAGCTGCCTCTAAAGCGAAGACTATGATGCACTTTACACAATGCAACATGATGTGGCATTAAACAACATGGTATTAATATCTCCTATTAAGGATTACTGATCTTACTTAGGCTAACTTGCATTAAAGGTTTCTCAATGTCGAACTTTTCCTTTGTGTTACACGCTTCTACTGTCATACGATTTATTCAAGTGAACTAACATGGAGCAGTAACTGAAGTAAGAGTGTATTATTTTGTGGAATTCACTGTAAACACGACACTAATTTTATTTTTACTTTCTCTACTACATATAGTAAGTAGGGGAAGTATTGTATTCCACCCAAAAATGTGATACCGAGATTTCACCGGAAATATATGTTGAGAGGCCCCCTGAATCCAAAAAGCATTTTTGGAAATATGTCCGTGTGTGTGTCTGTGAACAGCATAACTCACAAATGAACAGTCAGATAAACACCAAACTTGGTATTTAGGTTCAGTATTTTCCAGAGATGCGACACAAAGGTTTTCAAGAAAATCCTCCCACCCCAGATTAGCCTTTACATGGAACATTTTTCTAGAAATTTTTATTTTCTCAAAAACGGCTCTAACATTTTGATTGAAGTATCATATGTTTAAGACATTTTTATGGCATATAAAATGTATATTTTGAATTTTCTGGGAATGTCTCCAAAAGTATTCTTCATTGTGAATGACTTTTGCATAACTGGTAAACCATAAGAGATAGACAAAATTTTACTACATAAAAAATGTAGATCGCTTTAAAATACACAATTTATGTCATATACATTTTTTTGTTGAGTGAACCATTTTCGAGATATTGCTTGTTATCCCTTAAATTTTCCAATACTTATACTTTTTCTGAAATGGGAATTTGTTATTCATTTTTTTTTTTTTTTTGGTCCTGGTAATGCAAAGAGAATGTCATACTCCACATAGCAACCAGCTCTTAAAATATTTGACTATCGCTTAAAGCCTACCAATTCCCCTTGCATCTACAAGAAAATTAGCAATAAGATTAACATCTCGATATCTCGATTAACATGAAGCATATGGAGAATAAGTGTTTGTAAAAACAGTTTGCACAAGAGTAGAGAAAGTCATGTAAGTGTAACACATCAGATTTTTTTCTGTAGCACCTACTTGTAGTAGATAGAATAGGGTTACTGTATTCCACCCAAAAATCAGTATTAAGATTTCACTGAAAATCCATTTTTGAGGACTACTGAAACCAAAATAATCATTTTTAGAAAATGAGGTGTATGGAGAGAGAGGAGGGGGGGATAAACATGATCCAAAAATAAAATTTTGGATAAATGCCAAACTTGGTATTTAAATTCAATGTCCTCCAAGGATACAACACAGAAATTTTAAAGAAAATCCCCTCCAAAGTTAACCTTTAATGGAAAAGTCTCTTTATTTTCAATGTTCTGAAAATGTCCGATTTTTTGCTAAAATACCATATTAAGATATTTGCAGTACTAATAAAATACATATCTTTAATTTTCTGTGAACAGCCTGTTAAGTCTTCTTCATTAATGAATTTTATATAATTTTGTACAACTGGTAAAACACAAGAGATAGAACTAAAAAATCTGATGTGTTACACTCACATGACTTTCTCTACTCTTGTACAAACTATTTTTACAAACGCTTATTCTCCATCTACTTCATGTTAATCGAGATAAACATTTGCAGACTCTATCTTATTGCTAATTTTCTTGTAAGGGGAAAATTTATTTACAAGGGCAATATAGAAAAACAGTAGCCTTTAAGCACATACATATTTCTTAATAGCTGGTTGCTAGGTGCAGCACCATTCCCTTTGCCACAGATTATAACGCTTTGCATATCCAAGACAAAAAGATGAATAACGAATTCCCATTTGAGAAAAGTATTGAAACATTTAAGGGAATAACAAGCAATATCTCGAAAATGGTTCACTCAACAAAAAAATTTATATGACATAAATTGTGTATTTTAACGCGATCTACATTTTTTGTGAAGTAAAATTTTGTCTATCTCTTATGGTTTACGAGTTATGCAAAAGTCGTTCACAATAAAGAATACTTTTGGAGACATTCCCAGGAAATTCAAGATATATATTTTATTTGTCATGCAAATATCTTAAACATATGATATTTTAATCAAAATCGTTAGAGCCATTTTTGAGAAAATTAAAATTTTCGAAAAATCTTCCATGTAAAAGATACTCTGGGGTGGGGGGATTTTCTTGAAAACCTTCGTGTTGCATCCTTGGAAGATACTGAACCTAAATACCAACTTTGGTGTTTATCCGACAGTTCGTTTCTGAGTTATGCTGTTCACACACACAGACACACACACGGACATGTTTCCAAAAATGCTTTTTTTGGATTAAGGGGGTCTCAAAACATGTATTTCCGGTGAAATCTCAGTATCGAATTTTTGGGTGGAATACAATACTTCCCCTACTTACTATACGTAGTAGAGTAAGTAAAAATTACTTCATGAAAAATGTCAATCTCATTAAAACACACAATTTATGTCAAAGAAACCTTTTTGTAGCATTAACCATTTCCAAGATACTAATTGCTATTGGTGAATTTTCCCACACTTTATACTTTTGAAGTGCTTGCTATCATTCTTTTGATTTTTGAAATGTCATTGCAAAGACTACGGAATTTCAAAGCCAGCATATGACAACCACTTTTTAAAGATTTGACTATCCCTTCAGCCTCCTGTATCCCCTTCTACATATGTAAAACAAAGCTTTATCTTGATTTGACTCAGAAAAATGAACTTTGTAGGAATAGTTTATAAAAGAGATTTAATAATAAGGTATATTGGGTAGAAAAAGTCATGTGAATGTAACACAAGTTTTTGTTTAGTAAACATCTACCAGGAAACAAAGTTCACATTATATTACAATATAAATCAGTTAAATAGGTCTAATTTGTAACCTTTTTCTTAAAATCATAAGCAGCTGTAAAATGTGCAGTCTGCAGGTAGAAAATGCTACCACAAATTGAGAGTGGAAAATTTTATTGAACATACTTACCGGATTTGTGAGGACAATCTTCCCATCCCGAGTGCGAACTACGATGCACTGTTCATTCTTAACATGAACAAGATCGCCACTCACATCCTCTACCTGCTCCATGAAGATGAGCTCTGGTTTGGTACTCCCCGATTCTGGATGTAACTCTAACCTGTTGGGGTACAGCTTAGCATAACGTGTCTGCCACGCTGATGCAAAAGGACCACCAAGCTTCTTGATATAACCGTGTAGAATACAATCCGATTCTGCAAAGGAACACATTCTATTGGTTCTAATGTACTTTCATTTCTTCAAATGATCATGTTATGAGTTATACAGATACCTAAATTACATCACATACCAACAAAAGCTTAGCTTATTTTTGGTTTTAATTTTACCACCATCAATATACTATGACTAAGTTCAACAATCATCCTTCAGAGTTAAAAATTAAGAATGTTCTCTTTTAATCTTGGTATTAATCACTATCTGACATAAATTAGATATTTGTACACCTCACATTAGTGTTATTAGCAGCATTTCTTTTCCAATATAGCAGAAGTGGGCAATAATGCATACAAGTAAAAAAATTTACACATTCAATTGGAAGCAAATGAGGAGAAAATTCATCTTAACTTCTCCCAGTGATTAAAAATAGTAAAGGGAAATGAAGTAATGTAAGTGTGGAGATTTCTGATCTAATAAATTTGTAATCACAGTCAGGCATCATGGACCAACACATGCTGATGCTCAAACAGCAGCATTGCTGCACTTGGTGATAAATCTACTTAATACTGCTCTAAAAGAGGTCAGCATGCTAAGAAGGAAAATGAGGAACTCGGAAAGAAGAGTATGATAATAACCTTCTGTACAGTAACTAGAAAGGCATATCAGAGTTCAAATCAGTGGCAATTATTCCATATAGGATGTGAGGGTCATCCTACACCTCATAACTTATCTGCATAAGCATTTATTAGCATTCATTGGCACAATTGAAAAGTAAATGATAAATCACAATTACAAAGTATATGACAGCATTATTGAAAACACTCTCGGTAGGAAGTAAACATTTTTATTGTGAGTAGGTTAGTAAAATGAAGTATGTTCCTAGCTCATCTTGCACAGTGCACATGATTTAATGAGTACACAGTTAGTGGAAGAGATAGGTGGAGGTTGGAGAATTTCCACATGTCTGGTGATTGCTGGGAGGATGTACTCGTTCATCCGACATGCAATTATTTTCCTAGTAAACTATTCTATTGGCCATGTTTACTGTTTTGCACCCAAAATGTATTTGGAATATTGAAGGTGTAATTAATTTAAATAATTTAGGAAATGTTCTATGTAAACGTCATGAACAAATGAAGGAACACATAGGTGCTTTACTTTCGCTAAAAGAATCTAAAAAGTTGGAGATAAGAATTTTGTCTAAGCAAAGCTTATAAAGATAATATAGAAAAACACAATGCCAGAGTGAAAAGTAATGAAAAGCTTATGAAGTCTTTCATTGATGCTATGTATTGTTTAGCTCTTCAGGAATGGTCTTTCAGAGTTCATGATGAGGCAAACAGCTCTTCAAATAGAGAGACACCCACTTCCAAAGTCGCTTAAATAATAGTACTGTTTTCTCCAGACAAGCATCCATGATATAGAATGACTGGAAGCAAGGACGGAACATTAGGTAATCCAAAAAATTAAACAGGAAATCTTGGCAGCTCAATTTATTGTAGGTATTGGGATGGTATGCTGACTTGAGGTAATCCATCAGTGAAATTTGGTAAAACAAAAAAAAATTATAAACATATATATATACACACACCAGGTGAGTCAGCTGCCCCTAGGTATTCATATCTATGCAACCCACAGTTTATAGTCTAAAGTGAAAATATTGAACCTTTTAGCAAAAAAAGTGTTATTATAGCTCTGCCCTTCTATTCAGTACTATACGCAACCAGCATTAATGATTAAAGGCCTGAATGAGATCCAAGGAACTGCAAAAGGCTTAAAAAAGGCGGCACTTCATGGATATAATGCTTGCAAGGAGGTAGAGGAATGTTCTCCCCAAAAGCAGGATAGAGTGAGTTAGCCGAGTGGGTTAGCTGCCGGAATGTGGTGAAGCTTCGAAGCTTTAAATCTAATACAAGCATGAAGTTGTTTTGGTTCTTTTTTATCTTTCTCCTTGTGTTTATTTTCTGTATTTTAGTATACTAATTTATTTATTTTTGTTATTTGCTCTCCTGTAAGCCAAAGACACAACAATTACAATCAGATAATTGTGTATCATGTTTACCGTAATAATCTGTACCGTATCTGTGTTGTAAACCGTGTTACGTAAAGTTTGTGTAAAATGTGGTGATAGTCCCCCACTCCTGAAGCATAGATGCGCAATAGCACCGACCAGCCTACCTACTTGATAAAAGTGGTGGGGGTCATTGTTCCACCTGCTGTGAGTGTGGTATTGTAAGCTTACATAGTTGTTTATAATGCCTTGTGTAATTGTGTATGTGACTGCCTTCGAGTTCTGATATCACTTCTAGTTGGGGGGGGGGGGAACCAATCTCACCACTTCTCCTCATTTCTCCTCTCTTGCACATATGGAGTGTCGCGACATTTTACATAAACTGTAGTTAGCTTTCATTCTTTTGGGTGGATATCGACGATATTAAATCTAACAGTTTTTGTTTCATGTTTAAACCTTTATGTTTCACTTCTACTGACAAAGGAGTTATACATGTGCTAAGTTCACGGGTAAACAGAATAATAAATTGTTAAATTGTGAATTTCATCAACGAAGTAAATGCTCAAAATGATGACCCCGTTCATCAATGCACATTTGTGTACGTTGCCGGAGACACCTTCTGGAATGCTGTAACATGTGCGGTGTAAACTAACTGCATTCTTCACATATGAGTGCCTGTAGATGATTTGGGCTTTGCGATGGAAAACACGGTGATTATACCATTTTGTACACACTTATGTTATCAAATAATGTTATTTGTATCATAATATCAAATTATAGGCCCAAAGAGATAAAACAAAAGGTAATAAAAAGTTGAACTCAACACGAAGGATTTGAACACGAACAGATGTGGCACAGTGTTAAAGCAACCATGATAGTACAATTTGGCTAATGCTACTTTCCAAGCTTAGGTTCCTATACGACTTAGTAATCACAGAACTAGATCCCACCTCGAATCTGTACATGCTTTTTGCAGCTTTATACAGTGTTTTGAGCTCAGTTTGGTACTTTTAACTCAAATAAATAAACTGCACCAGTCATTACGGTTACTTATGAACTGAAATAGGCCATAGTTTGTGACAGAAGAGAAATTATCTACCTAATACTTGGTATTTTTGACAAGGCTGTACAACATTGACTAACGGCTTAAATCCAATTGGTCGCACTGCCTAGATCTGCCATTTTGTTTTCAAATGGTTTTGTCAACCGATCCATGTGATAGGGTGTTCCTTCAAGAGCATTTTCAAAGGGATGCATGAATCTATGCTAAAGAATAAAAGTTTGTAAAATTGGCTAAAAGTGCTTCTGCAGTTCCCAGTGTCAGGTGGGATGTTTTTTACATTGACATACATACTGATTGCATTCTGTCCCGTAAAACACTTATGCACTGAGTTATCTATCCCTCCTCTATAAAGTGTTAATCAAATCAGTCATTAGAAGGCATTCAAGAAAGGCTTAAGTTACATATATCGCTTAGCACGTTGCATAAATTAAAAAATAAATAGGCGCAGCTGACTCACCTGGTACACGCACGCACATGCACACACACATACATGCACGCACACATTCATACATACACAGAGGGTGCCCAAAAAATATATACACACTTCAAGCAAAGAAACAACTATGTTAACATCACAAACTGAATTTACACAAACAGAAAATGATGAGCACTAATCATCTTAGACTTTTACAGTTACAACAGTTGCTCAAAAGGCCCACTGTTGGTGTCAATACACTTCTGACTATGTTGAACTACTGATCGAGCAACATTTGCGAAAGTGTCCTCAGCGATTGGAGCACATGCTGTTTCAATTTCTTCCCACAGTGCTGCCAGTGCAGCTGGTTTTCTACGGTATGCAACATCCTTATTAGTTCCCCTTAGGTGTACATGCTTTGTAGATTTCTGTGGAGAGTGCTCAAAACATTCCAAAACTATAGCCGAGGACGTGGGGCTTGTTGCTGTGCAAAGTCTCCCAGATCTGCCCTTGTGAACATTGCATACGGTATCATAAGTCTCAAATTTGTCTCAAATGCGTGCAATTGTTATTTGCATTGGCAGTTCTGTTCTGTACACATGTTTCCATTGCTGTTGAACTTCAACAACATTTCGGTTTTCCAATACCACTTCAAAATTGCTTTCCGCTGTTCAAACGATAATCTTGGCTCCATTTTGTTGTAACAATGCTAGCATAATGTAATATGAGTCACATCTTTTACAGAACATCATACCACACATTACTGTTGTTTTTCAGTCCAACTTTGAAATATATTAAATAGATATCTCTTGTCAAAGTGTGTATACATTTTTTGGCACCCTCGGTACATATAGAGGATTTTTGATTTGTTGTTGTTTTATGTTCTTTTTTTTTTTTTTTTTTTTTTTTTTGCATTTTTATTCACACTTATAATTTGTACTTTCATGCTACACATCTGTTTGTTTTTAATATCAACAATTTAAAAGGTGCAAATGGCTATTTAATTCATCCTGTACCATTTAAATGAAGCACTGCATTGAATTTTACAATCCTTTTTCTCAATTCCCTTTTTTTTTTTTTCAGCATCTTTCACTGTTGAAAATGCTCCATGGGCAACAGTTTATAATTTAAAAGCTTGAAATGGTCAGGGGAGCTTCAGAAACCATGGATTTAAAACTTTTTGTCCACTAGTTAAAACATATTAGATAGTTCAATCGAAATTAGTTAATTTTCATAGCTTACATTGAAAAAGTTGAAAATTAAATAACGTGTATACAATTTTTTTCTCATTCATTAAAATTAAGAAATGCCTACACAACAATTTCCCTATGCTTGTACATTATGCTCAAATTGAAATTTTATGATACGATAAACCATAGGATCCAAGGAACACTTCATATTATCTATCAAAAAGTGGTTAATTATACATAAAAAATTAATATCTTAACAACGGCTTGACATAGCTAAAAGATTGTGTGTACTATATTTTTTATGTCCTGGGTATTGGTAAAAAGTCAAAGAAATCAGTAGAAAACTTAGATTTTTTAATTTTTACAGATGCATTGCTTTGAAAGGAGAAATTCCAGAAAGGTTCATTCAGTTCACTGATGTGAGAGATGATCATACAGCCGAACAGATTTTAAAGAGAGTGCTTCAGGATTTAGAAGAATTCTATTTAGGCAATAAATTAATTGGTCAAACATATGATAGTGCAGCTATCAATACTGGACGATATAATGGCCTGCCGCAAAAGTTAAAATGAAGTATCCACAAGCACTATTTGTAATTTGTTTCGCCCCTAAATTAAACTTACGAGGAACCTATCACTATGCTCATATCAAAAAGTACCTAACATTTTACTGTGTCATCTAAGTGTTATAAGAAGCCCATGCTCCAAAAATTAGCTGCTGTTTTCAACTGCAAGTACCCCAAAATGCGTTGAGAATATCTTGGAACATATAGGGAAAATAACATGGTATCGCAAAGAACGAACTGGACAACCCTGATACCGATGGTCTATCACCTGCACATGCATTACAGGCTCTCTCGTGTGAGAGTTCAGGATCAATTGTATGTGCTCGGAAGTTACAGCCTGAGAAAGACTGTGTCTGTTTGTGGGCTCTTTCTGCCAGAGTAAGTTTTGTTGCCTCATGTTTGTCGCTTTAAAGAATCTGACATGAATCCTGTTAATGTGTTAAGAGTTCATGTTGCATCATTTTCAAGAACATGATTTTTCTTTGGGCATAATAAGTTTGCAAGAAATGGAAATTAGTCAGCCTATTATTAATTTATTAGAAATAAATCTTACAGGTGTGGTGTTACTTCAGAAACAGCTCTAGATGTAGAAGAAGATAATGGCAGTGGTAACAGTTCATTTTTGATCTCCACATGTGAAACTCACCCTCCAAGTACAAGTGGTATAATGGAACCAGGTCTTAGCCCCATTTTGGAATCTAGTGACTCTAACAATAAAGACCAGTCTCCAGCAAAGTCAACTAGTTCTAGTTTTGTTAGCAGTCCAAAACAAAAATATTCACAGCAAATATAAGAGAAGCGCTGCTGGGAAGAAACATCTTTCATTGTCCAATGTTCACAGCAAATTTCATTTGGTGATGTTACTGAGCCAATTATTTGCTTGGAAAAAGCATTGGAAACCGCACTCTTAAATCCCATTGAGCATGACAAATATACATATGATAAATTATTTGCTCACTTTCCAAGAAAAGTGTAATCGACAAAGATTTGAAACTCTGGGCCTTGGAAATTTCAAAAAAATCTTTATTTGGAAGAATGGATTTTAGTGCACCTTCTGCTTGGGTCCCTCAATTCATAAAATTAAAAGCAATAAGATAAAATTCATTTCATGGGCATTCGTAAAGTAAGAAGAAGAAAAAGACAAAGTGGAAGAAAGTTTTTTGGAAACAACTAGAGAGCAATTATGAAACTATCCCCCTTCCTGTATTTACTACATCGACCAGAGTGGTTTTAAGTGTGAAATGAGAGCAAAAAGAACTTTTATCTTTTGTTGGGGAGAAAGTGTACAAACTGTTGCACAATCTGTTAGTGTGCTGACTCATCCATACACCATTATGCCCATTATTAGTATGGATGGGTCTATTATCCCTAAATTATTTGTCGTGATGCAGGAGAATACCAGCAGTTTTGGGCCCAAAGTTTCAAGCCCGATGATTAAGGTGGAACATTTAATTGTGAAAGTAAAATCAGGGAAAATGAGGAAGAAAGAGTTGAGATCCTGGTTTAATGAAGCCTTTTTCACCTGCTCTGAAAATAACTATGTTCCACTGTTAGATTTATGGATGAGTTATAATGATACTACATGTCTTCAAGATATTCCTCCCAAAAAAACTATTGAAGTCTTGCAGATTCCTCCTGGAACCAAAGTGCAACTTCAGCCTTTGGATAAGTTTTTTCTTCTGGCAATGGAATTTATTTCATCATTGTCTGACTGAAATTATGAGAGCTAATGACAACATTCATTTTGAGGTTTTTCAACAGGACAGTATTTTCGAAAATGCAGTCATTTATTCATTACCAAATTTCTTACCTGTGGGTCAAGGACATGATTAAATATTCATAGTTTGCAACCAAATGTACAACAGAGTGCCCTCCCCCTCCCACAGTTCATTTTACCTGTTAATTTCTGTCTACAAACAAGTGTAAGAATAGGTGAAGAAGCATGTGAAAATGACGCAATTATTTGCTGTGCATGGTGCCAAAAGAACTTGCATTTTAGTCACTGCATCAACACCAGTCACTTTTGTTTTTCTTTCGTGCCTGCAAGACACTAACAAGGATGGTCAATAATCTACTCTACACACATCCAGAACACCAGACTGCAGCTAAGGGATGTCCAACTCCAACTTTACCACTGCTTCCACCTGGCATTTTCCAGCTTTGATCTCAGGTGCTTGCGGTTGAAAACAGTACCTAATTTTTAGCACATGTGCTTCTTATAGCACATAGATGACACAGTAAAATGTTTAAGCTGCTTTCCAATGAGCATAGGGATGGGTTCCTTGTTAGTTTCGCAAGACTCTGTAAAAAAAAAAAACAGTCTTTTAAAGTATTTTTTATGGCTGTTTCTGGTTTTGCATCCTTTTTTTTCTCAAATTCCTCCAAATGAACCGCACTCTCAATGAAATAGTCAATGCCCAATTTCCTTCTGTTGTGCCAACTGTATGGTTATAAAAACCAGTTTATAAAAATGATTTGTGATCACAAAGACCAATTAATCTAGTTAATTATCACATTGTTGCTAACACACAATTTTACCCTAAAACTAGGTTTTGTACTAAAGGTTTTCCTAAGAACCTACTTATTTTGAATTTAATTTCAAGTTGGAAATTTCCCATTTAGTTCTGCTAACGGCTGAAGAATTCTTTATACTGAATGAAAAAGGCACGTAACATAGTTTTCTCTTTGGTAAAAATAAGAGTTTAAATAGTTCCTTTATCGCCTACGTGGTGAGCTTAACATTTTGTGGTGTAAGATTAACGTCTCTGCATTAGACTCTCATTCAATCAAAGAATGTTCCAGCAAGAGTCAACGATTGGACACTGCCAGAGATGATCCTGAAACCTCATTTTGGTGGCTGTATTATAAAGCACTGGATAATTTCATAGTTCATATCAAAGAAAGGCTTTCTGGTCTACATCAGTTGCGATGTTATGTCCTATTACATTTCCCAAAAGCTCATCTTTCTCATTAAATAACCTTCTTTGAGGTGTGAGGCATGGGCCGTAATTCCAAAGTGTCTTACATCTATAGTTCACCAAAATTCAAATTACAGAATTGTATGATTATTTAATAGAAAATGACCTTAGTAAACGTTTCCCACAACTGTCAACTATCATAAAATTAATTATGGTGATACCAGCTTCAAGTACCACAGCAGAAAGAGGGTTCTCTACTTTAAAAGACACCAAGACCTACCACTTCAACAGCTCAAGATCGTCTCAATGGGTCGTCCTTAATTTCCATACAAAAGGCATTGTTTACGAAACACAAAAGCCACCAGAACTTTCATGAAGCAATATTCGACATTTTTGCCACCAAGAAGGACAGAGGGATTGAACTGAAGTGCAAGTAATTAACATGTGAGTAGTTGTTGTTGTGGTTGTGGTTGTTGTGGTTGTTGTTGTTGTTGTTGTTGTTGCTGCTGCTGCTTATTTAATGTTCTGATATATATTATAGACCTAGCTACAAATGCTAGTCTCTCTCAACAGCCTCATCCTACATATCTAAAAAACCAGGAGCTGCCACTGGTTCAAATCAAAGAAATGTAACACAGAGCTACAAGTTTGAAATCCTTAATGAAATACAAGATCACATGGAAAGTGAAGTGTAGAGTGTGAAACAGTTAAGTCAGAAGAAAATGAAAATGAAAAAAGACATTTGCTAGGGAATTTGATCTGAAAATCTTCCAGAGATGCTTGCAGGAATGACCTATGATGCTTCCCAAGAATAAAGTTAAGAGCTGCAAGAAAAAGTGGAGAAAATGGATTTTAAGGAGCAAGAATCAGATGTGTTGCTGATTCATGCTGGAATGAACAATATTTACCATTGGATAAGGGGCAGAAGAGGTAATGGGAGAAATCATGGATCTACTACATAGCATAAGATCAAAATCAAACCATACCAAAATTATAATAAGTGAAGTCATTTGTAGATGGGATGGAAATGTTAGGAGAATTATGAAAATGAATCAAGAACTAGAAAAAGAAACTACTTAGTGGTTTATGCAAATTATTGGCTATGTGATAACGATTTTGATAAGGTGAGGTACATTTAAATAGATAGACAGTATACTTCAAATTACACAGTAGTACTAAGGAAAAACTAATTAGTGATGTGATGGATGTTGAATCAAAAGTTATCTTCCCAGATGCTTAAACGAGGATGTTCCCCAGTCTAAACAAATTAATGTTTCATCAAATACAAACAATGTAATTAGTGATACAACTCTTTACTACATCAAAATGTACAGTATATGCCTAAACTGACTGGACTGAACTTTGAGCTGGATGAAATGTAAATTAAAAGTTTTCAAATACAAAATTATAAATTGATATGTCAATTTGCAGGCACAATCACAAAGGAAGTGGAGTCACTATTTTCATAAAACTTGGAATTAATTTTACTATACTCAACTGACAGAAGGATGGACAGTATGGAAATGTTTTTTGAAGTACTGCAATAAAAATACAAACTGAGAACCTAAATCTGCCAACACTTGTCTATGCAGATCACCAAATACAAAGATTGTCCTCCATGGTCTGGGATAGTTCCCAAGGTCACAGGTTCAAACCTGGCAGAGGGCAATGGATAGCATGGAAGGGAAGTAAAACCGGTGGTTCCGTGTCGTAGATTTATGGCAAGTAAAAGAACCTCAAGCCTGATAAAGAGGCCTCTGAGCAAAATTTCCAGTCTTTCACACCCAATATAGTGGGATGGGATGCTAAGAACCACAGTAGTTAAAGAGTTTCCATAAATAAAACTCAATTTTACCAAATACAAAAGTATATGGTTTTCTTAACTATATTGAAAACAAGCTAAATAAAACAAAATGAAGGTGTAGAAAATAAAATAATATTAATGGGAGACCTAAGCATAAATTCTTGCTCAAATATTGCAGATTATAAGGACCTGATTGATTAATTAATTAATAAAGTACTAACCAGCACCAATCTCAGTATCATCAATAGATCACATCATAATCAGTATTGAATATAACACATATTTAATAACATAAGAGATATTTAATAACCACTGAACATTTCTGCATTTCGGATAATTGTGCCCAAATAATGGATGATATTTTGTTTAATGGAGTTGATAGAGGCTCTCATTACTGGGCTTCACCATAGATAGCAGGCATTTGCTTCAACATTCGTCAGTGATTGCCTGGGTAGAGAGGGAGAAGCTCTTGGCTAGCAAAAGTTCCGGAGAAGCTGTTGGGGCATGGTGAGAGTTTTCTGGATATTTTCTTACACCCTGGATGGAAGCTTCTAGAGCCCATCTCCATTTCTCCTGGCATAGCAAACATTCATGAAGCATGTTGCAGCTATACATAAATGAGCATGCTTATACAAGTAATAGAGTTACTAAACATTGTGAAGTCAATTGCTGTATTCAACACATCCACGAGCAACAGAGAATAGAGTAGAGTCTAGAAGGAAGAGGAGGCCTGTGTTTGACACTTAGTGAGCGACTGGAAAGAAAAAACAAAAATCCTGCTTTCAACTCACAGGGAGTGGCCGGAAGAGAGAAAGAGACTGTTTCATGCATGGTTCATTGCACCGCTATGAGCACAGAAAAGTAAAGTGGCAGAAAAAAGCTATCAAAGTAAAAACTTTATGACAGTATGATCAGACTCCTAGCAATCTAAACCAGCTTCTTAAAAGCTTAAACAATAACATTATATACGAGGCGTATTTCAAAACTAAGGTCCATTTGGGCATAATAACATCGCTCATGAGACAAGGCTTTTATTGGCGGTAATATGTGCCTACATATATACTTTACTTTTCCACATAGTCGCTATTCACATCTACACACTTGCTGTAACGCTGCACCAACTTCTTTAACCCCTCGGCACAGAAGTCTGCTGCCTGGGACTTGAACCAATTGGTAACCTCATCTTGAGGTCATTGACGGTTTGAAATTGTTGTCCACCCAGCCACCATTTCAAATTCAAGAAGAGGAATTAGCTGCTTGGTGCCAGGTTGGAGAGTGGTCAAAAAGTTCCTAATGAAACTCTTGAATCTTCTCTTTGGTTTTGGCAGTGGTGTGCAGGCATGCGTTGCCATGCAGGAGAATGATGCCAGACGACAGTTTTCCATGGTATCGATTCTGGATCACATGTCTCAGTTTGGCAAGTGTTGCACAGTACACATTAACTGTAATTGTTGACCCACAGTCCATGAAATCAATCAAACGTATGCCTTTTTCGTCCCAAAACACGGTAGCTATTATTTTGCAATTGATGTATAGCAATTGCTTACACTTTTTTGGTTTGGGTGAACCGGAACAGCGCCACTGCATTGACTGTTATTTCGATTCTGCATTGGTGTACACTATCCATGTCTCTGGTGTACACTATCATTCCATAACAATGTGGGAAAACAAACCATCTCCATCTTGTCTATAGTTGTCCAAAAACTGTCACGCACGATGCATTCATTGCTCTTTGTGCTGACCAGTGAGGAGTTTTGGCACTCACCTCGCACAAAGTTTCCAATATCCAAGCTGTTCAGTCACAATCCTGTAAAGTGAGGTTCAAACAACATTTGGGAATTTATCAGCCAGACCACTAATTGTCAAACACCGATCACTTCAAAGTTTTTGGTTCACTTGTTCAACGATGTCATTGGTCCAAATACTGGACCTACCACTCCGCTATTTATCGTGCACATTTGTGTGGCCATTCCGAAATTCTCGATGCCAGCATCAAACCTGTTTGTCACTCATTATGTCTGGTCCATACACGAGGCATAAGTCACAATGGATGTCCACAGCTGATGATCCTTTTGCCATTAAAAATCTAAACACATCGTGCACTTCACAACTGGTGGGACCTACGATTGTTGCTGCCATTGCAATCTGCTCTCGCCGACTGGCAAACATCTACTGCGACACACCAACACTGCAGTAGGTTCTTAAGTAGTCGATAGACAGAGCTGCAGGCATGAAACCTCATTCAGGCATACCATCTGTTAAATATGTTCACTGGACCTTGGTTTTGGAATATGCCTCGTACGTTGCAGGACAGTAATAAAAATGGGATTGCTTCTTTGCTATTATTAAACTACACCTAGACAGACAATGACTAATAATAAAAGAAGAGTTAATAAACGAAGTAACCAGCACATTATAATCTCATTTGAAATCAAAAGCACCAGGGAAAAAATGAAGGATTACTACAGTTCTACAAAACCTAGATGTTTATAAGAATAAATATAGAAGTCTAAAAATGCATACTCCAGAACTATCTAGTTTAAAAAGGCAACAATTTAATGACAAAGTATGAGGAGTGACGTTTCAAATTTTGAAAGTCTACTCATGGGCATAAATTAGTTTAAAGAGGATTTCTACTCCAAAAGAAGAGCTGCATCAAATTATGGCACTGCTTTGATTCAAAATACAATTTTTAACACTTTAAATCAAGTGGAAATTTTGGGTTTTGGTTCAAAGTGCAATCAGTCCAACCATCAATAATGGTTCAAACCATGATAAGTCCCACTTGTTACAATCGGTGATGTGTGTTGCACCTAAAATCAAATAAAAAAAAGATGGTAAAGCTGAGAAAGAAAATATGCTTTTGGTTGTAAACCAGTTATTGTTGTAGCCAACATATTGTCCTATGCGACAGGTTTGTTTTCCAGCATTGTTCTTTTGCACTAGCCTGTAATTCATCTAAATGATGAACATGGAAAAAGTTGTACGTGTAGGGTACCACTCTTCTTCTCAATCTAGGAAGCAGCATAGTGACCCAAATGCTATTAGTCTGATACTCATTATAGAATCTGAAAAATGAAAGATTTTCTGAAATAATGCTTTGGTGATAGCTGGATGGAAGATGAAACCTTCAAATATTACATGATATGCTTGAGAGAGAAGATGATGTAACAAACAATGTAGAAGAGCAAGTTGAGAATGAAGAGTGTGATTTTTTGAAGGAGGAACTTCGATATCAAATTATCCATTCAAATTTCAACATTTTAAATAATGTATGATGGTAACAGTCTGTAAATCTACCTTTGATGTGACATTTGTCAGGTCAGTATCATTTTATTTTGTAATGCTTGCAATAAAACCAGTTTTATACTTTATTTTAAAACCGAATAATTTTACTGCTTCATTTAATGAATATCTAAAGATTTTTGTGGATTATTAACATTGATTATATTCCTTACACAATGTGTGAATAGAAGCCAAAACAGAATTTACGGATTATTTAGAAACAAATTAATTTTGATCCTGTTATTAATTGTAACACAAGATGTGAAAAGCATTTGCTCAATTATTAATGATTTTTCTAAAATTTGTAGAAGACATAATTAAAGTAGGTAACAATTTTGACTTATTCTTTATACCACTGCCATTGAAATGTTGTACTTGACAGATAGCGATTAAGTTGGTACACTTGCTAAAAAAAAAAAAAAAAAGATGAAAAGCTTTAACTGTTAGACTTCCTAAACCAATCACAGGGCAACATATCAGGTGGTGTATGATAAAGCGGAAGTGGAACTGGAAGTGGCTTTGTGCCGGATGTAGCTATTTCCACCCACATGTTTCAGTTTGTGAATCTCCAGCATGTGCGTAGAGTGTAGAGTTGTTCTTTGCAAGGTAATATTGTTCATTGTTATTTATATTTGTGGCTATTGTTGCTGTTCGTTTATACACACACACATATATATATATATATATACATATTTATATTTATCTTTTTTATATATATATTTCATTCATATTATTTACACAAGATTTGAAGTGCGACAATGTCTCAAAAATGACACCATTCACCGAGTTATGATTTATGAAGTGAAAATCCTTTGCGTTGAGATGTGCCACTTAATAGTCAGGCATTGGAACTCTTAAGAAGGACCCAGGAATTCTTTGAACAGGAGAAGTACGTGAAGGTTCATAGGCATCCCTCTATTCCTGCTGATAAAGCCGTACAATGAACTGCAGCAGCTCTTGAACTAATCACGAGAACTGAGTGAAACTCCAAGAGAAAGAATAAAATTCCTGAACCACTGGAACGTAGCATGAGTGAAAATAACTTTGTTATCGCAGTTTATAACTTTGTTATTTGTTTCATTTCTCCTCATTGTAGCACGCACATTTACATTATTTTGTTTCTATATTGTCAAAAGTGCTAATTTATTCTACATACATTGCAATGTTTATGCCGAGTTATTTTCAATTAACAACAACAACAACAATAATAATAATAATAATAATAATAATAACAACAACAATAATAATAATAATACGAAATAGTTATTATTTAATGACATTTGCTACTTAGTACACTTTTGTATGCAGCTTAGACATGACAGAAAGGAAAACAATTAGCTGTTGTTGTTTACTAACCACTTTGGCAACATTACACGAACTGTCAAGTGCAAAGATTCAATGGCGGGGGTATAAATGAAAACCTATTCCTTAATTATAATTTTGATTGCTTAAAAATGTTTGGACATTTATCAAAGAAACAGTATATAACCATTAAAACAAGTGACTGACTTGAATTTTATTGTTTAGATAATTGTTTATGAACATCTACCTGAATTGATTTCATTGTATCAATTAGTTCCCTAAAAATAAAAATTAAAGAATAGCTTCTTGCATTATTTTTGTATAAATTTGTTTCAAAACATGATTTGTCCCTTTGGTTGGTGCAAAATGATGCAAGTCTACAGATTTTCAAAATTCAATTAGTAACAGTGTCTTTAAATAGAGAGTGAAATTTTCTCCATATATCCTATTTTTCTATATTTGAACTATTAATAAATCCCCATACTTATCATAAATGATTATAAAAAGTTTACTTAATACTAGTTTTTGGCTTCTTCTGTAAAATTTGTTAAGGATTTTGCATTTTGAAAAGTTGCTCCTCATAACATAAAGTAATTATTTTGCAATAGGTTAAAAGACAAAAGCTGGAATATACAAAATCAACTGTTCTGGTTGCAATAAGGTATATATAGGCAAGACAAAAATAAATGGAAACTGGGCTAAAGGAGCATATGAGATGCGTAAAATAAAAACAAATGAACAAATCTGCAGTCTCACACCATTTCTGGATGACCAACCACAACATCAAACCGAACATTACACTAATCACACCAGCCAAATATGCAACAGAATTAAACACATGTGAGAAGATCTTCATTTTGAAACACAGCCCACAACCAATGAATTTTGATTTGCCGCCACCAAGTCCCCTCTGGAAGTACATTTCACCACCACAAGGTGCCACTATAATAGACAACCAACACAATGGAAACACCAACAACACAGACCAGTCGGACACCTTCTGAGGATGACAACGAACCATTCCCAGAAACATGTTAAGTGAGTAAACATAAGTGATGTTAGCGTAACTAATTCCAGCTCACCTTAGGTAAATCCAAAGGAGGTTTGTCAGATTTTTAAAAAAAATTTTACAAGCTTACGAAAAGATAAAACTAAGTTAAGTTAGGGATATACTTCATGGAACAATAGAGCTATTATCTACAATTTATTTAAAAGCAATCTCCCAAACAGAATTAAATAAAATAATAAACTAGTTAAAAAATAATAGGGTAGAACAATTGTCATAAAAAGTTCCAAAACATTGCAAATATGCCTTATTAAATATACTTTTATGTCTAATAAATCTCACTAAATGAAGAATCATTTCCTAATAGTTTAAAAATAAGGCTACTTCAACCTATGTTTAAAATGGTTAACAACACACAAGAAGGAAATTACAGACCTATTATTTTACTTCAGTTTTTGATTAGTAAGCTTTCTAAACAAATTCAAGTATTAAGTGAATTACAGCAAGGCTTCAGGAAAACTATCTCCACAACTTCTGCCGTTGCAGAGCTAAAATACATAATACTCCAAGGCAGTGCCATATTGAAGGGGAAACATGGGTGGATGCCGTCCACCCACTGTTTTTTTTATGCCATTCCCTTACTACTTTATATGGATAACCTTTTCTTACTAATTAACTTCCGTTGTCTTGATTACTTAAAATATTCTCAATGCTGCTGAGTTATAACCCCTAGAACACATTATGATAGCTTTGAAGCCAGCTGAGCATTGGTGAATAGTCCAGATAAACAATGCAATAAAAAAGAACAATAAGCATGAAGCGCATGGGGCTGGGCATATGCCAAGCTAGTATACATTGTTCCTTTAGATTCTCACATTGTGTAACATGTTCCTTACCAATGTACAAATTCAAGAACCGGGAGATCTGTGGTTCAAATCCCGGCTCTGGCATTGAATTTTTCAGTCATCTGATTCTACCTTTCCAACCCTGTCCAACACACAGCTTGTGTGAAAGAACAATTAATTCCATCAAGAAATGCCCTCAGCCTAAAGCAAGCACTCAAGATCACTGTTCAACTCATAACATAATTATGGAGACATACATTAATTTAAATGTTTGTAGGATGTACAGACGGCATTGGATATTAGCTAAACATGTGGTAATGTTACTATCATGTTTGTCACAACTGCAAAATAACAACTCCCTTCTTCCTCACACTGATGTTGCATTACTTAATGATGAAACCAAACTTGACTCCTATCTGAAACCTGAGCTGTAGGATAAGATATGAATAAAATTAAAACATTTCCCACTTCCTTATGCAACAACAATACTGAGTGTCATCTCTTGACTCTCTGAAACGATAGGTGTCATTATCGTGCAACAAACAGTAGTCATTTTCAGTCATTGTCGTGCATTTTCTCCCAGTGTTTACAATTACGATTGTTAACAGCTTTAATCGTTAGTCACAGTATGGGTTATTGCAGTTCAATTTTTTCCACAAAGTTATAGACATTGTAGCAGACAGTTCTGTTGACTTCTATGCTCTACATATTACTTTGATGTTTCAGAGCCCAGCATATTACATTTTCTAAGGCGACAATTATGTAAATTGTGTTAATAATTGAAAAGTGCAATGTTTCATTATGAAATACAGTATAGTAGTTTATTTCAGTAAATCTAGTTCCGGGTTTCAATCCAACTACAGAAGTTGGCCTGCGTGCTTCATTGGAACGTGAAACTTATAAACGGCCCATCTACGTCATATACAAATAGTAGCACCGAAACAGGTATTGTTGAAGATAAAAGCCAATCACGTGAAGCAATTCCTTGTTATTTGGAATCCCAAAACACATTTGATTGTACAGTTTGTTTGGAGTGACAGTACATGGAGAGAATTTTAGACAAAATATGAGTGGCTAGTGTGTAGGAAAGGCAAGTTGGGGTGCTCAGTGTGTAAAGATGCGCAGAAATTGCAGATATATGAGTGAATAAATCACAGGGAGTGTACATATCTAAAAAATGGAGCAGTATTTCAGTGGGTCCAATTTGTAGAAGTAAACAAGCTCAGTTAACATCATTGAGAAATAATATTCATAAACATAGCAATTCCGAAGCCCATTTAACTGCCTGCAGACAAGGAAACAAGAAAACAAGAGAATGTTCTAGAAAACCTTGTAATTGAACAACAGAAAGACTTTTTGAAAGTACATACAAGGAAAGTGTTTCGCACAGCATATTTTGCAGCAAAAAATAACAAATTATATTTACACTCTCACAAGCTTGTGGATTTGCTAATTGAAAATGGTCTCCACATGGGCAAATCACTGCATAGTTAACTCAGTTGTGCCAACATCACAGGCTGCATTGTGGACACTATGAGGAAGAACCTCTGTTCATACATAATATCAAAGAATTCCAAGAAATTATTTATGAGTCTACATCCTTGGCTTCCCATTCAGTTTTAATATGCATTTAAGCTCAGAAATGAGTGATGGTAATGTAAATACCTTCTTCTTGGATATCACTGAACTTTAAAAAACAGCAAAACAACAGTAGCTGAACTTTTAAAATATCTCTCCAAGCACGGTTTGTCTTCAAGTTATTTGAATGACAAGTTGATTGTAGCATGCTGTTAAATTAAACTGGGTTTTATTTGACTAATTTTGAAGATTTAAAAGCTAGTATGGGTTTTATTTATTAACGCTCTTTAACTGCTATGGTTCTTAGTGTCCAATTCTATATTGGACGTGAAAGACCAAAGATATTGCTCAGAGGCCACTTTATCAGGCTTGAGGTTCTTTTATATGCCATAAATCTATGACGCGGGATCACCTGCTGTACTTCCCTTCCGAAGGAAGCCATGCTAAGGATTTTTACGCCTGTAAAGATCCATTGCCTTCCACCAGGTTTGAACCAGCAACCTCGGATACTAGAGGCTAGTATGGTATCCCTAGATCAAGGAGGATGATAAAGCATGCTGTGATGGCGGCACAGAGGTGTGAAAATTATTCGACTCAAGTAGATTTTTACTGCAAAATTACTGTAAGTTCTGAGTTGGAAAATAATTTGCTACTGTCTAAAATCAAATCAAAACTTTATGTGAAACCTATCAGCTATTTTTCATTATGAATATTTATTTTCATCTGGTAATAACATTGTATTAGTAATTTTACAACTCACAGCCTAAAAAATTTACATAGAGAAAAGTTGCATATTATAAAACAAATGTCTATTATTTAATTTCTAGATAAAATATCTATTATTTAATTTCTAGATATGATGTTGAATTTTCTTAGAAAATACTGAGAGGAAGGATGATTGAAAACAGTCATCTAAAATCCATTTTTGGCAAATTATTTCAGCAGAAGAAGAAAACATTTATCTCTGTCCATTAGTACATGATAAAATATGTAGTTTTGTTCTACTTTTTCATAACAGCAGTCATCTAATTCTGATTGGTAGAAAATTCTCTAAGCATTTTGCAGACTAAAGCTTCAATATCTTGGAAACATAACCTCAATCAATAATTTACCAAAACCTGGCTTTGATTCTAATAATGTTCACACCTCTGTAGTATAATGCTAGGTAGGAATTCAGGTGTTTTAGAATGACTTAAGAAAAATATACAACAAACTATTCAAATAGCATTGTTTGTGCCACTGAAATGAATTAGGGGTGGCTGACGCAATTGAAGAGATTCTTGGTGTGACTCACATTATCATTTTTTTACAAAGCTGTATGCATTATATAATCTCCAAAGAATCAACATGAACTGTCAGCTGTTTCACAAGAGTTAGGCACAAAAGATATCTAAAGTAATCTTAGGGTGTTGTTGGGTGGCCCCAGGCTTTGAATGCTCATTTTAATAGATGTTCGACTGACATGACTAAAAAAATCTGATGTGTTACACTCACATGACTTTCTCTACTCTTGTACAAACTATTTTTACAAACGCTTATTCTCCATATGTTTCATGTTAATCGAGATGTCAATCTTATTGGTAATTTTCATGTAGGCTTTAAGCGATAGTCAAATATTTTAACGCTGGTTGCTGTGTGGCGCATTCCATTCTCTTTGCATGTCCAGGACATAAAAAAATGAATAACGAATTTGAGAAAAAGTATAAGTATTGGAAAATTTAAGGAAATAACAAGCAATATCTCGAAAACGGTTCACTCAACAAAAGAAATGTATATGACATAAGTTGTGTATTTTAACGCGATCTACATTTTTTGTGTAGTAAAATTTTGTCTATCTCTTCTGGTTTACCAGTTATGCAAAAGTCGTTCACAATGAAGAATACGTTTGGAGACATTCCCAGAAAATTCGAGATATACATTTCATTTCTCATGACATTACCCTAAACATATGATATTTTCATCAAAATCGTTAGAGCCATTTTTGAGAAAATTAAAATTTTCGAAAAATCTTCCATGTAAAGGGTAGTCTGGGGTGGGGGGATTTTCTTGAAAATCTTCGTGTCGCATCTCTGGAAGATACTGAACCTAAATACCAAGTTTGGTGCTTATCTGATTGTTCGTTTTTGAGTTATGCTGTTCACAGACACACACACACACACAGACACACACACACACAGACACACACACACACACAGACACACACACGGACATGTTTCCAAAAATGCTTTTTTTGGATTCAGGAGGTCTCAAAACGTGTATTTCCGGTGAAATCTCGGTATCGAATTTTTGGGTGGAATGCAATACTTCCCCTACTTACTATACGTAGTAGAGAAAGTAAAAATCAAATGTAAGGGAAGAGTTCTAGGGATTGCAAAAAACATATGAAGTCCCAAGTTCATGTGCAACATTGTGCTGCTTTCTGATGTTCTTGAAGCTATTAGTATCCTCTCACAGTACCTCCAAAATGACAAGGTACTATTCCCTCATCATATAAGGCAATTACGAGGTCAATAAGAGCCATTGAACAGTTGAAAGAAATCCCAGATGCTTGGAGAGAAAGCTATTTCAGGAGGATGTTTCAAAGACGTTTCATTGGTTTCCAGATGAGAATCAAGCAGAATGACTATTTAAATTAATAGGAAACACTTGTAGAACATTAATGACAATTTGAGGCAAAAGCTAATTTCCAATGACAATGAAGATTAAAATCCTTCATGAAAGAGACTGATATTTTGGACAGCCAAAAATGCGCCTATTGCATTGCAAGTTCATGGCCAGAAGGGGAGGAAAATCTAAGAAAATTGTGTGATTGTTTTCTTCTTTCTTTTCCACATGTAAGAGAAGGTTTCAGAGATTAGAGAGACTACAGTGGAGAGAACATTCCTGAAAACATGAAACAAATATTTGTTTGTGTTGCTGAGCACATTACAGTGTAAAAGAGGCTTCAGCACACTGAACGTAGTTATGACAGCATTATGTAATTTGCTTTCTATTTGCCATCTCCCATCTTTAATATATATTTCAATAGCTCGACATCCTAATCTACGGAGCCCCAAGAATTACATCAAAGTATGCATCAAAACACACAGGCATGCCGACGACATCCAATCCAAGAAGGCTAATCTACAGGTGCAGCAGTCTTAGTGACACTCCAACTTGTGGGATCTTCTTTGTGGAAGATCCCCCCACTATTTTTGTTAGGAATACAGCACTGCTCCAAGGGCTGACAATGATGGGAAAGTTAGAGATATTCCTTGGCCTATCTAAGGACTTCAGCATTGTATCACAGTATGTGATGTTACTGAAATATGGTATAAGGGGGAAATTCTGTGTATTATTAAAATCTTATGTACAAAAAATACACAGTGATTAGAACTAAGCAGGAACATACTCCAAATATGAAACTGTTAAGGCTGGAGTTCCACAAGATTCAATTGTAGGACCAATTTTTTTTCTGTTTTACGTCAATGATGTTCCAAATATTACGCATTTTAAAACTGTTTTACAATGTCCTTCTGATTGACATCAATCTGTATAACAACAGTACATTTAAAATTGTATTAAAAAGTCTTTTAATAGGAAAAACATATTATAGTACATATGGATTTGTGAATAACTCACGGCAGGAGAGAGAGGGAGGGAGGGAGGGGGAGGGGAGAGAGAGAGAGTGTGTGTGTGTGTGTTTGCATGCATACTTGCCTGCATGTGTTTGTGCATTCATTTAAATGTCATGAATGTGTTCTCATTTTGTATGAGTTTGTATGATTTTAAAATTGTTCATTTGTGTTTTGACATTGTATTTAACTGAAATTAAAATAAACAAATAAATGAATAAAGTATTTATTTTGTAGTGAGTAAAGGTAATTTAGATAATATACATAAAATATTATTTATTTATTTATTTATTTATTTATTTATTTATTTATTTATTTATTTATTATTTAGGCGTTGCAGTTTGAACTGTTAATGGAGCTAATGCATCATAACTGTTATACTGTCACTTTCTTCAGTTTTGTTGAACAAACACAACATTAACTCCAGAATACCCACAATTAAAAGCTGTTGCTCTCTTCTGATTATGCACAGGACATAATTATTTTTCTGCCCATCTATATAAATTAAACATTCTTCCTACTCCAAATTGTGTGCTTTGCAGAGAAGAAAATTCTGACGAGTATGACTCATCTCTAGAAGTGTTCAAAATTTAAGAACTGCAGATCTCTCATTATGCTACTGAGAAACAAGCAGGCAAAATGGAAGAACTCCAATATGCTGAGCATTAGCAACCAACCAACTACTTTCTTCAGATTAATGCACTCAAGCCAGTATGGCTTCTGAGGCAGTACTCAAGCATGCTATCAAACAATGAGCTGGTTTTAAAAGAAATTCTGCATCTCCAACACAGGCTCTGTTTTGTAGTAATGATGAACAGATTAGTAAAATGTTTGTTTCAATGCTCACCATATGGTGTCTTAAATATTATTTTAGATATCAAATTTTAAAGTTAACTGTTTCATTTTAGGCTTGTATGCTAGTTTTAATAAGTCTGTTTTAGGTTTTTAGTATTCTCTTTTTAGAGCATAAAGATGCTTAGTCTATTAGTAATACAGCACCAATTAATAATTATTCCTTTTTAATAAATCCATCAAGTATTATTGTATGAAAATACCAGCAAACCTTTTTCATCAGTGTCGAACTTAAGTTTTTGTTTCGCTTTTTTCTTCTGTTCCATTTTATCAGCCTCTTGATTAATAGTGTCAAATACTGTTTCTGCCACTTCTGCTTGCCACCGTTCAGAGATCACCAATGGGAAGTTCTTGTACAGATCCTGATCTGCATCTGTAAGCTGCACAAGAAATAACTTGCTTACCATTGCATGTAATATGCTGTTGTAAAGTTAAAACATAGGTATCAAGCGATATTAATGCAATCTGACAGAAAGTGAAGCATTTACAAGCTTGAATCATTACTAACAACTTAAACTTATTACTGCTATCTTTAAATTGTAAGGAAACAGCAACTATAGTAAATGTTGGGGTTTTATGCCGCATAATTACTGGCTTGTTGAATATAACATTCATATTACTGATACATACAAGTAAATAAATCAGCAATTGCTGGATGCCTCTGGGACTTCAGTCATAAAATTGATATAAGAAGAAAGTTAAATAGACATGTAAGTCACAAATTAAAAGCTTTCCTTATTGAGGGGAATTTATCACCAAAAACAAACACCTAGTAATGAATTTTGAAATTCTGCTAGATAACTTCAACTGGTTCATCATGACATCTGCTAGTTGCACAAAATAAAATCAACTATTTTAGTCATGCTACAGCTAATGATGCAAGCAACTGTTTCTGAAACATGTCTTGTCATTAAAAAATAAACTCCAATATAAAACTATTAAAAACCACCAGGAATAAAAAACAATTGTATGTTTGGGAAAACATGCTCATTAAGAAACATGAAGACTTGGCTATGAATTTTTAAATTCCCACAAATATGAACTTCTACGCAAAATGGTTAAAGCTTCCGCCACCAGGAGAACTACGATGATCAATGAGGGACTCGGATGTTTGAACCAGTTGAACAGCAGCTGACAATGTAAGATACAGCTTACAAAAACATGTTCCTGCAGTTAATGTGACGAGTGAAACTTATAGGTATTAAGTCGACTATATTCTCAATTTCAATTCATATTGGTTTTACTGCTACTTACAAAATTTTACTTACAAAGTGCGGGGGTATTATTTGTTATTAGTTGGTAGTTGGAAAGATGCTACTGTTTATCTGCCGCACGTATGGAATACAATTTGTCGCGGTCACTTCGTGTTATCGTTTACCGAGCGCCTGTTATTGTATTTAATTTTGGGTTCACTGTCCTCCGGCTAGCTATGATTTCTCGGTCAAGCACTTATCTTGTACAGGTGTGTAAACGGAAAGGAGTTTTTATCCAAAGATAACACTGATAAAAGAATTTGTTTTACACTTTTATTGTCATAACACATTATTCACTTTCACCTATTAATCTTGACACTCGCCAAACTGAAACTGTTATAATAACTTCTTTACTGCCCATTACTAATTCGCGTACTTCAACTTTTTGTGTAATTAACTTTAGGACACGAGAGATTTTTCATAAATTTGCTATGCGTAACCTTGATGAACTTCGTGCAACGCATACACCATGAATGCCTCTGTTGAACTACGTGAAACTTGATTCTGACACTGAATTTATACTTCCTCGCCCCAATATACCTAAAGATTATAACCGAGCTGCTATTGGTTAATAAAACGCGCCAACATTAGCGTCTATATTTATATCCAATGAAAATTACGAAAACATATGCTCTAGGGAAAATGTTCCCGCAAATTCTAAGAAAAACACGCCACTCTGACGTCATTTGCTCGTCTCTAATAATGATAAACAGCTCACCCCCTCGCTACATTATTGCACGCTATTATTGTCAGTTTCAGTAAGGCCCTATAAACCCACTTCTCGACAATGCTTACAATCAACAAACATCTCAAATCAATGTCACACAACAATGCATATTCACACTGCAATCACTGTGACATTTACATTTTTGTGATACAAATTACTGCGTCAAAAGTTAATTTTCTAATTAGTATTTATGTTACAACAATGAACTGAATTTTCAAATTATAAACATTAATTATATTTAGAATACACTTGTCAGAATTATTATTTTGAAGAAGTTTTTCATTGTTTGCTTATGTAGGTTGAGTGTTACACTTTCCATTATCAGTAGCTTCATCACTGAAATGGAAGAACAAATACTGAGTAAGTGAATAGAACTTGTATACAGAGCTGGAAAAACCGTGATTTATATGAATTAGATTTGTTTTTTGACGGAATTGTAACAACAACAAAAAATTTTAAGTGATAATTTTTACTTGAATATGTTTCAAGGCCTGTTTGCCTCAATATCAGCATCATCATACATCAGAGTTTCTAACTTGTGTATAAAAATGCTATGGATTCATGGCAAACAGTCCAGAAGTAAACAATTGTTGAAGAATGCTGCTGATGAGGCGAACAAGCTTCAAAACATGTTTAGGTAAAAATTTTACATTTAGTGATGTTTTTAGTGTTGCAATTTCAAATCAAAAAAGAAATCTATCAGAGTAACAGTTTTATATTTCAGCTTTCATTTGTTGAAAATGTAATTTTAGAATTGAATTTGATCATTGGTGTTTACTGTTTTTAGATTTATTGGAATGAATAGAATTAGCTTGTTTTAACCATTATAACATGCCATATGAAAAGATAAAATGTCCATTAACATTAAATCCTCTATTGAGATGCAAATATACAGACCATACATAACTCCCAAAGGTGAAATCATGGATATGTGAGGTTTGGATCTGGATTCAACAATTGTGTTTCAGAAAAGTGTTCCATGGAAAATGAAGAACTGCTATTATTTTCCATATGACATGCAGTGAAGTAAGAAATAGTATTTGTATAGAGACCCTGTTGATTGGTTTATAATTTACCTTTGCAATTTGTGTAGCTGTAAAGCAAAATTATTTTAAGTTATTCTTTTGTAAATGTTGAATCATCAGCATTATTTCAGTTATGTTATTAGAGAATACAATTGCTTCTCATCTGTAAAACTCACTTGTTCTAAATATTTTGTAAAATTTAATGCATGCTGCGATATGAGAGCATTTATGGTTTGAAATGGTAAGTAATTATTTACAATAATATTTAAACTAGCAGCCATTATCTCCTATAATTGTAAAGCAAATAAACATTTATGTTACAAGTCTGAAAGATTAAACTGGTTATACATATAAAAGTAATAATTTTAGCAATTTTAAACACCAAAATGATAATAAAATGGGAATTAAAACTCTTCAGAATTTGTTGAAATTAAAGTGGACCCTCCCAAGCCTTGGTCATTGTATTTTTAGTAGCCTGCATCCTTCAGTAACTACTATTCTTAAAAAGTACACTCCAGTACAACTACGAGGGCAATGCTGAGAATTTTTAGAATGCCATGTTCCTAAAACAAAGGAAATTTCTTTATATTTGACAGTTACTTTCTAATGTTGTGCGAGTTGATTGCCATGTAATTTGTTCAATCTTCTCTAACAGTTTGTTAATTATGATCATTTAAAGATTTTGCGTTCACCCAAAAATGAATTTGACTAGAGAATATTTCCAGCCTATGAATTTTTTACAATTTTAAGTCATTAACGCCTAAATAATGTGAAGATCAGCTTAGAAATGCATTTGGTGAAGAAGCCTCACCTAAGACAACAATTTATAATTGGTACAGTAAACTCAAAAGAAATCAGTTTTTTCTTAGCGATGAATTTCGTGAAGGATGCCCAAGAATTGCTGTTACTGATGAAAATATTGCCACTGTTCGAGCAATGTTTGAAGAAGATTGACAGACATCTTATGAATTTATTCGGGCGACATTGGACACTGGTATGCATCAAATCCAAAACATCTCACATCAACAGTTAGATGTAAGAAAACTTTGTCGTCGATGGACTCCACGTGAACTGATTCCTGATCAAAAACAACAATGCAGTGATTGGTACAGAAAAACTATGGAAAAAGGCGGCACTTCAAATCTGGTTTGGAATATCATTACTGGTGATGAATCTTGGATTTATTGTTATGATCCTGAAAAGAAAAGTCAATCCGTTCAATGGGTCTTACAAACAAAACCTAAGACTACAAATGTCTGATGAATTCAGTGCTGATAAGAGGTTTGCTAGTTTTTTTTTTTTTTTTTTTGTTTTTTTTTTTTTCCCCCCATAAAACAGGCCATGTTGCATATAGCATTGGAAGCTAGGCATACTGTTACTGCCGATTAATACACAAATGTCTGTTTACTGCAATTTTTTTAAAAATTTAGTGAAAAATGCCCAAAAGGAAAAATAATGTTACATCATGACAATGCATCATCTCATACAGCAAAACTAACACTGAGTATCTAGATGCCCTAACGGCCAGCACCATGGGCCCTCCAACCCTGACCTAGCACCTTGCAGTTTCTTTTAATTGTTTCCAAAAATTAAAGATAAAATCGTCGAATCATTTCTTCCTCATCAGATGAAGCACTGGAACATTATAAAAATCAATTTCTGAAGTGCCTCAGGAAGAGTGGCATCATTGCTTTAAGGAATGGTTTCACTGAATGCAAAAATGTATTGATGTTAAAGTGGAATATTTCAAAAAACAATAAAAACACTTAAATTTTTTAAAACTAATTCTTGTTTGATTCTCTATAAACTGTGTCATCCTTGTGACATATAACCTTAGTCGACATCTAGCGCTAATGTGATGTGAATTAATAAGTAACGACTCAGTTTAAATTATAACATATAACCTGCTCATGCTCTGAAAGAAATTTCAAACATTATTAACTAACCTTTATGCCTTTGGTATCCTCTTCATCAAATGAACCAATATCAAAAGCATCAGCCGCATTAACTTCCCCTCGTGGGGGGATTAGAGGTGGTGTATATTTCTGGAGGTAGACTTGTTGCCAGTCCAATCCAGCAAAAAATGCATGCTCCTTCACCTCATCAGCACTGAAGAAAATGTGCAAGGAAATGTTTATTCTTTTAAGTGTTACCATTGTTTAGAATCACAGCATGCACAGCTGCAAATTTAAAGCACAGTTACAAAAAAGACTTGGTGGAAATAAATTTGAACAAAACTTTCTGTTCTTACACACTTCACAGGCTGAAACTTTTTTTTCATACCAGCAACCTCCAACTTAATCCGTTTAATTAGTTTAAAATGATAGAGCATCCTATATTTAGAAAATACAGTTGAACCTCACTTATATGCTATTCACTTCTGCATACGTTTTTCGTAGATATAAGTTTATGTTTTTGGCACTGAATTCCCTCCATTAATATTAAGCTCAATTATACGTCTTCTAATTAGTACCTTTTCTGAATTTATGAAATACATTAATTTACTCACTCATTTATATATTGTATTTACCCTGTGTTAAAATATATTATACATTGTTTCTGTACATTGTATCCTTGTTGTCACAGCAAAAACAGCATACATGTTGGGCAAGGTATCAGTATTTTTGGAATGCATTATCATTATGCAATGTTAACCATATTATCAGGCAAGGTCATTCTTCCCCAGGTTGCATCTGGTGATACTGATGATGGCAGTGTTGAAGAAGTCGGCCTAAATAATGAAAGTGCTCCAGTGTGCATGAGGCAGTGTACAGCACCAGTAATCTCAGCAATTTCTTTTCACAATAAAAATAATAGTCATAAGTTGCAGCAATATTATTTGACAAAAATGTGTGAATATACTCACAAACATTATTCCTCTAAATGCATTTCATTTTCATAACACACTTTAAGATTATCTCAGAAACTGAAAATTGAACTTGGTTCCTTTCGGTAATGATTGATACAATTGTGTTACAATTTAGGTTATGAAATGTCTCAGATGATGCAGGTATTTCAGTGTAATCTGATTATTATAGGTAATATTCCTGAAAAAGCTTATTCTGTACTTGCATTTTGTTTTACATCTTAATTAATGAAGATCAATAATGCATTCTTATTTAACAGATCAAACACAGGTTTAATAAAAAAAAAATGTGTTAAAAGTTATCAGATGAATTTCTTGTAAACCACATATTAGTGGATTTCACAGTTTTTAAACTACTTACCCATTTCCTTTACATCCCAGTCTTTTGTCTATGTCCCGATGCAATAAACCTTCAAGTAACGATCTTAGTTCTTTTGAAAAGGATTCTGGTAATTCTACATTCTGAAACAAAGATTTCAAAATGACCTTGAAGACAGGCTTGACATGAGTGCTGCTAATATTTGCTTGCAGCATAAGTATGATCTCCAATCATTTGGTAAATATTGTAATGTGAGTATAAGGTGTGTAACCTCATCTGCACAAAACATAGGTTTCTTTGTGCATGTGTTAAATGGTATGTTTACATGTACCCTGAATAAAGGAGCTAATGGCATATGGAAAAACAAATAGACAAACTATATTTATGTGTTAATCATCATCATTAGGTTCTCATGGCTCAAACTAGAGACAGAAAAAGTTTAACATTTTAATGCAATAGTAATGCAATATTTTAATGCCATCTACTAATGAAATGATCAACAGTGAAAGCAACATTGATTATTAACTATTTTAGATACAGCTTCACTTTTAAGAGAATGACCATTGTTATCTATACTGACATCATGGTCCTCGGTAAATAACATTGTGCTTGCAAAAATTCTGCAACACACAAACAGATTACTTAACCTAGAAATTGGAGCTCTAATGTGTTTTGTTTCCGAGATTTAAGTACCATGACTGTTGGGAACTATAATTTATCAATAGTTTTACATTTTTCTTTGTTGGAAGTTATGTTTGCTATTTCAGTGGCCTGATCAATGCCATAGTTGTTAATGCTTTGTGTAATGTGCATATATCTTTCATGCTAAGTATTTGCAAAGGAATAGGCCAGACCTAATGCCATCTCGATAGAAGTATCCCAATTTGCAAATATAGTTTATTAGCATTCAAAATATATTCTAGGTGAATATACTCCATTTGTGCATGAATCATTTCATGCAAATACAGAGAAAAGAAAATGTACTATTAGCACCTCTAAAGATGCAGTGTGTTTAATGATTATGCATATAGCAGTATACCAAGGTGTGGAAAATTGTATAAACCAAAAACATTTTCAGCATGATGTGTTCTGGTACTTTTGGATAAGATAAGGTAACCCATAATCATGTTTGTTAAACCTTTCTGCAAAATTTATTTTGAAATGCTATGTCTAGTAGGTGAATGCTTAATGGTATCAATGCTAAATAAAATATCTGAAATATTTATTCACCTCACTTCTACAAACTATTCCTACAATTCTTCTATCTCTTTCTTGTTAATAGAGAAAAATTTTTGTTACACATACTTAAACATTTCATTGTGGGTATAAGAATAGAGTAGGCTAAAGTAATAATCCCATTTTTAAAACGCGGCTTACTAAGCAATTGCTTTGAAATTCCACGGGAAAATAAACAAACAAATAGCAACTTAACATTTGAATGAAAGAAATTTGAAAATTCCGACCAATAACAAAAAATATTTCTGAAATCGTTAACACCATAAAAATGTTTCTTTGGCATAAATTGTGTCCTAATTGTATCTATCTCTTATGGTATAACAGCTATACAGAGGTAATTCACAATGAAGAGGGCTTTACAGACTATTCCCATAAAATTAAACATATACATTTTACTTGTCATACAAAAAACTTGAACATATAGTATTTTAACCAAATTGTTAGAGCTGTTTTTAGCTCTAAAATAACAAAATATTTCCCATGCAGCTTGGAGTGGGAGGATTTTCTTAAAAATCTTCATCTAAAATCCTTGGAAGATGCCGAACTTAAATCCTAATTCAATGCCAATTTTCACTTTTGACTCGCATAAGCACAAGCATACACATTTTTCTAAAAATGCTTTTCTTGTATTCAGGAATATGTATTTATAGTGAAATCTCTGTGTCGAATTTTTAGGTGAATTGCAGTACTTCCTCTACTTACCATAGGTAAGCAGTAGAGAAAGTAAAGCTGCTTAAGAATAATGTTTTATACCTTTTATAAACAAATTAAGTGCTTGAGGAAATTAAGTTTATTCTGCTCTTTAATTTAGTAGAATGACTGTGTTTGCTATAATTGAGACAGACATTCAGATATCTCAAGGGATACAAATATACTAACACTCAATAGAAAACAACAATGAAAAAGAACAAATGTTATTTGTCCCTAATTGAACAAACAAATAAATAAATGCTTTTATTGTCACTGAGGTTGGAAGAATAGATGTCAAAGTGCTTACAATGAAATAGTTACAAGTAATATTATATAACTAGACTTATTACATAATATAGAGTATGTACAAAATTGAAAGTACAATATAATACAAAGTAATACAGGTTAAAAGTTGCACACTGTGTTGTATACCCCAAGGTATACAGGTTTAGGATTTTTAGGTGCGCACCTTTTTTCTTAGGGTAAGTTAAAGCTGTGCGGAAAGATATCATAGTGTGAAATTTTGTTTCTAGTTGCAAAAAGAGGCATTTGTTCTCACATGTTTTACCCTTTTTTGGGACCTTTATCCCATTTTCCCCGAACCACACCCATAATCCCCTTTTTCCCCCTTTTTTACTTTCTCGACTACGTATAGTAAGTAGGGGAAGTATTGCATTCCACCCAAAAATTTGATACTGAGATTTCACAGGAAATACATGTTTTGAGGTGCACTGAATGCATATAAAGCATTTTTGGAAACATGTCCGTGTGTGTCTGTGAACAGCAAAGCTCAGAAACGAACAGCCGGATAAACACCAAACTTGGTATTTAGGTTCAGTATCTTCCAGAGATGCGACATGGAGGTTTTCAAGAAAATCCCCCCCACCCCAGATTACCCTTTACATGGAACATTTTTCGAAAATTTTAATTTTCTCAAAAATTGCTCTAACAATTTTGAATAAAATACCATAAGTTTAAGACATTTTTATGGCAAATGAATTGTATATCTCGAATTTTCTGGGAATGTCTCCAAAAGTATTCTTCATTGTGAATGACTTTTGCATAACTGGTAAACCATAAGAGATACACAAAATTTTACTACACAAAAAATGTAGATCGTGTTAAAATACGCAATTTATGTCATATACATTTTTTTTTGTTGAGTGAACCATTTTCAAGATATTGCTTGTTATTCCCTTAAATTTTCCAATACTTATACTTTTTCTCAAATGGGAATTTGATATTAATTTTTTTTTGTTTTGTCCTGGTAATGCAAAGAGAATGGAATACTCCACATAGCAACCAGCTCTTAAAATATTTGACTATCGCTTAAAGCCTACCAATTCCCCTTGCATGTACAAGAAAATTAGCAATAAGACTAACATCTCGATATCTTGATTAACATGAAGCATATGGAGAATAAGCGTTTGTAAAAATAGTTTGTACAAGAGTAGAGAAAGTCATGTGATTGTAACACATCAGATTTTTCTTTTAAGTTTCATTCCAATTTATTTTTTAACTTTCAATTAACGTCTCCCCAGCTTGCTGTGTACGTGCGAATAGTAAGCTCAACTCTTTCAGTAAACGCTGCGTGGGAATTGAAAGCACACCTGCAACAATGGAAAATAATTGTGTGTTCGACGAAAACCTCTTTCTCTCGCTTTACCGCTATAAAGTAGCCCCCAATAATGCAATTGACAATGAGCGATTCTATCCCACCAGAATCAGTAGCCTGCTGTTCGTGAATGTGAGTTTGTTACTGTGAGAGACGTCATCTGTTTGCGTGGAGGCGAAGGCTGGGCGCACAGAGATGGCAGTAACCTCACCCACGCAGTTCCGAGAATTATTAAGACGGGGTTCTGTTCAAAACTACTAGAAATCGCTGAGACTGAAGTTCCAGCATGAATGAGAACATTCTGGTAATTGTCGCAATGTTATAAGAGAATGTGGACAGCAAATGGGCGCAAGAGTGAGTTGTGTGACAGTCACATTGTGTTAGCAAGTGAACTAGTGTTAGCTCTCCAAACGAGTGTAGTAGTACTAGATTTTACCATGCCAAAGGTATGCCAAGTGCTCGATTTATTGTTCTGGCTGAGGAATTCAAACAAGCTTTCATAGACACTGATGGAACTGTTGTGCGATGTACTATTTGTGATTCAGGAATTTTGTTAGATGAAAAACACCAGTGAGATCACATCAAACAACACATTTCCACCTCTAAGCATCAAATGAACAAGACTCTTCAAGCAAACAAATCATGGCAACCTCTATTACGAAATGCGTTTCAACAGAGTTCTTCAAAAAGCCAAAATTTGTAGGAATTAACATTGATTTGTGTGCAGATCTTACACAAGCAGGAATTCCACTCAATAAGGTGAACCATCCAGCCTTCAAGGGATTTCTTGAAAAATACACAAAGATGTCAATGCCCGATGAGAGTACTTTAAGAAAAAACTACATGGAGCCTGTTTACCAAGAAACCATAGAAAAAAATCAAGGAGAAAGTGTCTGATTGCGATGTGGGAATCATTGTGGATGAAACCATAGACTCAATGGAACAATATGTTTTGAACATTTTAGTTTTTCCCTTAGCAGGGGAGAAAGTTAAGCCCATGTTGTTAAAAATGTACGAACTGCAGAAAGCCAATGCCAGTACAGTAATGCAATCCATTATGGACTTCTGCCAAAAACTCTGGCCTACTGGTATCGAGTTTGAAATACTTCTTCTTGTGGTTACAGACCAGCTCCATACATGGTTTCAGCTGTTAACCAATTGAAACCTTTATTTCCTAACTTGAAGCATGTGACATGCTTGGCTCATGCCCTTCACAGGGTTTGTGAATCCATAAGGAATGAATACGACACCGCAAATAAATTCATCTCTGCCCTGAAGAAGATTCTACTGAAAGCTCCGAGCCATGTTGTTTACTACAGCGAAATCACTGGCCTGCCCCTTCCAAATTTCCCAGTCATTACTCGCTGGAGATCTTGGGTTGAGTGTACTGCTATGTTGTGTGAGAAGTTTGACAAAATTAAAGAGTTTGTGCTTTCTTTGGATCCATCCGACGCAGGTGCAATTTCCAAGGCACAGCAACTTCTGTTACCAGAGAAAATACATAATTTGCAGACAGAACTACATTGTGTCCATAGTTACAAGTACCTGCCTGCAGCTATTAAACGATTGGAAGAACAAGGTCTGGAAAAGGAAAAACAATGGGATATTTTTACTTCCGTGAGGGAGCAGTTAGATGGCTTTCCCAAAGACAAACTTGAATCTAGCCTTCAGAAGAATCCAGACATTGAGGAATTTGCCACATCTGTAGAGTTGCCATTCCGAGTGAATACAAGGTTTGCCCCCACTGGTTTCTGTGGATGTTGAAAGAAGCTTTAGCATCTACAAAGACATTCTATCTCCTAATAGAAACAGACTTAGTTTTAAAAATGTGGAGATGCTTCATGTCTTGAAGTACAACAGCTTCATGTTTTTTCCTTCTTCTGATGAGTGATAATTTGATATATTTGTTTGTAGTTCAATAAATTAGAATAGAGGAAAGAGAAATTGTTGAATTAGTTAAGGGAATGCTCAAAAAATGTATATAAAAAAAAAGTTCCCAAAAAATTCTCCATTGCTTCTAGTTTTACAATCCACTTTTATTTTTGACCTAGCGAACGCTTCAGGATCATTACGACTTTTTAAATACCCTTGCGCATTTGCTTGCTAGCTGTTTATATTTTTAAAACTTCATTTTAAGGCGTTTCTTATTTTTAGCATTTCTCATATTCAAAATTTTCCACACTATGTAGTTTTCATCCATTCATATTGACATTTTTTATGCTTATTTCAAAAACCCAAATAAATGGAAGTGTCATATGATCTTTCTGTGTAATGAATAGTTTTTGTGCTACTAATTTTTTAAGATAACAATGTATACAAAAAAATGCAAATACAAAACTGCAAAACTTTTTTTTCTCTTAAGCTAAAAATGGTAGAAAAAAATTATATGACAGATTTGTAGTTCCTTGACATAGAAGAAACATAAGATTTTTTTTTTTTGAAAAATGCATCATGTGTTGCATTTTGCATATACCCATAATTTTATATTTTGAAAATTAATAACTTGAAAACTAATTAAGATTTTGGATTGAAATTCACAAAACAATTATATCTAAAGAAGCCTGACATGAGGTTACAATTTCAGCCCAATTGAATGGATAGTTTAGAAAATAGCAATTTCAGTTGTGCATCCCCTTAAATAAACCAGCACCTTATTGTCCCTTTTTTCACCTTATTTGAGCACCATTTCCCTTCCTTTTTTGATCTGAAATTTGCACCTAAAAATCCTAACCCTGGTGATAACCAAGAAAAAACAGTAATACTGAAATGTATTTATTATATTTCAAAATATTCTTGTAAAGAATAGCCAGTCATACAGTTTATACTTAAAGGTTGCTGCAGAACTGTGTCTTATTACACATTTTAGAACCAAGTACTTCAAAACTCTTCTGAGTTTTAAGTCAATATACAATATGGAACATCAATATGTTGGCATGATCTGGTATTATAGAAATGTCTATCTCTATTTTGTGATTTTGATGATATACTTTTAATATACAATAACACACTGTAAATATATAGATTTATTACTGCCATTATTCTTAATTTAATGAATAATGGTTTAAAAGGAGCTAGCTTTGATTCATCTGACACTATTCGAATAATCTTTTCTGTATTAAAAGTATATCAGAAGCATGGGAGCTATTACCCCAAAGTAAAATACCATATGCTATAATGCTTTGGAAAAGAGCAAAATATGCTGATTCTATATATGCTTCAGGTAATACATTTTCAAGTTTCTAATCAAATGTGTAACTCTGGAGAGTTTGAATATTATGTGATCCATATGTGGTGCCCACGATAATTTATTGTCTATTACAACTCCAAAGAATTTTACATTATGCAAATTATCTAAAGAAGTATCCCTGCAATTAAAACTCTTGTGTTGTGTTTTATTCCCATTAAGTAAGGAACCATTTGCTCTGAACCATTCATCAGCTTGGTTCAGTGATATTTCTGCTGTAGATTTTAGCATCTGAAAATCTTTCTTGTCTTAAGAAAAGTAGTATCATCAGTGTACAGAATTGAGTGTAAGACTACAAAAGCTGAAAGATCATTAATAAAAATAATAAAGGTCCAATAATTGCACCCTGTGAGATACCATAAATTATCTCAGCCCTTTCTGATCAGTCTTTCCTATACAAGCTACCTACTTTTGATTCATAAGGTAAGATCTAAGAAGTTTTATAGCAGCATTTTTTACTCCATGGAATTTTAATTTTTTAAGTAGATGGGAGTGGTCTACACAGTCAAATGCCTTACTTAGGTCACAGAAAGTGACTGTGCACAACTTTTCATTTCAAAAGCTGCAAGCAGTTTTCGAGTTAATGAGATTATACCATCGACGGTCAATTTCCCCTTTCTGAAACCAAACTGTGATTCAGTAATTATAGTATTAAATTCAAAATAATTATATAATTAAGCTTACATGAGCGATTCAAGCACTTCTGAGAAGATACAAACTAGTGATATTGGCTGGTAACTAGCTGTAGGTTTTCATCTCCCTTTTTGTAAGTAGGAATAACTCTGGACACTTTTAATATATCTGGGAATACTCCCTCGACATGACATTTGTTTAAACCAAAAGTAAGTGGAACTACAATACAATCTATAACCTTTGTTAGTGTATAGTTTGACAAGCCAAAAATATCAGTGCTATCCGATGGCTTGAATTTGCTCACTGTGCTTAGTACTACTTCTGGAGTCGCTTCTGAGAAAACAAATTCTTAGCGATTATGAGTTATATTATAATCTTTTATTAAATCTATTGCAGATTCGTCAGGACATCTAATGTTATCTCTAATCTCCTCAATTGATTTTATGAAAAATTGTTAACAAGCATTTGCCCATATTGTACCCATTACACTTAAAAGTGGCACAACCAGGCATTTTGAACAAAATAACTTTTGGTACCATGGTAAGAGAGTGATAGCTCCTAGATTTGCCTCCAGGTGATATCACCCTCTCAGCCATGCATAATGACACATGTTTATACTCACATCACGATAAATCCTGAAGCAAAGAAAGTAATTTCAGTAATAGCAAAAAGAAACAGAAATATCTTAAAGGTAAAATATTGGACTTACCATTGTCAAAGTCATCCTGTCTATTTCATGTTTGTCTTTTGTTTTGTGTTGTCTAAATGGACTGTGACCTTTGAGCAGCTTATATAGCATACAACCAAATGAAAACCAGTCTGCACTTGAGTCATATGCTGTACCTTTTGAAAGCACTTCTGGAGCCATGTAGCCATGGGTGCCACTGAAACACAAATACAAAACTATTGAATACGGGAAAGTGGAACATTTTTTATGCTTTCCCTTCTCAGTGACCATATAAGCTTCTCTGTTTTGTTTTAATTGTTGCATTGAAAGTTTCCTGGGAAGTACAATTTAATCTGGATATATATAAAGGAATAAGTTTGCATATTTACCAGTGCACTATAAATGAGTTTAAATTTATATACATCAACTATTAATGGGGAACCTTTTAGTATAGGCACCTTACAGATTTTACTTTCTGCTCTTAAGTGATTAAAAAAGTAAAATGGATTCTTACCAAAACTTCTAAACTGAACTACCAGGAAACAAAACAGCAATGTTTGCATTGTTTTACCCTAAATTCATAAGCATTCATCTGTCACACTACACAACTCCATATTATATGGTAGTAATGGAGGAAGGACTTTTAGCATCTGTATAGTCTCTGAACACACAGTCACATCAATAAATGACCTTGGATCTTGATGACTAAGTATCTTTGTTACAGTGATCTGTGGATCACTTCATCTGAGAGATGAGTCCTTATGAATAGTGCTAGTTTTGCTTAATTGTAGCATATTTCTTTATTGAGTTCTATGATACATGTAAATGAATATAGTAAAAGTAAAATGTTGTGTCTTTCTTTACTGAGGTAAAGAAAGACACATGTGGATTAATAATACCTAGTTTACAATATATGCTGCATGTTTATTACATAACATATAGGCCTACTCATAAAAGAATATAACAACTTGTATATTGTATGTGCTTCCTTGACTGTAATTAATAAATATGTCACATATGAACGCATGGAATAAATAATAATCAGGGATCAATTTTGTGTAGAGCATTTGTAAAGGAAATGAAACCTTGGTTGAGAAAAAGACTGAGCATTCCAACTTTGTGGCATAGCCTAAAGAAGAATATTGAGGATATATTGGGCAAGAATGCTCCAGATTTAAAACAACCACCTCAAGAACCTAGGAAAGGAAGATCTATGCCTTCTGCCTTTCAAAAAAGCAAAGAATGATTATGTTCAAGTGTTTCATGTGTTAACATTTTATGTGTATGAAGCATCAAGGAAAAGTGTGAGTAAATTGATCAAATGAGAACGTTTTTAGAAAATTTGGTGTGAAAGACGTTATTGTACAATACATGGTGTTAAATGATGATAATGTGTTTCTCTAATAAAAGTGTAAAATATACATATATTTAAAATGTAGTTTTAAGAATGGTAGTCCGACACACAAATGCTGGCGAATAGTGAATTTATTTAACGACTTTATGAATCTAGCATTAAAGATTGGTATGTCTGCCTACATCTTTAACAAAGGTTCTTATAGTTAATTAGAATAATGCAATTTTAACAAAATGTGGGACAAAATATGTTAAAAAAACTAGAAAGTGCCTTTTCCTTATCAGCATTAAATTTCCAACTGAGTTGCTTAGTTGCAAACATCACGCTCTTAATCACTTGCATCACTTTCTTCAGCAATTGCATAATAACTATGAGAGAAAGTCATGAACTGGATCAACTTCAAATGACAAGAGAGCTTCAAATATGTGGTACATTAAAAGCACTTTCTGATTAGAGAAGTATATTTCTGTTATGATCATCAACTGATATTAAAGAAGCTTCTTGCCTGCTTCCTCTTAGTCACAGAAAAACCATACAAATGAAGTTTGCCCTGGCTGTGTACACACATTTAAAATGTATCAGAACAGCTTATAAACTCAGAATGGCAATGGTGCCAGATTTAAATAGACTGGTCTTATAGGGTTTGGAGGACTAATGCATCACTAATAAGGCCTGTTATCTCTCCTACGTACTGGCCCACTTAAGCTGGAATTGAATATATGCCAAGCTGAAGAGAGCACAAACTGATCAGCAGATTAATCAAGACAAATCTTCATCACTGCTAGGAATAGGACCACCCATAAAAACAAGTACTGCTGAACAAGCTGTCACTTTCATTCTGTGGATATGCCCTGGGAAGTTGGTTAATCTCATTTTGTACACTTCTGTGAACAAACCAGTCGTCAAAAACTCTCATTTCAAGCATCCACAGCCTATAACAACTTAATCCACATATCAATCATTGATTTGAATTCTTCTCTTTCAGAGAATACATTTAAAAAAGTACATAGAACACTAAAATATTCAAAGAACATGGTATAACTCTAACCGCTGTCAACAAACACTGATTAAAAATGCATACTCAGGCCAAGAAAATACAGAATTCCAACTTGAAAAATTTCAGGGATTAATGAAGTTAGATGTAATGATTGTGGGAAAACATACTCTTACAAAAGGAAGTCAAACAGAAACATGCTTGCAAAGTATAAACAAACTGATAGAGTTTGTTTATAGAGTTTGTTGTAGAGCATTTTTTGTCCACAGATCATCAGTTGAAGGAAAAACTATTTATACGTAAAAGAATTCCTTATGCATTACATTCTTATGACATTCTCTACCCATTATCATTTATTTTTATATAATTTCCAAAAATTGTTCTTGATAAGCTTATTTTTCCATCTTCGTTAAATGAGATAAACGTTTGCAGTAATAGTTTCATTACACATTTCGTTGTAGGTACAAGGGGGATACAGGAGATCAAAACAATAGTCACTTCAAAAATGACTAAGTAGGCAACGTGGTAGAGAAAGCAAAAATGACAAAAGTATTGAAAAATTTAAATGATTGATTGCTTCAAAAAAAGTTACTTGAAATAATTTCTGTGCTTTAAAGATACCTACATTTTTGGTCTATCTCTTATGGTTTACCTGTTATACAAAATCCTTTCCAAATGAAAAGGACCTCACAAATTATTCCCAGAAAATTCACAGTGATGTACATTTTATTTGTCGTGTAAATATCTTATATATGTGGTATTTTAATTAAAATTGTCAGAGGCATTTTTGAGAAAATAAAACAAATCCATTTTCTATGCAAAGGGTAGTTTGGATTGGGGGAATTTTCTTGAAAATTTCTGTGTTGCAGCTTTGGAAGGTACTGAACTTAAATAGCAAATTTGTTATTTATCTGACATTTCATTTTTGAGTTATGCTACGCTGTTCTCTCTCTCTGTCATACACTCACATGCACTGCATACACACATGTGCGCACACACAAAAAAAAATCTCTCTCTCTCTCTCCCTCCCTCCCTCTCCAAAATGCCTTTTTTTATTCTGGTGGCTCAAAACATGCATTTCTGATGAAATCTCTTTAGTTAACTTTTGAGTGAAAGGCAGTACTTCCTCTACCTACTAAGCACATGGTAGAGAACTCAATAAACACAGTTTGTTAAATTTTGATTTCCCATATGAAAATGATCTCATCAAATAATAACTCAAACCAGGTAATGTCCTACAAGCCACAGAAGGAAGTGTTACAGTGAATCTAGGCTGATGATGGGAGACAGTAGTCTGTGAAATATGTTCCAGTAAGCTTTTTGATATAGAAGTTAAGCTAGAGTGATTAAAAATTAATTTTAAGCATGTAATATATCAATCAACAAATTTAAAGAATTAAGTTTAACCTTTAAAAATATTTTCTGTAGGACATACTTAAAAAGTGCTGTTGATGTGTGAAAAACATTCCACAAAAGGCATACTGCAGGAAACAATTCTAGAGTGTAAGTAATGCATCATCTGAATCTGCAATAATACCCAGATTTGGATAAATCATTCTTACTCATTTCTTAATGATGCAAAAATTGATGTTGCATAAATTTATGAACTACAGTAGTGTATTTGGTCTCAGTGGAGTAGGCCCATGGAATTAAAGAGTAAAGCTGCATGTCTTTAAGAAACCTAACATCGAAAGCACCAATTTGGTAATTCTTGAAAGAGGCTGTACCAGTCACTTACTTAACAATGGATGTCTTGTAGTAAATGTTGTGCTGGTCCCCAAAATAGTGAATAAAAGAATTAAAAGATGAATTATGGTGAGTGAGTTTAGCTGCGGACAATTAGTTCTGGTAGCAAACCAAATCCAAGTGTGCTAGTTCACACAGGCTACTTTCAGGAGATAATGTACCAGTTGATCTGCTGTTAATAAAGTCAACTACCCTATTGATAACTTTCTTCATGCAAGCTACACAAGATACTGTTAAAAGCAGTACATTTTAAGCACAGAAATTGTTAAGATTGTTCTTATTCGTATTGACCATGTGTAGGTTAAAGAAAGAAAGATAAATAGATCTGAATTTTACTCATTTTGTTTTATTCTGGTTTTTTAGTTTTTTAATTTTTTGACAACCAGATAATTGTTTATATTCATTTTAACCGCTGTCTGAACAATCTGATTGATGTTGTACATCATTTTTTCTTATTCAGAGGTAAGTAGACCAATCTATGTGCTAGGGTGTTGATGGTGGCACATATGTGTGAAATGTTTAATTGGGTTAAAACTGTTTGATTTGATATATATTTCTATGGCTATTTTTCCTGTAACTCCCAACATTCAAGTTCTCAACTCATCAAAGCTTGTTTTTGCTTCACTGTATATGAAATTCACAAATTAAAAAATTACATTGCACTAACAGTTTTAAAATAAATGAGAGAGAGTTGCATGATTCAAGCTGAGTTTCCCAGGAAAAGAAAATATTAGATAATAAGTAAACTCACACACTAGCATGGGGTTTCTTCTTGGAAAAATCACACGCAAGGCCCAAATCTGATATCCGAACATGTCCGTGTTCGTCTAACAAAATATTGGCTGGTTTCAAATCTCTGTACACAATATATCGCCTGTGCATATGTTCCAAACCTGCAATAAAGAAATAAAAAACTGTATTGCTGTTTACCTACATTTTACAAATATCAAGGCTTTAACATGCAGTTATATAAACTCACACCAAAACATAGAACCATTGAGGAATGGAATGAATTGCCTGTAGCAGCCTTTCAGGGCTGTCCTCTGACCTTAAAGCAGTTCAGAAATAATATTAGCAGAATAAATGTTGGTTAATTAACTAGTGTACTCATTTCACAAACTATACTATTAAAGTTGACACTACCAGGTTGAAAATACTGGTAACTAAATATAAGGACCAATTGTAAATAGTTAAGTACCTCGAAAATAGTTACGTACTTTGTAAATTGTTAAGTACTTTGTAGATAGTTAAGTAAATTGAGAATAGTTAAGTAAATTGTGAATAGTTAAGTAAATTGTGAATAGTGAAGTAAATGGTGAATAGTTAAGTAATTGTGAATAGTTAAGTAAACTATAAATGGTTCAGTAATTAGGGATTTTAAAAGCTTCCTTAATATTTAAAATTAATCATTTTGTATTATTAGTCTTGTTTATTATTATTATTATTGTAAGCTAGTCATGGTGATGTAAATTTTGTACGGTTTAATTCTGCCACCGGGAAGTACCCAATTGCAGAATAAATAAATAAATACATACATACATACATAAATTGACATCTTTGGGCTAATAGAAATATATAGAGCCACAATTATGGTAGAATTTGCATCTGTTCAAATAGAAGCTTGCACTGGTCTTTGCTGCATCTCCTAATATGTGAGCTATTTGTTTTTCCCAGACTGTATTCCTAACTTATATCTGAAGAATTCTTCCAAGTATTATTTCCAATGAAATTATTTAGTGAAAGTAAGCAAAATATTCTAAGGTAATAATTAAAGAATTTAAAAAAAGATAAAGAGGACAATAGTCTATAAAAATTTTACACTCAAAAACTAATCTCCCCCCCCCCCAAAAAAATCATATTCATGGGGTATACCATCATTTTCAGTTTTAGAGTAAAAATCATTCGATTTCATTTTAATAATATTTGTTTTTGTGGTAACAATCACTGACAGAAGTATTGCAAAAGCAACTTGCCTAAGATAACCTCAGCTGCATAAAATTTCATTTCAATTTCATTGAATACTCCATGCTGAGATAAGTGGTAGTGTAAATCACCACCATTCATAAGGTCCAAGATGAAACATAGTTTATCTGGCGTATGAAATGCGTAGGTCATACAAACTATAAAGGGGCAGTCAACCTGTAAAGCAGAAGAAAACATTTAATGCATTGTACTATGTCAAACTTTACAACAAAGAACTCTCACTTTCAGTACATTTATTTACTTAATGTTTATACAATATCATTTGCTAATTATGCAGACTGCAAAATGGAACTTAGGGTAGTTCAATTTCACAAATTGACATACAAGTTATTCATAGTATAGCTACAGTATACATAACATATTTTTCCCCTTCACTTCAAGTTTAAAGATAATTTATTTTGAAATAACTTGCTTTACATTTCGTGCTTATAGAGCAAACTCCCCTATATTTGTGGTTTATAATGTTTATTTGAAGTCCTGCTATGTAACTGCATGAGGATGTCAGTGCTCCATGCCTATCAAAGAAGTGACAATTTGTCCCAGCCAAATGTTCTAAATGTAATAATATAAAAGTTAAAACAGGCAAAAAGAAGAGGAAAGATTACTGAAGTCTCAGAAGTAATTTTTTTATGTATGTGCTCAACCTCTTTTTTTAAAATAACAGCAAAATGAACTTCATTTAAACAGTATGAATGACCTTACCTACTAAAATACCAAAATTTTATTGTCAAACTAGTAAATGTTTGGCACTATGGCAAATTCGTATCCTACTCTTTGTGTTATTTTAATTTGCAATATTAGGACTGATTGCATTATAATTACTACTAATAACAATAAAAGTGAATTGGTTCATATTACATGAGTTGTATATTTGCTATAAATTACTGAATTGCAAGAAAAGATCACAGTTTCATAAATAGACTAAACAGAATAATAATATTTGTGTCAAAATACTTGGTCCTGATTAAAAAAAGAGGAGGCAGAAAGGAGAATCAATCCACACATTCAGTGGGTGTGATTGGTCACTTTTGTTCATGTAATTTACGTAAAATATATGCACTTTTATCTTTACAGATCATATGTTCCTGGCTGCCAAGGCCACTCCTTCCATCTGCCACCTCGTTGTTTTGACCAGGTTTGAAATGGCTTAACGCAAATTAAAGTGGTCCTAACGATCCAGTAACTCCCAAATTGTAAAGGGGAAGGAATAGGCTATAAGGTTGACCACATGAGCCCATCATAAAGGTTCCTTTCTGCAATATTCAACTTGCAACCAACAATCCTTTCTAATTTTAATCATTTCAATTTTGCTGTTATGATATCATAGCAAATGCCCATTTTTTAGTAAAGAAGATTATTTTCGACATTCAGTACTCCAGTTAAACATTTTCCCAAGTTTCAGCTGAAATTAGCATAATAAGCCACAATGTTTCTAATACCATTACCAATTAAAAATGAAGTGCTGCCTAGGCAGACAAATTTATTCTTAAGAAAACTTTACTCTAAGCAATGCTAAGAATGTATACATGTGCATCACTAAATTTAATCTCAAAACATCAGCTGATCCAAGCATCCCTCACTTCAGAAATGGCTTCAAAGAGAATGGCTTCCACTTAACACCATAACATCTTTTAAACGTAAACATTCCACTTAACACCATAAACATCTTTTAAGCATAAACATTTGAAAGCCATTCAACAACAACTTCTAGATTTCACTTATATCATGAGATTACTTACCCCTGTGCTGACTAGAGACAACATTATCCGTTCGTTGAGCGCTAACGTTTCACCTTGTTTCATCTTAATACGCTTCTTATCCAAACATTTCATTGCATACATTTTGCCCGTATCTGCCTTTCGACAACCATAGACCTCTCCAAAGCCACCTCGCCCAATTATCCGATGAACACTGAAGTCATTCATTGTTAACTGTGACACAAAATTTACTCTTCATTAGTACAACTCTTCCTCATCTATGATAACATGACAAAAAGTTGATATTAATTTACACAGATTATCAGCACTGTGGTTGAGTCTTAAGTTACAGCAATTTCAAATCTTTCTCAAGAGTATTTGTATAGATTTGGACTGAGCTCACATTACTCTCTAATTAAGTGTGTACTGCATGACCTAAGACATGGCATTAAAAGTTTTTTCCATAAAAATTATTTCCTGTCCTAAATGACACAGTACAAGGGCATTTCTTAAAAATTATTTCCACATCTTTTTTCTTTTCTCTCTTACAAAAGCATCTACAGACTTCAGATAGCACATTTAAGAACAGGTCTACCATGTATAATGCAGAATGCCACAGAAAGTTTCATTGCTTGCTCAGGAAAAATTATTTCCTCTGACATTAAGCAGTGCTGTTTTACTAATTTAAAAGGATATGCCATTTAAATCTTTCTACTTTACTCTATCAATTTTAAATATCTTAATTAACTTCATTTTCGTAATCCATATGCATAAAAACAATTGCAGCATTTGTTGCAAAATCTTATTTGTTGCAAAATGAAGGAATTTGTTCTGGTGTATGCTGATGGTTATCACTACTCTCTTGTCAATCGGTTACAATAGTTTTTGTTACGCCACATTACAATGCAGAATCATTTAAAATTAATGTGTCTATAAAACTCCAGAAAATAATTTTATTTCCATTAAAAATATACCCGTGTTAGATAAATTGCTTTAAGAGACAGAAATAACTAACATTTGAGATGTGAAATATGCAAAAACTGCTATTACTATTAAGTATATATGTGCAAAAATAAACATCGGATCTCAACTGATATAACAAGAGTGAGATGCTTCTCATTATATTGAAAATTGCTTACTTCTGTCATGTATTGTTTTTGCAAGAAATATCTACATTTTTAGATTAAGCTGTAGGTTTAAACTTACATCAGAAGGAATAGTTCACTGAAAAATGTGATTTTGAATTGTTTCAACATAATGAAAAAAATTATATTGTGCAATACGTCTAATGTAGATGAGGAAATGTTTACATTTTTTTTGTTTTTGGTAATTAGTAATATAAAGTTCTGAGTGATCCCAACTGATAGCTAATAATTTAAACTTGTATTTCTTTGTGAACAACAAAACTCTTAACAGCCCGAGTTGAATGTGTTATTATTAAATAAGCTGTATTTGGCTTTTGTACAACTTTCTGAATAAATGCTGGAAGCATTTGCACAATGAATGAGTCTTATAATTACAAATAACAACAGACATGCAAAACTGTCTACAGGTTCCAAAATGTAAACAGCCAAATAAGTATGACAATGTAAGTTATAAAGACAACCTATTTCATATGACTTCTTAAAATAGGATTTATTATTTCTTATGTCTTCTGCATAATGCATCGTTTCATTGCAGTTAAGTGTCATTTTGTAAAGCAAATGTCCATGTGATTAACAGAATAAGCCAAAGGACTATCAGCTCTTGACAATGCCGTTATGTCTCATGCAAAACATGCATTTTCATGATCTCACCCATATTCTCACAAATAGTTTAACTTAAGGTTAGAAACTACATACTGTTTACCTTAAAACTGTTAATTATGGTAAAATTTAATTGCCAAGTGTAATCTGACATTTCTGGACATTTGCTGTAAATCTGCATCCAATTGTATCACATAAAAACAATACAAAGCTTTTAATAAATGACCAGAAACATTACCTGAATGTTTAATTCTAAATTTTTCCATTGGCAGAACCTTGTATATTTGTCACTGAAAAAGAGAGCAACATATGCTGCAATTAAAACAATAAGGGTTAACAAGTAAAGGTGTACAAACATCAAAATAATCAGCTACTACTTGTTTTCAAATATCTTACCTTTCTAAAAACTTTTTAAAAGGTTCTCCCCTAAGATGATTAAAAATTTCTTCAATGTATGGCTAGAACATAAAATGAAAACTTATATTCAAAATTATAAGAGATATGATGTTAGCATCCTCTTTCTCAGGTAATAGATCGCTACATCTGAGATTCCAAGAATATTGAATTACAAATTTAAAATAATATTTTTATAACTTCAAAACTTACCTCAAATAAATTAATTGGAACTTCATTTTTCATTAAATACTTTTGCACATGTGCTACGGCTTCTTTGGAATAATCCTGAAATTTGAACAAATAGTTGATTCTAATGCTAATTTCATAATTTATGGAAAAAATAATATATATAATTAGAGTCCTAAAATTACCATCCATTTCTTTAAATGAAGTTCTCATATACTCAGATGGCTCAGCTGCCATGCTAGGTGCCTTTTGCAAGGGATTTTGGGATATACCTGTCCAGCAACTATACACCTAAATGTGTTAAAGGTTATTAAACCTTTGGTGCCTGACAATATAACTAATTAGAAAAATTGGATGGTGATTCTGGAACACCATGTATACACACATAACTGCACAATCCTTGATAAGATGTTCTTTCCTTTAAAGCTTTAAAAGTTGAACTTATTTTTGATGACCAATCAGGGCCTGGATTTGATGACATTATGCTTGGAAAAGACCTATAAAATGGCTTTAAAAGTTTTAAAAAGTGGCATACTAACTACAAAAAATCTAATGTGTTACACTCGCATGGCTTTCTCTACTCTTGTACAAACTATTTTTACAAACGTTTATTCTCCATATGCTTCATGTTAATCGAGATATCTAGAAGTTAATCTTATTGCTAATTTTCTTGTAGGTGCAAGGGGAATTGGTAGGCTTTAAGCAATAGTCAAATATTTTAAGAGCTGGTTGCTATGTGGAGTATTCCATTCTCTCTGCATTACCAGGAAAAAAAAAAAGAAAAAAAAAATGAATAATGAATTCCCATTTGAGAAAAAGTATAAGTATTGGAAAATTCAAGGGAATAACAAGCAATATCTTGAAAATGGTTCACTCAACAAAAAAATGTATATGACAAATTATGTATTTTAACGCAATATACATTTTTTGTGCAGTAAAATTTTGTCCATCTCTTATGTTTACCAGTTATGCAAAAGTCGTTCACAATGAAGAATACTTTTGGAGACATTCCCAGAAAATTCGAGATATACATTTCATTTGTCATGAAAATATCTTAAACATACATTTTAATCAAAATCGTTAGAGCCATTTTTGAGAAAATTAAAATGTTCGAAAAATGTTCCATGTAAAGGGTAATCTGGGGTGGGGGATTTTCTTGCAAACCTTTGTGTCGCATCTCTGGAAGATACCAAGTTTGGTGTTTATCCGACTGTTCATTTCTGAGTTTTGCTGTTCACAGACACAGACGCACACACGGACATGTTTCCAAAAATGTTTTATATGCATTCAGTCACCTCAAAACATGTATTTTCGTGAAATCTCGGTATCGAATTTTTGGGTGGAATGCAATACTTGCCCTACTTACTATACGTAGTAGAGAAAGTAAAAATGACCTAAATACTGTGATTTGTTTAATTTCTTACAATTTAGGGCATATAAACTTATAAATTAATTATACATGGGTATAATTGTCACACAAGCAGAAAAAGTAAGTATAATTATAATGATGAGATAATTTAGAAATTAATTGAAAGTATATATTTGTTCCATCTTCTTATTTGAAGAACCTGAAAAGAATGTTTAGGAGTTTTTAAAGATCTTTTGCAAAACTGTAGCATTAACTCTTTGGAGTTCTCAGGTTAAAAAAATTCATAGCAAATGAAGAGAACTTAACAGCCTATGACAGGGCAAAAGGATAAGGACAATAGCAGTCTGACTGTATGCTTTCATTAACGTCAAAGTTGGAAAAGGACCTGTTTTATCCCTAGTTTGGGACACTAATTAATAACTGTAACTAATTAATAGCCTGAGTAGGTATCACTCCCTCCACCCACAAGCAAGCAACCCTTTCCAGGTTAACAATAAGAATTAAATAGAAATGTGATTTATGGATGTACAAAGTTAATCTTATTTCTCAGTTGAATAACAAAATTTCTGAAGTTTGAAAGGTTATCCTAGCATAAAATATCAATAATATAAGCTGTTTATATACTCAATATAAATGCAAGAAAATGACTAAATAAAGACACAAAGGCAATAAAATGACAAAATAATTTTATAAAATAAAAAAAATTGACTTAAAAATGCAAAATGGCATAAAATTACCGAAAATGACCTAATAAAACATACATTTTCATAATCTGGTATCCACAATAAGGATTTATGTACACATTAGCAATGCTTATGATGCAACACTTAAAAGAAGACATGTCATACGTCAGAATCCAGGCCCACAAATCAGTCATCTGACAGACTACACAAGTTATCAACATTGTATTATAATCAAGCTACCAGATTAGCAATATAATAACCAGCAGTTTGTGTGCCTTTTTGTAAAAGAATGAAAGCATTACTGTATTAGTCAGATCAATGTTAGTTTACTCCGCAGAAATGTCTAAATATCAAAGTATGTATGCAAAGGTTTCGTGCATTAATTGGAAGAATTCTAAACCTGAATGCCTTTGGCCTTAGTTTAAAACAGTTACTGCAAATTTAATGTAAGATGTGTGGATATTGCTTAATTTCACATTTTACGTATATTTTATCCTATCACACAGCTCTTGTGCACTTTTAGGTTAACATCAGGTAAGCTCATAACACTGGATATGCTAAGAAAATTCAAACCAATTGGGGACACATAAAGAAATAAAGAAATATGTCCAACTTTTAAGCACTGCATTTCACTAAGACATCGTAAAATAAAGACTAATACATGCACATTTAGAAATTATTTTTTTTGTGCTTTATTCTTTTTCTTTTTTTTATTTTATTTTATTTTACGTCCCTTTAACTCCTTGGTCATATCGCGACGGATCTGTTGGTGGATATCTCTTAGAACGATAGGTGATGTACAGTTAGCCTTCTAGGTCTCATTCCTGTAACCCCTGCTTCATGCTGTGCAGATGGCATTAGGGTGCCGTCCAGTCTAACTGCCACCCTCACACAGAAAGGCGGACAGTTAGCCTTCAAGGTCTCATCCCTGTAACCCCTGCTTCATACCGTGCAGATGGCATTAGGGTGCCGTCCAGTCTAACTGCTTACATTATCTGTAGATAGATGGCATACCATTCACTATTACTACTTATTTTTCATTTTACTATAGTTTTAGACTTAAGATGGAACTTTGGGTCGTGGTATTAAATATCCAATCCGGTATTTACCTTGGCGACTGAGGAAAACCACGAAAAAACCTCAGACAGATTGGTCGGTCCAAGGGATTTGAATGCTCTAGGGTTATTTTTACGCAGCTGGGAGCATGAAACATGATTAATGTACATCATTAAGTGTTTTATGCTATAGTGATTTTACATTTGCTTTCAGGAGTGTGATGATGATGATCATCATCATGATGAATGCAATTGTGGGCGTTCAACTGCTAGGCCATTAGAGCCCTTGTAAAACAGATCATGGCAAAGGCCAGAGATAATGATGAAAATAAAAATCATAGCAAACGCCAGAGATAAGTTCAATACAAAAATCATATAAAACATCAAAAAGAGATATGAATAGGTACATAAACCTAAACCGAGAAGTATGAAACATCCGATATTCATATGATTAAATCCGGATTTGGAAATTTACCTTTGACACAAACTTAAAAATGCTATCAGTCGCTTGCTTATCGTCCCCCAAGACCTTTCCAAGGCTGGCCGGTAGTTGCAAAGTGTCCCGAAGATGTGCTAGAGCAATACACTCTAGCAACACGTGACGTAGCGACAGGCCTTGGAAATAAAGCGGACAAGTAGCAGCAGAGTCGCCCTTAAACGTATAACCATGGTAACATTGCAGTGGCCAATATGCAACCGAGCCAAAATCACCTCCCCACGACGAGATACACGAGAGGAAATTACCCAGTTTATCGGAATGTGCTTCACTAGTCTAAGCTTATATCCGCGGAGAGCTACTCCTTGCGCAGCACGATAGCACCGCTCTCCGCCCAACAAGCCTAAAGTCTTCCGACGTTACACGAGGTATTGCAACACTGTGGTCACCGCCTTAGGTGCCAAATCCGCCAGTTCATTCCCCAGCAAGCCAACGTGACCAGTTATCCAAGCACATTACGCGTTAACGCTAGAATCCTATAAAACAAGGAGGACATCCTGGAATCACTGAACAATGGGTGGTAGTTGTACAACTCAGAAGGTTCTGAAGTGCACTAAGGGAATCGCTCAAAATGAGACAGTCTCCCAATTTTCGACAACACGCTTACAAAATGGCTGGGTATATGTCATACAGATCTGCACTATAAATCTAAGTGCTCTCATGAAAACCAAATTATGAGGTTCGGTTCCATGAACATAAGCACATCCAACACCGTTGGAGGAGTTAGATCCATCGGTGTAGATAAAAATTCGGCCATTGTAACCTGAATGCTTTCCAAGAAGCTCTCGGAAACGCGCTCTTGAAGGCCTTGGATTAATGAAGCTGTTCCGATAACGTACCTCTAGTGCGGTGTTGAAAAAGGAAACGAACGTTGGATGTATGGACATACATTTAAGCCCACGCCGATATCACTTCTGCCGATTCGGCGTAAAGGCTCATAACTGGGTAGTTGAAAAATCACCGACAGTCACTCGAATGCCCTGATTAAGGACTGTATCTAATCTTCTCAGCACAAATGGTCGTGCTGAGGAACATACGACACACCCAAAGTCTATCTTGGATCGGATCAGTGCGCGACAGAATCGCAGCATAAATGTCTGAACCGCTACCCAAGATTTGCTATTTAATAATCCCCACAAGATATTCAAGAGAGCGGTCACATCGCGGTTACAACTGTGCTATATGCGATGACCAGCTAAGTTCCTTAAGTCAACCCCAGGAATCTCGTCTCATCTGCGAATGGCAGTAAATCCGGACCGAATCGGAGGGAATGTGATAATCGTATCCTACGGCACCAGAAACTAACGCAGATTGACTTCTCAGTTGAAAAAAGAAAGCTGCTTTTGAAACCCCATTCTTGAAGTTTGCCTTAACATTGCTGCACACGGCGTTCCAAAAACGGCGTATGCTGAGGGGTACAATAGAAGGCAAAGTCGTTTAAAATAAACATGACGATACCCCTGGAGGAACACATTTCGAGATAGAATTAATTGCTATAGCAAGCATCGTAACGCTTAATATCGATCCCTGAGGCACTCCGTTCTCCTGAACAAAAAGTTTCGAAAAAACCGAGTCGACCCTTACTAGGAAAACACAGTCATTCATAAACTCCTGAATAAAGTGGTAAGCGTTCACGTACGTTTCGGGTGTGTAGGGAACTTAGTATCCCTGATCGCCAAAACGTATCATAAGGCTTCTCAAGGTAAACAAATATCGCAACGGTTAGACAGTTCATGATACAAGCTGGATCGTTGTTGAATGGCGTCGTCGAAAACCGCACTGGGTGTTGGTCAGTAGGTTGTGAGTTTCCAACCACCATACCAATCGTCCATTGATCATGCTTTCTCTTGCAAACGCAACTGGTGAGGGAAATAGGACGGTAGCTGGACGGAAGAAGGCGTTCTTTCCAGCTTTCAAGATGGGTATGACGATGGTCTCTCGCCACTTTTCTGGGAAAGTGACGTCAACACAAACGCGATTATAGACGTCGAGCAGGAAAGCCTTACTTTCAGGAGAGAGCTACTGCAACATATGTACGTGGATACCATCTGATCCTGGTGCTGATAGTCGCGAAGATGAAAGCGTGTTCTAACTATGAAAACGCGATTGTGATCTTCGAGGTTTCCATAACGAAAACAGAAACCTTGAGATTTCATCTGAGTCTTAACAGGAAGGAACTCATACGAATAATTATCTGAGCTAGACACTTGAGCGAAAGCGCGGCCAAATGGGTTAGCCACGTAAAATGCATCCACAAAAGCTCCTGCAGCTGTTTTAAGACCGGCGATTAGCACATGGGTCGCTTTTCCCGCCAAACGCCTTAACTTATCCCATACGACAGAGGAAGGTGTATGTCAATTAAATGAGGCCACAAACTTGCTCCATGATGTCCTTTTGCTATCCTTAATAACTTGTCTAGCATTTTCTTGCATTTGATCAAGTTGTCCAGTGTAGGGCGACGCTGGGAAGCCCTGCGAGGACGAATGGCACTTCGGCATTCATCCGTCCCCCAAGGGCCCGGAAATCGACAGGGGTGGGCAGTCGATCGAGGAATAGATTGCTCAGCAGCAGAAAGAATCGTCTCTGTGAGATGTTCGACTAAAACATTCACAGAATCGTGCTCATTGTAATTAAGCACAGCCAACTGGGAGTAAAAGTTCCAGTTCGCTTGATCTAAGCGCCATCTAGGCAAACGCGTGGAACATAATATATCCTGTGCTAAGAGACTAATAAGACATGGAAATTGGTCACTAAGAGTATAAATCAGAGATGGCATTTCATTGTAAAGAAACTGCTAACTGTGGTGAACAAACTGCAATATCAATATGCGAAAATGTGTTGAAGTCTGAAAGAAATGTAGGCTCTCCGGTGGTCAGAAGAGCTAGTTATAAATGTCCAAGAAATCGGGATTATTTTGCCTCTCGCTCAAGCCCGAGATGAGCCCCAAAGAGGGTGATGGGTATCGACGTCTCCCACCAACAAAAAAGGTGTCAGTAACTGAGAAACTAGATATTTTAAATCACTGGGAGAGAGGTCGTCAGTTGGAGGCAGACAAGTATTGCAACTGGTAAATCGGATGGATGGCAGTTTAATCCTTACACCCACTGACTGAATGTCAGACAGTACGGATACAGATTCCAAGAATATATCATCTCTGATGAGCATCATAGTGGCCCCGTTGCGCAGGAATACCCTCTTCCGGTGTAAGATTACATCACGCTGGGGTATACCGCCTAATTTTAAGCTGTCTTGCGGACGGAGTTTAGTTCTCTTGCAAACATAGGCTCATACTTATTGAGCAAAGGTTCAACCTCTGTTCGATGTATTCTAATTACACGTATGTTTTCCATTGTAGGACAGCCTAGTAGTTATAATGGGATAAGTCCTCAATCGTAAGAGTCTACTACGTTGAGGATAGCGATGGTCGAACCAATTTACCTTTCTTCTTTCCTGTCGGGCTAACACCTTTTTCGGAGGATTTATTCTGCCATTTTTTCTTGTCGTTCTGGCAATGTGGTCAGAATCCTCCTGTTCCATCTCCTCCATGGGAGAGGGCCTCTTTCCAATAGAAAATATCGGTTCGAGAATCTGAAACCAATTGGAAGTTGAGATCGGCGAAGATGTTGATCGCCGATCTGGGTTCCTTCCAGGAAGACTGCTCCGAAGAGGATCTCCGAGGAGATGCTCTCAAACTTTGTTTCCCCTTAGATGTTCTAGGTGCAGACTTACCACTTTCCTTCGTCGATTCTGACATAGCTGGTCCTGAATTTTATTGGTGATGCATTATATACTACGGGCTTGTCAGATCTGAGGTCGACGGTTTTGCTGGTGATTGACTGGTGTGATCTTTCCAGTAACGAACTTCGCAGATGTTGATGCTTTCCTGGGTGTTGATTTTGGAGGTTTTGGGTGTGTTCTAGCAATGAGAATATTTTCGAAAATGGTGACCCCGTTAATATCGTTGGTCTGAACTGCGATTTCCAACTAGTTACCGGTTTAGCTACAACTGAGCTATAGGTACCCGACTTCGGGACATAGGGTTGGCGGAAACGCAGAAGTTTCCAGGTTTCCGAGAATGACGCCTCCCTAACCCGGATCTCCTGGTTCGCTCTTTCCTCTGCAAAACGGGGGCATTCTCGGGAACTTAATGGGTGTACACCGCTACAGTTAGCGCACGGTAGAGCTGATGTACATGTTCCATCGTGAAAGATGTCTCCACAGTTAACGCAAGTAGATTCAGTGTTACAAAATTCGCTAACGAGTCCAAAGCGCTCACACTTGTAGCATCTCAGAGGTCTCGGTATACATATATAACCTAACTTCAATGACTTCATACACCGCCTTAATCCTTTGAAGTAGATCTACCTGATCAAAGGTAGGCAACAGAGTAAGAGTAGGCACCAATTCACCTCTTTCCGCTGAACCCGATATACGGATGTCATACCTTGTTCTTCCACATTCTCTTGAATCTCCTCATTGGACATATCAGAGTGTTTACAACTCGTACGAGGAGTTCAAGGCCTTGTGCATCTTGACTCGTATCGGATAGCTGCTAACATGTTTGCTTTCAAGATAGTTGCTGCCTGGGGTGCTGAATTTGCCTCAACCAGGAGCGTGCTATTGCGACTCCTAATGTACGACTTAACGGAAATTTTATCGAAACCCCTTTGAACTGCAAAAGGGCTCATCGATGTAATTTTTCTGTTCTGTTAATAACTAAGTAGCGATGACCACTACAGTCGACTACTTCTTTTCCATTAGCTTTCATTGTTCTTTTTTTATTATTTTTTGGATCCATAGCGCTTAAATCCTCCACAATTACAAATGTCTCCAATGGCATCGCACATCCTGAGCGCCACCCCAGCTTAGACGAGAGTCCTGGCATGGACCTTGCTAACCTTAGGGTCTCACCTCTCAATTTATAGATAGAGGGACCCAATTGCCTTCAAGAGTGTAAAGGCTCATGTAATGGCCCCTTCCCAGGACGGACATTTATCAGCGGATACGAACAAATTCCTACATGATACTCAGGGGCTGGGAGTTACGCGTTACCCAGTCAACCCTTGCGACTTACCTCCTCCGTCCCGCGCAGTGATATCCGTCCGACTGTGTTCAGGGAATTAACTGATTGTTGGTCAAACACACTTGTGGACTTAAGCTTTCAGATATGACTAAATTATGGAATACAGTGGAGTTCAATGGTTTTGTGGTGTTTTGCCTACAACCCTTGACAATATTGGTGCTCTTAGGTGTACAAGAATTGGAGATGGGCAGAAAATAACGTAACGGTTACTTGTAATGGTTACCTTAATGCAACGGTTACCAAAGTAACGGATACAATAGTTATCGCGTTAACGGTTATTGAGCCTGGTTGATATCATTCACGTATGTGCGCAGCATTGTATCGCTTATCGGGTACTACAGGGAGAGCCAAAAAACTACGAACCGACTGCGATGTTTTTCCTGTGGGCGTCCTCGGCGCTCGTTGCAGTCTTCACCAGGCTCTGCTTCAAGAACTATTATTATGTGTTCTGTTTGGTTGAAAATAACATTTAATATATGGAAACTACATTATTAAAATACATACGATAAACGCATATTGATGTCATAAACCAAAGTAAAGGATTTTCACCATTAAAAATGGACAGCAAGTAGTGAATTTTGAGCAGTCACTGCACATTCATCTCTCAGTCAGCAGATAGCCTACAGTAGAAAATCAAATTATAGTTCTCAAAGCACTCTCCTGTTAGATTAAGACTCTATGAAACACATTAATGTAACTATCAAGCCACAACTTCAAACTTGATAATTTATTTATCTCAAACTTTAAATAGCACCTTTGGGCTATTCTGTACAATTAATTATCCTTCCACAAATGCCGTGTGAAGGCATTTAGCTGAAGGCTAAATCAGACTGAAAAATGCAATGCCATAGCCGGGATTTGAACCATGGATCTTCGGCTTTCCATGCCGCTCTTAACAATTGAGCTACCATAAGAAAATTCGGCACGACACTAAATGCCCCAACTGACTCGCATCCCTCCCCGGTAAACCACGAGGGGTTCTCAAATTCATTTTGAGATAACATATCCCAATTGCGACTTATAATCTCGTATTTTAAGACCCAGGCTGTTGTAGCTCAGCTGATTACAGCAACAGCTCGGAAAGCCGAAGATCCGTGGTTCAAATCCCCGGCTATGGCATTTAATTTTTCAGTCTATTACTGTACAGATTCTTAGCCTGTTACACTACTTTAATCATACCCTAAACCTTGTGTTAGTAAACTAAAAATGTGAATAAAAGCATTTAATGGCACAAAAGCTTTTAATAGCATACTAGAAAAGAATTGTATTTTAAAATCTGAAAGTCAATACTCACGTGGGAATGTGCTAGGAGTTCTTTCATAATGAAGTCGTCATAGATCTTCCTCGCCAATTTTCTTCTCTCCTCAACGCATTCCTGCTTCTCGTATTGCTTGATCTGCAACAAATTAAATAACGGAATTAAAACCAAAAAGAGACTAAGGAAATGGAATATCAGTAAAAAAAACTGGTAAAAGTTGCTGATCGCTGTCTTTAGCTGAGGTGCAAACTAGGCAATTCTGAAATAATTACCAGTACATAGCACAAAGCTTCATATATCAAAGAAACAGCAACTAAACGGCGAAAACTTCCACACTGGAAAAGCCATTCAAATTCACTTTCATAAAATACAGGATGAATCACCTAAAACTTGCACCGCAAATCTTTCGGAAATGGAAAGTGCTATTGATGTGCAGTTTTCACATCATTGATTGATTGTCAGGGGCTCGTGCATTTAGCCTATAAACAGATTTGAATAATACTGAGAAAGTGTATTTTTTGAGCAAACATACAATTTTTTAAATGGAACAATGCCTAATTACATCAACAGAATAAAGGTAGGGTAAATTAGAATGTCAGTGGCGTTTGTTGCAAGATTCTAGTGCAAGTGGTTTACAAGAAATATTATTTTGAAACTTTTACGCACCGACACTTGTAGAACCTGTGGTAGCACAAACTAAAAAAAAAACAAAAGGGAATTACAATACTTCTGTGGATTCTTACAAGTAAACAGAGCATAGACCTTCAAAGGTTGTGTTCAAAATGACCTCCGGCAGTTTCAATACACGCTTCCAGTCCATGCCCGTACCCAGAAAAAAATTTCGGGGAGGGTTTTCCACAAGTAGATCTAAACTTAACAGTACCCCGCACAGTTACCATGTATCTACTCCGTAGTATATAGACGTTACATGGATAAGAAAATTGCTTGGAGACATTATATAGACAAGAAAAACTCACCAGAATAAGGATATTTCACCTTACAGCACAAAACATGGAGACTGCTTCGAAAACCGGAATGTATGGTCACCTTACCTATGTAAGGCGACTATATTAAGTTTCCCTTTTTCTTGTAAATGTGCTACTAGCAATAGACCTACTGTTATCTAACGACATTTCCCATATTAGTTTGCTATGAATTTAAATAAATAAAACTTTCAGAAGTTTCGGGGGGGGGGGGTTGAACGCTAGAAACCCCCTATCTAAATAGGGCCCTGTTCCAGTCTGCTATGGAAAGACTGCTGCACACGTTTTAGCATTTCAGCGGAAATTTCAGAGCAGGCAGCAGTAATACGTCGTTTCATATCGTCTGGTGTAGTTTGCTTGTAGACAGTGCCTTTCAGCCTTCCCCACAGAAAAAAGTCTAAAGGGGTCAGATCCGGTGAACGGGCCGGCCAAGGTACAGTTCTTTTCCTCCAATCCAACGATTTGGAAACATCCGTTAAGACAAGCTGTAGTACTTCGTGCATTATGGGCTGGACAGCCATCATGTTGGTACCACAGGTTCTTCCTAGTCTGCAAAGGAACGTCTTCTAGCATCTAAGGCAGATGGTCTGTCGGGAGGTGCGAGTTCATTGTTCCTTCTGAATAAAGGGATATGAGCTGATGGTTCACTATCCCACAACACATGTTTAAACTCCATGACGCTGACGTTCCACCTGACGAAGCCAACGGGGATTGTCAACAGACCAATAGAGCATGTTTCTGCGGTTTACCTGGCCATACTTAGTAAATGTTGCCTCATCACTAAACAAGATACATGACGAATCTGGAGTATCATGTCTTAATACCCATGTACAAAAGTTAACACGATTCTCAAAATCGTTTCCGTTCTGCTCTTGATGGAGAGAGATGTGATAGGGATGGAACCTACATGTCGATGGAGAATGCGCAGTACACTTGCCTGACTTATGCCACTTCCACGTGCGATTGTGCGGCAACTAATTTGCGGATCTACTGCAACGGCAGCCAAAACATTAATTTCTGCCTTTCTCCAGTCATTTGTTTGTTTCTGTTACGTTTACTAGGTGCTACAGTACCACTTTCACGTAATTGGTTGAAGAGGTTGATAAATAATTGCCGAGATGGTTGACGTCTATTGCGAAACGTTTCCACATACACCGTACAGGAACGAACTGCATTCTTCCTACGCTCTCCATACACCGTATGTCGGCTTTTTCTGCATTAATAAACACCATCTTCCACACAGACTTACTGCTTGAACTGTCACAAGCTAACTGACCAGAAAGTCGCAATGCAATCAATGAACAGAAAACACAATGCAAACAAACATCGTATCTAGCAACTAAGCATGTTGAATGGGACAAACAATTGTCGGGGTGGAAACTTTTCAAAATACGATTTTTCGTAATAAACCACTTGCACTAGAATCCTGCAACAAAGACCATTGACATTCTAATTTACCCTACCTTTATTCTGTCGATGTAACTAAGCATTGTTCCATTTAAAAATTGTATGTTTGCTCAAAAAATACACTTTCTCAGTATTATTAAATCTGTTTATAGGCTAAATGTACGAGCCTTTGAATACCAATCAATGCTGTGAAAACTGCACATCAATAGCACTTTCCATTTCCGAAATATTTGCGATGCAAGTTTTAGGTGATTCACCATGTATATCTCGGGGCCTCTTATATGTAGAGCAGAAACCTAACTGAATCAGTATAAAGTAATGTAATATTTATTTCATCATTATTACAATAATACAAATAAAGCTTACATCTAAAACTTATGTCTAGTGCACCAGTTTTCTAGCTCCTCCATATTTAGCCCCTAGGCTGTGAATCAGTATATATTAATTTATTGTGAGAGCAAATAATAGAGAGATTAGGCACGAAATCAGAATGCACACCTCAACTGAGATACTCAAGCAAGTGTGGCTAACAAATGAGAGATTTGATACAAAGAAACATATTTTGTAGTTTGAAGAACATTTCAGAACAACTAATGAAAATGTGAAACATGTTATTAAGTTGTCTTTAGTAGTAAGTGAACACTTCTGTGATTGGAAGAGAGTGATGATTTAAGACAATGAAATATGATCATCCAGACAGGTGTTAGGCCATATGGCCTGTTACGATCTCATAAAACAGGAATTTTCTTTCCAACCCTTCTTGAGACGTCCCAGAGATCTCTTCCCATGGGAAAGATGTAATGGAGCATGACTTTAGGACTTATATGTGATCTCATTCGTCTTAAATGACTCATCCAGTTATTCTGATACTCGTAGATGTGTATAAAATGAAGAACACGCTCCAGACCAAATAATGAAAAAAACAGTGTGTTGATAATGCTGGAAGTTAAAAATGATTAGGATAATAACGCTTACATTTTGATGAAGAGAAGATCCTTTATTTGCTCACAAATTAAGTCTCCAATCCTCTACGCCGACTATATCTTCTGCCTTTAACCATTCACCCATACTGAACATCATGGGTAGAGGAGAGTAATCTGAGCGGCAAATGCACAACGAATCCCCACCCCCGCCAGCTCCTTTTGAAGGCTTACCGTCACCTGAAGCCACTACTTATCAAATAGCTCGTCAATTGATACCCTATTCCAAACTTTGCAGCACGAGAAAAATCCCATGCCGGTACCAATCGAACCTGGAGAGCATCAACGCCATCCGTGTATCATATGGGTTCATATAATTAAAATCGTAAGCTTAATACTTTGCAGAATCTGGAAATTTATTGTATATCTTTGGCAAAATAAGTAATACGTTTTTCAAGTTATTTAAAAATTGTGTGCTTAAAATGGTCCTTCATTCACCTCTGCTTAACAAACACGTATCCCTTTTCACTTTCCGCCTCAACCTCCACAAATAAAAATGGTGCTCGATTTCTTCGTCGTCTTAATAAAATGAAAATGCTGGAAATTACCACCAGCAAAAATAATTCAAACATTCGTCAGGAGTGCCTAAAAGAAAGCGAAGGTTTACGTCCAAACGGCAAAGAATAACCGCACTTAAAAACTACTCGCTTCCAACTAGGTGCATTAGCTCGTTCCTCTCTTTCTGGGCTTTTGAATATGTGCGTTGTAGAAAACAACACTCCAGAAATCCCGCACAAAGACTCTCATTACAGCTGTCGCATTCAGTTGCACCCGTACCCACTGCACTGCCTAATCTCCCGTGATAAAACTGCCTCTACCCGGCTGCTGTGCTTTCATAAACAGAGAAACGTACTACACATCCTTGATCATAAATTCGCGCAGCAAGCCGACAGAATTGTAATCTACGAACGATAAAAAATTGATTCGTTACATTCACATGAATTTCTTTCCCACCACCCTTTACCTTTAAATCTCCTCCATAGATCACTCTAACTAAAGCCTATCTTTCAATCTGCTTGCAGAAATGGTTTCCTTACACTCTTCGCTATAGGTATATGAAATTGAAACGAGACAAATCTTTAAAAATCGGATCTCTATATAGTGGTTTGAAATTCAATTTTCTTTTCATGATATCGCAAAAAACAAAGGAATGTTGACATAGCACTTCAATGGCAACGAATATCCCGGAAATGGTTAATGTCAAAAAATTATGTATTTTACCTAAATTGTGTGCTTTAATGAGATCTGCATTTTTTTTTTTGTGTGTAGTAAGTTTTGTCTATTTCTTGTGGTTTACCAATTAAGCAAAATTATACAACATTCATTCCGAATGAAGAAGACATTCGCAACAAAATTCAAGATATACAATGAATAAAATTATTCATGCAAACTTCTTAAACATTTGTTATTTTAATCAAAATCTTCAGAACCATTTTTGAAAAAATAGAAAACAAAGAAATCTTTTCAATGTAAAGGGTAGCTTGAATCTTCGTGTCAGACCCTCTGATGATACTGAAACTTGGTTTATCTGACTTTTGGTTTTTGAGTTATGCTTATCTCGCTCTCGTTTTTCTAAAATGCTTTTGTTTTGGGTTCAGGGGACCTGAAATATGCATCTCTGGTGAAATCTCGATATGGAATTTTTAGATAGAATATAATACTTCTGCCTACTATAGGTAAGTGGCAGAGAACGTAAAAATCATGTACCGTATAGTATTCTCTACCTCTTACTTTATTCCTAACTTGGCAATTTTGCTGGGTTAACAAAGATGTAGACAGAAATTCCTGTGAAACAGCATGTCTTAAACAGGCATCATCGATTGGCAATATTCGTTTAGAAATGGAATAATATTTCCTAAGTTCTGGGTCATTGAGTAATGAATTCGATACATTTTATCCCTTAATTATCTTCTGAGTGTCCTACATGTTGTCTTCAGGTTACGACGAACTAAGGTTTAGTATTATTAATTTGTTTGTGGCAATCTTCACGAAAATGGCAATTTACAGTATTGCATTTGGCTGTAAGAATATACAAAAGAAAAGGTAGTTGCCAACTTTGTTTCACCCCGGGTCGCAGTGTGAGGTTGCTTTTTCGTTGCTTTCTCTCATGTGATCAGTGACACAATAGCGCCTGCAATGCAATAAGGTAGATATAAATTACTGCTGAAACACCAATTTCGCATTAATGGAGGAGAATTTAAATTATAACATTCAGAATTTGTATTCATTATAAGCACCCATTCTGATTTCTAAGTATGTTCATCAGACTTATATTTCAGGTCTTATTAAAGCTCTCAGTGGTATAATGTATACATTTTCCTTGTGATACTCTGTACAGTGAGAGTGAAACTGAAAAACGAATTTAGCTTTGTTTTTGATGACGAAGGCAATTCTCTAATAACACAGCGATGTTTTGCAACTGCGCGGGCACAGCTCTTTCACTGTTGTGCACAATAGTTGATTGGAAAACAAGTATGGCAAATGAAGGTCCTACTGAGGTGAGAGTGAAAAAATTACCTTTTGTTTAAAAATTGCATTCAGTTACACGGAATCTTAGGAAAATACGTATTAACATAAAACTGCTTTATTATTATTATTATTATTATTATTATTATTATTGACAATTAATGCCCGATATTTTTAAAAAATTGTGTTTATTGTCACCTCGTGAAAGGAAATCTTTTATAATAAACAAAATTGTCGGTCACTTCCGAATAAAAATCATGATTATTTGAACCATATTATCTGCATGGCTTAATAATTTCTTTTCTGCAATGTAATAAAATATTTCAATCTATGTTGTTGAAAGAAAGAATACTTATAACTTACGCAAAAATACCCATAGAAATAAGTATGAAAAAAAACTACGCGGAATGCTTATTAATAGTTTCAGAATGTTATTACGCCTGACTGTGATTCAAGTGTTCCGCTTTCCAGCACTTATCTAATATTATGATACGAAAATGAAGAAAGTTTTAATCTTAACTAGTTAAAACAACAGTTACTTTGTTTAAATTTATTTTAATATGCTACGAGTATTTTTACTGATTCTAATGTCAAACTATGAGAAAATAAGTTCTTACTTCCTATCTCCTCCAATACCGTATCTTGTATTGATTACGGTATCGATTCATTCCAGCATAATGTCACTGCTGTTCCGCGATTCCTTCCCTCCGGCAGATGTGCTCTTTCACCGAGGTAAGCGAACGAACCCCCTGTGCACCATATAGCAACGAGTTGATTTCACCCGATCTAAAAGTCGAAGTTATCATTTCCGACGTAGTTTGTGAAACCTGCATCTTCTTTTTCAAAAGAGGGCGGTGCGCAAACATACAGTATTCAGAAGTGTTACATCTGTTACCGTTGTTTTTTATATATATATATATATATTATATATATATTATATATATAATTGAGTTTTAAAGAACTTAAATTATTTTAAAATTCCCCTTACCAGGCAGTTTTGTTAATACAGCATTAAATTATACATGATGGCTGGGTGAATTTGTAAGAAACTTTAAGGTGTGATAAATCGTGTCATTCAACTTTTGCTTATAAATCCTTATCCATGCTCAGACACAAACACACCTGAACCCTGCATTTAACATTCCATGTTTACGACACACTGCTTTGTTTTAATCCTGTCTGTTACCCAAACATATTACGATGCTGGAAACTGGGCTCTCTTACAGCAAAATTACGAAATATCTTAATGCATTTCTTCACTTTTAAAACAACGAAAGAAATGTAATCATGGAATGATTTTGCCCATCATCGCCGAAACAAAGTAGTTATTCATTTTTCAGGAATGCATTTGTTATAATTTGTCCCTGTTTCAGTTCACAGGAATACACCGGACTTTAGGTTTCACCACAGCAAAAACATACTTTACAACCATAACTGTCCTAGAACTTTCTGCCTGTTTAAGTAGATGAGAAAATGGTACATTTTACATAAAGTCAAAGAATAACATTTCTTCATTACTCTGAGATTGGGGTTCGAAGATTAGCCAAACCCCAGTGCCTTGCCCCTATCTTAAAATCCGTGGAAATGTTAAACCATTCTTTCGTGTAGTTTGTAGGTGGCTCCCTGTTTTCTCTTCGTTGGTTGTGAGTGGAAAACGAATTGTCAACTTTTTATTATAAATCTGTATGAATGCTCAGAGTCAAACTCAGCTGAAGACCCTGTATTTATCATTCCATGTTATAACACACTTTCTTTTAATTCTATTAATTACGATGCTGGAAACTGGTCTCTCTTAAAGCAAAAGTACGAAATATCTTACTGAATTTGCACACTTCTAAAACAACGAAAGAAATGTAATCATGGAATAATTTTGCCTAACATCACCGAAATAAATTTGTTATTAATTTTTCATGAATGCATTTGTTATAATTTCTTTGTGTCTGTTTCAGGGCGCAAGAATACACCGGACTTTAGTTTCCACCACACCAAAAATATACCTTACAACCAGAACTAGAACTTTCTGCCTGTACAAGAAAACGAGGAAATGGTATATTTTGCACAGTCAAAACATCTTTTCATCATTATTCTGAGCCTAGGTTCTAAGATTGGCCCAAATCCAGTTACTTGTCCCTATATTAAAATCCGTGGAAATGTTAAACCGTTCTTTCATGTAGATTGGTTTGTAGGTGGCTCCCTGTCCTTTTCTCTTCAAATGAATGGAAAATAAATTGTTTGGAATGAAAACTGAAATTCAAATATAAAGAATGTTGGGCATCCTCTTGGAAATTGGGATTCAATTCTGCTCATGTGTATGCCCTTTTCCTTTCTTTATTGGAATAATTTGAACAACGTTATCTGATTATACACACTAACTCCATAATCTCTTATAGTGTTCTTAGTATACCTAGACACCAAGCATTCATTTCTCCTGTTCCGTTGCTTTTTTTTTTTGGGGGGGGGTTTCATATTTTATAATGTATATGTTAAAATTTTTACATTTATCTATTTACCTCTAGCTTTACAAAGGGTCTTTTGCTACAATGAATTACCACATTCTTTTAAACTATTTTGTTGCAAATTCAATTAAATATGCTTATAAATTACTTCCTCAATTTTTGTTCGTTAGTTCATTTATTGAACTAAAATACTATTTATGCTTTTGGCATTCTTTTCAACTATATTTTTTAACCCAAATCAATTCACTAAGCTTATAAACACTTCACATGCAAAACTATTTTTTTTTCGGCAATTTAACAAATTATACCTAAAATTTCCTGTATTCACCGGTTATCGTTTCCAATGGAAGATGCCTCGGCGCAGACAACTTTAACAGCCTCATTGTCGCTTATTTCCTCAAACTCTGCCGGTAAATCAGCTTCAAATAATTTCATTAAGTTCACCTTAACTAAGAAAAGCACTATTATCAACCAAATAACTCATACCGTATCCCTAAATAATGCTACTTCTAAGTAAACATTATAAAATTAAACCCTTACTGACACAAGCTTCATAAACCACATAAACTAAGCAATTTAAATTATTTTGTTTTATCATTTTATGTATTCTGGATCTTATCATCTGCACTGTCAGCAGATGCTTTAAAATTATATGTAAAATTAACAATGACTTTTAAGGCATTAATAACAATGGTGACATGGATTACCAACTTGGGTAAAAATCTGTCCAACATCACTGCAAAACTACAAAATACAATATGCTGGGAGTTTTTTTTTTCGAAGGTTGGTAAACTTACCTTGTTATAACTGTTGCATTAAGCAATTCATTAAATGTTTTCGTCTGGTAGAGTAGAAGAGAACACATGGTCCAACTCCTACAAGAATAAACAAACGCGATCACTCACCATTATCCACTTCATTACATTGTATTTGCTCTGTTTCTATTCTTTTAGTCTTTAATCTCTCAACAACCAAGTTTTACTTTCACCTCGCAACGCAGTTTTACGATTTAAGGCAGGATGGTTGCCGCAGTTTTCATTTACATAATGTACGCTATAGAGCATGCATGAAGCTTTGTGTCGATAAAAACGAGATGTATGAAAGAGCTGCGTTAAGAGCTAAAAATCTGCTTTGGTGGTTGTGTAATGCTCGTAGACGTGAGGAAAGCAGATGAGTGTGTGTGTATGAACGGAAAAGTCATCTGGCAGATATGTTAGGTACTTCTGCATTATCCTTAGCACCTTTTGATGTGATTTCTCTCGTAGATACGCATTTAATCCGATGGAAATCAAGTCACGATCGAGGTACTGTATGAGAACATCTACCTACTTCAGAGGTATGCAATTTTTCCTCACTCTTTAAATGAATGACTCTCAAAGCAATTAGGTCCATATGACAGGCAATCGCTCTAAGTTCGTGTGCAATGCACAAGGCATATGGATTTCATTATTTTTTATTTATTGAATTAGTGAAGTGTTTATTTACTGGTTTATCATTAAGCAAAAATTGACAAAACTATCAATTATTCATAATATTTGTACGAGTTAATTTAGCCTTCATCACTTCCCCCAGGGCCCGAAAGCATAACCAAAATGTAATAAAAACAAGACACAAGATGTAAATCACTGCCGTTCGCAGATGAGAGGTTAGATAAGTAGATTTAATTTCTCTCTCTCTCTCTCCTCTTCCCCGAGACTAAATTTTATCACTGGCGTGTTGGGGGTTAGGTTTTCAGGAAATTAAGAATAAAAATAACTTGATAATCCCATTCACATGTTTGAAGAGTATTCAACCCACAAAGGAGATAAATTTCAATTGAGTTTTATTTATGGACGCGCTTTAATTGCTATGGTCCTTAGCGTCCCATTCCATATTGGGCGTGAAAGACCGGTAATTTTGATCAGAGGCCTCTTTATCAGGCTTGAGGTTCTTTTACGTGCCATAAATCTACGACACGGGACCACCGGCTTTACTTCCCTTCCGAAGGAAGCCACGCTAAGGATTTTTACGCCCGAAAAAATCCATCGTCCTCCGCCGGGTATGAACCCGCGACCTCGGGAACTTAGCATAGTAACCACTACACCAAGGACGACGACGACGCGCGCGCACACGCACACGCACGCGCACGCGCGCGCACACACACACACACACACAAAGGAGATAGGCATACCTTTAGGACAGGTACAGAGCATAGCCAGAAGTGGTCTTTTCTTGTAGAATTCCTACTCTTCGATCTCTACTCGCCATAAAAATAGGAAAAATCTGATGTGTTACACTCACATGACTTTCCCTACTCTTGTACAAACTATTTTTACAAACGCTTATTCTCCATCTACTTCATTTTAATCGAGATAAACATTTGCAGACTCTATCTTATTGATAATTTTCTTGTAGATGTAAGGGGAAAATATATTTACAAGGGCAATATAGAAAAACAGTGGCCTTTAAGCACAGACATATCTCTTAATAGCTGGTTGCTAGGTGCAGCACCATTCCCTTTGCCACAGTAAATAAAGCTTTAAAGTAGTTTTAAAAATGTATGGTTTCATCCGCGCCTTTCTATGATAGCAGCAGACCGCAACGAGCGCCGAGGACGAGGACAGGAAAAACACCACGCAGGCGGTTCGGAGTCTTTTGGCTCACTCTGTATTTAACGGAAGAGTTAAACCATTTTTATATTGACCTACGACTGTTATTTGCAAGCAGGTACGTGAAAATTATGTGGATATGGATGAGAATGGAGAGTATGAAAACAGATAAAATAAGACTGTAATATACCTTGGGCGAAGAAATAACAGTGTTGAAACTATCCAGGAAGAGGAAAAAGAAAGTGACGAGGGCATTAGATGAAAAGAAACTGCATGCTAAGAGGTAATAAGATAATGGTTCATTGCGGAGATGAAAGCAAAAGGCGGTAAGAAGGATAAAGGCCAAGTTTATAATGAAAGCTCCGTCCACGAGCAGAAAACAGTAATTGTTTTAATGTGGACATGCATTTACGGGAGAGCTGAGCGGAGCTCCGCAATGTTTTGTGGTTAAGTTTCCAGACTTGGTTATCAGGAATATCTCGACTATCCGTTTTGATACTATAATTGCTCTAGCGCTTGCGTTTTACTCTCACCTCTCTACAATCCGCCCCTTTGCTTCCATGAATTTTGAAACATTCACACCTTCCTACCAGAGAAGTCTTTAACTGCCCAGTAAGTATCTGTAGCACTGGTGCTCCCGCAGCTAAAATATCTTAGCTACATAACCACACACCTTGTTTATATCCTATTCTATCCAACTTACTAGCTTCTCCGAAACGTGGATAAACGCTAAACACAGAAGCCTGAATTAATCTTATAAAAGTGTTGTAAATGTGGCAGACATCTTCGTTCACTATGAAGCATAGACTATAGATGCCAGAAAAGCAATTTTGGTGCGCGATTAAAAACTATATTTCCTCCTCCTGGTTTCATAAACCACAATTTAAGCTTAATCATAAAATCTTTTTTCTCATTTAGCGAGGAAATAGAGAGAAATCGAAGAAGAAAGAAAGAAAACTACAGTTTGGGGGTTGGATTGCTGCAAGTTTTATATGGAAATGCGTTATTGTGAAGGAAAACAACATCCTTATCAAACTTCCATCTTATTCTTGTTTTTCACATGTTTTAGCAGCTTGACACAGAGATTCTTGCATGACTACGATGTAAACATCTTGGTGTGTACAATGGCCAAAGCTTTCAGTGCACAATTAAAGGAGTGTTTACTAAAAGTTGAAATGGTGTGCAGAGTGGAAGAAAACATAGTCCTTAATAATTTTAAAAGGTTAGATAAAAGCAGTGTTGCCAGATTTGAGAATTTTTTAAATTCAGGAACTTTCATAAAGAAAAACAGAAGAGAGAGAGAGAGAGAGAGAGAGAGAGAGAGAGAGTATTGAAGAAAACAAGAGAGAATGTGAGTATTAAAGACAATTATAATAAAAACAATAACTTATTTCTGTTTTAGAATTTTACGCTTTCAACACAAGAATGTTGCCGTGATGAATTCCGTTAGGTAAAGGATCATAATATCTAATAATCTGCCATGTCAGATAGGCCAAACATGGTTCCATAGAAAAGGCAGATTTAGTGTTTCAGTCAAAACGCGGTGGTGATTATCATAAAGAGATGAGTAATGTAGTGTTGGGAATGGTTTACCGGTCTCCTTCAGAGACTGGAAGGAGGATGTACGATAGTAATGGACAACGCTAGAGAAAAAATTCCCAATACGAATTCTAGGAGAATTTTGTCATGACTTCAAAGTAAAAATATACCTCATAATCTACATAAAATAACCAAATAATAAACAAATTGTTAAACAGCCGACTAAGCATATTATTAGTAATTCATTAGTGCATACATTCACATATCAGCCGTCACAGTTGACCGCGCTTGTATTTCACTCCGTTGTCACGCGAACTTCAGCTACGTATGTAAAAGGAAGGCAAAAACGCTAAGTAGTAAAGTAAACGGATTGAGCCTTCCCCTTGGGTTTGGTCACCATGAACATTTGAACAGGAAATGAGACACATCTACCCGTTCGGTATACCAAACGGAATGGTCTGAGAGAGGGACACCGCTGGGAACCCAGTACACCAAACCCGCCGTATGCAGGAGCTCATTTGTGTTCGAAGGCATGAATAGTACAAAACAGTGTCCAAAACTCTTTCGATGGACAGCTCTAGCTATAGTCCAATGACAATTCTTCTTTATTTCCTTCCGTCCTGGCTTTAATGCTTAGAAATTCCTATGGCTGACAATGAGGAAAACTTAAACTTGACCTGCAAGTACTTGTAGAAGTGATGTGAGCGTTTTGAAATAAAAAGTATACAATAATTTACTACTGAACAAATCACAGTAAGCATAAACATTCAGTCATTTTCATTTGTGTGACACACATTGTCCATGGGAAAAAGAAAGAAAAAAGAAATAGCTTTAATGATGTTGAAACCTCGCCCGGAAATTTTGTCTTCGAAAAACTAAGAATTTCTTAGAAAATCGACTGATACGAAGTATGTCACAATCTGACTACTCCTATCCCATACTTCATCGTATGCGCATTAATTTTTGTACGACCGCTGCATTATCTTCCTCCTTCCAGACAGGATATCATGGGCAGACGCTAATATGGGAGGCCCTCAGCCGTTTATGTGGGTTTTGAGACTGGCAGCTGCTACTTCCTAATCAAATAGCTCGCAATGCGTCCTCAGGGAAGCTGACTGCTTGTTTACCTTTCTCTACCTTGCCAATTGTTCGGAAGCAGTTCAATCAATTGCATGGGTTGCAAATCTGCAGTCTATGCATATCAATCTCTGAATATTTGTCATAAATGCTCCTGGTAGGACACTTTATACACTCTGATTTTCTTCCTTTATTATGGTGATCAATCAGGCGATGAACGAATGAAATTAATGCAGAAAGGAGCTCAAGGTTTTAAAACTCTAGAACTACCCGATATTCACCCCAAAAACAGAGAAACAGCCTCAATAATAATCTTGGGAACCAAAGGGATACCCACTCATGACCACTGCATTAGAGACAAAACCATATTACGTACAAATATTTTGTTTTTTACCCTTGCGTTTCTTATTTTTCAATCTTTCTTCTTTCCATGTACCTCGTTCTTAACGGAGAAAATAAATTCCTGTATGTATGCCTTGTAGCGTTAATTCCCTATGCGCAATCCCTCCATACTAAACACAGCACTTGCGTTCGTTTAACCAACTCTGATGAAACGTGCACTGCAGAGCAAATACTCGTGTTTTACAGTTATCACTGTGTAAAGTAAAGTTCCGCAAACGACTTCTACTCAAGCACTTGAACAAGGTTTAGCACCGCGCAATTTCTTGCTTCGCTTCAACTTGTAAACTCTTGCCCTTCTTAGAAGCGCAGAACCTGGGATATTTGTTCAGTCTGTTAACAGCAACATTTTTCATCAAGCAATGCCTTTTAATTTAGCTAGCGTAGCAGTTTAAAGATTATGTTCTTGCCTCTCAAACTGCATGACCGTGTCTTATTCCCTGGTCGAGCTGTCTAGCTGAGGATTTTATTCTGGATTTTTCTGTCCTTTAGTGCTTTAGACCTTCGAGCTCATTTAAGAACTCATTTCACAATGAACGGTTAACCGATGTTAAATTTACGTGCAGCAATTATAGACTTTCTCTAACAGTTCATTTATTTTTTAAACTAATTTAGGAATTACTTTAAGTATTTTCTGTTAATCACAAAAATATTCTCCAGCAATGGTTCCAATATGTTGTTATAGATACGCAGGCACATAAAGGAGACTGGAGTGACACTGAACTAGGACAAACAAAGTCGAAAAATCAAGCCTTGTTATTGCATACTCTATGCATGGGCTGATGAGGAAAAAAATGGCCATAATATTTCTGATGTGTGTGTGTGTGTGTTTAAAACACTAGAAAGCGTAATCGAAGAACTGGAAATATCTCGAAAAAGCTTATACTATACAAATGTATTTGACCCCAAAAACAAAAAAAAATCCGCATTTTAATAAACTCTGTATCTTTCTGTGGCAAGTTTTCGTCTAAATCGATGGCTTCGATGGCTTCCCAGTTCTATAAAAACGGAATGAAGAGGACTTCACAAGCTATCCATAGAAAATTCCCGATATGCGTTTCATTTGTCGTGGCAATATTGCAAACGTGTGACTTTTAATCAAAATCGGTTAGGCTGCTTTTGAGAAAATAAAATGGCGAATGTTTTCCATGTAAAGGGTTGTATGGGTGGGAAAACATTTGGCTTGCATTTTTACAAGATCGGTTAGGCTGCTTTTGAGAAAATAAAATGGCGAATGTTTTCCATGTAAAGGGTTGTATGGGTGGGAAAACATTTGGCTTGCATTTTTACAAGATGCTGGAATTAAATAGGAACTTTGGTATTTACTATTTTTTTTTCGTTTTTGAGTTTTGTTATTCACAGACACACATCTTTCTGTAAAATGCTTCGCTTGTTCAATAGACCTCAGAGCGTGTATTTCCGGCAAAATCTCGTTATCGAATCCTTGGGTGGATTACAGTACTGCCTACCACAGGGAGGCGTAGGTGTGTATATATTACACACACATACGCACGCACACACTGTGGACAAAAGTACCCGGACACTTCCTTGAAAATGAAGTACAAGTTTGAGCCGTCCTTAGCTTTGATAACTTCTTCACCCTCCCACTTTTAATTAAGTGGCGGAAGGTTTCCTGGGTTAAGGCGCTCCTCATGAGCGCCGAAATGAGAAATTTCGGTATGTGTTGGTGTGGTCTAAGCGCGAAGTCGGCGTTTCAAATATCCCAGAGATGTTCTATGGGATTAAAATCCGGACTGCGCAGGGCGGCCCATTAATTGGGCATGGCTGACGTCAAACCATCCACATACATGCCATGCAATATTTTGAAAGATACAGTGCTTATCCCCGAATTGGACTTCGACGATAGACAGCATGAAAGTGATTAAAATGTCAGCGTAAACTTATGCAGTAACATTATCACGAAAAGCAACAAGGGTCCAAGGCTCCTCCAGAAGAAGTATCACATTATTACACCACCACCCCCGAAGTTCACAGTTAGCATTATAAGTCTGGTAGAGGTTCTTCAGACATTCGCCACTCCCACATCCCAACATCGGATCGCCACATTGTAAACAGTCATCCATCACTCCACACAACGCTTTTCCACTATTCTGTAGTGGACTTTCGATGTCCCTTACACCAAGCAAATGGCGTTTGGCATAGAACTGTGTGATGTGTGGCTTTTGAGCAGCTGCTCGGCTATGAAACCAAGTTTACATACCCCATGCCTAACAGTCTTGATTATTGGAGTAGATCTTGGTGGTTTGATATTCCTGTGTGACGGTGCCTATAGATGATTGACATTTACACTGAGCGATCCTCTCAACACTCACGGTTTCTGGGGTCAATATAGGCAATCTGCCTGGACGCTTCTGGGTCGTGCACGTCTCTTCACACTTCCAGTTCACAACATCGGCAACAGTACAGTGGATAATGGGATGTTCAGGAGGTTGGAAATCTCATACACAGACTTCTGACACAAGTAGCAGCCAACCACCTGACGCACCGGAAGTCCAGAGTTCCAGAATGCACCATCTGCTGCCTCGTGTTGTCTGTTGACTACTGAGAGTACGGAACAGGTTTTTCAGGAGGTATAGGCTGCCCTTGTTTACCTCTATGAGTAACAGAGTTTTAGTGGGTGGGTGGCCGGTTACTTTTGTCTATTAAAGGTATATAAAAAAATCCAATTTTTAACTATCATGGATACTCTCACCGTACACAGTATTTATACAGAAGCTTACTATTAATTATTATACATCTTTGCAAGAAATCGTTTCATTTGGGTAGTACATATTTTTGTTGCCTGTATGCAGTAGGCTGACAATAATAAAGTAACTCGACATATTTCATCCATGGCATTACAAACTCTTTGAACGAGTATATGAAGCGGCACTTCAACATTTTTAAGTGTACTGCTTAACAGCTTTTAAAAGCGGATGTTTGGGAAATTGCAAATGCACAAAACGGTTTGTCTAAATTCTGTGACAATTCCATGATTTCTGAGAATTTATCCTCTTATGGTTTCCTCGTGGTTCTCGTGGTGGAGTATCTCCCTCCTGTTCCAAGTACCCCCTGTTCGATTTCTGGCTGGATAAAAGACAATTTTCATTGATAGAGAAGATTTCTAGATGTGACAATAGTTTACCGTGTCAATGTAAATGCGTTCGCATGAGCTCCGGTTACTTAGTAACCAGTTAGCTCCACCAGGACTGTAACTGGACAGATGCCTTACATAGCATTTTGATGTCCGCTGAAACGTTAATTGAAATTTTAAAAGATCTAATGTGATTCCACCACCTTCTCAGCCCATTACAAGCCCCTATGTTTAATAGTATTAATATAAAAACTAATTATATCCACGCTACTTATTTACGATATAAGTAAGTCTACGAATAGGTTAAAATGACGTAACAAGTGCTTAGTTGGAAAACATGCGAAAATAGCATTCAAATGTTTATTCATAAAAACAAGCTCTTGCGATAAAAAGAAGGGGAGGGGCTGGATGGGAAATGTCACTAAGCTTCAAGCGTTCTGTTAGATGACGCACTCACATTTGGGAAAGGTATTAATTTGCAACATGGAATATTTCAGACACGGTAATGAACTCTACATGTTTCCTTTGGTAAGTTTTTGTAGTATACTTTACCTAGTATCTCTCTCTCTCTCTCTCTCTCTCTCTCTCTCTCTCTCTCTCTCTCTCTCTAAAACACACACACACACATATGTACAAATGGATAGGAATCTGACAGTCGACACAACTATTTTGGAGATGGAATATCAATATATACACCTATATATTCCTTAAAAGGGCATATATTACAACTGGCAACACAAGATATGAGGGCAATACTGAAAATATTTTGTGAGTTGATTGCCGTGTAGTTTGTTCGATGTTATAATAGTTTAACTATTCCTGTTTACCCAAAAATGAATTTGACTAGAAAACATTTCCGGGCCATGATTTTTTACTAATTTAAACCGCCATTAACGCATAAACAATGTAAAGATCGGCTTAGAAATGCATTTAGCGAAGAAGCCCCATCCAAGGCAACAATTTATAATTGGTAAATTTGGTTTTTTCTTAATGATGAATTTCGTGAAGGTCGCCCAAGAATTGCTGTTACTGATGAAAATATTGCCACTGTTCGATCAATGCTTGAAGATCGACGACATCTTATGAATTTATTCGGTCGACATTGAGCATTGGTTTGAGCCAAATCCAAAACATTTTACATCAGCAGTTAGAGTGAGAAATTTTTGTTGTCGATGGATTCCACATTAACTGACTCCCGATCAAAAACAACGCATTGATTAGTGCAAAAAAACTTTGGAAAAAAATTCCAAAGCGGCACTTCAAATTTAGTTTAGAATATCGTTGCTGGTAATGAATCTTGGATTTATTGTTATGATCCCGAAGAAGAGTCAATTGGCTCAATGGGTCTTTCGAACTGAAACTAAGCCTGTAAAAGTCCGACGAATTCGCAGTGCTGGTAAGAAGATGGTTGCTAGCTTTTTTTTCCCAAATAAAACAGACCATATTCCTGCTACAACATTGTAAGATAGGCTTACTGTTACTGCCGATTGGTACACAAATGTCTGTTTACCGCAAATGTTTGAAAAAGTTCGTGAAAAACGCCAAAGGAAAAATAATGTTACATCATGACAACGCATTGTCGCATACAGCAAAACAACCGAGTAGGTATCTGGATTCCCTAAAGGTCAGCACCACGGACCCTCCACCATACAGGCCCGAACTAGCAGCTTGTGATTTGTTTTTGTTTCCATAAATTAAACAAAAAATGCTTGGAATCACCTTTTCATCAAATGAAGGAGTGGAACATTATAAAAACCGGTTTAATCGAATGCAAAAATGTATTGATGTTGAAGGGGAATATTTTGAAAAACAATTAAAATCATTTAAATATTTTAAAACTAATCCATGTTTGGTTTTCTAACAATTTTCAGTGTCGCACTCGTATGTTAATATTACTACTACAAAACAGTTCAAACATAAGCACTGTCCTTGCAATTCACCAATCGTAATGACCAGGTTTTAACATCAACCTGCGGGCAGCCTAAGAACCTGGGCTGTACTCACCTTATGTGTGTATTATATATTTATTTTGCTCGCTTGCTCGGTCTTGCGTTGCTTTAGTACCTCTTGTATGCACGCTTATGTCTAGAATTCTAGAATCTCCAGTCATCCGTCATGCACATCAGGCGCAGCGAATGTCTCAAGATTATACGTGGACGACAATGCCGCCAGAGTAGAGAGAACCTCAAGTTGTGTGGAGAAATTCCAAACACACAAAGTGACACTCAGTGATAGTGGTGTATTTGGTGGTGTGAAATACATATTAGGGACACGCTCCGAATTCAAGGCGACATGAAAAGGATTTATGTCCTTCCGAAGTTATTTTCGTTTGATTGGACAGGTATTATTGCTATCACCTGTATTAAAACGAGACATCGAAAAAAATTCTGATGTGTTACACTCACATGACTTTCACTACTCTTGTACAAACTATTTTTACAACTCTTATTCTCCATATGCTTCATGTTAATCAGATGTTAATCTTAATGCTAATTCTCTTGTAGATGCAAGAGGAATATGGTAGGCTTTAAGCGATAGTCAAATATTTTAAGAGCTGGTTGCAATGTGGCGCATTCCATTCTCTTTGCATGTCCAGGACATAAAAAAAAATGAATAACGAATTCCCATTTGAGAAAAAGTATAAGTATTGGAAAATTTAAGGGAATAACAAGCAATATCTCGAAAATGGTTCACTCAATAAAAAAAATGTATATGACATAAATTGTGTATTTTAACGCGATCTACATTTTTTGTGTAGTAAAATTTTGTCTATCTCTTATGGTTTACCAGTTAAGCAAAAATCGTTCACAATGAAGAATACTTTTGGAGACATTCCCAGAAAATTCAAGATATACATTTTATTTGTCATGAAAGTATCTTAAATATATGATATTTTAATCAAAATCGTTAAAACCATTTCTGAGAAAATTAAAATTTTCGAAAAATGTTACATGTAAAGGGTAATCTGGGGTGGGGAAATTTTCTTGAAAACCTTCGTGTCGCATCTCTGGAAGATACTAAACCTAAATACCAAGTTTGGTGTTTATCCGACTGTTCGTTTCTGAGTTATGCTGTTCACAGACAGACAGACACACACACACACACACAGACATGTTTCCAAAAATGCTTTTTTTGGATTCAGGGGCCCTCAAAACATATATTTCCGGTGAAATCTTGGTATCAAATTTTTGGGTGGAATACAATACTTCCCCTACTTATTATACGTAATAGAGAAAGTAATAATGAACCATTTCTGAAAACAGACAAAAACATCCTCCTGCAAATGTCAACTAGAACCAATCTTTCTTACACCTACAAGCAATTGCTCCTTAAAAATTATTCTCTCCAAAGTCTGTTCCCTAGTTTTCTTGCTAGGCTGTTCTAATTTTGAAGTGAAACTTTTCTTTGGACTCAATTATCAAGGTATTAATTTTGTTTACTGAAATTACACGATGTTCGCGTTTTGCAAGCTTTATTTTATCATGCTTGTTTTGCGGTTCAGATGAAAATTTAACTGCACACCCAGATGTATTAGCTATTGCGTCTTCAGTGTGGCACAGCTGTTTCTATCCAATGGAAATAATATGCTGGCAACGTCCACCTCTGCCAGCGGTATCATTATCTTATAATTGTGCTGTTGTAATTTATAACTTCTATAACGCGTAACCTCAATCCTAGTTTCTTCTCACCTGCTCTTAGTCATCATTAGTGTAACAGCTATTCGTTTTTATAATTTCCGGACCGTTAACTGCACAGGACTGATTTTAATGTCAGCAAAAAGTCGATATAGCTCTTAATAAGATATTCTCTCTGAGAAACTGGGGAAGAATTAAGTGAAGATGGAAGTTGGCATGAACTTGGTTTATTCAGTTGTATAATGAGTAAGTACTATTTCAATTGCTGAGAAGCAATTTGCGAATTTATAAGTGATGTGTATTGTAAATGAGTGCCTGCGCAGCTTTCTGATCCATTGGCGTGTTATTTGTTTCAGCCAGGAGGTGTTCTCCCCTCGTAGAACTGCAATATCCGTGTTGCCTCTGGTGCAAATGATGGTTTTGGGTAATGATGTGGAAATCATTTACAATAAGGATTAAGCCTGGCGCAGTCAATATCAGCGTTAATGGGATGCGTTTGATGCTAACAGGAGCAAATGGCAGTCTCTCGTGGGGTTAACTCTTCCTTTCCCTTGTCTTGTGGCTAGGAAAAATTAACAGCTAGGTGTAAGTGGTTTCTAAACAGAGTGGCACATATAACTTAGAACAAAACAGAAACGCGTATCCTGCTAAATATACACATTAATAATGGCAAATATCTTTTGATGAATGATCTCCTAGCTGTGTAGTAGGCATTAACACATCTGAATAACACTTGAAGAATCCATTGGCATTAAGCGGTGTGTATCTATACATACGTTATCTCAGTGCAGATTCCAGTCTTTATTTCTTAAGACAGATATGAGCTTTTAGCCGATATTTTATTCATTTATTTTCAAACTTTTAGCCCCGTAAACATATTGATTTAATTTTTACTGCATATTCTATATCATTATTAAAGATTTATACCCTTACAAATTTCGAGATATTAAAAGACATAGAAAATTGAACAGTTGAATGAATTCTCTACATATTTTAATCTCTAACTTTTCAACTTAATTGAATTACTTTTTAGGAGAGATAACACTGGTTTCAAGAACATGCACGAAAGATAATGCTCTTTTATTTTATTTATTTTTTGTGCGTGCGTGCGTGCGTGTGTGTGTGTGTGTGTGTGTGTGTGTGTGTGTGTGTGTGTGTGTGTGTGTGTGTGTGTGTCGCAGAACGTAAATGTAAGTGTATACATATATATGGGGAAAAAGAGATCTACCTATCTAGACACTAATAAACTGCATTAAAATGCTAATTGATGAGAGGTTAAAAAGGTAGGGCTTTCAACGATCTGTATAGTAGTGCGGGGCAAAAGTACGCGGCGGGTAAGAGTACGCACAAGGGATATTTATATGAAGACGGCCGTGCAATTGGCAGTACTGTATGCTGTTGGAAGAATTACATGGCCGATAGCCTCTCTACATAGTTTCGTTGTGCTGGTGTGTTTCGTCTTGAAACTATGAGGTAAGATTGAAAATCATTCATCTTAATGTTATTTTTCGTGGTTTTGGAAACGTGATTGAGCTATTAGGAATTTGGGACAGGTATTTTAGCATTATGTCATTTCTCAGACAAATTTCTGTAATAACGTGTGGTGGCTTGGCCATCGTGTGAAACTGGCCACAGATGGCAGTACGGTCTGGGAAATGTTAAAGACGACAACGGGGCAAGAATACGAACTGTGGAGTGGGGCAAAAGTACTCACTAAACAGCATGCGAAGGAATTGGCAGAGCTTTGCAGACTCCTTGACTCTCACTTGTATAGTTTAACATTGAAGGATTTGCGTAGAACTGGCATTTTAGTTTGCTGACATTAACAAGGTAATCCATCCATTTAACAAGGACAGCAAATTAGCTGGCAGAGACTGGGCACTAAAATTTATGAAACTGCGCAAACTATCACTCCGTGTTTCCACCAAAACAAGTCTTGCTCGAGTTATGGGCTTTAATAAAGCTCAAGTTTCTTTGTTTTTTGATAATCTTGAACAAATGATGGATCAATACAAGTTCTGTCTATCAAGAATGTATAATATGGATGAATCAGAATAAGCACTGTCCCTAGTAAGACTCCTAAGGTTGTATCACCTCCTGGTAAGAAAGCAGTTGGAACAATTGTTTCTACAGAAAGAGGAAATTTAACAACTGTTGTTTGGCAGTCAGCGCAGTGGAAATTATGTTCCCCCAGCCATAATATTTGCAAGAAAAAGAGCTAAACAAGAACTCATGCACGGAACTCCACCAGGTTCAATCATGATGTGCTCAGACAGTGACTACATCAACAGTGAGCTATTTTCTGAGTGGCTGAAGCATTTTCAGAAGCATGTAAGAGGAAGCATGGAGAATCCAATACTTCTGGTGCTAGATAATCACATATCCCATATAAACTTGGAAGCAATTGTCTACTGCAGACACAATGGTATTCATCTATTATCGATTCCTCCCGATACTTCACATAGGTTGCAGCCGCTTGACAGATCATTTTTCAAGCCGTTAAAAGATCTATATTCTGCAATGTGTGACAAACGGTTACTAAATAACCCAGGACGTGTAATAACACAATTTCAATTGCAGAGGAAAGAAGTAAGAGAAGTAAAAAATTGGAAGTACTGATAGCTCACCCTTTAAAAGAAGATTGGAAATGAATCAAGCCTTAATTCATCCAGTGCTTCAAAATACGTCAAGCGTGATGTATCAAAATATGCACAAAACGATATGAGACCCCAAAGGACCAAATGCCATTCAGTCCTACCCAAAGCGTCAACTTCAACTTCAAATGAGACAGTCCACTGTCCAGGATGCGACGGGGAGTATGTTGAACCACCAGAAGAGGACTGGATTCAGTGCCAAAAGTGTGCAGAATGGTGGCATGTAGCTTGTTCCACCCATGAGGGAGGCAGCAAATTTACCTGCGACTATTGTTAAAAATGACAGACAATGAGAATATTTCAATCTTTTCTTTATTCAAATATTTTTATATTTAGGTTATCATCTTATTCTTAGAATGATGTTCAATATTAGTCAGACTAAGGTCCTTGGTGTATTCTTATAATGTAATAAAAGTTACAGCACCAAGCATTAAAATTAAACATTTGTGTTTTCTGCGTACTTTTACCCCACCTTATGCGTACTCTTACCCCCATCTATGGGGCAAAAGTTCGCATGGGTCACATTTTAATTGAACATTTATAGAACTATTTTTCGCATGTAAAAATAGGTTTTAACCACTGTTTGTGATGAACAATAGAATAAAGATTGCATAATAAAAATTTCAGATATACTGGTTGAATAGATACCGTTGCAGAGGTCTTGAAAGTTTAAGTGCGTACACTTGCCCCACGCTACTCTACTGTTTCTATACATCCAAGAACAATTTAAAGCCAAAATTTAGTATGCCCCCTTGATTTGGAAAGTTTAATCAAATTGAAACTGTTTTTTTAAATTATTATTTTTCATAAGGGAATTACTTTATAAATATACATAAACCAATACCTGTAAATAAATGTTATTTTCAAAGAAAACTCTACTTGTAAGTAGGACCGCCCTTAACTGGGAGAATATCAATACAGGCGATATGCACCTTTATTATTAGGTCAAGTTGTATCATGCTTCCCAATCCATATATTTCTATTTTACCATTACTGGACTTTGTAACAAATAGAGGGGGGGTGGTTTGGGTGTATCTTGGCTTGTCAGCGGCCCTGACGTTATATGAGCAACCCTGCTTATAAGGCCTACAGGAATGAAAACTTGTGATTTTTCACTCTTTATCTGTTTAGTACAAAATACCTTTAGTATGTATTAAAATACTATCGTGATATTTTAAAACGATTTCACCTATTCTAAAACATTTTCAAATACAAGCGTTTCTAAATACGAAAAATGTCTGCAGTAAGTGGAGTCTGGGAACTTCAGTTTTTGCATTAGTAGTGGTGCGGAAATGATAAATTAAGATGGAGCGTGTAAGATTATTGTTAGTTCTACGTTTGTTCGCGGCTAATTTGAGTTATACAGGGGTTACGAATGCACAGAAAATCTGAACTATTTAAGCGAAATTGTACTTATATTAACATTCCCCTTTGAAATATGTCTGTATTATAAATTAAGTTAAAAATAAGATTTCCGATTAAATAAACTAGGGGTTTGGGCTTAATAAGCTGGCTTAAGCCTGGAAGGCTCAAATAAACGAAAAACGTACGACATATAGCAGTCATACGTTTTTCTCTGTCCATTATCGCCTGTTTCCACACTTATCTCAAAATTACCTATTAACATAAAATCGTTTTCTTTCTTTCTTTCTCTTTCTTCTGCACTTCCCATCAATCCTGTCAAAGACTACAAAAGGAGTCCCATTTAGGTAACATAACGGCAATATGCATTCTTGGTCTTAGAGAATCTGGAGGCACACAAAGAGGATTTTGCAAATGGTTTCTCAAGATTTTAAATTGAATCGTTGCACTCTGGGTTTTCTGTCATGGCCTTTATAGTTGTTTTGCTTACTTGTATTCATATAACTTCAGCTTACTGGATTCCTTTTATTACTGAACTATTGCCAATAAGACAAGGTAATTTTACTGTTTGAATATTTTACATTTCCAAATATAGGACCATGCAAAACATAGAGCACAACGCATGTCTGTGAAGTGTATGAAGAATCTTGCTTTGTTGTTTTTATTTTTTCTCCTTTAAAACTTATCTACCGACCAGTAGTTGTACACCACAAATGTAGACGGAGACAACAGTCAAAGTTTACAAAACAGTTCGACAACTGTAACGGTTATTTTATTACGTATTCTTTCAATGAGCTCACGAGAAATAAAAGAAAGAGTACTTAGAATTTCAAAGTGTACGGCTTAGAATTGGGCAAAAGTTCTGTCGAGGAAATCGTATATTTCAGAAATGTTAATGCCACAAAAATATTTAATTTAATAAAATAAGCTTACGCTTTTGTCTACGTCTTAATAGCTGTGATACCAGAAAGAAAAAAAATTATCCAGCTAATACAGATTTATACAACTATATTACCAACACTGCTACGATACTTTGGAAATGGTAATGTAATTATTTGCACTACTCCCTATTTATATTTGCTGTTCACTTTCGAAAGACTTTCCACAGTCTACCAGTGTTGGCTCGCCTGTGAACATAGACTTTCTGCATAACAGCAGTGTGACTCGTGACGATATACGTGGCAGGGGATAAATTCCTCAAAAGGAAAACATCCGAGATCGATGTCGGCAACTTCTTTACGCGATAATACGAGGCCGATCCCAGATATAATGCATGCGTATTGCTCACGAGTTCCTATTTCCTTTATCTATTACTTTAATAGTTAAGAGTCACCCTGAACAAGTAGGTACGTAAAACTTTAACTCGAGTGCTTAAATGTCTACAAGTTATTGAAATATAAGAAAATCAGCCAAATCACGTTCAGTGTATAGATAAAAATTAGTTGCAACCCATGCCTTTCTCTACCCACTATCGTTTATTTTTACATATGTAGCTTGTACAAACTTTCTTATAAGAGCTTATACTTCTGTCTACTTCATCTTACTCGAGACAAAATTTTGCAAACATAGCTTCATTGTACATTTTTTTGTAGGTACAAAGGGTATAGAGGAAACGAAATCCATGCTCAGATATTTAAAAACGAGTGGCTGGCCTGAAATTCCATACTCTTTCCATGAAAACGCGAGAAACAACTGAATAGCGACAGTATTATTGGAAAAAATGACAAAATATTAAAAAATCCAAAATCCAATGCCACTAAAACCTATTTGAAATAAATAATAAATCGATACTTGCCGAAAGTTGCTATGATAATTCAACTAGACAACTTCATTACGAACTTTGCATACTAATCCACGGTAAGCGCTGAAGTTTCCCCTCCCAAAATCAAACTAGATACTTATATTTCAAATACATTTTAAAAATGCCACTGCATTTGCCATTTTGTGCTTTGAATTCTGCACCACTACACAGAGAAAATCGTAAGTCCTATACTCTTTAGAGTAAATAAGTTTTAGTTCATCTTTTAGAGCCGGTTTCACTAACAACGATAATCTTATTTAACTCGAGTAAAAGGGTTAAAACGGGATTTGGTAATACAACTATTTCACCAACCAGTAATGGCTGCCGTGGCCTGCAAACCCGGTTAAAGCTTTACCGGCCATTTTCCACCGTTTACAGATCGAAATCGGAGGAAGCGAAGCAAAAAGAAAGATGGCGCCGCAACGAGTAATGCATTTGGTTACGGAGAACATCGGATATGAAGGTGTGCAGTACGAGAGAAGTAGGCGACCACGATGGATCAGAGAGCGAAGCAATTATTATTTCAATGTACTTACCTGTACTATAAAAATAGACTTTGTGTTGTGGTATCGTCTCACATAACCTACACACAGCTCATTTTGGTCTGTCTCCGTAGTCGAGTGGCTAGCATTTTGGCTTTACAATCTGAGATCACAGGTTCGAACCCCGGCTGGGGTAAGGAAACCTTTTTCTTTTAATTAGAATTTTTCTCTACCCTCCGCAGAGCCTGGAGATATGCATATGGGTGCGAATGTAAGTGTGTTTCAAGGTAGAAAGTATTAAAACCTAACATTAAATAACCTATAGTCAACAAGTTGTTTCTCGCCTTAATGCTCCCGATATGACTATAAAAGTTATAGGGGCCTATAAAAACGAAACTAGAAATATCATACTCTATTTTGAAACAAAAGCAGCAAGAAATGGATTTCTTGTCCAATATGTAAAGAGTTAAGGAATAGAAATTTCAAAAATAAATTAAAGACTTGTGCATTGCAGGTTAATAATTATAATTTTTTGCGTCAACACACCTAACCTCTATATCTCCACTGTATCGTCTACTGCCACTGCTGGTACATGTTGCACTAGTATTTACAGACCACAGATGTTAGTATATTGTTTCATTCTGGACACATTTTATGGCGGAATAAAATGTAAGCGAATTTTCGGCTAACACCTCTCTTCCTTTCTACAGACTAATGTGTGTGTGTGTATGTATATATATATATATATATATATATATATATATATATATATCTTTGGCTTATGAAACATCTGTGTGACCCTGCAATTAGGGGCATCAATTATTCGCATGTGATAGGCTTAAATTTTAGACCCAACATATGTTATTCTAATGAGCGCATAGTGATTTGCAAACTGCAGAATAGAATTTCAAAAGCAGAATAGTTTACCTGTGCTTCAATCAAACGCAGCGGGATGGCTCAGGCGGTAACGTCTGTGGCACCGTGGGCCGACAATCTGACTGAGGTTTTTGCGTGGTTTCCCCTCAGCCGCTAAGGTAAATACCAGATTGAATATTTAGTACCACGACCCAAAGTGCCACCTTAAGTCTAAAGCAATGGTAAAACTGAAAAATAGGTGATAATAGCGAATGCTGTGTCATCTATCCAGACAATGAAAGCAGGACTGCACGGCACGAAGCAGAAGATCCGGCTGCTATGCGCTAGTCTCCGTGAACACGTGACGAAGCAAGATGGCACGGCATGGTTACAGGGATGAGACCTAGAAGGCTAACTGTCCGCCTTTCTATATGAAAGAGCAGTTAACACTGGACGGCACTCTAATGCCATCTGCACAGCACGAAGCAGAAGATCCAATTGCTATTCACTAGGGTCTTTGTGGACACAACGAAGTCGGTGGTTACAGGAAAAGTCGCCAACGGAAGCAGCGCACACGTTTCTGGCTTGTTATGCATGAGAAATTCCTGGCTCGTATAACACGCATAAACCAAAGCTTCTTACCTGGTTTACAAACTCGTGGTGAAACATACTTCTATGTTCCAGCGATAAAGATGTATAACTGAGATTACATAAACTAAAATAAGACAAAAAATTATAGCTGTTGGTGAAACCGGCTCTTAATGGAAGTTTTGCTTTGTAAATTTGTACCAATGCTATTTATGGCAGCCTGTCCAAGCCAGGAGTTTTTTTCTTTCTTTATCTCCCCCCCCCAAAATACTTTGAATAGCATTTTCTATAAATGACCCGTTTACTTAGAAACCGTTGAAGATAGTTAAATGATACAACCAACACCGTAAGGCGGCTGTGGATCTATTTTCGTATTAACAAGATAGTTGGTTATTTTTTAAACGTTAATTGCTATAAATTATAATAAAAATTGAATAATTAGGAAGAATTCTGTATTCCTTAATAAACGCATTATTGTATAAAATTAGATCAGCGAACTTAGAGGGCATGCATCAAATTCTTGCAAAAAAAAGTTAATTTTATATCTTAAATAGCTTCTGAGATAAAAGTCATGAATATATGGGCAGAGTAGGACTTTTAATCTCTCTTTAAGTCATCCGTGTGTTTTCTGCCGAGACATTGGCAATAACCGCTGCAGTTAAGTATGTAGAGGATGTCGGTTTTCCCAGGCGTTTAATATCTACTGCAGCAATACAACGTTATGAAAAACGTTTAGACCAGCGAGAAACAGCGCTACAGTCTGCTCTAAGCTGAGCACACACTTCCCACAGCACTTACTCTATCGCTGTACATACAAGTGTGCTTTCAATTTTAATGAAATATACTTTAATGAAGTATACTTTCAATTCTTACTTTCTCTACCAAGTGCCTAGAAGGCAGGGGAAGTATTGCATTCCACCCAAAAATTATTAGATCTCGAGATTTCACCGGAAATGCATCTTTTGATCCCCCATGAATCAAAAAAAAGCAATTTTGGAAAAAGGTCCTGTGTATATCTGTCTGTGTTATATATTGACAGCATAGACAGATACTGCCAGACAAAACTCTCGAAATGTCGGATAAATACCAAACTGTATTTAAGTTCGGTATCATCTAAAGATGCGACACGAAGATTTCTAAGAAACACCCTACCTAAACTACCCAGGTTTGTTTTTCTTTCTCTACCAAGTACATAGTAAGTAGAAAAGGTATTGCATTCCACCCAAAAATTCGATACCGAGCTTTCACGGAAATACATGTTTTGAGGCTCCCTGAATTAAAAAAAAAAAAGCATTCTTAGAAAAAGGTTGTGTGTGTGTGAACAGCATAATCAAAAACGAAAAGTCGGATAAATACCAAACATGGTATTTAGGTTGAGCACCTTCCCAAGATGCGACACGTAGATTTTCAAGAAAATTCCCTACCTACAACTACCCTTTGCATGAAACATTTTTCGAATATTTTTATTTTATAAAAAATTTGTTTTAAGGAGTTTGAATAAAATACCACATATTAAAGATATTTATAGACAAATAAAACGTGTATCTTGGATTTTTTGGGAGTAGCCTGTTAAGTCCTCTTCATTCGGAAGGAATTTTGTATCATCTTGTATAATTGGTAAACGTTAAGCGATAGACGAAAACATACTACACAAAAAATGCACATTCTTTAAGAGACACAATTTATTCCAAATAACTGTTGTAGCATCAGTCATTTCCGAGGTATCCGTCGTTATTGGTTTCAGTTTTCAATACTTTGTTATTCTTAAATTGCGTCGCTTTTCACTTGTTTCTCGTGATATCTTGGAAAGTGTATATAATTTCTAGGCCAGCATATAGTGACCCGGTATTTAAACATCTGAATATCGATTCGGTATCTCCTCTATCCCCTTGCGGTTTCAACGAAATCTGTAATGAAGCTATTTATGCAAAGATTTATTACGATTAATTTGAAGTAGATTGAAAAACAAGCTTTGGTAGGAATAGTTTTTGGAAATTGTATAAAATAAACTACTTTCACATGACTTTCTCTACCTACTAAGGTAGAGAAGGTCATGTGAATATAACACATCAGAATTTGTTTTACTATGTTCCATATAAGCAATGCTTTGGTTTTAGATGGTGTGAACGTAATGGCCAGATAATGTCTCTCATCCGACGCAGCGAAGTTGGAAGATTTGCTGGGAACTGCCTTACCACCGAGGTACAAGCTACTCTCTAGCTGGAGTTGGACCCGCTTCTGAATTGTGTCCTGTACGACATACTTTTGGGACACACTATACAGTGAGAGCATACAATTACAAAACCTCTATTTTTACCAGTAAATTAACTTTGTCCCAGCAATTAGGCATGAAAACAGGAAGAGCAGCAAAATTAATGATCAGAGGGTTAAGCCAATAAAATGGAAAATATTTCTACTGGAAAAACATGTCCATAAAACTTTTTGTTTTCCAATTAGTCACAATCATTGCCAAGATTTCTGGCAGAATGCCTCCATAATTAGATTAACAACCTAGCTTTTAATTTCACAAAACTATGTTACGGCGTGTTTCAAACGTTTCAACAGCATTGCATGTTAAAACATTTGATGCGTGGCTTTTAAACGACTGTCTCTCCCTCTTTCTCTCACCATTACATATTTATATTTTATATACAGAGTGGACCGTTTAAGTTGAGATTGTACAATATCTCCAAAACTAAGCGTTATAGAAATAAATGTCTTTAACAAAAGTTGCTTGATATTATGGAGGAAAGTAAATGCCATTAGTCGTGTTTTGTTTGGAGGACGTTATGAGTCATTATAGGGTTAATTTAATTTTTTTAAATGGGAACCTACTACAATTAGGGTCAAATTAAATTGACGCTAAAATGACCATCAGAACGTCCTCCAAATAAAACACGACTAATGGCATTTACTTTCCCCCATAATATCAAGCAACTTTTATTCAAGGCATTTCTTTCTACAACGCTTAGTTTTGAAATAGTGTACAGTCTCAACTTAAATGGTCCACCCTGTATATTATAGAATGCATACACAAAGCGATTTTTCTCCCCACGTTAAGTTATTCACGATGCACATTTCAGTAGCACAGCGGGATACATTTACAATTAAAAATTAAATTGGGTTTTATTTATGGACGCTCTTTAAATGCTATGGCCCTTAGCGTCCCATTCTATATTGGACGTGAAAGATCGGCAATTTTGTTCAGAGGCCTCTTTATCAGGCTTGAGGTTCTTTTGCGTGCCGTAAATCTACGACACGGACCACCGGCTTTACTTCCTTTCCGAAGGAAGCCATGCTAAGGATTGTTACGCCCGAAAAAATCCATCGCCCTCCGCCGGGTTTGAACCCTCGGGAACTAGAGGCTAGCATGGTAACCGCTACACCACGGAGAACGACATACATTTATATGCCGTAATAACGAGCTTTTGGGAATTGAAAAAAGGAAACATCGCAAACATTCAATCAATATGGGAAACTTCGAGAAAATCTTTGTGGTGCATAGATTAAACATGCTGACTTTAAATACAAACCCCCTCCCCACGCATACAGGTGAGTGCACGCTTTTCTGAAAATGCATTTCTTTTCGTGTTCAAGGGACCTTAAAATGCGTAATTCAATCTAAATACCAATTTATTTTAGGTGGAATACGATGCTTCCTCTACCTACAATAGCTACTCAGCAGAGAAGTGACAAGAGCGTGTCGTTTTATTGTTCTGCAGTAATTGGAATAAAACAGATATGGGCGCCATGAAGCTTCATTTTTATCGCGATAATGATTACATTATTCACTTGTACACTTGTACATTATTCACTAGCTACGTTAGAAGATTTGTTGTTAATTAAGTTAAAATCATTTGTGGTAGTCAAATTGGGAATACATAACTATATACTTTTTCAAAACTGAGTTCTGAATATATTAGATTATGCATTAGGATTTAGAATAAAGACGCAATAAAGGTGTCTTCGTTAAGAGGACCAAGCTGTAAAGTTTTGAAATTATGTACTTCTTAAGCAATTAGTTTATTTACCCGATATTTATGATATATTGTATTATAAACTTCTGAATTTTTAGATCAATTCATCCAGTGGTTCATTAGGAAAAAAGAATTGTTTCTACTTTTTAAACGATCTACACGAAAATCTCCTTACGGATGCGGTTTTCAAAATTTGTTCCACATATCAGTTCCTCAAACTTATCATATGATTCACAAATAAAACGTGATTTACTACAGAAAACGCATTAGAAAACCTGTATAGTTGCTTATAAGCTCTTTTAATTAATAAAATGGTTTTAAAGTCATGTACTTCGTCATTCTTTACTCCCCTGTAAATTTCTAGCGATAGCATTTAAACTATCTTAAAACTCCTTTGTGAAATTCAAAATATTTGACTAACTTGCCTCACAACGAGAACTGTGAAACTGTAATGAAGAAAATAAGTTACTTTTAAGGGCAGAAGGTGGTTTATATTTCAAAACTTGTCCTATGTTGGCTGCCATTTTAATGATTTTTAGTATCTGCACCATCTGAACAATTTTCATTTTGATCCCCTTTAAATAAAACAGATTAAGACATCTCACTTAAAAAGCAGGTAGTCGCTTTGTTGAGGGCATTAATGTTGTTTTTTTTTTCGTAATAGAGTAAGCAATTCCACGCTTGAAATTAGAAAGTTTTACTTTCGGGTTCCTGCATGCAAATTACGGTTGGCGAACGGAGTTAAAATCTTTCGTTGGAACACAAACATCTAATGAAGTAGTTGCATAAACTTTAATCCAACAGATCCTTTGCGCTGCATATGAAAGTTGGGCTTGTATAGCTGGTAACGCCATAGTCGTTGGTAACTGTTCGCGCCCGGAGGTATTTTGATTTTAGGTGAATCGCAGAACTCTGCGTTTTCAGTCGTCCTCCGTGGACTAGTGGTACCGTGCTAGCTTCTAGTTCCCAAGGTCGCGGGTTCAAACCCGGCGTAAAAATCCTTAGCACGGCTTCTTCGGAAGGGAAGTAAAGCCGGTAGATTTACGGCACGTAAAAGAACCTCAAGCCTGATAAAGAGGCCTCTGAGCAAAATTATCGGTGTTTCACGCCCAATATAGAATGGGACGCTAAGGACCATAGTAGTTAAAGAGCGTCCATAAATAAAACTCAATTTAATTTAAATTTCCGTGTATTTATTTAAAACACATATTTATTTGCTGCAGGTAGGCTAGTAACAAATCAAGACTGCTGCCTAGCTAATACACACCGGTTCTGTGGGCATGTTAGACTAACTCACTGATGAAACGTAATATCGATGAGCTGGTGCGATTATTACTTTGTTGTGCATTAACAGCTGCACTCACTTTGAGAGTAACAGTATTTCGTGCAGCACACAGCTGTTGCTGTTGATAAGCGTGAGTGCTCATGTCTGGTTTGACGTATTCAATATATAAAACAAATGAAGCTAGAGTTTGTTGTTCGTAGCCTAGCCAAAACAAAAACGTTCTGAGAATAACTCTTAAAACGCAAGCTACTAAAGTCAACGTTTACACGACACAGAATATCACAAATAAACAATAGGTAACATAACTTACGTTTGATTATGACGTCCATTTATCGAGATAAATTATATATTTACTGATCATTTTAAAGCATAATCAGTGACTAAACGGCCTCCTTGTTTCCTTAGATTGTATAATACACCAGCTAAAATCGTTTAGTATTACAGGATAAGACAATAATCCCTTACCGAACGGGATGGTAACGTTGTGGCTCGCATGCATATGGTCCAGGGTTCAAATCCCGTGGGCTGACCAATCTGACTGGAGTATTTTCATGGTTTCCCCTCAGTTGAATTTATATTTATACCACAATCCAAAGTTCCACCCTATAAAACAATAGTTAAAATGAAAACAAATGGTAATAGCGATTGTTCAGCCATCTATCCTCAGATAATAAAAACAGATAAACTGGATGGCAGACAGAAGGCAGACCATCAGTTGCCTTGCACTAAAGTATCTGTGGACACATGTCGAAGTTCGACACAGAAGCAAAGGTACAGTTGCCTAGCTCTAAGGCCTGTGGACACGTGATGAAGCAAGATGATACGGTACAGAGATGAGACCTAGAAGGCTAATTATCCGTTATACACCTACCCAAATCCAAGAGGTATCTCCTAACAGATTCGTTGCGATATGACCAAGTAGTTAAAGCGACGTAAAATTGAGGGGGAAAAATCCCTTAAGGTTAATTAATATGCACTTTAAAAAGTGCATTTAAAATAAGTATGGACTTATAAAATTATAAAAATTATTTTCTGAAGCTGTGAGCACAATCACATATATTTTGTAAGTACTGAAGTAACTTTACTTTTTCTTGCTTTTCCCACTTACATGCATCCTTTAACATCCAAGATCATATCTCCGGCTTTGCTGATAGACATCCGTTTCCAATTATGTTTCTTTTATAAAGTCTATGAAATTGTTTCTTCGTTCTCCAAAATCATAGTCAGCGATTTCCTTTTCAAAATCCATAGAGCATATTTGAGTACAACAACCGCCCCTCAAACACGCGCGGGCTGCTAAAAGTAAGACACACATTAACACAGGAAACAGCTTAAAACTTTTAAAAAATGCTGTATGTCATCCTCAACGATAATTACCAACAAGAGTAAAATGAATAAATGTTATGGTTTCTGTTTTTGAGGAAAATATGTAGATTCTGCAATTCTTCCCAATTCGTATTAATTGCGCAGTTAAGGCATCTATCCCTTAAAAGAAAATTAAAAATATTTAAATTGAATTTGTGTGTGTTTAAACGCTAGTTCGCTACTTCTCCTTTACTGAAATTCTTAGCATTTAATATGCTTCTAAACAAAATATTAGAGGTAAATATGATATTATTCTCTTGGGTTTAAAAATATAGGTGCAGAAAGTTAAGGTTCAATTAAGTTTATCTCGAAGATACATTTCCCTAAACACATGCAGCCTCTCTTTAAAAAACGCAGAAGCTACACATCGGAAATTTCAGACTTATCTGGAATAATCTGCTAAATGCGGTTAAGGGCAGACTAAATTGCGAAAATTGCTAAAATTGCTAAAAAAATTACATTTTTGGTTTATACAATCTCATTAGTTGGAATTTCCTCTTTAATTTGGTATATATTTCAATACTGTTAATAGAATACTTATATTTCAAATATAAATTAAAAAACGATACTGGATCTGTCATTTTGTACTGCGAATCCTGCAACACTTCATAGAGAGAAAAAATATCTCTCTACACACTTGGAGTAATGTTAGTAAGCTTTAGCCCATCTTTTAGGGAAGTTTTTCTCTACAAATTGGTACTTTTGTTAACTATGACAGCTTCTGTGAGCTTAAGCCATGTGGTTTCTTTCTTTGCAAATATATGGAAGTTTTTTTCCTCCATTTTTGTTTTGAACAGCTTTTCCTGTGAATTACATTCTTTGGTATGAATGACCCGTTTTCTCGGAACTATTGAAGATACCTAAATTAAATTTTAGGATGACAAAAAATAACCTTTAAGTGTTGTTGTGGATTTACTTTGCTGATAATAACAGGTTGGTTATTTCTTAAAATAATAACTGCTGATACATTATGATCACATGAAGTTATTATTCAGAAAAACAATCACATCTGCATTAACAAACAAATTTATTGTGTAAAAGTAGATGAGTGAACTCAGAAGACATGCATCTACATCCTGTGAAAATTTCTGTTTATGCCTTAAATAGTTTATGAGATAATTAGTTCATGAATCTGGCAGATTTAACCTTGGTGGGATTGGGCTTTTAATCTCTCCTTAAGTTAGCTTATACATCTGAGTGTAATAGATCTTTGTATTTCGATGTTCGGCGTATATTTCAATTAGGTTTCTTCAGAGCGAAAAAAAAACTGAATTAGAGCAACAAATAGAATGTCTTAATGGACAGTAAAAATCTCAGCACTCGTTTTCATGCAGTTGCTGAGAAAAGACAATCTATGAACTCCAGTAGTTCTGCCATCTTTCTCCAAATACCTTTTAGAAGTAACTTATTTTCACACTACTATACATAACATGAAACTTCAGAGAGAGAGAGAGAGAGAGAGAGATAGAGAGAGAGAGAGAGAGAGAGAGAGAGCAGCTTATATGCCGTTGTTACAGTGAATTTTTACACTGATATAGCAATTATGTCTCAAAATATGCATGTTTCTAGGTCAAGTGCATGCACAGGAAAGTGACATTTTAAATGCCTGGATTTAGTCATCGCAAACATTTTCCAAAAAGACATTTATCGTTGAAACTCTCGGAAATGCCCTAACGCATCATCAAAATTGTTACCAGATCTTTAAAGAAGAAAAAGGAGTTTAAATGGTCCGATAAGAGGATTTAGATACGGAGAGCGAGTGCCTCCGATCCGTTACAAAATCGCTCAGCTGGAAACAATAGCAAAATAAATGGTTTCTGTCATGCATGCAGCATTTCAATAGGGAGTTCGGTATTCTCTCAAAAGATCTCTCATGGGGTAAATATCGCTTGGGGAAAAAATCCGACACACACACGCACTGGTTCCACGGACTAAATGAAATACCTGTTGCTATATACATGCGTGGATAACATTAAATGAATTATATTTACATTATATACGCATGACTTGCTAATTCACATTTACGTGACCTGGTGTAATGTGTAACTGGAGGAAAGAGTTCCAATCTCGTTTGATCGAGTTGTTTGCATAAGTTGTCCCTTGTTCTAAGATAAACGTCGGGTGACTTTCAGCTCTATGAACCGGGAACTCGCTCGAAAATCATTAAATCACCATTTCATTCATAATTTCTACAGAATTTTGATGTTGCAAACGTCTTTAAACACACCCTCTTTCAACTTAAAATATTCTAAACAATTGTTTTGTGCTAATATATGACACGAGAAAAACAAATACCTATCAGTTTGTCAACCGAAGACTCTTGGTGAACGTTTCCTTAACTCTGAAACATTCTAAAATTCCTTAACTTGTCAAAGCCTCAGTCTTCTTCTATTCAAAATCTTTTAATGCTTGAATTACGGCCAGCTTAAAGGAAAAAAGAGAAACCTAGATTATGAACGTAATATTTGGAATCCGAGCGAGATGGCTCGCGGTAACGTGAGTAGAGCTGTCAAGGACAAGCGTTTTACTTGATCGTTTCATTAGCTACATAATGAGCCTCGCTAGTTTCCTCGAGGCCAATTCGCTCGAGCAGCAGTAACGAATACACTGAACTAAGGTCGAGCTTCGAGTTCACATGCCCTCTCGTGGGAAATTGTTATTTACTCGTTCGAGTATTCGCTCGTTCGTGAGTTCATACTATAGCGTTGTCATGCGTATTGTCTTCAATGCGTTAGGGCAATATCATTTGCCATGTTACTGTGTTTTCGACTTCGTTTGATTACTCAGTTTTACTGTAAGCTTTCGCTCCTATGTCTCAGAATTAAATTCTTATTCAGAAGTTATATACTAGTAAATATAAAGTATATTTGTTTTCGTCTGCTTCTTTTCCTTCTCCAGTTAGTGGAACATATTTTGAGATATAGTCAGTCCACCGCTAAGATACATTCATTCACTGATTGAACGAATACATGCTCATCTGGTTTAACTAAAGAGGATAGAAATAAAACTCTTGGTTCTGATTTTACCAAAGAAAAGCAGTACCATAACCTTAATAAATGCCATACATTTTCTTTAATTAAGCGGGAGGGGTATAGTCAGTCTCTCTCTCTCTCTCTCTCTCTCTCTCTCTCTCTCTCTCTCTCTGAGTCCGCCTACCTATACATTCGTTCATTTGTGTATTTCGAAAATGTTATTGTTCAGGCCGACGCTCCGCTCAACCTCGTCGTCTGTCCCTCTCCCCTAAGATGATTTTGGTACACTCGGTTCCATTTATGGCTTCACCGCAACTTTGGGAGGCATTCTACTGGCCTTCACAGGTGGAGTATGTACAGTAAGGAGGAGGTGTGTACGTAGAGTAGTTAACCTGGAGTTTGTTAACAATTTGGAATGGTTGGCAACGCTTTCGTTTGCGATTTCACGTCACCTAAGTGGAAACGTGTTACATTTTATCTTTAAAATGAGCTTTGTGCTGTAATTTTCTTCAGTTCGACCGTGATTTCTGTATATAATAAAATATAAAGTTTCTATTAAATATATAAAGTTTCTATGTTTAAGGAAGAAGGATTTGCGTTTAGTTCTTGGAGGTAGTGCAAAATAGAATAGCTATACGTTAAGCGAAAATAAATTTGAAAATAAGTTAGAGCTTTTCGGAGTGTTGGGTTATGTGGAAATTTTCTCAATATGATTTAGGTTAATGCGAAACTAGATTTTGTATATAAGAATGCGTTGGTAGCGGAGAATGCTGAGGTCTCTCTTAATGCTAGCATATGCTAACACGTATTCCATTAGTGTTGCTGTTAAAAACATCCGAAACTAATTAGAGCAGGAAAGAAATGGTTTACCTGATGTACATCAGTATTGTACTTATTTTATTTCTGCCAGGTGCTTTTTGGCACGGAACTATTAGCCGTAAGGCTTACTCCACTACATTGAAATTTGTGAGGGTCACGTTTAAGAAACAATTTCGACAAGTGTGTCGAGTTATAAAAAAGACCATAAACTCAGTAAGTAGTGGTGATGCTACTAAAAATTATTGCAGAGCATAAGTGTGATAGAAAATAGAGCCATAGTGCAATTTTCGTTAATCTGAATCATTTTCCAACTTTCTTATCCCTCCCCTCGAATTTATTTTCCGAGATCTTATTCCTATTATATAAATAATGTCTGAGCATTCATCTCGGCATAACTACAAAAGGAATAATGTAGGGCCTTTGCTAGATTAAAACATTCCAGAGTATTGAATGATAAGGATTTCGCTGTTAACACGCTATGTGTAGTGTGAATGAAGTTATGAATGAATGCGTAAATGCGTTTAGAAGAAAACCCCCAAAACAAACAGACAAACAAAAAATGGAAAGTCTATGTTTCATACCTAGGGTTTAACCGTTAATATCCTCTTATAGATTAGCGCAGAAATATGGATGATTTTGGAGTATTAACTTATATGGATTTTTAGTTTTCGCCTTCCTATAGGTTTTCAGGAAAATAGGACCTTTTGGAATGTGAGGTTAAGTTTCGCTGTTATTTCGTAAAGGTTACTTGCAAAATAGTTTAGAGGTACAAATATTGGGTTAATATGAGTTACATTATATATTTAAGCAAACATTACTGTCATTAGCGTTATAAAACGAAAAAGAATATAAAGCGATATACAAACTAATAATGCAGGAGGTATTATGCATCAGACATATAATAGAACTTAAAGGAACCAGTGCAATTTTCGACAATCTAATAATGTTTACGAAATTCGCCCTCGTCACAAACCTGGAAATTACTCTTTCGGAAGCCTTCATTATTTTGGCTTTCCTTCCGTTATATAAATAATGCTCTAATATTTCGCCTTGGAAACGCTATCGGCTATCAATCGAGGCCGAAGGTACGCCATTGTATTTGTATGGTTACCTCCAAATTAAGAGCCTAATCGCAGCCCGAGGTGGCGGTTAGTTCATCGTTAAGAATAATTCTCGGTTAGCTGTTAACTGAAGGTTGTAATACGAAAATTTCCCCTGACTCCCAGTTAATTTCTAACCGAAACCTTAACCGGAGATCGTAATACAGGCCCTAAATCAGATATTGAACAAGAATGGAAATTGGACAGATTATTAAAATAATGAGTAGCAAATGTGTCCTCTATAAGAATAAAAAGTATGCTTTACTTCAGTTTGTCGTGGAGATATTGTGCAAAACAGGGTTTTATTTAATTATACATTTAAACATGGATGTTTATAAGTGATGACGAGTAAAGCTGTTGCTTAAAATTATGTATTCATATGTGAATAATCTAGAATTTATGCACGTAAAACAAGACGCCACTACATGTGCGAAAAGGTAAACAGCTCCACACACCTCCTCCTTGCTATAGATACATACTCCACCTGTGAAGACCAGTAGAATGCCTCCCAAAGCTGTGGTGACAGCATAAATGGAAGCGAGTGTACCAGGGCAGCAGGGTATCCAACAGTCTCTGCTAGAGAGGGCGAAATTCCATTCGGTCAGTTTTTGTTTAGAATGCAATTTCCAGCTTATTAATTTTGAGTTTTACTTTCTCTACTGCATACCTATATAAACTCAAAAATTCGATACCAAAATTTCAGTGGAAATACACGTTTTGGGGTTCCCTGAGTCCAGAAAAAGTACTTTTTCAAAAAGGTGTGTGTGTGTGTGTGTGTGTGTGTGTGTGTGTGTGTGTGTGTGTGTGTGTGTCCGTGTCTGTTAACAGCGTAGCTCAAAGAACGAAAAGTTAGTTAATTATCAAACTCAGCGTCCTTCAAGGATTTGATACGAGGATTTTTAAGAAAATTCTCCCACCCCAAATTATCCTTTAAGTGGGAAAATTTTCTCTATATTTTATTTTCTCAAAAATGGTTGCAACTATTTTGATAAAAGTACCATTTGTCTAAGATATTTGCATGGCAAATAAAATGTATATCTTTAATTTTTTTGGAATACCTGAGAAGGTCGTCTTCACTCGAGTATTTTGTTGTTGTAACTTGTAAACGGAAGGACAAAAACTTTATTATATAAAATATGTAGATCTCATTAAATCCACAATTTATGTCAAATAAAGAAAATGTTTGGCGTTAACCATTTCCGAGATATTCTTTATCGCAGGTGTAAATTGACAACTACTTTATACTTTTTCAACTTCAAAATCGTTATTCTTTTTTTCTCGCGGTCTGTCAAAGAGAACGGAATTTCAAAGCCATCACGTAGCGACCCGTTCTTAACGTTTTGACTATCGCTTAAGTCTATTGTATTCCCTTATTCCCCTTGTACCTACAAGGAAATATGCAATAAAACAATTTCTTCAATGTTTATCTGGATTAGCTTAAAGTAGCTAAGACTAGGAATAAAATACAGGGAGAGCCAAAAACTACGAACCGGCTGCGCGGTGTTTTTCCTGTTCGCGTCCTCGGCGCTCGTTGCCGTTTCAGCATCCCTTTCATAAAGTTGGTAAGTAAACCTTTTAACAGCAGTTTTAAACATTTTGTATGGTTTCATCCGCGCCTTTCTATGATAGCGGAAGACGGCAACGAGCGCCGAGGACACGGACAGGAAAAACACCGCGCAGCCGGTTCGTAGTTTTTTGGCTCTATCAGTAGAATGTGACATGTTCTTTAATCTCATAGTATTCTGCGGGTGGGAGCCTCTGACATTCATCTTTGGAACTAATACTACATACAAAGCCCATATAATCGGAGCATAACGATAAGAAAATTACAATGTAGCAATAAACTGACAGGCTCCTATTTCGAACGTTAATTAATGTAGTAATAAATCACGCAAACAAAAAACTGCGGAGCTTAATTCACGTTTTAACGGTAATTCGCGACGTATTGCAAACAAAATTTCTCTCTGCATAACAAACGCACTCAACATACATTCATTCCGTGTATGCTCCCACAGTTTGCTTATAGTAACGGAGTAGAGCTTCCCATTACGGTTATGACGTTTTCCCTCCACAAGTGAAAATGGTTTTCAGCGGGAGGCACCATAGTTGGGGCAACGTACATGTGCTCTCACTTTAATCACACCATACTTTCTAAAGCACATCGTGCTTTTTAAGCAATGAAAAGGCACAAAAAACATCTCTTCCAGAAGTAACCTACTGAATCTGCACAATCGCATTTTGTTAAACGTTGTACGTAAAAACGGCTACAATGAATCATGGCTTACATAAAATATTACATTTCAATAGCAATTCACGTTACATTTTCTTCAAAAAGCAAAAAATGTCCTTGGCGAGCGTTGTGCCTTTAAATTTTCTAGATGATAGTGCAAACAGATAATTCAATCTTAATAATTGGGTAAAGAGAGCAATAAAGATTCCTTTAGAGGACACGCCTCAAAGTGGTATGGAATTTAAGTCCAGAAAAAATTGGTTACTTCTCGTAGTGGAGGTATTTTATTCTATAACTTGATGCCACATGTTTTATTCTTTGCTTTAAGTCTCTGACCACATAAATAGATGATTTCATGAGCAAATAAATAAATAAAATCAACGCAGAGATGAGTTATGACACCAGCACTAAAGTTGCTCGATATATATTTTAACGACAGGGAAATCACTGTTTATAAAGCTCAATCGGGCACTTTGCCCAATAGGGAATCGAACCTGGTCTCGCTGTATAAGAGGCTACAACCGAGTGATTAAAAAAGCTATAATGTTTCCGTAAACGGCTACCAACAGCTTCCCTGATTTCTCTAGCTTTTTCTTCTCCCTCCCCTTCCCCATTTCTTTCTTGTTTATCTTTTTAAGTTCGTCATATTAAAACATGACAGGTTATAACAGACAATAAGCGAAATGATGAAATGAGTGCGAAAATAAACTTTGGAATTTTAAAGTTTTAAATATATGTAAAAGATAAAATAAATAAAAACCCCAGCAGTCATCTGACTCAACCGGATTTTAATCCAGGTGCCCGTTTTAAAATTCTCCGCGTAAAGCTCCCGTAAGTACCTACAGTTAAACCTCTATTAATCGGCAATGAATATTACCATTGCGTTTCAGAAGCTATATGTCTATGCGCTAGATGACGGAGTCGCTTTGCTATTAGCTGTTGGGTACATTTACATGGTTCCAGAAGTTTTAGAGATTTACCTTACTTTGTATTTCCAAAACTAATTTCACTAATGTTAGCTAGCAAAATACCATAGCTTGTACCCTAAATTCAGGAATATTCGTATGTGCATTACGTCGTTCAATTTACTACATATTACACCGATGATATATAGTTTTAACCACAATTTAATATCTTAAATAACAGCAATTTATACATCTTGTGTTTTAGATCAAGAGATCTCTTTCAACAATTGCGCTTAAAAAGGCTATTCAGAAGCCTTTAAAAATATACAGGGTGGTGCTTTTCGTTTTAAACATATTTAGCTTTTGTCAGCACTGAAAAATAAAATATTGGTGTTTTGCTTAATAAACACGCATACTGTATTCACAAAATTTCCTCAAATATATAAATATTACTGGAATATCAGCTTAATCCAAAAGCTCTGCTGATTCATATTAAGTTATATCCTACTGCATTTCTGCGCATATTTTGACATAAGAGTGTTGTTTTTGTGGAATAATTTTCATCCGCCGGAAATAAGCATCAACTGTCCATGTTCGGTTAGAAATAGAGTTAAAATAAAGTGCTGCTGTATGTGGAAATTCTGTAATCGCGTGGCGGTGTCAAGGGAAAAATAGCTGTGTAGTAATGGCGGTCTTATCACTTTCCAGCCAATTTGCATTTCATGAATTTAAAAAAAAACTCTCTAATTTGTATGACAGATACTGGGGCACTATTCATATTAATAACAACACTTTAAACCCAGCCTTCCTGGTTTTAACGAATGCAATGCAGTAACACGCCATGTTTAGATAATCCCTGGAGTTTATTTTGTTACATTCACGTTACAGTAACTAATTTATTTACATTCTCTATACAACATTATTCTTGATTAAAAAAAATCTGATGTGTTACACTCACATGACTTTCTCTACTCTTGTACAATCTATTTTTACAAACGCCTATTCTCCATATGCTTTATGTTAATCGAGATGTCAATCTTATTGCTAATTTTCTTGTAGATGCAAGGGGAATATGGTAGCTTTTAAGCGATGGTCAAATATTTTAACGCTGGTTGCTATGTGTCGAATTCCATTCTCTTTGCAAGTCCAGGACATAAAAAAATGAATAACGAATTTGAGAAAAAGTATAAGTATTGGAAAATTTAAGGGAATAACAAGCAATATCTCGAAAACGGTTCACTCAACAAAAGAAATGTATATAACATAAGTTGTGTATTTTAACGAGATCAACATTTTTTGTGTAGTAAAATTTTGTCTATCTCTTATGGTTTACCAGTTATGCAAAAGTCGTTCACAATGAAGAATACTTTTGGAGACATTCCCAGAAAATTCGAGATATACATTTCATTTCTCATGGCATTATCTTAAACATATGATATTTTAAACAAAATCGTTAGAGCCATTTTTGAGAAAATTAAAATTTTCGAAAAATGTTCCATGTAAAGGGTAGTCTGGGGTGGGGGGATTTTCTTGAAAACCTTCGTGTCGCATCTCTGGAAGATACTGAACCTAAATACCAAGTTTGGTGTTTATCCGACTGTTCGTTTTTGAGTTATGCTGTTCACACACACACAGACACACACACACACACAGACACACAGACACACACACGGACATGTTTCCAAAAATGCTTTTTTTGGATTCAGGAGGTCTCAAAACATGTATTTCCGGTGAAATCTCGGTATCGAATTTTTGGGTGGAATGCAATACTTCCCCTACTTACTATACGTAGTAGAGAAAGTAATAAACGTGTCTGTACATTGTACCTAAGGAAACATTGTTACTGCATGTTAATGCATGTTGTGTAGGTGCTTGTGTTTTGATATCTTGCATATTTCTCATTCTACTTGTATTTTTTTGCGGTGTGAAGCAAGGTGTTGTATTGGTGTTAACCCAGGAGAGCAAACAGAGAATAATCTTAGCTATAACCTATACCCTCGGCTTCTTTTACAGCCACTTTTTTTACTTTCTCGACTACATATAGTAAGTAGGGGAAGTATTGTATTCCACCCAAAAACTCGATAGAGAGATGCCTCCGGAAATACATGTTTTGAGGTCCTCTTAATAAAAACAGCATTTTTAGAAAAGCGCGCGCGTGTGTGTGTGTGAACAGCATAACTAAAAAACGAAAAGTCGGATAAACACCAAACTTGGTATTTAGCTTCAGTACCTTCCAAGGATGCGACACGAAGATTTTTAAGAAAATCCCTCCACCCCAAACTACCCTTTACATGGAGCATTTTTCGAAACTTTTGATTTTCTACAAAATGGCAAATGATTATGATTAAAATGCAATATATTAAAATATATTTACATGAAAAATAATATGTATATCTTGAATTTTCTGGGAATACTCTGTGAAGTCCACTTCAGTTGGAAGAAGCTTTGTATAATCTTGCACAACTGTTAAACGTTAAGCAATAGACGAAAACGTATACACAAAAAAATGTAATCTCTCTAAAACACAGTTTATTTCAAATAAGTTTTGTGACATAAGCCACCGAGATGTCCGTTATTAAAGGTTCGAATTTTTAATACTTGTCATTTTAAAGCCTCATAGATTTTCAGTTGTTTCTCGCGATTGTATGGAAACAGTATGGAAATTAAGGCCGGCGTATAGCGTACAGTTCATAAACATTTGACTCGCTGTTTCCTTTGAATCTGTAACGAAATAATGTAGCTTTCTGCAAAGGTTTATTTGGATTAAACTGTAGTAGACAGAAAAATAAGCTTTAGTAAAATTAGTTTGTATATCCACTAATAAATGATAGAGGGTAGAGAAGGTCATGTGAAAGTATCATACCAGTTTTTTTTTTGTATTTTTTAATCTGCTGCAGAAGTATAGCTTAGTACTTCGAATTTTGTATGTATCCTCAGTGAACTTGCAAATTACTATTTACATTCCTGAAAACTGCACAGCAGGAAAGCAATGCCCACCTTCCTCCCTTTCTCAATTAGCTTTGGTTTAATAGCTAGGTCATATAGAGATGGTGCCAGTAGGTGCTTTCTACACATGGACCAGTCAGTGTATGTCAAACAGTGCTTTAGTTGAATAGTCTCCAATACCGAACTACTAACACTCTAAACATTTTCCCCCTGAAATAAAGCTTTGTCTGCATTCAGACTAAGTTCCAATGCTTCACTAATACCAAAAATAACAAATTCGTTGAAAAATCTCTTAAAAAGAAGCTTTCTTCTTGGGGACTATTGCATATAAGTATTTCCACATCGCTTTTACGATAAAGGGGGATCAATGAGGTTCCTTTATATTCCGCAAATTTTCCCCGATTTTAATGAATATTTTTGTTAAAGTTAAGATGGGAGTTTATTGATGTTGTAGCCATAAAGGGTAAAACGAGACTTTAAGCACTGATTATTCTTATGGCTTAGAAACCAATCAAACGCTTCCCCCATTGGTAATCTCTTGGAAATTGTTTTCACATAACTGGGTTTAAAGAAGTTCTTTGGAGCCTTCACTTCTCCTCGGGTTTTGAAATCTACAAGTAATGCCCAGAACAGGCAAAAATTAAATAAATTAGGTTTGCAGACGTTGTAAACACTCACCAGTACAGAGTTCAAGATTCAGGATGTTCCAGTGTAGATGTGTTTATAGGGGTGTGCGATTTCAGTGGAATCTGAAATATGTATGTACAAGACCGGATATCCAAAACATCCTTCAGACTTGTGAAAAAATAGTAACCAGGATTACATCTATGGATAGATTACTTCTGGAGAAACAATATAATCTTGAAAATACTCGAGAAAAAAAAGTTTCGCTTTTTAGTAATGCACATGCCTGAGATATATAAAATCCTACATCCAAAGTTTTATAGTCCTATTTCTGCAAAAATCTTCACATACTTATCCCAACTTTTACAAAGAGGGGACGCAGTATAGCTCTGTTTGCATTACATACGTAACTCGGCATGAAATGTTGCATTTGTTCAAGAACGTAAACCACTTCAGACAAGTTAAACCAGTTTTACACCGACTTACCAGAGTGATTTACAGTCGAAGATTAAACTCCGTCCTCCCATGTTTACGGGAGGGCTTCGCTAATTTGCAAGCAAAAGTTTTGGCTAAAATTCTGGGACCTGCCTATTAGCACCAAGAGACTTGTAGTATTTTTATACATATTATAAGAAGTTACAATGTACCCGCTCTTATGGGTTAGGAGGAATTATCGAGGTTCAAAAGTTGTATACCCAGAAAATACTTCTATCGAGCATAGGTGTCGTAAAAAATCCTTACTTATACTTTCCACATACAGCAATTCATCTCTTCAATGAGTAGTAAGATCATTTTGTAAGAAAACGAAGCAAAGTACGTGATAGCCATGGATTGAAGGCCTGGGTGCCTTCAACGCATATTTAATTTTAAACTGCACGTAAGAGAAACAATTGAAACAAGCTAGTTTTAGCAAAGTTTTGGAGGCTCCAGTGTATTCTGACCTTTTAAATAATGCTGTAATTTACAGTCATCTCCGTTACATCACTACACATTTTGTAATGTCGTCTACATCATCAAGCCAAAACAGTTAACTACGTCGTAAGTTGCACATTGTGAATTTAATGCTCGTTCCACTTCACTTAGTCTAGTCCATAAGCTTCTTTGTGCCGGGGAACTTAAGGGTAGGGGTTTAATTCACTCCACCGGCAACCGTGAGGACGAACTGTGAGAGGCTGGGTTTCTGGGACGAATCGAATAGTGCTTATAGCTAATTCTATATAGATTATTTTCCATCACTATGAATCTTACACTAGAAATAATGACGCAGACACTAAACTGCCGTAATTTGTTTCTTCAATCTGCATATATCATCATTCTAAATAATCCTGTTGCATTTGAAGACTGCTTTTCAATGTTAAGATAACTGCTTTAAGCCCTAGAATTCCCCCAAAACTCGGTTGCATTAGATCACATGTTATTCTGATCACTTAACTTTGTAAAACACTGACTCTGGAATGTATTTTTCAATTTGGTAAAATGTATTAATCAGGTAGACCCTTTGTCCAGATTGACCTTTGTTAGAACGTTGTATTGTATTGCACTGTATTGTAATTGCTTGGTTGAGTGGAAGAGAAGGCCTTATGGCCTTAAGTCATAACAGGGTAAATAAATAAATACGCTGAGTGAGGGAGCATTTTCCAGTTGTGACTAGTCAATATTTGCTTCGTGTCGGTAGCAGGCGGCCTTGTACTACTGTAGAAAAACAAGACAACTCCAATGGTTATGGTTGGTTTTGGCGAATTTTTTAAGAGCAATTTCCTATGAAAAATCATTTATACGGACCTAAACATTCTTTCACAAGCCATTCGACTTTCTTTTTTATTTCTTAATTGTTCTTTTCCAAACCTTTACAAAAGTGGCCACTGCAATGCTGTTCCGGTCATGGGCCTTCTATATTAACAAAGGTTCACGCAAACGTTCACCAGTCATCATATCCTTTTTGAAGCAATTCTTAATTTCTTGGCGCTATAAGTTCATGTTAAATTTTAATTTAAATTAAATAACTCGGGTCTGAGACGCTAAACAATTCTGCCATTATGCTAAAATGGCAGAACGCTGCAATTGATTTAAGTTCCACAAATGAAGATTGCCTGTTCTTTTTTTTTTGTGGGGGAGGGGGGGGAAGAAGTTACTTCTGCAAATTTAAATCTACACGAACAGTGATGTCTGTCAATAGAATAACTTAACACTTCATGATTGATGATCGGACTGATTTTCGTCGTCCATTTCAACAGTTGACAATCAAGTGTTTAAACAATTGAATTAAATATACCAAAGCATATTCAGAATTACTCACGCTAATAGCACAATAGAAAACCACAATTGAGACAAAAGGTATATTATTTCTGAGATTTAAGTAGCTCAAATGATGTATTACAGGACATCAAGTTTGACTGTCTTTGCGAGAGAGCCTTTGAATTTCGTATTGATTTCCCGTATGGAAGCCTGTTTCTGGAAGTGCGCCATATATCCTTTAAAGTAAATATGACATTTGATTTCATTTTGCCTTCAGTCATCCTATTGGTTACTATTGCTTCCCTGGAAGGCGTGCCTAGTCGCTTGCTAGATTGGTTTGTGACCCCGGGCTTGTGTATTGATCCGAACGTCGGCACGCTTTTTAACCCACAGCCTGAGGAAAACCATTTCCTGATAATCGATAACAATTTTCTTATCCATTTAAGCTCCGCACGTAGAAGATATCTTTAAATGACTTCATTTTCCTACTTTCTGGAGGAAAAAAATCTGGGGAAAGTATCTCGAAAATAAGTCACGGGGACGCTGTGTTGAGTATCGCTATTATTATGAAGCCAAAATAGAATTTGTTTCCTGCAATAAACCTTCGTTACTGATTTACACATTTCCTTGTATGTAGACTAAAGCGCTAGTCAAATCTTTTCAAAGCCGGTTGCTATGTGGTTTTGAAATTCTGTTCTCTTTACATGAACACGAAAAAGAAAGAAAAACAAAAGGAATCGCCATTTGCATTTGAGAAAATATACACTATGTTAAAATTCAGACCAATAACAAAGAATATCTCGGAAATGGTTAATGATCCCAAAAAAATTATTAGACATAAATTGTGTGCTTTAACGAGATTTACATTTGTTTTGTAGTAAGATTTTGTCTATTTGTTACGGTTTACCAACTATACAAACGTCATCCGAGGAAAGAGGACTTCGCAGGCTATTTCCAGACAATTCAAGATATACATGTTCTTTATCATGAAAATGGCTTGAATATATGGTATTTTAATCAAAATCGCTACAGCCATGTTTGAGAGAATAAAAACTAACTTTCCATGTAAAGGTTAGTTTGGGGTGAGGGATTTTTTTTTCTTTTAAATCTTCGTATCGCATCCTTGGAAGGACCTGAACTTAAATAACAAGTTTCGTATTAAACCAAGCTTTCACTTTTGAGTTATACTATTCACACACAGCGCACGTGCGGACCTTTTTCTAAAAATGCTTTCTTTGGGTCAGAAGACCTCAAAACATGTATTTTCTGTAAAATTTTGACATTGAATTTTTGGGTGGAATACAATACGTCTTCTATTTACTGTGAATAAGTAGTAGAGAACGTAAAAATCTACCTACTTTTGTTTAAAAATTTAACAATCACCCACTCCGACGTAAAGTTTCTCTAAGCGCCTTCATTACAAAAATGTTATTTAAACTTTTGCTTAAAGCTATGGAAACCGAACGAGATGGCTCCGCTGTAGCATGTGAGGCTTGCATTCGGGAGGTCCTGAGTTCGATTCCCGGTGACCGCCCAATCTGACCATGGGTTTTTCGTGGGTTTCCCTGGTTGGCAAAGGCGAGTGCTGGAGTGGTGTATTCTACCACGGATTTCCTCTCTCCCCCATTTCCTCTCATTTCATTTTCCTTTCGGGTTGACTCCAGGGCTGTGGTTCGGTCGGTGTCTGGCAGATGGTGCAGAAGCTTGCCATTTGGATTTTTTCCTCGGCCCTGCTAGAGAGAAGCCTATCGTGTTTCCCGGTCCCACTACAGGGACGTCTCCGAGTAACCCTTCTGTGGCCGGGTGGTCAAACCTGGAACCATTACGGACTGCGTATTTCTGTCGACTTGCCCCGGCCTGGCTCTGCAACCCATATGCCTTCTGCGGTTCCCTCACCTCATCCATTCCTTCCGGGGGTGTGCGCACAGAAGATCCATTGGGGTCGAGGTGCTAGGTGTCCCCTGCGTTAACTAGCCCTATCCTGCCCCGTCTTATTTAATATGGAAGCATTTTCAAGCAGGGGAATATGTGGTACTAAACTATACAGAGGCAACTACTCTGCGTGCTATTTTCATATATTTTTAGTTAATTATGAAGTGAGAAACTCTTCTCTCAGTTGTTAGAAATAATATAGAAATGAAGGTACACACATTTAGATATTTAAAGAGAAAGTATTAATTTTCATTTTGGAAGGGTTTGATTGCAGTGAAACATAAAACACAAATCCTATTTCACGAATCTTCTTGAGAACTATTCGTTGTGTGTTTCTACTCCGTTCTTATTTTCAAATGTTTGCTTATTGGATTATTTGTAGATTTCTGGCTTGGTAAGCTATTATATGACGTGATGTAATGTAACGATGTTAACATGAACTAGATACCATGTAGAAAATATCCATTAACCGTATTATGCTCCTACAATTCTAAAATGTCTAAACCAGCGCGAAATTATTAACAAGAGTAAAACTTACAAAATAGGTAAGTTAAACTTATTGGATGAAAACACATCAGTGTTCGTGTTCATGAACATATTTTATCATCTTAAAGTAAAAACTTGCTGTGGTGTATATAAAATGCTATGATAAGACTAACAGAGAGAAAATAGTACAAGTCTTAAGGCTACAGCGTTGTAACTTGTTAAGAGAAACGCTGCAGTAAAATTAATTTATTTTGTTGCAAGTGGAAACAAGTTGTTGTTTTTTTCCTGTTTTGGACGCGCAATGACCCCTCTTTGCTAAGCATTATTTGCCACTGGTTTCTCTATTCTAATCTAAATTATTTCAATTTGCACTAGATCAAACGTGGTTAATGCAAACGCTATGGACAGTCTGTATGCGGCAAGTGTGTGGCTTGGCAGCAATGGAAGGCTGTTCCATCTGTGCTAAATTAGTAAATCTGTTGTTACAGGAACCAGTTGAGTTGCACGTAACAATTCCCTTATTACGCATATGTAAAACATATGTTTCTCTGAGAAAAATAATCAAATTAAATTCAAAGTTGCATGCAAGAGGACGTGTACAGCGAAAGATACGCGCTGTACTACAGAGTGAGCCAAAAAACTACGAATCTGCTGCGCGGTGTTTTTTCCCGTTCGCTTCCTCGGCGCTCTTTGCCGTCTGCCGCTATCATAGAAAGGCGCGGATGAAACCATACAACATTTTTAAAACTACTGTTAAAGGCTTTACTTACAACTTTATGAAAGGAGATGCTGTAATGGTCACCGTCGTTGTCCATACATTTTAGCACCAATTTTTTTCGAGTCAATAGTTGAAGCCCGTGAATACAATTTTGCCCCCTGTTTTAGAGAATTAACAGACAGGGAGCGTGATTTTGCCTTTTTTCAACAAGACTTTGCAACAACTCATACGGCCAATATTTCGTAGAGAACAATTGAAAATGCGTTTGAGGACAGAATTATTAGTAGAGATTTGTGGCCCCCTCGGTCCCCTGACCTAACCCCCTGCGATTTCTATCTCTTGGGTAAAAAACAAAGTGTACAGACAAACCCACACACCCTGGAAGAATTAAAACAAAATATCCGCCAGGAAATTGCCAGCATTTCTCAACGTAAACTACAGCGAGTGATGGATAGTTTCCTAAAGAGGTGCCAAAGATGTATAGACAACGACGGTGGCCCGTTTCAGCATCTCCTTTCATAAATTTGGTAAGTAAAGCCTTTAAAAGTAGTTTTAAAAATGTATGGTTTCATCCGCGCCTTTCTATGATAGCGGCAGACGGCAACGAGTGCCGAGGACGCGGACAGGAAGAACACCACGCAGCCGGTTCGTAGGTTTTTGACTCTCCCTGCACTTTCTCACCACCTTAGTCAATTTTCAGCGATAAAATATTCAAACTGTATCTGAATGAAAGCATATAGGATCTTGTATATTTTTATTCTGTTTCGTGGCATGTGACTGGAGATGCTAACTGCTAACAAAACGAACCGTTCTCAATAACCCTAACTCCTTATAACAGTTTATTGAACAGTGAAGAAACGTCTGCACAATCTGCTTTTTATTATGTTTCATATCACACGTAAGAAAAGGCGCATTAAAACTTACACGCGCTATCGTTTCCTGGTAAACCTTCATTTCCTGCGTTTCTGTGCCTTTACGTTCCACCCGCTGTTGCCGTTGAGTAAAAGTATGCTTACGCTTATTAGGTTTAAGCATATTATCAATAATTTACTTACATTGAATAAATAGTTGCACCTTATTTAACTGGGGAATTTGTAAGATAATATTTCTAATTTAAACAGCATTAAAATAAAATGATCCCACTAATTAATTTTCATTTCATTACTATCACTATTTGCCTGTTAAAATAAATCTCTCTTGAATCTTTTCCTATAGTTTCAATGTAAATGAAGTACTAATTTGCTGAGAGGGAATGCGCCCTTTAAATATTTGAATGTAATTCTCAAAACGAATCAAATCGTTTCTATAGTATTATTATTAATAATGATAATATAGTATAGGATAATCTATGAATAATCAACACCTATGTACCACCAAGCACCTAAATCTAGCTCGGGGGATACGAGTTTTGTTGTTGTCAAAATATTTCAGCAATATGCAAATTTTACATGCATTTTTACTTTCTCTACCACGTAGATAGTACGTAGAGAAGGTATTGCATTCCACCCAAAAATTCGATACTTATATTTCACCGTAAATGCATGTTTTGAGGCCCCCGAATAAAAAAAAAACATGTTTGAAAAAAGGTCCGCGCGCGCGTGAACAGCATAACTCAAAAACAAAAAGTCGGATAGACACCACACTAGTACAAGATGTGACACGAAGATTTTCAAGAAAAACCCCACCCCACCTACCCTTTACATGAAACGTTTTTCGAAAATTTGTTTTTTTTTAAAAACGAATCTAACGAATTTGATTAAAATATCATATATTAAAGATATTTACATGACAAATAAAATGTATATCTTTAATTTTCGGGAACAACCTGTGAAGTCCTCTTCATTCGGAAATAATTTTGTATAATTTTATATAACTGCTAAACGTTAAGCGATCGACAAAAACGTGCCATAAGGAAATAGATATCTTGAAAACACACAATTTACTTCAAATAAGTTTTTCTATGACAAAAGCTGTTTCCGAGATATCCGTTATTAAAGGTTCGAATTGTTTAATACTTATTCTTCTAAAGCCTCGTTGATTTTCAGTTGTTTCTCGCGATTGAATGGAAAAAGTATGGAATTTAAGGTCGGCTTATAGCGTTCAGTTCTTAAACATTTGACTTCGCTGCTCTCTTTGTATCTATAAAGAAATGTGTAATGTAGCTACTTTGCAAAGTTTTATTTGGATTAAAATGCAGTAGATAGAAAAATAAGCTTTAGTAAGAATAGTTTGCAAGCCCATTAATAAAGGTAGAGGGCAGAGAAAGTCATGTGAATGTATGACAACAGAATTTTCTTGATTACTTTCTGTAGTAGTAATCATGGCAATCAGAGGTATTAACATTACAAATTCCTTTTCGAGCTCTTACTTTCTCCATCCACAAATCATGCTATAGGAGATTATTAGGAATTCAGAAATTTGATATTGGCATTTCATCAAACAAAAAACACATCACTTTTTTAAAAAGATACACTCATATTGGGCATTCCTAAAATGCAGTTAAGAGAATTTCAGAGAACTTCCCCCAATCTGATTACTACTTTATTCGAGAAAAAAAATCCTTTTTGGTGTTCTCAAAATGGCTAAATCTTACATAAGGAAATGCCTTGAGTTTACTATATTTTTATTTTCCTGAAATTTAATTGATAAACATAAGCTTATTTAGAAACGGCGGACATGATTAAAGCATACGATTATATGAAATGACATGTGGCACCAACCATTTCCAAAATGTTTATGTTGCTGCTTTACTTTGTTTTTAGGTTTAAGCTGACTACTTTGGAATGTTACACATCTATTCTTTGTTTTAGTATGCATGACTACAATAAATCGACTTTTTATAAACACTATTGCCTCATTATCCTGCTACTACGTCGGCGCTACCAATATTACCTAATGAAAGCATTTATATGATGTTTTGCAAAAAAAAAAATCTTTTATGTGACTAGGCTGAATAATACTTATGGAAATGTATTCCATACGGGAAATCAAGTGATTATATATACCAGAATCGTTTCTCTCATTTTTATTGGAGATCTGAAAATGTAGGTGTACTCCCACTGAAAGTTATACAGAGTGGTCGTTTTATGACCCGGCCCAGATTGTGTGTATGCGTGCACCGCGCGATGTCAACTACTCCAGGGTTTTTCCACTCTAAAAATGCCGCGTTGCATACTCATGATGTAATAGTAACATGCACTATAATGAGTAATAACCTTGTTATAAGTGGTGTTCATCTGTGATCCGTACCGGGCCATTAAAATACCGCCATGTATAGAAGGTTAACCTGAATAATAATACAATCTTTCCATTTACATGCATTATATAAAAATAAAAAATAATTGTCCATTAGCACGTAAACATAGACGATACCCATGTCTTAAACTTTTACATGCTTGACTCGACTAACTAAAAAACCAACCAATCAGGTAGCGAGTTTTTTCTTCGTATTATCGTAACACCTCATAATCGCATTCCAACGTGTTATCGTGAGATTACTTTAGTGATGGAAAGGTTGCCAACGCATGCTATTAGACTCTCATCATTTTTCAAGTTAAATCTCCAGATGTTAGTACGTAATACGTATCACTTGACTTCAAGTTAAAAGCTTTCCAATTACCCACTACTGAGAATTACAGTGGTCTTCATCCAAAACAAACACACAGTGCCACTGTGCTATCATCGTTGCTTTTGATTTTTAAAACAGAACCTCGATCCCCACTTAAGGCCACAACCTAACCTGGAAGGGTTACCTATTGTATTTTTAAATTAATCTTGAAGGTGTAGTTTTCCAAATATAAATATCATTATGTATTGCAACTACTGTGATGAAAAGTATATCGGGTTTTCTTATTAACTATGAATTTTAGAGCCATTAGAATTGCCGCCATGCGGGATACATTTATTTTTCACCGCATAATCATTAGCCAAAACCTTTAGAATTGGTGGGAAACCCGCTAAATGGGCAATCCTGATGATGAGTCCAGCTGGTTCATTCCCGCGAACTACTTCCGTTCCGATGACTACTTACTTTACTCATTCACACCTCTTACTGTGAGAGTTTCAAATTAAAAACCTCTGTTCTTGCACGACGAATTCATGCTGATTGTGATTCAGAAGCGACTTCATCCACTATATCGCAATGAAATAGAACAGACCAGAATGAAGTGCACCTTCTGCGTTAATTGATTGCAACATAACATCGAACCACGCACTCCATATGGTCTGGCAAGTTACTAGCTCAACGACATTGTTCGCCTAGTTGCCAGCATTTAGCTCAGCGAAAGGGAGCGAACGACGGTTGAATCGAATAAGCTATAAATATTATGAAGTGAGAGAACTGTTAGCTGCACTCACATTTTGAATGGCTCATTCAGAGAATACTTCTGGATTTGAGTTTCCCAAGAAACGAATCCTAATATTATTACGTGTTCACTTTGATCTATGCATAATCTTTTGCGTGTGCACTGCTGTCCTTTTAACTCAGTTGTTTTAAGCTGCTTATATGCCCATTTCTAGTTGTGAATGATAACATATCGTCAATTTTACTCTAAAATGTTACATCGTTTCTATTAATGCTTACTTTCACCGTGAGTGCTCTATTATTTACATAGTTGTTTGCGATATCACAGAGCTTCAAAGGTTACGCTGAATGATGTGTATTCCATAGCGAGGCACAAGGTAAATATAATAAAGCTTGACTCCTTTCTATTCTTTGAATGGAATTCACGCTATATGTGGCAGCTCACCTGTATGCGCCCTCTGCTTCAAAAGGTGGGGAAGTATATCAATAACGGGGTGATTTCCGGTTCGCCCAAGAAATTCGTCCCCAGATCCATGTTCTCTCCGCGCCACGCCCATCTCAAGCCGTGGGCGTCTTTATAACGACCTTCACCACTACGCAACCAAGTATACCACCCTTACGAGTTTATCTGCAACCTGCGTGTAAGAACTATCGGCGTGGTAACTAATAGCCTATCTTTGCATTGTTTAGCAATCCAAATAGCAGGAGTTCGGGTTCCGGTTGGGACAAACATGCCTAAAATAGGTTTTCACAGGGATTTTCCTTTATCCTGAAAAGCAATGTATAACCGTGAATTGGACTGCGGGCTCATTTAGTTTCTGTTTAAACATCATATGTTATAAAAGACATTATAATCTCAGAAAAAACAAATGCTTGTTTTGTTTCTGTGTACACAAATTGGAATGCAACTTTTCAAAATAGGGCTTGTACGATACTAAGTGATACGTGTAGAATTCTTAAGGCCCTTGGTATTACTTTCTTACTTGCCCCACAATTTGGTAAAAATAACTAAAATTTAAAGTAGATGTTTGAAAATCTCCATGTTATGCAGATTCACTTACTATGTGCATGAGTTTCGGAAAATGCTCATATTTGTGGAGCTATGGATTTCTTCATAAAACTTAAAATTAATTAATAACAATCTTCAAAATTGGAAGGGTTTATTTCACGACATTGTGTGATGAAATTATCCGTAGTGAACCACTAGTGGCCTACATCTTTTGGTTTTAAAAACCAACCGTAGTATTTGAATCGTTCTGTAGTATGTAGAAGTTTAGATTCCAGAGTGGCCAAGCATTTTATATTTATGGAAACCTATTGCGCGCGCGCGCGCGCGTGTGTGTGTGTGTGTGTGTGTGTGTTTTGTGAGCGAATAAGGAGGAAAGGTAGAATTAACCAAAGAAAGAAGTTTGATAAATACCCAACTCCGTATATAAGCGCAGCATTACTTAAGAATGCTACCGAAGATTTTGATACAATCATATCCCGTCCCCCTCACAAATCAACACTTTATATGGAAATGCTTCGTTATTTATTTTTTCGCTTACGATTTTGATTAAATACCATGTATTTGAGATACTAGCAACATGAATAAAATCTGTAGTTGTACAATTTGCATCAAATAGTCTATGAAATCATTCTTAATGAGTATTACATAATTGAAAATCATAAGAAATAGGCAAAAACTTACCACAAATATTGTGTTTGTTAGGTTTAAGTTTACCTACAAGGTTATGCAATGCTGGAAAATGTGGGATTCTTCTTTCTTTCTTTTTTTCCCCTTGCTTTCTTTTTCTTTTTGCATTAACTCTTTTCTAAAATCAACTTATGACGTAAACAGGTAAGTACCTACTGCCTGTGCACCTTGCATGCAAACAGTCAGCACTGCCTCACTTGAAACCATTGCTATGCAAATATGTATCATGATTAACCAAAAATGACAGAAGCATTATTTGTATATGAATATTTTGATAAATACGGTATAACTGTTAATCAGTCATGGGAACAAAAGCCGTGTGACTGTTACATGTTAGATTATTTATCAACAGTAAAACTATTTATCACAAGCATAAGACAAAGTTTTGGTCAAAACACGGTATCTCCAAATATACCTATTGTTTTGTGATAAAAGAATTTTTTATTTCAATTTTAATTTAAAACTCAAAACCTGATACACATACTGATATAAATGAAAATAACATACAATGGCATCTTGTTTAGCTACATTCTTCTAAATAATATATAAGTCAACTGTCTTACCTAAAACTCTATTTTAGAGATATGTTGTGCCCAAAGAGCGCAGTGTTTCATCACTCTCAAATCCCTGCTATTGATGAATTAGGAAAATGAAGTACAATACGACACTATCATCGAACAAAACAAAAATTGTGCTACGAGGCGTTCTGGTTGGAGGATGTCATATGAAACGAACGTAATTTCTTACGTGATGGGTAATCAGGTATCACTCAGCAATCTCTCCACTCTCCCAAACAGGAAAAATAGCAGAACATTTATAGTGACTCCAGAAAGTATTCGTTTCCGCTTTAAAAAGTTCTAGCAGGCAAATTAACGGAAATAAATAAATTGAGTTTAATTTGTGGACGCTCTTTAACTGCTATGGTTCTTAGCGTCCCATTCTATATTGAGCGTTAAAGACCGGTAATTTTGCTCAGAGGCCTCTTTATCAGGCTTGAGGTTCTTTTACGTGTCGTAAATCTACGACACGGGACCACGAAGCCATGCTAAGGATTTTTGCGCTCGAAAACATCCATCGCCCTCCGCCGGGTTTGAACCCGCGACCTTGGGAACCAGAGGCTAGCATGGTACCACTAGTCCACGGAGAACGACAAATTAACGAAAACAAAATTCTCGTTTTAATACGCAAAAAGAGCAAACGGTTTACGTGTTTTGGCCTTTTCCAAGATTTTTCATTTTATTTGTATGTTACTGTTTTAATTGCGGGATTTTTCAACTATTCATGTATGGGTGTAAACAACATTATTTTATATGCATATAGTAGAGCACATTTAATATAAAAAATAACAGATTTTGAGTAATGAAAAAACTAAACGGACTCTAAAGCAGTACTGGATAACTATTTACTTAAGTGTAATGATCTAATGATTTGTATATCCCCGTTTGGGTCACTCTGTATATCTGAGTTTGGATAACATTTGTTATATTTAAAATTTTATTGAAATCGAAACAAAGTTAATGCTAGTTTGGATAAACAGTTTCCGAATCGAGGTTGCGGCTGAAAATTTCGAACCGATGCTAATGGCTTTGAAGCTCTGCTAGCTAAAGGAAATACGGCAATGAAATATATAAGCAATTGACTGCAAACCGGTGGAGGCAAACAGACACCTATGCCGTTTTTACTTATTCTACTACGTATCTATAGTAGGTAGAGGAATTATTGTATTCCGCCTAAAAATTCGATTCGAGATTTCACTGGAAATGCAAATTTTGATGTCCCCTATGTGAATGAACAAACAAAATATTCTTAGAACAAGGTCAGAGAGAGAGAGATAGTGTGTGTGTGTGTGTGTGTGTGTGTGTGTGTGTGTGTGTGTGTGTGTGTGTGAGTGCGCGCGCGCGCACCCACTTCTGAAAACAGCATAACTTAAAAGCAACTTCATCGATACGCTGGCCTTAAAATTCCACTCTTTCCGTGCAATTGCGAGAAACAAGTGAAAATTGACAGGAACTGAAAAGAATGACAAAGTATTGAATAATTTGAACCATTAATAACGAATACCTCTGAATGGTTTATGCCACAAAAAAGTTATTTGAGGTAACTTGTATGTTTTAAAGAGATGTACATTTTTTGTGTAGTGCGTTTTCGTCTATCGCTTAACGTTTACCAATTATACAAGATTATACAATATTCCTCTCGAATGAACAGGACTACACAGGTTTATTAGCAGAAAATTCAAGGTATACATTTTATTTGTTAGGCGAATGTCTTTAATATGTGGTATTTTAATCAAAATCATTAAAGCCATTTTTGAGAAAATAAAAAATTTAGAAAAATTTTACACGTAAAATGAGTTGGGGTGGGGGATTTTCTCGAAACTCTTCTTGTGGATCTTTTGAAGACACTTAATACAAATACCAAGTTTGGTATTTAGCCGATTTTTACTTTCTCTACTACGTATAGTAAGTAGGGGGAGTATTGCATTCCACCCAAAAATTCGATACCGAGATTTCGCCGGAAATACATGTTTTGAGACCTCCTGAAACCAAAAAAAGCATTTCTGGAAACATGTCCGTGTGTGTGTGTGTGTGTGTGTGTGTGTGTGTGTGTCTGTGTGTGTGTGTGTCTGTGAACAGCATAACTCAAAAACGAACAGTCGGATAAGCACCAAACTTGGTATTTAGGTTCAGTATCTTCCAGAGATGCGACACGAAGGTTTTCAAGAAAATCCCCCCACCCCAGACTACCCTTTACATGGAACATTTTTCGAAAATTTTAATTTTCTCAAAAATGGCTCTAACGATTTTGATTAAAATATCATATGTTTAAGATAATGTCATGAGAAATGAAATGTATATCTCGAATTTTCTGGGAATGTCTCCAAAAGTATTCTTCATTGTGAACGACTTTTGCATAACTGGTAAACCATAAGAGATAGACAAAATTTTACTACACAAAAAATGTAGATCTCGTTAAAATACACAACTTATGTCATATACATTTCTTTTGTTGAGTGAACCGTTTTCGAGATATTGCTTGTTATTCCCTTAAATTTTCCAATACTTATACTTTTTCTCAAATTCGTTATTCATTTTTACTTTCTCTACTACGTATAGTAAGTAGGGGAAGTATTGCATTCCACCCAAAAATTCGAAACCGAGATTTCACCGGAAATACATGTTTTGAGAATCACTGAATCCAAAAAAAGCATTTTTGGAAACATGTCCGTGTGTGTGTCTGTCTGTGTGTCTGTGTGTCTGTCTGTCTGTGTGTCTGTGAACAGCATAACTCAAAAACGAACAGTCGGATAAACACCAAACTTGGTATTTAGGTTCAGTATCTTCCAGAGATGCGACACGAAGGTTTTCAAGAAAATCCCCCCACCCCAGACTACCCTTTACATGGAACATTTTTCGAAAATTTTAATTTTCTCAAAAACGGCTCTAACGATTTTGATTAAAATATCATATGTTTAAGATATTGTCATGACAAATAAAATGTTTATCTCGAATTTTCTGGGAATGTCTCCAAAAATATTCTTCATTGTGAACGACTTTTGCATAACTGGTAAACCATAAGAGATAGACAAAATTTTACTACACAAAAAATGTAGATCGCGTTAAAATACACAACTTATGTCATATACGTTTCTTTTGTTGAGTGAACCGTTTTCGAGATATTGCTTGTTATTTCCTTAAATTTTCCAATACTTATACTTTTTCTCAAATTCGTTATTCATTTTTTTTATGTCCTGAACATGCAAAGAGAATGGAATTCGCCACATAGCAACCAGCGTTAAAATATTTGACTATCGCTTAAAAGCTACCATATTCCCCTTGCATCTACAAGAAAATTACCAATAAGATTGACATCTCGATATCTCGATTAACATAAAGCATATGGAGAATAGGCGTTTGTAAAATTAGATTGTACAAGAGTAGAGAAAGTCATGTGAGTGTAACACATCAGATTTTTTTATGTCCTGGACTTGCAAAGAGAATGGAATGCGCCACATAGCAACCAGCGTTAAAATATTTGATCATCGCTTAAAAGCTACCATATTCCCCTTGCATCTACAAGAAAATTAGCAATAAGATTGACATCTCGATATCTCGATTAACATAACGCATATGGAGAATAGGCGTTTGTAAAAATAGATTGTACAAGAGTAGAGAAAGTCATGTGAGTGTAACACATCAGATTTTTTCCTTTTTAAGTTATGCTGTTCACAGACACTCACACAACCTTTTCTAAAAATGTTTTTTTTTACTCATGGAGTATATAATTAGGTTTTGTGCTAATAATTAATCCGTGTATACAAAACAAGCAGCTAATTAGTAAAGACAGCATTTCTTTAACCAAGAACCATCAGATTTTAAACACACGTCAGAAATCTCATCATTTCTCTGTAACAAATGTGAAAACCTAGGTACAACAACCACGAAGTTGAACCCTTTCTAGCATTGGTTTGCGAGCCAAATGTCAAGCCATGCAAAAGGTTCTTGGAGGCAAGTAAATTTGTTCCTCTATAGCTTCTGTCACGAAGAAACACATGATGAAAGATGCCTTATGCGGTGCAGTGAAGGGCCAGTGGTCATGTTTTATAAACAAGCCCCATAAACTCCGTGAATGCCTTGTTGATACAGGGTCGCACTCATCTCCTAGCGCTTTGTGTCAACTAAGCGAGCTGGATGTGCCTGCCCAGGCTGCCTAGTCTCACCAGAGGGAGCGCTGCTCTTTGCGCGCTGGCTTGAGGCTGTTTCACAATAACCGAGAACGGAAACCAGAACAGGAAGCAAAACAGCACGCAACCATTCAGTTTAGCTTCGTTCCTGGGAACTTAAACGGGAATGCATATCGATGACCATAACGATAGCAAAAAGGAGATTTTGCATATTGGGACGTCTTTGGTTGTAACTGAGCAATAATACCTGCTTTCAATCTAGCCAACATAATTCAGTAGCCAACATCAAAATTCGTTAGAGTAAATATTTTCTAAATGCATATCCATTAGGTACTGTTTGCGATTCTTCTAGTCGTACCAAGCATCATTCCTTTAGTAATAATGTGCATTAAAGTTATTTAGTGTTGTTTATTGTTCTTTGTTGTTTGTTGTTTGTTGTTTGTTCTGTTATTTATAGTGTTTGCTATTGTTTTTTTAAGGCAACAGCCAATTTTGAGTTGCATATAAAAAACCAGAGATGACACTTTCACTAGAACTAACACACTATGGATCTAGGGAATTCCGGGCGCATATTTTCTAGAATTTCTTCAAGTTTCATTTTCCCAGTTTGTGATTATAGCTAACCGCTGTTGCACGTGACGGCCGCCTTGAATAAATTCTACAGTGAAGAGGCTAATATGCATAACATAGATCTAATATGCCGTTTCCGGAAACGAGAGAGTTAAAATTTGACTAGTCTTCTTTCCCGTTTCCGGGACCCGGGAAGCTTCACGTTCATTGTGCACGCTCACATTATAATACATGGATTTTAACGTTACCATTTTCGTTCTGCTTTCCGTTCTCGGTTATGGTGAACCATCCTTTGCTGCAGCCAAGGTGATGGCAAATGATGTAGTGTATTTCACTACTGGCCCAGGACAAAATTTCGACAAAGGCGCTACTGATATGCAATTGCTAGCGTCATTAAATTAACTTGAACAACAATGTACTGGCATTATCTACAACATCACTTAATAATTACGTTTCTGAGTAGTGGCATTAGCGAGGTTCTTGTCTGTCATAGCCCACATGCAATCACCTACAGAAAGTGTTAATCTCCACTTTAAATACATTCTAGTACCTCTTTAACGATATTACAGTTTACATGTTCTGGTACTTTTTTCCCCAGATTGTTTATTTTATGATCTATTTTGCAGAGCGATTTTTGTATATAATGCCTGACAAGGTCACCTACATATGTTTAAATTGGCGCAGAAATCAATGTGTGAAGTATAACTGAGACGTTAATCGCTGATAATTCCTAAATCTTTATTTTATTTTTTCTACATTACATCAAAATTCATAATTTGAGCACTATTCTAAAAATTTGCTTTAGTAAATGCAAATGAACTAATTTTGTAAACGCCAAAATCTAAAAGTCTGAAAATCGGTATAATTTGAAAAAGAAAAAAAAACAGCACTCCTGTAACGTTTGTTGTTTTTGCATATTATCTATAAGTTAGAATTTTCTCTCCGTTAATTTGGCTGCAAGATTTGTTTTGCAGTACAGACGAATACTGTGCTTTTCCACGCGATTTTAGTGCGTTTTCTTCTATGATTCCCTATAAAACAAATTCATGTCACTTTCATAATTCTTCGTTACGTCTCCAGTTAATTTATCACTTCTAAATGGAAGTTATTATTGAGCGCAGCACGATGAGGCATCTCAGATCATTTCTTACAAGAGTGCCTGAATTTGTTCATAAAGTCTAGGTCATTCGAATGAGTATCAAATATTTTGACAGGCCATCTGCTGTCCTCACAAATGGTGGTGAAAGTCATTTACAGTGTGGACCATTTCAAACCTACCAGTGTTCTAGCGAACCGTAGGCACGCGTTTACTGGGGAGAAGCAACCGCTTCCTCACAGGAAGTAAATCAATCGCCACACTCCATCCCGGCCGCGCAATAAATTCTAGCCTGTTGTTGAAAAAACGCTAGTTGCAGAAATTCCCTTATTTACAATGGTGTGGTAAAACGAACATGTGATTTTTATCCATGGGGGGGTCTAAAACAGGAAGTGTATGTAAACAATCCCCATACTAGAACTTGAAAAGAAATCAGGCAAGTGCTCAGTAAAATTGCAAGTAGACTTGCAGAAGGTGTTTCAGAATTTCCTAAGCCTTTGTGAAAGACATTGCAGCCAGAAAGATGAGCATCACTTTCAACAATGCTTTGATAAAAGGTAAGATCAACGTTACGTTTTCTTATTACCTCCTACTGGCACATTATTTGTATGGGATGGTAGGCCTAATTTCCAACACTGACCGCACATGGGTTTTCCTATCGTGCAACAGTGCGCACGCTTTACCCCAGTAACTGCACGTCGTACGGCCGCTAGAACGCTGACAGGTTTGAAATAGTCCGCACTGTTCATTGCCATTATTTTCGTGCGGTGCCGCAGGAGCGTACGAGCCCTCGCGTTTCGAGCGTGTACGATAATTGGCTACTCGAACCTTCAGTTTCCCGGTGACTGTCGCATCGAGAGATATGCCTATGGCTCAGTAGTGAAATTAGTGTCGTAAATGTGTCTTAGGTAGGTGTATTAGTAATGTTATAACGCTATTAAATAGGCGAATATTTTTGTATGATTCCATGTGCAAAAACAATAGTGGCTGCGTTTTATAAAGCAATTAGATAATGTTCATGCGATATGCACGGACGAAGCATTATTTCATTTGACAGCAATACCAATGGAAAAAAGCCGTTTGCCTCACCCCTTAACAGTTCAATTGGAATGCGTTACCTGGATATGCCTGCCCCCCTTTCTTTCTTTTCCAACCGGCGCTTTTCTTTGTCCTCAGAAGATGCACGTCGGGTAACTAAGCTCTAAGAACCCCGACCTCATTTGATCATCATTTCATTCATTTCCATCCAATATCACCTATCTCGTTAAAGGATACTAAAGGAATAAAACAAGAAAAAATGTACCGACCGGGATGGCTCAGGAGGTAAACTCTGTGGCCCGCATTCGGGAGGTCCCGGGTTCAAAGGTTTTTTTCGTGGCTTTCCTCAATCGCCAAGGTAAATACCGGATTGGATATTTAATACCACGACCCAAAGTTCCACCTCTAAAACAATAGTAATAGTGCTAATATCGAATGTTATGCCATCTGCACGGCATGAAGCAGGGGTTACAGAGATGAGACCTTGAAGGCTAACTGTTCGCCTTTCTGTGTGAGGTCGGCAGTTAGACTGGACGGACTAATGCCATCCGCACAGCATGAAGCAGGGGCTACAGGAATGAGACCTAGAAGGCTAACTGTCCATCACATATCGTTCAAAGAAATATCCACCATCAGATCCGTCGCGATATGACCAAAGAGTAAAATAAAATAGAATAATAAAATAAAAGAAAAATGTAATAATGTTGCACGAAACATTAATGAGTCTGAATGCAAGCTTTATAAAACTAAGTCAGATATGCAGGGGTGCAAGCATCTCGTTTTTAAGTCATCTTCGTGACAAAAGTGGGTGACTAATTTAACTGGAAAAAAAATTAATTAGCTAAACAAAATAAACCGGATGAACATAAACCATGAGCAATTATTAAAACAAAAGTTATATAAAATTAATGCCAATCTCACTTCATAAGAAATTGTCTGAGCAACAGACCGGCGCTTGAACTGAGGAGTTGGTACATACGACTTAGCTGAAGCTTGTTTCTCGGCACAAATCAAAGGCACTTACTAAGCGACACAGAAAAGAGTATTCTGTTGGGTATGTAAGACAAAAGAAACTTTAAAATTACATTCAATATGAAATATAATTACACTCTCGAAAGTTAACGATTATGGAAACCACCACAATATTTTATGAACTGCAACCATTAATTCAAAATGTAAACTGGGAAGAAACTAGTTACCTTACAAATGCATTTGTTCATTCACAGCAATTTATCCATTCAGCTTGTAATTGTTGTACTCAGCAATATTCTTGGTAGTAATATACAGTTCTCATACACGTAACCAATTTCGTTTATGTGCTGGACGTTTGATGTGACCAATCCAATTCATGAATGGCCTCAATTCAACCAATAATGGCTGGAAATCGCACCTGATGCTCAATTTTCCATGAAATAATCTCATCAGATTTCAACTGTTCATAGCAGCCAAACACGCTAAAGTGGAGGAAAATTAGATGCAACTGTATTAAATTGGATCGCGATACATAGCGTTTATGCTGTTTATAAATTCGATTAATCAAACAGTTCTTTGCAAATACCACTTAAGGTTTAAATCTCTGTATATAACTTCTCTCTCCCTACGCCATGTTCGAGCTTGTGAAGTAATAAACAAAATAGAAACCACCCATTTTACTACAGAAATTGCCGTTTCGCCTGTGAAATATGATTTCTGAAGGTTGCTAGAGGTTGTGGTTTTACGTTATTGGCAGAAAAAGAAGCAATAAGAGGAGGATTGGAAAGTTTTCTTGCTCTCTGTATGCACGTAGCTAGCTCAAACTCGGGACATATGCGCGTAATGCCACGGCGCTAGGGATGCCCGCGAGGTCCGCTTCTTATTGATCAACTGCAATAACTTTCCCCGTTACTGGAGGAACGCCACAACGTGCCAGCTATATAAATTCCTCACCCACTGCCAACATCCCCACCTGTCGTGCGGGGGCTGCGCTCTTTTGACAGACTTTTAAAAATTATTTTCGGTTCTGCACTGCTAACGTACTTAATGGTATGTAATAGGGCCAACGAACACCACACATGCACCACGCCTCGCTTTTTGCGGTTTCCGTCTTGAATCTTCCCACGAGGAGATCATGATAAACTGTCATCCATACCTTATATACCTGGTTAACGTATTCCTGAATGAACTAGCAGGCTTTGCCAATTTTATTTTCAAGTATCAAAAATATGATTTCCGCGAGAGGTTTGTAAACATGTTGTTCGTGTTGGAGAAAATAACGCACAAGTTTATTGTTGTGTGTGTGTATATTCTAACCACTTCAATATTATAGATGAGGTACCAAGTTAATCATTGTGTTAAAAGACGATGGAGAATATAGGCTCCTTCAAAAGTCACTTCCAACTTTGATACAAAATAAATCTTATCATATTTTAGTTAGGAAAAATATAAAAACACAATTACATTGCATTTATCTTTGCATACATAGTTTGTTTTACATCTTAATTAAAATATAATCTCGACAGCACAGAAAAAATTAAATTTTAAGATGTAAGCCACGATTTTCCCAATGCAACATTCTAGGATGCAACTGGGTCATTAGTATTATAAAGCTTGAGTCTCGGTATATTGAAAGAATGTTGGCATTCCTTCAGTACACTTCAGCCTTGTAAAACAATTGGCAATCAAGTCGTGAAAGCAAATTTCCCCAAGCTGACTTTCAGAATATATAGATCTTAATCCACCTGGTTTTCGGTTGAAAAGTTACATTTGCTTTCTTACAGTAACCGAACATTTCTTTCAATAGGAAATTGGGAAAATTTCAAAGTCCCGCCTGAAAGTTTCTCATTATAAATGCTGCAGTATGGATAAAAGTAATTCCAGGATATTCTCAAAAGTCCCCTATCAGGCCAACAATTATGTGCTTTTCTTATATATCTTACCACAAATATTAGCAAATTTATAGCGTTTTTAAATTTGAAGCAATTATCAAACCCGGCGGAGGGCGAGGGATGTTTCGAGCGTAAAAGTCCTAAAACCGTGTAGACTAAGTTTAAAAAACTGGACAAAGTCACAATATATTCTACACAGTTCTCTGCCGCCCTCCGTGGTCCAGGGATACCATGCTAGTCTCTAATTCCCGAGGTCGCGGGTTCAAACCCGGCGGAGGGCAGGGGATGTTTCGAGCGCAAATGTCCTTAGCATGGCTTTCTTCGGAAGGGAAGTAAAGCCGGTGGTCCCGTGTCGTAAATCTGCGGCATAAAAGAGGCTCAAGCCTGATAACGGGAACTCTGAGCAAAATTTCCGGTCTTTACCCCAATATAGATAGGAACTCTTAAGGACCATAGTATTTAAAGAGCGTCCATAAATGAAACTCAATTTAATTTAAACATGGCATACCGTTCTCGATGTAGCAGCACGTTCCTCTGAAAATATATGCATCATATAATAATACAACCAGAGCTCCAGAATTTATATTGAGAGAATCTGGGGCTCCAGTTTTATTTATTTCGACCATCCAACAAACTAATAATAATAATACTAATAATAATAATAATAATAATAATAATAATAATAATAATAATAATAATAATAATAATAATAATAATAATAAAGCTTATCAATACATTATGGTTACGTTATGGCTTCACTCACTTCGTTAATGTTGCTGGATTCATGTACAGACCTTCATTACAGAAATCCCTTTAAGCTCTGTGCTAACAAAATGTATTACTGATAACCAACGGACAAGCAACATTAACGGTAAAAAGAAACCATAAATTTGTTCAAGTCTGCTGTTCCAATGAATCTATGTTATAAAGCCTAACACACGGAAGTGCGATAAAACAAAATGATAACATGAAAACGATAACGTTGTGGTGGTAGCTTTGATTGGTTAAAATTTCCGATATGTTGATACTGTATTAGTATGCGATTTACGACATAATCAGTGGAATGAAACTATGTTAAGTGGCAACAAAAAGTGTTTCACGCCAGAAAATGTGAATTCTATACTTATTTCCATAGAGTTCCAAATAAACGTTTAAACGATCGGCTGCACCGACAAGATCTTCTCATGGACTGCTGTAACACACATTGCTAATGAGTGTTAGCCTCACGCCTGGAATAAAGCATGAGCGAAAGCTAAAGGGATGATTCGTAACGTTCTTGCAATCAGGAATCGAAACTAAAATGAGTGTTCATAGGATTCACAAATCCGAATAATAATATAAGTACACGCGAAATTCACATTTTTGTTGTAAATAAAAGGACAAATATTAAATCACATAAATTGGAATGAACGTGAAAACGCAAAGGACACAAACTGCAGAGAATCCAATGAAGTTATCAAACGAAAAAAAGGGGGGGAGGGTTCAAAAACGCTAACAGTACCATGCATTTACATGCGCAGATGCCAACAAACCACGATGACGAGGAATGGAAATGTTAAAATGATCAAAAGGCGTAGAACGGACCAATAACTCTATTATACTAAAAAGCATATGCGTAACAATCATTTGACTTTCCCTACCCTTCATTTCCATAGTTATTTTACAAATTATTTATACAAAGGCTTATTTATCTCTCTACATCCTGTTAATTATGTATATGACGTACGCAGGAGAATGTATGACTTGACGACAGTCAGACATTTAAAAAGTAGATCTATATAAAACTAGTATGAATATTAAATAATATTTGGATGAACTCGTGAGAATAGAACGAACTGTGACTAAGGTGAATGGTAAGCGTTCTGTCTTGACGTCCAGGGGAGGATAATTGCACTGTTATAGCATTAACACCATTGGCTGTTTCTCGTGTCGTAGCACCCGATATAATCATAGAAGCTAATGGGACTATATAAAAAAGCATATAAATAAACGATTTTTAAAATTTCAAAGCGCGCTGCTGGAAGATGTACTGGAAGAATTCCAACAAATGCAACTATTTCGGAACTATCATAATATTTTTTTCCGAATAAATGCTGCACGTAGTATCTAAATTGTAGCTATTTTTTGTCTATTTCATATGACTTTTCACTTATATAACATTTAATAAGAGGACTTCAGAGGTTATTTACAGAAAATTCAATATATACATTTGGCCATGGCACTATCTCCAACATAGAAACTACTCAAAATGTTTCAACAATGTTTGAAATAAAACATAGTAAATCACTTTAAACAAAGGGTGAGAGAAAATGTTATAAACCTTAAAAGGTGCCTACGTTTAGTGTGAAATTTGGCACTTATCCTTCCATTTTTTAATTATAGCGTTTTCTCTCTCTCTCTCTCTCTCTCTCTCTCTCTCTCTCTCTCTCTCTCTCCCATGCTTATTTCTAAAAACGTATTTTTTATTCGTTGGACCTCCAAATGTGCATTTCTGTGGAATTTCTTTATCATATTTTGGGCCGAAAAAGTATTACGTCTTCGTAAAGGCACTGAACGGAAGAGGAAATAAAAAGTAGAATACAGAGTGGGCCATATTGATGGGACACATTTCTAATGCGTACTTCTGGGCAAGGAAAAAACATATTTATTAAATACTAAGTACAATACATTACCAAAATATGGGAGTTTATCACAAATCGCATCACTTAGATGGTTGCCACCTCTCGTCATGGTGGCAACCATGTAATTCTGTATGACTAACCTTCTTCATTCCAGAAATGAGACGGCTCGGTCTTAAGCCCCTTGTACACGATCAAATTTTTGTCAAATTCAATACTTTACAAGACCTTTCAAGAGTTGTCACAACTTTGCAACTTTTCTTGTCAAATTGCTTCCAATACTTTTAAACTCTTCCAAAGTCTTGAAAGCAAATAAGGACATGTTCTAAACGATCAAAGATTTGACAATGATTTGATGGCTTTAGCCAATGAAATGCGAGTATTTATAGTGGGTCACGAATTCTGCAGCATGGTGGAAAGCGAAAAATAAACAAAAATGGCTATCCGGCCAAGGTATGTTGTATGCGAACTGATTAGGTTATACATAAGCTGATCATGTCCGTATGTCTAGAACTCTGTGGATTACTACAAGATGAAGGTATAAGAAGAAATAATTGCCAGGCAGATTTCAGAACTAAGTATACATTAATGCAATGTTATATAGTGTGGTTAACCTATCAGTTGGTGTTATTTCCATTGTATTCCATAATCGTAATGTGATTTCATTATATATAATACGTGAAAGTGTTACATAATATTGGTATAGAACAATATTTCATTGCAAACTGTTATGCCATGACGCAAATAGTAAATTGCTTTGTGCATGATAAATTATTTATTATGTGTTCTAAAGGGTTTCAGTTTGAAAAAAGATAACCTGTAAATACATATTTATGACAGTGTGATTTCTTGTCCAATCTTGTCACATATTGAAAAATGTTTGACAATTTTTCTTGTAAACTCTTGAATTGGAAAAAAAGTTTGATCGTGTACAAGGGGCTTTAGAGATATGTGGACGCAACAGGATGATGCTACTCATACAGGATTAGTGACAATTACTCTGTATTCATTCTTAGGTTGATCCGCGTCAAAACAAACCCCAGGTGACTAGTGCACCGCTATAATGTATCCTTCCGCCATTCGCACTAGAAATACTGTCACACTTTCAGACCATGTGGCGAGTACAAGCGGGACGTAGTGCAAAAAAGAACAGAGTCCTGAAACGGTGACTAGCATATCCTGTTAAGGGTTAAAGATGATAAGATTGATATTTGTAACAAAACAAACGTTTGTACATATACTAATAGTTAATTCTAAAATAAATGAGCGAAAAATAAAGTAACAGGTATGCGATAACTTCATTTATTTGTTCTCTGGAAGCGGCACTTTATTAATTGTTGGTGGCTCATTTTAAAAAAAAGAAATTGTGCACTGCTACGCGAATTGCATTCTTCTTAAAATCACTACATTCTTGCATCGCGTATTTCATATGCTTTTTTTTCCGGGTGTAACCACTTTTCTTGTTTCAGATTTTTCTGCACAAGCACTGTTTCTACTTGTACTCGAAACACCGGTGAACTCAGAAGTTAATTTCGCCATTGCTTTCGCGGAAAGTGTTGGATATTTCTCATATAACTTATAATAAAGATTCAACACTATTGTTTTTTCACCACTAGTCAATGGTTTGCGCGGCTAATGCTTTACGTAATTCGACGAAAACACAAGAGCAAATTCACCGTCCTCCATGATACTACACACAACTGCTGGTTTCTGGCTGTAAACAATATTCTGCGCCTACCGGATGTCAGCTGACTAATACGAATTGCATCATGGGACTTGTAGCTCTGTTTTACGGTATAAATCAGCGTTAAATAAAACTTTAGGTATTTGTATAGAATATTATACTATTTAAGGATAAATTCATTCTAAAATTCAGAGATTAGCATGGGACTACTTTCCTGGGCGCATTGCTACCGTGTTGCATCACGATGCACTGACCACGTGGGTTTGTTTTGCCGCGGATCAACCTAAGAGTGAATATAGTGTAGAAACTTTCGACAACTCCCTGCACGCCTCATTTCCAGATTCGCCGATATCCATTGGCCATCGAGATCCCCGGATCGAACCTCACCGGACTACTTCCTGTGGAGTTACATAAAGGAAACGGTGTACATGACAAGACCCTATACGATTGATGAGCTGAAAGAAAACATCCGAAGGGAGATAGAGGACATTCCAGCCGGAATGCTGCACCACGTTATGCACAATACGATTATTAGAGCCCAAGAATGTTCTCGCCAAGGTGGCAACCAACTACAGTATGTGATGTTCAAAAAATTAACATAATGATGAACTACCATATTTTGGTAATGTGTTGCACTTAGTATTTAATAAATATGTTGTTTCCTTGCCCAGAAATCGCATTAGAAATGTGTCCCATTAATATTGCCCACTTAAGTCGTAAATCTAGAAGTTATCTCTCTCTCTCTCTCTCTCTCTCTCTCGTCATTTAGATAACTGGTTCGCGTAGTCTGTATGACGGGATGCACTGTGACGCAAGGCGCGACTTCCACTTCGCATCTAGATCGTCACTGATATAGTTCAGAGCGTGTAACTTCAAGCAGTACGAATCTGCTGCAAAAATTGCCGATTAAAAAACAGAAAGTACGCTTTAACCTCTGAACCTTGCAGACATTTATCAGGCACCCTATGATGCTACCACTTTAGCTTCTAAATTTAGGAAACATCATAACCAGAAGCTCGATTTGTATGCAGAACACATGCTGGCTTGGACGCCTCCAAACCGCAGTAGCACGAAACGTGCTATTCGTAATGGGCTCGAATGCTGAAGCAAGATTGTCTACATTGCTGGAATACATTTATATCAAAACTAGCGAGCCCACTAAGGCTTCCCACCTTGCAATTTCCAAATATTTTGTTAAAATGTATTGCGATATAAATTGTACACTGCTCCGTTACTATGATGCGTAAAATAATCTTGCTTTCCGTTGCCGAAATGCTTTACTGGACCGCGAAAGTAGAAAAGAATCAATTTGCAATACACAAAATATATCCAGTTGCAATTATTAAATACTTAATCCATATTTTGTTTCGACATTCATTATGCCAAGTAGCCTGTTTTATCAGCAAGAGAAAAACATGTGTTACAGCTCCATAATTCGCAGTTAAAATTTAAGACAAATAACCAAAGCTTGCGGTCGTTACTTATGAGATTTGGACCAAAATAGGACAAATTTCACTTTTGGTTGAGGGGATATAATTTCTTAGCTCTTAGAAGTATATGGAGAGCCATTTTTACTTTCTTTACAGCTTGCCTATGTTAGAAAGAAGAAGTATTGCATTCTAACCAAAATTGATAGTGAGATTTCATCGGAAATATAAATTTTAAGTTCTCTGAAAAGCTTCTCCTCGAAAAAAATGATAAAGAGAGAGAGAGAGATCAACACCAAAATGTTACCAGCATCTTTCATTGATGCAAGGCGAAGATTTTTACGAAATTCTCAGCCTCTAAACAACAATTAACCGATCAAATATGTTAGTTCTTGTATTCTGAAAAGAGATCTAAGAATTTGAAAATGGCATATGTATGAGATACTGCATGATTAATAAACTGCCTAGTTTAAATGTTTTGTGATAGCCTGTGAGGTTTTCATTCTTACTGAATTTTATGTTCCAAAGTGTTTCAAAAGTTTAAGCACTGTTAGTCTATTCTTTGTTTCTCATCAGTCACTGCAAGAGATGCAATATTAAGGCAACATACTAGACGGTGGGAATCGCTCCAGCCTTCCGTGCGCTTGCGTGCCATTAACAACATAGTCATGCGTTTTCTGGTGAACATTTATCAGTATTAACAGGAAGTGCAAATTATGTTTTGTATTAGTAATGTGTAGCTACAGTAGGTGTGAAAATTAATAATAACTGCAAGAGAAAATCGTGTGATAATTTATTTATTTATCAATACCGAGCGGGGTGGCGCCTCAGTAACGTGTCAGGCTCACATTCGGGAGGTCCGGGACCGACCAATCTGCCAAAGGTTTTTTTCGTGGTTTTCCTCGGTCGCAGAGCGAATGTTGAGTTCCATAATTTGATGCGCGAAGTTTTCTATCATCACTTTTACCACTATATTTCATTTCCTTCTTCTTCAATACCATGCCAGGCATTGAGCTGAGCACCCATCCTGGATATGCTATGATCCAAAATTTGCTTGCTCCTTGACTTGTATCTAAGTCCTACACAGAAGAGGGTAGTCCGTTGAAGAAGGAGTATTTACCAGAATTGAGATATTACAATTTATCTTAGGTACTGAAGTAAAATTAATGAAGAGTTACGGGTTGAGGGTGTCGCCGCTAGATCCTTGTTAGTCACCTGGTTCTCATTTGTTTCGTTCATATTAAATCATGCGCTGAGCGTTGTGAAAATATGCTTTTAGCATAGTAAAGTGTGAACATTTTCTTAATCACAATAGTTGAATATTGTTTATTTTAAGCTATTGTCTCCTTGCTATCGATCATAAAACAAATTCACATAATTTAAAAATTATTGCATAGAATAAATAGCATATTCATAAGAATAGCATATTTACGGTCATATTATATAAACCATATTATTACTTAAACACTTGCTTTTTGCTGTGTATTTTGTATTATTGCAAATGTTTTTATTGTGAAGCCACTCTTTTTACGATCACTTTATTTAACGTATTTTCATCGTTATTCAATTTTTTAATCTCCCAGTATAGCAGTAAATACAATTCTAATTAATAATTTAAAATATATAAATGCTCAAGGCAAAGTTTATTACACAAATGATGATTTAAAACAATGCATTAATAACTGTGATACACAATGCATATATAAATATACAATATGTCAAATTCTCCCATGATTACATTGGATTTCTGTTTTACCAAAAATTTTTATTAAGGTTTACAAATTAATTATGTCCTTTTAGTAATATTTGCTTCAGTGCTCGCGTGCAAGTGGATGCTGGTATTTGTTATATTAAAATATAACATATAATTATATTAATTATATATAATTATAGTTATATTAGCATTAACAGTTGGTTTTTTAAGGAAAGCCGTTTCTTCATTTTTGGTGCACTTCATCATCACTTTGGGTGAAAGTGTCAGGATCATTTAGATAAGGGGCTCTATTTAATGGTTCTTATAAATGTGACTGGAATAAGAAATCATATTGGCAACAAAGTGTATGAAAAAGCTTAAGGAGAAAAAGAGAGAGAGGAGGAGAGAGAGAAAGACAAAGGGCCAATTCGAATAACCACGTAAAAATACGTTATATTAGCAATAACTACTGCAAAAACACATATCCAATACCTGCAGTATCGTGTATTGGGACCAATAAGTGTAGGGAATCATCTTTAAAAAAAAAGGAGCTAAGTAAGATTAAGTTCGTTTACATTATATTTTGTAAAAGATTGATACAATAGCAAGTCGTATATTTAAAGTTGCAACGAAGAAATTCTGCCAGCCTATTATTATAACGAGTAATAATTCTTAAACTATTTGTAGTAGAATTATGCAAATATGCATGTAATTATGAGATAAGCTTCCAGAAAGGTGGTCAAATTTCAGAATAAATCTTTAAGAATTCAATAAATGGAATATTTAGCAGAATGTTCTCTTAATAACACCCATTCTACTATGGCAGTTTCGAATTGTAGAAGTAAATGTCTGCATTGTTCACCTGCGCAGACATCGGAATTATTAAGCAATTACCACCAAGTTACTATTAAGCCATATTATACCAGTGTAAAGAACAAGATCACAAAGTCTGAATTATCGAGTGAAGATAATCCAGCATTAACATCAGAGGAGGTTAAGATAAGACATCATTTTGTGCAGTCCAATATCAACACAAATTCCTTCCAGCTTTTCTCCTCAAAACTCGCAGTTTAGATGGAAATTGCGATGTCTTGACCACGCTTTAATCTCCTTACTAACCACAAAAGTAAATACTAGGACACTACACCAGTAAACTAAATGAAAAAGTAGATTTCAAACGTCAAAATACTTATTTAGATACAAATATACTAAGACATTTTGGTTATATCTAACCTTCAAGAGAGTTGCCCTTAAAATGAATGCAATAATACTCTTTGCATACCATGGTATGTGCCATCCGTTATTTTCGCGCAATGATTTTAACTGTCGAAGTTACTTTACATAAACGATTAATTAGTTTATTTATTTACTGTTAGTGCTGTTATAGAACATGTACAGTCAATTACTTAAAACTGGATACAAAGGTATTTATTTACATCATAAATGCTATGATTAAGTAAACTTGCATTTAATGAATGTTTTGAACTGCGCGCAGTCTGTCTTTGATGCCTGTTGGTAGTCTACTAAACAACTTTAAAGACATGAAATTCAAATTCTTTTGGGTCGTCGCGTAATTACAAAAATCATTTCTGATATGATTACGATTTCTACTCTCATAGTTGTGAAAATAAGAATTCAATTCAAAATTATTGATATTCCTTTTTACACGCACTAAACACTGAATATATAGAAGGCAGAGTAAGTATCTGGAGAGATTTAAATAAAGAACGGTTAATATATTATAGTCTTGGTTTGTAGTTATGTTGCTGGTTGCAGTTAACTGCAAGTATATCTTTGTTACGATGAAGCATCTGTTACTCCGAAGGTTGAATTATCCATATGTAGGTAACCTAAAGTTGGAATAACAAAATTTCATATTAAAAAAGTTACCCACTAAGTATCTTTTCGTGATTATTTATTGGCAACATGTTTTCCTTTCCGCACAAATCACGCTTTGCGTAATTTATTAGCTGCACGTGTACAGCAACACCACCTATAACCACATTTCAGGGTTTATTCACTTCTAGGTTTCACGTCCAAACTAATTTGTTGATTGAAAGGGAGCCAAACGATCTAAAAGGCCTAAAGAACGACGCTCCCATGCTATCTTGAGCAACAGAGCAATACTGCGTAATGGCATTTAATTACGGGTTCCACTAATTATAGTTTCTGGTAGTGAATGTAGTTCTTGTTCCCGTTATATTACTTTTTTGTCAACCTTAGTCCTGCACATATTTGGCTAGAATTCATGAGCAAATGTCATCCTATACTTCAGCCTTTAGCAGCGAATTTGTACTTTCTCGCGGAAATCGTCGGGTGGTGATGTTTGCGCCACTTGCGATAGCGCCAAAATATATGTTGCAGATCCATATGTGTTTGCGCCAGTAGATCATAAATAAACCCAAGAACATTTTTGTTTTCGGTTGTGCTAACATTACGATGTCAGGGCACAATTTTCACTCTCACATTTAAGACTGCGGAATGGCACGCGAATAAGCGGTTAAAATCGTGCTCTTAAATGTTAGTGTCTTATAGTATATTATGCAACCAGACTATAATGGTAGTAATTAAAACGCGAGGTTAATAGTTATCATACGAGCGTTTTAATCACTATTATAGTCAAGTTTCATACGACTGTTTATGCTCGACCATATATCTAAATTAAAGGCTCCATAAGTATTCGTTTCTGGTTTGAGTGATGTGTTACAATCGTTATTCCTTTATCTATGGTTACAATAATGACCTTGTAGCACCTGTGTCAAACAAAGTTGCTAGCGTTGTGAGACGTACTACGCAGAATAATAATCGATACTTAAGCTTTCACAATGTTACGTGGCCACTTCTTATTGGTCGAATACCAATACTTAAATGAACAGGTGCACTTTAATGAGGCCTATTAAAGTACTGCTACCAATCGTATAAATACTGCATTTTGGCATGGTCGAGTATAAAAACATTAATAAAACTAGTGCAATCATTTGTTTAGCTACAAGCTGTCATATGAAGGGTATGTTTGAATAGGAAATCTACTGCAAAAAAGCAATACGAGAAATGTTGCTTACTCTGTATTTTTACTTACTTTTTACAGTTTGATACCAACGTTTCAGCGGAAATACACGTTTTGAGATCACTGAATACATTTTAAAAATTACATTTTTAGACAAAGATCTGTGTGTGTGTGTGTGTGTGTGTGTGTGTGTGTGTGTGTGTGTGCGCGCGCGCGCGTGCAGCACAACTTAAAAACGAAAGACTGGTTGCATACCAAACTAGTGTTTAAATTCAAAACCTTTCAAGGATGCGACACGAGTATTTTCAAGAAAATCTTCCCACCCTAAACTATCCTTAACATGGAAAATTTTTCGAAAGTTTTTATTTTCTCAAAATAGCTCTAACGACTTTGATTAAAATACCATAATGTGTTTGATATAGATTTGGGTTAAAAATGATTTTTTGCTTTCTGTTGTAACGAATTATGCCAGGGGAGTCAGCTGACCCTAGGTATTCGTATCTATGCAACCCGCAGTTTATAGTCTAATGTGAAAGCATTGCACCTTTTATCAAACAAGCTGTTATTGTAGCTCTGTCCTATTCGATACTATACACCACCATCATTAAGGATTAAAGGCCTGAATGAGCCAAGTAGCCGCGGAAGGTTTTAAAAAGACGGCTTTTCATGGATATAATGCTTGCAAGGAGATAGAGGTATGTTTTCCCGAAGAGCAGGAGTGGATTAGCTGCCGGGATGTGGTAAACCAACGGTTAGCTTCGGAAGTTCGAGTCTAATACAAACATCAGATTGTTTCGTTATTTTTTTTTCTTTCTCCTTGCGTTTATTTTCTGTATTTTAGTATACTAATCTATTTATTTTTGTTATTGGCTCTCCTATGAGCCAAAGACACACGAATTACAATCAGATAAGTGTATTATGTTTACGTAATAATCTGTACCTATCTGGTGTTGTAAACCGTGTCAGGTAGTTAGCTTTTATTCTTTTGGGCACATATCGACGATATTAAATCTAACACTTTTGTTTCATATTTAAACCTTAAGTTTCACTTCTTCTACTGACAATGGATTTGTAAATGTGTTAAGTTCATGGTAACAGAATAATAAATTGTTAAAGAGCGTGAATTTCATCAACGAAGTAAATGTTCAAAATGACGACCGCCCCCTTCATCAATGCACATTTATGTACTTTGTCGGAAAGACCTTCTTGCATGTTGTAACATGCCCGGTGTAATCTGCCTCATTCTTCACGTATGAATGCCCGGAAATTGTTTGGGCTATGCGGTTCTTCTTCTTTACGGTAGAAAAAAACATGGTGATTATTCTATTTTGCACACACTTATAATGTTATCAAAAACGTTCTCTCTATCATAATAGAGAATTATAGGCCCATAGAGATAAAACTAAAGGTAATAAAAATTTTGAACTTAACACGACGGATTTGAACCCGCACTAAAGCGGCACACTGGTAAAGCAACTATGATAATACCATTCCACAATGCTACATTGCTAGTTGGGGTTCCTATGCGAATTAATAATAGCAAAACTCAACCCCACTTCGAATCTTTACGTGTTTTTTTTTTTGCAACTTCATACAGCGTTTGGAGGTCATTTTGGTAACTTTAATTCAAATAAACAAACTGCATCAGCCATTTCAATTACTATATGAACTGAAATATGCCATAGTTTGTGACAGAAGAGAAATTTTCTACCTAATACTTAGCATTTTTGGACACGGCTGTACAACAAACCTTTGTTGGCTGACGGCTTAAATCCAATTGGTCGCACTGCTGGATCTTCCATTATGTTTTCGCATAGTTTTGTCAACCGATGCAAGTGATAAGTTGTTCCTTCAGGGGCGTTTTCAAAGGTGTGTATCAATGTATGCTAAAGAATAAAAGTTTGTAAAATGAGCTAAAAGTGCCACTGAAGCCCCCAGTGTCACGGTGGGATGTTTTTGGCATCGACATACATGACAATAGCATTCTGTCCCGTAAAACACTTATGCACTGTGTTATCTATCCCTCCTCTATGAAGTGTTATGCAAATCAGCCTTTAGAAGGAATTCAAGAAAGGCGTAAGTCACATATGTTGCTTAGCACGTTGCATAAATTCAAAAATAAATAGGGGCAGCTGACTCACCTGTATACAGAGTCTTTCAACAACAGTGTCCTATCTTTAACATGTGATAGCTGCCGTTGTTATTGACAAATAGCCATGGATCGTTATAGCATTCAGCAACGCGTAGAAATTGTGAAAAATTATTATCAAAATGGATCATCTGTTCACCAAACCTTCCGTGTATTGCGTGACGTTTAAGGTGTGCATAATCGTCCCTGCGAGAGAACGATTCGGCGTTTGATCGATAAATTTGAAAGAAATGGTTCTGTCAGCGATCAAAGAACGCCTGTACGTAATCGACGTAAGCGCTCAAACGAAAACATAGGCGCCGTTCATGAGAGTGTACGCGAGAACGGAAACAAATCAATTGCTCGTCGAGCGCAAGAATTGGGGCTTTCGCCGACCACAACTTGGTGAATTCTGCATCTGGACTTGAAGTTCATGTTTACAAAATGGTGTTAACTCAAGAACTAAACCCAAAGACCATAAGTTGTGGCGTGTATTTGCTGACTGGGCTATGGAGCAATTGGAAGCTGACCCGGATTTTTCTCGAAAAATTATCTTCAGCGACGAAGCCCACTTTTGGATGGTTAGTTGTGTTAAACAAAATTGCCGCTATTGGAGCAATCACAATCCAATGCAAATTCAAGAAGGACCACTTCATCCCCAAAAGGTTACTGTGTGGTGTGGATTTTGGTATGGTGGAATCATTCGTCCATATTTTTTCCAAGATGAAGATGCAGAAGCTCTGTCAATGGAGAAAGATACCGGGCTCTTATAAGGGACTATTTTTGGTCTCAATTGGATGGTATGGATCTCAGAAACATCTGCTTCCAGCAAAATGGTGCCACATGCCATACTGCTATCGAAACAATCGATCTTTTGAAGGAGTTCAGAGGTTTCATCATTTCCCGTGGTGGTGATGTTAACTGGCCCCCGAAGTAATGTGATTTAACGCCGTTGGATTACTTCTTGTGGGATTATGTTAAATATCGAGTTTATGTCAACAAGCCAGAAACAGTAAATGATCTTATAAATAACACCACGCGTGTTATTCGTGAAGTTGGACCTAATTTACGTTCTTCTGTCATTGAAAATTGGGCCAACCGTATATGCGCATCCCAACGAAGTCGCGGCGGTCACTTAACTGATGTTCTCTTCCACACGTAATGACATTATGTTGCAAATTAAAAAAAAAAAAGAAATAAACCTCTATCATTTATAGAACGTGTTTTATTTAAGTTCAAAGATAGGACACTCTTGTTGAAAGACCCTATAAATGGCATAAGGAACATACCTATGTAGGTAATTCTTTTTGTTTGTTATTTGGACCTTTAAAGGACTCTTATGGTTGAGGGATGTTATAGTATATTGGTATGTAACAATGCGCTCACCTTGTTGTTTGTCATTTCCCGCAAGTTTTATTTTTTAAACTTCAGGTAAACTTTTCTCAAAATCTATTTAACTTTGAAATTTGAAATTTTTTGTGGTTGTACAGAATATCTAGCTGCATTTAGTAGATTAAAGCTTTTGATCCTAGATTACATGCTTTCCACAAAAACAAATTATAAGTATAAAAAATTGCACCAAAAATTATTTCCTTGTGACTATTTTTTAAAATTAAATTAGTCCCTCAAATGTACAAATAGTTAAGCTGCTAATAAGAACTCATCATAAAAAAAATTGGCAGAGTTCTGATCTTGTTTTCAGAGAAAAGTGTACCTATAAGTGAAAATTATAAATTATTTTACGATATTTAAATACTTTTATAATTAAAAGATTTAAAGGTAGCTAAAAATCTTGATACCACTATACTCAGGAAACCTTTAATAAGGAGCAAAAATGTCAACTGTCCTAGATATTGTAATTCTAGAGAAAACTGGCTTTCTTTCAATTGCGAAAAAGCGTTAAAAATACTCTGCAATCTCTACCAAATGTCCTTAAGATATTTTCATGATAAAATGTATATTCTGAATTTTCGGAAATAGCTTGTGAAGTTCTCCACATTCTGAATGACTTCTTTAAAGCTGGTCAACCGAGAGAGAGAGAGAGAGAGAGAGAGAGAGAGAGAGAGAGAAAATCTTACTACACCGGAAATGTAGATCTCCTTAAAGAACACAATTTATGTCAAATAATATTTTCTTTGTGGATTCTGCCCGCTGGATACCTCCACGTCAGAGATGGGTCTAGTCATCGCTTGGTAGAATGAGGTATTTCCCGAAGGTCATAACGCCATATGAGGAGCATTAGAAAGACGACATTTTCTTTGTTATTAGTTTGAGTTTTCAAATAAACCTTTTATCAAGTGGTAAAGCGCGCTAAAGTTTTATGCTTCTGCTTCGCACATGTATCGCAAACTGCTTTCACATCCGAAAATAATCGTATTGCTTTTGTGATCATTCAGTAGCGCCAAATCTTCGTTTAATTGCAAGTGGCCTAAACCCTCCTGAACTTTGTGTACGAGGGGCATTCAAAAAGCTTTGCAACCAGCCTATCCATTGTTGGACAATAATGGTTAAAAATGTAACTAATACGGCTGGTAACAATTGACCTTAAGCTAAATATGCATAAGTGCGAGTTTAAACTGTAATATTCATAGTCGTACAGTCTCTTGAGTTCAGTCCTGTCAATATGAGACAGTATTTTTAACACTTAAATGATTTCAGTCTGATTATATAATATATAAATTCAATAACAGCCCGCCTTAAAGCAAAATATGTATAAATAAAAATACAAAAAGTGTATGTAATAGTCATTGTATTAATGTTTATATTATTATGTACATGTTTAATAATGTTATGTGAATGTATTACGTAATTTATGAATGTAGGAGCTGTGAGAATATAGGTCAAAAGTTGCTATAACTGGCGCAAAACTTCTGGAACTGTGACCTTGATTGCCACCCCATGCCGAGCCTAGGAATGGTTTATGTTTAGCTTAATCAACGAAAGCGATATAATACCATTGCTTACTCACAGTGCGTAACACATACAGTCTGCATAGAAAGTGTCCGCATCTTGTAATTTCAAAGAGAGCAGTACTAAATAGTGCTTATTTTATATTTGTGATATTTATAACCATGGCTCCTACGTTTTCAAAGTTAAATGGTAAGGTATTACGTATTCAAAGCAGGGAAATAATTGCGAATGTCCTCGACTACATGAAGAAGCAGAGATGAAGGAAGAAAATATATGTTTACCCGAGTTCCACAAAAGCCTTAAGAGAGTGAAAGAAAGAGTAGCCAAAGCAACTGCTGTTTCACTGAGTTCCGTTTCCAGATTTCTCAAAGATAAGAAAAATCATATGGATGAAAGAGTACCATTTGACACACCTGTGAAGAAACATAAGGTCCCTAAACGTACTACAGAAATAACGATTTCGACAAATGCGTCATTCGGCGCACGATTCACAATTTCTATGTGGAAGAAAAAACTGTGCCAACAATAAGCAGATTGCTCATCAATCTGAAAGAAGTCATAAATGTTCAAGGTGGTGCTACAAGTCTCAAATCCCGGCTATGGCACTGAATTTTGCAGTCTGAGACTAACTTTCCAAATGACTATAATTTTATATGTATTTAAATCGGCATAAATTTTCAAGATGCTGCCTCAAATCTCAGAAAAATTATAAGAGATTTAGGGTTTAAGTGGAAGAAAACGAAGCCAAATAGAGTTCTAATAGAAAAGCACGACATACGATCTCAGCTGGAAGAGTACCTTACTCAGAGGTACAAATTAGTGGGTCAAACTATAGTGTATGAAGATGAGTCGTACATACACAGCAGTCATACAACATCTAAAAGTTGAAGTGACGATAGCGAATTAGGTTTTCAGGCACCTGTTGCCAAAGGGCAAATACTTATTATCGTTCATGCTGTTCGTTCCAAATGCCCTTCTTTTACAAGTCGCAACAAAAAACAGGAGATTTTCATCAAGAAATGAATACAGAAAATTACATGAAGTGGATCAACACCATGTTGATACCTAATATGCCTGCTGGGTCTATTCTGGTTATCGACAATGCTTCACAATGTGGTAACACTCAAATTGACAAACAACCTACCTCAAATTCCTTGAAAGAAGAAATAAAAACCTGGGTGCTTAGGCATAATATAGCTTTTGATGAAAGCATGAGTAAAACAAATATAACTTAGTTAAAGCCAACAAATCCCTTCAGAAGTCATAACTCATAATACTTGGCCAGATATTAATACAACATCGCCATAATGTACTTAGACTGCCACCGCGCCCAGATCTAAACCCAATCGAATTAATCTGGGCTGATGTAAAAAACTGAGTGGCCTGCAGAAATATCACTTTTAAACTAAAAGATGTGGAGCAGTTATGTCGCCAGCGATTTGCAGAAATTGGAAGGCCAGAATGGGAAAATGTATATCGACATGTTGAATAAATTGAGATTATTTCAAAAAATACGGAATTGCAGAAAATCAATTAGAAAAAATTCTCATCCAGGATAATGGTGCAGAAAGTAGCGACAGCAGTGATGGCGGCAATGATGTGAGTGATTCCGCAGAAGAGGAAGGGCTGTCAGGTGTGGAAGAACTGGAGGCAGATGGTTGACAGTGTTTTTATATTAAGGGCATTTTACAGCGGTGGATTTAAATATACTGTATATAACTATAAGTTTATCGTGTAGTGCAGTGCATAACCGGTGTGCGGATATTTGACAATGACTGTCCCACGCACTCCTGCAGCATGCAGAGGACCGGTCACCTTCTGATCTGGTATGTAACTCGCTTCATAGCTGTCATTAAGATTTTCACGTGTCTAGAACTGTTGCACCAGTTATAACAATGAGGTAATAATGAGGTAACCTTGAGACAATAATGAATTGGAAAGTAATAATGCTACTAGTAATTCTTGGAGCAATAATAATGTAATTTTTGAGAAAGTTTATAAATAGCCAATCAACAACCAGAAAAAAACTTAAGTTAAATGAAGGTATTCTATTGGAGTAGGATTAGCGAATCAGAGACTTAAAATACAGAAATTTACAAATTCAGGCGGTAGAAATCAGTTCAGTTGCTTGTAAACAGCGTTCCTAATCGGACACGAGACGCGTCCTCAAGAAGTTTAATACGTATTAAGTTTGAGACGAAAATTCATTACGGCGAATATTATAACGTTTGCGTGTTAAAAGGTGCAAGTAATTAATAAATAATCTCACAGCTCTCTATATCAGTGAAGTGTTATTTAATCGTGTCAAGGATTAATAAACGGAGTGAAGTAAGAATTATAATCTGTGTAAGCCTACATTTTTTAGCTGTATCACACCCTGTTAAGAGAAACAAGTTTCTACAAATTAATACTGACGCAGCCGAGGTAAACATAAATACATATAATATTTAAAGAAACATTAAAATACAAAGTTGAAAGTAAAGTTGGGGCGAATGCCACCGGAAAGTAAACTTGGGGCGAAGGCCACCGAAAAGTAAAGTTGGAGCGAAGGCCACCGGGAAGTGAACATTGGGGCGAAGGCCACCGGGAAGTGAATATTGGGGCGAAGGCCACCGGAACTTTGTACCATACGTGGGGCAGTTACATCAAGTTTTGCTCCCCAACAGTTGAACTACAATACAACCTACTTCAAATTGGCACTTAAACGTAGTGCTAATAACAATACAACTACTCCCCAAAATAAATACTACTTCAAACATCTGGTGAAAAATCATGGTTATTTCTAAAGAGAACATTAAATGTTACAATTTCACACGCTACAAACTAGGTGGGGAAAAAAAGCCATGAGGACTTGTTAGATGTCTTATGGTGATCAAGTGTGTTCATTTGATACCTTTGCAAGATGGATTCGATCACTTGAAAAAGAACGAGAGACTTTGAAAGATCACCCTCGTCTAACTGGCCTCGGGAATAGTTCCTGAACTCGTGGAGGAAAATGGACATATTACTATTGAAACGCTAAGTATGGAAGTCGGTATCAGTGTTGACAGCATTGACTGTATAGTCCATAAACATTTAAAGCTCGAAAAATCTGTGCAAAAGGATTCCGCATTCTCTAATCAATGAAGAAAAGAGGAGGAGAAAGGAATGTGCAAGGAAACTCCACCTAATGGCCCTAAACGTTTGACAGATGTATGCACTGGTGATGAAATTTGCTTTTATTATTGTATATACTACATCAAATGAAGCTCAGAATTATGCCTGTGTTAATGAGAATGGTCCAAAACCAGCCGTTCTTCGACAACATTTTCGTTCTCGGAAGCGAATGTCTACTGTGTTTTTCCAACTATGTAAGACCGTTAATGATTGACTGCATGCCAGAAGGAATGACAATGAATGTTTCGAATCCTTTATTTGAAGAGCTGAGGCGGCGTCTGACAGAACAGCGGCAAATTTGACGATACTGGAAGCTGCTATGTCCAATTCCTTGACCATCGACCATACAGTCCTGACCTTGCACCGTGCAACTTCTGGCTGTTTCCTCGAGTGAAAACCTGCATAGCTGGAAAACCTGTTAAACAAGTGCAGAACTTTGCTCAGGCTATAAATTCAGCTCTGTACCTCAGTCTGAGCATCCTAATGCTTTTGACAAGTGGTTGCACCATCTACAACTGTGTGCAGACAGAGATGGAGACTACTTTGAAGGAGTGTTAGGATAAGTTTTTGAATTCTATCCTTAGTTGGACTTATGACACTTGCAAAACTTTTTGAATGCCCCTCGTAAAGTTGTTGGCAGTTTCGGCATATGGTGACGTCGTTCTTTGAAGCTTGCTTCGCATATTTTAACGTCAGTAAAATGCAGTACACTAGCACAAATCGCTGAATTCTCATGAAGTATTGTGGATATTGTGACGTATTGGTAACACTGAGTATCCTAGTGTTGGCAGCATGGGATATTAGGTTGGTAACATGGACAGGATGTGACGTGCCATTAGAGGGAGGGGCTAACTCTATAATCGTGGGGAGGCGAGTAGGTGTCTTCCTCTTTATACAACGGACTCGAAGAGGTAAGACGTGGTTAAGCATGGCGTCCGCGTTGAAACAAATCTGTGTATTTCTACTCAATATAGTGGCCATCCAAATTTAAAATGAGTTGATTAATTGAATAGGTGACCTTACGTTTTATAATCCTATGTAATCCAAGTGTTATCAAGTTTGCTTTAATGAATATTTAGGCTCGCCCCCGTCGGCCTCATGTTTAAAGTTTAGAATGTGAAGATCCCGGTTCCGTTTTTGCTCTACCATCTAAGTATTAATTATTATTAATAACTGAGGTGCGACAATATTACAATACATGGTTGGAATTAATGGGATTTGTTCTTCCACACAAGCTGTGTGTTGGAAACGTAGTATCAGACGACTGAAAAACTTATTGCCATCACCAGGATTTGAACCGGTTTCCGTTCGGTTGCTCTAACCACTGAGCTATCATGGCAACATGCCGGTACGACATTAAATTCCGCAACTGACTCACATTTTGTTCCGGTAAACCACAAGATCTCAAATTATATTGAGATGACATACCCCAATGGCGACTTACAATGTTGTAAGTGCTGTAAGTCCCGGGCTTCATAGTTTCGACCACTATTAGATCAATTAATGGAATTAATTGTTCTTCCATACAAACCGTGTGTTGGACAAGGTTGGAAAGGTAGAATCAGACAACTGAAAAATTCAATGTCATTGCCAGGATTTGAACAATGGACCTTACAGTTTCCGGGGAGCGGGAAGATGACTTGGCCAAGTATTAACTTTCTCATTTTCGTTCCCGGGTAGGGCATATTAGATCCATATTGTGCTTATTAGACTCTTCACTGTAGAGACTATTCTAGGCGGCGGTATCATGAAACAGCCGCTAGTACTCTTTCTAGCCGCAAGCTGGAAACATGAAGCTGAAAGAAATTCTTGCATATAAGCGTCCTAACTTCGATCCTTTTACTTATATATCCACTGCGCGTTGGTTCTTCTAAACTGTATTCACTCTTAGGTTGATCCGCGCCAAAACAAAGCCCGTGACCAGTGCACCCTTATAAAGTATCCTTCCGCCATTCGCGTCAGAAATAGACATATTTTCGTGACCATGTAGCAAATACACGCGGTACACAATGCAAAAAGAACAGAGCCCTTATTCCGACAACTTAACGGTGACTCACATATTCTGTTAGGGGTTAGAGGAGATATGATAGTTACAACAAAATAAATGTCCTCACATGTAATAGTTAATTTTAATTCTAAAAGAAACGAGCGAAAATGAAATTAATAGGTATGCAATAACCTACGTTTATTCCCTTTCTGGAAGCGTCACTTTATCAACTGTAGATGGTTCATTTTTAAAAAAGAAATTGTGCACTGTTACGCGAATTGCATTCTTCACAAAATTGTTATATTCTTGCCTTCTTTCACAGGAAGTGTCGGATATTTCTCACATAACTTATAATACACATTCGACGCTGTTGTTTTTTCACTAGTCAATGGTTTGCCCTGCTCATGCTTTACGTAAGTCGATGAAGATGCAAGTGCAAATTTGCCCGCTATGATAATAATGGAAAGTGCTGATTTCTGGCTGTAGACAATATTCTGCGCATACCCAGATGCCAGGTGGCATACAAATTGCATGTTGGGACTTGTGGATTTGTTAAATGGTATATATCAGCGTTAATTAAACTCTTAAGTATCCCTTTAAGGATAAATTCATTCTACAATTTAGATTATTAGCATGGGGCTACTTTCCTGCACGCATTACTACTGTGTTGTAGCGAGGTAGACTGGTCACGTGGGTTTATTTTGGCGCGGATCAACCTAAGAGTGAACACAGAGTAGTGAAATGTCGTCTGTAGTTTATTTATATTCAACTCAAAGCTGGCCATTACCTCAAAACAATGGAAAAAGCTATAAAGAACAACAAAAGCCGGTAGAAATAAACAAAGAACGCTTAACAACTTCATTGTACGCCATTAAATAAAGCTTGATACGATAGAGGAATCGGAAATGTAATGAATCTGCATTTAGATTATGTATACTCTATCGAATTCTGACGTTGGTTAACCCGCATTATGTTGGTTGAATTGGAAGCAGGTGTAAAAATATCCTTGGTTAGTTAAAAATAAATGAAATCACAATGTGCAAAATCGACTTTCCAGTTTGTGAACGATATGATCATCGATATGCATTCCCGTTCTCGTTACCGGGCTGTTGTGAACCAAAATCTTGTATGCTGCGTTGCTTCCCGTTCTCGTTTCCGTTTTGGTTACTGTTCTTGGGCTATTGTGAACCAGCCTTAAGTCTTTTCTCATATTACTACTTACCTGAACCACTTACAATGACAATATTCACGAGTCCGCTTCACAACGTTTTAGTCTTCCAACTCTTTGTGCCTATTACTCAGTGCAAACACATCACCTGGGAGTGGTGCACTACTAGACAGAAAAGGTACTATGTGCGCTACCAACTTCACAAAAAGAAAAATATTTAGGCAGAATGTCTTAGCAAAAATCCATTCTCCTAATATATTATAACAGCATTCCTCTGCCTTAAGCAAGCAACAAATCTGACGTAAAAGCAATGCACCCGAAATCGCATCTTTATGATTGCAGATTTAAAAAACAGAGAAAGAAAAAAAAAGTTATTCTAGCCAATGTAACTGCGGCACGGGAACTAACAAACCACTCCAAAGAAAGAGCACAACTTTATTCATCTTACGTATGTCACTGGTGAAGGTTTCCTGTATAGCAGTTTCCGAGAGAATGTAATATAACTACTTTCAGCGCGGAACATCTGGAAGGTCACACATTTTATGCCTGCAGTGTACTGGAACGCTTCAACTGTGTAGATTTTGGCACGAGCTTCTTACCGGATAACGTAAACCGGAACTCTGTTAAGGAATATAGCAAAGTTCAATTCGCTTATAACACCGGATCGTAACTTCAACATTGCACATGAAATAAGCAGTCTGCTTATCATACAGGAGTGGTGTGCTACCTATTACCCCACCAATGAAAGCAAACCTTCAAATGAAGTTTATTGTGGCAAATCCTTATTTTTGCTCATCTGCAATATTGACGCACTTTCATCGACGACAGGCAGTCTCCTCTATTTTCAGATTTATGACAACACTTCATTCTTAAGCCTTGTCCGCACAATGGATTCATTTGCGAACAATCATGATGCTTAAACCAAACTAGTAAAAGGCACCCCACTTCGTAAATCACACGTTATCAAGCTTAGTTCATTTGGGAGATCTGTGTTCGAATATGGAGCTGTTTCATTACTACTAGCCTGAAAAACAAAACTGACACTCATTAAGATATACTTTCAGCACCGTCCAACTGTCACTGACAATAGGACAATTGATTTGGTATTTTTTGTATATTTAGCACGTTTTTGTTTATCTCTTATGGCTTACCCGTTACATAAAATTATACAAAATTTCTTCTGAATGAAGAGAACTTCAGGCTATTCAAGATACACATTTAATGGGTAGTTTGGTTAGGAGGATTTTCTTTTTAAAATACCATTTTACTAAACTTAAATGCCAGGTTTGGTATTTATCCAACTTTTGGTTTTATTATTTATGCTGTTAGACTTAGAGACACGGACATTTTCCGAAAAAAATGCTCTTCTTGTATTGAGGGGACTTCAAAACATGTATTTCTGAATTGTTGGGTGGAATATAACATTTTCACCTACCTAGGTTACAGAGAAAGTAAAACGGAACGTTCGGCTGCAATAACTGTGGTACTGGTTTCCAAAGTGTCAATAATTATATGACTCGGAGGGTAAGGAAAGGCCAATGGCTTTATCTACAAAGATTAAACTACAAGTAGTGTTTAGGAACATAATTCCTTAAAGAGTATTAATACTTACTGTATATTATTATTAATTATTATTTACTTTAATGTAACCAGATATGTAATTTTCCTTTCCAGGAAAAGCTTTCCCATATTCAGAAAACCAGTATCAGTTAAATCAATATTTAGCAAAACTAACAGGCTTACTGGTAAACGAAACAAGTAATAATCATGCGGTCTAAATCGCGCGCTCGTGCGGAAAGCATTCAGCATACAGCAAATAAGGCTCACGCGGCCGAGTCAACGAAAACTTGTAGCAGCATCATACTCACAGATGATCCTAAAACTGGCTAATGATTTTGTTTTCCTCACAGTGCTCCCTGACCAAGTCCATCTTCAAGGTTCATTTGCGATCTTCTAGCAACAGATGCGGCTCTTGTGTTATTTGCGTCCCATCTAGAGATCGATACTGGAGAGAGACGTCGGAGTTCAATAAATGAGGTCAAAAGAAAACCTTAATTAGCGGTTATGAGGAGCTGCCTGCAAGTTAATTTTAACTTATCAACCTCTTGAGAGCTTCTCCTTCTGTGTGCATCCTCGCTTGCAGTGCATTAGTAGTTCAAAGGAAAAAGCAGAATTTATTATCTGAGGAGAGACATTTTAAAGTTCGGAACGCGGTACCTGTCCCCTATTTCATTGGTTGATGACTTGCAAGTATCTATGGTAATAACCGCACATAGGAATTTCCAAGTATTAAAGACAGGGCGAAAGGAAATTAGGTTGAACTGTTACTGGACTTGAAGCAGTAACGTCGCAGATAACAAACCACCCCCACCCCATCCCTCGTATAGTTTGCAGACAGCACTCAGCCACTCACCAGACCGTGTTTTATTTATCGCCAGTGACTCTTGGCCGCTGCAGTTACGTTCTTTGCTTGACAGTGGTTTGAGTGTAGCCAACTTGAAAACAACTACTTAAGAATTCTTATGCATAGCAATAATCAAATGCAAGCTAGCACAAGGGCGAAGGTACAGGTGTGGGCATACCGCTTCTAAAATTTGAAGAGAGCACGTGCTCCTCTTCTTCCCTTCCCTGTCTCTCTACCGACATGGATTGGAGGGCATGCAAACGTATCGAAGTCATTCTTAAACCTAGAGAGCAGGTCCATGCTACTTTGGGGAAACACGTGTGAAAAACTTTTATGAAGACGTACTTATACAATATGCATGCAATTGAACATAAAATTTGAAGATTCTGGATGTAATCACCTTGGGAAGAAATTACATTTTTATTGTTTAGAAATTTTATTTTCTGTTCCTACGGAATGGTCCAAGCAAAGAATAACATAACACGGTTTATTGAAAGCGTTAGAAGAGAGCTCAAAACACCGCATTACCTACACATATGGAGTTTAAATTTTATATACAAAAGTTTTGAAATCATTGTCGACACATTACATATTTGGTCGAAATCAACATAAAATTAAGGCAGTTTAAAACAACTTCCTAAAGATTTTTAAATTGATTTTATACAGTATTTATAGTTACTTTACCGAGGCTACATCCGAATTTCCACCACAAACGAACACATCTGGTAACCAATACTGTGCATACATTTATGAGATTGTATTAGCAGTGTCGCTTTAAAGAACAGAAATAGAACACCATCAAGGTAGAGGATAAGCGAAAAAAAGAAGAGAACGCAGAGAAAAAATAATAATCAATGGACGGAGTGCAGATGAAACGGAGAATAAAAGGCGATGGGATATAAAAACAGAACAGCCCAAAGGAAGACGAGAGAAGAAGCACTGGGTAGGGTGTAAGTAAAAGCCTGCAATATCCTTAATGGTTTGATCACCAACGCCCTACTAATTCAGCTTCACTTTATCGACTACTAAAACCTTAGGCTAAGTGTAGCAGAAGATTGCCTGTCCTGAGCTATATTTAACCGGTCCGCTAATCCAGGAAGCGAATGGAACTGAATTTGCTTGGCCAGACGCGCGAACTGCTGATAAGGTTCTAGCTAACGTGATGGAATTCCCAATGCGTTATGGAAACTCCACAGAACGTTCATATCTGCCGGGAAGTCTTCCTTGGGATCCACCCGTGTGCTATGCGAGTGTCAACTATGTTGGAAGATCCGTCTCAAAAGAATCATAAGTTTCGCTTGGATATGCAAATTTTGTTTCGTGTTCCCTTGGTATCGTAGTGGACAGAATATAAAGAATATACTAAACGTCGTCTTCGAGACCAAGGGAGGATATTGCAGCAATGAAATTATTTATAGGAATTGACATAGTATTATGATTAGTTATGGTTGGTGATATATCCAGAAGTCAAATCGGGTAGCAACATGGATTCATAGTTTGTATTTATTGCAGTAATATGTCAAGAAAAAGTTAATAATCTGATGTATCCATAGAAACGTTCCGGGTTTTTTGCGTAGTGTTCGGAAGCATTTGGACTGTGATGGCCATATGAACTAACGGTGACAATAGGATGATTTCGCTCCCTCCCGAAGCCAAGCGCAAGTCGCAGTATTTGGCTGCAACATAAGCCATAGCCAATTTGTCTTCAAGTCTCTATTGTAAGTTCTCTGTGTTCTAGCTGTTAAACTACTATAGTTTTGCATTGTGAAGTAATGTAAGCAGGTGAAATTTACATTACCCAAGTGCTTCAAAAAGGCTGCAGCTTTCAAAGCGTGCTCGCAACCAATACGTTTCCCGGGTTTAACTGTAATCCTAAAGTTTGTGTAGGCTGAGTGAGGAAGGAGGTTCTATAAGTGCAGCATGTTTGACGAGGAACATGTGCGAATTTTAAAATATTGAGCTTAACCCCATGCATATAGAAGCGTTACATCCGCATGAGTGCCGAGGTGTTAAGGCATGGACTCGTGAACAAGAGGACCGCGATTCGAATGCTTCTGATATTTGAATAAATAATAAATATAATTAAAGTAATAAAATAGCAAAACTAATGAATCAAAATATTAGCTCTTAATTGTTATTTAGTTTATTCAACAGCGTTATTAAAAGAAGAAGCAAATCCATTGTAATTAGTTTTCGACCGTTAGGACCGTTCTCCCTGGTTGAGGTCTTTTCCTAAGTTTTCATGTCCTCATAAAAGGCAAATGCCTGGGAGGTACCCTAACTTTGGAACGGGAATGTTTCCTTTCCAATTATCATTTCGGATATCATGTAATCATATGTATATACCCGTACACCTGTAACTGTTGAAGTGCAACACAACGTACTCTCTACCACTTTTACTTTATCCCGATAAAGTAAAACAAAAATACTGGAAGTATATAGTTGGAAAACTGTTATTTTGGAAATGTGTAGCTTATTTGTTCCTATCTCTAGTGTACATTTATTAAGGCGGTAAAATTTATTTTTTCATTCTTGGAAATTGCTTGTTCTTTCCATTGTCATCTTGTTTATAAAATATATTTAATTATTTACGTGCGCTTTCTTCTCTTATTAGATCCTTTCTATAAACATTTCAACTCTGTTGCTTGTTTACAAAATCTTTAATATTCAAGCTTTGTTACGACTTAGGGATATTAGGATTGCCACTGCCTTGTAAATTTAAAGTACGTTTTGTAAAGATCTTGTACTTATCACGTATGTTTCAAATTAAGCTCTCTTCCTTTCTGCATCTTTATAGGTCTCAAAATTAGTCACAATGAAATAATTTACTTCTTTTAGGAATTTATTATAATGCATATTATGATATGGGTATTTTCCCCGATGTACCATTACGCTTAGCTTTTCTGTAGAAACTTTCATTTTCATTATTTCGTATAGAAATTATTTGTTACAGAAGTTGTACATTGCTGTTTGAATATAACAATTTAAAGCAAACATCCCGTCGCTAAATTATCTCATTACAAACCGCATATTATTTTCGTACAATTTCAGCTTCATAAGCTATAAATCTCTTGGTATCAAACTCGTAAACAGGAACATAAAGAGGACAAATAGTTTTTTTTGTTTGTTTTTTGTTTTCCCCGAGGGAAGGGATTTGGATAAATTCCAGTTTCATATAGGGCGCTAATTTTAGAAAACCAAAACCAAACTTGAACCACAATCAACATTGTAGTTCCTGCTTTCAGCTACGCCAAAATAGTCATATATTGTGAAGTGGTGTTGTGATAACGTATCTGCTTCTATTCAAGAGATTTCGGGCTCGAATCTCGGTTGAGATGAGATACTCGATAAGGTTTTAGTTTTCTTTCGGAGGTTTTTCCTTATCCCCGTAAGATGAATATCTAGTAACTCTAAGCTTTAATGGACCCCAAGGGCATTTGAGCACTATTCCATTCACCGTCCGATATGACTTGCCGCTGATTATTATTATTATTATTATTATTATTATTATTATTATTATTATTATTATTATTATTATTATTATTATTATTATTATTATTATTATTATTATTATTATTATTATTACAGCCTCTAAATACAGTGTACAATAGGTAAAGTCAGTTTGATGGTTACATATGATCAAAATTAAAGCTTCTGCAAATTCATTTCTACTATAGAAGGGAACTACACGACTACGTCCAATCACGAAAGATGAAAAGAAGTCATACTCAGTGTTTATCATTCCGTGGTAATTTAATTTTTTAAGAATTAAGATATGAGATACAGAATCGAAGGTTTACTTAGATCAAATAGTAAAGTTTCATCTCTTTATCTTCGTAGGGCTCTCAAGAGATCATCAATTGCGTCTATTGTACTTTTCCTGGGAAAAAATCCAAACTGACACTGTACAAGGATATTATTATTTACAAAATATTCTCTTAGTTATAATAAGAATGCTTTCAAAAACCTTACCGAGTATGGGTACAATTGTTATTGGTCTGTAATTTCTTTGATTTTCTGGGTCACCATTTTTTTTTAAATAAGAACTGTCTTAGCTCTCTCTAGTTCATCAGGAAAGTGGCCATCTCTCAAACATAGATTAATACATCTTGTAACTGGTCCTGCTACAATCCTTGACGCAGTTTTGATTATAGTACTACTTAAACCGTATACATCACAGCTATTAGAATGCTTTAACTTTTTCATAACCTTAATAACATCATCCTTTGATACAAAATGGAATTTAAAAGTTATCATTATGCCTTAATATAAGGTTAGAAAAGGTTTTCAGCAGATGTGTCAATTTTTTCTGCAAGTGATTTCGCTTTAATACACTTCTGTTCTACTGATTCAGAAAAATAGTACACAAATTCATCAGGTGTTATCATGGTAGTGTTTCTATATAAATTATTATTTACTTCACGCTTCACAATGTTCCAAGCGGCTTTACATTTATTGCTTGCAATGTTAATATAATTCATATTAGGTATAGTCAATTTGGCCATTTTAATAGTAGTTTATTTCTTTCATATACTGTTTATGCAATTCTAATACCTTAACAGACCCTGCCACCGTATGCACTGTATTCAGAGCCACGAATTTGTTTCTCATAAGTTTCATATCAGACTTAGATGATTTTAAAAGGGCTTCTTTATACCCATTTTGTTTCTTGACAAATGGACAACATATATATATATATATATATATAAGTTAACAATTTGTTTAAAAATACATTAAAAGCTTTGTCTGAATCATGTGATTGGTTTTACATTAAAACCTCTTCCCAATTCATAAAACTTAAATAATAATTACAATTTTCAGGCGTTTTGTACTTCATCTTCTATTAAGTTATTGGCATTCTTACAGCCTTTGTGATTATGATAGTATTACAGCAGAATGATCCGATAGTGAAGGATCAAATACTTCAACGTTATATTCCTCTTTACTCATGTTTGTGATAAAGTTATCAAGACAGGAGTTAAATGTTTTTGGAGTGGTGTGAGAATAGTAATAGTTGAAAGTTCTAAGCATATTACAGAAATTCAAATTATTGGTGCTAGTTACAGCCATATTTATGTTAAAGACTCCGCTAATTATTAATTTTATATTTGTAAAAAATGCAATAATAAAGACCCAAGCTTAGCCATAAAAATGTGCATGTCTCACTAATTGAGCGATATACATTAATTACACTGATATTTTGTAATTTCGGCCTTACAACTGCGACCTCAAAATGTTTCTCAATACAATAGGATGAGACGCTCACCTCAATAAAATTAGAGTGATACTCATTAGCTATAAAAATTGCCACACCATTATTTATGTTTTCTGAACGACAATAAATGAATGCTCTTACAAATCCAATCATATCATAATGATTTCAACCGGTTGTAGCCAGTGTTCAGCCGTACTTATATCTAATGTTACATTTTTATCATGTAAATGTGCTTCAACTTCATTTAATTTAGTTCTAATACGCTGAATGTTAACAAAGAAAATGTCAAACCCTTTTGAGAGTATTTATCTCCGATTTCTTTGGTGCTACATGGTTGGCAGCCTCATTTATTTCTATTTGTCTATCTGATGTTTTGGATGTACAGGATGAGCCAAAAGACTCCGAACCGCTTGCGCGGTGTTTTTTCCTATCCGCGTCCTCGGCGCTGGTTACCGTCTGCTGCTATCATAGAAAGGCGCGGATGAAACCATACATCATTTTTAAAACGACTTTTAAAGGCTTTACTTACCAACTGTATGAAAGGAAATGCTGATGAAACTGGCAACCGTCGTTGTCCATACATTTTTGGCACCTCTTTAGGAAACTATCCATCATGGAATTTTTGGGGGGAATTTTCCAAACGATGACCGATGTCGTCTAATGTTTCTTCGGTAAGAACCGAACGTCGTCTTTTAGATTTCTTAGCCTAACACTTCCTGTGGCCTGAAATTTACTGTAAAGTTCATGGTTTGTTGTACGGCCTGGAACTTTTACACCTAGAAATCTTTCTGCAAATCGTACTTTCACTTGGCGAGTTGACCGAGTTAACACATACGAATCATAAATAAATACACGATGTGCAGTTAGAAAACATATACTGAGCCATAATATACTTCGTGACTAAGTACAGGACAAAATAATAAATAACCCGTAATAACTGAACTACATCACATCACCGTCAACTCAAAACTGCACTTCACACTGCAAAGCTAAACCACAACAACGTGACTTTGTTTATAGCAGCAGTGCGTTATCATGTTTTAATCATATTTCCACACGCCCAGTGGAAAAACACCGCGCAGCCGGTAATATTGTTCATAAAATACCCCTCTAGGGTAACTTAAAACATAAAATGTATAAGACAAACCCACACACCCTGGAAGAATTAAAACAAAATATCCGCCAGGAAATTTCTCAACGTGAACTACGGCGAGTGATGGATACTTCCCTAAAGAGGTGCCAAAAATGTATGGACAACGACGGTGGCCAGTTTCAGCATCTCCTTTCATAAAGTTGGTAACAAAACGTTTAAAAGTTTTAAAAATGTTGTATAGTTTCATCCGCGCCTTTCTATGATAGCGGCAGACGGCAACGAGCGCCGAGGACGCGAACAGGAAAAACACCGCGCAGACGGTTCGAAGTCTTTTGGCTCACTCCGTATAAACAAAAAACGACGTACTCGTGTGTCTTTAGGCCATATGCAAGGATCTATAGCAGCCTCTAAATGCTCCTCTAAAACATCAATGGAGAAAGATGAATGGATGTCGGGTGGCCTTGAATTCAGACTGAATTTCTGGAAATTTACAACGTGATTTACTTCATAGTTGGTGATAATCTATACACATCAAAGACGCTAACTTCGGTACATCAAGTTTTGTTACATCATTATTCAGTTGACTATTTCCCACAATCCCTTCTCTAAAAGAACTTTCCTAAAGAAGAACTCAAGAGGAAAAAAGCGGCCAAAATAATATTAGAACCGAACATTAAAGAAATGGAAGCTTCCTCAAATGTATGTTGTGTTCTAGAACCGAGTTGTTTGTTTACACAAACATTCTCATCTTCCCCTCTCGAAAGTCCGGTCCAACAGATGGACTACCACACGCATTAGAGATGATGCACAATAGTTTCTGTATACCAGGCGATTGTTCTGACTGCACTGTCCTTTCAATGTTTTGTAACTTAATAAGAAATTACGGTTATAGGTATTTGCAAGACAATAACAACAACAACAACAATAATAATAATAATAATAATAATAATAATTTGTTGTTCTTAGACCTTCAAGAAAGCATTGTGAGGAGTGTGGTTATAGTTTGGAGACTTTGACGTTGCAACGAAGTGAGGAAAACGATTATAAGCATTTGAAGCGTGGATATGCTTGTAAAACGGACAGACAAAATAAGTAATGACGTTGATTTGAAAACTTCAAAAGAACTGGGAATGATGGAAAACGCTGTGTTTGCAATGAAGGGCCTGCCCTTGAGAAGAAAATATGATGGACTGAACTAGAATGCACTGGTAAGGAATATTTGTTAGCGAAATCAATAGGATGGAAATGCAGCACAAACACACGGCTTATAGTCCACTAATCCTTACCTATGAGCGTCACCATAATACCCCAATGTGCATGCTTCTCATAATTAACATTAATGATTAGAAATGCGATAATTAACATTTTAAGCTGTTCATGTGCACACATACATATTTCATTAATAACAAAGGTTTGCGTAAATGCGTATATAACATCAATAATCAGAATCACGAACAAATTATGGATGACAAAACTGCCATTTAGGCACATTATTCGCTGGTTCGCTGGAATTAACCCAAATCCACTTGAGCATATACCTACTAGTGCTTATTCTCTTGTATCTGCGCAGTTCTCATTCGACATTTCGGAAGTGTATACTTTTAAACTACGGAAATAATTTATTTTAATAATTCTGTAGTGAGTGATAAGTAGTAAGGAAATCTCTAGCAGCGTAAAAAGGTTAGTTATTTTTACAACTAAATTCCTTACGTTTATTTTAAAACCATTGCTTATTAGGGTGAATTTATGCGTACGTTACCGGAGTCAAATAGGTGCTGCTTTACTTCATCGAGCTGACGAGTTTCCGAGACGAGATGATCTACATTCTAATAAGTCCTTGAGAAACAGATCCTATTACTACGGAACGGGTTTCCAGTCCTGAATAAACTGAAGCAATCTTTCTCCTATTTCTTTCCAAAGAGCTGGTGTTTCTTTCGCCTTTGTATACTGTTTCTTCCATCACTGTGGGCGTATTCCTTGACGTGAAATGCGGAGAACCATCTTTCCAGTTTTTTGTAGACAAGTACAACATAACAGGAATGCTGCCGAAAATACAAGAACTACTGGATGCAAGTTTTCGATCAGCCTGTGGTGACAAAAACTTAAAGTGCACTCCAACAAGCTTTTAAAATAGTTCCTTCGAAGTTTCACGCACGTATCAAATCATATTATTTGTCATCTCTCAAAAGAAGTGTTACTTTGTTTACAGAAAATCCAAACTTCAGTAGGTTTTAATTAACACAAAATACGAAGAAATTAGCAGACATAAATTATACCAAAATAACAAACATTAGCTCTAAGCTGCAGCAAACTGGGAAACATTAGAAGTAACGGCTCGTAAGTATATATTTTGGGGTTCACAAAACATTTTAGAAAAAAAAAGTAGCTCTCAAAATGTGGAATAACATCTGTTGCATAATACTTATGATTATGAACAAATCGATACAACTGCAGCCGTCGCCAACAAAGACGACAACGATGATAATGATAAATAATAATAATAATAATAATAATAATAATAAATAAATAAATAATATGCATAAGTTGTCTAAAGAACGAAAGAACTGTTTTGTGGATTTTGTTGTGTACATAATTAAGTAAGGTGTTTTAAAGCAAAAATGAAGTAATGTGTAATTAAATTGTAGTTGAGAGTATGGATGGTTTGGAATAAGTAGCAGTAGTTTCCGCGCACACCTGCAGAGTGTGCTACTACCATGTGCACGATCCGTATGTATTTTATCCCTAAGGTATTACGCCATACCAGTTGCGCATGCGCAAAAGCTCCTTAAAACGTGCACAAATCAGGATGTGTTACTGATCCTGTTGCCATATTTCATCGAGTTTAGATGGGTAGCGCCGTAGATTTAAATGCAGTACTTTCTAAATTACCGCATGTATTTAATAGCATTCAAAGAAAAAAAATTCTGTGTTGCATTCACATGACTTTCCCTACTCTCTATTGCTTATTAGTCGTTATACAAATTGTTCTTACGAATTTTATTTTTCTATCTACTTCAATTCATTTCGTTACAGATACAGAGGAAAAAGCGATAGTCAAATGTTTTAGAACCAGACGCTGTGCGCTGGCCTTAAAATTCCATTCTTTCCATATGAAACAACTGAAAATCAACAAGACTTGAAAAGAATGACTAAGTATTCAACAATTCGAACCATTAATAACGGATATTTCGAAATGGTTGATGCCACAGAAAAAGTTATTTGCAATAAATTGTGTGCCTTAAAGAGATCTACATTTCTTGTGTAGTATCTGTTCGTCTATTGGTTAACCTTTACCAGTTATACAAGATTATAAGAAATTCCTTCAGAATGAAGAGACTTCAAAGGCTATTCCTAGAAAATTTAAGATAATATATATTTTATTTGTCATGTAAATATCTTTAATATATGATATTTTAATCAAAATCGTTAGTCATTTCTTAGAAAATCAAAGCTTCGAAAAATCTACCGTGCAAAGGATAGTTTGGGATGGGGATGTTCTTGAAAATTTTCTTCTTTGGAAGGTAGGTACTGAATCGAAATACCAAGTTTGGTGTTTATCCGACTTTTCACTTTTAAGTTATGCTGTTCACACACGCATGCACATACGGGCCCTTTTTAAAACGGCTTTTAGGACACCTCAAAATATGCATTTCCAATCTCGGTATCAAACTTGTTAGTGGAAAGCAATATTTTTTCTACCTACTAGAGAAAGTAATAACCAATAAAGTTGCAACATGTAAAAAAAGTTGGGTGTGCACGTGTTCTTACATAGAAGCCGCCACTGATTAGAAGATAGTTATACCTTTATTGACGCAAGTTAAGCAATTAAACACGCTATATTTATTATCCAGGGTTTAATGCAATTAAACGCATTACAACGATGATATGACTGTTTTGCTGGGTATCGATTCCGTGCAGATAAACGCTAGGGAAGTGGCTATCACGAAATGATAGATTAGTTTGTTTCCTTCCTTATTATTGGTACAGAATGTATTAATAAAAGACTGGTGCGTTACATTCACATAACTTTCTCTAGCCACTGCCATTTATTTTTATATAGCGTCTAAAACTATTCTTGAGAAAGCTTATTCTTCCACCTACTCGTGTGAATCTATGTAAACGTTTACAGAAGTACTTCCATTACACATTTCCCTGTAGGTCCAAGGGATAGGTACAGGAGGCTGAAGAGATAATCAAAGCTTTAAGTTTCAAAGTAACTGTATGAAAATCCCATTGTGCGGGAACATCTTAAACAAGTAAAGAAAAGAATTTCCAGAAAATGGCGTGAAATTAAAAATACGTTGTTACGTTTTCATAATCTGATGTTGGATACTTTCACATAGATTAATCTATCATTTATTGCGCATCCATTCAATTTATGGAAATTTACATTTGCTTAATTTGTTACAAGATTAACGTATAAAACTGAAATAATAATGCCTAATTTTTAGTACCACCACTGAGTACGAATGTTCATCATATAAAGACGTAACTCTTATGAAACTATTTTTGAGACATGCTTTTGCGGATGCATAATATGGTCTTCTGCAAATATTGACTATATTTTAGTAGTGCATTTCCTTTGTAGTTTCTATTTTTTAAAATTAGTGGAAACCTGGTTATTCCACTTACGTTATTCGACCTCTCCGTTGTGCTTTTAGGATTCCAAGTTTGTGTGGCAAAGTCTAAGAGCACTCTGTAAAGCGGTCGCGGCTTTGAAACAGCAGAACTTCCTTTCGAATAATTTACGTTTGAACTTGGGGGTGCAGTCTGAAGATCAATATAAGACATAGGACTAGGGGAAATGAAGCACGAAATGCATTGCGGACGATACATGCTTCACGTCCATTTCAGGTGTACAAATAAAATCCAGGATTCAGTATGCAAATATAATACCGTATTTTTCATCTTGAGTTTGCGCAACATCATCTGCTTCTTTCTCACAATAGTTTTATACCTTTAGTTTTGTTTGTGGTCGACTAAGATACGCCTGCACTTGTTCGTGTTGCAACGCATAGCAAGAAAGTATGCTTTACATAAAGCAAAATGCGCATCGCATTGGATGTATGGAACTTCTGAGACGCTTATTTTCTTGTACGTGATCATGATGCCGAGTACCTTTACTCACAGCAATGACAGGTCTGAGTCAGTGTGAACGGCAGCAAGATTCAAACTAATCTGGTTATTAAATCGAAAGCAATCCAAGCCGTGGCAGAAAAAAAATCGACATCGAGCAGTCCAACACAGTTGCGAGAGGGCATCTATAAAGGCCTTTCATAACGAACACATGGTATACGATGAAAACACAATGTACACAAAAAATTAGCAAGGGTACTAAACAGAACATGGAAAAAATATACTAATTGCCTTTGAGTAAAGTAATGACACTACCACTACCACTACCACTACCACTACCACTACTACTACTACTACTACTACTACTACTACTACTACTAATAATAATAATAATAATAATAATAATAATAATAATAATAATGCTATTATTATATGAATGAAAGGGAGACATTTAGAATATTATAAAAGTTTAACCTTCAAGTTTATTCATCACAAGTTCGTACCTTTTTGTTGTATTTTTTATGTTAACATTCTTTAATCAGGTTGGTCATTAAATGTAGGCCCAAATGACTTCGGATACACAGAGCATTAATATGCATGATTTTCATTCTAAGAGTTCTCATTCGAGGTAAAACGTCGAAAGAAAACCTCAATCAGGCTGCTTATCCCAAAACAAGGACACGAATGCATATCCGGATCATGATGCAAAAAATATTTTCTGCTTCAGGCATTTAAAATCACATTAGTTCTCTCGGTCACCAGAAAAGGAAAAATGAATGCATTAATGCATGAAATATCGTGACACAAAATTAGTACAACTTACTTAAACTTTTATTACGCAATATTTTACTCAAAACCCCATAGTGGGCAATCTGTTCAGATTTTTTGTTTTCCTTTACTTTTTGCCCTTTTGTAACCACTGTCTTTTTGGGAAAATAGTTAAGATGTCAAACAGTCTGTTCCTTAAGTCTGGCAATGTATGTTGCATACCAAGATTCATTGTAAGCGATTCATTTTTAATTGTAAGGTAAAACACCATAAACTTAAATTTTAAAATGTCTATTCTTTGCTATGTTTACGTATTATGTCGTCGTTTCTAACGCTCTTCATGTGGCCTACGACTTCGGGGATACCTCATTCCAAGCAATTACTAGACTCATTTTTAAGATGAAGGCACTCAGGGGCGGAGTCCGTTGCCTCCGATGGAAGGATGATGAGGATGGCGGTGAAACGAGAGGACCTACAGCTTTTGCCGTGGACTCCGAACTACGTTGGGCCTTGAGGATACTTCACATGAGCAAGTCAGAGGTGAAGACGAATCGAACCCCGGACTCTCAGCACGAGAACCGGAAACGAAACCACGGCGCCCACGTTTCCATGTGAACATTTATCGAAAATTCAAAAGTAACAGATAAAACTTGGTTACAATTTCATTTTGTATTAAGGCAAGAGCTCGAAAGTAACACAAGTAGTTGAAACAATTGTGTGTTTTATTTATTAATGACCTCAAAAACAGATAAATACCCCAATTTACTAACATGGCCAATAGAAAGAAGCGATATATATGCAGGAATAGCTCATTTGTTTAAGTGCCCATATGACCAGAGTTTATTGCAGCGTAAGACTCACCGAAACGGCTAATTGGTTGCTAATAACGGAAATGGCTTTATCACAATCGATTTTGTACTTTACATTTTGGATTAGTAACGAGAGTTCGCTAGTAATCCGCAATCTCTCTGCAAATACTTGGCAGTCATATGGGTGCTGTTGCTGTCAATTCAACAAACAATTCAGATAGTTTAGTTTACGGAATGCACTGACATTTCCTCTGTCTTGTATGTCCACTACAACATTCCACTCTGTGTTTACACACTTTATATCTCAGAAGTTGACCTTCTTGCATCAAGAACGGCTTTGCAGTCTTTCTCAGCATTAAGGTATGCTCATGTATGTACATTTAATAAAAAAATTCTTGTTCAAGCTGAAACCCTTCCCTTGTGAGTAGAACATTTTGCAACGAACACCAAAAAGGAAGAAAAGCGGTTACTTCATTAAGCGCAAAAGTGGAGGAAAGTAAGAGAGAAGTACGATAACATTTTCATATTCTGAGATAACAACAAAGGCAAACTTCTGCTTATTACATCCCAAGCGTATACGCTCTTAGCATTTAAGTTCTTCTCGTCATAAATGTTATCCAGAGCTACTTCCATGTGCAAATGCGCCAAGAAATGTTCGCAGACATCAAGGGGAAAACGTACACACAGCCTTCACAACAGTGGAACAACTATCTTCCACCGAAATTACAGTTCTGGCGTGACCTATAAAAACTGTACATACAATAGTTTTACAAACCAAAGCAATGAAGCGTCTTCACACACCTATCTTCGTTTTCCGAAGTCACAATTTGTCTTCCTACGTAAATAGTGCAATGAAAGTACGCGTGTTTATTAAGTGTCTGCATATTTCACTTGATAAATCATCATCATCATGGTTTAAGCCCTTTGATTTGTTTCGGTCTCATAATTTAAACTGTTCCGTCCATCTTCTTTTAGTTCTGCCGATGTTTCTTTGGCCTTTTGGTATATATCATAAAACTAACTTCGTATAGCGGTTATCATCCATCCTCTCCACATGTTTCCAGTTGTTTTGATTTCCTTTACTTCTTTTTAGTAATTTGAAAATACTTCATTCCTTACGTATGTATTCACTTCTCCTTCTGCCTTTTAATGTATATCCTGCTACATATCTTAAAAAGCGCATCTCTGCTGCTTCTATCTTTCTTTTCATTTGTTTGGTCATTGTCCAACATTCGGATCCATACGTTAACACTGGAATAGTCATCACTTTGTAAAATTTTATTTTTGTCTCTTTCTTGGTATTTTTTAAATTTCTTTTGATGGTGCCGCATATTTGGTTGAATTTGTTATTTTGTTTAGTGTGTCATAATTTTTTAAGTTTGAGAGGTTACAGTTACAGTTTATTTGTTCTAATATTGTCCCTTGTATTACTATTTTTGCTCTTAATCTTTCGGGTCCTCTGAAAGCCAATGTTTTACTTTTGTGTGGTGATATTTTTATTTAGTAATTTTGGCTTATTTTGTTTAATTGATATAGAGCTTTTTGCATATTTGATTCTGAGCCACTTATTAAGACCAGATCGTCTGCAAATAACATTACATCTAAAATATTATTATTTATCTTATAATGTGCATTTAAACTATTCTGCCATTCTCTGACAATGTCATCTATATATAAATTAAATAACTTAGGTGACAATGACCCTTGTCCTACACCTTTATTTACTGTTGCTGCATTCTTTGGGCTTTTTTGATCGGATTTGACTATTATTGAGTTATCCATATATAAATTTCTAATTATTGTTATCAAATGTTTTCGTATGCCTTTGTTTTCCATTATTTGCCATAGTACGTTCCTATGTAGGTACAATGTCGAATGCTTTTTCAAAGTCTATGAACACCATATATGTAGGAATTTTATACTATTTTATACTATGTTTTTCAATTATTTGATTTAGAACAAATACATAGTCCATCCAGCTTCTTCCCTTTCTAAATCCGTTTTGGACTTCCAGTACTATGCTTTCCATTATGAAATGTGATCTGTTTTTTATTATTGCTGCATATCGTTTATACAAGTGTTCAGTATGTTTATTTCTCTGTAATTATTGCAGTTATTTCTTTCTATTTAAGTGTCTGCATATTTCACTCAATAACTCAAAAACATTTATTAAAGACAGCAAATTTAGCTTTTTTTTAAAAAAAAATTGCAACGCCAATTAAAACGTTTTATTTGTGATGATGGGTATTTCTAGTTATACATAGAGTTTCAGGCAATAGTCAAGTCCATTACACAAGTTGGATCAGCCTCCCCCTCCTACGTAGATATCTGTGTGTTGAAGTGGTATATTCGTGGGTAGTTGAAAGATGCTTCATGTCTATCTGCACCACATATGGAAGCCAATTTGTCGCGGTCACTTCGTGTTATCTATTGTTGGGCGCCTGTTGTTATATTAATAGTTTGAATTTGAAGTTATTTGTCCTCCGGCTAGCTATTATTTCTCGGTCAAGCAAATCTCTTGAACAGGATGTGTAAACGAAAAGGATTTTGTTACTCAAAGATAACACTGATAAAAGAATTTGTTTTTACACTTTTATTACCGTCACAATTAAGTTCACATATTGATTCGTGATACACGCCAAACTGAAACTGATATATTTTCTAATATCACTATAATCACTTATTTACTTCACATTAATTCGCGTGTTTCACATTTATAACAAACTTTAAGACGCGAGAGATTCTGTAGAATTGCGACGTGTACTTTATGTATGCTTCCGTTGAACCACGCGATGAGCAACCCGCGAAAGATTCTGATGAACTAACTGTGCGACGTATAACGCGTGAATGCTTCTGTTGGACTCAGCGACGTGTAATGCACAAATGTTTCTGTTGGACTGACGAAATCTGCCTCTGACTTTAGCTTTTTATACTCCCACACCCCGATATGCCTAAAGATTATAACCGAGCTGCTATTGGTTAATAAAACGCGCCAACATTAGCGTCTATTTTTATATCCAATCAAAAATTACGAAAACATATGCTCTAGGGAAAATATTCCCGCTATTTCTAAGAAAAGCGCGCCAATCTGACGTCATTTGTTTGTCTCTTCTAATTAATATTCAACTCACCCCCTCGCACATTGTTATCCGCCCCTATTGTCAGTTTCAGTGAGGCCGTGTAAACTTATTTCCTAACAATGCTTATAATTAACAAACATCTCAAATCAATGTCTGAAGTGGTTACTTTGTTATATTTAATTTGTTGAGCCCCACGTTGTGGTAGCCAATTTAGGGCGGTATTACTTGTTAAGTTATCTTTATTTTGTTAGCCCCACGTTTGGGAGCCAATTTGCGACGGTATTATTAATGTTATTTGTGTATTTGTGTTTACTCCACGTGGTGAAGCCATTTTGTGACGTGATTCTTTGTTAGGTTTGTTAGCTCCATCTGGTGTTAGCAATTTGCGGCAGTATTAGTGTTTGTTTGAAAGAATGCTACTGTTATTTTTTTTAATTTTTGGTTCACTGTCCTCCGGCTAGCTATTAACCTTTTGGTCGAGCACTTCTCTTTATACAGGTTGTGTAAACGGAAAGGAGTCTTTTATCCAAAGATAACACTGATGAAAGAATTTGTTTTACACTTTTTATTGTCGAACACATTCACTATCACATTTACACTTTGATCTTGACACTCGCCAAACTGAAACTGTTATAGTAACTTATTTACTGATCATTCTTAATTCGCGTACTTCAACTTTTTGTATCATTAACTTTACAACACTTTAGATTTTTCATAACTCTGCTACGCGTAACTTGCGAATCGATAGCCGACGTGTACTGTACAAATATTTCTGCTGGACTGAAGGCGACGTGTAACGTACAAATGTTTTCGACGAACTGAAGGACTTTACCTCTAACCTAGCCCTTTTTATACTCCTACACCCCGATATGCCTAAAGATTATAACTGAGCTGCTATTGGCTAATAAAACGCGCCAACATTAGCGTCTATTTTTATGTCCAATGAAAATTATGAATACATATGCTTTAGGGAAAATGTTCCAGGAAATTCTAAAGAAAAACGCGCCAACATTACGTAACTTCCTCGTCTCTAATAATGATAAACAGCTCACCCCCTCGCTGCATTATTGCACGCTATTATTGTCAGTTTCAGTAAGGCAGTATAAACTTACTTCTCAACAATAATTACAATAAACAAATATCTCAAATTAATGTCACATAATAATGCATATTCATACTATAATCATTCTTTACATTTAAATAATTTATGATACAAATTACTGCATCATGTCATACAATAATGATTATTTACACTACAATCACTCTGGCATTTACATTATTGTGATACAAATTACTGCCACAGTGTATGTAAGCCGCCGATTATCATAGGCATCGCCACCGTCAGGTACAGAGATTAGGTCAATGATCCGTTCAAGTCTTCTGCACAATTTACCATTCTAAACACCTATTTAGGTGTTCCCTGTTCTGCAAGTTTATTTACTTTTTGCTTTTAAAATTGTCTGTATTACGTTATTGTTTGGTTGTCTAATCACGTGTTCCTTCCATTTCTGTCTGTATATCCACATATTTTCATGGGAATAACAATGTTTAATTCTTCAGTATCCAGCCACTAAACCTAAAGTGTTCATCTCTGTTTAGATTTTTCCCCGCCCACACAATTCTGACATTGGATCCATATGGTCCTTATAATGTTGCTTCAAAGGTGAAGTACACTGTGTGGTAAAGGTTTAATATCGCTAGAAAATTTGTTTATCTCCGGTAAAAGGGTCTAATGTTTCCAAGATAGACTTTCCGTAGAGCAAATGTGGCCCTTAACCTTTTTTTCACTGGGTTTGGAACCTCCATCTAAATAAGTACACGAGCGTAGGACGAAGATGGTAGTAATGCACATCTGTCGCTTAACAGGTTGCATACATTTAAAAAAAAAGCCTAGGGACAACTTGGTACAGCATGTCGGGAGTGTTACTCTGCACGTCATCTCGAATCCTTCGCTTCAGTTCTTTAGCTTTTAGCAGTTCATCGCTTGCGTACTTAAGATCAGAAGAAGAAATCTAATAAGATAATGCTGGGAGGCCGAGGAGACCAGCATGTGGATCACTCAAGAACAATCCACTTAAGGTTGAAAATCAGGTTCAATCAGTTACGATTCAGCTGACCTAATGACCCTGCGCACCATCTTGCTGAAAAGTTCCACTAGCAAGCTACACAGTGAGTTTTATTCTTTACCTCCATGTTTCAGAATAAACAAACGTATGGCTTTGCCATAGACCCGGCAATCATATAACATCATATACGACAGTTTTTCAGTTGGCAATTTCAATTAAGAAGACTAAAACCTGGTTGTCTCTGATATGTTTGAGTTATTCAGCAAATCCTTTGGAGACTTAATGGACACACTTATACATGCCGGGAAGCTGTGATTGCTTGTATTCCGTGGCAAGGGCATTTCATTTTTGTGTAGACAATTTCTAAAAGAAAAATAGGTTTACAGCCTAGATTTTATATAAGGCTACTGTGCAAGGAATGCTTGCGTTTTCTTAAAACTATGGAAAAATTACTGCAATATTCCTGCCACTATATCCCGCACTTACTCTGCAATCACATTTGCTCTGCGCAGACAGTTTATTTATTATTTTTGCTTCTGTTGTAAACAAAGCATATCATGTTAGTTTGATATATTTCATTACATAATATTCTGACAAACATTGTCGAAATCCATTTTTTATTAACCATGCAATACAAATATTTACATATAACTGAATTTTGCAAAGCAGTTGCATATAAATACCTACGTAAAATACATCATTAGGTTATCTACTACAAAAGCGAGCTGAAACTTCCGGAACTTTGCCCGGCAAAAAGGAATGGCAGAGTTTGAATATGTTTTCAGCGCATAGTTACGGTACTTTTTAAGTAAGCAGCCGTGTGTTCAGTTAAAAGTTTAAAAGTTAACCTTAAAATTGCGATGCGAAGAAACAGGCCCAATAATATTTGTTTAAGACATTTATGGTCGCAAACACGTCACATGTTAGGAAATACTCGGCTAATTGGGCACTTATCTCTGTTTTATATCCGAAATACTCGTCTAATTGGGCACTTATCTCTGTTTTATATCCGACTCCTCCGAGTCATAAATACTTTTCACATGAGAAATGGAAGTCCCCCCGCCCAAAAGGGATTCCAACAGTCATTAAGGGGGGACAAACTACAACAAAATAGTTATAGACACGCTGCTCTACCATCTTGTGGCTTGCTCGTAGGATGTGATACGAGATTGTATTACTTTAGAAGCACTAACGAAGCATCTTGTTGCAATAAACAAAAATCATCTAAATTAATGGGAGTGTTATTTAACGACTGCTAAATTTAACAAATACTAGAACCAAATCATTCTTGTTTACCGCTAAATTTCAGATTGCGAGACTTAAGTAAATGTACTCTATTTAACATGCATCTTATTCTGTTGATTATTATCTTGATGTAAATTGAATATTATGCCCTCGAGTTTCATCTCAACGTTTTAAAAATGTACGGCTGACACTCAATAATTTGGCCGCATCTGTTATGAGAACATAGTCGAATACGGAAGAGTCGGTTCCTTACATAGAACAACTCTTCGTAAGCAAGCAATTATGGTTTTCTGTCCTAAGAATGGTTCTTTACTGCAAAACTACATTGTGGGCGACACTAGTTTGGGCCCATCTTTGATGAGAACATAATCGAATACAGAAGACTACGTACCTTCCAAGGAACATGTTTACCTAATTCCATGTTTATGCAATTGTAAATTAATGTATATCGTTATGTATTATATATTGTGACGTATGAGCATTATTGCGTATGTGGCCTGGTTGCCCAGATCGGATATTGCGCAAGAGTGGAGGGGATAAGCCAGTTAACATAGCGTGGGTTTAGTCAGTCGAAGCGAGTTACTGCAAGAGGTAAGTTGTTAGTGTGCGTGCGCTGTTCATGCGGGAGCATGGCGTCCCCCACCGACAGGCAAGGAAACAGGAGGTAATGTAATCCCTTTACATCATTAAAGTAACTAGCCATCCATGTTCATTATGTTTAAATTACTATAGTAGATAGTCCCTTCCCTCGTCCACACCATATAATAATACTATTACTAAGTATATTCTGATATATTTTCATAATTTCTCTCAGCTGCGTCCCCCGTCTGACCTCGTATAATGTGAATTATTAACTTTAAGATCTTTCGGTACCCGCTCTACCCCCATTGAGCTAAAATAACAAAGAGGTCACGACAATATGTATATCATAATGTATTTTTATGATAACAGGTCGTGATAAGACCATGTAGTCAAAACGATCTTAAATAAATCTTTAATAAAAAAATTTTTACAGCCAAACGATAATAGCTTTACGCCCAAAGAAACGTTCTTCACTGCAAAACTAACTCTTTCACTACTCCCTCCCACCCCCCAGGTTCGTTTTTGTCTCCGCATAAGAACCATTTATTTTAATATTGTCTATCATATGACATCTTCGGTCACGAAACATCTCTTCTAATTGAACCATTATCAATCGTTGCATTTAATGTTTTTGGCAATTTCGCCTCAGTACTGTTCTTACTTTGTCCTCTCTTTGTAAAACAGCGTTATTATTTTGTTCGTGCATTGTCTTTTATCCTCCGTAGCCATATTTCAAACTCTTCATTTTGTAGCAGATGTCCAAATTATCGCACTATGCAGTGTAACACTCCACACAAAACACTTCACAAATCTCTCCCTTTTGCTATTAAAAACTTCATTTGCCTCTGGTATCCTCTGTTTTGTTGACATTAGCTAACTGCTTACGAACATAGTCTAATACTAATTTGTGTACGCAGATGCATATGTGCATAAATTGAACTCCGGTAATTCATATATTTCTGTACACATTGTAACAGAGCATAATAATTAGACGATGAATACTAAATACAGGATGAATGCGCGATAGTCGTCACAATTTTTTCTAATTAGGTTTTCTGATGCTCTGCTTGTTTCCTTAGAGATGAGTGTTAAGGGTGGAGCAATTTCTGAGCTGCTCAGAGTTGCATACAAAATAACCACAAACGAAAATGCTGAAAAATCTGAGGAATTTTGAAAAAGAAGTAAAATTAATAAAATAAAAATAAATAAATAAATAAATAAAAGCCAGTACCTATATAGTTTATTCTTTCTGCAAATTAAAAGTTATAATTTTCTTTCTGTTAATATGGCTGCTAAAATGCTTACGTTCTATAGCACATACTTAGAGGAAGTGTTCCACCTACAACTTCTACACTTTGAACATATAAAATAAAGCTTTGAACTTTCCTCTATTCAGTGATTGTTTCGCATGTGTCGCTATCCATTGTCGTTCATTAGAAATAAATATGTAAAGTCTGTTCCTTATTTTTGAATACCCCTGTATATCTGTAACGTAATGCGGTTGGAAGAATAACCACATCAGATGTTTCTTGAGTTGTTCCTCTGGTATTGGAGATGAGCTGCGTAGGCTTGTTGTGCATCCCCCCCCCCCAAGTGGTGTTATTTGAAATATTGTAAAAGGTATTTCAAACAACCTTAACTGAGGAATTGATCGAAGCAGAGAAGTCATCGCCCGAAGACAGAGATTCATGCAATAGCAGGTTTCCGAAACTTCGGAATTATTTATTGCATTAGATAGTCATAAAATCAAAGACAGTTCCTCAATTCAAAAGCTACTATTTTCACTGTTCCATTGGCTTTGTCTGACTTAAACGTTCATACGTATTTCACTTTTCTTTTCTCTCTTCGTGATGTTAACAGCTAATTCCAATGCTATATAGATTTCCTACATTTATGACCTGCAGAGAATGGAACCAGTCACTGACAAGAATTTATTTATGGACTCCACTCGTCCGGATTTCACATTTTATTTTTACACCCGTATGTAGTTTGAAATTAGCTTTTACGTATTTGGATGAGGGATGATAGGAATGAATGGAATCCATTTATATGCCGGCTGTACCGAGAATAAAAATGTTTTATGTGTGTTACTTACAAGACTGTTACCACTCAAGAGACCATTTCGTACAGCTAACTTGTACCCCTGTGTTAAGACCATTGTGCGCCTGTCTTCTTATATTGCTTAGTGAGTCCTGAGCATATCTCCATTTGAAACTATGGTTTGTTATTGGGGATAAGGTTTAGATAGTCGAGGAGAGGTTTTACATTCTCTAAACAATTGTACGAGTGCCTCCAGAAAGAATTCGTCTGCGCTTTAAAAAGAATGATGTGTTGCATTCACATGGATTTTTCTAGCCGATATTATGTAGCTTCTTCAAAAGCTAGATTTATGCTTTATTTGTTTCATGTTAATCGAGGATTGCAGAAGCAGTTCTTTGTAATATTCCTTAACATTGAAGGTCATATGGACGGCTGTTTTTACCCTTGGAACAATTGCCAATCAGTAATTATGCACTCGCTTACAGTGGTGTTAATCTTTGGGTTGGTATTACTATTAGTCATTACATTAAATTCACAGACACACGCGCGCGCGCGCGTTCACACTCATTCATACTTCCATGCTCTAGGTAAGGTGGGGGAATAATCCTAACTGAAGAAAAATTCCCGGCTTGAAAGTGCAGAAGAGTTTTACTGCACATTTCTTTATGGATACAAACGAAACAGAGGAGACGGAAACGATAGTCAAATGTTTTAAAGAGGTTTCTATATGCTGCCTTGAAATTCCACACTATTTCCATAACATCCGAGAAACAACTGAATGATTAAAGAACTTAAAAAACAAACAAACAAACAAAATACTGAAAAATCCAAAACAATAATACCTAATGAATATCTCGGGTATTTCTGATACCACACAAAGGTTATTGGAAATATTTGAAATATTTTAAAGAGAGATACATTTTTTGTGCAGTACGTTTTCGTCTAGCTCTATGGTTTACCAGTTATTAATTCAGAATAAAGAAGACTTCAAAGGTTATTCTCAGAAAATTCAAGATATTAATTTTGTTAGTCAAGTAATTGTTTTAAGCGGATGGTATTTTAATCAAAATCGTTTAGTCACTTTTTTTTCTCGAGAAAATCCAAAATAACGAAACATTTTTCATTTAGGGTAGTTTTGGATGGGTATATTTACTTAAAAATCTTTGTGTTGCATCCTTGGAAGATGAACTTAAATTTCAACGTTGGTATCTATCTCCCCCAGGCTTTTTATAAAAATAAGTTTTCTTAATTTAAGGACCTCAAAACACGTATTTTCGGTGAAATCTCGATATCGATTTTTTTGGGTGGAATGCGATACTTCCTCTTACCTATTAAGTAGGTGATAAAGTATAAAATGGAAAATTCAGATAAACCCATTATTGGATTCCTCTAAGATTTGCAAGGAGGCCGTTTTCATATTCACTGCCTCTGTGGTCGAGTGGTCAGGTCGAGCTTTTCAATCCAGAGGTCCCGGGTTCGATTCCTGGCTGGAGCGAGATAAATGTTCTTTAATTAGAATCATTCGCTACCCTCTACAGAGTCTGGAAGTATGGATGTGAGAATCAATGTGTGCGCCTTACATAATGAAAAATAATAAAATAAAAATTAAATGAAGTCAACGAGTTAGTAGCATCAGTTGTTTGTCTCATAATCTTGTTCAAAGGACTATACGTACAGATTCAATAAAAAAAATTGCACTACACGACAAATAATTACTTACGCCCGTTTACACTTCTTTAGCATTTAGCAGCACAACTCTCTTCTACCTTCACCGTTATATGAAAATCAGCCAAATAATATTTAAGACCCTCTGCATTAAATTAAAATGCTGCCTTTCATATGCACAGATGAAATCTTTTAAAGTCTCTCCTGTAAAAAAAAACCAAGATTTCAGTTGTAGCCCTTCTGCATTAGAAGTGCGAATATCATTAATCGCATTATTAACGTCAGACGTTAGCTCTGTCCCGCATTTGAGTATATCGTCGTAGTGGTGGAAAAAATGGTTACTTTTTCAATAACAATTCAGACTGTCACAATTAAAAAAAAAGTATTACGTTTCAAAATAACAGTCAAGTACGTCAACGAACATTTTAGACATAACCGCAAGAGCAAACTGTTCTTGGTATAATAATAATAATAATAATAATAATAATAATAATAATAATAATAATAATAATAATAATAATAATAATAAGGCAGGTTCACGTTAGTACCTTAGATCAAGCATAAACTGAAACTAAAACTAAGGCTATGGAGAAAATATGTTGACCCCGATTTTAATTAAGTATGCACTTACTTCATGGGGACGTGGAAAATAACTGCAAACATTTATAAGATACGTAAAACCAAGCCCACCTGAACGGACTCTAAAAGAGTGGTTTAAACTGATTTCATAAATTTTTGCTTGGTACTTTCTAAAATAAGTTATTATAGCGCTTCAAATGTCCTGAAAGAGAGATTAAGGCATATTTTAACAATAATTGTTTTCCCTATAACTGCCTGCTATGCAACTGGTGGGAAATAAGCATCACTATCGATCTTCATGTTTTGCAAGAATGAGGCATTAGCCGAGTTTTGTAATTACATGAGAGCAGTAATTATGCTCATCCCAACATGTATTTGCATACAATGTTTTATCTGCGACTATTTAATAATGGCTACTTACCTTATCTGCATTCATGTTACAATCCTTGATTTATAAATAACAGCACCATCATTCAATAAACATTGTGATACTCTGCGAATCAATATAAACCAAAGCCTCCGCTGATCATAGTAAAGTTGGCCTACAAATAAAAGAACTAACTTAACGATATTAATATGTTTATGATAAGAATAGAATGATATAGATTATCTGGAACCAAAAAAAATCAGCTACTTCGTTCTGAATAATGTATGATCCTGAAGCAGTATACATTCTTTAAATGTTCTTGGTCGGAAAGATAATGCAATAATTTAGAATTCCTAGAAAAATTCTACTTAACAATCACATCACATTCTACTATTCAATGTGGTAACGTATATAATTGATAATACAATGTTGATGAAATTCTGCTTACAATCATCTGGTATTCATTACTTTATTGGAGGCAAGGAATGTATTATAAATGCAATGAACTAATCAAGTTGTTTTTACTTTCTCTACTACGTATAGTAAGTAGGGGAAGTATTGTATTCCACTCAAAAATTCGATACCGAGATTTCACCGGAAATACATGTTTTGAGACCCCCTGAATCCAAAAAAAAATTTTTTGGAAACATGTCCGTGTGTGTGTCTGTCTGTCTGTGAACAGCATAACTCAGAAACGAACAGTCGGATAAACACCAAACTTGGTATTTAGGTTCAGTATCTTCCAGAGATGCGACACGAAGGTTTTCAAGAAAATCCCCCCACCCCAGATTACCCTTTACATGGAACATTTTTCGAAAATTTTAATTTTCTCAAAAATGGCTAACGATTTTGATTAAAATATCATATGTTTAAGATATTTTCATGACAAATAATGTGTATATCTTGGATTTTCTGGGAATGTCTCCAAACGTATTCTTCATTGTGAACAACTTTTGCATAACTGGTAAACCATAAGAGAGAGGCAAAAGTTTACTGCACAAAACATGTGTATCGCGTTAAAATACACAATTTATGTCATATACATTTTTGTTGTTGAGTGAACCATTTTCGAGATATTGCTTGTTATTCCCTTAAATTTTTCAATACTTATTTTCTCAAATGGGAATTCGTTATTCACTATTTTGTCTTGGATATGCAAAGAGTATTAATCTGTGGCAAAGAGAATGGTGCTGCACCTAGCAACCAGCTATTAAGAGATATGTATGTGCTTAAAGGCTACTGTATTTCTATATTGCCCTTGTAAGTATATATTCCCCTTACAAAATTAGCAATAAGATAGTCTGCAAATGTTTATCTCGATTAACATGAAGTAGATGGAGAATAAGCGTTTGTAAAAATAGTTTGTACAAGAGTACAGAAAGTCATGTGAGTGTAACACATCAGATTTTTTTTAGAACTGGTCGCTATGTGTAAAATGTAATTCTCTTTGAATGTCAAAAGATCGTTTCTGCAAATGTTTATCTCGATTAATATGAAATAGATGGAGAATAAGAGTTTGTAAAAATAGTTTGTACAAGAGTAGAGAAAGCCATGTGAGGGTAACACATCAGATTTTTTTATGAGTCGCTTTGATTGTTAAGCATGACATGAAAGCATATTAACTCATGAGTGAGGTAACGAATTATATATGGCACTCAGTGAATGTCATTACCATGATATGACAACTAGCCATTACTAAGTGGTCGTGGATGAAAATTATTGCGTACCTAGAGCTGTGAAACGCAGCAACTACAATGGGGATTCGAGTCAGCAACGAAACAAGACCCATTACGGCTGCCCGCCAATACCTAGCACACCTCTGGGCAACGTTTGAATGCTTCGCCGACTATGTGTAATTGCAATGTTTCATCGTCTCATACGAGGGCTGTCCCAGGAGTACCCAACCTAACAAAGAAAACACAAAAATTTTGGGAAAAAGCATTTTTACTTCTCTACATAGTTTCCCTTCCGCTCGAGACACTTTTCCCAGCGATGTTCAATAGCTTCGATAGTGAGAACCGCCGAGTTCTGCAAAACAGCCAACAATTGCAAACTCCACCTCTTCAAGGTTTGCAAATGTTTTACCATCAAGCCATTTCTTGAAGTAGGCTACTTTGAAGTAGGCGTATTGTAGTTCCACTGTTGGGGAGCCAAAACTTGAAGTAGTTGCAGCCCCACGTACGATAAAATGTTTCCGGTGGCCTTCGCCCCACGTTTAAAAATCAACTTTGTATTTTTAATGTTTATTTAAATATTATATATGCATACCTCGGCTGCGTCAGTAGTAATTTGTAGAAACACGTATCTCTTAGCAGGGGATGATGCGGCTAAAGAATGAAGGCTTACACAAATTATAAGTTTTACTTCACTACTTTTGTTAATCTTTCACACGATTAAATAACACTTCACTGATATATCATACTGTAGAGCTGTGAGATTATTATTAATTGCACTTTTTAACATGTAAACTTTATATTATTCACGCCGTAATGAATTGTATATGTCTCTCCATGAATACGTATCGAACTTCTCGGGAACGCTGCTTTCGTGCGTCCGGTTGGGTACGTTATCTTCTAGCGTCTGGCGTTTACCGCTTAAATCTGTAAATTTCTCTATTTCAAGTCTCTGATTGGCTAACCCTACTCCAATAGAATACTTTTATTTAACTTAAGCTTTTTCTAGTTGTTGATTGGCTATTTTATAAACAGTTTTAAATATTACATTATTGTTCCAAGAATTACTAGTAGCATGATTCAACTTTCCAATTCATTATTGCCTCAAGGGTACCTCATTGTTAGAAAATTCGGTTTCTATTCTCACAGCTCCTACATTGTTAAATTACGTAATACATTCACATACATTATTATGCATGTACATAATAATATAAGCATTAATACAATGACTGTTATATACATTTTATATATTATTACATACACATATTGCTTTAAGGCGGGCTGTTATTATATTTTATATTATATAATCAAACTGATATATTTTAAATGTTAAAAATACTACCTCAATTTTGGAAACAAAAAATAATCAGAGCTGGCGAATAGGGTACATGAGGAAGCAATTCGAACTTTAACTTTGATTTTGGCCATGACGATAATGGATGTGTGAACTGGTGTATTGTCTTTATGAAACAGAACTTTCTTTTTCGCTAAATGCGGCGTTTTTGCTTGATTTCATCATTCAAACGCTCAATAGGTTTGCATAATACTCGCCATTGATTGATTTTACTTTTTGAAGATAATCAATGAAAATTATCCAACGCGCATCCCAAAAAACTGACGCCATGACCTTGCCTGTAGATGGAACTGTCTTCGCCTTCTTTGGAGCCGATTCTCCCCTTTCAGTCCACTGTTTCGATTGTTCCTTGGTCTCAGGGTGTGAAGTGATGGACCCATGCTTCATTCATTGTTATGAGTCGACGCAAAACCTCGATTTTATTTAAGAGAAACATTGCCAAACACTCGACTGAAACATCCTCGTGACGCTGCTTTTGTTCCATTGTGAGTAAACGCTGCACCCATCTTGCGCACAGCTTTCTCGTGTCTAAATTTTCAGTTAGATGTACAGCACTTTTTGAAATGCGTACGATGTCTGCTAGCTCGCGCACTTTCGGTCAACAGCCATCTAATACCATTTTGTGGATTTTCTTTACAATTTCTGGCGTGGTCACCTCATTTGGTTGACCACTGCGATGTTCGTCTTGGCAGCTCGTACGCCCCGCTTATACTCTGCCACCCAATATTTCACTGTTGTAAACGAAGAAGTAGATCCCTCCCCTCCCAAAGTAGAATCTAGCTCAGCTTTAATATTAGTTCCTTTCAAATGAAAGTATTTTATCACATAACGATGGCCAGTTTTATCCATGTTTACAAATTCGCTGAGAGAACTCACTATTATTGGCTGCCAAACAGTTACTAAAGAACGTACCATCGTCAAACTTCAAACTTAAGCTTTATGAGAATGGTACTTTCTACCATAGTCATTTGTTTGAAACAACTTATATATATATATATACACTCAGGTCGGGCACTTCTGGCACTGCCTTCGTATATGGCACGATGCTCTTATTCTGTATTACGTTCACCTGTGAAGAGAAACGGCAGCAAAATACAGAGTTTCGAAAGCTTCTTTAATTCCTTCTGTCAAGTGGATTATAAGTGTCTTATTTCAAGGCGAGAAAATAAAATTTTGTTGTTTATAAAACAAACACGTAAGAACTAAGCGTTTCTTCGTTAAGGCAGTGGTATGTCATTATAAGGTTATTAAAATATATTAAGATTGGATGAATTAAAAGAGGGATACGTGAAAGAAATCCTTAAAAGATACCAAAATGTACTTTATTAAAATTAATATTGTGTTAGATCTCCGAAAACATTAATTTTTTTTTTTTTTGCCTCTGGCTGTTGAAAGGTCTTAGACTAGACAGTATGGGAAGAATTTCTAGAAGTGGGAACGTAAAATGCAATAACATTTAAATTCGCGCCTGTAACACCAATGAGCTTTTGAGCCTTTAAAATGCCTTTAGCAGAGTGAGATTGTGTGTGTGAGTGTGAGTGAAAACAGCCCAACTGTGGAAAAATTTAGTGTAAATCTTGGTAACACACGGTGTTGCTATTTACGAATAACACTATCTTATAAGAGTCATACTCAAACGTTAAATTACTTTACTGGATAGTAAACACATGTCGCTTGATTTAATAATTTGTGACCTACTTCAGACGCCTTACAAGTTACTTTTTCATTCCTAAATTCCGAGCTAGTGATGATTCTACAGCACACCGTAACATCATTAACTTGATAATGTAATAAATGATTCCGTGGCTTTCAAAGCTGCGAATGAAACGTTTGCGCAGATCTCTGTTTCCGGCTGCTTTAATTAGGTAATCCCTTAGTAGTAGTAGTTTAGAATTTTCTCGATGCTCTTAAAGCTTTCATGGGGGTCGCATTACTGTAGAAGACAACCACAGAGCAGATATATAAAGAACCCGTTAAAATTGTATACCCACACCAGAAATGCTGCATCCGAGATTACAACCAAAAATTCGTTAGAACCGATCACTAATCGAGTATGCCGTTCTTTTTCTTCTGTGGAGCAATGGGGCATATATTAACCGATTACAATCAGTAAACACTCCTTCACCCAGCCTACAGCGCGGAAATTAGTACACCGAATCACGATTGTTTCCCCAAACTAAAAAACGTACTTGGGGTTCTGAGATTTACAACTCAATAAGTTTCAATCCGTTCGCATCAGAGTGGTAAAACTTCAAAGGGAAATTATAAAGACATTCATGCAATAAAATTGGGAGGCAAACATTGAACTTCAAAAGGATTATATCGAATGATGCTGACACACTAAGTACTTGAAAAAAATCTGATGTGTTACACTCACATGACTTTCTCTACTCTTGTACAACCTATGTTTACAAACGCTTATTCTCCATATGCTTCATGTTAATCGAGACATCGAGATGTCAATCTTATTGGTAATTTTCATGTAGATGCAAGGGGAATATGGTAGGTTTTAAGCGATAGTCAAATATTTTAACGCTGGTTGCTATGTGGCGCATTCCATTCTCTTTAAATTACCAGGACAAAAAAAATGAATAACGAATTTGAGAAAAATTATAAGTATTTGAAAATTTAAGGGAATAACAAGCAATATCTCGAAAATGGTTCACTCAACAACAACAAAAAAAAAATGTATACGACATAAATTATGTATTTTAACGCGATCTACATTTTTTTTGTGTAATAAAATTTTGTCTATCTCTTATGGTTTACCAGTTATGCAAAAGTCGTTCACAATGAAGAACACTTTTGGAGACATTCCCAGAAAATTCGAGATATACATTTCGTTTGTCATGAAAATATCTTAAACATAGGATATTTTAATCAAAATCGTTAGAGCCATTTTTGAGAAAATTAAAATTATGTTCCATGTAAAGGGTAGTCTGGGGTGGGGGGATTTTCTTGAAAACCTCCGTGTCGCATCTCTGGAAGATACTGAACCTAAACACCACGTTTGGTGTTTATCCGACAGTTCGTTTCTGAGTTATGCTGTTCACACACACACACACACACACACACACACACGGACATGTTTCCAAAAATGCTTTTTTTGGATTCAGGGGATCTCAAAACATGTAGTTCCGGTGAAATCTCGGTATCGAATTTTTGGGTGGAATACAATACTTCCCCTACTTACTATACGTAGTAGAGAAAGTAATAAAAGGAATTGTGACTAAGCAACGCTGTGAATAGTTTCTATTATCGCCCTTGTAATAAACACTATGGAAGTAAATAATATTATGTGATATACGTATTTATTACCCGCAGTGTAGATACTTGAACTGCCTTCATGTTAAGTCAGTTCCATCTGAGCAGACAAGCGGTTTCAATCAGTAAAGTGCACTTCATTATGTCGTCTGACCCTAGATTTCAATTTGACAAGCACAAGTGGCTTGTGATTACAGCGAACCATCCCTGCATCCGATGGGACGTTTTGCAGTGGTAAAATTGATATATTTCACAAGAAATGCCATCCTAAACCCAGCCAAGTAAACATTTTTAATTTTTACGCTCTGCTGATTTTTCCTTTGCTTAGTAGCATCCTTTCCACGTAGCAATTTTTTAAGCGTTTATTGCCTCTTTTAGCAAATAACATAAATGAAATGAATGGAATGGTGCTGAAAAACGAGTCCTGAGTCCAATGAGCTGAGAATTACCTGATCATAAAATAAGGGGAAACTTTGGGTTTGAACTCGAGCCCTCTACACTAGCAGGCAATATCACATTGCTATATAACATAACTAAGGGTCTAAGAGTATTAGTTTTTTAGCACTATTTGATCTTAAACTTAATTTAACTTTTAAATTATTATTACCTAGTTTATTTTAATTTAAATATAACATAATAGAAAGTGAGTGCAAAACAGATCCACACATAAGTGCGCAAGAAAAATGTGCAATGTTTACAGCAGATATAATGAAAGGTAAAATATATGTGCCTCATTGTTCTACTTGAAAATTTCCAGAACGCCCTGAGGTATATCTTACTGTAACAGTCATGTCCTTTTCTAGCCATTATGAATTCCTTTACGATAATCACGATAAAAATGCACCTATAATAGTTTCAAATTAACGTTCACAATAAACGAGAACGACAAAATTAAAAATACATGCATGTATTGTAATGCGAGAGTTCGCAATTAACAGGAAGCTTTCCTAGGTACCACGAACGGGAAAAAAATCTTGATAACGTCTGAACATTCGCGTTCCCGTTCCAGTTCCCGGGGACGGCATGTTAGATCAATAAGGTGCATATTAAGACTCCATATTAAGAAACAATTCAAGGCGGCTGTGACATGAAACAGCCACTAGAGGTCTCTCTAATCGCAAGCTGGGAAAATGAAACTGGAAGAAATCTCACCAAACGTGCATCCCGACTCGCTTAGATCCATTAAGGGTCAGTTCTTCTAGCGAAAACAGAACTATTGCCTCAAAAAATAGCAATAGCACAAACTACAAAGAACAGCAAAAAACAAAACAAAAAAACAAAAAACGGTGGAAATTAATAAAGAACAACAAATAACTAATGTGCACTATTAATAAAAGAATGACGCTTGGTACGATGGAAGAATCAAAAATAGTAATGGATGTGCATTTGGAGAATGTTTCCTCTTATCGATTTTTGACGTGGGCTAGCCTGCATTGTGTTGGCTGAATTGGAAGAAGGTAAAAATTAACATTGATCAGTTACAAACAAATGAGTGCCAATGCGCAAGATAGTTTCCACTTTGCTATCCATATGGCCATGCATTCCATCCTCGTTCCCGGGGTATTGGGAACTAAAAGGTTGTATGGTGCTCTGCTTCCCGTTTCCTGTTCCCGGGTTAATTAGGCAACACGAACAAGTGTGCTTGCACAACGCGAGAGCGAAATACAACTGTTTGTACCACAAAACAATTATACTGACTTCATGTGGGGGCGAAAGGAGTTGCAAATTCTCAAATACGGTCTACAGTGTTATAGGTATAAAACCTGACCGCTTGCACGGGGTTTTGCATCTGGGTAGCACGGCATGCCACAGCCGGTCATGCCAGCACTATGTCTTCGCTTCTTAAACCTGTATTCCTATAAATCTGTACATAAAATATAAAAAATTAACTCTCTACCTCATAGCAAATGTTGGAAATGTGTCCTTCTGCAGCTAAACACGCATTGTACCGAGTAACACTTTTAGATTGATACGATTTAGCTCGGCCACTATAATGTTTCGTAAAATAACATCTTCATACAAATATATGTTGTTCTAGAGACACACTGCCAGACAAAAAAGCTGAAACACCTGGAAGAAATAGTCCAATGTCGACGCAACGTCGTACACGTGCAAGCCATTGGTAGGTATGTAAATGATTAGAACTGCGATGCTCTGTGGCATATAGAATGCCTACCAGAGAGCATTAGTGTTGTCATCATGTGACCTTATTAACAGGCCTGATAAGATATATAAGGAGCGTGACTATCGTGCAGAGGTTACTGATTACCGTGAAGGACACGGAGAATGCCGCATACTCGTGTTAGACGACGTACCTGCATCTGACGGAGTTTGAACAGGGCCTCATTATGGGTATCCATGTGGCTGGCTGGTCGAATCGGGCAATATCCAGGCATGTCGGGCATTCGGATGTGACAGTAGCCCGATGTTGGACTGAATGGGAATGTGAGGGCAACCACGCTCGTCGTGAAGGTTCCGGTCGACCACGTCTAACCCCACAAAGGAGGATCACTGTGTTCTGTTCCAGGACCATCGCAACCCCTTCAGATCTGCTCCTCCATCCGGGAACATGCAATTGACTCACAACACTCCGTGTCTTCCCGCACCATTGGTCGGAGACTAGCTGCAGCCGGACTACGGAATTACTGTCCCATGCGTAAGCTGCCGTTAACACGACAGAAACAGCTACATTTGCAGTGGTGCCGTGTTTGCGTATGGCGGCGATCTGGGGAGAGGTGCCATTCTGCCTATGTTTTGTAAAGGCACAGCGATGTTACTCCTGGCGTCATGGTGTGGGGAGTCGTCGGACATGATTTTAGGTCACAGTTGGTAGTGATTAGAGAACTCTGACAGCACAACGGTGCGCCACAGAAACCCTGTGTCCTCATGTATTACCTCTCATGCGACGTATCTTAGTACCATCTATCAGCAGGACAATGCTCGTCCACACACGGCACGTGTCTCTATGAACTGCCTGCATGGGGTTGAGGTACTCTCGTGGCCAACAACATCCCCAGATTTGTCCCATGTGTGGGACCAGCTCGGACGTCAACTCCGTCCCAGTGCCCGTAACCAGGATATCGAGGACCAGTTACAACTGACCTCAGGAGAGTATACGCCGGCTATATGGCACCCTTTCCAACCGAATTCGTGCATCGGAAGTGCAACATCATATTGATAACTGGACTTGTAGTGGCAACATTGTTGAATGTATCACTATTTTGTAATCATTGAAATATAGTATAACACTTCAACACGCGAAGCTTAATTTCATTTCCTCCACTCCTTCTAGGCTCTTAACTTTTTTTCAGGCATTTCTCGGAAATGGTTCAATGGACAGATATTGTGTGTTTAACGAGAGCTACATTTTTTGTGTATTAAAATTTTGTATCGCTTAGGTTTACCATTAATGCAAAAGTCATTCAGAATGAAGAGGACTTTGGCGACATTCCCAAAAAATTCAAGATATACATTTCATTTGTCATGAAAATATCTTAAACATGTGATATTTTAATCAAAATCGTTACAGCCACTTTTGATAAATTCAACATTTTTGAAAAATGGTCTATATAATGGGGTGGGGGATTTTCTTTTGGTATTTATCCGACTTTTCTATTCTGTACTCATAGACACACAAACAAGCGCAGACGGACCTTTTTCAAAATGCTGTTTTTTGGATTCAGGGGGCCTCAAAACATGTATTTCCGATGAAATCTCGGTATCCAATTTTTGGGTGGAGTGCAATACCTTCTCTACCTACTAAGAGGTGGCAGAAAAAATAAAAAGACTGCAACATACAAACGACCAATCCTACAATCTGCTTACGTCGTTCCAAATATGTGGGCGGAGGCAAATACTGTCAATAAACTGCCTATGCTCTTGCTCAGTTCCGTTTAGTTAATCACAATAATTTAATAAGGCTGACGATAACAGTCCATTATATTTAATTGACGCTTTTTGGCTACGAGGGTCATGTTAAGTGTGTGTAACTTATACACACATTATTATTATTATTTTTATTATTATTTTAGTTTTATTTATACCTCGCCTTTAACTACACTGGTCTTATCGGCGCCCTTTCGTTTGGAACTTTTTGCCTATTGGCAATGGTGTTAACTCGTATTCTCTTGTCGCTGGATTTCTTGCACATTTTTAGTTTTAATCATTAGATCACGCGCGCGCGCGCGCACACACACACACACACACACACACACACACACACACATTCACGCTCTCATTCATACTTCCAGATCCTGGGGAGGATAGAAAATAATCTTGGCTAGAGAAAAATTCCCACCTCCCAGCCGGGAATCGAACCCGTGACCTCTCGCACAGCAGGCATTGTTGTTATTGTTGCTTTATCTACAATGCTTATTGAGCAAAGTAACAATTGAAATTGACAAACACATCCAAACAGTAACTACCTACTCTATTTTATTTCTACCATGGGAATTCGGTTTTTCGACAGCACAGTTTACAGCGCTTGTGGCGTTAGTTTCCTATTTGATGGCGGTAATAATGTTAGAATTCATTGTCATTCATCTGTCTCTCTACAAGAGAGAGGTCGTTTACACCAACCGGAGTAGAATTCATTAAATAGGCTGTTTAACATTGACAATGTTTGTTCCTTTTGATTGGTTTCAAGCCAGACAAAGGTGATAAAACGATGAGTAGATTCCAGTTAGGTAAATACAAAATCTTTATGGAAGAAAAAAGACAATTGCGTTCTACGGGAGTAGTTCCCCCACCCCTCCCAGGTGTATTGCACGCTAAGCTAAAACAGAACTGTCTGTAATGTTATTGAAATCATCTAAAATAACGGCATATGCATTGTGAAATTAAAGGAAAACATAATTCATACAGAGTTTGAATTACATTCCTTTTTTTTTCCAAATTCTAATTACGGCATCTGACAGAGAAGACTTATGTACCTAAATATCCCTTTTTATCTCGCGTAAAATAAATTAGTGACTACGTGATGCGAACTTCTCTTCCACCAAATAGCTCAATTAATGAGCCCATGTTTTAATATACAGCGCAGTGCCTGTCAACTTGGCGACATAGATTCAATTGTCTCTTGATTAGCAGTGACGAGGGTACCTAATAACCAGCTGGTCCCCATGTACTCAGCTGTCATACAGTCGACGCAGTTTTTTCCTCCTCTTTTCAACGTCACTAACACGGTAATCATGAGTCCTAGATCCCACACCTGGACACATTTCTCTGGAGGGAGGGCCTCTTACTCTCAGAGCGATTATGGTCAAAGAACTATTGAGTTATCCTCAACATCATCATTTGCATACTTACACATTTTACATATACCTAAAATTCTTTTTCAGAGTCTATTGACTTCTAACCCAAAAAAGAACGCCTTGTCATGATAATACGGAGTCTCTGAAACTGACTTAGTGTGTGAAGTAATTATATATATATTGCATTTTTTACTGCCACCGCTTACCTATAGTAAGTAGAAGTATTGCGTTCCACTCAAAATTTCGATACCGAGATATCACCGAAAATACAAGTTTTGTGACACACAAAATCCAAAAAAGTCCGTGTCTGTGTGTGTGTGTGTGTGTATGAGAGAGAGAGAGAGAGAGAGAGAGAGAGCAGCATAAGTCGAAAAAAGTCGATCAGTAAGTAGCCATAAGGCAGTTTCTGACTGCCAACTTTGATTTTAAGTTTCTCAAAAACTATTTTAACATGATGTTGCATACATACCATAAATAATACAATTTTTATTTATCACTGGTAGAAGTATATTCAGGTGCACTTTTCTCTAAACTACGGTGCGGTCGTTTTATGGTGAGCCCAAGGGATGGTGCGTATGCGAGCTCCGCACACTATCTATTTGCACTGGGATTTTTTCGTTCCGTAACTCCCGCACATGATAGTAACATGCTCTACAGTGAGTACTAATCGTGTTGGAAGTGGTGTCTATCTGCGTGAAGACTTACTGACATCTTCGGATAAAATTTTAATTCACACGCATAAGTTATTCTTGCGCAATGCTCAAAAGTTCTATTTTTATATTGCCCTTAAGCTCGTCTATGATGTGGGGATTATTCTATAAACTTATTTTTAGGGGTGCCCACAAATAGATGCACCAATTTCATCAATTTCTTTCCTCCATTAGAAGATCCCGTTTTCAAAGGCTAACGTATAGCGACCCTTTGAACTTATTAACACCAACCATACGTGTAACGATCTCTCTCCCTGTAACTGGAATACCCGGAAATTTCTCCTGAAATTGCCTACACACCTGACTGTATAATTTTGTTTTTACCTATGTATCGTACATAAAACTACGTTGTTCAAGCGTGAATTTGTCGGCAGTCATTGCAGTGGACTAATAAATAGACATTAACACTCTTAAGCAAATTACAGACAACGCATATGTCTTGAATAAAATAAACTTTCACCTTTGAGATGCACAATGCACAACTCTCTTTACAGCACTAACACAAAGCAGCGACTGAAGCACAGTTGATAAGGATAACCTTGAACGCGCCATGCACCGCTAGTTGCGCATCGAAAAGTACCGCAGCCTGGACATATAGCCGGTCTGTGGCCTTACTTTAAAACGACCGCACTGTATATATTATTTTAGTTAATTTTTTGCATGTTTTAATACATGAAATACTTCAAGCTAAATTTGTCTCTCGTGTCTGAAAATAATCCCCCACCCATTTTTTTTGTATTGTGAATACAGAATCCATGCGAATTTTTACACACGCATACTATATATAGCTCTTGGACTGAGATGCTAGTAAAAATATAATCCATGTAGCTTAAGGGATTACACAGAAATGTGCACCTGAATATACTCCTACCAGTGATAATATTAAAAACTATTGATCTGTGTAACTTAATTTTTAGCATAAACGCTAATTTTACATGGAGTATGTTTGGAAAATATTATTGTATCCATTGCCACAGTTTCACTTTATTGTGTGAAATATTTTTTGAGAAACTTAAAATCGAAGTGGTAGAAACTGCCTTGTGACTATCCAGTGACCCTATATAGCAAGCTTGATATTTAAGTTCAGCGTCTTCCAAAGGTGCAACACAAAGATTTTAAACAAAATATTACACTCCAAACCACCTTTTACATGGAAAAATTTTCGTTAATTTTATTTCGTCACAAAATGACTAACGTTTTTGTTTAAAACACATATGTTTAAGATATCTGGGTAACATATAAAATGTATAACTTGAATTTTCTGCGAAGAGGCCTTTTCATTCTGAACGACTTTTTGTATAATTCATAAATCGTATTGCAAAAACAAAACAAAAAAAACCTTACTACAAAAAGAAGTTGTACATCTCGCTAAAGCACACACTTTATGTATAAATTTTTGTGACAGCCATTTACGAGACATTCTTTGTTAATGGCCTGAAGCTTCAAATACAGTTTCTTCAGATGGCAAGGCGCTATCTTATTTTATTTTTTTCTCCGTGGTCATGCAAGGAACGTGGGATATTTCATCACACAGCGATCCGCTTTAAGATTCTGAGTACTTCTACCTGCAACGAAATGTGTAATAAAAGTTTATCTCGATTAACAAGAAATAGAAGAAAGTGCGTTTGTTTTAACAGTTTGTAGAAGAGCGAGTAGAGAAAGGTATATGAATTATTATTTATTTACTGTGGTAGAGCTAAGGCCATTTGGCTTTCTCCTCTGCTCAACCGCATAGAAAAGTTCTGAATACCGCATCCTGAACACACATTTGGCTCAAGGTAAACAATATCCAAAGGAACACAAAACAGAAATAACACAAATATTAGAAGAACAATAAATTTAAGTTAACTGAAAATGTACAGAAACTAGATTAACAGTAATGAATATCTTAAAATGTGTGAATACACTATACAGGGTGAATCACCTAAAACTTGCACCACAAATATTTCGGAAATGGAAAGTGCTATTCCTGTACAGTTTTCACAGCATTGATTGGTAGTCAGGGGCTCGTACATTTAGCCTATAAACAGATTTTAATAATACTGAGAAAGTGTATTTTTTTTAGCAAACATACAATTTTATAAATGGAACAATGCCTAATTACATCAACACAATAAAGGTAGGGTAAATTAGAATGTCAGTGGCGTTTGTTGAAAGATTCTAGTGCAAGTGGTTTACGAGAAATCTTAATTTGAAAGTTTTACGCACCGACACTTGTACAATCTGTGGTAGCACAAACTAAAGAAAAACAAAAGGGAATTACAATACTTCTGTGGATTCTTACAGTAAAGAGAACATAACCCTTCAAAGGTTGTGTACAAAATGACCACTGGCAGCTTCAACATGTGCTTCCAGTCTGCTATGGAAAGACTGCTGCACATGTTCTAGCATTTCAGCGGAAATTTCAGAGCAGGCAGCAGTAATACGTTGTTTCCTATCGTCTAGTGTAGTTGGTACCTCATTGTACTTTGTATACACTCTTAGATTGATCCGCATCAAAACAAACCCCAGATGACCAGTGCACCGCTATAATGTATCCTTCCGCCATTCGCACTAGAAACACTGTTACAGTTTCAGACCATGTGGCCAGTACAAGCGGCACGTAGTGCAAAAAAGAACAGTCTTTATTTCCACAACTGAAACGGTGACTAGCACATTCTGTTAAGGGTTAAAGGTGACAAGATTGATAGTTGTAACAAAACAAACGTTTGCACATATAATAGTTAATTCTAAAATAAATAAGCGAAAAATAAAGTAACAGGTATGGGATAACTTAATTTATTCGTTCTCTGGAAGCGGCACTTTATTAACTGTTGGCGGCTCATTTCAAAAAAGAAATTGAGCACTGTTACGCAAATTGCATTCTTTTCAAAATCACTACAGTCTTGCATCGCGAATTTCATAAGCCTTTTTTTTCCGGGTGTAACCACTTTTGCCGTTTCAGATTTTTCTGCACAAGTATTGTTAATACTTGTACTCGAAACACCTGAACTTAGAAGTTAATTTCAGAATTTCTTTTGCGGAAAGTGTTGGATATTTCTCACATAACTTATAATAAAGATTCAACACTATTGTTTTTTCACCACTAGTCAATGGTTTGCGCGGCTAATGCTTTCGTAATTCGACAAAAACACAAGAGCAAATTCACCGTCCGCCATGATACTAAACACAACTGCTGGTTTCTGGCTGTAAACAATATTCTGCGCCTACCCCGATGCTAGGTGACTCTTACGAATTGCATCATGGGAGTTGTAGCTGTGTTTTACGGTATAAATCAGCGTTAAATAAAACCTTAGGTATTTGTATAGAATATTATACTATTTAAGGATAAATTCATTCTAAAATTCAGAGCATTAGCATGGGACTACTTTCCTGCGCGCATTGCTACCGTGTTGCACCACGGTGCACTGACCACGTGGGTTTGTTTTGCCGCAGATCAACCTAAGAGTGAATATAGAGTACACAGTGTCTTTCAGCCTTCCCCACAGAAAAAAGTCTAAAGTGGTCAGATCCGGCGAACGGGCCGGCCAAGGTACAGGTTCTTGTCGTCCAATCCAACAATTTGGAAACAATCCGTTAAAACAAACTGCAGTATTTCGTGCACTATGGTCTGGACAGCCATCATGTTGGTACCACAGGTTCCTCTTAGTCTGCAAAGGAACGTCTTCTAGCAACTGTGGGCAGATGGTTTGCCAGGAGGCTGCGATACTTGTGCGAGTTCATTGTTCCTTCTATGAACAAAGGGCCTATGAGCTGATGGTTCACTATCCCACACCACACGTTTAAACTCCATGGATGCTGACGTTCCACCTGACGAAGCCAATAGTGCATATTTCAGCGGTTTACCTGGCAATGATTAATAAATGTTGCCTCATTACCCGGGTTAAGCTTTTAGGTGCTACCTTTTTTCTTAGGGTAAATTAAAGTTGTGCGGAAAGGTATCACAGTGTGAAATTTTATTTCTAGTTGCAAAGAGGCATTTTTTCTCGCACCTCTTTCCCTTTTTTGGAACTTTTACCCCTCTTTGGCACCGTTATCCCATTTTCCCCCAACCATGCTCATTATACCCTTTTCCCCCTTTTTTCTTTTAAGTTTCATTCCAATTTATTCTTTAACTTTCAATTAACGTCTCCTCAGCTTGCTGTGTACGTGCAAATAGTAAGCCTACCTCTTTCAGTAAACGCCGCGCGGGAATTGAAAATAATTGTGTGTTCGACGAAAACCCCTTTCTCTCGCTTTACCGCTATAAAGTAGCCCACAATAATGCAATTGACAATGAGTAATTCTGTCCCACCAGAATCAGCAGCCTGCCGTTCGTGAATGTGAGTTTGTTACTGTGAGAGACGTCATCTGTTTGCGTGGAGGCGAAGGCTGTGCACGCAGAGACGGCAGTAACCTCACTCGCGCAGTTCCGAGAATTATTAAAACTGGGTTCTCCTCGAAACTACTAGAAATCGCTGAGACTGAAGTTCCAGCATGAATGAGAACATTCTGGTAATTGTTGCGGTGTTATAAGAGAATGTGGACAGCGAATGGGCGCAAGAGTGAGTTGTGTGATAGTCGCATTGTGTTAGCAAGTGAACTAGTATTAGCTCTCCAAACGAGTTTAGTAGTACTAGATTTTACCATGCCAAAGGTGTCCAGTGCTCGATTTATTGTTCTGGCTGAGGAATTCAAACAAAATTTCATTGACACTGATGGAACTGTAATGCGATGTCATTTGTGTTTCAGGAATTTTGTTAGATGAAAAACACCAGCGAGATCGCATCAAACAACACATTTCCAGCTCTAAGCATCAAATGAACAAGACTCTACAAGCAAACAAATCACGGCAACCTCTATTACGAAATGCGTTTCAACAGAGTTCTTCAAAAAGCCAAAATATGAAGGAATTAACAATTGATTTCTGTGCAGCTCTTATACAAGTAGGAATTCCACTCAAGAAGGTGAACCATCCAGCCTTCAAGAGATTTCTTGAAAAATACACAAAGTTGTCAATGCCCGATGAGAGTACTTTAAGAAAAAACTACATGGAGCCTGTTTACCAAGAAACCAGAAAAAAAAATCAAGGAGAAAGTGTCTGATTGCGATGTGGGAATCATTGTGGATGAAACCATAGACTCAATGGAAGGATATGTTTTGAACATTTTACTTTTTCCCTTAGCAGGGGAGAAAGTTGAGACCATGTTGTTAAAAATGTAGGTACGAGCTGCAGAAAGCCAATGTCAGTACAGTAATGCATGGACTTCTGCCAAAAACTCTGGCCTACTGGTATCGAGTTTGAAAAACTTCTTGTGGTTACGGACCAGGCTTCATAGATGATTTCAGCTGTTAACCAATTGAAACCTTTATTTCCTAACTTGAAGCATGAGACATGCTTGGCTCATGCCCTTCACAGGGTTTGTGAATCCATAAGGAACGAATTACGACATCGCAAATCAATTCATCTCTGCCCTGAGAATATTCTACTGAAAGCTCCGAGCCATGTTGTTTACTACAGGGGAAAAACTTGCCTGCCCCTTCCAAATTTCCCGGTCATTACTCGCTGGGGATCTTGGATTGAGTGTGCTGCTATGTGGTGTGAGAAGTTTGACAAATTTAAAGAGTTTGTGCTTTCTTTGGATCCATCCGACGCAGGTGCAATTTCCAACGCACAGCAGCTTCTGTTACCGGAGAAAATACATAATTTGCAGACAGAACTATATTGTGTCCATAGTTACAAGTACCTGCCTGAAGCTATTAAACGATTGGAAGAACAAAGTCTGGAAAAGGTAAAAAAAAATGGATATTTTTACTTCCGTGAGGGAGCAGTTTAATAGCTTTGCCAAAGACAAACTTGAATCTAGTCTTCAGAAGAATCCAGACATTGAGGAATTCGCCACATCTGTGGAGTTGCCATTCCGAGTGAATACAAGGTTAGCCCCACTGGTTTCTGTGAATGTTGAAAGAAGCTTTAGCATCTACAAAGACATTCTATCTCCTAATAGAAACATACTTACTTTTAAAAATGTGGAGATGCTTAATGTCTTGAAGAACAACAGCTTCATGTTTTATCCTTCTTTTGATGGGTGATAATTTGATGTACTTGTTTGTAGTTCAATAAGTTAGAATAGAGGAAAGAGAAATCATTGAATTAGTTAAAGTTAATGCACAACTGAAATTAACCGAAAATCTCCAAAAATCTAAAATGATCATATTATGTGTGTGTGTGTGTGTTCCCAAAAAATTCTCCATTGCTTGTAGTTTTAGAATCCACTTTTATTACTTTCTCTACTACGTATAGTAAGTAGGGGAAGTATTGCATTCGACCCAAAAATTCGATACCGAGATTTCACCGGAAATACATGTTTTGAGACTCCCTGAATCCAAAAAAAGCATTTTTGGAAACATGTCCGTGTGTGTGTGTGTGTGTGTGTGTGTCTGTGAACAGCATAACTCAGAAACGAACAGTCGGATAAACACCAAACTTGGTATTTAGGTTCAGTATCCTCCAGAGATGCGACACGAAGGTTTTCAAGAAAATCCCCCCACCCCAGACTACCCTTTACATGGAACATTTTTCGAAAATTTTAATTTTCTCAAAAATGGCTCTAACGATTTTGATTAAAATATCATATGTTTAAGGTATTTTCATGACAAATGAAATGTATATCTCGAATTTTCTGGGAATGTCTCCAAAAGTGTTCTTCATTCTGAACGACTTTTGCATAACTGGTAAACCATAAGAGATAGACAAAATTTTACTGCACAAAAAATGTAGATCGCGTTACAATACACAATTTATGTCATATACATTTTTTTTTGTTGAGTAAACCGTTTTCGAGATATTGCTTGTTATTCCCTTAAATTTTCCAATACTTATACTTTTTCTCAAATTCGTTACTCTTTTTTTATGTCCTGGACATGCAAAGAGAATGGAATGCGCCACATAGCAACCAGCGCTTAAATATTTGACTATCGCTTAAATACTACCATATTACCCTTGCATCTACAAGAAAATTAGCAATAATATTGACATCTCGATATCTCGATTAACATGAAGCATATGGAGAATAAGCGTTTGTAAAATTAGTTTGTACAAGAGTAGAGAAAGTCATGTGAGTGTAACACATCAGATTTTTTTGACCTAGCGAACGCTTCGAGATCGTTACAGATTTTTTAAATACCCTTGCGCTTTTGGTTGCTAGCTGTTTATATTTTTAAAACATCATTTTAAGGCGTCTCTTATTTTCAGCATTTCTGCATATTCAAAATGTTCCACACGATGTAGCTTTCACTCATTCATACTGACATTTTAATGCTTATTTCAAAAACCCAAATAAATAAAAGTGTCATGTGATTTTTCTGTGTAAAGAATAGTTTTTGCGCTACAAATTTTTGAAGATAATGTATACAAAAAAACGAAAAAAAATGCAAATACAAAACTGCAAAACATTTTTTTCTCTTAAACTACGAATGGTATATAAAAAATCTGATGTGTTACACTCACATGACTTTCTCTACTCTTGTACAATCTATTTTTGCAAACGCCTATTCTCCAAATGCTTCATGTTAATGGAGATATCGAGATGTCAATCTTATTGCTAATTTTCTTGTAGATGCGAGGGGAATATGGTAGCTTTTAAGCGATAGTCAAATATTTTAACGCTGGTTAGTAGGATATATAGAGGAATTCGAGCACAGTTTTTTGCGTTTATATGGGAAAGGATAGGGAAAACGAAGGTAGATGCTAGGTTGAGAGAGTCTTCAAGGAGGAAAATGCGTTTATATGGGAGAGATAGGGAATACCAGGGCTGATGCTAGGCTAATCAGTGGTAGGAGGGGAGTGCGCTTTATATGAGACAGATAGGGAATACGTGGAGAGGTGCTAGGCTAGACAGAGGCTGAGTAATGTATGGTTTATATGAGCGGTATAGGAAAACGATGAGAGGTGTTAGACTAGACAAGGCTTGAAACGTAGTGCATGGTTTATATGAGAGATATAGGAAAACGAGGAAAGGTGTTAGGCTAGGCAGAAGTCGAGGAGTAGAGTAAGGTTTATATGAGAAGTATAGGAAAACGAGGAGAGGTATTAGGTTAGGAGAATTGAGTTTGTGTTTATAAGGAGAGACGAGAAAACGGAGAGAGATCCTATGCTAGGATAGACAGGTGTTAAAGTTAGGTTAGATAGGAAACCAAGGAGTGATACTCAGCTAGAGGGGGGGGGGGTAGGAGGGAATGAGCTTTTGAGAGGTAGGGGATACGGGGAGTGGTGTTAGACTAGACAGGGCTTGAAACGTAGGGCATGGTTTATATGTATGAGAAGTATAGGAACAGGAAGAGGGGTGCTAGGCTAGACAGAGGTTGAGGAGTAGAGTATAGTTTATATGAGAGGTATAGGAAAACGAGGAGAGGAGTTAGACTAGACAGAGGTCGAGGAGCAGAGTATGGTTTATGTGAGAGTCATAGGTAAACGAGAGAGGCGTTAGGCTAGGTAGAGGTAGAGGAGTAGAGTATGGTTTATATGAGAGGTATAGGGAAACGAGGAGAGTCGGTAGGCTAGACAGATAGTGAAGCAGTAGGAATATGGACTTATATACAGGAGAGATAGGGAATAGGAGGGGAGGTACTAGACCTTGAAAGCGACTTAGACGTGAACATAGTGGTCAATGTTCTAGACATGCCCATCACGTAACCTATTCAGGGAAAAGGTGACTCGTTCAGGGGAAAAAGGTGACTGCTCAGGGAAAAAGGAGACCCACAAAGGGAAAAAGTTGACTAGCAAAGGGAAAAACGTAACCAGCAAAGGGAAAAAGGCGACCAGCAAAGGGAAAAATGTGACCAGCAAAGGGAAAAAGGCGACATGCAACGGGAAAAAGGTGACCAGTAAAGGGGAAAATGTCACCAGCAAAAGGAAAAAGGCGACCACCAAAGGGAAAAAGGTGAGCCATAAAGGGAAAAAGGTGACCTGCAACGGGAAAAGCTAACCCACTAACACTAACAGGTAAGTAATTCAGGTAGTATTGCAAGAGGCTGACTGGATCATAGCAGTGTATGATTTCACAGGTAATTCAGCTAGTATCGTATGCATTTAGGCTAATTCGTCTAGTAACACAGGATAGATTCCAGATGCTAACTGCATCATGGCTCTGCATGATTTCACAGATAATTCAGCTAGTATCGTAGGTGTTTAGAGTAATTAAGCAAGTATCACAAGAGGATAAATTCTAGGGTTGGGTATAGCTTAGTTTCATATTTCACAGGTAATTCATCTAGTATCATTGGTATTTAAGGCAAACCATATAGTATCACAGATGCTAGCGCTAATTTAGAGAAGGAATTCGTATCAGAGGTAGTTAAGATAATTTCACATGTTTCGGGTAGTATCACAGGTATTAAAGTCATTTTAACGGGCAATTCAACTAGTATCACAGGTACTCATGGTAATATAGAGAGTAATTAAATTATAAAACATTTCTCATCCAACGTTACAACAATTTATATACTTTTTTCTAAATCTTACAAACTTATTATATGTTAAACAGTTATTGTACGATGCGGAGAGGGATAAACTGCATATTGGTTCACAAATTGAAAAGCTTTACGTTAACATACCTTTATTTTAGTTCGTTGTAGATGTCTCTACCCTTTTATCTAGGCTTGAAACTAGCACTAGGATTGCTCCTAATGAGAGGGTTACCACCTTCCCTTCCATCTTTTTCTTTCTTCATCAGGCGTCAGCTATCTGCATATACAGCACACAGATAACCTTCTTTTTAAGATTGTAGACTCACGAGAACTATGTAACAACATGATCACGCTATGTAACAACCTGAGCACGCTATGTAACAATACGATCATGCTATGTAACAACCTGAGCACGCTATGTAACAACATGATCACGCTATGTAACAACATGAACACGCTATGTAACAACCTGATCACGCTATGTAACAACATGATCACGCTATGTAACAACCTGATCACGCTATGTAACAACTTGATCACGCTATGTAACAACACGATCACGCTATGTAACAACACGATCACGCGATGTAACAACCTGAGCACGCTATGTAACAACATGATCACGCTATGTAACAACTGAACACGCTATGTAACAACATGATCACGCTATGTAACAACCTGATCACGCTATGTAACAACATGATCACGCTATGTAACAACACGATCACGCTATGTAACAACACGATCACGCTATGTAACAACCTGATTACGCTATGTAACAACTGATCACGCTATGTAACAACATGATCACGCTATGTAACAACATGATCACGGTATGTAACAACATGATCACGCTATGTAACAACCTGATCACGCTATGTAACAACATGTTCACGCTATGTAACAACCTGATCACGCTATGTAACAACATGTTCACGCTATGTAACAACACGATCACGCTATGTAACAACCTGATCACGCTATGTAACAACATGTTCACGCTATGTAACAACATGATCACGCTATGTAACAACCTGATCACGCTATGTAACAAAACGATCACGCTATGTAACAACAATTTTTCCAGAGTTACACAGATTCTAAGCTTCTAAATCGAACCTGGTAATACTTTTAATAAATGTATTTTAGCTCCCCAATATCAGCATCTACCATTTAATCTTTACTCGAACCTGATATGATCCATAAGCTTGAAGATATAAGAAATCACCCTTCGGGATTCGATCTGAGTACTTTAAAGTAATATTTGTCACGATAACGATATTTAAGGACTAGATACTCTGTTTGCGTTTACCTTGACATGTTTATCTAAATTAAATTACGAGTTATTAAATTTTTGCAAGTAAATTTCATTGAATCGGTATTCGAACCCAGAACACCAGGAACAAAATAATTTATAATATTAGTCTGACATGTTAAACAAAGCTGTATGTAGTTACATCATCGATCTAAGTGATATATTCTAGTGTACAGAGGAAAATTAAGAAAGTCATTAAAAGATGGGGAATCGAACCAAGCACAACTGATTGACAATTATATACAGCATTAATTACCCATCATAGAAGCCATCAATCATTCTTTAGTCCACTCCTCTACCTCACTTAGTTCCCGAGATAATGAAAATTTTAAAATTAGGATCGAACCCAGGACGTCATGTATCTAATTACACATCCACAAGATACTACCTAATAACATAAATGCAATAAAGTTTATTTGGTGTCTTTATTGTAATTAGTTTAGGAGTAATTAAATTTATAATTAAATTACATTTTATCAGTATTCGATCCCAGAACACCAAGAACAAAATAATTTATAATATGAGTTTGGTATGCTTAAAGGTGTTGTATGTAGTTACAGCATCAATCTAAGCGATATTTTCTAGAGTATAGAGAAAAATTAAGGAAGTCATTAAAAATCGGGATTCGAACTAGGGCCAACTGATTGAAAATTATATACAGCATTAATTACCCATCACAGGAGCTATGAAACATGTTTTGGTCCATTCCACTAGCTTTCTTAGTTTCCGAGATAATGGAGATTTTAAAATTATGGATCGAACCCAGGACACCAGGTACCAAAATATACATCCACAAGAAACTACCTAATGACATTAATGTAATAAAGTTTATTTTACGTCTTTATCTTAATTAGTCTCTGAGTTATTAGAAGATGAATTTGCATTCACTCCTAGGATTCGAACCCAGGCATCCCGGTCAACTTGGAGCAATGTCCTAATGACGCGGCGCATTCCAAAGAATTGATTAGTTTATATCCCATTGTTCTATCTATTTTCATTCAGGAGATATAAGCGATCAAAGAGTAGCCTTATTATGAGAGAACGGAGCCACAGAGAGATGCCGACATCTGATAAAGGTTCTTTGATCTATGCCGGCAAGCTCCGCCCATAATAAGGCTACTCTTTAATCGCTTATATCTCCTGAATGAAAATAGATAGAACAATGGGATAAAAACTAATCAATTCTTTGGAATGCGCCGCGTCATTAGGACATTGCTCCAAGTTGACCGGGATGCCTGGGTTCGAATCCTAGGAGTGAATGCAAATTCATCTTCTAATAACTCAGAGACTAATTAAGATAAAGACGTAAAATAAACTTTATTACATTAATGTCATTAGGTAGTTTCTTGTGGATGTATATTTTGGTACCTGGTGTCCTGGGTTCGATCCATAATTTTAAAATCTCCATTATCTCGGAAACTAAGAAAGCAAGTGGAATGGACCAAAACATGTTTCATAGCTCCTGTGATGGGTAATTAATGCTGTATATAATTTTCAATCAGTTGGCCCTAGTTCGAATCCCGATTTTTAATGACTTCCTTAATTTTTCTCTATACTCTAGAAAATATCGCTTAGATTGATGCTGTAACTACATACAACACCTTTAAGCATACCAAACTCATATTATAAATTATTTTGTTCTTGGTGTTCTGGGTTCGAATACTGATAAAATGTAATTTAATTATAAATTTAATTACTCCTAAACTAATTACAATAAAGACACCAAATAAACTTTATTGCATTTATGTTATTAGGTAGTATCTTGTGGATGTGTAATTAGATACATGACGTCCTGGGTTCGATCCTAATTTTAAAATTTTCATTATCTCGGGAACTAAGTGAGGTAGAGGAGTGGACTAAAGAATGATTGATGGCTTCTATGATGGGTAATTAATGCTGTATATAATTGTCAATCAGTTGTGCTTGGTTCGATTCCCCATCTTTTAATGACTTTCTTAATTTTCCTCTGTACACTAGAATATATCACTTAGATCGATGATGTAACTACATACAGCTTTGTTTAACATGTCAGACTAATATTATAAATTATTTTGTTCCTGGTGTTCTGGGTTCGAATACCGATTCAATGAAATTTACTTGCAAAAATTTAATAACTCGTAATTTAATTTAGATAAACATGTCAAGGTAAACGCAAACAGAGTATCTAGTCCTTAAATATCGTTATCGTGACAAATATTACTTTAAAGTACTCAGATCGAATCCCGAAGGGTGATTTCTTATATCTTCAAGCTTATGGATCATATCAGGTTCGAGTAAAGATTAAATGGTAGATGCTGATATTGGGGAGCTAAAATACATTTATTAAAAGTATTACCAGGTTCGATTTAGAAGCTTAGAATCTGTGTAACTCTGGAAAAATTGTTGTTACATAGCGTGATCGTTTTGTTACATAGCGTGATCAGGTTGTTACATAGCGTGATCATGTTGTTACATAGCGTGAACATGTTGTTACATAGCGTGATCAGGTTGTTACATAGCGTGATCGTGTTGTTACATAGCGTGAACATGTTGTTACATAGCGTGATCAGGTTGTTACATAGCGTGAACATGTTGTTACATAGCGTGATCAGGTTGTTACATAGCGTGATCATGTTGTTACATACCGTGATCATGTTGTTACATAGCGTGATCATGTTGTTACATAGCGTGATCAGTTGTTACATAGCGTAATCAGGTTGTTACATAGCGTGATCGTGTTGTTACATAGCGTGATCGTGTTGTTACATAGCGTGATCATGTTGTTACATAGCGTGATCAGGTTGTTACATAGCGTGATCATGTTGTTACATAGCGTGTTCAGTTGTTACATAGCGTGATCATGTTGTTACATAGCGTGCTCAGGTTGTTACATCGCGTGATCGTGTTGTTACATAGCGTGATCGTGTTGTTACATAGCGTGATCAAGTTGTTACATAGCGTGATCAGGTTGTTACATAGCGTGATCATGTTGTTACATAGCGTGATCAGGTTGTTACATAGCGTGTTCATGTTGTTACATAGCGTGATCATGTTGTTACATAGCGTGCTCAGGTTGTTACATAGCATGATCGTATTGTTACATAGCGTGCTCAGGTTGTTACATAGCGTGATCATGTTGTTACATAGTTCTCGTGAGTCTACAATCTTAAAAAGAAGGTTATCTGTGTGCTGTATATGCAGATAGCTGACGCCTGATGAAGAAAGAAAAAGATGGAAGGGAAGGTGGTAACCCTCTCATTAGGAGCAATCCTAGTGCTAGTTTCAAGCCTAGATAAAAGGGTAGAGACATCTACAACGAACTAAAATAAAGGTATGTTAACGTAAAGCTTTTCAATTTGTGAACCAATATGCAGTTTATCCCTCTCCGCATCGTACAATAACTGTTTAACATATAATAAGTTTGTAAGATTTAGAAAAAAGTATATAAATTGTTGTAACGTTGGATGAGAAATGTTTTATAATTTAATTACTCTCTATATTACCATGAGTACCTGTGATACTAGTTGAATTGCCCGTTAAAATGACTTTAATACCTGTGATACTACCCGAAACATGTGAAATTATCTTAACTACCTCTGATACGAATTCCTTCTCTAAATTAGCGCTAGCATCTGTGATACTATATGGTTTGCCTTAAATACCAATGATACTAGATGAATTACCTGTGAAATATGAAACTAAGCTATACCCAACCCTAGAATTTATCCTCTTGTGATACTTGCTTAATTACTCTAAACACCTACGATACTAGCTGAATTATCTGTGAAATCATGCAGAGCCATGATGCAGTTAGCATCTGGAATCTATCCTGTGTTACTAGACGAATTAGCCTAAATGCATACGATACTAGCTGAATTACCTGTGAAATCATACACTGCTATGATCCAGTCAGCCTCTTGCAATACTACCTGAATTACTTACCTGTTAGTGTTAGTGGGTTAGCTTTTCCCGTTGCAGGTCACCTTTTTCCCTTTATGGCTCACCTTTTTCCCTTTGGTGGTCGCCTTTTTCCCTTTGCTGGTGACATTTTCCCCTTTACTGGTCACCTTTTTCCCGTTGCATGTCGCCTTTTTCCCTTTGCTGGTCACATTTTTCCCTTTGCTGGTCGCCTTTTTCCCTTTGCTGGTTACGTTTTTCCCTTTGCTAGTCAACTTTTTCCCTTTGTGGGTCTCCTTTTTCCCTGAGCAGTCACCTTTTTCCCCTGAACGAGTCACCTTTTCCCTGAATAGGTTACGTGATGGGCATGTCTAGAACATTGACCACTATGTTCACGTCTAAGTCGCTTTCAAGGTCTAGTACCTCCCCTCCTATTCCCTATCTCTCCTGTATATAAGTCCATATTCCTACTGCTTCACTATCTGTCTAGCCTACCGACTCTCCTCGTTTCCCTATACCTCTCATATAAACCATACTCTACTCCTCTACCTCTACCTAGCCTAACGCCTCTCTCGTTTACCTATGACTCTCACATAAACCATACTCTGCTCCTCGACCTCTGTCTAGTCTAACTCCTCTCCTCGTTTTCCTATACCTCTCATATAAACTATACTCTACTCCTCAACCTCTGTCTAGCCTAGCACCCCTCTTCCTGTTCCTATACTTCTCATACATATAAACCATGCCCTACGTTTCAAGCCCTGTCTAGTCTAACACCACTCCCCGTATCCCCTACCTCTCAAAAGCTCATTCCCTCCTACCCCCCCCCCCTCTAGCTGAGTATCACTCCTTGGTTTCCTATCTAACCTAACTTTAACACCTGTCTATCCTAGCATAGGATCTCTCTCCGTTTTCTCGTCTCTCCTTATAAACACAAACTCAATTCTCCTAACCTAATACCTCTCCTCGTTTTCCTATACTTCTCATATAAACCTTACTCTACTCCTCGACTTCTGCCTAGCCTAACACCTTTCCTCGTTTTCCTATATCTCTCATATAAACCATGCACTACGTTTCAAGCCTTGTCTAGTCTAACACCTCTCATCGTTTTCCTATACCGCTCATATAAACCATACATTACTCAGCCTCTGTCTAGCCTAGCACCTCTCCACGTATTCCCTATCTGTCTCATATAAAGCGCACTCCCCTCCTACCACTGATTAGCCTAGCATCAGCCCTGGTATTCCCTATCTCTCCCATATAAACGCATTTTCCTCCTTGAAGACTCTCTCAACCTAGCATCTACCTTCGTTTTCCCTATCCTTTCCCATATAAACGCAAAAAACTGTGCTCGAATTCCTCTATACTTAGGCTATTACTTAACATATGGAAGACCAATAGATGAAGAGAAGAAACTCTTAAGATTCATATAGTAGTTGGAACGATTAAGAGAACACAAATAACAAAAGTATGGAAATAAACCTTACTGAAAAAGTTAGAATAAGTTCTATAAAACTATGACCATCCCAATATTAACATACCAATAAAAAAATTGTACTCTTGAAACCAAAGAAGAAAATAGAGACAGCTGAAATGAAATTATTAAAATCATTGGTGAGATACAGATTACAAGATCGAAGAAGAAACGCAGATATATGCTCCGAGTTAAAAACTGAAAGTTTAATTGAAATTACAGATTTACTTCTATAGGCAACAATGGTACGAGCATCTATTAAAAAGTGGAGAACGATGGAATTCCTGTGTAGGTCTTTAACTACAAACCAATTGGAACACCCATGGAAATTTTGGAAGGAGCAAATACGAATTCTGGAGAAGAGCCAGGCCATCTGGTCTGGAAGCAGTAGTAGTGGTAGTGGTAGATAATACTCCCTAATTTGCATTTTTGTTTAGAAGAGTTGCGTAGATCAGCGAGCTGACGAGCTAGTCAAGTATCGCCCAACGCAATTTATAACTCTGACTTTACATGTGGGTGTTGTAATCAATCATCATTTGAAAGATAAAGGCTAGTTTGCTGCCTGAACAAAATCATTAGATGATGTAACAGCTTTGGTTCTCAGAAAATTAGAACGTGCCTCCGTACTCTCATAGACGTTACTTAAGCTTTCGATTAAATACTATTTGGCAATAAAGGACAAAATACCATTTGGGAGCCAATATTTCTAGACTTTAAAGGCAAAAGGGTATCATTTAAAAGTCTAGCTAACAATTACATACATTTTTCTGAAAACTACCAAGTCACATTATACATTTCTGATAAATAGCAACATAAAATTGTAGGTCATTCTTCTGTAATCGGGAAAAAGATATGAACATGCAGCAAGTTAGGCTTCGCAGATTATTTAGACACAGTTCAATATATACGCGTAATTTGTCTCAAGTGAATGACAGTAATCAAGATTATTGGATCCATTTTTGGAAAACTAAAAAATAACTTTTCCTGGGATGGCAAAGATTTCGTGAAATTTTCGTCTTGCACTCTCAAAAAGTGTAAGTGTGAAATTTGGTGCTCTTCGACTACACGTTTTGAATTGTTGTCTTCTCTCTCCTCTTTCATCTATACTCATACTTACAGTTTTCAAGAATTGCTTTTTAAAAGCCTTCGGCGAAATCTTGATGATCTTGTGGGAGGAATAGAATCCATCGTTCAAAGCGCTAGCGAAAGCAAACGTTTCAAAATTACATACTTGTGGTATCGGCGGGGGGGGGCATATTTACTCGATATTACACTCGCGGGAATTTCTCTAACCACTTCATTTAGCTTCTACGAACTATTCTTATGAAAACCTATTTTTCTATCTTGGTACTTAATGCTAATCGAGATAACTTTGTAGAAATAGTTATATTAAAACACTTCGAGGTACAAGATGGATAATAAAAAAAATTTCTGATGATACATTCACATGACCTTCTCTGACCTCTATCGTTTATTAGTGAGTATACAAACTATTCTTTCTAAACCTTGTTTTCTATCTAATACTTCTAATTCAAATAAACCTTTGCAGAAATAGCTACATTACACATTTCGTTATAGATACAAAGGAAACAACAATAGTGAAATTCAGTATGTTCTCAACCATAAAAAGGAAAGAAAAAGAAAAAGCCAGAAGCAAAAAGACAAAGAAGCAATTTCAAAACCTGCCAGGGTTTATTCTGTCAGTAATATAGTTTCTCACTTTAAAAAAGTTTGTCCTCATCCTTCCTTCACACATACTCAGAAGATTCTCACATGGTTTCAAAACCACTTCAGCGAACATCTCTATTCACCACCTTTTACTGTGAAAGTAGGAAGTCTGAATTTCATTGCCACATGATGTCAGGGGCTGTCAAGCTTTATATGCTTTTCGTCATAGGTTAAGATTTTAGTTAAACTTATTGTTAATTTAGAGGAAATATCGTCATTTTCATTGTGGGTTAATCACCTAAAACTTGTACCGCAAATATTTCGGAAATGGAAAGTGCTATTCATGTGCAGTTTTCACAGCACGATATTGTTATGTTTGCATTTTGTTTTTTGTTCATTGATTGCATTGCGACTTTCTGGTCAGTTTGTGACAGTTCAAGCAGTAAGTCGTGAGTGGAAGATAGGGTTTACTAATGCAGAAAAAGCCGACATACGGTGTATGGAGAGTGTAGGAAGAATGCAGTTCGTTCCTGTACGGAGTATGCGGAAACGTATCCCAATAGACGTCAACCATATCGGCAATTATTTATCAACCTCTTCAACCAATTCGTGAAAGTAGTACTGTAACACCTAGAAAACGTTACGGAAACAAAAAGTGACTGGAAAAGAGGCAAAAGTAGATCCGCAAATTAGTTGCCGCACAATCGCACGTGGAAGTGGCATAAGTCAGGCAAGTGTACTGCGCATTCTCCATCGACATAGGTTCCATCTCATTCACATCTCTCTCCATCAAGAGCAGAATGGAAACTATTTTGAGAATCGCGTTAACTTCTGTACATGGGCATTAAGGCATGATACTCCAAATTCATAATGTATCTTGCTTAGTGATAAGCAGGCTTAGGATTTTTAGATGCAAATTTCAGATGAAAAAAGGAAGGGAAAAGGTGCTCAAATAAGATGAAAAAAGGGACAATAAGGCTGGTTTATATAAGGGGATGCTCAACTGAAATTGCTATTTTCTAAGTTATCCATTCAATTGAGCTGAAATTTTAACCACATGTCAGTCGTCTTTAGATATAATTGTTTTGTGAATTTCAATCCAAAATCTTAATTAGTTTTCAAGTTATTGATTTTCAAAATATAAAATTATGCGTATATGCAAAATGCAACACATGATGCATTTTTCAAAAAAAAAAAAAGGATCTTATGTTGCTTCTATGTTATATCATTTTTACTTTCTCTACTACGTACAGTAAGTAGGGGAAGTATTGCATTCCACCCAAAAATTCGATACCGAGATTTCACTGGAAATACATGTTTTGAGACCTCCTGAATCCAAAAAAAGCATTTTTAGAAACATGTCCGTGTGTGTGTCTGTGTGTGTGTGTGTGTCTGTGTGTGTGTGTCTGTGTGTGTGTCTGTGTGTCTGTGAACAGCATATCTCAAAAACGAACAGTCGGATAAACACCAAACTTGGTATTTAGGTTCAGTATCTTCCAGAGATGCGACACGAAGGTTTTCAAGAAAATCCCCCCACCCCAGACTACCCTTTACATGGAACATTTTTCGAAAATTTTAATTTTCTCAAAAATGGCTCTAACGATTTTGATGAAAATATCATATGTTTAAGATAAAGTCATGAGAAATGAAATGTATATCTCGAATTTTCTGGGAATGTCTCCAAAAGTATTCTTCATTGTGAACGACTTTTGCATAACTGGTAAACCATAAGAGATAGACAAAATTTTACTACACAAAAAATGTAGATCGCGTTGAAATACACAACTTATGTCATATACATTTCTTTTGTTGAGTGAACCGTTTTCGAGATATTGCTTGTTATTTCCTTAAATTTTCCAATACTTATACTTTTTCTCAAATTCGTTATTCATTTTTTTATGTCCTAGACATGCAAAGAGAATGGAATGCGCCGCATAGCAACCAGAGTAGGATATATAGGAGAGAGCTGGGCCACTTTTTTGCGTTTATATGGGAAAGGATAGGGAAAACGAGGGTAGATGCGACGGTTCAAGGAGGAAAATGCGTTTATATGGGGAAGATAGGGACTACGAGGACTGACGCTAGGCTAGACAGTGGTAGGAGGGGGAGTGCGCTTCATATGCGAGAGATAGGGAATACGAGGGTCGATGCTAGGCTAGACAGAGGCTGAGTAATGTATGGTTTATATGAGCGGTATAGGAAAACGATGAGAGGTGTTAGACTAGACAGGGCTTGAAACGTAGTGCATGGTTTATATGACAGATATAGGAAAACGAGGAAAGGTGTTAGGCTAGACAGAAGTCGAGGAGTAGAGTATGCGTTTATATGTATGAGAAGTATAGAACAGGAGGAGGGGTGTTAGGCTAGACAGAGGTCGAGGAGTAGAGTATGGTTTATATGAGAAGTATAGGAAAACGAGGAGAGGTATTAGGTTAGGAGAATTGAGTATGTGTTTATAAGGAGAGACGAGAAAACGGAGAGAGATCCTATGCTAGGATAGACAGGTTTTAAAGTTAGGTTAGATAGGAAACCAAGGAGTGATACTCAGCTAGAGGAGGGGCAGGAGGGAATGCGCTTTATGAGAGGTAGGGGATCAGGGGAGTGGTGTTAGGCTAGACAGAGGTTGAGAGTAGAGTATGCGCTTATATGTATGGGAAGTATAGGAAAACGCGGAGAGGTGTTAGGCTAGACAGAGGTCGAGGAGTAGAGTATGGTTTATATGAGAGGTACAGGGAAACGAGGAGAGGAGTTAGGCTAGGCAGAAGTCGAGGAGTAGAGTATGGTTTAATTGAGAGGTATAGGAACAGGAGGAGAGGTGTTAGGCTAGACAGATACTAAAGGAGTAGCAATATGGACTTATATACAGGAGAGATAGGGAATGGGAGGAGCTAGACTTGAAAGCGACTTTAGACGTGAACTTAGTGGAAAACTGTTTGATGTCAATGTTAGACCGCTAATTCTAGACATGCCCATCACGTAACCTATTCAGGGAAAAGGTGAGTCGTACAGGGGAAAAAGGTGACTGCTCAGGGAAAAAGGTGACCCACAAAGGGAAAAAGTCGACCAGTAAAGGGAAAAACGTGACCAGCAAAGGGAAAAAGGTGAGCAACAAAGGGAAAAAGGTGACCACCAAAGGGAAAACGGTGAGCCATAAAGGGAAAAAGGTGACTGCTCAGGGAAAAAGGTGACCAGTAAAGGGAAAAATGTCACCAGCAAAGGGAAAAAGGTGAGCAACAAAGGGAAAGAGGTGACCACCAAAGGGAAAACGGTGAGCCATAAAGGGAAAAAGGTGACCTGCAACGGGAAAAGCTAACCCACTAACACTAACAGGTAAGTAATTCAGCTAGTATCGTAGGTATTTAGGCTAATTCAGCTAGTATCACAAGAGGATAGATTCTAGGGTTGGGTATAGCTTAGTGTCGTATTTCACAGGCAATTCAGCCAGTATCGTGAGCATTTAAGCTAATTCAGCTAGTATCACAGGAGGCTAGATTCCAGAGGCTAACAGCATCATAGCTATGCATGATTTCACAGCTAATTCAGCTAGTATCGTAGGTATTTAGGCTAATTCAGGTAGTATCACAGGAGGCTAGATTCCAGGGTGGGGTATAGCATAGTTTCATATTTCAAGGTAATTCAGAGGGTATCGTAGGTATTTAGGATAATTCAAGTAACATAGGTGTTTAGAGTAATTAAGCAAGCATTACAGGAGGGTAGGTTCCAGGGGTTGGTTATAACCTAGCTTCGAATTTCACAGATAGTTCAGGTAATATCGTAAGTATTTGAGGTAATCGACAGAGCTTCACAGATATTATTGATAATTTCGATCAGAGATTTGTATCACAGCTATTTAAGGTAAATGCAGATGATTCAGGTTGTATCAATGGTATTTAGTCATTTTAACAGGTAATTCAGATAGTATCACAGGTGCTCGTGCTATTTTAGAGCAGGAATTCGTATCAGAGCTAGTTAAGGTAATTTCACATGATTCGGGTAGTATCACAGGTATTTAAATCATTTTCACAGCTAATTCAGCTAGTATCGTAGGTATTTAGGCTAATTCAGGTAGTATCACAGGAGGCTAGATTCCAGGGTTGGGTATAGCATAGTTTCATATTTCAAGGTAATTCAGAGGGTATCGTAGGTATTTAGGATAATTCAAGTAACATAGATGCTTAGAGTAATTAAGCAAGCATTACAGGAGGGTAGGTTCCAGGGGTTGGTTATAGCCTAGTTTCGTATTTTACAGATAGTTCAGGTAATATCATAAGTATTTGGATAATCAGCATAGTTTCACAGATGCTCGTAATAATTTCGATCAGAGATTTTGTATCACGGCTATTTAAGGTAAATGCAGCTGATTCAGGTTGTATCAATGGTATTTGAGTCATTTTAATAGGCAATTCTGATATTATCACAGGTGCTCGTACTAATTTAGAGCAGGAATTCGTATCTGAGCTATTTAATGTAATTTCACACGATTCGGGTAGTATCACAGGTATTTAAGTCATTTTAACAGGCAATTCAACTAGTATCACAGGTACTCATGGTAATATAGAGAGTAATTCGATTATAAAACTTTTCTCATCCAACGTTACAACAATTTATATACTTTTTTCTAAATCTTACAAACTTATTATATGTTAAACACTTATTGTACGATGCGGAGAGGGATAAACTGCATATTGGTTCACAAATTGAAAAGCTTTACGTCAACATACCTTTATTTTAGTTCGTTATAGATGTCTCTCCCCTTTTATCTAGGCTTGAGACTAGCACTAGGATTGCTCCTAATGGCAGGGTTACCACCTTCCCTTCCATCTTCTTCTTTCTTCATCAGGCGTCAGCTATCTACATATACAGCACACAGATACCTTCTTTTTTAAGATTGTAGACTCACTAGAAAATCTTTATCTTTAACTTACATTCTTTTAAGCACTGTTTGTAATGGCGTAATGTCCATACGCATATGTTGTTATCCCGTCCTCAGCAATAATTCTTTTATCATCAAACGGAGTCAATGCAATTTTATTCACTTGTACTGTAGCAAGGGCATGCTTTCGTGATAGGATCAGATTCATAGGTGTTCTGATGATTTCACTGGTTTTAAGACAGTCTGTATAGCTGTCAAACGAAATGTACTGGAAATGAGCTAAGATTAAAGGTATAAAACGTAGCGCTATTAAGCAGTACATTTCGTTTGACAGCTATACAGACTGTCTTAAAACCAGTGAAATCATCAGAACACCTATGAATCTGATCCTATCACGAAAGCATGCCCTTGCTACAGTACAAGTGAATAAAATTGCATTGACTCCGTTTGATGATAAAAGAATTATTGCTGAGGACGGGATAACAACATATGCGTATGGACATTACGCCATTACAAACAGTGCTTAAAAGAATGTAAGTTAAAGATAAAGATTTTCTAGTGAGTCTACAATCTTAAAAAAGAAGGTATCTGTGTGCTGTATATGCAGATAGCTGACGCCTGATGAAGAAAGAAGAAGATGGAAGGGAAGGTGGTAACCCTGCCATTAGGAGCAATCCTAGTGCTAGTCTCAAGCCTAGATAAAAGGGGAGAGACATCTATAACGAACTAAAATAAAGGTATGTTGACGTAAAGCTTTTCAATTTGTGAACCAATATGCAGTTTATCCCTCTCCGCATCGTACAATAAGTGTTTAACATATAATAAGTTTGTAAGATTTAGAAAAAAGTATATAAATTGTTGTAACGTTGGATGAGAAAAGTTTTATAATCGAATTACTCTCTATATTACCATGAGTACCTGTGATACTAGTTGAATTGCCTGTTAAAATGACTTAAATACCTGTGATACTACCCGAATCGTGTGAAATTACATTAAATAGCTCAGATACGAATTCCTGCTCTAAATTAGTACGAGCACCTGTGATAATATCAGAATTGCCTATTAAAATGACTCAAATACCATTGATACAACCTGAATCAGCTGCATTTACCTTAAATAGCCGTGATACAAAATCTCTGATCGAAATTATTACGAGCATCTGTGAAACTATGCTGATTATCCAAATACTTATGATATTACCTGAACTATCTGTAAAATACGAAACTAGGCTATAACCAACCCCTGGAACCTACCCTCCTGTAATGCTTGCTTAATTACTCTAAGCATCTATGTTACTTGAATTATCCTAAATACCTACGATACCCTCTGAATTACCTTGAAATATGAAACTATGCTATACCCAACCCTGGAATCTAGCCTCCTGTGATACTACCTGAATTAGCCTAAATACCTACGATACTAGCTGAATTAGCTGTGAAAATGATTTAAATACCTGTGATACTACCCGAATCATGTGAAATTACCTTAACTAGCTCTGATACGAATTCCTGCTCTAAAATAGCACGAGCACCTGTGATACTATCTGAATTACCTGTTAAAATGACTAAATACCATTGATACAACCTGAATCATCTGCATTTACCTTAAATAGCTGTGATACAAATCTCTGATCGAAATTATCAATAATATCTGTGAAGCTCTGTCGATTACCTCAAATACTTACGATATTACCTGAACTATCTGTGAAATTCGAAGCTAGGTTATAACCAACCCCTGGAACCTACCCTCCTGTAATGCTTGCTTAATTACTCTAAACACCTATGTTACTTGAATTATCCTAAATACCTACGATACCCTCTGAATTACCTTGAAATATGAAACTATGCTATACCCCACCCTGGAATCTAGCCTCCTGTGATACTACCTGAATTAGCCTAAATACCTACGATACTAGCTGAATTAGCTGTGAAATCATGCATAGCTATGATGCTGTTAGCCTCTGGAATCTAGCCTCCTGTGATACTAGCTGAATTAGCTTAAATGCTCACGATACTGGCTGAATTGCCTGTGAAATACGACACTAAGCTATACCCAACCCTAGAATCTATCCTCTTGTGATACTAGCTGAATTAGCCTAAATACCTACGATACTAGCTGAATTACTTACCTGTTAGTGTTAGTGGGTTAGCTTTTCCCGTTGCAGGTCACCTTTTTCCCTTTATGGCTCACCGTTTTCCCTTTGGTGGTCACCTCTTTCCCTTTGTTGCTCACCTTTTTCCCTTTGCTGGTGACATTTTTCCCTTTACTGGTCACCTTTTTCCCTGAGCAGTCACCTTTTTCCCTTTATGGCTCACCGTTTTCCCTTTGGTGGTCACCTTTTTCCCTTTGTTGCTCACCTTTTTCCCTTTGCTGGTCACGTTTTTCCCTTTACTGGTCGACTTTTTCCCTTTGTGGGTCACCTTTTTCCCTGAGCAGTCACCTTTTTCCCCTGTACGACTCACCTTTTCCCTGAATAGGTTACGTGATGGGCATGTCTAGAATTAGCGGTCTAACATTGACATCAAACAGTTTTCCACTAAGTTCACGTCTAAAGTCGCTTTCAAGTCTAGCTCCTCCTATTCCCTATCTCTCCTGTATATAAGTCCATATTGCTACTCCTTTAGTATCTGTCTAGCCTAACACCTCTCCTCCTGTTCCTATACCTCTCAATTAAACCATACTCTACTCCTCGACTTCTGCCTAGCCTAACTCCTCTCCTCGTTTCCCTGTACCTCTCATATAAACCATACTCTACTCCTCGACCTCTGTCTAGCCTAACACCTCTCCGCGTTTTCCTATACTTCCCATACATATAAGCGCATACTCTACTCTCAACCTCTGTCTAGCCTAACACCACTCCCCTGATCCCCTACCTCTCATAAAGCGCATTCCCTCCTGCCCCTCCTCTAGCTGAGTATCACTCCTTGGTTTCCTATCTAACCTAACTTTAAAACCTGTCTATCCTAGCATAGGATCTCTCTCCGTTTTCTCGTCTCTCCTTATAAACACATACTCAATTCTCCTAACCTAATACCTCTCCTCGTTTTCCTATACTTCTCATATAAACCATACTCTACTCCTCGACCTCTGTCTAGCCTAACACCCCTCCTCCTGTTCTATACTTCTCATACATATAAACGCATACTCTACTCCTCGACTTCTGTCTAGCCTAACACCTTTCCTCGTTTTCCTATATCTGTCATATAAACCATGCACTACGTTTCAAGCCCTGTCTAGTCTAACACCTCTCATCGTTTTCCTATACCGCTCATATAAACCATACATTACTCAGCCTCTGTCTAGCCTAGCATCGACCCTCGTATTCCCTATCTCTCGCATATGAAGCGCACTCCCCCTCCTACCACTGTCTAGCCTAGCGTCAGTCCTCGTAGTCCCTATCTTCCCCATATAAACGCATTTTCCTCCTTGAACCGTCGCATCTACCCTCGTTTTCCCTATCCTTTCCCATATAAACGCAAAAACGTGGCCCAGCTCTCTCCTATATATCCTACTCCTAAGTAATAATTTTATATAATAAACCTAATGTCAGACAGTATATTTTTGTTTAGTACAGGTGCTATAACAAAAATCTGATGTGTTACACTCACATGACTTTCTCTACTTTGTACAAACTATTTTTACAAACGCTTTTTCTCCATATGCTTCATGTTAATCGAGATACTGAGATGTTAATCGTATTGCTTATTTTCTTGTAGATGCAAGGGGAATTGGTAGGCTTTAAGCGATAATCAAATATTTTAAGAGCTGGTTGCTATGTGGAGTATTCCATTTTCTTCGCATTACCAGGACAAAAAAAATGAATAACGAATTTGAGAAAACGTATAAGTATTGGAAAATTTAAGGGAATAACAAGCAATATCTCGAAATCTCAACAAAAAAATTTTATGACGTAAATTGTGTATTTTAACGTGATTTTGGGTGGAATGCAATACTTCCCCTACTTACTATACGTAGTAGAGAAAGTAAAAATAAATTAAATGATAAAAGAATTTGCAGTACTTTAAGAGAAAGCTGCACAGAACTGGGAATGAAAATTCGAATTTTAGCTAGTGTTACACTAGTGTGTTTAGACTACGAGTATGTTCCCTGTGTTTGTATTTGAAGCATTATTTTGTGTGTTGTTTCGAGCTAACATAACCGAAACTCCCCTCGCGTTATTGCGCTAATAACGGGAGAAGGAATATCTTGAAGTTTGCAGATATTCTTCTCTCTCCCTGTCTTCACCACTTCCCTCTCCTCCTTCTCCTCTCTCACTCTGCCTTACTCTTCTTCGTTCTCGGTTTCCTTCCCTGTCTCTCTTTTCCTCGCCACAATGTGCGAGTCTTGCGAAGTGCCGAAGTCTGTAATAAAACTGCACTTTCCTGGGATATCCATGATAAGCAGACATTACAATAAAATATCCACAACATATTGCACTTAATCGGCTTAGGTAGTATATTAAAACGGTAATGAAAAACTGATATAACGTCTTAAACATTCATCGTATCGAGCTCTTTAAATAACAAAAATTATCAGAATCTTATGTTTATAAACCTTCATCACTTAGGAATACGCGAGACGTTTAGATTATTCTTTCTTCCTCCTTAGGGAAAGTAATTAACGTTTCATTTAAGGCTGGTTCACAACCAACGAGAACGGTAACTAGAACGAGAAAGTTGAAATACATGTATTCAAATGGGAGCGTTTACAATCGACGGGAAATCTTCCCGGAGCCCGGGAACGGGAAAGCAGAGTTGCTCAACTTTTTAACTTTCTCATTCTCGTTCTCGGGCACGGCATATTAGATCCATATTGTGCATATTAGACTTATCACTCTAGAGGTTATTCTAGGCGGCCGTGACATGAAACAGCCGCTACTGCTCTAAGTTTCCAAGCTGGAAACATGAAACTGGAAGAAATTAGTAGTAAATATGCTTCCTAACCTCATCCAGACACCGCAAATCCAATGAGCGTTGGTTCCTCTGGTGAAAGGGTCATTTCTAGTTTGTTTATATGCAACTCAAAAACATGGCAAAAGCTACAGAGAACAGCTAAAACCAATGGAAATTAAGAGAGAACAATAAACAACTTCAATGTATGCCATTAAATAAAGGAATGAATGCTTGGCACAAGTAGAGGGATCGGAAATGTAATGGATATGCATTTAGATGTTTACTCTATCGAATTTTGACGTTGGCTTGGCTAAATTGGAAGTAGGTAAAAAAAATATCATTCATCAGTTAAAAACAAATGAAAGCCCAATATGCAAAATCGACTTTCACTTTGTGATCGATATGTATTCCCGTTCTCGTTACCGGTCTGTTTTGAACAATATCTTCATGGCGCATTGCTTCCCGTTTTCGTTTCCGTTCTGGTTACCGTTCTCGGGCGGTTGTGAACCAGCCTTTAACCTATGGGTTCTAAGTTACATACCAAATCTCATGGCAATCAGCTCAGTTATTCTTACTGAAGAGGTAACGTACATATATACAAAACATTAAAATCGAAGATTACTAGAAAAATGTTGATTACAAATCTTTTGCACGTACAGACACAAACCACAGTTCCATTCGCTTTACTGCGTTAACAGCGAACATTCTTCTCTCGGCTTCCCATCTCTCCATCATTCCACTGTTCTCTAACAATAGGCCATTGAAAATAAATTGAACACAAAAGTGCCCCATCTTGGCATTCTCTCCCATAAGGTCCCTTATTCGCCGGGGAAAAAATATAAAGTTTCAGGTTGTAACGAAAGACTTTAGGTCTATCTTCCGCTCAACAATCAGCTGCCTGGTACTATGCCAGACGCTGCAATAAATGTATGCAAGATTGCCACAAGGGAAATGAAGGTCGTATTTTTCAAGAATTGTAAGACTGAATTCGGAACTGACAAGTGAAATACATGACACACTGTAGCGATTCCTCCTTGGTAGGCCCCCACTATGTTGATGATGAACCGTTGGGAGATGATGGATGCTGTATTACGTACCTGTAGGACGTTGTGATGTATCTTGAGGTTCTCGTAGACTGGAATCGTGAATGATGATCGCGTATCTGTATTCTTGTGTGTGTTAATATGTTATAATTATTATTTTATAATTGTGCCACGGCTGCTGTATTTTGTGTAGGAGAGCAATTCTGTCTTGTCAGGGTTAGGTATGGAGAAGGTTAAAATATTTTGCACACACGTATTCTGTTAATTATTTCACTTGTATTTTAGATAAACCACATATGATATTCACAACTCACTATCACCTTTGCCATGGTAACTGGTGTAGCTGGTAGACTTTAAATACGTAGTTTTAGCGTTTATTTAGAGACAAGCTTATACACTACCTTCCTGCTCGAACACTGACAAGCTTCTGTTAGCGTTCCCTCCAACCGTTTTTTAACGTACGTATTTGAATTATAAGCATGTATCAATGTACCTGAATGATTGATACTACTATCCAATAACATCCAATAACAGTTTATGTTATATATATGTGTGTGTGTGTGTGTGTTTGTGTGTTTACAGGCTTCCATCATCTTAATTATGAATTCAAGGTTCGTTACATGCCTACATAGATACTACTGCATGTATTTCTCATAATTTTATATTACTGGTTATATAGCTTACAATGGCCTTTCCCTCTGACATCATATTTTATGTGTTATAACGTTATATACTTGTTCTCTACCATGTGTACATTATGAATATGTTTTTTTCAACATTCTCTTACTTATTATGCGTACAATATTAGCAAAAAAATACATAACACGTAAAACCTAGAACAAAAATATTAAAGAAAGAAATTATTAATGTGTTGATCTTAAATATCTTATTACATTACTAAGTTATCTTATTAGTTTGTCCGTGGCTAGTACTGTATGTTGCTTCAACACATGAATCAAAAACATAGTATTATGCAGTTTAAACAGTCGAACATAAGATGCTTTATTCAGACACTTTCAATATTGCTCCAAATTAAAAAAAATTAAAAAGTTATTTCAAATATATTTTATATGAAAAACAAATCTAGACACATCTTTACAATAGGTTCTTGTAAAGAAATAGAGTATTATTGAACTGACGTAAAAATACATACACATAACACACACATTCAGACGTTTCAGCTGTTGGATCATTCCTAATAATTGAACACATTTATCCCCCAATTAATGTTTAGGAGAATTAACACATATACTACGCTGCATGGAGATACACAACTAATGGAAACAAAATCCTCTATTCTTTCGTCAAAGTATCAATACAACCGCGGAATGGACGGGATAACAAACTTTGCCCCGAAGTACTTTACTTGCAAACAAGATTTCACGTAGCGAAGAGAAAATCGGCCGCAGTTTGTTTCATTTTTTGCCCTGTGATTAGTGCCTCAAAGATAAAAAACGGAAGAGATAAAAATTTATAAGTTTGTTTGTAAGTTCTCTCGTTTAATACTTCTTAAATACCGACAAATGCAAGGAATTAGACATTATTAGTGAATCATTCTAATTGGTAATTTTTCTCGTCAAACTTGGACCTATGGGAGAGAAAACGAGTCAATCTACTTTCATAAAACAAATCCCTGCTCGATCTGTAACATAAATGTGACAAAGGCCCGTTGGTAGTGCTCTCATTTAGTTCTCTCTCTCTCTCTCTCACTCTCTCAAAGCAAACGTCATGTGATATTTTAAAAACCGGTAATAAAAGGTTTTTTTTCCCCAGGGTGTCAATAAAAATTAAAACTTAAGCAAACAGGTTTAATAGTACAGACGAATCTGTGACATTTGCTCTCCGGTACAATTTAGTGACATTTGTACTCAGGAGATTATTGCTTGAAGATGGAACGTTAATTATGAGAGGTTAGAGGGGATAAATCATCCCCTGTTGTTACTAGAAGCTGGCCTTGTTAGTTAATCTTACTTATTCAATCGTGACAGATTTTGTGCTGCAGTTTTCTCTGTGTTCTCTGTAGATTTCATGGAGTTCACCGAAACTAGCAAGGGTAAGCCAGTATTGATCTACAACGGGTATCAATATATAGTCAATCATACAAACAAGGAAAACGTCACTCTTTGGCGCTGTGTGAACTAAAAGAAGAAAAACTTCAAAAGGCGTGTTTCAACCAAAAACAACGCCATTTTGCGAGAACAGCTTCACATGTGTGTTCCGGATGTTGCAGCAAATGAAGTTCGGAAACAAATAACTTAACGACAGAAAGCGCGTGAGGGAAACAGATCAATCCATTTCAAAAAATCTGATGTGTTACACTCACATGACTTTCTCTACTCTTGTACAAACTATTTTTACAAACGCTTATTCTTCATCTACTTCATGTTAATCGAGATGTCAATCTTATTGCTAATTTTCTTGTTGATCCATGGGGAATATGGTAGGTTTTAAGCGATAGTCAAATATTTTAACGCTGGTTGCTATGTGGCGCATTCCATTCTCTTTGCATTACCAGGACATAAAAAAATGAATAACGAATTTGAGAAAAAGTATAAGTATTGGAAAATTTAAGGGAATAACAAGCAATATCTCGAAAACGGTTCACTCAACAAAAAAAAATGTATATGACATAAAGTGTGTATTTTAACGCGATCTACATTTTTTGTGTAGTAAAATTTTGTCTACCTCTTATGGTTTACCAGTTATGCAGAAGTCGTTCACAATTAAGAATACTTTTGGAGACATTCCCAGAAAGTTCGAGATATACATTTCATTTCTTATGACAATGTCTTAAACGTATGATATTTTAATCAAAATCGTTAGAGCCATTTTTGAGAAAATTAAAATTTTCGAAATATGTTCCATGTAAAGGGTAGTCCGGGGTGGGGGATTTTCCTGATAACCTACGTGTCGAATCTCTGGAAGACACTGAACCTAAATACCAAGTTTGGTGTTTATCCGACTGTTCGTTTCTGAGTTATGCTGCTCACAGACACAGACACACACACACACACACACACACACACACACACACACACGGACATGTTTCCAAAAATGTTTTTACTTTCTCTACTACGTATAGTAAGTAGGAGAAGTATTGCATTCCACCCAAAAATTCGATACCGAGATTTCACCGGAAATACACGTTTTAAGACCTCCTGAATCCAAAAAAAGCATTTTTTGAAACATGTCCGTGTGTGTCTGTGTGTGTGTGTGTGTCTGTGAACAGCATAACTCAAAAACGAATAGTCGGATAAACACCAAACTTGGTATTTAGGTTCAGTATCTTCCAGAGATGCGACACGAAGGTTTTCAAGAAAATCCCCCCACCCCAGACTACCCTTTACATGGAAAATTTTTCGAAAACTTTAATTTTCTCAAAAATGGCTCTAACGATTTTGATTAAAATATCATATGTTTAAGATAATGTCATGAGAAATGAAATGTATATCTCCAATTTTCTGGGAATGTCTCCAAAAGTATTCTTCATTGTGAACGACTTTTGCATAACTGGTAAACCATAAGAGATAGACAAAATTTTACTACACAATAAATGTAGATCGCGTTAAAATACACAACTTATGTCATATACATTTCTTTTGTTGAGTGAACCGTTTTCGAGATATTGCTTGTTATTTCCTTAAATTTTCCAATACTTATACTTTTTCTCAAATTCGTTATTCATTTTTTTTATGTCCTGGACATGCAAAGAGAATGGAATGCGCCACATAGCAACCAGCGTTAAAAAATTTGACTATCGCTTAAAAGCTACCATATTCCCCTTGCATCTACAAGAAAATTTTGACACACCTCGATTAACATGAAGCATATGGAGAATAGGCGTTTGTAAAAATAGATTGTACAAGAGTAGAGAAAGTCATGTGAGTGTAACACATCAGATTTTTTTATTCAGGGGGTCTCAAAAGATGTATTTCCGGTGAAATCTCGTAGCGAATTTTTGGGTGGAATACAACACTTCCCCTACTTACTATACGTAGTAGAGAAAGTAAAAATATATGCGGAAGAATTTGGAAAAGTATTTAATTGCATTTACGATTTAATGTTTGTTATGCCAACGTAGTCGAGCAGTAAGCAGGCGCTGCATCGCATTCGGAGGAAACACCTTAAACTGAGCTTTATTTATGGACGCTCTTTAACTGCTGTGGTCTTAGCGTCCCATTCTATATTGGGCGTGAAAGACCAGTAATTTTTTTTGTTGTTCAGAGGCCTCTTTATCAGGCTTGAGGTTCTTCTACGTGCCGTAAATCTACGACACGGGACCACCGGCTTTACTTCCCTTCCGAAGGAAGCCATCCTAAGGAGTTTTACGCCCGAAAAATCCATCGTCCTCCGCGAATCTTGGAAACTAGAGGCTAGCGTGGTAACCACTACAACACGGAGGACGACAGGAAATACCTTGGTGTATTACAAGATCCAGCTCTTGCAGAAGATCTAACCCACATTCTCAACAATTATTAACAATGAACGACAGAGAAAATTTCCTTTTCACGATGACAATCGCGAACGTCAAGATAGAATACTAGTGTTCGCCAGTGCAAAACGAAGGAATATTTTGGAAACTGCCTCCTTTTTTATTGATGCAACATTCAATTGTTCAAGTAAGCAATTTAAGCAGGTATTCACGATCCACGCGATCCTGGAAGTTCTTTAAAAGAAGCCAACGTCATACCTGTTCTGCACATACGTGCTGCTCGACTTCTGACAAGCAAGAAGCGTGAAACTTACGACAGATTGCTCGCAGTTGTATGAAGAATTGCTTGCCGGGCTGGGATCCAAAGACAGTGGTTGTTGAGTTTGAGACGGCCATCAATGAGTCAATAAATAATTTGTTCCCAGCAGTGAAGATTTGTGACTACAATTACCATTTCAACCAATGTTTGTGGAGGAAAGTGTAGGAATTTGGGCTAGTTACAGAATACACGGAAAATGAAGAAATTCGGCTTCATATTCATGTGTGTGCTGCATTAGCATACGCACCTTTAAACATGATAGATGATCCTTGGTTATGCATCCAGGAAAACACACCTCAAAATGAAAAGCTTCGAAATTTCTATCATTACTTTGTTGAGAAATGGTTGAAGAACGACAAACTTCCGAGAGTTGTATGGAACTCCCAAGTAAACGGCACAGGACTAATAACGTCTGTGAAGGGTGGATTCGAAGGCTAAGTAGTCTAGTTTTGAGAGCACATCCAAATATACACCAGTAGTAAACACCCTTCGAGATGCTGAATACCGCACACATGCAATAGAAAATATTTGAATCTTGAGGGCAAGAAACGGAAAAGATCAACAATCAAATCTGATCAAATCATTAATACAGCTTGATAAAAATGTAAACCTTATGCATTTCCTTAAAGTAATTGCCTGCGTACAAAAAATGCGGTAATTCTCTTCCCTTTTGAAGTAAGAAGCATACCAGGTTGTAAATATTGTATTCATTAAAACTGACGGTTCTTCTGGAACAGAACAAAACAAAACAAAACAAAAAAAATGAAAATACAAAGGCTTAAGAAAAATATAAAACTGACTACCTATATCCACGGAAATAATTGTTTTGTAACACATTCATAAAAAAAAATCTGATGTGTTACACTCACATGACTTTCTCTACTCTTGTACAAACTATTTTTACAAACGCTTATTCTCCATATGCTTCATGTTAATCGAGATATCGAGATGTCAATCTTATTGATAATTTTCTTGTAGATGCAAGGGGAATATGGTAGGTTTTAAGTGATAGTCAAATATTTTAATGCTGGTTGCTATGTGGCGCATTCCATTCTCTTTGCATGTCCAGGACATAAAAAAATGAATAACGAATTTGAGAAAAAGTATAAGTATTGGAAAATTTAAGGGAATAACAAGCAATATCTCGCAAACGGTTCACTCAACAAAAGAAATGTATATGACATAAATTGTGTATTTTAACGCGATCTACATTTTTTGTGTAGTAAAATTTTGTCTATCTCTTATGGTTTACCAGTTATGCAAAAGTCGTTCACAATGAAGAATACTTTTGGAGACATTCCCAGAAAATTCGAGATATACATTTTAATTATCATGACAATATCTTAAACATAATGATATTTTAATCAAAATCGTTAGAGCCATTTTTGAGAAAATTAAAATTTTCGAAAACTTTTCCATGTAAAGGGTAGTCTGGGGTGGGGGGATTTTCTTGAAAACCTTCGTGTCGCATCTCTGGAAGATACTGAACCTAAATACCAAGTTTGGTGTTTATCCGACTCTTCGTTTTTGAGTTATGCTGTTCACAGACACACAGACACACACACGGACATGTTTCCAAAAATGCTTTTTTTGGATTCAGTGAGTCTCAAAACATGTATTTCCGGTGAAATCTCATGTGTTCTCCGGTGTTCTCATGAATATACCGAGCAGGATGGTTCAGTCGGTTACGTTTGTGGCCCGCATTCGGGAGGTTCCAGGATCGATCCCCGGCGACCGTCCACTCTGGCCCATGGGTTTTTCGTGGTTTCCCCGGGTCGGCAGGCGAATGCTGGGGTGGTCCGTCTTCTACCACACTCTCCTCCCTCTCATTCCCTGTAGCCATCATCTCTCCTCAGCATGGGGCTCCACTCCGGGGGACTCTGGTGGTTGGTAGCTTATGGGCAGGGACCGGCTGGCGTCGGATGAGTTCTATCTGAAAACTTTAGGGAGCCCGTCCATGCTTACGCCCGTAGGCATCCGGATCTAGTAGCTTTTTGGGTCTCATCCTTCCCTCCCAGGGATCACGTTGGAAGCATAAAGGACCCACTGATCTGCGTGCGGTGCTCTACTCTGCCCTGGTTCCGGGGGGCCTGCGTGAAACGTACCTTCACCTTTTACTCTCGTAGGTATAAGGACTAACACAATTTCTTTACTTAGCAATGGAGAAAGATTGGAAACTTCAATCCTGTCCTTGGGCAGGCAGCAAGGTAATTAGTGAGAAACCAGTTTGTACTCAGGTATAAGGATGATTGAGTGCAAGTGTCCCGCACCTCTACAGACAGTGTGCCTCCATCTATACCTGTTATGCAATCGGAAAAGTACCCTTCCCAGTGAGAACCAGAAATGGACGTTAAAATATTTAGAACTGCAATGATTTACTCAGCTGATTTACATAAATAATAGCATTTGCTTCACTAAATGCATAATTTTTTTTTGGAGGGAGGCTTAACACCACACACGAAAAAAAGTAAAATGAAAAATGTTGAAAAACATCAGAACACGTAAATTCTACTACAATTTATTCTTTATGCTGTAACGATTTTAATTAAAATACCATATAAATTAAGATATTTATAAATTAAGAGTAATGCACTATAAATATCTAGAATTTTCTGCGAATATAGGCGAAGTCCTCTTCATTTTAAATTATTTTATATAAGTTTGTATACAGATAGACAAAACTTATTTAAAAAAAAAAAGATGGTAAATCTCGTCAAAGCACACAATTTATGTAAATTTTATTTGGCATTAGCTATTTCCGAGATATTCGTTGCTCTTGGTTTGAATTTCCCAGTAATGTATGTCGTGCAAACTGGGAAATTTCAAAGCTAGGATATAGCTACCTGCTTTTTAAAAATTTGACTAAAGTTTCAGCCTCCTGTGTCCCCTTGTACCTACAACGAAATGTATAATGAAACCATTTCTGTAAAGGAAAAATTAATTTTTGAAACTAAATTTGTAGAAGAGTGGTTAGAAAAAGTCGCCAGATTTATTTTTAAGTACAGACGAATATTTTCTGAGTCACTGGAGGTCGTTAACAGTGAAAGGAATTAAAATTGGCCTTATATACATCGCTTTTAATACATGGCTCACATAGCAGCCTGTGTGTGCATTGATATCAAATAACTGGATTACATTTTAACACTGTAAAAATTGGCAGCATAGTATCTGGTAGCTCTCCTGTAGGAACACGAGTGGGAGGAAGAGGCACTCCAGCGTATTCATTCCTGAATGCAGGTGCTCGAGCAGCGCACTGCACTTCGCTTGAATGAACTGTATAAGCCATCCTGCAACCTGGTCACATGATACATGTGCTTTGTTTCGAAATACTGAACCACGAAACAAGCCAAACTGCTCCACTGCTTCAGCATGGAAGACGTCATTTGCTAAAATGCCTCATCACTTATTCACACACAGACTGTTCGCCGATTATCGTAAAGGTTTCAAAAAAGGAAGCAATCATCCATAGCTGTTCCACAAATAATTTATATAAATGTTTTATTTTTTCTTCCCCTTAATACAACAAGGAATCGTTTTCAACATGCATGGAAACATGCACCTTTAGTCAACTGTTACGGATATTTGATATTGAATTTTCTGCAAAATTTTAAAGGAAAGGAGAAGTTTTAAAATTTTTAATGGAAAAAATTCTTAAACATTGGGTAAAGAATACGAATTCAATTGCAACACTTAAATACCCAAGAGCGATGTATGTGCACAGGTGTATGCAAATAGCGCGTGAAACAGTAACAAATTTTCTCGTAGCCTTCTTTTCTCACATTTTTACTGCTTTAATATGCTACCCATTATAATATTTTTGTTCATATTCTTTGCAGTTTTCAGTACGTCTTCTTTGAAGGTGGATGAAGAGAGCTGTTATTTTCTTGATATCAAATATAATAATTTATAATATAGGATTGATGTTAAGAAAATTAAAAGTGTTGCATACTTCGTTTTCCAGCAGAACTTTTAACGTTACACAAAATTCAAAGGCTTAACATTTTCAAATGTTCATCACATGGAGCATTTTAAAAGAGATTCGACTTTCACTTTGTTTTCAGGGCTATTTTCTTGAAAAGATAAGTACATAGGACCATGAACATTATGGTGTGCTATAATTATGTTGAACAAACCTGTCATTAAAATTTCAGCTCAATTCTTTGAAATTGGAATTTTAGTACCAAGCGCTCTTAAAGATCAAGCTGCTCTATGCTTATGCTAGCAATGATCTCACAAACAGAGATTATCAGGAACAAAATAAAATGTGCTTAGTATTTAAAAACGTACTGCTTATAACGCGTAAAATAAACAATCAAACGGCATATATATTTCGAAGATATAATGAAAAAAATTATTTAAAGGGCTTTCCCAGCCTATATAAAATTAAATTAGAGTAAAGAAGTTTCACAAGTGATTTACAGAAAACGCAAAGAGATGTTTTTTACTCATCCGTTATCATTTGATAGTTTAATTACAATCGTTAAAGAGAAATTTTTGAGAAAAGAAGAAATAACGAAAAGTTGTAGTTTCAGTAACACGACTTTCTCAATATCGTTTATTTTTACTTCTTGCTAATTAAGACGCATAGTGGGCGAAGTGGTTTCAATACAACATTTTGTAATCGGTACACAAGTGCATGACACGGCAGGCATCTCCTTTCTATATGCCTCCCTTGATATTGCACACTCTTTATCAACTGAGGTAAAACAAAAGAACGGCGCTTTAAAATGCAATGCTTAAAGTAACAGAAAATTCAAAACAAAACATATCTCTGAAATGGCTAATTCTACGAAAAAAAGCCTGTTTCGTTCACCTTTTTTCTATCGCTTTCGGTTTTCTTATTACATAAACGTATACAAAATTCAAAGAGATAAAGAGGACTTCACAAGCCATACTCGGAAAATTCAAGGTGTACGTTTCGTTTGCAATGTTAATATTTCAAACAATGACATTTTAATTAAAATCCTTAGAGCCGTTTTTGAGAAAATAAAAAATGAACATATTTCCCTTAAGCTATATAGTTTGGGGGGGATGGATTTTCTTGAAAGTCTTCCCCCAGTATCGTAATACGTGGTCCGACTCGAGTATGAAATTTCCTATTTACTTGATTTCTTTCTCTCACTAACTTATAAAAATGCTTATTTTAATTCAAGAGTAGGGATTTCTAATGAAATGATACTTAATTTTTGAGTGGAATGTAATACTACCTACAAATTAAAGGATAGAGGAAGTTACAATTTACACTTAGTACTGTATGGGGTGAGAAGATGCCTTGGAAATCTTCACTGTGCTCCTTAAAATGGTTGGATTTAAACATGAATTTTCGTTTTCGAGTTTTGCTTATTCCGCCTGCATACTCTTTAAAACCTTTGTTCAGGTAACCTCAAAACGTGTATTTCTAGTGAAATTTCGATATTGAATCTTTCTGTGGAATACAATACTTCTCATATATAGAGAAACTAAAAGTGTGTTGGTGTTGAAAGGAAATAACCACAAGTGGTTCCGAACTCAACCATGGAGTGTTATCTGCCGGTCAATTTTGAAAACGAATTAATTCATGTCTTACAACTGCAATGTCAGTGGATAGGACGGGGTGGACCCACTGACCGGCCGCCGCGCTTGCTGTCTTTGTCTGGAGCTATATGAAGTACGTGATTGCGAACATCTTGTCACACGGATAGTCAATGAGTCGCTGAAATCTCCTTCTCGAGAAGGTGGCGACAGAGTATGGCACTTCGATGCACTCGTTTATGCAATCCATTAAAGTACAAATTTATACGGAGCCAATTACTTCAATACCTTCTTTCGAGATTGCCCAGTTTAATGACAAAGTTGTGCTGCATGCTTTTAAAACCGTATCTGCCCGATTTCGAAGTTCGTCAGTCTAGTTTGCAGACAGTTATATTTAGTTCCATATATAGCTGGAAGAGACTTTTGATCTCAAGCCACTAAGTTGATAATGATTGTTTAAAATTCAACTGAGTGATAAATGCAAGCCACATTTCTGCCAGATGCCAATAACGCTTGGCATGTATCCCTCAGTCAACAAGCTAACGAAAATGGACGAGTTACATCCTTTGAATATCTGTGATTGTAGGCGACCGCTTTATTCAAACATGACATCCAGATGAAAAGTCCTCGTGGAGAGCACTGCTAACAGAACATTTGGCCTGACGCACACAAATGTATACGAGGACTATTTGTGTGTACTCTGGGCAATCCGGCAAACACGCAACATTGCTCTGATGCTGATGGAAGTTGAAGCATCTCGTAGTCAAAAACTGCAACCCTAAAACGGACGGACCAGCTGGACGTAAAGTACAATACTTCAAACATTCCCTTATGGTATACGCAAATATTGTAAACATCACGCATACTCTGTGTGGGAATCCATTCAGAATGGAATTATAGTGCTAATACATCAAAGGAAATGTGAACGTCAAATACGGCATAAATATTCTGGTATAAACCACGGCATACATTATTTATTTTATATCGCTTATATCTTAAAAACATCCCAAGCTTTCCCTTCCAAAAATAAGAAATTAAAAATTATTGTGAAATCAGCGAATGTGGTGTTTGAAAAACGTTCCTTTTTAATAAACTGAATATGCTGAGTTTTGATTACCACATCACCTCTGTTAAGACTTCTGAGTGAATGCCCAGTGAAGTGGAATAATACGGGGCAATGAACTGTAACAAAATTGAATTTCATATTAACTTAAAGGGAAACCTTTAATCATGGGATTCTTAGTGTATACCAAATGTTTCAATTAAACAATCGTTCCATTTCTATTTTCGCTTGAATGCATCATTTTTGAGAAATCACCCAATACTAGTGAACTAAAAGATATACAGTTTAACGCTTTGTACTTAATTCAGAAACAAGGGTGAAAAGACAAAAAGCGATGGAAAAGTACACATTTTAATAAGAAAAATGATACCGCAAATTAAATATTTCAAGATTTCAATTCGTCGATACAGTTTCTTTCGTCTTCGCAGTTTTCTAGAAAGTTAAAGAAAAAAAGAAAAGAAAAAGAAAGCACCTTTACATTGCCGGAACAGAATTTAACTATATATTTTCACTTTCTCCATCATGTACATAGTAACTGGAGAAGTATTGCATTCACCCAAAAATAGATACCGAGATTTCACCAGAAATACATGTTTTAAGGCTCTCTGAATAAAAAAAAAGCATTTTTAGAAAAAGGTTCGTGTGTGTACAGCATTACTGAAAAACAAAAAGTCGAATAAACACCAAACTTGGAATTTAGTTTCAGTAACTTCCAAGTATGCGACACGAAGATTTTCAAGAAAATCCTCCTAACCCCAAACTACCCTTTACATGGAAGATTTTTCTAAAAAAATGGCTCTTAAGATTTTGATTAAAATACCATATATTAAGGTCATTTACATGACATAAAACGTATATCTTTAATTTTCTGGGAATAACCTCTGAAGTCCTCTTCATTCAGAAGGAATTTTGTGTAATCTTGTATAGCTGGTAACGTCAAGCTATAGTAGAAAACGTACTGCAAACATTTTAGATCTTTTTAACACACATAATTTATCTCAAATAACTTTGTTGTGGCATAAGCCACTTCTGAGATATCCATTACTAATGCTTCGAATTGTTCATTACTAGGTCATTCTTTTTAAAGTCCTGGCAGCAGATTGTTTCTCGCGTTTGCAATGGAGCCAGTATGGAATTTTAAGGCCAGCGTATAGCTTACATTTCTTAATTGACTATTCCTTTTGCATTCATAACGAAATGTGTAATGTAGCTATCTCGGTAAAGGTTTATTTGGATTAAAATGAAGTAGATGGAAAAATAAGCTTTAGTAAGATTAGTTTGTAAGCCCACTAATAAACATAGAAGATAGAGAAAGTCATGTGAGTGTGTCACATCAGAGTTTTCTTGGGTATTATCATAATACATTTTTATGGCAAGGTTAAGGAGCGGTATCGCGACCAACTTTAAATCTATTGTAATACTGCGATTTATTTACTATTCAGCGAAGCGATAACAGTTCCACTTGTGAAACAACAACGCTGCGCAGATACGCATTAGGTCACCCTTCAGAGAGGGCGACACACACTAACCATTGCACTGTGCCTCGGCGCCATCAATAAGCATTAACACAGACAACACATAAGTTAGTGTCATGAATGTAGGCATGATATCACCCCTAAGAGAGCACAACACATTTTACCCTGCTCCGAGACCGCGATGCAACCCCTGGAGACGCTACGGAAAACCTCTGTAGAAAGTACGCATGCCAACTCCATCTCACCGCAGATGTTCCACTACAATCCAAATCCTGAAAATCCCCACATAGGGGCAACGTGATGTGGAAGCGAAATGAAGAGAAGGGATCACAGAAAACTTTTTTAAACTGTCTCGCATAGCCTAAAACTAAAGTAGACCCACATGGGGTTGGTGCGGAGGATATACCTATAGTCCCTGAGCCATCTTTTTCGGCATGAATTTAATTTATAGCAGTTTTCACCCTAGGGACCGACTTCAACTTGGATTGCAGTAAGTTGTGCCGCACATAACACAAACTTTTACAAACATCTTCAAAATGGCATGTTGCGAAGCTATGTTGGGCCACTAATACAGCTCAGCCTAAATGACACACTGAATGCACTGGCTAATAGTCTAATAAACTACTAACCAAATCAATCATTCATTTACGGAGACTATTCAAATAAATCCAAAAATCACAACTTACGACTCCAGCAATTTTTTTATATCTTCAACCAAGCCGCACATCCAATTTCCAGTGTCTGGCTGATTCATCTTGGTGCTTCGAAAATATATCGGCAACCATTAGACAACCGGCCTTTCCTTCACATTATTTATGATTTAATGCATAGGGCGTCCAAGAGGCACATATTTTGAACGGTAGCCAACTGCTGACAGAAAACGTACGCGAAGCAGTCAAGCAAAACTTAATTATGGCTTTAATTTGGGTTTATAGCTGAATCGCTTCCTGGAAACTCGCATTTTTAAAGGCAATCTTAAGGCATTCTACTGAGTCGTTTTTGACATACGTAACCTAAGTGTAGCAATTAATGACAAACTGTAATATCAATGAATTATAAATTTAAAACATAGATTCATAACCATTGCGATGATTTCTAGGTTGTGTTTAGAGTAACAATCGGTCCATTCAGAAAGGGCTTCAGCCACAAAAATATACGCTTGTGCATTAGAAAATATTCTTTCGGCAATACGTTATAAAGGACTCTCATCAAGCGCCTCCCCAGTCGGTGGAGTGGGGATGCCTATAGGATATTTTGGGTACCGAGTTCACCAAAATTCCAGTCAGTGATTGAATCTACAAAGGCTAATAGAAGAAAGCTGATGACAAATTGCCTGATCCTTCAGGCTGGGGGTTCGGCGTACGCCTAATATTAATCCTATCCAGTAAAAAATATCTATCTCTTATGGTTTACAAGTTTTAGAAAATTAATTCAGAATGAAGAGAACTTCACGCACTATTAGCAGAAATTTAATGTATACATTTTATTAGTCGTGTAAATTTCTTAGACGTGCAGATATTTAAACAAAAATCGATAGAGCCGTTCCTGAAAAAAAAATATAAATCAACGAAAAGTTTGCCATCTAAATGGCAGGTTGGGAGGTTTTCTTGGAAAGTTTCGTTTCGCATCCTAGGTTAATTGCTGAACCTAAACACGAAGTTTCATATTTATCCAACTTTTCGTTTTTGAGTTATGGTGTTCACACACCGAGAGAGAAAGAGAGGTAAAAAATGACAAGACTACCAGTGATTTACAACAGAGTGAGATTCTACAAGGACTTCGAGTGGAAAGTGTTACAAAGCGGGAAAGTAAGTAGCATCAGTCTACAAAAGGTATGGGGACAAAATCGATTTTCCCTTCCATGAAAGACTAAAAATAAATATATCGCGTAATACCAAAATTACAACATTTCTAACGGGTATTGGCAAGATTGCTTTTTACTATTACCGCTTTAAAATAAAAGACAACCCTTTCTACTCGTGTTGTTCCGAAGTGCAACAGTGGACCACCTAGTACTTGTGTTCAAAACTGAAAACCAAAATGTCGAAGTTCAAAAGTGCCGTGTTTAGCACAACGAAAACTGGACATTTGCAAAAATAAACTCGTGCTAGAACACATTAAAAGTTTCACAGACCATATAGGATAAAATAATTGTGATTTGGTTAAAGTGTAGGTATATAAAACAGTAGTAATTAAATCAAGCAGGATACGTAGTCAAAAAGCCATTGGATAATATGTGGAAAAAATACAGGATTACAATTAAATTTTAATAAAAGTGTATAAATCAGAGCAAGGCATATAGTATAGTATTATTACATTTACTGTAATGGAAACACAAACACACATATTTCTGAAAATACTTCTCTTCTTTATTCAGGAGGCCTCAAAACCTATAATTCCAATGAAATCTCAATATAAAATTCTTGTGTGGAATGCAATGTACTTCCTCTGCCTACTATAAATAAAGTAGAAAGGTTCAGCACGCTTAATTTAACAAACTTACAGGATTTTCAAACATTTTTAAGATTTCGATGAAACTGTACAAAAACGGCCTTATTTTTCTTGTAGTTATATCCCAAGAATTTTAGGTTTGTATATTGATTTTAGTGTATTTTAAGTTTTGTTGTATGTACGAGGGCTGATCAATAAAGACTGAGACTGATTTTTTCTTCAAGCTTCCTTGATAGTTTCCTGTCTCTACTATAAATATTTGAAAAGAGCGGGGTTTCATGTATAATGTCCATAAGCGGCAGCACTCTCGTATTGGTAGGTTGGTAGTAATGCTGTATATTGTTGACCCTACTTGAATTTCGCATACCACAAAACGGAGGTGACACCAGAAGAGTAATACAGCGTAATAAAATTTTGTTTTCGTTTAAATCATACAGCCTCTGAAACTTTCGAAAAGCTGAAGCAAGCATACGGTGAAGATGCACTACCTCGTGCAACAGTGTTTAGGTGGTTCAAGGACTTCAAAGAAGGGCGAGTCCTCTGTGCTAAGCAAGGTGGGCCTGGTGTTTCGGCTTCTGCTATGACTGAAGTCAACATCAACACAGCTGCTGAGATTGTTGTTCCGCCTCACTCTACTGATACAGCAGTGTACTACAGGTCAGTATTGGCTACACTGAGGAAGCACATTGCAAGGAAACGTCCAGAACTTCATCGGAATGAGTGGCGACTTCATCACGACAACGCGCGGCCTCACGTCGTCAATCAAGTCTAGGCATTTTTGGCTAAATTCAACATTACCTGTGTGCGCATCCGCCTTATAGCCCAGATCTTGCCACCTGTGATTTCTTTTTATTCCCATCACTAAAGGCAAAGCTCCGGGGCATTCGATTTGAGAGCACTGAAGCAGTGCTGAAGAAAAGTGAGGCGATTCTCAAAGACCTGACAAAGAATGGCCTGCACCATGTGTTCCAGGACTGGCAGAGATGATATAAAAAGTGCACTGAAGTAGGAGGGGACTACTTTGAAAAATAGCGTGACAACATTGAAATGGAGTAATAAATATCTGTGAAAAAGAAATCAGTCTCAGTCTTTATTGATCAGCCCTCGTAAAAGCGAAGATCACAAAAGGTGCTCCAGCATGAAGATGCTAGAAGCTGCTTTTAGGAACCGTGCAAATGATGCGATTTCTTTAACCGGAGCGCCCCAAACGGAATGAGACGTAAATGACTGACGGGAGCTGCAAGCTGCAGCATGGCAAAAACTGGTATTGTAACTTAGATTAGGTGTTGGAAAAAAAAAACCGACAATGAGAAACCTTTCATTCCTTATCTAATTAAATAATGAGAGCTGGTTGCTATTATTGGCACATTTTTGCAGGAAATCTCTTTGAACTGCGAGCATTTTAGGCTTCCCACTTTAAAAGGAAGGAATTAAATGATGACATTCACAACATTCTAGTGAAAGGCTGTCTGGGGAAGCTTTAATCAACTCCGTGCAATGCACAAATCAAAATAAGATATTTAACTTCAGGTTTCTCTAAATTTAGTTCCTGGTGGGTGGAGTGTAATTGCATTAAAACACTTAAGAGTTTACACGAGAATTAATATGCTTGCCCTCGCAGCAGTCATTGCATAGTTTTGTATTCTTCAAACAATCGTGAAACACCTGATGAGACTTTTACTTTTCCCAAGGTAACTAAAATAATTTGCTCCCACCAAGTATTTGCACTAGTTCCCATCAGACTGGATCACTATTTATTCGCAAGTCCCTACTAAGAAACCTTACATTGCCGTATAAGCTCAGAACATTTATTTCCATAGATAATCACATCAATAAGTCTTTCCCGGTTTCATAATTATGGCGTTCGCAAAGCTGACGTTAGATACCTTTGCTGTTTTCTACAGTTACTACAATGACGCAAGTATTTGCCTTTTTAAGGTGATTTATCGAGTCGAGAATTGTTTTTGTTTCAGATTTAAGTTACTTAGATTATAATAGATGCATTACATTACTTAAGCGGCTCACAAAATTGAGTATACGACAATTATCATCAAACTACGAAAGCACAAACAAACAAACAAACAAACAAACAAACAAACAAAACGTATAAGAATTTGAACTAATTGCCATATTTCCCAGACAAGTTTTCTCAACTTCGAATTAATTCGAGTGAATGCTTAAAACAAACTTCCTAGTTACGAAATAAATATTGTATTTAAAATGCCATGCCTCAAATTAATCGTAAAAGGGTACGTTATTGTTTATTGAGACTAGTACAAACGTTTAGAAATTGGCGATGCAAGTGACTGCAAAATGGGGAGTAAAGAACAATTATTACATTTGGATGAAAAATTTATTGCCGTTTTGATACATGGGTATTAGTCCTTCTCGTCTCAAAATACCGCTAAAATCATGACTCTGAAAGTCCTATTTAATTTCACTGAAATGTGCAATCCTCTTTATAGAAATAGGTTCGAATTGTGGGATCCTTTTATGCAGAAAGTTTTCTCAAATTATAAATAGTATCCAACTACCAGTTTAATTGATTCTCATGTCAGAAAACCTGGCTCACATTTATGGTAATCATCTCAAAGCTGAGTTCACTTTGCAACTTAAAAATCTCCTGCTAAGTTATTTACGCAAGTATTAAATGCGTATTAGGGCAATCCTAGAAATAATGCACAGGGACGTACTGTTTATTCCTCAACATTATGGTGGCTGAAATTACCCTTAATTATCTTTTGAAGTTCAACTCTGTTAGATAAAAAATGTGAATAATATACGGATTACTGTTGTATTCGGAGAGCGGATGAAGCATACAGCTACGTAGCCACATGATTGTGTTGCAGTTCGTATGCCTGTTCTGCACTGATGCAATCTTCAAGTAAACGTTTAGACCACGGGAAAATGATGCTACTGTCTTATGTGGAGTCACTAAGTATTTCTTGAAACAGCTTCATCATTTTTTCTTTCTTAGCTCCACATCGAGTAGAAGAAATATCATTAAGAAAGATCATTGATCTAAGACATTAACATAATCTGACGATTTTCATCTGATGGAGTCGCATCGCCAAATAAGCCTCTGTTAGGAACAATGCCATCTATTTAATGTCATTTGATTAATCGATCTTGGCCCCTGGACCGTGATACAGATATTTATATTAGATACACGGTAAACTGGAATTCAATGCGCTAATATGACAGTTTTGTAGCCTTCTTTGACATGTTCTGAATTCTCATCGTTTGTGCAGCTTTAAAGACCGCCCGCAGTTGCTAAAATAAACGCTCCTGATGGTTAATGTGACGGAGATTGATGCTCGTATGTTAAACGACTGCCTGGTTCAATTTTTGCGTATCCGGCTGTGTGTATAGCGAGCGACAACAGGTATGTGCAAGATGTCGCGTGCAGCGAAATGTAAACATGTCACGCAAGCTTGTACCAACATCCGCACATGGGCTAAACAGCCAACACCTCACATGCACGCCAGAAGCTTGTTCGGCTGCTTGCGGGTGGCCAGTTTTTATTGGCCAGCACTTTATGTGGATCTAGCAAAGCCTGCAAGTTATTTCCTTCATCATGATCGTTTTCACCACATGTAACGATACACTTTCTTCTTGCGTACCTCCAATGAGCTGGCAGGCACTTAATTGAAAACTGAGTGCAAGACTGCAGCAGAAGCAGAGTGTATGCTATTTTGTCAGTAAAGATGAAAGGTTCATTCAAATGCATGCCTCTTACCCCTGCTATTTTCATGAAACTCAGAAAAGGGGAGGTCATGCTTAGATAAGGAATGCTCTACGTAATGTGCACATGGTTCCTAGCATATGATTATTTATTTCTACAAGTTTACTTTCGCCATCTCTGACCAAGTGTGTGTTGCATTCGGGCCAAGATTTCATGCTATGTCCCGGAAATACATGAAACTTGCGTACCTAACACTTCTAAAAATGGTTCGCGCGCGCCAATGTCACAACAGAAGAACACACAGTAGAATGGATATTTCAGATTTAAGTTTGGCATCTTTCAAGGATGCAAGTTTTTTCACAGAATCCCCCCCCTAAAACTATAGGCTTATATGGAGAACGTTTCCTTACCGTTTTAATAATTTTGTAACAGTTTTAATTAAAGTATGATATACATATTTGAAATATTGGCATAACAGGTAAAGTATATGTTTTGAATTTTCTGTAAGCAGTCCATGAAGACCTCTTGATTCTTCACGAGTGTTTACATTACTGCAGAAAACATAAACCATATAATCATACACTTACCACCTTAAAACCGCAGAACTTCTTAAAACAAAACGTGTCGAAACATGTTAGCAAAATTTTTCCATGCAAAAACTTACTCGGCAAGGGCAGAATTTTGACAAACATCATTGAATACTACCTGAAATGACTTGCAATTTAGTACTGATCCACGTGTCTTTTTGTATTCTGTGCACTGTCTCTCCGTTTTGGGTACGTTCCTACAATAGCTTTTTTTAACCATCTCACGAGAACTTAAAATGTGTACTTCCCGTGAAATACTACCATAGAACGTAGGAGTTGAATCTAGTACTTCCTATAGAATAGGTACACAAGCGGCATAGAAAGTATTAACAATGCTTTCAAGCAATCCCACAAGCTCAGAAATCACAATTGGCCTTCGCCTTTACGAGATGCTCGTCTCTTCAAAAGCACTTTATATGGTTAAAGGTGTCTCAAATTAAACAATGCAAATTTTGTAATAATTATGGTTGCGAGAATACATTTATCTCGCAAGTCGATTGTTTGTCATGTACCCACCTAAAGGAAAGGGAACAACAATCGTTAAGTTTCAAACATGCTGCACAGATGGCCCACCAAAATATGCTTCAACCTTAAAACACACAGTGAATATTTCGAAAGTAGTCAATTCTACGAGAATAAAAATTATAATATGTTTTAACGTGATTTACACTTGAAATTAGACATCTAAATCTCAAAAGAGGCATGGAGTTTTACTTTCTCTATTACGTACAGTATGAAAGTATTGTATCCCACCCAAAAATTCGATGTCGAGATTTCACCGGAAATATATGTTTTGAGGCACCCTGAACCCAGAAAAAGCATTTTTAGAAAACGGTCCGTGTATGTGTGTGTTTGTGAACACCATAACTCAAAAACATGCCCGTACTCAGAAAAAAGATGTCGGAAGGGGGTTTACATAACTTAGATCTGAAGTTAATAGTTCCCTACGCAGTTACCACGTACCTACTCTGTAGTATATACACTATGGGGGCATGAACATTCCTTGTAGACATTATATAGACAAGAAACCAAAATGGAAGATATTCTACCTCACAGATCCAAACCCCAAGACTTTCGAAAACCGGGATGTTTGGTCATCTTAACTATGTAAGACGACAATATTAAGTTTCCTTTTCCTTGTAAATGTGCTACTAGCGGTAGACCTACTGTTATCTAAGGAAATGTTCCCATACTGATTTGATATGAGTTTAAATAAATAAAACTGTTAGAAGTTTCAGGAAACCCCGTTTAAACAGGACCCTGCCCAAAAACTATAAGTTGGTTAAATACCAAACTTGTATTTAAGTTCAGCATCTTCCAAGGATGCAACACGAAGATTTTAGGAAAATCCCCCACCACAAACTATTCTTTACTTGGAAGATTTTTCGAACATTTTGAATTTCTCACGATTTTGATTAAAATACCATATGTTTAAGAGATTTTCATAGCAAATGATGTGTATATTTTGAATTTTCTGGGAATAGCTTCTGAAGTCCTCTTCAATTTGAATGACTTTTGCATAACTAGTAAACCGTAAGAGATAGGCAAATTATTACTACACAAAAACACCTAGATCTCGTTAAAGCATACGATTTATGTCAAATAATTTTATTTTTTATGAAGTTCCAAGAGTATTTCCGAGATATTCCTTGTTATTTGTTAGAATTTTTAAATTCTTATACTTCTCTCAAACAAATGGGAAGTATTATTTGTTCCCCCTTCTTTTCTTTCTTCTTCTCCCTTTTGGGGGGGGGGCATACAAAGAGATAGGAATTTCAAATCCATCATATAGCGACCCCCTCTTAAAAGATTTGACTATCGCTTAAGCCTAGGTATTCCCCGAATCCCCTTGTACAGTAAAACAAAATTAATGCCCAACAACTAGCGAAAGCATCGGAAACATTAATACACAATACACCCGAGTTCATTTTAAAACTATGCGATAAGTAGGAAGATGCCATTCATTGTAGTTGTATGTGGTGTCATGGTAGCCGAGCGTTAAAACGCATGTGTCTGGTAATTGGAACAATTTTGGTATATATGCTTTTTTGAATATTTAAATTTTAATTTGTTAAATATAGTCAATCCCCTATGATTTCCATGCATAAGATAATTATTCATTTTAAGGCATTCATGTATAATGACACAAATTCCTCTCTTCGTTTTCAAAATAAATGCGATATTAGTAAGAATTCTAAAGTGAAAAACTAAAGTAAATACTTAATTCACTTAATATTGGATGTGCAAACTCCTTGTCTCATTCGTCAGTTATGAATGGCGCTGGCGTGATCATGCGCGCGCAGCTCGCCTTCGAGTTCTGCATGATGTGTTAGCAATCATACTAAATTTTGCTATATTGAGCGCACACATAAAGACGAAGCTACAAGGAAATTTCTCTTTACATTAGTGAACGTTGCTGGGTACTCTGTGTTGCAGGCTGCAGGAACGTTTGAAATCCCTATCTCTATGGCTATGAGGCGGGTGCGGCTATCCTGGGAAAGGATTGTTCGTGTCGCCCTGGTTCTTGTCGATAACGTTTGCCCACTCGTCAGTAGGGCACTGCACTTACAGACGAGGCAGCAGGAATCCCTTCCAGCATGTGTCTACAATTAGAAGTAATTCTAATTTCCCGGGTCGAACCGCCAAATTTGCGTCGTTTGACTGCAGCTCGACCTCTTTGTTCGATCGGCAGCTATAAGAAACAGCGTCTTGCAGACGATAATAGATTTTCTCGTCTTGCATTTACAGAAAAAGATGTCAACCATAACTGGAATGGGTTATATTCAAAGGCGAGGAGACATTTTCCTCTACAAATGGGGGGGGGGGGGTTGTCTACCGCCCCAGAGCAAAACGTTACGACAAATACGTGGCATAAAATGGTGTGGGCAAGGTCGTATATCTATGTCGTGTTGCGGTGGATGTCACGAGATGGCCTAGGCGTGTTGTAGAAGCTTGATGGCACAGTAAATAGCCAGCAGTACAAAGATATCCTCAAAAATACTATAGATCCTTCTGTAAGGACTAGATATCCCAAATGGAATGATTGAATTCCAGTATAATAACCACCCTGTCCACAGAAGTCAGCAGGTTTCAAACTAGTCATGGCAAAGGTAAGTACTGACACAGTAATGGATTGGTCTCCTTGTCACTAGATTTGATTTCTATTGAAAATGTGTGGGCAGAGATGCACAACATTTTGGAGTTAAATTAGTCTGCAACACAACGAAAGACAAAAGAGGTTTAGTGGGATGAAATACAGGATGCTTGAGAGAAAGTATCCTCCCGTGAAAATCTGACTAGGCATTTGATACCATCCATGCCCGTAGAATGAGGGTAGTGATAGAAGCAGATGGTTTACACACGCGATATTAAGTTAATTTCTGTTTTACTTGCTTTTTCATTCAGGAATGCAATATTTAATTATTCCATATTTAGTTTGAAAACGAAAATGGAGAATGTTTCAGCTTTTATGCCTTGAAATCAAATAAACTTTAGCAATCGGAACATTTGAATATCAAGGTAGACATCTGCTTATAGCCACTCGCTTGTCAGGCATATTCAGTAGTTGGCACTCAATATGAAAGATGACAATAGAAGGAAGCTAAAGGCTCGCATCCCGAGATACCATTGTGAACTCAACGTATACGTATATGATTAAGACTTCGACAAATACACGTACGCTTCGAGAGTCTGCTCATTCTTTTTGTCTTAGAGTGTACCTACAAGGAAATATACAATAAGACAATTTCCCAAATGTTTATCTCGATTAACATGAAGTAGATAAAGAATAAGCGTTTGCAAGAATAGTTCGTGGTAGAGAAAGGCATGTGAGTGCAACACATCAGATTTCTGTAATAGCTATGCAGCCGTGCAATTTAATGAATCTTTCTCCGATACAATTAGTCAATAATAAATAAAACTATAAATTACACATGCTGTTACAATGAGGTAGAAAATGTTTCGCGTTCATAGATCTGGGTTATCATACATTTTGTGCTAGTATTGTAATCCTAGTTTAAGCATGTAAGAGTAATGCTACATTAAACATAAAAAGTTTGAAATAAAATACCTGATTTTTTCTACCCGTAATGATTGTGTGTGAAGGTATTTTCTCGATTGGTTGCGGTTCATTAGCTGTCATTCTTGCGTAAAGCATCGGGTGCATAATGAAGTAAAATATCCACTGTACTGAGCCAACGGCGATTACATTTCTCTCTCTCTCTCTCTCTCTCTCTCTCTCTCTCTCTCAACCGCATTGGGTTTACCCGCCCATTATCATGGAGGTCTGCTAATTTCTGGTACTTTGTACATTTCTCTAAAATACAGCGTAAAATTAAATTGCCCTGTGGCAAGCAACACATATAAAATAAAGACGTAAGACAACTAAAACGTGTAATTACGGTTGCGGTTGGGGAAAAGCAATTGTTTGTAAATAGTACGCCCTTGATAAACAAGTGATCGTGAAGGAGAAATGAAGTCGGGATTTCTTTTGCAAGAACAACTGATATCTCCGCTTTTATATCAAAACAAAAGCCGATTACAAACACCACAATTTGGGATAAACACAATATTATGAAGAGGTGGGCTCAGTACGTCTACAGTATATGTAATACTATGGTGGGTAACACAATGGTGAAGTGTTTTTTATTATCAGCAATACAGGGCTCCCACTCACTGAGCATGGATTGTACGAGACTTTTTATCTAAAGAATTTCCAAATAGTGAACAGGACGAAGGGAATGAATAGAATGGTCACCAAGATCTCTAGCTCTGTTTCTTAGGGATATTCTTAAGCACAAGCCTTTTGCAAGAAGGTATGTACTATTGAGGACACGGTTCAGTTCAATGGGGACATACCAAGTAACTTATATAAATAAAGAATTAGGTAGTAAAATGTACTTCAGTGTCAAATCTAGACTAAAACAGCGTGTAAACATTGAAGACCTACAGTATGAATAATCACAAGGAATATTCTAATGTTTTGTGCTTCTTCAAAGATGTACATCATATTATAACGGGTTTCTTTGCATACGTCATATTTCATAGCAACTGTACACCTACTTTTGTAACCCCTATATAGGCATTTTAAAGGAACTGCTACAAAAATTTTCTTTTCGTAAATCGGCTTATAGTACAGAAATTGAAAAACTGGACCTAGGGATTTAGCAAGAATAAGTAATTTGTTTCGAGTGCTCTCCTTTGTTGATGCAGGGATATATTATAGCTTTTGGAATATTTTTAAGAAATGTAATTTTTAATAGAATTCAAAATAAGCAGGTGTATTTACATATTTTTAAAGAAAGTAATAAGTTTTTTTCCTTTTCTTTATTATTCTTTAAGTTTAATGTACTTAACCGGATAGATCGTATTAGACGGTTAACGAATATTTAGTTGAGACTGAGGTCAATTGTACCAACATCTGTCTACTTGTTGTAAAGGAAAAGAAAGGGCTGACTCCCTTTATTGATCAAAATAATAACATACTTAATAATTATCTAACAAAATAAACGATTGTTGAAATAGTTTTAGAACAAAAAGTTAAATTCAAACGCTTTTCATTTTTAAATTGCACTTTTCCTTCAGCTTTCTCTTTCTGCGAAAAAGCAGTGCTTGATTCGTGTAGTTTCTCATTCATCTCGTATACAGTAAACCGGAGCTGAATTAAATTGAATTTTATTTATGGACGCTATTAACTGCTGTGGTTCTTAGCGTCCCATTCTATATTGGCGTGAAAGATCGGACATTTTTGCTCAGAGGCCTCTTTCTTAGGCTTGAGGTTCTTTTTACGTATCATAAATCTACGACACGGGACACCGGCTTTACTTCCCTTCAGAAGGAAGCCGTGCTATACGCCCGAAAAAATCCATCGCCCTCGCCGGGTTTGAACCCGCGACCTCGGGAACTAGAGACTAGCATGGTACCCCTAGATCATAAATTAAATTGAGTTTTATTTATGGATGCTCTTTAACTAATATGGTTCTTGGCGACCCATTCTATATTGGGCGTGAAAGACCGGAAAGTTTGCTCAAAGGCCTCTATCAGGCTTGGAGTTCTTTTACGTGCCGTAAATCTACGATACGGAATCACCGGCTTTACTTCCGTTCCCAAGGAAGCCAGGCTAAGGATTTTTACGCCCGAAAAAAAATCCATCGCCCTCCGCCGGGTTTGAACCCGCGACCACGGGAAGCAGAGACTAACATGGTACCCCTAAACCACAGAGGATGACCCACTATACCACGCAGGACGACATAACCGGAGTGATTTATTACAAATTTAAGAGAATTAAATGAAAGTGGAAAGTGATATCAGATATTTTAGCACCTTTGGCTTTTAACAGTTACATGATTGGTTAATTCGAATGGCTATTCGAGATAAAACATTTTCAAATGTTTACAGCAGAAGTTTTAAACGGAACATGGGCATTCCAGCATGACAAGAAATTTTCGAAACGAAAATCTTATAGCCAAAATCCTTCCGATTATTTCCTTCGCGCTGTAAATGAATGCCTGAAACATCACATACTTACTCACCGACAAATTTATACAAAGTATAAGTATATGCTTACTTCTGTACTAGTATTTACTCCGTCTGAAGATAATTCCTTTAAAGGATAAATTAATGGATGCATTCCAAATCTACTTCCTATTGAAAGCTGTCTATTATCTCATCATTAAAGTCGTGTGAGGGATTCAGTTCCACTACAAGTAATTCCGGTTACGTTAATACGAATCACATAATAGGCATATAACTGTAACATTCAGATAATGCTACGTTTCTAACTTTCCCGATGATGGGTTAACCAAATCCTGCAGCTTTACTCATTTACTACACAAAATAACGCTAGACTTTTCAGACATTTCAAACTTATTTTACAACTTGGTGAAATTACTCACCACTCTTGGGCATTGCATTTCAGATACTCACCTGTGAACAAAGAAATAACACATGGTTAGATATTATTTGGTTACCTGCAAAAATCTCCCGTAGTCCATCATATTTCAATAGCATAGTTTTAATAACTATTTAAACTATTAAAGCAACTTTAATAGAGTGAAAATCGAAGTGCCAACATAATGATTAAAGATATTACCTTACTGTGCATATGTGGATGCGCGCGCGCGCGTGTGTGTGTGTGTGTGAGAGAGAGAGAGAGAGAGAGAGAGAGAGAACTCTAGGCCCAAAGATCATAAGAGTTACGCAATATCTGTCTTACAAGGACGAGGATAATCTCAGAGAAAAACCTTTATTCAACCAAATCGAATTCCGAATCTCCAGAACGAGGGGCAGACAATTCCCTACACCAGAGAGGTGGGCTTTCCGAATATTATTTTTCGTACACAGAAAACTTAGGTATTAGAATATTACAAAAATAATTACGGATTTAAATTTGGGTTTTGTTCCAATTGCAATAAGCTGCACATGCATTCTATACATATGGAGTTCTGTAGAAGCGCTGCAACCACTTTATCTTCAGCAAATCATACGTTTGACTATGACACAACGCACACACAAAGGCACTAGTGGCTATATACAAGACTATGTTGGAGTCTACACGTAAACGAGTAGAACGTCGCTCCGCAGTAGTAATCGCTGCACGTCACAAAACCCTTCACCAACCCGCTCGCACAGTGACTGACTCAACTCCACTCTGTCGCAGTCGACCCGCAACTCGACACACTAACTCACGGCTCGCGAGAGAGCTCGCTTATATAGTCAGTGGAATCTTCCACAGAACTTCTCGAACCTTCTAGAACTATTTCATCTCCAAAAAGTAATTTTTACTTAGCATTAATGCTAAGAAAGCGATTTAGTAATGCAAGTAAATCAGTACGCACCTGAAGCATTAACGCATACATAGATAAAAATCATTTTGACGAGTTCCTGAAAGTGGGACATAAATTTCGACAAACTGAACTCCGGTGACACAACTAATATTTAAAGCAAATGCGAATGTGCCTATTTAATTCAATTGGACCCACGGATGATCAGCAAAACCGCGCTTGCTGTCGGCAAGATTGCGGAAGTTATCTGCGTGCATTTTCTGGCGTGAAAAATAATGTTCGTTCCTGTGAAACCTCCATGGACTCAGCAATTTCATGCTCTTTTAACGCGGCGATCATGCAGTAACTTAAGTAACGGTTCACTGATTCTATTGCTATTACTTCTTTTGGACTTCCTTCACATGAATTATCTTCAAGGTTGATGCAACCACTTCTACATTCAGCTCTGCATTTTTAAGCGTTAAAATTAAAGAGGAAAATCCAAGTTCTCATAATCGCAAACTGCATTCGAGTTCCGCTTTTTGACGTTAATTTATTTATAAGAAAGAATATATTCTGTTTTATCATCTTCTGGAATAAAACAATACATCGGCTTTCGTCCATGGCGTAGTTTGGGTATCGTGTCAGTAATTCCGAGAGTGGGAACTTTAAACTTGGCGAGTTGGCTGCATAAAGTGTCTTTTCGAGGTTTTCTCCTCATCGAGAAAGACGGTTGTTGAGTAGTTTCCTAGAAACCAGACTCACTGAGCATTCAGTTATCAACTAAACAGGAAAGTATAGCAGAAAGTAGAACGCGGGAGGCGGAGGACAAGGATTTAATGATTTATTGATGATATGCATCATCTCTAATGTTGAGCAGAAAACACTCTTAGGAAGGAGTAAAGGAGGTAAATAAGAATTACGAGGAGTACTGGATGGGGATATATGCAAAATATTAGAAGAAAGCCTGAAAAGACACATTTGCGACGTAGCGAAACAAGTGAACAGCTTCAGATATTTGTGATGTAAAATTCATTGCAAAATAATGAGACCAGCTTATAAAACTCGTCATGTATACAGAAAAACTAAAATGAAATATATTTTTATTTAAGCACATACAATTATATAATTTTATGGTTTGGTTAGTTACAAACAAAAGAATTCCTTTCACACACTGCTGAATACAAATGACAATTCTGCAGCAAAATGTTAGGACCTGTAGTCTTTAATAACCTATAAATGAACCCTTTTTCAGAACCAAATGAAACACATGACCCATCATGCTCTCTACATGTTTCTGTAACGCTGGCAGTTCAAGTTCATACCATGCAAATATCACAGAGGTCTTTAGTTCCTACACATTGGTATATTGCTTTCCATGGCGATAAACTTATTGTGCATCAGATTCCCCATACGTTTTCCATAGGGTTAATCCTAGAGAAATGGCGGGCCGTTCCATAACACTAACACCTTTGCGACGAAATCAATTCTTTGTGAATCCAGCAGTATGGATATTTCATTGTCCTGCTAAAACATCCAATCCACTATTCCAAGCCTCCGTGCAACCGGTAGAAGGTGCTCTTCATCTGATAGTGTATTGCTTTCATGCGACCTGCAAGATGTGCTTTCCCTCCGTATCAGAATCCACCCCATACCATCATAGACTTTCCCCCTTGATTGCCTCTTTGAAAACACTTTCTGTTCCCTTCTGAGGTCATGCCAGTAGTATTGTCGTAACCTCTTTTATTTTCACATCATTACGGGGGGTAGAGCATAGTACCGAAATCTAAATCACCACCTTAAACTAACAACGAGGTCCGACGAGGCAAGCTGATAAAAGTTCCTAAATCACCTGGAACTACCTAAATATTCATAAAATCATCATGGGACAGGAAGGAAGGAACTACCTACATTAAGAAGTCACATAGCATAAGTTTAGATGGTAAGAATATAGTATAAATTAAATATGATACATTTTACCTTCCTGCTTGACGAAGCGCCATACCTATTACGCGCCTGCACTGTTCACTGGTGACGCTAGAAGAGAGCGTCCTATACGCTAACACAAGACAAACCAGTTTTACTCCCTCTCCTATTACGTCACTACCGGTCTGTATTATACCAACTTAACATATCATCATGCAATGTTGCCACTCCATACATTACAATATTACCACCTCACATGCCACATCATGCCAGCCATTAGGGCCGTCTTAACTACTGTTTATTACTCTCTTCCATTCTTCCTTCCAGTTGACGTGTTCCTTAGCCCAGACAATCAAAGGGGGTTGCGTTTTCGTTTCTTGTATTTCAACATGTTTGTCTGCCTAACCTGGACAACGTCAACTTTTGAGCACTGTCGGCGAGATCACGAGCAAGTTTTCCCAGCGAATCACCAACACTGAGTCTCACTCTGTCCAGACTACCTTTTTGTTCCATAATTGTTTTTGAGGTCTTCCAGACGACCTTTTTGTTCAATAATTATTTCCTAGCTTAGGGAAGTTATTTATCAAGTGCAGTGACCTGACAAGCCTTCTGTATTTCCGGAGACGAATATCCACTTATGGCTTTAACTTGACCTTGCTCGAAGCTGGACAATCCGGTCTTCCTGTCCATACTCCAAGTTACCATGCACTCTTCACGAACACACTCTTCCGTAGCTGCAGCATAGCGTATGAGTACGAAGGCCATGGAATATTCAGCCTGGTTTTATCATTTTGCAACAGGACTATTTTTTGTCTTCTAACCTGTGTGCTGCGAATGCGTTTCTTTGCAACTGGCCGTACGATATACCTACGTAATATAATTTATGTACGTAAGTAAAATATATATATATATATATATATATATATATATATTTGATTTTAGTTTTTCACTATAGCTACATTATGAATTTCATCAGTTGGTCTTATCATTTTGCAACGCACCTTAGCACGATTAATAACAAATAATTTAGTCTACACGCGGGTCAATGCTCAACAGCAACTATCAAAACATGAATTAACCCTATGGTGATCAATTACAAAGCACGGAATTTTAACACATCTGCAGCATTGAGATCGCTTTGAAGGTTTACTGGGATGTTTAAAGCAAATGAAGAAGTTAAATTTTGCAGCTCGATAGAGCGTCGATATGAAGATCGGTGGTTCGAGTCCCGGCAGTGACATCATAGGCAGAGCCAGAGATATACTCCTACTTCTTCTGCGGCAGTTGATGCTAAATGACCATTTTTATGTTGATAACTGTGCTGAGCGGGCTGTCTAAAAGAGATTTTGAGCCATTAGATTTTTATATTTCTGAACTGGAAATACTGACATGCTTATGTTATTCATCCAAAACTGCGTTGGTAAGTAATATTTTATAGTATTACAAATCTGAGAAAATCCATATGTAATTTTTACGTGTAGGTGTGGAGGTTACCAAATAGGAAAATGTTTGCTCGGTGTGTCTCTTTTGCAGCATATATTATTATTATTATTACTATTATTATTATTATAAAGAGAAAATCTCTGCGTCTGTATGCGAGCATATATGCGAGATAGCAACACGCAATGTGGCTTTTAATAACAAATCTGATGTGTTGCACTCACATGACTTTCTCTACTCTTGCACGAACTATTTTTACATTTCTTCATATTAATCAAGAGAAACATTTGCAGGAGTTATCTTATTGCTAATTTTCTTGAGGTGCAAGGGGAACATGATAAGCTTTAAGCGATAGTCAAATATTTTAAGAACTGGTTCCATTCTCTTTGCATGTCCAGAGCAAAAAAAAAAAAAAAAAAAGGAAATTCAAACAAATAACAAGCAATATCTCGGAAATGGTTTGCTCCACCATAAATTGTGTTTTAACGAGATCTACATTTTTTTGTGTAGTAAAATGTTGCCAGTTTACCAGTTATATGAAAGTCATTCATTCAGAATGCAGAGGACGTTTGGGGACATTTCCAGAAAATTCAAGATATACATTTCATTTGTAATGAAAATATCTTAAACATATGATATTTCAATAAAAATCGTTAGCTATTTTAGAGAAAATCAAAATTTTCGAAAAATGTTCCATGTAAATGGAAGTCTGGGCTGGGGGTATTTCCTTGAAAATCTTCGTGCCGCATCCTTAGAAGATAGTAAACACAAATACCAAGTTTGGTATTTATCCGACTTTTCGTTTTTGAGTTATGCTGTTCACAGACTGAGACACACACACACCGACATGTTTCCAAAAAGGCTTTATTTGGATTCAAGGCACCTCAAACCGTGTATTTACGATGAAATCTCGATTATTGGGTGGAATGCAATACTTCCCCTACTTACCAAGTAGAGAAAGTAAAAAGGTGTTTCTGTAGACTGCTGATGAAAAGAGCAGGGATGACATTATTAAACTGCTTTGTGGCTGAGGTATTATATAAGGCAGAAACTTGCACGTTACAACGAAGTGAAGAAAGAAATTGGAATCATTTGAAACGTGCATCTGAAGAACAATGGAGCGCACAAAATGGACGACGTAAGACATCTTTGGATGAGGAAAATAAATATGTTTAAGACACTGGATGAGAAGAAATCAGAATGAATGGAGAATGGGAAAAAGATTCGGGGCAACGACAATATATATGTATATGTATATATATATATATATAGAGGTTGGTTTTGCAATTACAGACATGCTCTTGGGAAGAAAACTATGGCGAATTTATAATAAACTTCGCTTTACTCGTCTTTGTGGACCTGACATGTTATTAGGGTTGCTAAATTGTGACTAAAGAAGAAAAAGAAGGAAATGCTTGTTTAGGAGGGCATATCGCATGAAATAGTTACAACTTCATATTTCTAATGTATTCTTAAACAAATTAAAAGAAATGAATACACAAATATAATCCTGACCAATTACAGTGTCCCATAAGAAGTCCTTGAAAAAAGACTTTTAGCTCGAAATGTTTTTGTTTCCATTAGAAGACAGGCATTAGAATGGACACAAGCTGTGTTCAATACCAGCATTGTCTGGACCATCATGGAGACTTCTGTAGATAACTTCATATGAACCTCTAATCCTATTTCAAATGGGCGCATTTCTGCGAATGCAAGCAAAGCCGAAAATATCGGCTTTGTAAAATGCTGACATTCCAACCAATGAGAGAAGCATCACAACGCTATTGATGTCAAAGGACCGGAAAGCTTACCTCCCGGAATGACAAAGTATCTGGGGAAACAAAAGCTTAGACATGCTTCATGTGTGCGGAACCATACGTTAATTCATGGTTAGAATTGCAAGACCAGGTTTTGCTTTCATTCAACACTCTCCGGAGAGGGAGACGGGCAGGGGCGGGAGGGAGAGAGAGAGAATAGTTACAGCTCAGTGAGTATTGTTTTAAAGGAAGTATATTAACTTTGGAACTTGTCTTACATGGAGTTTGCTACCCACTGTGTACCAAGTTTGTTTATTACCGTTTCATGTTTTGAAAATATGTGTTGCATCTACATTTTTTGACAACAGTGTTTTTCGATCCACTTTCTGTTCATGCTGTCACGGCGAAAGTTGGATTTCCTGCATTCAGTGCTGACAACCTAACCTACCTCCGTGTTTTGCACGTATATGCATGAACTACGTATATTAAATCAGCTAACCTTTGATATATTTATTATTGCAGGCATGGAGTATAATCACAAAAATGGAGTATAATACATTTGATAACGGAATTTTACTGGGTCTTTATATCATTTTTATTTGTTCTACTTACAATTTAATTCAGAAGTAAGAGCTACAAGTTAATGATATTTTTAAGGTCAACAACCAGGCTGGATAATCAATTTCCAGTTCGACACCAAGGCTTGTTTGGTACTTGAAACCACCATGTTCAACAGCTGTTAGTAATTAATTTTATTTTCGCGTAAATATTATTTCCATTATTCACTACTGTCGAGAAAATAGTATGCAATACACTTGCGTTATGAAGAGAATCTCGGAAATAGAAAATACGAGATGAATAGAACCAACATGTGCAGCATCTGTTAGTACCTATTTTATTATTTTTATTTTCATGTAAGCATTATTTATATTATCTGATATGTTACACTCACGACTTTCTCCACCCTCTAAAGCTGATTAGTACGTATACAAATTATTCTTACGAATGTTTATTTTCCTGTCCACTTCAATTTAATTGAGATTAAATTTTACGGGAATAGTTGCATTATGCATTTCGTTATAGATTCAAAGGGAATTCGACAGTCAAATGGTTTAGAACTGGACATTATATGCTGGCCTTAAAATTCCGTACTCTTTCCACGACATCGCGAGAAACAATTAAAAATCGACATGACTAAAAGATTGGCTAAGTACTGAACAATTCGAACCATTAACAACGGATATCTGGGAAACCGCTGTTGCCACAAAAAGGTTATTTGAAATAAATTGTGTATTTTAAGAATCTGCATTGTTTGTGTAGTACAAGGCGTGATTTTACCGCAGCGCTGCAGTATGGATTTTGAGCATGCGCGATCACTTCCTCCATTCATTAGGAAGCCAGAGCAACCTCACTTTGTGTTTTCTGTTGTAGAGCGTTTCGAAATGTTCAAAACAATCGAACGATTCACCGACTGTAAAGTCAGATCAGTGATTCGTTTTTGAATGTAAGAAATGTTACGTCAGCAAACATTCATCGCCAATTGTATGAGGTTAATGGGGAACAATAATGAGTAACAATGCCCGGCCACACACAGCCAAACAAATTCAAGATCTGATCGCATCAATTGTTTGGGAACAATTCGACCACCCCGCCTACAGTCCGGATTTGGCAACAAGCGATTATTTACATGTTTTTTTCATTTGAAGAAATTCCTTGACATTTCAACGGCAATGTTGAAACAAGAAGTGCAGACTTGACTTTCACCACAGGCGGCATCATTCTTTGACGAAGGCATACAAAAACTGGTTTCCCGTTACGACAAGTGCCTGAATAACGGCAGTGACTATATTGAGAAGTAGTGTAAGGTGTAAGGTAATGAATGATATATATTTGGAAAATAATGTTATTTTTTTAAAAAAAAATATATTGATACTTTAAAAACACGCCTCGTACGTGATAGATGTTTTTGTCTATCGCTTAATATTTACGAGTTGTACAAGATTATACAAAATTCCTTCCGTATGAAGAGGACTTCAAAGGCTATGCCCAGAAAATTCAAGATATACATTTCATTTGTCATGAAAATATATTGAATATATGGTATTTTAATGAAAATCGTTAAAGCCTTTAGAAAATCAAAACTTTCCAAAAATGTTCCATGTAAAGGGTAGTTTGGAGTGGGGGATTTTCTTGAAAATCTTCGTGCTGCATCATTGGACGATGTTGAATTTAAAGACCAAGTTTGGTGTTTATCCGACTTTTCGTTTTTTAGTTACGTGTGTCCTGTGTAGTGGTGTACAGTTTATGTAAATCGTCGTGACAGTCCCCCACTCCTGAAGCATGTATGCGCAATAGCACTGACCAGTCCACTTGCATAATAAGAGAGGTGGGGGTCAGTGTTCCACCTGCTGCGAGCTCAAATGCAAGGTAACCTTACACATTTGTTTACAATGCGTTGTGTATGTGACTGCCTCCGAGTTCTGATATCACTTGCTTCCCACCACTCTCATCACTACTCCTCATTTCTCCTCTCTTGCGCATATGGACTGTCACGACATTTTACACAAGCTGTAATCTGTTAATGTTCCTTGTTGATTAATCAGTCTCTCTCTCTCTCTCTCTCTCTCTCTCTCTCTCTCTCTCTCTCTCTCTCTGTCTCTCCGTCGTGTTTCCGTCATGGCGGAAGAATCTCGTGGATGAAGAGGCTATAATTATGGAACGATGCCTCGGCTGTCAGGTAAAGCTATGAAAGGTAATGGAGATTCAGGGTGGTCGTAACACAAGTTATTTTTACTAAGTAATTACACCTAAATTCAATTAAAGAGGCGCAAATTTATTGGGTCTCACTTTCTATTCACAGTTTGACACACTTGCAAAATTACGAGAGGAAGATTAGCACTTGTAACAATTTGATTTCCTACCAGAAAAAATTTCCACGTCTCAGTATTATAAAGTATTACTACCAAACGGCGCGTTTTACTTGTCGCGAGATTAATGAATCTCTTCCTAATATATCGCTTATTCACTTATCACGATTCACTATTTATACTATATATACTTTTAACATCACGACTGACGTGGATTTTGCTCTAAGCTGATGACGTACTGGCGTGAATGTTTGTTTATGGACTTATATAGTACGACAACTTGGAGCACATATTTATTCTTGAACTTTCTCATTGGCTGCTTGTCGCCGCGATTTCCTACTTTTGAGGAGTTGGAACGCTACTTACTTAAACCTTATTCGTCGAGTCATAGTCACATGACTTTACACAATACAAAAATACCCCTCTTATTTTTTGGGCGAAAAACCTGGCGTCCTCGCTTAATTCTTCCTTGCACTTACAGAAAACAAAAGTCTTTTGTATAGAAGGTGCAACAGAGGTTGCTGCAACTTTCCCCTAACTACTGCGTACATCTTATCGTGTAGAAGTATCCCTTAACAATTTTAGTTTGCATAAAATATATATAAACTTCTCTTTTTTCTTTTCCTCCCCCCCTATTTATGGACACCCTTTAACTGCTGTGGTTCTTAGCGTCCCATCTATATTGGACGTCAGAGATCGGTAATTTTGCTCAGAGGTGCCTTTGTCAGGCTTGAGGTTCTTTTACGTGCCGTAAATCTACGATACGGAACCACCGGCTTTACTTCCCTTCTGAAGAAGCCATGCTAAGGATTTTTACGCCCGAAAAACATCCATCGCCCTCCGCCGGGTTTGAACGCACGACCTCGGGAACTAGAGACTAGCATGGTAACAACTACACCACGGAGGACCACTGAAGTTCTCTTATTACTAACAGTTAAAGACATAAATAGTTAATAAAAACATGATAAATTGCATTATAAGAAAATGACAATACATAACATAATGAGTGGCAAATAATATTGTTGGCAAAACACACACACACACACACACACACACACACACACACACACACGGGTCTTTTTCCTAAACATTGTTTTATTCAAGGTGCCTCAAAATATGTATTTCCGGTGAAATCTCGGTATTGAATTTTTGGGTGGAATGCAATACCTTCTTTACCTACTATGTACAACGTGGTCGAGAAAGTAAACACCTTTCGGAAGAATAATTTGTATACCCACTGATAAACGATAGCGGCGGAGGACGATGGATTTTTTTGGGCGTAAAAATCCTTAGCATGGCTTCCTTCGGAAGGGAACTAAAGCCGGTGATGCCGTGGCGTAGATTTATGACACGCAAAAGAACATCAAGCTTGATAAAGAGGCCTCTGACCAAAACTACCGGTCTTTCACGCCTAGTATAGAATGAGACGTTAAAAGCCATAGTAGTTAAAGATCGTCCAAAAACTAAACTCAATTTAATTTCTTTGATAAACAATAGGCGGTAGAGAATGTCATGTGAATGTAACACAAGATTTTTTTTCTTATAGTAGCTTGCAGCTGTCTTAATTAAGATCAAATGAACTGCTTCAAATTTACTCCATAATACTGAAGTTTAACTCAAGAATTTTCACTGTAGTTATTCAAGCATCTGTAGGCAATTTGAACAAGAGTTTCCTGGATCTCTTGTTAATGGTTAAGCCAACAATTCCTTGTATAATGTAGGCTACCAACTTTCAGAAGCTTAGATTGAGACCTATTGATCGTGAAGGTCTGGTTGATGGAATGTTCCTGCGAATGACAAGAACGAAGATTGTTTTGCAAGGGTTTACAAATGGAATACGAAATTCGAAATTAATTTGAGCCACTGAGTAGGCATGAAGCACCTGAACTTTACTATGATTTCTGTAGACTGCCTGAAAATGATTACTAAAGTTCCGGACACTGCATATACTATTGGAAATGCAAAGTATTACACGTATAAACGACTAAGGTAGCGAAAGGTCATTACGTTGTTTATATATTTTTTAATATTAGAAGAAAATAACTGCAGGCTAAATAAACAATGTTAACAATTAACGCTAAGCGAATATTCATGACTGGAATACGTATATACATATATTACATTATTCCCAAAGCCTCAGTGTTTTAGGAAAGTTACGCTTATTACCTGGTAGGCAGGTTTTAAAACTTAATGATTATTTTGCATTACGTCAGATTGCATAAAGCAAACGAACTATGTGTTGCTGAGTCAAACCTGTATACATTTTACACTAACTGCACAGTTGTTGCACTTACAAGCAACCTAAAGAAAAATTGTGTTACCTACAAGGACAGTGTGACGCATCAGTTACTACCTAATATCGAAGCACTGCAGTGCCATATTAATTTTGTATAACTCTTTTACTCTTAAAGGTTTGGTATTCTACATTGTACTGTTAATAAACAGATAAATAAATATACAACTTATTAAATAATTAATTAAATTGAATATACATTAAAATAGAGGTAATTATTGGGGATGACAGGGAATTTAATCCGTTCTTTTGGAAAATTGTCACTCCAGATGGTGGTTGGCAACATTGATTAAACGCTCTCTCCACTTGTTTTACTATCTGCAGTGTACTAAATGGCTACAGGGCACCACCTGCAGTTGAGGCGAAGTGAAGGGGAACTTCTGAAAGGGTCTACCCGTAGCCTAGTGGTTAACACACCTCACTGGGTATGAATCCTAGCTGAGACGTTTAGTCTCTATGTTCTACTGTTTGTTTTTGGTCATGCTGACTTGTCGTATCCCTGTTCAGTGATCCAATTGGCATTTCCTTCAAATGAACAAATCTATAAAAGTGACCACGGAAGGAAGGAAGGAAGGAAGAAAAGTATGACCGACATTCCGGTTTCAGCCCCCCCTCCTGCTTCCTAAATGCACTTTCTGCGTACGCTCCTGGGCCGTATTTAGGGTTAAATTTATTTCAAAGTAGATGCTTGTAATCCAAACACGATGAACATCAAATATACCTAACACTTCTCCTATTATTTGTTCGGAGTGACTTTCCACCTGGAACGACTTTAAGGATCACTATCAGAAATCGCCACCACTTCGGAAGACATCTAACATGTAAGCACAGGTTATCAACAGAACTAGTGGTGCAATCAAACGTTAAATCCCAGAAAACAGAGGCCTGCACGCTATGGATTTTGTTGAGACCCGTGAAGGGGGAACCATGATCGTGATAAAAGATAGAAGTACCGATAATATCTGGCTTATCATAGCACTGTAGAGCAATTGGTGCAGTACAGTCGGCCTGTAATCTTGGGTTAGCGAGAAATTTAAGATTAACATCAACTAATTACAATATAAAGCAATAGAATTTAATGCCTAGTCATGTCCAAGTGAAAATCGGTAACACTTTAAATTCGTCCACAAAGTCGTAAAAATGTCTCCAATGCTGTAAATCGTAAAAATACCTCTGCTCCCGTACATTTTACAGCAAACTGTAGAAGTTGGCAAGTATGTGTAGGTATTCCGGAAATGAAATAAGCTACCTAGGCCAGGGGCGACCAACACTAGGCTCAAGGGGCCTTCAAGACATTTTGAATGGCCCGCAGATAGCTTAAGATCCGAAGTGAAGCTATTTATTCATTATGAATTCTTTCTCTTCCGAATCTAAACATAGCAACACAGATTTAATCATTAATACATTTTGCATTTCAGAGTCTGAGATTCATAAATACTCCCTATCCTTTGCAAATGGAAATAATAGAAATATAAACACTCAGAGCTTGTGCTAAATTCATGGCCACGGACTTCTAATCTGACCGTTATGACAGATCAGTGGGTGGCCATAAGACCAGACCAATTCCCTGAAATTTACGATCTTGCTCTAAGGCTCGTGTGTAGATTTGGCTCTACATATAATTGTGAGCAACCCTTTTCTGCCATGAATATTTAGAATAAATTACGTTCAACTATTATATATACACATAAAAACTACGCCTAATATTGAGAAATGGGTAAATGAAAAGCAAGTACAAAAGTCACATTAACATTGCCGTTCTTAAAAATTCATTGGGATGTTCTTGTTAAATAGTATAATAAGAAGTATTTATATTATAACTCAACGTGCATCACTTTATGATCATTTCAGAATGTGTGTCCAGTTATAGGATGTTCTTTCAAAATAAAAGTTAATGATAATAATTGAATGACTTTTAAAACAATGATATAAAATATCGGCCTACGGCTACATTTGCTGAATACTTAACTAATATTTATATAATACTTAAAGTTCAAATTCGAAATAGTTATAATTATAAATTTAGGTAGATGGTGCTTCAAAAATATTCTACAATTTACTGGACCAAGCTCAAAATAGGTTGACCACGAGCACTGACGCAGGTCATTGATTTCAAAATCCACGAAGTATTTTAATTTGAGGTGGTTCATACCAAATACCACGGCCATGAAATTTCATAAAACATCTGTGAGCGTAACCTCACCTCTCTCTGTGGAAATATTTACAGTCGGAAATTACAGCAGGAGGTATTGTGAACACTCGGCCCACGTTAACCATTAATCTACCCTTTCCAATTGTCACTCTGACATAAATCTAGGCGCTGTCAAATACTTCCTTTGCTGATAATTGTATTGTAACATTTTATAATTGTAAAAAGCTTTTAACATTTCAAGCTTATTGCTTGACAAGATAAAATATGGTGAATGGTATATTTTGTCTGTCTCTTTTGTTGGGACATCCAGACTGGAACGTCCTGAATTTTGAAACTGACTCTGTGCTATGTGACACTATTATTGTGTTGCATTAAAAGCTTTCGGGTCGTCTGTCGGGGCTGTTTAAAAACTATTTGTTTAGTAAAACTGAACGAGATATATGCGAACAAAATATTTTTATGGTTTTATTGAAAAAGTGAAATGGATTGTAATGGGATACAATTCCAATAGAGGGAGAAAGACGCAAGTAACGGCAGTTTTTATTATCCCCGAAATTCTCCTATATTTGTAGGTGTTGACAACCTGAGTTATTGCTGTATCTTCCCCATTCCAGTAGTGCAGTGTGGCCTGGGTTCGATTCCTGGTAACAACATGGAGAATTGTTTATCATGCTGAAAGGCCTCGTGAGGTCCTTGGGAAGCAATATCGGATTTACTTGGGAAAAAGCTACTGCGGTCTCTGAAACCGCGTCTATGCGGTCCGTGTGTGCGCTCGCGTCTCTCTATGAACAGCATTACCCAAAAACAAAGATATTGTAGCGCATCCTTGGGCTGGTAGACTTGAAACTGTAAGTACCGGGGTGCGAGGGTCCATAGTAGCGTGGGAGAGGCCTCAAATAAATACCCAAGGGTTGTATAAAAAGCTAGAGACTATATTCTGGGATACTTTAACACAGCGTTGGGATCCCTCAGTAGAGGGGGAGTACGTGCAAAAACTTACACATAACCCCATATCTCTTACTAGGAAGTTTCTGGCCGGACTTGCTGTGACACTGGTTATTAATGTTAACTAGTCAGGTTGAGGGAGTCGGAGCCCTGACGATCTTAGTCTCGGAGTCGTGGCGTGTCCAAGAAGATTGGGAGTCTTTGACCAACATACATGGCCAATATATTCTATCTGCAAGCTGAGCAAGCGACCCGGTACCCTACAAGCCAGAACTTCCTACATTACCACATTCTTCGACTTCATGCGATCTAACACAATTCCCAGACCGTGGAGTTCGAACTCGACGATGGGCCGCTACAATATTGTATTGTTTGTGCGTTTTCACAAACAATACTGCTTAACTATGTCTCACAATTAGACCTCTGTAGTCAAGCAACTTAAAATAGAGCACTAACAAACATGGTGTGTTACACTCACATGACTTTCTCTCTCTCTCTCTCTTGAACAAACTGTTATTACAAAAGCTTATTCTCTCACCCGCCTCATGTTAATATAAACATTTGCAGAAATGGTTTTATTACATATTTGCTTGTAGGTACAAGAAGATTAGGGGAATACAGGTCACTATGTAATGGCTTTGAAATAAAGTTCTCTCTGCATGACGAGGGGGGGGGGGGGAAAGAAAGAAAGAAAAAAGAAACAATAGTGATTTTGCAGCTGAAAAAGTATAAAGCCAACTGAAGTCAATTATTATAAAGAATATCTAAATGGTTAATGGCATAAAAAATATTCGACAAACTGTGTGATTTAACGAGATCTACATTTTTTTGTGTAGTAAATTTATCTCTTACGGTTTACAAGTTAGAAAATATTCATTCAGAATGAACAGGACTGCACAACCTATTACCAGAAAATTCAAGACATACATTTTTTGTGAGGAAAATATCTTAAACATATCAAATAATGCATATGATCAAAATCGTTTAGTCATTTTTATAATCGAAAATTTTGAAAAATCTTCCATGTAAGGGTAGTTAGCGTGAGAAGATTTTGTTGAAAACCTTTGTGTAGGCCCTTAGAAGATTCTGAAGCTAAATAACAAGTTTCGTATTTATCCAACTTTTCGTTTTTGAGTTATGCTGTTCAGACATACGCCAGTGCGCGCGCGTGGATCTTTCTTAAAAATCCAATGCTCCATTCACATGACTTTCTGTACTCACTCTTCTACGAGCTATTCTTATAAAAAGTATCCTTCTATCTACTTCTTATTAATCCAGATAAACATTCAATTCACATTTACACATTCCGTTGTAGGATACGGTAAGTAAGGTGACAGAAAAATGTTTGAAAAGCGTGTCCTATGTAATGGCTTTGAAATTCCAGTTGAGAAAGATATACATATTTTAAAATGTTTACCATTTATACAAAAGTCATTCAGAATGAAAAGCTCTTAAAAGGCCATTCCCAGAAAATTCAAGATATACATTTTGTCATATAAATATTTGTAACATATGGTACTTTAATCAAAATCGTTAGCCATTTTTGAGAAAATGAAATGTTTCGAAAAATGTTTCATATAAAGGGTAGTTGAAGTGAGGGATTTTCATGAATATTTTCATGTCGTATCGTTGGAAGATACTGAACTTAAGTACCAAGTTTGTGTAGCCCTCTTCATTTGGAAGGTGTTTTGTCTAATCTTATATAACTGGTATACGCTAAGCGATAGACGAAAACGTACTCACAAAAAATTCTCTTTAAAGCACACTATTTACTTCAAATAACTTTTTTCTGCACAAGATATTTCTTATTAACGGAATTGTTAAATTGTTCAATACTTGTGTCATTCTTTTCAAGTCCTGTTAATATTCTGTTGTTTCTCGCGGTTGCATAGAAAGGGTATGGGATTTTAAAGCCAGCATTTGACTATCACTGTTCCCTTTGTATGTATAACGAAATGTGTAATGCAGCTATTTTTGCAAAGATTTATCTAGATTATAATGGAGATAGAAAAATAAGCTTTCATACGAATAGTTTACATACCCACTAATAAGCTATAGGTAAAATCATGGGAATGTAACACATCGACTTTTCATCCTGCGTTCTAGTAGGTATTTAGTGAGCATTTTAGGAAACAACATCAAAGATCGTATATTTCTAACGGGCTCCACAAGTTCTCTTAAATTAAGTTACAACCATGAATATTCATTTAGTATTGTTAACATTCTTTATTTTAACATCTTCAATTGTTTTCTCGTCATTTAAAAATACCAACGTAAACTATATAATGCCGTTTCATTACATATATCAGTGTAGAGATTACATTTTTGCAAGAATATCTAATGAGTGGGAGTTTACCGTTACGTAGTGTGACCGGGTGTTTTGTAAAGTTATGTGATTCTCCAAGAATTACTACTTTTTGATGGTAATATTTGTATTCTTTTATTTAAGGAAAATACCTTAAGTGGTCCCGAGGCAAACGAGACATTTCCTTAGCATATTGGTGGACATAAGATACTTCAAGATGTCCCGATTCGAGGTAATAAATTAAAAAAACGTTATGTCTTTCAATCGAGCGGCAGTTAATAGTTAAAAATACGTTTAATCTATTTAAAGTATAACAATGGTACATTGAAATGCTAACATCCGGTGTGGAATAGAAATCCGATGACAAACGCGAACACAAAACATTATACAGAATGAGCCAAAAAACTACGAACCGGCTGCGCGGTGTTTTTCCTGTCCGCGTCCTCGGCGCTCGTTGCCGTCTGCCGTTATCATAGAAAGGCGCGGATGAAAGCATACATTTTTAAAATTACTTTCAAAAGCTTTACTCACCAACTTTATGAAAGGATATGCTGAAACTGTCGTTGTCGATACATTTTTGGTACTCTTTAGGAAACTATCCACCACTCGCCGTAGTCCAGGTTGAGAAATTGCTGGCAATTTCCTGGCGCATATTTTGTTTTAATTCTTCCAGGGTATGTGGGTTTGCATTGTATACTTTATGTTTTAAGTTACTCCAGAGATAGAAATTGCAAGGGATTCCAGGGGGGGGCGGGCAATCGCGGGGCCAATTTTTTTCGGTCAATAGTCGAAGCCCGTGCATACGTGAATACAATTTTGCCCCCTGTTTTTAAAGAATTAAGAGTCGGGGGGGGCGTGATTTTGCCTTTCTTCAACAAGACTCTGCAACAGCTCATATGGCCAATATTTCGATGAGAAGAATTAAAAGGGTATTTGAGGACAGAATTATTAGTAGAGATTGTGGCCCCCTCGGTCCCCCGGCCTAAACCCCTGCGATTTCTATCTCTGGAGTAACTTAAAACAAAGTGTATAAGATAAACCTACACACCCTAAAAGAATTAAAATAAAATATCCGACAGGAAATAACCAGCATTTCTCAACGTGAACTACGGCGAGTGATGGAAAGTTTCCTAAAGAGGTGCCAAAAATGTATGGACAACGACGGTGGGCAGTTTCATCATATCCTTTCATAAAGTTGGTAAGTAAATCCTTTAAAAGTGCTTTTAAAAATGTTGTATGGTTTCATCCGCGCCGAGCAACGAGCGCCGAGGACGCGGACAGGAAAAACACCGCGCGGCCGGTTCGTAGTTTTTTGGCTCTCCCTGTATCACAATGACAAGTAACATGTTTAGCCAAAGTTTCAGATTTTAATAGAGGTAGGTGGCTCCGCGGTAACATGTGAGGCTCGCATTTGGGAGGTCCCACGATCGATTCCCATTTTTCGCGGTTTTCTCTGGTCGATACGCGAATACTAAGGTGGTTTCTCATATACATATACGATTTCCTTTCCCTCATTTACCTTTCGTTCCGTTTCCTATTAATGTTTCAGGTGTCCTAGGTTTCGTAGTATATCGTGATTTCGAACAGGTGGCGCGGATATTGCTACAAGGAAAGAACATTCCACGTAGTCACTGTAGGGTTCCCGGGTTGGACAGGTCGTTCATCGCCCCCGTTTTGGACAGTTCCAAGAACTGTTAGGGACTTCCGCGCGTCTCTGTGACATGTCTGCCGGCAGCCTCCCTTCATCCTTTCTTCCTGGAGGATGGTAGCCGCAATAGATCTCTCGTAGGCCGCAGTGTGCGAGACGTTCCCCACCGTTGTATCCCTATACTAACATTTAACAATCAAATACCAGTATTTATAAAAATACTTATCGTAAATACATATCGTATATCGTAAAAATTTGAACTTATTCCAATACTATTGTACTGTTTGTTTCAAAATAAAAAGCAAATTCCATTGAGCTATCACACCGGTTATTTTACGTGGGTCCTCCCCATTCTTTACCACAGGCACATTTGACTGCATTCGTTGGGATTTGAAATCGCGACGTTCGGCTTTAAATGGATGACCAATTCCTTTCACCCTAACGATCACTGATATTCGAATAGTTTGCATTAAGGTGCCTGTTGCACCTTAGAATTAGAGGAAGAGCGGCATACGTAGCAAAATAATTCATGAGATAAGGGTTAACTGGGTGTTTCCTTCTAAATGCATAACTTTGGATTTCCTTACAGATGTATGCATGTAGTTTTGTATTTTGAAGTTGTTTCTAATGGTTATAAAGCTTAAATAAGAATTAAAAACAGCGTATTTATATATTTCCTTCGGTTTTCTGTCAATTAGTATTTCATTGCAGTATTTCTGTTAATCGCAAAGTTTCAAAGCCCTTAGCATCGGCTAGGAACTACGCAGTTGCAACCTTGATTCAGAGGCTCTTGATCAGTGAAGCCCAACCTTTCTCTTCAGAGCTTAGGTTCAAAGTCCATAGTTCACCCCACCTACTATATTTGAAGAGATTGACAATCTAAACCAATCCAGTCTCAGTCCTTGTCAGCACGAGTGGAAACGAGTGAGAAACTCACTTCCCCACCTCCCTGTCCCTGTAAAGTTGGACATCCTTGTTTTTTATTTTAACTAACCTTAATTTTATACCAATTTCACTCGTATGAAACGTCTACACATTTTGTTCGCCTAAACACTGCACATATGCAGGAGAGTCCCATCTAAACTACCCATGATTTTGTACCGATTTCAACCAATTTTGACACGTGTCAATAAATTTGCTTCAAATAACTACATATATAATCTCAAATCCGTACTTGCAGCGGTTGTCGAGTTGCTTCATATCTAGGCACCTATAGATGGAAAAGTCATGTGATTGATCTGAATATAGCCATTGCTGTGACAGACACAACAAAAGTAAGGTATCCGAAAGTCAAAAGACAACCGTTCGACAAGTTTGTGGGAGGTAATAGCGTGTAGCTTATTTTAGCTGCCGAGTTTAGAAGAAAAACAAATGTGGTTCCGTCGGGGCTGATTGTGATACTGCATTATCCTATTCCAGCACCATTACTTCCATCGCGTGTAACACGCCATACTTGCAGTGGATTGACGTCATGTGACGGTGAGAAAACGATATGGGAACGGAACATGATTGTCATTTTGTTAGTACTTACCCTAAGGATACGAGTCACCGGGAATACGCGGAATAAACATGCTAAGTAGGGTATTTCGTAAGTTGTATCTTCAGCAGCTTGTAAGATAGCAGCAGTTGTCGGAAGCAATACCTAATCTACAGCATTTTCCTTATTTGGACATTAAATTGCTTTTGAAACCAAAGCAGATAACACATCGGCGTTTTAAAAAACATCTGTGTTACACTCGCATGACTTCATTCACCACTTTAATTTACCTTCACAAATATTCTGCAAATTGTTAGTAAAAAAGGCTGTGTTTTTGCCTACTTCCTGTCAATAAACGCAGGTTCAATACACATTTTTGTTGCAGCTAAACAGAGGCATGCAGAACGTTAGAACGACAGCAATATTTATTCGCAGGTAGTCACTAAGGGCTGCATTCTCTATGTTGAGAAACAAAAGAACGGACACGACTCTTCAAAAGGATAGCTTAATAGCTGCAAAATTAAGAACAGCAGCAACTAATATCTCATAAATGGCTTCGTATTTTAAAGCCTTTTAAACCGAGCGGAGTGGCTCAGGTTGTAATATCTCTGGCCCGCATTCTGGAGGTCGTATTTCATAACAGAAATACTTCCTGACCCATGGCTTTTTTGGGGGGGAGGGGTTTCCCGGGTCGCCAGGTGAATGCTGGAAAGGATCATCGCATCCCCCGAATTTCCTGTCCCTCCATTTCATCTCCATTCTCATTTCATTTCACCTTCCATCTGGTGGGTTTCTTTCAGAGTTGCAGTGTCGGCAGGAGTTCTCGGTGTGTGCATGGCAGGGGAAAAGGATGATCTGTGGAAACCTTAGTCCCCCGGACTGAGAGCGGCATATGGGTCCTGGACACAGCCAGCACCCGAGGAGCTCAGAAATGTAAATGGTAGGGATCCTGCCCTCTGCCGGTTGTGCCTCCTGGTCCGGCTGTCCTCTGCTCCTTTCACTTCATCGCTCCCTCCCGGAGGCGCCCCGTTAGGGGCCTAGGCACAAAAGATCTTCTAGATCGAAGTGTTATGCCCCCTCCGCTTCTGGCCCTATACTATCCTAAAGCCTTTTAAACACCTTTAAATCGTTCATTCATTTAAGAGTTGACATTATAAGCTGTTTATAGACTATGTCCGTCGGGAACAACAGGGTTTTCAACGGTAAAAGAATTATCAAAAGATGGATGGTTGTATTATTATTATTATTATTATTATTATTATTATTATTATTATAAATTACCTCCCACATGCGCAAATATTTCACTGGTTTACAGATGAGCTTCCAGTTTACGTAATTCATAGTCTTGGTTATTTTTTAAATTAAATAAGCCGTGTGTTGGACAGGATTGGAAAGGTAGAATCAGATGACTGAAAAATTCAATCCCATAGCCGGGATTTGAACCACGGATCTCCCGGTCTCCGTCCGGTTGCTTTAACCACTGAGCTGATATGGCAACATGCCGGCACAACATTAAATTATCCAACTGATTCGCATTTTTCCGGTAAACCGCAATAAGATCTCAAATTGTTTGTTGCCATGGTTCAAATTCCGGCTATGGCATTGAACTCGTCTGATTCTACCTTTCCAACCCCGTCCAACACACGGCTTGTGTGGAAGAACAATTAATTTCATTAATTGAGCTAATAGTGGTTGAAGTTATGAAGCCCAGGACTTACAGCACTTACAACATTGTAAATCGCCATTGCGGTATGTCATCTCAATACAATTTGAGATCTCCTTGTGATTTACCGGAAAAATGCGAATCAGTTGGATAATTTAATGTTGCGCCGGCATGTTGCCATTGTAGCTCAGTGGTTAGAGCAACCGGACGGAGATCGGGAGATCCGTGGTTCAAATCCCGGCTATGGCATTGAATTTTTCAGTCGTCTGATTCTACCTTGGTTATTTTTACTTAATTCGTATTCTTCATGACAATAAGTGTAAAGACCACGGAGTGTTCAACCCTGTTATGTATTATGGTTAGTGCGTGGAGGGGGATGAGGAGGAGGCTGGGTATTTTAAATAATTGCACTTTACTGCTGTGCCTCCAGTGTACGGTAATAGAAGCGGCGATTTCACTGTTGTTCAAATAAATGTTTGTAAACCATTATCGCTAAATTAAGGCGAAACACGTCTACTGATCGCAATTAACACCAGATTACCGAGCAGTTAATTCTAGCGATATTCTGCGTTTCTATCACCACCCAGCGACAATGCAAACCAAATTCCCCCTTAGATGCAAATACTGGCTGTTAAATGTCGGGGGCCTACAAAAACAGCACAAAAAGATCAATATGTTGTCACATATTCATCAGTTTGCTTTCGTTTAGAAGTACTTCGACCAGGATGACAAGCACCAAGGGCTCCTATGTTTCCAGTCTGTATCACTAAGAGATGAACCTCTGATTACAAGACTTCTTTCACTAAAGATCGTGAAAAGCGAACATTTGCAAAGATGTATTATATTCTCCTGTCGGGCCGGCATGGGTTTATAAAGTTAACACAAGACACCGAAATATAAACCCCTAGGAGGATTGCGTGCAGTAGCACAATTTCTATGAGGTTAGATTAGTATTGGTTTCACTGTATTTTATTTTTCCGATTAGAAGTTATTCATTACCATTTATGTTTTTACTATAAATCAGATTAAAAAGACTCATAATTTTATTATACAGTTTAAATAAAAAATATACTCACATCTTCCAAAATTTACTTGAGGTAATACACCAGTGAACCATCCCCCAGGGCTTTCTTCTTGTTTAATTTATGAAAACATTGAAACGCCATGTGTCTTAGGTCGGTATTCGTCGCTCCCTTGATGCTCTCATTTACCTGTTTAGAATAAACAGTGGCTCCATATTCAGCGAAACAACAGTTTAACGGATAGAGGCTACCCTGAATAGAAGTCCATCTCGAAACATAAACTCTTCTTCTCACAAAGAACACCCCAATCGTTCAAAACTGGAATTTCTTTGGAGTTTTATTAGCTGGCTGATTGAATCTTTTTTGCCGCAAAGTGATATTTAGCACTCTTTTATGTGTTAAGCTTGAGCGGTCGGTCTTATGTATGGCACGTGGAAGAACATAAGAATTCAGCGATATAATAAGGATCGAAAACCTTGCGCTGAGGTGAGAGGTCCAAGCGACTGATCGAAAGTTAACGCTCAAAAACATCCAAAACAGTTTCAGTTTCTGAGAAGCAAAGATGGATAATCCTGCAGCGCGAACAGATCGTAGTTTCGAAGAGTGGAGTCTCCTTTTGACACCTGCACTAATTTTATAGATGGTGCAAACTTTTACTAAACAGCTTTCTTTTCTACCCACCACCGAAAATCCTCATAATGAACGAAACACCTATCACTGGCATCTAGTGACAAAGTCAGTCTAAAAATTGCGGATCTGTATAACAATAGCGGGATAGGTCACGGGCAACTAAAGTATACCTGTAACCGAAATGCTTGCTGTCTGGTGACTTCACACAGAAGATAATTAATAGCGTATACGAGGGCGATAATGAACGTTTTTAGAATGCCATGTTTCTGAAAAATATATAAGATTTTTTTGTTGTTGTATTTGACAACTCCTCTCTAATGTTTTGCAAGTTCATTGCCGTGTAGTTTGCTCGATTTGCCCTAATATTGTTAATTATCATCATTTAAAGAGTTTGTGGTCACCCAAAAATGAATTTAACTAGACTACATTTCCGGGCTATGATTTTTTATATTTTAAATCGCCATTAACGCCTAAACTATGTGGAGATCCGTTTAGAAATGCATTTGGAAAGAAGCCCCACATAAGGCAACAATTTTATATTGGTACAACGAATTCTAAAGAGATCGGTTTTTTCTTAGTGATAAATTTCGTGAAGGTCGCCCAAGAACTGCTGTTACTGACGAAAATATTGTCGCTGCTCGAACAATGCTTGAAGATGATCGACGGACAACTTATGAATTTATTTGGGCAACATTGGGCATTGGTATGAGTCAACTCCAAAACATTTTACATAAACAGTTAGACGTGAGAAAACTTTGTTGGCGATGGATTCCACATAAAACTGACTCCCGATGAAATACAACAACGCATTGTTTAGCGCAGAAAAACTCTGGAAACATTCCAAGGCGGCGCTTTAAATTTGCTATGAAATATAGCTACTGATGATGCGTAAAAATCCTTAGCATGGCTTCCTTCGGAAGGTAAGTAAAGCCGGTGGTCCCGTGTGATAGATTTATAGCACGTAAAAGAACTTCAAGCCTGTTAAAGAGGCCTCTGAGCAAAATTACCGGTCTTTCACGCCCAGTATAGAATGGGACGCTAAGGACCACAGCAGTCTATAAATAAAACTCAATTTAATTTTTAATTTTTACTGATGATGGACCATGGATTTATTGTTATGATCCTGAAAAGAAAAGCCAATCTACTCAATGGGTCTTTCGAACAGAACTTAACCTACAAAAGTCCGACGAATTCGCAGTGATGGTAACAAGATGGTTGCTAGTTTGTTTTTTGTTTTTTCTAAAACGGACCATATTGATACTACAGCATTAGAAGATAGATGTACCCATTGGTACACAAATGTCTGTTTATCGCAATTTTTTAAAAATGTTCGTGAAAAATGCACCAAAGAAAAACAATGTTACATCATGGTAACGCATCGTACAGCAAAACTACCAACTGAGTATCGATACCCTAGCAGAAGGTCAACACGGACCCTCCACCATACAGCCCTGACCTAGCAGTTGTGCTCCGTGGTCTAGTGGTACCATGCTAGCCTCTACTTCCCGAGGTCGCGGAGGAGGGACAATATGAATTTTTTCGGGCGTAAAAATCTTTAGCATGGCTTCCTTTGGATGGGAAGTAAAGCAGGGGGTATCGTGTCGCAGAGATACGGCACGTAAAAGAACCTCAAGACTGATACAGAGGCCTCTAAGCAAACCATCCGGTCTTTCACGCCCAATATAGAACGGGACACTAAGAACCATAACAGTTAAAGTGTCCATACAAAAAAACACAAACACACACAATTTAATTTCTGACCTAGCACCTTGTGATTTCTTTTTGTTTCCAAAAATTAAAGATAAAATGCGTCGAATCAGTTTTTCGTACTCAGATGAAGTAATTGAATATATAAAACCCTGGTTTCTGAAATGTCTCTGGAAGAGTGGCATCATTGCTTTAAGGACTGATTTCGTCAAATGTAAAAATATTTTGATGTTAAAAAGGGAACATTTTTAAAAACAATGAAGTCACTTATATGTTTTAAAACTAATCCTTGTTTGATTTTCTAAAATTTTCAGTGTCGGCCTCGTATATTTAACATCTCATACGTAATCGATTGCGCAAATTGATTAGTAACTTTAAAACATATATAAGCCTAAATCATGTTAAGACACTACTTAACTTTCGAAGTGGCAACATACTTCATCTCGTGTAAGTTTAGATTAGAACTTAAAACGTGCTTTGCCTTAAGGTTCAAAATAGTTGAGTGGCATAATAGTTGAGTCGTTCAGAGTTAATCAGAGAGAGCCCTGTTTCCAAACTTACTTAGTATCTCAACCTTTCCTCTTTATTTTGGCATTGGTCACTTCCGCGTACAGTGTATAAAAGAAATGCTATATCGGCTTAAATTTTTAGCATCGCTGCATTTCAGAAAGAATTATCATTAAGTATTGGGGCGCTAATACCCTCGACCACCAGGCTGAGATTGGCTAAAATTCCCGGCAACGAAACATTTCTGTCAACCCTTCAGATTAACGCCAACTTATGTTTTAAAGCTTCTGCAGGTTCTTGGCATTTGTGCAACATTTAATTATTAATGCTGGTTAGATACCGGAACCAATAAATATCATTTAAAAAAAAAAGAACCGTAGCTGTGGAAAAACGCACTTTCTTAGATGTTTTCATATAAGTAGACCAGAAACTGTGGGTTGCAGGGACAGAAACTTGATTCACTTGATATACTACACAAAGGCCACCTAATGGAAACGGAATGAACATCCGCTTCTTCTTTAATTTTCTTGTTTTATTTTGCCTAATGCTATCACAAATTTTCATTATTACTTACGGGAGTATTATTGCTTTGCAGTTTTATATGCAGTTCCTCTCCCCCCGTAAAAACTGTAAATACATACGGCTAGTTTGTGTTTAAAGATTAGATTCACGGAATTCTTGGCGGAAACACTGCTTCTTGAACCGCACGCTTTTCATAGATTTTGGAGAACGTCCAGGACGTACAGCTGCACATTTATGAACTGTTTATATTTTTACGTCCATGACTTTTTGGTCAAACTGTCTGCGAGTTCCACCGTGAGGTAGAAAATGTCTTGCGGCAGAAACAGTAAGACTGACACAAAATAAGCGATAAGTGCTTTACATTTAGCGGATACACATGCTCATTGTCTCGGTGTTCTAATGAAAATACTGCTTACAGTTTCCGAAATTAAGCACAAAGACGCTGATAGCTACTGTAAAAAGCATTCAGTAGACAAGAGTTTCTTTCGCAAATATTTAACCGTTGAACGTTTCAGAAATTTTGCTTAGAAGTCTTTTATTCCTATTGGATTAGTTTGCGCTCCCAACTCAAGGGTGGTTAAAACTATGCTACAAGTATTTCATCAGTATATATTTTAAGTGGGGTCAAAAACCGATCCTTACGGTGCAACTATTTTTAATAACATTCTAACATTGTGTAACCGCATAGGAAATTTTAAATTGATGTAATTCTGAGTATTAATACAAGCTTTCAGTGGTAAAATAATGAACATCACCTTTTGTTTTACAGGGTGGAGGGGACCAAATTATTCTCCTTTCAAAATTAAATTAAATTGAGATTTATTCATGGACGCTCTTTAACTACTATGGTTCTTAGCGTCCCATTTTATATGGGGCGTGAAAGACCGGTAATTTTGCTCAGAGGCCTATCAGGCTTGAGGTTCTTTTACGTGCCATAAATCTACGACACGGAACCACCGGTTTTACTTCCCTTCCGAAGGAAGCCATACTAAGAATTTTTACGCCCGAAAAAATCCATCGCCCTCCGGCGGGTTTGAACCCGCAAGCTAGCACGGTACCACTAGTCCACGAAGGACGACTTCCCCTTTCAAAGGGTAATTCTCGGCGATGAAAGGAATAAAAACGCCCAGTGATCTCATGTAGTTGAAACACGCAACAATTGGGTAATTATTGTTGATCTAAATTTTAATGTGGGTTGGCTATAATACACATCTTCTGATTAAATTTTATATTACTCTCCTTGTCTGAGAAATTAATGTAAAAAAAGGAGTAATATCAGTTTATTGCTCTTAAGGGAATGCTATTGGCATTCCTTATAATGTCCTTACAATGCATAAACGTGCTGCAAGTCGCACGCCAAACTTCTGGGGCATGCGGCTACAAATAACTGAAAGACTACAAAATATACAATAAAATGTACTGATTTTCTAACCCTTTTCACTCTATTTTCTCTGTTTGTTCATTTAACAGTCTACTACAAATTAAGGCCATACTTTTGCTCTTTATTTTGCATTTTTATTACGTCATTTAATTAACCATTTGAACCCTGCATTAATATTCTATAAACTTAACAGTTTATCATTAACAACCAATTGTCTGAAATAAACAACTAATTTTAAAACCGAATGATTATCCCAGAATGAAAAATAACGTCAATGTTATTCATTTGAAATAAAATTTATTAATTATTATTATTATTATTATTATTATTATTACTACACATTAAGTGTATGTGCTGTTTGTCATCCTCATCAGGTTGCGTGTGCATATAGCTAGATGTATGCCCAGTGTCTGTGTTCACTTCCGACGTACACAAACCACAGGAAGAGTACAGTCTGAAATGAGAAATACAACCTCCGTTAAGGTCCAGCACAGAGATATTCAACCTGGGGTACACTAGGACTTCTTAAGGGGTACGTAAGTGTTTTTTGAATGATCACAAATAACGAAAAATATTTCAGATAGAGAGAACTGGATTGCCCTCTGTCCAAGAATCCATTTTGCCTGCCCTACCGGTCTAACCAACAATATCTTACAGCTGCGCTCGCTAATCGTTTGTATTGTTTGTTTCAAACACCGCATGGCAGTGGGGAGTCGTTGAAGGTAAAAATATCCATACAGGGGAGGAATCTTCAACTGTTGCCATACCAGGACGATGTCCTTTACTGGCTTCGCAATGGTGGTTAGGAAAAAACGGTGGGCCATGGTTGTGTATGTGTTAGGAATGGTAATTAGTATAGGGATGGGAATAGTTTTTGTTTAGTTACTAAGGTCGTAGAACGAACATCTTAAACTTGACTGCCGTACTGCTCATGAAGGTAAACACTGTGTGTACTAATATTGCTTGGAGCGGAATAGCGGGAGCTCTTTGGATTAGGGCCTCGGCCAGAGCAGTGGCGAATTCGGCCTATAGGTAGCGGGATTTTATTCATGACGCTAAGAAATTGGGCATCCGGGAGGGAATGTGTTGTGAGTGGAGGTGCAGAAGTAGTCATGTGGGACTGAGGGTGTCTCCGGCAGTGGTTGCATATGAGGTTGCTGTGATGTTGTGTATCCCTGGAGGGGGCTGCTCTATACGAAAGTGCTGCTGGACTGGCATGCGTGGACCCGTGCGTAGAGTTTGCTGGAGTTGGTGGTGAGCTGTAGCGGTGAGACCTGGGTTGTCCCGATAAGAATTGTTGGCAGGGGATGCTGGATGCCCTTTTTGGGCTTGATGGGATGGTCGTCGTTGATCCATAAGCTGAGGTGATTCCGCTACTATGTGTTACTGTGGACGTGGGATGTACAATCCTTGTGTGGGGGCGAGTGTCTGGTTGTGATGCATTGGGAGAAACTGCCAGAGCTGCAGCATAGCTTTTGTGCTGTAGACGAGCTAGAGGGGGTAACCCGGTTACCTTGAAGGCCTCTTTGGGGATTCCCAAGGGGTCGGGGATCTTAGGCGCTGCGGCATAGCGGGTTCGTTGCCCATTTTTATTTAGGCGCATTTCAGTGTGTGCTTCCTGCCAAATAGGGCATTTAGCGTAGCGGCAGGAATGGTCCCCGCCGCAGTTGAAATAGGTGGGTTTGGTAACAGGGACTCCAGGGAGTTGGCAATTCTGGCGTTTGTGGCCTGGCTCTCCATAGAAGGAACACACTGGCTCAAGCCTGCAGCCAGCAGCACTATAGTTAGGAGGGCGATAGCTTCTACACGGATCTTAGTAGATGTCTGTCGGGGGTGCCTCGTTACGGAGGGCCATGCGGAAGTGTGGTAGCAGATGAGGTGGCTGATTGCGATGGGAGCGGAGTTGCCCGGCACGCTCCACAGGGTACGACATTCAAATAATAACAATAATAACAGTGTCTGCGAATGTACGTTACCGACTGTACAGTACTCAGTATATTTTCGTGACTGTTATGAACAGGTTCGTTTTCTTTACTCAAAGTTGTGAATTGATTTTCAGATTATCAACGTTGAATTTGTTTTTATTATTGTGATAGTGGACTACATATTTTAACTTTTGTTGTAAGATAGATAAATTCGTTATAAGAGGAACATGTAAAATCAACGAAACAAGTGATAGTGGCGATAATGTTGAAGTGTGAAAAGTGCCACAACGCATGTTCCACCACGGGACATCGGTAAAAATAGTGCTGAAGTTGAACCACCTACGAGCAAGTCAAAAAACCTGAGGAATGTGAAATACAGATATTACAGTGAATCTTACATGAAATATGGATTCGTATCAAATACGTGTGATCCACCTCTTCGCCTCTGCATTATTTGCAACCGCCCTACACCACAGGCACTTGGTAACCAATCACGGAGATCATAAGAACAAGTCAGTCGAATTTTCCAGGCGAAAAGCAGAAAATTTAGATGAAAGTTCAATCGTAATATAAAATTTTACAAAATCAACAAAAGTGGCACTGGAGACATCGTGTGAATTAGCATTGCTGGTTGCAAAAAATAAATCACGTTATACTGCAGTTGAATCTCTGATTATTCCTGGTTCTTTGATTATAGCAGATAAAATGTTACACAAAGATTCCGCTAAAGTAAACAAAACAATTCCGAATTCTGACACAAGTGTAGGCCGTAGAATTCACGATATGGCACAAGGTGGTGTTGACCAAATAGAAAATATTAAAATGAGAGATCTGCGATTCAAATCCATGAATCGGTGTGTGCGTGTGTGTGTATGCGTGTGATGAGCTACTTATATGTGCTCGGTATTTTGACGTTAAAAAGGTGCTATTGCTGATAAAATTATAGGATGTAAACAATTACCAGAACATACAACGGGAGAGGATAGTTTTTTAAATTCTTGATAATTTTATAGGATTAAAATTAAATTTGTCGTGTGACTGGTGTATACGTTTGTCCACAGATGGACCTGCTTCACTGAAAGGTGCCATTAATTCCTCTGATCTTCCCATGAAATTAAGTCTTTTGAAAATATCCGTTGACAGTTCACTGAAAATAAAAATCGAAAATATATCAATTTGTGATTTCTGGTGTTATGTATGCTAAGAGACATTGAACTTAGTGACACTGACATTACACACCTTCTTCCATTCCCCCCTGATTAGTTGTGTGAGCAGGGTTTCTCTGCATTGGCAGCAATCAAAACGAAACAAGAAATTGCTTGAATACAGAATCACTTTTTTTCTTTTCTTTTTTTAAATTTATTTACTGTCGCTTCAACTATAAAGTCATATAGCGATTACTTTAGAATACAGAACATGATTACAATGAAAAATACAATATTTTAAAACAGTAATAGTATATACAACATTAAATTCTTTAGATAATTGTGAGATATACATTGTTATACAATTTTGTCGTTTTCAAAAAGTTTAAAGTTCTTTGTTGTGCTGAATTTAGGGCATCTGGTTGGCTGTTGGAGATGTCACATCTTTTTGTGTTGTACATAGCGACGACAGGCCGTAACGAAATGATTAACTGTGAGATTGGAATTGCAGAAGTCGCACACAGGAGGATCATGGTTTAAGAGATGTTTGTGCGTTATAGAAGTATGTCCAATACGTAGTCGAGTTAAAACAACTTGGTCTTTGCGGTTGAAATAATAGTGTTGAAGTTAGGACTCGGAAATGTAAACATTGTGTAACTTGCTTCTAGATGTGTCTTACCATGTTTGTCCCCATTGATTGATGAAAGTTTTTTTGAAGAAGTTGATGAAGTCCGTGTATGGGATCTTGATGTTCTGAAGGGGATGTTTGTTGGCTTCTTTGACTGCCTGATCAGCTGATACATTTCCCAGAATTCCGAGAGGAATTCGGGCGAATTATATTTGATTTACCAGAGATTAGTATTTGGTTGTACAGTTTCTGAAGTTCTTTAACAATATTTGTGGGGGGGTTGAGGTTTGTTGAAGGTCTGTTAAACACAAAATGAGTCGAAAAATATTATGTAACTATTTAGGTTATAAGTATATATTCCAGTGAGAGTTGAATTGCGAACAATTCACAAAAATAAACAGAAAGATAATTGGGAAGACTATATTGTATGGTGTAATCAGGGAATATCCTGCACTTCCATTGTGACCAAGTCTGAATCCATCAGTGAAGATATGAGTGTGTGTTGAATAAAGTGTACACAATTCGTTAAACACACGTTTATAAGAAACACTATCTGTTGGAAGATTTTTCTTATTTAGCCAGTGTTGTGTCAATAAAGGAGTATGTGAATCTGCATGGTATATAATCTGAGTCTATGGAACAAGGGAACATATTAGGTAGAGTAATGTTAGATTCCTAGAGGTATGCTGAGGGACGAGTTGGAAAATCTGAAGGCTGTGCTGATTCTGTAATATTTCCCATATTGTTGGTGGGAAATATGTAAGAATGGCTAGAGATGATGGTCTCGTTGCAGTACGTGTTGCATATGATAAACTTGCGATTTCCCTTATAATTTGCAGCGGAGGTACGTTAGTTTCAATTTGTAGACTCTCTGGGTTGGTGTGAAAGGCTCTTAAAACAATTCTTAATGGCGAAGACAGGATTGTATCACCACTGATACTCGCAGTAACGAAGATTCAGCCACGAATAGAAGAGCTGGTTTCCAGAAAACAAGCTCAACTATCCCATTAACAGGTTAGCAACATATGCAATTTCAAATATATATATATATATATATATATATATCGCCCAATTTGTAACGTACTTCTGAATTTATTTTATAGCATAATCCTCCTTCTGAGTACATATTTAATGAGTTATAAATCTTATACTCTATTTTAGATATGCTTATGTATAATTTGAATTACGGATAACTCTTGAAGTCTAGGGCTGGGCCTAGGCCTAGGAGTACAGGCTGGAATGGAAAACTATCTTTGGGGGTACGGGCAGAGAAAAATGGCTGAATACCACTGGTCTAGCAGATGACAATATACAAACATGAGGGATGTGTTGAAACATTAGTAAATTTAGAAGAAACTTGCCTTTGCGATTCATCCATAGCTTCAGAGCCGCCACAAGCCGAATTGCACTGCACTACAATAGGCATTCTTAAATTATGAATGTTAAACGTTGGCGTCGATCACTTAACGGTTTTTGAACTGCGATAAGCTTCTTTCAGCGTCACAAGACGTTAGCGGTGCATATGTCAAGTATACTATGGTATTATCTTATGATTTTGTATTCTTCAATTGTTACAAATTCTCACATAGCTCTTATTTTTCAGTAAATTGTTTTGCCATATCTTGTGTGTGCAAGGTCTGGGAGGTTCTTTCTTGATTTTTTCGGACGTCTCATTTATAATTGTTATATGCCCTTGGATATTTGCAACTTCTTGTTGCACTGCTTTTCTGTGCACTGCTCTTAGTTGTTTACCTGTAAGTGACACCCATGCTCGCTGTCGAGCCAACGTGTATTTCGTGCCGCGCACGAACACTTAACCACCACCGCCGCCGCCACACTGTAACGTTGTGTATGATTTTAATATACAGAGTAAAGTGGAGATCAAATATGCACTTATAATATCTTCTTCACAACTGCGTACTTATATCTGAAAACAGGCTCATTTAACGCAAGAAAACTAATTAAACACACACTGACAACAAATAACTGATTGAACATTCTTCTTTAAGGAAATAATTAAAATCTAATACTATTCACACGCGTATACACACAAAGCGTTTCAAGAGCCGTTTAACGCAAGTAGGTGCCACTAAAGAAAACGAATGGCATCGCTCGCCGAGAACTGTATAGTGATCAACTACAGAAACGGATCCAGGTGCAACCTGCCAAGACTACACAAAGTGGGACGAAGACTGGAGCCCTGTTCTCTCACGCGAGTGGCACCTCTTCCATAGTAGGAAAAGAGGCAGAATACATAGAAACCTCCATGATGTAGTAGTATGACTGCTTCATATCCTTAAGGTCCGAGTTCGAATTCCGGAGGAGCAAGTATTTATAATTTTTTTAGGGGTACCCTTATCTTTTGTAGACAAAGGTTTAAAGGCTAGTACTACTCAAGGAAAGAAAATAGCAAACAATTTAACGTTAGGTGGCACCAGCTTTTTCGAATGTGTTAATGGAGGCTGATGATAAGTATATGCGTTACATGAACTACTTTCCAAAACTGCTAGTAGTGCTTAGGTTTACGGCTGATGCCGCAATCGAAGCCCTATGTGCCGAAAGCATTGCGTTGGAGACCGCTAGTGCATGAAAAATAATCAATTTTGAAGAGAATCAACATGCTTCTATGCCAGTTCTGCTCTGCCTGAGAAGTCAAAATCATGCTTGAGGCGCAATGAGTCGGAAATGTTCCTATGTTCCTCCAGAACATGGCGACTTAACCATAGGTATATTGTTTAGATGTTTACAGAATACGCTTCTTCCATGCCCTTCAATGCTTATCGGTTGCTTTTCCTTTTAGCGTCAGGCCTTTGTTACATACTCCACGGAATCCAGTTTATCATGTTTTTATTCAATTTCTCCTTAACATCCAGTTATAGCAATCCCCTCCAGCTTCGTTTGCTTGCTGTATGTGTAATTCTTCTGTTCACTGCTGTAATATCTAATGGCTTAATTGATGCTTGACCAAAGGCACCCCCCCCCCACACAAATGGACACTTGGGCCTATGTGAATTAGAAAATTGAGAATTAATTTCGATGTGAACGTTTGTACTGAACTACAATTCTGTAGAGATTTAAGATATTAAAGCCCTATCCCTCCACGATATTTTTGTTAATACACACCCTGGGGAGCAAACACATACGGTGCCTCGTTTTTGAGACACATGCGGTAATTATTATGAGAGCTAATCTGCTCTCACAGCAGTGAATGAAGAAGTTGCGACAGTAGTTGACACTTTATCTGTAATGTTGTCCCATATGTAACGCCTGTAGCGGGCTTCAGTTCGCTGTCTGAAGACTAAGAAATTCGAGACGAAGTTCAGTTCTTACAATGAACTAATCTGACAGATATTTCTGACTAGTTTCAGAGTGTGTGTTATGAGAGACACAGAGAAACAGATTTACCTGATTCTATGTATGTTTATCTACATTGCCCCCACCTATCGTCATTTCCACCCCTCCACGTCATCTGTTCTTTTGAAGCGGGAATGGGGTTTGGTAATTAACTCGAGCTCCTGCATATGCGACATGATAACTGGAGTTTCTCGTTGATATGAGATATTACCTACATAGAACGGAAGCAAATAGGTCAACCATAGATGCTAAAATCATGCTGGCTTCCATATTATGAGGTTACCTCAATCGAATATGAGGTTACTCGTAACTTATCTCGCATTCCTCTTATTCAAGTATAGTTGCTTCACTTCGGTTAACAGTATGCTAATTCGAAAAAAACATTGTTTTTTCTAGTCAAGTAGTCATGGCGACGATGCTGAAACACAAGCTGATAATTCAGCAGCAACACTCTCGTGCTTTAGATTGCAGTACAAATGAAGGTTTGGTGTGAATCTTACAATAATAATAATAATAATAATAATAATAATAATAATAATAAACGTCCGTCACACGTTTTACTCGTTTTCATACCAAAGCGGCAGCATCGGGCATTTTAGAGGCGGCTTTAACTATGCTGTTCCATCAGTTGTTGAGTGCGATAAGCACCTAACAAGAACACTGATTATGCTATGCCAACGTCTTCACGTTTCCGAAACGTAAACATAAAACAATATTTACGTTTTAAGAGTTTAAAATAAAACACTGGCTTTTAAACTAAAAATAACCTCTACCTTTAAATCTTCAAAGGAAAGAAAAACTTATCATTAATTTTCAAAACTATTGTACAGGGAGAGCCAAAAAACTACGAACCGGCTGCGCGGTGTTTTTCCTGTCCGCGTCCTCGGCGCTCGTTGGCGTGTGCCGCTATCATAGAAAGGCGCCGATGAAACCATACAACATTTTTATGGGCCAATTTTTTTTCGATTCAACAGTTGACGCCTGTACATATGTGAATACAATTTCACCCCCCTTTCTTTTAGAGAATTAACAGCCAGGTAGCGTGATTTTGCCTTTTTAGTTTCTGTACTATGTATAGTAAGTAGGGGAAGTATTGCATTTCACCCAAAAATTCGATACCGAGATTTAACAGGAAATACATGTTTTGAGGTGCACTGAATGCATATAAAGCATTTTTGGAAAGATGTGTGTGTGTGTGTGTGTGTGTGTGTGTGTGTGTGTGTGTCTGTGAACAGCATAACTCAGAAACAAACAGTCGGATAAACACCAAACTTGGTATTTAGGTTCAGTATCTTCCAAAGATGCGACACGAAGGTTGTCAAGAAAATTCCCCCACCCCAGATTACCCTTTACATGGAACATTTTTCGAAAATTTTAATTTTCTCAAAAATGGCTCTAACGATTTTGATTAAAATATCGTATGTTTAAGATATTTTCATGACAAATAAAATGTATAACTTGATTTTTTTGGGAATGTTTCCAAAAGTATTCTTCATTGTGAACGACTTTTGCATAACTAGTAAATCATGAGACAAAATTTTACTACACAAAAAATGTAAATCTGGTTAAAATACACAATTTATTTCATACTTTTTTTTAGTGAACCATTTCCGAGATATTGCTTGTTATCCCCTTAAATTTTCCAATACTTATACTTTTTCTCAAATGGAAATTCCTTATTCATTTTTTTTTTGTCCTGGTAATGCAAAGTGAATGGAATACTCCACATAGCAACCAGCTCTTAAAATATTTGACTATCGCTTAAAGCCTACCAATTCCCCTTGCATCTACAAGAAAATTAACATCTTAACAATAAGATTAACATCTCGATACCTCGATTAACATGAAGCATATGGAGAATAAGCGTTTGTAAAAATAGTTTGTACAAGAGAAGAGAAAGTCATGTGAGTGCAACGCATCAGATTTTTTCAATAAGACTCTGCAACAGCTCATACGGTCAATATTTCGATGAGAACAATTAAAGTGCGTTTGAGGACAGAATTATTAGTAGAGATTTGTGGCCCCCTCGGTCCCCCGACCTAACTCCCTGCGACGATTTCTATCTCTGGGGTAACTTAAAACAAAGTTTACAAGATAAGCCCAAACACCCTGGAAGAATTAAAACGAAATATCCGCCAGGAAATTGACAGCATTTCTCAACGTGAACTACGGTGAGTGATGGATAGTTTCTTAAAGAGGTGCAAAAAATGTATGGACAACAGCGGTGGCCAGTTTCAGCATCTCCTTTCATAAAGTTGGTAAGTAAAGCCTTTAAAGTTACTTTTAAAAAATGTGGTATGGTTTCATCCGCGCCTTTCTATGATAGGCGGCAGACGGCAACGAGCACCGAGGACGCGGATAGGAAAAATACCGCGCAGCCGGTTCGTAGTTTCTTGGCTCTCCCTGTATAAAAGCAAAGGGCTGAAGGGGTTCAGAGCAGGGCAGCGAGAGAAGATAAACCAGATGTGTTGTTACACTAGGCAGATTTTTCTTTATCAATCGTTTACCTACGTTATATAGAAGTATCTTATTCAATCCAAAATGTCGAAATATATGCTTCACCTTCCCAAACACAAAATTAAGCACTTTGAAAACAGGGGATGTAGAGAAGATCATTTGCTGCTCTAATTGTGTACTTTTAGTCATATATCAGTTGTTTACAACGTTGACAACATAAATAGATGTATATATTGTCTTGCATTTTCTGTATAGAAACTGAATTCTCTTCATTATCGCTGCATTTTCAGGGGAAATGCTTATGGTTATACGAACATTACTGATTTCGCTAAAATATAATTGTAGTTAATAAACTTGTGCGAAGCATTAAAAAGCATCCCTTGTTTTTACTCTGGATCACTCTTAATTTATTAGAAATTATGTTAGTCTCTCTCTCTCAAAATCCGATGTGTTGTTTCAGCACGTAGGTTAGTCCACATGAATAAGTTAATGTGGATAGAAAAATTGCTTTTTATATGAGTAGTATAATGTATAAGATAAACATTACATAATTTTTCTCTTTCCTTTCTCCACTTACTTCTCGCATGTGCTTATAAGGATCATATTACTTCTGCCAAATTAAATAACCTTTTAGACATAATAAATCTGGGACACACGTGTCATTTTCGAAGTACTTTCAACCAACAACTTCAAGACATGTTCTCGAGCATCGGTGTGACAGTTTTAGAGAAATACTGCGTTTTAGAAATGAAAACTTTTCCGATTTAGGGCTCCTGCTGGGAGAAGTTTGGAAGTGCTTGTCATTTGCTCGATGGTACCATCGATCCGTCTATCCTTAAGTCTTCTTTTTTGCTTCCGTTTCCATTTCCTCCCCTGTATTGCTAAGTATTACACAAATAGATCATCCAGGAGCTACACTTCCAACTATCAAGAGTTTCCCGTCCCAAATTCTGCTCGTGCAGCTTACCTTTCCAATTAACTCCGAAGCTACAGCTTGTTCTATGCTTCATTGAAAATGCTGTGTCTGCAGGTTGCCTAGGTACAAGGAAGGTATGTGTTTATAACCACAAATACCAACTGCTGATATTCGCTTATTTACTTTTGCGCGAGAAATACATCCGCAGTTGAATATTTGACATGACTCGTTAGCTGATGTACTGTGCACACAACTTTGATACACGTGAGAATTAGTTGTATAGTCGTAGTTCAGGAAGTAGGTGGCCTGTTGTTTTTTTTATAACTATTTCAGTCGTATTTTATAACTATGAAATATTTTTAATTTGAAGGCCATTTTGTAAAACCTACAACTAAGACTATTTAAGCATATGGGTAATTAATCTGACACCACATATTACGCCATTCTTCCGCTAGCTCCCAATGTTAAACTATTCTCGACAACCTAAGGCGATACTATAATGCATTCAAGTGAGTGGAATTATTCCAAAGCCGTTAGCATACACAGTACACAGTAATTTTACTTACAACCATGTCAAGAAGATATCGCATCGTTAAGAAATTTCGCAACTTAGGGTTTTTCATAGAATCTGCAACATCAATTTTTAATCTGTGTCTGTACTTTGTAAGGCCAATAACATGCGTGTTCGTGCAGAAATGTATTTGTTGTTTTATCTAATTTCACTGGGTTTTACACGAGGAGTGTTTTTAATCAAGTCCGTTTTGCAATAAAATAACTTATATATGCTTCTCGGTAATTCATTGCTTTCTCTACCTCCTACCTGTTGCAAGTGCTACCTACTTGCAAATACTGTAGGTATTACATCCAAAAATTCGATGTAGAAATGTCAACAGAAATACATGTTTTGAGGCCCACTGTATCCGAAGAAGCAGTTTTAGAGAATGGTGTGTGTGCGCGCGCGCATGTGAGTGTGAGGGAGAGAGAGAGAGAGAGAGAACAGCATAACTCAACTCAATGTATATAACACAATATGTATAACTCAACTGAGTTTTCCAACCTTGACATTTAAGTTCAGTACTTTCCAAGCGTCTTAAACAAAGCTTTTAAAGAAAATTCCCCTATCCCAAACTAAGCCTTACATGGAAAAATTGTCGTTATTTTTTTCTAAAATGGCTCTAGCGACGTTGATCAAAACACCATAATATATTTAAGATATTTACAGATAATCTATAAAAGGTGTATATTCTAAATTTTCTGCAAACTTCGGAGAGTTCTCTTCATTCTCATTCAGTTTTGTATAATTTTGTTTCATTGGTAGGATGTAGGATGCGTTTACCGCCACTGCCACTAGCTTGATCCATTGTGGCCACACCTTCCGGAGGCAGGGATGAGGTGAAGGAGATGTAGGAGGTCGCAGGTCCGCAGGCAGACAGACGCGCCAAAGTCTTTAATATTTCCAGTTTGAACAACCCGCACCAGTAAAGGCGAAGAATCCCGAGAGGGGGCGACGAAGCGACCCTAACGGGCAGGACAGCGTACCCTGGCGTACCTTTTGTGGCATTAATCTCCTCGGAGATTTTTGTTGCTGTTAGTTTGTTTCCTAATACTTTCACTTTTTTTACGCAAGTTTTCACCATTCATTTGTTTCTCGTGACCATGCAAAGAATTGCATTTTAAAGCCAGCGTATGTGATCCGCTTTGTAAAGCTTTGACTATTTCAGTTTCATTTCATTCATTTATGCCGATTAAACTTACGTGAATTCATGGAATTGTCAAGAAAAGAAATACGAAAGAAGTTACATTATACAGTGCAATACATTAAGTTCTACCTATATACAATCCTATGTTTACTACAAGATATTACAATGAAAATTGACGTACAAAGTTTTGTCTATTTATTTAATAATGTATACTATAAAAAGTAAGAACATTAACATTTAAAAAATTTTCAGTTCCCTTTAAAATTGTTTTATACATATTTTATTTGTTGAATATGTATTGGTAGTTTATTAGAAAACTTTAACCGGCAACAGTGGGTTTCATCTTGAACAATTGTAATCTATATGAAGTTATGCACATGTATGTTACCTCTTGTGAAATGGTCGTGAATCATAAATTCTTGTATGATTTTCTTACGTTTAAGATAGATTATTACCTAAGAGATATACAGAGAGTACACAGTAAGAATATTTAATTTTCTGAAATAATTTCTGCAAGATTCGTGTGAATTTAGACCTACCATTACACTAATTGCTCTTTTCTGTATCATATAAAAATATTTTGGTGTACTTAGTAGCGCTTTATCCCCAAACTGTAATTCCATATGATAAATGTGGGTATATTAATCTATAGTAGATATTCATTAATATGTTTGCATCAACGATTTTTGTCATTCTTTTTAATAAGAATATACTTGAACTTGCTTTGTTGCAGACTTTTATCTATTTGTGTCTCATTTGAAATGTTTATTCAGTATTATTCCTAAAAAGTACGAATTGTTTACCTCATTAATTTCATTATTTATATTAACATTTACTTGGGTTTCATTTCTGTTTTGGATTGTCTGAAAGTTAATAAATCCTGTTTTCTTTACGTTAATGTGCAGGTTGTTTAGCTTAAAAAACTCCACAATGTAAGCTTACGCCGGTGTTTACCATAGAAGTGTCATCTGCATATGGGACATTCCATTTCAAATTGTCAAGGAAAATCGATGTTGCATTTTTTTTTAAACAAAGCGAAACCTTTTATATTTGGAGAGAAGCCCGATACAGTCCTTTATGCAAACTCTTAAAATTCGGATCATCATAGTTTTGCAATTAAAATTGTTCAAATTTATCGTATCTTTTTTTAAACTCCCAACTTCAATCCGTTATAAACTCTGAAACCTTTAAACCTTACTCGTATTATTTAAATCGAGTTTTATTTTGTTTCCCTAAACTTTAATTTCATACTGGTAATTTAAACATGTTATCTGTATTTAAGGGAAGAAATTTCATTTTTCCAAGTTTAGGCGGTAACGGATTAAGAAAAATAATTGTATTGTATATGTTAAGATTCCGTAATTTAAACACATGAAACATATATTTTATTGTAATGGTGACTGATAAGGATTCGGCTAACTAAAGAAGTAAATTACTTTATGCGCGGGAGTAATAAAATACGTGCTCATGGTCGCTCCCGCCGGTTTGTTTTGAGGTTTTCTGGTTTGAACAAGAGAATTTTTGGTTTGAACAGAAATTCTTGTGGTCGCACGAAGTGTGAAGCCATTGTTGTAAACGTAGGTGCTCCTCATTCTTGTGAAACACTGAATAAGAAATTGCAGGACGTCAGTTATGTTACAGTGCTTACCAGAAGTGTCCTTTCAGTTTGTGCTTGGGGGAGAGAGAACAAGATTGCTTGAAGCAGTATCCCAAATTTTCATGTGAATTTTAATGACACATTTAGCCTAAAAGAAAATCATCTTGATTCAATCATTTTGAAAATCACCAAAAACATTTGCCCTCCCCTGCAGCCCCCCCCCAAATGACGCTTCTAAGCACGGGGAGAAAAAGATTTTCCCCGTTATGGTTAGGCACTTTTACCACTACAGGGTATCCATGTTCGAATTTTGGAAATTGATGAACGTCTCAGTGAAAACAGCAGATATTGATATGGTAACAGAGATTATGGGGATCATATTTTCTTAGTAACGAATAATGTCCAGTGATGATAAAATCTTTTTTTGAAAACCCGTTGGTGAAAGTTGTTCTTTTTCTTCACAGCCAAGCCACAACTTTCCACCAGGCAGTTCTCCAGATAAAAGATGAGCTAACAACAGATGCTGAAATAGTTAGGTTCTTTCCAAATTGAAAGCAACAATGACTGAGAAAAAGGATAACAATTTTATCCCACATGTTGCAAAATGTGCTTTACAGAGATTACAAGATGAAGGTGAGGTGAAAGTAGAGGATTTCCAAAAAGCAGCAAATGCTTTCTATGATTCATGTACTCAATATTAACAGTCTGGACGACAAATTTGAAGTGTATGAGAAATTTGTATGGACTTTGCTTAATGTTTAAAATGGAATGATGTTGAAATATGTATATCAATGATTGGAAATGTGTGAATCAACAAATGTTGATAAGAATGCCATTTTAGCGAATTTGTTTATGTTACTGCAGACAAAATTAATCCGCGGAATAATGAAGCAAAAGAAGTGCATCTGAGATGGGTAGAAATGTTTCAGTATATCTCCTCTCAAAAGTTATCATTCAGCAACTTTTCTAAGATTGCAGAATTGGGATTATCACTTCCAGGTACTAATACACCTGTAGAGAAAATTTCCGCAAGCATTAATAAAATATGGGCATCAGAAAGAACGCAATTGAAACTTGAAACGCTGACAGCATTGTTGCTTACCAAAGTGAGTTGTTGCCTTGAGTTTTTCAATTACCTACTTGAAGCAAAATGAGAAATTTCTTCAGGAAATCCATCCTTCCAGTGACAAACAGTTTTATGAGTTATATAATATGATCATTTTTTGTGTGTTTATATTTATAATGATGTTATATGTTGAGTAGTCTGATAATGATTTATGTTTATTAATAATAAATAGATAAAGGGCTTTTAGATTTACTAACTGCATTAACTACAGGCCCAAAGCTAAGACCAGTTTAAAAAAAAAATATATCAGTAGAGAAGTGTCCCGTTGTTAGCTTAGAAAATATCGCCACTACCATATACAATAATTTTCCCATTTTGTGTCAATGGTATATCGTTCATATATATTATGAATAGCAAGGGCCGTAATACTCAGCCCTGTGGTACGCCATATTTCTATGGTATGTATGTTTGAGTAGCATTCCTTCACTTGCTGATTACCTTTATGCGCCATTTTAAATTACTGTGCTCTGCCACCTAAGTATGAACTTACTAGTTTAAATAGTACTCCGCGAATTCTATACTGTTGTAGTTTATTTAGTAATATTTCATGGTCTTGTAATAGAAAGCCTTGCTTAGGTCCAAAAATATGCAACTATTTTGTTCCCTATTTTCTGAACTATCAATGAGATATTCAACTATTTGTATTATTGCATCTTTAGTTGATCTCCATTTCCTAAAACTGTGTTGAAAGTTATATAAAAATCTTGTGCTTTCTACGAATGATATGATTTGATTAGCAATGTTTTTTCCATTACTTTTGAAAGTGACGAGACCAATGTCATTGGACGATAATTCTCTGTTGAGTACTTATCACCATGTTTATACAACAGTTTTACAATAGAATTTTTTAAACAACTAAGGTATAGAATTAATTGTTCTATCATACAAGCAGTGTGTTGGACAGGGTTGGAAAGGTGGAATCAGATGACCGAAAAATTCAATGCCATAGCCGGGATTTGAACCACGGATCTCCCGTTCAATTTGTTCAATGTAAAAAGTATAATTAATTGAATTAATTATATATATAATATTAATGTAAAAATCTTAAGAAACCTTTAAACACCCAGCACTGAAGTACTTGCGTCAGCATCTCGAGTGAGATGCCTTGGTGGTCTGTCTAGGAAACAACTGGAGTCAATTGGAGAATTCAATGTCCCACCGGCAGGTTGTCACAGTAGCTCAATGGTTACCTACAGCTACAGCACGGAGAGCGGGAGAACCGTGTTCAAATCCCGGCTGTGGCATTAAATTTTTCAGTTGATTCTGTATTTAAAAAGTTAAGGCATATTCCTGAATTTATACAGTCTTGCATTGACCAACTGCACTATTGATTTTAATAAGCTGAGAGCAATTGTTTTAAAAGAATGGTTGAGGTTCCATCTTTGCTGTTGAATTTTTACTTTTAATTTTATTTATCAATTATCACCTTTAAAAACTCTTCTTCAGATATATCTGACAGGAACATCGAATTAGAGATACTATGTTTATTTAAGTTTATGTAATTTAAAGTGGTATTTTTTTACCAATAGTTTACTAATATTTTCAATAAAGCCAGTATTATATGGATTACTTGTTTCTGCGGGGTCTCTAATTATGTCGTTTCATTTAAATATTTCAACATTTTCGTGCTATTTGCTTCTTTATACCTATAACGAAATGTGTAAATTAAACGATTTCTGCAAAAATTTATCTTGACTGATATGAATCATATCGAAAAATAATCATTCGTAAGAAAATACAAAACTAACGATAATGTGAATGTAACACATATTTTTCGGTTTTTTCTTTCTTTTTTCCTCATATTTCCGGCTACTGTCCAAAGCGAAATAGTTAATTTTAGTTTTGTTAAAAGTAGGCTACAAGTACTCTGGTGCTCTTGAACTGGTAAATTCAATTTCAAGGAACATATTCAGTATCGAAAAATGCACACTGTTAAAGTTATAGGAGCTTTTCCTGAAATGTTGTGTAGAGATCGCGCAGTGTTAAATCATGCTGCAGATAACAGCGGATATGAAGAAAGTAGGTTTTTTTCTCCTCAAGGGAAGGCGGCTATGTATTATTCAGCAGGTGGAGTTCCTGGCAGACTCGACTCCGCAAGTGGTGGGTAGGGACACGTCCTATGAATATCATATCAATATTTTACTAGATGGTCTGTAATTGCGAGTGATGCACTACGTATCATCTTTCACCGCGCCCCTTGTGTATAAGGCGGGCGTATGCCATTTCTTTTCCGAACCATAAGTCCCTTACTCACGCCAGAATATTGACTGTTTGCCGCTACATTTAAGGTGAATGCTGAATGTACTCGGATCAGCATTTCTTGCCTGCTGAGACCATATATAACAGCAGAGGGTGATAGTAGACAGAATTTTGTTTGTATTTATACAAATTTGATGAGGAAGGATGAACATCATGCAGTTAAGAAACAGGCGAAGAATTTTTAAGAGATTTAAAACATTATAATTCCACATTTAATTTTTTCGTCCTACCTAGCGCTGCATGGGTGGCTTTGTAAATATGGAATAATGGTTTAATTAATTTCATTTACTTTTTATGAAATTATTGTGCAATAATCTAAAAGTTTTTATTTAGAACTGTAATTTCGTAAAGCCCCTCCGAGTTACCAATTAGATAAAAGAAAAGACAATGTAACTCGAAAACTTTTAAAATCCACAGTTTTTATTTAAGCAACTTGAAATTTTGATGGCAGTATAATATATTGTGACAACACGGGCCAAGTTATCCGCGGGCAGCCGGTAAGTGCCACTCGACTCGGCAAATGGACGGGGCCTTCGACCGGCCATCGGAACAATAGCTAGTGCAGAATAGAACAACAGTCCACTGTGTGCCGCTTTTCGGCTCGAGGTTTTTTGGGACTGTTTCGATTGGATTCCGCTTCCAGAAAGAACCACTTTGTATGCGGGCCTCAAAAACGGTCATATCAGCCTTTTCAGTAACCATTCCTGAAGTTTTGGTGAAATTGCGAGTTAACTGGTAAGGTTATGAAGCATGGAGAATTTTAAGTAATGAAAAATCCCAAGGGAAAAGTTTTGAGTATAACAATATTTAAAATCGGGATGTGGATTAAAGTATGGAGACTTTAAATGAACTCTCACGGGTTCAAATATTCCCAAAATCAGTAAATCGAAAGCGCCAAAGAATGTATAAGGTGAATTTTTTTTAAAGATTTTCGATTTTTCGAAATTTTTACAATTTAACGTCCTTCTGAAGTTTTCTAAATGCTGTATAGCCTGAATCTTTTACCAGCGAAAGCATTAGAGAAATGATCGAGTAATTTTTAGACAATCACTTACTTTCTTACTTAGTCCGCTTACCCTCCTCGCACGTAGGGCTTACACCCCCTAGGTCAAAGGCCTGTATAGAGGAGCTGACGAACATTAAATCAGAGAGAATGAAGAACCCGGAACGGGGGATCGCCCCGTATGAGAGTGAGGGAAGAAGATGATATGAAATGAAGGTGAAATGGATGAACGTTGATTATGGAGCGGCGCGGGGAAACCGAGAATCCGGAGAAAACCCGCCTAGACGCCGCTTCGCCCGCCACAAATCCCACATGCGGGTCCCCGGGATCGAATCGGGTCGCCTTGTTGGGAGGCGAGCGGTGTAACCACTCACACACTTAGACAATCGCAACAGATAACATTTTTAACTTCTGTACGTTGTTTAGTCCCATTGTTATTTAATAAAATAAAGGCTCTACATTTTTCTGAAGTTATAGAAACCTTCACAGCAGTACTCAAAACTGATGAAAAAAAGTGATTTCCCACTCTCTGGTTGCCGATTTAAACATTTTGGAAATTATACATAGCCAACGAAAAATATCTCAATTGTTAATTATAAATTTCCAATTGAGCTATTTCTGAAGTTACGCTGGACACAATTTTCTCTCTTTATATAACTGTTTAACATTCCCTAGTGTTGTACCTACCTGATTACAAGCAGAAGAAATGCATCATTTCTTGAATACGTATTATTAAAATGTTTGCTATACAGAAATTTCATTATATATATGTAATCTTTATTCTAATGGTACATATATATATATATATGTACCATTAGAATAAAGATTACTCTTGAGTATACATATTTCAATAAAATGTAAATTAAGTTTATTAGTACCCCTTACAAATTTACAGCCAGAACAACAAAATATCCGCTGCCTTTATTTTGTTTTTGTATAATGACTAGAATTCGGCATGTGACCACACATGGCCAGTGAAAAGAACGAAAAAAGAAGGCAGTCAAGACAAAAATAAAATAGAGAAACTGGACGCAGTTATATGTCGCAGGAGAATTCAAATTATATTTACCATAAATGGATCACCAGGAGTCTGCCTGACCAGAAGGAACATTGTCACCCCTCATGCAATGCATTCTCTCAAAGGCAGTTAGTGTAGAGAGAAACAACAGCTTATGTGCAGGTGACGTGATTAGCCAACTTCTGCCTGGATACACTTCTTTAGATGGTCCGGCCGCTATCTGTGGAGGTACGCACCACCGAAAGCGCAACTGAGGCTTCACTAAAAATACCTATTGCATTTCGATCAGACCTTCTCCAAACTTTTCAGCAAATGATCATCCATTAGATTGAGATCGGGACCTCCGGAGAACCAACCTCCAACAGGCATTGAACTCCGGCACATTAAGCTGCAACCAGCATTAGGCATGGACGGCTGTTAAACCCTGCTGCAATAACTTACGAACAAGGTGGTGATTAAGGCGTTCTCTGTCTTCTCCCCCAGAACCTAGAATTTGTCGGCACATGTTTTCATCCCGTTCTCTGAAATTCCCTTCATACCATCAAAAGACCTCTTTCCACCTTAGGGAGTTTGGTAGCAATTTCCCAAGACCTGTGAGCATAAACTCTTGTCATTTTGGCGGTGAAAATCTTCTCGTCTGTGAACAGGATTTGTTGGCGTCTGTCGTTCGCGTGTCTGTTCAGCAACGTCTTTGCCCTTTGAACTTTTATGTGTCGTAAAGCTGCTGTCCTGCGCTTCTTCGGAATGCTCCAACCTAAGATCTTTTATGATGCATGTGATGGTTCTTGGTGGAAATGTTCATTTCCCGTGCCTTGATTTTCTGCTTTCGAACAGATTCCTTGGAACAACTACATAGGTACGGCGTCTGCTATGACCCGTGTATCCTCGTGCAGATGACCGATTCTAGATCTATAATCATGTCGTATCATTTAATTGTTTGATATATAAGCTTTTTTGCTTTTATCAGCAGCTGGTCAAAATTATTCCATTTCTTTCTTCGTCTTATCCATTTTCTTGCTATTTACTTTCTTTACCATGTACATAGGAGAGGAGGTATTGCATTCCACCCAAAAATAGTAAATCGAGATTTCAACGGAAATACATGTTTTGAATAAAACAAAGCATTTTTATAAAATGAAACGTGTGTGTGTCTGTGAACAGCATAACTAAAAAATCTGATGTGTTACACCCACATGACTTTCTCTACTCTTGTACAAACTATTTTTACAAACTCTTATTCTCCATCTATTTCATATTAAACGAGATAAATATTTGCAGAAACGATCTTTTGACATGCAAAGAAAATTACATTTTAAACATGCTGACTAGTTCTAAGAATATTTGACTATGACTTAAGGCCTACTAAGTTCTCCTTGTTTTGTATTTGCAAGAGCAATATAGAAATACAGTAGCCTTTAAGCATCGACATATATCTTAATAGCTGGTTGCTAGGTGCAGCACCATTCCCTTTGCCACAGATTAGTACTCTTTGCATATCCAAGATACTTCCCCTACTTACTATACGTAGTAGAGAAAGTAATAAAAAAATGAATAACGAATTCCCATTTCAGAAAATAAGTATTGAAAAATTTAAGGGAATAACAAGCAATATCTTGAAAATGGTTCACTCAACAAAAAAAAATGTATATGACATAAATTGTGTATTTTAACCGATCTACATTTTTTGTATAGTAAAAGTTTGTCTATCTCTCATGGTTTACCAGTTATACAAAAGTCGTTCAGAATGAAGAATACTTTTGGAGACATTCCCAGAAAATTCAAGATATACATTTTATTTGTAATGAAAGTATCTTAAACATATGATATTTTAATCAAAATCGTTAAGAGCCATTTTTGAGAAAATTAAAATTTTCGAAAAATGTTCCATGTAAAGGGTAGTCTGGGGTGGGGGGATTTTCTTGAAAACCTTCGTGTCGCATCTCTGGAAGATACTGAACCTAAATACCAAGTTTGGTGTTTATCCGACTGTTCGTTTGAGTTATGCTGTTCACAGACGGACGTTTGGGTGGAATACAATACTTCCCCTACTTACTATACGTAGTAGAGAAAGTAAAAACGAGAAGTCGGATAAATACCAAACTTGACATTTAGATTCAGTATCTTCCAAAGATGCAACACGAAGATTTTAAAGCAAATCCCCCCGCCCCAAACTACCTTTTACATGGAACATTTTTCTAAATGTTTGATTTTCTAAAAAATTGCTCAAACAATTTTGATTAAAATACTATATATTAAGGATATTAAATGTCAAATAAAATGCATATCTTGAATTTTCTTGTAATAGCCTATGAAGTCCTCTTCGTTCGGAATTTCGTATAATCTTGCGTAACTGGTAAATGTTACGGGATAGACGGAAACGTAATATATATACACACATACAGAGTGAGCCAAAATTCTCCGAACCGCCTGTGTGGTGTTTTTCCTGTCCGCGTCCTCGGCGCTCATTGTCGTCTGCCGATATCATAGAAAGGCGCGGATGAAACCATACAACATTTTTAAAACTACTTTTGAAAGCTTACTTACCAAATTTATGAAAGGAAATGCTGAAACTGGCCACCGTGCAGGCGGTTCGGAGTATTTTGGCTCTCTCTCTCCCTCTCTCTCTCTCTCTCTCTCTCTCTCTCTATATATATATATATATATATATATATCTTTAAAACACACAATTTGTTTCAAATAAGTTCTCTTGCGACATAAGCCAGTTCTGAGATATCCGTTATTAATGGTTTGAATTGTTCATTACTTTATCGTTCTTTTAAAGCCCTGCCAGTATTCAGTTTTTCCTCGCGATTGCATAGAAAACAGTCATGTTATATTAAGATCAGCATATATGTAGCTTCCAGTTCTTAAACATTTGACTATCATTATTCTCCTTGCACATTTCTATAACGAAATGTGTAATGTAGCTCTTTCTGCAAAAGTTTGTTTGGATAAAAATATAGTAGATAGCACAATAAGCTTTAGTAAGAATAGTTTGTATATCCATTAATAAACGATAGAGGGTAGAGAAAGTCATGTGAATGTATCATATAAGATTTTTAAACTTATTTTCTTATCATTTTAATATACCTCTGAAATGAATTTATATATATATATATATAAATTTAATATTTTATCCGTAATAATCCCTATGTCTTATCCATCGTCATATCACCATGGTAATGAATTAATATACCACATATATTAACATACATGAATAGAATAATATATCCACAGAGATGAAGGTTTGCAAGATTGTGGTAAAAGCTCAAAATATGCAAGCAAGGCTTTCTCGTGTAGGATATTACTCACTCTCTTAACTTGGCACCATTTCACATAACGCCCATTGCCACTTCATACTTTGCTCTCGACTTACTTGGCAAAACCATGCAACACTGTCGAAGCGCTACTTCACTGTCTGAAGGGATACTCTCTTCAGAAGCACTCCTTATTCAGAACAAATTAGCGGAATTTTCTGGCTTCTAGCTAATATATACCATTCTACTTTGAATGGCATTATTTATAAATAAATGATTATCATGATCGCAGTAGCCTAAATAGCCATTATTAAATGAACGCGGATAAAATATTGTATGCAACTAGTAGGAAGAGCATAATTACCTCTCTCATGTTATTACAGAACTCTTGTTTACGTCTCGTTCTTGGAAAACACATTCCAGCGGTAATAATATTCATGCCCCACATTAGTTATATAACTAATATTACATAAATAGTTATTGTAACCAGGTATCATTTTCTCTACTACGTATAGTAAGTAGGGGAAGTATTCCACTCAAAAATTCCATACCGAGATTTCATCGGAAATATATGTTTTGAGACCCCCTGAATCCAAAAAAAAAAGCATTTTTGGAAACATATCCGTGTGTGTGTCTGTCTGTGAACACCATAACTCAGAAACGAACAGTCGGATAAACACCAAATTTGGTATTTAGGTTCAGTATCTTCCAGAGATGCGACACGAAGGTTTTCAAGAAAAACCCCCTACCCCAGATTACCCTTTACATGGAACATTTTTCGAAAATTTTAATTTTCTCAGAAATGGCTCTAACGATTTTGATTAAAATATCATATGTTTAAGACATTTTCATGACAAATGAAATGTATATCTCGAATTTTCTGAGAATGTCTCCAAAAGTATTGTTCATTGTGAACACTTTTGCATAACTGGTAAACCATAAAAGATAGACAAAATGTTACTACACAAAAAATGTAGATCGCCCTTAAAATACACAATTTATGTCATATACAATTTTTTTTTTTTTGAGTGAACCATTTTCGAGATATTGCTTGTTATTCCCTTAAATTTTTCAATACTTATTTTCTCAAATGCGAATTCGTTATTCATTTTTTTTTTTGTCTTGGATATGCAAAGAGTATTAATCTGTGGCAAAGAGAATGGTGCTGCAGCTAGCAACCAGCTATTAAGAGATATGTCTACGCATAAAGGCTACTGTATTTCTATATTGCCCTTGCAAATACAAAACAAGGGGAACATAGTACGCCTTAAGCGATAGCCAAATATTTTTAGAACTGGTCGCTATGCGTAAAATGTAATTCTCTTTGCATGTCAAAAGATCGTTTCTGCAAATGTTTATCTCGATTAATATGAAATAGATGGAGAATAAGAGTTAGTAAAAATAATTTGTACAAGAGTAGAGAAAGTCATGTGAGTGTAACACATCAGATTTTTTTATACACTTTGTACGGAGATTTATTTTCTCATTGCTCTCCTTATCAGCACTTTCTTGTAATATGAATAGTGATTCTTTAGCTTTTCTTGTTTACCTATATAAAAATTACAAAATGCATGCATGTGTATATAGGCTAATCTTGGAAGCAACTCAACCGATTTTTATAGTTCTTTCTTCATTGAAAACCACTGTTCTTACCCATTAACACAGGTTATAGGACACCTAGTTTCAATTCCTAAATGACTAAAATTTAAAAGGATTTATAAAGCCTGAATACAAGAATACGAACATATTGGAGTCAAAAGAACACGCTTGCGAAAAAAGCTTTGAATTTTCGTTAAGAATGTCGGTGGAGAAAATAGCTGTAGTTGCTTCACAGAAAATGCCTGTAAAACAAAACAAAAGCCACAGGTGTTTCATTCCAAGCAATATAGATAGATGGCCACGAAAACAAAAGACCCAACATATTGTTGTTTATAACCACAGGGTTATACTTTATGCTAAAATATTTTAATAAGCCCTTATTAAGAACGCTTTGCTGTATTTTCTGTGAAATGTTGCAGTCGAATTAATTACTTGACGTATGCCAAGTACCTGCGGCACAACGTAAAAATTATCCAACCGTTATTTTATAATTAACAACTGAGTAGAATATTTTTCCCAACGGTTACAGACTGTGTTCCATTTCCATGTCCCTTTCAACCCTATTTCGCTGTATATAGATATTAGGGTTTGTGTATATTATGTAAAAAAAACTATGGAACCTGTGTTATTTAGATACGCGACCAAATGGAAGGCAAGAAAGTCTAAAATATCACCGCTGCGATTTTACGTTCTAGATCACTACGATAATTTCATAAAGAATACAGGGAGGTAAATGAAATGAATTAAGTCGTCATTCGAGGTTTAAAAGACCACCATGCAAATTGGTGGTGTATAATGGGTACGGAAGAATAGTGTTCAAAAACTGTACAGTAGAAAGGCAGCAACAAAATAAACATTTTGAGGATAGGAGCAAAGGGTAGAAGCAGCTTTTATTTTTCTTTCTTTTCTTTTACTGCGCTGCTTGCATCAACATTAAATCCGTTGTATTAAGTCTTCAATTGTGAACAAGTTTTTGATGTCAGATGTGAACAAGACGCTCTCTTCTACTGTAAGTCTCTGACGAGAAAATGTTTGCAGGGTGTTCTGCTCTCCAGAGGAGTGAGGGGAATAGTACCACTGGTAGCTCACGATGATGTCATAAATAGATCTACTATCTATATTAAAAGCATCGCACAACTTTAGTATTCCAGGATGATTCACTTGGAGCAGTGTGTAAGTATTTTCTAGCTTATAAAGTTATTTACAATGCAGAATGTTTACAATACAAGAAAGGAAGAACTCTACACAGTCAAGCCCGGGAAATACTTCTAACATTAAAAATCTGCGGTCCAAATCTCTTGACGTTTGAGGCGTGTCCAATAATACGGTACTAGCGAATAGCAGCAGTGCGGCGTTGTCTCATACGGACAGTACACCTCGCCGCTGGTAAAACTAATTGCAATATCATGTGCGTGCATGCGTATTTCATATTTCAGAAAAGTAACAAGTAGCTAGGATAAAAGGGGATGTTTTCCTGAACAAGTACAAAGAAATTATTTTTACACCCAACGGTTCGCCATTCATTTATAGTTATCTTTCGTGATGTTTAAACGGAGCATTTTAGTTATGGTTATGCTTGTAATAGTAATAAATCCATTGCTGTCGTAGTTATTTTATATATTATGTCATAGACATACTTATCACTTAATAATGTGCAATCCTCCATTTCCATTATTGTGACTCTTCTTGTAGTTTTTAACTGAATATTGCGATGACATTTATAACAAACGCGTAACGTTCTGATGAAGCGAAGTGAAGTTTGGCAACCGCCCGGTCACTCCGTATTGGTTGTCACGAACCGTCAAGAGATTTGGACCACACAGTAGGCATTCAAGGCTACTAACAGAAGAGAGTATGCTTTCTAAGAGGTCTTAAGTCTTGTTGATATGTTGCAAGTAGAGCCGCAGTATTTCTCAGATAGCGATAGAACTGTTGATGGCAACACATTCCTGACAGACACATTCTCGACCATAGTACTAATCGACCACGTTATGAACGCGCTTGGAGAAGGGGGGTCAGGGATCAGAGAGGAGTGAGGGGCAAGAGGTACGGTAATGCACAGTTGCACAACGAAAACAGCAACTACTGTCTGTTACAAAGCTAAACTCCTAACTAGGCCTCAGCGTGTTTTGGGGGGGGGGGAGTTCGGGATTAGGAAGGTGAGAAGTGAAGAAGAGGCGTAGGAAGGAGAAGTGAGATTAGGTATTGGGGTTCCGCTGAGAAACCCCGTTAGTGCAGAAAAGATAACTGCCCGGCAAAAAAGCCGGCAATGGTTGAAGGAAAGTGACCGGGGATAGCCATTACCGCTAGGGCCGTGGCTACCACCGAGGGGAGTTTCGAGGAGTGGATGGGAGTATATAGGACATCTTTATTTGCGTAAACGTTTGGATTTTACAACTGTGCACATAGTGCTGGTACTGGTGTTGGCGTCGAGCCTGCGTGATCGCTGTTACTTCGCGCAGATACGCGATGTAGAGGCGTAATCGTACAAGGGATTTCTGGGTAGCTATAGTTGCATGGCTTGGGCTGACTCCTGTCGTTGCTGCTGTCTTGTTGCTATCGATAGTGGTACATATGGAAGTGAAAGATGCGTGTTGAGTAGTGGAGTAGGCAAGCCGGATGTTTGTGTTGACTGGTCTGCTGTGATGGTTTGGTTGTGCTGAGAAAGTCTCTGGAGGGCTTGAAAAATTCGTCGAGGGCAGTGAGTGTACGTCTGGTCTCCTCGGAAGTGTTCGTTGGACCTGGCAGTAGTGTGTAATGCAGAAGATTGATGAAAGCTTCCACAAGTGCTCGGATAGAAGTGTCTGTGTTGTTGAGCTGGTTGAGACATCTGGAGGAGAATGTCTGTAGTGCAGATGAGTAGGCGGCGGTGATGGTGTGGAGGTCTTAGAGCCCGGCTACGATGTCGGCAAGACGGCGGAGATGAGAGTTAGAGTGTTTAAAATTGAGACGGCGGTGATGTTTACAAGGCCTTCTTCCAGGAAGGTCATCGAGTGCTGATGTTGAGGACCTGTGTGGAGATCTTGGACTATATCTCGCAGGGTGTCGTCGTCTGTGCTGGAGCTAGAGTCTGGTGGCAGATACGCGGATAGAGGGGGCACTGCTCCTGCCCCATGAAGTGGCCGAAGCTATCGCAGGTGGCGTGGTACTGGCGACAGTGCTTCAGGTTGTATTCCTTACAGCCGGCTGTGAGATTGGACCTGCGCAGGAGGAAGCGTTGTGGCCGAAAGTGCAGCAGAGGCGACAGGGTACCTGGCGATCTACCTTGCTCGCCTCGATGCATAGGCGCCGCCCTACCAAGGGCAGGCACGACCTCAAAGGCGAAGTCATCAGGATCCTCGAGTTCCAGGCTGACAATGGCCTCTTCGTGTGGTGATTCGGATGGACCTCAGTTGCGCTACGATGAGGAGAAAGGGGTCGGAAGGTGCTGTAGTATACCATATATAACCCCATTATGGCTCCCAGGACGGCGCAATGCAAATCAGAATGTTTTCTTTACCTGACTGTCCTTCCGAAGTCCCGCCCACTTGCTCCGTAACTGCTTAGTTTCTCTTCTCACCGCACGCATTCATATCACGGCCTAGTACAGTACTAATCACTATTTCTTGGTGTGCCTGATGTTGTGAAGCCTACTGGATGGTTCGGCAATACCGAACGCTCGTCTTGTTCAGTACAAAAAGTAGGTGTAGTGTACTATGCGCAAGTAATAGCTATTTTCTTATTGTGTACTAGTACTCATTACTTGAGACAGTATTTATACATTGCGTGTGAGTTACATTTCTTTTTGATTGGCACATCAAGATGATTTATAAAGTCAGATTTCAATTATGTTCGTGCAGCGCTCCTGTTGTTATACACTATGTCCCCTTGTTCCTAAACTAAAAATACTTAGTTTAGTACTGCCTTTCTGCTCTACAATTTTCTGCAGATTGTTTTTCCGCGCGCTGTATATTCAAATGTACAACTAAAGTAACAGTACTGCTACTTCTATGCCTGTACTGTATTATTTATTGTAATTATTTGGATGGTGCAGGAAGAGAAGGCCGCCTGGCCTTATATCTGACAAAGTTAATAAATAAATATGCATTATATTCCATGGTGAATTTGTGGTATGCGCTTTTACAAATACTGACGCTTGCATCAAATAACAGCGCTGTTCCTTTGTGCATATCTTTAACGCCCTGCAGAGCGTTTAGCTGTGTTGTGATACTCGTACAGTAGTTTTAGATCTATTGGGCGGTGAGTGTAAAAGGCATGCTCTGATGGTACATCACTTTGCCAGTTCACTCGTGTAAATGGAATCAAAATAGCCATCACAGAGCGACATTAGCTTTGCATTGGCACACTCTGAAGATTTAGCGACACGCAATTTATCTTTAGCAATCAAATTAAACGTAAAATAAGCATAGCATTTCAAGGAACAGCAATATTTCGTCACTGTTTTACATTTACTTTGCTTTTCACAGCAGCTGTGCTGTAATAAGGTTGTCAAGATTATTCGCTGCATTTTTTTACATCAATATTATAACAGCATTTTGCACTAGCTTGCTAACGAAGTAAATTAATTGGCTTCCCCTGATATTAAACAAGGCAATAAAAGACAATAATCACATTCGCTCACAATTTATACACATTAGCGTCCGTGTGTATTGGATACGGTTTTATGACCTGCGTTTTCATGCATGAATAGTTAGCCCATAGTTAACTGCATTCAAATTCAAAGCTTTAACGCTAGGACGAGCTATGAGAATAACATTTTTCAAACATGCAAGATTTTCAAGTTTCTGTTTTTTTCCAAAACGAGGAACAGTTAGGGTTACCTATTATCAAGGAAAAGTAGGACGCGTAACACTCGCAGGAATTTCTCTAGTATCTAATATCTATACTAATGTGACAGAAAATGTGTGCACGTGGGGCGGGGGGTAGTTCCGGACGGGCAGAAGATAGTAAAATATTTTAAAAAAAATTTTAACTGAGGGGTGGGGACGTTAGGGGTTTATATATAGTTTTTGGATTGTCAACATGGCAGATTTTAATGACTTCCAGTTTAAAGAGATAAATCGGTAGGCTTAAAATGTTTTACAATTAAATTATTGGAGGGGGTGTCCATATCCTGTTCGTATCACTAAATTCCCATATGGTTTCGCTGAACTTTGTTAAGAGTACTTTTGGGAAAGTGATAAGCTACTCTTCCACTTTCAAAAACCTCTACTACTCTTAGTTTCAATCCATATTTTCAGTCCCTAACATACTAGTCATACAATTTGGCCTGTCTAGAAAAACTTTGTGCACTTATACTACAAGACCTAACGAAAAGTATAGGCTACCTTAAAACTCTAAGAACAAAACTACACTGCCATATTTTCAACACGTTATTAGAAATCTGCACTGCTCAACCCATCTGGTCAAAATATTGCACAATTATACTGTAGGACCTGTGAAAAATCACACAACCCTTACTTTTAATCATACAATACTTCGACATTGTTAAAAACTTCTCTTACTCTTTACTTCCAACCCGCAGACAAGCAATACTGCTTGGCCAATCAGGGCATAAATTTGCGTACTTAAGCTACAGTTTTGCGAAAATTATAGGATAGCTTTCAACTTTAAAAAAAAAACTACTCCCAGTCCCGTTTTTAGCCCCTATGCACAAACTCGCACCATTTGACTAAACTGGACAACATTTTGGACACTTAACGTGCAATGCGGGTAAGATAGCTAGTATATTATACTATTCATATAAAACGTTATTCTTGATGCACTTTACCTTAATCTAAATAAAAATGTTTGCCTAGAAATTATTTCAAATTAGGCAATACTGACTTACAAGAGAACTCTGTGACATTGCCACTTCAAATCCTTGAGAAAATTTCACTGGGCTTAGTGAATGTTGTAAACAGGCCGTGCTTTGCTTCCTACACTTCTCAAGCACTTGTAACATCTATTAATTGGTTTCAGTTATAGTATGCGAGTCGTACCTCGTTGCTGGCACCTGGCACATGTGCAAACATCCGAAACGCCGAGCGAAGACGAAAAGAATAGAGGAAGGAAAGCTATATGTGGTTTACTTACTTTCTATTACAGCGCGATATAAAATAGGTATTCGGAATCATTGTATTTTTATTTTATTTATGAAAAACCCGATTAACAGCATAGCTCCACAGGCCTGCTGATCTAAGTATGAATTAAATGTTGTGTGGACACAAAAAAAGTCTTCTTCACTACATGATTAGGCAGCTTCGCCTGTTCCGACTTCACCATCTATGCCTATTTAATCATTCCCAGCGTTTTTTTGGAGTCCCACATCTCTCCTTCCCTTTGGCTGATACACCTTTATTATGGGAGGTATTCTTTGGCTGTGCATGCAGTTTAAATGATTCCTCCACCTTTGTCTGTATTCTTCCCGTTTTTTCTTCTTTCTTTTCTTGTTTTTTTTTTATCCCTAACTCTTCTCAGATATCTTCATTTCGTATATTGTCTAGTCTGGTACAATCCTTAACTCTAAGGAGAAATGCCATTTCTGTTGTATTTTCTTTTTCTCTTTTTACGCATTATCCACGATTCACTTCCAAAGATTAGTGTAGGCAAAACCATTGTATTATAAAACTTGGTATCTTTCCTTGTGTTGCTTTGAAATGTCCTCTTAACTATTCCACATATGGATTGAAATTTATTAATATTTATCCATACCAAAACTTACATGCGATTTAAATAATTAACACAAAGAAAGTAACATATATTAACGACCTGAAGTGCTTATTACTACACAATTACAATTGTTAGGCATGTTAATGTAATTTCAAAAACAGCATTATATGGCTTAGGCGCATGTCGCACTAGCTGCACAGAATAATGGTATCTTCTTCACAGTTTATAACGCCACGTTCAGAGCAAGTGTTGAAATGCATATCTAGCACGTTCTTAACGATGTTGGTATTATTACGCAAGTGCCCAAATATTACCGTAACATGCGGTAGTATTTTGGAGGGCTCAGCTGATTGTAAACAAGGCAGCCCCCCCCCGCCAAGACAAATGTTCTATCAGCAGGTTTGGACGTTGCATTTCGCACCTAATACACTCTTCAAGCCTGCTTGCCAATAGCTTATACTTGCAATTAAGGATGTATTCCCCATTTCAATACTAGAGAATTCCTATCTCGAAAGTTCATTTGTTCCATCCTATGTCACTGATAAATGTTGGTTTGTACATGTTCCGGGCTCTAGCAGTGTGGTGGAACTCTCAAAGGAAGTGCCAAATAAAGGCTGCTCTAACGTTCACTAAACTTGGAAGGCAACGCATGGGCTTCTGATACCATCCGTTAGGTATTGCGAGTATTTCGTTGGAATTTGAAGGAATTAAAGTTAAATTGAGTTTTATTTATGGACGCTCTTTAACTGCTGTAGTCCTTAGCGTCCCATTCTATTGGGCGTGAAAGACCGGTAATTTTGCTCAGAGGCTTCATTATCAGGCTTGAGGTTCTTTTACGTGCCGTGAATCTACATCAGACCACCGGCTTTACTTCCCTTCCGAAGGAAGCCATGCTAAGGAAAAATCCATCGCCCTCCGCCGGGTTTGAACCCGCGACCTCGGTACTAGAAGCTAGCATGGTAAGCACTATACCACGGAGGACGACGGTAATGTCGGGGGTTGCCTTTCTAGGTGCATCAGAATACAGACATAACGGCTAGATGTTTAGGTTACGACAAGCAGTTTTTTGTTGTCATGAGGTCATGTGAGAAAGGAGAATCGCTCTTCTTCAAATTTTCATACCTAAAAGAAAAGAAAGAAAGAAGGAAAAGCAGACTTCAATCTGGAAAGCTTAAAATATACAATGAATATTTCGAAAATGTCTAATGCTAGGATGGGAGCTATTTGAGATGATTTGCATATTTTAATGAGCTCTATTTTTCCCATAGTAAGTTTTTATCTATTTCTCATTGTTTCACAGTTATGAAAATGGAATGAGATTGAGAGGGGCATCACAGGTTATTTACAGAAAATTCCAGACCTGCGTTTTGATATGGCAGTATCTGGAATTTGTGATATTTTAATCAAAACCATTAGAGCAAATTTTGAACAAATAAAAAATGAAGAAACATGTTCCATATAATGGATTGTTTTGGGAGGGGAATTCCATGAAAATCTTCGCCTCGTAAACTTAAAAGATACTAACATAAGTATGAATTGTGGTAACTCCCTCTGACCCGCCAGTGAAATCTAAATATCAAATTTCATGAGGAATAGAATATTTTCTCTTCTTATCGTAGATGAGCGGAACTCAGAGTAATACTCCTAAAAAGTATCACAAATTTTAGGTGACTTAATTCTGTAACAATGTTGACTAAAACTGGAGTATGTAAATCGTATACGTATCGTATATCAATATATCTTCTCCAGTTCTCAAGAACAAAATATGAACTCTGTATATGCAGCAGTTCGAAAGCTCTCCTTACAGGTAGTATGAAACTGTGTACTGATTTCAAATTAACAACTTATGTGCACAGATTTTCTTAAAACCTTTATACACCAAAAATGAAACGGCCAAAAATTATAAAGCACCGTTTTATAGGTAAATAATAGTATCACATTTATCTCTTGATTTTGTCACAATTAAAACAGAAGTATGTAATTTGAATATGCCTATTATAGTTGTGAACAAAATTGAAGCATATGAAACAGCATACAATTGGGCTGAATTATATAAACCTGCCTCATGTTATTGTTCTATTATACATGGCCCATAGTTGCAAGAAAATAACATTAACAAAAACTGTCTGATGATGAGTTTGCCTTATAATTAGCAGACATTACATTAAAGATATAACTACAAAAAAGGTGAATTCAAATACCTGGAAGGTTTATTTCATAAGCATATCTTAATTGGAATACAACATTCAATTATAGAAATAACATTACAATAAATTATTCCAACATCCATTAAATATTAAATAGCTCGAAATGATCCATTTCAGCTCCGTATATGCAACAGTATCTATAGCTCTCCATATGCGTTACCCTTAATTTCAATCTAACTCGAAATGTGCCAACAAATTTTCTTCAAACTCTTAATTTTAATCCATATATATAAAGTAAAACGAATTAATGAAAACATACTCAGACTGTTTAAATGATTACACATAAAACTCAATTTCAATTTCACTTCAAGATAAAATATAAGTTATCTGTCCAAGTTTCTAACGCTCTTAGTGATCGGCAGAATACCTAGGCAATGCGATACCCGTCTCAGCATAGACTGATCAATAGAATCGATCTATCGCTTTAATAGTAGCAGTAGCAGAAGTAGCGGCGGTAGCGGCGGTGGCGGCGGCGGCGGTGGTGGTGGTAGTAGTAGTAGTATTTATTAAGCACTTGATCGAACATGCTCTCTAGAAAAATACCTGGTTTGCAAACTTGACCTGCAGAATCGACCAGAAAACAACTATTTTATAATGTCAAATACTATAAACATACACATAAAATGAAGAATACTCTGAAGCACGCTCATGCACACAAATGCTCAAGTACCTACCGCATATGTTTAAAGAAAATTTACATAAACACCTTATCTTAGTGCACGTACATCCATTAAGTATGTACCCAAGCTTGGCCAGTTTTGACTGTTTAGAATCAAATCCCAGCACGCTGTCAAAAATATTTCCGGTAATAATTTTTTCCTAACACACTCCGTCTGCACCATGCAGCCAAAATATGCGTCCAGTCTTCCTGTTCCCCGCATAATAGGGAAATCCTCCTGCCATCATCATCAACAATCTTGCGAGCCTTCCACCCTTCCAACCTAAGCTATGCTATTCCGTCCTCTGTTTTATATCCAATTCCAAAATACATGTTTCCTTACGCCACTCAGTTTTTATTTCATTTTGTAGCTCCAATGTTGATCTTTATCTACACTCAGAGTCTATTTCCTGCCTGTTTATATCACACAGTCGTCTTTTTTTCACGGCACTGTATGTATTTTCATTATCCGTTTGCCAGATATAGTTTAAGCCGATTTTTTATAATCCTCCCTGTAACTCCGCCGCCTACCCTTTTGGATGTTCTATGTTACTCATTTGATGATGATAACATATTACTCTCAGAGTTGTTTGGTCACCTTTAATTGTTCGCAGCCAACTACATTTATTTTTGCAAATACAGCATCTTCCCAGCATCCTACCTCACAAAGAACTCTTTAGTTTGAAGCACCCCTCTCTACCCTAGAATACGTTTCGAGAAATCATATTGTATTTTATTTACATTGTCCACCCTCTCCCATCCCCATACTTCACTGCCGTATAGTAATGGTGGCCCAACCATTGCTTCATACGTGGTTGGTAATGTTTTAATTGGCATATCTGGTACCCGGGTAAATATCTTTAGTACTTTAGAAATTTGTCCAATCCCTTTGTGTTTTATAAACTCAATGTTCTTGTTCCATTTTCTACCTATATCAAACCTTACTCTTCGGTAATCGGAATATTTAACATTTGGAATGTCTTCCTCCCCGTATGTCCACTTTTCATGTTGACCTTATACATGTCCATTTTAAAGGAGAGTGTTTTAGTTCTAACAATATTTACACCCTTGCCCCATTACTTACAATATCGTCGAAGAGCGTTTAAACCAGACTGCAAACCTTTTATCGCTTCAATAGCTTTAAGTACTGGGAAGTACGGAATCAAGCACCCTCTCTTTCACACTGCCCAGACCCAAATATTGCAAAGCGTTAAGTCTGTCGATTTAGGGTGGGCACAACATCACTGACACATCATTCCAACCAGTGCGGCTAAACCAAAATTCTGAATGTCTGTTGAGGTTAAGCGACACTGTTTTGCTGCAAAATGAAATCCTTTACAATAGTCCATATAAATAGCATGACACGCTAAATTTCCAAGCATTTCTACTTTATCTTAATTAACTTTGAGACTCATATCTCAGTGCCATGTAGCTGTATGCATTACGATTATTGCATTCATGCCCCAAATACGGGAAATAAACAATCATATTTGAAAGAATATTGTTTTTCAGCCAATTGCGGTCTTAATTCACTCAAAACGTTATCGAAATCTCTTTCACAATTCCTCCTTCCGTGATACACATAGCTGCTCCCCTTTTAATATTCTGAATAGATCACGGAACTATGCTGGACTACAACCAAACGAAGAACACCATTCCGATATTTTGTCCGAGGTATATTGTATGACTGCAGATACTGAAAAGTATTAAAACTGGCAAATAATGCTATGTACTGCAAATCAATTATAAAACAATGATGAGACGCACAGGCTATAAAAACTCACTAATAATGTAAAATAAATCTAAGTATTTAATTTATATGTAGCAAAAGTGTAAGCTCTTTAACCGCAGGTGAATATTTTGTACAATTTGGTGTTTCTTCAACTATCTTTAAGCATCTCAGATGCTTCCTTTCACCTTCTTAACCTTTATTTATTTTCAGATCCTCTGTATCAATATTTAACGTTTATTTATGTGTAAGCAAACTGTACTTTCATTGGCATATTCTATGTTCACGAGTTTCTATGGCCATCAGTAGTGAACCCACAAAATGCAATTCAATCTACAGGTGTCCGACCTATAAGTTAAACATTACAAACCTTTATAACTTCAGTTGTATCAGGTCCAGATAAAAAAAATTCTGATGTGTTACACTCACATGACTTTCTCTACTCTTGTACAAAGTATTTTTACAAACGCTTATTCTCCATCTAGTTCATGTTAATCGAGATAAACATTTGCAGATCCTGTCTTATTCCTAATTTTCTTGTAGATGTAGGGGAAAATATATTTACAAGGGCAATATAGAAAAACAGTAGCCTTTAAGCACATACATATCTCTTAATAGCTGGTTGCTAGGTGCAGCACCATTCCCTTTGCCACAGATTATAACTCTTTGCATATCCAAGACAAAAAAAAATCGATGTGTTACACTCACATGACTTTCTCTACTCTTGTACAAACTATTTTTACAAACGCTTGTTCTCCATATGCTTCATGTTAATCGAGATATCGAGATGTCGAGATGTCAATCTTATTGGTAATTTTCATGTACATGAAAGGGGAGTATGGTAGATTTTAAGCGATAGTAAATATTTTAACGCTGGTTGCTATGTGGCGCATTCCATTCTCTTTGCACGTCCAGGACATAAAAAATGAATAGCGAATTTGAGAAAAAATATAAGTATTGGAAAATTTAAGGGAAGAACAAGCAATATCTCGAAAACGGTTCACTCAACAACAAAAATGTATATGACATAAATTGTGTATTTTAAGGCGTTCTACATTTTTTGTGTAGTAAACTTTTGTCTATCTCTTATGGTTTACCAGTTATGCAAAAGTCGTTCACAATGAAGAACACTTTTGGAGACATTCTCAGAAAATTCGAGATATACATTTCATTGGCCATGACAATATCTTAAACATATGATATTTTAATCAAAATCGTTAGAGCCATTTTTGAGAAAATTAAAATTTTCGAAAAATGTTCCATGTAAAGGGTAGTCTGGGGTGGGGGATTTTCTTGAAAACCTTCGTGTCGCATCTCTGGTAGATACTTAACCTAAATACCAAGTTTGGTGTTTATCCGACTGTTCGTTTCTGAGTTATGCTGTTCACAGACACACACGGACATGTTTCCAAAAATGCTTTTTTGGATTCAGGGGGTCTCAAAACATGTATTTCCGGTGAAATCTCGGTATCGAATTTTTGGGTGGAATACAATACTTCCCCTACTTACTATACGTAGTAGAGAAAGTAAAAAAGGAAACAACAGAAGGTTTTCTGTGTTCTTGGACTGGCTGAAATAAAACCTGTAAAGCGTGTACAACGAAATTTTCGCATCGAATTTAACCTCGGCCGTCACGACGATGTCCCCTCATGTATGCATTACGAAATGAGACAGCAGTTACGAGAAACTGGTAGTCTTTGAAAGCATAGTAAACGGAATGTGTCTGCGGAAAATGTGGAAAGGATTCGTTACGGCCTTCGTAAGAAGTATGAAGCCGTCAATTCGACGCGCCAGTGTAAAATTTGCCATTTTTCACGGTTCATGATGTAGTCCACAAAAGATTATGTCTACGCGCCTACAAGATTCAGTTACACCAACGAATCTATCCCCAGGACAAAAACAAACGGAAGACGTAGCCGCAGACATTTTGGGTAACACTGAAGAGGACCGTGCCTTCCAGAATAAAGTGTGCTTCTCTGTTGAAGCAACTTTCCATGCGAATGGAAATTTTAAGACATAATTGTCGTATCTGGGGTAGTGAGGTTCGCGAGGTCGAAAGAGACTCGCCAAAATTAAATGTGTGGTGCGCAGTAATGAAAGCTACATAAGAGGGGACATTGTCGTGAAGGCCAAGTTTAAATTCACGGTGAAAATTTCGTTGTACGCTTTACAGATTTTGTTTCAACCAGTCCAAAACACATAAAAGCTTCTGTTGTAGTGTCCACGTCGCCATTTTTGCACATTATAATCTAACCTATAACTATGATCATTGTTGCCATTGTTGCAATGTTAAATTGCAAGAGACCTACTAATCATGTGTTAATTTTTTTTATCTGGATCTGATACAACTTAAGTTATAACGCTTTGAAATGTTAAACGTATTAGCCGAACACCCTGTATATCTAAATCTATACAAATTAAGAAACAATATGTCCACCATTTCCTCTACATTAAACATAAGAATGAACAAATTCCTTCCAATTCCTACAGATTTGATAACTATGTACTCAACAATTGTGGTTTAAATAATGTTTGTTGCAATAAAGCAAACCATAACTATAATGTTGGTTATTGCACCCTTACAATACTGCATGCCTACTTCTAGCTTGTCACGCCAGCTACAATAAAAATAGTATATTATGATCAAGTTACACTGATCAAACAAACGAAGTGCGAACTACATTCTGATTCTGATTTCTTTTCAAACAGTATCGTTTACAATGTAGGTAAACATAAATATTTTATAGTTATTTTAGTAACAATGATTTTGGGGCATAATCACTTCAATTTATACGTGAAATAGTTTTAGCAAATGCTCCTTTTGATTTCCAGATCCTCTAGATAAATTCTCTCGTCACTCGTGATTCGCAAATTTATCGCTAATTTGGAAATCACTTATGACATTAATAAATGTTTCATACAGAACAACTGTGGAGCATTTAATCAGGTTTTTGATAAATACACGCCAGTGGACAAATCGAGGAACCTTCTTTATCATAGAAACCTTTCTCGAGCCCAGGATCTTTGGTACTTCAGGTAGAGGCTCTATCAACTGAGCCATGAAACCAGTTTAATGTGCAAATGTTGATGATCAGGCGCTGCAAGTGTCATGGTGTGACACCCGGAATCGAGCATTTGAATATTTTGAATGTGTCAAGTCGTACATGTTGGCAACTAAAACTTGGAGGATTTTGTAAGAGAGAGAGAGAGAGAGAGAGAGAGAGAGAGAGATATTATATCCTTTACAACTTGCGTCTACAGAGATGATGAAGCTTAAATGTTAACTCTTTCGCCACTCTTATGCGGCTCTTCAAAAATTCTGACACAGAAATAATGAATTCATTAAGCTTTTTGTAACTGACGCAACTATGAGAGCCATGTAACAAGTCTGGCAAAAATGTTAAATATGAACATGCTATGCAAGTAGTTTCGAGATTTAACTGCATCCGCTCAGGTGCCAAAACACACAGACAATTCAAACCGTTCATCGGCCAACGATGAGAGGCCTGATGATGTGTCGTGGTATTGCTTAGTAAGCTGGCCATTCTCATTAAGCTTTTCCCATTATTACAATCTAATAAACCATTCCTTAAAGAAAGAAACAAATCTTTCCTTCAGTTGACCTCTCAGTGGATGTTAGATATGACATTTTTCACGAATGTTATTCAACATAATTATGCAAAGCTTTCATTGTAAGCTTATTTCAGATCTAGCACAAGTGGGTTCAGTCTCCAGAGTAAAGCAAGACACTTTCAAAAAGACCTTGAGACTAAAACATTTGCTGATTTCACTTCTCTTAAAAATGGATTTTTTTTAAACTGAAATAGCAACATAATATAACGTATTTAAATTAAATGGTCTGGCAGAAGAAATGAAAAACAGATTTAGTGCTCTTAGAGTAGGTATATAAACCTTCGTTTGTTTTTTTCGAAAATCCTTTTATTGTTGACAATGAAAAATGGTTGACTTGTTTCAACGCCAATTATGATTGATTCTGCAGCTGTAGAGTTGGAGATTAAAGAGGGTGAAGGGCTATAAAATAGCTGAAATTAATTAGGCACCAACCATTCATTTTGGAAACAAGTACATGAACAAAAGTAAAAAATTAAAAGAATGTGATAAGGTACTTATCTCAATTTTGGAACAGCCTATTCGTGTGATTCATTGTATTCAACATTTAAATTCATTACATCTAAGCATCCAGCTGTTTTAAGTGATGAACGTGTAATGCTTATTGCCATTGTTCGTGGCAGGTCATTGTTCGGCCTGCGTTAGGGGGAGACTAAATGCCGGAATTGCCCCTCCAAAAAACAAAAAAGCCAAAAAAATAAAAAACATTTTTAGTTATTTGTGTAATCTTAAAAATTGGAATTTCCTATTTAATTTATCATTGTATTTTATCATTGTACGACCAATACACAGTTTTTAAAAATGGTACTGCAAAAAGTGTATATTACAATCATTGTATATGTTTATATCATTGTATACATTTGTAATAATGTTATGTGAATGTATTACGTAACTTAATAATGTAGGAGCTGTGAGAATAATAGGTTAAAAGTTGCTAAAATGAGGTAACCTTGAGGCAATAAAGAGTAAGAAAGTTAATAATGCTACTAGTCATTATTGGAGCAACAATAATGTCAATTTTATGACAGTTTATAAAATAGCCAATCAACAACCAGAAAAAGCTTTAGTTAAATAAAGGTATTCTATTGGACTAGGATTAGCAAATCAGAGACTTGAAATACAGAAATTTACAAATTTAGGCGCTAGAAATCAAGTCAGTTGCTTATAGACAGCGCTCATAAATGGACGCGTTGCTAGTAGACAGTGTTCCTAACCGGAAGCGAGATGTGTCCTCGAGAAATTTAATACGTATTAGTGTGAGACAAAAATGTTTATGTGTTAAAAAGTGCAAGTAATTAACAAAAGAATCTCACAGCTCTCTATATCAGTGAAGTGTTATTTAAATCCTGTCAAGCATTAATAAATGGAGTGAAGAAAAACTTAAAATATGTGTAAGCCTACATTCTTCAGTCACCGCTCCCTGCTAAGACATTCATGTCTCTAAAAATAAATAGTGACGCGCCCGAGGCAAACAAATATACAATATTTAAAGAAACAGTCAAAATTACAAAGTTAATATGTTTATAAACAGTTTTTTTTTTTTGGACGAAGGCTACCGGAAACATTTTACCATACGTGCGGTTGCAACTACTTCAAGTTCGACTCCCCAACTGTCGAAATATAATGCATCATCTTCAAACTGGCTTTCCATACGTAGCAGCAACAAACATTCTTCAAATTGGCGCCCAAAACTTGGGGCAAATAACGTCTTCACTCTTCATAGAAACAATTAATTTTTTTCTTTTTAAATAAATAAATGCTTTGTTTCTCCATTTTTACTTTTGAACATCTTTTACTCTGAATGGCATTTTCTAATATCAATGACCCGGTTTCTCGGAACTACTGAAGATAGTTAAGTGAAATTTTGATGTGATAAAAATAACTCTCAATTCTTTTACTCGTCTACTTTGGTGTTAAAAAAGCTGGTTGGTTAGTTAGTTATACAAAACTTACTAATAATTTTTAATTAAAAATGTGTAATTAAGAAATAAATCCTATCCTTAATAAACACATTGTTCTATAAAATGGTATATATCTACATCGTGTCAACATTTCAGTCTCATATCTTAAATGCTTTCCTAGATAATGGGTCATGCTTTAGCAAAATTTAAAATTGGCGTGACAAGGCTTTTAGCCTCGTCTTAGTCACCAAACGTATTTCAAAGCTCAAATGCACACCTGAAAAAGTGCAATGTAATTTGTGTTGTATAAAAATGTTCAGTAATGTTATCTATTTAATGAATCATGATTTACGAGCTAAATGTTTCCAATTAAAATTACTATTAGGGTCTGATATAGGTTTCATTTTAATTTGCACCACCCGAAATTAAGTGGTCTCTTTAAAGATTGTTCCTTAGACTGCTGCTCCTAAATGTCGGGTAGTTGCTCAACCTGGTTTATGCCATCTCTGCGTGATAAATAAGTTCATTACAGCAGTCAAAAGTACGTTCTCCCTTTTTACTATTAAGTTTTAATTATTCTGTACAAAACGCGTAGTTTATGACTTGTTTTATGTAAACAGACGAACAGAGCGACGCTAATGAATACTTCGCAGTAGCGAGCCATCTCGAGCACAGGCTCGATAAGAAAAGGATAATCGCAAAGTAGAAAACACGCCACAGTTGCGCGGAGGTATTAATCTATCTGTAGTTAGACGTAGTCTAACATAAAAGACCAGAGCAGGTGAAATATCTGTTATACTTAATTTTAAAACAAAAAATCTGATGTGTTACATTCACATGACTTTCTCTATCCTTTAGCGCTTATTCGTGGGTATACAAATTATTCTTACCAAAATTTATTTTCCTATCTTCATTTTAATCAAGATTAAAACTTACACTAATGGCTGCATTACACATTATTACACATATGTTATAGTGGGTATAAAGGGAGTAGCAAAAGACAAGTGTTTAAGAACGGGACGCTACGGTATCTACTCGTTTTAAAAGTCCATGCTCTTTGCATGTAATCGCGAAAAACAACTGAATATTGAAAGGACTTAAAAATGACAAAGTATTGAACAATTCGAACCATTATTAACGGTCATCTTAGAAATCGCTGATACCACAAACAAGTTATTTGAAATACATTGTGTGTTTTAAAAAGATCTATAATTTTGTGCAGTACGTTTTCGTTTATCGCTTAATGTTTACAGTTATACAAGATCATACAAATTTCTTCCGCATGAAGTGCCGGTCATTCCCAGAAAATTCAAGATATACATTTTATTTGTCATGTAAATATCGGTAATATATGATATTTTAAGCACAATCGTTTGTCATTTTTTAGAAAATAAAACATTTCGAAAAATGTTCCACGTAAATGGTAGTTTAGGGCGGGGGATTTGCTTGAAAATCTTCGTATCGCCTCTTTGGAAGATTCGGGCCTTAAATACCAAGTTTGGTATTTATGTAACATTTTGTTTTGGAGATATGCTGTTCACAGGCACATGCGCGAGTGCATACACACAGATATTTTTCTAAAACTGCTTCTCTTTTATTCAGGGGCCTCAAACATGTATTTCCGGTGCAGTATAGAATTTTTTGGTGAAATGCAATACTTTCTCTACCTACTATGTGAGTGGTAGTGAAAGTAAAAATCTGATGTGTTACACTCACATGACTTTCTCTACTCTTGTACAAACTATTTATACAAACGCTTATTCTCCATCTACTTAATGTTAATCGAGATAAACATTTGCAGAGTCTATCTTATTGCTATTTTTCTTGTAGATGTAAGGGGATAATATATTTACAAGGGCAATTTGGAAATACAGTAGCCTTTAAGCCTTTAATAGCTGGGTGCTAGGTGCAGCACCATTCCCTTTCCCACAGATTAATACTCTTTGCATATCCATGACAAAAAAAATGAATAACGAATTCCCATTTGAGAAAATAAGTATTGAAAAATTTAAGGGAATAACAAACAATATCTCGAAAATGGTTCACTCAACAACAAAAATGTGTAAGACATAAATTGTGTATTTTAACGCGATCTACATTTTTTGTGCAGTAAAATTTTGTCTATCTCTTATGGTTTACCAGTTATGCAAAAGTCGTTCACAATGAAGAATACTTTTGGAGACATTCCCAGAAAATTCAAGAAATACATTTTATTTGTCATAAAAATATCTTAAACGTATGATATTTTAATCAAAATCGTTAGAGCCATTTTTGAGAAAATTAAAATTTTCGAAAAATCTTCCATATAAAGGGTAATCTGGGGTGGGGGGATTTTCTTGAAAACCTTCGTGTCGCATCCTTGGAAGATACTGAACCTAAATACCAAGTTTGGTGTTTATCCGACTGTTCGTTTCTGAGTTATGCTGTTCACAGACACACACACACACACACACACACACACACACACACACACACACACACAGACAGACACACAGACACATACACGGACATGTTTCCAAAAATGCTTTTTTTGGATTCAGGGGGTCTCAAAACATATATTTCCGGTGAAATCTCGGTATCGAATTTTTGGGTGGCATACAATACTTCCCCTACTTACTATACGTAGTAGAGAAAGTAAAAATGATATCGCAAAAATATGTATTCAAAGAGGATACTCGATTTTCTTAATTTAAATATAATAAAACCTTAACTGTAGTTTTATTTTTGTTACGACACTATCGCCATACCGTTCTTGGAATTAAGACACTTATTGCCGCATTTGGCCTTTCCGCTCTTATGAACTCTACATAATTTTTATCCTTATGACATTTTCAGCACATCTCAAAGTTCATCTGTGATCGAAATTTAAGGGAGTGTAGCAAATTTACCGCATCTCTGAGCGTTGCTAACCTTTTCCGCAAGAAAGCTCTCAACTCCCAGTTTACACTTTGCAGTATAGCGTGTAATGATTAAGGGTTCAAGATTATCTGATAGCAAGACGCTTGCTTATACTTTTAAAACTAAAGGTCTAGTGTACACAAATAGGGTTTGCACTACATAGTGACGAATCTTAAATAAGTAATTTTCGGTAGAGAAATGGACGATAAGTAACACAGTTACACTATTTAATTATTTGAAATAGTTATTTACTCATAAGTTCATACTAAACAAAATGAGAGGCTCATCAGTTCTTTCTTTTATTTCCCCTGGTAAATTATATAATGTAGTGATCCAATAGTCTAATAAACAAGATTTCAACTAACATTAATATGAGAAAAGAAACAATCTGCTGCGTTGCATTCACTGATTTTATCTACTTAATCTTCTACAAAAATTCTTAAAAAAAAAAAAAAAAAAAACTTATTGAAGCTATTTCTAGTTAATCGACATAGTCGTCCATTATGAGGAGTATACCTACAGTAGGCTAAACGATAGTTAGATTTGTAAAGGGGATCGCTAAATGGTGGTTTTGAAACTCTATGCCCCTTGCATGACGAGAAAAAGCGAATAGCGCCTTAACATCTAAAATAGTATCGGTGTTTGAAAATTTTCAAATCAATAAGGAATAATATCTCCGAAACGGTTAATGCAATATTTTTTGTCTCCCTTTCGGTTTACAGTAATACAACATCCGTTCAGAATGAAGAGGCCTTCACAGGCTATTATCAGACAATTTAAGGTACGCATTTTATTTGTGCTGCAAACATCTTAAACACGCGGTACCGTATTTTGATCGTTAAGAGCCATTTTTAAGAAAATAAAAAATACCGAAACATTTTCATGTACATATAATCTTTATGGCAACTTTGGTATTTATCCCAGTTTACGTTTTTGGATTTTACTGTTCATATACCCACACGAACATTTTTCTTTAAAAAAAACAAATCAGGGACCTCAAAACATATATTTCCAGTGAAACCTCGATAACATTTTTTCGGTGGAATACAATATTCCTATCTACTATGGGTAAGCAGTCGAGAAAGTAAAAGTCAATGGCGCAAGCGAGGCTTTAGCCTGGATGCAGAAGTAAGCGCTGGAAAAGAAGCTCAGTGCGCAAACCAAACGATATAATGATCACATGTACATAACATTTGAACTCTCTCTTTCATGCACTGCCGTTTGTGAAAATTGCAACACCAAGAAAGAATTTCCCGAAACACTCCAAACTTGTTGGAAATGTAGAGAAGTGTGCAAGCAATAAGTGATTAGGTTTGCAGAGAGATGGGGATACACGTAGGCCGAGCAGAGCCCTCTCGTGTCGGTCCGACAAGGTCAGTGTTGCGCCCAGTGTAGTCAGTGCAGAACTGTCAAACAAAGTGGAAACAACAAAGTGAGTGTCATATGCCTCGTCGACGTCAAAGGGAGCCATATCGGCATGTGAGTGATTTCGAACGGAGCAGAATGATCAGTCTCCGGAAAGCGGGTTTGGCATACCGTGACATTTCGGCTCGTACAGGGCATGGTGCTACGACAGTGATGCGTGTGTGGAAGCAGTGGATAGATGGAGGTCGTACGCCGCGAAGAGCGCGTACTGGACCACGGAATATGACCACAACACGGGATGACTGTCATCTTGTCCGCATGGCCATAACGGATCGTACAGCTTCATCCACAATGTTGTCTCGACGCTGGAGCACTCCAACAGGTATGAACATGTCTGCATCAACGGTTCGTCGCCGTCTGCTGCAGGTTGGACTGGTTGCACGCATGCCATTACGTCGGATTCCATTGTCCAGAAATCACAAGCTCCTCCGATTGCAATGGGCACGTGAACACCGTCACTGGAGTGCTGAGTGGCAAAATTTAGTCTTTTCGGACGAGTCCCGCTTCAACGTGTCCGGCGGTACCGTGGTGAGTGCAACTTGGAGGGCTGTATTGTTGAGCGGCATAGCGGACAAACACCAGGTGTAATCGTTTGGGACGCCATCGGTTATAACAACCTATCTCGCTTCCTACGAATTGAGGGCACTTTGAACAGCAACCGGTACCTAACGGTGGTTGTATGGTCGGCACCTGGTGCGTCACGGTCCTCAGGTAATCAGTGTCACAGATTTGTGGGCTCGAATACAAACTGCGTGGAGGGAAATCCCTCAGAAACTTACTCAGAACCTTTTTGATTTAATGCCACGGCGTATGGCAGCTCTAATTGCAGCGCATGGAGGCCACAGCAAATACTGAATATTAGGGCTGAAGTCATGCATAGAGTTGAAAAGTTTATCATTTGTTACTTGTCATGTACCTAACCTGTAGTATTAAATTCATTGAATTCATGCGTTTCCTTCTTGCTGATGCAATTTTCACCAACGGCAGTGTACTAAGTATGAGTCAGTGGCAAACCTTGGACACATACCTATTTATTTTGACTTAAATCATCTTCCCTAAGTCTGGGGAAAATTGTGACCACACAGCTATGATTTCTTCTTGTATAACTGCAGAAAGGATTTCAATCCAGGCTACAGCCTTTCATGTTTAATTACCTTTATTCAAACTTAGTAATGCAATTTCCACGCATGTGAGTAACAAAGGAGGGAGAAACCTCGCGCACTGCCACCTACATAGATCCAAAGTGACTACCATACCTCCAGGAGGAAGGGATGAAGTGAAGGAATCACAGGAGACTACAAAACGCAGGCAGAAGGCTTGGTGTAAGGAGCGTCAACATTACACGATTGAACAGTGGCAAAACGTTGTGTGGAGTGACGAATCATGGTACACAATTTGGCGATCCGATGGCGGGTGTGGGTAAGGCGAATGCCCGGTGAACGTCATCTGCCAGCGTGTGTAGTGCCAACAGTGAAATTCGGAGGTGGTGGTGTTATGGTGTGGTCGTGTTTTTCCTGGAGGGGGCTTTCACCCCTTGTTGTTTTGCGTGGCACGATCACAGCGCAGACCTGCATTATATTTTAAGCACCTTCTTGCTTCCCACTGTTGAAGAGCAATTCGAGGATGGCGATTGCATCTTTCAACACGATCCAGCACCTGTTCATACTGCACGGGCTGTGGGGAGTGGTTACACAATAACATCCCTGTAATGGACTGGCCTCCACAGAGTCCTGACTTGAATCCTATAGAACACCTTTGGGATGTTTTGGCACGCCGACTTCGTGCCAGGCCTCACCGACCTACATCGATACCTCTCCTCAGTTCGGCACTCCGTGAAGAATGGGCTGCCCTTCTCCAAACCTTCCAGCACCTGATTGAAAGTATGCCTGCGAGAGTTTCATCAAGGCTAAGAGTGGGCCAACACCATATTGCCTTCCAGCATTACCAATGGAGGGCGCCACGAACTTGTACGTCATTTTCAGCCAGGTGCCCGGATACTTTTGATCACGTAGTGTATAACACATATTGCATAGTTAAATACATATTGTATTATTTTGAGAGAAATTATATTGTTAATTTATCCGCTCTTTCTCTAGTAACTATTTGACTTTTCCTGCATGTAGTGCTTTAATTCACAGGAACGCAATTAAGCCTCTTCTTTCTTCCGGTTGCTCGCTAACGTGTCGAACTCAGGACTACTGAGATAGCCGAGCCAGTGGTTAACTTTATTTATACACCTGATCGGCATCTTCTAGCAGGTTCCGAAGAGGCCAGAAGAGAAGGAATTCTGGAGATTTCTACCCGCGTCCCGATGAGTTCCGGACAGTCCTATAAGCTGATCACCTCCCTCTCTTTCTCCAATCAGCCACATGTCAGCCGACGCCGAAACCATGTCGTACCAAAGGTGGGGGCAAGCAGCCGGAGGTGCCCGCCACAGTATTGTATATAGCATGATGGATGAGCAACCAACCACCTTTAAGCAAGTCAATAACGAGTAAATTGTCGAAAGTGCACACGCTACTACCCTTCTGCCGCATAGTTAGCAAGACACATAGGGAAATATAAAAGGTATGTGAAAGAGAATCTCTTTTAAGTTGTTAATTGTTCTGATATGGAAAATTAAAGTGTTAACGATGTGAAAGCATATTATTTGCCTGCTTCACCGTTTCTCTCAGTGATTAAACTTTATGAGTAGGTAATTAAAAATTAGTGCCAGGTTTAGGTTTACCTCCCCCTCGTAACGTACTCAAACCCAGGTCGTGAAAATATTGGTTTATTATTATTATTATTATTATTATTATTATTAAGAAGTGAATAATTTAAGGTTAGTCTATATAAATAATCACAACACATTTCCCAAATTTTGGGCTAATGTTAATTTTATTTTTATTCCTTCTGACAGTTAAGGACTATCATATGTACAAACTACAACATTAAAGTTGAACTCATTTCTTATATCCAATGCTATGAAGGAAATGTTTTATTTCAAACATGTATTATGTTCGTTTAAATCTAATGCTTACGAACACAAATAATTTATTTTTTCTGACCAAATTCATACATCTTCTTTCCCATAAAAAAAAAGCAAAACACCTGGTTTCCCATTTGTTTGCACTACGTCATCAATAATGATTATCGCTAATTAAGCATCTACAAAACGAATACCTAAAGAAAAGAAAGCTCTCTAAAGCTCTCCTTGTAAATATGCATAAATTGAAGGCAGTAGAAGAATTTAGGCCGCTAGTGAGTTAATTTTCCATCAAGCCTTGCTTATAAATTTGTAATTAAGAAATAATTTGCGACTGCAGCAGTTGATTAAGAAATACCTCTTCCAGATAACACCCGCATACTTAGATAATTAGGAAACTAAGTTTTGAAACGCAGTGGCGCCTCCAGTAGGTTAATAAATTAGCGGAGCCCTTAGAGTTGGTTTTCTTTTCAAGCAAAGCCACCCTCTTCCTACCAAAGAGGCGAAATCTTACATGACTTCGTGCTGTAGCATCACTATACTTCAATTTAAGGTTTAGCCTTAACTTTGCAGTCGCAAAATGTTCTTACTCATAGGTTATTTTATGTCTATGTTCTCAAAAAAAAAATCAGGATTCTTAATTTGTTTACTACATGGTGTATGTTCTCTCAAAAGAGAAAATGCTCTTTTAAATATTCTTTACGTTTCTGATAATGAATGCAGCCTTTAAAGTGTTCTTAATATGATCGCAAGAGTTATTTTAAATTATTATGCTCTCTTTCTGTGTGTGTGTAATGGTCTTTAACAAGATGTGAATGGACAAAATGCGTGAAATGATGCTCAAATGAGCCCGGAGTCCATAGAGCTTAATTACTTAACATTCGTCTTCCAGAACGAAGGAAAGACCTGAAAAAGGAGGAAAAAAAACTTACCTAGGTAACTCAACATATCTAACGAAATTAGAACTCGGGGCCTCTTGAATTTGAGGTGGACATGTTACCTCCATACCAAGCAGGTGAGCCTAGTTTTTTTTCGCTGAAAGTGCACGTTTTGAAGCCCCATTTCTAAAATATGATACTGTCCTTGTGCGTGCGTGTGTAGGTTTTAAAGAAGGGAAGTGAACATTTTCTGAAATTCTCCTCGTAACGAAACTCTTTACAAGGAAAATTTATCGTTATATTTTTATTTAGCAGATAGTTTTCACAAGAACTTTATTAAAACACCATAAGTCTGAGATAATGGCATGCTGAATATAATGTCTATCTTTAATTTTCTGCAAGCAGTCAAATATATTTTCCTCTTCAATGAATTGTTTACAACCGCGAAACCATAAAAAACATTTACCTCGGGAATGCAATACAATATGTGGCATGAAGCCCTTGTGGGCCTTAGCCTATCAACCCAATAAGCGACCTCACGCGCACATGCGCATGGCAGAGGTGGACGATCATCCAGCCGTAGAAGGAGAAGATTTGGTCACCACCATTCGTCTTCCAACCGAAATGTTGCGTTTCCGTTCTTACAAACGCTACCTATCGCAGTTCCTCAATGCATCATGACGCTGGGTGGTATCATTGGGCACTATTAAAAATGAGCACTTTGGGCAAATACGTCTTTCCCGCATTTAAGGACGATTTCATATTATATATATATATATATATATATATATATATATATGTGTGTGTCTGTGTGTGTGTGTGTGTGTGTGTGTGTGTGTGTGTGTGTTTGGCAAAAAGAAAGAATAATAGATATTTATCTCGCATTAGCTATTTATGTCAGTGCGCCTCGTTCACAAAATGTATGTTCGTCCGCTAAATACCTATGCTACATACATAATATTTTGTATAAGCCTTTAAATTAAAATATATATAATATATATTCGTATATATTTAAGTATTTCATTTACTAAAAAAAGTCAAGTGCATTTTCATTTCCTACTATGTTTTCATGTGGTTGGCAAGAATCGTGGTCAGGGAGTTAATATTACATTTTCGTAAGTCAAATGGGTATGAAAAAAAAGTGAACTTTTCAAAGAATAAAATAAAGTAAACAGCTTATTGTAAATGAAGATGTATTATTAACTGACATGTATAATGTGTGAAAAGTCGTAAAATCATCGTCAATGTTAAAGACAACCTTAGCTCTGAAAGAATCAGAATTGAAGCATATTAAAAAGTGATATATTTGTTAGAACGAAAGTCGGCAAAATACGAGGTAAAGAAATCGAGAGCGTTCTCAAAAGAAGTAAATAAGTTTTAAGGCTGGCGACGAAGTGTATCTTTGATATTTTGTGGAGCATGTAGAAAGGAAAAAATGTGTTGTCTGCGTGTCTGTGATAGGGATAATGGCGAATCCTCAGTTGGCACGCTTTCTGGCACGAAGATGAGTCGTAAGCTAGTATTTCCTGTGGTTGACAACGGCGAAGCTGTAAACCCTTTAGAATTATATGTAAACATGCGAGTCAGTTGAGAAATTCGCAGCTTGTCGTGTCGGCAAGCTGCCATGGTAGCTCAGTCGATAGAGCAAGAACACGGAAAGCTGAAGATCCGTGGTGCAAATCCCGGCTATGACATTGAATTTTTCAGTCTGCTTTTACCTTTCAACTTTAGCCTCACACGGCTTGTTTGGAAGAACAATTACTAATTATAAATGCTGGTCTTCGTCCAAAAGATGTGCTTAGTTATTTCTTCATTTGCTATCAGAAACTGGAGAGCACCATGAAGCATGTTGGAATACACCCTTCTAGAGAAAAGCCTGTAGTAGTAGCGCAAACCCCACAGTCACTGCTTCAAATGCACACTGGTTACCCTTACTGCTGAAGCAGGAGTCGCATTGGTTACTCTGTAACACCTTGGCAAAAGTATCACGATTTCATTTGGGAGAGAAAGAATCAGTTACTTCAGTATTCAATTCTATGCCATCGGAAGAGCCCAGTGCTCCAGCAACCAAGGATCTATAAGCAGCAAATTTTGGAGGTCCTGGTGGTGCTTTTTCACTTTTAGGTGACAGTTTCATTCAAGTTAGTTAAGTGTGAAGTTCGTTTTCATGTATCCAAGTTGTCTGTTTTATTCAAGACCGAATTACAAATAAAATGAGTTGTGTTGCATTTGTTGTTATATACGTGTGTGTGTGTGTGTGTGTGTGTGTGTGTGTGTGTGTGTGTGTGTGTGTGTGTGTGTCCCTAAAGTGTTGCATTGTCGACTTAAAAGGATTCTATCTGCTAACCCGGCACTTTGCAGATTGCGTTCGGCACCCAAAGTGACGATTTTAGCTAACATGTAGGAAACTCTTATTAATCTGAATGCTACCGATCACCTTTCAAAATTTGAAGAAGAAAAACGATTGGAATCTGTAGAAAGTGTTAATCTAAACTAAAAATACGTTTGGCAAAGCTTCCACATTAAAGGTGATAACCAAAGATCTTAAGTCTAAGAGCAGGCCATCCTTAGAATCGTAAGATACAATGAAGAAGACAGTGAGCCAGAAACGAACATAAAACATCTGAAGATCGAAAGGAAGAAAGAAGACTGTCACAGATTCCACCGCATCTGTAATTCTAAACGCCAATTACAGTGGGAGTCAAGATATATAAAATATGGGTCACAGATATTAAGGACATGCGAACCAGAAATCGGCATGCTGTCAGTAATGACGTTTTGAATATCGACAAAACATTACCACAAATTACCAGACTTATTCCGATGCAAAGAAATGTTAGTAAAGGTTTTTCATAGATCAGGATTTTGATCAGCGGTTTATTTTTATATAGTTTCTACCAACTATTCCTATGAAAGCTTATTTTTCTATCTATTTGATATTAATCGATTTAAATCCTTGCGGAAAGAGTTTCATTGAGTAAGCCGAATCAATAGTCAGGTGTTTAAAAGCGGCTCCCTATGGCTTAAAAATTCTATTCTCTTCCCAGGACATCGCGAGAAACAAGTGAATAGCGACAGGACTTTTAAAAAAGTTAAGAAATATTGAACAACTAAAACCGATATTAACGGATATCCCTGAATACCTGATGCCACAAAAAGAAGTTATTTGAAATAAGTCCTGTGTTTTAATGAGGTGTAAATTTTTTGTGTAGCACGCATTTGTCTAATCTCTTAACATTTACCGGTTATATAAAATGATACAAAATTCCTTCCGAAGGAAATGGATTTCATAGGCTCAAGATATACATCTTATTTGTCATGTAAATATCTTAAACAAACGTATAAATAACTATATAGCGTAACTCAAAAACCAAAAGTCGGTTAAATACCAAACTTGATATCTAAGTTCAGGATCTTCCAAGAATGCGACAAGAAAATCCCACACCCCATACTACCCCTCACATGGAACAAATTTCGTTATTTTTTATTTTTTCAAAAATACCTCTGACGATTTTGATTAATATACCACAAGCTTAAGATATTTGCATGATAAATTAAATTCATGTCTTGAATTTTCTGGAAACACCTGTAAGGTCCTCTACATTCCGAATGAGGTTTGTATAATCGGCAAATCTTAAGAGATAGATAAAATCTTACTACACAAAAAATGCAGGTACCTATTGTTTAAGCGCACACACTATATATGGTCGTTAACCATTTCCGAGATATACTTTGCTTTTGGCCTGAATTTTCAATAGGTACTTATAATTTTTTAAGTGGTAAGTCCTTATTGGTTTTTTTTTTTTTTTTTTCGTGATCATGCAAAGAACATGAATTTCAAAGCCATTACATAATGTCCAATTTCTAAATATCCGACTATCGCTTTAGCATATTGCATCCTCTTATACTTCCAACGAAATGTGTAAATGTAAAGAAAATTTATATCGATTAACAAGAGGTAGATAGAAGAATAAGCTTTTATATGAAGAGTTTGTATAGAAAGTGATATGAAGGCAACACATCAGGTTTTTAAATGATGTGATATTGGTACACCTCAGTAAGCTCCATCTGTCGAGCTTAGGAAGCTGTTTTCTTTCGCAATGATTAAATACATCGACTAAAGAAGGGCTGCAAGCAGGGACACTTCAAATTTTAAAGCAAAAGGCGTGTTTTTAAAACATGGAATTCACTACAAGCACGCCAATAGAAGGATTTACTATCTGCCATAGCAAATCAAATCCATGATGTATTTTTACCTTATCTACCACGTACATAGCAGATAGAGAAGGTATTGCATGCCACCCAAAAATTCGATACCGTAATTTCGCCGGAAATACGTGTTTTGAGGCCTCCTGAATCCAAGAAAGCGTTTTTAGAAAAAGGTCCGCCTTCGCGTGTATATGTGTGTGAGAACAGCATAACTCAAAAACAAAAAGTCGTTATTAACTTGGTATTTAGGTTCAGTATCTTCCAAAGACGCGACACGAAGATATTCAAGAAAATCCCCCAAACCAAACTACCCTTTACTAACGAATATTTTTCGAAATTTTTTATTTTCTATTGAGGTGGTTTTATGGTTACGTAATATGTTTTTACGTAACTTATCAGAACTTGAAGATCTTATATTGTGCTGCTTTTGTTTTGTTTGGTTACATAATTTTAACTGCCCCACGTATGGGAGCCAATTTGCGGTGGTATTTATGTTGTATTATTGTAGCCCCACGTTGTGGTAGCCAATTTGTAACGGTAAGTGTATTACTTATAATGTTACTACTTGTGTATTTATGTTTACTTCATGTGAAGCCATCTTGTGACGTCATTCATTTGTTCGGTTTGTAGCTCCATCTGGTGTTAGCAATTTGTGGTAGTATTAGTGTTTGAAAGAATTTTAATTTTTGTTTACTGTCCTCCGGCTAGCTATTATTTCTCGGTCGAACATGTCTCTTGATCAAGGTGTGTAAACGGAAAGGAATCTTTTATCCAAAGATAACACTGATGAAGAAATTTGTTTTACACATTTATTGTCGAACACGTTAACTATCACATTTATACATTGAGCTTAACACTCGCCAAACTGAAACTGTTATAATAACTTCATACTGATCACTCTTAATTTACATACTTCAACTTTTTGTATAATTAACCTTACAACACTTTAGATTATTCATAATTCTGCTGCGCGTAACTTGTGAATCGATACCCGACGTTTGCCGTACAAATACTTTCGACGAACTGACTGACTGAAGACGACGTGTAGTGTACACAGATTTTTGATGAACTGAATGGAATGCGACGTAGAGTGTACAAAGAATTTTGATGAACTAAACGACTGACGGACCTTACCTCAAACCTAGCCTCTATTTATACTCCCACTCCCCGATATGCCTAAAGATTATAACTGAACTGCAATTGGCTAATAAAACGCGCCAACATTAGCGTCTATTTTAATATCCAATGAAAATTATGAACACATATGCTCTAGGGAAATATTCCAAAAGATTCTAAACGCGCCAACATTACGTAACTTCCTTGTTTCCAATAATGATAAACAGCTCACCCCCTCGCTGCATTATTGCACGCTATTATTGACAGTTTCAGTAGGGCATTAAAAACTTACTTCTCAACAATAATTACAATAAACAAATATCTCAAATCAATGTCACATAAAAATGCATATTCGTATTACAATCATTATTTACATTTAAGTAATTTGTGATACAAATTACTGCATCACTATAAAACGACTTTAACGATTTTGATTAAAATACCATAAAGACATTTGCATGGCAAATAAAATGTATACTTTGATTTTCTGGGAATAGATTGTGAAGTTCACTTTTTTCGGAATCTGCTTAAATCACACAATTTATTTCTAATGACCTTTGTGGCATCAAGACATTTCCAAGGTTTCCGTTAATAATGGTTTGATTTATTCAATACTTTCTCATTCTTTTTAAGCCCAATCGATTTTCAGTTGTTTCTGGCGATTGCATGGAAACAGTATGGAATTTTAAGGGCAGCGTATAGCGTCCAGTTCTTAGGCATTTGACTATTACTATTCTCTTTGTATCCTAACGAAATGTGTAACGTAGCTACTTCTTCAAAGTTTTATCTGGATTAAAATGAAGTAGACAGAAAAATAAACTTTCCTAAGATTAATTTGTACACCCATTAATAAAAAGAGGGTAGAGAAAGTCATGTGAATGTAGCACATCAGAATTTAAGAAAAGGCTCCGTTTGTGTGTGTATGGTCTGTGAACAGCATAACTAAAAACTGAAAGTGGGATAGATGCCAAACTTGGTGTTTAGGTTCAGTACCTTCCAGGTATGCGACAAGAAAGATTTTCAAGAAAATTCCCCCACCCCAAACTAACCTTTACATGGAACATTTTTCGAATTTTTTATTTTCCAAAAAGTGGCTCTAAATGATTTTGATTAAAACACCATACACTAAAGATATTTACACTACAAATAAAATGTGTATCTTGAATTTTCTGGGAATAGCCTGTGAAGTCCACTTAATTCGGGAGGAATTTTCTATAATGCTAAATAACTGGTAAACGAGCGATAGACGAAAACGTACTACCTCTTTAAACAAACAATTTATTCCAAATAATTTTTTTATGTGGCATAAGCATTTCCGTGAAATCCTTTATTAATGGTTCGAATTATTCATTTCTTGGTCATACTCTTTAAAAGTCCTGCAAACATTCACTTGTTTCTCGTGATTGCATTGAAACAGTATTGAATTTTAAGGGCTAGCATATCGTCCAGTTCTTAAACATTCTCTTTGTATCTATAACGAAATATGTAATGTAGCTATTTCTGCAAATGTGGTACATAAGGTTTAGTAAAGAATAATTTCTATACCCACTAATTAACGATAGATGGTAGAGAAGGTCATGTGAATGTATCGCATCAAATATAAGGATGGAAATTGAGCCGTAGTATTTAGAAAGAGTTCACGATTCCAAATGACTTTAAATGGACGTGGTTTGTTTAGTTGTAGGAAACTATATGCGTAGGATTTAACGCACACAGATTGTGTTTAATACAAGGCCACCTACTAGTTTGTATTTAATTGCACCACCTTGACAGATTAAATTAAAACCTACTTAAATAAGAACTGAGCGGAGCTATGGTTCATTAATTTTGATGCAAATAAATCATTTATAAAAACAAATATTTTTTTTAAATAATTAGTCTTCCTTGATTTTACTCTACATCTAAAAAAGCGCAAACACATTCAATTGATTTAGATAGGATCAGGATAACCTCCTTAGATCGTTCCATAGCCTGAAGAACTATGAAGCAAGGCGGGTTGTGCTGGAGAAGTCTGCCCTCTAACGCATATTTTTGGAGAGATACAGCTGACGGATAGGCATATGCATTTCAACGTTGGTTAATAGCAACCATACAACCGAGATCGTGGTACCAGAATTGCACCCACAACGTTAACACCCACCACTTTTGCAGCCGGAATGCCTATCCTGCTGTTTTCACCACACTGCAGTACATCCATCACCACGGTTGAGTTGCAACTGTGATTCAAGGCATCAAGCCCTCGATTCCCACATATGCACCAATATGGTTGGTGTTCTACCCATTCAAGCTGGTGGTAGTTACAGTAACATATGAGGACTGTTGCCTGCCGTAAATGTAGCTAGTTTATGCTATATCTAGATTCTACTGCATAAGTCAAAGCAAAACTCCTCCATTACAAAATAATCAACCTATTCGATTTCGAAACATCCGAATAATTATTTAGCATACATGCTGCTCCTTGCACGGCTGAAATCAGTAGACTAATTCTTATTTTATTTCAAAACTTATTTTAGTCATTTAGTAACAGGTTTACAATTCGGAAGAAATGCAAATAGCCATTCCCATCGTATCCCATTTAAGGTCATTGTGCTTACCTCCTCGTAGAATCTAAGCTGAGGTATAGGCTCTTCCGCCACGCTTTCGCAGAAATCCTTGAATAAAAGGTAACCTGTAAAAAAAAAAAAGAAGGAATTATCAGCAACTTCTAGGGCAGAAATGCACATACTGCCTTTTTTACGTTTTACTACAGAGCGGAGGAAATGTTGGGCAGAAAAACAATTGGAATGTCTGGGAGCTGAAAGTAGTAGTAACGATTCTTTGTCTCAAATTGCAGTATAACTTTTGGTGAACCACGTCATTTAAATTCTCTCTGTACCGGGCGATTCTATGAACAAACACGAATAATAACTATACCATTTTAGTCTGTGAACGCTTATTTCAACAGAATTTTTTTTTTCCAAAAATCTAGTCCCATAATTCGGGCAGGAACAATTAAGGCAAGTGCTATTGAAGTATACGAAACCTAAAGCAGCAATTAATCTCTATTTTTTTGTTATCTTCGATTTCTTCCTCAAGCTCCTTGTTTCGCCACATTTAGTACTTTTGTTTTGTAAAAATCGAAATTTACACTGAAGTTACTAAGTCGTAACAGCGGCTGAATAACCGACCCCCCCCCCAAGCGCGCCCCAATCGACTGCGGTGCCTCCGCTTGCTTGTTATAACGTGTTGGTGCCTTTAACTTCGGTATCAAGTTCGTTACCATCATTGCATTACTTTCCTTTATTGGGTGTTAAAAAGTTTATTTGTTGGTCTCGTTTATTACTTGTTTAAATGAAATAGTTTATTTTATTGCATTTTCTTTATCTGTTAAATGAAAACACCTATTCTACTTTTATTTGTTAGCTTTGAAATGCGCCGGAAATATTACATGAGCAGGGAAGTGGATATTAAAAACGGTAGCGTCAATACTATATATTTTAAGGTAGTCAGCACAACTCTGTTATTTCAAATGAAACATTAGAAAAGAAAGAAGAAAAAAACAGCCACATATTGCGTAATGCTCCTAAAATACTTAAGAAAAAAATCTTATGTGTTACACTCACATGACCTTCTCTACTCTTGTACAAACTATTTTTACAAATTCTTATTCTCCATCTATTTCATATCAATCGAGATAAACATTTGCAGAAACAATGTTATTGCTAATTCTCTTGTAGGTGTAGGAGGAATATGGTAGGCTTTAAGCGATAGTCAAATCTTTTAAGCGCTGGTTGCTATGTGGAGCATTCCATTTTCTTTGTATGCCCAGGACATACAAAAAGAAAAGAAAGAAAAACAAAACGAATAACGAATTCCCATTTGAGAAAAAGTATTAAGTACTGGAAAATTCAAACAAATAACAAGGAATGTGTCGGAAATGGTTCACTGCACACAAAAAATGTATAAAACATAAATTGTGTGTTTTGTGGTAAAATTTTGTCCTCTTACAATTTACCAGTTATGCAAAATTCATATCAGAATGAAGACGAATTTTGGGGACATTCCCAGAAAATTCTAGTTATGCCTTTCATTTGCCATGAAAGTGTCATTTTAATATTTTGATCAAAATCGTTACTGCCATTTCTAAGAGAAAAAATCTGATGTGTTACACTCACATGACTTTCTCTACTCTTGTACAATCTATTTTTACAAACGCTTATTCTCCATATGCTTCATGTTAATCGAGATATCGAGATGTCGATCTTATTGGTAATTTTCTTGTAGATGCAAGGGGAATATGGTAGCTTTTAAGCGATAGTCAAATATTTTATCGCTGGTTGCTATGTGGAGCATTCCATTCTCTTTGCATGTCTAGGACACAAAAAAATGAATAACGAATTTGAGAAAAAGTATAAGTATTGGAAAATTTAAGGAAATAACAAGCAATATCTCGAAAACGGTTCACTCAACAAAAGAAATGTATATGATATAAGTTGTGTATTTTAACGCGATCTACATTTTTTGTGTAGTAAAATTTTGTCTATCTCTTATGGTTTACCAGTTATGCAAAAGTCGTTCACAATGAAGAATACTTTTGGAGACATTCCCAGAAATTTCGAGATATACATTTCATTTCTCATGACATTATCTTAAAGATATGATATTTTCATCAAAATCGTTAGAGCCATTTTTGAGAAAATTAAAATTTTTGAAAAATCTTCCATGTAAAGGGTAGTCTGGGGTGGGGGGATTTTCTTGAAAACCTTCGTGTCGCATCTCTGGAAGATACTGAACCTAAATACCAAGTTTGGTGCTTATCCGACTGTTCGTTTTTGAGTTATGCTGTTCACAGACACACAGACACACAGACAGACACACACACACACAGACACACACACACACACAGACACACACACGGACATGTTTCCAAAAATGCTTTTTTTGGATTCAGGAGGTCTCAAAACATGTATTTCCGGTGAAATCTCGGTATCGAATTTTTGGGTGGAATGCAATACTTCCCCTACTTACTATACGTAGTAGAGAAAGTAAAAAGAAACTTCGAAAAATGTTCCATGTAAAGGGTAATCTGGATTTTCTTTTAAAGATACTGAACCTAAACACCAAGTTTGGTATTCATCCGACTTTTCGTTTTTGAGTTACGCTGTTCACTCACACACACACACAGACGGGCCTTTTTTTAAAACTGCTTTTTTTGCATTATGGGGCTTCAAAACATGTATTTCCGGTGAAATCTCAATATCGAATTTTAGGTGAAATGCAATATTTCTACTTACTATACGTATTAGAGAAAGTAATAAGCTTAAGTAAAACTACTTTGTATACCCACTAATAAACGATAGAGGGTAGGGAAAGTAATGTGAATGAATCACATCCGATTTCTTTTTCTTCTAGTTTACTGTTTTGCTGGAAACACGTGCTGCCTCACTTGTACCTCAATTTTACCCTTATCCGAGTGCACTTCCGCTCGTTTATAATCACACCTTGCTTTATCCACACACATCAGTACTTCCGTTCGTATATTATCATATCTTGCTCTGTGTTTTGGTTTTCGGTATCCTTGCTTGTATTACAAATATCATTTTGACTGTTATTACGTTCTCGTTTCTCTTACGGCCACAGATTTTTTTTTTTTTTTAATGTTCTCGACTTGCAAAGTGAGTTACATTTTACACATAGCGACCAGTTCTAAAAATATTTGACTATCGCTTAAGGCGTACTATGTTCCCCTTGTTTTGTATTTGCAAGGGCAATACAGAAATACAGTAACCTTTAAGCGTACACATATCTCTTAATAGCTGGTTGCTATGTGCAGCACCATTCTCTTTGCCACAAATTAATACCCTTTACATATCCAAGACAAAAAAAAATGAATAACGAATTCCCATTTGAGAAAAAGTATAAGTATTGGAAAATTTAAGGGAATAACAAGCAATATCTCGAAAATGGTTCACTCAACAACACAAAATGTACATGGCATAAATTGTGTATTTTAACGTGATCTACATTTTTTGTGTAGTAAAATGTTATCTATCTCTTATGATTTACCAGTTATGCAAAAGTCGTTAACAATGAATACTTTTGGAGACATTCCCAGAAAATTCGATATATACAATTCATTTGCCATAAAAATGTCTTAAATTTATGATATTTTATTCAAAATCGTTAGAGCCATTTTTGACAAAATTAAAATTTTCAAAAAATGTTCCATGTAAAGGGTAATCTGGAGTGGGGGAATTTTCTTGAAAACCTTCGTGTCACATCTCTGGAAGATACTGAACCTAAATACCAAGTTTGGTGTTTATCCGACTGTTCGTTTCTGAGTTATGCTGTTCACACACACACACACACACACACACACACACACACACACACACACAAAAACGGACATGTTTCCACAAATACTTTTTTTGTATTCAGGAGGCCTCAAAACATGTATTTCCAGTGAGATCTCGGTATCGAATTTTTGAGTGGAATGCAGTACTTCCCCTACTTACTATACCTAGTAGAGAAAGTAAAAATGAATTCTGGCAACAGAACAGCTTCGCTTATTTGAAAGTGACAGTACTTGTGAAGTATTTAGGTGGGAAAATAGATATGTTTAATTAAATAATGTCAATTTTAGGTGCATTAGCTACAGCACTTCTTAGGTTTGCTTCACCCGTCTGTCCGTATGCATGAAACAACTCCCCAGTACGTGATTGAGATTTTATTAATAGGAGTTTCAAGAAAATTTGACGATACCTTTAAATTTTTTTTTGAAATCGGCGCAAAATTCAGGGTAGTTTAGGCAAACTGCCGTCCCCAAAAACCTCCTATCCACCAAGTAATTATTTATCAATTGTATAGCAGAACGTTACGAGATGTCGTAGCCGAAATGTTTCGAACCGAGGATAAATGCTAGCCAATAGCTAAAAGAAATACTACAATTAAATTGGAACTCGCTGAGAGAGAGAGGGAGAGAGAGAGAGAGAGAGAGAGACAAAAAGCCCTTGTATTTGATTTTTGTTGCTATTAGTAGCGGAACACGATCCTTAATGCAATCCAGTGCAAAAGCGGAAACGGGGCTAAAATATGTATAGTATCACTACTCAGTATGTTGGTGATATAATGGTTTGTGCATGCGCGCACCACCGGAAAGGCAGAAATATATATGTTGTTGCATCTTTAATGGTTTAAACTTATTTTTTAACTATCCGCAGAAATAGTTATTCTTTTTATTCAAAATGTATTTGATCGCACATGGAATTGTCATGCTTTCCTTGACACCCCTTAAGATCATTTTACAAATTAAAATAATACCTACTAAACGCAGTCGTTAAAAGTAAATAAAATCGCGGGGAATACCATAGATTTACAAAACATCCTATCACTCAATGTAAACGGTAAAACCCCACACACGTAGATGGGCTTGAAATGCACACTAATGTACAAAATGAAACGATATTATATTGATTGCATTAGTATGTTTGAAATGACAAGAAAGCAAGTGAAGTTGCTAACTACACAATGTTAACAAAAGCTAGGTAAATATTCATGGATGAAATTTGTTTGAAAGGATTCAAATTTTAAGAGCTGTTTACCACACTCGTGTACAAAATTCACTTTTGTTTTTCTTAAATTTATTCTAAGCCAGAGGTGGCGAAAACGGGACTCGTGAAGCATTGTGATTCGCAGGCGCCGTTCCCTTTCTGGCTGGCTATTCATTTGTTTTCCACGAGCTACTGAGTGGTATAGCAATTGTTGCACACTTAGTGATTCACTGAAGTAAGTTATTTTCGCCGCACCTGTTCTAAGCGATGAATGAGTAATAAATGGCTTACCAAGTCTAATGTATACATTTGCTAAACCATTTACGAATCATGTGATTTTTGCCAAAGAAAATGTAGTTTGGAGTTTTTATTCTTATTCCCTTTATTTTTCGATAAATCACGAGAATATACGACGAAGAGAGAGTACTAAAAGAAAGCGAAAAAAAGGGGGAAGGAGATACTTCATCGAAACATGGCATAACGCAAGCGGCGCTGCGGGTTCCACTAGTAACGTATAAAACGCATTTGTTAAACAAAACCAGCTATCTCAACCTACGCAGTAGACGCTGTATGAACGAAAACAGACCAACAAACGTCTGGTTCTCTTATCCCAAAGCAATTAAAGAAATGCTACACATATATCTGTGAAGATTGTTTAACATCAGTGATGTGATAAAGACAGCTATTAAGTGCTCTGAAGGACGAAGAACTAGGGACTTCCCCCCTCGCTCGATAACATCAAAGAACTTTTGCGTTAAAGTAAAGCATTTCTCATAATAGCTCAACATCTGGAATGTATGTACGTATAAGATCAATATTCGCTTTGAAAAGCATCAAACGTTGTAAAGTAAAAAAAAAGGGGGCCTTCCTCTACGGCGATAAGGCAGAGTGCGATTAGTTCTTCTTTCTTTAACATTTTAAATTAATAACAAAACTTTGAGTTACCCCTCTATAAGTATTAGATATTCCTTTCGTTGTAAGACACCATGTAAGCGTTTTAGCTTAAGCTTAACTTTCCTTAGCTAGATGCATCATAGGGCGCAATGCGCAAATGAGCTCTGGGAGTAAAGTTACCTGGTGTTTATCCTTAGGAATGGGGAAGGATTAGGATTATCTACGGAAGGGACACCTGGCAGCTTGACCCACACAGGGATTTTTTGTTCCCCGGGAGGAACGGACGAGATGAAGGAACCGCAGGTGACGTATGGACTGTAGGACCAGCCGACGCAGGCGACAGAGACGCGCAGAGGTCCCTAACAGTTACAAGCAGGACCACACAGCCGGAGAACGCTAGCAAACCACCGGAGCGTGACTCCCCTGTAGCGGAGACCGGGGAAAGCTCGATCCAGCAGCGGAAACCCGAGCGTCATCCCTCTGACGGTAGACATGGGGTAACTTTTCTAAAAATCTCAATCCCGTGACTTGATCTATCAGTGATCGAATAGAATTGAGTTTTATTTATGGACGCTCTTTAACTGCTGCAGTACTTAGCGCCCCATTCTATATAGGGCGTGAAAGGCCGGAAATTTTGCTCAGAGGTCTCTTTATCAGACTTGGTTCTTTTACGTGCCACAAATCTACGACATGGGACCACCGGCTTTGCTTCCCTCCCGAAGGAAGCCATGCTAAGAATTTTTACGCCCGAAAAAAATCCACTGCCCTCCGCTGAGTTTGAAACCGCGACCTCGGAAAGAATTCGAATTATCGAATTCTGCCCTGCAGTGTGAGAAGCAAGAATATTAACGCTGCACTTTCAAGATACCCTAAGCACAGACAACTCGATCTCTAAATCATTATTTTTCAAAACACTGTTCCAAATATTCCACATTTTACTATTTAAATGTCACTTTTTCACTTTCTGAGGAAATGAATTTGATAACTTCATACCTTTATGTCTCTAGTCATTAATATTTCGTGTTTATGTTATCTTACAATCTAGTCTATAAAGCCGAAAGAGCAACTAAAACAGGCATGAGAAAAAACGGCTTGAGACCGCTTCTCCTCAAAGGCATCTTACTTCTCTACACCAAACGTACTCTCTCCTGCTTCACACAAATTCATTTTGCCAGCGGTGGTAAACGCATCTTCGAGTGGCACAAATGGTCTTTTATTTTCTTAATTTCTTTATTATTTCATATAGGTAGACTAGTTTGGACATATTCCTGCACACTGAAGCAAGGCCGTCTCTATCTAGTGGCGGCCTTGACCGAGCCTCTGAAGCAAATTCCGGTACAAGAAAATGGGAATAATACAAAACTGGATCTTAAACAGTTTATTTACACATCTTTTTCATAAAAAATGCTATTTCCACACCGATAATCTTATTCCTGAAGTGATGAAAAATTTTAAGCACCACTGCACCAAACTTCATCACGCATTCATTGAAAATCCTAACTCATTTATAATCCAATTTCAGCACAGATGTCATCCCCCTTGCGAAGAGAGAAGATTAAAAATGAGCTACATCTGTAACGAGGAGAACGTCCTCTACAACTTTCACATCCTCTGTATGTACCATTAAAAGAGGGGCTATAGATACAGGCTTTGTTACAATTTAGCTCTCTAAATAAATAAAAATGTTAATTAACTTCTTCCATTAAATGTAGCAGCAGTGATAACAAAAAGCTGACATGTTATATCTGTCCTTTTTAAGTCTTCTGACACAGAAATGCTAATAGCAGATATTTTCATGACAAAAGGTGGACCTATGGCAACAGGATCTAATATTCCGAAATGGAAACCCACTTAAGTAGAGATAGTTTTGCCCTACTTTCGCAGAACAATTAGAACTCACGTCAACATTCATCAGGGATACCATTCAAATCTAAATGAGAACGAGAAAAGGCAATACAGGGCACATGTTTCACAAGAAAGAAATAAATACTGTTCTCTACCCATTACTAATTCATATGTATGCTTTAAGAATTATACAATCATACACAAGGTGATTTTTCTATTGAACCTTACGTTGATTATGACAATAAAATGAATTTCAAACTAGAAAACTGAAATATTTCTGTAAAAGCTAATACTGGACAAAGTTACTTGATAAAAACTAGTATTTTAATGCGCTCCGCATTTTTCTTACATTAAACATTTGTCCACCTCTTACAGTTTCCTAGTTATATAAAGTGCAATGAAAAATATCTAAGAATATCTCATAAGGCTATTTGCAAAACATTTTACATATATACATTTCATTCAAGCCAGTATATGAGATTTAAAATATTTTAATTTCATTTCTGAGAAGAATCTTTGTATTGTAATCTTAAAGATGCCCGTCTTAAACACAGCGTTTAATATTTATCAGAATGCTCGTTTTTGGAATTAATGTTGTTCACAGGTACAAACACGGAACTTTTTCTTTTTAAAAAATGCTTTTCTTGGCTCTCAGACCATATCTCAAATGCATGCAGCAGACAAGTTCATGTATCAACACTATTGAGAACTTCTGTATGTAGTAATCTAATCCTTTTGTTTTTATCCATAAATTTACAATTGATGACATAATGAGTAAATTTGCTACAGAAATCCAAACTTTGGCTGGATTTTAATTAGACTATCTACTCAATAAATTGCATAAATGATAGCTATTATTATTATTAACATTAAATAAAGCAATAATATTCCATATAGAAATTCTGCTGTTTATAAATAAATCACATTCAAGGGAAACACCTAAGTGATGTCAAGACAGATATTCCTATTCTCCACAATTTTTGATCAGTAACGGTTTAATAGTTTTTGAATTATTGAAAGTTTGTTTGAAAAGGTTGATTTTTACAAAGTGTATGTATTCCCACAAAATATAAGCTGTGGTAACATTATTGTAGCCCCACGTTGTGGTGCCAATTTGCGAGTGTATTTCTTATAATGTTTGTGTATTTGTGTTTACTTCACGCGTTGAAGCCATCTTGTGACGTGATTCATTTGTTAGGTTTGTTAGCTCCATCTGGTGTTAGCAATTTGCGGCAGTATTAGTTTTTGTTTGAAAGAATTTTACTTTTATTTTTTATTTAATTCTGTTTCACTGTCCTCCGGCTAGCCTTGATCTTTTGGGTCAAGCACTTCTCTTAATACAGGTTGTGTAAACGGAAGGAATCTTTTATCCAAAGAGAACCGATGAAGAAATTTGTTTTACACTTTTATTGTCAAACACGTTAACTATCACATTTATACATTGATCTTAACACTCGCCAAACTGAAACTGTTATAACAACTTCTTACTAATCACTTTTAATCCACGTACTTCAACCTTTTGTATAATTAACTTTACCATACTTGAGAATTTTCATAACTCTGTTACGTGTAACCTGCAAATTGATATCCGAAGTGTGCCGTACAAATACTTTCGACGAACTGATGGGAATGCGACGTGTAGTGTACAAAGAATTTTGATGAATTGGCGGGGTCTACCTCTAACCTACTCTTTTTATACTCCTTCACCCAGATATGCCTAAAGATTATAACTGAACTGCAATTGGCTAATAAAACGCGCCAACATTAGCGTCTATTTTTATATCCAATGAAAATTATGAATACATATGCTCTAGGGAAACGTTCCAGAAGATTCTCAAGGTAAAACGCGCCAACATTACGTAACTTCCTCGTTTCCAATAATGATAAACAGCTCACCCCCTCGCTGCATTATTGCACGCTATTATTGTCAGTTTCAGTAAGGCAGTATAAACTTACTTCCCAACAATAATTACAATCAACAAACATCTCAAATCAATGTCACATAAAAATTCATATTCATATTACAATCATTATTTACATTTAAGTAATTTGTGATACAAATTACTGCATCAAAGCTAAAGGGATGCAAAAAATATATATAGCATATTTGACAAGCATATAATTTACATAATTCCAATTTTTAATGTCTGAAAGACTTGGAAAGTATTAATTCAGTGGATTTAGAAAAACAAAAAACAGACAAGAACTAAAAAAAATCACTTTCAGCATCTAGATGACATGTATTTAATTCTTACATAGATATTTACTTTATCCAAAATAAGGCTATATAGTGTTTTGACCTTAGCTTCCACAACATGCAGTACAAATTGAGCATTTTTTATTGACGTAGTAAAACTGAAAGTGCAGAAAAATGACCTTAAGAGGAATTTAATATGTGCAAGCATTTAAATGTGGCGTAACTAAGTATACTTAAAAGCGTCGTACGGCTCTAAAAGTTGATCAAAGTATGGATCATAGATTATAAATTATTTTATTAAAGAACGATAACAGGGTTTTCTCGAAAATGGCCAAAATGCACCCATGAGCTCCCCTTAATAGAAGCAGCGGACATGAGAGCACGAGGAGAAACTAACAGAAACTTCTAAATTCTATAATATAAAATATAGAGTAGCTTAAACGAAAGGATATTCAGGGGATTAGGCAATAAAATGTACACTTGCTGAAACGATATATCTAACCACAGATACAGGTAGCAGTTGCAAATGGAAATGTTTATAAAACAAAAGTCAGGGAATTGCAGAACGATAAATCGTTAGCACCTGACAAACAGCCATGATTTGTTGAAATTTAACGTTTCCTTTCCTTTTATTGGTCAAAGAGATATGATGTAGCATAAGTGAAATGATCAATTACATGCTACTTTTGAATGAGTTTGCTCTATAGCATGCAATCACTATAATCTCCGAAAACTCTCAGATTGAATTCTGTAACCTCCTGTAAATGCATATTATTTTATACGACTTTCTTTTCGAACATTCAGACTTCATAAGCGCTAAGTGTGTACTTAGGAAACTGAGTAAATATTCAATAAAACGCAATCATGCAATAAAAAAACAAAATGCAATCGAGTTTGTCACAAGTCTCCTACACACAAGGTGAGCTCTCATTTAATAAAGGTAATGCAATATTCGATACATGTGGAACGCTTCTTGGATGCCAGAAAAGAGAGAATCAAATTACAGATGCAATACAGCGAGAACGTCTTGGCTCGATTGAAAATAACGACATAAAGCCCTAAACTGCTCGCTTGGTGCCATGTCTGGAGAATGATGTCACATTTCATATCCTTCGGCGACACCACTTGACATTTGCCGTGAGGATCGGCTCTTTTCTGCAAGAGGTAAACAATCCTATGCAAAGAGAACGACTTCTATATTTTCTTACTTCCGACTTCTAGTCGGTCATAAGCGCCTCTGCTCTAAGTACCATCAACTTTAACTTTATGTTCCATAGTGGGATAATTGTTAAGTTTCCTGTTCATTATTTTGGGTAATACAATGCTGTCATTCTATCTTATCGTATGATCCATCATACAAGTGTTCTAATAACACTCTCACTGTTATCGACGGATAGATCCGTAGAGTGCTGTTTGTTTTCATGATAGTTATATGCAATTAAATCTTATTTCTTAAAAACTTGACCCTCCCCCTGACGTTCCGCGATCCCTTTCCTACTCCTTTTCCCTGATTGGCTAACCTTCGATTGGTGATATGTATGACAAACAGCTCTGTGTAGTGTATATGGCAACAAAAGCCATATAAACACTCTGTCATGAAGATGCGCGTGCTTTCGTCATCCTGAGAGGCAAATTTAAACCGAAGGATCCTCCTACCTAGTTGTTGATAAGAATTTATCTGCATTCCAGATGCATTAACTCTGTTACGCAATGTATTTGATTCATTCGGATATAAAAATGTAAATTTGACAATTCTCTTTGAATGTATTAAGATAAATGATCATTTTAATCAGGAACTGATTTGTATCGCACAACCTATTCCAGACAGCAACCAATTAGGAATGACTAGTGCACGTGGCAGTTAAGAGATACGGGGCAAAACTATATGGAGCAAGGTTTAGTTTGGCTTATTCTTATCTCGCGACATCTATATACAGGTACTCTGGAATGTACCTATGTCCTCTGAAAAATGTATGTTTATGACTTCAGCGATCATTTTTGTTTTTGTTTTGGTTACGTTAAGATTCTGGATTTCGCTGTTCACACAAAGTGACCTTATAATATGTGATTTGTCTCGTTGACGTGTGCCGAGAAACATACTATCTCTGTTGAATTACATGTGAACACATGGTAGAAAACAGTAGAAAACAAAGGAATTATATCACCAATGCGTTCACCTTGAATGATTCTATTTCCTGGCTAGTTTTCTTTTCAATTACTTCAGGGTATGTAGGTCTGTCCTGTATACATTATTATTATTATTATTATTATTATTATTATTATTATTATTATTATTATTTTACTACTATAGTGTTCAAAAAGAAATGACTTTCCTGTCGCCAATTCTCAAATAATCTGTACTCATGTATGCAAGGGCATCAAATCGTCTTTAAAATTGACGAATTAAGTTAATCCATGAAACACAAAAATGTTGTGTAGTAAAAACATATACTGAGCCATAAATCGCTTCGTGAGTAAATACAGAAATTAGCACACAATTCGTAATGAATCGACTGAACTCAATCGCAGAGCTAGTCGATCTTGTTCCCAGCATGTCCGGAGTCGTCTGCAAATGCTCAGTAAAAAATACGCAAATTAGTTCATAGTTGGATGGGTTTCTCAGTACAACACATTTTCTTTAGTTGTATATTATTTAGAACACAAAAATCAAACAGTTTGAAATATAAAACTGCTTGCTGTTTTAAAAATAGAGCTATAAGCTTTATTTGTCACGTATTTTAACATGACAAAAAGAGCAACTTGAGGGAGTTGCCTTTCCTCATAATACAAAGGACGCAGTTCATCTACACGATTTTAAGTACACAGTTATTCGGAACCCTTTTAGAATACTAAAAAAATCTCTGTCCTCACTATTCTACAAATTATTTTTACAAAACATTATTCTAGCTACTTGTAGGATGTGTTCATTGGAGGGGGACACCTCGCTCGCGCATGCGACCATCTTGATCTATTGTGGTTATACCCACCCCGGGAGGCAGGGATGAGGAGAAGGAGCCGGAGGAGGTCCCAGGTCCTCAGGCAGACAGGCCTAAGTCTCTAATATTTCCAGTCACCCGTGCACCAGCGAGCGAGGAAAGCTCAAGATTGCGACGCAGCGACCCTTACTGGCGGGACACCTCACTCTGGCGTACACGGGGAGAAACCTTTCCAATGCGCAAGCATCCAAGCCATCTACCTGGTACTAGCACCGCAAGGATCTGAAATCACACCTGAAATGTTAAATGGAGAGGAAATGGGGGAAATGAGAGATAGTGGTAGAACACAACACCGGCATTTGCCTTGGCGACCAGGGGAAAACCACGAAAGAAACCCATTGCCAGAGTGGGCGGTTGCCGGAATCGAAACCGGGACCTCCCGAATGCGGCCACAGACGTTGCCTCCTGCGCTATCCCAGTCGGTTAGCTACTTGTTAATCCAGATAAACTTTCAATTCACATTTACACATTTCATTGTAGGATACAATAGGTAAGGCAGTTTTTAGCAGTGTGTTGATATGTGATGGATTTGAAATTTCATGCTCTTGCTATCCCATTTAAATAAAGTAATTTGATAACTCAAATTAACAACAAGCAATAAATCGGAAATGGTCAACTCCACCGCCAAGAAGAAGAAACAATCTGATGTGTTACACTCACATGACTTTCTCTACTCTTGTACAATCTAATTTTACAAACGCCTATTCTCCATATGCTTCATGTTAATCGAGATATCGAGATGTCAATCTTATTGGTAATTTTCTTGTAGATGCAAGGGAAATATGGTAGCTTTTAAGCGATAGTCAAATATTTTAACGCTGGTTGCTATGTGCCGCATTCCATTCTCTTTGCATGTCCAGGACATAAAAAATTCTGATGTGTTACACTCACATGACTTTCTCTACTCTTGTACAATCTATTTTTACAAACGCCTATTCTCCATATGCTTTATGTTAATCGAGATATCGAGATGTCAATCTTATTGCTAATTTTCTTGTAGATGCAAGGGGAATATGGTAGCTTTTAAGCGATGGTCAAATATTTTAACGCTGGTTGCTATGTGTCGAATTCCATTCTCTTTGCAAGTCCAGGACATAAAAAAATGAATAACGAATTTGAGAAAAAGTATAAGTATTGGAAAATTTAAGGAAATAACAAGCAATATCTCGAAAACGGTTCACTCAACAAAAGAAATGTATATAACATAAGTTGTGTATTTTAACGAGATCAACATTTTTTGTGTAGTAAAATTTTGTCTATCTCTTATGGTTTACCAGTTATGCAAAAGTCGTTCACAATGAAGAATACTTTTGGAGACATTCCCAGAAAATTCGAGATATACATTTCATTTCTCATGGCATTATCTTAAACATATGATATTTTAAACAAAATCGTTAGAGCCATTTTTGAGAAAATTAAAATTTTCGAAAAATGTTCCATGTAAAGGGTAGTCTGGGGTGGGGGATTTTCTTGAAAACCTTCGTGTCGCATCTCTGGAAGATACTGAACCTAAATACCAAGTTTGGTGTTTATCCGACTGTTCGTTTTTGAGTTATGCTGTTCACACACACACACACACAGACACACACACACAGACACACAGACACACACACGGACATGTTTCCAAAAATGCTTTTTTTGGATTCAGGAGGTCTCAAAACATGTATTTCCGGTGAAATCTCGGTATCGAATTTTTGGGTGGAATGCAATACTTCCCCTACTTACTATACGTAGTAGAGAAAGTAAAAATGAATAACGCATTTGAGAAAAAGTATAAGTATTGGAAAATTTAAGGAAATAACAAGCAATATCTCGAAAACGGTTCACTCAACAAAAGAAATGTATATGACATAAGTTGTGTATTTTAACGCGATCTACATTCTTTGTGTAGTAAAATTTTGTCTATCTCTTATGGTTTACCAGTTATGCAAAAGTCGTTCACAATGAAGAATACTTTTGGAGACATTCCCAGAAAATTCAAGATATACATTTCATTTCTCATGATATTATCTTAAACATATGATATTTTCATCAAAATCGTTAGAGCCATTTTTGAGAAAATTACAATTTTCGAAAAATCTTCCATGTAAAGGGTAGTCTGGGGTGGGGGGATTTTCTTGAAAACCTTCGTGTCGCATCTCTGGAAGATACTGAACCTAAATACCAAGTTTGGTGCTTATCCGACTGTTCGTTTTTGAGTTATGCTGTTCACAGACACACAGACACACACACAGACACACACACTCACAGACACACACACAGACACACACACGGACATGTTTCCAAAAATGCTTTTTTTGGATTCAGGAGGTCTCAAAACATGTATTTCCGGCGAAATCTCGGTATCGAATTTTTGGGTGGAATGCAATACTTCCCCTACTTACTATACGTAGTAGAGAAAGTAAAAAAGACGTGTGCTTTATCAAGATCTACATTTGTTGTGTAGTAAAATTTTGACTCTCTCTACCAATTATACAGAAGTCATTCAGAATGCAGAGGACTTCACAGTATATCCACAGAAATATAAAAAAAATCTGATGTGTTACACTCACATGACTTTCTCTACTCTTGAACAAATTATTTTTACAAACTCTTATTCTCTATTTCATATTGATCGCGATAAACATTTGCAAAAACGATCTTTTGACATGCAAAGAGAATTATATTTTACACATAGCGACCAGTTCTAAAAATATTTGACTATCGCTTAAGGCGTACTATGTTCCCCTTGTTTTGTATTTGCAAGGGCAATATAAAAATACAGTAGCCTTTAAGCATGTCTCTTAATAGCTGGTTGCTAGGTGCAACACCATTCTCTTTGCCACAGATTAATACTCTTTGTATATCCAAGGCAAAAAAATGAATAACGAATTCCCATTTGAGAAAATTATTGAAAATTTAAGGGAATAACAAGTAATATCTCGAAAACGGTTCACTCAACAAAAAAAAATGTATACAACATAAATTGTGTATTTTAATGCGATCTACATTTTTTGTGTAGTAAAATTTTGTCTATCTCTTATGGTTTACCAATTATGCAAAATCCGTTCACAATGAAGAATACTTTTGGAGAAATTCCCAGAAAATTCAAGATATGCATTTTATTTGTCATGAAAATATCTTAAACATATGATGTTTTAATCAAAATCGTTAGAGCCATTTTTGAGAAAATTAAAATTTTCGAAAAATCTTCCATCTAAAGGGTAATCTGGGGTGGGGAGATTTTCTTGAAAACCTTCGTGTCGCATCTCTGGAAGATACTGAACCTAAATACCAAGTTTGGTGTTTATCCGACTGTACGTTTCTGAGTTATGCTGTTCACACACACACACACACACACACACACACACACACACGGACATGTTTCCAAAAATGCTTTTTTTAGATTCAGGGGGTCTCAAAACATATATTTCCGGTGAAATCTCGGTATCGAATTTTTGGGTGGAATACAATACTTCCCCTACTTACTATACGTAGTAGAGAAAGTAATAAACGTAAAGGGTAGCTGGGGGTCGGGGGATTTTCTTCAAAATGTTCGTGTGGCATCCTTGGACAATGCTGAATTAAATACCAAGTTTGGTATTTAACCAACTTTTGGTTTTAAGTTATGCTGCGCGCGCGCTTATACACACGCACATACATACACAGGAGCTTTTTTTCTAAGTTTTTCTTCTTTCTTTTATTAAGGGAGTCTGAAAACACATATTTTGGGTAAAATCTCGCTATCAAAATTTTGGGTGGAACCCAATAGGTAACTGCTCTACTTACTCAAGTCTAAAGGTAAGTGGTTGATAAAGTAATAAAACTTAAACTGTAATTTGAATAACCCTATTGTTGGGAAAACTGTCCAAGAGAAAAAAAATCGTCTTCTAAGTTGCTTGTTCAATTTTTCTGGGAAATGAAATTTAATGTTGGAGAGGGCGACCGTCTCATAGTGCTAAAAATGTTTTATGATGGCCTCCTTTCCTTCTTAATGGTTACAGCTACTGAATGAAATACATTTCACAGACCATTAGAAGCATATAGAGAGACGTTAACACTACTCTCTCCACTGTCCTGTGACTTGTATTTCTCGGACGTACTGTTTCCTACTGTTACTTTTCTGTTTCCTTTTTATTGCATTTAATATTTATTCGTGCACCTCGATAATGCAGCAGAATCAACTGATTGGTTGGCACATACATCTAAGTACTCACCACAGAGTGCATTTCGCGATTATTTCAAGGATTTTCAATTTACAGCTTATGACGTATTTTATCCTGTAAAAAGCCTGCAAAAAGAAACCGCAACAAAAAGGGCAAAAAAGAAGTAAATGACGGCAGCTTCAGCGAGTGAGAAAAGAAGAAAAAGGCAATGTTCTAAAGCATTTCTAACAAATCTCACACCTCGAACAGCTCTTCATGCATGGAAGGCAGTGCAGCTCAGAAACGAATATTATCACGAGAAACCCCTATAAATCACAAGTGGGGAAGGGGGCTAAAAAAGTGGAAGAGAAAACCAAGAGCATGACAGATTATTAAAACTGGTAAAATACTGCCAAAAAAAAGGTCAACAAAGAGAAATGAACTGTCTTGGCTCTGCTTTAACAGTGCTATAATGATATGACGCAATCTTTTAAAGGCATGTCTGAATTCGTATATACTTGATAACCTTTCTACTAGAAAAAAAGAAGAAAAACAAACTTCGTGTATTTCCAAACCCTAGTCTAACATCCTTGTCTCTCACGATACAGCCCCGGAAACCAATTCCCCCTCGATCAAACTCCTATCCTAAGCTTTTTTAAGAGTTTTTATTCATTCAACAAAATATCAGATAGCAAATACATATGTCTCCGAACTCATTTGAACATTAATTTTATTTACGCATTCATTGTAAGATATTCCTCCTAAAGATTAAAGGGAACCTGAATAAAAGCCTTAGCGTCGGTTGTACGAACTCGGTATAATCTTGGAATAGCTAAACTCGGAATACCGTAATTAGAGTATAAATGAGCGACAAGTTGTACGACGCATTTCTATTTCTTACTAATTTGCTACATTACGAGTCACTCATGGCCAGCTTGATATGTAATTGCGGCTGGTTTGAAGCTCTATTTTGCTAAAACTTCCGAGCATTTTGTTTTACTATCAGCTGTTCCTAAACTGTTATTATTCGCGTTTGAACTGTTTGTCGAAAATAATTACACAGGTCAACAGTGAGTTTGCTGTTTTAGATATTCAAGTCTTTTTATGGTAATTTTCATGTCCTGATTCCAAAAAGCACGTCCATATTGTCGTACCACATACCATTTCTTTCAAAATTCATATCCTCCATTTTTACTTATTTGTGTATCTTTTATGTGATTATGAACCATTACATTACTACAACTATGTCATATATGGGAATAAAACTACCAGAAGGAAATAATTGACTGTTTTATGGCAGGTGGCAGCACATTCTACGCTGCTTACAGCATTTTGTATTGAGAATGCATCTGTTACAGGGCTTAATAGTTGTTGCATAAAGCAAGAAATTAGCATTTAAATAATATCATATGTAACTCAGTACAGCATAATGGAAAGGTCTGTAAACAATCCAAATTCATTTTGTTATATTTGTGGCAGTTTTATTGTGAAGAAACAGAAAAAAAACATGACCCCATTTGTAAGAAAAGCTTACATGGCTTACTTCGGAATTGAAATAGGAGATTAATCCAGGTCTTGGGCTCCTCATAATATGTGCAGTGTTTGTGTTGAACACTTACGAAATTGGACAAAGGGGAGGAAACAATCACTACGATTTGGAATACCAATGGTGTGGCGTGAACCTCACAATCACAGTACTGACTGCTACTTTAGTACATGCAATGTGAAGTGTTTTAATGCAAAAAAAAAACAAACAACAAACATGAACTGTATACCCAAACTTGCCATCTGCTATGAAACCAGTGACCCATGACCCTGGTATTCCTATACCTAAGCCACCTACAGACAATAGTGAACTTATTTCAGATACAGACAGTAACAGTGAATCACCATCACTTGTGTCCGAGGAGTTCGTTCCTGAAACATCAAATGCGCCACTATCATTATCACAAGCCAAGCTAATGGTATTATAAGGAATCTTCCCAAGGATGCAGCTGAGGTATTAGGTTCCAGACTACAGGAAAACAACTTACTTGCAGCTGATACATCAGGACTTTCTACAGCAACAGAGAAAAGGCTTTCTTACAATACTTCAGCGAAGAAGAAAATCTAGTATACTGTAATAACATTCCAGACTAATAAAGAAACTGGGTTGAGTTACATATGATCCACATGAATGGAGGCTATTTATTGATTCTAGTAAAAGAAGTCTTAAGGGTGTGCTGCTTCACAATGGAAATGCTCTTTCTTCAGTTCCAGTAGCGCACTCAGTGCAGCTGAAGGAGAAGTTTGAAGTATGTTTTGGAGAGAATTAAATATGTTGAACATTAGTGGTTGATGTGTGGAGATTTGAAAGTCATCGGTATGATATTAGGCCAACAACAGGGATTCACAACATTTACATGATATTTATGCGAGTGGGATAGTAGGGCAAGAGACAAACATTGGAAACAAGACAATGACCCAAAAGAGAAAGTTTAATGCCAGGTAGTAAGAGCATAATAAGGGGTAGCCTAGTGGACCCTAAGAAAATTCTTTTACCACCTCTTCATATAAAACTTCATTTAATGAAACGGCTCGTAAAAGCACTTGATAAAGATGATGATTGTTTCAAATATATCAGTGTCAAACTTCTCGCTCTTTCTGAAGTAAAAATAAAAGAAGGAATCTTTATGGGTCCACAAATCAGAGCTCTATTTAAAGATAGGCAATTTGAAGCTACTTTGACTTCCGAAGAGAAAAATGCTTGGAATTTATTTAAAGAAGTCATAGACAACTTCTAGGAAACAATAAACATCCTGACTACGTTAAAATTGTGAACAACATGCTACAGAAGTTCAGAACTTTAGGATGCAACATGAGTCTCAAATTACACTTTCTTTTTTCACATTTGGACGTCTTTCCTGGCAACCTCGGGGCAGTCAGTGAGGAACAATCAGGATGTTCGAGAAATGGAGAGGAGATACCAAGGACGATGGAATTCTTCAATGATTGCAGATTACTGCTGGATGCTGTGTAGGGATTCCAGGGAAACACACAAGAGAAAATCCAAGAGACAAACATTCAATACCAAACGAACAGGAGTTTATTGACCTGCTGTTTGTAAAGTGAATTTAAATGTAATGTTTGACAATAAAAACCCTCACAAATTCATTTGTAGCTCATATACAACTCATGAGTATATACATTTTTCGAAGAAAATATTTGAATACTTCATTTTTGATTTGTAAAAAAAATCTGATGTGATGGGGAAAAACGGAAGTCATTTTTTAAATCAGCGGTACTGAAATATTAAGAATCACCATTCAAATGTAAAACAGCTCACAAAAAAAAAATTATTTGTAGACCTGTGTTGTACGCTCCCAAGCGTGTTCAGACGTAAAATTATAATTCTGTAGGTAGGATATAGAAAAATAAAGCCCAGATGCTGTGACTTCTTGCGATAGTGTAAGAGTGTGGGCGTCAATAAGTAGGAATTATTTAATACTCGGATGACTACCGCCATAATCGCTGAGTGGCTTTGGCAGAAGTATGGTTTTTGTAGGAAGCAGCTGATTCTAGATAGAGATATAACTTCATATTTTCTGCAAAATTATGTCTCGTACTAATATTTACTTTATAATTATTTTGTATTTTGTCGATAATAAATTAACCTTACTCTTTACATTGCTACATATTTATTAATGAATTCTTACACCGTATTTTGGGTTTATCTTAGGCAGCATTAATTAATCTCACTGTTTCCATAAAACTCTATATTGTGCTGACATTCTAGGTACGTTATTTTGAATAGTAACTTTGTTTTACATCAGTTTTGTATATCTGCCTGTCGTAAGTTCGAAAACATTAAATCATCTCAGCGCGGTATGCTTTTTCTACTAGAATCTGAGGCAGTATTTTTAACACTTAAATGATTTCAGTCAAATTATATAATATGTAAATTCAATAACAGCCCACCTTGAAGCAATATGTGTATGTAGTAATTTGTAAAATGTATGTAACAGTCATTGCATATGCTTATATTATTGTGAACATGTTCAATAATGTTATGTGAATGCATTACGTAATTTAATAATGTAGGAGCTGTGAGAATAATACGTTAAAAGTTGCTAACAATGAGGTAACCTTGAGTCAATAATGAGTAAGAAAGTTTAACAGTACTACTTTGATTCTTGGAGTAACAATAATGTAATTTTAGTGACAGTTTAAAAAATAGCCAATCAACAACCAGAAAAAGCTTTAGTTGAAGATATTCTATTGGAGTAGGATTAGCCAATCAGAGACTTGAAGTACGGAAATTTACAAGTTTAGACGGTTGAAATCAATTCAGTTGCCTCCAAACAGTGCTCATAACCAGACGCGAGATGTGTCCTCGAGAAATTAATTACGTATTCGTGTGAGACGAAAATAGTATGCGTGTTAAAAAGTGCAAGTATTAAATAAAAGAATCTCACAGCGCTCGATATCAGTGAAGTGCTATTTAATGTGTGTCAAGAATTAATAAAAAGGAGTGAATTAAAAATTAAAATTTGTGTAAGCCTACATTCTTAGTCGTATCACAACCCTGCCAAGACTTCCATGTCTCTAACAATAATGCTGACGCAGCCGAAGCAAACATAAATATATAATATCTAAAGAAACAGTCAAATTACAAAGCTAATATTTTTAAACTTGGGGCGAAGGCTACCGGAAACTATTTATTATACGTGCGGTTGCAACTACTACAAGTTCGGCTCCCCAACAGCTGAAATATAATACAACTCCAAATTGATTTCCATACGTGAAACAATAATCTTCTTCAAATCTCATTGCTGTTGTGTTTATATTCGGGATCAACTCTACGTCATACTGTCTTAAGGGTTTTGGTTCTCAAAAACATGTTAAAGGTTTTCATCGTTTATATGGAGCAAATTGTGTACGGCGGCAAAGCAGCCATTTTATTTGTATACTCGGAATAATGAGTTATCGCTGCACGAGGGCATGGAATAACTTACTTCCGCGGTTATATCCTTGATAGGCTTTACTCTGGCATTGTACAAACAGTTTAGCGAGTAACTACGGAATATTGTCAAAAAGGAGTTTATTCGGGGTTCTTACAATCGGACTTTTATCACGCCTAACCGATATTCGAAAGGTTTATCCTACATCATTACAATCTGCATTGTGTTGTTCACTTCACTGATATGCTCCTTTGTGACTGTGGGGGAGACCGAATAGTGTTGCTTTAAAAATAATAGATGTGGCAGAATGGTCTAAAATTCTAAATGAAATGAGAGAAAAAATTTAACAAAATAAGAACCCGGCTTCTTCCAATCTTCAGTGCCTTAAAAATCTATCTACTCTAAAGCTGAAATAAAGTTGCATTCCAAGGTGCAGAGAGCCTGGGATTTTGAAGCAATTTTTAAAATAAGGATTGTTAGTGTTAGGGGTTTCTGGCAATACTTTTCTTTCTAAATGTAAGCAATTGTGTATTACTACATAATGATCAAAAATATATTTTTACTTTCTCTATCGCGTACATAGGTAGTATGTAGAGAAGGTGCATTCCACCAAAAAATTCGATACCTAGATTTTACCGGAAATACAAAAAAGAGCCTCTTTAGAAAAAGGTCCATGTGTGTGTTTGTGTGTGTGTACTCGTCTGTGAACAGCATAACCCATGAACGAAACGTCGGATAGATACCAAACTTGGTATTCATTCAGTATCTTCCAAAGATGCGACACGAAGGTTTTCAAGGAAATTCCTCTAACCCCAACTATATGAAATATTTTTCGAAATTTTTTATTTTCGCAAAAATGGATCTGACGATTTTGATTAAAATATACCGTATATTTAAGATATTTTACATGACAAATAAAATGTATATATTGAATGTCTGGCAATACCCTGTGAAGTCCTCTTCATTGGAAAGAAATTTTACATAATCTTTCATAACTGGTAGGTAAACGTTAAGCGATAGACGAAAATGGACTACATTAAAAAGGTAGATCTCTTTAAAACACACATTTTATTCCAAATAGATTTGGGGGGGGGCATAAGCCATTTTCTAGATATCCGTTGTTAATGGTTCGAATTGTCTAATACTTTGTCATTCCTTTAAAGTCCTGTCGATTTTCAACTGTTTTTCGTAATTGCATGGAAAGAGTATGGGATTTTAAGGCCAACATACAGCGACCAGTTCTTAAACTTTTGACTATCTTTGTTCCCTGTGTATCCTAACGAAATGTGTAATGTAGCTATTTCTGAAAAGGCTTATCTCGATTAAAATAAAGTAGACACAGAAATAAACTTTCGTACCATAATTTGTATATTCACTAATAAACTATAGAAGGTAGAGAAAGTCATTGAATGCAACACAGTGAATAATCAGTATCATCAGACAAGAAGGTTTAATGCACGTATGGATATCTAGTCATGGTAGCTCAGCGTATAGCATCGGCACAGGAAGCCGAAAACTCGTGGATTTACTCTCGGCCATTGCACCGAGTTTTCAACTTTCCACCTTAGCGCCTACACATGCAAACTCTGCCTTAACGACTAATGTGAAAGAACATCTGTCGAAGTAAATGAATCTTAAAGGTGGTTAATATAAAGCCGGGAAATTAAAAACTATGTACTTGCAAACTGACTTTAATTGTGATATCTCGAATATTAGAGATAGCCTTAAAGGTTTATCGGGATACCTGAATTATATGAGAAGATGTAATGCGAATGCAGGAATGTCGTCATAGAAGCTCAGTGGTAGCATCGACACGGGAAGCCGAAGATCCGTGGTTTCAGTCCCGTCAGTGGATTTGAATTTTTCAAGTCTAATTCAACTTTCGAATATGTTATTATTATTATTATTATTATTATTATTATTATTATTATTATTAATAATAATAATTATTATTTTAATTTCCAGTAGGCTATGAGTATAATGGATGTTTTAAGTCAAAGATTCTATGACAAATGTCGGCTGACACAACTAGGCCTGTCAACGGCCTTAAAGGGGAAGTCCGCGACATTTGGACTCTCTCCGAACTTTGGAAATCCTCGGAAAAACCGTCCCCTCGATTTCCATTTGTATACTACGCAATGACATACAGGTTACCTAATGCTAGGACTTGGAGAAGGAAGGTATTTTGACCACTTGCCTTAATCAAATACCTTTTTCAGTATACGTACAATGTAGTTCGTCGCTTTTCAGTTCGAGGTGTGGTTCCCGAAGCTGCAGGCTCGAAACGATTACTTTGACGTCACAACAGCACTGCGCTGGCGCCGAGTAAACGTGAACCGAATTTTGCACTTGGCTATGCAGCATATAACAACGTAATGATTTATGCTTGTTAATGTAGGTCATCTAAGTTTCTACACTATATTAGAATAATTAAGTAAAAAATTAAAAAATTGCATAGTGAAACAATACTGGGACGTATTTGGCAGCAGACGATGCATTTCATTAAGAAGGAACTCATTCGCAATGCCAGTGTTTACCACCGTGTTCCGCGGAAAATTAATGTTCCGTGAGACGTGTGTGAGTGCTCCGCGATTGTCCCAGTGGCCATGGTAGCATTATAGTTGAAATTCTTTTAGGTTATGATACCTGGCTATCAAAATATCTTAAGATATCTTCCAGTAACTAAAAAAAGAAAAGAAAGAAAACAGAACTCAAGGAGATTATAGCAAAATAATTTTCATTTAGTAAAGAACCGAGTTTGTTAAGTGTGTTTTAAAATTTCAACATTTATTTTAAGCTATCGCAAAAACTTATGATTTGGTACTGTGAGTAGGAGTATTCTATACGTATTCCCTTAAATGAAAGGTGTTCCATGGCCCAACAAAATTTGGGAAACACTGCTGTACACTAACGAAGAATTCGGAAAGCAGGTCGTCGTTTGCTGCTCAGGCAAATGATGGCAGTACTGTTGCATGTATCAGAATTAAAGGGGAGAACAAAGAAAAAAGTCCAAAGCATCAAAGCAGTAGACGTGGAAATTCATCTATTCAAAAATGATAGCCTATACCACAAATTCAAGGCAGTGTACGAAATTTATGTCCATTAGCACGGAATCCAAGTATACACCTAATGCATTCCCTTGCTCCAAATTCAGAAATAAACCTTTCAGAGGTACATTATTTAACGCATAGTTCAGTTCACAAATATGGAGTGTAAGGAAAGTGCCAAAACTATCCGTTACAGCACTCCCATCATAAGCTGATTTTATGATGGGTGTGCTTTGTATGTCACTCTTCTTCCTGACACACGTCATCACTCTGCGGGTTGACGCAAGTCAAGTTCCATTTCCCTCTTTAAAAAAAACGTGCGATATCAATGTTATGGTCGAGGTAAACAAGGCAGGTCTTCAATAGAGTTTCATCCATGAGTTTGCGTCACCAAATTGTAAGTTTCCGCTCCAAACTGTGACAGTCCCATGGGACATTACATCCTTAGGGAAATGAATAAATCCAACCATGAAAAACCGTAAAAAACAAATTTTCACCAACCTTCACCAATTTATAGCAACCCGATTGTTAAAAGATATTAACAAAACTTCCTAGAACACATAGTATTGATAAAACATGGATCCACTGGAAGACAACTCGGTTTCTAGATTATGGCATAAAAAGCAGAATAGTCTTCACCACTGTTTTTAATCAAAACAATTTAAGACAAAATCCAAAATATTAACGCAACATTAGGTTGTCATTGCTTAATGTCGTCAGCACAGTTTGGATGTATAAATGCAGACGCTTATTACATTAGCCATCACACATTTGGTGCCTTGGACCTATCCGTGCGTATGTTAGTATCGCTGGATCAAAAAATAGTAAAACTGATGCCAATTTAGCCAAGAATAGGTCCAACTTCCAAGCCAGCGATAATATTCCCGGTTAAATCAGCTTCAGGACATGAGTATAGCATGTGATAAGATGAACCATCACTGCAGACAAGTTATTAGCAGGCAAAATATCTGAGTGAATGTAGACATTGAATTATTTTCACAACCAAAGAGATGTTGCATAATACAACTATCAAAACGACACATTAGTACCATATGACAAAACAGTATTTTCTCTCTGCTCATCACATCTTTGTTGCCTATCTTGAATTGCTAAAGAGTGCTGAACAGAAAAATATATTTTATTTGAACTTAACTACCTATTATTTTAATTTGGTAAACAATAATCCAAAGCAGAAACGCCTTCTACACAGCTTGTGTTTGTCATGGAGATTGTGAATTAAACAATTCGCCATAGAATGACCAAGAATGATCACCAATTTCATTTATTTCATTATAAAAGGCACATACCCTACTTTGCTGACATTCATGTCTTAACTCAGAAATCCAACAAATTTGGCAACCGAGTAGTCGAAAAGGAAAAGCATGCGTCACTTTTTGCAACTTTCAGAAAAGCGCATATAGTCTGCCTTGAAGTGAATAGGGCTCTTTAGTTATTCTTATAAAAAAAAAGTTTTACAAATTTGAGTAAAAAGTTTTAGCATCTAAATTCCATTCAAAGGGATACATAAATGAAAAACACAGTCATTTTTCATCACAATTTAACTGGTAATATTTTTCTGTGTGTTAATATATGATAAATTCAATACGAACTATGGTATTCAAAAGCAGTATAGATTAGATTATGTTTAAATAATGTAATGCTGTGTAATACTCAACTGAGACGTAACCCTACAATATCCTACTAACTGAAAACAGTCATAAATGATTGAAAGGTAGAAATGTGAGCACTGGTATGTTGCCATAGTAGCTCAGTTGGTTAGAGCAACGGCACGGGTAGCCGAACATCCATGGTTTAAATCTGGGCTATGGCATTGAATTTTTCAGTTTGATTTCATCTTTCCAACTTTGGCCTAAACACGGCATGTGTGAAAGAACAATTAATTATCGGTCATAAATGTTTTTTAAGCAATTCAATGGATACAGATACTAGCAAACAACTGTATTGACAGATTACTTTCTTAATCTGTTTTTTGCTCCAACCGATTCAATTAGATAACAAAAATAATTTTTAAATGAGAACTGAAGGAGAGAAATAAATTGAAACCACAAAAAAATACCTAAATGCAATATATAATAATAATAATAATAATAATAATAATTACTATAGTAAGCAATTCTAGGTAATTTTTTTATTTTTGTACTCGTCAATCCGTTACATTATTGATAAAAGTCTTTAACTTCATACAAAAAGGTGGAATGCTGAATTAGTCTCAGATTCATGGTGTGTTTTTGGAAATATTGTGCCTCATTTCTTTAAATCAGGTTATGTACATTGCTACTCAAGATAATAACTCAAGAAACATACAGCTCCGGAGTGAGGGAAATGGAGACGTGTGGGAAGCTCACGAAATATCATACTCTATTGGAATTCCGAGAAGATTCATATTCTGCCGCAAATGAGGTAGGTAGCTTTTTGCTCGGCTATCATGGACAGGTTGGTATTATTACAGTGTATGAAAACACATTCTCGTGCACTGTACTCGATATGTATGCGGATACGTAATGCAGCATTTCTAATGATTTATTAGGAGAAACATTTGCATTTACCGAGTAACGTGGGATATGTTCAAATATTCTCCGTTACCTAGATTTATGTATATGTTGCAAATAGCACTGCGCAACATTAGTACGTTATAACTGTTTAATTTGTCAGTTCTTGTTTGCATTTTCCTGGCTGCTCATCAGTGTACATATTACAGCAGAGCACCAAAATTAGCGAGCGGTGCGGATCGTTGCACAACTGGTAGGTATATTACCAGCGAGGATTCTCTGAGTTAGTGTAACGCCGACGATCAATCTCACAAGAGTTAAGAGTGTACGATTAATTTTAGCAGCAAAAATACTGGGAAAGTACCTTTCAAACCCGCAAGTTTCTGCATTTCTCTTCCACGTCTTTCAGACCAACAATAATAGGAAGGAGTTGTGGGAGGGTTCAAGCGATAATGCCGGAGAATAAAATTTATTTTATTAAAATGACATTTAATGTCAAAAGACGGCGGTAACTTAAAACGTCAGGCGGGTTTTCTCTTAGCTACGAGGGCTGTCCCAGAAGCACCCGACCTAACAAAGAAAACACAAAAACTTTGGGGGAAAAAACATCTGTATTTCTCTATATAGTCTCCTTTCAGCTAGATACACTTTTCCCAGCGATGTTCAATAGCTTCGATACCCTGCTTATAGTGAGAACCGTGGAGTTCTGCAAATAGCCATTAACTGCAAACTCCATCTCTTCATTTTTGGCAAATCTTTTACCACCAAGCCATTTCTTGAACTTTGGAAACAGAAAATAATCAGAGGGGCTAATTCTGGTGAATAGGGTGCATGAGGAAGCAATTCGAACTTTTAACTCATTGATTTTGGCCATGGCGATAATGGACGTGTGAACTGGTGCATTGTCTTGATGAAACAGAACTTTCTTTTTCGCTAAATGCGGCCGTTTTTGCTTAATTTCATCATTCAAACTCTGCAATAAGTTTGCATAATACGCCATTGATTGCTTTTCCTTTTTGAAGATAATCAATGAAAACTATCTCACGCGCATCTAAAAAAAAAAAAAAAAAAAAACAGACGCCATGGCCTTGCCTGCAGATGGAACGGTCTTTGCCTTCTTTGGAGCCGATTCTCCCCTTTCAATCCACTGTTTTGACTGTTCCTTCGTCTCATGTTTCATCCATTGCTATGAATCGACGCAGAAACTCGGTTTTATTGCAGCGAAACATCGCCAAATACTCCATTGAAACATCCTCACGACTCTACTTTAGTTCCATTGGGAGTAAACGCGGCACCCATCTTGCCAATAGCTTTTTCAAGTCTAAATTTTCAGTTAGTGTGCGGTGTACAGCACTTTTTGAAATGCCTACGATGTCTGCTAGCTCGCGCACCTTCAGTCGACGGTCATCCAATACCATTTCGTGGATTTTCTTCACAATTTCTGGCGTGGTCACCTCATTTGGTCGACCACTGCGATGTTCGTCTTGGCAGCTCGTACTCTGCCACCCAATATTTTACTGTTGTAAACTAAGGAGCAGACTCCCCCAGAGTAGACTCTAGCTCAGCTTTAATATTAGTTGGAATTAGCTCACAAAAAAAACATTTTTTTTTTACTTACTTATTCCTTTATCATCCAAACTGTTCCAACAGCTACTTGGAAATTTAGTGACAACCTTCTACGCCCTTCTTTCTTGAACATGAAAGAAATGGTAGCAGAAGGAAACCGAGTAAAATGCATAAGATCCGCTGAAAACAGAGCACTGCTAGCAAAATGATCCTAGAGAGCATGCTGATGGAGATAAATGACAACCGTGAGTACAGCATTAAGATACTAAAGCAAAAAGGCGAAGATTATGCGTTTGGAAATTCGGATAAGGTAGTGGAGTATGTGGATAGTTTTAGATACTCTGTTATTCCAAAAATAATAGCATGGGCGTTGTTAAGCAGTCAACAAAAGGGTTAATAACGTCATAGAAATTTTTAACAAAAAGAAATAAGGAGGTCATTAGTACAGTGCTTTATTATGTGACATTGCAGAATTCTATACACTGAGGTAAGATGAACAGAGGTGTGAAATAGTAAGAAAACAATACTTACTGGAAGGATTCTGAATGACAAAAACGTTCAAGGCAGAAAAGATACGAAATGATTGACAATATTAGCAAACGGATTATAAATGGAGATGAAAGATGATTGGGTGCGTTATTCATCTGAAACGTAACATAATATGCTACAGATCAATGATTTTTTAACACGTAAACAGCCATCTTTCATCTGTTTCCGTTTATAGCTACAGACGCTGACATGGGTATAACTTCATTGAAAGAATTCTTTCTTCGGCGCTTGCACAGCTCAGTTCATCAAATTAAAGAATAATAAAAATATGGCATTTTCGAGTGATCTTTATTAACACCAATGTAAAAGCATATTGTTTTTACATAGATATACTAAATCAATAAGTAAAATAAAATGGGGCTGCAGAATGATAGCTTTTAGGGTTTTGTATTTTATTTTGTTGATCACAAATATTGCCATTGTTGAAAAACACGTTGATTACATATACAATTACAAAAACAAGTGGGAAGCAGAATAAATTTCAGATTCATAGTGTTTTTTTGGAAGCATTGTCAATCTTAAGCAAAACAAATAAAGCAAGACTGTTTTTGCAGTTTGCTCAGGCAGGAAACAATGATTGAGTGAAGCTTAATTATGTGAATTTGCGTTGTACAGCTTGTGTTTCCACAAAATGCTTTCTCAGCTGATGAAAATGCTCTGCTCGCCTCTGTTCTGATATTCTTGCATGAATGTTCACTTGTTCTCAAAAGGAGTTGTTCACGGGATCCTGTTAACTCCACAACAAACTTCTAGCATTTCCACCAACGTGCATTTCACAGAGAAACTTCTATTAGCTTTATTAACCAATTTATGGAGGAAGAATTACCACCAACTTTCAGACTAATCCAGCACCATGTTCTGTAACATGGACAGACACTGCAAATACCTTTCCAAGAAACCAGAACATTCTCCTTAATGATCAAATTAAGACATTTCAGTTGATTTTCTTGGAGACAGTGACATCGTTGCCAATTTTTTTGAAGTAGATACATTTCGGAGTTTGTGCTTGATTTCCGCTAGAACTTGAGTGTTTCAATATTACTTAGTGCACTTTTTAGATATCAGTGATTTACAATAACCCAGAGGCGGGGATAAATGGTCAATTTTTGTAACAGTTCCAACTGTTTTAGTTTCAAAACAGCACTACGTTTCAAATGATGGATCTAAAATAAGAGGCAAATACTTACGCATAATCGTAATATTAGGTTGGTCCAGTGTTACATTACTTGCCTTACTCGGGTTCTTACAGGTCAAGTCCTGATATTAGCCCTGATACCGAAAGATGATGCTCCCCTCTCTTTCTCTCTCCCTTCCGCCATGCACGCATGAAGTAATAAGGACTGTTTACTTATCACGATTATTGCTCACACAACTCACATTAAAGGAAGTTGTCATTGTAAAGACAGCTATCTATTAGTTTACATTATGCTAATGATTATATGTTTCAAAATGACAACTTGGGCAATTGCTTTTAGCATGTTTATCCTAAGAGGTCATGACCATATTTAAATCCGATTGGTCGGAAGATTTCTAGTCGGCGTTACCTTTTACTGAAACTTGCGAAACAGGGACGATTCAAGTTCGTGTATTTCTAATGGCGTAAACTTAAGACTTTTTGTTTGTTTGCTTACTGTATAACTGAATCTATGGTTATTTTCTGGAACGGTTCCATGAGAGGAACCATTCCGAAAAAACAGGTTATTTTTTTTTTTTTTTAAACTTCTGCACTTACAAACTTTGGGCACAATCAATAAAATGGAAACGCGAGGTGATTTATCGCAGATCTCAGTACCATGCTGAACATCTTGCTTAAGCTTCCCTTTTAGAATTGGGAATTTGGAAATGGGGCCTCATATCTATTCTAACAACGTTGAGCATGGGTCACAGACGATGTGCTCTTTCTATAAATGTGCTGGACAGAAATTCAATTGCACTGGAGGTCTAAATGTCTTTTTCTGATTTATAATCAGCTGGAGTTGAAGGAATCACTTGTCTTCGCACAACATACTGTTATGAAGACGAATAAGTAAAGTAATTTATGTACCATTTTATTTTCTCATATGCTAAGTCTTTATTGTGATTATTAAATTATGAGTTTTACAATGCACTACTTCGTACGCTATGTGGCCATTCAATGTGTCCTCTGACATATGACAATGAAGCAATTTTAAAATGACGCAAGCTATACAACAGCTACATTTAATGTCTTCACCTCTTGATCTGCCATTTTCCCTTGGCAGCATTTATAGGCTTTGCGTAGGAAAAGGTGGCTCGCTCATCTGCATTCTGGTTCTGTTAAATGGTCTGCAATGCACAAGATATATTTCAAAAGTGTGCTCCAGATTATATCAGGATCCATGGACATTTGAGAAGCGTAGTATTTTACACTACGGGCGGCGCAATGGCTGAGTGGTTAGACCCCTCGCCTCCCACCGGGTTCGATCCCAGGGACACGCATGTAGTACAAAGCTGTGTCAGGACGGGTTTTCTCGGATTCTCCGGTTTCCCCCGCCATTCATTCCACCAAATGCCCCAACATCACCTTTCCTTCCATCCATTTCGCCTTCATTTCGTATCGTCTTCCTCTCATCTCCTCGACAGCCTTCTGACCGTAGGTGCGGTTGTAAGTCCTAGGGGGTATATGCCCTACATAAGAGAGGGGTAAGCAGACTAGGTAAGTAAATATTAATCGCTCACATTATCGTTCTACGTTGTAAGACTAGTTGTAACTCTCGTCGACAATTCCACTATTCTCCCTCAGAATCAATATAAGTGGCGCTTATTCAATGAATTGCAGCACAACAGGAACTTGATCAACATCTTAGAGGAATTGCATATAGGTAATTTAAGACACTTCCTACTTTGCGCTTCCTTCCATCACTTTATGCTGTGTCAATCGCAAAATTTTCAAAAGCATGCAGTAGGAGCTACTAATAATTCTTGTAAACTCAGTTTTCATCATTTGTGTTCCAATTTCAGTTGCTTTCAATGGTTTATTTTTGACAAAACGTTTGCTCGGAGAGTGTGAGGGAGAAGTAGAAAATGGAAGAAAACCAGGAGTTGGACGTGCTTCTCCAAGATTTCTGAATACGGGAAAATATACATTTGAGTGTACATTGACTTCACATAATATGGTTATTTTTCTCAATATTAAAACACCCTAATGGGACGTACCTGAAATGGGGAGGGCTGACTTTTAATTGTGTATCATGTAACAGTCCGGGACACAAGGAAAGGCAGTTGCCAAGCGTATAACTTCTTGCATTATCCTCAGAGAACCTGGGTTTATCGTCTACAAAAGAGATATACCAGAATTTGTGTGAGATAACGAGAATGGATCAACTCTACAGCCAAGTTCCAAATTCTTGCTCATTAACCAGTGATGTTACGGTTACATGGAAAATGCATTACAAGGAAAACACTTCCAGAAGAGAATGAGGTAACATCAGTTGATTGCTGGCGTTTCTGAGAACGGCAGTGTGTAGTTTCCATTGATCTGAACAGCTTATTCGGCAGCCTGAACGTCATCCCGAGAGTAAAAGCATTCCTGAGAGAATGGAGACATTTTAAATATTTACCGAGCATGTTTACTAGACTTTGTGCAGGTTATTTTTAAGGTTTCATTTTAATCTATGTGCATATTTTTCCTTTTATATGCCTTTACTGTATCAGCATTTTTACCCTTTCAGTGCTTACGACCTATTTATCCGCCGCAGCGTTGTCTTCTTTCGCGTGTGTATTTGGGGGGGGGGGGAGGTGCGATTCTGTTTGCTTTTTTCCCTCGTGGCATCATTGTGCACTGAAATGCACTAATCTACCTTCGGGTGATCACTGTTTGCCAGTTTGTTAGCCGTTATTTTAGATAAGGGTACGACTTTTAACTTTGTTATTTATAAATTAAATGTCCGTATTTACATGCCTACTTTTTGTATCGTTAAGAATGCTAGATCTATACTGGCCTTCTCCTGCTGGTTTTCTGTGATTACAAGGAGGCACAAATCGGACCTGCATTGTGCAATGCACTGCACATCCTGTTTGTTCCGTCCCGGATTCACAAAGGCAATAGGACAATAGAAAGCACGGCAACATTCAGCACATATAAAAGGGAGAAGTAATATAAGTGTGCGGTCTAAAATCCGACAGGAGTGAATAAAGTCGACGCGACCGAATCAGCATGGTGCAATAGCTGGTTGTGCGAAATGCGTTTAAAAGAAGATTAATAGTGTAAAATGTGTTTTTCGAAAACAAGTGCTCATGAGAAGGGATACGTATACACTCAGAGGGCTCCACTTAAAATGTTAAAAACAAAAAATGCAAATGAACGGCAATGAATATTTCGGAAATGGTTAATGCCACAAAAATGACAAATGTGTGTATTAAGAGATATACATTTTTCCTGCAGTAAGTGCTGTTCAGCCATTTCGTACATAAAATCCAATAAAAATGAACAGCGTGATACCGGTTATTTACAGAAAATATAAGATACACGTCTTATTTATCATTCTAATATCCCAAAACAGTTTAACCAAAAGTGTGAAGATTAAAATAAAGGAAATAGTTCTATGTAAGGGGTTGTTTGGGATGGAAGAAATTCTCAATATATTCACCTTGCAGGCACAAAAGCACCCGACTTAAACATGAAGTTCAGTATGCATCCATTGTTTTGTTTCTGAGTTAAGACTGCACACTAAGACACACGACTCTCTCTCTCTCTCTCGTTCCTTTATTCAGGTATCTCAAAAATATGTTTACCGTGAATTCTGAACACGAAATTTTTTAGCAGTAGGCAGTGATTCCTCTGCCTTAGGTACCTAAACGGTAATTAATATAAAAACGGCAAAAGGGTAAGTGGAAAAAGAACGCATAAAGAATTGGAAATACAGTTTCGTTTTTTTTTTTCTGAAAAAAATAGAGAAAAACTTCAGGATATTTTATTGTTGCAGCTTGCGGAAGTGCGGGTTTGGGTTGAAGCTGAAGAAGAGAAAGTTTTGTTCATTAGAATCGTTCATCACACCTATACATTCTGCAAAGTACGAGAGTGCAGGGGAGTTTAACTCCACAATAAAAACAATTAAACGCCTAACGTTTTACAAAAATCTAAATAAGTAACTACGTCCAGCAATTGTTTGTAAAGTTAAAGAAATGCACTACTGGAGTTTGAACCTCTGGGGAAAATGGACATTAGGATTACCGTGTCGAAAACACTTCAAATACTGTAATTTAAACATTAATTTTGTTTTTACATTGTGGTTATTTGCCTTAATATATGTCAGGTATTATTTTTGCATTTTAAAACTTGAGTTTTTGGAAATTGTCTTCCCAACACATTTGCTGTTTAAGTTGCTCCACACATGGTTTTCAAACAATCCTTGTGACATTTTTTATGTACATTTCAAAAATCAAACAATTAAAATCGTTATAAATGTTTGAGTTGCGAATGGTTTTTAATGTTGACATTAAAGCAAAAATGATATTTAAGAATAGAAATCTACCATGAAACAATTTTAAAAAGTATTTTCATTCAAAATAAGACTACCACAAAGTGACAATTTTGTCTCTATATCAGATAAATCAATGACATGGAAATTTAAAAGGCAATCTGTTTTTAATTTTCATCATTTGGAACATTTGCCATAGTATAGTAAACTCGTTCTTGAAACTGAACTAAAAAGAGTATCGAAACGAAATTTTAAATCAATCATTGTTTACGTACGGCAAATTTAAAGTCAAATTTTCAGTCAAATTGGCTGGAAGCTTTAGGAAAAGCACTTTGGTGCTGCATCACCTTAAAGCCGCTAATATGACGTGGCAATTATAAAACTGAAGTTACAAAAATATCCATAATGCCACAATATATTGAACCCTGATTGACACAGAAAACAAACACTAAAAGCCCTGCCAAGAAAAGTAAGCGTAGTCATCGACTGAGTAGGATTTTTGGTCTCCACATTTTGGTGTATTATAGAATAAATGTCCTTTAAATTCCTAAAAATGGATTCAATAATAAAAGGCGCAGAGACGGGAAGGCTCACATTAATGCCGCCAGTAGCACTGCATTCAGCAAGGGGATTATTTTCGTAATCTAAAAAGGAGAGGAACAGTAGACATAGACCAAAACCACCTGCATTTTCTGGTCTTACTTAACTTCACAATGGCGACCGCAAATCGTTCCTAAAAGCAGTGACAGTCTCACCAAAATTTTTCGTTTTGACTTACAATCCTCCTTTTTATTACCACGGAAGCACCCCTGTCAGTTTCTATGGAAACCATGGCTAATGTCATTTAAAGCCATCGCAGTCGTTTCTCTCCACGTCAACTCGTTTGAACTCAATGTTATTTTCCTTCTCTCGGCTTCTGTTCTCACAAAATAGTTGTTAACAGCTCCCAAAATAAATTGTTAAAGCCGGTCCCAGAAAGAAAATGGTCTTCTAAAGGACTGCAATTTACAACATATTTTAAGCCGAAACGGAATCCATCTGCATTATTTTAGAAGAGTCAGAATGATGTTTGCTATTGGAACAATCTCTGTTAACCAAGTTTTCATTTGAAAAGGGAAATAAACTTGGAGTTGTGCCAGAGCATCGCGCTGACCATGGAATCGATGAGAAAATATGGATGTTTCGCTGTAGCTGTGGCAGTACTCAGCTAACATAGGCAACCCAGTGTTTGCAATACATTTTTAACTAACCCTTGAGTTACGGGATTGATTCTGTAACATTCTCCAAACACAACGAGAGTTTATGACACTAGAATTCATCTCCTGACGTGCAGAAATGTGTCGTAAAAAGTACCCACGTTTTGGCAGGACGAGAACTAGCTTTTAACTTTCCCTTCGAAAGGAGGAATGTTTTCAAAGTATATATATATCCTTCATTCACAGTACTCAGCTTTCTTCTTTGAATGATTGACCCATACTGAAAATGAACCAGGTTTTCTTTGAGGAATTCTAAATTCATCCGTCTCTATATCCTTCTCTTCTCTTCCTGCCTGTAGAACTGCTGGGTTAGTGTCAGGCAAACACTATGACATGACAAGGAATAATGTCCGAAAAACGAATTCTGGAAGAAAAGGCGGAAAATGACAAAGAAAATCTCAGAGAACTTCGTCTTCTGTAACGCTTGACAACCAACTTCAAACTTTTCTCAATAACAACTCTTGAATTGGTAACTCTATAACACATAAAAGACAATGCAGCTCTTTGAACAAAAAAAATCACATTAGTAAATACAGGAATGGAATTCTTATCTACAATAAAACATCTCTTAATCCGGGATAGTTACACTTGCGGATTATGCATATTAGCAAAAGTCTGAATTAAAATTAAATAACAACCATAATTTCATAAAATAAACTCGCTGATAAATGAATGATGTATAAGCGATACAACAAATTTGTTCCATTCTTTCTGCCATACATTTTCTTCACAAATCACAACAATTCTGGGATAAGAATTCCACCTTCTATCTCAAAAATAAATTGTACTTTAAGTTTCAGTGATTCAATTCCTCTTATATACGATTTTCGATGCTGACCAATCTAACTTAAGAATGGCTTAAATTTCCCACAATCATGGCTATCTAACGCTGTAAAACAAGTTGAAATTATATAAACGAACTTGATGCTCAACTTGCTACGAAATCATCATTGTTTGTAGCCAGCAGAGAGCAAAAGATGGCACAAAACTGAAAAACCTAGCGAAATCAGAAATCGTTATTACTGAAAGCAATAGATAACACAATGAGAACGGAAACAATAAAAGCTCGATAGATCAGTGTAATCGGGATTCGAACTATACACAACACGGTATTCTTATTTTACAAAATATAGATGACTCTATGTCCCTCTCAAGTTTCATAACTGTTGCTTCGATTTATTCTCCTTCGAGCGCTGACTGGATCGAGCAACAATCCGATTGACTATACCAATTATTTTTCATTAATGTTATCTATGCTACCATTAAGCTTCTGTCAGGTACTTATCTCAATCACATACCGGTTAAGAAAAGGGCTTTAAATTTTAGGCCAGTGCAGGTGATAAATATTTATATCACACAGTGCTCGCAAAGAATAGATTTGGGAGATTTTCAAACAAAGGACTAGATGATAGAATAACGCCTCAATACCTGGAAAATATACTAAAACATTAGTCTCCCAAATAAAGTCATATTACTTTCGGTTTTTGGATTTTAGTTAGTGCTTAATAAGGTAACACCCTTGCGATTAAGAATATCAATGTGTCATTTTAGCTCAGAATTTAGGACGGTATTCGCTATTCGACTTCATGATGGCAGTTTTCTGTTCATAATTCTTCTGCAATACACAAAACATCAAGCCCATTTTTGAGCAGCTCGAGCTGCATCACATGCTAGCAGTCAGTGGAGAAGGTTTCTTCAGTGACTGAGACACCCAGCCACCTTCTGAGCCACTGTCAGATTAAGCAAGACACCTTAACTACGAAAATGGTTCATTTCTGGATTTGCGATATCTTATATTTTTTACTCACATCAAACGGCTGCCAGGATTCCCTCTTCCATAGCTGCAGCCAACGACTCGTATTTTTGGCTGTCATCAAGCAGTCGCCAGGAGCGTCTAAACCATAGTTGAAGCCTATGACTTATATTTTTGTCTGACATCAAATGAGTCAGAGTTGAAGCGATACGCTGAAGCAACAAGAATAATAATATATACGTCTATTTGCGTATCACCTAAATAAATGTAGAAACATGTAACATATGTTTATAAGACTGTACAGAGTAGGTATACGCCGGGAAGTAAACATACCGTTAGGGGATCGGAATGTCAGCCGAACGTTCTTTTGTCTAATGGAACATGTGTCAGTTGGGAAAACAAGGAAGGTGCAAAGTTAGGGTTAAGAAATCTTAAGGAATGCGAACCGAAGGGTAAATACAAGCACTCGTACTCTGGAATCCGATATGAGCACACGTGTGAAACACCACAGGCCATCATATGGCTATAGCTTGATTTGGCAATGATGCAATTAAATATATTTGTGTGGACGGATCGATTGCGGGAATGGTTTTAAGGAGGACAGAATAAAACGTATAAAATAATATAAATGTTATCGATTAACACGACCCGAAATTAAGAGCACCCTACATTTATCCATGCTCTCCAGATATTTCACCGATCCCCTCCCTTTACCCCTGCAAAACCGATACCGTACAAATATAACACACAACAAAGTCCGTCCCAATAAGGCGCCCAACGAATCCAACGCCCAACGAATCCAACACCCAACGAAGCCGTCCCAGAGTGTATCGTCCATAGCTATGCCCTACGAGTTCTCAGCCGATTAGGGAACTCTTCCTCCTCCTCGTTGCTTCCCTAACGTACCCGAAGTTGAATCCTTGGGAATGACAGCGACTCCAGCTTAGATGCTCAACGAGAGTTCAAAATCCCTTTCTTTACTTGGTATCTAAACTGATTATTCGTTGATAGTTTCAAAATGTGTTAGCAGGAAGAAATTACGAGATATTTTTAACAAATTGGGCATACTATGACCTAAATTGTGGCCAGGAAAGTATCTAAATATATCGTTTAGATGCACTTGATTATAGCATATCCTGAAGGGTTCCATGGCGCCCTTTGATCTTCGAATGTCCACTCATTTACTTTATCAGTATCTAAGGATTTGTCACTGTGATCGAGTGTGGAGTTATTCTCAAAGTTACAAGTGTTCGGATGTCCATGTTTGATTGCGATTTGTTGATTCAAAGTCTACAAAAATTGACTTGGGAGCAATTGAGTGCCACCCGAACTTGATTCGTCGCATAGTTAATCGTCTACAGTTTAGCAACTTCAATATGATGAAAAACCCGACAGAATCTTTCTAGTTAGTTGAATATCCTAGACCATGCGGTGGCGAGAATGCCTCGTTAGGTAAATCACCAAATGTGTAACATAGCTGAAACCATTAACAACAACTATAATATCAATGGGCAGCTAATCAGAGGGAGCTACAGTGATAGTACAAATGTCATTGCAAATACCGTTATCGCCGCCCTTTTTCAAGATGCTGCACATTATCAATTAGAAGTTACTCGACGAAACTTCTAAAATGTGTAAATTTGCTGTTTATTTTGCGTAACAAGCTCTAAACAAAAGCTTGAAAAGGTATTAGATAGGAGTTTCAATCTTCTCCAAATGGGATCATACCGGATTCGAACTACGGTTCTGTTATCAGGTGTACTATCACTGCTGGTGGTAGCCGTTTTCGATTTTCATTTAAATCGTGCTTTGCTGGAAGGGAAAGAACTGGGGGAGGAACCAAACCAGATGAAAGTACAGGCACCATCTCATTTCGATAAATCGATATCCAGGGTCTGCAGTACTGTAATTAGTTCGCCTGTGTCTCTGCGCCGTCTTTTGTCTTCTTCCCTTTATATACTATTTCTCTGTCTTGCATGTATCTCTTTTTTGTGGCTGGGAGTTTTATGTTCTTGGAATTCTCATAATTCCCGTTCGTATTGTTTGTCACTTAAAGAGTTACCGAGACAGAGTAGCAAGAATTAAAACCTAACAAGTTTCGAGGACAATGTCCTAGTTCCGTTTTTAAGAAGATGTATTTGTCGTCGTGCAGGACTATTCAGGAATCAAAGATTTTTACCATCACTAAGTTTATTACGGTAATAAAATCTTGTTCAAAAATCAGTATGCGTCATTGAAGCTTATACTCCATAGTTTCGCTTTGCTATGACCAAAAATATTCTACTTGGGCGATTTAAATTGCCCCCGACATTTATTTCTGTAGTTAATGAACCTACATTTATAAACAAACACCTAGTTTAATGCTGCCATGAACATGACAGAAGCAATGAAAGGATTCTGAATGCTTAAGCTAATGTAAGTGTGCTGTTACTGAGACTTTCATTTCCCTGTCCATTAATGGAAATATAACTTATTTTGCAGTTAAATCAAATACGGGAGAGATGGCTCTGTCGCGCAATGAGGCCGTGGGTTCAAATATCGTGTAAAGGCCAATCTGACTGGTGTTCATTTGCGTTTTCCCTTTGTCAAAAAGGACCAGATTGGATATTCAATGCCATGACCCAAGTTCCACTCACAGAGCCCAATCAATATAAATAAAAGTTATGGTATAGGAAGACAACTATGCAAATAAGACCAACTACCCGACATTATAGTGACTTGTCTGCATGTACCCACTGATCAGCAATTAAGTGATCGCAGCAGTCCACCTACCGATTCAATCAATAGCAATAACGGCGACTTCGCAACTACTAGCTGCAAATTACTCAAGCAAATGGTGCAGGAAAGCGATTATGCAACTACAAATAACTGGTGCAATGTGACGCAGATGTTAAAGTGAGGTTGGAAAGGAAAGACAAAACGTGACGGCAAATAACTTCTTAAAATCCGACATCATAACATCTTTACTTTATAACATATTATTTTACCTCGTATCTCCCCCACCCTCTCTTCATTTAGCACACAGTTAGCAGCATCATAGCAGCTACCTACCCTCCCACAAAGAAATCCTGATCAGAGACATTGGTGCTTAAGCCAACTGAGCTACAGACCATGAAGGAATAGCAACAGCTTTTAAGGACCATACTGATTTTGGTGGAGAATACATTGGGTTCGAAACACCGACCGATTCGGTTGGGTATCAAAAAAATATATTAGTGTGAAAAAACATCCATTGTTTTAATGCTTTTAATCAGTACTTCAGCTTCAGTTAACTGAACTGTGACGCCAGAGAACGCATTTCTTTTGCTCTCGGCTCAGAGAGAGGAACTACCCGAGATCTATAGGGTGGGTGAGATAAGGGAAAAGAGAAGTTAATGATAATGGAAGGGTTTCCATTAGCTTTACCAAGGATTCTCAGAAATCGTTCAGTTGCTGCACTTATACCTCACATGGCTCTGCTATCTCAGAGATAATACGTCTTAACCTGAAATGCAGAAACCAAATATTTAAGGTAAGGCTTCATATTATTGTTTTTCGACAAACCTAATCTGATACAGCTATACGAGTTTCAAGTATACGCCTGTCCAATGCCATACTCCCGAGGGAATGAACTATTAATATGCGAAAAGAAACTCCTATGGTGAAGCATTTCTATGCAAAGTAGGGAAATTCGTCTAAAGGCGCCTTAATTCCGAGAATGTAATAGTCACTTTAGATTTAATTATTACATCATGTAATACTGGTACTACCCTCCGCTAGATAGGATTATTATATTTGAAGACTAAGTTAGACCACAATGTGCTTCACTCCGCCAAACCTACTGTAAGTTTGGTTGGCTAAAACGGTTTAATCTTGATATTAAAGCAAAACATCACAGAAAATGCTAAAACTTAATCAAACGGAACGAAATCCTACCCGTTTTATATGGTATCTCTTGAATTTATAGACAACAATGGTAGGAGCATCCATTAAAAAATGGAGAACGATACAATTCATGCGAAGGTGTTTTAACGACAAGCCAATTGGAAGAAGAAATTTGTGACATCCATGGAAACGCTGGAAGGAGCAGATTTGAATTCTGGACAAGGAACGTGACTTAATCCTGAAACTAGATGATGATGATCTCCTTGAAGCACGAATGCTGTGTAGATGGCTTAAAGCGCATGAAGAAATCAAAAGCGGTTTTTTCATGCGCGAGGAGAAAACAAGTGAATAGTAAACACAGAAATGGTCGGTGTTGGTTTCACTTAGTTGATTTTAGCACTGCAAATGTGATGATATCTACCGTCCCATCAGTATTCACCTCGGCTATACTAGGAAAACACATGAAAGTAGCAAGCTATGCCAGGTGTATGAATATTATGCAAAGGTGCCACAGGGGCAACATGCAAGGTGTCTATCACTCACGTTTCCTTTTTAGGTTTAGTGGCTGTCAATGAAAGACTAAAAATACGCAGCCTCTTGTTCTTGGGCTTGAAAGGCTCCGAAAATTATCACTAGAGACAGGCAAAATATCAAATTTCATACCCTATACCATGCTTCCTATCACTATGAGAACAAGTACTTTTACGTTTTTTAGTGTGTAGAATTCAACAAACGTGACAAAACTTTTCATAATATTTTTATAAAATCTTCATATTTCTTAATATTTTGTAAGATTTGTGATTTTCCACTTTTAAAATAATTTCCATTAGCAATGAACCTGGCTAGGTGCGCCCTATGCAGGAGAACGTTTCTGCCACCACTGATTTCTACCCAAGAGAAATACTGCGACAGGAGTGTACCACTTACACAGTTCTCCTGAAGAATTAGGGACGCAGCGAATCAGTTTCGAGAATTACATCAGTGAGTGTAATATGTCAAGCAGAAAACATACTCTCACACCTGTACTGTAGACATTAATAAGTCCTTATGTAGACAGTAGCACATTGCACGTGCACAGCAGTGGGGAAGCAGTGTGTCAAATGCAACGGTAGGTTGCGCCTCAATTTTAAAAGTTTTTGTGGCCAACTGAAGAGTGGCCAGCCATGCCTAAAACAGGAATCCGTGATTGGATGGCCGAGTTAAAATGTTTTAAAACAGATGGAAAGATGGTGATGTGCACTTATTGCAACAAAAATGTGAGTGTGGAATAGAATACTTTTTTATCAAACAATTTTACTAACATTAAACTTCTATTTAAATTAAGGCAAGGTGTCAATTAAAAGGTGAAAAAAGTGAAAAGTGCATGAAACATTTGATTTTCTGATCTAGCAAGGTGGAAGTTTCAGTGATCTCTGGGCTCATTGTTGCATCTAAAATATATAAGGCTACTGGTTCATCAATATAAAGGTTAAGTTCAGGTTGTAGGTGCTTTTCAGACAGAAAGGTCAGAAATAGTGCTTTTCTTGAGTTGTAAACTTTAAAGCAGCTTCTTTTCTCATGTTTTTATTTCTGCGTACATTCTCATCTTCAAACTGCTTCATACAATGAAGTTTTCATTATACTATCATCATTGCCATTACTGCTTTCCTTATTTAATGCAGATAACGGCAACATCGAAGTTCCAATTGAAACAGCATATAAAATCTGCTCAGCAATGCAGAAACTCGCAGAGAGATGCAACATCCATTGCAAACATTCCTTACAACGCATGCTTTTGCTGTAGCAGACACAATCATTGAGGAACTTTGTGAAGCCTTTGTTGCAGCAAACATCCCATTAAATAAGATAGAAAACTCAATTTGAAAGCCTTTCTAGAAAAGTATTGCAGGCGAGAGCTGCCTAGTGAAAGGTGCCTTAGGCGAAAAATTGACAATGTGTACAACACGGTATGTAGTATTTTAACACCTTGTAAACACTTTATTACTTTTTATTTTTACATTCTATAGCTTGTCATAGGAGTGACTTAGTTAAATCAACTTTTATTCTTAAACATCATTAATTTGAAAATTAATTTCAGACTATCCAGCGCATAAAAGATGAAATTGGTGAGAATTACATTTGTGTAATGGTCGACGAATCAACTGATGCCTTGGGAAGATACATAGGTAACCGCATTGTAGGCAGCATCTCAAATGAGAAGAGTGGTGTTGGGCATCTGCTATCTTCCAAAGTTCTTGATAAGGTCAACAATGAAACAGAGGCGCGATTCGTTAATGAATCTCTCTGCAGGTTTTAATTTTCAGAATACCCTTTTATTTTTATGAAATTTACTTTGTGGCCTTATTTTAAACATGCAAGTTTACATTGACACTTTTAATGGGGAAAGGTTAAATAATAAACAAATGACCTCAAAAGTAGAAATTTATTTATGCAATAATATTGTCAATTTTTAATATGTGCAAAAAAACAGCAAAAAAAGTAACCGCCTGAGCCATCCCCTCGGTGACTTAGGTTTAAGTATCGTTTAAGCATTCAAGATGAAGATTAAAGCTTCCTTTTACCTGGAAAATATTTCGTTACCTATTATTTATTTACTCAAAAATACCTGTCAATTTTGATTGAAATTTCATATTATATGTTTGAACAAAAGCTGATTGTAGCTAAAATGTAGATCTCGTTAAAATCTGATTATTTGTGCGATTATTATTCATACTGCGCGCAAAAACGATAGCAGAGTTTGGCAGTCTGATCCTAAAACATGCATATTGTCATTATGTCTTAAAAACAAGCGGCTTTTATCTTTTTCGACAATACTGCGTTTAATCGAAGGCCTCCACACTAACATGTAACAGCGTGAAAGCGCCAGTAAGTTTCACAATGAGCAAGATAATTTTGTTTGCCTGCAAAAAGCAAATAGAAGTCTAACTCTTCCTTCCTGGTTGTATATGCTGACAAGTAAGAAGGCTTGAAGGAAACTGCAACAAGAAATCAACATATACCACATAAGAAATGGAGTGATAACGAGCGATTCGTTCTGCTGTTTTAAACATTAGCTATGTCAACACTCACGGGCAGAGAAGAAATTCAAATTAACTAGTCACAAGCACTTTACAACCTGCTAAGTATCGTGCCGGCAGAAAACTGGAAACAGCTGCTCAACATTTTTACGTCGCCTTTACTTAAAGCGAAGTTCGACGCTCTAGGTAAACTACAGGCTGCTGATGGGCTTTGTCAACAACTTTGGGTCTGTAAACCAACCAAGTATTCCCTGAGGAAATTATGCTGTAAAACATAAAACATAAGCCCACCTCCGTAAGATCCCGAGTTGAATCTCGGTTAGGGTGAATTATCCGGATGTTTCTTCCGATATTCTTTATCCGAAAAGATTAATGTCGGGTAACTTTAAGCTCTATGGACCGCGGGCTCACAGGAGCATCATTTTACCCATTTCATTCATTCACCTTCCGTATAATCTAAGTTAATAACGTTACTAAATTACAAATAAATAAAAACAAAAGAGAGTGCATTATTTTATTTCTGTCAGGATAGAACAAAAAGCTGTATCTGTTTTTAATTCACAGGCAACTCAATAAATCTCAGTTTAGGGATTTTTGTAATTATTGTGTCATTTTTAAAACATTTTAGGTCATCAAAACCCCAAACGCGGCGATTAATTAGTGGTCGAATAAGCCCGAGTTCCTAAGAGCTGAGACATGCCTAACATTGGGATTTTCACGTAAGGAAAAAATAGAATACTTATTCAGGCAGCTAACATATGCTTGTCTTCTGGTGCCAGACAGTTGTCACATTACACTAGGTGTAATGGATAAGCAAACCATGGAAATCCAACATAATGGTAAATTAACCCAGTCACAGAAAAAACATGCCCTACAGTTTCTTCTTACCAAGAAGATATCAACCACGAACGACAGTAAAGAAGATACATCCTCTAATTGGTCTGGGAGTCTGTTACAGGATGTTTGTTTTGTCATTTCTCCCCTTTATTTTCCTTTTTCCTCTCTTCTGCGATACGGAAACGACCTTACGACCTGAAGTCTTGAAAAAGAGGTATATCGATTACCAATTACCGCAACAAGTTGCCAGGAAAACAGCGTCATTCAAGATAAAGATATGCACACAAAGCACAAAAAAATACAACACAACAACGTCAATTCCCGGGAATATTTTATAGTTTCATAATCTCCATATATGCACAGCGAAGGGAACTCAATGCCATTATAATATTATACCGTGGTTGCATACTGCAACAATTATCATTCCGGCTGCTGTCATGTGATTTATAGGGGGAAAATGTGTTACTTTCACATGAGTTTCTCTACCTTCTGTTGTTTATTACTTGGTACTAAACTAATCTTACGAAAGCTTAATTTTCTATATACTAATTTTAATCGAGGCAAACCTTTGGAGAAACAGTGATTTGAAATAAATTACGTTTTTAAGAGATTCTTTTATGTGGCACGCTTTAGTCTATCGCTTAAATACAAAATTATACAAAAATCCTTTCGAATAAAGACTATTCGCAGAGAAATCAATATATTCCAACATTTCATTTGTCATGCAAATTTCTTAAATAGGGGAAAGGTCCCTAATTTGAACCGCCTCTTAAATTGAACCGTTCCGATATTTTCCAAGCTGTTCGACATGTGGCACCATAATACTAGCAGAAGCGTAGCGTGTACAGCTATGAATGCTTGGAGTTGTTGACTTTGCATTCTGAGCTGTGGTTTCAGTTGTATGAAGTATTTAGCAACAATATTCATGCACACGTTTTTTTACTTTCTCTACTACGTATAGTAAGTAGGGGAAGTATTGCATTCCACCCATTCCACCGAGATTTCACCGAAAATACATCTTTTGAGACCCCCTGAATCCAAAAAAAAAATTTTTGGAAACATGTCCGCGCGCGCGCGCGCGCGCGTGTGTGTGTGTGTGTGTGTGTGTGTGTGTGTGTGTGTGTGAACAGCATAACTCAGAAACGAACAGTCGGATAAACACCAAATTTGATATTTAGGTTCAGTATCTTCCAGAGATGTGACACGAAGGTATTCAAGAAAATCCCCCCACCCCAGACTACCCTTTACATGGAACATTTTTCGAAAATTTTAATTTTCTCAAAAATGGCTCTAACGATTTTGATTAAAATATATATTTAAGATACTTTTCATGACAAATAAAATGTATATCTTGAATTTTCTGGGAATGTTTCCAAAAGTATTCTTCATTATGAACGACTTTTGCTTAACTGGTAAACCATAAGAGATAGACAAAATGTTACTATACGAAAAATGTAGATCGCGTTAAAATGCACAATTTATGTCACACATTTTTTTTTGTTGAGTGAACCATTTTCGAGATATTGCTTGTTATTCCCTTAAATTTTCCAATATTTATCCTTTTCCTCAAATTCGTTATTCATTTTTACTTTCTCTACTACGTATAGTAAGTAGGGGAAGTATTGCATTCCACCCAAAAATTCGATACCGAGATTTCACCGGAAATACATGTTTTGAGACCTCCTGAATCCAAAAAAAGAATTTTTGGAAACATGTCCGTGTGTGTGTCTGTCTGTGTGTCTGTGTCTGTGAACAGCATAACTCAAAAACGAACAGTCGGATAAGCACCAAACTTGGTATTTAGGTTCAGTATCTTCCAGAGATGCGACACGAAGGTTTTCAAGAAAATTCCCCCACCCCAGACTACCCTTTACATGGAAGATTTTTCAAAAATTTTAATTTTCTCAAAAATGGCTCTAACGATTTTGATGAAAATATCATATGTTTAAGATAATGTCATGAGAAATGAAATGTATATCTTGAATTTTCTGGGAATGTCTCCAAACGTATTCTTCATTGTGAACGACTTTTGCATAACTGGTAAACCGTAAGAGATAGACAAAATTGTACAACACAAAAAATGTAGATCGCGTTAAAATACACAACTTATGTCATATACATTTCTTTTGTTGAGTGAACCGTTTTCGAGATATTGCTTGTTATTTCCTTAAATTTTCCAATACTTATACTTTTTCTCAAAATCGTTATTCATTTTTTTTATGTCATGGACATGCAAAGAGAATGGAATGCGCCACATAGCAACCAGCGTTAAAATATTTGACTATCGTTTAACAGCTACCATATTTCCCTTGCATCTACAAGAAAATTACCAATAAGATTGACATCTCGATATCTCGATTAACATGAAGCATATGGAGAATAGGCGTTTGTAAAAATAGTGTGTACAAGAGTAGAGAAAGTCATGTGAGTGTAACACATCAGATTTTTTTATGTCCTGAACATGGAAAGAGAATGGAATGCGCCACATAGCAACCAGCGCTTAAACGATTTGACTATCGCTTCTAACCTACCATATTCCCCTTGCATCTACAAGAAAATTAGCAATAAGATTGACATTTCGATATCTCAATTAACATGAAGCATGGAGGACAAGCGTTTGTAGAAATAGTTTGCACAAGAGTAGAGAAAGTCATGTGAGGTTAACACATCAGATTTTTACAAACAGCGTCTCTCCTTGTCACAGATGCTAAAGCTTCCAAAATGGCGTGGCTCGTAAAGGGAACCACTGTTTGAACCCTATATATAACTGGTCCAATTTAGGAAACCTATTTAAATTCTAGGATTGCTCAAATGCGAATAGTATATCGTGTGAATAATATCCACATAATATGCCAAGTTAAAAAAAATCATATTAAAAACAGTGGATAACATGAATATGTGTATTGGGAATTATCTGAAATGGACATGATTCAGTGTATGAGTTGTAGGATATGGCGTCACCAAAAGTATACAAAAGTTAGTGCCAAGAAGAAAGTGTTTTATTGTGAAGACAGTGTATAATTGGACTCTTTTCCATGAGAGTAAAATTAGTAAAAACTCTATATTTGCAAATAATAGATATTCCAAAAACCAAGTGATTGTCATTATATAAAAATTCAAAATGTTCAAGGAAATTGCTATTCTTATCACAATTTTGGACTCCACTTTTGTTACTGATGGCATATTGGTTTTGAATGTACAATAAAATATGTGCATTTTGTATTAATAAAAATACTTTTAAACTTAAAATTATGTGGTTCATTTTAAGACACGGGTGGTTCAATTTGAACCGATTTACACCATCTCACTTTTTAAATGTTTTAATTGATAATTGTATTAATTTTAAATTGTGTTGAGGATATTTATAGCGCAAGGATTTGCCACTTTAACGCTTGTGTTTCTGAAAGTTCTCATTTGAAATTATAATTACTATTTACGCTTAAGTGGTTCAATATAGGGACCTTTCCCCTGTATGGTATTTTATTAAAATCGTTAGAGCCATTTTTGAGAAAGCAAAAGATTTTGAAAATTTTTCTATGCAATGGGCAGTTTGGGGTGCAGGGATTTTCTTGAAAGTCATCGTGTCGCATCTTTGGAAGATACTGAACTTAAATTAGTAATCACGTTTGGTATTCATCGGACTTCGTTTTGGAGTTATGCTGTTCACAGACACACACACAAAACCACATACGGACCTTTTTCTATAAATACCTTTTTAAATTTTATTGTTTATTTTATTCAGAGGGTCTAAAACACATTTCGAATACTTTGTGACTCTATTCAAGTCCTTTCGATATGCAGTAGTTTCTCGCGATTACGTGCAAAGAGTATAGAATTTTAACCTCAGTACACATCGTCCAGTTCTTAAAGATTTGGCTGTCACTATTCCCTCGTATCTGTAACGATACATCTGTGTATTGTAGCTATTTCTGCAAAGATTTATCTGGATTAAAATGAAGTGGATAGAAAAAGTTTCGTAAGAATAGTTTATACACCAAATAACAGACGATATAGAATGGAGAAAGTAATGTGAATGTAACATCAATTTTTATATATGTATATATAATTCACACCAAAGTTTAAATGACAGGACAAAGAACGGATTAGTGAATAACAATAAAATTTACACCATATAAAACATTTTGTCAAACAAATTCTTTCTTGGTATCTAAAGTTTTTTTTTTAATTTAACCGTGCATGTGCTAGAAATGTGTATAGTTTATGATCCTATTGTATTACCTCGCACCCAGATAACTACTGTGGCTGAAAGTGCAACAGTAAACATTAAGCTTCAAGCAAACCACGTCAGATCGTTTAGCTTTGTGATGAGAAAACAACAGTAAGCTATTGAGACTTTATCTATTTAATTTACTAAAACATTATATTACATATGATGGGTTTTGAGTGAGCTGAATAAAAAAAAAGCTCAAGTGTGTTGGATAATCAGTGTTTTCTTTTTTAAACATACGTAAATTAAGCTCTTTGTACTAGCATTAGTTCGATAACAGTAGTGATAAACGTCCGCATAAATATACATTTTTATGCTAAGGTATTTTAACAACCCATTCCTACTACAAGTTCAATCTGATATAAATCTATATCAACAGATTAAACACTTCTACGCATAATTTTAAAGGCTAGCATTTTCTGCATTTTCAATCATTTAAGACTGAAATCGTGAATAACATTGCAATATATTTAGAAATCAAATCTTTATTTTCTAAAAAAATATTAGCGATAGAGGAACATACAATTGGAGTTTGTACCTTATTAAACTCTAGTTCCAGTTTATGCCCACTTGTATATACACATCACTACATTACGCCTTTCAAAACGTCTGGGTACTGATGTTCGAGAAAAGCATAAAGGCTTGCTTATATCTTTCAGTGACGAGTACATTAATTGTGTATGTGCCTATTCATCTCAGCGTTATTTTGCAGTTACAGAATATTGAGAGCAAGTTTGCGCAGCCGGAAACAGATGACGGGGAAGCAATAGGTGGGGCTTAGCAAAGCTATTGCTTCTTTTTCCAATTATTTTCACTCCGTTTTCCAGTGATTCTAAGGAACTGCCGTGCAGCTGTCCCTTCCACTCACTCCCTACCATTTAGGTGCGTAGAAGACAAGTACTCCAGTTACTGATACTCCGAAACGAGAGTAGTAATTCCAAGGAATCAATTGAATTCTCTCGAAATAATCAAAGCATAATCAGAGAAGAAAAAGAGATATGCAAGCAAGTATTCAAGTTCAAGCCAGGGACAACTATTAACATCCGTTTAGCACTATGATCACCAAATTAAATAGTCAAAAAATTATGCCGCAGACTGCTGCAGATCACTATTGCTTCAAATGCTAAAATGTGTTCTCATATAGACGAAGAAATGTAAACATCCACAAGAGTCACGATAAGCATATAATTCACATTTCACACAATATGTTTGCGGTCATATATCGGTGACATCGTCGAAGAACATCCTTCACTCGCGTCTGGATAGAAAAATGAGACAAACTGCGTTTACATCATTGCTTAAGTCAACCACTTAACGTCAACTCAATTGTGTTTTGCTGTCATAGTTGATTGACTGCTGCGAAACTTTGTCCGTCTTTCGCTGTGGTGCCCACTTCGAGAGGCCTATAGAATATTACTCCATTATGTGCACAAGTTGAAACTATGACATACACAAGTATAATAAACAAGATATGTGGTAAAGTACATTATATAGCTACTTTGACTAATTTCTGATTTTATTTTAGCTTACGAACGACAGTGTGAATTATTTGTTTCTACCAAAGAATTTCACCGGATGGTTACCATGACGTCATGGACATACAGCCGGGAGCAGAAAATGTGACTAATTTCCCCATGATCGCAATTGAAGTTTTTCTTCCGTCCAAGTTTATCTAACCAACTTCATTTCTTTCTATGACTGGTGAGGCAGTATTTTTAACACTTAAATGATTTTAGTCAAATTATATAATATGTAAATTCAATAACAGCCCGCCTTGAAGCAATATGTGTATGTAATAATTTGTAAAATGTATGTAACAGCCATTGCATATGCTTATATTATTGTATCCATGTGTAATAATGTTATGTGAATATATTACGTAATTTAATAATGTAGGAGCTGTGAGAATAATAAGTTAAACGTCGCTAACAATGAGGTAACCTTGAGGCAAAAATGAGTTTGAGAATTTAAATGTTATTTGTGATTCTTGGAAGCATTAATGTAATTTTAGTGACAGTTTATAAAAATAGCCAATCAACAACCAGAAAAAAAGCTTTAGATAAATGCAGGTATTCCATTGGAGTAAAAAATAGACAATCAGAGATTTGAAATACAGAAATTTACAAGTTTAGACGGTTGAAATCTAGTCAGTTGCCTGCGGACAGTGTTTGTAACTCGATGCGAGATGTGTCCTCGAGAAATTAATTACGTATTCGTGTGAGACGAAAAATAGTATACTTGTTAAAAAGTGCAAGTATTAAATAAAAGAATCTCACAGCTCTCGATATCAGTGAAGTGCTATTTAATTTGTGTCAAGGATTAATAAAAAGGAGTGAATTAAAACTTAAAATCTGTGTAAGCCCACATTCTTGTCGCATCACGCCCTGCCAAGACTTCCATGTCTCTAACAATAATACTGACGCAGCCGAGGTAAACAAATATTTAATACTTAAAGAAACAATCAAATTACAAAGTTAATACATTTTTTAAACTTGGGGCAAAGGACACCTAAAAATACATTTTGGGGCGAAGGCTACCGGAAACTGTTTACTATACGTGCGGTTGCAACTACTACAAGTTCGGCTCCCCAACAGTTGAAATATAATACAACTCCTTCCAATACAACCTACTTCACTGGCTTGAAACAAATCCCAAGAAACTAACATGTTGCCTCGAGGTGAAACAGAGAGATGGGAAATAACATTTCTAAATTAATTATCGCCATAGTACCTCCGCAATGACCGAGCGGGGTGGCGCCGCGGTAACGTGTGCGACTCGCATTCAGCAGGTCCCGGATTGATTGCACCCTGGAGACCGCCCACTCTGAACCATCGGTTTTTCATGGTTTCCCCGGATCGGCAATGAATACTGGCATGGTTCCTCTTCTATTCTACTTAGCTGTACCCATCATCTCCTTCAGGGTTCGAAGAACCAGGCGAAGGTGTTCGACGGGTTGTGGCTGGGCGGTGGCTGTGCGCTTTAGAGAGGTTTCTTCCCTGGCGTCGTTGCGGGACTGCTCAGTTAGGACTCCCCTTCGAGTACTAGAGGGGGCCAACGGGGGTCTGAAAGCTTGTAGGTGGGCCCGGGGGCGGCGGCGGCTGCATTCAATCTGGAAATGTTAAGAATCCCACCCATGCTTGCGCCCATCGTCATTCGGATCTGATCGCCCTTCGGGTCCTTCCCCTCATTCCTCCCTCCCAGGGGACACAGTAGAAGCAAACATGCCGTTGCGGCCTATTTGCGGTGCTCTGCCGCGTTGCAGGGACCCTTCCGATGTTCCGTACCTTTACCTTTTTTTATCCCGAATGTAAACACAACATATTTTATAGAGACGTATAGTGCCTACTGTGAAATCAACATTATACTCTTTACCACGTATTGCAGGACTATCCAAACAATCTGCTCAGCGGTATTCCAGTCCAACTTCCACCAACTCGGCATCTAAGAAGACTAAAAGAAAGATACATGCCGACCTTATTGACATGTAAATGACAATACGTACTTTTCCCTATACGCTTGGGGACAGCCATAGGGCTGCTACTTCAAAACATAACCTTTTGTAACCTCGCAACTGTATTCATCATGAGCACTATCTGTATTGTACATCACTGTATAATAAAATTATCTGCATTAATAAATAAAAACAAATTAATGAGTTTAACTCTGATTCGCACAAAAACAGGTACACAAAGCTAACCCAATGTAATTTGATTACGACTCGATCTTGTAGTGTGTGAGTGAGTGAGTGTGTTACCTGGAGCACTGACGAAAGAACTGGCATAATATTTATGTCAAACGCATCTTCTGAAGTAGATATAGAAATGACAGCTAAAATTATTGCCACCAAGAGGGTATTATTTCCACGTATTTGTCAATTTCAGTAATTACCTTGGTCCATAAACATTTAGACATATCAAAATTAACAATAAATGTCATTTGTAATAATATGTATTTTCTTAATATTGTGAGAGGTACCGGGATCCATACCGGCTCCGTTCTTTGATATATTACATTCTTTGCGCACCGGACTTCCGGTGTCTAGAAAGATTTTGTGCGCCGGGGGGGGGGATCTCTGGTCTACAAACAATTCATTGTACAATTTCAATTCTTCTAACGTACAAATTTTGTTAATCGGGGAATTAATCAGGATTCATATGCCAATTTCATTTGTATTTTTATATTTTCTTTTCTTCGGCGGGGACGTCTCATTTTTGTAAATAGGGGAGATTTGGCGTATTAATAATTTGGGGTTTTCATTGTTATTACCAGACACATTGTTGTATACTTTGATGTTGACTGGGATGACGTCACTCCTGGCCCGGAGTTTTTGCTAGCCACGAATGGCGGGGATATAGCGTGTCTAGCTGAGTATTCCGAGAGAAGCGGAGCGCGCGCGCAAGCCGGCCTTTGGATCGGTAAACATCTTCCCTCAGGTTTCATATTTAATAATGTAGAAACACCCAAACGGTTGGGAAATAAATCTAGGAATGTGTAAGTAGATTTGTGTTATGGATTTTGTATAGTGAAAAACCCACACCTTCCTCTTAACCCCCACGCCACGTTTCGGTCTTCCGCAGCCAAGCGAGTATACGTCCCCTCACTGTACGTGCTGGGTACTAAAATTAATTTAATTTTTCATGTGAACCTTTAGGCCTCTAACCATCATTACTATGATCATTAACAGGAATTTGGGCCATCTGATTGTTCCAATTTCAAGATGTTAAAGCTGTGTTGCCATCTGCATAATGGTTTTCCTCTGTCCCTATGCCCGCTTTGCTGGTAGGGAAAATTAAACCTTTGGTAACTTGGAATCTATTATTATTATTATTATTATTATTATTATTATTATTATTATTATTATTATTATTATATTATTATTATTATTGCATAATGACACTAATGTGACTCTGGGAGACAAAATTATTTAAGGGGAGATTAAATTTTGCTAGTGTTAAATCTGCTAAATTCACGACCCATTATCTTATAAACTATTTAAGATATCAGAATGAAAATTCTACAGGATGTAGATGCATACATTTTATGTTCACTGATTACTTTCATCCAACAGGGTTATTTATTAAAGCAAACAGGATTTCTTTTCTCAATGATGTCTCCTTTGATTACAACTTCATAGCAATTATTCTTTTAAAAAAGATAAACAACCGTCTTATTAACACAAAGCAGATGCACAACAATACTTAAAGGATTTTTTTACCCCAAAATTTAATGTAGCTATCTTCAATAGTTCCTGAGAAAATGGATCATTCATACTAGAAAATGCAATTCACAGAAAAAACTGCTTAAATAAAAATGGAGGAAACAAGCTTTCATACATTTATAAAGAAAGAAACTACACGGCTTGAGAAGACAGAAGTTGCCATGTTTAACAGTACTGCCTATTTGTAGAGCAAAAACTGCCTCTAAAGATAAACTAACGTTTACCTCAATAATTCAAACTGTGTAGGAGTTATTACTTTTTTCTGTGAAGTGGTTGAGAATTCACAGTACCAAATGGCAAATACAGCACCTTTTTAAAATGGGTATTTAAAATATGTGTTGTGCCTACAATGATAAAACATATCCAATTAAAGTGGAAATTCCAATTTATAGACTGCATACAAAACTAGAAATGCAATATTTTGGCAATTTTTATATGTTTTAGTCTCCCCTTAAATAGATTACCTATTATCGTCACCCTTGTTAACGTTATCATGATTGTCAAATAGCTCATTGGAAGTGTCATCTATTGGGAAGTCATACGCAACTTGTCAATCAGCGGTCTGGAATTATACGAGAGGGGCGATACAAAGGTGGCACTTCGGAGAGGGAGGAGCTGCGTATGTTAGTACCAGTTTAAATTTCCTCGTTCCTAAATAGGCCACTTTTTTCTCTTCCCAAACGTACCTCAACACTTTCTTAGATGGTCCGTATTGCTGTTCCTAATTCCTAAACGTTGATAAATATCTACACCTTCCAGCATTTGCTGAAGACGGTTTTTTTCCCCCCTTTTATTCTGAGAGTTCCTTGGCACAAAAAAAAAGTTTATACATTTAATCCGTCTGGTAGCCTTTCAGTTTTTATTTTCTCTCGCAAAGTAATATTTCTTCTCGCCTACTTTGGTCTTTCTTATGGATAATTCAGAGTAAAAACTCCAAATTGTACGATGAAAGCTTAACTGTATTAATCTATCGTAATTATTTCATTCCAACAGATATAATGGATTCCTCTGAACTAACATGCCTAGTACAGAGTATTTACACACAAAGATGGAATAAACCTGGTTGGAATTTCCATCAAATTATTATCTACACAAAATATGTCCGCAATTACAGCAAATGCTGAAACAGTATTTCACTAATTAGGTACCTATTACCATGAGTATAGATGTTAAGAGACATATTGGCCAATATTGTTGCTATGACCTATCAGTGATAAAAGAGCTTCTGGTTGCAATGAGTACACGCATAATGCCCATGTGTGTGCAACTGCAATGCATTTGTATAATAATAAAAGGCATCAACCAAAGTTAACAGATATTTATTAATAAACAAACATTGTTTGCAAATAACAGTCCGACATATATTGGTGTATGAATTATTTAATTAAAAAAGCGCCTTATCTGTAAGAATCAATATTCGAACCATGTTGACCTGTTAGGATGATAAAATGCTTAAATCAGATTTGCATGCCAAGAGTATGAAAGATAACTGTTTCTGCCCAGTCATCTGCTCATCGAGTATTACTTGGCACTTGATAATAGAAACTTTATTAACATTTTGGAAACAGTCCAGACAATCACCCCACTAAGAATCTAGGGGAATTGTCAAAACCAACGTTGAATACAGTTCATCAAAATGGGACACCGTGAGGAATGTCCAGTTCTTACAAAAGGCATGCGCAATGATTCGTTAATAAAGGCGAAAAGAAATGGTATTAATCGAGATATGGTGAAAATGTTTCGTTCCCCGAGACAGAAGAATGCGAAGACTGCTGCGCATAAAATACAAATGAAAATCAGGCCGATGCCCGCTATAACGGAAGCGGAGGAGAAAACCCAAATATAAGTGCGATATACTTCTGCCTCTATGTCGTTTTTACTCATTTGTTAACAAGTATTAAGCAATAACACGCACGGCAAAATAGAGAACCTATATGCAGTACGCTTTTCAATCCAAATCTTTAAGTTTTGGGCTAAGAATAATCATTTTTGCAATGAACCCCTCAGTTGTGCTTTGTCTGGTTTTGTTGACAAGCTGCAACGGCTCTGTTTTTATGCCGGTGTCTTTTTCGTTTTAAGTCCAAGGCTCACTAAGGGTGTATTCTCTGGCAGTTCTAAGGTGAAAATGTAAAACAAGTTTTATTTTCTTGAAAAGTTTTACGGGAGCTGGAAAATGCATTGCCAAGGCAGGGACTGAGCACTTTAAGCGTATATCTCACGAATAGCCGAGATGAGATGACAGACGTTCAACCCTTTAAGCCGTTGTATGCTCCTTTATGACGTTACATACAGGGAAAAAAGTATTTTATAAATGCTTTATGTGTTTCACGACGTCATTTTCCCGCTGCGTTACGCTAACTTTAAAGCATGAATATTTTAAAGGAGTGCAACATTTACCATTCCCTCACACTTGAGATTTCCTTCGTCATGTGTTCTTTTGACTCACTTTCAAGTGTTTAGAGTGGTAACATTTATTATTGCAATGAGTCTGAAAAGCTTGGGAATTTACTTACTATGGCCGAGTAGATATAACGGCGATGTTATCAGCGCATTTTTCATATGTTTTAGGCACATAACTTCCAGACATTAATCACGTTGCGATTCGTTTTATATTACTTTTAGCCTTGGGCACACTGCATTATTTCACATGTATATGCTCTGGTAAGAAAGTACCTCATAATTATTATTCATTTGAGATTCGTCTATAGATTCGTTCTCTCAGCAATTCTTGCAACTCCGTCGAAGCTTTTGTTCAACTTTATAAGAATTAGTTTATGAAGTAAAAAATGCAATACTCTTACCTGTTAGTAAATAATTGTTCTTTCACACAATCTGTGTCAAGGACAAGATTGGAAAGATAGAATCAGAGGACCGGAAGATCCGTAGTTCAAATCCCGGCTATGGTATTGAATTTTTCAGTCGTCTTATTCTATCTTTCCAAGTTTGTTCTACACACGGTTTGTGTGGAAGAACAATTGATTACCACTGATTGACCTAATAGTTGGTTAAACTATGAAGCCCGAGAGTTAAAATGTCATTCGTGGTCTACCTGTACCATGTTAGTCTCTAGTTCCCTAGGTCACGGGTTCAAACCTGACGGAGAACAATTAATTTTTTTCGGCATAAAAATATTTTGCATGGCTTCCATTGGAAGGGAAGTAAAGCCGGTGGTCCCGCATCGTAGATTTACGGCGTGTGAAAGAACCTCAATCCTGATAAAGAGGCCTCTGAGAAAAATTTCCAGTCTTTCACGCCCAATATGAATGGGACGCTAAGAACTATAGTAATTAAAGAGCGTCCATAAAAAAACCTCAATTTAATTTTGATGCAGTAATTTGTATCACAAATTACTTAAATGTAAATAATGATTGTAATATGAATATGCATTTTTATGTGACATTGATTTGAGATATTTGTTTATTGTAATTATTGTTGGGAAGTAAGTTTATACTGCCTTACTGAAACTGACAATAATAGCGCGCAATAATGCAGCGAGGGGGTGAGCTGTTTATCATTATTGGAAACGAGGAAGTTACGTAATGTTGGCGCGTTTTTCCTTGAGAATCTTCTGGAATATTTCCCTAGAGCATATGTATTCATAATTTTCATTGGATATAAAAATAGACGCTAATGTTGGCGCGTTTTATTAGCCAATTGCAGCTCTGTTATAATCTTTAGGCATATCGGAGTGTATGGGTATAAAAGCAGTAGGTTAGAGGTAAAGTCCCTCAGTTCATCGAAAATCTCAACACATTACACGTCGCCTTCAGTCGGTCAGTTCATCAAAAATCTGTGTACACTACACGTCGTCTTCAGTCAGTCAGTTCGTCGAAAGTATTTGTACGGCATCCATCGGATATAGATTCACAAGTTACGCGCAGCAGAGTTATGAGAAATCTAAAGTATTGTAAAGTTAATTATACAAAAGATTGAAGTACGTGGATTAAAAGAATTATCTGTAAGAAGTTGTTATAACAGTTTTAGTTTGGCGAGTATCTAGATCAATGTGTAAAAGTGAGAGTGAACGTGTTCGACAATAAAATTATAAACAAATTTCTTCATCAGTGTTCTTTTTGGATAAAAGATTCCTCTCCGTTTACACAACCCTGATCAAGAGATATGTTCGACCGAGAAATAATAGCTAGCCGGAGGACAGTAAACAAAAATTAAATCAAATAACAGTCGCATTTTTTCAAACACTAATACTACCACAAATTGCTAACACCAGATGGAGCTACAAACCGAACAAATGAATGACGTCACAAGATGGCATCACCATGTTGAGTAAACACACATACACAAACATTTGTAAGTAATAGCGTCACAATTTGCGACTTAAAGTACTTACGACATTATAAATCGCCATTGAGTATGCCATCTAAAATAATTTGAGATCTCCTTGTGATTTACCAGAAAAAATGCGAGTCAGTTGGGGAATGTTATACCGGCATGTTGCCAGGGTAGCTCAGTTGGCTAGAACCGGAAGATCCGTGGTTCAAATCCCGGCGATGGCATTGCATTCTTCAGTCGTCTGATTCTACCTTTCCAACTCTTACTCGTTATACCCAACACGTAAATTCGCATATTCTGAGCCACAAAATCTACAGCCCTTTGTTACTCTGCTCAACTGCGGCAGGAGTGTTGTCAAGGTTCATTCATCACCTGTTTTCTAGGAAATGAGGTAGCAAGCATTTTACTTTTTGCTGCCTCGCCACTTAAGAAAAGATACTCAAACATTTGATGCTCTACACTATTTAGTTCTCGTATCTATCAATGGGGTCCTCTCAAAAGCCCATGCGATCGTTGAAGGTTATCTCGTCTTGTTATATATCCGTGCAGCAATAAAGAGGAGACTCTTTGGTAGCCATGTCCCTCTGGCGATCTGTGTTTAAGAAGTATGAGACATCGCAGCAGACTCTTGGCTTCTCTAGTTGCAGCGATTTCAGAATAGGGGGCTCCAGACCATCTGCTGTCGCTGCCGAATGAGGCTACTTCCATACAGGGAGGCGACGTGTGATAAGGCGTCGAGCTCAAAATTCCTTGGCTAGAATGCCACACCACAATAATGCTCTTGTTAGATCCCTGGGTAACTTCTTGCCCAAAACCGACACTTCAGGCGCTATCGGTTCCTGCATGGCATGCGGGCACCGGGGATAATGACAGCATTAAGCCAGCCAATTGCTTCTATAGCTGAACAAATGGGAGTTGATGAAAATCAAAATTACAACCTAACACGTTTTTGGACACAAAAGTACACCAGCGGTGCAGCGGCCGAAATAGCAGCCCTGAAAAGACAACCATTGAGGAACCTATAAAATAGCGAAATATCCTTACTACTTCACACCCCGAAACCTAAAGCAGTCACACTACAGCAATCCTTACCATCTCAGTAGTAAACTACTAAGAGCCAGAATACTTAAACGCACGAGCCTACCAGACAACGGTCAGTTCCGAGACGGTCCGATCCGATTCGGTCGTGAAGTCCCATGTTCACATTAACTCCATTTGGGGTACACAATTATGAACTCACATTTAAAAGCATAGAAATATCATTAGTCTTCCCTTGGTGGAGGCAAAGACTGTTTAGTTCGTTGCGCCTTCGAATTGATCTATTCAGATGACTATTGATTTATTTTTTGTTCCTTTGATTTATATACAAGCATAAAAATATGTCATATTTAAAATATAACTCTTTTTCTATAATTGTGTATACTGTCATTTGCACTAGTTATCCGTAGATGTCTAATTTTTACATATTATCTTATTCTATCAGCTCTTGTAACACTCACTGCAGCTCTGAAAAATCTCATTTCTGCAGTTTGTAGTCTCTCCCATTCTCGGCCAAGTTGAAGAAATAACAGAAAAACAAGAAATTCCGTCCCACACTATAAACAAAAGTATCACCTTGAAGGCATAAGAATCACTGAAGTAATAGAGGGTGCTAGCGAATTAATTCCTTCCTATATTACGAGGGCTGATCAACAAAGACAGACTGATTTTTTTCACAGATGTTTATTACTCCAATTCAATGTTTACATGATCTTTTTCAAAGTAGTCCCCTCCTACATCAATGAACCTTTTATAGCATCTCTGCCAGTCCTTGAACACGTGCTGCAGACCATTCTTTGTCAGGTCCATGAGAATCGCCTCACTTTTCTTGAGCACTGCTTCAGAGTTCTCAAATCGAATACCCCTAAGCTTTGCCTTTAGTGATGGGAATAAAAAATTTCACAGGGTGCAAGATCGGGGCTATAAGGTGGATGTGGTACACAGGTAATGTTGAATCGAGCCAGAAACTGCATGACTTGATTTGCGACGTGAGGCCGTGCATTGTCATGAAGTCGCCACCCAGTCCGAGAAAGCTCTGGTCGTTTCTTTGCAATGTGCTTCCTCGGTGTAGCCAATACTGACGTGTAGTATGCTGCTGTAACAGTAGTGTGAGGGGGAACTGCATGCTGGTAAATCATTCCATTACAGTCAAAATATGTGATCACCATCACTTTCCCTGCAGATGGAACAACTTTTGCCTTTTTTGGTGCTGGAGAACCTGGCGATTTCCACACTGTGCTGGCTTGTTTTCCTTCAGGATCATAATGATGCAGTCATGACTCATCACCGGTGATAATCGATTTAAAAAATGCATCACCTCCATTGTCTGGTATGCGAAATGCACGTAGGGCCTACAAAATAGAGCATTACTACCAACCTACCAATACGAGAGTGCTGCCGCCTAACAACATTATACATATAAACCCGCTCTTTTCAAATATTTATGTTACAGTTACGAAACTATCTCGCGGAAGCTACAGGAAAAAATCAGTCTCAGTCTTTGTTGATTAGCCCTCGTATTTCGTTAGAGCATACAAAACCTTTAATCTACCTATAAGTAGCGCATTCAATGCAATCATCGCCGCAATAACTCATTGCTGATAATTTTAAGAAAACATATAACCACTGAAATATATTTAATTTACACTGACGTTAAATACGTTTATTCGCAAAATTAAGCAAAATGTATATATTTTAGTATTCTCCTCATTGTATGCTTTAATACGTTCGTAACACCTCTTAGTATACATTAAGAAAAAAATCAGTTTCTATTGTGTATTATTTATGGCAACGCGCAAATGCGAAGTGTTGAATTTATCAAATAAATAAACAGCATTAATATTAAAAATCTGAGGTAAACGTAGAACTAATTGGGACATAGTTTTAAATCTTGGGCATATGGTGGCTTTACTCTGCATGCATTGATGTAAGGAGAAATGGAACTTATTTCAATAAATCGTGCGTTATTTACTGCATCGCTGTAATGCACAGCAACATTCTATATCGATATTGAGTTAAACACAAGTGCTGTTATTTGTTATGGACCACTGAACTTGAGAATAAGGGAACACTAAACTCCAACATTGTTCATATGTTTGTTTTCATTCCTTCATGAATAGTGAAAGCTTATCATTAGGGGCAGGAATACTAAGCGCTAATAATTTATTTTACATGTATGCAGTTATGCATGAAAACTTTCATAGTATGCACATAAGTATGCCCATGTAAAAAGCATTAATACATTATATTCACACAAAAATGTAAGTCAATTTTATGTAATCTCTCCGCAAATAAAAATACTAAAGAAACTGTATGAATTATTTAGCTCATCAAAATTTAACTTCACTATTCAAGAGTTAGGGTATATTTTCGTTAAAAATGAAAAGAAAGAAAACGCGATAAATAATGGTACACACATCTTTAGTTCTCCACATTCTCAGCTTCTTTTCTGTTTCAGTTTATGACTACAAAACGTATAAGTTTATCACAGTTAAGCCGCCTCCTTCTTAAGGTATTCCTTATAGTGGGAAAAACTTCTCTCCACCTCACAGGAACCTAGGGGTGCGTATACAAAAACTGCAATTTGATCTACGTTTAGTCTTATTTCGTCAGGCAATTCAAAACGCTTACCTGCTAAGATTAATCTACACTTTTGATTATCTCTCTTTTTTATTTCTTTTGTTTTTTTAATTTAATTTGGAGCCAGTGGTATTGAAGTTCATCAACGGCTTCACAATATAATACTGTTGGTTTCCAAAGAGGTAAAAGAGGAAGGAGGATCAGCAAGTTTAGTTTCTACTTCAGTGTTCTTTAATATATGTTGAGCAACATTAACTGATACGTTGCGTGTGAGTTACAATCAGTGTTGCCAACTGACTTGATGGGACATATTCAGAAATATCGTGTTTTTAAATCAAATACGAAGATGTAATAAATAAAATATAAATTGAAGAAGGTTTAGCCTTTACGTTATTAGCCCCACGTTTAGGTGCCAATTTGAAACAGGATGTTGTTATCTTTACGTATGGAAAACCAATTTGAAGTAGGTGTTGTATTGTAGTTCCACTGTTGGGGAGCCAAACTTGATGTAGTTGCAACCCCATGTACGATACTAAGTTTCCGGTGGCCTTCGCCCCAACGTTCACTTTCCGGTGATCTTCGCCCCCACGTTTAAAAATCAACTTTGTATTTTTAATGTTTATTTAAATATTACATATATTTATGTTTGCCTAGGCTGCGTCAGCAGTAATTTGTAGAAACATATATCTCTTTGCAGGAGGTGATGCGGCTAAAGAATGTAGGCTTACACAACTTATAATTTTTACTTCACTCCTTTTATTAATCCTACACGATTAAATAACAATTCACTGATATAGAGAGCTGTGATATTATTTATTAATTACTTGCACTTTTTAACACGTAAACTTTATAATATTCTCGCCGTAATGAATTTTATATGTTTCACACTGAATACGTACCGAGCGAACGAACTGTTCAGGTACGCTGCCTTCTAGCGACTGGAGTTTACCGCTTAAATTTTAAAATTTTTCTATTTTACGTCTCTGATTGGCTAATTTTACTCCAATAGAATACTTTTATTTAACTTTCAACTTTTCTGGTTGTTGATTGGCTATTTATAAACCGTTTTAAATATTACATTATTGTTTCCAAGAATTACTAGTAGCATTATTAAATTTTCCAATTCATTATTGCCTCAAGGTTACCTCATTGTTAGCAACTTTCGGCCTCTATTCTCACATCTCCTACATTATTAAATTACGTAATACATTCACATAACATTATTAAATATGTACACAATAATATAAACATATATACAATGACTGTTACATACATTTTATATATTATATTATTATTGCTTTAAGGCGGGTTGCTATTTTTTATATTATATAATTAGACTGAAATCACTTAAGTTTTAAAAATATTGCCTCAAAATTTATTTATAAAATATACCAGTAAAACAAGCAAATATGCATAATGATTTGCAAAGCGGTGAAGTATTATGATTACTAATAAAACAGGCAAAACGTACATTATATGTGGCATAAAATAGTTTAATTTGTTGGAAATTTAATAATTAAATAATAATTTTTGACAGCCGAGAATAAACACGTATTTGCATTAAGATCCTGTGCTTATGTATTGTGCACATTAAACATACCGTGTTAAACTAGATGCTCACGTGAATTCGTTTCATACATTTGGAACACACAAGAAAATAATTTCGGCAGAAAGCAGAGGCTATTTATGCCTCAATTACTCCGCAAGACAGATTTAACGCGACAGCTGAAGGGGTAGAGTGAGAACTTAATTAATCTTCCGGGTGCTTTGTAACGTCAAACATGCATCCTTTAGAAGAGAGACCTACTTAAGTAATGAAAATACTAAGGCTACCCAAAAGAGCAAAACTTTGTTGCGATGTTAGCAAACATATTGCGGTATATGATCTGACCGTTGGTTGTTCAGAGTTTAGCTTTCCACACTTTCCTGGTAATTCAAGCAAGTTTAACGGCGAAAGCAAAAATCTCTGCATGCGCTTCAAGATTTCCGTCCGCCCTCCCCCCCCCAAAAAGGAGGAAAGCATGAGAAGGTAACAAAGTAAACCAGAGTACTAATACTCCGGGCAACACAAATTGCAACTTAGTCTTTCTAACTTTGGCTATTTCAATAAACAACGTACACCGAAATTAAGATCTCGACTTCGGAACAACATATGCCGTCTCCAGCTAGCCTGACTTGTTTGAGGAAAAGTGACAAATCGGTATTTTCTGTATCGGTGCAGCTGTCGCAGTTACTTTGAGTTAACAGTTGCAAATAGCAATTAACTAATAAGTGCTTTAGTTTGTAATTAGTGGTTACCGGTAAAAGTAACTGCTATTGTATCTCTGTTAGGAGGCAGTATCTCTTACTCTCTAATGGACCGGAAGACAGCGGCAGATCATGAACACAAGATAAATTATGCACCTGCATTGACCTTAACAATTAAAATAATGACATTTATATGGATTTAAAACGTTACCTATCCAATACATGTCCGTAATTATTAATTAACGAAATATATACATACAAATTTAATTTACGCGCAAATCACATTTTATATAATTATATTATCTACGCCTGCTAAATAGTTCCACACGTGTTCATGTGTTAACTCTTGTTAAGCTTCATAAAAGAGTTTTAATTATGGACGTCCCATAGCTACTATGGTTCTTAGCGTCCCGCTCTATATTGGGCCTGAAAGACAGAAAATTTTGCTCAGGGGCCTCTTTATTAGGCTTGAGAATCTTTAGGTGCCTAAATCTACGACATGGGACCACCGGCTTTACTTCCCTTCCGAAGGAAGCCATGCTAAGGTTTCCTACGTCCGAAAAAAAATCCATCGCCCCCCGCCGGGTTTGAACCCGCAGCCTCAAATACCAGAGGCTAGAATGGTGCCACTAGACCACAGAGGACAACGTTAAGCTTTATGACCAGATTAGTCGACTGGATTTGAAGGGAAGCGGAGGATGATTAACAAGGAATTCTTAAATATTTCCATTACATGCTGCAAACTTAAGTTGGAAAACAAAGATACAACATTGAAATTATACAAAACAATGACTGTCCCTTCATAATTATATGGGAATGAAAATTGTATAATTACACGAAGCACAAAACAAAATACAAACAGCAGAAATACCATTCCTACATAAGGTAAATTGATGTACAAAAGTGCATAGGATAAGAATAAAAACCAGAAGATACGTAGAAACAGTCTGAAAAATTCAATGACACAACGGGATTTGAATCACGGATCTGCGGTGTTCCGTGCCGTTATTCCAACCAACTGAACTATCATGGCAACATGCCAACACGACATTAAATTCCCCGATTTAAGTTTTACCTGGTAAACCTCAAGGCATTCTCAAATTCATTTTTCAGATAACATACCCCAATGGCGACTCAAAGTCTCGCAAGTACTTTAAGTCCAGGCTTCAACAACTATTAAGTCAATCAATGATAATAATCAATTGTTCTTTTACACATGTCATGTGTAGACTAAGGTTGGAAAGGTAGAATCAGACTGAAAAATTCATTGCCATATACGGGATTTGAACCACAGATCTTTTTCATGCCGTTGCTCTAACCAACTTAGCTAACATGGCAACATGCCGGTACGACATTAAATTCCCCAAGAGAACAGTCACTACTACGATTAGAATAAAATTACCGAACATAAAATTCGTTTACCTGCAGAATCATGCCAGTGAGTGAGAGAAATTCGCTTAAGGAGGGAGCATTCGTACAGTTATACAGGATGTTTCAAGAATGAAGAGCATACTTTCAGATATGCATTCCGCACATGCAGACAATAAAGAAGTCCATTACCACATGTGTCCACAAATGCTTAGTGATATTCACCTGAACATATCTCTTACCGCAGGTAGTTTTCTTTACAGAAGATGTTCAAAGTGTCCACTTCTACTTGAACACAGGTCTCACATCGACGTCTCATGGCCGTACGATTACGACCCCAAATCCAGGAGTATTGCGTATTTCCTAACAACCTGCCACAATTTTATTCTGAAGGAATTCCATTCCATGCATCGGAGACGAATACATCAAAACTTTTACATTACCCCACTAGTAGAAATCGACAGGATTCAAATCAGGTGAGCGTGGTGGCCAAGCAATTGGGTCTCCTCTACCTCTCCATTGGAAGAAACCTTCGATCCAAGTACCGGCGACTGCTGCTACTGATGTGTGCAGGAGCGCCATCAGGCAAGAGTGAGCTTGTTGACGAATGCTCAGCGGAGTGTCTTCATACACGAGGTATGGTGTTTTCCAGGAAGTTTGTGTACGCCTGTCCCCTAACTTTGTTTAAAATTACATAGGGTCCAAGTAACCGATCACCAATGATACCGGACCACATGTTGAGAGTGAACCGCACTTGAAGGGATGGAACAATTGTATGCGAGTTTTCATATGTCCGTACATGCTGATTGTGAAAATTTGTAATGCCATTTCGTGTGAACTGTGCTTCATCGTAAATAATACTAAGGCAGGAAAGTTCGGATTTGCAGCACACTGCTGCACGAACCACTGGCAGAACATCTATCGAACAGGATAATCTGCTGGTGACACGGCCTGTAAAAGTTGCAAATGAATAAGGATACAACTGTTGCTCTCGCAACAGTCTGCAGACAGCCGTATGAGGATCATTCGCTTGCAACGCTAACCTTCGTGTGCTGATAGGAAGAGTCGTATGCACAGAATCCAGAATCTCCTCCTCTACATCTGGAGTTGTAGATCTTGGTCGTCGCCTACCCAAACCAGAAGATGTAAACTCCTGGTAAACTGTGAGCGCACAGACGGCGATGGAGACGTTCAAATGTCTTCAGATCTGGACATCTTCGCTGTGGGTACCTCACTTGGTACCAACTACGAGACAGCGCAACATTATCGTCCACCTTACCGTACATGAAGTACATTTTTGCAAGCTCCTGGTTTGAGTACATGTCGTTCAGTCGAACGCCGAATACAACACTCAATGTACCCTTCTCCTCGGAATGAACTGTCAGAGTATCTTGTTAATATCTTGTCACGGCAACTACCTGCAGGAAGAAAAACTTTCGGCTGAATATTACTGTTTTGAAGGCCATAACTCAGAAACCAAGCATTTCCGGACACATGTAACGAACTTTTTTATTGTCTACATATGGGGAATGCATACCTCTATTTTTGAAACACCCTGCATATCATCCTTCGATCTACCAAAGCTAGATGTAGGTAAATGTAATTTTTGCAGACATGTTGGTATATTCAGGCGTATTATCCCATCAATTCAATTTCATGTTGCATCTAAGGTTTAGAAGTTATGGTGAATGAAATGGATATAATGTTGACCAAATTAGTCTAGAATCCACAGAACTGAGTTATGAGAGACATTCGCCTTTAACATGAGGACTAATATAAAATGAACCTGGAGAGTAGTGTTCGAATTCGTCGACATTAAGTCTATTTTTATTCCATTTCCCTCCCCCCTCACTGATTATTATTAATTAATAGTATTAGTGGTTTATATGCAACATAGCGAATTAGTTTTATTACAATCATTTCATTGTTTTTCATAATTTTTCTATTATTTTCACTATACATTCTGAACATCTGCAGCATTCAGAGAACTCTGTACGTACACACAATATGAATCAGATTCACAAGCATTCACTATTCACTGAAAACGCTTGCTTGCATGCATGCATTCTGTCTGTACAAGCCATTTGGACAAAGGGACATAGACCAGAGTCAAAGCATTTATAACACATCGTATAGTTGTTTCTTTGGCTCACAGAATGTCAAGGGTATTTCTTTATGTAGTATTAAGCAAAACACCAAGTCATTACCTCTGTCCAAAGCTTTTTGTTAAGTCTTTATATCCCGCCAGCTCTAAACATCATTTCGCACTTTTGCTCACAGAACATAACAGTTCTACCCGCAGGCTTTAAGGCCGAAAAGGAAAAGATACTGCTCTTTTTGTCCTGCTATGTGCCATCAGGGAAGGGAGTGGGTTTCCCTCGAGATATTTTGTCGCTCTTCTTTGTGATGTTAAAACAGCCAACAAAGCCTTAAAAGATTTCTACTCGTTACGCGACTGGATTGCAAACATCAAGCACTTCTGAAACGTGCATTGTAATTACAAAACTTAATTTTCTCTAACGCGTAGAAAGCATTTCAAGGAAGTTTTGTGCATTACATTATAGCTGAAAGATGTTTCCCAAATATTTCATGGAAGTGATTTTTTATAAATGTACTGGAGAAAGTTCTGCAGACATCATGGTCGAGTAAATTAATTTTACTTTTTAGCGTGTATTAGCCATAACTAACACAAATACTAGATAGATTTTACTGCGGATTTCCTTACACCCGTTCATCGGCAGCATCCGGCCGACCTGCCGGGGACCGACAAGCCGAGAATGTGGTTGCAATATATGAGGGATATTTTAAAACTAAAGTCCGTTTTAAAATAACCTACGAACCACTTAATATTTTCCGTTGGTTTATTTTTTACCCAAATTTTTAAACCTTACACTACTTTTCTACAAGTTATCAATATTTTCGAACCTTATCTGAGCATGGCGTAAGTTTTTTTGAACCTCTTCACAGACTTCCGCCGCCAGTTCACCTAGAAAACGTGTAGCTGTTGCTGGAGTTAAATTGTTTACTTTCTTTGCTACATATAGTAAGAAGAGAAGTATTGGATTCCATCTAAAACCTCGATAACGGATTTCACCGGAAATACATGTTTTGAGGCTTCCTGAATTCAAATAAAGCATTTTTTAGAAACATGTCCGCGCACGCGCGTGTGTCTGTGTGCGCCTATGAACAACCCAAAAACGAAAAGTGGGATAAATACCAAACTTGGTATTTAGGTTCAACATCTTCCATAGATGCGACACATATATTTTCAACAAAATCCCCCACCTCAAACTACCCTTCGCATGGAAATTTTTGAAATTTTATATTTTCTAAACAATGGCTAACGATTTTGATTAAAATACCATAGTAAAGATATTTACATGACAAATAAGATGTATATTTTGAATTTTCAGGGAATAGCCTATGAAGGAGGGAATTTCGTGCAATTCTGTATAACTGGTAAAGTTAGGTGATAGAGGAAAACGTCTACACAAAAAGTGCAGATTTCTTTAAAACACACAATTTATTTAAAGTAAGTTTTAAGCCGTTTCCGAGATATCCGTTATTAAAGGTTCGAATTGTTCATTTCTTGGTCATTCTCTTTTAAGTCCTGTTCAACATTCAGTTGTTTATCGCGATTGCATGGAAACTGTATGGAATGTTAAGGCCAGCATATAGCGTCCAGTTGTTAAAGATTTGACTATCGCTGTTCCCTTTGTATCTGTAACGAAATGTGTAACGTAGCTATTTCTGCAAATGTTTATTTGGATTAAAATGTAGTAGACAGAAAAATAAGCTTGAGTAAGAATCATTTGTGTAATAAACGACAGAGGATAGAGCAAGACATGTGAATGCATCACATCATTTTTTTTGTGTATTGAAAATTAGTTGTGATAGTCTCTTAGGGGACATATGTGGCATATGTACGTAAGCTTCTTGAAGCACATACATAATGAGTCGTCTGTTTGGACTAACATAACAGTAACTTGCAGATTCACAATTGTTTCCTTTCAGCTCCTCTATGATAAAGATTTGACTTCCAGACAAATTTCAATCCCCATCCCCTGAAACCAACGGTAGCAATTACGCAATGTCTTCTACCATGGAATCTTAGGCACAGGAAAAAATGCATCTTAGAAACTGTACAATTGTTTTATAGACTGGCGGTGAACTACTTCTACTAGGAGCAACCACTAAGATTTATACTACACCGGAATGAGAATATAAGATTGTGAAAACTGTGTGGAAAGAAAGCTTAAATTATATAGAATGCAATAAAAAATTAGTTAGGCAATATATTCACTAGTTCTTATTTTATTGCAAATGGACCTTACTTTAGAAACATCCCTCGTATATTGTTCCCCAAAGTTAGTGTATCTCCAGATCGAATTGCTTCAATAGGAGTCAATAATACGAAGCCATATATTATACTATATTTTTAAGGCAAGAGTGAACTGAACGAAGCCAGGATTCGAAGCCGGCTCCATCCATGAGAAGTAACAGCAGTGCTCTAACTCCTATATGGTTAAACCCTAATGACCTGAAAATTTTGTTGCAGTCAGCGACTAATACACTTACATCTCAAAGAGCTTATTGGATTTTAATTTACAATTCCAGTTACAAGAAATTACACGTTAAACAGCAAAACGCTTTCCGTGGGAAAGTTATTAAATTGAGCTTGCAGAAAATGGCATACATTCACTTTAATTACTGTATGCCGCTTGGAGTGCTAAGTGAAACTCAAAGAATTATGGAATCAGCTGTCAGGTGCACTGATTGCTACCATTTCTGCTGTACGTCCAATCAACTGACGAACACTTTTTTAGTGTGTGTGTTAATGCGACGAGGACCATGGGGAAAAATTATTATTCCTGACGAACTTCGAGTTTCATTACTCGTCAGCAAAAACACCCTCAACAGCTTGTTACAGAAATGTTGGTTAACTGAAGCACGTTCTAGTTTTATACGTCGTCATCTGTTATCTTTTTTGATGCTGAATTAAAATCTCCTACAGCATTTCCAATACTGCTTTCACCACAGCCATGCGACGAAAGAACTGCTATGCTAAAGTCGGGGATGGGATAATGGCATGTATCCAGTATTTTTTGCGCAACATCATGGCTTATTTTGTGGTATAAAAACAGTAGTGATTTTGCAGCATGACTCGTACTCTGTCAAATTATGCTGATGCTAAAGTGAGCATCAGAAGCATAATATAGCTTGATCATGCTCGTATAAAGTAAGCTAAAAGGCACTTCTTTGGCCCACATTTAAAAAAAAAACTGCAGAATGCCTACAAAAGTGTGGTCACAAGGTTCCTAAGCGAAAAAAAATTGCGATACATTCATACGAGTTTCTCTACGCATGACAAATTCACATATCCGTTATGTATTATAGTGCTCATATAAAAAGCGATGCCTGTATTACTTTACTCACCACATATTTTTGCTTAGGAGTGATTTCAAATGAAGCAAGATATACTTAGTTACAACATCTGGAAACAGTATTCAAATAAATGTTTATTCATGGTAACAAGCTACTGCGATGTAAAGAAAAGAATTGTGGGGAGGGGAAGCAAGAATCGCAAATTTCAAGCATCCATAAGATGAGGTTCGCATGGAATACTTCGAAAACAGCTAACACTTAAACAGGTTAGATACAAATTGTGTAAGTTAACCATCTCTGCATTTTTTTCTGTAGTAGGTTTTGGCTTATCTTTTAAGGTTTTCATTGTAATTCAAAATTCGATGGGGAGATTTCCTTGAAAATTTTCGTGCCGCGTCCTTGGAAGATGCTGAACTTAAATACCAACTTTGGTATTTAACTGACTTTTCGTGTTTTAAGTTATGCTGCTCACAGACGCACGGATGGACGCACACATGCGCGTATTCCGGTTATTTTTCTAAAGACGCATTTTTTCCGACTCAACATTCCCAAAACGTGTATTTCCGTTGAGATATCGATATGAATTGAAGAAATAAAACTAAGGTATCCGAAGTTATACTGAAGAGATTTAAAGCCAATGTGCAGTGTTCTAAACTTGATTTATTTATTTTTTAATTTTCGCTTGGATGATTTCGAAAATTTTGCACAATATCACACTAAAGATATAAAAAGAAAATATCATTATCGGTGGAACATTAGTATAATGGAAAATAATGCCGAATGCTACACGATGATATTCCAGAAACCTCACAGAAGAGCAAAAGCAGCATGTACAGCACCAAGACAAAAAAGGAGTACAAAGTATTTGCCTAAATATACCTATAGTTGTGACTATTAGTTTTAGGATATTCACATCTTAGCTTTTCTGTATTAAATTCTATGACTCTACGTCGTTCACATTGCCAAAGTGTGTAAGAAATTTGCAAAAAATGCTGTTTGGTAGAGAAAAGCTGAGCTCCGTTTTGGATTCAGCTCCCCCCAAAAATATGGCATGAAGTTTGAAGAAAGCGATTAATATTTTATGGTTATTAATTCTGCAGGCCAATGTAAATTATCATTACTGGCAAGTGAGATTCAAAGATTAAATTTGCTTAACAGGGCGAAAGACATATGATAAACACGTATATAATTGAAAAGTGTTTCCGCAGTCTCTTTCCGTTAAGCAGGGCTATCTGTTAAAAGACAAGTATTTCGTAGGCATTTACTCTACGCGGCAATGCTACTCTCTGGCACATAAAAGTACGTATACACCTTCGGATTTTCAGGTACCTATTATACATTCAATCCGCACAACTACTTGGAGCAGAGAATGGCGTGTAGTGGGCGTGCCGAAGTAGCTACAGCCTCACGTGCTTTCTTTGATCCACATCTTTCTTCCTCCAGGATTATTATCAACCTAAAACGCGCAATAAAATGTGATTATACAGGGCGTTTGCAAATTAGACCAACAAACTTGGAGATCGGATAGATAACTTTCTTTGGAGCTTTTTTTTTACTAAGCCGCTCATGGACTGGAACGCTTCGTTTCAGTGTAAGAGCAGTTTATGTGAATAAATTGAATTGACGATCCTACAGGAAGGGATTGAAGTAATTATATATTTAAAAATTGAATACACAGGACATTAATGTTTGTTTCGTTAAACAAATAATACCAAAAGAAAATGAAAAACAGTAACTTCAGGATTCAATAAGCAGTATGGATACATTATTTTGCAGCCACGAGTATAGCAAGTGCCGAAATACATGCCAATTGACTTCCACACAAGCAGCGCATCGTCGTGCCATAGTTTGTGTACCCTTTCATATCCGGCAGGTATTTTCCTGATTCAGCTGCTGCACTGACCATGCGTGCTGCAAGATTTTCTTCCGATTCTACAGGGGCTTCATACTCTCAGATCATGAACGAGCCGGTCAAGCATCGGGCCCAGACTTATCCAGTAAGCACCGAATGCAACTGTCAAAAGGGCACGTACTTCACTTCTAAAATAAGCTGGTGCCCCGTCATGTTAAACAACATCCCTCGCCTTATATTAATACGAAGCGGGTGCGGTAGCTCAAGTAGTTCTTGCAAAAATACTCCGTAAGTATTGGCGTTGAATCGTCGCGGTAGGTGTGACCCCAGGGAAGTTATTCAAATAACTCCACACATTAACATGATCACGAACATGAAAGTCCAAATATGGGAACTGAATAATCCGTAACGTGTGAAACATGCCTCATCCAAGTTGCAAAGTCTGGTTGGATTAAAGTTTTGTTCTAATACCAATTACAAAAACGCTGTCACAGTGGTCAGTCACCTTGCTGGGTAGCTTGAACTTTTTTAATATGGATACAACAGCTACCGCTGCAGAATTCTCCAGGCCTTGGAATGACTATAATGTCCAATTGGTGCCCAACTGATGGATGTCCAACAGCGATGGATTGTACTCTGCACACCGCATCTAATTCCTCGGCCTCAAGAGTTCGCACAGAATGCCCTTGTCCTTGACCCTCTGCTCATCTGCGTAATGCGCCCAGTTCACGTAGTCTGCGATAAATGCACTGCGGTGAGGAACACTTGGTTTGGAAACCATTCATCGTGAAGCCTCTGCGCGGCATAACCAGAACCAGAAGCTACCCCATACACCAACTGCATATCCACGAATTCATTCCGTGTTTAACGTTCCATATTGGTCGTAGTTAGTAAAAGTTCACCGTTCTACATCTAAGCGAGGAAGATTTGTACTGTACTAAGGAGTAGTCAACAGAATGGATGAATAAAACTGAGCACAGAAGTAAAAAAATGGAAGTAAGCAAGCACGCTGACTCGGGCAGTAATCAAATGGTGTGTGTGCAAGATATCGAGCTTCAGAAGTAAACAACCTAGGTTCGAAAAATTAAACCAACTGGTTGGTAGCCTTAATGACAAACCTCTCTTGCACTTGTTCTTCTGTAATTTTAGGTCAATAAACAGTATATCTGTAGCACTAATGCTTTATTTATTCAAGTTTAAGATACTTCATTACCGCATTCCCTTCCTGTGAAACCGACTAATTTAATCACACAAACCTGTCTTGCACTGAAACGAAGTGTTACAGAACATCGGTGGCTTCACCAAGTGTTTTAAAGAAGGTTACCTGTCTGAACCAAAGTCTGAAGGTGTAAGTTAGAAACAACATGTATATGAGTAGAATCTATGCGAAACGCTAATGAGAAGAGGGGGCTTTCACATTAAAATTTTCTCTTTGATACTTCTGCACATCGGAAGACATAACATTGAATCGTATGGCGTAGAGTTGTAACAATCAAGTGCCTTTCTTGTTCCTTTCCGTTTTACTTACACCTGGGGAAAAATAATAAAAAGAATTTCTCAAAAAAGCAACTCTGTGAGGTGCACGAAACATATATGATGAAATGCTTGGGGAGCAATTTCAGGCTTCAGAGAGAGAAATCTGCGGGATGTGAGATTAGTTCTGGGATGAATAAAAGAGAAAAGGATGTGAAATACGAACGGGACAAAAGTATACCTATTCTAGGTGCTGTATCTCCTTGGCATAGTTCTAATAGATTCTGGTATTTTCCAACTTCCATTAACTTTCTGTTCCCATCTCCGGTAACTTATGCTCTTTTTTCCACGCTAAAATAAAGCTTAACACCAGTCTAAGTCTATCAGGAATCTAATAATGAAACATTCGAAGTTGCGATTTTCCTGAATCGGCAGCTTCTAAATAGAGTATGCTACATAAATGTTGCAAACGGCAAACAATAGCTCGAAAATAATCACCTGATTAGAACTGAATAACACTGTTGAGGAATCTGTTATGCGGCGAAATACTTCAACTTTAATTTAATTTGAAATTTATATAGACATGTCTTTAAACATACAAGCTCCCCCTTTATGAGGAAGTAGATCTTATTATAGTACGACCTAAGCTCTCATGTGAAAACGGCATTGAGATGTCTTTGAAAAAATGAAAATGAAATCGTAATTATATAATTCTAATGCTAAAATTTCTTCTTTTACTAGGAGCGTTTGGAATTAGTGCTATTTTAGGATGTTACAAAAACTAAGAAAAACTCCGTAATACAGTTATACTTTCATAACAACTCAACAGATATACTATACATACACCGAAGAAGCAGCCCTGTGGTGTGCAGAAAACAATGCTTCGGTGAGTACTCGAGCTATCTCTCACCAAATGGATCTGGAGAATTCTGTAGGAGCAGCTGTTGTATTCATATCTTCTTGAAAAAGTCCATGCCATTCAGCCAGGTGACTGTCCACTGCGACAGTAGTTTTGTAGTTGGTATTCGAACCGAACAACAGTCCTACCAGACTTCCACATGAATGAAGCATGCTTCACACGTGAGGGATTGTTTAATTCCTGTAATTCCCATGTTTGGGCTTTAGGGAACCCCCATGTCATGTTGTGATCACATCAAATGAGATTTGATCTCTGTATGGGGAAGCGAACTGCAACTAACGCACTCTTCATAGCTCAAAAGAAAATAAATATAGGCATATTAGAAGCAAGCTTAAAAAAACACTGTAAGCATGTTTTCAAATAATTAGGCAATCAATCCCTTGCTTCTATATAATATTTAAAATAATAATCTTCAACCGTTAGATCAGCTTTATCCATAAAGAAATGCATAAAATGTTATGACAAAATATCCCCCTGAGCAGCTTGCATCCATTTCCCTGAAGATGGCGACAGAATGAATCGTCGAAGCTTGAAAAGTAGCCCAACTCTTACCTAACTGATATTCCAAAAACTTGCTAAAACATGGAGTCAAATGTACACACGAAACATTCAATAATGTCGGACTCTATAGTGTTTGCAAACTGTTTATTTACTCTCCTGATGAGGGGTAAAAAACCGAAATATTGAGCTCTAGTTTACGATTGTGACAGTTATACTCAGTTTTCAAGTTTAGAGGTATGCCTCCCAGCTGAGCCGATGTCACTGCCCACTTATAATCTTGCGCCCGCTACATTTTATGTGATCGAAGCTTGACATCTCGATCTCGAACTCGAAGAATTCTGATATCACTTTTGTCATAGACAACGTCGTCTATGCGGAAAGAATACAATATGCTGGCAGCTGTATCAATAATTATGCGAGTGCATATACAGGAAAAAATGTTGTAACATGGCCCTTGAGGATAAAGTGGGTACTTTATATTTTGTGGATAATGAGCCAACCTTGGTTGAAGTTGGAGCTTATATTGATTACTTGCGGAATCTAAATGGAGACTACGTGGATTGGTGCCTAGGTTTGTCAAAACTCAGCGATTTCTATTCAATGATAAACCTGAGTACCTCCAAGCATAAGGACGTTCAGACTGCTTGAAGAATTGTGAATAAAGCTAACATGGTGACATAATTAATATAAGAATGGAGAAGTTAACAACAATAAATTAGGCATTTGTATGTTATGCTTGGAGGAAACAAGATAGTGTACAAATCAGTTCTTAATGCTACTGGAAATGATAGTTGGAGGTGCTGTTGTTAACTTAAATAATGGATAAAGTGAAGAATGAAAATGCAAAAAGTAAAATTGCAACTGATTTTCATATCGATAAAACAGAAAACCTAAATTAATATGGGCGTCTAAAACAAATGTCCGATATGAGATGATCTAAAAATCCTACGAATGCACTCAACCAAAAATGACAAGACTAGGAAGACCAAAACATTCCTGGAGAACTGATCTCAAAAAAGCAATATACAGGAGGGACTTGAAAGAGGTAAACTGCTTCAACTGGGAAAATAAAATTGAGAGATACAAATCTGAGAGGCCGAGTCTGCTTAGAAAATTCACCACATTGCTACTAAGTAATTGAAGTAGGTACTTACAATTAAATGAAGAATAAACATTTTGAAGGTTATGCCGTATCAAAAAGAACTTAGAGCTTTGAAAGTACGCCTCAAAAATGCAAAATCCACAAATGATGAGTACGTTCTACGATAGTTTCGAGGCAGCATGAGGATCGATCAAGTGGTAATGAGTAATAAATGCCTACGACATAAACCGACAGGACAAAATGGTGATGATTATTTTAGTTGAACCAGAGTTGCACGCGATCAAATACGTATACAAATGTCGAAGCCACTCACCAAGACGACGCCTGGACAATGAGCGTTAACTTGTGCTAATAAGTTACGTCATAAGAGGGTCACAGGTCCCATTCCACATCCCAAGCTTTTATTAACTTCTTTCAGAATAAGAGGCATATATTACTTCTTTTCTTGCTTTGGACAATCCTTGTGTTAGACATGGTAGTTTCTAAGTTTATCTTTAACCACGTAGAAGAATCTGGAAGACGAAGATCACACAGAAATACACGAGAAAAAATGTTAATGCATCACCACATATGAATTACGAAAAACCAAGCATAGTATTATAATTTATAAGCGGCATAGACGGCCGCTTTAAGTTATCACACCATTAACTTCTGTTATGTGGCCTTAAATAGTTGATATAAAATAGCTGCAACTGAAGTTTTTTTCTGTAAGGGTCTGTGATTGAATTTCTCGTTAAAGACGGAACCTTCCCTGCAGAAATTCACGGAGACTGCAGCATACATATAGACACCTTTGCGTAAGCACCAAAGGTGTCAGAAAATGAAGAAACAAGCATCGAAAATCAATCTACTAGTGGTCGAGTCGAATTGCCTCTTAAGGGACTCAACAAGGAAGTAATCCATGAGATCAGTAAGACCAAAGTTTGATGAAATTGTTACACAGAATAGGGCATTCCAGCACATGATCAATAGTTGAGGAAAATGCTATGTTATTTCGGTAAATGTGCGACAAGTGAAAAAATGAAGCTATTTCTTTCTGTTGCCTACATTTACCAAAAAACCGCTACTTGAGAACACTTGTCGGTGAACGACTGTAGTACAGCATGCTCCCGAAACACCAGTGCTTCTAATTTTCAGAAGTTTCGATGAAACCGCTTATCCATCATCACCTTTCAGATCAAAAATCTCAGATATCTTTAGCAGTCTCAGTTACCGTTTTCTCCTGATGTTTTTCAAATAACAGTATATTTTACATCAATTGCATCCTATCTGTAAGAATAATAATAATAATATAAAAAAGACTACAAGAATATCTTCGTAGAGATTATTGTAGAGATTTCAATGCAGTGGTCATCTTAAACAACTACGTATGAACAACCCACACCAATCTTCACAGCAATTTCACTGATAGTTATGCGACCATTTTGCTTAACGAGATAATATGAGCAGCACTTCTTGTCTAGAACATGCTTTGTGCCAAGTTCTAAGAATCACAGCCACTCGCAGTGTGACGGACTCTGTTTGACAGGTTAAACGAACTGACAAAAGAACTACTGTAGCTGAGTATCTAAAAAAGAAAATACCAATCAAATCTGAGCTATTTTCCGAGGTTAACACTGCAGCACTTGCTCTGTCAATCTTAACTCCTTGTAATTGTAAAGCTCTTTTTAAATACGAATAACGAACACAAGTAATGAGGAGAAACTTCATTCATTGCATATGTATAGACATTCAAAAACTACTTATTATCGCTGGAACTCGTTAATTAACCTATTGCACCGTTTTACAAGAGAGCGTGGCACTATTAGTCTATTATACGTAATACAAATATTTAGAAGTCTATGTAGCTCATCTCTGGCCTCCGAACTCAACCAATTAGTTTAACCATGAAGTCTAAAATAAATAAACGCATGAAAAGTATTTACCTCTATGTGAATCATTTTGCATGTAGAAATAATATGCGAAAGCGATTTACGCGGGAAGAAAATATGTTACGAAAGCATGTTTAATGGCTAGCGTTTTAATGTAAAATTTCATTATTGTAATTGTTAAGCACGATATTTAGTGCAAATTTATCTTATCATGATACATGCTATACAATCCAGCATGTTAGCGAGTAGCAGATAGTGCTATATAATATATAGTTGCCTGTCACCACAAATTGTTACCCGGAACTTGTAAACCATACAGTAACTGCGACAGCTATGACTGTTACACGAAAACAATAGTTTTTCAGCCCATTGTTACGAATGATGCCAAACTCATTACAGCTAACCTTGCAGCAACCTATGTTTGAGCTTATGAACTTCGTGGATGACATACAAATAAGGCAGGATAAGCTTCCTTGCCGTTTAGCCAGAACAATGTGTTGTTTAGCTTTAATGTGCCTGCCAAGTTGCTATAGGCTTAACCCATTTTTTATTAAAATAAAACCTCTGGAGATTTCGAATGACGACCACGGAACGGGCGACGTTTATATTGAAACATTTTTCATTCCAGATATCAACTAGCACATGGGTTTAATTTCGCAAATCCATTATATGTAAACCCTGAGCATTCCATTCATTTCAAAATTGTGTTCATTAATATTAGTGCTTCTATGGATTTATACACTATTTTATCATTCGTATCTGATTTTTAAGCGCGGAACAGGTTGCAGGACCATAAGTGAAAATGGCAACGAAAACTTTCAAGGTATGTAGACATTTTTCACTTTTTAAAGTGTACATTTCCAAAGTGTTATTTTAAAAATTTCCAAAGGAACTGACCCAAATACCAAAATTCATCTGTATTGCTCCATCACTTTTGCAATTAACATCAGATTTGGTTTGTTATTTATAAGCGCATTATATTTGTTCTATTTGAATGAGGCTTAGCTCTTCAAATGGATTCCATATTTAAAAATTCAATCTTTTTCCAATGGGCATTTTAGTTATATAAATGGCTTGATAAATGCAGGCGACCTTTAGACTTGTTTTCTGAAATCGTGTTTTTTCCCCCTTTCTTTCTTCATAATTTTATACACAGCCTCAGAAGCGGTTTGATCGATGTGTTCAAGTTTGGCACAAATATTTAACACTACATAAAGTCGATTACTATGCAAACAAATCTTAATAACATGTATATTTCAGATTTGAAGATAGTCAATTTTTGTTTTAAATTAGTTCAACATTACACAGGTTAAACCTAGCGTTACAGACAAAATTCCTGACAGTGAATTACTCTACTGTCCATACACATCTCATTAGTTGTTTCTGTAAACCACTACTGTAAAAATAAACTGTTATCCACGCATCTCAACCTTTAGTTAGTTGTAAAATCTAAGGGAACAATACGATATTTTAGTGAAAATCTGCGATTTTATTGACGTTTCCGTTTTGACGCATCAACTTGTACGTTTTAATGATGTCTTAGATCTAGTTTCTTCTAATTTAGGACAATGTCTGTTTGTTTTAACTGCCTCACTCTAATAGCAATAAACTCTGTTTCATCGTGTTGGCGGTTTTCAACTGGTCGTGGTGTGTCTGATTTGAAGCCCATCACAAGCTTCGGGAGCCGATCTTCATCCATTCTATTAACATGACTTTTCCAATCCTTTCTCCTTCGATTTACCCATCTCGTAACGTCTGTAATCCCAAATATGCTTATTTCTTCATTAGTATTTTTAATATACAATGTATACCCTAATATTGATTTCAGAGTAATATATAATTTTAAAGTATTAATAATAATACTTTCAAAATGTATGGAGTCTTTATCTGCTACATGTATTGATAGACTAGCAGTTATTTAGCGATGTTTCTGACGCCTTCCAAAGCAGGCTATGGTGATTTTCTAAAACAGCACAGTAGATAAAATGACCACGATAACAATTCTTACTTAGTCGCTAATGAAATTAAATATCTGTGACGTAATTGTAAAACCATCCTTATTTCTAAGTCATTGCGCATTCAACAAAAGCGAAATAGCTGCAACGGTTCGGAATTAATTAGGACACCGACATAAAAATGGTACCCAAACAACGCTAGAAGCAGAAATAAATTCTCTGAGTGCTGCATTGGAGTTAGAAGTTGGAGGCGGCAGAGGATTTACGAGGGGACGCAAGAGCACGGATGCTGCATAGAAACACGGGGTCCCACAATTGCTATATCGAACTTTCTGGCGAGGCCCATTAACAAGTACCTAGGCAACTTCGGAGAACCGAGTGCTGAAATAATGGCATCGATTACTGCAATTAGATGACTCCGATATTCTTCCAATTTATCTAACGTGGAAATGTGAATCAGGAGACCAAACATTTTGTCCGGAGTAAGTCTGACACTTCATTGCAACAAATGCGTTCGATTAGAAGTTTAGGTTATGAACTTCGGTACTTTTTAAACACATTTTACGCACATATTAAGAGGAACGGTTACCTTTCACTAGCATTTAAATGAACAAATTTCTGTAGATATAATTAAACTGGCGAATATGAGTAGATATTACACGCAGAACTGATTTGCAAATTTCCACGTCACGTTCTATTATATGGACTACACAGCCGTTTTGGTTTTGTTTTTACTTTCTCTACTACGTATAGTAAGTAGGGGAAGTATTGTATTCCACCCAAAAATTCGATACCGAGATTTCACCGGAAATATATGTTTTGAGGCCCCCTGAGTCCAAAAGAGTGTGAACAGCATAACTCAGAAACGAACAGTCGAATAAACACCAAACTTGGTATTTAGGTTCAGTATCTTCCAGAGATGCGACACGAAGGTTTTCAAGAAAATCCCCCCACACCAGGTTACCCTTTACATGGAACATTTTTCGAAAATTTTTTAATTTTCTCAAAAACGGCTAAACGATTTTGATTAAAATATCATATGTTTAAGATATTTCATGACAAATGAAATGTATATCTCGAATTTTCTGGGAATGTCTCCAAAAGTATTCTTCATTGTGAACGAATTTTGCATAACTGGTAAACCATAAGAGATAGACAAAATTTTACTACGCAAAAAATGTATATCGCGTTAAAATACACAATTTATCTCATATAATTTTTTTTTGAGTGAACCATTTTCGAGATATTGCCTGTTATTCCCTTAAATTTTCCAATACTTATACTTTTTCTCAAATGGGAATTGGTTATTAATTCTTTTGTCTTGTACACACAAAGATAATGGAATGTTCCACATAGCAACCAGTTCTTAAAACATTTGACTATCGCTTAAATCCTACCATATTCCCCTTGCACCTACAAGAAAATTAGCAATAAGATTAACATCTCGATTAACATGAAGCATATGGAGAATAAGCATTTCTAAAAGAAGTTTGTACAAGAGTAGAGAAAGTCATGTGAGTGTAACACATCAGATTTTTTCCTTAAGGTTTACTCAGAAGTTATAACATACAATAACTGAAAATTCCTGATTGGAATTTGGTGAAGTAAAACTTCTCTGTTATTCTCACTTTCTCTACCTCTTATTTAAGAGAGAGGGAAGTATTCCATCCGAACCAGAAATGATTGATCAAGATTTTACTAAACATGTATTCAATTCCACGAAAAACTACTGTGTATAGTTGTGTGGGAGGAGGGGGAGAGAATTCAACGTAATCAAAACGAAAAATGGGATAAAAACCAAATTCCGTATTTAAGTGGCATTTTCTAAGGATGCTAGGCGATTATCAAGGAATTCCCCAACTTGAACACATGCATATCTTGGATTTTGATCTTCATTCTAATTTAATTGTATGTAACTAAGCATAAAAAACATCTCTACTGCAGAAACATGTAGTTGTTAAAACATTAGATTTAACTAACTTTTTTTCGTAACGCTAACCATTCCCGAAATATTCGCTGTATGTTGAAGTCTACATTGGGGTGCAAACTATGCCACCTTCCCACTCCAATGAGCAAATAACAAACAGGAATCTGTTTAATAATTTAACAGTATTCCGAGGCATATATTAAATGTAATGTCCAAATAAATTTCCATCGACGTGAAGCCCATTTTTTCTTTCAGGTCACATCCTATCACAAACAAAATCACATGCACGACTTGTATAATTCTCAAAGCTGCACAAAACTATTCTTCAGTGTGCAAGACCCTTTGCTTGTTAAGGCGACCGATCGGCGAATTTAAAAGAAAATTCAATATTTAAAACACTGGCTTTCCTACCCCTTCTTGAGTTGTGTCCATTTACAGGGGAATCGGTAAAAGAGCTGGTATTTGCAACTGAAGCGGTTTCATCATCATTCCTGTTAACGAAAATTTCAACGATTTTTAAAAAATGTTGCTTATAATGCAATTTTCAGCTTTTTGTCATTAAATTTAATATTTAGTTAGGATTAAATTACTAAAGAAATATTCTATAAATACACATACATAAGGAACATGCTTCATATTTTGTCCTTTTCGCATTTCTTAATGTTTTTAAAAATCGTGTACACAAATTTTAACTTACCAGTTGGGTGATAGATGACTCATTTTAGAACAAACATTGCATAGTAAATTTCAAATGGCAAATATATATTGTGGAAGCCAACCTGCAAGTTTCGCAGTAATAATGTAAAAACTGTAATGTAAGGAGAAATTGACGTCATTTATAACTGGGAAAGTAGATTTTTTGGGCTGTATGATCATGGTCGAGCGGAAAAGTTCCTTCTTCCAGACATTTCGTCTACAACTACGGCGGCAGACATCTTCAGTGTCTGGGACAAGTCTTGTGGTGTAGATTTCGGTGGCTACTGAAGCGTTGCCTTTTTGGAGGGAGGCAAGGATAAAGGATATAAAGGAATAACGAGGAAAAGTGAGGAAAGCATAAGATGGGAATAAAGGAAAGGGAAGTAATTCAAGGGCGTTCATGAGGTAGTACCACTTTAAACAGCAGAATTCTAGGAGGATATCATGGGAGTGAAATGGGAACCGGCAGACAGGTGACCGATGGCCCAGTTTACCACCGCGGTGCATTCTTTGTCGTGATCTTTATTGAAGTCGAATGATGTCTCCGGCGATCATTGCGATCGAGGTCTTTAAGCCATTCCGGTGGAGGTTCATCAGTGCATCCCCAGAGCTGATAATTCCGCTAGTGATTGCTTGTGGGTGTGTTTTGGATGGAACTGTGATGTCCTGATGTGTAGGAGCGCTGCCTTTATGTCCTCCAGCTTCTAAAGAACCACCGGTGAGGCTTCTGTAATGACTGGCGGAGGTTGGCGTACCCTGGACTGTGGAGAGAAAATCCTGTGACTGTTGCTATTGTTCTGGATAGAGGGGGCACTGCGACTAGCCTGGATAATGCCCTAAGCTATCACAAGTGCCGCAGTATAGACGGCGGTTGCTTAGGTTGTGAGGTGCGCAATCGGCGGTCAGGCTGGTGGCGCTACAATAGTGTGACTTATGAGCAGCAGTGCAGGAATCGGTGGAATGGCCATAGGAGCGGCAATGTATAGGGCGAGCACTACGATAGCCTCAAGAGCCAGGGTTTGTCCTAATAAGGCAGAACTTATCACAAGGCAGCCAAGTACTCTGTCTATCCACAAACTCAATTCTGACCAGCGGCGTCGGCCGCTCTGGTACAGATGGCCAGAGTTGTTGGGCGGTGCAGAAGCACCGTGGCCAGAAGTTGCCCATGAATACTCCTGCCACGGCTGAGATGCGTGTAGGCATTTGAGACTGCGGTTACTGCCTTACAGCGGCGCTGGTGTGAGTGAATGCGCTGTCTGCTTCATTGTCACGCAGCGATTGGTCCTCACCGGGCGAAGCGTTGATTCCTATCTTTCTACCCATGGAAGTTTTGGTGCTTCCCGTCTTCTTTCTGCCAATGTTCACTCGGCGAAATCCTGGTGCGATACGGTACCTACAGCTTCTAGGCTTTTTATAGCAGTTGATGGGAGGGCGCTTGCTTCTTATTGGGTCAGACCCCACTCTGGAGATGACTGCCGTAGTTGCAGACGAAAACGGCTGGAAGAAGGAACTTTTCCGCTTGATCACGGTCATTCAACCCGGAAAATTTACTTTCTCGTTCTGACTCCAACCGCAAAAGCCTATGTACTTTAATGAGAAAAATCAGTGTAAATTTGGAGTGTACAAAGTTGATCTATGGCAAGAAGGATTTAAAATGATATGCAACAATTTCGAACATTTGAAAAAAGTACCTATATAAAATATTTCCAAAAAAGATCATAGGCAAGCACAGGGATTTCAAAGCATTAAAACCAGGACGAAAGGAAATGAAGTTGAACTAGTACTGGATTAACACAGTGACGTAGAGGTTATAAACCATTCCATCCCTTGTACAGTATGTTGGCGTTTGCAGACAGCAATCGCCTGACCGTGTTTGCCTGCCCGTCAGTGACTCATGGCAGTTGTTGTTTACATTCTTTGCATTTATATAATGGTTTGAATGTAGATAACTTAAAAGTCAAATGCTTAAGAAGTCCTTTGGCTGATCATAGGCAGACAAGCTAAACATTTTTTTTTGTTACTATTTATTGCCAATTTCCTCCGACTGGTTGTCTTATGCCTTAAGATCCGTAACGGCGCATACCACAGACAATTTATCTGACTTGCTCTCTAAGGTAAAATGTAATTCTGGTACATTTCTTTATACAAAACGTGAGGCGCTAATTTTGGCACCAACTTTAAACTAAACCTCAGATCTCAATGCCGAAAACACAACGATTCCGGCCTCTTGTACAGTAAATCCTTTGGCATTCTTCGAGCCTAACGTCTCCCAAAAAGTAAATGAGATGCTCCGGACTGGCTTCTGCTTACGGCTAAACGATAACCTGCACAGAATAGGACATAAAAATGAAGGACACAACCCAGCAATTTGCACAAATGTCAATTATTAGAAACGTGGAGGTCATTCATGCTCATGCTCAATCCCGCTGTCTCCACGTGACTGCCTTTAGTCATTTACCTCTCCTGAAGTAGGAGAAAGCGTGCACTGAGATGTTTAACCCTGACTTATTGTACGATATGCAGATTTACTAACAATCACTACCAAACTTCTCCAAATGTATTAAATTCTACTATAAAATTTAACTTCAAGACGCAAAATGTTCTAAAAGGTTAAGAAATGCACATTTTCAGATACGTGGCGTAATTAGTTTCAGCGAAAATCTGCTGATACATTCCTTGCTATACAAAGGTCAGAGGTTCCCAGTAAGTTATATAAATCCATACAGGCAGTAAGAATAATTATGGTATTCGCAAGACCTTGAGTGCCTCTTCGTATAGCAGACTTGTGTTCTGGTAAAAAGAAGACATGACGGCGTAACCAAGCATAGCGATTCCATAGTAGCTACGCTCCCAAATTATGTACGCAGTAGACTGAGATTAGAGCTCGTATCTGATTTCGCTGTTTGCTATATAGCTTATACATGTAAAGAGTAGAGTTTATATACGACTGTGTTTAGTACAGTGAATGCATAATAATTTGAGCTGTTATATTCGTTCTGACTCCTAACAAATTCAATTACGAAACGTTTTAACACGTTAAACATTTGGAATGCATCGAGGCATTCAACACTTGACAAAGCTGAAATAAGGAATACAGGAATGCAACCTGCAGTAGAGTATTTACAATGCACTTTAGTACATCTTGGAAACTGCCCAAACGAACTTCGATAATTACTTCTCCACCGAAAGTACTGTTCTATCCGAGGACATAAGCCTCAGGTTCTAATTGCCACTCAAAAAAGTGACTTAAAAGCCTTGATATTAGCATACGAGAATGTTGGGGTCATTAAAGAACATGCCTGGGAAGAAAGCTTTAACTGTTTGTTGAGAATGCCATGGAATTTGTTACCCCACTGAAAATGAGTGTAAAAATTGATGTATTACTTTGAGGCAGTATTTTTAACACTTAAAATGATTTCAGTCAAATTATATAATATATAAATTCAATAACAGCCCGCCTTAAAACAATATGTGTATGTAACAATACCTAAAAAGTGTATATTACAGTCACTGTATATGCTTATATTGTTGTAAACATGTTCAATAATGTTATGTGAATGTATTATGTAACTTAATAATGTAGGAGCTGTGAGAAATAAGTTAAAAGTTGCTAACAATGAGGTAACAATGCGGTAACCATGAGGCAATAATGAGTTTGAGAGTTTAATAATACTGCTTCTGATTATTGGAGTAAGAATAATGTAATTTTAGTGACAGTTTATAAAATAGCCAATCAACAACCAGAAAAAGCTTTAGTCAAAAGCAGGTATTCTATTGGATTAGGAATAGCCAATCAGAGACTTGAAATACAGAAATTTACAAATTTAGACGGTGGAAAACAGTTCAGTTGCTTCTAGACAGTGCTCATAACCAGACGCGAGATGTGTCCTCGAGAAATTAAATACGTATTCGTGTGAGACGAAAATAGTTTACGTTTTAAAAAGTGCAAGTATTAAATAAAAGAATCTCACAGCTCTCTATGTCAGTGAAATGCTATTTAATTTGTGACAAGGATTAATAAAAAGCAATGAATTAAAACTTAAAATCTGTGTAAGCCTACATTCTTCAGTCGCACCACAACCCTACCAAGACTTCCATGTCTCTAACAATAATACGCAGCCGAGGCAAACATAAATATATAATATCTAAAGAAACAGTCAAACTACAAAGCTAATATTTTTAAACTTGGGGTGAAGGCTACCGGAAACCGGGTACTATACGTACGATTGCAACGAATATCAAGTTCGGCTCCCCAACAGTTGAAATATAATACATCTTCAAACTGGCTTTCAATACGTAGCAGTAAATAACTTCTTCAAATTGACGTCCATACGTGGTGCAAACAACGTAAATTAAAAGCTACTTCAACATTCGCCTGACGTTCTCTAACCACTCTTCTACAAACTATTCTTACAAAAGCTAACCTACATTTTATCGTGATAAACCTTTGCAGAAATAGTTTCATTACACATTTCGTTGTATGTAGAAGGGGAATACAAGAAGCTGAAGCGATAGTGAAATATTTAAAACGAGATTTGCTATGTGATAGCTTTAAAATTCCACTCTTTGCATGACGAGAAAAAAAAATGACTTAACACTTGATAAAATAAAATATTTTAAATTCAAACCACAAACAAAGAATACCTCCAAAATTATCAATATCACAAAAAACCTGATGGATGTATGGATCGGTCGGCAAGTATAAATAGATTTTTTTGTGAGCAAATATTTTAAAACTGTGCTACTTTAATCAAAATGGTTTCAGCTATTTTTGAGAAAAACAAATAAAATGAAACATTTTCCATGTAAACGACAGTTGGGCTTGGGAGGATTTTCTTGAAAATCTTCCAGTTGCATCCTGGACGTTACTGAACTTACATACCAAAGTTGGTCTTTATCAGATATTTCGTTTCTGGCATGCTGATCATAGATAGTCACTGGACCTTTTTCTAAAGATGCTTATTTTTTATTTATTAATTAATTTTTTTAATTCAGCGGATCTCGATATCCCATTTTTGGGTGGAATACAATACTTCCTCTCCTTAGTAGTGGAGAACGTAAGTATATGACAAAGCCGCTAACATTTCATTCCAAGCAATACGCATATATCATAATTATTTAGCAACTGAGAAAGCTAAAGATATAGCAACATACAGACAATTCACATCTGCTTATAACGATACAATATGTAAGCGATACTTATGCCAAAGCCTTTATATAACCCTTACGTAAGAACGTTTTACTTTAGGCACTTCTGTAGGTTGTCACCAACTTCATTACCAGTGTAGGCTAAATATATACTAATCTTATAAAGAGAGAAAATTTTGTGTGTGTGTGTGTGTGTGTGTGTGTGTGTGTGTGTGTGTGTGAGCTAATCTCAAAACCACTCAACCGAGTTTAATAATGTTTTCATCACTGAAAACCCCTTTTCTTCCAGATAGTCACAAGCTATAAAATGTTTGCAAAAATTTGAAACCTGGGGAATCAGCAGTTTTCAATACCGCTTCATCGAATACGGACTATCACAGGCTACTTTTGGCACTTAATTGCAAACACGGCAGATTTGTAATGACTTTGGGCCCAAAGAGCTAAATGGAGATGCTTAAAATATTTTAAAATTGAGTTATTTTAAGGGGAGTTGTAGCTATATCGTTTAGATTACCATATTTTCCTCACTTTTCACTGAAGTTTTATCGAGTAATCTTTTTAGTATTCTGACAAAACCGGGTACTTTGGATTCTAAACTGATAAAACTGATAAGCTACCCTTTCATTCAATCTCTATTTTCAACCCCTAACGTACAAATCAACATTATTTGGCCTATCTAACTTTGTAGCTTATACAATAGGAGCCAACCAAATAAGCTACCTTACAATTCCAAAAAACTACCCCTGTCAATTTTCAACCCGTTATGTAGAAATCCGCGATTATACAATCGGAGTTGGTAAAAATCAAGTGTTGCGTTACAACTTCCAAAAAACGCCTGTGCTTTGAATTACATAGTAACTCGGCATTTTTAAAAGCTACCCTTACTTTATTTTCAAAGCCTTAGAGATAAAGCTATAATACTTGGTCAATCAGGACACAAATTTGTGCACTTGGACTATAGGACTTGGCACACTCATACGTTTCAATATTTTATGTAAAATTGTAACGTTTGACCAATGTGGACCAAACTTTGACGCTTATGCTTTCCGTACAAATACATTCATTCATTCACTGTTTATCCTCACCTTATGTAGGACTTACACCCCACAGGACTTACAGGCGGGTGCCTGGGGTCAAAGGCCCGTCGGGGAGCAGACACACTCATGGAGCATGGAATGTCCAGGATGGGTGATCAGCCCGATGCCTGGTATGGGATGGAGGAAGTAGATGAAACGAGATGACAGTGAAATGGATGAAAGAAAAGGTGATGATGGAGCAGTTGGTGGAATGAATGGCGAGGGAAACCGGAGAACCCACAGAAAACCCGCCCAGACGCCGCTTCGTCCACCACAAATCCCACATTGGGATTGAACCCTGGGTTCCTGGGATTGAACCCGGGTCGCCTCGGTGAGAGGCGAGCGGTCTAAGCACTCGGCCACGGCGCCGCCCCCGTACAAATACAAATTTCAAAAAACCACCCCTATCCTTACTTTCAACCCCGTATTTATAGAATGTACCAATACAATACGGGGTAAAAATGCCTAACTAGGGAAAATTGTGTCTAGTTAACATTAGCGATCAGTCAATTGACATTTTATGATTAACAACTCAGATTAATTATTTTTCTAGATGGTCGCAGACTATGCATCTTTTTCAAACCGGTTAACTTGGTGGTTTGGGAGTAGGAAATCTTCATATTCACCAGCTTCACGCTTCCTTCGTTGTATATGTTAAAGATCTATGTAAAAACTATGGGACCAAAGACAAGGTAACAAGTTTTAAAGTATCACCTAGTATGATATATTTTCGAGTAAAGGCTACTTATAGGCATTTCCAGAACTTGGAAGACTATCGGGAGGAGGTTCAGGAAGTCAGACGTTACGCCGATGTTTCACATTCTTTTGCGTGAATATCAGGGGATTTTTCATTCGTTGTTAATAGCCGAGGCTGTAAGAAATTACAATTATAAAGGGTAAAGGGGAGTTTTCACCATAAAAATCATCTAAATCATTGTATAATAATTTCACAAAGAATGGGGGAGGTAAATTAAATTAATTAAATCGTCATTCAAGTTCAAAAAGCTACCCGCGCACGTCAGGCAGCTAGTAATTGCTTCTATTAAATTATAAAGAGATGACATTGCGTCCAGTGTAACATCAGAAATTACATAACCTATATTAATGATTGAAGGTTGAGAACATTATTTTTATGGATGGTTTGATGTGTGCAATTTGCAAAATGTTTAACATGGTGATCTGGGAATGGGTAATATTCATATTCACATTCGCTCCTATTTCGTTGTATTGATGTTAGGAGTTGGAACAAAGAGTATGCACAAAAGCTTACAATTCTATGATTATATATATATATATATATATATATATATATATATATATATATGGAGAATACTACATCAAAAAGTTTCACCCTTATCATCTTCAACTACACCAGGAGCTACTGCAGCCGCACCATGGACGGAGAGTGGCGTTCTCTACGTGGATCATACGACAAGCTGAAGAACATCCACATTTTTTGGCAACTGTGTTATTTACAGGCGAAGCAGGGTTCCACAACAGAGGCCATGTAAATTGCCACAATATGCATTACTGGAGCACTGTAAACCCACATTCGATGCGAGAGGTGGCCTTACAAATCCGATGGGGTTTCAACGTTTGGGTTAGTATATTCGGTGACCATCTAATAGGCCCGTATTTTTATGATAGTCATATCACTGGGAATCGCTATATCCACTTCCTACAACACCAGCTGCCTACTCTTGTCCTCCGTGGACTAGTGGTACCGTGCTAGCCCCTAGTTTCCAAGGTCGCGGGTTCAAACCCGGTGGAGGGCGATGAATATTTTCGGGCGTAAAAATCCTTAGCATGGCTTCCTTCGGAAGGGAAGTAAGACCGGTGGTCCCGTGTCGAGGATTTTTGGCACGTAAAAGAACCTCAAGCCTGATAAAGAGGCCGCTGAGCAAAATTACCGGTCTTTCACGCCCAATATAGAATGGGACGCTAAGGACCACAGTAGTAATTTAGCTGCCTACTCTACTGGATGAAGCGCCGTTTCAGAACCGACTATGTGGTACCAACATGATGGGGCGCCAGTTCTTTCTAACCGTCGTGTAACGGCTTATCTCGATGCCAACTACCCTGAACGATGAATCGGATGGCATGGACCAATAGGGTGGCCAGCACGCTCACCAGATCCAATCCCATTAGATTTCTTCTTATGGGGTTATCTTAAAGATATCGTGTACCAGGAGCGGCCAATGACCCCTCAACAGCTCAGGGAACGCATCATCTTAGCTTGCCGTGACATCACACCCGCCATGTTGCGCCGGGTTAGGCTGGCGATGGTGGTTAGTCTGAGATCCTGCATCCGCCAGCATGGTGGCCAGTTCGAACACCTATTACAACCACATGGAGGAAACGGGTAAATTGTAAAGGTTTATCTGTGTGATTGTCCGGCATGCTGTCATAGTCACTGTTAAATGCACTACTTTGGGAACCACAGAGGTTCACAACGATCATAATATGAGCTAGCAAACGTTATCTGCCCACTGGCCGGACTGCGTATCTTTTCAATCCGCAGGCTGAGAAGACTCACCCGGTATATACGTTCAGATAATTGTTTCGCCGCCAGGTTATATTACAGTATTTTCAGTTCGAAGGGTGTAAGGGGAGGTTAAGGAAGTCACAACTACAACATCCGCCATTTTCGTAGATTCAATCCCCCCCATCCGTTTTAGGAACATTACGGGGCTTTACGAAATTACAATTGTATGTGGTAAATATCGCAAAATATTTTTGGTTATAGTGCAATAATTTCAGAAATACGGCGGGAGATAAATGAAATTAATTATTATTCGAGGTTTAAACAGCTACTTGTGCATTAGTCGAATACGCCAGCTAGTTTACATATAAACACACTAATGACACATTCGCAGTCGCATCAAAAAGGATAAATTGGAACAATCGTTTTAGATATTTTTAGCCTCTTATATGCCACGCATTTCCGACTATCAACAAAGCTGTTTCTTCCGTGTCATTCATAGTTCTAACATGCAAATAAACTGTAACACAGCGCTGTTATCGCTAAACGTGGTTCTCTTCACTACTACTGTCTTTGCGAAAGCATATCAAATTTACACACCAACTGAACTAATGTTGTTCCCAACACTCCCCATTTGGTCAATGGCCTTCTAGAGAAGCTCGTTCCACCAAGCGATAACTGGACCTATTTACTAGTTGGAGACACCCAGCGGGTAGTGTCCATTACCTCCAATAGTAGGGTGATGAGGATGGAGATGGAACGTGGGAACCTACAGCTTTTACCGTGGATTCCAAAACACGGGCCTTGGGGACACTTCAAATGACCTAATCAGCGGTAAAGGCCTAGATAGGTCACCTTATCAGAATCGAACCATGGACCCTCAGTACAAAAGCCGCGGACGAAAGCTAAACTAACCCAATAAACTAATAATAGGGAGAAAAATATAAATTTCGCGTCACAGTTACTCCTACTTGCTTGCAAGCTTCATTTCGCGTTTCAGATCCATTTTGTGATGTTTCCTCCAAAGAGTGGAACCGCTTTTTAAAAGATTATCGCTTCATTCTGCTGTATTCCTCCTGTACCGACAAAAAAACGTACAAAGAAAATTCTGCAAACGTTTATCTCGATTAATACTAAATACTAGTAATAGCCTCTGTAAGAATAGGTTGTAGAAGAGTAGATAGAGGAAGTCATATAAAGGTAACACATCATATTTTATGATATAAAGTGGTGCAGCCCATGTAATTAATAATATTTCTTGCCAAATATAATGTTTGCCCTTGTTGTTTCTAATCCTCTAAATGTTAAACCGGTTTAGTTGTTGGGATGTTTAATTTAAGTTATTTTTTCAAAACTTGTCTTCTTAGCTACACCTAGAATTCGTGTAAACTTACTACACAAAATGTAAAAGCGACCAAAACGTACAAATTTTCCTGCAGTAAAAAATAAACTAGAGAAGGCAGAAGGAACAAATTCAGTAAGAGAAGCATTTAAAACTCCCTTTTTTGTTTATAAGACTGGAAAGTGCTGAATAAACATCCTGCGCAATGCAATTAAATATTTCAAAGCAAGCTACCGTCGCATTATTCTGAGTGGCAATGAAAAGCGAAACAAAATGCGTTCCTTTACAAACTCGAATATCCATAAACAGCAGAGTAAACGCTTGCTTTCCTGCCAACTTCCACATGCTGTGAAACTTAACCTCATTAGCGTTTCCAATTTTTCGCTTGTGTAGGTCGTGTAATCGGATAGGGAAGCCTTTGCGGAAATAATCTATGAGCAAGGGGCAATATGCTGTCATCAGCTATATTCCTCAAGAGTTTGTTGTAGCTTATCCTTCCTGAGGACTAATTATTTCGCTCAAGACGCAGTTACGCTTAATTTGGAATGGAAATTGGCCCAACATTTCGAGAACCATTAGCTTTTACAGCAAGAAATCTACTTTATGATATGCACATATATGTTTGAGGGAAAATTCTACAATGCTGGACTAAATTCAGTTACATTTATCATGACTTAATTCTCATTCAAATACTACCTTTTAGCAATTCAGGTACTGTAAACAGGTTATGAAGGCCAAAATCGTGAATAATTGACTCTTTTGACAAGCGTGGCATAATGTTTGCCTAGAAACAAAGACGCAATAAACCTACTGAACCAATGACCTAATACTTGATCACATTTTTTTCTTAAACAAATATACCTGTGAAATTGGGTAAACATTTCAAAAACATTCCTTCTTCCTTTCTTTCTTTCACTTCTTTGTTTTACCTTTCAATTATGTTTACACCCGATACGTTCATGTAGCACTTTTGGTTTACTAATATTGGCAATTTAAATACCCCAAAACGTTGTAATGTAATGCTCATTCAGCCTTTAAAGTTCCCCCCCCCGAAACCTCCATCTCAGCATTTTCCTTTGAAGAGATAAGAAGTGGAGGGATAGTTTATACAAAGAAGCAAATTCACTCTGCTACTAATTACGGCTAAATTCTCTAAGAGAAACTCTTGGGCTTTAAGTTGTACCTCAAAGGTATATTTTTTACTTTCTCTACTACGTATAGTAAGTAGGGGAAGTATTGTATTCCACTCAAAAACTCGATACCGAGATTTCACCGGAAATACATGTTTTGAGGCCTCCTGAATCCAAACAAAAGATCTTTGGAATCATGTCCGTGTTTGTGTCTGTGTGTCTGTGAACAGTATAACTCAGAAACGAACAGTCGGATAAACACCAACCTTGGTATTTAGGTTCAGTATCTTCCAGAGATGCGACACGAAGGTTTTCAAGAAAATCCCCCCACCCCAGATTACCCTTTACATGGAACATTTTTCGAAAATTTTAATTTTCTCAAAAATGGCTCTAACGATTTTGATTAAAATATCATATTTAAGATACTTTCATGACAAATAAAATGTATATCTTGAATTTTCTGAGAATGTCTCCAAAAGTATTCTTCATTGTGAACGACTTTTGCATAACTGGTAAACCATAATAGACAAAATTTTACTACACAAAAAATGTAGATCGCGTTAAAATACACAATTTATGTCATATACATTTTTTGTTCAGTGAACCATTTTCGAGATATTGCTTGTTATTCCCTTATATTTTCCAATACTTATACTTTTTCTCAAATGGGAATTCGTTATTAATTTTTTTATGTCCTGTACACACAAAGAGAATGGAATACTTCACATAGCAACCAGCTCTTAAAATATTTGACTATCGCTTAAAGCCTACCAATTCCCTTGCATCTACAAGAAAATTAGCAATAAGATGAACATCTCGATATCTCGATTAACATGAAACATATGGAGAATAAACGTTTGTAAAAAGAGTTTGTACAAGAGTAGAGAAAATCATGTGAGTGTAACACATCAGATTTTTTACTCTTGCAATGAAAACATTATGCATAACTTAGTTAACTGTTGTGTTAATCACAATTATTTAATGTATAAAGTGCGAGTGCTTGCGGGTTTATCTTGGGCATGGACACAGAAATAACTATTGTCCATTCCAAACCAGAGTTCCCTCTGATGTAAACAGAAGCACGTGCTTCGGCTTGTCACGAACCCAAGAATATACTCTTACGCCAACGTAAGTAGTTCCTTAATACATGTATTATATTATGAAATATTAGAGCAGGAAAGGTATAGAACTGCAGATTTTATTGCTGTTATCATAAGAACTCATCGTTAAAGGTAATGGATATATAATAGCTGTTAAGAGATTACAAAATATGATTTTCGCCTGCTGTTGCTCTAACGCAGAGAGCATCTTGCTTGTTAATACCAACCGACATGCACGACTGCCATTCTCTTACATACACAAGAAATGCAGCAATGAATTCCCAGAGGTACTATCTGAGTACCGAATAAACACTGCGTAACACAGGATGTATGATAAGCGAACAGTCATTCATAATACACTGACACACATATGCCAGCTCAGGTCAAATCTTGTGATTTAGTCAGTTGGTATTTGAGCTCACATGGCAAAGGAAGGTGCGCGTATAGCGAACACAGTGCGAATAAACTGTTCAAACACAGAAGCGGGAAACAGTTAAAAAGTGGCTAAAAACAAACAATACTTCATATATTCAACTATTACAAAAATACCCGACACTTGCATTATTGCATATTAGGAAACTAATATCGGATTTTACAGGCGTTTCAGTGAGAAGTGTAACGAAAGCGAGCAGGGAATATAAACAGACATAATACAACATAGAAGAGGATAAAATGTGGAAACTTGTTTTAAGTGCAACAGTGCTTTGGAATTGTGGATAAGCTTGTCATTATTTTGGAGAGTAGTTCTGATTCTGATACGGTGGTTGAGTCATCTTCGGAGGATTCGGATTTGGGTGTTGCACTTTTTCCCGAGGATTGTGATTAACGTAAGTAAAATGTTCATTGCCGCATACTTATAAAATCGATTGTTACCTCAGGTTGCATTTTAAACTATGATTCTCACGCAGGGCGCCTTTTTATAGATTAAATAGTGTTCAACAAGCAGTGGGAGGGGAACAAGCAGACATTATGGGCGGGGATTGCGAAACACTTTCGCGCGGATAATACAAAGAGTTTGTTTTCAGTGAAAGGCACTCTGGTTTGGAATGGACCATAGTGATGTAGCCGTTGAAGTTACCAACGCCGGCAATACTAGTCAACTACTGACCTGTTCTCCACTAAATATGGATCATCTGAATATTGAAACAGCAAGTAACATGAATTTTCTTGTCAATGAAGAGGTTATAAACAACTTCTATATCCCCGGCAGCAGCAGAAATAAACAAATGAAAGTGCGAAAAGATACAAAGAAGAAACCTTATGGAGTCGCGACCTTATGACCAGCGAGTTCAAGCGACTTAAAACAAATTAAAAAAGAAAGAGGGAAAGAAAAAAAGACAGAGAAAGAAAGAAAGAAAGAAAGAAAGAAAGAAAGAAAGAAAGAAAGAAAGAAAGCAAGCTAAGCATTCTAATCAATCAACATCCAGAATTAACTTCCAATTCAGGCATCATGCCACCAGCATCATGCCTCCAACACGGAACAAATCGCAGTTCACAAACACAATGAAGACTGATATACCTACTCATAACAGATTCCAAATCTTAACCACATAAGATTGCGACACTTATTCAGACACCTATGAAGAACCTAGAACAAAAATTTCACCTTAAAAATTTCATCTATCTACTTGCCTAACATTCAAAATTATCAACTGCTCGTGCGAAGCATACGAAGCAAAATACAATCAAGTTTTCACACAGAAATGAAAGGATCAATAACTAAAATATACACTTCAAGCCATAATGATTTCCGAACTCATTGCTTATTTTTATCCCTTACACCAGAAATAACATGAAAATCCTGCATATAAGAAATTCTCTGTTATACGTAATTTGCCCTGCTCTCTTAGTGACGAAGAAATAACTCGCACATTGCTAGGAATGAACTACCTAGTTCATAAAGTAATCGCGTCTTCTAAGAAGAAATAAACAGCCAATGTAGGTGTGCGCAGTAGATCTTAATTGTAATGCTCAAGGCAAATCAATCTTGAACTTAACTCGCCTGTTATGCTACGTGATCGAAGTAGAGTGATGCAGACACAGCAAGGAAATACCTCGATGCATAAGCTGCCAAAACTATGGGCATACTAAGTATTGTCAACTTAAACCACGTTGTATTCGATGCCTTAGATCTCATCATTTCTCTCAGTGTAAAAATCCAAAAGCCACACCACCAAAATGTGTAAACTGTCAGGAGGAACGTTCAGCGAACTATAGTGGCTGTCATCTTTACCATGAAAGAAAGAACGTACCAGTCTCAGAATAATCACATGCAATAGCAACAATAGCAGCAGCTTATAACACAAAATATTTCCTCCTGCACACCAGCAGCCCATAAGTAACAGAAATCTAGAAGCAAACCTAACAAACCCAATCATACGTCATCTCCCGCTCCTAACAACATCACATATGCAGATAGTTTGAAAAGCACATCAACGCGCAACCTAAACCATTCTCAACCACAGTTTCAAACAAGAACAGCTGAACTCCAGGATCTTTCTTACTTCTTTAGTAAGCTGCTAACCAATGCTATTCTGTTGTATCCTTTATAACCTCACAAATACCAATTCTGAATAATTCATTATCTCTCTTCTATCTTCATTCCGTCAAAATGGCAGCACGTAAAGCTTTTTTCCATTCACCAGTCAACAATACTAAATTGGAATACGAACGGTCTTCGGAAAACGTGTCTTCCAGTATTTCTTTTCTAGTTATTCATAATATTGACACTGCTTGTGTTACAGAGATGCATTTGTTAACAAATGAGTCATTGACAGTGTCTGGATATAAAATTTACAGAAATGACAGGAATGCCCGTACTGTTTCTAGAGGTGTAGCAATAATAATAATAAAAAGTAACATCAGACACTTTCCAGCATTATTATCTACTTCAAAAGAGCTAAAAATTGTAGGAATTAAAATTCAAGTTATGAAAAATTTTGTTTTACTGTGTGCTTACAAGTTTCCATTCTATCAGCTCAATAAAAATCGAATTCAATTGAGTTTTACTTATGGATGCTCTTTAACTGCTATGGTACTTAGCGTCCCAATTCATTTTGAGCGTGAAAGACCGGAAATTTTGCTCAGAGGCCTTTGTCAGGCTTGAGGTTCTTTTACGTGCCGTAAATCTACGACACGGGACCACCGGCTTTACTTCCCTTCTAAGGATTCTTATGCCCGAAAAAAACCCATCGCCCTCCGCGACTTCGGGGAATAGTGCATGGTACCCCAAGACCACGGAAGACATCAGCTGAATATGCCTTACCTCTCATTGCTATTTCCAACAACTGGTTCAACATTATTATTGGGTAATTTAAACTGTAAACATATTTCTCGGGGTTGCAAAACTACAAATCCAAATGGCCACGTCTCTAAGAATGTATATTAATAATAAACATCTACACATTATAGCACCAGACGAGCCAACTTACTACTAAAATAATGCAAATATTCCTCCTGAATTTCTTGACATTGGCGTTCATAAGAACATGCAGCTACCAACATACTTCAGTACATTAACAGCACCTGCCTCTGATTACTGTCCAGTTTTTGGTTACAATTCAGCTAAGAACAAATATCACATTAAATATGCCACGGCCATTAAATGTACCGGTTTTGTTTACGGACATATTTCAGTCTGCTCTTGATCGCTGTTTGCACTTAGCATATCGCCCTTCAACAACAATAGACATTGGTAATGCGGTTGCAGACTTTACTGAAAATGTTTATTCTGGCAACAAGGAATCAATGGGTTAACTTTAGGAAACCAAGACCTCGTTTGAATCTATCATTAATTGCATTCTACTTAATTAGAGAAAGGCATCACATCTGTCGTCAGGGCAACGGGAAAGTCAACCCTGAAAATTTAACATATAATACGCATGATAAAAAGCGAGTTAGATCAATTGCGATTAATTCTTATCAAACATACTTACTTGGCATCCGTTTCCACCTGCAACAATTCACTTTGGCAAGCGACTAAGAGGATTCTCCGAGAACCAAATACAATTCCATCATTACGTGCAAATGATCAGAATGTTACAGATACGGAGTCTAAATGCAACTTACTGGCTTCATACTATGAAAATACAATCATTCACGATAAATCAATCGAAGAAGAGACTACCAGTAAGATAATAAAGGAACTTCATCTATATATTCATAAATCTAAAGTACCTACCAAATAGAATTGCTGCCACCTCCACGAAGAAATTGAAGAATTTTATCAACTTTCTAATAAAAAGACATCTGGATATGATCTTGTGACAGCTATGATGTAACCTAATTTTGCGACAATTATAACGTGAGATAATCAGAAACTTGCCTGGGGTACTGCTTGGACATATTTGTTGCTCACTGATATATTACTCGAATGTGTTTATTATTCACTTGTGTTATATGGTTAATATAAATATTGTTTTCTTCGTTACCTATGAATATATTTGTATATTTTATTATGCATAGGTCAGTGATAATAAGTAAAAATATCAAAATAATAGTAATTCAAGATTTACATGGCCAACCGTATCAAATGCTGTTAATAAGGAAAACTTCTATTACTTGTCAGATAACCATAGAAATAACAGCTAGGAATGCTTGTTTCGTTGGATAGGTCATACATAAGAATCGTACATTGTCCAATGCTCATTCAGTATTCCGGACATAACAATTTAATTTCAATATGGCTTAATAAGACGGTGTGATTATCAAAATAACTATATCCATAATTGTGTTTTGACTATAAAATATATTACAATTAATAAACCTACAAAATTCCAAATGAACTTAATTTATTGAAGAACAGCCTTACCCGTCACCACGCCCTGGGAAAATTAAAAGATCTCATAGCTCAAATATAAAACATTGAAATCTACGTTGATGTACCTCAATAACACCAGGACTTAAACCCAGCACCTACATTCTAAATCGCCGCATTTTGGTTCTCGTGCGTGGTGTACCTTGATAATCCGCCGCAGTCTAATATCGAACAATGTATTAAAAATCTAACGAAGAATGCTCTAGATTACTTGGATAAGATTTTCAATGCTTCGTTAAGAATTGGATACTTTTGAAGTCATCGTACTTCATAAATCTGAGCATCCGAAACAGCTACCATCCGGTTATCGTCCAATCAACTTATTACCAACACTATCAAAAGTGTTTAAGAAATCACACAGAAACGTCTTTCAAAATTTATAATTTGCAACTATATTATTCCAGATGCTTAATTTGCTTTTCGTCCCAAACATACACTACGCATCAGACGTTACGGATAACTTAGTCTATCATTAATGGAACTGAAAATAACCAATACGCTGCAGCTGTATTTCTAGATATGTCTCAAGCTTTCGACAAAGTGTGGCATTAAGGACTACTTCTCAAATTATACAAAATTGGACTATCAGGCTATCTCACCTAAATAATTTCTAGCTTCTTGACAGCACGTCAGTTTGTGGTTCCAATACGGCACAACTCGATTGATATCTGCTGGAATTGAAAAAGGATCCGTTATGGCACCCTTGTTATTTAATAGTTTTACTCATGACATTCAAGAAGTACAACCAATTTGCAGAGCTATGTATGCAGATGATGCTGTTCAGTTTCATTCGAATTCCAACTTGGATGTAAGCATCAGCTCTCTTCAAAAATCTCTGTCTCTACTCAGTGAATTGTTTTCAACATGGCGTATCTGTCTCAATATTAATAGAAGAAAGCTAAAACTTCTCACAAAGACGTTTTCACCTCCACTCTTCAATATACCCCTTTAATGAACAATTAGATTGGATATCCTCTCACAAACCAGTTAAATATCTTGGAGTGCTCTTCGACACCAAACTAACTTGGAAAGCTCACATTGAATATAGGAGGCGACACTGAAAATTTTTAGAACATCAAACAAGGATTAGTTTTAAAAAAAATGTAAGTGATTTTACTGTTTTTCAAAATATTCATCTTTAACATCAATACATTTTTGCATTCGATGAAACCAGCCCTTAAAGCAATAATAATGCCAGTCTTCCTGAACACTCTTCAGAAAACAGGTATTTTAATGTTCCACTGCTTCATCTGATGACGAAAAAGTTATTCCACGCATTTTATCTTCAATTTTTGGAAACAAAACGAAATCACAAGGTGATAGGTTAGGGCTGTATGGAGGTGGGTTCATGTTGCTGACCTTTAGGGCATCCAGATACTCAGTTGTTAGTTTAGCTGTATGCAACGATGCATTGTCATTATGAAACGTTATTTTTCCTATTGGGCTTTTTTCACGAACTTTTTCAAATATTTGCGGTAACCAGACATTTGTGTACAACAGGTAGTAATAGTAGCAATATGGCCCGTTTTAGAAAAAAAATTAGCAACCACCTTCCTACCAGCACTGCGAATTCCTTGGACTTTTGTGGGCTTAGATTCCGAAAGACCCATTGAACCGATTGAGTTTTTATTTCAGGATCATAACAATAAATCCAAGATTCATAACTAACGATATTCCAAACTAAATTCGAAGTGCTGCCTTGGGATTTTTGCAGTTTGTATGTACCAATCAATGCGTTGTTGTTTTGATCGGGAGTCAGTTTATGTGGAATCCATCGACAACAAAGTTTTCTCACGTCTAACTGTTGATGTAAAATGTTTTGTATTTTACTCATACCATTGCTCAATGTCACCTGAAATGCATAAGATGTCCGTCGATCTTCTTCATGCATTGCTCGAACAGCGGCAATATTTTCATCAGCACAGCAGTTCTTGGGCGTCCTTCACGAAATTCATCACTAAGAAAAAAAACCTCACTTTTTTTAATTTGCTGTACCAATTTATAAATTATTACCTTAGATGGGGCTTCTTCGTCAAATGCACATCTAAGCGATCTTTACATTGTTTAGACGTTAATGATGATTTAAAATCGTAAAAAGTTATAGCCCGGAAATGTTCTCTATACCCCCGCCGCTATAACGTTGCACTTGACAGCTAGCGTTTAAGTTGGTACACTCGCGAAAAAACAGATGAAAAGCTTCAACCGTTTGACTTCCTAAGCCAATCACAAGGCAGCATTCCGGATGGTCGATGACAAAGCGGAACCGGATCTAGAATCGGCTCTGTTGTCGGATGTAACTATTCCCAACCATGTGCTTCAGTTTGTGAATCTCTAGCAGAGCGTCGAGTTGTTCTTTGCAAGCTACATATTGTTCATTGTTATTTGTTATTTAGATTTGTGGTTATTGTTTGATAGTTTTGTTATTGTTCGTTTATACATTTATTTATTTATTTATATTTATCTATTTTATATATATTTCATTCATATTATTTATTTAAGCAAAACTTAAGTGCGACAATGTCGGAAAAACGACGCCGATCGCCGAGTGATGATTCACGAAGTGAAAATCCTTTGCGCCGAGGAGTGCAACTTAATAGTCAGGCATTGGAACTATTATGGAGAACCCGGGAGTTCTTTGAACAGGAAAAGGAGTACGTGAAGCTTCACGGAAATCCCTCTATTCCTGCTGATAAAGCCGTACAACGAACTGCAGCAGCTCTTGATTTAAGCACGAGAACTGTTGTTCACAAAGGAGTGAAACTACAAGAGAAAGAGGACAAAATTCCTGAACCATCTGGAACACAACAGGTATTTCTATCAACTCCAGGGAAGAAAAAAAAGAAGCCTCGTCCAGTCACAAATATTGATGCTTTCCAATTAGACGCCATACGTACACATTTATGCCTGTTATCATAGAAAGGAGTATCCGACCATACCAAAGCTGCTTATATCGCTTATTTTCAATTAACAATAATAATACGAAATAGTTATTATTCAGTGACGTTCGCTACTTACGTACACTTTCTGTATGCGGCTTAGACACGATAGAAATGAGAACAATCAGCTGTTGTTTACTAGCCACTCTGGCAACGTCGCAACCACGATGTAGCCAACCTTACGCGAAGCCACACGAACTGTCAAGTGCAACGTTATAGCGGCGGGGGTATAGTCAAATTTATTTTTGGGTGAACACAAAATCTTTACATGATGATAATTAATAAACTATTCGAGCAAATCGAACAAACTACATGGCAATCAACTCGGAATATATTAGAAAGTAGCTGTGAAATACAAATAAACCTCATTTGTTTTTAGAAACACGGCATTCTATCGCCCACGTATCACAACCCTGCAGTTTCCAGAAGCACTAAATTATACCCTCTAATAAACAAACGTGCCAAACTAAACTTGGAATGCTCTGTTTTTCTTTATAAATCCTTAAACAGACCTATTCTAGCACACGCTGCTCCTATATGGGGAACAGCAAACAACACACACATTCACAGAGTTCAGTTATTCAGAACAAATTTCTCCGAACGGCAACAAGAGCTCCTTCGCTCGTAAGGAACCGTCAACTGCACCAAGAACTTGGCATTCTAATAGTTAAACCATACAACAGATCTAAACTCTTCTATTCTAATCTAAATAACATCCCAGGAGTGCAGGTGTACAATCAAGGAACAAGAACACAGCGAGGAACAAGATTAAAGATTACACAAGACATTCTACTAACTGACACTGCAGAGGACTTGTAAAGCATTGTATTATATTGTTAACCACTGTATTAATTAATTATTCTAAGTTTGTACATTGATCTTAATTCTTGTTTTATCACACGTGTTTATATTGCAAACATGCTAGTTAGTGAAATCAATTTGACCAAACCATACATCGTTTCACTGTTACGTAGGTTTATTGTCATCAATGGTTTGTATAGTATATTGGCTGATCAGCCAAACTAAATTCGAAAAAAAAAGCAATTTTCTTTACTTAAAATCCTCCACGCGTCAACATTTTTTACTTTACCTACTTATAATTTTCGATAAAACTTCAGGAATGATAACTAAGAGGCTCACAGGTCGTTTCTGTAATTCTCTAATTACTTCATTTTATATTAAATATTTTCATAGCTTGATACTCGTAAAATAAAAATAAAACCTAATTGGGAAAAGCTTTTTTCTACCATATGTTCATTAGAGTTAAAAAAAAATCGAATGTTGTTTTCTTCATAATGAACCGCTACAGCCAACATTAAATGCTGAATAGGAAGTAATAAACTGTTTGAGACATGGGCGATTTTTAAATTTTATACATATCTCAATTTTTTTCTACTTTACGTGCAGCCTTTAACATCTCAAGTCATATTAGCGGCATTTTATCTTTGGAACAATTGCTCATCAGTAATGATATTCACTCGTTTACAGTTGTGTTAATATTCGGTTTACTATTTCTTTTGGTACCTTACATTAAAGTCACATAACATTCACACTCTTATTCATACTTGCAGATACTAGGGAAAATAGAAAATAATTCTGGTCAAAGAAAAACAAATGTTCACCCCAGCCGGGAATCGAACCCAGGACTTCTGGATTTGGTGTTAAACGGAATTAGTATAGTTTTTATATTAGGTTATCATACTGTAATACAATTTCAAGTAGCCCGAATGAAAATGATGCATTTTAAGGCTTTTCATATTTTCACTTCCTTAACCTGGTATACTGCAAAGCAGGCATCATCAATACGTAGCTATAGGGAGCCGGCTTTACTGCTCCGCCATGCTCTGCTCTGCTCCGCTCCGCTCCCGTTAGCGTCTGCCACAAGAAAAGCTGAGGAACAGCCTTGTAACTCAATGGCGTTTGGAATTAATTGACCTAATAGTGGTTGCAACTATAAAGCCCGGGACTTAAAAGTACTTACAATAAATGTAATTCGCCATTGGGGTGTGGTTCAAATCCCGGCTATGGCATTGAATTTTTCAGTCATCTGATTCTACCTTTTCAATGGTGTTTCCTGTAACTACACAGGAGATGATAGAAATTGACTAAGTGCTACGAAAGTATTTTACCGAACTATATTGCTCATATATAATACATTATATTATTATTATTATTATTATTATTACTACTGTTTTTGGTGGTGATGATTAATATAGTTAACATTGTTCAATATGGCGAGACATGACTAATTTGTGCATTGCACCATAGGTACAAGCAAGAATAATAAATGATGTAATAAAAACAATAATCCTTATGTTCAAAGACAAAATAAACAATTTGTGAGTCTGACCAGCATAAACAAATTCAGCACTAGCAATGAATTACAGTACGATAAAATGTATTGGATTTACATTCACAAACGTTGTACATGTTATTTGAATAAAGATGTTTCTTCCCCTGGATATTTTTCATACTGATTCACATAACAAGACGAATAATGGCGCTATAGATTAAACTTTCTTATGTGGTTTAACATCTTATTACAAAATAAACACTTTCATCGTTATAGTGTGCTGTAATAAGATATTTCCTCCCAAGCAGGGCTGAACCTAGTTGTTGACCTACGGTTTGACGCACTGTCCTCCATGGTAAATGAAAACTACCTGACAAAACCGCCGCTGCACTGAGGGAAAGTATGAATGACGTCAACATTTCCAACTTTGCTCCTCTTTCAGTTGCTCCCATCACACGCATGTAGTCAGCAGGCAAGCTCCCAACCGGTCTGCTCAGTACTTGACGATAGCTGCCTGTAAAGCAGAAACGTGCAGCAGATGCTGGGAAACTGGCAGCGGGCACGGTGCACTGGCATAAATGTGTGACGTCACTGTGTTCTGTGCACTATAGAGCAATTTCACAGAAATGTCATATCAAAGGGTAAACTTTTAATTTAGTATTGAAATATTCTAAGTAAGGGTATGTGATTTCTCTTACTTTGAGGTATCTTCAATAATAAACTGCTCTCAAATCACAAGAATAAAATAATTTAATTTTTTAGAACTTGGTGAATGGAAAATACAACGAAAAACGCATTCAAGTGTATTTTCTACGCACAAATTGTACAAGTTAAACGTTGGAATTCCCATTGGATCTTTTATTTATTTATTTAACATCAGACATTAAGGACTTTCTTGATTTACAGTGATAAGCACTTCCAAAATATATGAACATTTCTAAACAGGTTTTCTGGCTTTTTTTATACATACCGCATATCAGTGTTAAGTCTGTTACGCTGAACATGGATAAAGTATTACAGGCGGTAAAATAAATTAGGGATTACAATTTCCTTCCAGATTCTACGTTAGTATCGCATCACCAATAGAAAAGTATATAAGCATTTTTTTCTTAAGTCAGTGGATTTTCGGTAATAACACTGTAACAGATTGATATTCCACGCTCTTGCTACTTCGTATTGTTCTCAGTTGATAGAGAAACCTTGGTGATTGCAAAAGTAAGCACCTTGAGCAGATGGTTAAAGCACAGGCAGAAAGAAAACTGAATATACAGCGTCTAAGAGAATAAGGTGGCTATAGTAAACGTAAAAATGAAGAAAATGCTGATAAAGAGGGGGGGAAAAGGCCTAAACTCAGAGGTACCTGTTTCGTGAGTTTATATCTCAAGTGGTTTGTAACCAGAATGAACAGGAGTGTATGCTATGAGGTTGTGAAAAACATCCATTTCTAAATAAAATAGAAATCAATGGATGGTAAAAATAGAGTCAATGCGGAATGGAAGAGTTCAGACTGAAGAACAAGAGGGGTCTGTTATCTAGTGCACTGAAGAGCTGAGCAAGAAGCTGGCGAACTTTCTCAACCACGTTTTATGTTAAAGACAGCAAGCAGAGATCTTCAAGCATGCTCGAGATGCTAACCCAATAATAAAGCACTGTTACAGATAAACTTCCCCGAAAACTGCACGTGCAAGCAACAAAATGAGACTCAGGGTGCCCATTGGAACTACACACAGGTTTCTACCTTCACCGCTGTTGCTTGGTTTAGAAAATAATGTGATGGGGAGATTCAGAAGAAGTCTGTTGATCTGGTATCCCATTGCTTGCACAGGTTTCTATCTTCACCGTTGTTGCTTGGTTTAGAAAATAATGTGGTGGAGAGATTCAGAGAAGTCTGTTGATCTGGTGTCCGATTACGTTGCACATGATAAATATGCCGTTGAAATTTGCATAAGAAGTATATTTTCTCAACTATAGGAGATTCTGTCCTACCTCGAAGTCATCAAAATCTTTTGTTATGGGTCTGCAAGCCACTTTAAGCAATGCAACACTACTTTCCAGCATATTTGGAATCCAAATTCAGTGGAACTTCTTTGAATCTTATCACGGGAAAGGAACTGTGTATGCAATTGAAGGACAAGTAAAAAGGATGACGTGGATGGCTGTTATATCTTGGAACTACAGTGCTAAATGCAGAAGAGTTCATTAGTGTCATGTGTAATAAAATAATATTATTGTTCAGGAGATATTCCGGAGTGACGTTGAAGTGAAAAGATATCTTGAGAAAAGATTTCAACTTTTTTCACCTATTCCAGGCTCTCATAGGGTTCATTGTGTGAAAGGGATGGTTAAATAGTCAAGTATGTTCATGTAAACAGTCAGACTGTGCTACAAGTCCCGCAGTTCGGTATCAAAGCAATAGCATAACTGTAGGTACAGTGTCTGCTGCACTTAGTGATCCTGCAGTATAAGCTAGATCTGTGTCCCATGAACAATGTTATTTATATGCAGTTATCTGAAGCAGCTGATTCGAAAAACCGTGCATGTGCACGATTCGACGACTTTTTAGTGTGAATAGGAAATGAAATGAAGGTTTCTTTTATATTTGCTAAACGAATTTAATGGTACGTAACCAAAACATTGTAAGTTCGTTAACATGAAAAACTAGCATTTCATATTCTCTCTCTCTGCTGTTGTACTTGACGTGAGAGCGTCATAAAGAGAAGCTTTAATAAAAACTCCTTATTACAAATAAATCTTTACCGCAAACCACTATTGCTTGAAATCCCTAAGTCTAAAATAAATATTAATGGCCAACAGACCCACAGAAACTTCAATAAAACTGAATAAAATAAATGTTATTACCTTTATGCATCGTGTCGGTTCGTTTTAACAGCATATTGTCTATTCTGGTGGAATACAATATGCATAATTTCACAGATGTCAGTCTTTTACGAAGAGTGGTCAGTCTGTTATGGAGCACATTGTGCATCCTGACTTCTTGAATAATTGGAATATTTTTTATTTTTAAAACCCTCTAATAAAGGTTAAATCCTCCCCTAAAAACGGATTTTTGAAAGCTGTTTTTGGATAAACTTAGAGAAATTTAGAACTGTCCTACTTGATCTGTGAAGAAAGTTGACAAAAATGTCAGTCTATTACGAAACGTTTATGAATAAATATTTCAAATATAATTCGTCTTAAACGGTATTTTTGTGCTCGCTTGAATCCTCTGTATTATCTCTATAGAGTGATGTGTAATATTCTAATCCCCTCATCCGTGTGAGACTTTGGTTTAACCGGAAAAATGTATTATGAATGTCAGCTATTCTCAGAAAATTCAAGATATACATTATGTTTGTCATGTAAATATCTTTAATATATGGTACTTTAGTCAAAATCGGTAGCTATTTTTTAGAAAATCAAAATTTTCGAAAAATCTTCCGTATAAAGGGTTTATGAAAGTCTTCGAGTCACATCTTTGGAAGGTACTGAACTTAAATACCAAGTTTGGTGTTGAATTACTTTTCGTTTTTGAATTACTGTTCACAGACGCACACTGATCTTTTTCTAAAAATGCTTTCTTGTATTCAGGGTCCTCAAAACATGTATTTCCGGCGAAATCTCGGTGTCAAATCTTTGAGTGGAAGATAATACTTCCCCTACTTACTATACAGAGTAGAGAAAATAAAAATAAGTAATGTATATTATTAAACTGATAGCAGTATTATTTATGGTAGTGATAGAACTCTAGAATGAAAAACAACGCTTAAAAGGATATCCTTCCTTGACCGTATGGGTTGTTATTGCCAGTTCGAAGGTCATCGCTAGCATACTGGCAGTGTTGCTCGTGGGCTGTTCTAGCGAGTTAGGCCTGCACTTGCCTGCTGCAAAGCCTTCCTGAAAGTTTCTCCGATATGGGTTAGTAATAAAAACGACATCACATCTCAACGACAAAAATGTATTTTATAGGTGTAAAGTGGAAACTGAAAATTTAACTCATTCTGACACGCTCACATTAAAATTAATATAAGTCTAACACTCATTGCAGCCATTGGCACAGCATACTTAGTTTCTCTCTCTCTCTCTCTCTCTCTCTCTCTCTCTCTCTCGTTCTATTTATATGCCCCTTTAAGGCGAAGTAGGGTGTTGTTTACGTTATTAGCCCCACGTTTAGTAGTCAATTTGAAGGAGTTGTATTGTAGTTCCACTGTTGGGAAGCCAAACTTGATGAAGTAACTGCCCCACGTATGGTACAGAGTTTTCGGTGGCCTTCGCCCCAACGTTCACTTTCCGTTTAGAAATCAACTTTATATTTTAATGTGTCTTTAAATATTTTATATATTTATGTTTGCCTCGGCTGCGTCAGTAGTAATTTGTAGAAACATGTATCTCTTTGCAGGGGGTGATGCGGCTAAAGAATGTAGGCTTACACAAATTATAATTTTTACTTCACTCCTTTTATTAATCCTTCACACGATTAAATAACACTTCACTGATATAGAGAGCTGTGAGATTATTTATTAATTACTTGCACTTTTTAACGCGTAAACTTTATAATATTCTCGCCGTAATGAATTTTATGTCTCACACTGATTACGTACTGAGCGAATGAACTGCTCAGGTAAGTTGCGTTCTAGCGACTGACGTTTACGGCTTAAATTTGTAAATTTCTCTATTTCAAGTCTCTGATTGGCTAATTTTACTTCAAGAGAATACTTTTATTTAACTTTCAGCTTTTCTAGTTTTGACTGGCTATTTATAAACTGTTTTAAAATATTACATTATTGTTCCAAGAATTACTAGTAGCATTATTAAACTTTCTAATCCATTGTTGCCCCAAGGTTACCTCATTGTTAGCAACTTTCGGCTTCTATTCTCACATCTCCTACATTGTTAAATTACGTAATACCTACATTCACATAACATTATTATACGCGTACACAATAACAAACATATATACAATGACTGTTACATACATTTTATATATTATTTATACACATATTGCTTTAAGGCGGGCTGTTATTATATTTTATATCATATAATTAGACTGAAATCATTTAAGTGTTAAAAATACTGTCTCAAAGGCCATATTACCTTTGTAACAACTCCTTATTGGCAATGATGTTCACTCGCTTTACTGTTGCGTTAACCTTTTGGTTTGTTTACTTTGGTTTTCCTTTATAAACATTAAATTCACACACACACACACACACACACACACAATTTAGTGTCTCGCTCATGCTTCCAGACTCTAGGGAGGATGCGGAATAATCCTGGCTAAAGAAAACTTGCCATCCTCCAACAGGGAATCGAACCCTGGATCTCTGGATTTTGATGCTAGCGCATAGCCACCAAACAACAGAGGCAGTCAAGGTCTCTCTTGTACCTCCATTAGTTCTTTGTTGAATCAATGAGAATTAGCGGAACATGTAATAATAACCTATAACTTCCACGATGCGCACACACTTATTGTGTTCGGGATTGAATTTGGCGGTTTTAAATCCTTGTGTATAAACAGGAGGTAGCGGTCCACTGTTTGAGAACAGTCATCTTACAGAATTTATTAACGTGTGCGCCCCGTTCTAAAGCCACACACAGGGATGACTCATTGCAGAGAAACGTGGGGGTTTGTGAGTGCTTGGAAGTAGTAGTTATTTTTAACTTGTTTCACATTCTTCAAACTTGCACAGCATAATAACAAGATGCCACTGCATGGTTGTAAATACTGTAGTCGTTCCGAAAGTCATGCGTCTTATTTCAACTGAAACTGAGGGAAATGGTGAGGTACCACAATACTGCTTCTCTAGAACAGATTATCATTAAGTTAAATTTTCGTCGGCAATAGTATCCCGTTTACTGAGAGTGTAGAGCTCCTATTAATGGTGTTAATAATCTTAGGTGTTGTGCGCCCTTAAACAATACCGATCAATGGAGCGCCAGGTCTGCCAATTCATCAGGACCTGTTGAACCACTAAGAGGCTGAAGGTATCCAGTATCTCAACATCGATTATAAGAAACAAAGATATCAAAAACAAAACCGCTGTCCAACGAATGGTGAGCTACCAATTCCCCATCAAAACAGCTGTTCAAGACGCAATGTTCAACATTTCCAGATGGCTATCACCCCATATGTGACGTGATGTGATGTCTCGTCAATGTGGTATAAATGCTGCAGAGCCACTGACGATTGGTAAAATGTGGTTTATACAGAGTTTTCGTTTGGATGCGTGGCCGCATTACGGGAAATTGCTTGCCCTGCACTGTGCTGTTTCTAACCGGTCCTGTTCCACTCTACTTTCCCTCCAAACCGCGTGCCGGCTAATCAGCTGGCTCGTTCTGTACTGTACAGAGGTTGATACGTTGTGTGACTACGTGTTTCAATGTTAATAGTGCGTTAGTGCTGTTACGTATAATCCAAAAAGTCCACATACTTTAGCCACAGAACCGCCACGTATGATTCCTGTGTGTCAACAAACTCTTGTGGAGAAGTGAGACGGCAACTTATAAACAGATTCGCTGCTGTCCGTGTGTCTCACAGAGAAACGCTCATAACCTTGTGAATACACTTAGGGAATCGGGATCTATTTTTGTTAAGAAACCGAAAATAAACCGCCGTGTTCCTACAAAGAAACACTCGATAACATCGGAGAAAATTTAGAAGTAGTTTCTAAGTCCAAAGAAATCTCTGACAAAGCTTGTACAGGAATAACGAATTTCGCAAACCTCGACTCAGATCAGTAAACTTTCAAAATTGAAAGCCTATAAGATAAATATAGTTCAGGAATTTCAACCACGTAACATGAGTAGAGTTAATTTCTGTAACTGGGTGTTTGATCATGTTAATGATCGCTCTATTGACCAGCATTTAATGTCTCTTTTTTACTTCCAACATATTCTATGAGATTACTGTAGTTATAATTTGCATAATAAATTCATGTGCTTAAATTTAAGGCGCTATAAATATCCAACTCCTCCGAAAAACTGCGTGCTTCCCGGTGTCAATTAGACCGGGCGTACGTCCCAACGAAGGCTCTGTGACTTGCAAATATCGTTCTTCTAAAAAACACGTGCAGCCTGTATCTTTCATATTTATGAGATCAGTCTCCCATTTCCGTTTTACGTTTTCTCACAGGTACATCAAGAAGATCAGTGAATGAGTGATGCATTTTGACAACTTCGAACATGAAGGTTTCTGTAGAAAACGATTATCACCGTTCAGTTCTTAAATTCGTTATGAAAATGTATGTTTGAAGCTTCACGAAGTTCTTGATTCAGTCATCATGAAGACAAATAAAAGGTTATAATTTCGGACGGTACCTTCTTTGTGTGTTTCGCAAAAATGTGGCCGTTTGAAGAGGATATTGCTTGAAGATCGCAGGGGATTTTCCCTTCAAATCACATTAATCACATATCTAAGGTTAGCATTTTAAGCGCACACCACCGCTCAAAAGGACTTGTACTTCGCAAGGATCCATTACGAACATTTTATAAGAAAGCAGGCCTGTATAATATTTATTTACAGTAAGGAATAATTCGGAGTCGCTATCGAAAAGTGATTGCAATATGCTGCACTTTTGTTATACATCAGAAAATATGAAAGATTGCATCTATGAAAAAACAAGAGATGAACTACCGAATAAAATCATTACTTTCGTGCCCTTCCTCACTCAATTTCATGCGATGTGATACTGATTACTTATTTTCTACACACTAATTTACTTCTCTGACGAATTTACGCCGTGTAAATGTTTACGTTTTCAGCAATGCATTACATATTGAACAAATAAGTCCTTAACAAACTTTTGTTTTCGTTTAGTCACTGCTGTGACGAAATTCTTAGCAGTTTCAAAAATGAAATGAAATGCAATGAAATAAAATGAGTGAGACTTTTAAGGCAAGGGATCACTAAAATACTTATCTCCTAAAGTTGCTAACCAAAATTACTGAAAATTCGCCCGCGTACTCCTAGCTATCTTATCAACATTTTAGCACTCTTGAAAAATCTATCATGAACAGTTTTCGATTCCCTGCAAATTATTATTTTAATGATCTATGAAAAACGTTATTTTGGTGAAGATTCTGAAGTAAAGGAAGTAAATAAGATATGTTAAATAGTTTTCTAATGTATGCACTTAATGACTGACACATGCGTTCTAGTTTCTGTTTGTATTTTCCTGGAAAAATTAATGTATTATTATTATTATTATTATTATTATTATTATTATTATTATTGCGCACACATTCAATAGATGAATGTGGAAGACACAGAGTACGTATACAAAACAGCATAATCACTTTTTTCAATAATCTTTCAAAATGATTTGGAGCACATGCCAAGTGAGTTGCATTACAACATTTACAATAAGACTTAAATGAATGTCTTCAAAGTAAAGGCTAAAACAAACTGAGATAATTAATGGGCTATATAACCTACAACTCCAGAAAATAGTATCTCAAAATAATCGGAAGGCTAAATCCGGATGTTTTCTGAAAGCTAAAATCTGGTTCATTTTAGAAATAAAAATGAACATACTTTATACCCTTTTAAATTGTTTTACCATTTAAGCTTTTATAACATTTTCTTACTATATTTGATCGAACCAAAAGCAATTGACCATTCTGATACAACGCAACAGGGTGTTTCTAAATATTCATGTATCAGAACAGAAACCAGAAAAACTGTTTTAAAATATATAACCCAAGGTAATTCCATAAATGCGAGATCGGTGAGAACGACTTAATTACTTAAGTATCAAAACATTATCCATGAATATCTGGAGCAGTAATAATGCAACACATCATTTTTGTTATTAACATGACTATCTACTCACTGTTCAAAAAATTGTTCTTACAAAAGCTTACTTTTCTATCTACTTCTTGTTAATCCAGAAAAATGTTCAATTTCCTTTTCCACATTTCGGCTACAATACAGCAGGTAAAGCAATAGTCAGATTTTTTAAGAGATAGTGATGGCTTTGTAATCCTATGCTCTTTGCATGACCACAAGGGAAAAAACAAATTTGGCAGATAAATTACGAAGGAAATGCGACAGGAACCAGTGGAACCATCGAGTATACAAAGAAACGTAAACCCTCAGTTATATCACCCAGATAAAAGAAGAAGGAACTACTAAATGGCAGAACGAGTGGAACAACACAGCTAAAGGAACCACGTGCAAGAACTTCTTCAAAGCTTAAATGCAACATAACACCAGAGTTTTCTACAATAGTAACTGGACATGGCAAAAACAAGTCACATCTCCACCGAATGGAATGATAAACGACTCAACCTGCCCATGTCGGAAAGTAATGCAGACCGTGGACCGTCTCTGTACGATTGTGAAATGCAGCAACACGCAAGAAACACACTGAAGTTCTAAATCTGCAAAGATGGAGGAGGAACATGGGCAGTACCACAGAAAGACTTCTGACAAAGTTAAGAATAAATAAATAAATGAATAAATAAAAAAGAACTTTCCAGTGGAGAAGTATAACAATTTAAAAATTCAAACCAGTAACAAGGAATATCGCGGAAATAGTTAAATCATCCAAATTAAATGAATAAATAAATAAATAAAAATAAAATTGATACGACACAAATTATGTGCTTTAACGAGGTATATAATTTTTATCAGTAAGATTTTGTCTATCTCTTGCGGCATACCAATTATACAAAAGTCGTTAAAAATGAAGAGTACTTCACAAGCTATTCCCAGAAAATTCAAGATATGCATTTCCTTTGTTATGAAAAATCTTAAAGTATGATATTTCAATTAAAATCATTACACCCATTTTTGAGAAAACCAAAATTTTCGAAAGATTTTCCATGTAAAGGGTAGCTTGGGGCGGGCGGATTTTCTTTAAAATATTTGTAGCATCTCTGGAAGATACTGAACTTATATACCAAGCTTGGTATTTAACGGACTCTTCGATTTTGAGTTATGTTATCTTTTTTCTAAAAATGCATTTTTTTAAATTCAGGGCGTCCTAAAACGTGTATTTCCGGTAAAATCTTATCGAATTTTTGTAAAGGATATATGAGTCGAAAAGGTCACCTATAAAATGAGCATTTTCACTCCAGGAATATTTAGGGATTATTGAGATGCACTAGCCTAAATAGTACTTCTATAAAAATTGGATATGTCTTTTTCTCGAAAGTTTAAAATATGTTGGCAAAAAAGACTTACCTTGGAGGAAAGGGTCATTACTAGAGAATGGCGTTAAGTACAGAGATACGTAGCCAGGCGATACAAACATACAAGCCACGTGTGCGCGCTACTGAACCACTTGCACGATGGCAAGGGCATCGGCGAGTGCTGTCCGTTGTGTATACTATTAACATTCTATGAGTGCCAGTGGCGCCTCGCGGCAAAAGGGCATATATGGCCTCCCTTTAATTGTGAACCATAAATACCTATAAATAATGTCAAATCAACAAAAGTAGAATTTTAGATGTGTCAGCACCTGCATTGCACCTCTCAAGAGAAGCAAGCGGCTTAAACGGCTTCTCAGGCGAACGCAGACAACTTGGTGTGTGTGTGTGTGTGTGTGTGTGTGTGTGTGAAGAACGGGCCAGGACAAATTTTCCTTGTGCCCAAGAGCAGCAGCAGCAGCAGGGCAGAATCCTTAGGTTTAAAAGGAGCTATGATTGGCAAGGGGATAAGAGGGATGTGGCAGAGAGGCTTTCATGAAGGCCACGGGGCTGTGAACTTTCCTTACATATAAAGATAAGAACGCATCGTTAAATTACATTGCGTTTTATCATAAGACAACTTGATTGATTAGTCAGAGTAGAATCGCAGAATGGACTTCATCTATAAATAGGTTAGTGTTTATTGCATCCTTTAACGTCACCTGTTACTATTGTTTTAAATACACTTCTAAGCCCCTCCCCCCCAAAAAAGTTAAGTCGCGGATAGTAACGTTATTCTAATATACCGTTTCATCCTATGTATTTGGTATATTTATTGCTGACCTTAATTCTTACATGTAGTTCCTGAGGAAGAGTACGTAGAGAAACTATTAACAAACATCTGAAATGGATGAGAAATTTAACTGAAGGTGAATTATTTATTTCAGTAAACGTATAGTAAATATTTTACATCAAATAAAAACTAATTACCACTACATAAAATTACATTTGACAATATTTTCGAGGAAAGGGAAAGGCGTTTTGTTTTCCCTTGGCTTTTTTTTTACCGCAGTGCAGTGTAATAATAATGTTCGTGGAGTCTAAACTACTCGCATACTTATTTTACTAAAATGTGCACGACCCGCCACAATGTTAATAGCTGCATATGAAATCTGGTGGTAGCTGAAGTAGGCCACCTTAAGATTGTATAAATATGCCAATATGCTACTCACAGTACTTCGCATATGCAGTTGAAACATATTAAGAGCAAGAAATAGCCCGAGTAACGTACGGCAAAGCACGCAATATTATTTTACAGCAGCGGTAGCATATTTTGTTGCCGCTCTGACGCCACAGTGTTACTTCATGTTATAAAGATTTACGAGTTACACCTTGTGTATGCAGTTCCCCGTAATCGTTACAAGCGATTGAGGATCTGTAAATACTTATAATAGATTCATTGACGTATTCTACCGTCACTGTTTGTTCTACCTGATGGGAGCTTGTTCAAACGGCGTTCAAAAAGCAAACAGTAGCTCCATTAACGCCGCTACTTAAGCCTTACAAGCTTCATATATTATATTCCGCTCCTTAAACACTGGCAAAGCTCTTGGAAGACGACGCATTCAATCTGCAGCATCATTTCCGGATAACTCTCACCGATCGATGTAAAGCTCGTTGGATGTCCACCCTTGATTGGAGACGAATGCCCCTCGGGAGTTCTTTGATCTTAGAAAATATGCCATGGCCACGGGACTCATGTCATGTTGGATTTTTCTTCCGCAATGCGCATTTTCTCCTACCATTCCAAAAGATCTTAGCTGCACTTCCTCCTCTTGCATCTGAGATGCGGCCTTTCAAGTCTGCTGAACGTCCTTTTAGGCAGCTAATGCTAGAGATTAGACAAATTCTATCTACTTAGAGAGTTATTTTAACAGCTGAACAGTGGCTTTAACAGCAAATGTTACAAAGCGGTTTTATTAAAAGTTAATGCTAAAATGCTTAATATTCGTTTCCAAAAACGAATGCTTTATATACCTATATTAATGTTTTATTTTATTTAAGGATGAATTCATGCAATTTGAACAATGCAAAAGAAACTCTCTACAACCCACACGGGGCCAAACGCACGAATTCCTGCCAGAAAAGATTCGCTGCATTCTTGAGCTAATAAATGTTGATCCAAATATTCACATTCACTTAAAAATTGAAGCTACACTGCAAACATTAGTTCGGAAATAAAGCTATTTTGTATAAAAATGTATACAATTCAACGTATGGTTTACGGACTATTATCTGCAGATACTCCAAATTCATCCGCACATCGTAATGTTTCAATGTCAGGAAGTAACATGAGTATTGTAATATGAGCGGTCGCAGTTTCTCTGAGCATGTCATCTCGAATCTCAATCTGCAACCTTTACTTACCGAACAAAACACCACTAAATCTCAAAAAACTATAACAACTAACGCACCACTACCTAAGCCTTCCATCCTGTTAGGAGATTTTAATAGTCACAACTCTATATGGGATAGTAAGTTCACCAACAAAAGAGGTAAAATAATACAATTCATAGAAGACTAAGATCTAAATTTACTAAACGATTCTTCTCCAACTCACTTTAGCATTGCCTGTGGCACTGTAAGTGCTATAGACTTAACTTAAACACTCCAGATATATCCCAAAATTATGAATAGACAGTGTCAAAAGAACTGTACAACAGAGACCACTATCCGCTGAGTCACATTAATAACACTCAATTAAAGGTTATTCCACAACAGAAATGGGATCTCCAACATGCGAACTGGAATGAATTTAAGACATACGTTCCCAATCAGTTGTCAGTTAACCTCACCCCAGAGTTTCACCAATCCAGTGCAAATGAAATAGTAAATGCATTTACAAATGTTATACTCCAATCAGCTGATTTCTATATACCTAAGAAAAAAGTAACTTAAAAGAAAGGCGTTCCGTGGTGGAACGAAAACTGCAAAACAGCTATAATAGCTAAAAATAAGGCCTATTATAAGTATAAACGTCAACCAACAACAGAAAATAAAATTGAGTTATTACAATTAGGAACAAAGGTACGTCAAGTAGTAAAGCTCAGCAAAAAAGAAACAGTTAAAATTCGTATCATCTATGAATCACTAAACACCCCAAAAACATTCGCAAAATAAGAGAACGCTACAGAGGATTCCAAAATATTGGAATATTAAACCCTATAACTAAATATCTCTTTTGATTTAAAAAAAAGTGACCAATGTATTAACTCAAGATTTTTCACAATCTCAACAGAAAAACTCTGCCAGCTCAGTTGGAAATAGCTTACCCACATTTCCCTATTGAAGAGAGCGTAATAAGCTATAATGATAAAATTTCTCTCTTAGAACTCCAAGAAACACTAGGAAGTAGTAAATCATCTAGCCCAGGACCAGATAATACTTAGCAAATGTTAAATCTTCCCTAGGAAGGATTAATTTACCTTGATACTCAACCATCTTTGGATTAAGTAACCTTTCCTGATATGTGGCGGGCTGCCATAGTAATTCCTGTTCCAAAACTACATACAGACCTTTCTAAAGCTGATAATGACAGACCTATAACCCTCAGCTCTACTATGTACAAGCTTTTGAATCAATAATAAACAAAAGACTTGCATGGAAACTGGAGAAAAGTAAATTCATATCGAATTATCAAAACAACTTCCGTCGTTTCCGCTCCACTACTGACCATCTTCTAATACTAGAAACGGAAATTAGAAATGTTGTTTTACAAAACCAACAGACAATAGTAGTTACCCTTGGTATAGAAAAAGCATATGATAAAATACAACATAGCTATATAATAAAATCATTTAAATGCTTTGACATTAAAAAAATATGTTTCCGTTCAACCACAATTTCCTCCAAAATCGTACGATATAATCAAACATTATCAGAAGAAGTATGTCTGCAAAATGGTCTTCCTCAAGGTTCAATCATCAGTCCTACACTTTTCTTAATCACCATAAAAGTCAAACCACCAACTAAAGCTTTCCTCTTTGCAGACGATCTTGCGATATTCTGCAAGGGGAAAAATCCTTCAAGCACAGAAGCACTTCTCATTACACAATCTGGAAGACTGGATCCAATATATTTTACTTAAATTCTCAAAAACGAAAACCAAATGCGCGTTCTTCTCAAAATCTCAACCAAAATCCCTAATCCTAACCTATACTTTGACAACACAAATATTGAAGTTGTAAATACTGTAAAAATGTTAGGATTAACGTTTGACCAAACACTTAGTTGGAAATCACATATTTTAACATTCAGAGACGAATGCACTAAGCGATTAAACAATTTTAGAACTCTAGTATACCGAAATTGGGACGCAGACTTCAATGTACTTATACGGACATACCAGAGTATTATCAGATCTAAACTTGATTACGGAGCCATAGTTTATGACTCTGCCAGGAAAAGGACACTCAAAACGCTCAACTGCATTCAAACAAGATCTAAGAATTTCATTAGGAACATGCCGAACCAATCCTATTTCTAGTTTACAAATGGAAGCCGCCATTAGAAGTACGCAGAATAGTCTAAAATACGCTATAAAGATGGCTGCAAGGCCCAACTTGGAAGTCCATCAATACACCTTCTTTGGGAAAAGCAAAACGAGTATGTCAAAGAATACATATCAATCATTTCCTTTTCCTCTTAGATTTGAAAAAAAAATCATACATGAACTTCATATTAAAATATCTCCAATTATGACCAGAGATCATCATGATTTTCCACCCTGGAGGTTAACCATTCCCAGAATTAATATGAATATGAGAACTCACCAGAAATCACATACAGATTCTTTCATACGTAGACAAATTTACCAGAAGATCCGTAACATATATGCTAAACACATATTTATGTAAACAGGTGGCTCCAAATCTGATCAGGGTAATGGCTGTGCTATAATTACTCCGGATGCTAAACATAGATACAAACTTCCAGATTTGCTCTGTTTTCTCCCCTGAGCTCTATGCTGTCAAACTAGCTCTGATTTATATTACCTCATCACAGCATAAACACAGTGCAATTCTAACTGATTCACGAAGCACTCTTCAGAGTATCCGAGACCGCTCTACTGACTTAAAATTAATCCAAGATATCCAAAGTCTTTACAAATTAGCACAAATAATAAATAAGTTATATTCTTGTGGATTCTATCCCACCGTGGAATATCAGGAAATGAGGAAGCAGATAGGGAAACCAAAAAAGTAACTTTGCTACCTCCAGTGGAAGAAATGCCAGTGCCCTACAGAGAAGCTTAAAGTTTGTTGTTGTTGTTTTTTTTTGTTTTTTTTTAACAGACCAACTGTCAAATGTAAGCAAGACTGGACCATTAAAAACTCCACATAGTAAGAAGGCTCCATAAAACCCTGCGCATTGCAGTCTTTAAAAAAAAAATCAACTGATTATATCAAGTTTACGAATAGGCCATTCACGCCTAACCCATTTCTTCATATTACAGAAAATGCTCCTTACTGCGAGACCTGCAATTGCCGTATCACCACCGAACACCTCATCACTAAATGCAGATGTTATACCATGGAGAGAAGAAGGCATAACATCCCTGAAGATATATTTTTAGCTTTAAACAACCCTACTAGTTTAAAAAAACACCTTTTTTTTCTTCAAACACATAAACCGTTTAACAAGATTTAAATATAACACATCAAATAAAAATGTGCAATAGGTAACAGGTTATACTGGCCTAGCCTGTTCAAGACTTAATAATGTAAAATATGTTTGTAACAATGTATTATAATTACTGTATTACTCTAATCAATGTTAAGTATACAATGTATTATTATTGTACTCGTATATACGCATATAAGTTGCGATATAACCTAGTAGTCAAAGCGACTAAAAATAAAGAAAAATAATAACAGACACGTAATTTCATGAACTCTGATTGCCCTGTGACTTGTGTAATAACAGAGTAGTTACTTACTAATTAACCACAACTCAATGATTAAAATAAGCGGTTTTCAAATATTAACACTAAGTTATTTTCTAGGATATTCTTTTCTATGACGAACGCATAGCTTGCACCGTGTACTTCCAGATGTTTTGAAGTAATTAAGTTATTAAGCGGTTATAAACATCACTGTTATGAATAGTTCGGGGCTTGAAATAAAGCCATTGCGGCAGCAGGAGTTAGTCTTAGCGGAGAAATATATGTCAGTTCAGGCACTGGGTATTCATTGCTCCTTAGCTGCGCTCGAGCAGGGTAGTTTCGTCCATTGTAACGACTCTGTTTAGCTGATTTTCTTCTCTTCTGCCACACATGTGACACAGAAAAGCAGGTGTTGATGTAAATATCAGCATCTAGCACCACAGAATAAAACTAAACTGAAAGTACAAGACGACCAATAGGTGAGGTACCATTAATGAAATTTTTCTGGTCGGTAAATTTAATGTACCTACATCCAGTGAGCCATGAACATATTTTTGAACAACATCGATCTTCCGTATTACAGTGCCTCTCACGTACAGTTGGCTGGTTGTTTGGTTGGCGTATATCCTATAATATGTACACACATACCGAGTATAAAACTATAGATGTTACAAGGCTCGGTGGTAGATAGATATGCTCCATGTGGTCATGTTTTGTTTATAAACCCATGTCCAGATACTCTTTTTTTATTATTTATTTTTTACTCGCTAGAACCTTCGAAAAGAGAAGGGAAATGGCTAAGTAAACAAACCGTAGACGTCGCATTCATTAGTTACAGCGTTGATTACATGCATCAGCTGTTACGCGATGCACAGTAGTGCTTCACCATATCTATAACTTACAGTATTATTCTGTTCCATGTGTGTGGCTATTGCCAAGAAGGAATGGGCAATGGCGGCCTTGTACACAAATGCAGAACCGATATGCTTCTCATATACGGGGAAACTCGAAAAAAAATTCCAGAGAGGCTTGCCGGCTCTATCAACAACGTTTCCCCAACGTGCATCACGCACCCCACCTCGTGTTTCAAAGATTAGACAGGCGTTTATGTGAATCAGGCAGCTTACGTCCTAATAAACACTCTTGTGGACGGCCGCGGACACACCGTACACCAGAGTTCGGAACCACAAAACCTGGCAATACACAAAATGTATGGAAGTTAGCAGGCATTTTGAGCATCTTCAACAGTTATTAAAATTATATCTGTTTACTTAAAGTATTTTTGTTTTCTCTTTAATTCCTTTTCGATCTTTTGGAAACGTACTGCATATGTCGTCCTAGGACATGACACCATCCACCTACCACCGAGCCTTGTAACATATTTATCTGCACCCTGCATACCGACAGACCACCAACTCGTAGATGAGGAACACTGTACTTATTATTTACACATTATTGTCATAAAAAGAAACTGTGATGTGGATAGCATCCCTGTGGGTGTGTACATAGTATCGTCAATGCGATGGGAGAAAGATGAACCCTATGTCTCCACATTACAAGCCATAGACGTCATCGCCTGACCAATCTAGTTAGATGAACAAAAATTCTTTGAATTATTCTTTCATTGTTTGATTTGCGAGAAGACTTTATTTTGAGGCTAAAATGCAATATAACTTAGAATAACTTAAGAAACGGAGACATTAAAAACAAACGCAGTTGTAACAATATTTCAAGGGCGATATCCATGAACGATCATTTGTACCATTGTCACCACTATTTTTCCAACGCAGAATGTATTGTCACTGAGTTCCGACATTGTCTGCCCTTATAGGGTTATCCCTGAAAGCCCATGTGTTTAAAGAAATATATCGTATAACGCCCACCCGTTTCAACCGGGAATAAATTAATCCACGCCATGATCATTTGTGCTGGATATTCAACGCCCCAATTAACTGTACCAGGGAGATGGTTCCATTGTCTTCACCCCATTCTAGTAACTCGCTGGTGGTATGATTCAGACCGCATTATCATGGATTCCCGTCACTGTGATAGCTTTCCTGACGGTTCAGTACAGCGTCGTGTCCTCAGAACAATAATATTTATGATAATATGGTTAAAACTGGCTTTTCATTTGCATAGTATGTATATTTGCGAGAGGAGGCCGAGTTTCAACAAACCTACCATAAAATAATATGTGATTTTATTTTCAACAGTGTGTGTGTTGCACACTATTTTAAAGCAACGCTAAATTGTATAACTAATTATAGATTATAAATAGACTTGTTCAAAATATACCAAATAATACAGTTTCACAATTATTTTGTACTCCTTTTACCTTGTGTTCTCAATAAATATGTTGTATATAATGTATAAAGTCTTTTAGATTTATTGGGTAATAATTCCAATGTTATCTTCCATTTTGGTTGCGAAATGTTTTCTGGTTCTTCCGAAACCATTTCCAGGGACATTAATAAAAAATAATGCAACCGTTCAACTTGAGGAATTCTTTGCAACTATCGAGCAAAAGTAAATATAAATTTAATTGATCATACTACTCCCTAATTACAAGACTAACATGAAAAAAGTTTATATAAAGGAAATATACTGTACAATTTAAATAACATTTACATTCATTAGCAAATGAAAGCTGGTAATGCGAATATTATCATTTTCAATGTTTTTGTTTGTATGCTCTACTTTTACTTCTAAATGTTTTGTAAACAAAAAGGTTAATTAGACATTAACTTTGTGGTAAAGGACCTCACTGCCAAGTCGTTTTTTCCACAATCAATGAAACTATTAATCGCAGAATTTATTCTTAGGAACTAATACTGTTAGGAAAACAACAATACTGTCAGGAAATGTTCTGTTCCTTGTAGGACAGAGCTATTTGAGAATTTAAACTATTTGAGGAAGGATTTCAACACAGCTAAGTTTCTTCTATTAAGTTACAAAATTAGCAGCGCTTATCCTCCAAAATCATGCGCCAGTTTTCTTCTTCTTCTTCTTCGGATTACTCTCCTCTTTGTACGACTCTCATCCTCTCCCAAGGACTTACAAGCCAAAGCCTTGAGCCAGTAACTTGCCGAGGAGCAAGAAAAAGTATCCAGGATGGATGTTCAATGCCCAACGCCTGGTGTGATGGTGAAGAAGGAAATGAAATGTAGTGATGAAAGAAATGATAGGAAACTTCAAATTATCGCCTTGCGACCGAGGAAAAAAATGCGAAAAAGAACTTCTTTTAGGTTGGCAGGCCTCTGGGATTTGAACCCGGGACTTCCCGAATGCGAGTCCCACGTTACCGCGGCTCGGTCATTATGCATTTATAAACCGATAAATTAGTGTAAGGCGCATTCAGAGTATACTGATAATTATATTTTAGCATCTAGTTTTCATAACCCAGTTATATCAGAGTAAAGAAGCGACGAGTGAAGTTACCACAGATAATCAAAACTGGAGTTGGATATATCGTAATTAGACCCACAACTGAAACAAAGTAAGTAAAGATCAGAAGAAATAAATTATGACTGCTTTTCTGAACATCGATTTTGCACGAAAAAGGTTAGGAAGTAATTATCACAAAATTAGAATTAGTAGCGATAGACAGCCGATTAAATTTCTTATTGGTTGAAGGTAAATCGCACGCTAAAAGTAGAACATACTATTGATATTAAGGTTGCAGAAATGCCAAAAGTAATTTTCTAAAGTGTTAAAGCTAGAGCTGCACTACGACATTACTAGCAATTAAGCAAGTGCGTGAACAAAATTTCATTTCAGTATGTATTTATGCTTTCAGATATTAATATATTTGAATTTTATTCATTAAAATCAAAATTTCTCTTCCCCACAAGTGTCTTTTTGTTAAAATGGCATTTATTAAATATCTCTCTAGCAATTTTTCGGGTAGGAATTTTGGTAAGAGTGGGTGTTTAAAAAAAAAGTTTATCTAAGGAAGTTGAAAAATACAGCAAAAATTGTATATGATCATGTAAATTATTATTAAAAAAAATTAACCAAGAATTATATCGAATTCTACCTTGAAATGCACTGTAGAAAATTTTCCGACCTCTTGTCTCTATTTTTGTTACAGAAGATAGGTTTTGACAATTGGAAGTACACAAGTGGAAAAATGGTTATAAAGTTTAACATGCAGAGTTATTTAAACCTCAGAGAGCTTTAAAATGACGTCTAAAACTTGAGTTGCAACCACCCAAGGGACATAAAATTTCGTTGAAATGCATCTTAAAACACGCTGTAACTTTTTTCACACACACAAAATAAATAAATAAATAAATAAAATAAATAAATAAAAAATAAAGAAGTCTTACTTTTCTAACCACAACTATGAAAACAGCACTTCGATCCCCTTAGGTATTCAGAGAATTGCCTACCTTTCCAAACTTCGGTAGCCAAATACTTTTAATGTTCTACCGCTTAGATATCAAAGGTAAAATTAGAGTATTTGACATATTATATCATTATTCGGGATTTCGACAGAATACCGCATATTAAAGTTCCTCGTATAAAAAGGGAAAGAAACACACAAAACAATTCAAAGCCAATGGAAAATAAATCTTTTTAAAAACAGTTCCGCGCCAGCGTTCGTTAAGCGTGTTTGTGTGAACAGCATCAACTCAGAAACCAAAAGTTGGATAAATAGCAAACTTCATACTTCTATTAGAAGCTGTTTAAAGAGGTCTGGCGAGGATTTGTATTACAAAAATCCTTCATAGAAAAAAAGCTTTGCATGGAAAAAATGTTGATCATTTTTAATCTTCTAACAAACCCTTTAAGCCACTTTGATTAAAATATCATGTTTAAGATACTGATATTATGAGCACAAATGAATTTTCTATGAATAGCGGATGGAGGTCTTCCGTTGTTACTGAATAGCTTATAACTGGGAAAAGAGAACAATGTACAGGTCCTTAATGCATATAATTTGAGTCAACTTTTTCCTCAGAATTAGCCGTTTCCAAAATTCGCGCGGCTCATTTGAATTTTCCAGTGCTTTAAACAACATACTTTCATATCTCTCTCTCTCTCTCTCTCTCTCTCTCTCTCTCTCTCTCTCTCTCTCTCTCTATCTCTCTCTCGTGAGGTTATGCAAGCAGTAGTGTAATATTAAGGCCAGCAGATAACCTACTTTTTACTTTTCCCACTACGTACAATAGGTACCTAGAGCAAATATTGTGCTCCACTCAAAAATTCGATGTCCATATTTCACCGAAAATACATGTTTTGAGACTCTTGAACCCAAAAACAGCATTCTTAGAAAAGTCCTGTGTGTGCGAGCATCATAACTAAAAAAGAAATGTCCAATAAATACCAAAGTTGATATGTAAGTTCACTATCTTCCAAGGATGCGACACAAAAATATATATCCCCACCCCAAATTACCCTTTATATGGAAATTTTTTCGTTATTGTTTTACTTTCTCAAAATGGCTCTAAAGGATTTCGAGTAAAATACGATATATTTAAAACATTTACATGACAAAGCGTACTTTTGGATTTTCTGAGAAAATCCTCTTCATTCGGAAGGAATTTTGGCATAGTGGGTCAACCATAACAAGAGAAAAACGAACTACACAAAAAAATTTGACCTCTTAAAGCACACAATGTATTCCAAATAATGTTTACTGTGGTATCAGCCATTTCCCATACATCCGTTATTACCGGTTTGAATTGTTCAACTGTCTTTTATTTTTACTTTCTCTACTACGTATAGTAAGTAGGGGAAGTATTGCATTCCACCCAAAAATTCGATACCGAGATTTCACCGGAAATACATGTTTTGAGACCTCCTGAATCCAAAAAAAGCATTTTTGGAAACATGTCCGTGTGTGTGTCTGTCTGTGTGTCTGTGTGTCTGTGTGTGTGTCTGTGAACAGCATAACTCAAAAACGAACAGTTGGATAAGCAACAAACTTGGTATTTAGGTTCAGTATCTTCCAGAGATGCGACACGAAGGTTTTCAAGAAAATCCCCCCACTCCAGACTACCCTTTACATGGAAGATTTTTCGAAAATTTTAATTTTCTCAAAAATGGCTCTAACGATTTTGATTAAAATATCATATGTATATCTTGAATTTCCTGGGAATGTCTCCAAAAGTATTCTTTATTGTGAACGACTTTTGCATAACTGGTAAACCATAAGAGATAGACAAAATTTTACTACACAAAAAATGTAGATCGCGTTAAAATACACAATTTATGTCATATACATTTTTTTAGTTGAGTGAACCATTTTCGAGATATTGCTTGTTATTTCCTTAAATTTTCCAATACTTATACTTTTTCTCAAATTCGTTATTCAATTTTTTATGTCCTGGATATGCAAACAGAATAGAATGCGCCACATAGCAACCAGCGCTTAAAAGATTTGACTATCGCTTATAACCTACCATGTTCCCCTTGCATCTACAAGAAAATTAGCAATAAGATTGACATCTCGATATCTCGAGTAACATGAAGCATATGGAGAATAAACGGTTGTAAAAATAGTTTGTACAAGAGTAGAGAAAGTCATGTGAGTGTAACACATCAGATTTTTTTTAAAAGCAGTGTGGTTATTCCGGTACGAGGTACACGTCGTGCTGTCTTAAGAATCTCTCGTGAAGTACAAGTCATACAGTTTGGAAGAATCTCTCGCGTCGTAAAGTTAAGTAACAAAATGTGAAGTACGCGGCAACTAATACGACAGTAATTACATTCGGAAATTTAACAGTTTCAGTCAGGCGTGTATAAAGATTAAAGATGTGAACTATTAATTAAGTGTGACGGCAATAAAAGTGTGAAAACAAATTCTTTTATCAGTGTTATCTTTTAGTAACAACTCCTTTCCGTTTACACGCCCTGCTCAGAGATATTTACTCGACTGAGTAATAATAGCTAGCCGGAGGACAAAGAACCCAAATTTTAAAATAATAAAACAATAACAGGCGCCCGGCAAATAAGATAACACGAGCCGATTCCGCGACAGCATCTGATTACCGATTCGGTTTCCTCTGCTTCACTTGTAGGTACTTACAGCGAAATGTGTAATACAACTATTTCTGAAAAGTTTATTTCGATTAATAAGAAGTAGGCAAAGATAAGGTTTCGAAAGAACAATATAGAGACGCTGCATAAAATAAACGATAGTAGGTAGAGAAAGTCATGCGAATTGAGACGATACTTTTGGTACCTAATTAATTACTAATAAATTAATTATGAGTACGATTAATAACTCCTGATTACAATATGTATATCATAGATACTAAATAATCTCTGATATCAATATGTGTGGATATTCATGTTATTATATTTTAGCGTATAAGTTTACTGTGTATTAGGTTGAAGCTGACGGTGGCTGATGGTCATGTGCACCATTCTCGTTAAACAAACCCTTCAGGGACCTTCAGCTTACCGCGGTAAGAATTTGACCGCGGTAATCATCACACTGCGGTGCACCAATGTTCACCGCAGTTTAGTGATCGTGGTTACCCGGCAGGCGCTCACCTTGTCGAGCCCACGGTTCATTGCAGGTTAACTTTAGTGAACGCACCTGCATGTACATCATGTGGTCTGTTTTCCAATTGTTCTAGCTCTTTGCTGAAGCGCATGCAAGTAGTTCAGCGTGCAATGGAGGAAAGCAACAGCAGACCCAAGTTTCTCTATTATGTATAAAATTTAATAGTCAATTCTTAAGAAAAGAAAGTATAAAGATAGACGCAATACTTCAAGATGGATAGGTACATGGGAAAATCTGGCCTTACAATTGATTAGAAAAATATGCTGGACTATTGTAGATCTTGTTGCTTTCTTTCCACACTGACTAAATTCCAGTTAGCTTAGTTAACATTCACTTACTGAAAGGTACGCAGAAAAAAGAAAGGGAAAAAAAAAACATTCTCAAACAAGATTTGAACCGCAACCTCTTGAATAGGAGGCGCAAACGCTACCCGGACACCACGATGACGACTTCAGATTTCAGACTTCAGCACTGACGTCTTCAGGTTACCGGATTCCTATATCTGTGCAATTAATGTACCTAATATTCCTGAAAATATTGCACTAAATCCATTCATTGTTCCCCTTATTTCTGCCTTGTTATACTTGCCAGTCTGATCGTCGTGATGTAAGGACGTTTAATGTGATGTGTGAAGAAGTTAGTCGTGCTAGATACCGCAAAACAACCTGATTCCGCACAGTAAATTCTTGAGAAATGTAGAGCAACAATATACGATTACGCCGATGCAATTTTTATGTGCCTGAGGTTTATAGTTATTTCTCTACTTCGGGACTAATACATTTTATGTTTTTAACGCGACATCAGCACCATAAGTACTTCAGCGTCAGCTATATCTTGTACGAGTGATAATTCGGTGACTGTTAATTTTTAGAAATAATATATATATATATATATATATTTTTTAATATCATTCATGTGTGTTTTGTTCATAATATATCTTGCACATACTATCCACGTTCCTTCCGCTACCAGCCCTGATTAAGAGCTCTCGACTACATTCACAACCCTGAGCTACGCCGAGGCAAGAATGAATTTTACTACGCAGAACCAGCAATAACTAAGTAAATGTGTAACATGTATATCTTCAGTGAGAGGCCTCATTATCTGATTACAACACATCGAAATAAATAAATATTTGCATAATTACGTGGTGACCGCCGCAAAAGTAATACATACCATTTTTTAAACATTTGACTGCAACTCCATCCTCCTGTTTAGCTACAGGAAAGATGCATTCAAATCATATATGCAAACATTTATCAGGAAATAAATAAAAAAACAAGCTTCTGTACGAATAGTTTGTAAAACACAGAGCTCAACATATTAAATCTCATGACAAGGGTGGAGAAAGTGGCGTGATTATAACACGAAGTTTCCTGAAATGACAAGCTAACAAGTAACTTTGTTTGGCATTTGCAGAGAAACATCCAGCTAATGTTCGGGGGATGTGAAACAATGAGGGACATCTCCCGTCAGTAACACTCGCTCCATGCAGCTGGCATGGCAGAGGCATCAAGGTGTCCAGGCCGTGAGCCAGCAACGTGCCACGATATCGATCTTCCCGCAGGTTGGTCATCGCGTGGCCAACTTCTCCCCTGGGCTTCTCAACACCAGCCGGAGTCGCAGAAAAGCATACACGGTGTACTTCAGCATCCCTAGTTTCCGAAATGTAGACACTTTATTTTATAGCATTTTTTGTAAAGGTAGTGCAAAGTAACGAGGACAGAATAACAATTTCCCAGGCACAGTTACTCTACATTCATTGTGTATTCGCAGACAGTGTGTTATCAATGGACCACGTTCACTGCGAGTACTGTACCGCTTAAGATAGTGTGACACTATCGTTCATTTATATCATCTTGCATTATAAATAACTGTTTTGTGTAATACAACGAACAATAGAGATTTTACTTATTTTTATGATAGTAGAGATTGTATTATAAGCAACATTGTTTTTTAATGAACTGCCAGTATCGTTTTTTAAAATACTATAACGCATTTACACGATTTAACGCTTTACAAAAACCCTTTACATCTAGTTTCCGTTATGCTGAGATACAAAGTCTTGTAATTATTATTATTATTATTATTATTATTATTATTATTATTATTATTATTATTATTATTTTATTTTGTTATCGTTAAGCTTGTACGGCAATAGACAAAGTCAGTTCCACATTTACAATTGATGATTACTTTGTCATTTATACAATTACAGTCTATATATAGTCTTTAACTATTTTACTAGTTAGCCTAATTTGTCAATATGATTTACAAAGTATTCACTTAAATCATAAATAGGATTTTCTATTAAGTAATCATACAGTTTGTGTTTAAAAATGTTAAGTGGTTTGTTACATATTTCAAGAGGGAGGCTATTGAAAAGTCTGATACGTAAAACATCATAAGTATTTGTTACTTTGGCTAATCTATGATATGGTATATCAAGGTGCTGCTTGTTTCTTGTATTATACGAGTGTACATTATATCTATGCTACATATCAGGAACCTTATCTATAGCTTATTAGAAACAGGGTTTAGTGGTTCATCCTCCGTCTCCATTACAATGTGAGCTCTGTTAACGAGCTCTAAAATAGCTAAACGCATGAAAACGAGTTCCAGGTAGAGTTATTTCATATATGTGCAAAATGTAACAGGCGGTAACAAAATATTTTCGTGTGACACTGCATAGATAGCGGACTACGAAAACATGTTGAGTGGCTAATTGAAATTTAATCGTTTTAATTCGTGAAGTGCACAATTTAACATGCCATTATGATTCAACGCTTCAGTTCAGTCTGTTACAGAGTAACAGATACTTCCTTGGCACAGAGATAAAGAAAAATTACTGCCAAGGCATGAGGTAAACTCAAATATTTCAATAATTAATTCTACCCTTTAATGAAAAGCAATTACGATGGTTATAAACATTACACGAAAATAACTGTTTGGCAGTTTCTATAGTTGATAATCACGAGGGCAAAGGCCTATCTACGAGACAAGCAGCTCAACTTCGAATTCCATTGCAGTTCAGTCAATATTTATTGACAACTTAAGGCAGGTGGAGCGCTGCATTTCGTGTGTATCTACAGCACTTCGCATGCAATTTTTTTTCCTCAAAAATGTCTAGAACTATTATGTACCTATTTGTGAGAAATGGTGAAAATTTGAGTATTGTTTATGATGAAAATTAAAGAAATTCGTTGGCTTCTATTTTATAAGGTATCAAATCGAAACATGAAGTTGTGTAAGCGAGATCCGATTGGCTTTACTGTCACTGATCAGAAACAAGGCACCACACACATATATCCACTTTTTCTAAAACTTTTTTTTCTTCAGGCAACCTCGAAACTTTTATTTCTGGTAAAATATGTATATCGAATTTTTGGGTCTTGCGGAATGCGTCTTCCTCAAGTTCGGGGGTAAAGACAGTGAATATTCATCTATCGAGAAAATATTCTCTTTGTTCGGTTGTTGCAATACTAACATTCCATAAATTCTAATGCTTTTAACTACCAACAAAAGAACAATAGCTCCATTCGTGCTCCACACTTATTTACATTTCATAGTTTCATCCTTACTTGTTAGAGAAAATGGAACTATAAAAATAGCCAGTTCCTCTACAACAGTATTCTTAAGTGCAGCTCAGAAGATAAACGTTATTTTCGACTCCCACTCGCACGATAGGAAATGAGGGCAGTGACTTTACAAACCAACTTCTAAGACTCCGGAAGGATCAGTTCAGAAGGGACCATAAAGAACTTTGAAGACATGCACAAAAAGACATCCTAAGTCTGGAGTAGGGAAACACCGCCTCATCGCCCTCCAACCCTTCTATCCTTTGTGTTCTGACATGGGACATATATAAGATATGCTCCACAAACTCCATCGAGTATAACACAACAGCCTTAATGTGCATCCTTGTTGGCTTCTCAAGTGCACTGCCTTGAAAATGTCCATATACGACAATCTTGATGCGTTTGCTATACATCATACATCACCGCGGACGTGAAAAGAGTACACAGACGCTGGCTTTAGAGGATAAGCAAAATACTGCCATCAACAACGATCAAATATCGTTAGGAACCATAAAAGCAACGATCCAAGTAGCATGGATCTGGAAGCCTGAGCACCAGTAATTCTGGACTTACTGACGCTCAGCACCTAAAACCTAGAATAGTACAAATTCAGCCACGCAGGTTTCTACAATTTTAAGTCCGTATTACTAGATTACTGCTTAGCATTTTGCAGCTTTCTGAGGCTTTTTTTTTTCATGTCGAAAATGTGTCATTATTGTTGCTATTACATTGCTATTGTTGCTATTGTATTACTACCAGAATGTCGCTTTATTTATAAATATATTACGTTTAATGGAAACACCGTGACATGTTTAACAGGTTATTGAAGTGTGAATTTTATATACTGAATGGTTATCTCCCTGAATATACTCTTTGTTTCTGAACTAGAAAACTGTCTAAAAAGAGCTTTTTTTTTTAATTTTGAGACGCGACCTCACACAAGAGAGGGAACGTGAAAGGAGGATCACCCCGGTCATTCTGTACTCGCCGGTCAGTTTTTGGCTTTTACGAACAACTGCTAAGCATGCTCTCAAAGACAACGAATGGAGTAAGAGACAAACAGCTTTACAATAGAAGCATCAGCAGCCGGAAGTGTTCATCCCAAGTGGTTAGTGGAGTGCCTAGAGTAGGATTTTCTATTCATGAAACAGCAGCACCCAAAGTTCAGAAAATATCAAGGAGAGAAATCTGGCTTTTTTTGGTTAGTGGAGTGAGGCGAGGTATGCCTAAGGTAGTATTTTCTATTCATGAAACAAGCAGCACCCAAAATTCAGATAATATCAAGGAGAGAAATCTGGTTTTTTAAGTTTGATAAATACATTATACGTATCTTGCTTTTATATATTCAGGAAGTCCCAGATCTGCAATCAAGAAGTGGTAGGGCTGGCCTGCTGAAATTTCAGCACTAATTTTAACTTTTCAGTGCACAAGAATGTAACAAAGCATTTCCTAATTTCAAACTATTCAAGTGCTCGATCCCGTTATGTGGAATCTTACAAAAATTTTACAATAGGATTTTTCCGGTTTTTTACTACTTAACATGATTAAGATTATGGTAATTTCTTAGTGGTACCTGTTATACCTCTGCTTGCTTTGGTTATAGACCTTTTTCGTCACTGCATTCTCTTGTATTTAGGCAGCAGTTTCTCAAGAACCATTGAAAACATTTTTTTATGAAAGTACTGTGTCAATAGCAGTATTTTAAGATACGTCTTAAGGTATCACTGAAGCTTACGTTACGTTAGCTTTCACATATGGCTGGTAGCTTTTGAATCTTCACATTCGTAAGTAAATATAACAATTTAAGAGCGTCCCCGCCCTGCACAACTTAATATTTCGGTGCTATTAGTGCACCTTTTTCAGTAACCAAGAAAGCTGGGATGACCCTTTTTAACAAAAGATCAATGTTACTGTGTTATATACAACATGCTAAACAAATATTTTAGTTGATAATTGAATATTTAAAAAAATATTTTGTTGCGAAATTTTGAGTGAAAAATATGTATTTTATTTTTTCAAACTTCTTGAATCCTATGTGAGCCTAAGACAAACCTTGTTTGTAACGCATTACATTGAGAATAGCGCACATAAATGTTGAGAAATTTAACTTTAACGATATAAGCAGTATAAACTTCCTGTAAGTCATAAATCAGTTAATCATTTAATTAAACTTCAAATTCATGGTTAACTAAGAAATTAATGAAAGAGGTTAAAACATCTTTATACACATTGACTTAAGCAGGATGGCCCATGGACTGAAATCTGCACAAAAATCGTGTAACGTTAGTTTGGGCCCCTTTAGGAATAAAAGCCAAATGTTAACAGTTTATGTCTCATCTTACTCAATCCCACGTCCTTAAATTTTTCAGAGAATCTAGTTACATTAATCGTAACGCGAAAAAGGTATTATGAGATGCAAATAACAGTTTGTTCTAGAATAACACGAGGGAAAAGAAATACGAATACTAATGTAAGACTCTTTGGGAAGTTCAATAAAACAATACTTTTTAAGCGCCGTTTACTGCCGATTCATTTAGCCATTTTAAAAAAAATGAGAAAAAAATCTGATGTGTTACACTCACATGACTTTCTCTACTCTTGTACACACTATTTTTACAAACGCTTATTCTCCATATGCTTCATGTTAATCCAGATGTTAATCTTATTGCTAATTTTCTTGTAGATGCAAGGGGAATTGGTAGGCTTTAAGCGTAAGTCAAATATTTTAAGAGCAGGTTGCTATGTGGAGTATTCCATTCTCTTTGCATTACCAGGACAAAAAAAATGCTGTACACACACACACACACACACACACACACACACACACACACACACACACACAGACATGTTTCCAAAAATGCTTTTTTTTTTTATTCAGGGTGTCTCAAAACATATATTTCCGGTGAAATCTCGGTATCGAATTTTTGGGTGGAATACAATACTTCCCCTACTTACTATACGTAGTAGAGAAAGTAAAAATTAAACCGAGTTTTATTTATGGACGCTCTTTAACTGCTGTGGTCCTTAGCGTTCCATTCTATGTTGGGTGTGAAAGCCCGGAATTTTGCTCAGGGGCCTCTTTATCAGGCTTGAGGTTCTTTTACGTGCCGTAAATCTACGACACGGGACCACTGGCTTTACTTCTCTTCGAGGGAAGCCGTTTTAAGGATTTTTACCCGAAAATCGCCCTCCACCGGGTTGGAACCCGCGACCTCAGGAATTAGAAGCTAGCATGGCAACCACTACAACACGGAGGACGCAGTTGGATGAGAAGAAACTTCTTGTAAGAGAGTGTAGTGGAAGTTCTAATTCTGAACGGGAAAAATGAACATACCAGTTGATAGGCAATGTAAACATAAAAGCTTTTTATGTGGAGATGAAGAGGAACGTGGAAAAGGTGGGAGAATGGAGGAGGCTGGGTTTACACATCCTCGAGTATAAAACGATATTTGATTTATTGATTGGTTAATTGACTGAATATTACATTAGCATGCTGCACGTGAATAAGCAGCATAAAAAAATGCCTGTAATAACGTAGTAAACTAGCATTTTAATACCTGGAGGTAGAGTCTTTCTTAAAGAAATAAAATACCGGCTAAGTACAGAGCCTGAGCTTTTTATCGTCCAAAACACTGCTCTCACAGTCAGCTGAAAAGTACTGAAATACTGGAAAAGTTAACCAGAGTGTAAAATACGCGATTTCCTAACACAAGGGTCCTCTTACTACTGCGCATGTGGCCTCATTTGGAAAACAGAATGATATATGGCTCTAATAAAAATGTCCAATATGGGAATTCATTAATGAAACAAGTCATATGGAATGAACATTTACATTCCTGATGTGTTTCAGCTGCAACATACAACTTGTTAAGCTTATTTCTGGAAGCAATGCCCGGAAAAATACTATAAACGTGATTTCGTTCTGTGTGTGGTATTGTTTTTATTTCAGCAACTAGCTCGTATTGATTACCAGTTCTCTGTAGTTTATATCAAAATGTGAAAATACTTTGGAGTTCTGCAGTCTAATCGTAACTATTAGAACACGTCAAACTGTAGACATGAGATGATGTATGTGAAAAAAACGGATGTGATACATTCACTGACTTTCACTACCCTCTATCGTTTATTAGTGGGTATACAAACTATTCTTACTAAAGCTTATTTTTCTACGCACTACACTTTTATCCAAGTAAACCTTTGCAGAAATAGCTATATTACACATTTCATTAGTATATAAAGAGAACAGTGATAGATAAATGTTTAAGAAAACTGGACGCTATATGCTGGTCTTAAAATTCCATGCTGTTTCATTGCAATCGCGGGAACGAAGTGAATATTGAAAGGACTTTAAAAATGACCAAGAAACGACAATTCGAACCATTAATAATGGATATCTTAGAAATGGCCACAAAAAACTTCTTTGAAATAAATTGTGTGTTTTAAAGATATCTACATCTTTTATGTGGTACGGTTTCGTCTATCGCTTAACGTGATTATACAAAATTCCTTCCGAATGAAGAGGACTTCAAAGGCTATTCCCAGAAAATTCAACATATACATTACGTGTGTCATGTAAATCCTTAATATATGGTATTTTAATCAAAAACGTTAGCTATTTTTTAGAAAATCAAAATTTTCGAAAAATGTTCCAAGCAAGGGTAGTTGGGGTGGGGGATTTCCTTGAAAATCTTCCGAGTTGCATCCTAAGAAGATACTGAACTTAAATACCAAGTTTGATACTTACCCTGCTTTTCGTTTTTGAGTTATGTTGCTCACACACAAGCGCACAGGTTTCCAAAAATGCTTAATTCGGATTAGGGGCCTCAAAACACGTATTTCTGGTGAAATATAGTCATCGAATTTTTGGGCGAATGCAGTACTTCCTCTACTTAATATACGTAGTAGAGAAAGTAAAAATATTTGAAGGTTGCTAGAAATTTTGTATTCAAATTGCTTATTAGTTTGTTTTGTATGAGGCTGATAGTCACACAGGAATTAGCTCTAAGATGAATACCCCAAATTAAACGTTCCAATTTTCAGACTCATTTACCCACTTGTTTCGTAAAAGCTTAACCATTGTATATTTAGGTGCAATTAATGAGGATTATGCACTTACAAAATATAAATATGGAAGACCTGTGCGATAATTTTTTTTGTCACGATCTGAAAACAAGACAAAATCGTATGCGTCGACATTTACATGACTTTCTCTACTCACTCTTCAGCAAACTTTTCTCATAAAAGCTTATTGTTCTAGCCTCTTCTAGATAATCCAGATAAACTTTCAACTCACATTTACAAATTTTGTTGTACGACAGTAGGTGAAGCGATAGTCAAGGTTTTTGAAGAGCTATGTGATGGCTTTGAAATTCCATGTTCTTTGTACGACCACGAGAAAAAGAAAGAATAAGTTCCCATTTGAGAAAAGTATAAGTATTTGAAAATTCAAACCAATAATAAGGAATATATCGGAAATAATTATCACAAAAAAAAGTATGTGACAAATTTGTGCTTCAACGAGAAGTACATTTCTTGTACTTCTTTGCTAGACGTTATCTCTTACGATTTACCAGTTATACAAAAGGCATTCAAAATGAAGAGGACTTCAGAGGTTATTCCCAGAAAATTTAAGATAGGTATACATTTCATTTGTAATGAAAATATCTTAAATATAAGGTACTTCAATAAAAATCGTTAGAACCATTTGTTAAAACTTTAAAATTTTCAAAAATGTAACAAATAAAAGGTAGTTTTGGGTGGCGGTATTTTCTTGATATCGTGTCCTTTGAAGATTCTAAATTTACATACCAAGTTTGGCATTTAACGAGGTTTCGTTTCTGAGTTATGCTGTTCTTACACATACGCACACGGACCTATTTCTAAAAATGTGATGTATTACATTCACATGACTTCCTCTGCCCTTTATCATTTATTAGTGGGTATACAAATTATTCATGCGAAAGTTATTTTTCTATCTACTTTATTTTAAGAGATAAACCTTTTTGGAAATAGTTACATTGCACATTTCGTTACAGATACAAAGGGAATAGCGATAGTCAAATGTTTTAGAATTGGACGTTATATGCTGGCCTTTAAATTCCATAGAGTTCCATGACATGCGAGAAACAATTGAAACAACAGGACTGTAAAAGCGTGAATAAGCATTGAACAATCGAAACATTAATAACAAATATCTCGGAAATGGCTGAAGCCCCCCCCCCAAAAAGGAAATTTAAAATAAATTGTGTCTTAAAGAGATCTACATTTCTTATGTAGTAGGTATATTTTCGTCTATCGTTTACCAAGTTAGACACGATTATACAAAATTCCTTCCGAGGACGCCAAAGCCTATAACAGAAAATTAAAAAAATGCATTTCATTTGTATCTTTAATATATGGTACTTTAATCCAAATCGTTAGAGCCATTTATGGGAAATCAACAATTTTTAAAAATCTTCCATGTAAAGGGTAGTTTGCAGTGGATTAATTTTCTTTAAACTCTTCCTGTCGCATCTTTCTTTAGAAGGTACTGAACTTAAACACCAAGTTTGGTACTTATCCGCCTTTTCGTTTTTGAGTTATTTGTTCATAGACACACAGACGGATACACCACGTCCTTTTTCTAAAAATAGTTTTTTGGATTCAGGGGGTCTCAAAACATGAAATTACGGTGAGATCTAGGTATAGAATTTTTGTGTGGAATGCAATACCTTCTCTACCTAGTATGCACGTGGCAGAGAAAGTAATTTTTTTTAAAGGAAATCTCAAAACATATATTTCCGGTGAAGTCTCGCTATCGAATTTTTGTGCGGAATACGATACTGCTATAGGCAAGTAGTAGATAAAGTAAACAAGAAAGAAAAAGAAAAGAAAAGCTTATGTGTAACATTTACACGACTTTCTCTAGTAATTACCAAACCACAGGGAGGTAGGTCATTCTTCTACACACTTTAAGCTAAGCACCGTCTGTTGCATCTTGAAATGTTCCTAATTTAGGTTTTTACGGACGTGGGTTTTTATACCTAGTGCACGCAAAAATTCAGCCATTTATATCAAAATTCAATATTTATTTTTTGTGACGAATGTACGTGAATCCCAAAATAATAACGCTTACTTGCTTATATATTGAGTGGATGACACTCTAAAGTAGCAGCTAAATAAAAAATAATAATTTACAAATGCTACGAAATATATATAAATAAATATATATATATATCTTTTAATAACTGCCTGTTTTGGCAATTGGTACAAATTCTTAATCCTGGATTGCATACACCAGTGCTATTCTATTAATTTTATCCCTTTCTGTACTTTACTTTCACAATTCCAGAAACTCTTAACAATGTTTTTCTTTCATTTTTCTTAATGAACTTGTAACCGTAAACTAAGGTCCGTTGTCGATCCATAAGCAGTAATGTTGGTAATTTCTTCAAGAATAGGATTTGTTAATATCGCTTTTTCGAGTACAAGATAATAGCTTTATTACAGATAGAAAGTGATGAGAGTCTGACAAACTGGCATGGGCTCCGAGATAGAGGATTATGTTGTGGAGATTCGATAATAGTGAAATGCGGTAAAACATGAATAACATGATAATATGCAAGCAATTTAGTTTTCTGCATTATCTGGGGAAAACGAATATTTGGGGCATCTATATGAGAAATGGCAGGGTCGAATACTACAGAACACAATTCTATGGTCATAAGGTTGTTAAAAACGTACAATCTGGTATTCAAGCATGATGCCTTCTGATTATCAATGAAATTATTCAAGACCTTTTGAGGTGTACAAAATAAAAAACTGCAGTCAAAAGGTGAACTACGAGTGGGGTAACTACTGCTAAACCTCCGGTAAAATATAAACCATGGCTTTCTTTCGTAGACAGTGCATTGCGGGTACGTATGGTCAAACAGTTGACTCTGGATGCTATGAAATGGATCTGCTTGTTTACTCTTCGACAAAAGAGAGAGAGCAGGAATTACAGAGATAAGTTTGCACTATGTGTTGACGGCTTCAAATCCCAACCAATACACCATTGTACATGCAATTACAATTAACGATAAAAATGAATCGCTTGTTTCCAACAGATTTAGTAGAATAACGAAATTTTCCATGTTCTTCTTCTTAAGATGCAAAATCCGCTTATTTAGTAACAGGACCAACACAAGCATATTTGCTCCTGGGAACCGCAAGGACAGTAATATACAAAAACTTGGACTCCCGCGTTGAAAGGAGCGAATCCTATTCTCTTCCAAGTAGGCACTCTACTCTCTATTAAAAATGGAAATCTACATGGTATACCCTAAACATAAACAAAATTAAACGCGCTAGAATCCCTCACAACCAACAGGTAATATCAACTGGTTGTTCCTCTCACATTTCTCGTGACGAGTTGACCTTTAAACTTCACATGTTTAGCCCTCTTCAGAAGAAGCTGTCGTTAGCTATATCCCGCAGCGCTTTCTTTAAATTCTTCTTTCACTGCATTCAAAGCAACGACCTCTCCTTTCCCACTCCAAATCTCTATACAGGTAAATTCAAGCATGTGCAACAATTTCTCGGCTTTCGGGAAACATTAATCCAAGCCATTTTGCGACACATTAACCCTCTAACGCCTGCAGCAACTATCCTGTATCAAGTAGCCGCATTTTAGTTCAAAACAAATTGTGAACATTTGCTTGCCGTTGAAAGTCAACGCTAAAGAGCATCTAACTTATTAGTAGCTCATTCTTTCCCCCTCGCCTGGTTACATTATCTCATTATCCCATGGGTTCTTTTACTCGGACGCCACTGCCTTTCACTGTTTGGAGAATGGATATACCGTTTATCTATTATTACTTTCTCTACTACGTATAGTAAGTAGGGGAAGTATTGTATTCCACCCAAAAATTCGATACCGAGATTTCACCGGAAATATATGTTTTGAGACCCTCTGAATCCAAAAAAGCATTTTTGAAAACATGTCCGTGTGTGTGTGTGTGTGTGTGTGTGTGTGTGTGTGTGAACAGCATAACTCAGAAACGAACAGTCGGATAAACACCAAACTTGGTATTTAGGTTCAGTATCTTTCAGACATGCGACACGAAGGTTTTCAAGAAAATCCCCCCACCCCAGATTACCCTTTACATGGAATATTTTTCGAAAACTTTAATTTTCTCAAAAATGGCTCTAACGATTTTGATTAAAATATCATATGTTTAAGATATTTTCATGACAAATGAAATGTATATCTCGAATTTTCTCGGAATGTCTCCAAAAGTATTCTTCATTGTGAACGACTTTTGCATAACTGGTAAACCATAAGAGATAAGACAAAATTCTACTACACAAAAAAATGTAGATTTCGTTAAAATACACAATTTATGTCATATACATTTGTTTTTTGGTGAACCATTTTCTAGATATTGCTTGTTATTCCCTTAAATTTTCCAATACTTATACTTTTTTTCAAATTCGTTTTAATTTTTTTTTGTCCCTATAATACAAAGAGAATGGAATACTCCACATAGCAACCACCTCTTAAAATATTTGACTATCGCTTAAAACCTACCAATTCCCCTTGCATCTACAAGAAAATTAGCAATAAGGTTAACATCTCGATATCTTGATTAACATGAAGCATATGGAGAATAAGCGTTTGTAAAAATAGTTTGTACAAGAGAGAGAAAGTCATGTGAGTGTAACACATCAGATTTTTTAAGTCGTATGGAGAATTTGTTGTCTTTTCTAAGCTTCCTGTGTGCAGTATTAAGGGGATACTGACAAGAAGTAATAAATTATTCCACTAGCTACAAAATTTGAGCTGTATTGTGAAACTGCACGTAAGTCAGCTGGGAAAAATTGAGAAAGTGAAAAAATTCTTAGAATTTGGTAGTCAAAGAGTAAAATCTGTGTTTCAGATGCATAAGATTTGGCAACGTATAAGTAGGAACTTTGGTGGGGTAGTTCTAAAGTAGGGGGATCATTAAGTTTTTCGGTCAATTTAAACTGGTGTTCTATCACACTACGCCCACGCATACCCTGAGAGATCTCGTAGCCAACCACTGTAGCAGCTGGCAGAAGAATCAACAGCACATACTGGAGACGTCAAAAGGTGGCACCGGGCATTCGTCGTCAAACTTGGCGACCATCGCGGAGCTGGAAATGGCTTCATACTGTATCGATTAATCCTTCATACACTTCATTTGCAAGTGTAAAGTTGCTTTTAAAATTAAAATTAAACTGAGTTTTATTTATGGACACTCTTTAACTGCTGTGGTCCTTAGCGTCCCATTCTATATTGGGCGTGAAAGACCGGTAATTTTGCTCACAGACCCCTTTATCAGGCTTGAGGTTCTTTTACGTGCCGTAAATCTACGACACGGGACCACCGGCTTTACTTTCCTTCCGAAGGAAGCTATGCTAAGGATTTTTATGCCCGAAAAAAACCCATCGCCCTCCGCCGGGTTTGAACCCGCGACCTCGGAAACTAGAAGCTAGCATGATAATCACTACACCACGGAGGACGACAGCGTTGTTTTTGAATGTTTATGTGGCCATGTCGTCTACTGTCCTTTCCACGTGCTAGGCAAGCCATGCTTTATGATGCAAACAGCTTTAGCTAATAAAGAGAATAACACAGTTTGTTGTCTGTACATGTTGGGAAAAGCTAAAAGAAACAGGTTTTAGAGGGGCGAATGTTGGCCTGAAATCCCTATTTCAGAATGAGAGGTCGAGTGTGATCTGTTCGTATTGGTAACGCTGGTTTCAGATTGAACTGTCAGCGACAGCCCATAAGATGATTGACACGGATAGCTTAAATGTCGATTAGATGACTACAGCGACCTGCAAATCTAGAAGTTAAAAATCTATTACCGCAATATTTTGTCTTGTTTATGGAATCAGATTCAAGTGTATTCGCAACAGCAGAAAATCGTTGTTGATGAATTTTATTAAAACATGTATGGAAAGCTATAATATTCTGCAGTGAATGAAAATAAATGCATTTCTCCACAAAAAAAATGAAAGGAACTATAGAACATGCTTTCTAATGCCCGTCTTCATTACATTTGATAACAATGCACACATTTTAAGTGGTGAAAACACGCTTTACGACAGCTATCCGGAAGAATGACAAATATGCTGCTCAGCACGTATACCAACACAGCATTAATTATTCCGCACTTCCTTGCAACTGAGTGTATTTCGCTCGAAAATACAAAGTTACGACGACCGTGTCATCTGCGCTAACACATGCATTGTTAATGATTTCTGTTCCAGCCACGAGATACTCGTAAAACCTCACTATAAACAGAAGACATTAAGTTGGGTGGAATTCTTCTGTCTAAAGTTGGCACCCTTGTATTATTAAAAACCTTTGAGCAGTTCAATTAATAATGTTTTCCTAATGAACTTTCTTCATTTTCATTATTGTTACACTTTTAAGTTTGTTTAATTATATAGTTCATTTCAGCTTGATTAAATTCTAAGATGGCACATTTTGACCACGCTGATATTTTAATTTGTAATTTGAACTGCAAGAAGATAAATAAATCGCAATAAACTCTCAGAGTTGCGGTTTCTTGGCTGTGTATAGCCTGTCAACAGAAATCAGCTCTTGAGACAAGGGAAAGCTTTCACTTCCATTACACTTCTGTTTAAAACACTGCATAACTGCAACTGCCTTATAATTCCTGAGATTTGTCTTGAAGCCGAAGATATTAATTTGGACCTCCTTGTCGACCATGCGTTAGCCAATTAAATTCCGTCTGCTGTTCAAAAGTAAACAGACTTTGGTTACCACAGAAGGTTACGCCCATTCCGAAAAGCTAACCTTATTGCCTGCGAATGTAATGATGTGACTGCGATACGACAGAAGTAACAGATTCTAAATGTGACCTACGAGTATAAATCGATGCACCGCTCCGTGTATTGAGCCCTTTTCTGCTGCAATCAAATTCGCTACAAGCTGTCAGTCAATACATAAAACTCAGAAGAAAAAAACACACAGAAAAGTAAGATATTAAGTAGAAGAAATAAATGTCCAGATTTCCAACACATGGTTATGCCTCCTGAGTTGTGAGGCCAACCAGCATTTCTGGCCCTCGCTTAGAAGGCGATCGGAATTATCACCGGCCGAGACTTGTCTCTATTAATTCGGCTGGAACTCCTGAATGGAAAGCAATAAGCGCGGTGCCGCCCTGCTTAGAGCAGACCACGGCCGTTGACGCAAGCCGTCATTGCCGTCCCAACCCCTGTAGACGCTGCTGCCTTTACGGCTACACTCGATATCACTGTGGATGACCGTCACTGACATAGGAATGTGACGCCCATGATCTCTTACACCGTCGCCACTGCACTGCCTTATGCGGGATCAACTCAACATTTCACCGGGCAATCAACTAGCCAGTTCTACCCCTGTCAGTCCATCCACCAGCCGTTCTCCGCCGCATCACAACAATGCTCAGCGTCACCCAGCGTGCTCCAGATAATCCAGGACCTCCACACGGAGGTCCAGAGCAATCTCCAGCGCGCCGCCAGCATTGAAGAAAGCATCTCCGAACTTCAAGCCCGCATGCCTATAACTGACAATAGGCGACAGGAATTGATACATTCCGTAAGGTGTACTCCTTAGAGAAGTCACCTGCAGATTGCAATCCTGCGTCACTGCCGCCAACAAAGTCAAAAGTAGCCAACTCGAAGACTTCCGCCTTACACGCTCTAACGATTTTGATTAAAATACCATACATTAAGGATATTTAAATCACAAATAAAACGTATATCTTGAATTTTCTGGGAATAGCCTGTGAAGCCTCTTCATTCAGAAGTAATTTTGTAAAATCTTGCATAACTGGTAAACGAAAGCGATAGACGAAAATATGCTACACAAAAAAATATAGATCTTTAAAACACAATTTATTTAAAACAATTTTTTTTGTGGCATAAGTCATTTCCGAGATATCCGTTATTTATGTTTCGATTTGTTCAATACTTTGTCATTCTTCTAAGTCCTGTCGATTTTCAGTTGTTTCTTCGATTGGTTAAAAGTAGAAGGGATTTTAAGGCCAGCACATTATAGCGTCCATTTCTTAAACATTTGACTATCGCTGTTCTTTTTGTATCCTAACGAAATGTGTAATGTAGCTCTTTCTGCAAATGTTTATCTCGATTAAAATGAAGTAGACAGAAAAATAAATTTTCCTAATATTTTATATAGCAACTAATAAACGATAAAGTGTTAGGTCATGTGAATGTAACACATCATGTTTGATGTTAAAGCATAACTCATTTTAAATGACAGGTAGAAAAGCATTGCGTCATGTTAGGTACGCCTGTTATTCCAAATTTGCGTTAAATTTCTACATCTCCCGATAAATTTCAGCATATCTCTTCTACGATTCTGAAATCGTCTTCCTATCGGACCAAAGGTTACCAGGCAACACAATTCAGCCCAGCTCTACGGTGTGGGGAGGCTCAAATTCTAATCTAGGTTGGGGGAAGTTAGAGTAGATATTTCTCCGGGATTTTCGTTTATCCAGAGATGTATGTCGGGCAATTCTAAGGGCCGGTTTTACCAACAGTGATAATGTTTCGTCTTATTTTAGTTAATGTAATCCCAGTTATACGTCTTTATCGCTGGAATATAGAAGCACGTTTCACCACGGTTTGAAAATCCAGGTAAAGAAATCGTACCTTTGATCTACCGCGTTATACGAGCCAGCAATTTTTCATACATAACAATCCGGAATGGCTGTACGTGCTTCCGTTGGTACCTTTTACTGTGCATGTCCAAAATCAAAATTGCGTTTGATTGAAGACAGGCAAACGTATTCTGCTTCTGAAGCTCTGAAGTTGGCAAACCACTATGCACTCGTTAAAATAAAATCATTTGTTTGGGTCTAAAATTTAAGCCTATCACATGCGAATAACTGATGCACTTAATTGCACGGTCATACAGGTGTTTCATGACAATGATATAAATATGTAGGCTGTAGGAAGGAAGAGAGGAGATGTAAGCCGAAAGTTTGGTTATATTTATTGCGTCATAAAATGTGTCGAGAATGAAACAATATACAACATTTGTGGCCTGTAAACAGCAATGGAATATGTACCAGGAGTGATAGTAGACGATGTAGTCGAGAAATAGAGGTTAAGTATAGACGCAAAAATATGATAATTATTAATCCTGCAATGCACAAATCCTTAATTTATTTATGTAGCTTCTATTCCTTAACTATTTACATACTGGATAGGAATTCCAATTCTTGCTCCTTTTGTTCTAAAATAGAGCACAACATTTTTAGTTTTATTTTTGTAGGCTCCTATAACTTTTATAGTGATATCAGGGACATTGATGCGCAAAACAACTCGTTGACTGTAGGTTATTTAACCTTAGGTTTTAATAATTTCTATCTTGAAACTTTCTTACATTCACACCCATATGCTTACCTCAAGGCTCTGAGGAGGTTAGAGAGAAATTCATTAAAAAAACAGTTCTCCTACTCCAGCCGGGATTCGAACCCGTGACCTCGAAATTATGGAGCCAAAATGCTGACCATCCGACTACGGAGGCAGACCAAAACGAGCGGTCTGTAGGTTGTTATGTAGACGAAACCACGACACAGTCTACTTTATACACTAATACAAGCAGGTACACTGAAATAATAATTTCTTCGCTCTCTGATCCATTGTAGTCACCTTCTATTTCTCTCATACTGCACACCTTCATATCCGATGTTCTCCGTAACCAAATGCATTACTCGTTGCGGCGCCATCTTTCTTTTTGCTTCGTTAACTCCGATTTCGATCTGTAAACGGTGAAAAATGGCCGGTAAAGCTTTAAGCGGGTTTACAGGCTACGGCAGCCATTACACTGTTTGGTGAAACAGCTTTCTTACTAAATTGCGGTTTTAGCACCTTTTTCCCGAGTTGTTGGTGAAACCGGCTCTAAGTTGTAAGATACCGGGATCATACGAGTGTTCCAACCATTTAATCATTCACCATCCTCTTTAACCTGCCTAATTAAACGACGCCAAAATTACAAAACCAATTTAGTACATTCGAGGGTTGCTCCTTGGACTGTAATTAAAACAACTGCCAAACTTTTCTTTTCGTAAATTTAGACCTCGGCACTACAAAGCAACGAAATAACGTGGTTGCAAGAAAGTACAAATTCTGGAAAGAAAGCACACACACCCCGGATCTCGCTCTAATTCCACCAGCAGCTCTTTATGGAAGTGTCATAAATCCGAGGATAAAAGGGCGTAAACTAAGCTAACAAAAATTGTAAGAAGGTAGAGCTACAAATAAACGAAGGATTTTGAACATTCTAATTAGGGAACCAACTATCTCATGAATGTATACTCGCATTACACGATATCCTAAACAAAACCATATGGTAGTGTCCCAAGTGATACTCTGCTAAAACAAAGGATGTATAAGCCCGCATCCGCTTTATCTGCTTTAAAGCTTAGTGCATCCTGTTCCTCATTGCTTTTCTGTCACGCTATCTCGCTTTGAATCGTATGGACGTAATATGAAAGGAAGCTTCCGTTTGTCTGCTTAGCGAAGAACGTCTTTCTACACTGCTGGAATGTGAGAAACCGTTATTTTCGTGTCACGGTTATATCTGTCGCACTTACTTTGCTTTAATGCGACGTTTAGTTAACGAGTTCCAGCGATAACGATAGTTCCTTGTGCATAGGTCTACACATGCGCTGTGAATGCGCCTTCGTTACTTTCGTACCCGTAACTGAATAATTGTCTACTTTCTGTCTCCTTTACTTTTGTAATCGTTACAATGATTTAAACTTACAAAGTAGTCTTTACGGTAGTTTTGGCCATCCCTACTACGCTGGTCTGCCGCCGTGTAAGAGCGCACTAATCCCGAATAATTCTAGGGATATCGCGACTCTCACGTTGTGAGCCCGATACGGTTGGATCAAGCATTTCTAGAAAAGGGTCCGCGCGCGCCTGTGTGTGTGTGTGTGTGTGTGTGTGTGTGTGTGTGTGTGTGTGTGTGTGTGTGTGTGTGTGTGACCACCATTACTCATAAAAGAAAATTTAAATAAACAGCAAACTTGGCATTTAAGTTCAGCACCCCCAAAGATGCGATGCGAAGATTTTCAAGAAAATCCCGCAACTCAACTATCCTTTACATGGATGATTTTTCGAATTTTTTGTTTTTCTAAACAGTTGCTCTAACGATTTTGATTAAAATAACACACATTGGAGATATTTACATGACAAATAAAATGTAAATCTTGAATTTTCTAGGAATAGCCTTGAAGTCTTCATTTGGAAAGACTTTTGTATAGGTAAACGTTAAATGATAGACGAAAACGTATTTCACCAGAAATGTAACTCCCTTTACAACACACAATTTATCCCAAATAACTTTTTTTTTGTTGCATCAGCCATTTCCGAGATATCCGTTATTAATAGTTCGAATTGTTCAATACTTTGCCATTCTTTTAAAACCCTGTCGATTTTCAATCGTTTCTCGTGATGTCATGGAGGCAGTATGGAATTTTAAAGCCAGTTCTGAAACATTTGAACTATCGCTGTTCCTTTTGTATCTATAATGAAATGTGTAATACAGCTGTTTCCGGAAAGGTTTATCTCAATTAAAATGGTGTAGATCGGAAAATAACCTTCTAAGAATAATCTGTATACCCACTAATAAACGATGGAGGGTAGAGAAAGTAATGTGAATGTATCACATCAGATTTTTCTAAAAAGTCTTTCTACTTTTGTTTTTCTTTATTTTCGATTCGGGAGACCTCAAAACACCTACTTTCTGAAATTGCGTTATCAACATTTGAATTCAATGCAAAACGTCCTCTACCTTAGAGACTTCTACTACTCTCCTCCGATACCTGTTAATGATCGAATCGTCTATCACATGGGATCGGCCTCAGATTAAAAAAGAGAACGGAGATCTAGAGAAGTGATATGCCAACACCAATTAGAGACACGCCTATATCCAAAATGGATGTTGTACAGTCACGTCACAAGAAGATACGTCAATCCTGGCATGAATCAGAACGCGTATCTATATTACAGCATACATAAAAGATTGTGTCATTTAATTAATAATCTTGAAACGTCTAATAAGAGTTTTGAAACCTTGCTGAAACCTATAAGCAAAATTTCGAGGGCGGAGTCTTGATCACCTCAGTAAATATGAACCACGCACCGATCGTCAAATGGATAGGATAGCATAATGCAGTTCTTTACCTAAAGAACGTAAAGCATGGATCAATAAACTCCCCATTTGCTGGAGAATGTGGTGTGCATACAAGCCTCCGCTATACATCATTCGTATTTGACAAATACATACACAAAATGTAGATCGGAGGTGGAGCATGAACCAGACCTTGAAGCTCTCCATAACCTCCCACAGGCATTTCAGCTATCACATTCCTTTTAAAAGCATACTTTCACGAAAAATGAGGCAATTACGAAATACAGTTTTATCTACTAGACAGCAGTAATGCAAAATGGGCATCATAAAATATTATCTCAGAATTTATACTGCATTAATGAATATCCTCACGGTAAATGGAATTTACAAAATGCACACTCATACAACCTCAAATATTCTGAAGTAGAATTATATTATAGTATTTCAAACTTAGAATAGGCATACTTCTTTCTTTTTGCTACAATTTTGGTTATCTCACTACAATTCAGAAGGGATAAATGCGCCTTCTTCCCTTTTTTCCCTAGGGCCACCAACTTAAGTCTCTTGGGGTGCCAAGCCCAAAACTGTGATCAGCTTCCCTCTACCGTGCACCATTTTTCCAAAGCATGCATTAACACTTACTATATTATAATAATGAATCAGCCATATCCTACTTGGTACCGATAAGATCATAGTCACAGACTTCTATTCAACCATACCCCAACGGATATCGATATGCTCGAGTTACAGCATTCTAGGTTAACCACATCCTACTAGAAACCGATATGATCATAGCCACAGCCTTCTGGATCAACCAGTCTACCCTGCACCATTATCACTACAGTCTAGTCTTCTGGATTTATTTTCTATAATCGGCAAAATGTAACAAGAGGTTTTAGCATTAAATCATTGATTAATTGCGCACCTTTATGGTGTATAATTATGTTAATATGCAATTTGGGTTTAAAAAAATATGTCTTACATTCACATCACTTTCTCTGCACACTATTATTTCTCTTCTAAAGACTGTTCTTACAAATGCTCACTTTTAATCTACTTCATTGTTAACCGAGATAGCCGTTTACAGATATTGTTTCATCACACTTCGTTGTAAGGGATACAGGGAACTGAAGCAATAAGCCTATCTTTATAAGTTGGGGGTTAACGTATGCTGGCTTTGAAATTCCGCCCTAGCATGACAACACGAGAAACAAAAGAATAGTAACTTTAACACTTCAAACAATGTACACTTACAAATAATATCTCGAAAATTCTTAATAATATACAAATATTGACATAAGTTAGTGTATTAGCGAGATCTACAGTTTTCATGTTAATCACAGACAATTCAAGATAGATAATACAGGCTGATCCGTTGGAGATGTCAGAAAAGTAAAACGTTACATGTATAGAGGTTAATGCATACATCTGAGAAGTTTGCTGTAATATAAGCGGAAAAGATCCAAGTTAACAATGAGTGATGTTTCAGACTTCATCAATGTGGCATAGCAGAACTATTGTGCATAGGAGACAAAATGGTGGTCACGCCACAACAGCGTGCTTAGTGTGTCGTGTGGTATGTGAAATGTATCACGCGGGACGTGTGGGTTCTCAGTTCTCCAAATAATGCAGTTATGCTTGTTGATTCGGCCACTCAAATGAAATGTGGCTTTGTCCATGAACATCCATCGATTTAACCACTGATCCGCTTCCTGCCTCTCACACATAATTACAACAAACTTGAGACGAGCTTCGTAATTATGCTGCATCAAAGCTTCTTTTTGTAGAATATGGTATGGAAACATCTTAACATACCATCAATCCTCCGATACATTTTGTAGGTATATTCTGCTGTGCTATAAGCGGTGGAGTGGCTTCCATGGGCTCTAGCTCTGTTGTGGCATAACCGCCATTTTATCTCTTATGCACGATAGCGCTGCCATGCCACGCGGGTGAACTTTGAAACATCATTGTTAACTACCATCCTTTCCGCTTATATTACAGCAAACTGATCAGAAATGTGTGCACTAACCTTTTCTGACATCTCACACGGGTCACCCTGTGCATATTATTAGTCACAGAAATAGCAAAAACAAAAAATGTTCAATATAATAAGTAGTTTAGAGTGCAGATTTTCTTTAATCCTCCATATTCTTCTGGAAGCTCCTCTCTCGCTACTACCGCGAACACTCTAGAAATCTCTGGAAAATTTCAGCGGCTATATTAGCGAGCGTGCTCGCGAGTGAGTTAGTGAGATGAACTGTTCTTGATGCGACATAAAGTGCTAGTTACTCAGGTGTCTAGAATGAGGTGGTGACGCACAGTGTGTGCTGCTGTTGGGCATGCGATTAGAGAAGTCTTGTGTTCGACGCCCCAGCGAGTGAAGCGGAAGGAAGAAGAGGCCGCTTCGGGCGTTTCATTGCACCGTTGCGCGCGAGGAAAGGTGTAATTCAGTAAACTTTCAACTAAACATTATTACTGACGTGACCGATTGAACTAAATGACATTAAAGTGACAGTAAAAGCTGAACAAAGTTACAATATCTTCGTGTGTTATCCTTGGAAGATGCTGAAATTAAATATCAAGTTTTGTGTTTATCATACTTTTTGTTTGTGTTATGGTGCTCTCTCTCCCTCCCCCATCTCTCTCTTTCTTAAACATGATTAAGTTTGTGGTCCTCAAAACATGCATTAATGGTGAAATCTCTATATCAATTATTTTTGGGTATACTTCCTGTGCCAGTAGGCAGGTGGTGGAGAAAGTAAATTTTGGAATGCTAAAAACCATGAAGTTTTTTTTCCTGGATATACATAATCTAGTACCTTTAGATACCTGCAGAAAAAGACTATTGGGTCTAAGCACATGGAATTTGGAAGGCTTATTTCAGAGATGCTGAAACTCAGTTCAACACACCTGTTGAAAACGTAAGCATTCAAACTACCATAAATCCTAGAAATAGTTTTTTAATTTAAAGTCTGAGCGCATGAAAATTAAAGTTATATATAATATCCGCTCAAAATTTGAATTTGTTTTCTTTATTAGATAAGATGAGAAATGTGCAGATTTAAGTCTACTTCAGAACTGTTTTATTCTTTAACAGATTTTAAATTATTCTAAAATTAATAAATGAATAAAACTATTTATTATATAAGATTCACCATGCTTGAAAGAATATGTAGTAAAATTTGCAATTATGTAGCTTAAACATATTGGAAGCTACAATGAAAATTCTTAAAAGCACTTTTTCATACATCTTGTTATTCGCTTACAGCTCCGGCAACCCAAAAACAATTGTGTGCGCTTATAAGTTTGTTGCAACACAAAATAATTCTGTTGGATGGACATACACGAAAATTAACATGTACTAAATGTTTCTGATAAAACTGTTGCATCGCCTCTTTACGATCATTGCAAAAGTCCCCAAGAACAACATATTAAAACAGAGAAACAGCAATTAATTTAATTAACCACAAAAAAGAAAAACGTGTCCCAACATTAGGGTAATTTAAATGATGGCTATTACGGTTAACCTCAATACATGTCCAGCGTGAAACAGTTTACCCTCCGTTCCCGCCATCCATAATAACCTCCATGGTATGTAGCTACAACGAATTGCTTAATAACGATGGTTAAAAACGCAACAAATAGCATTTATTGCGGGAACGAAGTTCATATTGACTCACCGCGACATAGCACTGAATCACTCTGAAATGTGACGTTTAATGCGCCCGAAACAGTGACCATCGCAGCTTTTCCGTCATGTTGGGGCACTATCAGACTTTTAACCTGCGAGGGAAAACAGATCCTATAATGGAAATATTATTTCCACTTATGAAACAAATTGTCTGAGAAAACTACGAGGTAAACATGTGCACCAAGCTCACAGGACGCTAAGTTTCAAACAACTCAATCATCGGTAACACCGACACGGATGGCCGAGGTCGTTAACATATGGATTCGTGAACAGGAAGTCTGCGGGTCAAATACCGCCAAGACCATTACCTGACTGCCCTCAGTCCCTGATTGAGGTTTTTCCAAGTTTTCCTCAATTCTCATAACTGGCAAATGGCGGGAAGGTAGCCTGAACTTAGGCCTGGAATGTTTTCTTACCAAATTTCCTTTCCCAATTTATCATTTAAATTTATGTATAATCAGTGTCCGTCTATGGTACCGTATTTAATAACCAATGAGCGTAATAAGCCTAACGTTGTATGGGGATGAGACGTAATTATTTTTTATAAACGGTTAAAAGTAGCTGTTACCGGTAAAATTGTTACAACGTAATATCTGTTAACCCTGTAACGGACTGGATTACAGCCTCGAATCATGATCGCAAGATAAATCAAGCACAGATATTCCACCTTAAGTTAAAATAATGAACTTTTAGATTACTGTTTCCTCCTCATTATGCTTTCGTAATTGAGCTTTTACGTAATGCAATGTAACGTTTAAAAATGAGGGAGAGAAACGGGGGTCGAGGCGTAATTATATTTGAGACGGGCCCTAGTGCATCTTTTAGACGTTTCCAGAAGCATAGCTCAAGAGTATAAGATGGTGGAGCGTCAATCTCTATAGAGATTTCAGTCTTAAAATGTTGTCACCTATTGTTACTGATGTAAGCTGGAAGCCAGACTTTACAACAATTTTAAGTCCGAGGTCGGAACTTTAAACAATGCGTGTATTACGCACCAATTTCTAACTTAATACCAAAAATAACGACATAACTATTCATGTCGGGCAGTTCAGACAATAATTGCAGCCGGAAGCCATTTGGATGCCTTTTTTGGGAGGGGAGGGGGGTTTCAGGCCACATGAGGAGGCTTGGGTTAGCGAAACATTACGAACCATTCCGAAAATTCCATTGATTTATGAAACTATGTCACTGACAAATCACTAATGAACAGAAAAACTCTGCCTATATCTTTGGCTATTTCACAAACTTATGCTCAGTTCTTGTTAACACTGATAACAAGTCGCTATCATAATACCGTGAAATAAATAAGTCTATTCAAGATTGCTATAAAATAATTTCGTAAAGTTAAATATCTGTCTGAATGTCGTTTCACATTTGCAGCATGGAAATATGAATACAGGCTTCCTGGCTTCCATACACTACAATACGAGCCTTTCTTGCACAAACAACATTTTGCATAATTGGGACCTACTAATGAAGAATAACACCGCACTTTTACTATTGTAGTTTTCATATATTTAAATGCTTTTGGAGTTCATAAACAGATAAACTGGCTTTATTGGAAGGAAGGCGGAAGATGAACTACAAGGCAATTCACATTATACACTTGCGGAAACTGTTTCTGTCTTAGGAACAATGTAATATAACGCATGTGCAATAGTTACATTGGTCTGTACCCGTTACTTTTGCAAACTTTATAACAAGGAAATCCTTACAAACTAACAGAATTTTTTTACTTTCTCTACTACGTATAGTAAGTAGGGGAAGTATTGTATTCCACCCAAAAATTCGATACCGAGATTTCACCGGAAATACATGTTTTGAGACACCCTGAATCCAAAAAAAGCATTTTTGGAAACATGTCCGTGTGTGTGTGTGTGTGTGTGTGTGTGTGTGTGTGTGTGTGTCTGTCTGTGAACAGCATAACTCAGAAACGAACAGTCGGATAAACACCAAACTTGGTATTTAGGTTCAGTATCTTGCAGAGTTGCGACACGAAGGTTTTCAAGAAAATCCCCCCACCCAGAGTACCCTTTACATGGAACATTTTTCGAAAATTTTAATTTTCTCAAAAATGGCTCTAACGATTTTGATTAAAATATCGTATGTTTAAGGTATTTTCATTACAAATAAAATGTATATCTTGAATTTTCAGGGAATGTCTCCAAAAGTATTCTTCATTGTGAACAACTTTTGCATAACTGGTAAACCATAAGAGATAGACAAAATTTTACTACACAAAAAATGTAGATATCGTTAAAATACACAATTTATGTCATATACATTTTTTTTTGTTGAGTGAACCATTTTCGAGATATTGCTTGTTATTCCCTTAAAATTTTCAATACTTATTTTCTCAAATGGGAATTCGTTATTCATTTTTTGTCTTGGATATGCAAAGAGTATTAATCTGTGGCAAAGGGAATGGTGCTGCACCTAGCAACCAGCTATTAAGAGATATGTATGTGCTTAAAGGCTACTGTATTTCTATATTGCCCTTGTAAATATATATTCCCCTTACATCTACAAGAAAATTAGCAATAAGATAGTCTCCAGATGTTTATCTCGATTAACATTAAGTAGATGGAGAATAAGCGTTTGTAAAAATAGTTTTGCAAGAGTAGACAAAGTCATGTGAGTGTAACACATCAGATTTTTTTGATTTTTTTTTTCGTTCCTACTTGCAAATGTATCGTAGAAACGGGATGTCGCGCTATCTTATCTAACCTAATAAACGCGGCACGAACTACACCTGGTATTTTCTTAATCAATTTTATTGGAGAACTAAGCAAAACGTACATCACTTAAATATCAATGAAGATAATCATCAATTCTACAGGAACTCTAGATCTATTCCGGTTCCAAAGTGAGTCTATACTGACTGATCAGCGTTTCATTCTTACAAATTTTCGCTTTTCCTGTCGTTAATAGTAGAAGAGTCCGTTTGGTTCCAAACACTCTACTTCTTCCTTCCAAAATGTTTATTCTTGTATTAGCTTATTGATAACCTTTAAATGTTATTTCTAACGTATATCACTGATGGATATATAATCTTGTAAGTCTTATCCAGTTATTCACCTGAAGAATCTGGTCTTAGAGGCTTCAACCTCTTTTCTTTTACCTTGCTCCAACTTTATCTCCAACTGTGGCTACTGACATTGCCTCTCAAAACTTATTCTAACAGTACATCTTGTATTTCTTCCATAGAGAAGTATTTTCGTTGTACAAGTTATCTCTTGGAATCCATAACAATAAAATGTGCAACTAACATTCTTTATAATAACCTTTAAAACTGAAAATGAGAAAGAATGAATACCTATGAACCAATTAAGATACTAAATGTTTTATAAACCTCTTAAAATCATGTGAAGGTTTTAATGAACGTTTTCAAAATACCTTGAAAATGAAATGAAACTTAATTTTATTTATGGACGCTCTTTAACGGCTATGGTTCTTAGTGTCCCATTCTATATTGGGCGTGAAAGACCGGAAGTTTTGCTTAAAGGCCTCTTTATAGGTTTGAGGTTCTTTTACTTGCCGTAAATTTACGACATGGGACCACCGGCTTTACTTCCCTTCCGAAGGAAGTCATGCGAAGGATTTTTACGCCCGAAAAAATCCATCGCCCACCGCCGGGTTTGAATCCGCGACTTCGGGAACAAAGGTTGAAAATACCTTACTCGTAGTCTTCATCAAAAAGACAGTTTCTGCAGCAGGGTTTCTTCTTTGTGACAAAATAAAAATGATACAGCCACAAAAAGAACACTTCGTTTCCCATCGATAGCTAAGAAATCTCGATATCTTGGAAATGTACGACCTACTTCTCTCCGCTGATAAAGAAGGAACGATCTTCACAACTACAGCGATATGATCGTGGAGAACAGAAACTAACTAAATGTCTGTGTGTGGGGAAAAACAACTGTCTCGAAGCAATGCTGAGAGAGAGAGAGAGAGAGAGAGAGAGAGAGAGAGAGAGAGAGAGAGAGATCATGTCATGCTTAAAGTGAATTTTATTAGGTACTTGTGACGGCAGTGACTCGCCTGTTATTACGTTTCTTGGAAGAAAACCCGTTCTTTCCCATAGAAACATTTCAAATTTAGAAATAATTGGATATACCCTTCAACTACAAAGCTTGACATTCCTCTTTCTTCTCCTGCAATTCCAGTTTTGCTTTGTTTTACCTAATGCAAGAAAGCGAGGGCAAGAGGTTATGCGTCACGGCTTGACAGACTGTGTAGCATTTCCAAAAGCAGTTCGTCGTTATACAATCACCCTTCCTACAAACAACGGTAACAATAAATGTAAAAACATAACTAGAATATGAAAGTTAAGTTAGATTATTTTTCCTACCACTGCAAAAATCGCTTCAGGCTGGAGAACATGAAGTGCCAAAATTAGTACGAAGGTACGAGTATGGAGTTTTTGCTTAGAATTATATTGAAACCTAAAAAAGGGTAAAGAAATAATCAAGAGTGACATAAATGATAAGTGCTGTACTTCACAACCTTTGCACATGCGAATAGGCTTGCTTGAAATGGTTAAACCTAGAGTACGGAAGACAGGTCAAAAGCTTATTTTGGCAATAAACCGAATATGCTATGTGACCAAAGTATCATGACCCTCATCAGAAACTGCAGTCCACGCATTGTCCCTTCCTAGGTAGTGGCCTCCAATAAGAATTGGCTAACTCTTTGCCTTTAAGAAAACCTCGGTTCTTGCAGACATAACTTTGATCATTGCCGAAACGTTACCTGCGGAATAACAGCAAATTCATTGTGGAGAGCTCAATAGGCACGCATTTATCTTCATGATACAACATGAGTTGTCGTTTCAAAGCATTCATTATAAATCAAGGCTACAAGAAAGTAAATCCATCATCTGTATATTGTCATAAAAGGAGTGCTCTGTAATGCTGATGCACACACTCCTCATTCAACTGGAATTTCGTCGTCCTCCGTGGACTAGTGATACCGTGCTAGCCTCTAGTTCCCGAAGTCGCGGGTTCAAACCCGGCGGAGGGCGATGGATTTTAGCACGGCTTCCTTCGGAAGGGAAGAAAAGCCGGTGGTCCCGTGTCGTAGGTTTACGGCACGTAAAAGAACCTCCAGCCTGATAAAGAGGCCTCTGAGCAAAATTTCCGATCTTTCACGCCCAATATAGAATGGGACGCTAAGAACCATAGTAGTTAAAGAGCGTCCGTAAATAAAACTCAATTTCATTTCAAATGGAATTTGATGCTAGAAGAAAGCGCTTACAACCATTGCTTACTAGATATTACAAGCTAGGTATTCTCGTTCCTCATCGGGTCCCTGGACGTATTTGCACTTACTGACGCTAGGATCGCTCCATCACACCCTAAGGTTGGAAAGCTGTCACTGATTTGTATTACGGAACTGTCAAGTGAGTGATTAATTACGAATTGTAGCAATTGTGAAACTTAAAAATAAATTAAACTGAGTTTTATTTATACACGCTCTTTAACTGCTGTGGTCCTTAGCGCCCCATGCTATATTGGGTGTGAAAGACCGGAAAGTTTGCTCAGGTCTCTTTATTAGGCTTGAGGTTATTTTACGTGCCGTTAATCTACGGGACATCGGTTTACTTCCCTTCCGAAGGAAGCCATGCTAAGAATTTTTACACCCGAAAAAAAAATTCATCGCCCTCCGCTGGGTTTGAACCCGCGACCTCGGGAACTAGAGGCTAGCATGGTAATCACTACACCACGGAGGAGGATTAAAGAGAAACAGAGTATATTTGCGTTTTTCTAGGATTACCTACTAATCATGTTAAGACAAAATACCTTCGTAAGCTCTCTGTGCTGTGATGTATAATGGACCCAACAAAAAGAGACATTTTGAGGTTAAAGCAGCTTGTAAACAAAGGTTACCAATGCACTGTAGCATAACATGAAACTTGTGAGGAAATCAGATTATATAGGTTTTATTTTAACCTTATTAACCGTATTCGAAAATTCTGGAGTTAGTGATATATAGTAGTCCCACGTAAGTGACACTTAGATGTTAAAGCTTGTAAACTTGGCTTACTCTTAAGTTTAACACCATATACAGCAATAACATATGTACATGGAGACATTCCATTTCAAATCGTCCGAGAAGGCTCTTGCATTTTTTAAACGAAACTTTTTGTATTTGGAGACATGCCCGATACAATGCTTTATGCAAACTCTTAAAATTCAGAAAATCATAGTTTTGCAATAAAAATTGTTCAAATTTATCGTATCTTCTTAAATTCCCGAACTTCAAGCTGTTATAACCCTGAAACTTATAAATCTAAATTTTTAAATCGAGCTTTATTTTGATTCCCTAAACTTTAATTTCATACTGATAAATAAACATGTTCTTATTTTTTATTTAAGTGAAGAAGTTGCTATTTTTTCAAGTGTAGGCGGTAACGGATTAACAAAATAATTGTATTCTATATGGTAATATTCCGCAATTTAAACACAATCAAACGTACATTTTACTGTAATGGGACTGATAAGGATTCGTCTGAAGTAATTAAAGTAGTAGATTACTTTATGTGCTGGAGTAGTAAAAGACGTGGTCATGGTCGCTCTCGCACGTTTGTTTTGAACAGAACGTTAAGCAGCGTGCATAAGGCTAAACAATGAGAACGCTTACTAAGCAGTATGTGGTTCTGAGTATTTCCTCAGAGATTCACAGAGAGCGTGGTGATCATCGTGCATCAACTACGTAAATCGCTGCATTTATTCACTATTTGTGTTATAACTATGAGCACCCTAACATTACCACTTTACCAACATTGCCGGCTTCTCTTAATGACACTATGGATTATTCTCAATCTACTATTTCAGTTTTATAAAATTCCGAAGACGCTTAATGTCTTGTATACAGATTTTTATGAATATTATAAAAATAACCAGTATATGCTGTAATGAAATGCGGATTTTTATCTGCAAATCGAGATCCCATATACTGAAAATCGTGTTATATACTCACTGAGGAATCAACATACCTACTAATCCGTCCCTTGATTAGAAGAAAAATTAAGACCTGATGCTGTTAATTCAGAAAATATTCCAAAGAGACTGACTCAAAGTGCAGAGTACAATGTCTAATTTAAGTATCTTTAGCTTTTCATTTAAGTCTAATATATCTTCAGCATTTTTCTATTTAGTGAATTTTGGTTGAGCTTTTTCACTGTCCAGTTTGTCACCTTGGTGAGAAATGATTATCCACCATTTCGTTTTCAGTTCATTGTCTTTTGGGAATACATGGAATGACAAGCCACATTCTTTTTCTTGCCTTGGCTTACAGTAAGGTACACAGCATTCAATTATCGACTAAATGCAAGTATTACACATTTCAGTTTAGAGAGCTTAACACACATACATAACATGCACAATGCAAAATCTATTACTTAATTGAAAGGTGTTGCATGTAATGAAACGTATGCTCATTGGAAAATTAAAAAACAATGACTTATTTCTCACCGATTCAGTGATTTGTAATATAATAGGATCGGCATAGTGGGGAGAAACGGAAACTTACTTGGGAGGTGGATCTTCGTATGTATATTTATGTTATATTTTATAACAACGGAAGTGTCAACCATTTATTGTTGTATAATTCTAATCTACAATCAAGAAATGCCCATATAAGTGCTATATAGCATCATGAACATCAAATATATAAACAATATTTGAAAATGAATCGCCAAAACTTCATTGTCATTATAGCTGTTTGCTAGAAGTTTAAGGAGTAGTTGAGCGCCTCTATCGGCTAAAATTGGCGTGCGTAAGGCCTGTTTTATTGTCAATTTTCACGCCTTTGCACCAGTTTATATCTAGAAAGCAATGTTTACAATCCAACAATCCAGGTGTAGCCATCTGCCGTGACTTGCCATGTACAAGTAGGTAGGTACTCTTAATATTCTCGACTCCAAATTTCACAGTGTATACATAGACCAAAAGTTGGCATTCTCAAATCCTTCATCGGAAAGACGTATTGAATATGGTAGTGATTCATTACTCCAAACAACGTGCGTCAAGATTCAGTGACGTTCCATACAGCAAGAGACGGCGCATATTTCTCATTGCGATTCGTGGTTTATGGGCAATAGCTTGACAAATTTTTGTTCCTCGCATGGTGTTGACGCATTCTGATGAAAAAATACAGGAGTGCCGGTTTCTCCGAATTACCTTCTTCAACCCCTTGATCGTCACTTTTGTATTGTGGGAATCTCACCACGTTTTCGATTCAATGCGGTATGGGAAACGGTTGACCACATTGTGTTCAAGAGGACCACAATTTCCGCACTTGTTGTGCCACACAATCACCTGATCGTGTTCAAAGTCCGTGTGCTCCATCAATATGTTCTCTCACGCTGCCTCATTAGCATTGTGGTTGTTATACGTGTCTTCCGTGCGGTAGGCAGCACCACTATGTATACCTGTCGTCCTCCGTGGTGTAGTGGTTACCATGCTAGCCTCTAGTTCCCGAGGTCGCGAGTTCATACCTGGCGGAGGGCGATAGATTTTTTTGGGCGTAAAAATCCTTAGCATGGCTAGCTGGTGGTCCCGTGTCGTAGATTTACGACACGTAAAAGAACCTCAAGCCTGATAAAGAGGCCTCCGAGCAAAATTATCGGTTTTTCACGTCCAATTTAGAATGGGACGCTAAGGACCACAGCAGTTAAATAGCGTCCATAAATAAAACTCAATTTTTTTTCAACTGTGTCTACCTTTCCTAAAAGCACTACTGTTCTCGGGGGGTGATGGATGCTTTCTATCACTTTTTACACCCATTATCTTTCACTGGTATACTGTGCCGAAATTAATTTTAATTTTGCGAAAGTTGGATACAAGTGTACAAAAATACAGAGAATACTTACATTTTCTGTATAAAACTACAACACAATTTATATTTTTCCGTTTCTTTTTTCAAGTCTTTAGTATGAAAAATTCTGCTTACAGGACATTAACGTCAGTGTAAACTCCTACCGCGACTTCAATTTCCTGGCAGCACTCGTACACTCTTAGTAATCACGGGAAGAAGAAACACTCACCTGTAAACAGAAATGTACAATTATTAACTTCCTAGAGTACATATTTTCTGTACGTATAGAGTACGTATTTAGGTCACAAAAATGTAGAACCAACTTTTGATTTTAGTGTGTATTTTACCGTGAAATAATTGACTGGCATGTTCTGCATTTCTATTGTTTCAAAAATAATAAAAAAAAATCTGAAATGCACTAATCGCGTGTCTTCCTTTACATAATGTCGTTTCCTGGACTTTCCATGAAACTGTTTGCCTAAAGATGGAGGAAGGGCAGTTTTCGACCAAGAAATTCTATATGAGGCTTCACTGGAAATAACCGTTTTGAGGTCCCTGAATAAACAATAAACATTCTGGAAAAGGATCCGTATGTTACAATGAGGGAGTGAGCAAGCAGCTATCTGCTTATAGAACTCAAAAAACAAAAAGTCGGATAGATAATCTATATTTCATTCGTCTTGTTGTTCTCCGTGGTGTAGTGCCTACCATGCTAGCCTCTAGTTTCCGAGGTCGCGGGTTCAAAGTCGGCGGAGGGCGATGGAGTTTTCGGGCGTAAAAATCCTTAGCGTGGCTTCCTTCGAAAGGGAAGTAAAGCCGGTGGTCCCGTGTGTAGATTTACGGCACGTAAAAGAGCCTCAAGTCTGATAAGGAAACCTCTGAGCAAAATTACCGGTCTTTCATGTCCAATGTAGAATGCGGCGCTAAGGACCACAGCAGTTAAAGAGCGTCCATAAATAAAAAACTCAATTTCTTTGGTTAAGGTTTGTTTTTCATGTGGAGGTTAATGAGGTGAAAGAATTTCGCCTTGTATTCTTGAAAGACACCAGAAAAGTTTGGTTTTCGGTTCTGAGTTACGCTGCGCTCTCGCTCTCTCTCTCTCTCTCTCTCTCTCTCTCTCTCTCTCTCTCTCTCTCTGAAAGCGGAGGTTCAGGGGTTTCAAAACATGTATTACCTGTAAAAAGATTACTGAACTCAATGTAAATACAATTCTTTCTATACCTTCCAAAGGCAAGCAGCGGTAAAGTAAATAATTAACAGTCTTCCTGGAGATTACAGCACTTTCACTTGTGCATTTTCATAACACGTGAATACCTTCTGCTAAGATGCAGAAGAATTTAAATTTATAAGAGCGGAACAGTTAATATCGTAATTATATTTGATTTCTGTATATTTTAACCAACTCTGTTTTTTCCGTCACAAATTATTTTGTATGTTTTTTCAGTTCTATGAAATTTTGCAAGAATGAAATGGATTTAACCGGCAGTTTATTAAACATCATTATAGGTATTAAATTCATTTTGCTCTTTCCTTAAATTGTATGTTAGTTTGATAGCGCAAAAATTGGGGGATTTACTAGCAGGAATTGCCTAAAAAGTCTCATTTCTCACCTCAGAAAAGCAGCTAAGTATCAAATTTCTTTATCTACATGTCTCTTCATTTACGGTTCACGAAAGGACACACCGGAGCGCGCGGATCTGTTAAAAATGTCCTGCTGAAATCTTGATATCGGATATTTTCTCTACCCTCGGAGAAAGAAAGTGGGAGCATTTTAGCTGCGCTCACTGCATTAATGTAAGTGCCTCATAAGGCGCTTATCTCTTCGCACCTAAACCTGTCTGAAGAGTACACTGCTGCAAAATACCGTTTTGCTTTCAGTGGAAGGGAACACACTGGCCTATGAAGTACCAGAAAGAAAATGTGACAACGGTATACTACCACTCCATGCAGTGTTGCCAAACATAGAGTAATTATAACCAGGCATAAGAATTCTTAAGCAGTTGGCTTAAAGTTATTTATACACAAACATACAAAGAACATAAACAATAGCTGCTAAGGGTCACGCACGACAGGTAAACATGGCCTGACGAGTGGTGTCTGCAGTCGATAAGACATTGCACGAGGGATGGGGATGTTTGTATCTGTGATATCCTTTGCTAAAGTCAAAAAGAGTATCTTGTATCTTGCGACAAGGACACAGTGCTCTCTAGTAGTGAGAAATGGTTCATTGTATTCGTTTGTGGTGTTTAATGCTTGATGGATGTGTGTGTTTTGTGTTAATTTCTCAGATTTATATTCTTGAGAAGATATGTTTACTTAACGACGCATAAAACATGTCTGGAAAAGTCTGCGCAGTTTTCGGGTGAATAACTACGAAGAGGAAAAGAATTCACGGACATTCTTTGGTTTCCCAAAGGATAAAAAATTAAGTATTATACCTAATATGTATAACGTTTTCTTGCTCAGTTTTTGTATTTACTTTATATAAGTATGGTAAAAATGTAGTTGTGCGTGATTTACTCATAAGCTTAGCTGTTTTCTTCTTACAGCATCTTAGAACATACTAATGAAGGATTAAGTGAGATTATGTGAATCAATAATAAAAGCTCATACTGCAAGCATTTCTTTGAATTTACAATGTGATTCTTGGTTGCTCAGATGCAGGAGAAGTGATCTGAATACTTTGTATGAAAAGATGCATAAGATCTATAAAATTTGTTCTGATCATGTTATTGAAAAGACTTCAGAAATCCAAAGCTCTTCAGCCAAAGTTAAGTAAAGCTGTGATCCAGTACATTTTATTGATATCTTATAGATTTATCCTCAAAGTAATTTACTGTGAGGCTAAATTACTGTTAATGGTTTCAGGCTGAAACCTGATACTGTTCCATCTGGGAATTTGCCTGGAAACAGTAGCACACTGGAACCACGAGCGAGGGCTAATCCACGTAAGAGGAAGAGAGAAGACAGTGTTGATGACAGTAGCATTAATGGTGATAATCTCCCAGAAAAAGAGGTTGGACACATAGTGAATGCTACTCGTAGTAAACCTAGTGCAGAAGAGCGGGTTAAGAATTTAAGAACAAAGTTAATCAAAGCTCACAAAACGATTTCCTACAAGAACAAAATGATAAATTGAGTCAAGAAGTTAACGTGCTAAAGGAAAGTCAAGTTGAGACAAAGAGTGATCTAGTTAAATATTTCCATAACTGTGACAAAGATAGCTAAAAAAAAAACATCACTCGTAAAACCAAAGGGAGGCGATACACAGAGCATGGTAAAACAGTAGCATTGGCATTGTACCATTGTTCTTCAAAGTGCTACAAACTACTGTGTACCTTAGTGTCTTCCATCTGTGTAATCTCTTCGAAAGTGGCTGCAAAATTTACAAGTCAGTCCAGGGTTTATTGACAGTGTACTTTCGCTGATGAAAATCAAAGCGGAAAAGTTGGAGCCCTCAGAACGCGTGGTGTCCATTGTTCTAGATGAAATGTCACTAAAAGAAAATGTGACATACAATGCTAGGAGTGATATTTTTATGACTGTAGATTTTAGCGAGATCAGTGAAAGCGTGGTTCCTAAATACCCACTCGACCATACAAATCAAGCTCTTGCAATTTTAATTAGAGGCTTAAAGTTATATTTCAAGCAAGTGTTTGTGTATTTTCTAAGTAAGAATGATATGTCAGGTGACATTTCGAAACACATCGTTTTATATGCTATTATCAGATAATGGCAGCAGGGTTTATTCCAAAAGTTGTCGTATCTGCTTAAGTCAATAAGGAATAATTTTAAGAAATATGATATTGTCACTGATGGTCATTGTTCATGGAAACTCATAGTTGATTTCTACAATCAAGATAAAGTTAGGGTACCTAGGTTAGTTGCTCAGCTGAAACGGAAGTGTATAGACCTGCTATCTTTCTTCCCTATGCGTGTTTGTCTAGCTGCTTATGTCAGCAGTGAAATCATGACAAGTGTGTTGAGAAATTCTATGTCGTAGATGCAAGATTGACAAGGTCTTTGATATTTTCAATTCAGGTAAAAATTATAATGCTAATGAACTTCCTCGTGGATTCAATGATAATCAAACGCAAATGGATTACCTGCTTTCTATATTTTTGTTTATTTTTCCAGTATGAGAGCCTGTAACATAAGAAATATTCAGCCACATTGTGTTAGGGACTGGATTGAGAATATTTGTTTCCTGCAAATACTTTGGAATGATCTGAAAAAATAATTTGAGGTTGAATACCTCTTAACTAGGAGATTAACAAAATATTTGTCTGGAGAATGCTTTTTTAGTAATAAAGGGTAAAGGTGGGAATAATGTGACTACCGATTGTTCTTATTTTAAGTCTATAATAAGGTTTGTAATGACTAATCAGTTACTAGATCTAGAATAATTGTGTCCTTGGTGCATGTCAATTCTTGCTAAGGTATCAGATTTTTGTAATGCTCCTCTGAGTATAAATACAGGTACTGTAAGTAAGGAACAAGAGCTGTTATTGATGAGCTAGAGCAGTGCTCAAGTGCATATGCTGAAGGATGGTTATGCAGAACTTTACCTCATGAGAAATGTCGTAATGCTTTGGCAAGTGAAGATGAGACAAGTAATGTTTGTAATACATATATTTTGTTTAAGGAGCATGGATATTGTAATATGAAATTTCCTAATGCAAATGCCTGTGTATGTATGAATCAGTTTTGTCTCATAGCAGAAAGCGAGTGAAGGGAAAACTTAATGTAAACAGTTACCACCTAATTGTATATGTGTAATGAATGCATCAATACATTTTTTGACAAGTGTCTCAATGTGCTGATGAAGTGTTTCTTACAACAAAATGAACAGTAACAACGGAAACATGTTAGCCATAATCCTAAAGCCATTAAAAAAAATCATGAATGAGCAGGGTTTTATTTATTCATTTATGTTTTGTTTTAGCAGTAAAAGAAACATGTTACCATAATTCTAAAGCCAAAGAAATATCCATACATGAGTAGAGATTTATTCATTTATTTTGTAAAAGAACCAAATGAAACTTGTTAGCCACAATCCTGAAGCAAAGATCCATACCTGAGTTGAGTTTTTATTTTATGATAGAATCCTTTGCATCTCTCTTTCCTAATGCATTCAAATTGTAATTATTTACTAGCGGTTTATCATTACTATGTTAATGGGTAAAACTATACTTAATTCTACTTTAATGAAGGGTAATTAGATTTTTTTACATATAGGTCTGTAGTTATTTGAAATTAAAGAATATGCAAACCATGATGCTTATTTTATTGATTTTGTGCTACCTTAAAAGCGTTCCTATTTTGTATCCCCGCTTCTTCTCCAGGTCTAACCGCTAGGAGAGCTGTGTGCAACATGTCTACTCAAGAAACACATGTATCTAGAGAAGATTGTTGTATTCCGCTTTTAATGTTTTTGCTAAATTCAGTAACAGTTCAACTTTATTTCCTTTCGTCCTGGATTTAAGCTTAGAAATCTCTATACCTGATTGTTACCGTGGGAAAGTAGGGAGGGATTTCATAAATTGGTAGAAAATATGGGTATTTTATGAAACGCTAGCGGATGAAGCAACCAACGACTGCGAGAAGAATAATGACCAGTATTTTCCTGAATGCTGTGTTAGGAGAACCGCTTGTTTACAAAGCAGTTTTCTAAGCTTTTAAACTGTATAATGTATTAAACAGCGATTGTAACTATGAATCGATAACAAAGAAATAAACATGAATGGGTGAAGAATAGACAAGAAATATAGTCCAGTCAACACAAAGGTGGTTTGTTGAAAGTGAAGCCAGCGTGTACTAAGCTTTGTGGAACATAGTCCGTAATATTCGAACTGAAATTTCCCACAGGCATTTTGGTAAGAAGCAGGCGCATTTTTTTAGAACCTGACCAACATATGGTTGGCATCTATTACTTCACGTGCAGCTGATATGTAACTGTCAACTATAAAGGCGCGCAGGTATTGCCTAAACGAAGGTTATCCCGGTGACACGAGAGACATAACCGACCCGAAAACAACAGCATGCAGCACGTTAACCTTATGAGCGCGGTGATGATAAAGCACGACATAATTACCACATTTCTTTGGCGGCGTAAAACTTCCAAGCCAAGCTCCTGTAACGGCATCTTTTCCTTGCATCCTCTGAAAAGCCGACACTGAAGAGAGTGGTTGTAGCGAATGAGTGAAATCCGATCATGTACGATTTCCCGGAAATATGACAAATTAAATGTTGAACTCTAAGGCTGCGACAATAAAAGGCGTTTTGCGCACTTCCGCCCCCAACATAGTAACATTGTGAGAGCCCAACAGCTTTCTCCAGACGCATGCACACACAAAAGTGTAATGAACTACCCAGCGATCGATAGCATGATGGCGCCCGTCATTCTCCACGCAGCCCTGGGGAACTGCCTGCGGTCCTTGTGACCAAACACCAGCTGTTGCAACATGTTTCTCTGTCCGGAACAAACATTTCTTCCGCATCGCCCTTACTACTTCCAGCGGAAATAAGAGTTAGATTCTCTCCGTTATGCACAATACAAAACAATATTAGCTTATGTTTGTTATTACTCAGCGATCAGCCAACAAGAAATATATCGTAAAGGATTAAGTTACACAGAAAGACGGTTATTTAACACAAACTGTATATTTTCATATGTCCTATATTTTCACTATCTCTACTACTTACCTATAGTAAGCAGAGAGTGATGCATTCATTTCAACCGGAAAATTCGATACCGAGATTTCACCAGGAACAAACATTTTTGAGACTCTCTGAATATATATATATACATATACATATATATATATATATACATATACATATATATATAAGATTTTCAAAGAAGTACCCCACCCCAGACTATGCTTTACATAGAAAAATATTCGTTGTTCATTTTTTCAAAAATGGCTCTTAACGATTGATTAAAATACCATGTTTAAAATATTTGCATGGCAAATGAAATGTACACCTTGAATTTTCTGGGAACAGCCCATGGAGTTCTCTTTATTCTGAACAGCTTTCTATAAGTGAAAGGAAATAGAGTTTTATTTATGGAAGCTCTTTAACTATTACGGTACTTAGCGTCCCATTCTATATTGGGTGTGAAAGACAGGGAATATTGCTCAGAGGCCTCTTTATCAGGCTTGAGGTTCTTTTACGTGTCGTAAATCTACGACACGGGACCACCAGCTTTGCTTTTCTTCCGAGGGATTTTTACGCACCCCCCCCCCAAAAAAAAAATGCATCGCCTTCCGCCGCTTTAAACCCGCGACCTTGGGAACTAGGGGCTAGCATGGTACATTTGTATAAATGGTAAACCATAAGAGATAGACAAAATCTTACCATACAAAACATGTAGATCTCGTTAAAGCACACAATATATGTCAAAGTTTTTTTTCTTTCTTTTTTGCGGTGTCAAACATTCCCGAGATACTCTTTGTTAATGGCTTAAGTTTTCAAATACTTATACCTTTTTCTAGTGGTAAGTCGCTAATCCCTTTTTTCTCGTGGTTATGCAAAAGAGCATGGAGCTTCAGGGCCATCATATAGCGACTAGCTTTTTAGAAATCTAAAAATCGCTTTAGCCTAACTTTTACACCTACAACGAAATATGCAATGAAAGTTTATCTCTATTAACAAGTAGATAGAAGAATAAGCATTTCTAAGAATACTTTGTACAACAGTGAGTAGAGAAAGTCATGTGAATGCAGCACATCGACTTTTCTGAAGTAAATTTTTGTTTATCTCTGATTTTCATCCACATGAATTTCGTTCAGAATGAAGGAGAGTTTTCATATGCTATTCACAGAAAGTCCAAGATATACACTTTAGTTTGTCAAACATATGGTACTTTAGTCAAAATCGGAGTCATTTTTGAGAAAATCCAAACTAACGAAAAATGTTCCGTGCAAAATATTTTTGGGTAATGGGTTATTGAAACTAAACTTAAAATACCAAGTTTGGTATTTATCAAAACTCTGCTGTTCAAATACATACATGAGCGTTTTTCGGTTCAGTGGATCACAAAACGTGCATTTTTGGTGTAATTTTTGTATCGAATTTGTGGGTGGAATATGATGCCTCCTTTGACTACTGCAGGGAGATGGCAGAGAAAGTAAGAAGGAAGGTAATAGTTATTTACCTAAATGTATAGTAAAGTGAGTTTTTTCAGGACAAGTAAGACGTTTACAGTCGAAGCGAAGCTGAGACCGGAATATCGAAACGATCCTGAAAAAAAAGAGTACTTTCCTGCAGTTACGTACAATACTTTGTTTCATACTATGTCAAAATACTTTACATATTGGTCATATATTGTACTGCGTATTATGTTAGATATGGACGCAGTCGTATGTTTCATGTGCTCATTGTAGGGCCAATGTATCCATATGCTGTGTTGGAGTATGGAAAGTAATTGAACGGAAAAGTTCAATTTGATGCACTGATTTGCAGACGCAAAAACACGAAATTCCAGGTAGTATGCAACAAAATATTTAAATGCGCTAATAAGGCACAATAAATTTGTTAGTTGTAGTTCTATTTTATTGTGAAGGATTATCCTGCAGTATTTCAACCTAAGCGCCGCCCTATCTGAAGTATGTTGATAAATATGCAGTACCAAATCTAAGGTTTTATTTCCGTGTTGTATTTGGTTTGGAAACCAGTATGGAACAAACAGAATCAATTATTTCTGCTTACCAACGCTGGTTATTATGCGAGAGTTCTTTGTTAATTTTCTTAGTTCTGTAATACAAGCTTTGAGAGTAGCGGTTTCACGAGAGCACGCTTTGAATATGTAAAGTTGAAAATGAATTATTAACGTTGATATTCAGTTTGCTCGACTGTAATTGTCCTCTAATTATTAATTCATGCTGTTATATTGAAATAATTTATTATTTATACTCGTGATTTATGCATTTCAGATTGTTATTACACTAACAGCGTGTTCAAAATGCTGTGTTAACCTGGTTAATTGCTGAAAATACATTAATAAATTGCATTGGCTTAAATAGCTTCAAATTACTTTTTCTATCCGTTTCTCAGTTTTAAGGCATTTTGGTTGCGAATCATGTTAAGGCTACGAAAAAAAAATTCTCGTGTTACAGTCATAAGATTTCCTTACCCAGTCTTCAACAACTATTCTTACAAAATCTTATTTTTCTATCTAATTTCAACCGAGGCAAACGTTTGCACAAACGTTTAATTGCATATTTCCTTTTAAGTACACGCGCAATAAGGGAATGCGCGCTTAAGCGTTAGTCAAATCTTCTAAGAACGGATCGCTATGTGATGGCTTTGAATTCCGTTCACTTTCCATGATCACGAGGAAAAAGAAACGAATAGTAATTTTGCAGTTGTAAAAGTATTAAGTATTAGACAATTCAACTATAATAAAGCGTATTTTTTTGGAAATGGTTATCTCCACAAAAAAATTATTTGAAATAAACTCTGTGACTTAACGAGATTACGTTTTTGCCTATCTCTTACAGTTTACATGTTATAAAAAATTAATTCAGAATGAAGGAAACTTCACAGGCTATTTCCAGAAAATTCAAGATGTACACTTCATTTGTCATGCAAATATCTTAAACATAGGTAAATTAATCAAAATCGTTATTTTTGAGAAAAAAAATTGTGCATGTAAAGAGAGGGTAGTACGGGATTTCCCCCACGGATGTTCTTTAAAATCCTCGTGTCGCATAGAACACTGAACTTAAGTACCAAGTTTGATATTTACAGCCTTGTCGTTTTTGAGTTGTGCTGTTCACACACGAACACACACACAGTGTACCTCAAAACATGTATTCCCGGTGAAATCTCGGTACGGAATTTTTGGGTGGAATACAATAGTTCCTCTACTTACTGTAGGTAAGTAGCAGAACAAGTGAAAAAGAACTTTTTACATAAGCAAAATAACTTTTGACACCCTGTGTTCCCATCAAATTCTATTGTTTCGTAGTATCTATACCAGAAAGAATTCTTTCAGAAGGGAAGTAAAGCCGGTAGTCCCGTTATTTACGGTCGTAGATTTAGGGCACGTAAAAGAACCTCAAGCCTGATAAAGAGGTCTCTGAGCAAAATTACGGTCTTTCACGCCCAATATAGAATGGGACGCTAAGGGCCACAGCAGTTAAAGAGCCAAGCAGTTTAAATAAAAGTCAATTTAATTCTTTTTACCCTATCGAATTCCATTACCTCGTTAAATAACTCTTATATTATCTACTTTTATTATAGTCTTGCGAAGCGAGGGGGCCCGGATGGTATTCCCGGTATTGGCATGGGAATTTTCCTCCTGCTGGGAGGTCTCGTACTTGGTACATTCAGTCTCGTGAGTTCCTTGAGGAGTTAAGGAGATACTTGAAAGATTGTAAACCCTATTTCGCCAATGTTAAATCCGTTAAAATGCATGACCCATTATCTCAGAAACCATTTAAGACATCAAGCTAAAACGTTTACAAAATGTAGACATATGTAGCCTTCTAGTTATGCTGATTACTTTTATCCAGTAAGTTTGTTTGTTATAGAAAAATTAAGATTATTCTCTTATTTATACAATTCTTATATTAAAACTGATCATTCTTAAAAAATAACACTAAAATAGAACTACAATAGGATTAGCGTCTTTTTATCTTAAATTTTAATTTAGCTATTTTCAATAGTTTCTGAGCAAAGGGCCAATTTATACCAGAAACTGTCATTCATAGAGAAAGCTTTTCAAAGTAAAATCGCATAAATTTACAAAGAAAGAAACTACTTGAGCACACAGAAGCTGCCATCTTAACAGCAGTACCAATCGCAGGGCAAAATTTCTCCTAAAAGTTGTGCTAAAGTTTCCCTCCCTGCTTCAAAGTCTGCAGGAGCTTTTCCGTTCTTCCCCCCCCTTTCTTCTGCGAAGTGGTATATAATTTAGTTTACACAATTAACGGATTTTTACGGGTATACAAATTTTTAGGACGCCTTCGTTCGGAAGGGAGGCAATGTCGTTGGTTTTGTGCAATGATAATGTTGCTCAGCATGTCCCGAGCAAAATTTGAGCATCTTGCCGTAAGTATTCACTGTCACGGGCTCTGGTAGAAAACCCAGCTCTAGATTCCAATGCACCAAAGCTTGAATGACAGGATTCATATGCATTTATGCAAAACAGAGACTTAATAACTTCAAGTCTGCCAAAGTTTCTTGAACTGATTGTTTTTCCGCGTTTTCTTGAGTAAGAAGAAAACAATTTTGATGCTTAAATGTAAGCTATTCTTTGGAGACAATTTTATGGCGTTGTTCTCTACAGTTTCGCTGTTGTGATTTATATAGTCTCTAAGTTATCAAGTCAAATGTGTAGGAAAAAAATGTTTTTGTTTTAGAGACCTTACACAATTAACGCAGTGCTGGAAATAAAGGGAAAAAAAAACAAATTATGGACGTAAGTTCAGTAGATACTTTATGTGGTAGCGTATAAACATTTAAAATGTTTCCTCCTGATTTTGGCATGAAATTGCCTTAATCTACACTAGCAACGCTTCTAGGACTATCAAGGGCTTCACCTTCCTCAATACCCGTACCTGGTGTTAACAGGGAAAGGGTATATTATGAAAGTGCAATGCTTACAGCAAAATATTACAAAAAGGGCAAAGAAGCGATGGAAATTTTCCGCAAGAGTGGCGTGGAAAGCCAATCGCTTCTGTACAGGAAGTCTTTCTACTGAAGTTATGAGCTGCACTTCACAAAGTGGTCGTCATCAGAGTTCACAAACTGCTCAAAGCAAACTTTCAACTTGCACATGAGCAACGAGTGAAAAATGGTTCGCCACGCTGATCACAAAGGATCATTCCAGCTAAATCAAAAGCGAACAGCTTGAGAGAAATAAACCATTCAGGACGATCAGCTGTGTAATCGCTTTTGTAGAGTGCACAAACAGAATCCAATGGCAACCAGTCATTCAGGCCATCTTCAACGCTTGAACTAAATACCACCTGAAACACTATCACGACCTAAGTAATTACTGGGAAAACCAACAAAATTACTTTCGGATGTTTGTTTATAATTAGATTTTTATGGAGCAAATATTTCTTGGTAAGACTGATGTGTTGCTTATACGAGGCGAGTGACGGGCGATGTGCACATATTACAGAGCTATAAATCATTTTAATAATCTGTATAAAATTACAATTAAATCCACCTTTTAAAGTAAGTACTGTGTTAATATTTTGCCGCTGCTGTCATGATTTTGAACTTGTGCGATCAACTCCTCCATTCATTAGGAAGGCAGACACAGCTGTGAGCGATAGTCACTTTGTGTTTTCCTGATGTTAGAGCGTTTTGAAATGTTCAAAACAGTCGAACGACCCGCCGACTGTGAAATCAGATCAGTGATTGTTTTTTTTTTTTTTTGAATGCAGAAATGTTACACAAGCAAACATTGAGATTTTTGGGGAAACAATAATGAGTGACAATGGCCGGCCACACACAGTCAAGCAATCTCAAAATCTGATCGCATCATTTGGTTGGGAACAATTCGATCACCCTCCCTATAGTCCGGATATCAAGATATTTTCATCTGTTTCTTCATCTGAAGAAATTTCTTGGTGGAAAACATTCCGATGATGTCAAACAAGAAGTGCAGACTTGGCGACATCATTCTTTGACGAAGGCATATGAAAAACGATTTCCCATTACGACAAAGACCTGAATGACGGCGGTGTCTACGTGGAGTAGTAGTTTAAGGTAGAATGGTAATAAAGTATTTATAATATCCCGTTATTTTTTAAAAATTGTCGGTCCTTATTTTAACAACCTGCCTCGTGTGTGTGTATATATATATTGTTTATTATAAAAAATAACCCAATTATAGTCATTTGTTAAGCCATTTCTGATGGGGTATGTTCTAGTTTCATAAATGATTATATTCGTCATATTCAATATGGACTTATGTGTCACTGAGTTTGTATAGCCTATTACACTACAAGCACGGAGCTATTTAAGCCTGTCCTTTATAATTTGGACACGGGGCTGCTGAGAAGTGTCTCATTGAATGTTCAAGTTGGAAGTGTGTGCATTATATAGTTCAGGAAAAATGCCTAAAGTGAAGCAAAGTATTAGAGTAAAATTACATTTTGTGTCTTAATGTGGAAGCACGTAAGTGTTAGAAAAAAAAAAGCCCTGATGTGCTACATTCATATGACTTTCTCTACCCTCTATCGCTTAATAGTGGGTATACAAATTATTTTTACGAAAGCTTATTTTTCTATGTACCTCATTTTAAACGAGGTAAACATTTGCAGAAATAGTTACTTTACATAGATACAAAGGGAATAGCGATATTAAAATTTTTAAGAACTGGACGCTGTACACTGGCCTTAAAATCTCATACTCTTTCCATACAATCGCGAGAAACCATTGAATGTCGACAGAACTTAAAAAATGTGATAACGTATTGAAAAATTCGTAAAATGAATAACGGATATCTCGGAAATAACAGATGCCACAAAAAAGTTATTTAAAATAAATTTTGTTTTTTAAAGTGATTTAAATTTTTTGTGTATTACGTTTTCGTCTCAACGTTTGGCAGTTATACAAGATTATACAACATTTCTTCGTATTGAAGAGGACTTCACAGGCTATTCTCAGAAAATTCAAGATATACGTTTTGTCATGTGAAAATTTTTAATATATGGTAGGTATTTTAATCAAAATAGTTGGAAACAATTTCTCATAAAATAATTTTTTTTTGGAATTTTCCATGTAAAGGGTACTTTGGGGTTGAGAGATTTTCTAGACTTCGTGTCGCTGAATTTAAATACCAAGTTTTGTATTTTAAAAGGAGCATTTAGTGTCCAGTTCTTAAACATTTGAATATAGCTATTTCATTTGTATCTATAATTCTATAACGAAACGTGTAAAGTAGCTAAAGATTTATCTCGATTAAAATTGAGTAGATAGAAAAGTAAGCTTTCATAAGAATAGCTGGTACACCCACTAATTAATGCATAGATGATGGAGAAAGCCTTGTGAATTTAACACATCAGATTTTTTTACGTTACTATGCATATTTTTGTACATTTTAGGTCACATTTTATTTTGCATATTATGGATATTTTAAGTCATAAAAACTCTAGCCCTAACAATTGTGTACAGCTCTATGTAGGTGTATAAGATTCTAATTACTTTGGTGTTTTACTTTCAAAAATATTATATTTTATGAGCTTTATGGGCACTGTACCTAGACACAATCAATATAAAATCATTTTTGCCTAAAGAAAGTACTGCAAATTCTACTAACATGTGAGTTCGTAAACATTGTTATAGCATCCGTAACAGAACCTTATATTTATCTACTTACAATAAGAGTTTCTTGTTATATTTATTTACTATGGACTAAATACATTTAAACATCTTGGTTTTTGGTGCACATAGATCTGCACTGTTGCTAAACTATTGAGTATTCTTTAGCTTCTTTATTGAACCATCTGGTCCATTTATACCTTCTCTACCGCGTACATAGTAGGTAGAGAAGGTAGATATTGCATTCCACCCAAAAAGTTTACACCGAGATTCCACCAGAAGTACATGTTTCGAGGCCCCCTGAATACAAAAATGTTACGCGCGCGCGGAGCATAACATGAAAACTAAACTTAGTATTTAGGTTCAGTGCCTTCTAAAGATGCGACGAATATTTTCAAGAAATTCCCCCACTCTAATCTACCCTTTACATGGAACATTTTTCGAAATCTCTTATTTTCTAAAAAATGGCTCTAATGATTTTGATTAAAATACCAGAAATTAATGTTATTTACATAGCAAATAAAATGTATATCTTGAGTTTCCTGGGAATAGCCTTTGAAGTCCTCTTCATTCGGAAGGAAGTTTGTAGAATCTTGTATAACTGGTTATCGTTAAGCGATGGACGAAAACCAACTACAAAAAAATGTAAATCTCTTTGAAACACACAATTTTTTGTGGCAAAGGCCATTTCCGAGATATCCGTTATTAATGGTTCGAATTGTTCATTATTTAACCATTTAAAATCCTTTCAACATTCAGTTGTTTTACGCGATTGCATGAAAACAGTATGGAATTTTAAGGCAAGTCTAGCATCCAGGTCTTAAACATTTAACTACCGCTATTCCCTTGGTATCTATAACGAGATGTGTAATGCAGTTATTTCTGCAAAGGTTTGTTTGGATTAAAATGTGAACTGCTATGGACCGCTTCTGAGGAATTTTATCTAAGAAAAAAGTCCATGTGAAGCTGCTTTTATTTAAAAGTATTGTACTGCCCATAGATGTTTTAACAAATTTTGGGAGATGACCATGAGAAGCTAAAAGGCACTATGATACACCATAAACTCACTATAGTACATCTCCATCATAGCAGGAGATGACTACCCTGGCTGACAATAGCAACAAGGACTGGTGTTCTCAAACATCCTAGAGCATGACAGGTATCATAAAGAGGTTGCTACCAAACCTATATATAAAGAAAAGTACTGTTCGTGTGCCCCTAAAAGTTAAAAGTCCAAAGCACTCAGTTCAGCAGACCGTGAAGACCATGCTAGGGGTTCATCTTGGTCGATACTTCTTCCACAGATATGAAGAATTGGTGCAAAGTTGTATGCCTAAATCAGACGTCAAATAGGTACATTTATCACCACACCGAATTCCATAATGGGAGTGTGTCCTTCAAAGAGTTGGTAATTCGCAGTCATTGTCTCTGCCTAGACGCAAGGAAAACCGATGTCTTCCACCGTTCTTTGGGCGCTGTGCCCCTGCTATAATGTGTTAATTCTTAGCGACCCCTACCTTCTTTCTCTACCACCTACCTATTGTAGACAAAGGAATACATGTTTTGAGGACCGCGAACCAAAGAAAAAAGTTTTTAGAAACATGTATAACTCAAATACAACATTTCATATTTCAGTCGTCACCGTTCAAGCATGCAGTTAAGATTATCAAACAAATTCCCCCATCCCAAACAACTCTATAGATTACCCGGAGTCAAGAAATATCGGCTATTTCATTTGAATAATGAGTGATTCTGAAGTAACTATCCCTTCAGATATTGAAGTAGCAGCTTTAATAGATGTTGCGTCGCTTTTGCCAGGTAAATCGAGGGTAAAGGGCGAAGTTAAGAAAATGAGTAACATCGTACATAAGAACGCTTTGCTTGCATAATTTGAGCTTTTATCACAATCTTGCCCACCTTCATCTCTGTTAGATAATATTATTCTGTGCATGTAGATATATTAATTCATTACCGACGAGTGCGGCAATTAATGTCATTACCATGGTGATATGACGATGGATAAGTAGCCAATATTTAATGATACACACTATAGTACATTTATATCACTAATTCCTGCACTTCTGGCTGCAATTTTAGTGTCAAACTACAGTATCTCAGTAATGAAGCCAGTTTCTCTCTTTCTCTCTCTCTCTCTCTCTCTCTCTCTCCCTCCCTCTCTGAAATGTAAGCTAACAATACGTTTCAATCATTACATTGTTTACTAATTTTGAAGATTTAGAAGCTAGTAACAGTGATGTGTCATAATTTAAAATAAAGAGAGTTTATTTTAAATTACATTGTTTCACGCTGAAATAAATAATAATCGACTATTTCAGGTTAATTGAACAATTATCCAAATTAAGTCATATGAACTCGTTTTCTTGATGCAACTATTCGCATATCATTTTTGTTGCTAATGAATCCATGCGGGAAAAAGATGAGAGATGCCTATTATAGAATGCTTTAGTTATTTGGGATAACTTAAACAAATAACAACGAATATTTAAAAAAAGTTTAATGTTACAAAAATCCATTCCTCATAATCTGTATATTTCAAAAAACTGTACCTTTTTGGGATGGCAAATAAGCTTTTGGCTATCTTATGGTTTACCAGCTATACAATAGTTTACAAAATTCATTCAGAACTTTACACGCTATTCACAAAAAATTCAGGATACACATTTTATTCGTCATACAAATATCTTAAGCATATCTATGGTATGTAAGCGTTTGTGCCATTTTGGAGAAAATCAGAACTAGATTTCTCTACCTTTATACTATTATCGTAAATAAATTAATATCGTTACACTAGTTGTTTTGTTTCTAGACCTACTTTACTATGATCAAAGGAATAATATTAACTCTATTTTGGTTTACATTGAACCATAGAGTATCACTATGCTTATTTAATGACGATTCTGTCATTTATAAATCAACGATTGCATCATGAGCGCAGATAAGGTACGTAGCCATTATTAAATTATTGCGGATAAAATATTGTACGCAACTAGTGGTATGAGCATCATCGCCGCTCTCACGTAATTACAGAATTCAGCTTACGTCTCATTCTTGCAAAACTTATTCGAGCAGTAATGATGCTCGTATTCCAATAGTTGCATAAATAACTACTTTATTGTGACATACCAAAGTGCGCGGGTTTTCAATTATTTCTCATTAACTTCTCTAGTTTAGATTAAACCAAGACTGAAGTAGTAGTGTTGTTATGTGACAGAAGTCCACGAATTCGGGCACTAAGCTGAACAAATTCTATGCATGCCAGGAACGATGGGGGTTCGATAGGCCTGCCTCTAGATGTAAACATCAGGCAAAACCCTAAGGACAACCTTATACGAATGTGATGTGGTTCTATCACATTTCGTTTCATTAATTTTTTAGATATAAACGGAAACTGTTATCCCTGGAATATAAGTTCCTGATCATTCCGTTATTTCTGTCTCCGATTTGTTTGTAAAATACTATCCTGGACAGGGTAAGAATTCATGGACATCCTGTGCCAAAAGGTAATAAAAGCCATCTCTGGTTCCTTGATACCTTTTTGTTGGAATTAAATTTTAATTGTTTATTAACTGGTTTAATATAATGCTAACGGCAATGTTTTATTAGCTCTTAAATTGCTGTAAACATTTAAGATGGCTGCTTTTCGGATTTCTTATATAGTGTTTTGAAGTCGCTATATTCATAAATGTTAACTTTTATAAAAAGAAATGGTCCATCTTTTTGTCTACTAATACAATGTCTTCATTATCCTGGCATTCATAATTTCTATTTTTAAAGTAGGAACGACTTTTTATTTGTATTATAATTTTTTCTAGATTAAATAACTTTAACTACCGAGAACAACAGAGTTAATTTTTAATCTCGGTTCTCTGTTAATCTGCCTTTTCCGTCCTGAAACATAAAAGAGAGATAATCTGGTTTACACACGAGATAATCTAGATTAAAAACTTGTTGGTAAAGCCTGCTTCAACAGTAAGCGCGGCTAACCGTGTGGGATTGCTTCTCTGAGCAAAGTCCTGTACGTTTTTATTATAAAAGGGCCAATTATTATTTACATAGTCGTTGCAGTGCTTCTCCTGACAAAGGTTAAGCACCACTGTTTCTTAACTGGCAATTAACCTGTTTCAAACGTAAGTAACGGTTAGAGGAACTGGAATATTTTGCTTTCTTTTTAGATGCGAAATGGCTTAAGCTCTGTTGAAGTGAACAATTCCGGAGAATGGTCTCTAAAACTCGGGCAGGGCCCTCCTACTTCCTTCTGCATACTTCATGACTCATTACCACCAAACAATACATATTTAACTTACCCCGTTTCCATTTCCTCCTTCACAATGAGATGGTTATGTTATAATATCCGGCTGGTTTTCTAATCTAATTTTTTCTGTCTCCGGAAATACACGGTGCCCTTGCCAGATAAGCAGACATTTCAGTTTCCACAATACGAATCTTCTACGACCTTCTAAAACCGTATTTCTGTGCATTCAAAATGTTACAGTATTTTAACTGGTTCAATGGAAAATTTAGCTTCTATGAGAGAATTAACCGGTAAAGAAAATGATAATTGTTTTCATTTGTGTTCCCCTTTATCAACTTTTAGGTACACGGATATTGAGTTCGTTTTGATATCACGACTTCATTAAAAACATATAAACTGAAACCACCCGAATAAAAATATTACACAACATACACAATTTTCTCCACCTAGCATCACTTCAAGGTATTTTATACTCCTGATATGAAAAAAAAACTAGTGTTGATATAAAAAAACCATTCACAAGCCCTTCTCTACTCATTCTTTAACAAGCTGTTCTTACAAAGCTTATTCTTCTATCCACTTAATATTAATGGAGATAAAACGTTTGCAGAAACGCTTTATTACATATTTCCTTGTACATACAGAAGAATAGATACATTACATTTAAGTGATTATCATTTTTAAGAGCGGGTCGCATGTAATGGCTTAGAAATTACGTTCTCCTTGCATGACCACGAGAATCAAACGAATGGTAACTTTGCAGTTGAATACGTATTAACTATTCGGCAACTCAAATAACAAAGAATATCTTGGAAATGGTAATGCCACAAAAACGTTATTTCACATAAATTGTGTGACTTTACGAGTTATACATTTTTTATGTAGTAAGTTTTGTCTATGTCTTACAGTTTACAAGCTATACAAAATTCATTCAGAATAAAAGGACTTCACAGGATATTCGCAGAAAATTCAACACTTTCATTTGGTATAACAATATCTTAAGCATATGATGTTTAAATAAAACTCGTTGAGTCATTTTTGAGAAAATCAAAAAATAATTAAAATATTTCCATGTAAAGTGTTCTTGGAAATCTTCGTTTCGCATCTCTGGAAGATATTATTGAGTTTTATTTGTGGACGCTCTTTAACTGCTGTGGTCCTTAGCGTCCCATTCTATATATATATATATATATATATATATATAGGTATATATATTATTGTTCATAGACGCACACAACCCTTTTCTAAGAATGTTGTTTTTTTTATTCGGGGAATCTCAAAATGTATATTTCCGGTGAAATATAGCTATCGAATTTTTGGGTAGAATACACAATAAATTATATTTATTATGAATAATCATTGTAAAATAGTTTGAAAGTGGAGGATATTCCTCTAATTACTATAGGTAAGTAGTAGAGAAAGTAAAACTATATTCTAATACTACCCACTTTAAACAGATATGGACTTAGTTAAATCCAACAAGCGAAGATAATACAGTGTTTACGTCATCATTTTTTCTCCTAATGAACCCACGCAAAGAAAGAAAGAAAGAAAAATAGTCGTGTATTTTCAAGGCTTCATAGATGCGCAGCGTGACGGCGCCTATAAAGCTGGATTATGATGAACTTAATGCAACGTGACTTAACGCGACGTAACGTGAAAATCTAACGCGTATGAAATGGAACTATTTAGAGTTAACATGTATTGCCTTAACGCGATGTAACTTAACAGCTTGTTAAAACCAATTTTTCCCCCTACGCTATGTTTTTTGGAGTCACGTGACCAGTTTGAACCAATCGGGTGAACCAGTGGCATGGAGTAAAACAGCAACTATGAATTAGAATCATTCCCTTACGTTAACTGCACCCTAACTAGGCCTTTAGACTTGTCTAATTGAACGTAAATAGACATTTCTTAACTTCGCGTTACGTTACGTCCTGTCACGTTAAATGCAGTTAGGCCAAGTTCATTGTAAACTCGGCTTAACAGCACTGTGGGGGGGGGACAGCTAGCTGAACGTCTACGAAAGGATCTTCTATCTGGTGATAACAGCAAATGACGTACACCGTAGCTTTAACTTTTACATATTTATTATCAGTAATACATCGAGTACATCTTAGGGTTAACATTTGACTCTCTGTCTAGCCAACGTTACAACAATCATACAATATCATCTAAGAGTAACCTTAGCTCAATTCCTGGCAGATGATGTGAAGTTTCCAGGATTCTCCACACCCTCCCCACCCTGATCCGTCTCAATCTCCAAAGTGACGATCAGCTGGATAGATCGGGCGATTTGTGACGCTTGGGAAGTTCTCAGGAGGACAGTGCGTACCCTGCCATGTCTCCCTGGTTTCAGCTCGGTGATGCGGGCAAGTTTCCACATATGGCGCGGAACATGGCCTCCTGCAACAAAACAATATCTCCCACCTGTAGTTTTGGGCTTTACCGAGCGACTGCGTACGGTGTGGAAACTTCGCAGTTCTGGAAGACATTCTTCTGTCCAGCGCATCCAAAAGTCGTTAGCAATCTTTTGCTTATGTCTGTATAATTTAGTCAGAGGATAGTTTGTTGCTGATGCGGCATAACCGGACGGTATTGCGATCAACTTATCTCGGAAATGTGGTGGTGTCAAAACGTACTGATCTTCTCCTGGGCGTGAGCGGTCTGGAATTTAAGGCGGCTTCAATGCTAATCGACAATGTGTTAGCTTCTTCCTCGTCAATCTAAGTTTTTCCAGAATTTTCCCTATGCAGCGTTTTACAGAACCAATCATTCTTTCCCACCATCCTCCACACCAAGCCACCCTTGGGGGGACGAACTTCAAGATGATGATGTGATGGGGAAAATACTGGTATGTCTTTGGGTCTGTTAACATTGAATTAAGACCACATAGCTCGTTACTGCCTACTTTAAAGTATCCACCATTGTCGGAATAAACAGTGCTGAGTAATCCTATTCGGTCAGCAAATCGCTGAAAAGCCATAACAAATCGATACGCCGACAAATCTGCAGCTAGCTCTAGATGTATTGCCGTCGCAACGGCATAAGTAAATTAAGCAATATATGCCTTCCTTGAACGGTTTCCTGGTCTTATGTTTAAAGATCCAGCAAATTCTATTCCTGTAACCGTAAAGGGATTCTATGGTCGAACTCGGTCCATTGGGAGAAAAAAATAAAACTGACTTTTATTTATGAAATCTTTAACTTCGTGGTACTTAGCGTCCCATTCTATATTGGGTGTGAAAGACCGGTAATTTTGCACAGATGTTCTTTTGCGTGCTGTAAATCTACGACACGGGATCACCGGCTTTACTTCCCTTATGGAGGAAGCCATGCTAAGGGTTTTAACGCCCGAAACAATCAATCGCTCTCCACCGGGTTTGAATCCGCGACATCGAAAACTAGAGGCTACTAGTATGGTAACCACTACATGGTCCATTGGGAGAGGTGCTTTAATATTATCTGCACACTTGTTGTGAGCTATGTTACAAGGCAAGCAGTTATGCAGAACTTTCAATGGTTCGTCTGGCCCGTAGAATCCAGTACTCTTCTCTAAGATGCGTCAAAACAATTCGAACTCCCAAATGGTAGAGTCTCACGTGAGAAGCCTCGTGAAATGATGTGTACCGGCCATAAGAATTGGATGCTTTTTCACCTGCGGTCAAAGTAGAAAACTGAAGTCTTCCGCCCAAGTAAATAACTTCCTCGAGGAATGGGTGAAAATAAAATAACTTGGATTTTCGGGGCAGTAAAGTCCCCTGCTCCAAATAACTCGGTTCTTCTGCAAAACACCCAGTTTGAACAGTGCGTGGTTTATTTCACTTGCTGTGAGTTGTTTTGCTGGTCTTGCGTTTCCTCTCATTAAGTAACTGGCACTCTTGACACAAGCAGTAATATGGAGAACCTTCCAATATGAGCTGTATTTGGTCAGCTGAAGAATAGGTTTATGAATGGCAATCATCAGCACTTGTTTCTTGAGCTGTTTTGCTTCTGGAAATGGTTGACTAAAAATTTTTGTGTGTTGTGACAATTATGAAAGTTTGCGTCAGCCATGTGGGGTCAGACCACCATAAGGCAAATGATACAAGTTGCTCTACAGAAAGTCCTCGAGTTAAGCAATATGTAGGGTTGTTCTCTCCAGGGCAGTACCTCCACTGACTTGGCGTAGTGTAGCTTAAGAAATCTGTCACTCTATTACAGACAAAAACCTTCCAGTTACTTGGATATCTCCGTAGACATTCCAAAGTTACAGTGGACTCGCTCCATAAAATAGCTTGGCGATTGCATAGCCTGTTCCTTTGCAAACATGGTGAAGTAGTCTGGCGCCTAGAAGTGCAGCAAGCAGTTTCAATCGCGGAAGGGTCATCCTCTTTAGTGAGGCAAGTCGGCTCTTGCTACAAATCAAGTGAAATCTAACTGTGCCGCATACAGTGATTCTGGCGTAAAGCACAGCTCCATACGCCCTTTCAGAGGCACGCAAAATACATTAATTTGGCAGCATTCGTATAAAATGTCAATGTAACGAGGAACATGGACGTGCGACAAATATGGAAGCGTAGACTGCCATTGATGTCATTGGAATGCTAGATCGTTTGGAATAAGTTCATCCCATCCAATGCCTCGGTACCAACTAAATACCTTGGAAGAACATTTTTGCAAGCATAAAGAAGGTAAACCGAGAGGACCGTAAAGGGTAGCAATATCTTGCAGTATTACTTTCTTCGTAGCCAGCCTTGTTATCTTGCCAGCAATATCCTGCTGACCAAAGTAAAACTATCCGTTTCCATGTCCCAGTCGATGACAAGCACTTATATCTTTTGTCGAATTTCTTGGCCCTCTTCTGACAAAGCTTTTCAGCTGGTGCATTGGTAACCCATTTAGTCATGGGCATGCGTACTGTGTTCATCAGTGACACTATTTGGAAATAAAGGCTAACCACATCTGATTCAGTTATTACTCCTGCTGCAAAGTCATCCATGTACATCTTCGTATCCAAGAGAGCAGCAGATTGAGGAAATTCTTCTCTGTACATCATTGCTAGCTCCCTCAGGGTTGTACACAGAAGAAATGGGTTGCAAATGAGACCAATTGGCAATATTCCGAATCGGTAAGTAACAACCTCTGCTGTTGTAGAGTATTTTCTGACCTCTGTTTGAGTCATGCGATACCCAAGAAGCGTGTAAAATTTGTGCCCTTCTTATGAAACGGCAGTTGCAGAAAGGCTTGGTGGATATCTCCGTTGATCGCTATAGGATGCAAGCGAAATTAATTAGTAACAATGGCACTCAGGGAATAAGTTGGGTCCCATTTCCAGAGTATCGTTAAGTGGTGGTGAATTTCTTTCGCTTCAAGATCCATCAAATAAATGCGCCATTTGCAATTACCACGCTTTTCTTCTCTAACTACACGAGGCAAATAATACATTTCTTGAGATATCTCCTCAAGAGGCTCAGCTTTTACATGTCTGTTTACAATGAAACTACTCAACATCTGCTCGTAGTAAACGTCTTGAAGATGCCCATCCCTTACAGTCTCTTTTCTAGAGAACAAAATCGCTTCTCTGTATGTTGGCGGTTGTCTGACAGAGTACTTTCTTCTTTCCTGAGAAGACTGACTACTCTTCGTCCCTGTTCTACATGATTACTGCCATGAAACGTCCATAGTATGGAGGAATCCCTAACCCTTAAGGTTCTTGGTTGTTCTGGAGATATTCCTAAAGTTTCCAGATCCCAGAACTGTCGAAAACTACCATCCTAAAGAGAGACTATCTGGTTGGAGCCTATATAGTTAACAGCCACAGGCTTTACAGTAATAGCTAAGTGGTTGCCGCTAAGTATCCATCCCAATCGCGTACGTAGCAGCATTACTGATGGTAAAATTCGATTGGGTGTAGAGTCTTTTACCAAAATTCCAGTAATAGTCAACACCTATAGAAATTTCTATAGGTATGACGTCAGAGGCGTCATTAAGATTGGCCATGTGCAGTTTGTGCATGTTTTCTAACGCTTGAATATCACAAGGAATGCTAGGAAGTGCAAAGAAAGTGTGATTGCTCTCAAGAGCGTTGATGGATGTAGTGAAGTTGGTACGTATAGCTCTTAGCATAAAACGGACTAGCCGTCGTATACTGGTATGAGGAAGCGAGGACTCAAAGGAACCTACGGTCAGACATCTATTCCCTAATGTCTCCAGTTGCAGTCATCTACAAGAGAGACACAATGGAAGATGGGTTGCACGGATCAAGAATGCATCTCGTAAGTCTACTGTTCCCTCTGGACCAACTATTCATGCTGTCTGTAAAACCACGTGGCATTCCGTCAATCTTGCCAACTAAACTAGAAGTGGTTCGAAATGTATTAGGTCGCGTCATTTTTGTTTTCACAAATTGATCTATGATGGCTTGCTTTACACTTAGAACATGAAACTTGACACCTATTGCTACAGGTTCGAGAGTTGCGACCACGATTCAAGCAAAGGAAACCTTGGTTAGTTGCTTTCACTTCCCAGTGCACTCGCCTTATCGATCAGTCCCGCAGTCCTGAGCCCAATGGACGCGTTCACAGAGGAAAAGAAGGGTTGAATTTTAGTCTTGCGTGTGGTCGTCTTGTTCTTTGAACGGACAAGTAGTATTGCTGCGGTTGCAGTGCAGACAAAACAAGTTTCTCCTCGAGTCTTTTTAGTTGTTAAGAGCTCCCTCAACTTCAGTGTATAAAAACTCATTAATTTATAAATGCTATTCTCAGGCGTGTTAGTTCACTTACAGTGTGCAATCCAGCGACGACAGAGTTCATTACGAAACGAAGAAGTTTTGGCGCTCATAGTCGTCCATAAGCATCAACATTTCCCCAAAGAGCTGTCAGTGCTTGGATTCGTCGATTGCATTCCACATAAGTGAAATTAGGCGCCTCAGCATTTTCGTCTTGACTTGGCTTTAGGCCATCTAAATCCCAAATGTGCTTGAACTATACGATTCTTGTCTCCATATTATGATTGTAGTAGGCGTTTCGTCTAATCGAAGATGTCTCCAGACTGCAATTCCATTCACGAGATACTTTGGCTCGCCTTCTAAATATCCTCGTAGGAATATGTGCTTATTCACTGCCGACAGTGTGGGATTGCTGTCCAATGAGGACGAAAACCGCTCCCAAAAATGGGTCCAGCATTCTAAGTCTCCGGCAAACGGTTCCAATTTAATCGGAGGTAACTTGACCGAGTCACCGGTATAACCGGAAGTGACATCACAGTGGAAGTCGAAGCTTGAACCTGCGACACTTCAGTAACCGTGGATGTTTTATCTCGTATTCTCAATGATGCACTTTAGATTGGTTGTTTTGCCGTCTCAATGTATACTTCGCAAGTTGACACATCAGACGTTGTCAACCAGGTAGTCGTGTATCTTATCTAGTAGGTGCTCCAAAGTATCTGACAATCGTTCTTTATAATGCTCATAATCTTTAAGTGATGAGGTCTCTGTAAAGCATTTAATTGTGTTGGAACACCTCGAAATGTTATTTCTATCACGTGTGCACTTTCTTCGCAAATTCTGTAATGCGTTGTCTGCGGACAAGGTGTTAATAATTAAGCCTGAAAGTAGTAGAATCTGTGCAAATATTCACATTTTATAGACCAATTGACTTCGGTAATTATTGTCTGCAGCTTCCTTTCGTTTAACTTGCAACCTACTTATCGACTGAGCCTGCAACAAGTGTTTCCTTACATAATGATAGAGAGCAGCAGCCGAAGTAGCCAACACGTAAACGAAAATGTTTAATTTCTCCACCTGCCTGTTGTGTTTCAGTAAGTGTACTTGCCGTGTTCGTGATTTAATCCTTTCCGTTCTCCTTGAACAATGCTGATTCAGTTAGCTAAAGTCACTTGTTCCTTCCCGGGCTTTGGCACCAAAAACATGTGGGGAAAAGGTAGCTGAGATCTAGGAAAGGAGTAGCAAATGAAGTACATCGTAAATAACTTTTACACATTTATTTTTACTAACGTATTGTATACATGTTTCTTTGCGGCTAACATCTACTATCTCAGTCTAGCCAACGTTACAACTACCATACATTTATCATGTCCGAGTAAGCTTAGCTCAACTTCCAGCATATGGCTTGGAGTTTCCAGGATTCTCCACAACAACGAATATTTCGAAATAGGTGCTGTTATGGAAAATGTTTAGAGACACAGCTTATATCTTTTAAGGGGGTATTGAGTTTTCAATGGATTTGAACGAGGAAATCTAATTTTAGTTTCTAAATTAAAGCATTCTTTAAACTTAGGGCAACCCAGTAGAAAAATAGTGACGTTAATAATTTAAAATTGGTTTTCTCAAAATATAACTTGTACATCTTCAAAACGCTCCAGTGTATACATTTCTTCACCAATTTTAATGAAAATACTTCATACATAATCTAGAATCTAGAAACATCAAACTAAGATTCTGAGATCCAAAATCTTAATTAACTACAACTGCTCTGGTCGCATGGCGGTTTTGACTTCAGAAGAAATCAGTTACTGTTAACTTGCTGTGAGTGTTTGATGGGTTTTAACTTTTGAAGCACGCTATTCGCTCTCGCATTCATATTCATTACAGACACTGCGGGGGGTAGGAAACTAAACCAAAATTCCCACGTCCTAGACAAGAATCGACACCAGGACCTCTTGGTTGAGAAGCAGCTCGCTGACTACTCGACCAGAGAAGGACTCTAAGACGACATTAACTATTACTTCATTCGAAAATCAGCAATTAATTTTCATTATTCTGTTATACACATAAATATAGTTGTCCATCTTTAGATGAAAGTATGGAAAGCCTTAAGAGTTGTTCATCTTTCCTGTAAAATGTTAACTACTTGAGTTAGATCCTTTTCTGATCTATTCAACTGAAAACATTTCACACTTGTCATTGCCTTCCAAAGGCTCGCCCATCCTATCCTCTGACGTAATGCCCCCTGATGCACTGATCAGGTCAAACCTTGATGTTAACCGCTTACATCCAATTTAACCAATATACCTTGCTCTCAACTGACGTCACTAAGTCAGTGCATTTCCTTCAATTACGTCGCATGCAGCCTGTGAATGTTACCCTTTCCATAAAGTCCGTAACACATGACTGCACTGTCTGAAATAAGCTGTTTACGTACAGAAAACATCATTGTAGGTACTTCTCTGTTCGGTCTGAGATTATTTTTCTCTGCTCCAAATATAATTGAAAGTTTGTCCCTCCCTGTAGAGTGCTGATCAGGTCTCATGGCAACATGCAAAGGCACTCGGATTCAATTACCGGCCGGGGCAGCGATTTTTTAGCGGTAGAAAATGTCCGTCCTGATTTCAAGACCGGGTGTCACTTCATTCCCACATTGCAGAAGTCAAACGGAAAACCACTGCAGTATTATCTTGCCTAGTATGCCCATGGCCTAGTCTAAGGGCGTTGGACCTGCTTTCAGGCAGAACCCACATCACCCTGGTAATATTGGCCCTTCAGCTCATTGTGACTCTTTGCCCCGAAAAATGATTTCCAGCTGAGACTATTTTGCTAGTGAAAGGCAGCAGAACAAAGAGGTAAGAAAACAGATAGAGAAAATGCAGCGTTCTAGCTAATCACTCATATAGTTACTCAGAAAGTATTCATCCCCACTTTAAAAACATTATAGAAGCATAATTAATGGAGAGAACATTCTAATTTTTAACATGCTAAAAGAATAGACCATATTGCAGTTTACATGCTCTGCTGTGCTTTACAACTTTTTCGTTTTATGTCTAATTTTTTCGAAAACTGTGCAGAATTACAACTTTTTTATGTGCATTTAAAAATAATTTTATTTACATTTCGTAGAAAACTTTTTGCGCTCTCTAGCACCTATTTATTGGAGGTAGAGAAAGTACTGATTTCCAACCAAAAACTGAGTTCTAGATTTCACTGGAATATTTTGAAGTCCCCTGCATAATGAAAAAGCATTTTTAGAAAAAGGTGCTCACTCAAAAACGAAAAGGCAGATGTATACCAAACTTGGTATTAAGTTCAGCATCTCCAAGGATGCCACACGAAGATGTTCAAGAAAATCCCCTCTCCAACTAGCTACCCTTCACATTGACGTTTTTCGTTATTTTTTTATTTTCTCGAAAATGGCTCTTAACGATTTTGATTAAAATACCATACGTTTAAGATGTTTACTTGACCAATGAAATGCATATCTTGAATTTTCAGCGAATAATCCCATGAAGTCCTCTTCATTCTGAGGGAATTTAGTATAACTGGTGAATAAAACAACTGTAGACTGTCCAAACCATACGCTTTGTTTTGCTTCAACCGTTTCCGAAATACTTGTTCTTATTGGTTTGAATGTTTCAATACTTTATCAAATTGAAGTTCTCTCACAATTTTGTTGTTTATCGCGACGTATAGAAAGAGCATGGAATTTCAGACAGCATATAGCGAACCGCTTTTTAAATATTTAACTATCCCTCCAGCCTCCTGTATTTTCCTTTGTACCTATAACAAATAGCGGTATGAAACTATGTTTGCAAATATTTATCGATTAACATAGGATGATAGGAAAACAAATTTTCAACGAATGGCTATTAGGAGGTATATAAAAGTAAACGATAGTAGCTACAGAAAGTGATATGAACGAACACATCAGATTTTTTTATGCAGTGCCTACACTGTCGCCTACAAATCACTTAGACTGGCGGAGATATACATTTGCAAAGTCGCAAAAACTGCAACGTTAATATGAAGTTCAGTAAAAACGTTGATAAAATCCTCAATTTGATGGCTCTCTCCATCGTCAAATCAAATTTCAGGTATTATATTAAAAAATGTTGAGATAGTAAACTGAAAAACCTTGTAAAACTTCAGAACACGTAACCCATAATATCGCTTGTTCCTTCTGCGTATTAAAAATGAGAATTTTCTCTCCGCTGATTCGGCTAATAGAATTTCTACTTTTTCTACATCTTACTTCTAGTAGATAAGAGGAAGCATTCCATCCATAAGTCGATGTGGAGATTTCACTAAAAAGACACGTTTTGAGGCTCCGTGAATGCAAAGAAAGGAAGCATTCTAAAAAACGTTTAGGACAACATAACCCAAAAACGATGTCTGATAAGTAACCACACTTAGTATTTAGGTTCAACATCTTTCAAAGATGTGACACGAGGATTTTCAAGAAAATCTCCCGCCCCATTACATGCAACATGTATCGATATTTTGTATTTTGTTTAAAATGGCTCTAACGATTATGATTAAAATACATGTTTAAGATACTCACATGACACTAAAATGTACATCTTGAATTTTCTGAGAATAACCCGTGAAGGCCTCTTAATTAGGAAGGAATTTTGTATAAATCTGAGTAACTGGTAAACTATAAGAGATAGACAAAAACTTACTAAACAAAACAAAGAGGTTGATCTCTTTAAAACATAATTTATTTCAAATAATGTTTTCGTGGCATCAGCCATTTCAGAGACATCCGTTATTAGTTTGAATGTTTCAATACTTTGTATTTTTTAAAGTTCTGTCGCTATTCAGTTGTTTCTCGCGATGTCATGGAAGGAGTGTGGAATTTTTGGACCAATACATCTGACTATCGTTTCGGTTTCCCCTATCCCTTTTGTAGCTTCAACGAAATGTGCAATGAAACTATTTCTGCAAATATTTATCTAGATTACAATGAAGTAAGATAGAAAAAATACTTTCGTAAGATCACTGTATCAAAATAAAAGATAGTGGGTAGAGAAATCCATGTGAGTGTAACAAGTCAGAGCGTGTGTAAATAAAAATAAAGAGAGGAATCCTTTCTGGAGTCACTGTACTAAAATGAAATTCTATAGGTTGATCTTTAAATGTCTTCAGTCATACACTAAAAAGAAAAACTGTCGGTTTGTACATTTTTACTCATCGTTTTTTTTGGGGGGGGGGAGTGCATCACTGTGCAAAGAAACACCTTTTAATGAAACTATTTAATGGAACGTTCTGAAAACCCATTTGCCTACAATGATCATATCTTTAGTGATTCTCACTTTTTTAAATATGTATAATGTTTCATTTATATGCCGCCTATATCAGTGGCTTTGCCTTTCGAACAATTGTTCATGGCAATGGTATTCACACATTTCTGCCTGTGTTAATCTTTGGATTGTCTTTTATCTCTCTCTCTCTCTCTCTCTCTCTCTCTCTCACGCACACTCGCGCACGCACTCTCGCATTGCCCTGCATACTTTCTGACTCGGGGGAGGAAGGGGAATAATCCTGATTTAAAAACTCTCACTGTCCAGCCGGGAATCGAACCCGGGGACTCTACTTTTGGTGGTTAACTTCTCATTGTTATTCATTTGACTACATTTTACACAAGTGTTACAGATACGGGCGGCATATAAGTATTGCACCTACCATTGAATAACGCAACTGTGAAGCCAAGCAACGCTGTGAAGGAATATTGATATGTCGACTGAATTTGAACGCCGGCGCTTTTCTATTTGCCACTATATTTTCCAAGAAAGAATAACTGGGGCTACAGCTAGCTTCTACGTCTTCCTTCTCTAACCTGTAACTTTTAAGTGCAGTATCTCAGCAATGTTTGAATCTACGTACACACAGCTGTTGACCAAAAGTTGATATCTCTAGGATGAAGCAAAATGTGCCATCTGAACTTGAACTAGTGTCTCCGGGCTCACTTAGTAAATTAAACAAGGGTAGACATGATTAAAAGAAGAACTCTAAGAGGTATAAAACCTAAAGGTAATAAAAGAGGCATCACTGGACTTGTTAGAGATCAGAAGCCAAAATTTAACTTGGAAAGTGGACAAAACGTTATAGAACTCGGTATTTGCCTGTTTTGCTCATTTGCTTAGAATCGTAGGCTTTCATATATAAACATGTTTCATGCTTACTGGAGTAAGTAAATTATATTATACTGCCTATAAGTGCCCATTTACACGTGTGCCTTTCGTAGCTTAAGGGCCTATTGTGGTGCGGTTTTTTGTTTTTTTGTAATGAGAATTTTTATCAAGGATTTTGCATATCTAATTTCATTATTTTTGTTATTGGCGGTTATTTATTAATATTACATATTAATGTGATGTTAATCTTAATAATACAATTAATATTTTGCGCTCTGAGTCAATGAGCCATTGTTGACAACATGCCTGAGGAAGTTTGTAATATGGGCATTGCTTTCCTAACCTCAGCAGTTGCATTGTTTCATGCAATATTAAAATACTGGCTACTTAGCACAATAAAGCTAAGGTCAACTACAAAAACTATTTGTTTATGGCTGGGAAATGAATCATTTTAGTATTAAATAATCGTTTTGTTCATTAATAGATGACTTTATTATTATTTACTTCCCACGTGGACGAAAACACTGACCTAATTAGGTTAGACATATATAATCGCAAACACAATTCATAATACCTTGTTTAACAATAACACTATATAAAGACTCAACAATAATTACAAAAAAGCACGGGAGTGAAAAACTATTCAGAGAGAAATTATTTAAAAGCTCATAATAGGGTTTGCCCTGAAACATACATAGTAACTGAACAATGTTTACAGTTTATACTTCATTAAGAGAATAGTGGAATTTATTAAATTTAATATAATATGTATTACAATAATAATAATAATAATGTAGAATATGGCTATTTGATATTTCCATACTGTTCCGTCAAAATGTGTTTTTAAGTGGTATATGAATAAATGATTGTGCCTACAATCGTATATATAGTAGGTACTAGAGCATACATCAGTGTTCATCTTGAACTTTTTGTTTTTCAGTTCCCCACCTTTAACTACATTCATTGGTCTTATCGGTGGCCTTTCTTTTCGAACTTATTGCCTACTGGCAATGGTGTTAACTTGTATTCTCTGTCGTTGGGTATTTTAATCATTAGATCACACATACATTCACACTCTCATTCATACTTCGAGTCTCTGGAGAGGATAGGGAATAATCTTGGCTAGAGAAAAATTGCTACCCCCGCCAGGAATCGAACCCGGGACTCCTCGCACAGCAGGCAGGTGCTCTACCGACTGAGCTACGAACTTGTTGTGGTGCCTATTTTAAGCTTTTTAGCTCCTATTGCGCCGAGCTCAGTTATATCATACGATTTTCTCTTGATCCAATTATTCAGATAAATGTGTAAATAAATCAGCAGCACTGACCAACTCATTGTTGAGGACGGTTTATTATAATCTCTTCGTTGCTACATTCTTCGCCGCAACCAACGATCACGCAACTTGTTCTAATCTCTACAAGTAACTTTAAATATCCCTATTTTTACTACTTGCGTATAGTTAGTAGATGAAGTGTTGTATTCCACCCAAAAATTCAATACCGAGATTTCACCGGAAATCACGTTTTGAGCCTCCCTGAATCCAAAGAAAAAAAGAAAGCATGTTTAGCAAATGGTGTGTGTATGTATGTGCATTTTCTGAACATCATAATTCAAAAACAAAAAGTTGGCTAAACACCAAGCTTGATATTTATTCTGGGCATTGTAGATCATTGTACAATAAATGCGAAAAGGTAAATTGGATTAATCAGAATGGTCATTCGAGGCTTAAAAAGCCGCCCCTGCAAGGTCGGTTGGTCAGCTAATATTAATGTGAGTGAAGGCAGTGAAGTGAATTCCTAGAACACGATTATTATATTAGGCTTTACAGGGTTTATTTAGAACATTTTGCAAATTGATCTTGCAATGTTATTCGAGAGAAGTTTACAACTTTTTTACTAGGTTTTTAAAATGTCAACGCTGCACTCAAACAACATTTATACTTTTTGACATGTGGTACAAACCAAAACCTTAATAGCTTGAAGGTAAACACTTCAACGGAAGAACTTCCTAATACAAGCTGCTGTCAGATTTCAAAGAATGTCACTTTAAAAGCCTGTAAACATACGTTTTCATCAGCTGCTTAAACGTAATCTCAAAACAGATGTATCTGTTTAAGCTGGCTATTTTTTAAATGCAAATTCATATCCCCTCTATGATTTAAAAGCACCGCATTCTGGTATTTGTTTGCATTAAGCGGTTTGCATAACTTCTTTCATACCAAATTTTACTTGTGCCAAGAAATCGCTCTGCTGGCATCGTTCCAAAAACAACAAATACAGTCGGGTGAAAAGCGCTCTCAAAAAAAAAAAAAAAAAACCGTTTCCGCCATCCCCGGCACAATCGAAAAAAATTATTTTCATGGCCTGAAACCAAGTTCTGCAAATAAAACTCGGTTTTACCTCTGGCATATAAAGTGAAGTTAACAAATAATACGGTTCCTGTTATTTAGATTAGAGGTTGGTTATTTGTCATTGAAGCTAGGCTCGATGTCCGGAAGCAGATGGAGAAGTTTACTCTGCGTTCAATTCCACGGATCATCAGACTTTATGGCCAGTTAAATGGATACTTATGAGAGATACAAGAAGTTGCAAAGCTAGTGTGATGGTCCATTCTGCAATCAACTTTAAGTTGGCAATGAGGGGTTCTTGTGAACCACTATGATCCTTTTTACTTTCTCTGGCTCTAACCGAAAAGGTATGCAGATATCACTTCATGGCTAAACTATATTCACTCTTAGGTTGAACCGCGGCAAAACAAACCCACGTGGTCAGTGCACCGTGGTGCAACTGGGTAGCAATGCGCCCAGGAGAGTAGTCCTATGCTAATCTCTGAATTTTAGAATGAATTTATCCTTAAATAGTATAATATTCTATACAATACCTAAGGTTTTATTTAACGCTGATTTATACCGTAAAACAGAGCTACAAGTCCCATGATGCAATTCGTATGAGTCACCTGACATCCGGGTAGCGCAGAATATTGTTTACAGTCAGAAACCAGCAGTTGTGTTTAGTATCATGGAGGACAGTGAATTTGCTCTTGTGTTTTCGTCGAATTACGTAAAGCATTAGCCGCGCAAAACATTGACTAGTGGTGAAAAATCAATAGTATTGAATCTTCATTATAAATTATGTGAGCAATATCCAACACTTTCCGCGAAAGAAATGGTGAAATTAACTTCTGAGTTCACCGGTGTTTCGAGTACAAGTATAAACAGTGCTTGTGCAGAAAAACCTGAAACGAGAAAAGCGGATGCACCCGGAAAAAAAGAAAGCATATGAAATACGCGATGCAAAAATGTAGGGATTTTAAGAAGAATGCAATTCGCGTAACAGTGCACAATTTATTTTTTAAACTGAGCCGCCAATAGTTAATAAAGTGCCGCTTCCAGAGAGTGAATAAATTAGGTTATCGCATACCTGTTACTTTATTTTTCGCTCATTTATTTCTGATTTAACTATTATTATATGTGCTAACGTTTATTTTGTTACAACTATCAATCTTATTACTTTTAACCCTTAACAGAATATGCTAGTCACCGTTTCAGTTGTCCAAATAAGGACACCGTTCTTTTTTGCACTACGTCCCGCTTGTACTCGCCACATGGTCTGAAAGTGTGACAGTATTTCTAGTGCGAATGGCGGAAGGATACATTATAGCGGTGCACTGGTCACCTGGGGTTTGTTTTGACGCGGATCAACCTAAGAGTGAATACAGAGTAGAGACTGAGCCTGCAGTCAAGCAATCAGCATTCTGGCTTCCCATCCCAGATGTCTCGGCTTCTAATCCAATCTGAGGGGACTTTTTTTTTTAGTTGGAGTCATTCTCTATCCTCCACAGGGTATTCGAAAGTGAGCAGTGCGCATTTCAAAAGTTAAGTCCTAATGAATGGCGGGGGGGGGGAGGTTCAATGGATTACATTCACAAGACTTTCTCTACATACTATAATTCATTTCTAAAGAGTTTCTACAAACTGCTTTTATTTTTGTATCTACTTCATGTTAATCGAGATAAACCTTTACAGAAGTAGTTTCCTTACACATTCCGTTGTATAAACAAGGAGATAGAGGAAACAGCTTCTATAGTCAAATGTTTAAACGGAAATCGCTATATCTTGCCCAGAAGTTCCATGCTATTTCTATCGGGATAAACAACTGAATAGCGAGAGCACTGGAAAAACGTTAAAGTATTCTAAATTTAAAACCAATAATAGTGGATATTTTGGAAGTACTTGGTGCCACACAATATATATGAGTATATTGTGTGTTTTAAAGAAATCTACATTTTTTTTATACAGTACGTTTTTGTCTCAGTGTTAGGTACACAAAACCCCTGCCAAGAGAAGAGGACTTCACAGGCCATCATAAAAAAATCAAGATATTATGTTTTCTTAAATATAGGGTATTTTAATCAAAATATTTAAAGACATTTTTGAGAAAATCAAAAATATCAAAAACATTTCCATGTAAAGGTAATCTTCGTGTCACATCTTTGGAAAATGCTAAACTTAAATACCAAGTTTGGTATTTATCCCACCTTTCGTTTTTGGGTTATGTTATTCACATACACGGACATCTTTTCTAAAAACTCTTGTTTTGGATTTAGAAGATCTCAAAATATATGTTTCAGATGAAATCTCGATATCGAATTTTTGGGGGGTGGGATGCAATGCCATCTTTACCTACCACGTATACTGGCGTGCATAATATGTGGCCCATAATGGAACGGAGCTGTTTATTTTGGTACTGACAAAATTAGCCACACCCCTTACAGCCTACCCCTACCATGCTTTTCGAACATAATTCTAGCTACTGGATTGGCAGGGTACATAACCTCCCCAAAAGCATGGCCGAACTGCCGAAGGGTAACATTACAACTTAAACCTTACACTTTCATGCTACACTACCGTCCTCTTAATCCCGGTTTTCTCATTTTGTTTAGTAGCGGCAACAACTTTAACCTTCGTCTCTATGTCGCTGATGAAAGCACATATGTAAATATCGTAGCTGTCGTTCAGTTTAACCACATATACAAATAATGCTTTATCCCTTTCTCTAGAAGGCCGAATTATTTGCAACTGGCTTAGCCTTTCCTTGTGTACAAATCGTAGCGAAACTCTTTCATAGAGGTGGTATCCGAACCACCCCTTCATTCCATAGCTTTATAAACATTGTTCATTGGTTAATTTGTATGTCTCTGTATTATACATAGAGAACTGATATCGACTGGGTGGAGTCGAAAGTTGGTTACCTGAAGATGGAAACTTTACGAGGGATAAACTCTATATCGATCTAGGGGAATGAGCCACTTTTTATGCACGATAGTGTACATGGTAGAGAAAGGAAAGGGAAAGAAAGAAAAAGGGGCTGTTTCTAAAGCGCAAGTCGCCGAAGAAGGGGATATTTCGCGAAAAATATATGTTTAGATAACCCTTGAAAACTGTGTGTTCTGCAGAAAGAGGGCATTTTGAGTGTAGAATTATTATTACTATTATTATTATTATTATTATTATTATTATTATTATTATTATTTCCTTGGTGGCTGATCCTCAATGGTTTCAGATGTGGAACAAAAGGTCTGATAGGAAATAGTAAGCTACAGGACGTTATTTACTATAGTGCATTTATGTATGTTTTTATATTAATTTTACGCTACACTATATGACTGGCACACAAACTCATATCAAACCCACTATGTGCCAGTTCTCTGCCACTTTCTCATCCCTTAAAGTGGAGCAAGCGATCATGTTGGCAGGCCGAGGGCAGCCCGATGGAATGTTATTAAATACCTCCCAGCGATTGGTTTAACCGGTTGTATGAAGGATGGGGGTTGTCGGGTGACGGATGCTGGTCAGGGTGCAACGGCATTTATTCATCTTTGGTACTGTGTTTTCCATAAAACTGTTATTTATGATGGTGCTATTATAAATTTTGAGTCCAAGTATCTCTTGGAAACATTGTAGAAGAACTCAGCTTTAGCTGCTGCTGATTGGAGTAGCTCCTGACTTACCGGAGGTGCCCGCATGCCATTCGGAGAACCCAGTGTCGCCTCAAACGAGTTGTCTGGGATTGTACTCCCCAAGAGACCTAAAGAGGGCGCTCCGATGAAATGGCAAACTAGTATAGTATTTTGCGGCCCGGCGCCTAATTTCCTTCTCAACATATGGAAGAGATGAGGTTTCGTAAAGTAGTCCCACGGGGAAATGACATACAGAATAGATGGCCCGAATACCCCCATTTGTACCCTTTGCAGGCCCAGCAGACTGGAGTCTGCGCCCATCCTCCAGATCTCGCAGGCGTAGAGGAGTAGAGGGATTATCAAGGCTCTAAAAAGTCCAGCTTTAGGGTAGTTGTAAACCTTGCCTTAGCATGGGGTACAATGATACAGTAGCCCCAATGGCACAGTGTGACGAGTCTCGATGTGTTGCCGAAAAGTTTAGACTTTGCCTACTTTGATCCCAAAAAGATGGCATTTGTCTACTGAATCTTTCGACGGAGATAAATGTGGGGCAGTTCGCAGGAAAGCAGCGTTTCGTTAGCAGAACAGCGTGGCTTTTGTCAAGTTAACGGACCATCGCCCCTAAAGCAGAGATAGGGAAATCGTAAGACTTAACTACACCCGTAATCACTGACTTTTCCTTTCCTATTCATTCCTATACTACAGTGGCTGGCAAACAGCTAATCAGAACTAAGGTAAAACATTACTGAAATATTACTAACAACAAAACTCTACAATACCGGATGAAAAGGGTACAAAAGCCAATCTTCAATCAGTACACTAATAAATTTTATGATCATTTTGTTTCCTACCTTTCATAGCTTTGTAGAAAAACGCTTTGGAAAGAGAAAACGTTTGGCAACCGCACGACAACCCAACAGACGGGTGAGACAATTCACGCTTGAGGGAATGACGACTGCCTCACACTATTTAGTAGGGATGGGAATCGAGACATGTTAAGTCGGAACGGCAGGTACACCCGGTTCGCTATTGGTGATGGGACACAAGAGGTGTGAAGTCGGGGCAGCAGTTAAAACCGGTTCGCTATTGGCTGGAAAGGCACGCGACCCGATAATATTCCGGTGCCTCGCTCTTATAGTGCAAAAGTGGCATAACTACCTCTCGATTCGCAACCCTACTACGAGTATTTGGTGCTTAAGGTCACTGGGAAGTGAATTTCCGCGAAGTATTGCGTTTTTCATTTCTATTCTAAAGAAAAATACAACTCCTTAGCTTTAAAATTATATATAAGAAAAAGGGAGAAGTTGAAAATAATCCCGATGAACACACAGCTGGTATGTTCTGAAAAGGTGAGTAAATAAGCATAAACTACACTTTCAACTTTCATCTCAATTTTCCGTAACCTCATTTTTTAACATTCAGGTGCACATTTCTCGAAAATAATTGAAGCTTTTGTCATGAGTCTTACTGCACATATATGGTTATCTAATTTAGCTAGTGAATTAGGTTTTTATGGAATATTAAGCTTAATGCGGAGAGAAAAAATAATATGTAAAAAAAAACAGTTTGTGTCATTAGGTATGCAAAATTTTCTTTCCCAATCTCATTTTTAATGCATTTAAATTTAATTTAGTTCCAGATCTAAAATTATACGTTAAGTACCATAGAAAAAAAAGTGACGGTACAATCAACACTTTGGGAGAAAAGCGCACAGAAGTATGCGGTAGAAACCTTTTTTTTGTTAGAAAACATGGTCTATCTTATGCCATTTTTCCATAAAAGCTTATGAATTTATCCTAAACTTTACACACTTATTAAATTCAGAAACACTGTTCTCTAAAAATCCTAAGATTCAATTTCAATATAGCAAATTTTGGCAACAAAAACTGAAATTGTATTATTCAAGATAAGTTTGAATGTTTCACCAGGCATTCCACAAAAATAAATAGCAGTAAAATTTATATTCTTATTTTCATAAATACATTAAATAAAAATATAATTATTTTGTTTAAGTACTGACTACAAAATAATAAACAAATATAATGTTATTAAATAATATAATATATTTATATTTAAACAAATGGTGTAAGAAAACAACAGCGGTTAGCAAATTCTCAGAAGTGGTGGCGAGATCACGGTTCATAGCAGCACGCGTCTTCAATGACTAGCTGCAACCTCTTAAACCTACCCAAAATTATGATTCATACTCAGAAAATATGTTACATTTTTGGAAACTAGATAAAAGTTAAGGTAACAGCATTTTTGATTAGCCGTATTCTGACATATACTTCGATAAACTTGCCTTAATTGTTAAGTATTTGAATTAGAAATACCACGAAAGGTGAACGGTGTCCCAGCTAAACCCTGTTCTTATAACCTAGCCCCGCTGACATGTATTGATTGTTCCGCGCTCAATAATTGTTTCCATCCCCTTTCTCCTGATTGGCTAATGTACACCTTTGAATGGCAATATAAAAACCCTGTGCAATGCAAGGTTAGGCGATAAAAGCTATACACCCAGTCATAAGATGCACGTGCTTTCTCATCCTGAGAGGCAAGTTTAGAATGAAGGATCCTCCTATTCATTTGTTGATAAGAATCCACAAGCATTCCAGATGCATTAACTCTGTTGCATAATATATTTGATTCATACGGTTATGAGAATGCAAATTTGACAATTCTCTTCGAAAATATTCAGATGAATGACTCTGCTGTATAACGCACTACACTGCCGTTTGTGAAAACTGCAACACCAAGAAAGAATTTCTTGAATTACTCCAAACTTGATGGAAGTGTAGAAAGCGTGCGAACAATAAGTGATCAGGTTTGCAGAGAAATGGGGTACACGTAGGCTGAGCAGAGCCCTCTCGTGTCGGTCCGACAAGGTCAGTGTTGCGCCAGTGTAGTCAGTGCTCAACTGTCAAACAAGGTGGAAACAATAAGTGAGTGCCAGTATGCCTCATCGACGTCAAAGGGAGCCATATCGGCATGTGAGCGAGTTCGAACGGGGCAGAATGATCGGTCTACGGGAAGCGGGTTTGTCATAGCGTGACATTTCGGTTCGTACAGGGTATGCTGCTACGAGAGTGATGCGTGTGTGGAAGCAGTGAATAGATGAAGGTCGTACGCAGAGAAGAGCGGGTGCTGGGCCACGGAACATGACCACAACATGGGATGACCGTCATCTCTTCCGCATGGCCATAACGGACCGTACAGCTTCATCCACAGTGTTGGCTCGATGCTAGAGCACTGCAACAGGTGTGGACTTGTCTGCATCAACGGTTCGTCGCCGTCTGCTGCAGGTTAGACTGGTTGCATGCATGCCATTACGTCGGCTTCCATTGTACAGAAAATCACAAGCACCTGCAATGGGCATGCGAACACCGTCACTGGGGTGCTGAGTAGCAAAATGCAGTCTTTACGGACGAGTCCCGCTTCAACGTGTCCTACAGTGATGGCCGCATACGTGGCGGTACCGTGGTGAGCGCAACCTAAAAGGCTGCATTGTTGGGCGGCATAGCGGACAAACACCGGGTGTGATGGTTTGGGGCGCCATTGCTTACGACAACCGATCTCGGCTCCTACGAATTGAGGGCACTTTGAACAGCAACCGGTACCGGTGGTTGTAGAGCCTGAGGTACTACCTCTGCTTCAGGCATCTCCACAGGCCACATTTAAACAGGACAATTCCCGGAAACATATTGCGAGGAATGTACAAGCCTTCTTCGAAGAGCGACCATTGCTTCCCTGGCCTGCAAATTCGCCTGACATGTCGCCCATCGAACATGTCTGGGATATAGTTGGTTGGAACCTGGTGCGTCACGGTCCTCCAGTAACCAGGTCACGGATTGGTGGACTCGAATACAAACCACGTGGAAGGAAATCCCTCAGGAACATTCAGGACCTTTTTGATTCAATGCCACGGCGTATAGCAGCTCTAATTGCAGCGAATGGAGGCCGCAGCAAATACTGAATATTAGGGCTCAAAGGTCATGTATAGATTTGAAAAGTTTATCATTTGTTACTTGTATGTACCTAACCTGTGGTATTAAATTCATTGAATTCATGCGTTTCCTTCTTGGTGTTGCAATTTTCACAAATGTCAGTATACTTTGTATCGCACAACTATTCCACGACAACAGCCAATTAGAGGTGACGAGATACGGGTCAAAGTTATATGCAACTGTATTTCTACATCACATCCCATCCTTGTCTCTCGGCTAGGGATTTGCGATAAAATGCACATAGCACAAGCATACATGAAAACCCAATTACTAATGTCCAACGATGAGAAGCGCATCTACGTAATTTGTCCTCATCGCCTTCAAGCAAGATAAGCACTAAACACACTTACAAACTAGCGTGGCTCACCAGATGGAAGTTTAATGCAAAGTTATGGACTAGATAATTATGAACGCATATACAGAATCAGTTAAAACCTTTCATCTTTCATTCTCATTCTTCTGATCATACGGTAATAGCTGGAGACGGCTCAATTTAATGCAGTATTTGAGGCTGAATTGTGCAGATTTTTCGAATAATATTGAAATGAAAAATAAATTTTAATTTAAACCCAACAATTTCCTTACCCCAGCTAGATTAAAGGCACGCGACTTATGAAGTCTATAAAATAGCTATTAGAAAGCCATGTGAGTGTTTCCATCAAACTTCGTTGCTCAAGTTTCCAGTCCTAAAGCTAAAAGACGCCACTAGCCCTTGTTTTAATAGGAGCGAGTGCACATTAACCCGAGTAACGGTGGAATATGTCTCTTATACGATTAGTGCCCCAACAGTAAATGTGGCCGAGTATAAATATCCAGGACTTTTATTGCACAAGACGGAAGATGAAAACGAGACCCTGGAAAAGTTAACGACACGGAAATTGAATTGATTGGTTTGGTCACCAGAAAAAGTCATCAATCACTTGGAATAAGCCCAATGCGCCCTCCCGCATCCAATTAAAATGTTTTCTCTCATATTTCCATTACACGTTTTCCGGAGTCGCATTCTGTGGAGTTAAAATCAATTCGTTCCTCTACCAGGGTGTTGAATAATCATAACTTCCAACAACTTATGGAATGAAGAAGTTGATTAGAGATGAATATTTTCCAAGAATTGTTTATAACGGTCGTATTTACTAGGATATGCTCTTCTAGGAAGAGAGTTATTTTGCATAACAGAAAGAGATAAAATTGTTTTAAACTTCTATGCAATCCATTGCTCGCTACATGATAAATGGACGCACGAAAACGCGTCTCACTGGTACAAAATGTGCCAGTGACAGACAATTTAGAAGGTTTGAAGTTACTTTGTCCTGCAATCATTTCCGGAAGATTCGAAAAAATGTATCCATTTAATGCTCTTTTTTGTTGAAACTGCATATGTTACAAAGTCTATATCATAGGACACCATTTAAACAGCGAAGTCCTACAGTACTTCGCGCGCCGGCCGCCGCAGCTCGTACTCCAGCCAAAACAGTAACCGCCTCGCGTTCCCATGTTTACAATTACAATGATAATATGCACATACCTTATCTTAAGAGATGTTGGAAATCTTGTCCTTTTATATCCGCATATTTCTGGCAACTTTTCAGGAAATTTGCATTCACACTGGAGAGTTCAATATCCGAGTAGAGTGAATTTCTCGATTGTTTTCTTTTAGTTCTTTCGGTGTATAGGGTTTGTTGCATTGAACTATATCATTGGGAAACCATAAAAAATGCACAAAAAACTTTGTAACAAAAATGTACAGATTACTAAAATACATGAATTATCTCGAATAATCTTTATACCATTAATAATTCCAACAGTTGTTCCAAAGAATTTTCGTATATGTTAAGCAGTAGGTAAACTGTATAATATTAAATGATCGCTCTTTTGTTTCTCATGAGCTCACGCAAGTAGGTACACAATAACAATTATAACATAAGAACTTATTAAGAGTTGCTTATCGTTTCAACTTTCTATATGTGAAGTTTGTGTCCAAAGTACCAAAACCAACAGAACTAATTTTCAGGAAAAAAATGTTCATAATTGTAAAACATATTATATACTGTATTAGCTTCATATCACTATTCCTTGGGTATCATACTTAGGTATATATTTAGGATATTAAACACGTTTACAAGTAGTTGTTAATAGGTTGCGATGCATATTAATATTAAATAATACGACGGGCGTCCAATAAGTAAGTTTCCTATTTTATAAAAAACATTACACACAATTGATCATGTTGAATTAATTTTATTTATATTGTTCAATCCTTCTGTAACTTTGCTACATAGTGAACATGTTTTTCAAGTATTTTTGGGGACGTGACACAAGTTTTTCCAAGCCAGTGTTGTACCGGGTCGGGTCCTGTGCTCGCAACCAGCTGTTCACTGATTAGACTTAATCACCGGTGTTAAAAGTGCTTACCTTTGAGTTGGAGGAACATGTGAAAATCACTTGGAGCAAGCTCCAGAGGATACAACAAACCTTCCAAGTTGAATCTTGATCCAGGCGGAGCTCAGAAGATTCAATTGGGGAATTTTTTTCGCATCCTCCATATTCACCAGATCTTTTCCCAAGTGATTTTCTTTCACATGTTTCCCTGACTCAAAGGTCATCATGGAGGTAAGCACTTTAATACCGTGACGAAGATCAATCAGAAGTGAACAGCTGGTTACGAGCACAGGATCCGACTTCTGGTTCACTTCTGATTCATCTTCGTCACGGTGTTAAAGTGCTTACCTCCAAGATGACCTTCGAGGCAGGGGAACATGTGAAAATCACTTGGAAAAAGATCTGGTGAATATGGAGGATGCGAGAAAACTTCCCAGTTGAATCTTCTGAGCTCCGCCTGGGTCAAGTCAAATTGGAAGTTTTCTCGTATCCTCCGTATTCACCGGAGCTTGCCCCAAGTGATTTTCACGTGTTCCTTCAACTCAAAGGTAAGCACTTTTAACATCGATGATGAAGTTAAATCAGTGAACAGCTGGTTGCGCACAGGCCCGACCTGGTACAACACTGGCTTTGGAAGAGCTTGTGTCATATCCCCAAAAATACTTCGAAAAACATGTTGACTATGTACAAAAAATAACAAAGATTGTACAATATAAATAAAATTAATTCAACATGATCAGTTGTGTGTAATGTTTTTTATGAAATAGGAAAACTTACTTATTGGAGGAACCTCGTAGTATTATGAATGGGGTTGCACAACAATTATTTACTATTGTAGTGTGTGTGTTATTGCCGTGTATAATATTGTTGAGCTAATTGTTGCGTTTGTGTGTTGTGTTGTTGTCCGGCGCGGCAATTTCATCTTTCTAGTTGGGGGGGGGGTGAAGGCAAGTCAAAGGAATAGCCTCTTTGTGTGGTGACGTGGCCGTGGGCGTGGCGTGGCTTGGCTTGGCTTGGCGTCAGTTGTAACCAGAGTCGTGTGTGTTAGAATCTGTCGAAGAGTGCGTGTTGCAATGTGTGTGCGTGGGGCACCTCCCCCAGTGTTTTGTTTGTAACCTTTTCGTGTACAATGTAGGCCACCTTAATTTATAATAAACCTGAGCAAAACGTGAATTCAAATGTAATAAATTATAAATATTCCACGCCCGCTTTAACTTTGTGCAGCAAGTTCTTGGTATCTTTCGCTTGCCTCTGTAGCTACATCCCTCAATGTTTATGCCGGGGTAACTAAATTTAATAATTTAGCTGCAAACCTTTTGGCCTCACCCCGGTGTATAACACTATCGCTGTAAAATTGAACACTTATTCAACACTATTTGTTTGAAAACATGTAGCCTATGTTTGCTTTATCATAATAATGACATGAATTTTATTCGCCAAAATCGAGAGCCAATAGTGAACCGCTTCAGATTTGGTATGCTTTGTTATCAAATTCAGCATGGTTTTGATGTTTTCTGTCGTAAAATGCAATATTAAGTGATCTCTGGAGCCAGGATTTGGCACTTTCTTAAATAGTTACATTTTGCATTCTAGAGATAGCTAAGAATAAACTGCCATTCATAAGTAATTGTTGAATGTTATGGATTTGGTACCGTTTGGAAACAAGTACCCCATAGCTTGTGTACCCCAATAAAATGTTTTAAAACCATTTATGCCGAATGGATTAACTGAAAATAGAAGAATAATGTTTTGTAGAATAGCTATGCAAATAAATAATGAGTACAGAAACCATTGCAACGGCTTCACATCTGATTAATGTTACAATTTCTGCTTGCTTCTAGATATGTTCGGAGGTCTCTCACATATTAACACACTGTGTAAACATTTTTCTTTACCCCTCGCCATGCTCTCGGCGTTCTTCGATAACTCTTTCAACAAAGCAGGGAAAAAAAATGTTCACGAAATGTAACCGGAAAGATTTGCACAAAATGACCAAACATCCACTTTCCCACAGCGTTGTGCTCTCCGGTCTATAGAAGCAAACAACTGTAGTGGTTATGTGCGGAAGCAGAGGGATGATAAAATAGGCTGAACAAAATGGAAAGACGATATCAGCACGGAGGAAGAAAGAGGAACAAATAAATATTGTATATTCTAACCCTCTGCACTTCCTGGCTGCCTTAATCCAATACTCTATAGGCGGACGGGTTTCTTTCTGCTGAAGGGCGAGCACTTACAGACATGTTCGCCGAGTAACAATAACGCTACATTCGATTACCTAGTGTAGCAAAATGGCTTTAGACGACTCTCTGACACACCGAAGTCAAAATATTTTGAAGGAAGGACAATAGAATTTTAAAAGCAGGTGAACATTAAAGTTTACAACAACGTTTTTGTGGAAACGCCTATCTTTAAGGGAGGGGCATGCTTAAGTATATTTAACTACTAAAGCTAGAAGTGTAATTTTTTCCCAAGCATGTTGGGGTATTCAACTGTCTTATGTAATTGAAATGTGGCATCTGTCTCCCTTACAGTTTAGCAATTATGACCTTTTTACTATTATTTTATTCACCTATTTTCAAATGGCACAGTGTTTTTTAATTTTACAGATACCGCTTAACTTGTTTACTGCATATTCTTTACATCATTACAAAATATTTATCCCATCATGCGTTTCTAAGTACTGAAGGAAATAGAAACAATATAACTGTAGAATAATGGTATCTTATTGTTTTAAGCTTCTGGTTAATACATTTTTTTTCAAGCTACTTTTCAGTTTAACTGAGTTAGCTACAAGTGAAAAATGATCCTTAAAACTTTATGAAAACTTATAGAAATATCATGCTGGTAACATTTATTGAAGCCAAATTCATAAAATAATACATAAATAATACATATAGTGACGCAACGGCTATGACCTAAAGTTATCGGGAGGTCGGTGCTATGAAGATAAGTCGTGATCTCACTCGGTATAAAAAACAGAAGGCTATTGGCAGATAACCAGAATCTTCTGGAAGTTTCTTGCACCCCGCCTCCAGAACATGTGTCCAGATAGTTCTAGAATGTTCTCTGAACATTTCATTGGCTATATAAACGAGAGTTCTCGCGAGAACAGCCAGTCAGTGGGTGAAAAAGCGAGTTGGTGAGCGCGTTTCTGCTACGCCTTCAAGTGCAGTTCTCTAAGCGAGTTGGTGACGACTGCTGTGACGAATAGCGAGTGCTACTATTGAGCGAGAGATTGTAGAAGTCTTGTGTTCGACTCCCCAGCGAGTGAACCGTCCGAAGAAGCGGCTAGTCACGGATAAAAATGAAGTGACGAGGAAAATGAACTAGTTCACATCAGTGAAATGACAATGTGAAATTAAGTCCTACTGAAAGTTGAATCAGATCAAAATAGTGACAGAATTGAGACAAGTGACAGTTGAAAAACTGGACGAAGTCGATATATACATATGCATACATACATACACACACACACCTAAGGACAAAAGTAATCTTCGCATGCTGTGACACTGCCAAGTAACATAGCTCGATGAAACTTGAATCATACATGGAGGGAACTGCTATGGTATGCTACAGTTGGCAACTAAACTAAATATGCAATGAGACGAACAGAAATGCCACTTTTATTCATAGATCATAAGCTACACTAAAGTCAATATGACATGATGACACTCTAGATTTACAGAAAGAGATACATGGTGCTTAAAAGGGTGTATGGTCACCACGGACAGCAATGCATGCTCTGCATCGTGCTCCCATGCTGGCCACAAGGTTGGTAAGCCGTTCCTGTGGTAAGGCGTTCCATTCCTCCACCAGTGCTGTTGACAACTGTTGGATGGTCGTTGGTGCAATGTGCTGCAATGCGTCTCCCCAAAGCATCCCACACGTGTTCGATGGTATTTAAGTCGGGGGAACAGGCAGGCCAGGCCATTCGCCGAATATCCTCTCGTTCCATAACACCCGGACCACCAAAACGATCATGTTCAAAGGTGTTCCTGGGTTCATTACGTGTTCCCACCTCTCGCCAGATGAGGGTACGTCGAGAATCACTACTTAGATTGAATGTGCTCTCATCCGAGAAGAGCACGCGACCCCATTCCTCGTTGGTCCAATTTTGATGTTCTTGGGACCATCACAAACGGCGCCGCCGATGTGCGGATGTCAATGGAACACAAAATACTGGCCGTCGGGCAATGAGACCACCTCTGTGTAGTCGTTGTGCCACTGTGTGTCGTGAGATTGCGTGCCTAGCTGTCCTGTTAAATGTGGTTGCAATTGCACCAGCTGTTTGGCGTGGATCCCTTCTTGCCTGTTGTACAATGCAGCGGTCATCTGCTGCTGTAGTTGAGCGTAGTCGACCACCACCTCTCCTTGGGACAGCGGTGCCTGTGGTTTGGAAGGTTCTGTATGCATGTGAAACAATGCTGTGAGCAATTCCAAACTCCTGAGCAACACTCGTCGCACTTCGCTCTTCTTCCAGTTTCCCGATGATTCTTCCCCGTGTGAAGTCATCCAAATAGTGTCTACGGGCCATGTTGCAATGAACACCACTACAGTGCACCGTAAAAGCTGCTAATTGCCACATACCGTCCTATCCTGTTTCGTCAACTGCCCCGTGTTGCGGGACCAGACCCATTTGGCACTATAGCCTCGCTACACTCACGCCATGTGACGTCCAGCTTTCTGTGTACGTGTGAGAGACCTTTGGCAACATGCTCCCGCACCTTCATCTACTTTCACCAAGTAGTTAATTTGTTATGTTAGTTTACCCACCTCGTCCTTAGGTTTTGCACACCAGTTTTAAATTTGCAATTAACCTGTCATCAAGATAGCGAATAAACTGCATTAAATTGCCTGCCTGAAGTGGTAGAACAGCTTTAAAGGAGTTGTATCATGTTTCCAGTCGAGGTCGCGGATTCAAATTCGGCGGAGGGCGATCGATTTTTTCGGGCGTTAAAATCCTTATCATAGCTTCCTTCGTAATGGATGTAAAGCCGGTGGTCCCGTGTCGAAGATTTACGGCATGTAAAAGAACCCCAAGCCTGATAAAGAGGCCTCTGAGCAAAATTACCGGTCTTTCACGCCCAATATAGAATAGGACGCTAAGGACCACATTAGTTAAAGGGCGTCCATAAATAAAAACTCAATTTAATTTTTTCCAGTATACCAATGAACTCGTAGCCAAAAACAATACATGTTTTTGCCATTTTTAATGTCTCTATGGTAGAAGGCATAATTTTCATTGGGTTGCCAATATTCCGTAAAAAGTTTGTATTGTAAAGAATCAGCTATACTATATGTAGTTACATATTTTCCAAAATTTAGGTTCTTGACTTCAACTTAACCGCTGCATTGACCTTTTGGGATGGAAACATATGACTCAATATTTACCCAAGTATTGCTTAAGAACAGTTTGAGGTAGTGAGAACTATGCCTATAGTTCTCCATGAAGATGTTAAATGTTTGAATCGAAAATAAGTGCCCTGGCTCCTAAACTGAATACCATTTGTTCCAAAAAGACTAGTTAAAGGGGGCTATTGTACCTAACATCCCCCACACGTTACGATGTGCTTATATAAAGCGCTTTTATAAGCAGAGACAAAAGCATAGAAACTTACTGTATTCAATAAGCCGACTTGCAGTGTTTTATTGATTTACGAAAAGCATTTGACGGCTAGCAATTTGTTAAGTTCAAGTTTTAGAAAATTTTAATGTATCCAATAGCCCATAATGCAGCTAACATTGAGAAAATTGTAAAGAGCTCATGGGCTATACTTAAAATTAAATTCAAATTTGGTTAAGTATTATCAGATAGTCATAAGCATTGATATATACCTATGGGTAATAAAGGAATTGTGCAATATGCAACCTGTTTTATTTTATTCTTAGGATAGTTTATTTACTTGTCACATGTAATGCAACCAGTGCATGTGTTAGAACAGCCATATCTCTGCTGGCATCCGCACGCGTGCCGTGTAAAAGCTTGCCAGAGTGTTTGAGCAAACAAAAAAATAGTTAAAATGGAAAAGAGAACACAGGACAAATAATGCTTAGCAAAGAAGTGTTGCGCGGCCAGTGTTGCCACATATAGAAAAACAAATGAACGCTACTGCGGGTATATTCACGTGTTGTAACCTGTTGTCATAAGGACCGCACTATTTTCTCAACGTTGGCCGCGCCCTAATCCTCTATTAAGTTAATGCATCCGTGAAATTTGACCAAAAATTGTGAAAAATTAAACAATTTTTTCATAATAAAATAATATGAATTCTAATACTTTAAAAAATTGCTTTTTCTACGTATACATTTAAAGTAGCAGTTAACTAAAGCTGTAAACGCTCAAGCACATTGTGACGGTCCATATGACCGATATACTTTCAGTCATATAAATTAAAAATTTAAAGAACAATAAATTAATAGAGGCAAGGTATCGGTGTAATAATTTGATGAATGAGTAGTAAGCAAGACCACAAAGGTTAAAACCAAGCCCGGCAGAGTATTGTGTTGAAGTTAAATGGGGTTTGTCACACAGCTGCGATGCACATGTGCAAGAAATGGTCATTTTGTCAGAAAGTTTAGAGAAGCCTAAATAATGAACCGTATAGAATAATGGGGGTACCACGTCGGCATGGCACCGCAGGAGGCCACTAGGATAACGTATTGTTCGAACGTGGAAAATACCCGTCGAACCCATGCTGTTTACGCAGATGTGCGTGTTATTCTTAAAGTATTGCGAAACTAAAGGGGGCTTTGTAGGAAAAGAAAAGAGACACCCATAAGAGACTAGCGGGGGTAGAAGTGACCAGAGGACTTGCTCGTGAGATGGGGCGAAGGAAACAAGCTCTCTCCGCCTCTAGGCCTACACCACAGCACGCACCGTGGGAGGAAGCCCCTCCGCGCCGCCGCCGGTCAATGGAGTCTGCCGAACTTTCTGGACACTTTGACCACAGAGAGGAGGCTCCCGAAACAGACTGGCATGGAATCTGCACCCGGCTGTGGCAACAACGCCAGGCCAGACCTTCGCCACCTGCAGCCAGCGAAACAACTCCAGCACCGGCAACAGTGACCGACGACGCAGCTCCACCGAACATCACCGCCGGCGCTCACAGCACCCAACCGACGCAGCACATCGCCGCTCCCGACAACACCCCCAACCAAGAAGGCCGCTTCAGTGCCGTAGCGGTTGGGGTGCAGAGAAAACTACCGACGCAGATCCTCCTCGAACAACACCAGCAACGCTGGCCTTCAATGGCGAAGGCAACCAGGATAGTCTCCACTGGTGCGCCTTGTTTACCTTAACAAGGCGCAATACGACGCCGCTCTTCAGACGGGCGTGGAGCTTCTCGGTACCACGATCCGCTTTGAAGCCAGCCGCATACAATGGACACCACCGTGCTGCTGCCAGTACGGGCACTCGGCGGCACACTGCAGTGCATCACCACGCTGCCACTACTGTGGCTCACCGGCCTTGACGTCCACCTTCAAGCAGCATGATCTTTCTCGTCGTAGAAGATTCTGCGCCACCTGCTGCAGACTGGATCACATCACAGCTCAAGCTTGCTGCCTGCTCTACCCTAGAAGGGCAGTATCACAACAGACAGCACAAGACGCTCCCCTCAGCCTTCCCGCTCTCGCCGGGACAGAAACGACGCCGACAACAACACCAACACGGCCAAATCTAACACTGTCAGCAATAGAAGCATCCATCACAGAACGTATACAGGCAGAGGTCGCAACACTCAACCAGAAACTGGATGCGCTTCGACAGGCCGCCAACAGGCGGTTTGCCGGTATCGAAACGAAACAACGCACATCAAACCGAACCTACGCCAGCGCCACCGGAAGTCTCAACAGATTGAAGACTTCAATCGACGAGTTATCTCACTATGACGATCCAGACCTGCTGCCATCGATTCAGCGTAAGCTGTACCGCATTTAAAACTATCTGGAAGAAGACCACGCTACAGACACCACCGACGACCGTGCCGAGCGGCTGACGGCCATCGAGGCCTCAATCGCCGGCATAAGGGAACAACAACTACGTACCAACGCAGATATCACCAACAGCCTCCGCCAACTACGGACAATCACCACAAGCTGGAGTGCTAACTACTTATACGCAACTTTATCAAGCAACACGTCCTGCAAAAACCACCAGCTCAACACAACAGACGGCGCAATAGATAAACGCCACAGCACCACCGACACCACCTCACAATGACCATTGACTGGAGGTAACAGGCCCGGACACGGTACCCAAAAATCTCACTCATTGAAATACAAAACGCCACCGTCCAAGGTCCCTGTCAGGGCTTCGGCCATGTCAGTTACCTTATCGCCACAGCAGAGAGCTCCGCCACAAATTACTATGCACTCACAAGCAGCGGGTTTGCTAAGGCGGTACCAGCCACCATGACACCACTATGCCCCAGTAAAAAGCGCCAAAACAGCATGAAACCCTTTCTATTCCTCTTCCTTTTCCTTCCAAATACCATATATATCTTGTTTTTCCTTAATCCTTTATTCCTGTCCCCCCCAAAAAGTGACCACTCACTCTTTGACAGGCAACAAAGGCATACACAACTCTCTGACGAGTGTTCTGCAACGGGTCGGACTTGTAACGTGTAACTCATAATTGCATTTCCGTAATAAACACATAAGGTGAACATCGTGTCGGTCGATTGCTGTGACATCACGTTCCTTGCAGTTAAGAATATACTATGACGTTAGCTATTCTTGGTGGCGAATGCGGGTGTAGTGCTGAAACAAGAATTTTAATAAATTAAACTACAGAGGTTGTATAGTACATCCATAACAAGCAAAACAAGATCAGGAAGTACCCATGCGCTGTAGAAACCAAAGTAGAGTCTCATACAATGCTCCAACAATGACAATCCTACATATCCTTTCACCCTCTCCACTGTACGGCTCCGGAGCAGCCTCAACAAGCTTATTAATAGACACTCCCAACATTAAACCACGTTTCCTTGCAAACTTTATTTCAGCATTCTTCCGCACTCAAAATGCTCCACACGATGCAATTGTTTACTAACTTGTTTCAAAACATTTGAAAATTCAGGACTTTTAGAGAGTGCAAAACGTAATACCTGTTCTACAATAATTAGGGGTTAAAATTAAAAAATCCTATATGATAGATCTTTTAGTAAATCCATTTATTATAAAATCTGATTTTTTACGTGAATATTTTAAAATAATTTCGTATGGAGCATTTTTATTACAATCAGGGTTAGGATTTTTAGGTGCAAATTTCAGATGAAAAAAGGAAACGAAAAGGTGCTCAAATAAGGTGAAAAAAGGGACAATAAGGTGCTGGTTTATTTAAGGGGATGCACAACTGAAATTGCTATTTTCTAAACTATCCATTCAATTGGGCTGAAATTTTAACCACATGTCAGTCTTCTTTAGATATAATTGTTTTGCGAATTTCAATCCAAAATACAACACATGATGCATTTTTCAAAAATCAAAAAATCTTATGTTGCTTCTATGTCAAACTACAAATCTGCCATATAATTTTTTTCTACCATTCTTAGTTTAAGAGGAAAACAAAGTTTTGCAGTTCTGTATTTGCATTTTTTGTATACATTGTTATCTTCAAAAATTAGTAGCGCAAAAACTATTCATTACACAGAAAAATTATATGACACTTTTATTTATTTATTTGGGTTTTTGAAATAAGCATAAAAATGTGAATATGAATGGATGAAAACTACATCGTGTGGAACCTTTTGAATATGCAAAAATGCTGAAAATAAGAAACGTCTTTAAATGAAGTTTTAAAAATATAAACAGCTAGCAACCAAATGCGCAAAGTCTCGCAACGATCCTGAAGCGTACGCTAGGTCAAAAATAAAAGTGGATTCTAAAACTACAAGCAATGGTGAATTTTTGGTGAATTTTTTTAAAGATTTTTTTGAGATTTTGGGTTAATTTCAGTTGTACATTCTCTTAACTAATTCAACGATTTCTCTTTCCTCTATTCTAATTTATTGAACTACAAACAAGTACATCAAATTATCACTCATCAAAAGAAGGATACAACATGAAGCTGTTGTACTTCAAGATTTTAAGCATTTCCACATTTTTAAAATTAAGTCTGGTTCTATTAGGAGATAGAATGTCTTTGTAGATGCTAAAGCTTCTTTCAACATCCTCAGAAACCAGTGGGGCAAACCTTTATTCACTCGAAATGTCAACTCTACAGAAGTGGCGAATTCCTCAATGTCTGGATTCTTCTGAAGACTAGATTCAAGTTTGTCTTTGGCAAAGCCATCTAAGTGCTCCCTCACGAAGTAAAAAATCCTATTGTTTTTCCTTTTCCAGACCTTGTTCTTCCAATTGTTTAATAGCTGCAGGCAGGTACTTGTAACTATAGACACAATATAGTTCTGTTTGCAAATTATGTATTTTCTCCGGTAACAGAAGTTGCTGTGCCTTGGAAATTGCACCTGCGACAGATGGGTCCAAAGAAAGCACGAACTCTAATTTTGTCAAAATTCTTACACAACATAGCAGCACACTCAATCCAAGATCCCCAGCGAGTAAATTTGGAAGGGGCAGGCCAGTGACTTCCCTGCAACACGGCTCGGAGCTTTTAGTAGAATCTTCTTCAGGGCAGAGATGAATTGATTTGCGATGTCGTATTCGCTCCTATGGATTCACAAACCCTGTGAATGGCATGAGCCAAGCATGTCACATGCTTCAAGTTAGGAAATAAAGGTTTCAATTGGTTAACAGTTGAAACCATGTATGGAGCCTGGTCCATAACCACAAGAAGACGTTTTTCAAACTCGATACCAGTAGGCCAGAGTTTTTGACAAAGTCCATAATGGATTGCATTACTGTACTAGCATTGGCTTTCTACAGTTCGTACATTTTTAACATGGGCTTAACTTTCTCCCCTGCTAAGGGAAAAACTAAAATGTTCAAAACATATCGTTCCATTGAGTCTATGCTTTCATCCACAATGATTCCCACATCGCAATCAGAAACTTTCTCCTTGATTCTTTCTATGGTTTCTTGCTAAACAGGCTCCAGGTAGATTTTTCTTAAAGTACTCTCATCGGGCATTGACATCTTTGTATATTTTTCAAGAAAACTCTTGAAGGCTGGATGTTTCACCTTATTGAGTGGAATTCCTGCTTGTGTAAGAGCTGCACACAAATCAATGTTCAATTCCTTCAAATTTTGGTTTTTTGAAGAACTCTGTTAAAACGCATTTCGTAACAGAGATAGCCGTGATTTGTTTGCTTGGAGTCTTGTTCATTTGATGCTTAGAGCTGGAAATGCGTTGTTTTATGCGATCTCGCTGGTGTTTTTCATCTAACAAAATTCCTGAATCACAAATAGTACATCGCATAACAGTTGCATTAGTGTCTATGAAATCTTGTTTGAATTCCTCAGCCAGAACAATAAATCGAGCACTGGGCACCTTTGGCATGGTAAAATCTAGTACTAGTACACTCGTTTGGAGAGCTAACAGTAGTTCACTTGCTAACACAATACGACTGTCACACAACTCACTCTTGCGCCCATTCGCTGTCCACATTCTCTTATAACACCGCGACAATTACCAGAATGTACTCATTCATGCTGGAATTTCAGTCTCCGCGATTTCTATTAGTTTCGAGCAGAACCCAGTCTTAATAATTCTCGGAACTCCGCGGGTGAGGTTACTGCCGTCTCTGCGTGCCAAGGCTTCGCCTCCACGCAAACAGATGACGTCTCTCACAGTAACAGACTCACATTCACGAATAGCAGGCTACTGATATTGGTGGGATAGAATCACTCATTGTCAATTGCATTATTGCGTACTATTTTATAGCGGTAAAGCGAGAGAAGGAGGTTTTCGTCGAACACACAATTATTTTCCAGTGTTACGGGTGTGCTTTCAATTCCCGCGCGGCGTTTACTGAAAGAGGTAGGCTTACTATTCGCACGAACACAGCAAGCTGAGGAGACGTTAATTGAAAATTAAAGAATAATTGGAATGAAACTTAAAAGAAAAAAGGAGGAAAAAAGGGATTATGGGCATGGTTGGAGGAAAATGGGATAAAGGTGCCAAAAAGGGGTAAAGGTCTCAAAAAAAAAGGAAAAGGTGCGAGAAAAGATGCCTCTTTTCGCAACTAGAAACAAAATTTCACACTTTCCGCACAGCTTTAACTTACCCTAAGAAAAAAGGTGCGCACCTAAAAATCCTAATCCTGATTATAATGAATTTACACAATAAAAATTAATATTTACATAATCATGCAAGCTAGAATTTTGAAACTTGAAAAACATTACTGTTATTGGTGTAGTAACTGGCATAAATTTTAATAAGTCTTACATTCCATGGATTTCCAAATTTCGCAGATGCATTACCTTAAGGTGAGTGGGTAGTGTAAAATGACGAAAATTGGCATTTTCTGTTTTAACGGAAAAAATCTATTATTATTTGTGATTCAGAATATATATATATATATATATATATATATATATATATATATATATGATCTATTGGTCATTTAAAACACTTGGCCCTTAAAAAAAAAAAAAAGCTTTAAATTGACTTTGCGTCTCTTTGACCCCGTCAAGGATGCCGAATGAGGTGAGGTTAAAAGTCGTCCTCTTGGAATACGAATAAACATAAAATTAAAAAAATCGTTTAATACGCAAACCTCTGACAATATTACATGACCATGTAAAATCATAATGCCTTAAACCGCTCAGCCATCGAACACATGAGCATTGCAGCATTGTCTGATCTCATTAATTGCGTAATATTGCGAGCTTTTTAATAAAATAAAAGGCTAAAATCCATATATCTGCATTCTATCGAAACCAGTGTATCCAGCCATGCCGCCACAGTTTGCTTTAGTGGGCCCTCCCCATCTTGACCACAGTTTCTATTGAATGCAGAACGTGCGTTTTACTGGGATTCGATCCTCCGATCCTTGATTTCGATAGGTTAGCTACTCCTATCGTGGCTTAGACCACATGGCCATTAATCCCTATGTCGAAGCCACATAACTTCCAATTATTTAGCAGTTGGTTAAATTATTTAAAAGTGCTGTACATTTAATGAAGAAGCCAAAGGTAGATTTAAGGTATTACATGAACTGGGCATAAAAGTTGGCAGCAACACAAGAAGTGCAATAGAGAGCATTGATCAACAACGCATATTATCTGCTGAAAGGGCATCACAAGTTTTATCTAAGGAGTCCAGGGCCAAAAGACGTAGAACTCCAAATCAGGAGGCAACTAATGATGACTACTCCCCCAGAATGCACTAACGTGAGTCATACCTTTGAAGTTAATTTTCAACTGCGATTATCTCAAAAATACATTTCTCAAAACATATATTCCTTTTTTCAAAAACTATACAAGATACAAAACTCAAATTTTGCACACCTGTGCGAGATAATCTATTACACACTCTGACTTAGAGTTATATTTTTAAGAGTAATACATTTTTAAAAATTGAGGATATTGCTTCAAATTTTTAGATATAAATTTTGTTACATCTTTTTTAGAAAAAAAAAGTTTAGAACCGTAAATATTATTTGCAGTTTAATACCGCTAGTTTAGAGGTATGAGACGGAATATCTTCATATCCAGTAAACATTTCAGCTCTTTGCTGCTACTGGTTTCTAGAAAAGGATAACCTAAAGATGTCAAATTTATGCCATTCATTTAGCAAACTTTTTTTAAATTAACAAATTTTTTCAGACAAAGTACAAAACATATTACTACAAAAATTTAAAGAGATAATTTGAGGCAGTATTTTTAACACTTGAATGGTTTCAGTCAAATTATATAATATGTAAATTCAATAACAGCCAGCCTTGAAGCATTATGTGTATGTAATAATTTGAAAATATATGTAAGTCATTGCATATGCTTATATTATTGTAAACATGTTCAATAATGTTATGTGAATGCATTACGTAATTTAATAATGTAGGAGCTGTGAGAATAATAAGTTAAACATTGCTAACAATGAGGTGACAATGAGGTAACCTTGAGGCAATAATGAATTTTAAAGCTTAAATGCTAATAGTCATTATTGAAGCAACAATAATGTAAATTCTGAGACAATTTTAAAACAGCCAATCAACAACCAGAAAAAGCTTTAGTTAAATGAAGGTATTCTATTGGAGTAGGAATAGCCAATCAGAGACTTGAAATACAGAAATTTACAAGTTTAGACGGTTGAAATCAATTCAGTTGCCTGCAGGCAGTGCTCATCACTGAATGCGTTGCTTGTGCGTCTTCGAGAGATTTAATACGTATTCATGTGAAACGAAAAATAGTTTACGTGTTAAAAAGTGTAATTAATTAATAAAAAGAATCTCACAGCTCTCTAAATCAGTGAAGTGTTATTTAAATCGTATCAGGTATTAATAAAAGAAGTGAAGTAAAATTATAATCTGTGTAAGCCTACATTTTTAGTCATACCACAACCATGTCAAGAGAAACGTGTAACAAATACTGAAGCAGCCGAGGCAAACATAAATATAATATTTAAAGAAACAATAAAAATACATCTTGGGGTGAAGGCTACCGGAAACTGTTTACTATACGTGCTGTTGCAACTACAACAAGTTCGGCTCCCCAACAGTTGAAATATAATACAACCCCTACTTTAAATTGGCTTCCATACGTGTTGCAAATAACAATTACAACAAAACACCTTCCTCAACATATATGCATACGATATATACAGTTTATACAGTAATTTTTTACACTAATCTGTAAATTACAATCATTACCCGGTAGGCCAAGAAGGAAATGCAACGATTTCAAGCTCTTGAATGAAATGGAAATTAGGTGGCCCAAAACTTCGTTCATCAGCACCAAGTGCATTGCTAATATTTTACTGAAACTGAATGCCATGGTTCCCAAACTTTTCCACTGGCGCTCCCTTTTAAGCTGAACAATTCTCAAGCCCTCTATAATGTTTTTATTTGAGAATAATATAGAACAAAAGAGAATGTTTTAAAATTTACAATTTTACTGCCTTAAAAAATACTACAGGGTTAATAATGCCAAGTAAAAAATATAAAAATAATATATCAACAACGCTGGAATCTTACTTTACCAATTCATTACACCAGTATCACTACGTTGCTACATTAAGAGAGATGGCGTGGATGTATGCGCGTTGGAAAAGATTTCTCCACGTGAACGCCAGGGTGAGCTGTCCCGCCTGTTAGGGTAGCTGCGTCGCTCCCTTGGGATTCCTCGCCGAAAGATGCGCAGTATTCAAACTGAAAATGTTTGGGACTTCTGCGCGTCTCTGTGCTCCTGTCTGCCTGCGGATCTGGGACCTCCTATAACTCCTTCATCTCATCCCTGCCTCCCGGGGAGTGTAGTCACAATACATAAAAATGGTCGCAGTGTGCGAGGTGTCCCCCTCCGATTACCATCCTACATCCTAATTTGTAGCTACTCTTTATACAAGGAGGTTCAGTTTTAGCAAAACGCTTAAAAGGCGCATACCAAGTGCGAGGAATGGAGTCTGTTTCCTATCCAAATAATCTTCACTCCAGTATTTCCTTCCATTTGCTTTCCTCCTCCTAAGCTATATTGCCAAATAACTATCATCGCGACAGTTGGATGATAGTTAAAATAATGAGACCTCCTTGTGGTTTACCGGAAGAAATGCGCGAAGCAGTTGGGAATTTAGTGCCGTACCGACATCTTGCCATGGTAGCTCAGTTGGTTAGAGAAACCGGACGGAGACCGGAAGATCCGTGGTTGAAATACCGGCTACGGCATTGAATTTTTCAGTCGTCTGATTCTACCTTTTCATTCTTGTCCTACACACGGCTTGTTTGGAGGAACAATTAATTGCCATAAACGCGACCTACATTCGACAACAAATCTCCCGACTGAGCTGAATACAAGAAGAGTATTGGCAAGCAGTGAAGTGCCTTTTATGAGTTGGATTTAAGCGTCCTAATTGCTCGCACAATTGTATGGAGAAAGCATAAAAAGGGAATGCTACCATAAACCTGAAAGTAAAGGAGACCGCCTGTCGTCGAGGAAAATGCGTCAATAGTATCACCCAAGAAGTGCGATGCAGTATTCGCAACTACATCCGTACAGGCAATATGTACAATCGAACAAAAGGGGAAAAATGAAACCTTCAGCACTTTAAAAACCAGTCAGTTTCGCACAAAGGAACGGCAAGGCTCACGTTGTTACCAGCACTGAATGTAACGAAGACTCGAATCGTTAGCAGAGGTGGTCACTTAAAGGTCAGAATTACGCAAATCTGATTATAACGGTAGTCAGCGTCGGGAAGAAATATAGTGACCCCAAATGGATCACGGGAGGCAGAGCCTGTAGAGTAGATCGAACGTAGACGTGAACGCTCCAACCTACACAAAAGTCACGTGGTATATATTCGTGACATCCACATTCGTCAGAATTCTTTCAGGTATGTGCGCTTGATGAAGTGGCTAGTATAGTCCCTAAATCACTTGGGCATTATTTTATAGGACAAAGACAAAGACCAATGAAGGATATCACATTGGCTGAGGCAAGAGTCCGTTGCTACTCCGACTCCCTCCAGTAGGAATCCATTCATATCTAACCTTAGCCAATCAAAGCCATCAGAATATATTCCTCACGTGGAGTAAATCACGTGGTAACAGTTAGTTCCGCTTTACTACTGTGAACACCTTAGGTGCGATGTCGGTCTAATTATAAAATGGACTATATGTTCCGAAGTTAAAAAGCCGTCGACATGACCATTTCAATTTAAGGCGGGGTATAAATGGAACAATAATAAAAAAATATGGAAAAGGAAATACAGGTTGTACACATTATAGAGGTTTTAAACTTAAAACTGTATCTCTGCGGTGTATAATATAATTTGGAATCATAACTTAAATTGAAGAGAGACTGTGAAAGTTTGAATTCTATATGTGCTGCAAAAAGCTTCTTGTGTCTGGAATTCGCGAAAAATAATTCAGTGGTTACAGTTCAGAAGGCGCATGGGCAAGATTTGGTCTTACAGGCCTTTTGGTAACAACATTCATAGGTATACAATCAGCTCCAAACGACGAGGTAAAGGAAAAGGAAAGAGCACCGGACGACCTCATATGTTAGATGAGAATATGGAGAGTCAAAATGGCTTTCGCGCGAAGCCCCCCCCCCCAAAATCGATGCATTGGGCGAGTGTAGAAATAGCAATTCCAACAATTATTGCAGTGTGGAAGGTGTTAAGTAAATGTGCCACTGCTACCTCCAGATCTACCCGAATTGAGACGAGTGGAGAAATAGCAATTCCAACAATTATTGCAGTGTGGAAGGTGTTAAGAAACGTGCCACTGCTACCTCCAGATCTACCCGAATTGAGACGGAGGATTATTGCATCAGTATGATCAGTTATACCAGTGTGCCAAGCAATGGATCACTGGCTGTGTATACCCTGTTCACAAATGCATCCCATAATGAACACTTGTAATTTGCGTTATACTAACTTCCACAGTTTTTCTTCAATTTAAGTTATGATTCAAATTACATTGTATATAGCAGAGAAAATATATAAGCCTAAACCCCTATAATTACACCAGTCTGCATTTTCAAACTTTTTGTCAGATGATTTCTTAAAAGTAGGTGTTCTTGAATCAAGTTTTATGCTGACTCCAGAAATAACTTCCTTTTTTTTCTATCACGTCAGGTTTTTACACAAAATAAGTAATGTTTTGCAAATTTTACTAATGAGCGTAGAAAAATATTCAAATACCATTTCACACAAGGTAAGTTTTTATTCAAGAAACATTTTAAGAATACTCTCAAGAACTCCCCTAATTTATTTCATGACTACATTTTAACAAAACAAGAAGCCAAAGTGTTTCATTTAATTTTTTTCAAACTTTCTGTTCTTTGATTTCCTTGCAGATCCTTGAAGATGACTGTCCCTCCTCAAGATCCAACAGTAGTCGGCCATCATAGTTTCATTCCATCTCCCCTGGTACCTCATTTCCTTAATATCTTGGTGAAAACGTTCAACCTGCTCTTCACTATAATGTCCCAGATTTTCTGGAAAGTAGTCAATATGTGAATGCAGAAAATGCACTTTTACACTCGTGTTACAACCCATCTTCTTGAAATGTTCCAACATTGTTTCGACAATGGCCCTGTAATTAGGATCTTTGTTATTGCCTAAGAAGTTTTCAGTAACTGATCGGAAGGCGGTCCATGCTTGTATTTCTCTCTCATTCATTGTCTTCTCAAAATCTTCACCCTTCATCAATTTCTTTATTTGAGGACCAACAAAAATTCCTGCCTTTAATTTGTCTTGTGTAATGAAGGGAAATTTCTTGGAAAGCAGGGTCCATCCTGTGGTAGAGCCCTTACAAATTGCTTCATCAAGCCCAATTTTATGTGTAGTGGCAAAAGCAATATCTTTATATCTCTATATTTTTGAAGTGAAATTGTGAAAAAAACTGTACGTGATAGTAAAAAAACTAAAATCAGTTCTGAAATCAGCACAAAAGTGAGTCAGAATCACTTATTAGTTTTCAGTCATCCGATATCATGCAGACTAGCGTTATTATTTGTGTGTATCCTGTATGTGCTGCAGTTCCTATTGTCCCAAAAACCGTCCAGGTATTGAAATGCGTGGCAGTTTTAACTACATAATAAGAAATGCATATTGTAAATCAAATAGCCCATTGTATGCATTCCAATATTTCCTTTTTCCGAAGAGCAGAAATTACGATAATTTTAGGAGTATCTTTGAAAAACCATCCGTTTCACTGACCATTACATGGAAACAACCTTTAGCGTGAACTCGAATGTTGCAAATGCCAAATACAATTTCTTTTAAAGCTGTGTTACACCACTGCGAACAATTACCAAGATATATATGAATTTCTCTTCAGTGCTCCACATTCCCTGATCGGAATACGTTCAGAAGCCCTAAGACAAGCTCTGCCAGCTGTATAAAATTCAACAGGGAGTTTTTCCACGTAAAGGGCTGTTTGCTGTGAGGGATTCCGTAAAAATCTTCTCCTTGCAGCCTTTGAAAAGAATTGAAAACGACGTTTGGTACTTATTCGATTATTTTTAGTCACACAACAGGTGTTCGAGCACACATTGTTCCATTTATTTTGGTAACTTCAAAGTGTATACTTCCGGTGGTATCGGATATGCAATACTTTCTCCAACTTATGCAAATAATACAGAAAGCAGAACCAATAAACCATGTGCATCGAGGACAAATTTGATTCGCAAACATGTTCTTACCCAACGTGTTAACCACTCCTTAGGTACTGCATCGTCGTAAGTTTGTCAAAGAGGAAAGGGAAACATAGAATATAAATCCTGTTTTCCAATTTCACCTTTTCGCTTTCAAGTCTTCTCTCGAATAAGTGCAACTCGTTACCTGTTCACAAGCGCAATTAGGATGTTTTTTTCAGGCCAAACTCATTTCAAGCACAATCTGCATTCGCCATCTCGGCAACGTTGCGCTCTGGTCGTAAAGAGATCAGGAATGTGCTATTCCAATAATGTTGAATGGAATTTCTCCTGATCTATTAGCAGCAAAAGACCTTCTTTTACTGTGATATCATGCACTTTTATTCGCGCTATGTTTTATATAAATAAAACATTGTTTACAAAATATTGATACCTTAAGCTCTTTGATTATTTAGATAATACCAGAACCTGCAGCTCTGCTCGCGTTATTGCATTATATGCGGAGATTAACTGTCTCTCTCTCTTACATTTTCTTACTCCTCTTTCCCTCCCCGACTCTTATTTTCCCAATTTCTGTCTTTCTCTTTCTCCCCTCTCTCTTCCTCTCATTTGTTCTTTCTCTTTCCAATGCCTGTCATTCCCCCATTCCCACTACCTCCTTCGCCTAATCTCCGTTCTTTCTGTGCAATGTAGGTACGCGTCATCTAATGTTTCGAAAACTAACAATAAAACTGCATTTTACTGTTGTTTAATTATAATTTAAAAAGGAAAACTGTTTAACATAACAAAAACAGGCCGCTTTCTTATGCCTGCAATGCTGTCTGATCCACAAGTAGTAGTAAATAACTAATTATTGTACTACAGAGAAAGTAAACAAATATTCGTATTAAATATGTAGATAAGTAAAATATTTGACTGTCTGTTATATATTGTCTGTCATTAACAAGCACATACAGTAGTGAAATAAAACACACATTCCAGTAAAAGCTAATTTATTGGAGTTATTTAAATAATTATTTTACATTTCCAAACACGAAAGATCCTGCGAAAATAGTTATTATTGCTAAGAATTGAACTGGTAGTGAGAAGAAACATTAGCAAATTTATTGCGCGTAACATACGCTACATCTCAGCAATCGCTGAATAAGAAAATATCGCCAAAAATTCACTTCTGTCACGCCAGGCGTAAATTTATATTACCAACTGCGAGAGCGGCACGGTAAATTCAAATCAAACACTTCAACGTTTACAGCAGCGAGATACCAGATCATCGACAGATTCGAGAACATTCACCAGGAGCCAGCGACGACATCTCATTATCCCACAGCCAACCTCACACTTAAACAATTTCAAAACTTATGAGGAACACAAGGCTTAAACACTTTTGGCATGTAAAATTCAAACAATGAGTAATAAGGGAGATATTTTGATTTGGGAAAGTTCGAGACCATTAAAACCTTTTGGGGAAACCAATATTAATCAACATATCATTTGCCCCGTTTTCTAAATGATACCTATGATGTTACCAAATTCCACTACAATCGGTTTAGGACTTATTGACTGAAAAGATGACATACGTACATACAATGACTTCAGAAAATATTCGTCTCCACTTTTAAAATTCTAGCGGTTAACGGAGGGACAATTCTCACTTTTAATATACAGAAGAAGAAGAAGAAGAAGAAGAAGAAGAAGAAGAAGAAGAAGAAAAAGAAAGAAAGAACGAAAGAAAGAAAGATGTTACAGTTCACGTGTTGCGGCGCGTTTTCTAGATTTTGCATTTTATTAGTTTTATAATGTTTTTGAAAATTGCGCCAAAGTTTCGGATTCCCCATGTTTTGTTTTTACAGTATTAGTTTATATTTATTTAGTAGAGCAATTTTATGCAATAACTGATGTGGCATACATGATTTAAACTGGCGGAGAAAATCTGTGCAGTCGTAAAAACTGAGACATTAGAGCAACTTAGCATAAGCGTAAATCTTAATTCCTGACTTTGACATTTTTCCCCTACTTCAGCGTAAAATCCATTTTCATTGAGATTTAATTTATTATACCGAAAAATTTATTCTACTAAGCAAATGCAAAATAATTCTGTAAATGAAAAATAGATAGAATACACACACACATTTATATATATTTATAATATTTATAAGATGAAAAATCTGAAAAAAAAACACCGGGACACGTAAACCGTGTAACCGTTTCCTCTGTATACTAAAAATCACAGTTTTCTCTCCGTTAATGTGGCGATAAAAGCTTTTAAAGTGAAGACAAATACTTTCTGGAGTGATTGTGCATAAATACAAAACATAACATGGGATTTTTTTCTTCGGTGCAGCCCATCATACTAATTCAGTACGAATTATTCAATCAAAATCGAAAATTAAACTGATATTTTACAGTTTCACTCTATTTAGATACATTTAATAATGGGTTTAATAAAATATGTAATTTGTTATTCAGATGCCTTAGAGAGTTTTAGATACCTAACTCTGCTGGTTTAAGAAAAAATCCCCCTTCTATGAGGGGTAAACATAAAACTGCTGAAAGTAAGGCTGGAGATTTCAGTTGCACATTAGAGGAATTTTGGTCAGAATCACCTATTTTCAATCAAAAGTTGTGAGAATCAAGGTACAAGCTAAATCATTACATAATTTTAAAGCTGAAATGTTCTAGATTTTTACTTTCTCTACTGCGTATAGTAAGTAGAGGAAGTATTGTACTCCACCCAAAAATTCGATACCGAGATTTCACCGGAAGCACATGTGTTGAGATCCCCTGAATCCAAAAAGAGCATTTTTGGAATCATGTCCGAGTGAGTGTGTGTCTGTGTGTTGGTGTGTGTGTCTGTGAACAGCATAACTCAGAAACGAACAGTCGGATAAACACCAAACTTGGTATTTAGGTTCAGTGAGATGTGACACGAAGGTTTTCAAGAAAATCCCCCACCCCAGATTACACTTTACATGAAACATTTTTTTTTAAATTTTAATTTTCTCAAAAATGGCTCTAACGATTTTGATTAAAATATTATATGTTTAAGATATTTTCATGACAAATGAAATGTATATCTCGAATTTTCTGGGAATGTCTCCAAAAGTATTCTTCATTGTGAACGACTTTTGCATAACTGGTAAACCATAAGAGATAGACAAAATTTTACTACACAAAAAATGTAGATCGCGTTAAAATACACTATTTATGTCATATACAGCTTTTTTGTTGAGTGAACCATTTTCGAGATATTGCTTGTTATTCCCTTAAATTTTCCAATGCTTATACTTTTTGTCAAATTCGTTACTTTTTTTTCTCCTAGTAATAGAAAGAGAATGGAATACTCCATATAGCAACCACCTCTTAAAATATTTGACTATCGCTTAAAGCCTAGCAATTCCCCTTGCATCTACAAGAAAATTAGCAATAAGATTAACATCTCGATATCTCGATTAACATGAAGAATATGGAGAATAAGCGTTTGTAAAAATAGTTTGTACAAGGGAAAGTCATGTGAATGTAACACATCAGATTTTTAGTATATAGAATGGAAAAAAAAGTTTTATTATTTTTCCCTTCCGGGTTGGCTTAATAAGACTTGAAGGTCTGCAGGAACGCTTGGTGAAACGCAAACAGTCGAATCACGCTGTGAACATTTTGACTCGATAACAGACAACATGTAAGTGTATTTTCAACATCTGTTGATGAAACTGGTACTAATTGTAAGAACATTTTGCTCTGTCAGCGCACTAAGCATACTTAACAAAATGTCAAGGCACACACCATGGTGAACTTTGCTGCATAAGAATCTTGTCTCTCCCTACACCAACGCATGCTTGTGACAGACTGCCAGATGCTCCCCTAATGACCAATTAGGATGACAGCTTCCGCAAAATCTGACATAGGGGCACAGTAACGATCATCTTCAACCCTACAGCGCCCTTTGCTCGTTACCCGAGCTTAACCGCGTTGTCACTACATCAAACCTTGACTTAAGCATCCATGAAACACGAACATGACGAGGAATTTTATCTAACAGACTTCTGTTCTCTGCAACCTCACAAATTAATAGTACTTAGCTTTACAATGAGCACAGTGCTTCAAATAGAAGAAGAACGATGGAGAGTATCATACAGTTGAACCTCACTTATACATTATTCACTTCTACGTTTTTCGCAGACATAAGTTAAATTTTTAGGCACCAAACTTTGTCCATTAATACTTGGCCCAATTATATCTTTTCGCATTAATGTGTCACATGTTTCTGGTCCTCATGTACGAAATATATTAATTTACTTACTTATACTTACACTCCAACTCGTCTGCACTTTAAAAAATTCTATCAGCAAAATTAATGGAGGGAAAGTCCAATTGTTTTTACATAAAGATCAAATATAATATAGTTTACGTGTTGTGATGATTTTTCAGATCGCTCATTTTATCAGATTTATAAGTTTTTGAAAAATATGGCAAAATTGCAACCTTTTTGTATCTGGTGTAATACCTCTTTATTCCCCAGATAATATCTATAAATTGGTTAACACTTTTTTTATTCTTTTCCCTAATAAATTTAATGAAGGTGGAGCTGCTATATTATAAGAAGTAAAAATCATCATATTGTTAATCTTGGTATTAAACTCAAACCGTTTTTAAAAATAATTTTTCATACGTTGAATAGAAAGTTTTGGTGCATACATCCACAACTTTCATCGACATATGACTTAAACTGGTGGAGAAATAAATTCGTGAAGTAAAAAGTGAGCCGAAATTGAAGAAACAAGGAAAAACGTTGAAAATTCCCAACGTCAAATAAAATCCTACTTTCATCTCAAAATAATACATACAAAAACATTGCTCTACTCCAAGGGTGTATTATATTTTCTTTACAAGTTGAATATCCTTTGACTAGAGAGTCAAATCAAACAAAGAATGAATTAATGAAATGACTTCATATATGAGCTTGGGACCTAAAGTAGTAAACTATTTGAGGAAAATCTCAGAAAGGCAGCTTCCTTCCGCGAGTCACCAAATATGCAACACGCACTGCATCACTCAGCAGCATGTGAAAAACAAAGGGACAGTGGCAGAGAGGAAACGGCGCCTGCGAGTCAAAATGTCTCGCGAATCCTGTTTTCGCCACCTCTGCTCTACTCAATGCACGTAAGACAATTTTGAAAACACCAACAAAATAGTAGCAATTTTGCGTTCTTTCAAAAATTTATAAAACCGATAAAAGAACGACCTGAAAAACCGCCAAAACGCGTAAACTGTATAACCATTTTATTTTTATTCCAACAAAATTAGACTTTTCTCTCCATTAATTTGGCTGCTACAGTTTTTTGAAGTGCAGGCGAATATCTTCTTGAAGAGGTACATGTTTGTACTCTGTTAAAATATATTATACATTGCTTCTGTGTGTTGTATTCTTGCAGCAATCAATAAAAGATTATAGTAAATTATAATGATAGCAAAATCTATTATCACAACATTCAAATTGAAAGTGAAAACCTCCGCAGACGCAAACTGTAATATTATTGGTGTAATAAAATAATCTTATGCGCAAGTCGTGATGTACTAAAACATACAGTAGGTAACATTACAGAGAAAAATAAGCTTGAAAAATAGCTAAGGAAGCCCTAAAGCTGTAAATATTTCCATTCCCTTTACTCCTTCTCTGGGATGTTTTCTTAAACACAAAACATCTGACTTGACAATACAAATAATGTGATTCGTGGATGCTATCATATTTTAAAAGGATGAGAAATCTGTTTTTTTTTTCTTTTTTCTATCTGTATTTCTTGTTTTCCTTTCCAAAACAAGGAAAACGAAACTAGGTCTTCCGCACTATGACAGAGACAGAACGAATGCTTTATAGTCCATTTTTCAGGAAAATTCTACGCAGATGCTGAAAACACGTTAAGAATGCATTTACAATTTTTTCGTTATCTGATGAGGTAAAATACATTTTGGTTTCTAATTAAAAATATCAATATTTTAAATTCAAAAGTTCGTCACCATTAACCTCCCTCCCCCGTGAATAATGGTCCCGCAGCTCCAATGATTTAATTAAGAGGGGAGAACCTCCTATTAAACTAAAAATACAAAGCAGTCAGAACTTTTAGGAGTGTAATTCTAAAATACCTTTTATTTATTTCGTATGCGAAAGTACTAAAACAGAATTATGTCTGGCAATTAAGCAGACTCATTGCCTACAATGCAAGCATATCGATTTTTGTACAATTATATTTTCTTAACTTTAAAAAGTGTAGACCCACCCACTGGAAATTAAATATAAAACTTCTAAAATAAAACAAACAAACAAACAACCAAACCTCAGGGTCGCCAACTTACGTAACGATGACTAGCAACTAATATTATTATTTGATGGTGCAAGTAAAACAGCTGCCTTCTGCGCACTGTTACGATCTTCAGAATAGCTTCGTTCGCTTAGATCCACCAAGGTATCAATGTACTGACGTGCATAAAAAGTGGCCCATTCCCCTACATCGCAATAGTGTTTTCCCCTCTACAGCCTCAACTATCAACAAAACATGTTGAGCTCAACAGATCGGCGATACACGAATGTCTCCACTGACCAATAAGTCTTGCGAACATGCTGATTCAACATATCTCGGCTAAACCAAACTGTTTGCCACCGGCAGCGGAAAAAAAAATTTAGTTGTGTGATATGTATTCGGCTCACTCCATGCAGACCGAACTATTCTGCATTCACTCTTAGATTGATCCGCGCCAAAACAAAACCCAGGTGACCAGTGCACCGTTATAATGTATCCTTCCGCCATTCGCGCCAGAAATAGTCATATTTTCACGACCATTTGTGGCGAGTACACGCGGCACTAATGCAAAAGTACAGAACCCTTATTCGGATAACTCAAACGGTGACTAGCATATTTTGTTAGGAGTTAAAGGAGATACGATTGACAATCATAACAAAATAAAAGTTTGCACATACAATAATAGTTAATTTTAAAAGAAACAGCGAAAAGAAAAGTAACAGATATGCGACAACCTACATTTATTCGTTCTTTGGAAGTGCACTTCATCAACTGTTGGCGGCTCATTTTTAAAAAAAAGAATTTGTGCAGTTAGGCAAATTGCATTCTTCATAAAATCGTTACATTCTTGCATTGCGCATTTCACACCCTTTCTTTTTTTCCCGGGTATAATAGTTTTCCTGTTTCAGATTTTTCTTTACGAGCACTGTTTATACTTGTACTCGAAACATCGGTGAACTCAGAAGTTAGTTTCACCACTTCTTTCACCGTAAGTGTTGGATATTTCACACATAACTTATAATAAACATTCAATAGTATTGTTTTTTTTTTCCACTAGTCGATGGTTTGCCCGGCTTATGCTTTATGTAAGTCGACGAAGACGCGAGAGCAAATTCACCGTCCTCTATGATACTAAGCAGAAACTGCGGGTTTCACGCTGTAAACAGTATTCTGCGCATACTTCGATCAGGTAACATAGGAATTGCATGTTGGGACTTGTAGCTCTGTTTAACAGTACAAACCAGTGTTAATTAAGCTCTTAGGTATTTGTATAGAATATTATACCATTTAAGGATAAATGTATTCTAAAATTTAGATTATTAGCATGGGACTACTGTCCAGCGCGCATTGCTACCGTGTCGTACCACGGTGCACCGGTCACGTGGGTTTGTTTTGGCGCGGATCAATCTAAGAATGAATACAGTTTAGCTTCGGCCACACACGATACAGACAACTGGCCCATGCATATTATTCTTTGCTTACTAGCGAGAAAAATCGAGTGGACGAAAGTAAAGGCAATATAGTTAATTAATAGATTCAGGAAGACCCATCATCTGGGATATATCCCTAGAGACCATGGAAGTTAAATCAAGAAAAGGGAGCGTTTATGCGAGCTTGCCCGTATTTTTGATGACATAAAAAAGAAAAAGGTTCAGCTGATACGGCTGCTCTGAAATTCGTCTCCTGTTTTGTAATTGTTGGTGAAATTAAAGTCAGTAACAAATTGAAATCTTCTTTCGACAATCTTAGAAAATTCTTGAAGCCGAATTTACCCCCAACTTTCAGTACGGACAAGATACTATTTACACTGTTTCAATTGCCTTGAAAACGGCGCACTCTTACTTCCTTTTTTTAATCTTGCGCCTCTTTCACCAAGCACACATTGGGGGTGTGAATAAAAAAAACTCCAGAGTCGAAGTGCACGAGTGCATGGAGTGGAATGACATACACTCGCTTCTCGTGTGAATAAAACTTGTAGCTAAGCAGAATGTCACGACTCGGTCAACTCGAGTACTTCGAGTGTCTGGTATTCGCATCGCCAGCTGAATTCACAGTTTGTTTATCCTGAGCATTTAAAACGGTAGATCATGGAGGGCATTGCTATCTGTCTTCTGGGAACTGTTTCCAAATAACTTTATAAATATCAAGGGCTTTTCCAAATTCTAGAATCATGTAAAGATTCGGACCATGTAATGTCGACACTCTGCTGCATTACAATTACCTGAACATTAACACTAGACATAAGTACTTGAGTTCTTTCACTTCATCGTATTCGTCTCCGTATGCACTTGGTTTCTTAATCATCACGCGTGTACAATCAATTGTCCCTAAAGCCTTAACAAATATTATGTTCTTGCCACTGTATCTGAGCATTTCGGACTTCAGCAACAGAAGTTGGAAACTTAAGCCACTAATTGGTGTTTCTTTCAACTGCTGCCAATACTTCCGAAAATGTTTTTGACACAGTCTTGCTATCTATGCCACTTTTTCACCGACGCCAATTTTAAAGCTTGAATCACTCAAAAACGCAGGAATATTTTCATTTTCTGTTCATTGTTAACGCAAAACCTCTTCTTGCCTAGTATTCTCCTAAGCAGGGTCGGTTTTTCCTTTCTTTCCTTTTTTTAAACGCGAAAAAATGTTTTACAACTTTTCACTAGAAGAAACTTTGTTTCACAATAAATGTAGAAAATTTAAAACCGTAGTTTTAGCGAATTTTCAGAAATATTATGTTTTCTCCGAAAGTCTTTATTTGCGCTATAATTCAGGGCATTTTAAAAATTAATTACAAAACGTGCATGTTGACCATATAAAGGTAATAAAGCACCCGATTTCCGTTTGGACTCAATATTAATTCCAAAATATGCTATCAATCTCAATTTGGTAAAGATTATTTTAAGCAGTTAGGTGAATTTGTGTATTTCAGAGTGAAACAAATTATGCACTTTTATGTTATGCTGAATTCTGCAACTATGTTCGAAATTTGCATCAGGATAATAATGAAATTTAGTATTACACACACTGTTGACATTTAAAGCTTACGTCGACCTCCGTGGTCTAGGGGTGCCATGTTAGCCTCTAGTTCTCGAGGTCGTGGGTTCAAACCGGCGGAGCGCGATGGATTTTTTCGGCGTAAACATTCTTAGCATGGCTTCCTTCGGAAGGGAAGTACAGCCGGTGGTCCAGTATTGTTGATTCACGGCACATAAAGAACCTCAAGCCTGATAAACAGGTCTCTGAGCAAACTTTTCGGGTCTTTCGTGCTCAATTAGGTGGAATGGGACGCTAAGGGCCATACAAGTTAAAGAGCGTCCATAAATAAAGCTGAATTTATTAAATTTTTCTTACGGCTAAAGGTAATAACCAGTTTCACAGATTTTGCGATATCTGTTCAAGCCTTATGACTACCATCAAATGTGAACAGTGAAAAATTCTTTTCGCTCTACAATTTAGTGGTTACTGACGATCTCCTCAGTGACCTGTAAACATTGTAACTTGGTATGTTGTAATTTGGTGTCATGGAATAGTCACGAGCTAAATAATATTTAATTTAATATTTCCTACCAACTGTAATTTGGTGTCATAGAATAATCACTTGAGCTAAATAATATTTAATTTAATATTTCCTACCAAACAATAATACCCTCAAAATAACTTGCATCTTTGTTAAACCTTGCATAAGCTAATTGTGATATTAATAATTAAATTTTACGGATAATAACATAATTTTACATTGTGAAAGACAGGTTAATATTTTTTGGTCAAATGAATTTCAAAGTCGGCTATTATACGAACCACTCATATGTTTTGTTTTAATTTTTGTCGCGAAATTATAGAAAAAGTTTGTTGTATTATTAACACGAAAAATATACGAATTCTTTAAAAACCAATAAATCCCGGCCCTGTTCATAACAAATGATTCGTCAACCATTCAACATCCTCTACGCTAAATCGATAACACGATTTATAATCATCTACACAGCTTTCCCTTCGTAACCTATACACCCTTTCCTTTTCCTTATAAAACCTCACAACTGGAGTCTGCTACTGAGGTACCTCAGAAAAACTCGACTCTGGACTCCAAGAAGCGAGTTTGAATAGTTTTTTATTCATACGAACCAGCACCTTCCTTCCACTCGCTGCCGAGTGCATCTTCGACTCAAGGACACAGAATCAAAGCTTTGGTTACTATGTTTTCTTCACACCAAATTGAGTCGAACTCCACCACATTTTGCGAGTTTTGGGTCTCGGCCACCCATGTGACTACAAAGACTAAATCTTCATAACCAATTCTCCATATGGTTACTGATATTAACAAACGCAGCGTGTTTATTCTTTGCCTCCCTTGCTAATGCAGTGGAGACGGAATGTTGATGAGAATTCAAACTAAAGTATATGATTCAACATGTTTGTCATTACATGTTTTTAAAGTTGTGTATTATTTAACGTTGAGTGTTGTGTGTTGATTGTTGAGGCAGTGGAGACTGCCGTTTCCACCCAGGTAACCAACCTTTGATTCCACCAGACAGTATCGGTTCTCTATGTGCCTGGTCTGAAACGCAATTCGGGGGCACACTCTGAAATGAACGTGTGGTTCATACAACTCCTTTATGAAAGAGTTTCACTGCGGTATATACAGCATATAACATTCTTATTCGTACACATCAGCTTTTCAATAAAAAGTCACTCTCTACTTGCTTAAAAACTTGTGTTTTCTGTGAACCATTTATACGTGCTTGATGAATCTAATTCAAACTAATTCCAATGAAAAAATGCATTTCAAAACCTACACCATTGTATGAAACACAAATGCTAAAGCAGCAGCTCCCAATTTTATACAACTTTCCCATTCGTACAGTTGTTAAGAATGATCACGCGTCGTAAACAGCTTCAACATGCACGTGTTACAAAGGTCGCTTAGGCTACTGCTATCGCAGTTGTATACGTTCTGTCAGTAGTGATCGAAATGGGTAAGCAAAAGGAGCTTAGTTCTGATCTGAAGCAAGTAAATTATAAACTTGGCACTTAGAGGGCATTCTCTCAGAGAAATAGGAGAGACAGTAAATAAACGGCATTCTACCATTCAGTAGGTAGTAAAAAAATTTAGGAAGCAAGGTTCTACAAAGAATTTACCAAGAAAACCTAAAGAAAGTAAGCTGAATGCACGAGAGGAACGTTACATTGTAAGCCGAATCCAAGAAAATCCAAAATTAAGTGTTTCTCAATTACCACCATTAGTAGAAAATGTGTCTGGAAAGAAGATGTCTGACCAAACATTTCGTCGTGTCTTATGGAAGTATGGATACCATGGCCGAACACCAAGAAGCCTTATTTATGTAAGTGCAGTAAACAGGAAGAAACGAGTTGCATTTGCTAAACATCACATTCACAAGGATCAGAACTTTTGGGACAGCGTGATACTGTCAGACGAGACTAAGATAAACCTCTTCGGGTCAGATGGGATAAACAGAGTATGGAGAAAAGCAAATTCAGGCAATGACTACCGAAACACTCTTTCCACAGTTAAGGACGGTGATGGTTCCATTATGCTCTGGGCCTGCATGTCATCGAACAGTGCTGGTAATACACAGTTTATTGATGTCACATCACACAAATATGTGTATTTTGACATTTTAAAGAACAATGTAAAGCAGAGTACCGAAAAAATGGGCATGACACCTTGTTATAGGTTTCAACAGGATAACGATAGTAAACACAAGGCAAGATTGAACATGAATTGGTTGATATGGAATGTATCCAAACTATTACAAACACCTCCTCAGAGTCCAGATTTGAATCCAATCGAGCATCTGTGGACAATTCTGAAGAAACGAGTCCGTAAAAGCAGAGTAAAATCTAAACAAGAGCTTAAACGCGTTGTGGAAGAAGAATGGAATAAAATTAGCCCAGAAGAATGCAAAAACTTGATTACTTCTATGAACAGAAGGTGTGAGGCAGTTATTAAAGCCAATGGGTATCCAACAAAATATTAGATTATCAGTGGTGTATTTGTTATTAAAATATTACTTCTAATGTACGAATAGAAAATTTCTACAAATATGGTCATGTTTCTTTTGCAATTTTATTTAATTTAATTTGTAAGTTCATAAGTTAATCTTTAGTTAATTCCTAATACAGCACGTGTTATATTGTTCAACATGTATGGGAAAAAATATTAATTTAACTGTGTCCTCTAATAAATATTAAAGTATTTTCCTAGATGTGTACGAATAAGAATGTTATATACTGTATAAGGGAAGGCTAAATCAATACAACATAATTCGGCCTTCAAGAGGAGGGGGTGAAGGAACTGGACGACAGCTATAAAATTTATGTGAGAGCTTTCATCAGCAACATGGAGACGATGGTCAAATTTATTGCCGCCATCGAACGACAATAAGAAAATAGACATTACGGTAAAGTAGCATGAAAATACAAGATTTATATGTATTAAAAGAACAAACAACAAAAAGTTCTTAAATTTCGTTTTTATTTCTAGTGCATAATATATTAAATATTTTTGCGCCAAAATTTAACGAAGCATTGCCTTAACGGCGATGAGAAAATGAACACCTAACTTGGAATGCTACCCTTCGGCAGTTCGGCCGTTTTTGGGGGAGTTAAAGCACCCTGGAATACACCGATGCTAGATTTGTCAGTGCCAACAGCTACGTTCCATTATGGGCCACTTATACGCCACTCCAGAAAGCATTCGTCTCAAACTCTAGTAGCCGAATTAACGAAGACACAATTCTCATTTCTAAAATACAAAAAGTACAAATAATATTTTATTTTATTAGTTTTATAAAGTTGCAGCGATGTTTCATGTGTGGTGCTTACAAAATTATTCTATATGCACTTAGTAGAACAATTTTTATACAATACGCGGCAATGTCAGCAACATGATTTAAACTGGCGGAGAAATAAATTTGTGAAGTCGAAAAAACTGAGGGACGTTGATAATTCCTGACTCGGCACTTTTTTCTTCGGCATATCAAAATCCATTTTCACAGTAATTTCAGGTATTATACCAAAATGGATTATTAGTTGTATATAAATAATTTTATAAACCTCTCACAAGAAAAACATTTAAAAAATTGGTGCGATTTTCTTAAAATTATTACATTCAAATGATTAATCTTGAAAAACATCAGAATACCTAAAGTATAACATCGTTTGTTCATACTGAAATTAAAAATTACTATTTTCTTTCCATTAGTTGGCCGCTAGAATTTTTTCGAGTGCAGACGAATGCTTTCTGGAGTCGCTGAATGTTGGCAAGGAGTATTTTCTTTACTTGGCTGTTTTCATTAACTTTTGGTGCTTAAATATAACATCTTGATAAACATTGTTTGTCAGGAGCAGGGATAGGAGTGTGTAAGCACTAAAGGAAATGAGATTGAGCTGTGTATTATATTCGATTCGCTCTAAGAAACACTTTTTGTATTACTGCGCACAATACTTGCATAACATATGAATCAATATGACGTGTTAACTACCCAGTTTCAGTAAACTGGTTGTTTTTGATTTTCAAACAACAATAAAATTATAGCATATTGCAATGAAATCATTAAACGTACCCACTGGCGCATTTGAAAAGTAATAACAAAGAAAACATGCGATCTAGTTTCTACTCTTGCGGCCAGGGGTCAATGAGAGCATTAACTGCGACCACGTGCTTGGTACGAGGGTTACTCAATTGCGTACAGCGGTCAGTATTTCTTAGGTTCGCTCACCACCCTGAAAAGGGTTACCGTCCAGTGCATTTGAGCGTTCCATCTACGAACCATGTCTCACTCTGGCTTAACACTTTTAAGTTTCCATCAGAGGAAAATAATTATTTTCATTTTTATTGTTAACCAATATAAACTGTTCGCCATCATGTGTCTTTATGTCCATAGAATTAAGAACTTCATGTACGCATTCTATACTTTTAGGCCTTGTGGTAAACAGTTGGTTCTTGAGTGATATATAACTCTACGAAGCATGACATGTCTACTTTGGTTAACTGGCTGATATCCTTACTTTAATTTCTTTGTGGAATGTCTTCTACCGCCTTTCTCTTCAGGAGTTGCGAATTATTTGACGATTTAAAATGGAGTCTTCGTTTCTATGGTGGTTGTGTTCCACATTTGATTCAATAACAGTTGACCCACTACAATTTATTTTGATGTATCATTTACAAGTTTTTTAGAACAGTTTATCGTTGCACATTGGCCTTCATATCTCTATGAAAGCAAAACTTAATTCCATCTAGTAGAGGCATTTTCTTCCCTTTCTCGCTTAACATTACTTCTAGTTCACACAGCGACGTGGTCGATAATGAATAACGTCAGTTATGATAGCGACCAACACTAAAGTGTAAACACTTGTTACGAACGTCTAGCAATCGATTTTGTATGCTGCCAACATGACATGTATACATCCAAGTATCGATGTTTATATTGCTAACAAAAGGCTCGCACTTTTGAACGCAAATTGTTATGCCCTATTAGGACAAAATTTGACCATGTACGCACTTGGACTATAAGGAAAAGGGGGATTGACTGCTGTACGCATTGGAAACCGCCGCTTGCAGCTGCCTCTCACCTTTGTTTACCTCAAGTGCGTTTCTTATTTCGTGAAAAGTATAGAATATAGGTAAGAGTACCCCCATCTCTCGTGCAGTCTTTTGGCAATTGTAGACAGCACTCAAATGGGTTTTAATTGCCTATCAGTGAGTGACTCTTGGCCATTGTTGTCCGCATTCTTTCTAGTGAGCGTTGATAATTTGTGGTCAAAACTGCTTAAGAATTCCTATGCCCGGTGATGAGATTTACAGAATCGCGGGAGAAACTAACTTCATTCGTTTTTATCAATTTCTGATTCTCAAAACTCACTTCGCAACTTAAGATCACAACATGAAATTAGATGACTAGTTTCTGCGAATTTCACAGCCACTAAAGACAGCGATAGACAGAGAGTGGAAAATTGCAGTTTTTGGAATTTGATATAAGCTACTCAAATGACAACAGAAACAAGTGGCAAACCGAATCTCCCATACATAAACCAGCCAGCTTTACCCAGGTGCGTCGACTCTTTCTCATTACGGCTAATTACACACGGAGGCATTGTGCAATGTAGTGACGTGTTATAATTTCCAAAGCAAACGTGGATCTGATGATAAAGCGACTTAAGGTAAGTCTACGCACAACAAGGCTTCTAGACTCACCTTCGTGGTGTAAGCTTAGGGACAGAGTTGGGATAAGTTTTGAGGGTTTTCCTGAAATCCAACATCTCCGGTAACCCTAATCTCCTTTGGTTCCGGCCTCATTTGAGCGCTCATAATCATCCTTACTTTTTTCATCGTCTTTGCAGATATCAGATGCACAGGGAGTGAAATGCCTTTCTCTATCAGCTATTATTCATTTTCACATCAGTTCTATTAGTGTTTCCCCTACTGCTTATCAATAGTAAATAGAGAAAGTATCGTATTCCAGCGAAAAATTCAATATCGAGATTTCATTGCAACGTTTTGAGATCACCTAAATCCTACAAGGGGGGGGGGGAAAGCCATTTTAGAAAAGCATCCATTAGAGAAGCAGGGAGAGACAGGGCGTGCGTGCGTGTGTGCGTGTGTGTGTGTGTGTGTGAGTGTGAGAGTGAGAGTGAGAGTGAGAGTGAGAGTGAGAGAGAGAGAGAGAGAGAGAGAAGCGGACAGAGCAGTATAGCTCCAAAATGAAATCATTTAAATATAAAAGCCGGTATTTCACGAAATTTCTCCCGCTGTAAACTACCATTTACGTGAAGAAATTCTCGTCATATGCTTACGATATTGAATTGAACAATAAGGGATATCTTGTATTTTTTGCCAACAGTCCTATTTATTCTGGCAGAGTTTTGTATAATTTTGCAAAACTTCAAAACTTTAAAAGTTATCTATACAAAAACTTACTACAGTTGTACTTATGGTTAAAAGCTTGTATGTTATGCCAAACAATAAACTATTATTTTGTTTCTCGTGATGTGATGGGGTGTAGAATTTCAAACCCAGCATACAACGGTCCACGTTTTAAAGATTTGTCTATTGCTTCAGCCTCGTAAGTATCACTCTTGTACCTAGTACACTTCTGCTTTAACGTTTATCTTCATTAACACGAATACATAAAATCTGATGTGATATATTCACATGGCTTTCGCTACCCTCTATCGTTTATTAGTATTCTTACTTAAGCTTATTTTTCTATCTACTACATTTTAATCCATATAAACCTTTGCAGAAATAGCTACATTACACATTTTGTTATAGATACAAAATAAACGGGGATAGTTAAATGTTTCAGAACAGGCTGATATACGCTGGCCTTAAAACACCATACTGTTTCCATGCAATCGCGAGAATGATTGAAAGGACCAAGAGAATTACCAAGAAATGAACAATTCGAACCTTTAATAACGGATATCTCAGGAACGGCTTATGCCACAAAAGTACTTATTTTATATAAATTATATGTTTTAAAGGGATCTAAACTTTTTATGTAGTAAGTTTGCTCTTTCGCTTAACGTTTACTAGTTATACCAGATTATACAAAATTCCTCTCGAATGAGGACTTGATAGGCTATTCCCAGAAAATTCCAGATATACATTTTATGCATGTAAATATCTTTCATGTACAACAGTTTTATCAAACTCGTGAGACATTTTTTAGAAAATAAAAATTTTCGAAAAATGTTCCATGTAAGGGTAGTTTGGAGCTGGGGTTCTTGTTGGAAATCTTCATGTCGCATCTTTGGAAGATATTGAACCTAAATATGAAGTTTGGTATTTGTCCGACTTTTTGTTTTTGAATTCTGGTGTTCACAGACACACACACACGCGTACATGTTTCCAAAAATGCTTTATTTGGATTTAGGTGCCTCAAAACATGTATTTCCGATGAAAGCTCGATATCAACTTTTTGGGTGGAATGCAATACTTACCTACTTACTATACGTAGTAGAGAAAGTGTATGTATGTATGTATGTATAAAAATTTTGATGTTATACATTCACATGACTTTCTCTACCCCTATCTTTATAAGTGGGTATAAAAACTATTCTTATCTTATTATTCAAACAACAGGAAGTATCTCGTAAACAGTTAATTATACATAATTTTATTAGATACAAAAAGGATATTTTAGAGAGTCTACATTTTTACTTTCTCCACTACGTATACTAAAGTAGGGGAAGTATTGCATTCCACCCAAAAATTCGATAACGAGATTTCACCGGAAATACACGTTTTGAGGCCTCCCCAAAAAAAGCATTTTTAGAAAAAGGTCTATTTGTGTGTGTGAGTGAGTGAGTGAGAGTGTGTGTGTGTGTGTGTGTGTGTGTGTGTGTGTGTGTGTGTGTGTGAACAACATAACGCAAAAACGAAAAGTTGGATAAATACCAAACTTGGTATTTAAGTTCAGTATCCTTCAAGGATGCAACATGAAGATTTTCAAGAAAATCCCCACACCCCAAACTACCCTTTACATGGAACATTTTTCGAAAATTTTGATTTTCTAAAAAATGCCTGTAATGATTTTGGTTAAAATACCACATGTTGAAGATATTTACATGACAAATAACATGTATATTTTGAATTTTCTGGGAATTATCTGTGAAGCTCTTTTCATTCTAAAGGAACCTTGTATAATTGGTAAACGTTAAGTGAAAGACGAAAATGTACTACACAAGAAATGTACATCTCTTTAAAACACACAATTTATCTCAAATAAGTATTTTTATGGCATAATCATTTCTGAGATATTCGTTAATGGTCCGAATTGTTCATTACTTGGCCATTCTCCTAGTCCTGTAAGGATTCAGTTGTTTCTGACGATTGCATGGGAAAAGTATGGAATTTTAAGGCCAGCATATAGCGTCCAGTTCTTAGACATTTGACTATCGCTGTTCTCTTTGTTCTATTGCGAAATATGTACTGTAGCTAGTTTTGCAAAGGTTTATCTAGATTACAATGTAGTAGATAGAAAAATAAGCTTTAGTAAGAATAATTTGTATACCCACTAATAAACGATATAGGGAGAGAAATTCATGCGAATGTATCACGTCATTTTCTTTAGATAAAGACAACACGTACATTTTAAACCTTTGTGCCTTCTCTTTGGCCGCATAGTTCTGTAATAACATAAAAGCTACATGTTTTTTTCATAATATAGAGAGCCTTAACATATACAACGAAATAGAGGTTGATGCAGTAATTTGTATCACAAATTATTTAAATGTAAAGAATGATTATAGTATGAATATGCATTTTTATGTGACATTGATTTGAGATGTTTGTTGATTGTAATTATTGTTGAGAAGTAAGTTTATACTACCTTACTGAAACTGACAATAATAGCGTGCAATAATGCAGCGAGGGGGTGAGCTGTTTATCATTATTAGAGACGAGGAAGTTACGTAATATTGGCGCGTTTTTCTTTAGAATTTTCTGGAACATTCTCCCTAGAGCATATGTATTCATAATTTTCATTGGATATAAAAATAGACGCTAATGTTGGAGCGTTTTATCAGCCAATAGCAGCTCAGTTATAATCTTTAGGCATATCGGGGTGTAGGAGTATAAAAAGGGCTAGGTTAGAGATAGACCCCGTCAGTTCACCGAAAATATTTGTACGTTACACGTCGCCTTCAGTTCAGCAGAAATATTTGTAAGGTACACGTCGGCTATCGATTCGCAAGTTACGCGTAGCAGAGTTATGAAAAATCTAAAGTGTTGTAAAGTTAATTATACAAAAAGTTGAAGTACGCGAATTAGGAATGATCAGTAATGAAGTTATTATAACAGTTTCAGTTTGGCGAGTGTCTAGATCAATGTGTAAATGTGATAGTGAAAGTGTTCGACAATAAAAGTGTAAAAGAAATTCTTTCATCAGTGTTATCTTTGGATAAAAGACTCCTTTCCGTTTACACAACCTGTATAAAGAGATGTGCTCGACGAAAAAGATCATAGCTAGCCGGAGGACAGTAAACCAAAATTAAATAAAATAACAGTAGCATTCTTTCAAACAAACACTAATACTACCGCAAATTGCTAACACCAGATGCAGCTACAAACCTAACAAAGAATCACGTCACAAAATGGCTTCACCACGTGGAGTAAACACACATACACAAACATTATAAGTAATACCGTCGCAAATTGGCTCCCAAACGTGGGGCTCAACAAATGAAATAATATTACAAGTATACCACTTCAAATTGGCGCCCAAACGTGGGGCATATAAACATGAAGCATCTTCAAACTAACAACATTAATACCACTTCAAGGTGTCGCTGGTGAATATAAAGATTCCAACGACCAGACCAACCACGTCAACCTCTTCGAAAAAGATATGTAATCTGCGACAATCGAGAAAAGTAATTTTCTCCGCTGTTAGTTATAAAATATCGGTTGACTGATTTCTAAAATTAGCTGGACACAATGTTTTCTTTATACAATTATTTAACATTCCCTTCTAACGAGCTTGGTTACAACATACAAAGGAGAGAAAGTAAGACTTTCTTACATGAGGGTTATTAAAATATTTTGGCAATGGTGTCGCATGCGTATCTTTGCGTTATAAACATATTCGATTCTCTTTTGTTTTGCTGCATCTTCTGTTTTCTTAGTAGCTAAATCGTGACCATCTGCATATTGCTTGTAATGAAATGTCCGCGGCACTTTCATTATTTGATCTATATGTTCTGTAGAGCGGTAACCATTTTCTACTTCCTGGCAATCTCAATCAAAATCAAAGCCATCTTCGCAAGTAGGTACGTTCTTTTATGACTCCAAAGTGTCCATATTCTAGTGCATAGGCTTTGAAATCCTTTTAAACTTTTGGTAATTTATGAATTGAAATTAGAAGATTTTTATAGACCACGTCCATCAAAAAGAATAGGGGCTTTCAACTGTGAAAGAATTATTAAAATCGATAGAATGGTTTTTGAGATTACCCTACATACACACAAATGTTCTATTTGTATAACATTAGTATAGATAAAATAATAACAAGGAATTATAGTTTTGGGTACGTATTAATATTTCTACAAACAGAATGAAATAAAGGCTCCCCCTTTTTTTTTTTTTTTTAAACTTTCTCTACTACGTAGTAGGGGAAGTATTGCATTCCACTCAAAAATTACATACCGAACTTTCACCGGAAATACATGTTTTGAGGCCTCCTGAGTCCAAAAAGAGTATTCTTTTTCGATTCAGGAGGTCGTGTGTGTGTCTGTCTGTGAACAGCATAACTCAGAAACGAAAGTCGGATAAACACCAAACTTGATATTTAGGTTCAGTATCTTCCAGAGATGCGACAAGAAGGTTTTCAAGAAAATTCCCCCACCCCAGACTACCCTTTACATGGAACATTTTTCGAAAATTTTAATTTTCTCAAAAATGGCTTCAACGATTTTGATTAAAATGTTATATGTTTAAGATATTGTCATGAGAAATGAAATGTATATCTCGAATTTTCTGGGAATGTCTCCAAAAGTATTCTTCATTGTGAACGACTTTTGCATAACTGGTAAACCATAAGAGATAAACAAAATTTTACTACACAAAAAATGTAGATCGCGTTAAAATACACAATTTATGTCATATCCTTTTTTTTTTTTTTTTGAGCGAACCATTTTCGGGATATTGCTTGTTATTCCCTTAATTTTCCAATACTTATACTTCTTCTCAAATGGGAATTCGTTATTAATTTTTTTTGTCCTGTTAATGCAAAGAGAATGGAATACTCCACATAGCAACCAGCTCTTAAAATATTTGACTATTGCTTAAAGCCTAACAATTCCCCTTGCATCTACAAGAAAATTGGCAATAAGATTAACATCTCGATTAACATGAAGTATATGGAGAATAGGCGTTTGTAAAAATAGTTTGTACACGTGTAGAGAAAGTCATGTGAGTATAACACATCAGATTTTTATTTTCTAATTAGCTTGTATCGGCAAGATTGTTTTCTGCCAGAGAAGGGTCTGTGTATCGACGGACCGTGAAAGTGGCGCAGTAACCGAGCTTGTCCGGGAGAGAGACAGAGGAAGAGGCGTGGCAAAGCGCACATCAATTGAATGACCGTGGAGAGGATGTTGAGCGCATCAAGTTGTTAATCGGTTGCTGCATACGAGTAGTAACTTCGCTAAAAACAAACTGCAGTTCCCTATGCCTCGACAACGCCAGTTTCACCGTGATTTTCGAAACGGATTATTCGGTTGATAGCAATTCGAATGCTATCGGGCTACCGCTTATTCTGAGGAACGTCTGTCGATCAGAAGTATTGTTTTCGTCTCTTGACTGATCACTAAAGGTGGGGAAAATGATTATTTTCAGTAATAGTTCCTAAGGTTCAAGTTGTAAAATAATACGTTACAAATAAACGATCCGAAATAAGTCAAGTACGTCCACGAGTAATGCGCATAGCCGTAACAGCAACATACTGTTGGTCCACGGTCTACGTTTACTTGCTTTGGGTTCTTACGCATCAAGTCGTTGTCCTATTCCTTTCGGCTCCCTCCTTCCTTTCCTTCCATTACGGTCCCAATAATTCGTAACAATACACACACACACACACACGCACACGCGCACACAGAGTTAAAGTGATGTATAAATGAAAAAACTAAAAGTGAATTTTCTTATGGAACTGAAACTGCTTTAAGATTATTACTCTAATTATGTCTTATTTAATCAAGGGTGGCACAGATAAAAGTATCCCGTCTCCCGTTTGGATGCAAATGCGATATTTTCGTTGTGTATTAATTGAGGCAGTATTTTAACACTTAAATGCTTTCAGTCTAATTATATAATATAAAATATAACAGCCCGCCTTAAAACAATATATGTATACTACAACATAAAAAGTGTATATTAACAGTCATTGTATATGTTTATATTATTGTGTACATGTATAATAATGTTATGTGGATGTATTACGTAATTTAATAATGTAGGAGCTGTGAGAATAGAGGCCGAAAGTTGCTAACAATGAGGTAACCTTAAGGCAATAATGAATTACAAAGTTTAATAATGCTACTAGTAATTCTTGGAGCAATAATAATGTACTATTTAAAACAGTTTATAAATAGCCAATCAACAACTAGAAAAACCTTAAGTTAAATAAATGTATTCTATTGGAGTAAAATTAGCCAATCAGAGACGTGAAGTAGAAAAATTTACAAATTTAAGCGGTAAACGCCAGTCGCTGAGCAGTTCATTCGCTCGGTATGTATCCAGTGTGAGACGAAAATTCATTATGGCGAGAATATTATAAAGTTTAGTGTTAAAAAGTGCAAGTAATTAATAAATAATCTCTCAGCTCTCTATATCAGTGAAGTGTTATTTAATCGTGTGAAGGATTAATAAAAGGAGTGAAGTAAAAATTATAATTTGTGTAAGCCTACATTTTTTAGTCGCATCACTCCCTGATAAGAGATACATGTTTCTACAAATTAATACTAACGCAGCCGAGGCAAACATATGTATAATATTTAAATAAACATTAAAAAATTACAAAATTGATTCCTAAACGTTGGGGCCTAGGTCACCGGAAAGTGAACCTTGGGGCGAAGGTCACCGGAAACTTTGTATCGTATGGGGCAGTTACTTCCGGTTTTTGGCTCCCAACAGTGGAACTACAGTACAATATTACTGCTTCATAATATAACTTCCTGTTAAAACTGAATCGAGCTACAGTACAGCAATGGGCAATGTTATGCAATATAATAATCGATAAATAGTTCGCACAGTTGGCGTAGATAAAAGTGGCCCGAGTAAGTATAGAGTAAATACAGACAAAGTATAAATATTGGAAAATTTAAGAGAATAACAAGCAATATGTCGAAAATGGTTCACTCCAAAAAAAAATGTATATGACAATTGTGTATTTTAGCGCGATCTACAGTTTTTGTGTGGTAAAATTTTGTCTATCTCTTATGCAAAAGTCGTTCACAATGAAGAATACTTTTGAAGACATTCCCAGAAAATTCGAGATATACATTTCATTTTTACTTTTTCTCAAATGGAAATAATTCGTTATTGGTTTTTTTTTTTTCTTTCTTTTTTGTCCTGGTAATGCAGAGAGAATGGAATACTTCACATAGCAACCAGCTCTTAAAATATTTAACTATCGCTTAAAGCCTACCAATTCCCCTTACACCTACAAGAAAATTAGTAATAAGATTAACATCTTGATATCTCGATTAACATGAAGCATATGGAGAATAAGCGTTACTAAAAATAGTTTGCACAAGAGTAGAAAAAGTCATGTGAGTGTAACACATCATATTTTTTATTTTATCAATAACACCTCGTTGACGATTTTCATTACTTTCTCTACTGTGTATAGCAAGTAGGGGAACTACTGCATTCCACCCAAAAATATGATACCGAGACATCACCGGAAATACATGTTTTGAAGTGCCCTGAATCCAAATAAACATTTTTGAAAACGTATCCAGTATGTGTCTGTGAACAGCATAACTCAAAAACGAAAAGTCGGATAAACAATTACTAGAGGCTCCTTGACAATTAATACAGCTGGATTAGTTTTGACCGAATGTCTCAGGTGGTAACGTCTGTGGCCCGGATTCAGGAGATCCCGAGGTCAAAACCCTGGGTCGGTTTTCCTCGGTCGCTAGGCGAATGCTGAGTTGGATAATTTGATCCGTGAATTTTCCAAAGTTTGCTTGCTCAAACTATGCTTGGTATTTGAGTTTAGTATCCTCCAAGGATGCGACATGAAGTTTTTCAAGAAAATCCTCCACCCCATTACATGAAACATTTTTCGAAAATTTTTTATTTCTCAAAAATGTCTCTTGACGATTTTGATTAAAATGTCATATTTACGATATTTTCATGGTAAACGAAATGTATATCTTGAATTTTTGGGAATATCCCTAAAAGTCCTCTTCATTCTGAATAACTTTCGCATAACTGGCAAACTGTAAGAGCTACACAAAATTTTACTACACAAAAAATGTAGATCTCTTTAAAACACACAATTTATGCCATACGTTTTTTTTTTTTTTTTTTTTTTTTTTTTGATCGAGTGAACCATTTCCGATATATTCCTTTGAATTTTCCAATAATACTTTTTCTCAAATAGGAATTCGTTTGATTATCGCTTAAAGCCTACTCATTCCCCTTGCACTTAAAGTAGAAAGTCATGCGAGTACAACACATCAGGTTTTGTTTGTTTGTTTGTTGTTTGTAAATAGCCTATAGAGTCATCTTCATTATGATTGAATTTTGTATTATTTTATATAAACATTTACTATAGGAAAGTGCAGTTGTTAAAGCATACAATTTGCATAATATAAGGTTTGAAGCATTAGCAATTTCCGAGATATTCTCTGTTTTTAGCTTCAATTTACCAATATTTTGCCCTACATTTTGCTTCTGTGGTGTTTATAAAGGGATGTAATAACCAGGCTAGTACACTATGGGATGATTTTTTAAACATTTGACCGTCGTCCTAACCTCCTATATGATCCTGCACATTGAAACCATTTCGACCAACATTTACGTGCTTAACAGAGACAGAAAAAAACAACTATTTTTCTCGTATGGATAATTTGTAGACTGGTTCTAAAAATAAATTATAGCGGATACAGAAAGTCATGTGATTGAGACGCTTTAGATTTTTTGTTTTATGGGTGGAGCACTTTATGTTTCATTCCATATATTTGTAGTACCCTTCTTTCTGATTTGAACAATATAATCTTAAGTGCCCACCTTTGTGGTGTGACCTCATATTCAAGAGGTCCCGAGTTCGAATCTCGGTTTGGGCGAGTTCCCCGGATAAGTTTTTTTTTTTCGTTTTATTCTTTCCTTTCCTTATCCAGAGAAGACGAGTTTTGGGTAACCATAAGCTCTATTGACCCCGGGCTCATTTGAGCATCATTTCACCCATTTCATTCTTGTCCGTCATGACGTACCAGGTCAAAGGACGTTAAACTATATATATATATATATATATATATATATATATATATATATATAATCCGAAGTGTCATAATTTTGTATCCAGGCCATACAAAGCAAAAATAAACACATTTTCAGGCGTTACTCCGTTGTTATAAAAGTTTGTTTCATCTGGCCATAATACCTTGAGGCTGGAATATTCATTTTAGCCATTACTTCAAAAGAAAAACTCCAGCTTCTCTCATTGTCCGACACCTCGTGTTCATATCATTTGAAATAAGATAAAGAGCGCAACATATTTGCGGATATGGTGCTGAAAATAAACAGATTTGTGTTTACTACGAATTTCTTAACAGTTCTATATATGTAATTACTAATTACTCCATATTGTAAGCTTCGGCCGATACTTTACTGTGAATACAAAGTTACTTTCAGATTTATTAAAACATGTCCATGGGACTCCCTGTATATCAATTCCGTGAACGTATTATCAATTCGCGATAACACAACGTACCTATAAAATTGAAAGTAAGAATATTAAAGGAAGGAAGTACACTTATGCAAATGCTATCTTGCCTGAATACTATATTTAAACACTTGGCAGAATACCTGCGGATGTTTACGAAATGACTTCTTTCTGGACTAGGCATGATACCTTGTGTTATTTCGACAATGGTAGTGTAACTTATTTATGCTTTTGTGCTTACACTCAAAAGTGTGCAACAGTTGCTCAAGATCCGGATTAAGTGCTTGAAATCCCAGGATTAAGGAGGCTTTCTTTAAGTACACACGTAATATATCTTTGGAACGCAGAGCAAGTAGAATAAATGAAAGAAAATAATCATTAAGATATTCAACTTTTAACTATACAAAAACTTGTTTTACGTGATTCTGATTAAGCCTGCAATGCATACGGAAATAAGGCCGGAAATCTGAGCTCGTAATTAAAGTCAAACATATTTCTATAATAATGGCGAATGCTTTGGTAAAAGCAACAAATGATTCACTAGCCTTAGAGGAAGATGCTGATGCTTTTAGAAAAGAGAAACACAACACACAATGTATGCGCTTATGGTTCAGAGATCAAACTATCAAGTTCTCTAATATTTTTGCGTATAACTGAAAATAGCCAAGATTATTATTCTTAATTATTTGGGGGATAGAACTTCCTCCTTGAAGGTCCAGTTTTCTCCATGGGATCCTGAGCAATTTATTTTTAAAATGTACTGCTTATTTGTAACAGTGCTATAGTAAAAAACTGATAAGCGTACCAGTTATTATGAAGTAGAAAAAGTTGTAGAAGCTGTTGAAAAATTTAAACTTAATTTACTAAAAATAAGAGGAATATGTCAGTAGGTTTCCCATCCATTTATTTACATTTGCTTCATAACTCATAAATAATTTAAAATAAACAGCAAGAAAGTGGTTTTAAAATTAATTTCACAGGAATCAGGCGTGTTCATGAATGATATTTTGCGCCTATCTGCAACAGTTTGCCGAACCTACTGTAAAATTCTTAAAGTTGAATAAAACATTAAATTTTGTGATCAGGAACCTCAATCCTTGCTTTCCTTTAAATATGCTTATCCAGAACCATCGTTAGAAACGATTGCATGTTGGGATTGTTACTTAATAGTCAATATAAGCCTAATGTGTTTATTTGCACTCCATGCCAACCCCCAATTTTTCGCTCCTTAAATTATCAATCGTCACTTAAATGTCAAACAATGTACTAAATATTTTCTCACCTAACATCTGATTGAAGATCTTGTCGAAGTTCACCTCGTTTTTCTTCTCCAAGTATTTGTGCATTACACTCCGCACACTGTAACAACCAAAAAACAAGATTACATTAATCATGAATATTTAAAATAACAGTATTCGCTCTTCTCATAATTATTAGGAAATGCTGAAAGCAAATGTTATTTAAACTTTAAAGACGATTAAAGCGCATATAGAAAAAAAAACCCACAATTTTTGTGCCATTTAATAGTTCTTTACTTGAAAACTCACATAATTCTGCTTTTAAATGGTACACAAAGAGTGAGTAACATGCTGCACATATACTGTGAGTTTGGGTTGCCTATGGTGCAGGAGCTCTGATAAAGCCGATGTTTCAGTGCTTCCTCTGCTTTAGCTGTGCTGCTGGAAGCTGTATACTAGGCCAGGAATGCCAAACATATGCCCGACTCATTTCAAATGGCCCGCGACAAAATTTTATTTATTTTAAATTTTTATCTAATCTATCAAGTTTTTGCAACTGTTAATCATTATTATAATGGAAGTCTCTGCTTCCTTTACAGCGCTAAACGAAAGGAAAGCTGAGATAATACATTTCCAGGAAGACTCAATAGTTCAAAAGGCAAATTAAGAAACCAGTTTTATCAGAAGTTTATTTACAACCCTAAGATGAGAAGCTCGGCAGTGATTAACTCAAAAACGTTTTTTTCGTAAGCGTTATAGAAGTTCTATCGCGAGTCTGAACATCCGGTATACAAGAAGTTATGCCAGGGTTAAATTTCCTTATTAAATTTTTTTACTTATTTAAACCCTTAAAATAAACTTTTAAATAAAATTTCATTAAGAAAATTATAATACATACATTCACATATAGTATAATATTAAAACAAACAATTCTAAGCAAGAATAAAACTTTTTTAAACTGCTTTAGTTCATTCTTCAACTTTAGTTATAGCTGGAATATACTTATTAATTCGATTTTTTCCAATAAAAAACACAAGGTTTTTTCTTTGTTTCTTTTGTTTTCCCCTTCTATACAGGCTTCCGTAAAGTATGTCATTTTGTAATTCATTATTTTTTGTAACGCATTTAATTACGGAAGTTTCTGATTAAGTAGCATCTTATGACATCAATTTCAACAAAATAATACACTAAGGTTTTCCTATATCTTTGGGCGGCCGCGATTCTTTTTTAATTGGATTATATGACTCAAACGGCGATTTGAAACTCCTTCACAAGGGTGTAAGTACCTGCAACTTTCTCTTCCAGAATGAGCATCATTGCAGATTTGAATTCCCTGCACAAGGACTGTCACTGTAACTTCCTAAAGTTCTCGCTATTTTAGGTAATCGACTTTAGCGATACGGTACATAATGTGCAAGCGAGATTAATTAGGGCTTTCATTTTCATCCACCTAAGTAATTGCTATGGGGTTTTGCCAAACATCAATTTTTATTTCCTCACAGCTAAGTATATTTAAAGCCGAGTTCTGTTCCATGGGACATTAATAACAGAGTTAGATTAAACCCTGCTATATGAGATTACACCACAAAGAATGTCACAAATATAAAATAGCAGGTAATAGCAAAATGAACATTTGTAATTTCGAAATATAAACACGAATGTCCACAGCTAGAAAAGAAAGACAGTATATTGTATATATTGTAATTTATAATTATATAACTCTTTTTATACTAGTAAATCTGAAGCAGGCAAACGCCGCAGTGAAAAAGTATAGCCTGTTTCAAAAGTCATTTAAAGCAGTATAAATCTAGTAATATTGTGAATAAGACCATTGTGTTGCATTATTAATCCGTTATGGCTTTTTCTTTCTTTCTTTCTTTCGCAGATAAGAGAGTGGTCATGTTGGTTTCTCTTGAGAGTTTTTACAGTTGTCCGAATAGTACCTCCCATCTGAAGCACGGTAGCGAAGCCTGACACACATTTGCCACAGGTGGACGAGCACTGTCGTGCAACACTGTTCCCATACACATCCTTCGTAATGACGGTAAATGTCAGACACAGACACAGCCACAGCTGCTGCTGTCAAAACCCGAATAACTCTTAGCTAAGCGCGTTTAGACGAATTCATAGGACGACCATAACGTCTGCTTGCTTCTGCACGTACCAGCAGCAATATGCCACTTCTCACGGAGACCAAATACTTCCTTACACATGGAAACATCCACTGGTACATACGTTACGTTCTATTCCTTAGAGGAATAGTACTCCTTCGTACGCCTCAGTTTCATTAGTATATTTGCCATTTTAATCAACACACAGGTTAGCTAATGCTACAACAGGAATTAAATTGCATGTCATAGTTCCAGAATTAAATCTCAGGAAATACTAATCCAATGCGTACGGGTATTATACCGCAAACGAAGTATTTCTCAACGTTTCAGAAAAGCTATAACACGTAGTGCTCTAAGAGAATACCTGTCAGCAAGTCAGCAACCTGAATATCAGAATCTACAGAATATCAGAATCCGCAATCCACAATACCGCGTTGAAATGAATTTGTTTTGGGAGCTTATCCAACAATTCTGCAATAATCAAATATTTTCTCTAGCAGGAAACTGGGAAAACTACAACGTCCTAGATGAAACCTACTGCACATTTGACTCTATGCGCCTCTTGAAACTAGCAAGTCCTCGCAGTATAACACGCTTGCTCAGATGTCCAGAGTCGCCTAAAGATGAAACCTTTAAATTCGTTATCCAATTCTCTGTATGAGAGCCATTTATGCTAAAGGCACTGACTGCATCTCAGCAGGAAGAACTAAATACGTTATTTATTATCATTAGAAGAATATAAATATAATATAATGTATATTTCAATATCGGGCTGCCGCATTGGATTGAAATATGTCTGTAGAAGATGGCAGACCAGTAATCCTCATTGGTGTAGTGGTTAGCACGAACGATTGCTTTGATGGGAATCGAGATCGGTTCGATCCCGAGTTGGTATTATTTTTATCCACCTAATATGTCGAACAAATTTCTAGTCGTCTGCAACTGGCTGATGATCTTAAACGCTCTCCTATTTTACGTTTAATGCCGTGCCATTTCAGAATTGGAATGCCAAAAGTAACTAAGAAGTGTTTTCTCAGATTAAACTAAATATAAAATTTAGTACTAGGTAACATTGAGGAATCTCATAGCTTTATGACAATGAATGTTGTACAGCACGACCGGCCATTTAACAATTTACCAGTATAAAAACGTAGGTGTCAATTGAGATTTCAACTGAATAAAAATTAATCCACTTCTTTGGTAATTTTCTTTGAGGAAAGAGGTTTTTAAATTTGCTAAAGTAATTCCTGTTTATAAAACGGGAGATACATATAAATGTTCTAACTATAGGCATATTAGTATATTACAATCACTTCCAAGGTTTGAAATTCTTTTGAATAAGCAAATACATAATACTTTGATGAACATTTACTTTTCACAATTTGCCAAATCGGCTTCAGGTCTTTTCGTAGCATTACTGATGCTCTAATCTCTTTTATGACAAGATCCGTTCAATGTCTTGATAGTCGGGTTTTTTTTTTTTTTTTTGACTTGCGAAATCGTTTGAAACTTTGTTTAAAATACTTTTCAATAAATTGAAATATTATGGCTTTGACAAGAGTAGTGGACATGTTTTTTTTGTGATAGATATCAGCTTGTTTAATAAATGATATATATTCTGATTTTGAACTTGTAAAGCATGGTGTCCCAGAAGGTTCTGTACTTGGCATTTTTTTATTATTTATATTAATAATTTCCCTTGTACCATTTGTAGTGATTGTTTAGAACTTTACGTGCATGCAGATGACTTGGCAATAACACTGATACTAGTTTGCATATTAAACTTAGTGTACTTGATGAAACTGGGGCAAATGTAAGTCTTATCCTAATTGCGGACAAAGCAGTTATCTCACTTTCAATAATGGTTGCCTTGTTTCTGCAACTGAAGTCTCCACTAAGTTTCTTGGCACTCGCTTTGAACCTCGCTTATGATGGCGTTCGCGCATCAATTGCATTGCTAATAAAATGAGCAGAGGCTTGGTTATACTAGGAGTTAAAAACACACACACACACACAGGGTGGACCACTTAAGTTGAGACCGTACAATATCTCCAAAACTAAGCGCTGTCGAAAGAAATGCCCTTAAAAGTTGCTTGATACGAGTGGGGGAAAGTAAATGCCATTAGTAGTGTTTTGCTTGGAGGACGTTATGATGGTCATTTTAGCGTCAATTTAATTTTATGAATGGGAACCTACATTTGATATGTTGTTTTCTGATTAGAAAATGGTTTATAAAATGCTACTTATTTTGTTATGAGGAATAAGGAGCAAAATAAAAAAAATTTGGTTCCCAATTACAAAACCTAACTTGGCCATCAAATGACCATTCATGGATGATCCAACCATTCATTGCGCTCTTCGTACACAGCCATTCAGAATTTTCGTTATTTACCTTGGTGTAAGAACAATTGCAAAGTGCTTTATACAAATGTTTAGCTTTTTATGAGTAAGAAAACAACATAAAAAGGTAGGTTAACAAACAAGCGGTGACTTGTTTATGCTTATGCACCTCTTATTTGCAAAGAAAGATGCTCATAAATATGCATTATGCTCAGAGTTTCATGGTTATCACAGGAGTAGTAGTTTTAATCTTTACATCAATGGATGTAAATATAGTGAAATTCAAAATTCTTATTGGGATAACTTCATTTACTTACTTAATAGACGTTCTGATAATACTATAGCTCTTTATTTTGAAATCTTTAAGAGGTCAACCTTAAGAGACCAGGTAATGAATTGTGTGCTTAAAGCCCCTTGTACACGATCAAACTTTTTCTTTTTCAATTCAAGAGTTTACAAAAAAAAATGTCAAACTTTTTCAATATGTGACAAGATTGGACAAGAGTTGACAGAGTTATAAATGTGTATTGACAAGTTGCCTTTTTTTCAAACTGAAACCCTTCAGAACACACTGATACTTTATTACGCACAAAGCAATTTATTATTTGATCACGGTAGGTATAACAATTTGCAATGACATATTGTTCTAATATTATGTAGCACTTTCACATATTATATCCAATGAAATCACATTACGATTATGGAATAGAATGGAAATAACACCATCTGATAGGTTAACCACACTATATAACATTGAATTAATGTATACTTAGTTCGGAAATATCCCTGGGAATTATTTCTTCATATGCCTTCATCTGCTTCATCTTGTGGTAATCCACGGAGTCCTAGACATACCGACATGACTACCTTATGTATAACCTAATCAGTTCACATACGACATGCCTTGGTCGGGTAACCGTTTTTGTTTACTTTTTGCTTTCAGGCATGTTGCAGATTTCTGACGCACTGTAAATACTCGCATTTCATTGGCTAAAACCATCAAATCATTGTCAAAACTTTGATCGTATAGAGCATGTCCATATTTGCTTTCAAGACTTTCAAAGACTTTAAAAGTATTGGAAGCAATTTGACAAGAAAAGTTGTGAAGCTGTTACAACTGTTGAAAAGCCTTGTAATGTATTGAATTTGACGAAAATTTGATCGTGTACAAGTAGCTTGACCATAATTTTTTTGACGCTGCTATATTGTGCTCGCTTTGGCATTTAAAGTATATATATATATATATATATATATATATATACTAATTAAACAGTAGTAAAACCCACTTAACCGAACTTAAGGGGGCAGAGCCGTTTCGGATAACCTTTTATATATATAAAATCATCGATGGTAAGAATTTAAAGCAGCGAAAGGAAGAATATATTAAACGTTTAATACAACAATTATTACTGTATATGGTATTACAGTATTTATAAACATTATTTCATAAAATCGCCCTGCGCTATGGCCACATCACCTCCCCGTATCGGTTGGATGATCGCCCATCTCCGCCGTGCGCACATGGGCCTGAGGCGGAAGTCTGGTTGACAGGCCCTTCGCGGGCTGACAGGATTTATTTTCATTTTATAAAATCAGTAATTTTTTTCTGAACTTATTCGCAATGCTTACGAGCAGCTATATCACACCACCGTTTGATAAGCATTATATCTGTTGGCGTTGATTCGGTGCCTTGTTTTACAAAAATCTCACTTGTATTTTAGATAAACCACATGTAAATATTCACAATTCAATCACCTTTGTTATGTTAAAATATGTAAAACTGGTACACTTAAAATACGTAGTTTTAGCGTCTGTTTAGAGACGAGCTTAAACACTAGCTTCCTGCTCGAAGACGGACAAGCTTCTGTTAGCGTTCCCTTCAACCGTTCTTCTTAACGTACGTATTTGAATCATAGGCATGTATCAATGTACCTGATGGGTGCTACTATCCAATAACATTCAATAACAGTTTATGTTACATATATATGTTTACAGACTTCCATCATCTTAATTATGAATCCAAGATTCGTTACATGCTTACGTAGATACTACCGCATTTCTCGTAATTTTATATTACTGTGTTTTAACATCCTCTTAATTATTATACGTACAATATTAGCAAAAAAAATACATAACACGTAAAACTTAGAACAAAATATTAAAGAAAGAAATTATTAATGTGTTGATGCTGAGGAGCTGTGAATTAGATATCCTATTATATTAATGAGTTTGTCTGTGGCAAGTACTGTATGTTACTTCATAGTGTGTGTAGGGTGCTCTGAAAAACAGTCCAAGAGTCGACCCATTAATCCATTCACTTAATGTATATAGCGTAGCATAAAGAATGCAGCTCGAGTTAAAAAAACTCCAACGAATTTTGAAGTAATCTCTACACAAAAGTAATGTTGCATGCGACAATCTAAGTAGCAGCACGTATACGCACGTAAACAGATTGTTTTCACAGTATTTCTTCGACTATCATTAAAATACCTACAAGCTTCAACGCTTAGTGAAAATGCGAGCATCAGGGAAAGTAATGGCTTTTTAACTGTGCTGTCGTAATACCAACACTCGTTCTGCGCATAGCTGCAATAAGGCATAAAAAGCTAAGCAATAAACAGTTGCGACGTACTACAGAAATTTAAAATTTGCCCCATTTTCTTTTTTAATAAAAAATGGCTTAGTTTGCCTGCATCTCACCGCCTCCTTTTCAATGACAAATTGTGCGAGCAAAACCCGCCGAGGCAGCGTGATAAGGGTGAAAATGGCTTCACATACCGGCTCTTGGCAACTGGCTCGAAACCTCCGCCTGAAAGAAGCCTTAACTTTAATCAGTTTTTCAACTTAAATGAGACTTTCGCTTTTATTAAATAAAGTAACTAGTTTTCGAAGGCGGCGTTTGGTAGCACATACGTGTTATTGTTTTGTTTTCTTTGCTCGCTATAACAGACAAAATCTTCAATGAGACAAAACAAAAACTCGATATAATAATTTCAAAAGGGAGAATAAAATTTTTGAGGCGCCATAAATCTAAGTAAGGCAACTTGGACAACAAAATAATGTGTTTCTAACAAAGACAGACAGACAGACAGAGAGAGAGAGAGAGAGAGAGCGAGAGAAGCACGGCTGAAAAAACAAGGAGTCGTTTAATACCCACATTGTTAATTACCTCGGACACCTTCCAAGAATGCTAAGTGAAGACGTTCATGTAACTTTTCACATCCAATGTAACCTTTCGCCTTGGAACAATTATTTATTCAGAAACGGCTTGGGCAATTTGATTAACAAAATGTTTTTTTCACGTAATGACATGTTAAATGTCACTTTCAAACAAATAGTGCAATTTTGTAGTGGGTGCAATAAAAAGTGTAACTTTTCATTCTCTCTACCACCTATATCTAATAGGCAAGAGGAAGTAATTGTATTCCGCTGAAAATTTTGATACCGAGATTTCACAGGAAATACAGGTTTTGAGGCTTCCAAAATCCAAAAAAGTATTTTTAGAAAAAAGGTCCGTGTGTGTGTGTGTGTGTGTGTGTTATGTGTATGTGACTCAAGTTACAGCATCACACAAGTCGGTTAAATACCAAACTTGATATTTTCTCAAGAAAATACACTAACAAAAAAGTGTTAATATGATCGTAAATGTGCACATAGCATTACATTTCACGCAAGTTCGCAACGTCTTGTGTCTGGTATTTAGTAGATGTTTTAGTAAATATTTAAGCTGCTCTTAAACTACTATCGATTTTAACAAATTATGTCCATGAATATTCGCTTGGCGTTTTTGTCCAGGTACGCATGATCAAGTTGCAGAATTTATTATCGCTCTCCTCGCGATACATCGAACTCTGCCCTGTGCATGTATAGAAGTCATTCATTTGTACGAGATATAAAGGAACTTCTTCCATACCGATGAAAAAATGAAATTGAGTTTTATTTATGGACGCTCTTTAACGGCTTTAGTTCCCTTCCGAAGGAAGCCATGTTAAGGATTTTTACGCCCGAAAAAAAATCCATCGCCCTCCGCCGAGTTTAAACGTGAGACCTCGGGAACTACAGGCTAGAATGGTAACCACTACACCACGAAGGACGACTTCCATACCGACCAGAACACACTTCTATATACTATAAAGTTCCCAATGTGCACAGTTCATACCATAATATTGCATACTGTTTGCATGTTCTCACGATAAACAACCGAACGGCAGCTGAAAGTGCATTTCTTAAAATACTGGAAAATTCAGACGGTCAACAGGGAATATTTCAGAAGCGTCTAATGCTACCAGATAATAAAAATGACTTTTGTATTTTAATGAGCTCTAACTTTTCTAAAGTATCCTTTTATTCATATCTCATGGTTTTCCAGCTACATAAACTTCCGATGAAGAGGACTTCAAATAAAATTCCGGAAAAGCATTCCATTCGTCATGCGAGTATCTCAAATATATATTTTAATCAAAATCGTTAAGCCAGCTTTTGAGAAAATAAATTACTAACAGTTTCCCACCAAGAGAGTTGTTTTGGGTGAACCATCCTTAAACGGTGTCTGCCTCAAATATTAATTTAGGCATTTACCCATTTTTTCGTTTTTGAGGTGTGCCTTTAAGACACTTGCTCGCGCACACTTGAGTATTTTTCTAAAATGCTTTTTGGATGTAGGGGATCTCAAAACCTGTATTTCTGATGATATCTCGATATTCAATCTCGTCTGCCCACCGCATGTAAGCGGTGGAGAAAGTGCTTTATTATTCATTCATGCAAGCAAGCAAAAGAGTACTAACACCGTAGCCTCAACCTGCACTGTATGCAGTCTTCCTTGTACGCCTGGTTGGATGGATGCCTACTCCTTAGGCGTAAGCCACGAGCTACATCTTCATTTCTACTAGCGTTAATTCCAGATATCTGAACATATATTTTCCACACTTCTTTGGTTGATTAATACGCATAGATGCCGATATGAGCTCGTTCATGAGTAACGCTACTCCTTCTCGCCCACCAACGCGTACGTTTTCATTACTTGTCATGTTGAAGTTCTGCGAACTCATTCTGAGCGCTATTTCTTGTCGAACGCTTTTAATATCGGGGTTTATAGATACTGCACTTTATAAACATACATTTGAATCAATAATCGTCTCGAAATGGAGAATCTTGGATCTTAACAGATCAATGATTAACTGTTCATAAACCTGTAAGATTATGTTTTTATGGGGTACAACTTTGAATAGAGAAATTGTGCCACGCGCGATATTGTAGCACTGGCCGTAGAAATAGTGTTGCTCTGATATTAGATATAGTGAACATCAACTCCCATTTCCATTCACAATACTTTACGAGTGAGCTTAATTCTTCTCATTTTGTCTCGTATGTGTGTACTCCAGAAAGTATTCGTCCTCAATTAAAATAATCTGATGTGTTACACTCACATGACTTTCTCTACTCTTGTACAAACTATTTTTACAAACGCTTATTCTCCATAGGCTTCATGTTAATCGAGATGTTAATCTTATTGCTAATTTTCTTGTAGATGCAAGGGGAATATGGTAGGTTTTAAGCATAGTAAAATATTTTAAGCGCTGGTTGCTATGTGGCGCATTCCATTCTCTTTGCATGTCCAGGACAAAAAATCTGATGTGTTACACTCACATGACTTTCTCTACTCTTGTACAATCTATTTTTACAAACGCCTATTCTCCATATGCTTTATGTTAATCGAGATATCGAGATGTCAATCTTATTGCTAATTTTCTTGTAGATGCAAGGGGAATATGGTAGCTTTTAAGCGATGGTCAAATATTTTAACGCTGGTTGCTATGTGTCGAATTCCATTCTCTTTGCAAGTCCAGGACATAAAAAAATGAATAACGAATTTGAGAAAAAGTATAAGTATTGGAAAATTTAAGGGAATAACAAGCAATATCTCGAAAACGGTTCACTCAACAAAAGAAATGTATATAACATAAGTTGTGTATTTTAACGAGATCAACATTTTTTGTGTAGTAAAATTTTGTCTATCTCTTATGGTTTACCAGTTATGCAAAAGTCGTTCACAATGAAGAATACTTTTGGAGACATTCCCAGAAAATTCGAGATATACATTTCATTTCTCATGGCATTATCTTAAACATATGATATTTTAAACAAAATCGTTAGCCATTTTTGAGAAAATTAAAATTTTCGAAAAATGTTCCATGTAAAGGGTAGTCTGGGGTGGGGGGATTTTCTTGAAAACCTTCGTGTCGCATCTCTGGAAGATACTGAACCTAAATACCAAGTTTGGTGTTTATCCGACTGTTCGTTTTTGAGTTATGCTGTTCACACACACACAGACACACACACACACAGACACACACACGGACATGTTTCCAAAAATGCTTTTTTTGGATTCAGGAGGTCTCAAAACATGTATTTCCGGTGAAATCTCGGTATCGAATTTTTGGGTGGAATGCAATACTTCCCCTACTTACTATACGTAGTAGAGAAAGTAAAAAAATCTGATGTGTTACACTCACATAACTTTCTCTACTCTTGTACAACCTAATTTTACAAACGCCTATTCTCCATATGCTTCATGTTAATCGAGATATCGAGATGTTAATCTTATTGGTAATTTTCTTGTAGATGCAAGGAAAATATGGTAGCTTTTAAGCGATAGTCAAATATTTTAACGCTGGTTGCTATATGACGCATTCCATTCTCTTAGCATGTCCAGGACATAAAAAAAATGAATAACGAATTTGAGAAAAAGTATAAGTATTGGAAAATTTAAGGAAATAACAAGCAATATCTCGAAAACGGTTCACTCATCAAAAGAAATGTATATGACATAAATTGTGTATTTTAACGCGATCTACATTTTTTGTGTAGTAACATTTTGTCTATCTCTTATGGTTTACCAGTTATGCAAAAGTCGTTCACAATGAAGAATACTTTTGGAGACATTCCCAGAAAATTCGACATATACATTTCATTTCTCATGACATTATCTTAAACATATGATATTTTCATCAAAATCGTTAGAGCCATTTTTGAGAAAATTAAAATTTTCGAAAAATCTTCCATGTAAAGGGTAGTCTGGGGTGGGGGGATTTTCTTGAAAACCTTCGTGTCGCATCTCTGGAAGATACTGAACCTCAATACCAAGTTTGGTGTTTATCCGACTGTTCGTTTCTGAGTTATGCTGTTCACAGACACACACACAGACACACACACACACACACAGACACACACACGGACATGTTTCCAAAAATGCTTTTTCTGGATTCAGGAGGTCTCAAAACATGTATTTCCGGTGAAATCTCGGTATCGAATTTTTGGGTGGAATGCAATACTTCCCCTACTTACTATACGTAGTAGAGAAAGTAAAAATGAATAACGAATTTGAGAAAAGGTATAAGTATTGGAAAATTTAAGGGAAAAACAAGCAATATCTCGAAAACGGTTCACTCAACAAAACAAATGTATATGACATAAATTGTGTATTTTAACGCGATCTACATTTTTTGTGCAGTAAAATGTTGTCTATCTCTTATGGTTTACCAGTTATGCAAAAGTCGTTCACAATGAAGAATACTTTTGGAGACATTCCCAGAAAATTCGAGATATACATTTCATTTCTCATGACAATATCTTAAACATATGACATTTTAATCAAAATCGTTAGAGCCCTTTTTGAGAAAATTAAAATTTTCGAAAAATGTTCCATGTAAAGGGTAGTCTGGGGTGGGGGGATTTTCTTGAAAACCTTCGTGTCGCATCTCTGGAAGATACTAAACCTAAATACCATGTTTGGTGTTTATGCGACTGTTCGTTTCTGAGTTATGCTGTTCACAAACACACACACACACACACGGACATGTTTCTAAAAATGCTTTTTTTTGGATTCAGAGGGTCTCAAAACATGTATTTCCGGTGAAATCTCGGTATGGAATTTTTGGGTGGAATACAATACTTCCCCTACTTACTATACGTAGTAGAGAAAGTAAAAATTCAAGCAGCCGAATTAACGCATACAAACTTCTAATTTTCAATATGCAGAAGGAATAAACGATATTGCAGACTTATTCTGGCGTTTCTCCAAGATTTTTCAACGTATATTTTTTTGTTGTTGAAAATTGTACTGATGTTTACAGGTTTATTTTAGAGATTCTATTCACACTTACTTTCCTTCCATGCTACAAGAAGCACATTTGGTAAACCTTTATTTTACTTATTTCCCCTATAAGCTAAATCTCTCTCTGTCCCCCTGACTCTAGGGAGGACAGGGAATAATCCTGACTAGTAACAACCAGACCGCAGAGGCAATCAGTCTTAGTGCCCAGTGTTTCTGTATGCGGTATTTTTGGCAACAGGTCTTCTTGTGGCGTGTCGGATACAAAACGAACTGCTACTAGCAATGTACTGTCAGCCTTCATCAATAACATTTAAACAGAGGATGCATTGTGTGCCTCAAAATATTTGGAAACATGGCACTGCGAGAAAACCTCAAGCAAGAAGTTAAGAGTCCTCTTCCTTTCAGAGTGACAGGCTTCTGCCATAGCATGTAAACTGTTTGGAAGCACTACTGTAAACACAATTTGTTCACCAGAGTCCATAAGTGTGCTTATTTTTCTCCCAGCTAGTACCACTTAATAACTTCAACATTTTGTTTTAGTAAGAAGTCTCCAAAGTATTAAACATATGTATTTAATGTAAATAGTTAGCAAGTTCCCTGTGCTAACAAGGTGAACTATTTAAAGGAATGTATGACTTCTGCTGAAAGGGAAGATTGACTTATATCTGTATATATGCAACATGTGAACTAAATGCATGAAGCCTTATAAAGCAATATAATTTGAAAGTACACTTCCTTAATCCACAGTTCAGCATAGTGGGGCTTTAGAGCGCACAACTATGAGGTCATTAGCGACTCACAGATCAAGAATCCTTGGAGCAGTAACTAAATAACTACGATATTATGGAAATGGAAAGACTGCACTAAGGCCGTTGGAGTCAAGGTCGGCGATTGCTAGTTACTGAAACGTAATGATCCTTCCTCAGAGAATACGAAGCACTTCAAGTCAGTCTACTGACTGGTGGATTTGGATATTTTACGTTTTAAATGTATGTATGGATCTTAGCTTGTTTGTTTGTTTTAAATATGTGAGCTGTATAGATACAACACACCGCAATGAATATATCTGATTAGTATAATAAGTGGTCAAGTGTATTATAGAATTTCAAGTTAAAGCATACTCTATTATGAAGCCTAAAGTCATAGAAGAAAATGAAATCCATTTCCGTAGCCAACATACCTATTGAGTATACAATATCAACTTGATCCAAAATAGGTATCCAAAGGAAACTTTTGTAAGTCTGTTTAATTATATCAGCTAAGAAAAGGGAATGTTTAAAATTAACGTATTCCAGTAAATGTATACATTTCTCATCTATGCTGCACTGACTTGTTGCACAATAGGGTAATTCAAGCCAAGCAAAATTTATATCGCTCTGGTTGATTATTTTCTTTCTCCGCATTATGAAGTTCTTCCATAAGGATCTAGACGACATTTAACCCAATAAATTAAACACATAACTAAATTTCGTAAAAGCAAATTTTAACAAGCTTTAAGCTACCACAGAAAAGCAATTCTGATAATTTTCTGAAACAGATAGCTTGGCAAAACCAATACATGCAACATTAAATTATTTATTGCGTGTCTACAGGTACAGTCCACAATATATCTCGATGTTTTTACAATAGAACTATTGCACCTGACAGCGCATCAAAGTCAATTCATCAATGAGACAGCTACAAAGCTGTTGGCACAATAGCAAAAACTGGCAAATGAAAAGAAGGATACCACTCATCTGATAAAAATTCCCAAAGCAAGGTTTGTTTGCAGAAAGACTACGGTAGGGAAGTTTAACATTAATACGTGGCACCATAAAAAGTAAAAATGAGCTTAACTGAAAATGTATCAAATATACTGCTGCAAGCTTTAGTAGGTATTAAATACGATGCGCGAAGAAAAGCCTATGATATAAACAAGAAATCTCACATAATAGCAAAATCTTAAGTGCACGCATTGTTGCTAGTTAAAACCATAGCATAGATTGATGTCTTATCTCTTAAATCAAACGTTCCTTAATTCATTGAAGGTACGTAGAAGGCCTCATAAGATCCAGAGCTGCTCAATGGGTCAGCTTTTTACTTTCTCTACTACGTACAGTAAGTAGGGGAAGTATTGTATTCCACCCAAAAATTCGATACCGCGATTTCACCGGAAATATATGTTTTGAGACCCCCTGAATCCAAAAAAAGTATTTTTGGAAACATGTCCGTGTGTTTGTCTGTGTGTCTGTGTGTGTGTCTGTCTGTGAACAGCATAACTCAGAAACGAACAGTCGGATAAACACCAAACTTGGTATTTAGGTTCAGTATCTTCCAGAGATGCGACACGAAGGTTTTCAAGAAAATCCCCCACTCCAGATTACCCATTACATGGAAGATTTTTCGAAAATTTTAATTTTCTCAAAAATGGCTCTAACGATTTTGATTAAAATATCGTATGTTTAAGATATTTTCATGGCAAATAAAATGTATATCTTGAATTTTCTGGGAATGTCTCCAAAAGTATTCTTCATTGTGAACGACTTTTGCATAACTGGTAAACCATAAGAGATAGACAAAATTTTACTACACAAAAAATGTAGATCGCGTTAAAATACACAATGTATGTCATATACATTTTTGTTGTTGAGTGAACCATTTTCGAGATATTGCTTGTTATTCCCTTAAATTTTTTCAATACTTATTTTCTCAAATGGGAATTCGTTATTCATTTTTTTTGTCTTGGATATGCAAAGAGTATTAATCTGTGGCAAAGGGAATGGTGCTGCACCTAGCAACCAGCTATTAAGAGATATGTATGTGCTTAAAGGCTACTGTATTTCCAAATTGCCCTTGTAAATATATATTCCCTTACATCTACAAGAAAATTAACAATAAGATAGACTCTGCAAATGTTTATCTCGATTAAGATGAAGTAGATGGAGAATAAGCGTTTGTAAAAATAGTTTGTACAAGAGTAGAGAAAGTCATGTGAGTGTAACACATCAGATTTTTTTAGTACGTAACTGCATCACGTAATAATCGGATGGCTGTAGTTTGGAAAATGTGTATACGAGGTTCAGGACTTCGCCCTCTGTTAATTATATAGTCTTCTTAAATGTGTATACGAGGTTCAGGACTTCGCCCTCTGTTAATTATATAGTCTTCTTTAGGATATGCAGTCTTACCTTCTGGAAACCACGAAAGCTACAAGGTGCTTAGTCATGAGTGAAATGTGGAAAGAATCTGTTATGGTAGTATGCATTCATTAAAAACAGAATTCATGCAAGTGTTGTTTGACTCGTGCACAGATGCAGGATTGCTCTCAAACGGATAGTTTCAAACAGGGAAATGATTCAGCACCACTGCACTCTTAAAAAACAACCACTGCTACTTCAGCTATCGATTTGCATCCACAGTCCTTTTAAGTTCTAAGAGATTCCCTATCGATAGGGACGCATCACGTTTGGTGACTTAATTTGACTATGTTCTTTATGGACGACAACGCACATCCAAGATCAATTTTAATGAATTAATTTTTCAAAAGGAAAGATACTCAGAGCGGGGTACACAGTTATGAATCACAGTCACAATGTATGAGATACACCAAGGAGGAGATTTGCATACCATTAGCCTTCACCAAGGATCATTCTTCCTCATAACGATGCACAGAAAGTCCTTGAGCCACGCCATAACAAGTATGCCATTTCATCGTGGGGTTGACGGGAGAAATCACACTACATTCACTCTCGTTTCAGCAACCGTCTAACACAAGCATTTTGTATTGTTGCAAAGAATATTTCTATCAAATAAAAGTTTTATATTAGCATTGTATGATGCCTTATTCTTTTCCTCGATTTCTAGTGAAATCTTTTTGTGATTCTTTACGTTAAGGTGTGGCATTTGTTTTCTGGTTAATATTGGCACTGTTAAAGTGCACAGGGAAGGCATTTTTGTCTGTATTAGTCAAGGCTGGAATACAGACATGTGTCCAACTATTGTCGCCGTCCGCATGCCATTTATGACATCAGCATGCCCAAAACGTTCTGGCAGATTTCGAGGTAATCTACCATGGCATTAGTTCCTGCATATTTATGAATTAGTTTTAAAAGAATACTGTGAACTAATCGTCATGGCTTACAATATCTCTACATCTAAATGTTAGTAATATTTTGGACAACGGAAAAAGTACCATGCCTACACCTGTTATATTGAGGCAATCTGCTTACCTAAGTCTGAAAGGCATATATTACTAAGAGGTATCGCCGAAAGCACATAAATACCATGGTTGATGCAGTTTTATTGCTTACGTAATATGTTTTTACGTAAATTATTAGAACTTGAAGATCTTATGTTGTGCTGCTTTTGTTTTGTTTGGTTACATGATTTTAACTGCCCCACGTTGTGGTAGCCAATTTGCGGTAACATTATTGTAGCCCCACGTTGGGCGCCAATTTGCGAGTTTATTCTTATAATGTTTGTTTACATCAGTGTTGAAGCCATCTTGTGACGTCATTCATTTGTTCGGTTTGTAGCTCCATCTTGTGTTAGCAATTTGCATCAGTGTTAGTGTTCGAAAGAATTTTAAGTTTTGTTTATTGTCCTCCGGCTAGCTATTATCTTATCTTGGGTCGAACATGTGTCTTGATCAGGGTTGTGTAAACGGAAAGGAATCTTTTATCCAAAAAAAAAACACTGATGAAGAAATTTGTTTTATAATTTTTATTGTCGAACACGTTCACTATCACTTTTACATATTGATCTAGATACTCGCCAAACTGAAACTGTTATAATAACTTCTTACTGATCACTTTTAATCAACGTACTTCAACCTTTTATATAATTAACTTTACCATATTTTAGATCTTTCATAATTCTGCTGCGCGTAACTTGTGAATCTATATCCGATGTATGACGAAGTAATACTTTCGACGAACTGACTGACTGAAGACGACGTGTAGTGGACACAGATTTTTTATGAACTGCGCAAATGAAGGCGACGTGTAAGGTATTGAAATTTTCGAAGAACTGCCCTAAATACGACGTGTAATGTATGAATGCTTTCGGCGAACTGAAGGACTGACTGACTTTACCTCCAACCTACCTTATTTATACTCCCTCGTCCAGATACGCCAAAAGATTATAACTGAACTACTATTGGCTAATAAAACGCGCCAACATTAGCGTCTATCTTAATATCCAATGAAAATTATGAATACATATGCTTTAGGGAGAACACATTCCAGAAGTTTCTACCGAAAACGCGCCAACATTACGTAACTTCCTCGTTTCCAATAATGATAAACAGCTCACCCCCCTCTCTGCATTATTGCGCGCTATTATTGACAGTTTCAGTAAGGCCGTATAAACTTATTTCCCAATAATAATTACAATTAATAAACATCTGAAATCAATGTCACATAAAAATGCATATTCATATTACAATCATTATTTACATTTAAGTAATTTGTGATACAAATTACTGCATCATATGCCCCACTAGAAACATAATTATAAATATTTACAACTTGTTTGAAAATTTTATAATTGGGTTTTTAGTCTCCTAAATCTTGGAACACACGCTATCACTTTCACTTTACACTTCACACGCATTTAACACACGACATATTTTTTTTTTTTATCTTGCCACTACTTACTGGCTCTGGTTTAATTTGTTTAGACATTAATCTGACATTACAAATTTTTTTTATTTTTTTATTTTTAGCAAATACTGTACCCTGAATTATTTAATGACTGTTTCAAAATTGCTTACTTTCTTAAGTTGTTGACAAAAATTTATACATTTAAGAATTTTTTTTATTATTAAACATATTTACCAAAAATATTTACCCTCTACACAAATATATTTACATCTCTTAAATCTAGGCACTGTTTCACATGTTCTGTTTGCTACATAAGTATTTGTTTTTAATTATTTTTACCATTTTTTGTTATTTTGTACTTTATTTTAACAATACTCTTGGAATTGTATTTACGTACTTTTAATTTAATATCATATTAAGTTTCAATCTTTGCATTCTTAATTTTCAAATGTTGTTACAGTTACTAAAAATTTAATTTTTTTTTAAAACATTTCTCTTTTTTTTGTAATTTATTTCTCTTTTCAAATGACATATAAATAATTAACCCTCTTACGTTCCAATACATTTCTCTGCAAGTCATCTTTAACTATCCAGCATTTACTTTACATCTCATTGTTATTTACCCTCCTGGATCAAATTGTATGTGGCTAAACATTACTCGTAGCCGTATCCTAACCTTCAAATTTTTGTTCATGAATAACCTCTTGTATTCATTTGAAATTTCATCACATGATAACATTTGAAAACAATCTAGTTTCCTGAACAATACATCTTTTAACAACTTTCATTTTCAATTCATCTGCTATCTTTTTAACTTGAGAATACTCTGACAAATCTGTACCAAACTGTACTGGACTGGAGTTTTCATTCTGAACATCTTGGTAAAATTTATTTCTTTGCATTACTGTCTCATTCTGTATTTCTAATATCTCCCCTCTGAAATTAACTTGCGCCTGATTCACATCTACATTCATAACCTCTTTCATCTCTCTTATCTCACTTGAAATACTACTCATTTGACTTCCTAACTCTGTACTTTCTACATCAACATGTTCAATTTTAGTATTAACCTCACTTTTTTTGTTACATATTTCCTTGCTCATATTTGACATTTTCTTTGAAATTTCTCCTATCTCACTTGCTATTATTTCCTGGTTCTCATTTCTCATTCTTGGCATACTACTATCTAGCTTCATAGATTTCTTTTCAATTTCTTCCCTGCTTTGATCTACTTTTTGCCCTAATATCTCATTACTCCTACCAATATCTTCAATTGATTTCCTATGATCTTTTTTTATAGCTTCTCTCAATTCCTCAAAACTCTGATCTACTTTTTGTTCTACACTCTTAATAATATCTTCCCTGTTTTGATCTATTTTCTTACTAAGATCTTCCCTTAATTCCCTATGACTCTTTTGCATATCTTCCCTTAATTCTCTATTATTCTGATCTAGTTTTTCTAATTTCTCATTAGTCTTACCATTATCTTCCCTCATACTCTTAACAATATCTTTCAGCATTTCCATCATCATACTAGCATCAAAATTAACATTTCCTGCTATTCTATTCTCACTTTCTGCACTAACATTTTCACCCTCAAATCCTAAAAAGTTTGGGCTATTTTCTGTAACCTGTATTGAATTACAGCTAGCTGTTACATTATCTCCCTCCATAATTATTTCTTCTGTATTATTAGTAGCCATTGATTTCTTTATCCTACCACTCCTTAAGTACATTTAAAGGTTACAATTTTGTTTTCTAAAAAACAATTAGGATACTCTGACCTTTGTGATGCTGTCTGTTGCTGTTACATTGATGTCCAGCTTCCTGCCCCTCTCTCCTAGATTTGTATGTCGCTTCGATGAATCTTCGTCGTTTTGTTGTCCTGTAGTTTGAATTTCCCTGTTGCCTTGTAATCTCGGAATTACGATCGTAGTCTGTCGTCCCTGTTGTTTCTGGAATCTGCGTCTTGTAGATCATTTCACTGCTGCATTCGTTCCACGTCCTGGTTCATTTCCTGGTCACTCTGCTCCTTCCTGGTCATCGTGTTCCTTTCCTGGTCACTATGCCCCACGTCGGGCGCCAATTTGATGCAGTTTTATTGCTTACGTAATATGTTTTTACGTAAATTATTAGAACTTGAAGATCTTATGTTGTGCTGCTTTTGTTTTGTTTGGTTACATAATTTTAACTGCCCCACGTTGGGCGCCAATTTGCGAGTTTATTCTTATAATGTTTGTTTACATCAGTGTTGAAGCCATCTTGTGACGTCATTCATTTGTTCGGTTTGTAGCTCCATCTTGTGTTAGCAATTTGCATCAGTGTTAGTGTTCGAAAGAATTTTAAGTTTTGTTTATTGTCCTCCGGCTAGCTATTATCTTATCTTGGGTCGAACATGTGTCTTGATCAGGGTTGTGTAAACGGAAAGGAATCTTTTATCCAAAAAAAGACACTGATGAAGAAATTTGTTTTATAATTTTTATTGTTGAACACGTTCACTATCACTTTTACATATTGATCTAGATACTCGCCAAACTGAAACTGTTATAATAACTTCTTACTTATCACTTTTAATTCACGTACTTCAACTTTGTGTATAATTAACTTTATAATACTTTAGATTTTTGTGTTACTTGTAAATCTATAGCCGACGTATCTCATACAAATATTTTGACGAATTGATGAACTGAAGACGACGTGTAATGTATTGAAATTTTCGAAGAACTGCTCTAAATACGACGTGTAATGTATGAATGCTTTCGGCGAACTGAAGGACTGACTGACTTTACCTCCAACCTACCTTATTTATACTCCCTCGTCCAGATACGCCAAAAGATTATAACTGAACTACTATTGGCTAATAAAACGCGCCAACATTAGCGTCTATCTTAATATCCAATGAAAATTATGAATACATATGCTTTAGGAGAACACATTCCAGAAGTTTCTACCGAAAACGCGCCAACATTACGTAACTTCCTCGTTTCCAATAATGATGAACAGCTCACCCCCTCTCTGCATTATTGGGCGCTATTATTGACAGTTTCAGTAAGGCCGTATAAACTTATTTCCCAATAATAATTACAATTAATAAACATCTGAAATCAATGTCACATAAAAATGCATATTCATATTACAATCATTATTTACATTTAAGTAATTTGTGATACAAATTACTGCATCATGGTACATCAACGATGTGGTAATGTTAAAAGTAAAAGAGGCTTCATTGCATGCGTTTGGCGTTGCTAGTATATACTGTACTGCTTTGAGTCGTATTTTTATGTTCCTTGTACTATTTGTATTAATACTTTTCTCAGAACTCGCTGCCTTCAGGTTGGACATTATTTCTGGTATTGCATGGAGGTTGAAAATAAATCTCTCTTAAGTATTTAGAAGCTTATAATCCTTACACAAAATTAGTTAAAACGCAACATGATGATGGAAAAAATTAAGGTTTTCTTTCATTTCAGCCTTCTGATATTTACTTCATTTTACAAAACTTCAAATCTCTAAAATCAGTTTTCGTTGCTATTAATTTTGACTATCTTTTATAAAAATGTAAACTCAAAAATAAAATTAATTCTACAAAATAATTTGCAGCAGAGCCTATAAACGCCTGTGGCGGAAGTTGCCACAAGACATTCAGCCCTCTGCTTGCTAACGCAACGTTCGTTTTAGTTGATTTTCTTCTCTGTAAATGAAGATCAATAAAATTTCGTGTTGGGTACAATATTTTGTTTATTTAAATGTATATCCTTAACAACATAAGCTCTAGGGGCATGAAACTACTATACCTACCAGAGTAAATTTTGGTCTTTTAAAAAAGTATACGAAAAAGAGGTTTGTTGCCCATTTCAGTACATCTTTACTTTCTCCGACACGTACACAGCAGATAGAGAAGGTATTGTTGCATTCCACTCAAAAATTCCAAACCTACCGAGATTTCACCGAAAATACATATTCTGAGACCCCCTGAATAAATAAAAAAAAAAGCATGTTTAGCAAAACTCCCTGTCTGTGGGTCAATGCGTGTGTCTGTAAGCAGCATAACTCAAAATCGAAAAGTCAGATAAATACCAAATTTGGTATTTAGGTTTAGTACCTTCCAAAGATGCGACACGAAGATTTTCGAAAATCACGCCACCCCAAACTACCCTTTACATCGAACATTTTTCGAACTTTTTTGTTTTCTAAAAATGGCTTTAACGATTTTTATTAAAATACCATATATTAAAGATATTTCCATGACAAATAAAATGTATACCTCCAATTTTCTGGGAATAGCCTGTGAAGTTCTCTTCATTCAGTAGGAATTTTCTATAATCTTGTATAACTGGTAAATGTTACGCGATAGATTAAAACGTATTACACAAGAAATGTAGATCTCTTTAAAACACACAGTTTATTTCAAATATCTTTTTTGTAGACTCAGTCACTTCCGAGTTATCCGTTATTAACGGTTCGATTTGTTCAATACTTTGTCATTCTTTTTAAGTCCCGTCGATTTTCAGATGTTTCTCGCGATTGCATGAAGACAGTATGGAACTTTAAAGCCAGCATACAGCATCCAGTTCTTAAATATTTGACTATTACTGCTCTCTTTATATCCTACCGAAATGTGGTAAGAGGGGTAGTATGGGACCTTGTGTTTCGCTCGTAAAACTGTAATTTTATATTACAGTAACCTAAACTACAACCAACTAATGGTTTATAAACACCGTGAGCAATCAGCGCACTGTTAAAGTTTTATAATCACTATAAATATTATTTAAGTAGAGTAACATTGTTAACATTCTGTTAGTAGTCTGACATATGGCGAGTAGTATGGGAGAAGGTAGTTAATTTAAAACAAACCTAGAAAATTATTCACATGCTTTTATTTAAACATCGCGAATGACAAAAGGAGAGACTACACAAACTTTGGTGCATTTCCAGGTTAAGCACTTTCATCAGTTTTAGTTTTTATTGAAATTGCAATGGTCACAAAAATACAGATCATTCTTCAACATCTGCACACTCTTCATCTGCCCATCCTTTATATTTATAGCACTGAATCCAATTTTCGTTGAAACTTTGGCAGTGTCCAGTCTGTTTTTTCACTGGCTCTTATTCGCTTTGGACTTTGGCGTGGGTTCTGAGGTGTTATGATTAGGCGTTTTGAAACTGGAACTCTGTTATTGTTCATGGGGCCTACATTGTCCTTGCTTCACAAGCAATGTATTCTTGTAGGGGCTTGAAGTTAAAACTTCACTCCGTTGGACTTTTCTTTTTCGGTAATTTAGTCGTATTTCACTGCAGGCTGGGACTGGAGAGACCTGTTTCAAAATTGCAATGAATTTCGAAACTTCGCCTGCTTCTACTGAAGAAGACGTTGAAAGTTTCGCGCTTTCTGCAGTTTCTTCGGCTCTTCTGAGCGGTGTGGAAGCCATGTTTTCCGGAATCACTTCCACTTCTGCAACCTTAGGTGGTGTCACGGAACCAGATGCAGTGTCGACTTCTTTAGAAAAGGGAGGCAAACTCTGATGCATCTCATCAGCTAGCGAGTTGTTTGAATCCTGATTATCTTTGTTTAATATTGAGAGGCCATGAAATCGAGTTCAGAGAAGACTGTCGGGTTGAAAGGGACAATCCCATTACAAATGAAGCCTTTCTCTGTTCTAGCCTGCAGGTTTTTCTGCATGCCTCAGCAACCAATTGTACAATATCGTAATCATTAATCCTCAGTTCAGGATTCTTCCTCATCCATAGACTGCAAGAAACAGCATACGCTTGCTTCAAGGGCTTCATAAATGCCCTGCTCAGAAGTTGGAGCTTGTGTGACGTGCGTGATGAGATGCTTATCATATGGACATTGTTCTTTCGTGCAAGTTCAATCACTTGAAGTTCCTTGTGATTGCTGTGGCCATCCAGGATTAACAATGCTGGATCTGATGGAGCTAGATGAGTGTGTTAGATGAAGTGTTGAAGTCAGGAAAGAAAAATGTCCCCATTCATCCAGCCGCCTGGATGGGGAATCGCAATGCCGTCATTTGGTGCCTCAATCATCAGTCTGTCATTTTTGGCGCGCGCGGGAAGATGAACATAGGTGGAATGAACTGATCAGGGTACTCATGCAAAACATTAAGTGAAATTTTTCCCTCTCACCTGAAGTCAGCTTCCGTACTTGATGTTTTCCCTTTTCCGATATGACCTCGTTCACATGTACGCAGGATACACCAGTTTCATTTACATTGAAAATCTTAGCTGAACGACATGAATGAGTTTCCATCAAACTAGACAGATTGGGGGAAAAAAATCTATCCACTTGGGGTTTATTGAAGGCCACTGCCCTCATTAAACTCGTAGACTGCGGTTGCCGAAGGACCAGGTCTAGATGCCTCTTCATAAAAGAATAATAAAAATCTTTTCCAGCTAGCCTTTTCTCTTTGTTGAACCTGTGATCTTTCTTCATTTCGCTTGCAAGGTCATATGCAAGTTTCAAACATCCCTTGCGAGTAAAGGGCATTAATCTGGATTCATATCCTCAATATGTTTCACTAATTCATCCTCGAATTTGGATTCAAATGTAGGTTTGAATCTACGCAGCTCTGCATGCATTTTTACTTCCACTCTTGCTTTCAATTTCGAAATTTTTCTCTGAAGAGTGCTTTTTGGCACCTTACAATTTCGCGCATTTCTCTTGTGGACATTTTTTTTATCGACAACGTTCTTTACGGCATCCGCCATATTAAATTCATCCCACTCTCCTCCGCCGGAACCCTCAGGCATCTTCTTAAACTTAGGCATTGTGATCTGAAACGAAATATCACTCTGTATATTTGTCCCATACTACCCACCGAGCCTACTGTCCCATAGTAACCGAAATGCATTAACAAAAGGCGTGAATCGCCATAACGAAACCACTGTATTCTGATATGTTTATAGCACGTAAAAACAATGTTCCTTACACAGCGGTGCAATCACCACAAGACAAAATTCAAGTCTCTTACCTGCAGTAACACAATAGAACTTTGAAGTTAAGACGCAGCAGGAACTTTTAACATAATCACACAATGAAACCCTCACATCCACGTTTGCCATCGTAATACCTTGAAATAACTAATTATTAGAAAGCATCATTGACGCTTCACACTGGGTACAGTAGTTATCTGCCATCTACTGTATAATCTTGGAAACACGAACCGTCCCATGCTACCCGATTTCCCATCCTCCCGACCATACCCTAATGTAACTATTTCTGCAAAGGTTTATTTGGATTAAAATACAGTAGAAGGAAAAATAAGCTTTAGTAAGAATATTTTATATAACCACTAATAAAGATAGAGGGTAGAGAAAGCCATGTAAATGTATCACATCACAATTTTTTTCTTACATTGCTAATATTGTAGTACAGATGTAAATTTCTGTACAGAAGCGTCTATCAGTAGAGTGAGATTCAGCTTTTAATACCTTCTGGAGTCTTCAAACTGAGAAGAGCATGTATGCTGGCAGCTGTTCGTGTTTAATTATCTAATCCGTGAAATTAAAGAGTTTGAACTCCGCACTAACACTGGCGTTTAGTAGGTCAGTGTTGCGCGGCCAGGTTATGTTTCGACTAGTAGATCGCAGTAGCCGATGCAATGAGTGACTTGGGAATCGAATCATCTTTTGTTTAAAAGAGCGCGGGATCTGATGCAGCGAATTGAGGATCGTGTTGCTGCATACATTTACAAGCGACCAGTTCAACCCAACTAATCCTACCGCGTGTACTTTGTTTTAATAAGAGTAGACATTGCTGTCTACTTCTATATGATTTACGCTATATTCAGTGTATGCAAAATGCGGATTGAAATGCCGACCGGAAAGGTTAATATGGGACAAAGGGGTTTCACGTATGACACACATACTGACTCATGTCGAGAGATCTGTAGACCATTTTCACAGAAATTTGCTGGCGATTAAGTTCCAAATAATGTTACACTCTGGCGTTTTTTTTTTCTTAGATTTAAGTAAATTAGTACATTAAACGTCCTGCGCCGTGGCGCTGTGACCTAGAGCCTGCTTCCGTGTTCGATCCCACCCATTGGGGTGCGGATTTTAAGTCCCGGGTATAGAACCGATGCCCACTCAGCATTGTGAGGAAAGTGAACTGCGATAGGCAGCGATAGAGGCCAAAATTCTGGCTGGGAGATGCGTGATGCTGGCCACATCACCTCGCTTAACGGTTGGATGATAGCCCGCCCACCTTTGCCGTGCGTACGTGGGCGTGAGGCCGGCAATTGGGTTGGCAGGTCCTTTATGGGCTGTAGCGCCACGGAATTATTATTATTATTATTATTATTATTATTAATTATTATTATAACATAGTACATACATTAAACGCTGGAATTCGTAAGCTAAAAAAGTCGTTAAAACGGAAGAAAAACTGGATAAAATTGGGTCAGCTTTAGAACGCTCTCCCGAGAAACACCTAAGTCGTTCTGTAAAAGCAGGCTTTTCAAAAGGATTAGCCCAGCGCAACTAAACTGTTAAACTTGAAATATAGAGGACGAGTGTAATGTAGACAGTCGCATGTTGTGTGAATTTATGTAATTGTGCTAGTTATCAAAAGGAAATAACTTATATTGTTTACGTATAAATTGTGAAGCTTCGACAGGCGTAAATAATGCTGCATACCCGCGTTATTGCGGCCGAAGCATAATAATCTGACCGTAAACTACAGAATGAGTCAAAAGACTCCGAACCGCCTGCGCGGTGTTTTTGCTGTCCGCGTCCTCGGCGCTCGTTGCCGTCTGTCGCTATCATAAAGGCGCGGATGGAACCATACAACATTTTAAAACTACTTTTAAAGGCTTTACTTACCAACATTACAAAAGGCCACCGTCGTTGTCCATACATTTTTGGCACCTCCTTAGGAAACTATAAAATCACTCGCCGTAGTTCACGTTGGGAAATTCTCTGGCGGATATTTTGTTTTAATTCTTCCAGGATGTGTGGGGATGTCTTGTACACTTTGTTTTAGGTTACTCAGAAGGGATATTTTATGAACAATATTACCGGCTGCGCGGTGTTTTTCCACTGGGCGTGTGGAAATATGATAAAAATATGATAACGCACTGCTGCTATAAACAAAATCACGCTGTTGCTGTTTTGCTTTGCAGTGTGAAGTGCAGTTTTGAGTTGACGCTGATGTGATTTGTTCAGTTATATTACGAGTTATTTATTGTATTTATTTGTGTTAACTCGGTCAGCTCGCCAAGTGAAAGTACGATTTGCAGAAAGATTTCCAGGTGTAAAAGTTCCAGGCCGTACAACAATCCATGAACTTTACAGTCCAAAGTAAGTGTTCAGGCTAAGAAATCTAAAAGACGGCATTCGGTTCTTACCGAAGAAACATTAGAGGACATCGATCATCGTTTAGAAAATTCCCCCCCCCAAAAAATTCCATGATGGATAGTTTCCTAAAGAGGTGCCAAAATGTATGGACAACGGCGGTGGCCAATTTCAACATCTCCTTTCATAAAGTTGGTAAGTAAAGCCTTTAGAAGTAGTTTTAAAAATGTTGTATGGTTTCATCCGCGCCTTTCTATGATAGCGGCAGACGGCAACGAGCGCCGACAGGAAAAACACCGCGCAGGCGGTTCGGAGTCTTTTGGCTTACTCTGTAGTACATTAAACATCCTGCGTCGTAGCGCTGTAGGCTAGAGCGTGGGGCTCTACTTCCCGGCCACGGAATGCGCCCGGGTTTGATACAACCCGTGGGGTTGCCGATTTTAAATCTCGGTAGAGGATCGATACCCAATCAACAGCGTGAGGAGGCCAACTTTCTGGCTGTGGGATGCCTGATGATGGCCACATCACTTCCCCGGGTCGGTTGGATGATCGCTCATCTCTGCCGTGCGTACATGGGCTATAGCGCCAAGGTATTATTATTATTATTATTATTATTATTATTATTATTATTATTATTATTATTATTATTATTTAATAAATTTAACACTTGAATTCGTAAGCGGAAGAAAAACTGGATAACATTGAGGCAGATTTAGAACCCCTCCAAAGAAATACCTAAGCCGTTTGCCTGTAAAAGCAGGCTTTTCAAAAGGATTAGCCAAGCAGCAACTGTTAAAGCTGAAATCCTGGAGGGTGAGTAATATAGAGTCACATGACGTGTGAATTTATGTAACTTTGCTAAGGAAATAACTTAAATTGTTTAGGTATAAGTAAAATTGTGAAGCTTCCGCGTTGTCGCGGCCGAAACATAATCTGACCCTATGTATCATTAAGCTATCTGCCTAACATAAATTTGGCTTCATTTCATGGTATTTAAAATGCCAATCTAGTGCTGCCAGCCTTCCGGCTAGAATGCAAATGTCCTGGTGCATTCTAAAGCAGATTGTTGACAAAATATACCCTTTTTGGTTCTGGTCAGAATACCGTCATTAATGTAATTCTGTCTGTAATAAATGGTTTCTGAACATACTGAGAAATTATAGCTTCAAATTTAGAACGCAATTTATATATTTTCAATGTTTTGTTTCACAACATAATTCTTTATTCTTAATGCATTTATTATTTTAACTTACTAAATTGTCTTGTAAACTTTTAATTTATGCTTCTTATGGTAAAAGAAGCGAAATAATTGAATTAAACTAAGCATAACTAAATTTTCATCAGGATACATTTAAGCTTCATGTCTTGTTTACATAACATTGACGAGTATATTTATTACTTTCTCTACCAGTTACCTAGTGTTGAGTAGAGGAGATATTAAACTCCACCCAAAAATACTATCTTGCGATTTTACCGGAAATACGCTTTTAAGTTCCCTGCACTAAAACAGTTTCGGATACGATGCATGTCTCTCTGTTTTGTTTATTTCTTCTTTCTTTCTTCCCATGACAAAACGTATATCTTTAATTGAATAGTCTCTGTCCTCTTCATACTCACTGAACTTCAACTTAGAAACCATAAAAGATAGAAAAATACTCCACAGAAAAAAGAATGTAGAGCTCATTAAAACAGACAATTTGTATAGGGTTTTTTTTCGCAGCATTAGCGTTTCTTAAATATTCCTTCGAAGCACGAGTGGTTGTGTTTGAAATCTTTTAATTCTATTTTCTTTTCCTTAGCTCCAGCTGTTTACCATGTCTATGTAAACGGTTGAATGCTGCTTCCGCATGTTGTATGTAAACAATCCATACTGGTTAATTTGTAATAATTTATCGCAATAACGTAATATGGACAGAATAACTACTTCAATGAATTCTTGGAGGCTTCCGCAGCTAGATTCAATGTTGGCTGGGCGGTTAACATAGCGTCATGTTTCTCTTCGCTGACGTTTCAACTGGACAACCAAACCAATAGAGTAATTGTTTACTATATAAGTCGTACAATATTAACGTATAACATAGGTATAACGGACGTGCGAATTTATAATGGGCAAGAGAAATTCTTGAGAGCGTTGCACTTATTTTTTCTCAGACTCTTTTCAAAAGTAATACATTACATCAGTCCACTAATTCCATGCCAGTATTTTGATATCTGACATATTAAGGCTCAAATTCTGTAAGTAACCAGTATTTTTTTAACAAAAGGTGACATTTTAATTTAAGCTTAATTTACAATTTTATAATTAATATTTATGCAACACTTGATTTACCCATATACTTTCAGCATGTGAAATTTAGTTATATAAACACTGTGCAATAACAGTGCAAGGCGTTACAAAATTTCTAGTTTTGGGCAGCTTCGTTTTTCAAAAACAAAAAATATAAAAAAAATATATTAACCCTTTCGCTGCAATTCACTCTGTGCTAAATGGTTACCTCGCGATTTGAGACCGCACGTTTTATATTACTTGACTTGGTCAAGTAATACATCAGTCGATAAACATACTGGTCGTCCTAAATATCCATAAAACTTCTAACGACTTTCTGTGAATGCAGGTTGAAACAAACAGGACGTCAACGCGCAACACAGAAACCAATGGGAGTCATGTCGACATTGAATAGACCAGCATTCTTATCTGCAACTTAAATAAACAATGGTACTTATTGTGCAAATAGCAAAATCCAAAATCGTATAAATAAAAGCCAAAACATAGATTATTGAGACAACAGAAATGGAGAGGAGTACCAAAAAAAAGGGGGGCATTCAAGATTTTGAGGGACACAGTGTAACGTGAAACTTCTTTCACCTTTTATAAGTCAACAGATTGTTTTATTACATAGTTTTAGAAATCTTCATGGAGAGCATATTGTAATAACACATATAACAAAATATAAACATCAGCGCCAGTCTACTAAAACATTTCACAAATATTAAGAGAATACTGAACATTGTTCTAAATAAAAACTACCAAAATCAAAATTGTTTTATTTGCTGGCCTGTGGATTTATTTCTAGAAGTACATAAAGAAATCTGAATTTTATTATTTCTGTTCCAATGGTATTACTTGAGCATGCTAGACTTTCTTCACTGAGTGCAGCATAGAAGAAGCCTTTCCATGCCATACTAAAGTTAATTTTTACTTCAAGGTCTACTTTAAATAGCCTATTTCTAATATCTGACCATAACATTTACCCTGGCTGACAGTTTGTTCAGCAAATGCATTGGTGGCTGAATAGCATAATTATCGATTGTCGAAATATTCAAAAATCTGACCAAAGAAAGAAAAGTTTAACGAAAATACGGGTCAAATACTGGGACAATTATAAAATTCCCAAAACGTGGGAGTGTTCCGCGAATTTCGAGATGGGTGGTCATTCTAATCTCAAAGTAGGCAGATGTCATCAGGGAGATAAAGAAATGAAACTGAATCCCAGAAGACGACCACGGAAGAAAATAGCGTTTCGTGGTTTCATTCGTAGTTAGCAGTGAAAAGAGTAAATCTAAACAGCGTTGGAATAATTGCACAGCAGCATTCGTTACTTTTTTTCAATGGACTACCTCTGTAATAGAGCTAGCTATACATCTCTGCAGCCTCCAATCCTTGCGTTGAAAGTGAGAGCCAGACACTTGAAAACAAGAATATTTTGCCTCGAGTGATATTATGCAAAGCAACAAGTACACTTCAGCAAGAGTAAAACTTGTGAATGAGGCAAGTTGTTTACTGAGCTGTAAGAAATGCATTCAGGAGATATAATATGACAGAAACAAGCCTCATCCAAATCGTCAGAAACATTTCTTCCCTTGGAATGGCATAATTTGAATAAAACAGGAGCTGAATGACTACGTTTCGACTTAGATCGATTAGGAAAATCAAGTCAACACGAATAAAATGCTTCCACTTTATACAAACAAATGAAATTCACAGAAACCGTAACGAGATTAACGGTCTAAACGAGGTTTTAGGAATAAAATGCGGTACGAATGACAAGTCATTGCCCGCACATTGTATATCCTAAAAAGTTGAATCAGACTTCAAAAGTTCAATGCCACAACCGAGAATCGAGCCACAGATCATCAGCTTTCTATGCTGATGCTTTACCGTTGAGCTGTCATGGTAAAATCCCTCATCTTATTCATATTCCTGGGAATCCGCAAGGAGGTCAAAATGCTCTAAGACATTGTGAGTTAAGAGACATGCAATGCTAAATACTACCTGGGAATCTTTCTAGATGAAAAATTAAATTTTAGTGAACATGTGCAACATATAAGAGTAAAATCCAAAAACGTAGTGTTAAAATTAGCAAGATTGTTTCAATCTAATTTCAAAATCTCCTTACATGCTATTACAATGCACCACTACGCAATTTTTGCAGCTTACGGGGCAGGGGTATAGTTACGAGGGTGAATAATATACAAATTAGGAACAACTCCGAAGTGCGCAGAGAAAAATTATTTTAAGGTACACCGGAGCAGTTCGCAACATCCCCACCATGTCATTGTTAATAATAACCGGAATTTGGCCAATTGACTTACTAATTAAATTAAGAGGCCCAATTTTTTGGCTAAAAAGAATAATTTTAATTAATATAACAAATAATGGGCAGGAGAGACATAAAAAGATGAAACAAATTTGGCAACAAGTATCGGAAAACATAAACGAGGGAAGAAGAGCTTATGAATTATTTAGCATAAATGAAACTAAACACTTAAAACCAATAAAGGAACTATTCATTATTTGACTGGGCACGGACCGTATAGAACTTATCGGTACAAAATTAACAAACGCAACAATGATCAGTGTGACATTTGTACAAAAACAGATACACCTGAAGAAGTACTTTTTGAATGTGAACGTTACAAACATCAGACAAGAATTAGGACAACAAATCGCTTTTATTTTAAGAAATACGAACTCTTACAATGCCTTAGTTAAATTAGCTAATAAAATAAATGCTTTAGCTTGGGAAGAAAGAGAATTTCAACACCACACGAAAAGAAATATACAAATAATGGAGACAATAATTAGAAGATCAACAAGAATAAGAGACAGAGAAACTAGCAATTAAAACACAAATGACAAAAACGATTATAGCAGAATTTTGGATATAGAAGTAGTAGGGGGAGAAAATTAGATAATAATGATGCATAGCTCAGCAGGAGAAAACTTTTTGGAGTATAACCGGACAATAGGAATGGGCGGAAAGAAGAAAAGTACGACCTAAATATATATTGAGGCAGTATTTTTAACACTTAAATGATTTCAGTCCAATTATATAATATAACAATATAATAACAGCCCGCCTTAAAGCAATATGTGTATAAATAACATATAAAATGTATGTAACAGTCATTGTATTAATGTTTATATTATTATGTACATGTTTAATAATGTTATGTGAATGTATTACGTAATTTAATAATATAGATGCTGTGAGAATATAGGTCACAAGTTGCTAACAATGAGTAACCATGAGGTAACCTTGAGGCAATAATGAACTGGAAAGTTTAATAATGCTACAAGTAATTCTTGGAAACAATAATGTAATATTTATAAGACAGTTTATAAATAGCCAATCAACAACTAGAAAGGCTAAAATGTTAAATAAAGTATTCTATTGGAGTAGGATTAGCCAATCACAAACTGAAATAGAGCAAATTGTACAAATTCAGAAGGCAGTTGCTAGTAGACAGCGTTACTAACTGGACGCTAGACGCGTACATATCCAGTATGAGACGAAAATTCCTTAAGGCGAGAATATTATAATGTTTACGTGTTTAAAAGTGCAGTTAAATAATCTCACAGTTCTCTATATCAGTGAAGTGTTATTTAATCACGTGAAGGATAAATAAAAGGAGTGAAGTAAAATTATAACTTGTGTAAGCCTACATTCTTTAGCCGTATCACATCCTGTTAGGAGAAACCACTACTTCAAGTTCGGCTCCCCAACAGTTGAACTACAATACAACCTACTTAAAATTGACGCCCAAAGCGTGGTGCAAATAACTTAACAATTAAACTCCTCCTAATAATACAACTTCTTCAAATTGGCTTCCATACGTGAAGCACAGACTTCCTTCAATATATATTGACTATAAATAAGAGTAGAAGAGGCGAAGAGAAGACGACGATGAAATGAACTACAAAAATCGCGATCCCGGGGGAGATTAAACCAAGATAGTGGCGGAGAACAAGGATGATGGGTCGACGAGTGAGCCAGAAGAGTGAATCCAAAGTAGGGAGATAGAGGGAGTTGCAGCCATATGAAGTGTAGTGTTAAAGAACGGGTTAATTCCCATTAAGTGAAGTGAAGCGAAGCGCAGTGAAAAGTAAAAGTTTTTAGTTTAATTTTAATTTCAGTGCAATGAAGAAGAGATAAAGTAAAAGAGAAGTGATAAGTGTGGAATTTAAAGAAGTTAGAAGAAAGCCATTGGTAAGATTTATAAATACGAAGAAAATCTTTACAAATTTATAATGTAATATGAAATAAGTAATTTTAAACATAGTAAAGTAATATAAGCAATATTAAAAATAATAATAATAATAATAATAATAATAAATAAATAATAAATAAACAGTTAACAAAATAACTAAGTAATAACATTTTAAATTAATTTAATTAAATAATTAATTTAACAAGTAATTTAAATAATAACATAAAATATATAAACTAAACTTCAAACTAAAATAGGAATAATTAAATCAATCAATTTAATAAATTTATAATAAACATCATAATAGCATTTACAATTATACAATGACCTAACAAACAAAATGAAATTTAATTATAAACTTAAGTATTAAAATTATATAAATAAAAAGAATTCATGAAACAGGAAATTTGTACTGGGTTTCCGTAATTAATTTACCTGATGGCATAAAAGTTTAAGGTAAAGCAATCATGTTTTAGTTTTAAGATTTTTGTAGTTATTGTTTAATTTGTTTCTTAAATCGTATGTAGTTTAGAGAGATTGGCAGCTGGATACGAGTTACCTTAATACTGGATACCAATATTGTTATTTTTGTTAGTAGTAAGTAGACACAGAACCTGTTTTTTTTTTTTTTAGTTTTCTTTTTATGAGTCGTCCTCCGTGGACTACTGGTATCGTGCTAGCCTCTAGTTCCCAAGGTCGCGGGTTCAAACCCGGCGGAGGGCGATGGTTTTTTTCGGGCATAAAAATCCTTAGCATGGCTTCCTTCGCAAGGGAAGTAAAGCCGGTGGTCCCGTGTCGTAAAAGAACCTCAAGCCTGAAAAAAGGCCTCTGAGCAAAATTCCCGGTCTTTCACGCCCAATATAGAATGGGACGCTAAGAACCATAGCAGCTTAAGAGCGTCCATAAATAAAACTCAATTTAATTTAATTTTCTTTTTATGACACTTTGAACAATAATACTTTGTAAAATGTCTCAAAGAATTTGAATAAAATTATAAGAATTTGGAATGCACATCCCGGTGTAGAAAACTAGGCACCGGGTGCAATATTTCAGATTTTTATTTATTAATGCCAAATACTTATTTTATTAAGTTATTAGGACCACACATTAGGGTTACTTATATTCTTTCACACTGCCTAGTTGAATCATATTTGAAAATTGCAATACCATAGGCAGAGTAGAAACACAGATTTTTCGCGCTCCATTGCTAAGGTTCCTTAATGAGATCCCCAAACGCGCACTGAATCTTTTCCATATGATTCATATATCCTGAAACCTCAAAAGCTATTTCCATTACTCCGAGACTTGGCTGACCGAAAAGTAACTGGGACAGAAACTACATTTCCCGCGCATGCATGGAACTATTGGTTACTACTGGAGCTCGCTGAAGCGGCATTAATACTCCTCAAGACAGCGTGGCCCTAACGTTGCCATGCAGCACGTAATTGAAATGAATAGAATTGTTCACAACCCATCTTTCTCACTCCCTCCCAAACTAACCGATCGGTCGTGAACTCTAGGCTGAACGGATGAAAAGTAAGCATGAAAATTATTTACGTCTTTTTTTTTCGTATATGTACAAAATACGTAATTATACAACATGTGATTTATGCAGCACGAAATGTATTCCTATAATCTAAATCATTATGAGAAGATAATATCAAATCGGTAGTATTTGGGATCTGAAATTTCATTATTTTAATTGTTAACGTAAAATATTTGTGCATAATTATTTTGCGATCATGACATGCCGCTTTAATTCAGTCTGTTACATAGTAGCAGAGATGCATTTATGGCTACTGCTACCGGTAACAAATAACTACAAACGTAGAGATCGTTTTCTCAGTTGTGACAACTGATTTACAACCTGACCTCCAATACTTTATCTCAACCGTTCAGAGTTTATGAAGCAAGAGTTTGAACTTTGAACGGATGTATAGAGGAATAAATACATCGTGTCAACCTGTGGTCATATTCATTATAAGACTATCAGCGATCTGCAGCAGAGCACAGTTTCAACCAAATACGGGATCGAACAAGTGTCTCGTAATTAATCACTTCTGATGTTAAAAAAATAACTTTTATAGGGGCAAGTAAGACAGTCTAAGAGCGACACTCTAAGACTTTCTGTACCTTTTTCCACGCTCCCGTTCTTCAAGCTCCAGTGAAGATACAGGCGATGACTAGACTGCCGGGCGCCACAAGGCTCAAATTGATTCATTAGACGCGGCCCGCTAACCACATAGCCACCGCTTTCCCTGAACGGGAACGATATACCATATATATGGTTTTCCACAGATGTGAGCGAAGAAATAACCGTAAAAAACTAAGAGTGGTGTTCATTTGACCAGCTACGTACCCTACAATGTAATGATTCAGAGTGGGTCATAACTCAAACTCGAGAGCAAAGGGTTTCTACCGTTTAAACGCACGGAAAAGTAGCAGCGCTTTCACACAAGAATTATGGTACGAGAAGCAACGTGGAAATAAAAGAAAGGGCAAAATCGTCGAGATGAAATCATTTGTCTGCTTTCGGCACACATTCAACATCCACCCCAGTTGTTTCCGAATGATAATTGAGACGTGCCTAACAGTTTATTTCCTAAACTTTCTTCAAGGCTGTTAACATTTTTTCTATAATGATTGCAGCTGAAAATAAAGTTGCGTTCTTTGTGATTACTTTAATGTTTGCCTTATTTGTCAAAGAATAAACCTGAATAACTTCAGCATACGCAATAAGGAGCTATATTTTGACGTATCGTGTCAGATCATTTAATACGATACGATAAAGAAGGATTGAATTCGATGATTGTAATTATAATCAAAAGCAAAAACTTTTAGAAAATCGAATTTCAACAGAATGTTTTTATTTCCTACGTAAAGCATAGTACCAATAACGTCTACAAAATCGTGCGTCATTTTCAAATACACGTTTTGCTAAATCTTAGTTATTTTTACCTTGAAGGTCATTAGGGTCTGTGACGTCATCAATAACCAAGGAAAGATTGCCAATAATTAAACTTTGGTCGGATACATTTTCGGTATGAAACCTCTGGAAATATATTCTCTCTTATCTTTTGAGGCATGTTTCTTGGGGTGGGGCAGATTAAATCTTCAACATCTATCTTGAAGGTACCGACATAGATTTTTCTAACACTTCTATTATTACAATAATAATAATAATTCGAATGCTGCCGACTATTTCTTAAGTTGAACAAATCTCAGGTCTGGGACCCTCCCGTAGAGGAAACAAATATAAAAAAGTTTGGTTTCTATAAGAGAGGAAGTTTGTTTATTGTTTCACGAGTATGTTGGAACTTGGGATGAGTATGTTGGGACTATGGCCACTTGGTATATGCATGAATGGATGCATTATCTCTGAAAAATTGTTTTTCGTCGCCAAATTCTTCAGAAATCCGAACCAACTTGGCCTTCGGTCTATACCTGTATCAGAATTCATCTTGGTGAGCAGCCATGTTGTATGATGTAACTTTGGTGCAGAACCCTGCCCAGATCTTAACACCTACGACCACAAAATACCTATTTGCTCATTCGAACCTGCACTTTGGAGATCGTGCCAACAATACTGAACATCATCCTGCATATACAAATTAAACGTTTTTCTCATTACCAAAACTCTTGACATTCTAGTCCAAGAAATGTGCTCTTCAGCGAAAGCCATTCTAGCCCAGATATCGGATTGAGCGAGGTTTATCCACCTCTTTATACATCAATCCCCCTCTCTCTAAATGCATGGTCAGTGCGAGACGTGAACTAGAGTACGTAAGGTTTAAGTTTAAACATGACCATTTTGACGGTACCTGACCGGTCTAGGAAGGCGGGTGCGCTAATGATGGTTCGTTTGCTGAGAAACCCTGCCACAGTCAATCTTCACTGCCTAGTCTCTCAATATCAGCTGCAGTGCTGTTGCCGCTGCAACAACACTTTTGGCAGTGAAATATGGAAAATATCCTGATATCTTTGGCCGTCCTTGCTTCGCTGGCTTTCATATTGTTACAAGCGGGTGTTGATTGTTCTCTTCTAAATTTCATGTTTTTACCTAACCCAGATTTTAAATAAGTTTCAATAGAAAAGGTTCTGAGATTACGCAGTTAGGTTATCAACTGTCATGTGGAATATAGAACTATACCTTTTTGCTTTCCATGTTTCAACTTACAGCAAATGCACCATAAGTTATTATCAGCATTGCTCATTCAATTAAACTAAACATAAATCACAAATATTCTTTGGATATTTTATAATAAAATATTATAAATAAATAACAGAAGTCAAGGTTTTGCTGTTTAGATAGTGAAAATAAAAATCACAAAAAAATAAATTGTTGCTATGCGTTTAAAAGAAAACAAGAAAATTAAGTTTTTTTTGTGTGTTTTTACTATAAAGAAAGTTACATTTTTTTACTATAGATCATTCAAACCTTTTGCTATTTTCTGATCTTTTAATTATTGTCCTCTATATCATACCTCCTACTTCTTATCTGTTATGTGTTCTACGAATAAATTGTTCATTTATAATTAACATATACTTGCACATTTAAATGAATTAACATTGCAACGTTCATAAGCAATAATGTTATGTGCAGAACTAATTTTTAAAACAGTTTTTCCTTCTCCTGAAAATTTAAATTTTGTCACAGTTTTGTTAATTTTTCACTATCGGAAAATAAGTATACAAAAATAAAAATCTAATATTGTGGGACACAACATAGCTTCTGTTCTCATCCATTCTGTAAATAAAATCTAGACCATAAGTTTCTTTTAACTGCTGTTTCTCCTTTCAATTACGATTGCGCTGCCTGTGTTTGCTAATATGTTTTGGCGATTACACAGCAACAGTGCCAGGGACCAGGATTTTTGGCCAGCGGAAGGTTTGCCGTTAAACTCGGAAAGGATGAACATTTGCTTGATAATCCCGTTACTATTAACCCTACATAAAAACTGTCTTCCTACCTTCAACATAGGTGGCGCAAATCTCGATGTACATATAATTGCTACTCCTTAGCTTACCAAAAAGAGAGAAACAAAGCGCAGGACTATCGTTCCAGGAGCTGCTTTACCCCAAAATTGCTGCTTCTTTCACGGTTTGGGCTTTTACCTGTTCCGATCTGTTGAGCCCATCCTGGTCGTCCATCCTCTTGATCTGCACTGTAGGTCTTCTTTAGGTATTCTTTCTTCTGGTATTCCTTTTTCTCTGTAATTTTCCATTTGCTTTAAAAGTTGTCTGTACTTTCAATTCTTCTCTAATGGCCTCGTTTCTTAAGTGTTCTCGTACAATCCTTGACTGATCGTAAACACCTCATTTCAGTTGCGGGTACCTAACTTAATTTTATTTCTTCTTGACGGTCCATGCTTCACTTCATTTTTTTATTATTGGTACTCCCATGGCCGAGTGGTGTTTGTCTTTTTTATGGTTCGTTAATTATCCACAAACTGCTTGGCCTTTTTTTTTATCCTGGTCTTGATTATAAAATTACTTCAAAACCAAGATACTTGTACATGTACGACACCTTATCTAAGATGCTTGCTACCTCGTAATACAATTTTCCTTCTTGTTGAATATCTTCCCTGAATGCCATTAGTTTTGTTTTATTACTAGAGACTTTCATATTACATTTCTTACATATTATTCAGCTTTCATATTCAGTACATATTATAGCCTTTCTATAACCTATGCTTCCTGTTAAAAATGATATACCTACCTATAGCCAGTTATACATTATCTACAAATACGGGAGAGGCAAAAAACTACGAACCGGCTGCGCGCTGTTTTTCCACTGGGCGTGTGGAAACATGATAACGCACTGCTGCTATAAACAAGGTCACGCTGTTGACGTGGTTTTGCTCTGCAGTGTGAAGTGCAGTATTGAGTTGACGGGGATGTGATGAAGTTCAGTTGTTACGAGTTATTTATTATTTTGTCCTGTACTTAGTCACAAAGGATATTATGGCTCAGTATGTTTTCTACTGCACACCGTGTATTTTTTTATGATTCGTATGTGTTAACTCGGTCAGCTCGCCAAACGAAAGTACAATTTGCAGAAAGATTTCCAGGTGTAAAAGTTCCAGACCGTACAACAATCCACGAACTTTACAATAAATTTCAGACCACGAGAAGTGTTCAGGCTAAGAAATCTAAAAGACTGCGAACGGTTCTTACCGAAGAAACATTAGACGACATCTGTCATCGTTTGGAGAATTCCCCCCCAAAAATCACTTAGGCGTCTTTCACAACAGGCATGCATTTCTTATGGCTCTGCGCGAAGAGCTACCAAATTGCTGCAGTTAAAACCATATAAATTAACTGTCCCACATTCTCTTCAACCAGGTGATCCTGCAATTGGGCGCACATTTTGAGAGTGGAGTCTCAATAATGTACATAATGGCGAAATAGAACCACATTTAATATTTTTCACGGACGAAGCTTGGTTCCACCTTCATGGATATGAATGTACACAAAATAATCGTTATTGTAGCTCTGACAGACCTAATACTGTTTATGCAGTACCCCTTCACGACGAAAAAATTGGTGTATGATGCGCCATGAGCGGAGAAAGTGTTACAGGGCCAATTTTTTTCGAGTCAACAGTTGACGACCCTACATACGTGAATACAATTTTGCCCTCCCTTTCTTTTTAGAGAATTAACAGGCAGGGAGCGTGATTTTGCCTTTTTTCAACAAGACTCTGCAACAGCTCAAACAGCCAATATTTCGATGAGAACAATTGAAAGTGTGTTTGAGGACAGAGTTATTAGTAGAGATTTGTGGCCCCTTCGGTCCCCCGACCTAAGATCCTGCGATTTTTATCTCTGGGGTAACTTAAAACAAAGTGTACAAGACAAATCCACACATCCTGGAAGACTTAAAATAATATCCGCCAGGAAATTGCCAGCATTTCTCAACGTGAACTACGGCGAGTGATGAATAGTTTCCTAAAGAGGTGCCAAAAATGTATGGACAACGACGGTGGCCAGTTTCAGCATCCCCTTTCATAAAGTAAAGCATTTAAAAGCAGTTTTACAAATGTTATATGGTTTCATCCGCGCCTTTCTATGATAGCGGCAGACGGCGAGCACCGAGGATGCGGACAGGAAAAACACCGCGCAGCCGGTCTGTAGTTCTTTGGCTCTCTCTGTAGAACACTTAGTTTTCTCCTTTATCATAATCTAATTCCCTCATGAAATATATATATTTACATTCTTGAGAACTTGTTCTCTATGCAATCAATCGCCACTTCTGTGTGCTTAAATAAACTTTGCATAATGCTAAACGCGAAAACTTATACGCCCTCATTTACCTAGTCAATATTTTCTTGATTACCATCATCGATGTCATAATGTAGAGCTCACGTTAATGTAAATTTGCGACGTTTAGCAAAACATGATGTACCCATTCGAGCTCGCGTAGGAGCGGGATGACAACTTTCTTATACAAATAAAACTAAGTGTATTGATTACCATGCTAGCCTGTAGTTGCCGAGGTCGCGGGTTCAAACCCGGCGGAGGGCGATGGATTTTTTCGGGCGTAAAAATCCTTAGCATGGCTTCCTTCGGAAGGGAAGTAAAGCCAGTGCTCCCGTGTCGTAGATTTACGGCAGGTAAAAGAACCTCAAACCTGATAAAGAGGCCTCTGAGCAAAATTACCGGTCTTTCATGGACTGGGACGCTAAGGACCCAGCAGTTAAAGAGCGTCCATAAAAAACAATAAAAGCAAATAAAAATAAAACAAAATATACTGCTGAAATTCGAATTTAAGAGTCTGTGACTTTCGGTGACAATTTTAAACCCCAACTGCAATATCTTTCTCATAAATAATTTATATTCGAAGGTCGCAACAGTCTATTTTTCACTAGCGAGGATAAACTATTGGATGAAACTGACCGGTTCTGTTCTTTGGGTACTAGCGAGTAGGGCGTCCAGAATGCAAGACTGACTATTAAGGGTTTCGGTAAACACGCGTGGGTATGAATACTGACTCGTTCTTCTCTAAATCTAAACATTGCGAAATACTTATTTCATCAGTATGTCACAGTGCTGCACATTTATTTATAATAAGTTAACATAGTTTATGTGCCCCTTTTCCGAGGCTGCCTTTGTCTTCAGACGCACGCACAGCTGCATTACCGTCAACCAGACAGAAGCCCTCTCTCCACAAACAGCGAAGTTCCGAACGTCTAAACTGGCAGAACTTTGCCAGAGCTAAGAGCAAATACTCTTCAAATGAATTATCAGCCTGTCCAAACAGGAGTAAATCACAAGCAACGGCAATGTCCTTGCGAACAGACCGAAAATAGCCCTCAGAAAATCAGCAGATGAAACAAACTTACAGCATAGACCCTTGGAAAACTGGCAAACCTGAACGAGTTTTGCTAACATTTTTTTAGGACAGAGTATAAGAAAGTAGGTGCGCCATACGTCTGGAAGAAAGAAAAAATCTGATGTGTTACACTCACATGACTTTCTCTACTCTGTACAATCTATTTTTACAAACGCCTATTTTCCATATGCTTCATGTTAATCGAGATATCGAGATGTCAACCTTATTGGTAATTATCTTGTAGATGCAAGGGGAATATGGTAGATTTTAAGCGATAGTCAAATATTTTAACGCTGGTTGCTATGTGGCGCATTCCATTCTCTTTGCATGTCCAGGACATAAAAAAATGAATAACGAATTTGAGAAAAAGTATAAATATTGGAAAATTTAAGGAAATAACAAGCAATACCTCGAAAACGGTTCACTCAACAAAAGAAATGTATACGACATAAGTTGTGTATTTTAACGCGAGATACATTTTTTGTGTAGTAAAATTTTGTCTATCTCTTATAGTTTACCAGTTATGCAAAAGTCGTTCACAATGAAGAATACTTTTGGAGACATTCCCAGAAAATTCAAGATATACATTTTATTTGTCATGACATTATCTTAAACATATGATATTTTCATTAAAATCGTTAGAGCCATTTTTGAGAAAATTAAAATTTTCGAAAAATGTTCCATGTAAAGGGTAGTCTGGGGTGGGGGGATTTTCTTGAAAACCTTCGTGTCGCATCTCTGGAAGATACTGAACCTAAATACCAAGTTTGGTGTTTATCCGACTGTTCGTTTTTGAGTTATGCTGTTCACAGACACACAGACACACACACACACACACACACACACACACACACACACGGACATGTTTCCAAAAATGCTTTTTTTGGATTCAGGAGGTCTCAAAACATGTATTTCCGGTGAAATCTCGGTATCGAATTTTTGGGTGGAATGCAATACTTCCCCTACTTACTGTACGTAGTAGAGAAAGTAAAAATGAATAACGAATTTGAGAAAAAGTATAAGTATTGGAAAATTTAAGGGAATAACAAGCAATATCTCGAAAATGGTTCACTCAACAAAAAAAATCTGATGTGTTACACTCACATGACTTTCTCTACTCTTGTACAAACTATTCTTACAAACGCTTATTCTCCATATGTTTCATGTTAATCTGGATATCGAGATGTCAATCTTATTGCTAATTTTCTTGTAGCTGCAAGGGGAATATGGTAGTTTTTAAGCGATAGTCAAATATTTTAACGCTGGTTGCCATGTGGCGCATTCCATTCTCTTTGCATGTCCAGGAAATAAAAAAAATGAATAACGAATTTGAGAAAAAGTATAAGTATTGGAAAATTTAAGGGAATAACAAGCAATATCTCGAAAACGGTTCACTCAACAAAAGAAATGTATATGACATAAATTGTGTATTTTAACGCGATCTACATTTTTTGTGTAGTAAAATATTGTCTATCTCTTATGGTTTACCAGTTATGCAAAAGTCGTTCACAACGAAGAATACTTTTGGAGACATTCCCAGAAAATTCAAGATATACATTTTATTTGTCATAAAAGTATCTTAAACATATAATATTTTAATCAAAATCGTTAGAGCCATTTTTGAGAAAATTAAAATTTTCGAAAAATGTTCCATGTAAAGGGTAGTCTGGGGTGGGGGGATTTTCTTGAAAACCTTCGTGTCGCATCTCTGGAAGATACTGAACCTAAATACCAAGTTTGGTGTTTATACGACTGTTCGTTTCTGAGTTATGCTGTTCACAGGCACACATACAGACACACACACGGACATGTTTCCAAAAATGCTTTTTTTGGATTCAGTGAGTCTCAAAACATGTATTTCCGGTGAAATCTCGGTATCGAATTTTTGGGTGGAATGCAATACTTCCCCTACTTACTATACGTAGTAGAGAAAGTAAAAAAGAAAAACTGCTGTTTTCCATATATAGAAAACTCAGGTATCGGACACGCATATCTATACTGTTGCAATCACAGTCTTCACAGCATTTGTAAGGGAATGGTGCCTTCATTTTATTCTGGATCAATAACACCGTCACCCCTTTCCTGAAACAGGAGCGGAAATTAATGAATAACTGTTATTTACGGAGTGCCTGAATAGAATGATAAGAGACAATTTTAGGTGGCAACTATTCAGCTTTACGTTTTCTTTCATGTACAATGATTTAACTTCCAATGACAACCTAATATTTGTATCGGTAGAATGAAACCTAGTTTTAATGCATCCGATATTGATAATACATATGCAATAAAACAAAAATTTCCTGCAGTAGGTTTGGTGTCGAATAGTGCTAAACTGTTAACATTAGTGCTACGCTCAGTGATACCAGATTTAGTTTCATCTTTCCGACATTTCCTTGGTCTTTGCACTATTTTTAATGATTCCAAATACACGTATTTCGAGTAATAACAAAACGCATGGAACTTAATTTTGTGGCCATGAATGCACTATTAGTCAAACCTTTACTGATTTTCAGGGATAGCGATTATTGCTTCCCTCTCTGTGAAAGTTACACGTCATGCAATATTTGGAAAAGCGGTAATGAAACTTTTTCTGGGCGTTAATACAAATTCAAACAACAGTAAAAGTTTAATAGTGGCTGTTTACCTGTTCCTATGTTTGTTATGCGATCGCAATTATTTTCCAGTGGTAACTGCTTATGTACACAAATAACATTAACCACAAACCTTTCATTAGTGACTGTCCAACGACGTTTTAGCAGTGGGATGGGGCGATTTATCTCTCAGGTAAAGCTTTCGCTGTTTGAGGGTACACTGCATGCTGAACTCGTGCCGTGCGTGAAGCGTATAGTGTGAAACATCAAACAGTCTTACACTATCGCGCGTCTTTACACCTCAGTTGCCTCAGACCAAACAAACACTACCTCCTTCCAGCAGCTAAGCCCCTGCCTGCTTGAAAGGCTCCCCACCCACTAGCTAAAACATCGCTGAACAGTATATAATTGCAGGTACAAGAAGGACATGCCTGGCTTTGAAATTCCATATTCTTTGCAAGGCATCACTAGAAGCACGACAATGAGTTAACATCTCAGAAAATGTGTAGAAACATTCACAGTATGGCTAGAACTGGAAACGTTTGAAGAGGATGAAAAACACACACCATTTTAAAATCCAGAGGGAAGAAGAGATTTCGGCAGACTAGGAAATGGATTTGAGTTTCAGAACAGGCAAATTATTATCTAATCCATGATCGTAAGCGATGATGAAATTATTTCAGTAACAAATAGTCGAAACAATTACCGTAAGCTGGCGCACTATTAAAAGTGACTAATTAGATCGATATTCACTATTTACGTCACGTTTGCACTTCATAAGCAATTGTGCATAACAGCTTCACACTGCGGTGATTTCTGAGTTATGTTTCCACTTCACACGATTCTAGAGCTGCGTGAGTTTACCTTAAAAATAGAAGGCTACCAGCTCCCACTTAATGCAATTTGTTACCTGCTGATTGAACTAGGTGACAACTAATTAAAATCCCTCGGTACTTGTTACATAGTCAATTTTAAGTTTTGCGCAATTTCTGCGAATTCCTGACGTGCCTTAACTGCTGTAAGGTACCCAGAAGTGTGTTTCCCAACAACATTCAGCTATTTTAATGACTTTCTTGAGGTGTTTACTGGGTGTATATCAGTTGCGCGCGAAAGCATTAAAATTTTATCCATTGCGCGCGAACCGCTTCGACGTAATCAGTTGCGCGCGGACATTCTCCATGTAACACTTCAGTTGTGCCGGAAGACTTTCGTGTTAATGAATCAGTTACACTCAGGTGGTAACACCGAACAATTTTTAAATTTCCATAGAATATGTTGGCTTCACTAATCATATCGCTAATGGAGCTATAATGTCGACTAGTTTGAAAAGTTAATCAGTTACAGCTGGGTGGTAATATCGAAAATGATTTTGTTGAGGATATGATTCGCGTACAAGCAAACTGTGAAAATGTGGCAAAAGTTGATTTGATAAATAATTTTATTGCATGTGATTCATTATTTCCTCCCGCGATTTGGGCTTCCGATACAATTACTTCTAACAGAACCACATACTGTCTGATAAACGGTGTTTTAGCTAGTGGGGTGGGTTGGCTTATCTCTCAGGTAAAGCTTTAGCTGGTGGTAGCGGTACACAGTATGCTGAACTCGTGCCACGTGTGACGCGTACAAAGGAAAACAACCAGCAGTCATTCACTATCGCGCGTCTTTATCATTCACTTACCTCAGACGATGCAATCATACCTGCTTGGAAGGGCTCCTCCACCCACTAGCTAAAATGATGAACAGACAGTATGGCAGTTTCTCTATTTTTAACTCGCACATTCACATATTTATAAGTTCGCTAACGCTATATTTCAGACACATTACAAGCATGTATATTAAAATGATAGAAATAATATTCCCAGGATTAATCCTATGCATGGAAACAGTATGGTGAAGAACTCATTAATAAATACAGATATGGGAACACCAGAAAAAATAATTTTAAAGAGCGTTTTGCACTATTATAAGAGTATAAAATTGCGATCATTTTATTCCTTTGATAAGTACCAGCTTATACCTCGATCAGTTTTACTCCTAGTAAGATTAAAACCAGTATTTTTAACCATACCTGCCGACAATGAACTGTTGTGCTGAGACTCCTATAATATGGGAAGGGAAAAGCTGCGAAAATAACATGACCGCGCGCAACTGATACACAAAATCAGGTAAAAATTCTCCGTGTGTACAAATGATGAAATCCCGCTTGCATTATCAGAAATCCTAATGTCCTCCGTTCACTTACAGCTCTGTTTTTAACACGTGATCAAATTCTTAATGTAAAAATGTCTGTAGCATATAATATACATGTTACTTATGCTAATTCACTGCTACTCAGTGAATAATGGAATATTAAGCTGCTCTCTATGGAAATATTGTCATCAGCCTCAAAGGTAAATAAGTAACCATCGCAATTGCCCTTGTTTTGAATTCAACTAAACTTAGATCAGGTCTGTATGGTTGGAACTGAGAGCCCGCTATAAAGCGAGCGTACTAACGGAATGTGATTCTCTTCTCCGGATGTTTCGGATGCGTTTATGCTCTGGCTTGCGAAATGAAGTTTAAATTTAACCACAGCGTTTTACTACCGGAAGCTATAGTAGTAACAGTCATTACTATGGAAACCGTCTCCTCGCCACATAAAACGGCTATTTTCATCAGCATTAACCCGTCCAAAGTATTGCTGCGAAATGTTTAAATACGCTAGTTTACACTATTTGATTGTTAACTATGGAAACAGGAACTGCTTCACACTGCTAGAAGCCGCCACCTCCTTTGCTTATTCTTTTGTGTGATAATAGGTTTCTCTCTCTCTCTCTCTCTCTCTCTCTCTCTCTCTCTCTCTCTCTCTCGTGTCAACGTAACGTTTCAAAATCAGAAATAAAAGCCGCCTTAAATGTATAGAACAAACCAGGACAAGTACAAGTTTCATGAAATACATATTACTTTGCTGTGCAGAATGTAGATGGTAGACTATGTGACAGTCCAATAATAATTAACACAAATGAAGGCATTCGTGCTAATGGTAAAGATTTTTCATTGAACATTTAATCAATGCCAAGAGCAGGTCTTTCACTACAGTCTTTTCTACATTCCTCTTCGTCTCCGCATATAGACCAATTATCTGGCATTTTTCTATGCCATAACTTTTTTCCTGGCCGCCGGGGTAGAGCAGTGGTTTCGTTTCCGGCTCTCGTACTGCTCTAAATATTAGAGCATCAATTATTTTGATATATGCAAGCGAAATTATATATCAACGCATAAAAACGTGTGGCAGAAACTCATGCATTAATTTGCTAGTTAAAACAATGTTTCCCGGATTAATCTTTAAATCGGAAGAATGTAGATGTCTTTATGAATTCAGCTAATTGTAGATTTCAGAAATTATCACCTGATGACCCAGATGACTCGTCACTTGAGTCATTCACTAGCTCTCGCTGTAGACTTGGTGGTATGAGGAGGTGGCATGTCAGCCTCCTTAAGGAGCAGTAACACTTCACTGGGCAACTCATTACTCTCTACATTTTTATATGAAATTTTTGCTTTAATAGAAATTACTGGCTTCGAAGGTACCAGCAGCATGTGCAGTAGATCCTCTATTGTAAGTTTCCGAGAAGATTTCTTCGAATGACCCTAGTCTTTACTGTCTGAAATCCTTGTTCCTTGATGCTTGCGCCTCTTCTGATAGTTGTCCGATAGGTATTATACAGAGAGAGCCAATAAACTACGAACCGGCTGCGCGGTATTTTCCTGTCCGCGTCCTTGGCGCTCGTTGCCGTCTGCCGCTATCATAGAAAGGCGCGGATGTAACCATACAACATTTTTAAAACTACTTTTAAAGGTTTTAATTACCACTTTATGAAAGGAAATTCTAAAACTGGCCATCGTCGTCCATACATTTTTGGCACCTCTTTAGGAAACTATCCAATTTATTTCGAGTCAATAGTTGAAGCCCATGCATACGTGAATACAATTTTGCCCCCTGTTTTTAGAAAGGGAGACAGGGAGCGTGATTTTGCCTTTTTTTCAACAAGACTCTGCAACAGCTCATACGGCCAATATTTCGATGAGAACAATTGAAAGGGTATTTGAGGACAGAATTATTAGTAGGGATTTGTGGCCCCCCGACCTAACCCCCTGCGATTTCTATCTCTGAGGTAACTTAAAACATAAAGTGTACAAGACAAACCCATACACCCTGGGAGAATTAAAACAAAATATCCGCCAGGAAATTGCCAGCATTTCTCAACGTGAACTACGGCGAGTGATGGATGATTTCTTAAAGAAGTGCCAAAAATGTATGAACAACGACGGTGGCAAGTTTCAGCATCTCCTTTCATAAAGTGGCAAGTAAAGCCTTTAAAAGTAGTTTTAAAAATGTTGTATGGTTTCATCCGCGCCTTTCTATGATAGCGGCAGACGGCAACGCGGGCCGAGGACGCGGACAGGAAAACACCGCGCAGCCGGTTCGTAGTGTATAAGAATCAATTATCCTATATGCACCATGGATTAGTAACTACTTTATGCACAGTAACGTCATAAATACCATGCATAATGTTTTCGGTACAATGTTGATGTTATCCTTAGTGCAGTTCTTGAAAGCTGTAGTATTTATAGAAAATGGACAAGAAAGGGCACACGTTACACAAAAACGTTTAACTCTTCGTTTATGCATTATCTGAGAAGATAATGCTGGATTCTCAAAAAAAAATCGGCAAGCAGTATTCTCATCGTTGGATGTCCCGCTACCTCCAGATTTTAGTTGGTCATCATGCAGGCCCATCTCTTATCTAAATTTATTTATTTAGAATTTATTTCTGTTTTTTTTTTATTTTTGTCTTATCTTCACTAACTCTTGCTGGTCATATTTTAATTTCAATATTGTAGGCGACATGTAAGAGACATTAAAAAAAATCGGATCCAGCGATGGAGGGTGGATAGTCCAAATCTATGACCCTCTTCAGAAGTGGCGATTTTCGAATGTGCGATATTATTCATTTCCTTGAAGCTAGCACCACATACATAAAATCTCTGTGCGAATTAGACTTTTCCATTCACCATGGCGAGTAATAATTTCCGAATGGCGTCAATATCACTTCCATCAACTGTTATTTAGTGGTTTTAGAGTTATGATTTGGCTTTCAAGTAATGAACCTCCCCACTGGTTAATTCGGCACTCTCTTTTTCAAATAAGAATTTAATATGCCTGCAAAAGGTCTATTTTTCATAAAGGTCGTGGACTTTGACATAAAATTTTATTTTTATTTCCTTCTGCATTCGTAGAATAGAGTTGCAAAGGAACAATGGAAACTGCAAAAAGATCAGAGTTACTGGAATCACCATTTATGAATTTCCACTTGAACCATCACATCCCCATTTAAGTATAGTTTTAAGCACACCACTGCCAGAAATGGTCTGTTTCAAAACGCCTTCCTGCACAACTGCAAGACGTTTAATTGTATGATCGGAAGTCGCTGTAATTTTATTATGGCAGCCGTTTCTGTTATTGTTACCGATTCATCTTCTGGGTAGCATTTCTTTTTAGTGTCTCTAATAATACGATAAGTTAGGAAAATATTGCAGTTTCTCATTTTACATTCTTTTGCATGTTATATACTGACTTTTGGTTTAATTATTGTCTACGAGGAATTCTAGTGTCTCATCGCCAGATAATGGTACAGGTTTTACATTGGCGATACATACGCCTTTTTAATTTTGGTAGCTCTATGTGGAGATTTTACGGTTTCTTTAACCACTTTTGCAGCATCTCATTTTCCAGACACATGCAATGACACTTAAGCGGCATGAATCAGTTCTTGTTCAGTGTGTGTAAGGAGGTAGTAGGGCTTGAATATTTTCTTCTGTTTGATTCATCACTACTTTCTTGAAAGAGTTTCCTAAGTGACCTACCAAAGAGGTGGATGGAGGTGTAGTACTTCTTACACTTTTAACTATTTCGGAATCATAAGCCATTTTTAAAACTCTTATTTATTTTTGCAACCATTCGCAACACTTTGAAAGGGATTTGTCTTTGATTCTATGAGCCTGCTTCCAACACTGTTAAAATTGTCTATAAAATCCTTTAAATCTGTAAAGGCATCTTCAGAGCAATTTTCTATGCCTAATTTAGTTTTTACATATCCACAAAGTTCTGTTTTTGAGATAATCTTCTAACCCAGAGCTTGAAACAGTTGGAGGGGTGTGATAAATGACTCCGCGTCGTCCTCTAAAATGTAAAATGCGGAAGAACGTTGCAAAAAGTAGCAAACAATTTAGATGGCCCATAAATAGATCCTCACTAAATTTTAACACAAAGCAGAAAGTGACACAGGTTGCTAATAGTTTAGGTAAATATATATCATGAAACATGATTATTAAATACCACCCACTATGAATCTAGTTAAAATATTAATAAACTGCTGCAAATAATTACTGAAACAAGTCAAAAGCTGAAAGAACATACATTCAGTTGTAGTCTCCATCTTATAGTAGCACATAAAACACGCATACGATCAAAATACAACCTTTCACGCTCCACATGAGACTCGCGATACATAACATACTGCTCGAAATAAGCAGGATTGCAGGCAAGCAGTGTGATGACAGCTTTTACACTGATATACGTTTATACTGCAGGATGATAAGCAGTGATTATATATGAATGCTATAGAAATGAAGCTTTTCGATTTTTGAACGATGAAGAAAAACTATTTTATTCATCTAGATTTGCATTTTGAACACTGTGCATCGGATTCCGCCCGCTAGGTGCCTTCACCTCAGTAATGGGTTCAGTCATCGCTTGGTGGAATGAGATAACCCCCAAAGGTCACAGGCCATATGGGGAGCGTTAGAAACGACGACCTTTTCTCCATTTACCATTAGCTAACATTTTCTTATTACTCAAGAAGTGTTCCTTCTTCGTCATAAAACAGCTTCTTTACTTATCTTGTTTCTCCATTTCACGCCCTCCATTCTTCTGCATATCCAAATTTCAAATTCTTTTCCTCACTTTGTCGCAACATTCCAGGTTCGCAATATAACGTGGCACTAATATCTTCCTTCGTGCTTTCTTCTAATGTCCACAGAGTAAACAAGACCGTAAATGTTCGCACAGTTTTACATTTCAGGTGTGTTCAAAGAATCGGTTTCTTGTATTCTGTTAATATAGTTGACAAATTTGGAAAACAATCACAAAAACTCGTAACTTTTAGGAGCTTCCAATATAAATTACACTTATTTTGTATAGCTTTCAAACAAATCGATAAATTATCCTCCAATACTTAAGATATCATTAAGTGTGATCTCCCATCTTTCAACGGTTCTCGAGTTAAAGGGTACAGACAACGCCAGGCTAATGAGTGCTCTGCAATAGCGACTAGTTAAAGTCAAGTAAGGAACCCCAAGTTAAATTAAACTGAGTTGTATGGATGCTTTTTAACCGCTGTGATCCTTAGCGTCCCATTCTATATTGGGCGTGAAAGACCGTATTTTGCTCAGAGGCCTATTTATCAAGCTTGTGGTTCTTTTACGTGCCGTAAATCTACGACACGGGACCACCGGCTTTACTTCCCTTCCGGGGGAAGCCATGCTAAGGATTTTTACGCCCGAAAAAAATCCATCGTCCTCCGCCGGGTTTGAACCCGCGATCTCGGGAACTAGAGGCTAGCATGGTAACCACTACACCATGACGACAATCTCACGTTCCTAAAATACCATAATACCTCGGGAATAAGGTGTATACATATTATAGAAATGAGCATTTACATAAAATTAGTTATCGTTTATTTAGCATGTTTACTTGTTTCCTGCATACATTTGAAAACACCAATGTAATATACTGCCGTTTCATGCCAAACTTCAGCCTATGTATAATAATTGCATCCCCAACGTTATATACTTTTTCTTCTTTGGCGGATTAGCCTCCTCTTTATAGACATACAAGCCAATGCCTTGGGTCAGTAGCCTGTCGAGGAGCAAGCTAACTCGGAATCATAGCATATCCAGGATGAGTGATCACCCCAATGCCTGGTATGGCGATGAAGAAGGAAATGAAACGTAGTTATGAAAGGCATGATAGGGAAATTCGCGCATCAAATAATCCAATCCAGCATTCACGTAGCAGCGAGGAAAACCGCGAAAAATCCTTCAGCAGGTGGGTCAGCCTCGGGGTTTGAACCCGGGACCTTCCGAATTTGAGTCGCTCGCGTTACCGCGGCGCCGCTTCGCTCGGTTCAACGTCATATACAGTATCCGAAATTACAGCAATTATTTTTAAGGAGCAACCTAAGGGAATCTTAATATAAAAGTGGTACAAGTCAGTTCATAAACGTCGAATTTTGCTGTTTTCCTTAAGTTCAAATTAATTTCAGAAGCACTTTTGTTTATTACTGTTTCATCTGTACAAGCTCCTTTAACTTCTGTGGTCATATTGCGGCTTTGACCTGAGAAACAACTCGTTAATTGTAGGTTCTTTAACGTTGGTTATATACTCATATTTAACTTCAAACACAATCACATTCACCCCACATCATACTTCCAGACTCTGCGGAGGGTAGGGAAAAAATTCTAAATAAAGAACAATTCGTCGCCCCAGCTGGGAATCGAACTCAGAACGCTGGCCATTCGACACAGAGGCAGTATCAGAAGCAGTTGTTCATGAAAACACGTTGCAAAAAAGTCTTAAATACGTAAATAATAATCAAAACAACCATAGCATGCCCGATCCTAAATAAAGAATTAAAAAAAGAAGAAAATCAATATCTTGCATTATGATATTTAGAATAGTGTTGGGAATGGACGTTTAGGAGACACTCCGTCTATACTACCCTTAAATTTGTATATTTTCAACCAAATCGGAAGTGTGTCGACTTACTTTCTCCAAAATCCCTTATTCAATACCTCAAATCCCCTAAACAGTAAATTAAACAACCATTTTACATTAATAGCGAAGCTGTTTCCCATGATGACCAGAAATAAGAAAAGCTGTGTAAGTAAGCACATGTAAATTGGCAATAATGAGATGCCAGCAAACCAATAGAAAGTTTGTAAATAAAACTTGTCAGAAGTATGCTAATAAACATTTATGTAATATAATAATAATAATAAGCGATATATTCAGTTTTTCAACATCGTACTTTATTATATTCATCCGCTTTTGATAAATAACAAAGATAACTTATACGCTACTTGATCAAAAGTATCCGGACACCTGGCTGAAAATGACGTACAATTCGTGGCGCCCTCCATCGGTAATACTGTAAGTCAATATGGTATTGGCTCACCCTTAGACTTGATGACAGCGTTCACTCTCGCAGGCATACTTTCAATCAGCTGCTGGAAGGTTTCTTGGGGAATGGCAGCCCATTCTTCACGGAGTACGGAACTGAGGAGGGGTATCGATGTAGGTCGGTGAGGCTTGGCAAGAAGTCGGCGTTCCAAAACATTCCAAAGGTGTTCTATAATATTCAAGTCAGGACTCTGTGCAGGCTAGTCATTACAGGGATGTTATTGTCGTGTAACCACTCCGCCACAGCCCGTGCAGTATGAACAGGTGTTCGATCGTGTTGAAAGATGCAATCACCATCCCCGAATTGCTCTTCAACAGTGGGAAGCAAGAAGGTGCTTAAAATATCAATGTAGGTCTGCGCTGTGATCGTGCCACGCAAAACAAGGGGTGCAAGCCCCCTCCAGGAAAAAAAACGACCACACCATAACACCACCACCTCCGAATTTTACTGTTGGCACTACACACGCTGGCAAATGACGTTCACCGGGCATTCGCCATACCCACACCCTGCCATCGGATCGCCACATTGTGTACGTGATTCGTCACTTCACACAACGTTTTGCCACTGTTCAATCGTGTAATGTTGACGCTCCTTACACCAAACGAGGCGTCGTTTGGCATTTTCCTGCGTGATGTGTGGCTTATGAGCAGCCGCTCGACCATGGAATCCAAGGTTTCTCACCTCACGCCTGTCATAGTACTTGGAGTGGATCCTGATGCAGTTTGGAATTCTTGTGTGAAGGTCTGGACAGATGTCTGCCTATTACTCTTTACGAACCTCATCAAATGTCGGGGTCTCTGTCAGTCAACAGACGAGGTGGGCCTGTACGCTTTTGTGCTGTACATGTCCTTTCACTTCAGCAACAGTTGACCTACGGATGTTTAGGAGTGTGGAAATCTCGCGTACAGACTTCTGACACAAGTGACACCCAATCACCTGACCACGTTCGAAGTCCGTGAGTTCCGCGGAGCGTCCCATTCTGCTGTTTCAGGATGTCTAATGACTACTGAGGTCGCGGATATTGAGTACCAGGCAGTAGGTGGCAGCACAATGAACCTAAGATGAAAACGTATGTTTGTGGGGGTGTCCGGATACTTTTGATCACATAGTGTAGCTTATCCTCTAAGGGATCCAAAGTATAATATACAATCAGAAAGGATATTCGTACATCAATTTAAAAAATTACAGCAGCCAATTAATGGAGGGAGAAAGTCTCACTTTTGAGGCACAAAGAGGAAACGATAGTACAAAACTGGTATATTTTCAAAAACTTCATTACATGCCCTTAGTAGAAAATGTCATCGAAATATAAAGTGATAAGAGAAAAGAATTGGTTAGATTGTGAAAATCCGAGCATTAAACCGGAAATTCAACTGAATTATTACAAATTGTGAGAAAATGCTGAATAATTGTATATGCATAGATTATATAATTTTACAAATGAACAAAAACCATTAAACTATGGAAATTAACTACTATTATATATTTTAACGGTTACATATATCTCTAGCTTTGTTTATTTTTAGAATGTGTAAAATACTGTTTAAACTGAGACGGTAATTTTGAACATTTCATGTAGCCGCAAAATACCTTTAAAAAGCATAATAATTCGGCATGTATGGTTCTTAATGGCGTTTATACTATGTGAATCACGAGTCTGCTTGTAAAAACTGTACATCCCGCATACATATTTTTTCCTGAGTCATAGTCGCACTGACTTCGTGACTTTTACTCAATGATGAAAGCACAAACCTAATGATGCGGACTACAAGCGTTTCATTAAAGGGGCCGAAACAAAATATTTGTCATATTAATGCGCTAGGAACGTGTTATCTGCACGAAAACCAATTCATTACTGCAAGTATAATATTTGTTTTCCTCCACCATCGTATCACGGTGTAGCGAAATATATTCCAGCCTTATATATGATGGCAAATTCTTCTAGGTAATTATTGATGTCTGTACATAGATGCACAGTAAATAAAAAAGTAATGGGCCGATTCTTGGAGCTGCTTTCCGAGCACCCCACACACGCACGCACGCACACACACACACATTAATGTACATATCCTCTGTATCCCGAATGTATCGGAATGGCGTATAGAGAAAAACACGCCTTAAGCTAATCCTATAAAATTTCTTAATAACCGAATATTAAAAGCGTTTGCTTGTCATTTGTAGACCACCTGGTTCAAATCCTCGTGTCTGCGAGTCTCTTTTTTCTTTTCTTTCCTTCCTTCCTGAATGAATTGTATAAAAAGAATTAAAAAGAAAACAAAACAGAAGTGGAAGTAACAGGTAGTTCACTTGCATCTCAGCTGACATCATTTTTACGAGTACTAAAATTAATTGTTAGATGTTGCTCCGCAGCATTAATTTTTTACAATCCTGTAGGATTCGCTAAAGTTTCGATTACTTTTAGTCTTAGCTTTTATGTCTTGTTTAATCTGAGAACTCTATTAAGAGGTAGAAAGAGCGCCAAAGAAAATCTCACTGCACCTCGTGTCTATGTCACATTATTTATGGTTGCACGTGGCCTTGCGAAGCCATGGTCATTTCATTGGTTGCTTTAGGCACGGTGAAAGGGTGTGTCAGTCCTGCTAAACAATTGCACCAATAACCACAACAAAGGTTACAAAATGGCGTAGAAATGATGTGTATATATATATATATACACACACACATATACACATCATTTCACACACACACATATACACACATCATTTCACACACACACACACATATATATATATGTGTGTGTGTGTGTGTGTGTGTGTGTGTGTGTGTGTGTGTGTGTGTGTGTGTGTGTGTTTACGCTCTCGATCGTATTGGCTAAAACAGAAAGAGGTAAAGTGAGTGCATTCAGTTTGTCATACAGACCTCTTACCGTGATTGGCAGCCATACCTTATCGGCTAGTGCAGCACACACTTTGAAACGGTTAAAAGCTAAGGGGAAAATTTGATGACCGCCCAGGTTAGCGAAATGTAGAATGTGTAGTGTGAGATTTTCAAGGGGTGCAAATTAAAGCCTGAATGGTATTCATTACATACATAGCAAGGCAGTACTTTATAACAAAAAATAAACAGAACCGTATTCTCACAGTGGTAACAATAGGTACTTGTTGCTGCATAGAAGCAAGCATAACCAATTAGTAAATAAATAAAGCAATACGTTTTCACTCTAATTCAAACTATAATTTATTAATATACCTTTACTAACATATTGCTGATCATAGGAATACAACGGATTATAGACAAAAATATAACCCAATTTTATTGTCATAATACGTATATCATATTCGGTAAACCATATACATATGTATCTAGTTTATAAACATGATCAGTCAATTATAACAAAAGAGTAATTTGCATTCAGTAAACGAATAACATCTGTGGATGTTTTACGGAGCGTGCTCACTTTCTGACGAGTATGTAGATCATCTTCCCCAATTTCCCAGAATATTTTTATCCAGTAATTTACTATAAAAACAGGCGGCGCCGTGGCCGAGTGGTTAGACCGCTCGCCTTCCACCGAGGCGGCCCGGGTTCAATCCCAGGGACCTGAATGTGGGATTTGTGGTGGACGAAGCGGCGTCTGGGCGGGTTTTCTCCGGGTTCTCCGGTTTCCCCCGCCATTCATTCCACCAACTGCTCCATCATCACCTTTCCTTTTATCCATTTCACCAACATTTCGTTTCATCTACTTCCTTCATCCCATACCACGCATCGGGCTGATCCCCCATCCTGGCTGTTGTCTGATCCATGAGTGTCTGCTCCTCGACGGGCCTCTGACCCCAGGCACCCGCCTGTAAGTCCTGGGGGGTGTAAGTCCTACATAAGAGGAGGGTAAACAGATAATGAATGAATGAAATGAATTTACTATAAAAACACTTTTATGCACTGCCGTTGCAATCGCTGTAACAGTGCGACCAGTCTTCCACATATCCACGATACGTCCACGAGTAATTTTGCTAGTATACGGCATGACTGGTGCTGAGACAATAAACGTGTTTTGGTTTCAATAACATCAGAAAAGACAAAGACTCTCTTTTCCCCCTTATTGATGTGTTATCAAGCCACACGTCTGCGATAGGAAAGGTGAAGGACACTCCAGAAAATGATACAAAATCCACGGAAGATTTTCTTTGGCGCTCTGTGTATCAGGCACACTTGGCATCCGCAGGCTCGCGTTCTGAGATACTAAAAGAAAGGTATTTAATGGCACTAAATTAAAAAGCTTTCATGACTATAGCCAAGATGCACACAATTAGGAATATATTCGACAAATTTTGGGTGTATAAAATTATACCTCTCCGGTAGTAAACCGATTCCCGTTTCCTCACGTGACATCAGGGACACTATTATACCACTGAGCTCCGCTGTCTGTCATCTTCCACTAATACTCCATAAACAAATTACAATACGTGCAGGAGCCCCCTACATTTGTATCGTGCTTATATTTCGTCTGATAATAAAAGAACAGATTTAGTTCCTCCAACCGAGGTGCAGTCCATAACTCTAGAATACGTTACGAAGGCTCTGCAATAGGAAAGTTTCAATAAAGAAGTAAGGGGTATCATTTTCATAATACCCTTGACATCTGAACATGGGCAATATACTGCAATGGGGAATTCTAAATTTCAAGCGGACCAATACTTTGTTCCTAAAGTTTACACCTCTTTATGTCCAAAGAGGACATGTGTATTCGTCCATGTGCAGAAAGTGATTCTTTCACATTTTTCTACTGCTAAAACTTGTCAACTTTTTATTATGTTTCAATGTTTATTAAACCTTACAAAAAGGGTTTATTACGGTTTTCAAAATATCGTGTGCAACAGAGAAAGGGAAAGAATGGGAGAAAGAGAGGGTAAAAACCGAAAAGGTGGCAACGAGGTTAGGAGAAAGAGGGAGGGGCAATGAGAGAAGAAAAGAGGGAGAGAAAAATATCAAACAGTGAAAGGGAGAGAGTTATCTCCGCAGTTAAAGCAACAGCTATACCTGTAGTCCATACTAAATAATCGTGACAAAAACAGTAAGTATTTAGGTATGTAACCCTCCATACCCACATGCAGATGTTTACGGCATAAATGAAATAGCTGCCATTTCGCGAGTTGCGTCTCTCCCTCTCCTCCCCTCTAACTCACACACACAAACGACCTCAAAACAGTATCTCGATACTGTTATTTTTGGGTGGAATATAATGCTTTCTCAGTTTACCATTAAATAAGTGGTAGAGAAAGTAAAATTTTCCATTACAGCTTTGTAATAATTATTATTATAGATACCATTATCAATAGCACCTGGCTTAGCAATAGGGGAAAGTGCGGCAGAACCAGGTACCTAAACTTCTGAACTTTTATGTACCTGCCGTTTTCAAAAAGACTAGTCAGCAGGAGACTACCCGGTTTGGGGCAACTGAAAGTGCAGAGTGGTTGGGGGTTAATGCGATTGCAAATCCACTAAGATTGTCAACTTGTTTTTTTCGCCTTAAAAGTACGCCTTATGCTGCAAAAAATTCAAATTTTACAGCACAATAAAAGAGAAACTGCCTCACATTACACTTTTCATAAGTCCGTCTTGTGAATTTCCAATATTCCTAAAGCTCTTGGCTTAGTCCCTTGTACAAAACAAGAGAAGCACTCAACTTGTTTGGCAAATGATCATAAGAGTCTTTCCGAAATCTCGCAATGAATATTTTACAGGAAGGAATCTTGTTCCATCTAAAAGCAGGAAAACACGCTATAAAAGTAATGAATTCTGCTTCTGAAAGTTTTCAACTTTGTCAGTAATTTGAAGCCCGCTACTGTTCTTCCCCGAACTTGCCGTAAAAGCCCATTTCGTTATTAAAGATGAAACGGCTTTGGGCAAAAAAGATTTTTCAGCGATACGAAACTAAATTGGGAAATCGATAAAACGGGAAAGCATTCAAGCACCCATTTTACGAATATGCTTTCAACAAGATCTCTGCCGAACGGCAAAAAATGCAATATGGGTGTGCTCTCTTCTCCAGTATCGAATTACTAACTAATGCACCAGCTAATTAAGGCAGTCCGTCGGGGAATGGACACAATGTATCAGCTAAGGATAGGATTAACGAAATTGGAGGCAGCCTTCAACAACGAAATAACTCTCATGCCTTAAACATTGCTCTAATCAAAAATACTGCAACCTAAGACGGCTACAAAATACACCACCTACGTCAAATATTCAAACTTTCAGTCATCTAAGGGTCTCAATGAGGAATGTTCAATAAAACGTCGAAAAACATAACTTTTTACTTTCTATACTAATTACCCTTAGGAAGAGGATGTAATCCAAAAATTCGATACCTAGATTTCACCGGATATACACGTTTTAAGGTCCCCTGAATCCTATAAAGGCCATTTTCAAAAAAGTTTCGCGTGCATGTGTGTGTGTGTGTGTGTGTGTGTGTGTGTGTGTGTGTGTGAAGAGCATAACCTAAAAACGAAAAGTTAGCTAAATACCAAACTTGGTACGTATTTCAGTTCAGCATCTTTCAAGGATGCGACACGAAGATTTTCCAGAAAATTCCCCAACCGCGAATTAACTTTACATGCAAAAATGTTCGTTATTTCTGACTCTCAAAAATAGCTCTAAGATTTTAACTAACATATCACATGTTTAACACATTTGCATCACAAATAAAATGTATATCTTGAATTTTCTGGGATCGCCTGTGAAGCCCTCATTCTGAATTACTTATTATAACTGGTAAAGAATAAGAAACAGACTAAACCTTACGAGAGTAGGGGAAGTATTGTATTCCACCCAAAAATTCGATACCAAGATTTCGCCGGAAATACATGTTTTAGACCCCTGAATCCAAAAAAAAAGCTTTTTTGGAAACATCTCCGTGTGTGTGTCTGAACAGCATAACTCAGAAACGAACAGTCGGATAAACAACAAACTTGGTATTTAGGCTCAGTATCTTCCAGAGATGCGACACGAAGGCTTTCAAGTAAATCCCCCCCAGATTACTCTTTACATGAAACTTTTTTCTAAAATTTTAATTTTCTCAAAAATGGCTTTAACGATTTTGATTAAAATATCATATGTTTAAGATATTTTCGTGACAAATGAAATGTATATCTCAAATTTTCTGGGAATGTCTCCAAAAGTAATCTTCATTGTGAACGACTTTTGCATAACTGGTAAACCATAAGAGATGGACAAATTTTTCCTGCACAAAAAACGTAGATCGCGTTAAAATACACAATTTATAGCATATACATTTTTTTTTGAGTGAACCATTTTCGAGATATTGCTTGTTATTCCCTTAAATTTTCCAATACTTATATTTTTTCTCAGATACGTTATTCATTGTTTTTTTGTCCTGGTAATGCAGAGAGAATGGAATACTCCCCATGGTAACCAGCTCTTAAAATATTTGACTATCGCTTAAAACCTACCATATTCCCCTTGCATCTACAAGAAAATTAGCAATAAGATTAACATCTCGATAGCTCGATTACCATGAAGCATATGGAGAATAAGCGTTTGTAAAAATAGTTTGTACAAGAATAGAGAAAGTCATGTGAGTGTAACACATCAGATTTTTTTTCTCTCTCTCGCTCGTGGCCATGCAAAGAGCATGTAGGTAATTTCAAAGCCATTACATAGCGACATACTCTTTTAAAAATCTGACCATCGCTTTATCTACTGCATCGTACAACGAAATGTGTAATGTTATATCCGGATAAACATGAAATATAACAATAAGCTTTTGTAAAAATAGTTTTTTGAAGAGTGGGTAGTGGATAGGGAAATAGTAAGAAAAAAATGGCCTTTTGGTCATCTAAATTAAAAAAAAAAGTGATTTTAAATGGACGAACACAGGTGTCTGCAAATAGCGCCTTGAAATTTTAAAAATTGATTTTATTGTATTCTTGCTTTCTTAAATTTTTGTCTGTTTAAAATGTTTCTCCTGATGCAGTTTTATTAGACTCCATTCAAACTGTCAGTACTCTACATTCTTTGAATAAGGATGAAGAGATCTAAAGAGACTTTTCTTGATATGCATAGTTTTAAATTTTCATTTTAATAACGTAACACATTATTGATTTTTAGAACATTAAAAATTTTGATATATTTTATTATTTTTACTAGGGAAACTTTTAATGTTTCACAAAATACAATATTTGATTGTAAAGAACTAAATGAGAGATATAATATCAAAATTAAGAAGTTTAATATTTTCAAATTTTCCTTACATGGAGCATTTCATAAGTAAAATCTCCTACAATAATTCGGATGAAAAATCTATAATAAAAGTTTCCAATTAAATTAATTGAAATTTGTACTGAGTACCCTAAAAACATTATCTGCACTGTGAATTTGCTTTTATGACGAAACTGTGTTATATTCAGAGGTAAAAAGAAAAATAAATGACCAAAGAAGACCAGAAGACCTAGCCAATTTTGAAAATATGTTTGAGGGGGAGAGGGTAGGTAGAATGAATAAAGGGTTACATATGGTGCAAATTCTGAACTTATTTTAAATCTTTAAAGTTGTTTTCCTTTCACTTTTACTTCCGCTTTCCATGTCCCTTGCTACACAATTTTCACTTTCTCTACTGCGTACTTACAGTTAGTTAAGGAAGTACTGTACTACAACCCACAACTTCGATACAGAGATTTCACGAAAATACATGTTCTGAGGTTTCCTGAACACCCCCCAAAGCATTTTTAGAAAAAGGTTCGTGTGAGCGTTTGTCAGTCGCTGTGTTAAAATTAAGTTGAGTTTTATTTATGGACGCTCTTTAACTACTATGGTCCTTAGTGTCCCATTCTATATTGGGCGTGAAAGATCGGTAATTTTGCTCAAAGGCCTCTTTATCAGGCTTGAGGTTCTTTTACGTGCCGTAAATCTACGACACGGGACCACCGGCTTTACTTCCCTACCGAAGGAAGCCATGCTAAGGATTTTTACGCCCGAAAAATCCATCGCCCTCCGCCGGGTTTGAACCCGCGACCTTGGGAACTAGAGGTTAGCACAGTACCACTAGTCCATGGAGGACGACAGTCACTGCGTGTGTGTGAGAGAGAGAGAATAGCATATCTCAATAACAAAAAGTCCGATAAATATCAAACTTGGTGTTTAAGTTCATATTTTCCAAAGATGCGACATGAAGATTTTCAAGTCCCCAAGCTACTCTTTATATGGAAGATTTTTCGAAATGTTCGATTTTCTCAAAGATTCTTGATTAAAGTATTTGCAAAACAAATAAAATGCATACATTGGCATTTTTTATTACTTATTTATTTTACGTCGCTTTAACTACAGGGTCATATCGCGACAGATCTGTTAGTGGATAACTCTAAAAACGAGGTGTGGCGGACAGTTAGCCTTCTAGGTCTCATCCCTATAACTACCCGCTTCGCGTGTCCACAAGAGATCCTAATGAATAGCAACCGATCTTCTGCTTCGGGCCGTGCGGATGGCATTAGGATGCCCTCAAGTTTACCTGCTTTCATTGTCTGTGGATAGATGACACAGCTATTCACTATTGCCACCTATTTTTCATTTTTACTTAGACTTGAGGTGTAGGTAACTTTGGGTCGTGGTATTAAATACCCAATCCGATATTACCTTAGCGGATGAGGGAACTCACGAAAAAAACTCAGTCAGATTGGTCTTCCCACGGGATTTGAACCTCCCGAATGTGGACCACAGGCGTTACCGCCTGAGCCAACCCGCTCAGTGGGAAGGAATTTTGTATAATCTTTTATAAGTGCTTAAGATTAAACAGCAGGCGGAAACGTATAACACAAAAAATGTAGATCTCCTTACAGCACACAATTTATTTCAAATAACGTTTTTTATGGTATAGGCCATTCCTGAGACATCCATTAATAATGGTACATATTGTTCAATACTTTGTCATTCTGTAAGTCCTGTCCATATTCAGTTGTTTCTCGGGATTGCATGGAAAGAGTACGAGGATATTCACAATGAAAATTAAGCATTAACACAAGACGTAAAACTTAAGACAAACTTAAGGCGATGAGTTGTCATGCACATCGACAACTGCAAACTTAAGCAGTAGTCAATCGCAAGAGAAGGTTAAACAGCTGAGCTAATATGGCAACATGGAAAGCGATTACTGTCAAATGAGGTTATATACTTGTATCAAAATGAATAATAGCTAGTTACGTGGTTAAAGGATGTTAAACTCACAAAAAAAGTATCACCTACAATAACAATTTATTTTGCTGCGATTTTTATAGATACCCCAGTGATTCCTGGCCCGTGATCTCACACAGAGCATGTGTTAGCGAGTAAACTCATGGTGACGGAAAATCTGATGGCATGGCAGAGTGATCACGTGATGAGAATCGCTCTGTGATTCGTTAGTTTATGTTTGACGTACTTAAAAGCTAGAACCCTGCAAGCTTCTAAGTTTACGTCTAATTCAATGTTTATTATGTTTAAGTGATTTATTGTGAATGTTTTCATAACAATACATAGCATCTAGCTTTTAAGTTTACGTTATTCTTACGGTTAATTTTCTTTCCGAAAGGGGCCTATGAAATTTCAGCAAATGGCGAACCGGTTTTTAAACATTTGACTATCCATTCAGTTTCCTCTTGTACCTTCAACGAAATGTGTGCTTAACGTGTTTCTTTCGATTAACATGAAGTAGATAGAAAAATAAGCTTCCATAAGAATAGTGTGTAGAATCTATACAAAAATAAACGATAGCAAGCAGAGAAACTCATATGAATGTAACACATCAGCATGCTTTTATCCTATAATCTCAGCTTCGATTCGGCTAGGAATCTACGAAGCCTATTCTCATGCATTTTCCTGTTCACTATTGGCAGTTGGTACAAACTGTAAAAATGACAAAGTATGGTGATCTGCGAATTCAAAATATAAACGAAGTTGAAGCCGAAATTATGAAGTCAATAATTATCATAATAATCTGAGAAGGATAGCGATATAAAATAAATAATAAAATATTTAATTTCAGTGTATGTATAAAAAGGAGCAGCATTGTGAAAATTGTTGACTGTTAAAAGCGACAGAAAGATCAGACAGGCACAGTTTAGCTAATTAGGGACCAGCCCCAGGTATAAAGGGTAAAATAGCTGAAGCCAGTTTCTCTTGAAATTCATGGGTGCAGGTGCACTTAGCCTGGTGAAGGCCACTCTAGGCTTCAGGACGCCGTGTTGTGACGAACGTTTGAGGGAAGAGTAGGGGAAGTAAGTAGTTTGCTTTTCCTTGTGCAGCGTGGCTAAATTCAGTCTGTCCTGAGGGCTTGATGAGAGCGGGATGACATTCTCGTGTGGAGAAGAGTGGTGGCGAACATGCTAGAGGGTAGAACGCTTAGCTGTAGTTAATATTCTTCGGTCTTAGTAAAGACAAAGTAACTTCGTATGCATTTAATAGTGATCGGCAAACCTAAAGTATTATTTTAAATAGTGAATAAAAGTGTTCCAAGACAGCGTTTGTGTGTTTCTCTGTACACACCCACGCAGTCCCTGAAATCAGGGTTTCATGCTGGAGCAGCCGTGGCAAAAGAACCAACTGGGAGGAGACAAGCAGCAACCGCGAGGTAAAGGTAGTACTTCATTGTTGGAGGACGTAACGTGGCTGCGTCAAAGTGGTACAAGATCTAACGCCGCATAATACAGAAGGAAACAAAAAGGTGGTATGGAATCAATTTTCAGAGTTTTGCACCGAACGAAACTACCTTCAATGATTACAATGTAAGCACTAAAAGTATCCTCCCCCCCAAATATATATATATATATATATATATATATATATATATATATAAAATTGCGCTTTCAAACTCGTCTCGAGATGGTGACATCATATGGTCGTCTTCTCCTTCAGTATATCCGTTGATCTTCGGCGATTGATGAATTTTTTACTCACTTTACTTTTGAGGGCGTCTCCACTTTTCAGCGGTTACTCTTTGCCTATTCGTATTCTCCATCTGTGCCTACCATTCCAGTCGCCTTCAGCCAATACTCGCTCATCCATCATCCGTGATATTTCAGAGCTCCAAGGTGTTCTAGGCCCACCCCTTTTCCTTCTGTCCGCCGGAGATCACTGTAGAAGAATTTTGGCTACCTCTCCTCATCTATCCTTCTTACGTGACCAAACCACTGGAGTTTTGGACTCTCGATTCTTTTACTCACTGGTTCTTCATGTCCATTATCGTTCTAATACCTTCGTTCCTTCTCTGGACACTCTGGACCCCCTTCTTATTCCAACCATTTCAGCTGCCTGTATCTTGTTTTTCTGCCCCCCGCCCAATAAACTCCATCCTTCTAGCCCATATATCAATATACTTTTTACAACGACTTGAAGAATTCTCTTTTTTGTTTGCTTTGTTGTTGCCCTACTCCATAATACTCCATTCGCATATTTAATGCTCCTCTACCCTGCATCATTCCATAACTAATCTACATCCGATTTGCAAGTTCCAGACTGATGAAAAACTGATCCCAAATATTTAAATTCTTTCACCGATTTAATTATTCCTTGGAGTAATTTAATGTCTCGTCCATTTCTATCTATTACCAGGTAGGTATTCAGTTTTACCATGTTAACTTTCACTCCACCGGCTTTAAAGGCTCCAAGAAATTTCCTTACCATAAATTTCACATCTTCACGATAATGTGCAATTATCACCTGATATCTGCAAATTTAGTGAGTATACAGTCTTTTGTCCAACTGGAATTCTCATTCCTCGATATGAGTTATTCCACTGTTTCAGTATCTGCTGGATATATCAGGCGAATCAACTGCCCCTAGGTATTAGTATCTATGCAATCCGCAGTTTATAGTCTAATGTTAAAACATTGACCCTTTTAGCAAACCAACTATTATTGCAGCTCTGCCCTTTTATTCGGTATATATGCAACCACCATTAATGATTAAACGCCTGAATGAGAACCAAGGAGCTGACAAAGGCATAAAAAAGACGGCTCTTCATGGATATAACGCTTGCAAGGAGGTAGAGGAATGTTCTCCCGGAGAGCGCGACAGAATGCGTGGATTCTGGTCCAGTGGGTTAACTGATGGCATGTAGTGAAGCAAATGTTAGTTTCGGAGGTTCGAATCTAATATTTACATAAAAATTTTTTTGTTATTTTTTTTCTTTCTCCTTGTGTTTATTTTCTGTATTTTAGTATACTAATTTATTTATTTATTTTTGTTATTGGCTCTCCTGTGAGCCAAAGACACAAGAATTACAATCATATAATAATTGTGGATCATGTTTACCCTAATAATCTGTACCGTATGTGGTGTAAATGTGTTACGTAGTAAGCTTTTATTCTCTTGGGCGCATGTCGACGATATTAAATCTAACAGTATTTTTTTTTCATGTTTACACATTATGTTTTACTTCTTCTACTGACAAAGGAGTTGTAAATGTGCTAAGTTCACGGGTAAACAGCATAATAAATTGTTAAAGAGAGTGGATTTCATCAACGAAGTAAATGTTCAAAATGACGACCCCCCTTCATCAATGCACATTTGGGTACGTTGCCGGAGAGACCTTCTTGCATGCTGTAACATGTGCAGTGTAATCTGCCTGCATTGTTTATGTATAAATGCCCGTAGATTATTTGGGCTTTGTGGTTCTTGACTATAGACCCTTTCCTTTAAATGATTCCACAGAAAGAAATCCAGTGGGGTGAGATCAGGTGATCTACGGGGCCATGAAATTGGGCACCCTCGGCCAATCCATGTTTGCGGATAAGTTCTATGTAAGTGATTCCTTACAACCATTGACCAGTGTGGTGGAACTCCATATCACTCACGCTTGAATGTCGCGTCCGTGGAGAGCCTGGTGTAGTTGTAGATGGTATGGATGATATTTATTACGGTGCAATATGTGCATCACTGAAGACCGCCTTATGTGCAGATCTTGTGCTATGGTCCTTGAACTGGTATGTAGATTGTTTTCTGTTGCGTTTCGCACAGCTTCTTCGTTGCCTCCAGGGGTTACTGGAGCATCACGAGCAGGTGGTGCTCTTCCAAATCATCCTGTTTCATGAAGGCGTCTTTCAACCTTCGAAAAGTGTCTGCAGTAGGTGCCCTCCTTCCTGGAAACCGTTCTTCATACAGGTGTTTTGCTGACAGTGCACTACACCTTGTCTCTCCATAGATTAACAGCATGTCAACATACTCGTCGTTTGTATACGTTATGACAGCAGCCGTGTCTCGTAGAAAGGTTTCAAATACTTAGTAGAAAATGGAGAGTTTATTCACGCCAAACATTGACGCAAGCGCAAATAGCTAAAGCCACTTTGCATGTGTGAAGTGCTTTAAACTAGGCTGAATGGACCAAGCATAATACAGAGTACAATGAAACACCTATTACAAAGTATAAGTTATCCACTTGTTAATGAAAAACATGGCGATTACTCTATTTTGTACACAGCTATAATGTTATAAAATGTCCTTTGTATCATATCAAATTATAGGCCAGAAGAGATAAAACAAAAGGTAATAAAAAGTTTGAACTTTACACGAAGGATTTGAACCCGAACTGAAGTGGCACACTGGTAAATGAACCATGATAATACCATTCGGCCAATTTTACCTTGCGAGCTGGAGTTCCTATACGAATAAATAATTGCAGAACTCAGACCCCACCTAGAATCTTTACATGCTTTTTGCAGCTTCATACAGTGTTTGGAACTCGTTTTGGTGGTTTAACTCGAATAAACAAACTGTATTAGCCATTTCAATTACTGTATGAACTGAAATATCCCAGAGTTTGTGACAGAAGGGAAATTATCCGCCTAATACTTAGCATTTTTGACAAGGCTATACAAATTGAAGTTGAGTTTTATTTATACGAACCTTTGTTGGCTGATGGCTTAAATCCAATTGGTCACATTGCGTATATCTTCCATTTTGATTTCAAATACAGAGCGGTCTCTCGGCGCTCTGGCCGGGAATTGCACGGCAGTCTTGTGCGACACGTCTGAATGAACTCAAGGCCACGGGTTCTTCCACTTATCGGACATGCGGCAGTGGGCTTCAGTCAGCTGTTATTGCTTCTTGTGTATAGACGCGAGACGTGTGTATTTGTGTGCGTTTGAATTATCGGATTATTACAACCCAGAAATGGTACTCAAATTTTCGCTTGAACAAAGACTTTTTATGTATGACACGTATGTGAAAACCGACTTATACAGACAGGTGTGTAGGCAATTTCACGATAAATTTCCTGATGTTCCATTTCCGAGTAGAGAAACACTTAGATATCTAGTGAATAAAGTGAAGAGAACGGGATCATTTAATGTTGTAAGTTGTAAAAAGAAACGAAGGGTTCTAACGGAAGAAAAACTTGATGAAATTGGCGAAGCATTTGAACGGTCTCCGAATAAATCTTTACGACGTGTGGCACAAGTCAGTGCTTCAAAAACCTCAGTACATAGGACTACGAAACTGTTGAAATTACTGTGGGTGACTTTTATCTGTGGGGAACTCTCAAAAATAGTCTATAGGAATAATCCTCGCACCATAGACGATCTTAAAACAATATAAGAACAGAAATTAGGGAATTTACGCAACAAGAGCTTATGCGCCTGAATGGTAATTTCATCAGAAGGTGCCAAGAATGTTTATCTGCTGAAGGACACCACTTTCAACACCGACTGTGAAAAAGGTTAGTACTGATAAAATAAAAAGTAATTATGTTTGTTCAATAGGTAATCAATATATCGCAATAATCATCATAAAACCAGTAATAATATGGTATCAGTATCAATAATGAGAATAATAAATAGATACACTGCATATAGCGCGCGGAACACGCATCGCGACTGCCGGGCTGAGGGACCGCTCTGTAGTTTTGTCAACCGATGTTATAAGTTCTTCTTCAGGGTCATTTTCAAAAAGATGTATATGAATGTATGCTAAAGAATAAAAGTTTATAAAATCAGCTAAAAGTGCTGCTGCAGCTCCCAGTGTCAGGGTGGAATGTTTTTGGAATCGACATACATGGCGATTGCTTTCTGTCCCGTAAAACACTTATGCACTGAGCTATCTATCCCACCTCTATAAAGTGTTATGCAAATCAGCCATTGGAAGGCATTCAAGAAAGGCGTAAGTCACTTATGTCGCTTAGCACGTTGCATAAGCACAAAAATAAATAGGGGCAGCTGACTCACCTGGTATATTATATATTCAAACAAGGTAGGAGTACAGCCTTGTCTCCAATCTTTGGTTGTCCGAAAAGCGCTTCATCATCTCTTTCCTATCTTAACAGCAGTTTGACACTGAATTAATCCTATTAGAGGCAAACTAATGTCAATGCATTTCATTTCTTTCCACAGTTGTTTTACGGAAATTGAGTCGTATGCTTTCTCTAGATCAATGAATAGCAAATGTGTTTCTTTCCCTTTAGCATGCTTTTTTCACTTAACTGCCTCAGACTAAATATATGATCCATGCAGCTCGTTGCTACAGTAAAACCTGCCTGATCCTCCGATAGCTTTCCTTCAATTAATGTGAATGTTTAATAAATTAATTTAATGTTGATTTATTGATTCCCTGATTAGTCATTAAAGATTGCCAAGCCCAAGGCTGAAGTGCGTCAAGAGCTTTGACGGAAATATGTATTGAAATGGACAAGACAAAGACTACGGTCGACCATGGATATGACTTCTCATGTCGTGATATAGGCGTAAAGAATTTTGAATGATACACTGAAATGAAGTTTAACTGTAAACTTTTACTTTTTATCATTACAAATTCAAATTATTATTTTACACCATTACATGTAACTGTTACGAATATGTGAGAGTTTGACTTTTAATCACCTCGATATTTATATTCAGTGTTTTAGCGCGTATTCATAACTAGCTCCAACACGTTTATCACATTTAAGATCCCTCTAATCACTTCTACATTTCTTTAATTACTTTTTGAGGTTTTCGCGCGTATTCATGTTAACAGTGCAGACACGTTGTGTATCATATTTAAGATCCCTCTGGCTTCCTTCGAAATTTGTTTCGCTTATATACTCCCATTGTTCTCGAAGTTCTAAAATTTTCCATCATTTGCTTGGCTATCTTCACGCGTCTCTCCTACAATCAAATTAACCTCCTACGCTACTGTATTCCTATAGGCTAAAAATCAATCATGCGTCCCCTCACTTAAATGTTTAAACATAATGTCTCTTCCAGCGCCTTCCTCTGTTTAAAAATGTGGCCCTTCCCTTTAGAAATTTGTTGCTAGCAGTAACCCTAACAAAAGGTTTCACTACCAATCTTTTCTTTGGCAAGTGAGAATGCGCCTGCTTGTCATATTACTTCTCATATCTTCATAGCATTACAAGTATATTTACATTTGTCTTATATACCATTAAACATACATTAATAAGAAGTAATTAATCTTTGTCGTTAAATACAGTACTCACATTATGGATTTAATGTTTCACTTCACAATAATTTATCTTCGATAATGACTGATAGGTTGATGGTATTAACATCAATTATACGGTAAAGCTCCCGCTTCAACTCATGTTGAATCACAAGTTTAATTAAATGGTATAACTGAATTCCGCGTCTGTTGACGCATAAGATTAGCTAGGGGTGATTTTGTAAGTTGATGTGTTATCTAAGGTCAGTTCACAATAACACGTGAAGAAGTCCGATTAATTTGCCTGATGTTGAGTCCACAGTTTAATTAAATGATGTAACTGAAACCACCGTCTGTTGATGCGTAAGATAAGTCAGAATTGGTTTTGCAAGTTGATATGATTCCTGAGGCCAGTTTACAATTTCACGTGAAGAAAACCGACAACAGTAGAATCTATTTTCAGTTTTTGGGTGATATACAACACCTGGAAAATAAAAAACACAGGATAGTAATGTGAACTAGGGGAACTTGGGTTACTGCGTTAATTGCCGATATCGTTCTCTCAGTCCCTCCCTCTCACAGCGTCTCTCCCTCTCCCTTCGGTTGTAGTATTCAACATGACACGTGCAATGCTAGGAAAGATGCTTCGAGCAGTCGTGCATCGCTGAGAGTGGTGTGTAGAATAAGTGAAAGATTGTGTTACTAAATAGAAGATTTCACTCAAAGTACATCTTTGAATTTTATACATTATCTGCCACCTAACTATAGAAGGTCAGAAGTATTATATTCCACCCTAAAGTTCTATGTCGAAATTTCACCGGAAATATGTATTTTGAGCCCCCCTGGATCCAAAAAGGAAGTATTTTTAGAAACATTTATCGATAATTTCGTTTCCGAGTTATGCTGTTCGTGCACGCACGCACGCACGCACGCGCGCGCGCACACGCACACACACACACACACACACACACAGGGGGTCTCAGTGAAATTTCGGTATCGATAACGAACTTTTGGGCGCAATAAAAAAGTTCCTCTACTTACCTACGTAAGTAGTAGAGATAGTAAAAATGTGGTGCATACCATAAGATTCGAGGGACTCGGCCCCAGTTGCTACGGACGCTGAATTTTACCTACCCATCGAGCTACACAGACCAAAGTGTAATTCGCTCTAAGACGTCGATAATGCATGTTCCCTCTGATTCTGGGCTTATACTCCGTTTTATACCCCGTCTTTCAAGCTTTAAGGCGTTAATTTAAAGCATCGTGCATCAAGTTGCAAAACGTGCGTTCTTTATCGTCCTATTGTCACATGCATTACAATTGCAGACAACAGTCTCATGTTTTCATTGCTAAGGCTTGTTTTCGTTTAAACATCCCGGATTTAAAAGGCCACCATACGGCGGAAATAATGCTACATTAAAGGTACTGGTGGACGGCATGGTGGTTTATTCCTTACTTTTTCAGGCTGTAGCTTAATGCACAATGCTTAAACCAGGCAAATTCTAGAGAAAAATAAACACTAAAACTTTTATTTTAATTTCACTCACCTTGAGTCTTAATTAGAAAGGCGACCACAATCGGTTTTAACGTAGATTTTATCAATATTTCATTTAAAAGAAATACAAGAACTAAAGCTTTAACGTTTCAGCTACGTACAATATACCTTTGGCGTTTTCTGGCACTTGTGTTGGTCCTTTCACCTTTCGAAACTTCTGCGGGTAGCTGGACTATGCGGCGGCACTGCTAAGAGCAGGAACTTCTTATCCGGTAAGCAAACCGAATAGCAGAATATTGGAATTACTAAAATAGTTTTCCCTCTGGGGTTAAAGTAAAGAATTCAGCACTCAAAAATCTGACGTGTTACATTCATATGGCTTTCACTACCGATCCTTAAGCTAACTATTCATATAAAAGTTTATTTTCCTATCTACTTCATTTTAAAGGAGATAAACTTTTGAAGATTTCATAACACATTTCGTTGTAGTACTAGAGGGGTCCAGGACGATGAAGCGAGTCAAATATATAAAATCGGGTACCTATATTGTTACAAGCTGGGGTGAGAGCCTAAAGGTTTCCAGCTAAAATACTAAATTTGGATCACCCCAACAAGTACTTAGGGTAGGGTAGCTACAGAAACAGCGAGGGCCAGGACCTTGTTATTCACATTCCGGTGCAGGCGAGGGGTATTTATAACAAATTACACAGATTTCACATTATTCACATTACCTGTGGTTTATTCAATAAAAATATGGTGTCCCTACATCATCACACAAAAGATACAGAAAGAATTGAGGGGAAATGCCTCACACACGAACTGCATTTACACTCTTTCACACACAAACTCACACACCAGACTCTCAGACTAGACTGACGCAAACATACAAAGAAAAGTGACGATAAACTATTCCCCCTTCTCTCTCCACCGCCGGTTAGGCTCGCCAGCCAGAAGGTGGCGAGTTGTCACGCCAGACGAAATTCAAACACAAAGCCGAAATACTAAAATTACCCCAACAATGTGTCGCCAATACGACGCAATAATGTGTCTGGCATGACAATAGCTACTAATACGCCACAATATGTCGGCTTTGAAAGTCCACTCTTTTCATGACCACCAGAAAAAATAAATTGCGACTTAAAACTTCAAAATATTTAAAAAGTCAAACCATTAACAACGAATATACTTAAAATTTGAGTTGGTATATGTTAATTCACATCACATAAAGGCGCTACTACGGTAACAACTAGCGCCTTTATGTGATGTGAATTAACATATACCAACTCAAATTTTAAGTATCATATAACATCACAATAAGAAATACTTCTGGTTTATTATAAAACAACGAATATCTCGGAACGGCTTAATGCTATCAAAAATGTGTTGACATAGACTGTGTTTAACGATATATAGTTTTTTCATACGCACGTAGGCGAGCGCACACATACACACATTTTCACATCACAGCAAACGTAAACGGAAGGGATATTCTGAAATTTTCTGTCCACCGTTTATGTTCGGGAGGTACATACGCTTAAGTCCATCGCTAATCGAGATTAAATGGAAAGCTTGAGATATCAAAAGGGCTGTGTCACTTTTGTCGAAAATTATATTTTCACATAGGTGCCAAGTACATGCACGTTACATACGAATCGGGCTAAGCGCCATGAGCCCTGCAAGTAGTTCAAACCAGCATGGGTAGATGGCATAAGTGCATAAAACCACGGGTATTTATTTGTAACTTCAAAGTGGGCATGTGCCGTTGTCACTTGTGGATTGTCGTTACATCTGCAAAACTGGCAAAGTCTTTTCAAGCAGTAAAAATGCAAGTCAACACTTTACATAACAGTCAAGAGGCAAGCTGATGAACTGCCAGACTTAAAGCACGCTGAGAATATTAAGCTTGTGGCAATAAGGGCAGAAGCTGAAAATCCTGGAATATTATGTATCAAGGAAACTTTCAGTGAAATGGAGCCATAGTCACAAGAAAACATTATGAAATGTACGAAGACCATTCAAGACCAGTGCCATAGAGATGAATGGAAGTGTTTATGGCAGCAACAGGATCACGCAAGAAAGAAAAGAAAAAAATCTAATGTGTTGCACTCACATGACTTTCTCTTGTCTTGTACAAACTATTTTTTTCAAACGCTTATTCTCCGTCAATTTTATGTTAATCGAGACAAACATTTGCAGAAACTATCTTATGCCTAATTTTCTAGTAGGTACAGGGGGATATGGTAGACTTTAAGCGATAGTCAAATCTTTTAAGGGCAGGTTGCTATGTATAAACTGAATATCAGGATATCCAGGAAATAAAAAGAAACGAATAACGAATTCCCATTTGAGAAAAAGTATAAGCATTGGGAAATTCAAACAAATAACAAGGAATTTCTCGGAAATGGTTCACTCTACAAATAAATATATATAATTTTTTAATCAAAATCGTCAGCCATTTTTAAGAAAATCAAAATTTTAGAAAAATGTTCCATGTAAAGGGTAGTCTAGGGTGCGGAATTTTCATGAAAATCTTCGTGTCGCATCTTTGAAATATACTGAACCTAAACACCAAGTTGGTATTTATCCAACTTTTCGTTTTTGAGTTATGCTGTTCACACACACACACACACACACACGAACCTTTTTCTAAAAATGCTCTTCTTTTTTTTTAAATTGAGGGGCCTGAAAACATGTATTTCCGGTAAAATCTCGGTATCGAATTTTTAGGCGGAATGCAATACTTATTCTACTTGCTATATGCAGTAGAGAAAGTAAAAAAAAAAAAAAAAAGTCTTACTGGCTATGATAGATTATCTGGTAGTTAGAAGCGATCAAGTTTTGCTGTAAACTTTGTATGAAACCAAGTGTGCGGACTTTCAGTACAAAATTTCATAAGACAAACACTTTTGTAAAGAAATGACATCATGTGTGTTGTATCTGCGAACTTGATATTACTTTAAATAACATTGCTACAAGAGATAACGCATGACAGCCCCTTTCACAAAATGTATTTTTACGGTCGTTGGTTTCTATGTTTTCGATAATAATTTCCTGTGCGCAGCTACATATTGAAAAAAAATTCTATATATATAGATAGAGAGAGAGAGAAATTAAATTGAGTTTATTTATGGACGCTCTTTACTACTATGGTCCTTAGCGTCCCATTCTATATCGGGCGTGAAAGACCCGTAATTTTGCTCAGAGGCCTCTTTATCAGGCTTGAGGTTCTTTTACGTGCCGTAAATCTACGACACTCGACCACCGGCTTTATTTCGCTTCCGAATGAAGCCATGCTAAGGATTTTTACGTCCGAAAAAATCCATCGCCCTCGGGAACTAGAGGCTAGCATTGAAGCCCTAGACCACGGAGGACGAGAGAGAGAGAGAGAGAGTTACTTATGCACAATTTACGTTCAATGACTATATAAACGGTTTTTATCGAATAACCTTATTTCTTGTTTTGGGCACCTTGATATCAAGGCTTTTTGTGAAAACTTGGTGTCAACAAAATTTTTCTGGCACCGCAGCAATTTGATGCTCTATATTTGCCCCGCCTGTGTTTAACACAAAGTGGTTTGGAAACTACTGTTTGTGAAGAGCTAAATGCTAAATGTTGATACATTATACTCATTCAGAAAGCCAAAAACTACCTACAAATGTTATTTAGCAACGCTGAAAGCATTCCTAATAAACACAGGGGTTCAAAGTCTAATGTTCCAAGCGAATCTCTTCGTCCTCTCCTGTGTCTATGACTTCGTTGCGCGAAGCTCTTTAGTTTGTTTTCTATTTCTTGAGGCCGGGAATACCAACGAGGTTTGGCCCGCTCCGTTTTACAATTGCGGACTCTGACAAAGGGAATTAGATGGAGATTTTCAGTTCGGGATCTCTGTCATGATCAAAGCGGAAACTGCCCGCAGGTTTCGGATTGAAATTCCTTTGGTCAGTCGGCTCGACCACCTGATCGTCCAACAAACCATAAGACTATGCTTGCGGCTAAACTTCGTTATCTGACAGCTTTGAGAGCAGCTTTACAACCTCGGAGCAAGAGAATATCGTCTGCTTAAGCCAGTCTAGATCCGAAATTGTAAATGCACGTTGTGCTTGAGATATAAGATATACATTTATACGGTATATCATTCGATGAGCAACATGATTGAATTACAAAAATGCTGATGCCTTGCATTCAAATGACTTTCCTACAAATTATTCTTACAAAATCTTATTATTCTATATACCTACTTGTTAATATAGATAAACTTTCAACACATATTTACACATTTCGTTCTGCGATGCAGTAGGTAAAGCGACAGTCTTGACTTTTAAAAAGCATGTCACTTTGTGATGGCTTTAAAATGCCCTGCTCTTTCCAGCACCACGAGAAGAAGGAAAAACCGACCTCTCAAACCAATAACAAGGACTTTTAGGAAATAGTTAACTTAAAAAAATAATTTAAAAATTGAGCGATTATATGATTTAACGAGATCTACATTTTGTTGTGTGTTTTAACAGTTCTCAATTACTATACAAAAGTCATTCAGAACGAAAACGACTTCAGAGGCTATATCTCAAAAAATTCAAGAATTACATTTCATTTGCCATGAAAATATTATAAACATATGGTATTTTAATAAACATTATTAGAACTTTTTTTTGGAAACTTTTCTTTGAAACATTTCTCATGTAAAGGATAGTTTGGGGTGAGAGGATTGATGATATATTATTGAAAATCTTCCTGTAGCATCCTTGGAAAATGCTGAACTTAAATACCAGGACTGGCACTTAACTAACTTTCCGTTTTTGATTTATGCTGTTCAAACACACGCGCACGCGCGCCTTTTTCTAAAAATGTTATTTTTAGTCTCAAAGCGTGTATTTCTGGTGAAATCTCGGAATCGAATTTTTGGGTGCAATGTAATACTTCCCCTACAGAAGTCTAGAATTACATGGCTACCCATGCGGGCGAGCAGAGCAATATTGACCTAATCGGGTTAAGGAGATTGATGTGTAGCCTATCTCAAGAGTTATTTAATTGGAGGGAAGTACATCCAAGTGGACATTGAGAACTTACTGCCTAACGTGGAATCGGAACCACGGTGAATAAAGTTATGAAACACACAGAATATGCCAGAGGTGGAGGGTCACTCATCCAAGTGCCGACCCAGCTCAAAGCTGCTTAACTCGGCAAGGATGGATTGCAAGGACGTAGCCTCTCACTTTACTTCACACAAAATCCATTCACGGAGAATTTGAGATGTTTGATGCTGAAATTTGATTGAAAACTGTTATATTAGAAAACATGGTGCAATAATTTAGATAACGGAATTGAAACTCGTATGCATGTGTACCCATCTTCAGACTACTAGTAATACAACCAGAATGCAATTTGGATAAAACAGCCGCAAAACACTCCAATTGAGAGAGACACAAGACCAAATGGAAGCAGCGCTCTACCTCCAGAATCTCCTTCAATGAAGCAAGAAGAATACCAACCTACAATATTAAAATGCCTGGCCATGGTTACCACACCACCAAATAAAAACGAACAACCACAGACAAAATAACCCTCATCCTAGTCCCAAGACAAATACAAAACACCAGACCGAGAAGTGTGTTTATTTAAAAAAAAAGAAGAAGAAAAAAACAAAAAAACACAAAAAATATTAAAAAATTAAAAAAAAAAGAAAATAAAAATAAAAAAAAAATTAATTAAAAAAGGCATTAAACCACAATACCGACAAAAACTATGATAGCCTTAATATAAAAAAATTAATTAAAAAACAAACAAAAAAATAAATAAATACACACAAAAATAAGAAGCAATGGTCACCACTACAAAACCCAAGACTAGACACTCAGCACCTGCATGCTCCTCATCTTCTCCTTTGCCCCCTCCCCCACACATAAACCATCTTTTACCATCAGACTGCTGTTGCCGAGTAATTGCGGAAGGTCGAAGCCCCCCGAATAATAACAACCATTTGGCTGAAGAGGAACATAAACCCTAACCGGCCATGGTTAGCCTAGGCTAACCTAAATTACGCATTTCTTCTTCTTCTTCTTCTTCTTCTTCTTCTTCTCCAATTCTTTTACTTTCTCTACTATGTAGATATAGCAAGTAGAGGAAGTATTGCATGCCACCAAAAAATTCGACGTCGAAATTTCATCGGAAAGATGTGCTTTCAGATAGGGTCCACCCAAAAAAAAATCTGAAAAAAGATCCACGTGTGTGTGCGCGCGTGCGCACTCAAAAGTCGTTTGAATGGCATTTAACTACAGTATCTTCCAAGGATGCGACACGAGATTTTCAAGAAAATCGTCTATATCAAACAAGCTTTTAGAGGAACATTTTTCGAAAATTTTGATTTTCTCAAAAATGGCTCTAACGATTTTTATAAAAATAACCATACGTTTAAGACACTTTCATGACAAATGAAATTACGTACTTATATCTTGAATTTTCTGGAAATAGTCTGAAAGTCCTCTTCATTCTGAATGACTTGCAAAACTGGAAACCGTAAGAGATGGACAATATCTTACTGCAAAAAAAAAAAAAAAAAAAAAAAATCTCATTAAAGCACACAATTTGTACGATTTTTATAAGTTAACCATTTCCGAGATGCTCCTTGTTATTGGTTTGAATTTTCAAATACTTACCTATACTTTCCTCAAATGGAAAGTCGTTCTTCTCCGCTCCGTCCCCCCCCCCCCCGTTCATGCAAAGAGAGCGGAATTTCAAAGCTATCACATAGCGACCAACTCTTAAAGGATTTAACTATCGCATAAACCTACTGCAATCCCCTATTCCCGTTGTACCTAGAAGGAAATATATAATAAAAACATTTCTATAAATGTTTATCTCGATTAACATGAAGTAGATAGAAGAATAAACTTCTGTAAAAAACAGTTTGTTGAAGAATGGATAGAGAAAATCATGTGAACGTAACACATCACTCTTTTTAGTATGTGGCAAGCAGAGGAATGCAAGTATCCTCTGTTACCAAAAGCTTTGGTGCTTCCTCCCCGGTATCTCGGGAACAGTCAATAAAGTTTCGGTCCATTTGGTCAATTAGCAAATTCACGCCCCCTGTATCTTCACTCTCCAGTACCTCGGACTGCATGGATGTTCCGTATGGATGAACATAATCGCCAAGGAGGATAAGATGAGATCAACCAACGGCATTGGTTACTCGGTACTGGTTCTCCTTATCATTCACGGCCGAAGTTAGCAACTATACAGAGTGGGCCATTTAAGTTGAGACTACAATATCTCAAAAACTAAGCGTTGTAGAAATGTATTGAATAAAACAATATTATGGAGGGAAAGTAAATACTATTAGTCGTGTTTTATTTGAAGGGCGTTGTGATGGTCATTTTAAGGTCAATTTAATGTTTTTTTTAAATGGGAACCTACTTTTTTTTATGTTGTCTTCTCACTCCTCATAAAAAACTAAACAACACTTATATAAAGCACTTTGCAGTTGCTCATATCAATGTAAATAACAACGAAAATTCTGAATGACTGTGTACGAAGAGCGCAATGAATGGTTGGGCCATCCATGGATGGTCGTAACCAACATTTTTTGTTTTGTTTCCTTATTCATCACAAAATAACAGCTTTTTATAAACCACTTTCTAATGAGAAAACAACATAACAAAATGTAGGTTCCTATTTAAAAAAAGTAAATTGACCCCATAATGACCATAACGTACTCCAAACAAGACCAATGACATTTACTTTATCTCCCAATATCAAGCAGCTTTTATTACATTTCTTTCTACAACGTTTAGTTTTGGAGATATTGCACTGCCTCAACTCTAAGTGGTCCACCCTGTATATAGAAAACGCTAAGCGAGGAACATGGGTGGACATCTCATTAATCGAATGCGTGAAAAATTGATTGCATGAAAAGTAAGGCGATTTACGCGTAATGACCTAACAAGTCATTCATTCCCTTCTCCCTACCACCTTGATTCTCCATTTCACATTAAAATACGTAATTTTATTATGATTGTTGTCTTAATAACGTTATGTTATAAAGAATCATAACAAACAAAATATTTGGGGATCATGACAGACCAGCACTAAAATGGGACAAACATAACATGTACTGGACTTCGTCAGAAATCAACATTTTGTCATAGGTATTGCATATTCACCCACTAATATTTTGCATGTAGTATTTTTTTAATCGTTTTTCAACGCGGCATTGCAGAATGGGACTGATGTGGCATGTGCACAGATTATATATTGGTAATTCGCTCTCTGGTTACCCAAGTCGAAGGTTGGCAGTTTATCTGAGGAGGGGCGATTGAGGGGAAACAGTCTCATTGGTGGGGATGGCGTTAGTGACGCCAAGCTAGCGTGGGTTTTCTAGTAGTCTGTTACTAGTCTTCGCGTCAGGTGAACGGATAGCTGCCCTACGATATGGCGTCCTCGCCCGGTAGACACATTGGGGTAAGGTAAGCATTCGTTATAATAAATCTATTTGTCATCCTTCCTTCCAACTTTTATTATGGTAGAATAGAATCCTTGCCTCTCCCTTCAGCCAGGAATTATGTTAGTGTAAGAATATTTTTGAGATAACTTTAGCTGCGCCCTCGTCGTTGCCTCTTAAATTAAAGTTTCCTATGTTTGATTAACGATCCCTCTCACAAGCGAGTTGCCCTCCTCTGTAGTTAAATAATAATTAAATAAATGTGAGGTATTCGACAAATTGGCGGAGGCGCCGAGCAATTGGTTTGATTTGTTTTGAGATTTTAAGTGCAAAAATTTTTTTCCCTCCAAATTTAACGGTTTCTGCTCCACGTGGTCGTGAAAAATGTAAAGTTCTTTCTGGCTAAAGGGTAAGGATTTTTATACTTTAATTTGTGATTTCTTCTTCTAAATTTTGTTTCCATCATTTCTGAAAGTCTGGTGTCGAAATTTCAATTTTGAGTTCATTTTTGCATTTTTTCCCATTGTCTGCCGGCGTGACGCTAAAACTTCTACTCCATTTTTCCCTTGGTTTGGCTTCATTTCCTTTAAACTATATCACTGTGTTCCGTTCTTCGGGCTGGTTAATTTCAAAAAATGTTTCTGTGAAAGTTGAGTTGTGCAACGAACGAGATAGTTGTTTCAAAAGGTGCTCGTCACGTGTTGGCTATCCGTTTGCAAATCTTGTTTTCTGTGCTTATTAGCAGTGGTTTGGAAATGTATAACTTTATATTCCAGTGATTGTGATTTCTAGCTATTTACTGCACTTTTCTGGGTCATTCTTCGTGTAACTTTTATGTACGCACGTGTGTTGTGTAATTCCCGCGTGGTCGTGCATTTCAGCAATAATTTTAGCTTGTGAAACCAGTCTTCCTCAGCACGTGTTTTGGCGCGTTTATTTGCGTGTGCATATCAGATTATATACCTTTGATTTAAGAAAGAAAAAAAAAAGGAGAGAAGTTTTGTGTGCTCGTATAAATTACAAGTCTGTATTCTGCTCCTTTTTGAGAATATTAGCGGTGGTCACAGTAAGTGTGACGTAGTTTTTTTTTAACTTCCAGTTCGAGGTTTCTCACCGAAGCTATCATTTTGTTTTCTTCCATGTGTTCATTCTGATTCAAAATCTTGGTATTGTGTCCAAGTGGCTTGTGTAGCCGTGTGTTAGTTTAATTTTCTGATATTTCGCCGCGGGCGCCTTACTTGTATTCTTTCTGCAACTGTTTTATTTGGCTATGTTCTACTCTTGCTACTTACATTCATGTGATGCTATAAGTGTTTAGTTTGGTGTAATCTGTATTGCTTGGTCCTACTGTTTGTTTATTGGTTGCGTTATCTTTTGTGCTGCAATCATGCCTAAGCGACGTACTGCACAGAAAGTTGATATAGTAATTGCTCCAGTTGGCGAGCACAGTGAGGTGGAATTTGTCCAGTGTTGGTACGCCTGTTGCAAAGAAATCAGCTGTCTGCCGCCCGGTCATTGACCCCTCTCACGTGAAGAATCCCAGTAGGATGTCGGCGTATGAGTTACTTTAGAATTTTGAAATGTAGGCTACTACTGCTATTGGCCGCTCTGAGAAAATCATAATGATGATAATTTTGCTTTACCGTTGCCAAGTTTGGTTTATTTAATTCCGCAATGCATATTTTTAGGGGCAAATCTTTCGCAGTTACTCATGTAAGTAAAAGTTTCAGGAGCTACCAAACTTGCCAGTATCTACACCTAATTAGGTTTGATGTGCTTCTGATATGGACCAGTACGATGTGGATGTTGATGAACCAGCTGTACGTGTGTTACCAGATTTTGGACAATTTGCACGGGAATTTTGTGGTAAACAAGTAAGAGAAAAGAAAAAAATCACCTGTAAGTATGTAATCATTGTGAGTGCTGAAGTTTGGATGAATGAAACAGTTTTACGACTCACACAGGTATGCTAAATTTATTGTTTCACTGACTGATGTTTAATTAAGCTTTGTTTTTCAGGAATACTGTGCTATGAATGTCTCTGCTAAATTAAAAAGTGTATTATTGTGGGTGTAATTTAAATTTTGAATTATGTTTTGGTAACTGCAAATCATTTGTTTTGTTGTTGTGTTATGCTGCAGGAATGTGTTTCAGGTGTACTATATGCTTAATTGAGCTTTCATTTTCAGGAATGTTATGTGACAATATTGTTTTGAATAATGATGTGATGTTGTTTTGTTGCATTCGATTTGATTTGATATGATACGATTTGATTTTGGGTTCCATAATGATGCTGTGATCTTTATTTGCAGAAAATTGTTGCATGAATAGTGTTTGTATGTATATGTGTATTTGAGGTTATGTGATATAGGTGAGATTTGCCTCGGTGGGAGTGCCAAAGTGTAACCCCGATGGCGTAGTGTGAGGTTATGTGAGAAATAAGAGTTGAGATTTGCTTTGGTGGAAGTGCCAAAGAGTAACCCCGATGGTGTTGATGTGAGATGAGGAGAGATGAGACGAGATGATGTCAGCTTCGGTGGAAGTGCCACAGTGTATCCCCGACAGTTGTATCATTTCAGAGATTTTGTTTATTGGTGTTGCTGTAACGTGCCCAGTATAGTGTGTGTGATGAATTCACACGAGAGATTATATAGATGGAAGTGAATGTAATGAAAATAATTTTTTTTCTCTGTTTATGCAACAAGTTTATTACCATCTTAGATAGCAAATGTTAATACCACCTGTTTTCCAGCTTAAATTTTCATTTTGAGGATGTAGATGCAACATTATAATGTCATGTTATTTGTGTAATTCCTGAATTGTTAATGTGATTTCTTGAAGGTTATGCCTATGTCAAATGTTTTGAATTTACAGCATGTTAAATGAGACACGTAAGTGCAGATGTTTTGTTTTGGAGAGAAAATTGAAAGATGATGATGCTTGAAGTAATGATCGAGATTGCACTATTACTGCTGATGATGATGATTATGATTGCGTTGATGCTAATACTGCGATGAGAAAGATAATGATGTGGACAAGAAGTTGTATTGGTGACAAGAGTAGGACACTAGTAGTTGAAAGCATGTCACGTGGCGTAGTTTAGAAATGTATTGTGGATGTAGCTTGTAGTGATGCATACACTAGTTTGAGTAGATAGTTAAGTCAGTGTTGTGTGTAACTTGGGGCCATGGTCAGTGTGAATGAGTTCATTTCATCGTCATGTGTGACTGTCTTGTAAGTGCACTTACTTTCTTTTGTTAGTGATACCAGCTGGTTATTGAGATGTAATATTGGGATCCCAAAACAAGGTTATGTTTCATTTCTGTCATGTTCATGTATTTTGATTCTGTTTTACTGTTATTTGGATTGTAAAGCATTGTAAGTTACACTTTGGATGGCAACTCTGTAAAATTTCTTTCTTATGCCAATTTGTACTAATTTTTTTTCTCTCTTTCTTTGCCCCATGTCATAAGAATTTTTTTAGTGTACATTTTTCAAACTTTAAAATCTTTAATTGTAAATGACATACCCTTCTTTTGTGTGTGATTCTTTGTGGGAGCATCCTGTTTATTGTGTGGTGGTTTTGTTTTAGTATTTTGCTGTGGCAGAGAGCGAGAAGGTGCATCAGCATCCCCAGGGCACACCAGAAGTCAAGAAACACCACAGGGAAGCTGTCGGGCAGCCACTACACTGCCGTGGCATAAGGAGCCACCATGTCGGGGGGCAGTCCAAGCCAGCGACTGCCCACCCTGTTGTCATCACCAGAGACCTGCGGTGCTAATTCTACACCAGGACAAATCGTCGTTGTGGGCACTGTCTAAACCCACCCACAAACAGTTACGGCAGTTCATCACCCTTTTGCGCAGTGTAGTGTGCCTGTGAACTAAGGCAGCGTGGTGTGTGCGTGTGCGGGATGCTAAAGCTAAGTGCATTAACAATACTAAGTCGACAGCACTTATGTTCCTCGCCTCTCGTCATCGCCTAGCAATATTGTGTCGTCGGCTGGGTGCTTACCACACATATATATTACTGTTATATTTTACGTCATCACACATTTGTATGTCATTTTTGGTATGTCTTTGTTTTGTTTTTTCCTGTTTATTGTATTCATTTTCTTTCTGTCGACGAGGACGTCGACTTCGGTGGCCAGGGAGAGATGTGGCATGTGCACAGATTATATATTGGTAATTCGCTCTCTGGTTACCCAAGTCGAAGGTTGGCAGTTTATCTGAGGAGGGGCGATTGAGGGGAAACAGTCTCATTGGTGGGGATGGCGTTAGTGACGCCAAGCTAGCGTGGGTTTTCTAGTAGTCTGTTACTAGTCTTCGCGTCAGGTGAACGGATAGCTGCCCTACGATATGGCGTCCTCGCCCGGCAGACACATTGGGGTAAGGTAAGCATTCGTTATAATAAATCTATTTGTCATCCTTCCTTCCAACTTTTATTATGGTAGAATAGAATCCTTGCCTCTCCCTTCAGCCAGGAATTATGTTAGTGTAAGAATATTTTTGAGATAACTTTAGCTGCGCCCTCGTCGTTGCCTCTTAAATTAAAGTTTCCTTTGTTTGATTAACGATCCCTCTCACAAGCGAGTTGCCCTCCTCTGTAGTTAAATAATAATTAAATAAATGTGAGGTATTCGACACTATTCGCTTACTATTACCAATATGCCTTATTATTATTATTATTATTATTATTATTATTATTATTATTATTATTATTATTATTATTACGAATAAGAAAAACAAACAAAAAACCTATTGATTATCAAACAAAACTTGTTCTCCGAGTTCAACGTACACCAAACCTACCAAATTCATTACAATGTTTTACTAAAGTATATACACAAAACTTAGAATAATTTCCCATCGAACGCCATAAATGCAAAACTAAACTATTTTATTCGTATGCCTGTCTGAACTTAAATATTTATCAACTGCAGCCTTCAACTATAGTGACGATCTTGGTACACGGTCTAACAATGTAATGATACAAATATACAAAAAAAGCAATAAAAACTGATTTTATATAAAATATAAATGAACTTAAATCAGAACCAAGGAAAATAACGCATTAATATTACTATACAAATTATGATAAAGGCACGAACAGTAACAATAACATAAATTTGATCTCCAATTAAAGATTTTCAGCATTACATCGCATTTTAAATTTAAAAAAAATTAAAAACATTATCAGGAAAGAATTCCAGTAACGAAAATTACATGTTTTTATTTTGAGTAGCTTTTACAGCATGGTCATATCGTGACCTATTAACTTTACATGATAGAGAACATAATAGTAAGTTACAAAATGGTAACAGGTCTCACATTTTGGGTGGTTTTTTAAGGATGAATGAGTGTGCCAGTCTGCAGTGACCAATTCTGAGGCTCTCGACGTTCAATTGTTCGGAAAGGTTCGAGGAAATTGGTGGATCCAGCGAGGGCATCTAGCAATTTGCTGGGTGTTGTTGACCATATCTTCTTCCATGTTTCACTAAGTACGAGTAGTAGTTTGGTGTAGCTAATGACATCATGGTGTGTTGGAGTTATTCCATGGTCACTGATAGGACCTTGCAGCTTTATCAGCTGATAATTACATTTGTATTGATTGTGATTAATTGTACTTGTAATTAATTTTAATAGCGTCATTTCTTTATTATTATAAGAATTACTTTTAGCATAATACTTGTTCTTCTATTTTAAACTTGAGTGTTAGTGAATACTTCATTTAGCTCATTATTGTTTATTAATATCACTTATTCCATATATCACTTCCGAGAGGGTTGGCTCCGTGGTAACGTATAAGACTCGCGTTTGGGAGATACCGGATTCGATTCTCGTCGACCGCCCTCCCTGACTTTGGGTTTTCGTGGTTTTCCCTGGTCAGTAGGCGAATGCTGGGTCATATCTCGCACATCAAGATTTCTTTTCTCTTTCATTCCATTTCCTTCATGTTTCAGGTGTGCTTCTAGATTTCGTGGCGTGAAGCGAGGTCGGACAGATGACACGGATGCCTGCTGCCTGGTTCGAACGGTCGTTTATCGCCCTCTCTGTGCAGCTCCAGTAGAGGACGACTGTGAGCCACGAACTGTTAGGGTTTCTGCACGTCTCTGTACCTGTCTGTGACCTGTGGACTCCTGTGGTTCCTTCACTCCTGTGGTACCTCCTAGAGAGTGATAGTCGTAATAAATCTCCCGTAAAAATTTAAATTTAAATTGAGTTTTATTTATGGACGCTCTTTAACTACTGTGGTTCTTAGCGTCCCATTCCATATTGGGCGTGAAAGACCGGTAATTTTGCTCAGAGGTCTCTTTATTAGGCTTGAGGTTCTTTTACGTGCCGTAAATCTACGACACGGGACCACCGGCTTTACTTCCCTTCTCTACTACGTATAGTAAGTAGGGGAAGTATTGTATTCCACCCAAAAATTCGATACCGAGATTTCACATGTTTTGAGACCCCCCGAATACAAAAAAAAAGCATTTTTGGAAACATGTCCGTGTGTCTGTCTGTGAACAGCATAACTCAGAAACGAACAGTCGGATAAACACCAAACTTGGTATTTAGGTTCAGTATCTTCCAAGGATGCGACACGAAGGTTTTCAAGAAAATCCCCCCACCCCAGAGTACCCTTTACATGGAAGATTTTTCGAAAATTTTAATTTTCTCAAAAATGGCTCTAACGATTTTGATTAAAGTATCATATGTTTAAGATATTTTTATGACAAATAAAATTTATATCTTCAATTTCCTGGGAATGTCTCCAAAAGTATTCTTTATTGTGAACGACTTTTGCATAACTGGTAAACCATAAGATATATCCAAAATTTTACTACACAAGAAATGTAGATCGCGTTAAAATACACAATTTATGTCATATACATTTTTTTTTGTTGAGTGAACCATTTTCGAGATATTACTTGTTATTCCCTTAAATTTTTCAATACTTATTTTCTCAAATGGGAATTCGTTATTCATTTCTTTGTCTTGGATATGCAAAGAGTATTAATCTGTGGGAAAGGGAATAGTGCTGAACCTAGCAACCAGCTATTATGAGATATGTATGTGCTTAAAGGCTACAGTTTTTCTATATTGGCCTTGTAAATATATATTCCCCTTACATCTACAAGAAAATTAGCAATAAGATAGAGTCTGCAAATGTTTATCTCGATTAACATGAAGTAGATGGAGAATAAGCGTTTGTAAAAATAGTTTGTACAAGAGTAGAGAAAGTCATGTGAGTGTAACACATCAGATTTTTTAAAAATGAGCCGCTGACAGTTGATAAAAGTGCCGCTTCCAGAGAGCGAATAAATTCAGAATTCGCATACCTGTTACTTTCTTTTGCGCTCGTTTCTTTTAGAATTAACTATTATTATATGTGCAAAATTTATTTTGTTGCAACTATCAATCTTATCACCTTCAACCCTAACAGAGTATGCTAGTCATCGTTTAAATTGTCGGACAATGTTCTTTTTGTCAGTACTCTGTCACATGATCGTAAAATATGACATTTCTGCCGCTAATGGCGGAAGGACACATTACAACGGTGCACTGGTCACCTGGGTTTTGTTTTGGTGCGGATCAACCTAAGAGTGAATACAGAGTAGAAACTTCCTTGCGTTCGACAGCAGTTCAGCTGACAGATGCAGAAAAATAAGTAAACGCAATGTTTATTTATTTTTGTAAAATAAAGGTCACGAAAGCCTAAGCTGTTGTTATTTATTAATCACAATAATGGGTTCCCTATGCGGATTTAATACAAATACGTCTATAGTGTATACTAGAGTAGTGACTACAAACTTGAGATTACTCCCCTTTGGTTGCCTGAATACAATTTAAGAATGTGTCAGCTTGATTTCATTTCAACCATTCTGCGCCGAAAAATAAACAACAAATATCTTTGCTTCCGCACATTTCTCTACTCTGTGGTCAGGGTTGCAATAGAGTGGATTGGATCAGCATTTATTGAACTGTGATCAGAAGTGTGTGGGCGATTCTCAGGCAGGCCCGACGTCTATAGAATAATATGCAACTATGCTGAATCCACACAACACAGTCGAGTAGCGAGTTTATGCATTGAAATTTATTACTTAACATGTTTACATTTGCCGATAAGTCCAGTTGTGCTGCATATTGATATGTTTCTTAATATCTTTTTGTAAACACAGGTCGGAATAGACCAACCCTGCGCTTTAATGTTTTTTAATTACAGAATGATGTTATCGCTCAGCCTCCAGCGCTGGAAAAATAAAAAATGCCTCCATAAGACATAAACCAACGAAAAAAAAAAGTAGAGTCTACCTCTAGAACTACTTCACTGACAACGGATTGACGAGTGAAGGAAAAACTGCCTCTTGCGTGGCAAAAACATTGTATCCACATCTCCAAGATCGACAACACGTTTTCATCACGTTTGTTTTGAGGGTGTTGAGTTGAAGTGCGAACTGAAAAACTTTATTTTAACTATGTGTGTATGGGGGGGGGGGGGTTGTTAGGGGAGCAGGAATTCCTTACCACGCCATTAGAAACACATACTGAATAGGGGATATACTGTTACAGAGAGACTTAAAGCAACAGTTCAACATTTAAGAAAATTTCATAGCCGGATCATGCCAGTAAACGAACAGGAAGCAGAAAATTGCCGAATTTGACACTCTCGTTTCCAACGAAAAGAACATTTGAAATCCTTCTGAGAATTCCAGATGAACTGTTTCAAAACCGACGCTGTAAGACACTGAATGTCTCATGCGCTTTCCAAGCAACCGCAAAAAAATTCGTCAAAATCCCTGCTCCTTCACTATAGTTCCTGTCTTGCATCAACGTTTGCTTATGAATTAGCTGCATAAATATTAATACTGTCTTATTGGAGCTAACACTGATGCCACTCGATCAAGGCAGAGTGCTACCTGACTTCCAATGTCGTCTTCAAGATGAATTATACATCATATTACGCTAAAATTAAACAAGTGCCGGGATATGGTTCGAACCCTGCACATATCTGTGATGCATCAAAATATTTTACTAACGCAGTGCGTAAATCACCGTCTTCTGTTTATAGCATCAAGTGGTTTTGTGGTTTCTTCTGCGCCCCCATTCAATGACTGCTACCAAGTGGACGTTTCTCAAACAGTTTCTACACTAGGTCAAACTAAAACTGGCCCGTCACTTTAGCAGTTAAACAGTTTTTTCCAAGTCCCTTCGCGGTTCACAATCTACCTCTGTGCGCCACTTTAACTGACAATAATATAAGCCACAAGGCACTGATTTGGACTACATCCACACCATGCTTGGCGTAGAGCAGTGGTTAAGCTACTTAATTTCTACACAAAAATCGATTCTCCAGTGGATTGATCATGTTATGTACTACTTCTGTAGTAATTTAGTTTAACTGTAATTAGTTAAATAGTATTGCTTGTGTTACTTAATTTTAGTTACAAATATAATTAAAATAATGGTGAAATATGTGGTTTTACAATTTGAGGCAGTATTTTTAACACTAAAATGATTTCAGTCTAATTGTATAATATATATAATTCTACAACAGCCCGCCTTAAAGCAATATGTGTATGTAACAATATATAAAAAATGTATGTAACAGTCATTGTATATGTTTGTATTATTATATCCATGTGCAATAATGTTATGTGAATATATTACGTAATTAAATAATGTAGGAGCTGTGAGAATAATACGTTAAAAGTTGCTAACAATGAGGTAACCTTGAGGCAATAATGAATTTGAAAGTTTAAATGCTACTAGTTATTATTGGAGCAACAATAATGTAAATTTTGAGACAGCTTAAAAATAGCCAATCAACAACCAGAAAAAGCTTTAGTTAAATGAAGGTATTCTATTGGAGTAGGATTAGCCAATCAGAGACTTAAATACAGAAATTTACAAGTTTAGGCGGATGAAATCAGTTCAGGTGGTTGCAGACAGCGTTACTAACCAGACGCAAAAAGTGTCCTCAAGAGATTTAATACGTATTCGTGTGAGACGAAAAATGAGTTTAGGTGTTAAAAAGTACAAGTAATTAATAAAAGAATCTCTCTCTCTCTCTAATTATAATCTGTGTAAGCCTACATTCTTAGCCACACCACACCACAACCCTGCTAAGAGAAACGTGTCTCTAACAATAATACTGACGCAGCCGAGGCAAACAAATATAATATTTAAAGAAACAGTTAAATTACAGAGTTAATATTTTTTTTAAACTTGGGGCAAAGGCCACCTGAAAGTACATTTGGGGCGAAGGCTACCGGAAACTGTTTACTATACGTGCGATTGCAACTACTACAAGTTCGGCTCCCCAACACTTGAACTACAATACAACTACTTCAAATCGGCTTTTCCATACGTGAAACAATAAATCTTTCTCAAATTAAATTGAGTAAGAAACTTCCTCCCGACGGATAAGTTAATGTAATGGTTGATATCTACCGGTATGACGGAATATTAGGTAAATAAACGCCACATACATATAAAACAAAAGAAAACCCGTATACAAATGCTATTTTTATGCATGTATTTAAAATGAAAGGGGCAAAAAAGATGTGAGACGAAGATTTTAACTTGCAACCTCAGGAACAGGAACCTCTCTACCACTGAGACCGGAGTGCTGGAATACGCGTAGCATTGTAACGAGCTTTAATCATACGTCACTTGATAACCATAAATAAATAAAGCGTATTTTGGTTACAAATATTCAGTGTGTAAACACTCTGAAACATCTGTATGTTTAAAATATCTTATATGCATCATTTTTTCGGAAAACTTGTGATTATAGTTGTGTTCTCCATCATAACTATTTCAAGAATATGCGCAGTCTTGTGAACAAAGCCTGGCTGTCCCGAACGCTCACTTAAATACACGATTCGAGCTTCGTCTCTCAGACTAAATTGACTTAAGTGTACATAGGCAACAGTGCAAAGTAGTTGCATTTAATACCATGTTTTGAGAAGAAGTGCTTATTTGTATGTTCAATCTATAGATGCTAGCAGCCACACCAGTCTTAAACTGCAATGTACTGTATTCCGTCCGATAGTCATCAGAACATAAATCTACGAATTTACAAATTGGATACATTTGTTTTGGAATACTATAACATTTTTCTGAAAATCTGAGAAGTGAGGCAAGACATGCTACAGCTTTTACTTTCTCTACTGCTCACCTCTAGTATGGGAAGTATTATATTCCACCCAACAATTCTATATAGAGATTTCACCAGTATTGCACATTTTGAGTGAAGTCCGCTGAAAACCAATACCAAGCAGTTTTAATAACAGGCTTGCGTTTGTGAACAGCATAACAAACAAAACAAAAAAGGTCAAAAAGAAAACGAAATGTTGGATAAATACCAAACTTGGTGTTTAAAATCACTTCCAAGGAGGCATTACGAAGATTATCAAGGAAATCCTAAACTCCAAACTACCCCTTACATCTGTTGTATTTCTCAAAACCAAAAACTGCTTTAATGATAAGAATACTATAATATATAACGGATGTATGTGAATTTGTCATGGGTAGAGGAACTCCAAAGAGGGGCATTTAATAGGAACGTAAACTCTTTAAGGTACTCAATACTCATCTTCGTTAAATTTCGCGAAAAAATCAATTGTTTTAAATTCTAAGGAAAAACTTCTTCAAAAAAAAGTTACTATTACAAAAAGGGGCATTTATTCGGAACGTAAACTCTGTAAGGGTAATCAATACTGAGCTTTCGTTAAATTTCTAGAAAGAAAATAAATTGTTTTAAATTTTAAGGAAAAAATTGTTCCAACATCGTAGAACTAAATTCGATTGGGTTTTGGCTTTCTCGCCATCTGAATGCCAAAACGCAACGTTGAGTGGACGTATGCATGTGTGTACAAAATAATAGAGCGTGAACTTTACTTTCTCGTAACTTTTTCTCTTACGTTCTTAATGCTTAAAAGGATTCCGCATTGTGCAATTTTTGTTGCGTTTCTTTAAATTTGCCGTATACCTTATTTGAACAGATTTAAAAAGCCTTTTCTAAAGCATGTTTTAGAGTTTTAATAACTTCGAAGATTAATAATCTTACATACTTTTATTATTTTTTCAGAAAAAAATTTAATATCACACAAAGAACTATATTCCAGAAATAATAAGCAAATGTTAAAATTTCATCTCGAGTGGCATTTTACATGAAACACGATTCTAATTTTTGGAAAATTATTTTGTTGAAAAGCTAGGTACTTAGGAAAATAGAAAATTAATTTTATGCTATAATTATATTGAAAAAATGTCAGCTATTGGTTAACAGTTTCAGTATCGAATACCCTTAAAGGTTTTTAATCTACGTCTGTTTTAGTAAAATTGTTGGTGGCTATGTACGGTTAAACCTCATTCATCCCTCTGGTTTGTGAATCACAAGAGCAGATTTGCGAACTATGAGGCAACTGAGGATGCAGTTAATGACTCCCCCCCACCCCAAGTGCATTGAGGTGATTGTACACTCCATTCGTTCAACAACTCACAAATGTAACAGATATCGAGGTAAACTTGTCCAAGACGATATGCTATTATAAAGCTGTGGAACAACTCCAAAAGCAGGAGAGTTTAAATGTATATATGCTGTTTCTCAGGATTTGTCACGGCAGCTCCGGTGCCAACTGGCGAAATTCATCATGCACAAGAAATTACAGCCTTGTTGCTATTTATTCCCAAGGTTGAAGCATAACCACAACAGCCCGCTGCAACTAACTGCCTCTTCTTCAAAAACAACACACGTTCTCTCTACAAAGGAAAATGTTCTCTTCTACAGGTCCCAATATATTTTGCTGGGGAAGATGTGTTGTGGTCTTGCCAAACTCGCGCTGCAAGGCTCTATCGCTCACAACTCCGCATTCTTGTATCGACATTTTCTTACTTTCTCTAGCACGTACATAGCACACGTAGGTACTGCATTCTACCCAAAAATTCGATACCGAGATTTCAACAGAAATACACGTTTTGAGGCCCCTGAATAAAAACACTTTTATAAAATGTCCATGTGTAGTGTCTGTGAACAGCATACCTCAAAAAAGAAAAGTTGGATAAATACCGAAGTTGGTATTTGGATTCAGTACCTTCCAAAGATGCGATATGAAGATTTTCAAGAAAATCCCCGGCCCACACTACCCTATACGTGGAACATTATTCGGAATTTTTCTAAAATATGGTTTAACGATTTTGATTAAAATACCACATGTTAAAGGTATTTACATTACAAACGAAATGTATATCTTGAATTTTCTGGGAATAGCCTGGGAGCTTGTATAACTGTAAACGTTAAAGGATACACGAGAACGTATTACACACAAAAATGTAGCTCTCTTTAAAACACACAATTTATTTCAAATAACTTTTTTGTGCCATCACTCATTTCCAAGATATTCGTTATCACTGATCCGAATCGTTCTATCTTTACCATTCTTTTCAAGTCCTTTCAGTTCTTTCTCGCGATTGTACGCAAAGAGTGTGGCACTTTGAAGCCAGCCAGAGCGTCCAGATCTAAAACATGTGGCTATCGTTATTCCCTGTATCTGTAACGAAATGTGTAATGCAGCTATTTCCGAAAGATTTATCTCGATTAAAATGAGTAGATAAAATAAAGTTCCGTTAGAATAATTTGCTTATCCACTAATAAACAATATAGGGTAGCGAAAGTCATGTAACTAACACATCAGATTTCTGAAGTACACACTTAATAAAGGCAGTCGCGTCAGTTTAACCAGTGTAGGGCAGAAAGTATTCACACATTTATAAACAGTCTGTACGTCTTACAGCATGCTTTAAATTTATATTAACGATACGAGCTTGTAGTTTTGTTTGCAGTTTGACATTATATGGTACGCATGCAATTATTTTATTACTGTATGTAACCATTACTACCCCTATTACACGTAATCATGTTTTTAGTGATTTATTGATTTAAAGACCAAACTCATGATGCCGTACTTCAACAAAGGGACATTACACCTACAATATTTTGTTTCGGCAAGAGGGTACAACGGCATAATAATAATAATAATAATAATAATAATAATAATAATAATAATAATAATAATAATAATAATCCCGTAGCGCTGCAGCCCATAAAGGGCCTTGACCCGCCAATCAGACTGCCGGCCTCACGCTACGTACGCATGGCAAAGGTGGGTGATCATCCAACCGATAAGGGGAGATCGTGTGACCAGCATCACGCATCCCCCAGCCAGTTCTTATTATTAATCCTAACCGTCTTAAAGTTGATAAAGCAATAATTTTTGGCCGGGATCGCTGCCTGCCGCAGCTCCTCACTTTCTTCACGATATTCAGTGGGCACGATCGTATACCCGGGACTTAAAATCCGCAACCCCATGGGTGAGATCGAATCGGGGTGCATCACCAGAGCTTCACGCTGTAGCCCACGGCGCAGGACAATACGAAGGCATAAAACAGTCAAAATAATAACGATGAGGGCTTCGTAGCATCTTATTTCCAGGCATTTCCACTCCGCGAGCTGCCGAACAGCCAATGAGGACTATTAAAGCATGCTATGGAGGTGCCATTATTGTGTAATCACGAATCAATAGAGATCGATTGTCAATAAAATGACCGAGCACTGTCCATGTTGCGTAGTGCTCATGACAAATGCAGCTTGATGCACCTTGAAGCAAGAATAAATTTGATCTTATGTAATATACGCATAATGAGCAACCGTTGGTCGCCTATCAAATGTCCATGCAAACAATGAATTTTAGAATAAAATTACCACAGCGGTTTCAAACTAAGAGAAAATTTGTGATTGTATTAGCGCCCAAATTAGGAGAGAAGTCGCTGGCATGTTCAAAATGCAGAGTTGTGTGAACATTGATTTTCTTTTCCAGTTTCGTAACCGACAATCACATACATTTACTCCAACCTTAAGCTTAGGGACAACACTGTGGGTGTGCCCACGAGGCACACTTACTTCTAACCCCAAGTGCTACCCTTCTTTATCATTACTGGATAAATAACGAGTGGAAGATAACTCCTGTCAATTTGTATTAGTGGCATTTAAAATTAATGTAACACGGCTGAGTCTAACAAGAAACGCAGAGTATTTAAGGAAATCATTGTTAATGTTGCTCGGATCTTTATGCAAACCAAAAGGCTGCCTCGTATTAAAACATGCCCCATTCGTGCCGCTGCGGCTGCAACTTTATCCTTTAATACGTGAGTAAAGCGCCAAAGTACCAGTGGTCCTCCTACTAGGAAGGCAAACCATAAAAATAGTATAAGCTATGAATGATATAGACAAACGTGCACTGAGACAGAAAATTCACCTTATACGCATCTTTTCCCAAGCGCTTTACGCCTAACGGACTTGTAATACACAAAACATATTGAATTTTGAACTAAGTCCTCCTTAAGGAGCATTTTCTCCAAGTAGTTCTACATTTAAAAAATGTTGCGATGAAAGGCAGCCTGAGTATGCCGTCACTAATCACTTCAATTTCGATGTTTTATGTACAACATAGAAATACACTGATACATTACGTATACATTACACTGATTTATGTCGTACAATGCCCAGAAAAAGTGGTTACATATCTCAACGAGTAAAATGAAAAAGCTTATGAGCACTTCTCTTGTCTTTCATAAATGTGTAGAAAATGATTTGAAAGCAGCCGTTTTGGCAACCATGCGCTTTCCTTTCAGGTGGGTGAGAAGATTTGCGTTTCAGAGGAAAGTGACGGACGCCCCACAGCAGAATGCACGCTCAGTTGGCCAAAAATGGTTTACTGCATTGCGGAATTAGCAGTAACTTTCGCTAGGAGTAATTCACTTCTTAGACAATGTGTTCATGTATTTGTACACAATCAAAGAACCAGTGAGATGAATTAAGAACCAGTGCTTTCTTTTTCTTAGCAGAAGGACATGTTGGAAGATTATGTATCCACTTGTTCGTAATGCTGTTAGGAACCCGCAGTATGGCATTAAATGTTGAAATACTGGCTAAATAGCAGCCGAGTAAATACTTCGAAATTGCAATTTGGAAGGGGGAGGACGTTTCTATTATGAAAGCACGATGTTCAATTGTACCCTGTTCTGTTACTAAAACGGCACAATTTAAACGAATGCTTTATCAATCTATTAGCGTTACCAACGACTGCATACCAAAAATCCGTGCCCCACCAGTATTTAAGATTTTGTAAGGGGCTGATGGACCATGGTTCATATTGCTGTCGGTTATTTTTAATGTCACATCCATTTCTCATAATAACAGTTCTTTCGTAGTCTTCCTCCATTTTCTAGCAAACCCTTCTGCTACATAAACTTTGGCAGAAGTACTGGCGTAAGATGAACTGATGTTACCAGCCTGTCTCTCAGTATTTCAACGGCTCAGCAAGAACTTCGCCGGAAGCATCATATGTCCGATACAATCACTAGCAGAGCACGAGTTATTTGCATAGCTGTCAGTCACACAATAGCTGTTGTCTTTCTTGGGTTTATCATCCGACAGGCATTGATGCCGTTCAGCGCTGCATCCATCGTATAGAATTCCATGTTTCGCTGTACATAAATCCAGCGCAAACTTGCATAGGAACATCCTCCTACTTTACATAGTCTCATGATCTGCGTACGTGTTACTTTAGGGGCAGTTGGAGTTACCGGGTTTTAAGAAAGCTTTTGGCAGCAATCTCACAATTGTTCCTCAGTTTCTCTATTAGTTCTCTAGTTTACCGCTGTGGATATGTCTGCTAGCTCTATTGCGCGTTAACTTGATTTCTATCGGACTTAGTGAATGCAGTGTGCGGTAGGTATCTACTATACCTTTATTTTTTTTAAGGGAATCAACATGATAGTATCTATACAATTTACAAAACTGCAATATATTTGTTTTTCTGGTAATTTTCGATTTGCGATTTTACGGATGTTAAAGTAAATTAAGGCCTATCCTGAAGTATTGCATTCTTTGATTACTTTCTCTACTCGTATAGTAAGTAGGGGAAGTATTGCATTCCACCCAAAAATTCCATACCGAGATTTCACCGGAAATACATGTTTTGAGGTGCACTGAATGCATATAAAGCATTTTTGGAAACATGTCCGTGTGTGCTCTGTCACTCAGAACTCAGAAACGAACAGTCGGATAAACACCAAACTTGGTATTTAGGTTCAGTATATTCCAGAGATGCGACACGAAGGTTTTCAAGAAAATCTCCCCCCCCCCAGTTTACCCTTAAATGGAACATTTTTCGAAAATTTTAATTTTCTCAAAAATGGCTAACGATTTTGATTAAAATATAATATATTTAAGATACTTTCAGGACAAATAAAATGTATGTCTTGAATTTTCTGAGAATGTCTCCAAAAGTATTCTTCATTGTGAACGATTTATGCATAACTGGTAAACCATAAGAGATAGACAAAATTTTACTACACAGAAAATGTAGATCGCGTTAAAATACACAATTTATGCCATATACCTTTTTTTGTTGAGTGAGCCATTTTCGAGATATTGCTTGTTATTCCTTAAATTTTCAAATACTTATACTTTTTCTCAAATGGGAATTCGTTATTCATTTTTTTGTCCTGGTAATGAAAAGAGAATGGCATACTCCACATAGCAACCAGCTCTTAAAATATTTGACCATCGCTTAAAGCCTACAAATTCCCCTTGCATCTACAAGAAAATTAGCAATAAGATTAACATCTCTATATATCGATTAACATAAAGCACATGGAGAATAAGCGTTTGTAAAAGTAGTTTGTACAAGAGTAGAGAAAGTCATGTGAGTGTAACACATCAGATTTTTGTTTGTATGTTTCCTCTTCAATATCCAATGACAGAACCGACTGTAATGGAACTTTGTAAACTGTATTGTTGGACTTGCTCAGAAAGATGAAATAAGAAGATATGAATTTGTAATTACTATCCTCAATCTGGATACAATAGGATGTGCAGTCAAAAATTTCGAACCATCTAATTTTTTGTTAAAAATCTTACATAACAGAAGTTTATAAGCATAGCATCTGAAAAGCTATGTGACTTATAAAATTTCGATAGAATTTTACTTCGTGTAGATAAAACAGCTACATACATCAGAATTCGGTTATTTTATGCAGGTTTCTGACAGCCACGGGGGAAAGTATGGTTCTAATTGCATAACAAGCACGAGTGTCCGCGTTTGTGTAAGTATAATTCAAACTTGAAATGCCTTAATTATTAACACTCCAAGTACAATGCCACTTTTACAACACCACATATAACCTTAGTTGCACATAGGAGGGAGGAGATCGAGATGGAGTAGAATAGAATGAGAGAGGTAGAATGGGACAGAGAAAGGGAGAGAGGAAACAATAGCACACCGCGAAAGAAGGGGAGAGAGAGAGAGAGAGAGAGAGAGAGAGAGAGAGAAAGAGAAATCTCCAGTCATGCGAGCTGAGCTGCAGGTTCTGCTAGTTAATATAGAACAGAACTCGGTCATAAACGCTAGCAGGTAAATGAAGGTGGAAGTGTTAAAATGCAGACAATGTTATATTGCACGAACAGGGAGTAGAAGCGTACAGAAACAATCAAGTGAATCCAGAAAGTGATCGTCTCCAATTTAAAAAAAAATTTCTAACAGTAGGAATATACAAAACAACCGATATTTTAGTTTATGTATTCTGGACATTGGAATTGTTTTTAATATTGCATCCATTAACGCTGGTTCTTCTTTGGAACGCAGTACAAACTTGAAAATTACCTGAGACGTAACAAAATTGATATCACATTTATTTGCGTAAGCTTCTGTTTGCTACGCTTCCGGGTTTGGAAGCATTGGAATAAACAGCAATTAAAATTCAAATCAATGGTAAACTGGTGATGGTGGCGCTTTATAGGACACTCGTTCACCTTACAGCACAAGTGACCTGAAGAAACCCCTAGCTATGTTATGATTGTAAATTTCAATGCCCGCCACCTCATGTGTAATTTGTCACGCAAACGCAGAAGGAGATCTTCTGGTCGAATTTATAAAAAACAACTAAGAGGTACACTGTCCCTACCTTCCCACCATTTGGCATAAAACGGGGTTATTTGACCCCGAGGTTTTGGACATGGTTCATATAAAAAATGCGGCTATTTCACAAGATCTAATCGTACGTGTATCACAGCCTGCATTCCGATCACCTTCCTGCGATTTTGAAATATGCGCAACTATTGCTTCCGGTTTTGCTGGGTTCGACAGATTGGAATAAGTACACGGTCGAAATGCATAGGTAGCGCGACCCAGGCTGTCATACTACAGCACGACAGACAGTGACAACTTCACTGTCTCGCTGCTTACGGCTAAAAGAGGCGCTACCACATACGTAAGTCCGCCCAGTTATTGCTTGTTTCCAGAAGTGGAGCGGCTCATTGCTCGGCGGAGGCGACTGACGAAGCTTTGGAAGCAAAAACGCCAGGCCGAATACGAAATAGCTGTGCATTGGGTACGCAGAACCAATCGGCATCAAATCAGAACAAAAGTGAACAGTGGGAGAACACGTACCACACATTAGGACCATTCTTTGTGGAAACTGTTAAGAGTGCCCAAAGCTTCGGCTAGCGTCATCACGGGCATTGAGGAGCTCCATACCTCATGCAACCTGTACTTCTCCCCAGCGGTGAAAGAAGATGTGTTCACCGATTGTATGAGACACAAGTTTACAGAAAAACAAACGGCAAACCCTGTTATAGAACGGGAAGTTCAAGAACGAGTTCAAACTTGGGTGGCACAAAAGCAAGAGCAACATCTGAAACCAATCACACCTCAGGAACTTTACAAGTTCATTAGGAAGATTCCTAATGAAAAAGCCGCCGATCCGGATGGGGTGATTAATGAGGATCTATACCCCTTGAGAAAAGTCTTGGTGCAGCTTACAAAGATGACACTAGTCTGCATTTTCAAACTTTTTGTCAGACGATTTCTTAAAAGTAGGTGTTCTTGAATCAAATTTTTATGCTGATTCCAGAAATAACTTCCGTTTTTTACTATCACGTCAGGTTTTTACACAAAATAAGAAGTAATGTTTTGAAAATTTTACTAATGAGCGTAGAGAAGTATTCAAATACTATTTCACACAAGTTAAGTTTTTTATTCAAGAAACATTTTAAGAATACTCTCAAGAACTCCCCTAAGTTATTTCACGACTACATTTTAACAAAACAAGAAGCCAAAGTGATTCATTTAATTTTTTTCAAACGTTCTCTTCTTTGACTTCCTTGCAGATCCTTGAAGATGACTGTCCCTCCTCAACATCCAACAGTAGTCGGCCATCATAGTTTCATTCCATCTCCCCTGGTACCTCATTTCCTTAATATCTTGGTAAAAACGTTCACCCTGCTCTTCACTATAACGTCCCAGATTTTCTGGAAAGTAGTCAATATGTGAATGCAGAAAATGCACCTTTACACTCATGTTACAACCCATCTTCTTGAAATTTCCCAGCATTGTTTCGACAATGGCCTTGTAATTAGGATCTTTGTTATTGCCTAAGAAGTTTTCAGTAACTGATCGGAAGGCGGTCCATGCTTCTATTTCTCTCTCATTCATTGTCTTCTCAAAATCTTCATCCTATATCAATTTCTTTATTTGAGGACCAACAAAAATCCCAGCCTTTAATTTGTCTTGTGTAATGAAGGGAAGTTTCTTGGAAAGGTGCTTGAAGCAGGGTCCATCCTGTGGTAGAGCCCTTACAAATTGCTTCATCAAGCCCAATTTTATGTGTAGTGGCGGATGCAATATCTTTTGTCTACAAGCGGTTCGTGCAGGATGTTTTTAGTTCCAGGCAACAAGTTTCTCCGCTGCGGCCATACTTTCACACTTCAATGTCTTTGCTTTACCCGACTGCCCCATTCGCACAGAAAACAAGGCATTTTTGTGAACCCAGCTTGTTGTCTTAATAGTATTCCAATAACTTTGAAATCACCGCAGTTACGCCATGTGTGTTCCTCGTATTGGATACTTGCTAAAAGTATTTTCATGTTTTCAACTGCCTTTCATTTGAACTGAATGTGCGACAGGAATGGACCCATACACATTCCCATTATGCAGTAACACGCTTTTCAGGCTCCTCTTTGATGAATCTATAAGAAGTCTCCACTGAGTAGGGTCAAGTTCAATGTCGTGAATATTTATTGTTAATGTTACATTGATTACTATTAAATCTAGTAATTTTAAAAAGAGATTATGTATTAGTTTGATTTTAAGTATTATACCTACTTAAGTAGTTTATAATAAAATTATGATTTGTGGTATCATAGACATAATAAATTATAAAAGTGCATTAACTCGTTTATGTTATTGAAGTAAACCAAGGCCTCGATCTGTGAGAAAAAGGGAACTAGCTCTTGTTTTCTGTGTCGGTACCATGACTAATGTGTTCCTGTTTCCAGAAGATTCTAATTTTTAAGACGGGAGCCTAGTAATTCTGCAGATTCCTTAGACATATTCAAATCACATACTAGATCATTTAGTTCACTCTGAGAGAACAGTTGTGGAGTCACGTCGTACTCAGGGCGGTAGACATCATCAGAATCGTCTTCGGTGATTGCATGAGGTTCACTTTCAACACCATCTTTTTCCAAGTTCTCTAAAACAGCTGGAGGAAGAGCAGCAGATCTTCTCCGTGTGGAACTGGTCTGATGGCTGAAGGAATACTTGGATACACAATGTGTTTCTTATTTTTCGAATTGCACCCCTGAACATTAAAAAGAAATAATCTTTAAGGTGGTCTTTAGCCTCCCTCCACACCATAGGAATTGCAAATGGCATGCATGATTTCTTTCCTTTTATCCACAATCTAAACCTCTCAACACAATAGCGGCAAACTGTCTTTGGAGCCCAGGCCTTGTCTTGGTCACCAAGTTTCATTTTAAAATAAGCATGGTACACTTTTTTTCACAAAGTCTGTTATATCAGTTCTCTGCTGAAGCACTGTATAATTCCTACAAATGTAGCAGAAAACATTTGGATTGTTCACACACTTGCGTGTAGATATAATGCATTTATAACTTCAATCACGATATAGCACCGGTAATGCAAGCCTGTGATATTAACAACAATGCCTAAATGACAAATAGCAACCAGAATCTACAGATGTAACAACCTAACGACTTACACTTTCCCTCCAAAAAGTGATAAATTTCCCTTCAACAATACTCATCATCTACTGGCTCAACTCTATACTTTTGAAGTGAAATTGTGAAAAAACTGTACGTGATAGAAAAAACTAAAAGCAGTTCTGAAATCAACTTAAAAAGTGAGTCAGAATCACTTTTTAGTTTTCAGTCATCCGATATCATGCAGACTAGTGTTATCAACGTATCTTTACGATTCGATCACATCCACAAACTTGGAAACTAGCCAAGGCCATCATGCTCCCAAGCATGCCTCAAGTTGTCTCATTGAAGGATGAAGTGATCTTCCCATGCTCTGCAAGGGAAAACCACCTGACAACCTGAAAATTATCGCCCCATTAGTCTCCTGTCCACTATTGAAAAATTGTTCCAGAAATTAATTTTATCGGCTTCGAAAAGGACCTTTTACAAAACTGCAATTATTAAGCCTAACAGGTGACATTGCTGAACAATTTAACAATGGGGCTAAAATGTTGGTACTGTTTTTGGACGTAGAAGCTGCATTCAACCGGCTTTGTCATGCTGGACTAATTTACAAGCTGCATCGCCATTATCCCGGCCTTCAAAATTCCATGTACCCGTTGCAAAGTTTTCTGGAAAACAGGCACTTCTACATCAAGGTGGGCCGTTCTTCTCCTAATGAGCGGCCCATACAAGTTGGCGTACCTTAACGTGCCATCCTCCCGCCATTCCTTTACATGTTTTTCTCAAACGACTTTCCTGTGGATGCCAGATGCAAGGTAGCTATGTATACCGACGACACTGCAATCTACAACAGCACAAATCCACTTTTCGGCCTACTTGAAAGGCAGCTGTATGTTAACCGCTTCCTTTCGTGGCAACACGACTGGAAATTAAAGTAAATCCTACAAAATGTCAGCTCGTGTATTTTTCAAAACGGCGGCGCTTTCAGACTATGAGCCTAACGTTAGAAGGTTAAAATTTGCAATTACATCAAAATATCAAATACTAAGCCATCACTATGGATATTGCCAACAAACGACGGCAGCGATCATCTTCCACAGCGAGGAAATAAAATTAAAAACGAAGCTTGTGTTATATAAATCCTTCATCTTGTCGGTGATCCTGTGCATGTGTGTGGTCTGGACCAACGCCCCCAAATCAGCGATGCTCAAAATTAATACTCGTACATTACACAACATCTCACTTCGGAAAATTCTGCGCATTGCATTTCTTACATCCAACCTGACCATAACAACTGAACTTAACATGCCAACTCGGTGGAGGCAATTGCCCACAGAGCTACCCCGACGTGAATCAGACATCAGACATACAAATATGCTGATACGGAACAACGGCTGCGGCAAGACCGAGCACGTAAACACTGTAGGGTAAAGGTCCTTTAGACCAGCTCGGCGCTGTTCACTGTACGAACATTCAGGAACCTAACCGGCCACACGCGCCCTGACAGGGGCATCTGCAAATAAATGAATAACAGTGTAGTGCTTTCCAATGTTTAATTTACCACGCACTGTACTACGTTTGTACAATATATATGAAGGGCTGGTTGAAAAGCTTTGGGTGTTTATAAAAGAGAAAACCCGCATAAATTGTCAATAACTGTTTGTAAACAGGGCCTCAGAACCGGCACAAAACCACCAAGTCAGAATAAAAATCCTTAAAAAACGTTTACATCAGTGGTGTTTATCACATTGTTTTAAAAATTATTTGTTTTAAGTCACTTTAACTCACAAAAGTCTATTCGCGACTCTTACATTAATAGATTTCTAGGAATATACATAGATAATATTATTTGGTAGATAATGCATTATTTTATATGCAAACATATGTGACAATGTCACCGACTTTGGATTTAAATTGACGGAACAATAAAATTGTTAAGCAAAAACTGAGGCGTAACTGAGGAAGTTTCATAAAAACTTGATTACTTCTGACAATGACATTTTATACTTCGTAAGATCAAAATCCATTTCAGGCATTATACCAGAACATTTTCTATACTAAATGCATATAACATTGCCTAAAACCAACACGAAAAGCTATACGATCCGTGCAAAATTAAAAAAAAATGGAAATACAGGATGATTGTAATTGATGGACCCATTTTATAAAATTCGTATTTATTAAAGTACAAATCCAACATGAACCATCTTTATACCAATAAACAAGAGGAATTTTCAAAGTTTTGTTTAATACATTATAAATGTTCAATGTGTCCACGGTTTGCTGCACGGCAAACATCTACGCGATAGCCAAACTCGTCCCACACACGAGCAAAGGTATCTTCTGTTACTGAGTGCACGGCAGCAGTGATACGGTTCCGCAGGTCGTCCAGAGTTATAGGTAGAGGCGGGACAAACAGCTTCCTTAACATAACCCCATAAGAAATAGTCACATGGGGGTGAGATCAGGAGATCTGGTGGCCAGAAGTGTAGAGCCAAGTCTTCATTTACCCTGCGACCTATCCAGCGCTGAGGAAGGGATTCATTCAAAAAGCCTCGTACATCGCTGTGCCAATGGGGCGGAGCTGAGGAGGTCCTGTGAATCTTCCATAATTTGTGGGAACAACCATTGTTCCAACATGTCCAGATACGTTATTCCAGTTAGCTTTTTCCGCAAAGAAAAATGGTCCATAAACCTTTGTACGGGATAAGGCACAGAACAGGTTTACCTCCGGTGAGTCTCTTTCGTGTTGTAATGTTGAACGTGGATTTTGCAAACCCCATATGCGAACATTGTGTCTGTTGACTTTTCCACTAAGGTGGAAAATCGCTTCATCGCTAAAAATTATATGCTGTAGAAACGCGTCATCCTCCATCAGTCCTAGCACATAACCACAACATTCGAGGCGCTTCTCTTTGTCTTTAGGTTTAAGAGCCTGCACAAGTTGTAATCGGTAGGGCTTGTGCAGTAAACACCGTATCAGAATTTTCCATACAGTTGGTTGGGGTATTCCAAGTTCTCTACTAGCTCTATGAGTAGACTTAGTGGACTGCGAACAAAACTGTCTTCAATCCGTCTGACGTCCTCCTCTGACACACGCGGTCGGCCTGTGCTTTTTCCTTTACACATACTTCCAGTCTGTTTAAATTGGTAAACCAACGGCTAATGTTTTTTCTAGTTGGTGGTTCAATACCAAATTTGCTACGAAATGCCCGCTGCACTACAATTTGCGACTCACTTTTTGCAAACTCAATAATGCCGAAAACCTTGTACTCCACAGTAGCCATCTCACTACGTACTGACAGTAAAACGCAATGGCGGCCTATTGCGCGAGCACTCTACCGGCCGTTTCTAAAACCATCACCGCCCGCCGAAAAAAAACTTTGAAACTTCCTCTTTTCATTGTTATACAGACTGTTCATGTTGGATTTGTGCTTTAATAAGTACGAATTTTATCAAATGGGTCCATCATTTAAAATCACCCTGTACTCCTGATTTCACAGTTACATTAATGTTTCTCAATATTCCCTCACTTCCCATTCTGTAATTTAACAAGATGTTAAATATCCCTTGAATGTAACTATTGTAATTAGCAAAGCAATTCCGATCCTACAGCATGAAGTATAAAACTCCCGAACGTCTTAGTGATTTCCGAGAGCATGTTCAAGGAACTTCACTGTTTTTTACCTAAGTGAGATAACAACCTTATAGAAAATAAGAAAAATTCCACTCTTTTACTGCTCCAATTTCGCACTTTCCGAATGAGGTCAATAAAGGAAATAATTAAAAAGCCATAAATAAATGCAACACCGTAGGGTAGGAAATGAATAGGCACTCTAGAGGTAGTATATGTTTAAAATGATTTCTGGTTCTGTAGTTCGAAGTAATTTGCAAGTAGCTCTTAAGTAATTCAGGTGCTAAAGAAATGCAAGTGCAATTCTTCCCTCAGCAGCGGTTTGGACTCTTCTTCGTCGTTTCTTTTGTTCATTCCATCTCCCCCTCTTATGAAAACAGCTCGCCAGCATTCTACTACTTGCCAATTCAAGGTGTGGGTGCAACATCAAGTGGATCTATTTTTCTCCTTACTTTCTAACTTTAGTTTGTGCAAGAAAGATACATGTTCAGCTCTGTAACTTGATGCAAAAGGTGATACATGAATCTATGTTAAATGTAAACAGTCTAGATATATTTTTGCTTTCACTGCTACTTATTATAGTAAGTACAGGAAGTACTGCATTCCACCGAAACATTTTACATCGAGATTTCACCGGAAATACGCGTTATGTGCCTCCCAAACCCCCCCCTCCAAAAGCATTTTTAGAAAAAGGCTCGTGTGCGTGCACGGGCTTGTGTAAGTCTGCTTGAGAACAGCGTTAACTTCAAAACGAAAGGTCGGTTAAATACCAAACTTGATATTTAAGCCCAGTGTTCTTCCAAGGATGCGACACGAAGATTTTCGAGAAAATCCTCCCATCTCAAGCTACGCTTTATATGCTCAAATGCTCGTTATTTTTTTATTTTTTGAAAAATGACTAATGGTTGCTCTTAAAATGCCATACGTTTAAGATAGTATTTGCATGACAAAATTTACATATTAAATTTTCTGCGAATAACCTGTGAAGGCTACTTCATTCTGAATTAATTTTGTATAACTTGTAAATTCTAAGAAATAGACAAAACCTTACTAGAAAACATGTAGATATCGTCAAAGTGCACAGTTTGTGTGAAATAGAATTGTTTGTGGCGTTAACCATTTCCGAGATATTCTTTGTTACTGGTTTCACTAGTATTTTCAAGTGATAAGTCGCTATCCGTAAAGCACATGTAATTTCAAAGCTTTCGCACAGAGAACACTTTTTAAAATTTCTGGCTACGGCTTTAGCCTACAGTATTCTTTTTATAATGAAATGTAGAATGAAAGTGCATTTCAATTAACAAGAAGTAGAAAATAAGCTTTTGTAGGAATAGTTATTTAAAAGAGTAAGAAAGTCATGTTAAAGCAATGCATCAATTTTTAAACAAATTTAAAGACCCGGTTAAAAAGGTATAAGAAGAACCCAGAACAGCTAGGATGTACTCCAATGCCACACCTGAGAAATGGGGAACAATATTAGAGGGTTGGTTTTAGCAGGTTCATAACTGAATAGCAATTGACCATACTGGCCACTTTAGGAGGACACAGTGTGCAAGTTACATATCTGGTGTGCTTAATACTTCCACTTTATGGACGCTTAGTTCTTGTGTAAAACCTACACATGCACACATACAATAACGCAAAAGCGCTTTATTTCAAGACAGAATAAACTCCCGGTGAACCGATTTCTGGCACAAGTAACAGCCTTAATTTTGAAGTCGGCGTCTTACCCTTAAGACTTCTTAGTTTATGATGTACGCAAATTTCCCTTTTCTGCAAGCTCATTACGAGGAGGTAGTTACCTCCCCAGAACGGAGTTGACGTCGCCATATCTCCGCTTCCTTTTCTTGTTTCCGAAATCCATATCTCAGTCCAGCTAGAAGCAGTTGCAAGGTTGAAGCGCCAAAATGTTTCTCCGAGAATTTCACTCTGCACAGTCTTATCATCAGTTCGAGGACAGCACCCATCTCTCTCCAAGACCATCTTCAACATAACGGACACAGTGACACTGAAATGCCATTCCTTGGATAGTTGTTCTTTGTGATAGAAAAGGGCTTCATGAACTTTCGAGGACATACTCGTACCTAAGCAAATATATGCGGAATATTCTCTCTGATGGTAGGATGTTTATACCAGGTGGTCCATCAGTCGCTTACAATTCAGTTTAAGAATCTAGAAGAATTATTATGTAAAGGTAATATGTGTAGGTACATCCTAGTACTAGTCACTCCTATTAAAAGGCATCGATATCGCTTGTTCTATTTCTGCGCTGAGTATTCATTTTATGCACCTTCATCATCCGTTGAAGTAAAGCTTTAACATTGTCATTGCAGAATTTATCTTCACATTACAGTCGCGTGTATTACACCAGGCAGGTTTCATGTTTTTTTGGACCTAGCTAATGATATTAAGGGATGTTTTCGTTTAAACAGAGGACTGGGTTTACAAGGCTAGTGTGTGTGTGTGTGTGTGTGTGTGTGTATATATATATATATATATATATATATATATATATATATATATATATATATAATGGGCATGCATAGCAACTTATGTCTAACATACGGAGGAAATTGCAGTGTTGCGTATGTCGAGAATTAAAAGGTAGGGGTGAAGTTAACCTACGCTGCTGTATCTCCGGCCATGACGTTTCATGAGGGTAAAGAAAGAGTTAAGCATACATCAGAATGGCCACCTTTAGCAATACTAGCGCGGTGAAGGTGTTCTGATTCGCTTCAACAGATAAATCGGGACTGTAATTTGGTTTCTTGTAAGTCTGTAATGAATATAGTCTATTGTTGTGCTTAGAGCTTTGCTGCACGTAAAACACAACACGAATGAAAAGAATAAAAAAATCTGGCAAGGTTTGCAGTGCTGGGTTGACTAGCACAGCAAAGGGTGGAAGTTGTCTGCTAGGACCAATTACAGGCTCCCTCTCCGTGTGTGTCCATTGCAGTTTGGGCTGTGTTGCCGATTCTCTTATAAGTGAAGTACGTGTCGTCAGTAGTTGTTTGCTTTAGTCCAGGTGAAGTTTGTTTTCTGTGCGCATGCGATTTACTGCATTACCCTTGTTTACGTTTCCTTCAAATGCTATCTCCATAATTTAAATACCCTAAGGTAGGCAACGATTTAATCGTTTGCATTTTACCTCTCTTGGTCACGCTAAATGTCAGAGCCGGAGATAAAACGGCGGCAGTATAAGTATGTGATACAATGTCGATCGCTGTTTCTCAAAGACAAATCAACACAGCATTTTTAGTTGTCATTCAGTCTTAGAAGTTCGGTTCAACGAGGCTCTACTGTGTAATCTCTGCAGGAAACGAAACATCCGGATGTTCAGTGACGCACAGGAACCTACAGCAACAAAGGATGGAGCAGAGGCCCAATAGCCTTCAAGTTAACTTCATCCCTTGAAGAAATTCCTTGTACTCTTCAAAACACGGCTAAGCGGAAACCGAAGCTACAGTGACGATCGAAGATGAATGGGATTGGAATTCCATAGCGTTACGGACGTTCCAGTGGTTTATCTTCCATTCTTGCCGATGTCTTCAATTCTTTGGGACTTTGGAGGATGACATTTCTTCGATGACTGATTGCTGAATCCTCTTAACTTTGCATCTGCAATAACGTCTTGAATTTCTTGTGTGTGATTCAACAGGAGCGCGCGACTGCTTGTTTAAAATGGCATTTATTTTTACTACAGCTCTATCAGCTTGTTTAAAATGGCATTTATTTTTACTACAGCTCTATCAGCTTTTGTGGAGGTCACTGAAGTCCATTTCCTCCTAGTTGCACCACATTCCTCTGCATTCATGTGCACTAACACCGAAATTATTTCCTAAGAGAGAAAAATAAGACCATTATCAAAGTTGTGGTAGATCCATGTAAATAAAAACAATTTAAAAACCTGAGCAAAGTTACTTCGTCGAATGTATATAAAACTGGCACAATATTCTAAATTAGGCAATTTGTTAGTTTTAACGGATGAATCACTTGTATCACCGGCACATGCTCTTCTTTACTCACCGTAAGATATACCACAAATATTGGATAGTTTGATATGCTATTTTTTATTTCTTTATGAATGCTCTTTAATTATATACTATGGTTCTTAGCGCCCATCCTATATTGGGCGTGAAAGACCGGAAATTTTGCTCAGAGGCTCTTTATCAGGCTTAAGGTTCTTTTACGTGCCGTAAATCTACGACACGGGACCACCGGCTTTACTTATCTTCCGAAGGAAGCCATGCTAACAGTCTTTACGCCCAAAAGATTAATCGCCCTCCGCCGGGTTTGAACCCGGGAACCAGAGGCTAGCATGCTATCCCTAGACCACGGAGGACGACGTTTGTTATGTCCTTATATATGTTAAGCACATTTGATTAAAAAATACCAGTGTCACCCACGTAATATTAACAATTCTCCAGAATAGCTGTATACATTTGACAATGTGCTCTGTGACTAACACAGAGAATGTCGACCATGCCATTCATGAAGATTGTCTGACAAAACATTAAGGGCTTAATTACCACGAACTCGGCTATCAAATACATAAAAAACTCAGATACGATAAACCTTCCTTTTGTTTTGGTGGGGACTACCTCCAACATCCACCATCGCTGCATCTTCTCCCACTGAATTTCATGTCCTGCATTTCCCGAGGGATTCGTATCTTATGTGCTTCATCCACATCACCAAAGAACCCCATTTGTGCAGTTTTGTTAACATTCTGCAATCCTGTAACGTTATATCTACAAAGCCTTAGTATATAAAGAAACTACACAGATGAAATCAGTACAAAAAAATATTAGTACAGAACATGAAAAAGACAGAGAGAGAGAGAGAGAGAGAGAAAGCATTTTCTTTATTACCCAGTATAATAGCTTGGGAATTCAGTTTAAGTACCTACTTCCATATAAGTACAGCGGTTCTCCATATATACATGCCTTATCTGCAGTACACGACTCACAATTTTTTCAAAGTTTAATATGCTTAGATTACTTAGATAGCCAAGTTTACATTTTAATTTGTAACGGTAATAATAGTTTGCATAGTGTATTAAGCGCAACAAAGCGTTCTATAAACACCTAAATAATGCGCTATTTTAGTCTATAAATCAAAGTTCTGACTTAGAGAGCAGTTGCTGTTTAAAATGTACTATACCATCTAGTACGGGTCAAGTTTTGTTGTTAGATCATTGTACCATATCTGGAACTCCGACGGTATCAGTGTCCCTTTGAATTGCAGCCATGCAATTTAAGATAAAACAATAACATATACCACTATTTGACATTTTATTCCACTGGACTGAACAAAGAACGCTAAAATGACAGGCAAATAAGGAATGAAAGTAGTCGTTCACATATTTTCTGCTCATTCAGAAATGTTGATGCTCGAAGATCCATTAAGGACTAATGATTTATGCATATTTTGTTTACAGAATCCAGTTGCGTTCTCTATGGGAGATTATGCCATTGAGTGAATTTCGTAAATACAAAGGTAAAAAGGCCCATACTGTTTGCAAGCATCGATTCACTTTTACAGCTATCATAAATTTAACAGAAATAAAAAAATGATTTTTGTCAGTTTTACAGAAATTTGCATATGTGATTTGGAGTAACTTAATTATTATCCCAACGTATTTCATTTCACTTAAACTATGCAAACTGGGCACCTGTTTCCTTCCGGAGCTTTTTCCCTTATCTTGGTAGTTTCACGCAACCGATTACTGGATTTATTTGTGCCCAGCTACATCATGAAGGGCCGTAGCACCCCATACGCTGTTCCTTTTCCTTATCCTGGGAGGTTGCGCTTTCCTGTAATTTCGAATGTATCACTTACACGCTTCGCTAAATTTTACACCGTAAATGTGCGGTCTTTCCTGGAACTGCCTGGAATTTCCATTTGCAAGTAGCCAAACCAGTATAATTTGTGGCACAATAAGTATACCTTGGGCAACAACATGATAGACTTCTTTTATCATTGGCAAACCCTAAGCAAGGCCATTCTAGCAAAGGCTGACTTCACCTACAAAGATGCCTTTCTGTTTTTGTAGTCATCGCCTTGCATTGCGGTTACTTGGACTTGAGAGTGTGATAGCGATACTATTCTAGTAATTGCATTGTTCTTTCACATTTAGAGTCGCACATTTCTAGTTTGCCAATACAGGCACCCACAGAACGAATGAATGAATACAAACACTACTTTATAACACTCGAAAATGAACAGCTCCATCCCAAATACTAGAGCATATACCGTGCTTATGCGATGAAATATGCTACTCTAATCTATAAAACCTTTTCTACGACAATATAAAAAACAACACACACGTTAACCCTTAAAAGCTACACTATTTACATTCATGCTAAGGCTACCATGGATGAGTTTTCACACCAATACTTTGTATTCTTCTATCTCTTGTTTAGGCATGTACGTCTGCATGTTTACTTACAAATTAAAAATTGAAGTAACGTTGTCAGATACACATTAAAGGAAAAAAGTATTAAAATATTCAAAAACGTGTAGATACACTTGAAATATGTGATTTTTTTTACCAACAGTATGACAATAAAAGTTAATAAAATACCGTTTTAACTTCCTTGCAGTTCACCCGATCACACTTTGCACAAACAATACTACTATGATCCTAAAAAACTGAATAAGAAGAAGAAGAAAGCCCATTTTACCGAAAATTTGTCACTATTTCTAGCACATCCTGCAGTTTCCCTGTTTTGGGCAGGAATATTCTTTATTAATTTGGTAGTTTAGGCATACTGTTGATTCATTTAAATGATCTTAAATTGTTTTTCTTATCAAAGATAAGACTAATAATTATCAAATGTTACTTCGTGAATGGGTCATACACATTTCTTTCTCATTATCCGAAAAATAATCTTCGGTATTAGTGCTTAGAGTATCTCCAACAAAACAATTCTTTACCCACATTGCAATACACTATCATGCTTAGAGCGGTTTTAGTCAGATACATAATTTGTTTTTAGCCTTGCAGCACACGTCTTAATTCCATATACTTTGCTCATTATGATGATAAACGTGCCATGTATTAACAAATGTGGAACATGCTTTCAGGCTTCTGCCAGCGACAGTCCTGATATAGACTAACATTTATTAAACCATCAGAACAAGCATCCAAACAGGCTCAGTCATACGCCAGACTCGACACATATCGAGAAATCTTCTTTATTAAAACAACATTCTCAACCCAGCCAGGAATCGAATCCGGAACCCTTAGAGCGGTAGGCAGGTGCTCTACCAGCTGAGCCAAGAGGCAGTCATAAAAGCATTAAAAACAAAGAATACGCTGGAGCTACACGCGTTGAAAAATCACCCAGATAACACTACTAACAGGGGAAATATTCCAGCTTGTGCAGACCAAGACAGTCGGAGTATATAGCGACTGACTCCAGAAAATTTTGGAACTTTCCGAAATTAAGGGAGAGAAAGTTCTAATTATTAATACGCAGAACAAACAAATTATATTACAGATTAAGTGTTCTGGCGTATTTCAAGGTTTTTTGTTTATTATTTTTATGATTTTTGAAAACTGCAACAATGTTTCAACTTTTTCGTGTCTGGAATATTTAGTAAATAACTGTTTTATATATCTGATGTCTCCGACATTATTTAAACTGACGAACCGTAAAAGTCAAAACCGAGGTGTTAATGAGGAAGGTCAGTGAAAATTTGTATGCTTCCTGATTGAGTCCTTTTTCTCAATCAGATCAAAAACAAATTTTGCAACAATTTTAAGTATTATACAAAAATGTTGTATTAAATGCACATAAAACAAGCTTGCAGACAGCACATAAAAAGTATGTCGTTTTCAAAAAATCCTAAAGCTACTAAATTGAAAAATCTGAAACTGGAGGACACATAGTTCACTATTGTTTGTTCTTTCTACATATTACAAATGAGAATTTTCCCTCCATTAACTTGGCTGTTAGAACTTTTTAAGATGAAGACGCACATTTTCTGAAGCCACTGTATAAAGCAGGGACAATGTTGTGTGCAGGCTCGCAAGGTTACCACAGAGAATTTCTTTGAGTGATATTTGGTCCAGATAAGCATTTAAGGTTAACGTTAGTTGTCAACGCGTGCACATGGTTCTGACGATATCAACGACGGCAATGACGTATACCGGAAGACAGTTACTCGGGATATCAAGAGATATTCATCCCATAATTTTTTTGGGGGGGGGGGCAAAAGAACAAGATGATGAAGGTACCCTCACCCAACATTCCTGCAAATTACAGCTCTTAAACCTTATTTTACTTTCTCTACTACGCATAGTAAGTAGGGGAAGTATTACATTTTCACCCAAAAATTCGATACCGAGATTTCACCGAAAATCCGTGTTTTGAGGCCCCCTGAATAAAAAAGTACTTTTAGAAAAAGGTCCCTGTGTGTGTCTGTGAACAACATAACTCAAAAACGAAAAGTCGGATAAATACCAAACTTGGTATTTAGGTTCAGAATCTTTCAAAGATGCGACACGGAGATTTTCATGAAAATCCCCTCATACCAGGCTACCCTTTACATGGAACAGTTTTCGAAAACTTTGATTTTCTCAAAAATGGCACCATATATTTAAGATATTTTCATGACAGATAAATATATACGATGCATTTTCTTAGAATGTCCCCAGAAGACCTCTTCTTTCTGAAAGGCTCTTTCAGAATAACTGGTAAACCGTAAGCGTTTTTTTTTTGCAGTGGTCCATTTCCGAGATATTCCTTGTTATTTGTGTTTAAATTTTCCAATGCTTATACTTTTTCTCAAATGGAAATTCGTTATTGTTTTTTTTTTTATGTCCTGGGCATGCAAAGAGAATGAAATGCTCCACATAGCAACCAGCTTTTAAAGGATTTTACTAGCGCTTAAAGCCTATCATATTCCCCTTATACCTACAAGAAAATTAGCAATAAGGTAGTCTTTGCAAATATTTATCTCGACTAACATGAAGTAGATGGAGAATAAGCGTTTGTAAAAATAGTTTGTACAAGAGCAGAGAAAGTTACGCGAGTGTAACACATCAGATTTTCTTTTTGCTATAATTTCGTCAGAGAACAAATGTGTTATGTATAGATGATACATGTTTAGAGGGTTTCAAGAATAGCCAAAACATGTTACAAGTACTCATAAACTTGCAGTTTTCAGACTATCTTCAGTATACTACGGTCGGATAAATACCAAACTTTGTATTGATATTCAGTAGCTTCCAAAGGCGCGACTTGAAGACATAAGAAAATCCCCCAACCGAAACTACCCTTTACATGAAAAAAAGTTCTGTTTTTCTTATATTCTCAAAAATGGCTAATGGTTTTGATTACATTATCAGATATTCAAGATATTTACATGACAAATAAAATGTGTATCTCGAATTTTCTGGGAATAGCTTCTAAAAAAATTAAATTGTTTTATTTATGGATGCTCTTTAACTACTTTGGTTCTTACGTCCCATTCTATATTGGGCGTGAAAGACCTGAAATTTTGCTCAGACACACTATCAGGCTTGAGGTTTTTTAATGTGCCGTAAATCTACTACAGGGACCACCGCTTTACTTCCCTTCCGAAGGAAGCTATGCTAAGGATTTTAAGCCTGAAACAATCCATCGCCGGGTTTGAAGCCGATACCTCAGGAACTAAGGTTAGCATGGTACCCATAGACACGATAGCCTCAAGTCCTCTTAATTCGGAAGGAATTTTGAAATATTTTATATAACGGATAAACCATAAGAGATAAGCAAACTCTTACTACACAAAAAATGTAGATCTCTTTAAAACACACAATTTATATCAAAAACGTGTCTGTCGTTAGCCATTTCGGAGAAATCCGTCATTATTGATTGGAATTGCATGGAATTTCAGGACCAGCATAAAGCGAAACCCTTTCAAATATTTGAATATCGCTATCCCCTTTGTAGGTACCTATAGCAAAATGTGTTATGAAACTATAATGCAAAAGTTTATTGTAACTGGAAGTAGACGCACCCTCCAGTCGGAAATCGAATCCGCGACCTCTGGATTTGTAGGCTAACATGTTAACCACCAAATTAGAGCTTTCTTTCTCCGAGATGCTACGAAGCATTTCACAAAACTTACAATGTGTATATTTTTGCGAAACCATATAATTAATTTGAACTGGCTTAAAGGGAACCGTGAATAACGAAAATATTCCAGTACAAACGTGAATTGGTATGAAATATTTGTTAAGTATTACCCGCATTTCAGATGTATTAACTCTGTTACATTATATATTTGATTAATATAATTATGAAAATTAAATTTGACAATTCTCCTTAAATATATTACCTAAGATACACGACCGTGTTAAATAAGGAACTAGTCTGTATCGCACAACATCTATTCCACGACAGCAGCCAATGAGAGGCGACTAGTGCACGTGACAGTTAAGAGATATGGGGTAAAATTATATGGAATAGGGTTTAGTAATGACAGTAATAAAAGAAATAGCACATGATGCAGCTATGCGCATTACGATTGGTTATTATACAACACTGATTATTTACAGAAGACAAAGGCAAGAGCTACCAGTATTGTCATGGTAGGCGAGAAACGGTTATTACGCTGTCGCTTTGCCAATCGATTCGCATAATACTCAACTAAAGTAGCCATAAGGCAGGGGTAGCAAAGAATACTTACCTATATTTGCCGAATCACGAAATATGCAACACGCATGGCCTCAAATAGCAGCGCGCAGAATACAAATGGAAAGAGAACCCGATGGGGAGAGGCACTGGGAGTTGAAAGCGCGAATCCCGTTTTTACCGCCCCTGATATGTCTAAGAAAACGCACGATCATGCAAAGGAATATCAAGCACATCCGGGAAAAATTGCCTGCGCAAACAACTGAATCCTTCGAGACAATCGGAGGAAACAGGGAAAGATCGTAAACAAAGGAATGCCTCGCGGAAACCACATCAAACAAGGAAAGACTAAAGGTGAAGTTCACGACACTTAAAAACTGTACGATTACGCGGATTTGGAGTAATACAGATCGTGAATTATAACATATCTACAAATTGTGAGAGTAGAGATTTTCCTCGCATTCAAAAGATCCCGAGTTTGAATCCCCAGTTGGGCGAAGTTAAGTTTTTTTTATTTACTTATTTATTTATGGACGCTTTTTAATCGCTGTGGTCCTTAGCGTCCCATTCTATATTGGGCATGAAAGACCGGCAATTTTACTCAGAGGCCTCTTTATCAGGCTTGGGGTTCTTTTAACTAGCAGGGCGAGTCACACGGATAAGGTTCCTTGCACTCATCCTCAGAAGAACAACACTGGATAACTCTAACCATAATGATAGCTAATGTAAGCATCATTTCACTCATATTATTAATTCTCCTTCCTATATGACTATGCATCTAAGCAAAGTTAAATTAAAAATAAATAAATAAACAAAATATAAAAGTAAAAAACAAGCTATCTGCAGCAACAGAATAGCCAAACAATTTGGGTGTGTAGCGACAATGACTCATTTCTAAGCCATACCAGCAAACGATACAGATCAGGGATGCCCAACCTTACAGAGAGAGGGGATGAAGGGAGTTTCCCTTCCCACTCGTGCTGCCAAGGACAAACCTGGTTGGTTTAGGTTTAACTTGGCAATCTCTTCAAATATAGTAGGTGGGGTGAATTGTGGACTTTGAACCCTAGCTCTAATGAGAACAGGTCGGGCTTTACCGATAGATTCTGCTACGTACAGCCAATTCAAAACTTGTATGTGGGCGCGTGTCAAAATCTGTTTGTTCAATTTTGAAGGAATTATCCGATTTTTTTCCCCGGACCTAAATCCATCTAAATTGTAAGTCTTATCTCAAGGAAAGCCAATTTCCATACAGTTTTTGCTTTCTCTAGCACTAAAATTTAGTAGATAGCGGAAGTACTACATTCGAACCAAACTTCAATATTGAGATTTCACGTAAACACGCTTTTTTTTAGACCTGCTGAATCCATAAATAATTAGAAAAAGGCGCGCGTGTAATGTGTATGAACAGCATAACTCAGAAAGAAAAAGTCAGCTAATGACCAAATTTCAGCATTTTCCACGGATGCGAAACGCTTTTCAAGAAAATTCCTCATTGTAAACTACCCTTTGTAAGGAAATTGTTCCTTTTCTCCCCCCTCAAAAATAGTTCTAACGATTTTGATTAAAACACCATATATTTAAGGTATTTGCATTACTAATAAAATCTGTGAAGTTCTCCTTATTTGGAACGTTATATAACGTTTAATCCATAAGAGATAAAACAATTTGTTTGAATTCTTAAATACCGTTCTCATTTGAAGTGCTGTCGGTATTAAGTTGTTTCTGACGATGGCTTACAAAGCTTGTAGAATTTCAAGGCCAGACAATGACTCGCTTTTTACAGATTTGACTGTCACTTTAGCTTGCTATATCCCCTTTGAATTTAAATAATTAAACTGGATTTTCTTGATGCATCCTTAGAAGATGCTGAATTTATATACCAAGCTTGCTATATAACCGACATTTCGTTTTTAATTGGCTGTTCTCTCTCTCTCTCTGACCTTTTTTTCTAAAACTTCTCTTTTTTTAATTAATTTTGAAGATTGAGAAGCTAGTAACAGTGATGTGTCTTAATTTAAAATAGAGAGAGTTGAAGGTTGTTACACTACATCACTAAAATGTTCTTTCTTGAACGCGTTTCGGGAGAACGGTTTGCTCCTATCGTCAGCATGTTTTCTCTTTTGTTTATTCGGGGAGCCTCAAAACGTGTATTTTTTTATGGAATCTCAAATTGCTAATTGAGTTCTGAAACGTCACAGTGGATACAAAACAAATGGTGATGCATGTTGTAATCCAAATAGCAAAATCAGCGGTTAATATGAAAGGAGTTTTCCTATTAACGGACTGTCCAAAAGATGAGCTGGATGTTCTTTATTACTTCCGCTACGTTAAATCATTCATACAACTTATTTGCATGTGCCGCGCTGGTCGTTTATTTTCATATCCAAGGCGATTTTTTGTCGTCTGTTGTGTTGGGGGAGGGGAGAAGCTAAAGGGAATAAGGTCTAGTTCTGAATGAACCATACTTAACCACCAAATTATTTCAACACTATCAATAAATAGTGTCCAATGAGATTCTTGAAGCCATTTAATATGCGCATCTCCAGAATTCCTATGACACGAGTTTTCAACTATCATGAACATTTCACTGTGCTGTAATTAAATGTTTCAAGCAATGTTGTTAAATTTTAGCTATGTTTTAATTTGATCAACTGGAAATTCAAATTATGTGTGAATATAAATGTAGGCACGGGGTGCCCCCGCACTAAAAAGTAACCGAAACGGAATACTTTACTTTTATCCACCCAATTACCTATCTATCTTCCACATTGTTTATATTTATTATCTAGAGACCATAGAATCATATTGTTCTCCGTTATGCTGGATAAGATTGCTTGAATGTTTTCAGGAAGATCGTCTAGACTACAATAGTTTGGAACGATTGTTCTTTCAGTTATCTTCCAGAAAAACCCATCATACAACAATTATGGAAAACTTTCTCGAAATCAGCAGATTGGTTCTCTTGACCAGTATGAGCAGGTCGCCCAATTCTCTTTAAACATTTGCTCGTGTACATCAAGTTGGTTAATGTACAAAAAGCTTTAAATTCCCTTGGAAATAACTTCTCTATACACTTTTGATGTGACAATTCTTTTTACTTTCTCTACTACGTATAGTAAGTAGGGGAAGTATTGTATTCCACCCAAAAATTCGATACCGACATTTCACCGGAAATATATGTTTTGAGGCCCGCTGGATCCAAAAAAAAGCATTTTTGGAAACATGTCCGTGTGTATGTGTGTGTGTGTGTGTCTGTGAACAGAAACGAACAGTCGGATAAACACCAAACTTGGTATTTAGGTTCAGTATCTTCCAGAGATGCAACAGGAAGGTTTTCAAGAAAATCCCCCCATCCCAGATTACCCTTTACATGCAACATTTCTCGGAAATTTCAATTTTCTCAAAAATGGCTCTAACGATTTTGATTAAAATATCATATATTTAAGATACTTTCATGACAAATAAAATGTTTATTTTGAATTTTCTGGGAATGTCTCCAAAACTCTTCTTCGTTGTGAACGACTTTTGCATAACTGGTAAATCATAAGAGATAGACAAAATTTTACTACACAAAAAATGTAGATCGCGTTAAAATACACAATTTATGTCATATACATTTTTTTTGAGTGAATCATTTTCGAGATATTGCTTGTTATTCCCTTAAATTTTCCAATACTTATACTTTTTCTCAAATGGGAATTCGTTATTCATTTTTTTGTCCTGGTAATGCAAAGAGAATGGAATACTCCACATAGCAATCAGCTCTTAAAATATTTGACTATCGCTTAAAGCCTACCAATTCCCCTTGCATCTACAAGAAAATTAGCAATAAGATTAACATGAAGCATATGGAGAATAAGCGTTTGTAAAAATAGTTTGTACAAGAGTAGAGAAAGTCATGTGAGTGTAACACGTCAGATTTTTCTGTAGGCATCTATCAAGTACGGGCTAATTATGTCATGGGAAGGCCAGTGGCCCGTACTGCCACTTTCTCTGAATGTAATGGTCTATGGTGAGTTTTTTTTTACAATTTTGTTTACTAACACGGCCACTCAGTATCACATCACATTCAAGGCACCACCGGCCTGTGACTCTCTCAGGATCTTATACACATTGAACTGGATGCGTGCAGTATTGAACACATGCTATGAAGTCTGGCTCCCTCAGCACATGAAATACCTGAATTGTATGAGTGCGCTCAAATATCAGCAAACGTGCGTTGTACGCCTATTTATAACAAAATTAATCAATCATATACATCTTCGGTTACCTTTTTTTTTCTTTTTTGGGCTACCCTGTATTTTCTCTGCGTCTGTGCCAAGAACAGTAAAGAAAATGATATAATTAGCCAACAATTTTTGGCCATTTCCCTTGCTAACGTACGAGTATACTCAGCATAGGGTTAGTCTGAGGATAATTTTTTAATCCTTTTGGTGCTAGACGGATACATCTGTTGGAGTGCTGTCTCCATGCGTAGTCATCTGTACTTCAGTTGGATTTCTTCGACCTTCGTAATCTCTGTGTACTGCGGGATTTACCGTCTCTCCTCTGAACGATCTGCGGTTATGAATTTGGCATGCCCGTACCCAGAAAAAACTTTCGGGGAGGGCTTTCCATAGCTAGATCTAAACTTGACAGTACCCCACACGTTACCATGTACCTACACCATAGTAAATATACGTTACGTCGATAAGAAAATTGCTTGAAGACATTATAGAGACAGGAAAATCAGCACAAAACATCGAGACTGCTTCGAAAATCATGATGTATGGTCACCTTGCCTATGTAAGGTGACAATATTAAGCTTCCCTTTTCTTGTAAATGTGCTACTGGCAGTAGACCTCCTGTTATCTAACGACATTTTCCTATTGGTTTGAAATGAATTTAAATAAATAAAGCTGTCAGAAGTTTCGGGGGGGGGGGGGTTGAACCCTAAACCCCCCACCCCTCTAAATACGTCCCTGGAATTTGGGCTCATTTTAAGGGCTTTTATTTTGTATACGTCTACGACTTTGAATTCCGTTATTTAAATAATAAAATGGCCGGTTTTTAATGTACTTTATACAGGTGCCGTGAATAACAATTTGGTAAAAATAAACTGTATAAGAACTGTGCTATTTAAAAACCAGTGCTTTCAGATTTGTTTTTACAACCAGTATAATTTGTATGAGTTAACTTATTTTTTTTTCGCAAAATCAGTTTTCTTCCGAATGAAAAAAATATATCATTTTTAATAATTGAATGGATCTTTAAATACTATAATCCAATTTGTAAACAAATGTCTTCTGTACTCGAAAAACTCTTAAATACATTTTTTTTAAGAATTGTAATACACGAAGCATTTTTCTTTGAGGGAATAAAAAAATTATTAAAAATTACAATTTTTGAATGCTGAACTAATTTTTACTTATTTACTACTTACTAGTAGATGAAGTATGGCATTCCACACAAAAATACGTTACCAAAATTTCACCGGAACATAGGTTTTGAGCACTTTTACAAAGAAAAAAAAATCGGTGTGGTTGTGTGTGTGTTCTGTAAACAGATAACCAAAAAACGAAAAGTCAGCAAATTTGGTATTTAGAATCAGCATCTTCCATGAGGATTTTCAAGAAAATGCCCCAAACACAAACTACCCTTTACATGGAAAAGTGTTTGTTATCTATCTTCTCAAAAATAACTAACGATTTTGACTAAATTGTCATGTTTTAAGATTTTCTGCGAATAGCTGGTGAAGTTATCATTCTGAATGAACCTTTGTAGTTATAGTTCAAGTACAGAGTTAATGTTGTATGCATGTTTCGGGGCATTAACCGTTGCCGAGATATTTTGTTATTGGTTTGAACTTTCAAATACTTTCCTCAAGCGGTAAGTCACTGTTCGTTTTTTCTCGTGGTCATGCAGGGAGCATGCAATTTCAGTCATCACATAGTAACATGCTCTTAAAAATCTGACTATCACTTTAACCTACTGATATCCTTTCTTATACATACAACGAACGTGTAAGCTAAGTTTGTGCAGATAGAGGATTAAGCTTTTATAAGAATAGTTGATAGAAAGTGAGAAGAGAAAGTCATGTGAATGCAACATATCAGATTGGATTTTTTTAAAGAAAATCCCTCAACCCAAACTACCTTTAAAATGGAAGGTTTTTATTCACATTTTTAATTTTCTCAAAAAAATGGCTCTAGCGATTGTGATTAAAATATCATATGTTTAAGATATTTACATGGCAAATAAAATGTGTAGGTATCTTGAATTTTCTGAGAATAGTCTGTGAAGTAAGTCCTTTTCATTTTGAAAGAATTTTGTGTAATTTTGTAAAATGAGTAAACCATAACAGACAAAAACTTACTGCACACAAAATGTAAATCCTTTTAACACACAATTTATTTAAAATAACTTTTTCTGGGATATACAGTATTATTGGTTTAATTGCTGAATTGTTTCTCATATTATTACCATGAAAAAAAAAGAAGGAATTTCATGTCCAGCATATAGTGCAAGAACATGCTGGTACAAGAATTGCTACTTATAAAACCTAGTACACACACGCACATTTATTATAAAAGGACATCTTTAGACATCTGACTGTCAATTCTGTTTCCTCTACACCCATTGTACCTACAATGAAATGTGTAATTAAACTATTTCTGCAAACATTTGTCTCAGTTAATATGAAGTGCACATACAGATAAGGTTTCATAATAGATTGTAGAAGCTATAGAAAAATAAACAATCATGTGAATACTACACATCCGATTTTTAAAATAATAAAGATAAAGTATTGAAAATTTGTTTGCTGCTTTCACTAGGAATTGCAGATTTTATAAATTTCACCCATGCCAACAGCTATCGATAAGAATGCTTGTTCTGCTGAATGTTAAGAACCCAATGAAGATTCATGCCCTTTTTGTCTCATTATGCATTCACAAGAAGTCAAAAGAAGTTGTCAACATTCAGCAGAGCTAGCAGGCTTGTTGGGAGATGCAAACAAGGCAAGTAAAGCTTGCGCTCAAAGAACAGTCAGCCCAGACCAAGGCCAGACAGCAGCCACTGGTACCAAGACTGTGTCCATCCACTTACGAGTTTACACCACTTCTCAAAATTTTGCTAACAGTAAGGTTATAAAATTTATGTTTTCAAGTCTAAATCTACTGAGCATCCTTATTACCCGATAATCAAGGTCAGACCAAGTAAATTTTACTAAAAATGGTTTATCATTATTTGCTTACAACAAGAAGTTATGTAGACTGTATACATTCACTTATCCTGGTTAGTATGTTTATTTATGATTGAAAATATTATACATATGTTATGCCATTCTTCAACTTTAAATGTTGGTGACACTTTACACTCATAAAAGAAGTTTACATACAATAAATAAAGGGGTAAATAAAAAAATAATCTGTAAAAAATCAATTTCTATTCTGTTTAACCCATAGAAGCCTTACACAGCTTGTGTTGAATGGAATAAGCACATCACTGTGTACTGCATGGTAGAACAAAGGTGAACTTGACTATTCTGTCCTTGCCCAGAGCAGTCTTAGACTAAGAACATATTCTAAAGTTTCAGTTTTTTACAAAATGAAGTTTTGTTAATTCTGCATGTAATATGAAACAATAAAAGAACCAATATATTGCTTCATTTACCTCTGAGGTTTACGAAACATAATCATATTATATTCAAACTGCACGCAACCAATAGAATACATTCCCCTGAGGCTGATCACAAACACACCAATAAAAAATATCTGCAAAGAAGCATATTCAAGAATGAATATTAAAATTTTTGACAACTACTTAAGTTTTCATTTTAAATGGCCCTCTAAGCAGGATACCCTGCATAGTTTCACAATTTTTTGTAAAAGATATTCTTCCTAGTTTCAAAACATGTGCATGTTCATCTGAAAATACTAATGAAGAGTTGATTTCAATGCTATTTTGTTTCACTTTTTCTTAAAGTAAAAAGCAAATTTTTTTGAGGGGGTGAGGCACATAAATACTTATGGTAATATTAAAATTTGAATTCTAATATAATTCTATAACTTAAATGCCAAAGAAAAAAAGAAAAAACTGAAGTTGACAAAATAAGAACACAATTAGCAAATCTGTGCAATAAAGATTAAAAGCAAATTAATAAGCTTTTCAAAATTCTTCTCCAAATTCCCATAAAAACCTGCTTAAGATTTAAACACTATGAAGATACAGGATGTTTGGAAATTCCCACACAATTTCAAGTACTTGTAGAGCCTACTGAATAGATGTTTTAAAGAGGAACCCATACGACTGCTTCAAATAAAGTGTTTATACCTCCTACTTATGAGCAAATTGGCGATGGTTATGTTCCAGCAAATTACATTTGTAGCGATACAGCATATTGCTTATTACATAACAATTTCTAGTGTTATAGAGAAAATAAAGAAAATTAGTCTGTTTGTAGCATGCTAACATTTTTCTCTAAGTAAGCTTAACAATAGGCTTTCCTCTTCTTCAAATAAGTCAGCACAGTCCGTTAAAACAGCTTCTATGAATCATGTTTTTGTTACCATGATTCATCATACCCGTTGCCTGTATTAAATCTCTTAAGCAGCTAACAAATCTTCTTGAGGAAGAACAATTTTCATTCTTCTATAGGAATCGTGTAAACTAGACTATGCACACAGCCCTAATCGGCAAAAGTTGAAGTAGTTAAATCTGGCAATCATGGAGGCCATTTGGGCCACCTCATCCTACCCATGACCTAATTGTCAGTTAAGATGATAAAAAGCAAGGACACCAGTGTAAGTAAACTCAATATATAATTGCTCCTTTTTTTTCTTTTTTTTTTTTTAATAGAAGCAGGATATATAACGTTTGATTTAAGATTCTCTATAAATTAGCATATATACAGGGGTTTCTTCTCAAAACATCATATACTCACCTCCCCCTAGAAGTCTGTAGTGTGAATTCTCAACTTCTGTGTATCAGTTTATCCTTTGAAAGATATACTTTTGACTCCTTTCTTTAAAAAAAAAAAAAAAAAATGTAACATATTAAAGCTGCACTTGCTAACAAGCAAAATCCTCTCCACATTCACACTCGGATATGATACTATGGCTAATGTAATCTTCAAAAACTATGCAAATTACATTGAATTGAAACAAAAGCAAACATGTAAAAATAAAGGGATAGTGCAAATTTGTTTGGTAGAGCTCAATCATGTTTGCGTAAAACTCAACTGCAATGGGCATGATAGGCTTTCTGATGAGTTTAATTTCCTGTTGTTTACTGAAGAGATTACTATTAAAATCCTAATTCTTGACGCTTAAACAGACACCATAGCTACTTATGGTGATTTTCTGAACGGAACCAGGAATTGTGTTAATTTCTTTTCTAATTGGTGATGAATTTAATAGTAACAACTAGGACTTGGAAGTTGAAGACCTATAAATTGCCTATAAAAAACCTATAAAAATCCTAAAAAAAAGGCCTAATAACTGGAAAAAATGACATAAAATGCGATGCAAATTAATTAATATAATGTTTGACCTTAGGTATTAATATTCATTGTTTAGATCTGCTATTATTAAAAGAGAATGTGTGTCAGTTCCACTGAAATTGAGTTACTTATGGACTCTTGATATACATCATAACATACCTATTACAGCACTTAATTTATCATGTAACATTCGAATGTTATTCTATGAAATAAAATTAAATATTTTTGTTTAAACAATATAAAATTCTGGTGATATGAAACATACAGTGTAAAAAACGTTGTGAATAAAACGCTGCTTCTTTCAATCATACTTTTCTAGATGGTTATGTCAATCTGTAAAAGTCATTGTTGTCTGTTCAAACTGATAAAGAACAAAAAAAGCTGTTAAGACCTAAAATAAGATTAAAACAAGGGAAAAATGTACAAATACAATGCACCATTTTCTGGCCTAGCGACCCAAAATGAACATATACATATGTATTATGCTGGGCCTCATCTTCGGACACTCAAAAATAAAAGGATTTTTCATTAACTTCCAAGCCTTTGTACTAACCATTGTTTTCTGAATGGTACAAGTGTTACTCATTGCTCTTTTTCTTGTCCATTTGCTGTATTAAACTTTTATTACATAAATTGAACTTCAAACATTTGTCTATCAATGCATACAAATTACAACAGCACACTAACAGATGGGCATCTCCATTAGACAGAACAGGAAAATTTGTACTTTTTGCCTAGGTTTTTTTCATTTCAGTCCATTGGTACATTCCCTAAATGATGAAAATGAATTTTGTTCTTTCTTAGCATTTTGGGAAGAACTATGTCTATGTATCTTGTATATAAGTTGAATTCAATAACTAACTTACTTATACAATGATCGAATAGGATTAAAAAGAGCGGTGTTTCACATCCCAAAGATAAATAACACGAAAATCATATGAAATGAACTTACCGTAGGTACTTGACTGCATTTCTAAGGTATATTTCTTAAAATGATATTTAGCTATTTAAATAAATAAATCCAAAATTTCTTTCCAAATCTGAATACAATTATCTTCAACCACAGACTACCACCTTGACTTTCAGATCACATATCATTATTAGTGTCATAAAACAAAATTGATGCAGTCTTTATAACTGCGATGTATGCAATGCAATGATTACAACTGAAATCTTGATCTTAGCCTAATTGGGTTCGTTCATCATAATGGATCAAACACAGAACTATTCGAGACCACAGAATTTTTTTTTATAGCTTTTTCATCCAATGACTGTAGATACACTTTCTGTTAGACTATCATGGTGGTATCATGAAATACACTTCACTTAATGTACATAAATGGCATCCTCAGTTTGAAGATTGTAAAAATGTATCTTATAGTGATAACACATTTCTGTATTGGAATAAATCACTAAATATGTTGGAAAATTCAATGGCAGACAGGCTCATTAAAAATTATTCTGAAATACTTAGAAGATAACAACTCAGCATAAATATAGGAAAAACAAAACTGTTTCATTTTCAGCATCACAATCAAAGCACAAATAACTTTGTAACTGTACAAAACACAATACTTGAACACGTACAGCAGATTAAATTCTTAGGACTAATGTTAGATAAAAAAATTTGTCATTTGACAGTCATATTGACTTAATCTGTAGTAGAGTAAGCTCAGGGCCAAGGAGACTATCCAAATATCTAGACACTTCCGCTTTAAGAATTGTATATTTTGGTGTAATATACCATTACTTCCAATATAGAATAGAAGTTTGAGGAAGTACTAGTAAGCACAATTTAAATAGGTTTTAATTTTACAGAAGAACTGTATATAAGGTAAATAAGAGGAGCTCATGTTGTAGTGTTTTTAAAGAAAACAACTTGTTTACTGTAATTTCTCTGTATGTGAATAAAGTAATATGCATTGTAAATAAAAATGTACATATTACCAATTGTAATAATCAATAGTTATAACACAAGTGGAAATAATTATATACATAGGATCAATATTAATAAAAGAACAAGTGAACCAATTTACAAGTGGAGTGAAACTTTACAACCAATTGCCATATACTTTTAGAGCTAATCAAGGAGTAAACTTTAAAAGAGAACTATGGAAATACCTAATAAGAAAATGTTCATATTGCACTGTAATGTTAGTAGTATAATTTGACTTGATGGTATGCCTCAATGATGCTATTGTTATGATACAATGACTTTTAAGACAGATTATGTAAATTCTGTTATTTTTTTACCCTACTTGTAGCTTGGCAATGCTCGAAACATTATAGCATTATGTCTATAGGCAAATAAACATATGTATATAAAAAAAAAAAACAACCACACACAACAACAACAACAACACTTAAAATATGAGGCAAAAGGTTGACACATATATGTTGCAAATTGTTTGATTTATCCTGCAAATCCCTAGAGGACATGTCAGGAGTACTTACAGGATCTTAAATATAACCATTCAATTAAATATAGGTGGCTTCCAAAAGCATTTGCCTCCACCTAAAAATTACCACAGCCAAATCAATGTAGAAAAAATGTCTAATGCAGAAAGTAAAAATATATTAATGTTAATATATTCTGGAACTGTTCGGGATTTTTCATTTTATTGGTTTTACAAATTGTTGAAATCTATACCGATTTTCATGTGTGGCACTTACAAAATTATTTTACATGCATTTAATAGGGCTTTGTTAGTGACAATGTCAGGTATTATATAAAACAAATTGCTCTATTAAATACTCATAAAAGATTTTGTAAATGAAAAAGTTGAATATTTGAGAAATTTTCAAAAGATTATGAATGAAAAATCTGGAGAAAAAAAATTAAAACACTACAGTACACTGTAATATCATTTGCTGTTTCTGCATCTTAAAAATCAGAATTTTCTCTCCATTAATTTGGCTGCTAGAATGTTTTTGCTTCCTAGTCACTGTACATTAATACATGCACTACACGGATGCATTTCCTATTTTTATTCGATATGAAACTTTCTTCATGGAAAAAAAGTTGCTTTGAGAGGTAAAAGTCTTTGAATAATACTGCCTACAGTAGTTCAATTACCAGGCAAAATTTATATTGTCGGTCATAACTGCCCTTCTTATTTCATAGTATTGCATATATGCACACCTTAAACACACAAAACAAAATCGGAAATAGCTGTTGTTCACCAATGGCATTGGGGATTAATTGATCTGCATCATTTTCCCTCTGGCTTCCCAATATAAAGTCTGTAAGTTGTCTCTTTTAAGGCCTTTACATTTGGCGAGATGCTGTTTGTTCAGGATGACATCTTCACAGAGTGCACTTGGGTGTAGGTAGGCATCGTATCTTGTAGAGATGTTCTGCGAGGCAATCGTGGCCAGTTGCCATCCTAAATAAGGCCAATGCAGTCTTCCTTGGCATTTTTTGTATATCAACCCTATCTTTAATATTCTTATAATCTTTATCTTTTAATTTATCTTCATCAAGTCTCTGCTGTCTTTTGAAATGCTGTTTAATGATATTTAATTGTTTACTTATTTCTATTTGTCCTACAGGTTTTATTTATTGTATTGCACCTTTCTTTGCTAATTGATCTGCATGTTCATTGCCCAAAAGTTTGACATTAGCTGGGATCCATTGTAGAGTGACATGATTTCTAGTTTCAACTGCTTTAATTAGGCTTCCTATTTCTTTAATATTTTTTGTTGTTTTATTATTGTAATTTACTATTCCATTTATGGCTGATTTTGAGTCTGATAAGATGGTTTTGTTTTATGTATGGTCTATATAAAATGTTCTGTAATGCTGCTTTTATAGCTATTAATTCTCCATCACAGTGGTTTGACGTTTCATCTAATGTTAGATACTGTGCAAAATGTTTACAGTATACTCCTGCACCGGCATTTTTTTTATTGTTGAGGGATCCATCTGTATACATTTGGAGCCATTCTCGTTATCTTTTCACGCAGATAAAAGAAATTCAACTGACTAATTTTCATTAATAAAAAATTAAAACATATTTATACATTTTAAGAAAAACTTTATCTCCTAGTTTGTTTTAAATTAAGTTTTAATCACTGAAAATAGATATTACAATATTTTTGTTGCAGTACTTTTTAAGATCTAGATTTGCACCATTCTTCATTGTAAAGAGAATTGCATTACTTGCTGAATTTTTTATATCCGTCAGCATGCTAGTTGACAAATAGTTCCTAAAAATAATTGGGAAACCATACAGGATAGCTAGACCAAAACCTTACCATAAGAAAATGTGGAATAAATTAAGATAACGTACAATTTATGTCGCACAACTCTTTTGCACCACTGAAGTTTCCAAACCATTCATTGGCAACTTTAGTTTTTCCAGGTTTAAGTTTAGTTTAAAAATATGCAAATCAGCATGTTGTATGAAAACAAATTTGCCTATAATTGGCATGTTAATGGTTTTTATATTTTACTTGTGTTGGTTACCTTGAAATTGCAATCTTGTACAATTCAGAATCATAAATTGGCTGGATTTTCTTTGTTTAAAGGCATAAAATGCCATTTAAAATAGTACCACATAGGTCAATTCTGCCGCTAGTTCGTGAGGTTGCAGGTTCAAACCCAGTGGAGGGCGATGGATTTTTTCAGGCATAAAAATCCTTAGCATGGCTTCCTTCAGAAAGGAAGTAAAGCCAGTAGTCCCATGTCATAGACTTAGGGCACGTAAAAGAACCTCAAGCCTGATAAAGGGGCCTCTGAACAAAATTACAAGTCTTTCATGCCCAATATAGAATGGTACGCTGAGGACTACAACAGTTAAAGAGTGTCCATAAAAAATAACTCAATTTTTTTAGCTCAATTCCTTTTCTAGCTGGTCAATAACAGCAGAGATTAATACAGCATTATTTACAGTTTTCCCCATATAAATGGAAATGAAATACCAGGTGCAACAGAACTAATTTAACTGTGTGCTTCTCAAATATTTCATGTCAAAAGTGAAAAATAAACCCCTCTGTTGTATTTTACAGCTAACTTTCAGGTTTTGAGAACCACTAAGTTCTCCGCATCTCCATATAGTGCCTTTTTCTTTCTTCTCTTGTTTAATCCACATTTTCTTGTTTATATAGTATTGGATGTTCATGACATAACACATTCATACAGCATGTGAGGGGCAGAGCCATAGGTGCAAGGGATTGGAACCCCCCCCCTTTGCTAAAAGGAAATTAAAAATTAAATGCAAAAATAGCTTCATTAAAATAATAGCATCTTTCTAGGTTAGTGCGTACAAGATGCTTGCTAATTGTATCACTGGTAGCGCTTTATTTACGCTGCATGTCTTAGACAATATTGCCAAAGGTGAGAGCAACAGAAACTGTACTTCAGATGGCGTGGGCACAACCATATTAAGATATTGGGGGCAGTTTTCATTCCAGTGCTAAATTTGAGCGGTTTCCAAAGGAGTGCAATATCTCCCAATTTACAACATAACTTAGAAACTGTATTTTCTAGTGAAATAAAATGGCCTATATGGTAATACAAAATACTTCACAGTGGTCATTAATTCTCATCTCACAACACAATTGCCTCTTGGAATATGTAAAACATCCTATCCTAATTTTAATTCCAATTGCTGCACCTTAATCTGTGAATATAAAATTGGTTTATTTAAGTATTTCAACTCAGTATTAATTCATATTTATCATTTGAATTCATACAAATTGTTTTAAAAATTTGATTACTATACGTAACCCCCTCCACCTTTAATATTTTTCTGGCTGTGCTACTGGAGAGGCACCTATCAAATGTACAACCACATTAGCATGACATATTTGTCATGCACAGTGAAAAAATGCAAAGGAGAAATAGGGAACAAGTTGTAAGCCACTGTCATGTGGAAAGTATATCTCTAAGGCTTTATCTACTGCATGATATACATCACAAGAATCTTGCATGTTATATGGAGAGTGAATATACAGGCTGAATTACTTTATATTCTTTTTTTAAGGTTTTAAGCTTCTTATGACTGCCTAAGAGTTTTAAGCAATATGAAAGATTGCAGGATTGTAACATCAGCTTTGGAATACCTTTAAACTATTTACTAACCCATGTGAATTGTCTACATGACTGGTATTGTGATTATGCACAACAATTTGGTTTAAATAAAGTCGTCATAGTTATTTGCAAGATTACTCAGGAGCAAGATGTACTCTCCAGTAAGAGTGAGAATTTTACAACTCTCAAATAGGCACCTACATGAATTATTGGTGCAGATCACAAAGAATCCTTAGAGCTCTTTTGTTGTAACACAAACACTTTCTCACAGTGTACAGTTAGCCCAAAAAATTATTCCATGTTGCATGAAATAATTAAAATATGCAAAGTGTGCTACTCTTCAATGATTGCATTGTAGATGTCGTGAAGATACATTATGTGGTATAAATGTCAACAAGGTTAGGGCTGGGTAAATATTACAATGTTAATGTGAACTGAACCAAAATATTTATAAAAATACTATTCCACAACAAATAAACACAAACTATTTTCATAGCTTATATAAACTATTAACACTACACAGCAAAGATATATATTAATTCAATGATACTGTTGGCCTGAAATACTCATGGCACATTTGTTACTCTATATACAAAGAAATTGCTGATTAAAATGACAAATTAAATTCAACATAGTTAAGTCTAATTTAACCATATTAAATGCATAGCCAATTTTATCCATTAACAAATTAGTAAAACTATTTAAGTTGGATTACGTCATTTTCAGCCAAAATTTGAACTTTCAGTTCCTTGTAGTACAAAAATATTGCTTCAAAGTATAGCTGTTGAACGTTTCAAAGAGCTAAAGTGCACGCAGGTTGCCCTGATTATGTCATATAAATGTGTACAGTACTTATTATTTAAATGCATGCAAAGCTTCTAAAAATACTTACACATTTGAATTCTTCCAGATTTTTATACATTCAAAACTAAATAAAATCTACAAACTGCATGGACAAAAGCTGACACACTTACTACATATCCTACATGAGATGACAAGTGAAATAAAGTGTGCAGATATAATTACAATGTTTTAATACAAAACAAAAAAATATACTTTCCTTCTTTAATGTTTGACTTATTAACCTACATATAATATTTTTGCCAAATGTTTCTGGTGTTGTAAAGTGATCTACATTCATCTTATGTAGTATAAATGACTAAAATATGCGAATTTTCAAGAAAGATAAGAAAGGCATTTTAATAACTCAAAAACTAGGCCACTGAGAAAAGAAGTTTGGCAACAGTTTACTTGTGATACCGTAAGTAGGTATTTCTACAAAAATAGGTAAAAAATAGGAATGCTGTTTCAAAGACAGAAAGCAAGAATATCACCCTTCAGCCTATAAAGTTAACATTTTGTGCGTAATAACAGCTTGCTTAAAAAAAACTGTCATTCCTTAGCTAAGTACTTATTTAAATAATATATCTCAGCATTAAAAAAATAAAGCAGCTGTCACTGTTGCTTTACAACCAATATTAATTAAAATTTATTAAAGACAAACGTTTAATTTCTAGGGATAAGCTAGTTTAAATTTTGCTGTTTATCTTGCATTAGCTGCACGAAGCGTTTCTTTGCTACTTTGGAGCCCGTCAAGGACCGTCTAAAACATTTACCCTATCCTTCAGAATAGGTAGTGTATTATCATGTAATTAACCTAATTTTTGGCCAATTCACATTCCGAGCGCCGTGCGCTTGTCGAAAAGAAAGTTTATGTCAGGACACTACCTTAAGTTGACCTCATAAAAGTACGCGCAGATTATCAAACACATTTAAGATACAAGAGCTTAAACCTTGCACCTAAAAAACCTTAATTAAAATTCTGCATTTGAATATTTGTAGCGTAATTTTCCCTCAAGTAAGGAAATCAAACCAGTCTTTTCATACTTTCCTGGATTTAGTTACTGTATTTTACAACGCTAGCGATTAATTGGATTATCATTTTCTCACATGACAGCTAAGGAGCAGAATAATTTAAGAGGAGACACCCCACCCTATTGCCTACATGTACAGCAGGGTGTCGCTCAAATGTGATTTAAAAGTCCGAACAGGGAGTGTGTGTGTGTCTGAACCAGGTCCTGCGTAAACACGGGGTGCAACAATCTCGAAGTTCATGAAATGCGCAATCAATGCCTTCTTCGAGACTTCAATCAATAATTTACGGATTCATTCCAATATAGTGTAATTTTCATTGAGAACAGTGTACAAACGAGGCAATCCTGCACAAAAATTGAGATGTTGGTTGACATTAACTAGCCTACTGCTATGTAAACGATTTTTTTCCAATGACTGGCTACATACCTCGGGTCTGGAAGTATGATCTTTTTACTGGCTCTGGCTGCTGGAGTACATTTGCTTTTCTCCATAGCCATCAAATAGCTCACGTCCGCGAGCACAGCCTCCAGATCCGCCATTTTGCGACTATTCTTTCAACACCGAATCTCACAAGCACACACAACACGTAAACTATCGCATATTTTAATTCCAAAATAATAGGGATTCACTGACAAACTATCTGGGCTTCAATAGGAGTTTTATTTGATAATGCTTCGAATAGTATTACAAATGTAAACACTTCATTCATTTGGCAACAGTACACTAACCACGAACATCTTCCCCTTTTGAATTCGTTTGCTTCCTCTGCAAACACGCAAAGCTCACTGACGGACAGCTCGAGCACTTCGCTAGCCCGCCAGCGCTGATTGGAGGACTGGCGAGTTTGAATCTGAGTGTACAGATGTCACTACATGTGAAGAGTAAACACCTCACGGGGGAGGAGTGGCAATTTGCCTCTCAGCTGATTGACAATTCTAAAGTATATTGCAAGTATGGCTGGTATGGTTATAGGAGTTGACAGTTCTGCTGTGAATTTTCGAAATAAATTTGATGACCTTTCTTCGAAGTTCAGTTGTTTGGCTCAGAGACGAACAGAGGGCGATAGGCAGTTTATAAACAAAATACTTGATGAGCTAAACGCTTTAGATTTCAAGTCACCGATAGTAAATAATGTAGATGTAAGTTCCAAGATAACACGTGAATAAGCTGCTAACGTAATCTGTGTTTTAAATAAGCGTTTGTAGAGTTTCAATGAAAAGATAGGTATGCGTGATGCCGACAGTGTAATAAAGTTGATCGCTGTCAAGAAATAACAAGTATATACATTATTTGATGTGTAATATTTAATAACTGTAATGTTCCCAAAACGAGCCTTGGGCTCAGAAAATCTAAAACATACAAATAAATAAAAAAATTCGTTTTATCTCTGGATCTGTAATGTTTCATGAATTAATTGGAAGAAATTTGCTGAGAAACAATAATTCTTATTACTGAATATTATCAACTACTTGAGACAGCAGTAATTTACTAAAAAAATATGTAAATATTGCATAAGCTAAGTACCTTATTTTTTACAGAATAACACGTAATTTTTAGAAGAGCCACATTAAAGTGATTGTAATATATCATTATTTCGTTTTGTGACACGTTTCAGAAAGCAGTTCTTATGATAAACCATTGCTGCACAATTGTACCGCCAAATGACACATTTTTGGTGGCAAAGGGCTGCCAATTAATTTACAATTTGGCTACAAAACAACTTGTTAAAGTAGAAGGCAAAACATTATCTTTGTCCATCAACTGGTGTATCCAGTCGTTGAAGTATTGTGCTGATATTGCCATGATAGACATCCTATCTGCACTTGAAGCTCTTCTCAAAGGAAATGGAAACAAAATACAGGAGGTATGTATATATAAATTTGATGGGTATATGTTTCAGTTGAGGTTATGTGTTTGTGGTAGTGTTATACTCTGTTTAACATAACGGTGTGTGCACTTCCGTAAGCACTAGTAACAGTATGCTTAAGGCAAAACAAGCAAGCTATAATTAATGTAAACATTGTTTTTTTTTAAACGACTGAAGCATGTTGTTAGAGGATTGATCTAATGTAAGGGTGTGACATTTAGAATAAATTTAAACTTAACAGTGGCATTCTTTTTAAGAAAACAAAGTATATCAAAGTATTGTATAATAGTAACTTAAAATGCTGCAGTAGATGTGACAGTAAACAGGCATAACATCTTCACGTAAGTCTGGCTGCAGCTGCTCTTGAATTAATTGGTCATTGTCATGCTTACATACTATTAGTACTTCGCTGCAGTCATAATGCTTTACATATGTACACATTAACACAAAGAATTTTTATGAATGATTTGTGTGCAGAAAGAGAGACTTGCAGCAAAGTTGGAAATCAATTTTAATAGAGTTTGCAGATGTATCTGTTCCATATAGGTTTATTGTGTGAAAACTCATTGATAAATTTGAACTGCAGGCTGTCCTCGGTATAAATCAAAGACTTTTGCTTTCTGAAGAGAAATAAAACTGGCACAAAATATCAACTAAGAAATTTATCAGTTCTGGAAGATGAACGCGATGTATGTAAATAACAAATTTTCTAAACATTTCCAGAAATTGAAGGATATAGCACACATTTTTAAGATCTGCTGTCATAATATAATATGCTTTTAATTGCACTGAAATTGTAACTGTAAGAACTTGAATCACTTGCACGTATATTACATTCCATTTGCTGGCATTACTATTCCACTGCTGGCTTGCCATCTGCTGTGATACAGGCAGCAACATGGACAAAAAATGATGAAGCAACTGCCAAGGTCAGATAAGCATTACCAGTATGCTAGAATTTTCCACTGCAGGTGTTGTTTTACATACTGTCACATTTAAGCACATATAAATGCCATTGTCCTGTGCTGGGCTCAGAAATCTAGCACTCAACCAGCTGCACCTTCTAGGTCAAAGACAAAACCAAGAAAGACCCAGTTGGTAAACCAGAAAAATAGTTTTCCAGGACTATGGTAAGATGTTTTAAACAATAGGAAGAATTTAAAAACAAAAATACTGAAATGGATATGACAGAACTTTTGTAAATAATTTTTTTATATTGAGGGAAAAGTTGCAGTGTGTTTGATATACACTCATATGGCTCAGCTGCAGAGAGCTTATCATTTCACTGACCAGTAATTGCAGGCCTGGAGGCTTATCTTCCTGAAATAACTGTAACAAACCCTCCAGTATCTGGCAAGAAACATGCTGGTTTCTCCCTCACTATACGTGATTTTTAGTGTAAAATTATTGTTATGAATACATGCTAAATATCGTTGATCTATGAAGTTAAAGATAATGGGAAAAGAATTCATCAAGAGTACATATCATTGTCCTACTGCTAAAATACTATAATTCCAATTTTTTAGATACTCAGGCCAATAAATACAGTGTGCCCAAAAACTAAAAATCATACAGCTTTCAAACGCATGTCATATTAAAGAGAAGTCAGATGGTTTTTGTCAGTTTGTATATCACAGTGAGAACTACATGTAACTTGCCAAATGACCGTATGGTAATCAAACTCTTCCCATAACCTGTGTAGCAGTGACAGCAGGTTCTTGAATCATATGTTTAAGTTCTATATTTTGTAGTAAAGGTGGCACATTCACATTTAGAATACAAAACATTCTATCATAATTTTAATAACAATTAACTTAATCCGTGAATACAAAATCAATTTATTTAATCGATTCAGGTTTAATTCATATTTATCATTTGAACTGACACACGATCTTGTATGTATCACCATATTTAAGTCACAGGGAGTCATATTGGAGAACCTGGGGCCATTTTATTAAACAATTATCCTCATCCACAGCTTGTCCAGTCCAGCATTGAGGCAGCTCTTTGTTGAGTACAATAATGGGGTAGAGTGCCATCATGTTGGAAAGTAAAATGATGGGAATCTTCTTGCACTTGTGGGAACAACCATTACTGTATCATATCCAGATATGTATGCCCAGTTATGGTCTTTTTGGTAAAGAAGAATGGGCCATAAATTTTTCGCAAGCACAGTGCACAAAAAACATTCACTTTAAGTAGATGAGTTCATGTTCGATGACTTCATGAGAATTCTCTGTACCCCACACAGTTATGCCTGTTGACTTTACCATTTGTGTGAAATATTGCCTCATCGCTGAAAACTATACAATTTATGAAATCTTCATCCTTCCACCCATTGTTGAACTCTGTTACAAAGTTCATAACCCTTCTGTTTGTCATTTGGTTTCAACTGCTGCAGTAGCTGCAATTTATAAAACTTCATATGTGGTAACTGCAAATTGATGGATGCTCTATGAACTTATTTTTCACATTTGTAATGAATCTCTCTTTGATACAGTCTACATCCACTTTTGTTTTTTTTTTAGGACACAAGCAGCCAGTATCCAAAATTTCTTGTCCCAGGCATAAATTGTCTTCCTGCATGGAGCTACTTTGCTATACCTGAATTTTCTTTGCATATGTGTAAAATTCTTATTTTTGTAGAATTCAACACAGAAAGCTTGCTCTGCACCAGAAGTCTCAATCTTTACAAGAATGCTAAATGGAGCAAATGGTTGAACTACAATCCAAACAAAACCACTTGATTTTCTCTTAATTAAGACATACATATGAAATATACATGATTTATAATTTTTGCGTAAACTAACATAGTGTTGTAAATGGATGTCCCCATAAGATTTAAAGTCTGATGCGTCTGCCATTGCTACTTTCAACAATATGCAGTTAGGTCAAGCAAGCATGCTTGGTTAAGTTAGATTCTAGATGTTTGTGTTTCTGCAGGAAACTGAAGAAAAAGTTTCCCTAAGCCAAAGCTCCCTTTCTGAATCCAGGAAAGGCACCTTCTGGCTGGCTTACCCTTCATGAGGTTTTCCATTTGTATAGGTCCAATGCCTGTTTCCCAAAAAGCCCCCGCTTGTGTGAGACAAGATATTCTACTTCTGCACATCAGCCAAAAGGGAAGACTACTGAAGAAACTTGGGGGAAAGCAGAGTATAGTATGCTGTCTACACCTGTCAGGCTAGTGCTGGAGATCACGAGGGCATCACTGTCTAGATGTAGCCAGTGCCAAAAACAGTTTAACATTGGAAAATTCCTGGTGATGGCATGAAGTTTTCAGTCATCTGATTCTATCTTTCCAACCTTGTCCAACACACGGCTTGTGTGGAAGACAAATTAATTCCAGCCATTTAACATTGTTGTAATGCTTATTGTTCCACATATTTGTATTTGTATACAACGTAGCATTGTCAAACTTCAAACTCAAGCTTTATAAGAGTGGTGCTTTCTACCATAGTCAATTTTTTTGAAACAACAACCGCTATATATACGTCAGGTCGGGTACTTCTGGGACTGCCCTCGTACAAGCTTAGGCACAGAAAGCAAGCAGTCAGGCAATTAAGCCATGCAGGTTGACTCTGCAAAGTGAAGCTAAATGGATCCCAGTTCAAAATAACTAATAAGTTTTCTTTCAGTGAATGTTGAAATAAAAATCTGATGTGAAGCACTCACATGACTTCTTTCCTCACTCTTCCACAAGCAATTCTTACAAAACCTTATTCTTCTAGTACTTCTTGTTAATCCAGATAAACTTTTTCCTTGTATTGTCTACAAGATAGGCAAAGTACCTTCTTTGATGCAGTAGTGAAGAATAAAGAAATTACTAAGGCATAGGACAACTACTTATAATGTTTTCACCTTCTCCTGCAAAGTTTGATAAAGCTTATTAGCTTGTACAGGGTGAGCCAAAAGACTCTGAACCGCCTGTGTGGTGTTTTTCCTGTCCACGTCCTCAGCACTCGTTGCCATCTGCTGCTATTATAGAAAGGTGCAGATGAAACCATACAGCATTTTTAAAACTCTTTTAAAGGCTTTACTTAACCAATTTTATGAAAGGAAATGCTGAAACTGGCCACTGTCGTTGTCCATACATTTTTGGCACCTCTTTAGAAAACTATCCATTTTGGAATTTTTGGGCAGAATTTTCCAAACGATGACCAATGTCGTCTAATGTTTCTTCAGTAAGAACTGAATGCTGTCTTTTAGATTTCTTGGCATGAACACTTCCTGTGGCCTGAAATTTACTGTAAAGTTAATGGATTGTTGTACGGCCTGGAACTTTTACACCTGGAAATCTTTCTGCAAATTGTACTTTCACTTGGCGAGCTGGCCGAGTTAACACATACAAATCATAAATAAATACATGCTGTGCAGTAGAAAACATATACTGAGCCATAATATTCTTTGTGACTAAGTACAGGACAAAATAATAAATAACTCGTAATAACTGAACTACATCACATCACCGTCAACTCAAAACTGCACTTCACACTGCACAGCAAACCCAGAACAGTGTGACTTTGTTTATAGCAGCAGTGCACGTTTGCACACCCAGTGGAAAAGCACCGCGCAGCCAGTAATATTGTTCATAAAATACCCCTACAGGGTAACTTAAGACATAAAGTGTATAAGACAAACCCACACACCCTGGAAGAATTAAAACAAAATATCCGCTAGGAAATTTCTCAACATGAACTACGGTGAGTGATGGATAGTTTTCTAAAGAGGTGCCAAAAATGTATGGACAACAATGGTGGCCAGTTTCAGCATCACCTTTTGTAAAGTTGGTAAGTAAAACCTTTAAAAGTAGCTTTAAAAATGTTGTATGGTTTCATCCACCCCTTTTTATGATAGTGGCAGATGGCAACGAGCGCCGATAATGCGGACAGGAAACACACTGCGCAGGCTGTTCGGAGCCTTTTGGCTCACTCTGTAGAAGTACATCCACAATATTTATTTTTAATTCCTTTTTCTTTTCTTTCTTTCTTCTCATTTATGTCCCTGCACCATTTTGTACATATTTTTATAGATTGACCCAGACCATTAATTTTATGACTTCAAAAAAGAGCAGTAAAAATTTTATATGTGCAGTTTATACAACTGGAACAACTGCCAGAACCTTTGAAAACCAGGAAAAGGTCAAAGAATCCGAAGTTCAGCTATATATTGATCATTAACCTGACTTGAATTACTTATTAAAATATGTTTTTATTTGCCAAATATTTGTCTTCTTTCTCTGGAATTTTCCAGTACTAAAATCGTATTTGTTTAAAATAATCTAAAACCAGTAGCATTAGGTAATGTTGTGTTGCTAGAACTTATTGTATTAACTTTGATGCAGCAGATGCATGAACTTCTTGGAACAAATGGAGTGTTACCATCGCTGATGCAACCAACAGATGTCAATGTAGATGAAAAGGAAGGAATAACATTAGCATCCCCTCAAGACATAAATCTTTCAGCAGTGAAGTGCCTGGAATCCTTGACAAAAATCCAAGGAGACACTCCACGTGAAGAATACTTGAAGCCACCTCATTTGGACAGATGTGCAAAACTGTTACTTCAGCAGCTTTACAAAATTGAACCTTGGGATAAAGAACAAGCAACCCAGCATAAGGTATGTAAACATAATGCCACAAATGTTAATTTTCTTAAGCATAACACATTGATATTATAACAAACCTGCACCAAGCCCTGAACCACTGACAAGGAAGTTGTGCAACATATTAGAAAATGTTTAAATCAGGGCAGGTCAGAAGTCACTTACAGTAGAATGCTGAAGAGCTTTTAGTCACCATCAAAAAGCAGTATTAACAACCCCCAAGTAAGTCACTGTGCTCAATGTCTATCAAACTCCCTGTCGCTACTGCCCATGTCACAGAGTCATCTAATATTTATTTTGTGAATATCAAGACCAGCAAGATATCTTGCATGTATGTACATTTGTTGAAGGGCTAGAATTGGCCCTTAAGGTCGATGGCAGCTCTTAGGCATAATGTCAAATGAGCTCAGTCTTAGTTGTTTTTGTCTCTCTAGGTCCTCGCCTTTCAGTGCTTAGCAATAGCCTCTACCCTGAGCTACCCCTCCTTGTAGGATTTGAGATTAAACAACTCATGATCAAACGAGCGCTTTGAAAGTTCTTCCAAGCTGCAAATATCAGCAGTTCCATTTCTTAGTCCATCAAGAGATGCATGCAAATGATTTTCAAAACCGTGTGAGATAATGCCAAGTGGTTGTTACATGGGTTCAAACCCCATATTGGGCGCCATATTTGAGGCACCTCTATTGGAAAGGTGGCTCGAGGTCGTCTGTGTTGCAGGTTGCTGCAGCCTCCAATCTTTGTTTGTGGCACACGTGTTGGATGACCTGGAAGTTCTCGGTTATGATGTGACGTTCATCTTGAAGACGTTCCAAGCTCATTTAAGCCTTGTTGCTCAATGCCTCAGTGATGGTGCACAGACTTTTTAGCTATGGTAATAGGTGCATTGCTGTAGGCATGGGTGTGAACGGGGATGGTGGCTTTAGTGAAGTTTACGGTAAAAAGAGGTATAATAAGAGTAGTCAAATTTGCGGATACTTCCAAAGGTTTAATTAACAACAGTTCCTATGTTAGTTTCATTATATAACCGTTGAGAGTGAACATTTTACTATATAAGTTGCCTTTACTGAAGTGTGTCATGTATTAGCAAACTCTGTGCTTTTAATTTTATGTAATAAATTCATTATAATAATAAATTGTACATTTCTTGGTACAAACTAGCATGGAGATACCGTGTACATGCTGGTGATGACCACCCTTTTCTTTGGAGTTAACGAAGTGCATCACTTATTAACAAATTCTCTTCATGCACTATTAATTTTTTGTCACATTTCTGGGTACAAGCTGATTTGTAGATTGTGTCTACATCTGCAACGACTGCCTTTTCTTTAGAGTTACTGAAGTGCAATATATATTAACAAACTTCATTTGCATGTTATTAATTTTTTATCATCTTTCTTGGTACAAATCGGTGTGGAGATCGTGTGTACATACTGGCAATGACTGCCCTTTTCTTTGCAGAAAGACTTATTAATATAACATTTCCACTTTCACTCTGCAATATATAATATTCTGCTATCATTGGGTAGAAATTCACGTGGCTCTGAAGTTTCTCCAAATCACTTTTCTAATACTTAATTTCTATTGGTTCTCTCAACGTCATGGTTGAACATATCGCCAAAATCGACTCAGCATGGAAAAGGCATGTTCTGCTCTGGACCAAAGCTCCAAAGGATTTTTCCCATAACAAAAAGAACAATAAAAATGTCACCATGTTGATCCCCCATTTAACATTTGGGCATATAGCAATTTAAATGGCCACTCTTTTCACCTCTAATTTGGTTACAAATATTTGCAGTGTTTTTATTCTCCTTAGGCTAAACTTATTCCTATATAATCATAAACCTTATGCTCACATACTCTTTGAATTGTTTATTTTTGCTTTACTATTTGTAGACAATGTGGTTTTAATATTTGACACAAAACTAGAGTGCAATATGCAACTAAACAAAATATGTAAAAACTTTAAAATGATTATATCTATAGAAAAAAACAGAAGTAATGACATTCCATGGCAGTTATCTGTAAGTTCAAAAATTATGATTGAAAGTAGTACAATGGAACAAGTGTCTCACTTCCAGTGTTTAGGATGTGATTTAACATATGGCAAAGATAATGATATAAACAAAACAAATTAACAAATTCCAAGCGCTTTGTGGAGCAGTTCACAAAACATTTAAAAATAAAATCAGAAATGAGACCAAGATAAGATTTTATTCAAGTATGGCCATGCCTATCATTCTGTATGGAAATGAGGCATGGACAATTAAAGAGAAACATAAAAGTAAACTTCAAGCAGCTGAAATGAGATACTTATGCTCAGTCAAAGCTTGCACAAGAGAACATCTAAGGAATAAGAGAATTTAAAATTGTAAAGTCCATCTTAAACTTAATTGTCAAACAGAGACAGAAATGGACAAGACACTTAACAAAGAATGCTAGGAGTGTGAACTTCTAGACAAGCCTTCAACTACAAACCTACAGGATGACGATCAATTGGATGACCAAGGAAATTATGGGAAATGTGAGAACGTAACAGGCTTCAATCTAAGCCATGGCTGGAAGAAGATATGCAATGGCACCTTGTTGCACTCGTCCTAAAATATTATAATTAGTTTTGTGTATTTGTTGACAGATTCAAGCTACATAATTACATTTCGCCAGTATTAAGATGTGGTCACATGTATGTGTTGAAAATATGAATGTTTTATCATAATTCTGTTGCTTAAACTTGTATATATGTAGTTCTTGCTCATACAACTACAGGTATACCTACATATGTGATGGCTGCTTCTACTGATGCATTAATGCTCATGATAGGCCAAATGTTGCCACCATAATATGGATTACTCTTAATAGGATGACCTAGTATTAAGAAAATAAATGAGCCAAGCAATGTTATTGTTAAAAATGATGTGATATATATTATATCTACTTGCAAGGGAGTGAACCAATCAGGTGATAAAATTGCCAGTAAGCAATTTCCACTGTATTTTGTTGTATCATCACCATTCTCATTAGTTTAGGTTACGTATGTCTCTCACAGTAAGTTTGCAGAGGTCAGATTGTTTTCCTCCAATGAATTACACACTGCTTGTGTTTACAACTGACAATTCTGATAGTTCTTAATAATCTATATGTTTTCTGGCACTGAGAGCAGATTGGAAAGTGGCAATAGGACCCTACTATTAGTGAAATAGGGTGCTTTGGGCATTAGAAATTGGTGTTAATGTATTGGGCAAGAAGAAATTAAATTTCCTTTCTCAGAACAATCCATGACAAAATCTGGTTTTGCAGTCAAATTTTACGATTAAAACCATGGCTCAGGACAATCAGTCAGACTTCATCTTATAAATCCATGCAGAGGGGCATCACTGAGGGGCCAAATACGGGGAACAGATTTTGTAAATAGATGAACAGTCATACATGTGAACAGAACTTTCTCCGTTGAATCCTGCACAGAGTTGCTGGAATCAGGAATTGTTAGCAATAATATATATATTAATTACTAGAATGGAATAGTTTATTCTTTACAGTTTAAATTAGATTTACAGTAAAATAGACAATGATGAGATGTCCTGTACACATTATAGTTATTAACTATTTTAAGGCACACAGTTTTGTTATATGTTTTTGGTCACCACACTATAATACACTGATTATGCGACATAAATGAACTGTAATAGCATTCATAATACTTCATTATGATCTTACTCGGGGGCTAGCACAGCTCGCATATACCTTTTAACACCTTCAAAATAGTAGTCCACTGGGATCCATTCCCCAGATAAACAATGTAATATATATATTTAAAATAAAATACATTCTGTTCATCGTAATTTTAATATTCCATTACATTACATTCATTTCCTCTGTTTCAATATGTGTTAGTTTCATGTTACCTGCAAAAAATCAATAAATACAGCCTGGACTCAACAGTACTGTCATCACTTGCAGACACGCTCAAGGTCCTGCCATCAAGCTGCCATCTTATTAGCATTTAATTCCAATTAAGAAGATGTATCTTTTCTTAAAAACCCAAAGTTTTGAAATTATAGTATGATCACCAAAAGCATTGTATGCAACTTGACTATAATGGTAATTATAAATGTTAAATGGCTAGAGAAAATATATAACACAGTAGTTGAAGCAAAAATGTTATATGGAAGTGAAGTATGGGGAGTAGAAGGAGGTTGGGAGGAGATAGATATGGTACACAGGAGTTTTTGTAGAGAAGTTTTAGGCCTGCCAAATGCCACAGTTAAGGTATTTGCTCTAATTGAAATGCAGAGAGTGGGGAGAAAAGGCGTAATAATGGAGAGAGCTCTTAAATATTGGTACAAACTATTAAATTTAGAGGAGAAGAACTTGTTGAGGCAGTGTTTGGAATTTCAAGAAAGGAGCTTAAAGAAAAATGGGTGGAGTTATAGTATGCAAACTAATTTGGAAAATAGTGGTCTGGGAGAAATTTGGAGGAGGAGGGAAAATAATGTTAAGGGTTTTCGGAAAGAAGCTAGGCGGAGGTTTGAAGATATAGAGATACAAAATTTGTTTAATAACATTGGGAAGAAAAGTTCCTTGGAATCATATAGATTAATAAAAAATGTATGGGCTAGAGAACAGTATGTGGATAACTCAAATAAGGAACAAAGAGAAAGTATAGCCTGGGTATGAGCAGGTGTATGGAGACTAATAGGAATAAGAAATGGGTTACCACAGAACCAGTGTCCAATATGTGGGGAAAGAGAAGATTTAGAACATATCGTTTTTGATTGTAAAGGTACACAGCATTGGAGAAAGCAAGCTATAAATGGGAAATGGTTAAAATTGAACAGGAAAGTAGCCTTAAGCAAAATTTTTAAAAGGATAGTAAAAAGGTAGGAGAGTACCTGTCCAAAGCAAAAAAGAAATGGTTATGGACAATAAAAACAGATGTGAATTAGTTTTATCATGTGATGCTAAGTTATGTAATTATGTTATTATAATATTAGTATTATTAGATTATAATTTTGGTATTATTATTATTATTATTATTATTATTATTATTATTATTATTATTATTATTATTATTATTATTATTATTATTATTATTATTATTATTAGCATTTTTATGTCATAATTAAAGAAAGTAATATGGGTAGAATATGGCAAGATAACAGCTTGGTCTGATGTATAGCCATATTCTAAGGAAGATTGCTAGCACAAATAAATAAATAATGGTAATTAAGACACTTGTATGACAATTATGAAACTTTCTACTGCTCAAACATACATCTTAATTACTACACACTATTACATAGCTAAACAGTTCCCAACTTTGCAGGTAGATCACAGCATATTAGGATGAAAAACTGTTATTTCTCAAGCCTGTGTAACTTCCAGTATAGTTGGACCTTTTTACCCGGATATATCCAGACTTATCAGATGAAACTGAATGTGCAGGATGTGCACTCAAGTGCTTGGAATCATGCCCATAATTATGTTTGTAACACAATACTAAAGGCTGGTTCATGATAACCAAGAATGGGAACCAGAGCAAGAACGATAAAATTAAAATACATGTATCATAATGTGAGCTTTCACAATTAATGGGAAGCTTTCCCGGGAACGGAAAAGAAGACTTGGGTCAAGTTTTAACTTGCTCATTCCTGTTACCGGGGACAGCATATTAGATCCATATTGTGCTAATTAGACTCCTCACTGTAGAAGTTATTCAAGACGGCTGTGACATGAAACAGATCTGTCTCTAGTCATAAAGTGGGATAATGAAACCAGAAGAAATCTCAGCAAATGTGCATTTGATCACATCCTGTTTCTTTGAACATTGGTTCTTCTAGTGAAAGCAGCACATGCATTTGTTTATATATAGCTCAAGGCTGGCTATTGCCTCAAAAACTACAAAGAATAGCAAAAACAGGTAGAAATTAACAGAGAACAATAAATGAGAACATATAAATTTAATATATGCTCTTAAATTTTTTTTTAATCGACGCTCTTTAACTACTGTGGCCCTTAGCTTCCCATTCTATATTAGGTGTGAAAGAACTTTGCTCAGAGGCCTCTTTATCAGGCTTGAGGTTCTTTTACGTGCCATAAATGTACAACATGAGACCATTGGCTTTACTTCCCTTCCGATGTTATTAATAAAGGAATGACACTTGATATTAATAAGTATTTCTCATAAATTAAGTGTACCTAAACAAATCCTTCAGTTTCTAATTCGTCAGTCATCAACCTGTCTTCTGTTTAGTAGTGACACCAATCATGTTTATAACTTATATTGCTATATTCTTTTTAATCTACTAGCTATGAAGAAGCATAAAATTATAATGATGTGATTATTTGTGGGATTTATTTGTAGATACTGATATCAGCATTGCGAGGCTTGCAGAACATATTTCAGAACTCTCCGGAGGAACTGGTGCAACTATTGGGTGATGGTCTGGGAGTTGTAAAGTGCTACATGCTGTATGGTTTGCCAGGGTATAGTGATTTGATTCCTCAAAAGATATTTCCTACAAATTTGAACCAGTGTGATATCCGACACAGTGTAGCAAGAGATGGACGAGGGGGAAAGGTATGTTGAGCTGTGACCATATCAGTGTAAGAACTCCTAAAGAACGTGCAATTAAACTTTTATATGAAAAGCATAAGACAATGTTACAAAACAATTTTAATGTATCATAAATGGTCTAAAGAGTTCATATTGAGCACCACCCATTGAAATACCCATTATGTCATGAGCTTTAAGTAAAACTCAATATTTTGTTAGATTACTCCATAATTTTGAAAACAAAAGTAGGAATATTTACTAATAATGGAATTTTGAATGAATAATCACAATAGAACTGGAATCATAGTAAGTTAAAATTGGAACATATTTAGATAATAATTATATTCAGAGCCCTGCTCTGAGAATTTAATCCACTGCTATATTATATAAAAACTTAAGTATTTTTTTCAGGTGCCTAAGTAAAAACTTCAAAATCAGATATGATGAATTTATATGAAAATTGTGTAAAGTTAAATGAGTATTGTGGTTCAAATTATAGTTACTCATAAATGCCTTACGTTTTTAGAGTGTGAGAGTTCGGAAAAATCGGAACACTAAACTGTCTAAGTTTGAGTCTGTGATTGAAAAGAAAAATGAAGATGACCGTTTTGCATCCTCTAACCACAAACCAGTTGAAAACAATTTTCTACCTTCATGGATAAAGACTAGTGATTCAGAGTTTTCAGACACAGAAATGGGACAAGCTACAAGAATACACAGCTCTGAAAGTAGAGTGAGACGAGCAGCTCTCAAGCTTCTTTTCATTATTACAAAGGTAAGACTTCTTATCAGTGTTTTATAAATCACTGTTACTATGTAGGAGTCAGTGAATTAATGCACTATCTTTCTAGTCATATTCTATGGATAAATTAAAGATAAAAATGTGAGAAATTTTTCATCCAATAGCAGGATCCATAAAGGCTTGACCGGACCTTCCCTAAAATGATTACGGAACATTGTTTATCATAATTATCCTTCTACTTAAAATTTTATGAATTCGAAATTGAATGAATGCAGCTTATAATATAAATAAAGTATAGTTTCTTAGATCTGTCTTGCGCGGGTGTGGTAAACACAAATTTCCTGTTCAGTATGCTACCATGGGCCAAGTTGTCTTCCCCTAAGAGGGGGTTGCCTTTTTCTAACTATGAGGGCTGATTTTTTTTCACAGATGTTTATTACTCCAATTCAATGTTTACATGATCTTTTTCAAAGTAGTCCCCTCCTACTTCAATGCACTTTTTATAGCGTCTCTGCCAGTCCTTGAACACATGCTGCAGACCATTCTTTGTCAGGTCCTTGAGAATCGCCTCACTTTTCTTGAGCACTGCTTCAGAGTTCTCAAATCGAATATCCCTAAGCTTTGCCTTTAGTGATGGGAATAAAAAAAAATCAGGGTGCAAGATCGGGGCTATAAGGTGGATGTGGTACACAGGTAATGTTGAATCGAGCCAGAAACTGCATGACTTGATTTGCGACGTGAGGCCATGCATTGTCATGATGAAGTCGCCACCCAGTCCGAGAAAGCTCTTGTCGTTTCTTTGCAATGTGCTTCCTCAGTGTAGCCAATACTGACGTGTAGTATGCTGCTGTAACAGTAGTGTGAGGGGGAACTGCATGCTGGTAAATCATTCCATTACAGTCAAAAAATGTGATCACCATCACTTTCCCTGCAGATGGAACAACTTTTGCCTTTTTTGGTGTTGGAGAACCTGGCGATTTCCACACTGTGCTGGCTTGTTTTCCTTCAGGATCATAATGATGCAGCCATGACTCATCACCGATGATAATCGATTTAAAAAATGCATCCCCTCCATCAGCAAAGAGACGCAGCACCTCACGGCTTGTCTCCATTCGCACAGCCTTTTGTTCGGGAGTCAACAGACGTGACACCCAACGAGCACAAACTCGGGTCATATGGAGATGGTCGTGCATAATTATAAACACACTGCCATATGAAATTCTCAACACTTACTGAGGTTACGTAATGTTATACGTCGATCCTCTTGGGCAATCACAGCAGCTGTGTTGATGTTGACTTCAGTCACAGCAGAAGCCGAAACACCAGGCCCACCTTGCTTAACACTGACAAGTCGGTCTTCTTTGAAGTCCTTGAACCACCTAAACACTGTTCCACGAGGTAGTGCATCTTCACTGTACGCTTGCTTCAGCTTTTCATAAGTTTCGGTGGCTGTATTGTTTAAACAAAAACAGAATTTGATTGTGCTGTACTGCTCCTCTCGCATCACCTCCATTGTCTGGTATGCGAAATGCATGTAGGGTCTACAAAATAGAGCATCACTACCAACATACCATTACGAGAGTGCTGCCGCCTACCAACATTATACATAAAAACCCGCTCTTTTCAAATATTTATGTTACAGATACGAAACTATCACGGAAGCTACAGGAAAAAATCAGTCTTGGTTTTTGTTGATCAGCCCTCGTATCCTGATATTCTCGCGGATTGGCCCCAGTATCTCTTTCTCTTTCACTGGGATCGTTTTCAAAACTCAGGCCATTGGCATGATGTACCTGACATAAGGTCACTAGAATGGTACATTATGAAAATAAAATAACCCTTCTCCATCCGTTTCCATTCTGTGTGCCTATGTATTTCACAAAATAAGAAGACCAAAAACAGTAAGGTGATTTGTTGATTACATTTTCCTTGTGTAACTAGAAATTACATAATTACAATTGGCAAACACCTTGTAACTCTGTTGAAAAAAAAAACCAGTGGGAGGATTTCCCCGATTGCAATAGAGTAATTTGTTTATCTGATTTTCAACAATTCTATTCCTGTCAGCGAAAACATTTTATGCCATTTTTAAGAGTATTATAGCTTTGAACGGTTACTAAAATATAGACAAAATGAAAGCTCCCTAACAACTTTCATTATATCCATCAGCATAACGCATTCAGATTTCTAAATGTTCTTTTTAGTGAGATAAATCACATAGTGTATAAACAATTAATTGTTCAATTTTTGAAGATTTAGAAGCTTGTAACAGTGATGTGTCATAATTTAAAATAGAGAGTTGAGGGTTGTTACACTACATCACTATGATAATCTTACTTGAACGCGTTTCGGGAGACGGCTTGTCCCCATCGTCAGCATTCTCTCTCAACTGATATTTGCCGGTCATCGTCTGGGGGATGTGTGTGGTTTGTGGTGTTCTCTGGTGCTGGGCTGATGAACCTCCAAAGGCTGTTGGGTGGCGGCAGTTCAAAATTCATTAAGTGATTCCTGTAAAACCAACAAACTCTTAAAACCAATCAACAGCAGCAATGAATTGGACATCTGGGAAAAAATACATATTGTCAAACACAGGAATCACCTAATGAATTTTGAACTGCCGCCACCCAACAGCCTTTGGAGGTTCATCAGCCCAGCACCAGAGAACACCACAAACCACACACATCCCCCAGACGATGACCGCCAAATATCAGTTGAGAGAGAATGCTGACGATGGGGACAAGCCGTCTCCCGAAACGCGTTCAAGTAAGATTATCATAGTGATGTAGTGTAACAACCCTCAACTCTCTATTTTAAATTAATTGTTGTTATTTATTGATTTAAGAAAATTAAATAACTATATCTCGGTACAAATAAAATATAGGTTTACATAGCTAGATTTTCAGCTAAAATAATAAAGCCCCCCCCTAAAAAAAAAGAAGAAAAAGAAATGAATAATGTTAGATATACTGTTGGTTCTCTGAAACTTAGTTAATTTGAACAATTAAGGATATTTGTTGGACTTATGATATTTTAAACTGTATTGTATATAAAAATTCAGATTTTCAACAGGCATAATGCTGTGAAACTAGTAATGCATAGTACATAATACTTGAGTTTCAGTAGGTTACTGTAGTAATCCTGCAAAGTTTCACATGCTTATGGTCTCCCTCCCCCCCTCTCTCTCTCTCTCTCCCCCTCTCTCTCCATGTACTTAAAGGTGGAGGAATATATTTTCGAAAGAAATATGCTTAAATTCTTTAAACGCCAGCCTCATAGCTGTCAAGATTCTTTAAAATTGTTTTTTACACCATTCTTCAAAATATATACATAAAAATAAAATTCTGTTTTTAACATTGTTTTACTATCCTGTACTCTTTAAATTTTGAATGTCTTTTATTTTTACTAGTTAAAATTTATTGTTTTAATATGTTATCTGTTGTATTTTAATAATTTACTGAATGTGAAGCAACAACATATGCAAGCAAAAAGGTATTTAAAAACTTACAAATAGAAGCCTTGCAATAACTATTGCTATTTTACCATTGTAAAATGAAAGCATTTATCTCTAATGTACACATTCATCTATTCATTAGTACTGTGTCATTTCAATATGTGTTCTGTACCGTCTCTTCCTCCTCACAATGGGTATTGACATATCATAAAATCTTTCCAATATACTTTTAATGGTCTCTCTTCTTCTGTTCTATTGAATAAGTTTTGTGTTACAATACCATTAAATCTTTATCTGACATTTTTTCAGAAACCTTTCATATCGTTTCCTCTCATTCTTCATATATCTCGCAATTCATTACTTAGTAGTAGTAGTTTAGTTTATTGAGCACTAAGTTATTACATGTTTAGATTGCCTTCTCTATTTGGCCCTGGCCACTAAGATGGGCAGTCATGTGGATTACAATTACATGTTAGTACATTTAGTAGTTCTTATATTTATTTATATTTACATTATTTTTCCTCTTTTAACCATCCATATCCATTTATTTTTTACTTTCGCTAAGTATTTACCCATATTTTTACAGTTTTTATCTAAAATTGTATGTATATCTTTATTCCTATTCATTCCATACCATAAACTTTCCTTTTCTCCAAATCTTTGCATTCAAATACAATATGTTGCATATCTTCCCTTCCCCCGCATAATGGACATTCACCTTGTGCATAGCCATTTCGCTTCCCTTTTAGCCTCCATGCTCCTGCTCTTAACCATGCTATACCTCCTCTATCTTCTTTATTTGTGTTGTCTACATATTTCTCTCTTTCCCAATGTTTTTTTTATATTAACATAAAAAATCAAAGATCTTTTCTCAGTTATCTGGCTAAATAATTGTTGTATCTCGATGTCATCAAATCTTCTTCTAATACTCTTCCAAAAACCTTTGTGGTTTCCATCTCTTTTTCTACAAACATCTCCCATGCCATTATTCTCCAGGTTATTTCTTAGTTCGTTTACTCAGCCCATATTTTTTAAACTAGTTTCTTGGTATTTTAGACATTGTTGTAATAAATTATCGTCATCAGAATTCAAGATCTTGTGCCAATATTTCAAGGTTCTCTCCATAACCATTCCTTTTCTTGTTACTTGTCACATTTCGATTGATTTGCTTCGTTTGCCACTATTTTGATGACTTGTTTCCTTCCATTCTGGTTCTCTCCACCATAGATCCTTTTTGCTGGTATGTGTTACATCTACATCATCTATCCAAAGCTGTAAGTTTCGAATAAATGCTCGTTTACCTTCTGATCTTACCTTCATCGTCTTCTGTATTAGGTTTCTTTTTTAGGTCCCTCTGGGCTGGAGTTAAGTCTTTGTTTATAAATATATTACTTCCTTTTAGCATTTTTGACCTTCCTAGGATTTTGTATATTACATTGGATTTTGCAAATTGCACTATTATTGGTCTTTTCCTGCCTTGCCTACCCACTCCATATGCTTCCCAATCTCCCGTCCTATTAGATCCATTTCTAATTTATCTGTTAAAATTTTTCTAATTTCTTCATATGGCCTCTCTTCTCTCTTCAACTCCTGTGAACACCAAATTGAGTTTCCTCCTCCTTTCATCTATTCTTTCCATTCTCTCTTTGATTCTATCCACTTCTGTGCTTATTCCTTGCACATCTTTACTAACATTTTCTTTTATTTCTTCAGCCACTTTATTTAAATTATCTTTTATGCGTTCCATTCCATCTTTCTTATGCTTTATAGGCTATTAATTAATTTCATTACACTATTTCATATTTTCAGGCTTGTGATAGAAGGACCCTATTTGGTTACTGGTCCAGTTTACTTTCTGATGCACCAAATATTCCATCTCTGACTACATGTCTTGTTAAAGATTCTTCAGCGCATAATCGAATTCTTGCCCTTGATGTACTTACATCTTTGCTTTTCGGTTCTCGACTGTACCTTTCACAGGCTGAAGAAAGGTAGGAAATACTTTAATTACTTGCTTGTCACTGATGTTTTATATGCTGATTCATTATGGTTTGATTCTTAGCTATATATTTCATAAGATGAAGAAATTGGAAAGTATATTACTTATTTGGAATTTTATTGTAGCTTCATTCTGTATTTTCAGAAACAAAATATGTATTCTGTGTACTTGCTCAATGTAGAGAGTTACCAAAAAGTCCTGTTGACTACTACTGTGGTTGAGTAACCAGCATTCTGGCCTTTCAACACAGAGATCCTTGACTCAATTTTCAGCTGGGGGCGATGGAGCTTTTCTTCAACTAAAATCATTCCGTACCCTCCACAGAATCTGAAACTGGATGTGAGTGTGTTTTATAATAAAAGCAGCAGTTCATTCTATAGTTCATTGAGTTACGAATACCATCATTTGGTTCTCAAAATACAAATGAAACAAACAAAACAAAAAACAAAGCCCTGTTATCTCCAATTCAGCTCTTTGCATATGTTTTTCTTGTTGCGGTTGAAAAGACAACACCCAGTGAGTTCAACTAAGCTTGGAACATTGAATCATCAGAAGTATACAAGCTGTACTACTGTTAGAATTTTTGGTTCCAGCAAGATGCAATACCCCAAATGTAAGAGAATTCCTCACAGATATGTTTGAAATAAATGGACTCAATGAATTTACCGGCATCTCGAAGCAGTCCTGATTTGTTGTGTTACAGTAACATTATGGCAGCATATTAAAAAGAAAATACAGTACTATCAGGCAGCAAAGTGATCAAAATACCTTTGATTCTGTAACAGCAATGTTAAGGAGAATTGAGAGATTGTTCACGAGTCCATGTATTCCTGATTTTTTATTCTAGGGTTTAGTTACACTTATAGCTTATTTTAACAATTAGGATCACCTGGAGCAAGAAAGAATAATTCATTAAAGATAATGCACACAATTTATTCCTTTTATATAGATTTTTTATAGTATCTCTTTATGATCTTTTGTTCAGTATAATCTCCCTGTTTCTCATTCTCCAAGTTCCAATGTTTGGAAGTTGTATTATTCCATTCAAGACACCACCTCCATTCATCTGTAGAGTGGCTAAGGTAACATTGAAAAAAGTTTTTCCAGAGAAGCAAAAACAATGATGTCCAAGCATAGGTTCTTTCAAATTTGGGATTAAGTTGAAGTATAGTGATGTCATATTTGGACTGTTGACTTGTTAGATATTCTCATTTATATTCATGCAGTTCACTGACCGCAGCATTGCAACATGCAGGGGAGCTTTGCTATGGAGAATCAGTTACCTAGCTTTGAGCAGCCAAGGTTGGATTTTGTGTGGTTTTCTTTGCAGATTTTGCATGAATGACACTACTGTTACACTTATTCCACATGGGGTTCTGTTAATCATGATAATTGCTTGGTAATCATTTGCTTTGATCTTTGATTGCACTCATCAAAAATTTGTTTATTTGTGGGGAAGTCAAACCTCTACTCTTTTATGACTGTGATTTCAACAATTGGCCCAAGAAGAAGAAACCAACTGCAGCTGATATAATTTTCACCAGTATTGCATCATCCAATCTCTGCACTAATTATGAAGTGGCCCTCATACATAATATGGCACTAATGGGGGGAGGGGGAGAACTTCTCACCAAAATGCAAATGCTGAAAACAAGTTCTCGATTTGAACTTTTAGCAGTCCTGTAATTACTAAATTCCTTTAGACTCATAAATAAAATTTGAAGCAAAAATATAGACCACCACTATATGATTACGGCAATATTATTAGGAATTTAGCATCAACCATTGAATAATAAATTTATATAAGCATTACTGGATAGATAAAGGACCTGCTAAAATTGCTTGGATGTAGGTGCTTCACGACTATGTATTAAACTATTGTTTAAATTAGTCTCTGTTGCTTTAGTATAGGGTTAAGCTTTACAATATCCTTTCATCTTTAGTGTCTGAAATATTGGCAATGGATCATATTTCATAGTACTTAAACTGCCTGCCCATTTGTCTCTTCAGGTGGCACTATTAAATGCATCAAGTCAAATTTGCTGTAGAGATGTTTTCCAAAAGTGTTTTCACCTAAAACATCTTTACCACAAAACCAACAGGTGTGGTAGACTATGCAATCAGCAAAACTTCTCCCCATTTGGTAATAAATGCATTATTTATTATACTGTGGTTTTCTTTTCGCATTACAGGAAAGTTTAATAATAATTAGATTCTGACTACAATTTACTTCCGCCTGTAAATTAAATTGATTATCTTTCACTGATGATATATACATGATGTGGGAATCATCAAGATATGTACAAGGTATATACAAGAAAGAATGGTTTCCACAGCAATAACTAGAGAAGTAAGGCATAGATTCATGGTAGGTTTGCGGTTTAGATCCCCGAGGATAGTCCTCTCTGATGACTGAGGTTATTTCCAGGTTTTGCTCATAACTGGCAAATTCTGATTAGGTACCCTAAACTTAGCTGAGAGCACTTAACTTCCTTTTCAATTATTTCATTTCATGAATCACCAGTGTCACTGCTTGTAGAGCTTGATGAATTAAGAATGATGACCCAAACTAAACAGAATTGTTCATATCAGCATATTTAATCTCAGCTAGACAATATGTAGTTTAAACAAGATGTTCATTATACAATTTAAAATTATTACCTAGTAAATTCATTACTGCATGCTTGGTACGCTGGAAGGTAGCTTAATAAACGTAATTTATGATCATGTTATCATTATGTTATTTTTATTTGAACAAGAAAAGTTAATAATACAGACAGCATGACTCAAGAGAAAATCTCTTTTTCTGTCAGAGCTTACATCTGTAAAGCAAATAAACCTCTCCGACATTTCCGTCAACAGTTATGTATCGTAAAACGGTAGAGTTGCTGTTTATTACTTATGTCAGTAGTTTCATCTAATATCAGTGAACCAAAGAAGGTAACAGAAACGTGATGACGGCACTCACACTTGAAATTGAGTCATTCTCAATATCAGGTGAAGTTGCACGAAAAACAGTCAATTTTCCAATGTTCTTTCAGAGAGGTATCATATACTGGTAATCCATTTAAATACTCAAAATAGTTGCCACGGTTTGAAGGCCCTTCTTTCTTATTGTGACCACGAAGAGCAAGTGCTTGCTTTCCTAAAAAGCATACGGCCTGTGAGAAAGTAAACCTCTATTCTTTTTCACTTCACTGTTACGCTGTCCGACTGAGAGCTTATACTGACTATTAAATGAAAATCGTATTCTCTGAGTTTTCCCAAAGATTTTTAGTTGTTTTTCACATAATACATGATTACAAGAATAGTTGCGTTTTTTGGTTGCCTTATAAATGTTATTTAAATCTTCATAATCGCTGGAATTCCAGATACACTTTTCATTTGAAAAAAAAAAAGACATGACCAACAAAACAGTCTGTTTAAGATTTTAAAACCAAACAGCCATGGCTCACTTTCATAAACTTTGATGTTGAAATGCCTTACACATTTTTTAATGTTATTTGTAATATTGAGTGCGGGCTTTGAAGGACCTGTTGTGTATAATTACATCCTCCTTTTCAGGGAAATTTAATGATTGAAAGTTTCTTAGCTTGAGTTTGCCGATCACACAACAGTTTATTTCCATTTTCGTTGCCACAACCGCACTGAAACAATGTATTGTTTGCTATTGTAGCTGTTATCCGCTTCGTGACCTCTTGGATGTACACTGTCTGTGTACATACTTTCCTCCCAGAACCCGCGCAAATCTTAACCTATATTTGCTTTGATAGTGAGTAACCAAGTGTCCAAAACAAGCTCAAATTTTCACAATTGAAGAAACACACATACGAGAAACAAAACAACTCACGATTTACTCTCTATTCACGTCTATAAGCACAATAGTATGAGCATGATTTTTAACACGAGATGTACTCCAACTTAGTACATACCATGGGTCAAGCTCACAACACTAGTTTCCTCCAGCTGACGGCAGGTGTCGTTGACCAGAGCTTTGTTTCGGTGCAGACTGCGTTCAAGTTATCGCAGCATGGCGCAAATTCAAATCATAATATTTAAGAAACCTGGATTTTTAATGGCATTAGAATGATTGTGTACCACAAAATTATATTGAATGCCAATTTTGCCCCGTTTGGGAAAAGTTACAGGGTATGTAATACATCTCTCACATCCATTGACGCTACCCCCCTGGGGCCAATGCATATGCCTCAGTGATAATGTATATAATTTTACATCAATATAAACAAGAGAGCTTAGTGTTAATTAAGTACAATTACCAAAGCTTACTATTTGTATGAGACAGTGTGATTTGCAGTTGTTTTCTATACAGCATTCCATGTATTCTTTGAGTAGAAGTTGTTATATAGTACAAATTTGTGTATTTCTTTTTTAAATTTTAATATAGAGTGTATTCTTTTTATATATGTTGGTGATAGATTATTTTATAATTTTACTCCAGTGAACTTAAAGAATTTTTCAAATGCAGTACTTTAGAATTGATATGCAATTTATTTTTATTACATGCATTGTGATCATGTTCTTCATCATTTGTTATTAAATTTCCCAGGTGGTTCTTTATATGTAATAATAGTTCCTTTATATAAACATAGGGCAACTGAAATGTTACCTGCAGCTTTCTATGTTTTTTATGCCATCTATTGTTACTCTTACTAACCATGCTAGTTTGTAGTACTGGAGCTCATGGTTCAAACCCGGCAGAGGACGATGGAGTTTTTTGGGGGACGTAAAAATCCTTAGCATGGCTTCCTTCAGAAGGGAAGTAAAATCGGTGTCCTGTGTCGTAGATTTAAGGGCATGTAAAAGAACCTCAAACCTCATAAAGAGGCCTCTGAGCAAAATTTTCAGTCTTTCACGCCCAATATAGATTGGGATGCTAAGAACCATAGTAGTTAAATAGTATCCATAAATAAAACTGAATTTAATTTTTATTACTTTTATGCTCTCTTTTGCAGTTTGAATATTATATCATTGTTTACTGCATTTTCCCATAATATTATATTTATTTTTGTCTCTCACAGTAAATTAAGATAGAAATAGAATATATTTAAATTTTATTTCAAAGAAAGGAGGGCAATAAATGCCCTATGCACTGCGAACAATTATGATCTATTGATATATTGTGCTTCGCTACATTTAATCTCCTAAGATCTTTGCCTCCTTCACAAATTCTACAAGTCTCTTAGTAGGCATTTGTTGAAATCCTTGCAATATTTCTCTATAACTAATTGTGATGTTTAGTGCTGCACTAAATAGTAGACTTTTAAAATAATATTTTTAATATGAAAACTAATGTAAAATAAATGAAATAGTGTAGTGAGTGAGAGTACCATAGGATACAATGCAGCTGACATTGATCTTGGTTAACATTTGAAGTAATTTACAGAAATATTGGTTTAGTTAGGACTAAGAATTACTTACTCTGGCACTAACCTTAATAATATAAACAAACATAACTTATAGAAAAGTGATAGTTAATTTTAATAAAACTAGATAGCTTGAACCAAAGTATAATTTTTCTGTTTAATGTTCTACTCAGATTATTTTATGCAGTTCTAGGAACTCGGTGTCATTTACTCCATTCTCTGTGGCACTTGGAAATATGATTTGTGAGCTACATCATGCACTGTGCTCAGCACTTTCGTCAGAGAATTCTTTTCCAGTTTTGATTCAACTGCTTAAATGTACAGCAGTATTAGTACAGAACACACCTTATCATCGAGTACAATCTGGTCTCATCTCAGAAGTTGTCTGCAATGTAAAGGGCTTCTTAAGACACAAAGGTAGTAAATTAGTACAAAGCACATTTAACACAGCCATAGTAAGTCTAATTAAATTAGCATAAGAAGCAAGTGTAATAACTAATAATAAAGCAGTGTTCACTGCTAAGTTATAGAGGAATGCTGTTGATCTTGGAAATTCTGAAATTTCCACACATTAATATCAATACATGCAAATAACCTCATATGATACACTATGTGATCAAAAGTATCCGGACACCCTCACAAACATACGTTTTTCATCTTAGGTGTATTGTGCTGCCACCTACTGCCTGGTACTCATTATCTGCGACCTCAGTAGTTATTAGACATCATGAAACAGCAGAATGGGACGCTATGTGGATCTCACAGACTTCGAACGTGGTCAGGTGATTGAGTGTCACTTCTGTCAGAAGTCTGTACGCGAGATTTCCACACTCCTAAACATCCCTAGGTTCACTGTTTCTGATGTAATAGTGAAGTGAAACGTAAAGGGATATGTACAGCACAAAAGCGTACAGGCCAACCTCGTCTGTTGACTGATAGAGACATTTGAAGAGGATCGTAAAGAGTAATAGGCAGACATCTATCCAGACCATCACACAGGAATTCCAAACTGCATCAGGATCCGCTCCAAGTACCATGACAGGCGTGAGGTGAGAAACCTTGGATTCCATGGTTGAGCGGCTGCTCATAAGCCACACATCACGCAGGAAAATGCCAAATGACGCCTCGCTTGGTGTAAGGAGCATCAACATTACATGATTGAACAGTGGCAAAACGTTGTGTGGAGTGACGAATCATGGTACACAATGTGACAATCCGATGGCAGGGTGTGGGTATGACGAATGCCCGGTGAACGTCATCTGCCAGCGTGTGTACTGCCAACAGTGAAATTAGGAGGTGGTGGTATTATGGTGTGTTCGTGTTTTTCCTGGAGGGGGCTTGCACCCCTTGTTGTTTTGCATGGCACGATCACAGCACAGACCTACATTGATATTTTAAGCACCTTCTTGCTTCCCACTGTTGAAGAGCAATTTGGGGATGGCGATTGCATCTTTTAACATGATCGAGCACCTGTTCATACTGCACAGGCTGTGGCAGAGTGGTTACACGACAATAACATCCCTGTAATGGACTGGCCTGCACAGAGTCCTGACTTGAATCCTATAGAACACCTTTAGGGTGTTTAGGAACGCCGACTTCATGCCAGGCCTCACCGACGTACATCGATACCTCTCCTCAGTTCCGCACTCGGGGAAGAATGGGCTGCCATTCCCCAAGAAACCTTCCAGCACCTGATTGAAAGTAGGCCTGCGAGAGTGAATACTGTCATCAAGGCTAAGGGTGGGCCAACACCATATTGACTTCCAGCATTACCAATGGAGGGCGCCACGAACTTGTACATCATTTTCAGCCAGGTGTCTGAATACTTTTGATCACGTAGTGTATAAGAGTCAGAACAGTTGAATCAATTTCAGGTTACAATGACTCGCATGATCATTAATTTGTTTACACCTTAACCAGAAATGTATGAATAAAAGTATTTAATTTAATTCTTATTAATTCTTTTATATAACTAATTAACTTTAACAAATTTTTCATTATACAATACACAGACTTCCCTAGCTGATTTAAAAATGTGATCTTTTGGGATGTAAGGTAGGGTCACAGCAAGCCAATGCGCAAACGACATATAAATATGGCCAACCCCTCTGAGAGTGGCACAGTTACTGCTGAGAGGTTGAGAAAACTGCTTTGAAGAGACTAGCAGTGCCAGTGAAGAAGCCAGGCATAGCTTCTGATGAAACATCTAGAAGATTAAACTCTGTTCAGTCATGACCTTACAGCCCTAAAGATTGCATTTTGCGGCTTTATCTGAGATTGTCTTCTCTTGTCCTGCCTGCATGATTAATTGCTAGACAGATAAGCAACTTTGATTTCCTCAACTCTTAAAACTCTTAAATCTTCATACATTTCAATTATCCATTTTTCCATAGCTGTTTTTTTAATATTTGCTACTTTGCTGCAACAGTTTGCTGTAATTGGATCCTAAATAAATTCCTTTTTTTTCCCGCCCTACATTGCATCAAACAATGGAATACCACTTCCTCATACTTCACATAAATAGTTCCAGCAGGGCTACCAATAGGAGATGGTAGACAGGATTTCAGGTGGCCCATAAGGAACTAGGGAATAAAAGATCAGATTGGCTATGCCATATTACCTTAATATATCCTATCCCTGGACATAGGTATTTAACATGGGAAATCAGTTTTTTTTTCAGATACTCTCTGCCAGTTGATAAGTACATTAAAAAGGGAATAGAATCCAAGAACAGCAAGTTCATTTGTTGTTTATTTTATAGAAAATAATAACATGGCAATTTCTATTAATTCTTTACATCATTAGTTTGATTATCGTGGGCCACAACTCGCTACGTGTTATGAAAACAGATTATGGTAGTTTAGATTACTCATATATCTGTCATAGAAAGTAACTAAAGCTGTTAACATTGTAATGAATCACTGTCGATAGAAATTTGAAAAGTAATAGCAAAATTATAGCCCGTTTAGTGTAGGCACCATATTTGTTACGTTATTGTGGCTATGTTGCCTATACTCAATCCCCAAATATGTTTGGAGGACCACACCTGCCCTAGCTGGGAGGACTGTCAAGCAGATCTATCGACCATAGCTCCTCTTCATCACAAGGAGATGCCTATGCATCTCCATCCATGGCAGGTCAGCACGCTTTTTGTTTCTTCAATTTGTCCATTGTATGACCTTCAAGAGGAGATGTACCACTATCATCTTCAGTGGTGTCTAGGTCTTTCTTCAACATCTATTCTATGTGAAAAATATTGGAGAGCAAGACAATTAATGGCTTCATTGCCAAACACAAGCATTAGATAACAGCTGTGGTTAGAACGGATTAGTAAATAAAAATACAATTTTTACTTTCTCTACCACGTACATAGTGGGTAAGAAAGTATTGCATTCCATCCAAAAATTTGATACTGAGATTTCACCAGAAATATATTTTGAGACCCCAAATCAAAAAAGGCATTTTTAGAAAAAGGTCTGTGTATGCATGCGACCCCAAACTGCACTTTAGATGGAACATTTTTCAAAATTTTTTTATTTTCTAAACAATGGCTTTAACAATTTGATTAAAGTAACATATATTAAAAATATTTACATGACAAAGTGTATATCTTGAATTTTCTGGGAAATACCTGTGAAGTCCTCTTCATTCAGAAGGAATTTTGTATAATCTTGTATAGCTGGTAAACAATAAGGGATAGATGAAAACGTATCGCAAAAAAATGTAGATCTCTTTAAAATACACAATTAATTTCAAATAACTTTTTGTGTGGCATCAGTCATTTTTAAGGAATCCATCATTAATGATTCGATTTGTTTAATACTTTGTCATTTTTTTTTAAGTCTCATTGATTTTCAGTTGTTTCTCACAATTGCATGGAAACACTATGGAATTTTAAGGCCAGCACATAGCATCCAGTTCTTAAACATTTGACTATCACTGTTCTCATTGTATCCTAAGGAAATGTGTAATGTAGCTATTTCTACAAAGATTTATCTTGATTAAAATGAAGTAGATAGAAAAATAAACTTTTGTAAGAATAATTTGTATACCCACTAATAGAGTGTAGAGAAAGTCATGTGAATGTAACACCAGATTTTTAGTAAAGGTCCGTGTGTGCGTCTGTGAACAGCATAACTCAAACGAAAAGTCGAATAAGTACCAAACTTGTATTTTGAAGAAGAAATTTTGTTGGAGTTGTTTGTTTTTGGGAAGCCAATTTGAAGAAGATTTGTTGCTGCTATGTATGGAAAGTCAGTTTCAAGATGATGTATTATATTTCAACTATTGGGGATCCAAACTTGTAGTAGTTGCAACCACATGTATAGTAAACTGTTTCCGGCAGCCTTCACCCCAAAAATGTACTTTCAGGTGGCCTTTGCCCCAAGTTTAAAAAAAAAATATATTAACTTTGTAATTAAACTGTTTCTTTAAATATTTAATATTTGTTTGCCTCGGCTGCTTCAGTATTATTGTTTTAGAGACATGGATGTCTTGGCAGGGCGTGATGCCACAAGAATGTGGGCTTACAAAGATTTTAAGTTTTAATTCACTCCTTTTTATTAATCCTTGACACAAATTAAATAACACTTCACTGGTATCGAGAGCTGTGAGATTCTTTTATTTAATACTTGCACTTTTTAACAAGTATACTATTTTTCGTTTCACACAAATACGTAATTAATTTCTCGAGGACACATCTTGCATCCAGTTACAAGCACTGTCCGCAGGCAACACGTCTGGTTATGAGGACTGTTTGGAGGCAACTGAATTGATTTCAACCGTCTAAACTTGTAAATTTCTGTATTTCAAGCCTCTGATTGGCTATTTTTAAACTGTCTCAAAATTTACATTATTGCTGCTCTAATAATGACTAGTAGCATTTAAACTTCCTTACTCATTATTGCTTCAAGGTTACCTCATTGTTAGCAACATTTAACTTATTATTCTCACAGCTCCTACATTATTAAATTACGTAATACATTCACATAACATTATTACACATGGATACAATAATATAAACATATACAATGACTGTAATATACACTTTTTAGATATTGTTACATACACATATTGTTTTAAGGCAGACTGTTATTCAAATTTATATTTATATAATTTGATTAAAATCTTTAAGTGTTAAAAATACTGCCTCAATTTAAGTTCAGTATTTTCCAAAGATGTGACATGAAGATTTTCAAGAAAATCCTCCCACTCCCAACTGCCATTTACATGGAATATTTTTTTAAAATTTTGATTTTAAAAAAAGTTGCTAACGATTTTGATTAAAATACTGCATATTAAAGATATTTACATGACAAATAACATGATATCTTGAATTTTTTGGGAATAGCCAGTGAAGTTCTCTTCATTCGGAAGGAATTTTGTATAATCTTATATAACTGGTAAATGTTAAGTGATAGACGAAAACATATTACATAAGAAATATAGATTTCTTTAAAACACACAATTTATTTCAAATAAGTTTTTCTGTTGCTTAAGCCATTTCTGAGATAGCCGTTATTAATGGTTTGAATTGTTCACTACTTGATCATTCTCCTAAGTCCTACCAACATTCAGTTGTTTCTTGCGATTGCAGTATGGAATTTTAAGGCCAGTGTACAGCATCCAATTCCTAAGATTTAACTATCACTGTGTTCTTTGTATCTATAATGAAATGTGTAATGTAGCTATTACTGCAAAGGTTATTTGAATTAAAATGTAGGAGATGGAAAAATAAGTTTTAGTAAGAATAGCTTGTATACTCACTAATAAAGATTAGAGGGTAGAGAATGTCATGTGAATGTATCACATAAGATTTTTTAATATTGTATTCTGATTCATTTTTGTAACTTTTATCTCTTGTAATATTTTTCTTTAAAAGTAACTGGGAGAGAGTACTAGAGGAAAACTGTTTACCCATTTTAAACCCTTTTGTCCAGTGTTTTGATTTCCACTCTTTATAATTTATTGTGCCTCACTCATATGCCACTGTTTTTTCATTATGGTACAAATTATGTGACACTTTGTGGCCAACAGGAACCACCATCATGGTTTTTTAGGGGTTCCAGAATTTATTTAGGTGGTCCTGAGTTACAAGATACATTTTGTAAATCCCTTTAAAATGATACAGCTCCTTGCATCCTTGTAAAACATCCACTACTCCAATTGCACAATCCTGCTTAACTGCAAGTTACACACACCTGCATACTGAAGACAAACCTATCTAGAACATCTGAAATAATGCAATATTTTGTCTTTCTCTTACAAGGAATGTTCTGGAAAAATACACACAGAGTTATTGAATTGTGTTTTTCAACCTACTTATATCAACAATTTTCAAATAGCTTCCTGGAATTTAATGACTGCTTTCCAACAGCTCTCTGATTTAACTTCCAAATTCATTTCATGATTTATTTTTGTCCATTTTGGCTTAGATTAAATTTAGAACAATTGAAAAGATAAAGAAACAAACTTAGTCATGAAAGGTAACAGCCAAAAATTGCTTGCTTCCATATGCCTTTCTAGACTAAACATTAAGTATTTTGGTTTTCTTTTATCCTTTTGTTTTTTCTCTCTGTTTTCAGTTAAGTTTTGTTTAATGAGACAAATTAAAAGTGCTAAGTTATTACCACTTATGTATCCTAAAAAAAAGATTATATAACAGTTATATTCATTGCTCTTCATTTTGGTCTGCTTTGCTGAAGTTTGTAATTCTGGATGTAAATCTGTGAAAATGAAAAATGTTCTATGTTGTTCATTTATGGTGCTTCCTAATATTTCTGTCAATGTTTCATTCAGCATACCAGGTGTAAATTTTGCATACAAACACCAATAAAACAAGTATGCAGAGTAGATATCATATTTTTTTGATTATTCACTGCTTTAAATAGTAAGGGGTTTTATAAGTTTCAGTGTGAAACATAATATTTTTAAGTGGTAACATAAAATTCATATAATTATTTTTTCTTAAGAAACAAAGTATAATACGAGGGCTGATCAACGAAGACTGAGACTGATTTTTTTTCACAGATGATGTTTATTACTCCAATTTAATGTTTACATGATCTTTTTCAAAGTAGTCCCCTCCTACTTCAATGCACTTTTTATAGCATCTCTGCCAGTCCTTGAACACGTGCTGCAGACCATTCTTTGTCAGGTCCTTGAGAATCGCCTCACTTTTCTTGAGCACTGCTTCAGAGTTCTCAAATCGAATACCCCTAAGCTTTGCCTTTAGTGATGGGAATAAAAAAAGTCACAGGGTGCAAGATTGGGGCTATAAGGTGGATGTGGTACACAGGTAATGTTGAATCGAGCCAGAAACTGCATGACTTGATTTGCGACGTGAGGCCATGCATTGTCATGATGAAGTCGCCACCCAGTCCGAGAAAGCTCTGGTCATTTCTTTGCAATGTGCTTCCTCAGTGTAGCCAATACTGACGTGTAGTATGCTGCTGTAACAGTAGTGTGAGGGGGAACTGCATGCTGGTAAATCATTCCATTACAGTCAAAAAGTGTGATCACCATCACTTTCCCTGCAGCTGGAACAACTTTTGCCTTTTTTGGTGTTGGAGAACCTGGTGATTTCCACACTGTGTTGGCTTTTTTCCTTCAGGATCATAATGATGCAGCCATGACTCATCACCGGTGATAATCGATTTAAAAAATGCATCCCCTCCATCAGCAAAGAGATGCAGCACCTTACGGCTTGTCCCCATTCGCACAGCCTTTTGTTCGGGAGTCAACAGACGTGGCACCCAACGAGCACAAATTCAGGTCATATGGAGATGGTCGTGCATAATTGTAAACACGCTGCCATATGAAATTCTCAACACTTCACTGAGGTTACGTAATGTTATATGCCGCTCTCGGACAATCACAGCAACTGTGTTGATGTTGACTTCAGTCACAGCAGAAGCCGAAACACCAGGCCCACCTTGCTTAACACTGACAAGTCAGCCTTCTTTGAAGTCCTTGAACCACCTAAACACTGTTGCACGAGGTAGTGCATCTTCACTGTACACTTGCTTCAGCTTTTCATAAGTTTCGGTGGCTGTATGGTTTAAACGAAAACAGAATTTGATTGCGCTGTACTGCTCCTCTCACGTCACCTCCATTGTCTGGTATGCGAAATGCATGCAGGGTCTACAAAATAGAGCATCACTACCAACCTACCAATACGAGAGTGCTGCCGCCTACCAACATTATACATAAAAACCCGCTCTTTTCAAATATTTATGTTACAGATACGAAACTATCACGGAAGCTACAGGAAAAAATCAGTCTCAGTCTTTGTTGATCAGCCCTCGTATTTTTAAGAAAAAATATAGATCAATGATAAACACATTTTTAATCATTGCAGTATTACACAATTTTTAAAATGGGATAATGTGCTACATTAAATCTTAGTTGCTTGCCAGTCACAAAGGCAGACGGGCGTGTCAGCATATGTGCTCGCAATGGAAAAAGATAGATATTGACTTGCAAACGTACCTTATCAGAATCAGTGCTTTTAATGCAAAGAGGCTTAACAACCAGAGGAAAGAACAAGGATGGATAGGAATAAGCTTCTGGTACATTTTTGTGATATAGACTTTATTAGTAATTGGAGTGGAAATGAATCCTGGACCAACAATGGATCAGACAGGCAAGATGCTAGAAACTATCATTAAAGAGATAAAGGAAATAAGGAACATGGAAAATAGAATGGACAAGAGAATCGGCGACAAGTATGAAGTGATCAAAACAACGCTAGGAGAATTTGTAAGTGAGGTAAAGGAGTGTAAAAGAAGATTAATTCAACTGGAAAACTTGGGGGAAGGAAATAGGAAGTTAAATCTGATAATTTTTGGAATAGACGAGAGAAGGGATAGACTAGCCTGGCAGGGTATACATGAGCTCTTTCAAGAGAAACTTAAACTAAATATGGTTGGATGGGAGATTATTGATTGTTTCACAATTGGTAAAAAAGGAGCGAGGCCGAGACCAATAATCGTGAAAATGGGTACATTGATGGGAAATTTTGAGCAAGCAGTTGAAAGGCACAAAACCATCTATTGAGCAGGATTTGGGAAAGAAGTAACCGGAATTAAATCGGTAACAATAATAATGGATATGAAGAAAGTGTGAGATGCAGGAAAAAAATCTTTAGTAAAAGCAGTCGATCTGTGGGTCAACAAGCAAACAGGAACTTCGTCAGTGTTACACCGCTTTGGAGAGGAATCATATTTCACATGCAACGGACAGTAGAAGAAATGGTCAGCTGGGAGATTACCAGAGAGAATCAGCACATATGTCACCAATGACAAAGCCAGTGTCACTGCCAGCCCAGCTGAGGAGGGATGGAGAAAATATCATCAGTGGCATCTCCGAGGTCAGTGCAACTCAAATCACAGCTGATTGAAGACACATGGAGGGAGGCCATGGGAACAACAGCTGGGTTTGATGTATGAAATCCTGAAGATTTAAATCTTGTATCAGTGCCATGGGCAGTATTTTGGAAATGAAAGATCATGTGCATACAGGAAGATAGGTGAATCTAGAGAAGTTTACATTTGAGGGAAAAGGTTTGGTATAGGTATTCGAGTTATTGATAGTGAGTTGGAATGTAGAGGGCCTACTAGAGAAATTGCATAACAGTGAAATTCAGCAAGTATTAAAAAGTGGTGATATGATAATGGTAAACATGGTTAGAAAGTAAAACAAATATAGAATTACCTGGGTTTGACTATTATGGTATAAATGGCATGAAGAATCAGAATAGAGGTAGAGCTTCAGGTAGTTTAGGTTGTTTTGTGAAGAAAAATAAGGGGTTTGAGGTGAAAGAAGAAAAGGAGTTGTGGAACAAATCAATGTTATGGCTTACATTATGTGATATCTTCCAAAAAGGCAATATTGTGTTTGTTGTTATTGTGTATAACCTCATACCTCATCAGAGTACTTTGATACAAACATGTTTAGCAAAGTGAGTTGCAGCATTGAAGTGCTGAAAACAAGTATGGTAAAGGGGAAATAATAATTGTTAGTGACTTCAATGCAAGGACAGGGGAACAAGAAGTTAAGTTGATCAACCCATGTGAAGAATTTGAGAAGGAGATTGAAACAGAGAATAGGCACAGCAAAAATAAGGTTATCAATAATGAAGGGAAAAAAAAGTATAGATTTTTTGCAAAGAATATAATCTTATGATTTGTAATGGCTTGAAAAGTTCGGACTTAGAAGGGGAATTCACATTTGTAAATAAGAATGGTCAAAGTGTGGTGAATTATATGATGTGCTTACTAGATATGTACAACTGGATTCTGAACTTTGAGGTTATGAATACAGTAACATCAAACTGTCATTTTCCATTAAGATTAAGAGTAGGAGAAGGAAATAGTGATATGAAAGATGGGTACAGAGGATTTTATAGAGTTGTGGAAGTGTGCAAATGGAGGGAAGAAAAGCATGAAATATTTTGTAAAAAATTAAATTCAAGTGTGGGAAAATATTGCAAGTAAGATTAGAAAGCTTATTAAATACTGATAAAATAAATCAAGCCCTAGAAACACTAGATTACAATGTGAAAAGCACAGAGGTGGAATGAAAGCTGTGACCTATAAGGATAGCAAAACAAACTGGTTTTACAGAATTGGGTAGAGAAGGAGAAGTTACCAGAATTCCAAGTGGAGTTTAGAGCAGGTAGAAGAACATCAGATAATATATTCATAATCAAGACAATTGTCAACAAATATTTTAGCAACAAAAGGGGAAGGGTATTTATGGTATTTATTGATCTTAAGAAGGCATTTGATATCATAAACAGAGAAGCATTATGGATAAAATTAAAAAGTAAAGGGTAAGTCATACATTTATAGAAATACTATGTAAAATATATCAGGAGAATGAGTTTTGTATAAAACTACCAGAGAATAAAGTAACTGAATGTGTTCAGAGTAAAGCAGGGATGTAAACTTATTCCAGTGGTATTTAACCTTTATGATGATGATATCCTAGAGGAGATCTTGGGATATGAGGTCCACTCGCCAGTTATTAACAATAAGGAAATTCCAGGCCTATTGTTTGCAGATGACTTAGTATTTGCGCACATATCTTGCAGAGGACAATCGAGGCAGTAAGGAATTTTTGTAGAAAATGGGGACTGAAAGTAAATGAAAAGAAAATGAAGATCATGGTTTTTAAAAAAGATTATCAACAACATAAGGATGAGAAATGGCATATAAATGGAAGTGAAATAGAAGTGCTGGGGTTAAGACTAAATTTGAATGAGTTGGGGCAAAAAAGGATGTCTACAGCAAAAGGTAAAATGGCCATGAGTGTTATAAGATCATGTTTAAAAAATTTGTCAGACATAAATGTCAGATGGCTTGAAAGAATTTACACTGCCACAGTAGAAAGCAAGATTTGCATAGGGCAGAGTTATAGGGAATAGATGATGCTTGGAGAGAGGTCGAAAAAGTCGGAAGATCTTTTTACAAATATTTTTTGGGTCCACCGATAGCTTTACCAAATGGGGCAGCACAGTGAGAACTTGGTAGATACTTCACCAAGATCAGCTTTTGGAAAGAAGTAGAATTAAGGCTAGAAGATATTGACAGACAAAATATTTTTGGCAGTACAAGAGAGAAAAGCTCCTCAATATATAGGAAATAAAAACAGCATGGGAGAGGGAAGAGTACATAGAGATATGTAATAAATTAGGATGAGAAGGATTTGCATGGGCGAGAACAGGAGTTAGAAACTTGAAAGGCATGACAAGTGAAGAAGTATGTTTGGTTTGGTGACATAATAAATTACGTATAACTGCCCCACATACGGGAGTCAATTTAAAGATGATTTAATGTTGGTAGTTGTTTGGTGCTGGTGTTGCGTAATATATGTTTATGGAAACTTGAAGAGTTGTTATGTATTAATAGTTGTTTTGAGCGTAGGTTTGAATTTAATGCTTATGCAATATTATTGTTTAAATCTGCCTTGGCTGCATCAGTCTTAATTTAGAGTAAGGATTTTTATTTTAAAATAGAGAGTTGAGGGTTGTTACACTACGTCACTATGATAATCTTACTTGAACGCGTTCAAGTAAGATTATCATAGTGATGTAGTGTAACAACCCTCAACTCTCTATTTTAAATTATGACACATCACTGTTACAAGCTTCTAAATCTTCAAAAATTGAGCAAGGATTTTTATGTAGGGTGTGGTAATGACAATTGTTGTAGATATAACAGAATTAAACTTTTAAATTTTCACTTTTATTTTTAACTTCTTGTGCATATTTATAAACCACTACACTTTTAAAAAGAACTGTGAGAAACTTTTATACACTCTCTTAACGCGTATATCTGTTTTTACTAAACACCCGTAAAGAACACATTTTTCCATCTACATCCTATCAAGTCTTGCCAGGAACTGAATAACTTCAACGGTTAAAACCTTAAGCTTCGGTAATGCGAGTCTCTGATTGGCCAATTCTAGTCCAATAGAATTTCTGTATTTAACTTAAAACTTTTCTTTGCTGTTGATTGGATAATTTTAAAACTGTCACTGAAACTACGTCATCGTTGTTCTAATCATGACCAGTACATTTTCAAATTCCAAACACATTATTGCCACAATTACCGCATTATTATTCATTGTTAGCAACCTAAAATTTACTATTCTCACAGTTCTTGCATTATTAGAATATATAAAGCATTCACATAATATTAATAAAATATGTTTACAATAAAAATAAGCATTTGAAATGACTGTTACATACAATTTAAATAATTATTACATACATATTGTTTCAAGGTGGGCTTTTATTGAATTTACCTACTTTAAATTACAATTGAAATTATTCAGGTATTAAAATACTGCCTCACAAGGGTATAGTAATATGTCCAATGTGGGGAAGTGAACATGAATTTCCACTGTATACACTGCCATTTGTGAAAATTGCAACACCAAGAAGGAAACACATGAGTTTAATACTACAGGTTAGGTACATGACAAGTAACAAATGATAAACTTTTCAAATCTATACATGACCTTTGAGCCCTAATATTCAGTATTTGGTGTGGCCTCCATACACTGCAATTAGAGCTGCTATATGCCGTGGCATTGAATCAAAAAGGTTCTGAATAAGTTCCTGAGGGATTTTCCTCCATGCAGTTTGTATTCAAGCCTACAAATCTGTGACACTGGAGGACTGTGATGCACCAGGTGCCGACCAACCATATCCCAGACATGTACGATGGGTGACATGTCTGGTGAACGTGCAGGTCAGGGAAGCAATGGTACCTGTCGCTCTTCGAAGAAGGATTGTACATTCCTCTTAATATGTGGCAGGCATTGTCCTGTTGAAATGTGGCCTGTGGAGATGCCTGAAGCAGGGGGATTATCTCAGGCTCTACAACCACCGTTAGGTACTGGTTGCTGATCAGTGCCCTCAATTTGTAGAAGACGAGATCAGTTGTTGTAACCAATGGCACCCAAAACCATCACACCTGTGTTTGTCCGCTATGCCGCTCAACAATGTAGCCCTCCAGGTTGTGCTCACAACGGTACCGCCAGACACATATGTGACCACACCCCAGTGACAGTGTTCACGTGCCCATTGCAGTTGGAGGAGCTTGTGGATTCTGGACAATGGAAGCTGAAGTAATGGCATGCATGCAACCAGTCCACCTGCAGCAGACGGCGATGAACTGTTAATGCAGACAAGTTTACACCTCTTGCAGTGCTCCACCGTCGAGCTAATATTGTGGATGAAGCTGCGCAGTCCATTATGGCCATGCGGACAAGATGACGATCATCCCGTGCTGTGGTCATGTTCTGTGGTCCAGTACCCGCTCTTCGCTGTGTATGACCTTTATCTAACCAGTGCTTCCACGTACGCATCACTTTCATAGTAGCATACCCTGTATGAACCGAAATGTCACGGTATGCCAAACCCGATTCCTGGAGACCGATCATTCTCCCCGTTCAAGCTCACTCACATGCCGATATGGTTCCCTTTGACGTCGATGAGGCATACTGTCACTTTATTGTTTCCACCTTGTTTGACAGTTCTGCAGTCACAAACTGGGCGCAACACTGATCTTGTCGAACCGACGCGAGAGGTCTCTGCTCGGCCTATGTGTACCAATCTCTCTGCAAACCTAATGACTTCTTGCTTGCACACTCTTCTACACATCCACCAAGTTTGAAGTTATTCGGGAAATTCTTTCTTGGTGTTGCAATTTTCACAAACGGCAGTGTATTATACTGTAATGAAACAAAAACAAGGAGAGAACAATTTTGGCAACAGAAATGAAAAAACTTTGATGGGGAAGTATTAATAAGGAAGATTCTGACTGTAAAAGAGGATAAAAATATAAAAGCTAGAAATGGTTAAGAATGACTACAAAGAAGATGGAGTAGAAGGCAGATGAAATAGGTAAATTGAGGCCACAGATTAGCATAGTCAAGCAACCAAGAAGTGAATTTATAACATAAATAGTCTAATGTTTTCAAATGTTATTATGGTTTAAAATGTGTGTAATTTAATTATATAATTTTGAGTATTGAGAAATAAATATTATTCATTCATATTCAAAACTATGAAAATCATTCCACTTGCCGCCTTTGGCTTGCATGTCATAGATTACCAACATGTGCACTGTACCATGTGATTTTTAAGGAGAAATAGACAAGCACTTATTATTGTAAAGAAATCTATTCTTAAAGAAAGCAGTAACATTTTTTTTTAAATTAATCATAAATGTGTGTTTTTCCAATATGTTAAAATTTCTTTTACAGACTCAAACATTCAAGTAGCAGCACTAACTGTATTGGGGTGCATAGTGAGTGTTGAACCAACCACTGCAGAAGTAAAACAAGTACTGCATAAATGTCCACAGAAGCAAGAGGCTGAATCATGTGATGAAGAACCAGAAATAAGCCAGAGTAAAATGTCATGGTTACTTGAAATATGCATACAGAACATTAACATGCCCCATCTTCAAGTTCCTGTAAGAGTGGAATCCCTTCAAGTGATTAGTGCCCTGATAAAATCATTTTTACTACCAACAGTAAGTGAGCATTTGGCCATATTAGTGCCTTTGCTTGAAAAGTGCCTAGGTGACTGTGATACAAACATCAGCTTTCATGGAGGAAAAGTAATATATACTCTTGGCACAGCTATGCAAGAACTAGGTAAGAAAATTTTGTGTTTTAATGTGCACACTCTTATATGTAATTTTTAAATCACAATTGGTGTCTTACTTGCTTGTCTGAAGCAATACATCAGACAGAACAGGCTGTTTAAAAGTTCTGTGTATGATGAAATTTATTTATTTGACTGAGCCCAGATACTGCTCTCCAGTCAGATTATGCCTTAATAAATTGGAGACTGCCTCTGTGGTCGAGTGGTCAGCACTCTAGCTCCTCAACCCAGAGGTGCTGGGTTCAATTTCTGATTGGGGGCCAGTGAATTTTGTTGTAATTAGAATGTTTCCCTACCCTCCGAAAAGTCTGGAAGTATGTATGCATGAATTTTATTTTTCATGGTAATAATAATGAAAAACCAATATTCAAAAGACCTGCAGTCAATGAGTTGTTTTTCAAGTCAAAGCCCAAACATTACCTTAGAAGTTAAAGGGTTTATATAAACGAAACAATGAAAAAAAAAATTGAAATCTTGATTTTAAGATGCAGGATTTCATAATAATTAAGCATGAGCAAATGTGTAGAACTTTGCACTGGAAAATATCTTTTGTTGTGATAATATTCCCCAGAAATGCTGGAATATTGTCATCATAAATACTCATTGTTTTAACTAGAGAGAGAAAGATCTGAATGATACATTTAAAAAAATTTGAGGTCACTTTTTTTCTATCCTTCCTAGATTTGAAAGACTTAAAATTAAGAGTTGTGTAGCAGCTGCACAACTTCTGGTGTTTTTTAAGGAACTGTTTAACTACTATGGTCCTTAGCATCCCATTCTACACAGATGTGAAATACCAAACATTTTGCTCAGAGGCCTCTTTTTATTCTTTATTCATTATTGAGTGTTGAGGTATTATAATTCATTTGGGCATGATCATTGTCAAGCCCTGGCTCCTATTGTGATCATACCCAAGTTTACAGTATTTAACAATCATGTGCATTGGGCTTGCTTTATGTTAACAATTTCTATCATTGCCCACCTTATCATCTAACTCTCTTCCATATTATTGAATATTAACAATCATAAGCATTGGGCTTGCTTTACGTTAACAGTTCTTATCATTGTCCACCTTATCATCTTGCTGCCTTTCATATTATTTAATATTAACAATCATAAGCATTGGGCTTGCTTTACGTTAACAGTTCTTATCATTGTCCACCTTATCATCTTGCTACCTTCTGTATTATTGAATCTGAATATGATTCAGATTCTGTCTCTAAACTCGCTTACTCCCATATACTATTATTCTCCCTAGGTTATGTCCGCTTTGCTACATTTCAGTATTTCTGTACTCAGTTTTGCTTATTTACTTATCGATTTCCTTATTCTCTCCTTGCAATACCTACTACCATCTAGGCAATTACATAATTTATTTTCCTATTACCCGATTACTTACATTACTTTCTTCAAGATAATTTTTGACCACAGTATGTGTCGATTTACACTTTGACCTTTTATTATCTCAATATATGTATACTATTCCTTTAGCCTCTCTATATCTTTTGCTAAAGATTTGCCTTACTTTCTGCTATTACAATCCTCTTCTACCCCTGAATGTTCTAAACTTTTCCAGGTTTTGATTACTTCTCAGTCTGTAACTTTCCATTGATTTTCGGTTTTCTTTCTGTAACACCAGAATGCTTCCGTGCGGGAATGACATAATAGTTCCCTCTTCTTCCAAGCCGAGACTCTGCCGCTGCTCCCCTCTTTCTTTCCCCACCTCATCTTCCTCACTGGTCACTTCACTGCACTGGCGTCATGCCTTCTTACCCTTTTCTGCTAAAGTAAATGCTGCAACACACTCCACCCTCCTTGGCGACACAACCTTCTTTGGAAATGACGTATGCGATGTGTACATTGCAAATTGTATATTTACTTCACTTTAACTGCCCCACGTATGGGAGCCAATTTGAAGTAGTATTAGTGTGTTTGTGTATTTGTGTCCCCACGTGGTGGATAATGTTTCTCACGTAATGTTGTTTACCTCACTAGTGCAGCCATCTCGTGTGACGTCATTTGTTGGTCTGGCTCGTAGTTCCCTCTGACGTAGCAATCTATATGAATTAGTTTTAAGGTTATGTATATTGTCTTCCGGCCAGCTATTTAGGTAGGCATTTAATTCTTGCAGGGTGTGAAGCGGAAAAGGAATCTTTTATCAAAAAAATTACTAGTGATGAAATGTGTTTTATAATGTTTTATTGTCGAACACGTGCACTGATTTATCTAGATGATCGCCATACTGAAACTGTTTATCATAACTTCTCACTTTTAACTCACGTACTTCAATTTTTGTATATAAGTGACTTTGTAATATTTTAGATCTTTAATGATTTTCACTGCGTGTTATTTAACGAACTGAAGGACCGATTGGCAACATGTAGTCACGTATTGTACACGATACTTTGATGAACTGAGCGGGAGACGATGTGTAATGCTTCGTGAATCTTGACGAACTGGGGGACGCTTGACTTCGAGCATGGCTATTTATAGGCTTGCCCCAAGATACACCTAAAGATTATAAATGAATTACCATTGGCTAATAAAACGCGCCAACATTAGCGTCTATTTTACTATCCAATGAAAACCACTAATACATATTACTTTTATAGAACATTCTGGAAGCTTTTTTTTTTACTGAAAAGGCGCGAAACATTACGTAACTTCCTGGTTCCCGGTAACGATAAACAACTCAAACCCTTCATTGCAGTATTGTTATTGTTAACAGTTTCAGTAGAGCCGAAAATTATTATTTACCATTAATAATTACAATTATTAAACCTCTGAAATCAATGTTACATAAAAATACATATTCATATGTAAATAATTATTTCTATTAACGTAATTTGTGATACAAATTACCGTCTCATATGCCCCACTAGAAACATAATTATAAATATTTATAACCTGTTTAGAAATTTTATAATTTTGTTTTTAGTCTCCTAAATCTTGTAACACACGCTATTCACTTTCACTTTACACTTCACACGTATTTAACACACGACATATGTTTTATCTCGCCACTACTTACTGGCTCTGGTTTAATTAATTTGGATATTAATCTGAAATCACACTTTCTTTTTTTTTTTTTTTTTTTATAGCTAATACTATACCCTAAACTATTTATTTACTAGTACCAAATTGTTTACTTTAAGCTGTTGACAAAAATTTATACATTTAAGATTTTTTTGTAATTATTATACATATGTACCAAAATATTCACCCTTTACATATATTTACATCTCTTAAATCTAGGCACTGTGTCACATTTTCTGTTTGCTACATAAGTATTTGTTTCAATTATTTTTAATTATATTTACCAATTTTTTTGTTATTTTGTACTTTGCAAATATATTTACATCTCTTAAATCTTGACAATGTTTCACCTTTTCTGTTTGCTACATAAGTATTTGTTTCAATTATTTTTTTATTTTTACCAATTTTTGTTATTCTGAATTTTATTTTAACAATACTCTTTGAATTGTATTTACGTACTTTTAATTTAATATCATATTAAGTTTCAATCTTTGCATTCTTAATTTTTAAATCTTGGAATTGTATTTACGTACTTTTTTACTTTACTAATATATTGAGTTTCAATTATTACCTTCTTTTCAAATACTGTTACAGTTACTAAAAATTTGTTTATTTATTTATTTTTTTTTATAATTTATTTTTCTCTTCAAATGACGTATATAAATATTTAACCCTCTTACGTTCCAATACATTTCTCTGCAAGTCGTCTTTAACTATCCATCATTTACTTTACATCTCGTTGCTATTTACCCTCCTGGATCAAATTGTGTGTGGCTAAACATTACTCGTAGCCGTAACCTAACCTTCAAATTTTTGTTCATGAATAACCTATTGTATTCATTTGACATTTCGTTCCCTGAGAACATTTGAAAACAATCTACAGTTTCCTGAACAATACATCTTTTAACAACATTCATTTTCAATTCTTCAACTATCTCTTTAATTTGAAAATACTCTGACAAATCTGTACTAAACTGTACTGGACTGGAGTTTTCATTTTGAACATCTTGGTACAATTTATTTCTTTGCATTTCTGATTCTTTTTGCATTTCTGATATCTCCGCTATGAAATTGACTTGCGCCTGATTTACATCTACATTCCTAACCTCTTTCATCTCTCTTAGCTCACTTGAAATATTACTCATTTGACTTCCTAACTCTGTACTTTCTACATTAACCTCACTTTTAGTATTAACCTCACTTTCTTTGTTATCTCTTTCCCTGCTCATGTCTAGCATTTTCTTTGAAATTTCTCCTATCTCACTTACTATTACTTCCTCATTTTCATCTTTCATTTCTGGCCTACTACTATCTAACTTCATAACTTTCTTTTCAATTTCTCCACTGCTTTGATCTACTTTTTGCTCTAATATCTCATTCCTCCTACCAATACTTTCTATTACTTTCCTATGATCCCTGTCCATAGCTTCCCCTAATTTCTCAAAACTCTTTTGTATATCTTCCCTTTCTTGATCTAATTTCTTACTAAGATCTTCCCTTAATTCTTTATAACTCTTTTGCATATCTTCTCTAAATTGATCTCTAAAATTTCTCAGCATTTCCATCATTTCCTTCATCATACTAGCATCAAAATTAACATTTCCTGCTGTTTTATTCTTAGTTTCTGCACTAATATTTCCTCCCTCCAATATTACATTGTTTGAGCTTTTTTTTGTAACCTGTATTGACTTACAGCTAACTGTTACACTATCTCCCTCCATCATTGTTTTTTCTGTATTACTTGCAGCCATTGTTTTTGTTTTCTAAAAAAAAATTACAATACCTTTGTGATGCTTTCTGTTGATGTAGCTTTGATGTCCAGCGTTCTGCCCCTTTCTCCTAGATTTGTATGTCGCTTCTGCGTTGTTTCATGATGAATCTACGTCGTTTCGATGTTTTTTGTATCCACTTGTCCGCGCCGTTTGTCGCTCCTCTTGTTCCTGGAATTTGTGTCTTGTAGGTCATTTTACTGCTGCTTTCGCCTGTTTCTGATTATTCTTGTTCCTTTCCTAGTCGTCTAGCCTTCCTTTCCTAGTTGTCGCTCCACGTTGATGCGCCAATTTGAAGTAGTTATAGCACAAATTGTATATTTGTAGCACCACGTGGTGGATAATGTTTCTCACGTAATGTTGTTTACCTCACTAGTGCAGCCATCTCGTGTGACGTCATTCGTTGGTCTGGCTCGTAGTTCCCTCTGACGTAGCAATCTATATGAATTAGTTTTAAGGTTATGTATATTGTCGCGTACCTCAATAATTATTTGTATTTAATTATTTAACTACAGAAGGGAGCTACTCGCTGCGAGAGGTATCGTTATTCAAACACAGGAAACTTTAATTTACGAGGCACCGACAAGGGACGCAGCTAAAGTTAAATTCACAAAATATTCTTACACTGACATAATTCCTGGCTGAAGGAAGAGGCAAGGATTCTATACTACCATAATTGAAAGTCAAGGAAGAAGATTAATTAGAAGAGATTTATTATAATAACTTACCCATGTGTCTGCCAGGACAAGGACGCCATACCGTTGCGCAGTTATCCTTACATGTTTACAACGCGAAGACTGGACACTGACTCTCTCTCGAGAAAACTCGTTAAGCTTGGCGTCCTAACGCCATATCCCCACCAACAAGACTATTTCCCCTCAAACGCCCCTCCTCGGATAAACTGCCAACCTTCCTTGGGTAACCAGAGGGCACCGTTAAAGTTATAATCTGTGCACATGCCACATCTCCCCCTGGCCACCCAAGTCGACGTCCTCGGCGACAGAAAGAATATAAGTACAAAATACAGGAAAAAGACAAAAGAAAGACATACATAGTGACATAGAAATGTGTGATGTAAAATAACAGAGCAATACATATATGGGGTTGCACCCAGCCGAAGACAATGGTGCTGGGCGATGAGGCAAGAGAGGAGCGATGTAAGTGCAGTCGACGAAATACTGTTAATGCACTAGCTTTGGCATCCCGCACACGCACACACCACGCTGCCTTAGTTCACAGGCACACTACACTGCGCAAAAAGGGTGATGAACTGCCGTAACTGTTTGTGGGTGGTTTAGACAGTGCCCACAACGACGATTTGTCCTGGTGTAGAATTAGCACCGCAGGTCTCTGGTGATGACAACAGGGTGGGCAGTCGCTGGCTTGGACTGCCCCCCGACATGGTGGCTCCTTATGCCACGGCAGTGTAGTGGCTGCCCGACAGCTTCCCTGTGGTGTTTCTTGACTCCTGGTGTGCTCTGGGGATGCAGGTGCATCTGCTCGCTCTCTGCTCAGTGCAATACTAAAACAAAACCACCACACAATAAACAGGATGCTCCCACAAAGAATCACACATAAAAGAAGGGTATGTCCTTTACAATTAAAGATTTTAAAGTATGAAAAGTGAACACTAAAAATTCTTTTGACATGGGCAAGTAAAGAGAAAAGAAAATTAGAACAAATTGGCATAAGAAAGAAATTTTACATAGTTGCCATCCAAAATTGAACTTACAATGCTTCATAAGGCAAATAACAGTAAAACAGACTCAAAATACATAAACATGACAGAAATGAAACATAACCTTATCTTGGGATCCCAATATTACAACTCAATAACCAGCTGGTATCACTAACAAAAGAAAGTAAGTGCACTTACAAGACAATCACACATGACGACGAAATGAACACATTCACACTGACCATGGCCACAAATTACACACAACACTGACTTAACTATCTACTCAAACTAGTGCATACATCACTACAAGCTACATCCACAATACATTTCTAAACTACGCCACGTGACATGCTTTCAACTACTAGTGTCCTACTCTTGTCATGAATACAATTTGTTGTCCACATCATTGTCTTTCATCGCAGTATGAGCATCAACTCAATCATAATCATCATGAACATCATCAGCAGAAATAGTGCAATCTCGATCATTACTTCAAGCATCATCGTCTTTCAATTTTCTCTCCAAAACAAAACATCTGCACTTACATCTCTCATTTAGCATGCTGCAAATTCAAAACATCTGACATAGGCATAACCTTCAAGAAATCACATTAACAATTCAGGAATGACACAAATAACATGACACTATAATGTTGCATCTACATCCTCAAAATGAAAATTTAAGCTGGAAAATGGGTGGTATTAACATTTGCTATCTAAGATGGTAATAAACTTGTTGCATAAACAGAAAAAAAAATTATTTTCATTACATTCACTTCCATCTATTTAATCTCTCGTGTGAATTCATCACACACGTTATACTGGGCACGTTACAGCAACACCAATAAGCAAAATCAGTACAATCATCACATCAACTTTCCAGGTACATGTAGCCCTCCTGAAAAATCAACACATTCATACACTTCAACTATCGGGGTTACACTGTGGCATTTCCACCGAAGCTGACATCATCTCATCTCTCCTCATCAACACCGTCGGGGTTACTCTTTCGCACATCCACCGAGGCAAATCTCAACTCACATTTCTCACATAACCTCACACTACGCCATCGGGGTTACTCTTACGCACATCCACCGAGGCAAATCTCACCTATATCACATAACCTCAAATACACACACACATACACACACTATTCATGCAACAAATTTCTGCAAATAAAGATCACAGCATCATTATGGAAATCAAATAGTCAAAATCAAATCGAGTCATATCATATCAAACCAAATCATATCAAATCAAATCGAATGCAACAAAACAACATCACATCATTACTCAAAACAATATTGTCACATAACATTCCTGAAAATGAAAGCTCAATTAAGCATATAGTACCCCCGAAACACATTCCTGCAGCATAATACAACAAAACAAATGATTTGCAGTTATCAAAACACAATTCAAAATTTAGATTACACCCACAATAATAATACACTCGTAATTTAGCAGAGACATTCATATCACATATTCCTGAAAAACAAAGCTTAATTAAGCATCAGTCAGCGAAACAATAAAAATTTAGCATACCTGTGTGAGTCGTAAAACTGTTTCATTCATCCAAACTTTAGCACTCACAATGTTTACATACTTACGGGTGATTTTTTTCTTTTCTCTTACTCGTTTACCACAAAATTCTCGTGCAAATTGTCCAAAATCTGGTAACACACGTACAGCTGGTTCATCAACATCCACATCGTACTGGTCCATATTAGAAGCACATCAAACCTAATTAGGTGCAGATACTGGCAAGGTTGGTAGCCCCTGAAACTTTTACTTACATGAGTAACTGCGATAGATTTTTCCTTAAAAATATGCATTGCGGAATTAAACCAAACTTGGCAACGGTAAAGCAAAATTATCATCATTCTCAGAGCGGCCAATAGCAGTAGTAGCCAACATTGCAACAGTCTAAAGTAACTTATACGCTGACAACTCGCTGGAATGCTCCATGTGAGAGGGGTCAATGACCGGCGGCAGCCAGCTGATAACTGAGCAACCAGACGTACCAACACTGGACAGATTCCACCACACTGTGCTCGCCAACTGGAGCAACTACTATATCAACTTTCTGTGCAGTACGTCGCTTATGCATGATTGCAGCACAAAAGATAACGCAACCAATAAACAAACCGTAGGACCAAGCAATTCAGATTACACCACACTAAACACTTATAGCAACACATGAACGTAAGTAGCAAGAGTAGAACATAACCAAATAAAACAGTTGCAGAAAGAATACAATTAAGCGCCCGCGGCGAAATATCAGAAAATTAAACTAACACACGGCTACACAAGCCACTTGGACACAATACCAAGATTTTTAAGCAGAATGGACATATGGAAGATAACAAAATGATAGCTGCAGTGAGAAACCTCGAACTGGAACTTAAAAACTACGTCACACTTACTGTGACCACCACGAAGATTCTCAAAAGGAGCAGAATACAAACTTGTAATTTAAACTAGCACACAAAACTTCTCTTTTTTTTTTTTCTTCTAAAATCAAATCTATATAATCTGATATGCACACGCAAAGAAACGCGCCAAAACACGTGCTGAGGAAGACTGGTTTCACAAGCTAAAAATTGTTGCTGAAATGCACGACACGCGGGAATTACACAACACACGTGCGTACATAAAAGTTACACGAAAAATAACTCAGAAAAGTGCAGTAAATAGCTAGAAATCACAATCACTGGAATATTAAGTTATACATTTCCAAACCACTGCGAATATGCACAGAAAACAAGATTTGCAAACGGATAGCCAACACGTGACGAGCACATTTGAAAACACCTATCTCGCTCGTTTCTTCTCAAATTTCACAAAAACATTTTTTTTTAAAATAACCAGCACGAAGAACGGAACACGGTGATATAATTTAAAGGAAATGAAGCCAAACACAAGGGGAAAATGGAGTAGAAGTTTTTAGCGTCACCCGGCAGACAATGGGAAAATATGCAAAAATGAACTCAAAATTGAAATTTCGACACCAAACTTTCAGAAATGATGGAAACAAAATTTAGAAGAAGAGAACCACAAATAAAAGTATAAAAATCCTTACCCTTCAGCCAGAAAGAACTTTACATTTTTCACGACCACGTGGAGGACAAACCGTTACATTTGGAGGGAAAAAAAAAATTTTTGCACTTAAAATCTCAAAACAATTCAATTCTACCTGGCGCCCCCGCCAATTTGTCGCGTACCTCAATAATTATTTGTATTTAATTATTTAACTACAGAAGGGAGCTACTCGCTGCGAGAGGTATCGTTATTCAAACACAGGAAACTTTAATTTACGAGGCACCGACAAGGGACGCAGCTAAAGTTAAATTCACAAAATATTCTTACACTGACATAATTCCTGGCTGAAGGAAGAGGCAAGGATTCTATACTACCATAATTGAAAGTCAAGGAAGAAGATTAATTAGAAGAGATTTATTATAATAACTTACCCATGTGTCTGCCAGGACAAGGACGCCATACCGTTGCGCAGTTATCCTTACATGTTTACAACGCGAAGACTGGACACTGACTCTCTCTCGAGAAAACTCGTTAAGCTTGGCGTCCTAACGCCATATCCCCACCAACAAGACTATTTCCCCTCAAACGCCCCTCCTCGGATAAACTGCCAACCTTCCTTGGGTAACCAGAGGGCACCGTTAAAGTTATAATCTGTGCACATGCCACAATATTGTCTTCCGGCCAGCTATTTAGGTAGGCATTTAATTCTTGCAGGGTGTGAAGCGGAAAAGGAATCTTTTATCAAAAAAATTACTAGTGATGAAATGTGTTTTATAATGTTTTATTGTCGAACACGTGCACTAACACTTTCACAGATTTATCTAGATGATCGCCATACTGAAACTGTTTATCATAACTTCTCACTTTTAACTCACGTACTTCAATTTTTGTATATAAGTGACTTTGTAATATTTTAGATCTTTAATGATTTTCACTGCGTGTTATTTAACGAACTGAAGGACCGATTGGCAACATGTAGTCACGTATTGTACACGATACTTTGATGAACTGAGCGGGAGACGATGTGTAATGCTTCGTGAATCTTGACGAACTGGGGGACGCTTGACTTCGAGCATGGCTATTTATAGGCTTGCCCCAAGATACACCTAAAGATTATAAATGAATTACCATTGGCTAATAAAACGCGCCAACATTAGCGTCTATTTTACTATCCAATGAAAACCACTAATACATATTACTTTTATAGAACATTCTGGAAGCTTTTTTTTTTACTGAAAAGGCGCGAAACATTACGTAACTTCCTGGTTCCCGGTAACGATAAACAACTCAAACCCTTCATTGCAGTATTGTTATTGTTAACAGTTTCAGTAGAGCCGAAAATTATTATTTACCATTAATAATTACAATTATTAAACCTCTGAAATCAATGTTACATAAAAATACATATTCATATGTAAATAATTATTTCTATTAACGTAATTTGTGATACAAATTACCGTCTCACGTATCTTGTGATGTTTCCATTGTCATCATCTCTTCTTTCTCTTTCCATACAGCTGTTGACTTCCTCCATTTTTGTGACAGAGGCCTCTTTATCAGGCTTGAGGTTCTTTTATGTGCTGGCCTTACTTCCCTTCCGAAGGAAGCCATACTAAGGATTTTTTTGGGCGAGATGAACCTATTTCAAGGGGTGAAGTCACGCTGCATCATAGTAGAGTGCACCACAAAATATGTATTACTGCACTATGAGAATGCACATAACTTTTGCCAGCAGATATTTAATACCCAAAATTGTTCTATCAGGTATTTACAGGGCAATTTTAATGTTTAATAAAAGCCACTAAAACAATATGCTTGCTTATACTTTAAATGACAGATTGAAGAAAATAAATGTTTTAACTTAAACATTTGATGAAAACAAATAAAAACAAACTAGCTATTACTTTTTCTGCTACTTACCTATAATAAGTAGAGGAAGTATTGTGTTGATGCCAAAAGTTTTATTTGCAGATTTCACTGGAAATACACATTTTGAGGACCCCCGGTATGTGTGCGTGTGAGAGAGAGAACATCATAACTAAAAAATCTGATGTGACACATTCACATGGTTTTCTCTATCCTCTTTCTTTATTAGTGGATATACAAACTATTCTTACTAAAGCTTATTTTTCTATCTACTACATTTTAATCTGAATAAACCTTTGCAAAAATAGCCACATTACACATTCGTTTAGATACAAAGAGAACAGTGATAGTCAAATGTTTAAGAACTGGGAGCTATATGCTGGCCTTAAAATTCCATACTGTTTCCATGCAATGGCAAAAAACAACTAAAAATTGATGGGACTAAAAAGAATGGCAAGTATTGAACAATTCAAACCTTTAATAATGGATATCTCAGAAATGTCTTATGCTACAAAAAAAAACTTATTTTGAATAAATTATGTTTTTTAGAGAGATCTACATTTTTTATATGGTACATTTTTGTCTCACTTAAGGTACATTTTCACGTTGAAAAAAAAATCTATATTTTTGGCCAGAATTTTTTTAAATGTTTTTCTAATGATTGGTATAATAAACTAAAACTATTTACACTATCAAAACTTAAAAATAATTTTTTTTGTAACCATAAAAAACGTCAAAATTCAAAATTTCATATATTTTTTAAAACACTGTAGCTTCTATAAACATGTACAATGATGTGAACCTCAAATATCTCAAGTAAAGTGGCTGTTTAATAAGTTATGAATTTTGCTCTGAATGACTACAGAGTTTTTATAATTTATGTTAAGACCATAGTAGTTGCTTCATATCATTTCCTGTCTAATAAGCTTCAAAATGATGTATGTATGAGGTCTGTAGCTTAATTTTAAGAGTACTACTTAGTGATTGAAAAAGGTAAAATTGTTGAAAATTTTAATTTGGAGAAATACTGAAAAACTTCTACAATTTAATATGTCCACCTAACTTGTTTTTTTTAAGCTAAAATCCTCCTGGTATGTATGCAGGACCCTCAAGCTGCAATTTCTGATCCTCATTGAGTTTTTTTCTTCCTCGAAGATACCTCCTCTTCTGTTTTTGTTCAGGAATGGAGTCCAGAAGACTGTTGCGCAGTCATTGCCTATCAGCGTTGATAATGCCTGATGTGTATTTTCCGGGATTTATTCCCAATTACTTGAGGATTTCCAGCTCCACTTTATTAGCACAGTTGAAGTGACACACTGCATCCATAACACCTAGTTTCAGGGTAGCATGCCCCACATATGTGTCTTTTGGGCATCTTTTCCATATTGTACCATTGAAACATTCATTGTTATTCTGAGTCTTCCCATGTAGGCATTTCGAAAGCATTTCTTTGCTAGTCAGTCTCTCATATACAGGTTTCACAGCCTTGACTATTTCTAATGGAAGGCCAGGTTTATGTTTGTAAGATTGAAGTTTATCATTGGCCTTAGCTCGTTGAAATGAGCACCAACTTTTCTTACCTTCAGGACATCTTGCATGAAAAGGTAGCTTTTTATTTGCAGATAAATGATACAGTATAGTCCAGATTGCCTTATACATTGTTTCACTGCTGGAAGTGTTCTCTCTCAGGGCTATTCCAAAATAATTTTGCATCTTATCTATCATTTTACCTGTCAACTTTCCTTTTCCACCCAGATTCTTTCTTAATGCAAGTTTTCGAAGTGCTGTTCCTAATCTTTTTTGATAATGGCCTATGCATTCAAGTTTTGTTTTGGATTTGCCATTGTATGGATTGCATTCCATTACAGCTTTATAGCTCTTGGAATCCCCATTACCAAGAAACCTTACATATTGAAGGCCAAATTGGTATAAACCTTGCAAATATCACTTACATGTTAGTGCCACGCCCACTTTTGCTCAGAGTAACAGTGCAGGGTGGTACTAATTGTTAAACTAAATTCACTTCTGGTAAGAATTGGCATACAAACTATACGTTTTTGAAAACAAGAAAGTCAGGGCTATTATATGACGTGAAAAACAAAAAATTGGAAATTTTGAAAAAAATTGCCATTCCCAACGTGAAAATGTACCTTAACGTTTACCAGTTTTACAAGATTATATAAAAATTCCTTCAAAATGAAGAGGACTTCCTAGGCTATTCCCAGAAAATTCAAGATATACATTTTATTTTCATGTAAATATCTTTAACATATGGTATTTTAATCAAAATCGTTAAGAGCCTTTTTTAGAAAATCAAAATTTTTGAAAAATTTTCCATGTAAAGGGTAGTTGGGTATGGGAGGATTTTCTTGAAAATCTTTGTCGCATCCTTGGAAGATACTGAACTCAAATACCAAGTTTGGTATTTACCAGACTTTTCGTTTTTGAGTTATGCTGTTCATTGACACACACATGGAAATGCTTGTTGTGGATTCAGGAGTCTCAAAAATGTATTTGTCTTGAAATCTTGGGGTATCAAATTTTTGGGTGGAATGCAATACCTTCTCTACCTACTAAGTATGTGGTAGAAAAAGTAAAGATGAAAAGTCAGAACTTGGTATTTAAGTTCAGCATCTTACATAGATGTGAAAGTATTTTCAAGAAAACCTGTGCCCAAACTACTCTTTATATGGCAAACTTTTTGTATGTTTTATTTTCTCAAAAATATCTCTAACAGTTATTTTAATCAAAACACTCTATAGATTTGCATGACAAAGAAAGTCTTGAATTCTGTGAATAGCTTTGGAGACCTTTTCATTGTGAATGAACTTTACATAATTTTGTATAACTTCTAAATCATAAAATATAGTTAAAAACTTACTAAAGAAAATATAGAGCTTGTTAAAGTATAAAATCCTTAATGCTGTGGCATTATTATATTTCAGATATATATTTTTATTATTGGTTTAAATTTTCAAATGTTTTACGCTTTTTCAAACGCTAAGTCACTATTGATTTTTTTCTTATAGCCAGGAACATAGAATTTCAAAGCATCACATATAATATAATCTGCTTTTAAAAGATCTAACTATTGCTTCAGCCTGCTGTATCCCTCTTGTACCTATAACCAAATATGTAGTAAAAGCTTTCTGCAAGCATTTAACATTAGATAGAATAGTTTATAGAAGAGTATGTAGAGAGAGGCATGTAAAACTATTAGTTTTATTTATTTAATAAGTTAAGAAACTGGTTATTTTGTTTAAACATTTAATAAATGAAACTAACAACTAAACTATCTTATTTAAACATGCAATAAAAAGGAATTAAAAAATCTGATGTGGTATATCCATATGGCTTTCTCTACCCTCTATCATTTATTATTGGATGTACAAATTATTTTTACTCAAGCATATTTTTTCTATCTATTACATATTAATCCAAATAAATCTTTGCAGAAATAGCTGTATTACACATTTCATTATAGATACAAAGGGAACAGTGTTATATGCTAGCCTTAAAATTCCATACTGTTTCCATGCAATCGCAAGAAACAATTGGGTGTTGACAGGACTTTAAGAGAATGACCAAGAAATGAACAATTCTTTAATAATGAATATCTCAGAAGCAGCTTATGCCACAAAATAACTTATTTTAAATAAATTGTCTGTTTTAAAGAGATCTACATTTTTAGTGTAGTATGTTTTCATCTATCACTTAACATTTACCAGTTAACCAAGCTTATACAAAATTTCTTGTGAATGAAGAGGACTTTATAGGCTATTCCAAGAAAATTCAAGATACACATTTTATTTGTCATGTAAATATCTTTCATATATGGTATTTTAACAAAAATTGTTGGAGCCAGTTTTTAGAAAAACAAAAACTTTCGAAAAATTGTTCCAGTAAAGGGTAGTTTGAGTTAGGGTGAGGAGGGTTTTTTTAAAATCTTCGTGTCGCATCTTTGGAAGATATTGAACCTAAATACCAAGTTTGATATTTATCCAATTTTTCATTTTTGAGTTATGGTGTTCACATGTGGACATGTTTCCAAAAATGCTTTATTTGAATTCAGGGACCTCAAAACATGCATTTCCGGTGAAATCTTGGTATCAAATTTTTGGGTGGGATGCAATACTTCCTCTACTTACTATACATAGTACAGAAAGTAAAAAGACTACCTTCGATATTGGTATATCTTCGATTGTTCTATATTCTGTGTAATATTTATGTTTATATGTAATTTTTGTACATTTCCTTGATGTGTTCTATGTTCACAAACGTTTATGGCTACTAATGAACTCACAGAATGCAATCCAATCTAATCTAAACTAGTCCCTGAGACATGTTGCATCAATCCTTTGGGCTATTGTTGCAATATTTAGGATTTATGCAAAAGAAAAGTGCTAAATTGTGATGAAGCAAGGACTTAAGGAAGAAAACTAATTTAACAAGACATGTAGATCAACTGCTGCTCTATTATATATTTCAATAAGATATGCCTTAAACGCTCTATACATGACGTTAATGAACTACACCGAAATAATTTCCGAAATTGTTGTGTCTAATGTAAGCAATTTGAGATAGACAACGCATAGTCTACAGCTAAACATAATGCAGTTATATGTTGATGAACATTTTGGTATCAGATGCTTATAGGTTGGTATTAAAGTAAAGCCGGATGAAAAATAGCCTTAAAATGTCTTTAAAACCATTGCACACATATAGAAATATCAATTTCCAGCAGCTCGTCATTAGCATTCTCAAGATTTAATGCCACAAAACTCTGTCAAATCTTGAATAATCACTTGACAGTGCGGCACTGAACATAGATTAACTGTCTTCTTGCATTATGCAGTCTACTCTGGAGGCATTTCTTTAATTGCTCATGTAGCTTAATGCCAAAAGCTGATATCCCAAAGGTCATGAGTTCGTTTCCTGTCATGCATTTATTTTTTTTTTAATTCCATATGAAGAAGTGCTGTGATACATATACTCAGAATGCGATTCTGATTGGCCAGTGCAGTAACACTACTATCATTTCCTTAATTCGGCTCACTTAGGTTAGAATGCTGAGGATTATCTATGAGACAACATGGAGAACATATACATCTTCTCTGAACTTGCAGTTATGCACCTTATTTACTGTGAATCAAGAAATAGTGGTTTAGCTGCTGCAGCAGCACTATACAGGGAACGGTATCCCAATAGGCACCAACCACATCACTCCACTTTCCAGTCCATCAAGAGGCATTTGTGGGAGTGTGGAACCTTCAAGGTAAACAGGGCGATACAAGTGTTAGATGCACTCGACACACAGTGCATTTTGAGGAGAATGTTCTGCAAAGAACTGCAGAAGAGCCATCTACCAGCACACATACTACTGTAGTGCCCTGGGCATTAACTGTGTTAGTGTATGGCAAGCTATACACAAAGGACTTCACCCATTTCGCCATCAAAAGGTGCAAGCATTAAACCCAAGAGAGACTTTAGCCCTCGGGTACAATTTTGTAACTGGACTTTGCAGCCTGAATTCTTTTCATCAATATTATTTGCTGATGAGACTTGTTCACCAGGGATGGTCTAGTTTTCAGCTTAAGAAACAGCTATGTGTGGGACTATAGCAATCCACATGTTGTCGTGGAGAAGAGTCACCAGCAGACGTTTTCGATGAACATATAGGTCGGAATTATTTCAGACTATGCCATTGGCCCATATCTGCTTTTCCCTATTTAAATGGACATGTTTATATTTATTTGTTGCAGAACGTTGTACCTGTATTTTTAGAAGACGTACCTCTGCATATTCATTATTAAATGTGGCTACAACATGATGGAACTCTACCCCATTTCTCTCTGGCTGTGTGAGAGCATTTGAACCAAGTTTTTCTTGCCTGATGGATTGGAAGGGGGAATCCAACAGTAGCTTGACCATCACGCTCTCTAGACCTCAATCCAATTGATTTCTTTTCCTAGGGTCACTTCAAGCCTTTGGTCTATGAAACATGTATCCTCAGAAGAGGACTTAACTGCCCAAATAATAGCAGCACGTGATGTTAAAAAAAAAACACGCACGCACGCACGCACACACACACACACACACACACACACCAGAAATCTTGGATGGACCATAACAGTTGTTCCTTTGTTGCTGTCAACTTTGCTTTGAAAATGCAAGTCACGTTTTTGAGTAGTTCCTATAAAATCAATATAAAGAAGTTTTATGTTTTATTCTTTCTTTCACCCTTTAAACCACTTCCCACTTTGAAGTACAGCATGTGAAATTACAGTGCTTCGTTTATGCCAAGGCCATGGATCGCGCGAATGCGTGTGCTCTGCACACAGTCTACTACACTGCAGGGTTTTCCATTCCGTAACTCCCACATTACTTACTCAGTGTGTTAGTAACATATATGTAATGAGTACCTATTGTCGTGACCTCTTTGTTATTTTAGCTTTTAGGTAGAGCGACTGGTACCAAAGGATATTAAAGTTAACATTTCACATTATGCGAGGTCAGACGGGAGACGCAGCTGAGAGAAATTATGAAAATATATCAAAATGTTCCTAGTAATAGTATTATTTCATGGTGTGGATGAGGGAAGGGACTGTCTACTATAGTAATTTACACATAATGAAAATGGAATGGCAAATGACTTTTAATGATGAAAAGGGATTACATTACCTCCTTGCTTGCTTGCCTGTCAGTGGGGACGCCATACTGCTCGTATGGACAGTGTGCACACACTACGACTTGCCTCTAGCAGTAACCCGGCTCGACTGACTAAAACCCACGCTAACTCAGCGTGGTTACGCTATGCTAGAACTGGTTTATCCCCTCCACTCTTACGCAATATCTGATCTGGGCCACCAGGTCATATACGCAATAATGCTTACAAACGTCACATCTCCCCCTGGCTACCCAGATCGACGTCCCCGTCGACACAAGGAGGATTTTTTGTGGTTCATGTGTAGACAATTACAAAGAAAGAAGAGAAAAAGGAATATGACATACTATACAATCTGGTTATTTACAAAGGTAAAATGGAGCAGAAATGTCTCTCACAGAAGAAGTTAAAAAAATAAAATATTGTGAACATGTGACACTAATTCATACATAATGGAGTCTCGAGTGCCACCGACGATTTAGTTTAAGACATATTGCCTAATTATGAGTACCCCGCACACGCACACTACACTGTACTGCCACTGTTACATACGCACTACACTGCACCAAGTTGTTCTGACGTAACTGTTTGTGGGTGGAATTTCCACATCACCCACAATGACGAAATTTCAGCTGCAGAGTCTTTCTTGTGCTGCAAGTCGCTGAAGATGTGGGGGGGGGGCAATCACTAACTTGGACTGCCCCCTGAAATAGTGGCTCCTTATGCCACTGCAGTGTAGTGGACGAAAGGCAGCTCTCCTCTGGTGTATCTGGAACCTCTGGCGTGTCTGTAGAGCGGGGTTACTCCTCTGGACACCCGAGCTCCGGAATCAGCAAAATCACTATAACATGAATCACAAAAGAATAGAAATTGTGCTCCCAGAAGATCATTATACATAAAAAACAAGTATTTACACTAATATGATTTGAAAATGCCACAAAGTTTAGAAACAATCAATTTTTAGTATTGGGCAAAGAAAAAGAATGACTACACATTGACATAAAAACTGAATTTTACAAGGGGTTACCATCCAAAATTTGACAAAAACTGCTTTAGAATCCAAGTAAAGAAACATAAAAGGGCCAAAATACATAAACATTATATCACTTACATTCATTGTTTACATAAAATAACACAACACAAATATGGTAACTTATTTGGGATCCCAATATTATTTTTGACCAGCTGGTACTACTAATACAGAAAAGGAATAAGTGCACTTACAATACATTCATACATGACAATGAAATGAAATCATTCATACTGACCATGGCCCAAATAATACACAACACTCACTTAAATAACTACCCAAAACTACTATGTGCATTGCTACAGACTTCAAAAATAAATCCACATTACATGCATCAAACTACACCTCATTACATTCTTTCAACTATAAAAAACTCATGCTTTACTGTCACATATAAATTCTCCTACATCACTATCTTATTATGATCATTATTATCGTCATTTCAATCATCATCATCATTATCATCATCTTAGTTTACACCTTTATCGTACACAGTAATTACTGAGAAAATAAAATATCTTCACTGACATGTCTCATTCAACTTCCTGCAAAATCAAGAATACCTGACATAGGCATAAACTAAAGAAATCACATTAACATTTCAGGAATGACCCCAATAACATAGCATTATACTGTTGCATCCACATCTACCGAATCAAAATTAAGTTGGAAAATAGATGGTATTAAAACTCGCTATATAAGATGGTACTAAACTTGTTGCATAAACACAAAAAAAAAAATTATTCTCATTGCATTCAACTCATTACATTTACTCTCTCGTGTGAATACATCACACACGCTATACTGGGCACATTTCAGCAACACCAATAAGCAAAATCTCTCAACACATCACATCGAATTCCCAGGTACATGTTAGCCCTCCTGAAAACTCAAACATTTACACTTCAACCATCGGGGTTACTCTTCGGCACTTCCACCGACGCAAATATTAACTCATCTCTCACACTACACCATCGGGGTTACTCTTTGGCACTACCACCAAGGCAAATCTTCCATATACTACTCACATAACCTCACAAACACACACACACACACACACACACAATTCATGCAACATTTTTCTGCAAAGAAAAAGATCACAGCATCATAATGAAACCCAAAATCAAACCAAACGAATGCAACAGAACAAAGCACATCATTACCAAAACAATACTGTCACATAACATTCTTGAAAATCAAAGCTTATTTAAGCACACGGTACACATCAAACACATACACTGCAGTATAGCATGACAAACCAAATAATTTCCAATGCCCAAAACAGAATTCAAAACTTTAGTTACATAAAATGGTGATAAACTTTCAATTTAGCAGAGACATACATAGCACACATTATTCCTAAAAAGCAAAGCTTAATTAAGCATTAGTCAGTGAAATAACAATAAAAATTTAGCATACCTGTCTGATTTGTAAAACTTTTTCGATTGTTCAAACTTTGGCGCACACAATGTTCACATACTTACAGGTTTGTTAGTTTTTTCTTTTTACCACAAAATGGTGCAACTTTCCAAAATCTGGTAACACACATATAGCTGATCCATCAACATCCAAGTCCTACTGGTCCATATTGGAGGCACATTAAACCTATTTAGGTGAAGATACTGGCACAGCTGGTGGTAGCTGAAACTTTTACTTAAATTAGTCATTTTGAAATACTTTCCCCCCAAAATATTCATTGCGTAACTAAATAAACCAAACATGGCAACAGTGAAGCAAAATTATTATTAATCCTACTACTATGCGTACCACGATGAGCGTACAATGTACAAATTTGAATTTTTTTTTTAATATACATGCTCTTCTCGACTTTTTTTTGTTTTAATATTTCAAACAGATGCGTCTCACTTTTTATACACACGTAACTTTAAACATGCAACACGCGAACTGTAAAATATTTGCTTCACATTCTAGTCATTAACAAATTACAAAATCACACAATCAATAACGCAATGTTACGTACACCAGCTAACACACACAACTATATTATCAAAGTTCCAAAATATCAGTATAGTTTCCAGAATTCACAAAAATAATTAATTTAGAATGGACAGTACAAACAATTTATCACCGAAACAGAATTTAGCAGAAGTGAAGGCAAGGTAAGGGAAAAAAATGGAGCCAAAAGTTTTACAGCCACGCCACCGACAGACAATACAAAAATTTTACAAGTGAGCTTGAAATTAAGATACAGACATGGGACTTTTAAGAAACAATGCAAGAGGAATTTAGAAGAGAAAACCACAAATTACAGAACCAAAACCCTTACCTTTAAGCCAACAAAAAAAAATTACATTTTCTAATTAACACGTGGAGGACCAAACATGCTACATTTTAGAGAAGAAGAAAAAAAAGTTTTGCTACAAATATAACATTATTCCCGGCCCTCCACCAAAATACTCGGCGCCCCACCAAAATGTTGTGACCTCTTTGTTATTTTAGCTCAATGGAGGATAGAGTGACTGGTACCGAAGGATCTTAAAGTTAATATTTCACATTATGCAAGGTCAGACGGGAGACACAGCTGAGAGAAATTATGAAAATATATCAAAATGTTCCTAGTAAAAGTATTATTTCATGGTGTGGATGAGGGAAGGGACTATCTACTATAGTAATTTACACATAATGAAAATGGATGGCAAATGACTCTAATGATACATTACCTCCTTGCTTCCTTGCCTGTCGGTGGGGACGCCATACTGCTCGTATGGACGGCGCGCACACACTACGACTTGCCTCTAGCAGTAACCCGGCTCGACTGACTAAAACCCACGCTAACTCGGCGTGGTTACGCTATGCTAGAACTGGTTTATCCCCTCCACTCTTGCGCAATATCCGATCTGGGCCGCCAGGTCACCTACGCAATAATGCTTACAAACGTCACACTACTAACCTTGTTATAAGTGTTGTTGAAAGTGGTGTCCATCTGCACAAAGACATTTTTGACATTGTTGGATGAAATTACCATTCACACGCATAAGTTGTTCTTGTTAATATTCATAATTTCTGCTTTTATATTGCTCTTAAGTTCATCTGTGGTGTGGGGATTGTTCCTATAAACTTTATTTTTCTAGCATTTAGCGATCCCATTGTTCTAAATTTAGTGACCAAACATCTCAGTGTCTCTACCCGGAACTGGATAACCAAGAAATTGCTGCTGAAATTGTCTACACACCTGTCTTCCAGGATTCAATTTTCATGTATGTATCGTACATAAAAATATGCTGTTCAAGCATGAATTTGTTGACAGGCATTTCTGGCTGATAAGAAAATAACATTCCTAAGGAAATCACACACAACACATGTATTGTTGAAACACTTCACAACACAAAGACATAGCAATGACTAAAACAGATGATAAGCATACCCTTGACACGTCCTGTGCCGCTGTTGTGTGGTGGCAAAATAGCAAGGTCGGTACATATATAAGGTGGTTGTGGCTTGGCATAAAATGAAGTCACTCTATAAAGCATGCGTCAACCTTTTTGTTAGCAAGGATTGTAATTAATTGTACTGATATGTTGTAATTAAAATGCATAAATTGAAATATTAATTTAAAACATGCTAAAACTGCATTAATATGCTCTACACTCAAACAAAAACAAAAAATGGTGAACAAGACTCGAACTCGGAAACAATGACTACCTTTTAATTACAAGCTAATATCATAACCATTACATCAGAGAGGTACGCTCTGAAACGTTCCTTCATGTTCATGTATTGTGCTCTCGAATGGTAATGATTGGCCAGTGGCTTACTGCGCTTTAGAAACTTATAGCCTTAACTTCAAAATTTGAACATACAGACCATATGTCTATTTCAAATTACTTGTTTAAGACACCTCTACATTCTCTGAAAATATTTTGGTATAGTTCATAAACACCTGTACATGGATTATAATGTCATGTAGCTTTTTTTTTTTTTCTCCTGATCTTTGCACTCAAAAACTAAATTTGCATCATAACTTTCATGTCTCTCTGCTCCTAATCACCTATAACCAGAAAGATGGACAATATTTAGAAAACCTTTGAACAGTTCTTCCAGCAGGAGTATTAATCTTTATCGCTTTAGCTATAATAATTTATCTTAACATTTCTCAAACCTTTAATTCATTAAACAACAAAAAAACCTAAAAGAATTACAATTACAACTATACCTCAAAATATAAATTTATTAATGGGATAGTATTGTAATCCCTTACATATTTTGTACAGGGTGATCAGTAAAAATGTTTGAAAACTAAACAGCAAAAGCATGGTAATTGTTAACATTATTGACAGTGTTTCAATTTTATATATAATTTAACTGTATCTACATGCAGATATTACCTCTGATTAACTAGGGGTGTAATTTATCTGAATGATTTTCGATTTATAAATTATTTTCATATCAGTGGGGAAAGTGATGAGCAAAAGAGGATCTATTCTCTGTTATTGGGTTAGTTATATTATATCATGCACACCAGCCCCTCTAACCCACTTCCTTTGGTGATTCCCTTTGATGCTGTCTGTCATAAAATGGATGCTCTCCATTGGACAGCCTAAATGAGTGAAACACTGCATTTAATCCTAACCCTGAGTACAGATGTGTTTCATTTATGATTGGATAGATGTATTGATGTCTAAAGTGGGTAGAGGATTATTAATTACTGCACATTTTCACATTTGATTGGAAACATATTTCCTATTTTGATGAACCTTGCTGTAAGTTCTCATTTTATTTCAGATTCAACAGAAGCATTTAGTCTGGATAAAATGCTGCACTTCTGGGAGAAAGTTCTCTCTGGATCTCTCATTCCCATGATTCAAAATACAAAGCATGGAAGTTTAAGAGCTGTCAGTTGTGACTGTCTTGCAAGCATCAGAGCAGATGTCTTTGAGCTATTGACTGTAAGTAGAGAAGTATTTAGTTTCAACTTTTTTTGCCATTCTCAGTATAATCATTTCTTTTGTAGCTAAGCTTTCACTTCAAATAGCATGCACATACTTAAAGGTCTAGTGTATTAGTTCATTATGATGATAAATTAATAAGCCTCAGAAGGAACTTTAGCATTTAAGTAATAAGTTATTTTGAACTGGGATCCACTTAGCTTCACTTTGCAGAGTCAACCTGCATGGCTTAATTGCCTGACTGCTTGCTTTCTGTGCCTAAGCTTGTATGAGGGCAGTCCCAGAGGTACCCGACCTGACGTATATATAGCGGTTGTTGTTTCAAAAAATTGACTATGGTAGAAAGTACCACTCTTATAAAGCTTAAGTTTGACGACACTACGTTGTTTAGTAATTGTTAGGCAGCCATTAATAGTTAACTCTCTCAGCAAATTTGTAAACATGAATAAAACTGGCCATCGCTATGTGATACAATACTTTCATTTGAAAGGTCTTAGTCCAACTAATATTAAAGCTGAGCTATATTCTACTCTGGGGGAGTCTGCTCCTTTGTTTACAACAGTAAAATATTGGGTGGCAAAGTTGTAAACAAAGGAGCAGACTCCCCCAGAGTAGAATATGAGCTACCAAGACAAACATCGCAGTGGTCAACCAAATGAGGGGACCCCGCCAGAAATTGTGAAGAAAATCCACAAAATGGTATTGGATGACCATCAACTGAAAGTGCGTGAGCTAGCAAAAGTGCTGTACATCGCACACTAACTGAAAATTTAGACATGAGAAAGCTGTGTGCAAGATGGGTGCCGCGTTTACTCATAATGGAACAAAAGCAGCATCGTGAGGATGTTTCAGTCGAGTGTTTGGCAATGTTTTGCTGCAATAGAGGCGAGTTTTTGTGTCAATTCATAACCATAGATGAAACATGGGTCCATTACTTTACACCTGAGATGAAGGAACATTCAAAACAGTGGATTGAAAAGGGAGAATCTGCTCCAAAGAAGGCGAAGACAGTTCCATCTGCAGGCAAGGTCATGGCGTCAGTTTTTTGGAATGCACATGGGATAATTTTCATTGATTATCTTCCAAAAGGAAAAGCAATCAATGGCAAGTATTATGCAAACTTATTGCAGCATTTGAATGATGAAACCAAGCAAAAATGGCCTCATTTAGTGAAAAAGAAAGTTCTGTTTCATCAAGACAATGCACCAGTTCACACATCCATTATCACCATGGCCAAAATCAATGAGTTAAAGTTTGAATTGCTTCCTCATGCACCCTATTCACCAGACTTAGCCCCCCTGATTATTTTCTGTTTCCAAAGTTGAAGAAATGGCTTGGTCATAAAAGATTTGCCAACAATGAAGAGGTGAAGAAGTGGCTATAGTCAGGGGAGCAGGTATGATTACACTTATGAGTTCATATCCCAAACTAGGTAAGAGACAGATCAGTTGTTCCTTTTTTGCATTAAGTGTAGCAGTCAGGTTGCCATTGTCCTTATCCTTATGTTGTGTCTAGTCCTCTTCATTTGCTATGAATGTTATTTAATCTGAGAACTCAAAAGAGTTAATGCTACAGATTTGTAAGACTTGCTTCAAAAACAATTTTCTTTTCAGATTATTCTTTGAAGAAGAATTTGGAACAAATATACATTTTGAATAATTTCTAAATTATCTTATTCTTATATCTGCTTTCTCTGCTTGTATAGCAATTATAAATTATCTATAAATTCATTTATAACTTTCTGTGTCAAATTTTAATAAATTAATTAAAACTCAGTTTTTAAGTCATTGTTTGTAATTATTGTATCATTTTTTCTTTAAATTTTTAGAGGCGTTTTATAGGTAATTTTTCAGACATTTTTAAGTCGTCAAAATCCGGGCCCTGGTGATAGCATTTAAATGTGCTCAGATGCTACAGCTTTATGTGGTAGATTTACTACCAAGAGACCCAATGAACTATGCTGCACAATGGTTTTCCACATGTTTTCTGCCGCTGCTGCAATCAAGGTCACTCTACTGATACTGGCTTTGCTCTGCTCTGCAGTATTATGATGATCGTGATGCAGTGTAGTTCAATGTGAGTTGGTCTGGTGTAGTTGTTACAAGTTATTTATTATTATGTTCTGTATTTAGTCACAATTATGGCTCAATATATGTTTGCTGAATACTATAGCTAGAAGAAAATAATACAGTAAGACAGTGTCTAGAATTTCAAGAAAAAAGTTTAAAAAATAGAAGGTGGGTGTACTGTTTGAAGAACATCTTAGAATCAAACAGTCTAAGAGAGATTTAGTGGAAAAGGAAGAATAATGAATTAAATTTTTGGAGAGAAGTAAGAAAGAGGCTAGAGTATTTATTTATTTAGCTGTTCAGTACAGTGTCGAAACACAAGAACAATGTCAAGATCATACAAAAAGAATACAGTGATGTGTTTACACATGTCACTCACGCTCTCCCACATGCACATACACAAAAATCAGACGCATGCATACACAGAAGAATCATTACTGCTAGTTGTTGTTTACAAATTTATCAATATTATAATATGCTTTTTCTATTAGAAACCTGTATAGTATTGTTTTAAATGTATTCTTATTGCACAATTTGATGTCATTTGGGAGGACAATATAAAACTTATTCCCATGAAACTAGGCATCTTTTCAAACAAGTGCAGTCAATTGTTGCTAGGTCATCTTTATGTCTAGTTTGTGGTTGTATCTATCAAAGTTGGTTTCTAGGAGGAAGTTGAAATTTCTTAAATGCAGGATAGTTTGATAGATATATAGGCTAGGGAGATTTAGGATTTTTAACTGTGAAAAAGTTTTGCTACAAGACTCATTGTATTTAAGATTACCAAGAATCTGACTGCTTTCTTCTCTAATACGAAGATTTTATGTTAAAGTTGGCTACTGTTGTGTTTCCCCATAGTTCAATTCCATATGAAAGATGTAAATGGATTAAAGATTGATAGATCATTTTGGCAGTATCCTTGGGTACATATTTCGCCAAGTATTTGAGAGAAATGGAATTTTACTGATGCTATTACCTAACTTATTGATGTGGTTTGTGAATGAGAGTATTTTGACTAATGTGGCTCCTAGTTTTACTTCATTTGCTATTTTAACTGGATTTTTGCACTGAAAATTAGTGTTTTTGGTGCCAAATAGCATTAATTCACTTTTGCTGGAGTTCACAAAGATATTCAAATCTCTAAAATATTGCTGTAATGTAAAGTGGTAACCAGTACAATAACATATTTATGACATACAGTGATTGTAGAGTCATCTGCATATTGAAACTAATTTAGCATCTGCAGGTATGAGGTCATTAATGTCATGCATGTAAAGAATAAATAATAAAGGTCCTAAAATGGATCCTTGTGGTATGTTGTGAGTTAGTATTTGCCTATGATATAAATTCATCATATTCTGTTTTTAAAATTACGGATCACTTACGGTTAGTCATACATCATTTTAAGATCTTTTGTGCATGGCCTCTAATGCCAAGATCATAGATTTTGTCCATCAATTTAGTCTTATCTACACAGTCAAAGGCTTTAGTTAGTTCTAATAGGACATCTGCTGTGTAATTACCTGAGTTGTTGGCCATTATCTCTTCAATGCAATCTATATAGATTTTATGGTAGAGCTATGTTTCACAAAGCTATATTGTAGGTATTACAAATTGTATATGTGTTTATAGCACCACGTTGTGGAAGCCAATTTGCGAGAGCAAATATGTGTGTTTACTTCACGTGTGTTGCCATCTTGTGTGACGTCATTCGTTGGTCTGGTCCGTAGTTCCCTCTGTCGTAGCAATTTGTATGAATTAGTTTCTAAAAGAATTTAAGGTTATGTATATTGTCCTCCGGCTAGCTATCATCTTTTCTTGGTAGAACTTGTATCTCTTGCAGGGTGTGAAGCGGAAAGGAATCTTTTGTCTAGAAATGATATTGACGAAGAAATTGGTTTTATAATCTGAGACGGTAATTTGTATCACAAATTACGTTAATATAAATAATTATTTTATTATGAATATGTATTTTTATGTAACATTGATTTCAGAGGTTTATTAATTGTAAATAGTATTGGTAAATAATAATATACGGCTCTACTGAAACTGTCAACAATAACGCAATAAAGCAGAAAGGGATTGAGTTGTTTATCGTTACCGAGAACCAGGAAGTTACGTAATGTTTCGCGCCTTTTCAGTAAAGAAAGCTTCCAGAATATTCTATAAAAGTAATATGTATTAGTGGTTTTCATTGGATAGTAAAATAGACGCTAATGTTGGCGCGTTTTATAAGCCAATAGCATTTCATTTATAATCTTTAGGCGTATCTTAAGGCAAGTCTATAAATAAGCCATGTCTGAGGTAAGCGTCCCCCAGTGTTCAATAAGATTCTCAACACGTAGCACGTCAGATCCCAGTTCAACAAGATTCTCATGTCGGTCTCTAAATTCATAAAGTTACGCGCAGCAGAAGTACGAGAAATCTTATAAAGGATTATACAGTTAAATATATAAAGTTGAAGTACGTGAGTTAAAAGTGAGAAGTTATTACAAACAGTTTCAGTATGGCGAGTATCCAAATTAATTTGTGAAAGTGTTCGTGAACGTGTTCTGCAATAAAGATTATAAAACCAGTTTCTTCATCAGTATCATTTATAGACAAAGGATTCCTTTCCGCTTCACAACCTGCAAGAGTTAAATGTCTACCTAAATAGCTAGCCGGAAGACAATATACATAACCTTAAAACTAATTCATATAGATTGCTACGCCAGATGGAGTTAGCAGGCGACCGACGAATGACGTCACACGAGATGGTTTCGCGTGAAGTAAACACAATTTGTTCTCTCTCAAATTGGCGCCCGGACGTGGGGCGAAGTGACTAGGAAAGGAAGGCAAAGTGACCAGGAAAGGAACAAGAATAACCAGGATAGTAGCAGAATTAACCAGGAAAAGGCGAATGCAGCAGTAAAATGATCTACAAGACGCAGATTCCAGAAACAAGAGGAGCAACAAATGACGCGGATAAGTGGACGCAAAAACAACGAGACAACGTAGATTCATCATAAAACAACGCAGAAGCGACATACAAATCTAGGAGAAAGGGGCAGAACGCTGGACATCAAAGCTGCAGCATCAGACAGCATCAAAAAGGTAATTAAATGAGACTGAGAAGTGGTAGGATAATAAAAACAATGGCTACCAATAATACAGAAGAAATAATTATGGAGGGAGATAGTGTAACAGTTAGCTGTGATCCAATACAAAGTACAGGGAATAGCCCAGATTTTTTGGGATTTGAAGATGAAAATGTTAGTGTAGAAAGTGAGAATAGAATAGCAGGAAATGTTAATCTTGATACTAATATGATGATTATGGAAATGCTGAGAAATATAAGGGAAGATAATGAGAAATTAAGGGAAGATATGCAAAAGAATAATGAGAAATTAGAAAAAATGAGGGAAGATCTTAGTAAGAAAATAGATCAAAACAGGGAAGATATTGATAGGAGTTTAGAACAAAAACTAGATCAGAATAAGAGAGAATTGAGGGAAGATATTGGTAAAAGCTTTGAACAAAACAGGAAATCAATTGAAAGTATTGGTAGGAGGAATGAGAAAGTAGAGCAAACAGTAGATCAAAGCAGTGAAGAAATTGAAAAGAAAGTTAGGAAGTTAAATAGTAGTATGCCAGAAATGAGAGATGAAAATGAGGAAGTAATAGCAAGTGAGATAGGACAAATTTCAAAGAAAATGCTAGACATGAGCAAGGAAATAGGTAACAAAGAAAGTGAGGTTAACACTAAAAGTGAGGTTAATGTAGAATGTACAGAGTTAGGAAGTCAAATGAGTAGTATTTCAAGTGAACTAAGAGAGATAAATGAGGTTAGGAATGTAGATGTAAATGAGGCGCAGGTTAATTTCAGAGGGGAGATATCAGAAATACAGGAGTCAGAAATGCAAAGAAATAAATTGTACCAAGATTTTCAAAATGAAAACTCCAGTCCAGTACAGTTTAGTACAGATTTGTCAGAGTACTCTCAAGTTAAAGAGATTGCAGAAGAGTTGAAAATGAAAGTTGTTAAAAGATGTGTAGTTCAAGAAACTGTAGATTGTTTTCAAATGTTATCATGTGATGAAATTTCAAATGAATACAAGAGGTTATTCATGAACAAAAATTTGAAGGTTAGGTTACGGCTACGAGTAATATTTAGCCACACACAATTTGATCCAGGAGGGTAAATAGTAATGTGATGTAAAGTAAATGCTGGATAGTTAAAGACGACTTGCAGAGAAATGTATTGGAACGTAAGAGGGTTAACTATTTATATATATCATATGAATGGAGAAATAAATTGTGGTCATGACCAACTGTTTGAGAAGAAAATAAATAAATTAAATTTTTAGTAACTGTAACAAAATATTTGAAGATTAAGAATGCAAAGATTGAAACTTAAGATGAGATTAAAGTAAAAGTACGTAAATACAATTCCAAGAATTAAAAATTAAGAATACAAAGATTGAAAATTAATATGATATTAAAGTAAAGATACGTAAATGCAATTCCAAGAGTATTGTTTAAAATAAAATTCAAAATAACAAAAATGGTAAAAATAATTTAAAACAAATACTTGTGTAGTAAACAGAAAATGTAAAGCATTATCTAGATTTAAGAGATGTAAATATATGTAAAGGGTGAATATTTTGGTAAATATGTATGGTAATTACAAAAAAATTCTTGAATTGATAAATTTTTGGTAACAATATAAGAAAGTAAACCATTTTTTGTAACACTAGTTAAATAATTTAGGGTAAAGTATTTGCTATAAAAAAAAAAAAAAAAAAATTTATTGTAACGACAGATTAATATCAAAACAAATTAAACCAAAGCCAGTAAGTAGTGGCGAGATAAAACATATGTCGTGTGTTAAACGCGTGTGAAGTGTTAAGTGAAAGTGATAGCGTGTGTTACAAGATTTAGGAGACTAAAAACAAAATTATAAAATTTCCAAACAAGTTATAAATATTTATAATTATGTTTCTAGTGGGGCATATGAGACGGTAATTTGTATCACAAATTACGTTAATATAAATAATTATTTTATTATGAATATGTATTTTTATGTAACATTGATTTCAGAGGTTTATTAATTGTAAATAGTATTGGTAAATAATAATATACGGCTCTACTGAAACTGTCAACAATAACGCAATAAAGCAGAAAGGGATTGAGTTGTTTATCGTTACCGAGAACCAGGAAGTTACGTAATGTTTCGCGCCTTTTCAGTAAAGAAAGCTTCCAGAATATTCTATAAAAGTAATATGTATTAGTGGTTTTCATTGGATAGTAAAATAGACGCTAATGTTGGCGCGTTTTATAAGCCAATAGCATTTCATTTATAATCTTTAGGCGTATCTTAAGGCAAGTCTATAAATAAGCCATGTCTGAGGTAAGCGTCCCCCAGTGTTCAATAAGATTCTCAACACGTAGCACGTCAGATCCCAGTTCAACAAGATTCTCATGTCGGTCTCTAAATTCATAAAGTTACGCGCAGCAGAAGTACGAGAAATCTTATAAAGGATTATACAGTTAAATATATAAAGTTGAAGTACGTGAGTTAAAAGTGAGAAGTTATTACAAACAGTTTCAGTATGGCGAGTATCCAAATTAATTTGTGAAAGTGTTCGTGAACGTGTTCTGCAATAAAGATTATAAAACCAGTTTCTTCATCAGTATCATTTATAGACAAAGGATTCCTTTCCGCTTCACAACCTGCAAGAGTTAAATGTCTACCTAAATAGCTAGCCGGAAGACAATATACATAACCTTAAAACTAATTCATATAGATTGCTACGCCAGATGGAGTTAGCAGGCGACCGACGAATGACGTCACACAAGATGGTTCCACGCGTGAGGTAAACGACATTACGTGAGAAACATCCACAACGTGGTGCTCTAAAACATATATACAATATGTGCTATACCTCTCTCAAATCTTTATTGCAGAACACGTTCACGAACACTTTCACATATTTATTTGGATACTCGCCATACTGAAACTGTTTGTAATAACTTCTCACTTTTAATTCACGTACTTCAACTTTATATATTTAACTTTATAATACTTTATAATAGTTCTTGTAATTCTGTTGCGCGTAACTTGACGAACTGAGAGACCGACGCGTAGTATGGAGAATTCTGTAGAACTGGTGGGCTGACGTGTAATGTGTTGAGAATCTTGTTGCACACTGGGGGAACGCTCCCTTGAATCTACACTATTTATAGGCTTGCCTTAAGATACGCCTAATGATTATAAATGAAATGCTATTGGCTAATAAAACGCGCCAACATTAGCGTCTATTTTATTATCCAATGAAAACCACTAATACATATTACTTTTAGGGAAAATTCTAGAAGCTTTTACCGAAAAGGCGCGAAACATTACGTAACTTCCTGGTTCCCGGTAACGATAAACAACTCACCCCTTGCTGCATTATTGCGTTATTGTTGACAGTTTCAGTAAAGCTGTATATTATTATTTACCAATAATAATTACAATTAATAAACCTCTGAAATCAATGTCACATAAAAATACATATTCATATTACTATCATTATTTACATTAAAGTAATTTGTGATACAAATTACCGTCTCATATGCCCCACTAGAAACATAATTATAAATATTTATAACTTGTTTAGAAATTTTATAATTTTGTTTTTAGTCTCCTAAATCTTGGAACACACGTTATCACTTTCACTTAACACTTCACACGCATTTAACACACGACATATGTTTTATCTCGCCACTACTTACTGGCTTTGGTTTAATTAATTTAGATATTAATCTTACATTACAATTTTTTTTATAGCAAATACTTTACCCTAAATTATTTAACTAGTGTTACAAAAAATGGTTTACTTTCTTATATTGTTACCAAAAATTTATCAATTCAAGAATTTTTTTTTGTAATTACTATACATATTTACCAAAATATTCACCCTTTACATATATTTACATCTCTTAAATCTAGGCACTGTGTCACATTTTCTGTTTGCTACATAAGTATTTGTTTCAATTATTTTTAATTATATTTACCAATTTTTTTGTTATTTTGTACTTTGCAAATATATTTACATCTCTTAAATCTTGACAATGTTTCACCTTTTCTGTTTGCTACATAAGTATTTGTTTTATTTATTTGTACCAATTTTTGTTATTCTGAATTTTATTTCAACAATACTCTTGGAATTGTATTTACGTACTTTTAATTTAATATCATATTAAATTTCAATCTTTGCATTTTTAATTTTTAAATGTTGTTACAGTTACTAAAAAATTTTATTTATTTATTTTTTTTTTTTTTTATAATTTATTTTTCTTTTCAAATGACATATATAAATAGTTAACCCTCTTACGTTCCAATACATTTCTCTGCAAGTCGTCTTTAACTATCCAGCATTTACTTTACATCACATTGCTATTTACCCTCCTGGATCAAATTGTGTGTGGCTAAACATTACTCGTAACCGTAACCTAACCTTCAAATTTGTGTTCATGAATAACCTCTTGTATTCATTTGAAATTTCATTCCCTGATAATATTTGAAAACAATCTACAGTTTCTTGAACAACACGTCTTTTAACAACATTCATTTTCAATTCATCTGCGATTTTTATAACTTGAGAATATTCTGACAAATCTGTACTAAACTGTACTGGACTGGAGTTTTCATTTTGAATATCTTGGCACAATTTATTTCTTTGCATTACTGACTCATTTTGTATTTCTGATATTTCCCCTCTGAAATTAACTTGCGCCTCATTTACATCTACATTCCTAACCTCATTTATCTCTCTTAGCTCACTTGTAATACTACTCATTCTACTATCTGACTCTGTACATTTTACATTAACCTCACTTTTAATATTAACCTCACTTTCTTTGTTACCTATTTCCCTGCTCATATCTGACATTTTCTTTGTTGAAATTTCTCCTATCTCACTTACTATTACTTCCTCATTTTCATCTCTCATTTCTGGCATACTACTATCTAACTTCGTAACTTTCTTTTCAATTTCTTTACTGCTTTGATCTACTTTTTGTTCTAATATCTCATTCCTCTGAGTTAGTTGTTGTTCTAAGCTCCTACCAATATCTTCCCTTAATTTCCTATAACTCTTCTGCATATCTTCCCTAAATTGATCTGTAATTCTCTTACTAAGATCTTCCCTTAATTTCTCATTATTCTTTTGCATATGTTCCCTTATATTTCTCAGCATTTCCATAATCATACTAGTATCAAGATTAACATTTCCTGCTATTCTATTCTCACCTTCTGCACTAACATTTTTTTTCTCCAATACTACATTGTTTACGCTATTTTTTGTACCCTGTATTGAATTACAGCTAACTGTTACACTATCTCCTTCCATCATTATTTCTTCTGTCTTACTAGTAGCCATTGTTTTTGTTTTCTAAAAAAAAATTACGATACCTTTGTGATGCTGTATGTTGCTGTTACTTTGATGTCCAGCGTTCTGCCCCATTCTCCTAGATTTGTATGTCGCTTCTGCGTTGTGTTGTGATGAATCTACGTTGTCTTGTTGTTTTGTAGTTGAATTCCTTGTTGCATCGTAATCTCGGAATTACGATCAAAGTCTGTCGTCCCTGTTGTTTCTTGAATCTGGGTCTTGTAGATGATTTCACCGCTGCATTCCTCCTTTGGTCCTCTCGATTCTTCTTGGTTAATTCTGATCCTTTCCTGGTTACTCGAGTTCCTTTCCTGGTCGCTTTGCCCCACGTTATGGGTGCCAATTTGCTACTATTTTAATGTTACTTATGTGTTTAACATTAATATAGCACCACGTTTGGAAGCCAATTTGCGAGAGCAAATATGTGTGTTTACTTCACGTGTGTTGCCATCTTGTGTGACGTCATTCGTTGGTCTGGTCCGTAGTTCCCTCTGTCGTAGCAATTTGTATGAATTAGTTTCTAAAAGAATTTAAGGTTATGTATATTGTCCTCCGGCTAGCTATCATCTTTTCTTGGTAGAACTTGTATCTCTTGCAGGGTGTGAAGCGGAAAGGAATCTTTTGTCTAGAAATGATATTGACGAAGAAATTGGTTTTATAATCTTTATTGCAGAACACGTTCACGAACACTTTCACATATTTATTTGGATACTCGCCATACTGAAACTGTTTGTAATAACTTCTCACTTTTAATTCACGTACTTCAACTTTATATATTTAACTTTATAATACTTTATAATAGTTCTTGTAATTCTGTTGCGCGTAACTTGACGAACTGAGAGACCGATGCGTAGTATGGAGAATTCTGTAGAACTGGTGGGCTGACGTGTAATGTGTTGAGAATCTTGTTGCACACTGGGGGAACGCTCCCTTGAATCTACACTATTTATAGGCTTGCCTTAAGATACGCCTAATGATTATAAATGAAATGCTATTGGCTAATAAAACGCGCCAACATTAGCGTCTATTTTATTATCCAATGAAAACCACTAATACATATTACTTTTAGGGAAAATTCTAGAAGCTTTTACCGAAAAGGCGCGAAACATTACGTAACTTCCTGGTTCCCGGTAACGATAAACAACTCACCCCTTGCTGCATTATTGCGTTATTGTTGACAGTTTCAGTAAAGCTGTATATTATTATTTACCAATAATAATTACAATTAATAAACCTCTGAAATCAATGTCACATAAAAATACATATTCATATTACTATCATTATTTACATTAAAGTAATTTGTGATACAAATTACCGTCTCAATATTGATGTCTGGGCAGCAAATCATACTTTCCCAGATAATTCATAATTCTTTTGAGGAGAATGCTTTAAAATATTTTAGAGAAGGCAGGTAAGAAAGATACAGGCTACTAATTATTTATGTCCTATTTGTTCCCTTTTTTGAAGACAGGTATAATTTTAGCAATTTTCCAAATATCAGGGAAGACACCATTTTCCAAACATGAATTTATAATTGCTGCAAGGGGATCTGCAATTGTTGTTCTACATGCTTTTAAGAGGGACATAGGAATATTATCATTGCCAGTACTGTTAGGGGTTTTCAAAGATTACATTTGATACTTCTGTAGTATCTGTAGGATAAAGTACATACAAGAAGTGGATTTTGATTTTCCCGATAGCCCTATACTGCTGTAGGTACTAGTTATGGGACTGTTATTTTTTAAATTAGCTGCAATGGACACAAAATGGTTGTTAAATATATTAGACACTTATGTTGGTTCTTTGACAGTGACACTTCCCATATTAATGGCTACATTGTAGGTGGTAGCAGGGGTTTTCTGAAAATTGTTTATTATTTGCCAACTCGTTTTGCATATATTATTCGAGTGTATTAATTTTAATACTGATGCAATTCCATTTAGCAGCTGTCACTAGTTGGTCATAAGTGTGTTTCATTGGAAGTATTGTAATCATCACAAGACTGAATTACCAGCATGTTATGTTGCAGCAGAAACACATTTACTAACTTGCTCACTAATATAGCTGCTGGAGTTTTTGAGAAAGTTCTGGAATGTTCTGAAGGAGGGAAGAAAGAAGGTTCCAGAGCAACCGCATTATCTCTCTATAGCACTCCTCAAATTTACGTTGGGTGATATCATTACTCCGTGCCCTTATCTCTATTTACCTCTCCACCAGCCAGTTGGTCAATCTGCACCTCACACCCAATAAGCAAGGTTGAAGCAGTAATTTGTATCACAATAATGTAAATGTCAGAGTGATTGTAGTGTGAATATGCATTGTTGTGTGACATTGATTTGAGATGTTTGCTGATTGTAAGCATTGTTGAGAAGTGGGTTTATACGGCCTTACTGAAACTGACAATAATAGCGTGCAATAATGTAGCGAGGGGGTGAGCTGTTTATCATTATTATAGACGAGCAAATGACGTCAGAATGGCGTGTTTTTCTTAGAATTTGCGGGAACATTTTCCCCAGAGCATATGTTTTCGTAATTTTCATTGGGTATAAATATAGACGCTAATGTTGGCGCGTTTTATTAACCAATAGCAGCTCGGTTATAATCTTTAGGCATATTGGGGCGAGGAAGTATAAATTCAGTGTCAGGGTCAAGTTTCACGTAGTTCAACGAAGGCATTCATGGAGTATACATCGCACGAATTTCATCAAGGTTACGCGTAGCAAATTTATGAAAAATCTCTCGTGTCGTAAAGTTAATTACACAAAAGTTGAAGTACACGAATTAATAATGGGCAGTAAAGAAGTTATTATAACAGTTTCAGTTTGGCGAGTGTCAAGATTAATAGGTGAAAGTGAATAATGTGTTACGACAATAAAAGTGTAAAACAAATTCTTTTATCAGTGTTATCTTTGGATAAAAACTCCTTTCTGTTTACACACCTGTACAAGATAAGTGCTTGACCAAGAAATCATAGCTAGCCGGAGGACAGTGAACCCAAAATTAAATACAATAACAGGCGCTCAGCAAAAGATAACACGAAGTGACCGCGATAAATTGTCTTTTATACGTGCGGCAAATAAATAGTAGCATTTTCAATTACAAACATTAATACTACCACTGCAAATTGGCTCCCAAACGTGGGGCGAACAATAATAATACCCCCACATATTTGGCACCCAGAACGTGGGGCGAATTAACCAGGAAGGAGCGAAATAACTAGGAAGGGGCGAAGGAACCAGGACGTGGAGCAAATGGAGCAGTGAACTGAACTACAAGACGCAGATTCCAGAAACAACTACAGGAACGACAGACGACGCGGATGAGTGGACATCGTAATTCCGAGATTAAAAGGCAACAGGGGAATTCAACTACAGGACACAAAAACATCGAGACGACATAGATTCATCATAATACGACGCAGAAGCGACATATACATCTAGGAGAGAGGGGCAGGAAGCTGGACATCAAAGCAACATCAACAGGCAGCAATACAAAGGTTAGAAAATAGAAAAAATTTTTTATCCTAAAAAAAAAATTGTGTAAATTTAAATGTACTTGAGGAGTGGCAGGATTAAGAGAACAATGTCTACTAATAATACTGAAGAAACAATTATGGAAGGGGATAATGTAACAGTTAGCTGTAATTCAATACAGGTTACAGAAAATAGCTCAAACAATGTAGGATTTGAGGAAGGAAATGTTAGTGAAGAAAGTCAGAATAGAATAGCAGGAAATGTTAATTTTGATGCTAGTATGATTATGGAAATGTTGAGAAATTTTGGTGAAAAATTAGATCAGAATAAGAAAGAATTAAGGGAAGATATTAGTAAGAGTATTACAGATCAATTAAGGGAAGATATGGAAAAGAGGAATGAGAAATTAGAGCAAACATATAATCAAATCAGGGAAGACATGGAAAATAGAAATAGGAAAATAAGGGAAGATATGGAAAATAGAAATAGGAAAATAAGGGAAGATATTGGTAGGAGCTTAGAACAACAACTAACTCAGAGAAATGAGATATTAGAGCAAAAATTAGATCAAAGCAGGGAAGAAATTGAAAAGAAAGTTATGAAGCTAGATAGTAGTATGCCAAGAATGAGAAATGAGAATCAGGAAATGATAGCAAATGAGATAGGAAAAGTTTCAAAGAGAATGTCAGACATGAGCAGGGAAATATCTAACCAAAAAAGTGAGGTTAATACTAAGTTTGAACATGTTGATGTAAAATGTACAGAGTTAGGTAGCAGAATGAGTAGCATTTCAAGTGAGTTAAGAGAGATGATGGAGGCTACAAATGCAGATTTAATTCAGGTGCAAGTTAATTTCAGAGGGGAGATATCTGAAATACAGAAGGAGTCAGTAATGCAAAGAAATAAATTATCTGAAGAAGTTAAAGTTTTGCCTATAAATAATCAAAAGCTAACTTCTGAAATTAACAGGTACCAAGCTGTTCAAAATCAAAACTCCAGTCCAGTACAGTTTATTACAGATTTGTCAGAGTACTCTCAAATTAAAAAGATAGCAGAAGAATTGAAAATGACAGTTGTTAAAAGATGTGTTGTTCAGAAAACTTTAGATTGGTTTCAAATGTTATCAGGGGAGGAAATCTCATATGAATCCTTAAAGAGGCTATTCATGAACAAATTTTGGAAGGTTACGATACAGCTACGAGTAATGCTTAGCCATAAACAATTTGATCCAGGAAAGGGAATAGGAATGACCGCAATAAAAAAAAAAAAAGTAAGCAAATCCAGGATAGTTAAAGCTGAACTGCAGAATAAAGTATTGGAATGTAAGAGGGTTAACTATTTATATATGTCATAAGAAAGGAGAAATAAATTCAGGACAAAAATAAATGTTTAATAAAAAAAAAAAAAGGGTAAAGATAATTAAAACAAATACTTATGTAGCACACAGATATGTGAAATTGTGTCTGGAATTAAGTGTTGTAAATATATTTGTGTAGAGGATAAATATTTTGGTAAATGTGTTCAATCATTACAAAATGAAACAGGTTAAAATTCTTGAATGTATAAATTTTTGTCAACAACCTAAGACAGTAAACCATTTTGTAACAGTAACTAAATAATTCAGGGTACAGTATTTGCTATAAAAGAATTGTAATGTTAGATATATATATAAACACATTAGACCAGAGCCAGTAAATAGTGGCGAGATAAAGGCAAAACATACGTCGTGTGTTAAATGCGTGTGAAGTGTTAAGTGAAAGTGATAAATAGCGTGTGTTCCAAGATTCAGGAGACTAAAAACCCAATTATAAAATTTCCAAACAAGTTGTAAATATTTATAATTATGTTTCTAGTGGGGCAAATGAAGCAGTAATTTGTATCACAATAATGTAAATGTCAGAGTGATTGTAGTGTGAATATGCATTGTTGTGTGACATTGATTTGAGATGTTTGCTGATTGTAAGCATTGTTGAGAAGTGGGTTTATACGGCCTTACTGAAACTGACAATAATAGTATGCAATAATGTAGCGAGGGGGTGAGCTGTTTATCATTATTAGAGATGAGCAAATGACGTCAGAGTGGCGTGTTTTTCTTAGAATTTGCGTGAACATTTTCCCCAGAGCATATGTTTTCGTAATTTGCATTGGATATAAATATAGACGCTAATGTTGGCACGTTTTATTAACCAATAGCAGCTCGGTTATAATCTTTAGGCATATTGGGGTGAGGAAGTATAAATTCAGTGTCAGGGTCAAGTTTCACGTAGTTCAACGGAGGCATTCATGGAGTATACATCGCACGAAGTTCATCAAGGTTACGCGTAGCAAATTTATGAAAAATCTCTCGTGTCGTAAAGTTAATTACACAAAAGTTGAATTACGCGAATTAATAATGGGTAGTAAAGAAGTTATTATAACAGTTTCAGTTTGGCGAGTGTCAAGATTAATAGGTGAAAGTGAATAATGTGTTACGACAATAAAAGTGTAAAACAAATTCTTTTATCAGTGTTATCTTTGGATAAAAACTCCTTTCTGTTTACACACCTGTACAAGATAAGTGCTTGACTGAGAAATCATAGCTAGCCGGAGGACAGTGAACCCAAAATTAAATACAATAACAGGCGCTCAGCAAAAGATAACACGAAGTGACCACGATAAATTGTCTTTTATACGTGCGGCAAATAAATAGTAGCATTTTCAATTACAAACATTAATACTACCACTGTAAATTGGCTCCCAAACGTGGGGCTAACAAACCATAATGTTAATTCAAGGTTCATAGCTGGCCACTATACTTTCCCATACCGGGCATACTTTTTTGTCACTTTTAGCTAACTTAACACATTATACCTGCTCTGCCCCATCATGGTTCATACAGATCTAGAAAGTCAGGGAAAGTCAGGAAGTGTCAGGGAAATCAAAATTCCTTAGGGAAAGTCAGGGAAATTATTTGTAGTATGATAAAAGTCATACCTTTTATTACAAATAATAAAATGCAGACAAACATAGTACTAGCAATCCAAAATGAACAAATTCACAGAGTAACGCAGACAAATTTTTTAGGATTAGTTATAGATAATAATTTAAAATGGAATAAACATGTAGAAAAGGTCAGTAATAAAATAAATAAGGGTATATATGTGCTTAAACAGGTAATACAAGTCATGGATGAAGATAGTGCTCTAAAAGTATGTTACGCCTTTGTACACTCACATCTAAATTATGGGATCATCCTATGGGGAGCAGGCAGGAAAGAAACAAAGGTTAAGAATACTTAGATTACAGAAACGAGCAATAAGAATAATTAAAAAAATTCCAATAAGAAATTCATGCAAAAGTAGTTTAAAAAAATTTGGAATCCTCACAGTGCCTTGTTTATATATATATATATATATATATGAATGCCTTAAGCATATGGTAAGAACGCACAGGGAAGAAAAAAATATAAATGTACACAAACCCAACACAAGAACAAAGCTGAAGTATTTAGGAACAGACTAAAGAGGTTTGCTAGGTACAAGATGTGTTGCAAAAGTTTTATTCCATCATTTAACTTGTAACGGTATTACAAATGTTTGTTTACATCAGTGTTGAAGCCATCTTGTGACGTCATTCATTTGTTTGGTTTGTAGCTCCATCTGGCGTTAGCAATTTGCGTTCCCTAGTATCAGTTTTTGAAATAATTCATTTTAAATGTCCTCCGGCTAGCTATTATCCTGTTGGCTTGGGTCGAACATGTGTCTCAATACAGGTTGTGAAACGGAAAGGAATCTTTTATCCAAAAATTACACTGATGAAGAAATTTGTTTTATAATTTTTATTGTCAAACACGTTCACTATCACTTTTACATATTGATCTAGATACTCGCCAAACTGAAACTGTTATAATAACTTCTTACTTATCACTTTTAACTCACGTACTTCAACTTTGTGTATAATTAACTTTATAATACTTTAGATTTTTTTTATTACTTGTAAATCTATAGCTGACATATGACGAACTAATACTTTCGACGAACTGACTGACTGAAGACGACGTGTAGTGTATGAATGCTTTCGGCGAACTGAAGGACTGACTGACGTTACCTCTAACCTAGCCTATTTATACGCCTGCATACAGATACGCCTAAAGATTATAAATGAATTACTATTGGCTAATAAAACGCGCCAACATTAGCGTCTATTTTAATATCCAATGAAAACCACGAATACATATTGCTTTTAGGGAAACATTCCAGAAGTTTCTACCGAAAACGCGCCAACATTACGTAACTTCCTTGTTTCCAATAATGATAAACAGCTCACCCCCCTCTTTGCATTATTGCGCTATTATTGACAGTTTCAGTAAAGCCTTATAAACTTATTTCCCAATAATAATTACAATTAATAAACATCTGAAATCAATGTCACATAAAAATGCATATTCATATTACAATCATTATTTACATTTAAGTAATTTGTGATACAAATTACCGCATCATATGCCCCACTAGAAACATAATTATAAATATTTACAACTTGTTTGGAAATTTTATAATTGCGTTTTTAGTCTCCTAAATCTTGGAACACACGCTATCACTTTCACTTGACACTTCACACGCATTTAACACACGACATGTTTTTTTTTTTTTTTTTTTATCTTGCCACTACTTACTGGCTCTGTTTAATTAATTTAGATATTAATCTGACATTACAATTTTTTATAGCAAATACTGTACCCTGAATTATTTAATTACTGTTACCAAATTGTTTACTTTCTTAAGTTGTTGACAAAAATTTATACATTTAAGATTTTTGTAATTGTTTAACATTTTTACCAAAATATTCACCCTCTACACAAATATTTACATCTCTTAAATCTAGACAATGTTTCACCTTTTCTGTTTGCTACATAAGTATTTGTTTTTAATTATTTTTACCCATTTTTGTTATTTTGTACTTTATTTTAACAATACTCTTGGAATTGTATTTACGTACTTTTAATTTAATATCATATTAAGTTTCAATCTTTGCATTCTTAATTTTCAAATGTTGTTACAGTTACTAAAAATTTAATTTTTTTTTTTTTTTTTTTAAACATTTCTCTTTTTTTTTTTTATAATTTATTTCTCTTTTCAAATGACATATAAATAATTAACCCTCTTACGTTCCAATACATTTCTCTGCAAGTCATCTTTAACTATCCAGCATTTACTTTACATCACATTGCTATTTACCCTCCTGGATCAAATTGTCTGTGGCTAACCATTACTCGTAGCCGTATCCTAACCTTCAAATTGTTGTTCATGAATAACCTCTTGTATTCATATGAAATTTCGTCACATGATAACATTTGAAAACAATCTACAGTTTCCTGAACAATACATCTTTTGACAACTTTCATTTTCAATTCATCTGCTATCTTTATAACTTGAGAATACTCTGACAAATCTGTACTAAACTGTACTGGACTGGAGTTTTCATTTTGAACATCTTGGTACAATTTATTTCTTTGCATTACTGTCTCATTCTGTATTTCTGATATTTCCCCTCTGAAATTAACTTGCGCCTCATTTACATCTACATTCATAACCTCTTTCATCTCTCTTAGCTCACTTGAAATACTACTCATTTGACTTCCTAACTCTGTACTTTCTACATCAACATGTTCATTTTTAGTATTAACCTCACTTTCTTTGTTATCTCTTTCCCTGCTCATGTCTAGCATTTTCTTTGAAACTTCTCCTATCTCACTTGCTATTACTTCCTCATTTTCATCTCTCATTTCTGGCATACTACTATCTAGCTTCGTAACTTTCTTTTCAATTTCTTTACTGCTTTGATCTACTTTTTGCTCTAATACCTCATTACTCCTACCAATATCTTCCCTTAATTTCCTATGATCTTTTTTTATAGTTTCTCTCAATTTCTCAAAACTCTGAGTTAATTTTTCTAATTTCTCATTATTCTTTTGCATATCTTCCCTGTTTTGATCTATTTTCTTACTAAGATCTTCCCTGTTTTGATCTATTTTCTTACTAAGATCTTCCCTTAATTTATCATTACTCTTAACAATATCTTTCAGCATTTCCATCATCATACTAGCATCAAAATTAACATTTCCTGCTATTCTATTCTCACTTTCTGCACTAACATTTTCATCCTCAAATCCTAAAAAGTTTGGGCTATTTTCTGTAACCTGTATTGAATTACAGCTAACTGTTACATTATCCCTTTCCATCATTGTTTCTTCAATATTATTAGTAGCCATTGTTTTTTTTTTTTTTTTTGTTTTCTAAAAAACAAAAATTACAATACTCTAACCTTTGTGATGCTGTCTGTTGCTGTTACTTTGATGTCCAGCTTCCTGCCCCTTTCTCCTAGATTTGTATGTCGCTTCTGCGTTGTATTATGATGAATCTACGTTGTCTCGATGTTTTTGTGTCCACTTATCCGCGTCGTTTGTCGCTCCTCTAGTTGTTTCTTGAATCTGCGTCTTGTAGATCATTTCACTGCTGCATTCGCCCCTTCCTGGTCATCTCACTTCTTCCTGGTTAATTCTGATCCTTTCCTGGTCATCGTGTTCCTTTCCTGGTCACTATGCTTCTTTCCTGGTCATCATGTTCCTTTCCTGGTTATCGTGCCCCACGTTGGGCGCCAATTTGTAACGGTATTACTTACAAATGTTTGTTTACATCAGTGTTGAAGCCTTTCCTGGTCACTATGCTTCTTTCCTGGTCATCGTGTTCCTTTCCTGGTTATCGTGCCCCACGTTCTGGGTGCCAATTTGCGAGAGCATCTGTGCTTACGTAATATGTTTTTACGTAAATTATTAGAACTTGGAGATCTTATATTGTGTTTACTTCATGTGAGTAGAAGCCATCTTATGACGTCATTCATTTGTTTGGTTTGTAGCTCCATCTGGCGTTAGCAATTTGCGTTCCCTAGTATCAGTTTTTGAATTAATTCATTTTAAATGTCTTCCGGCTAGCTATTATCCTGTTGGCTTGGGTCGAACATGTGTCTCAATACAGGTTGTGAAACGGAAAGGAATCTTTTATCCAAAAATTACACTGATGAAGAAATTTGTTTTATAATTTTTATTGTCAAACACGTTCACTATCACTTTTACATATTGATCTAGATACTCGCCAAACTGAAACTGTTATAATAACTTCTTACTTATCACTTTTAACTCACGTACTTCAACTTTGTGTATAATTAACTTTATAATACTTTAGATTTTTTTTATTACTTGTAAATCTATAGCTGACATATGACGAACTAATACTTTCGACGAACTGACTGACTGAAGACGACGTGTAGTGTATGAATGCTTTCGGCGAACTGAAGGACTGACTGACGTTACCTCTAACCTAGCCTATTTATACGCCTGCATACAGATACGCCTAAAGATTATAAATGAATTACTATTGGTTAATAAAATGCGCCAACATTAGCGTCTATTTTAATATCCAATGAAAACCACGAATACATATTGCTTTTAGGGAAACATTCCAGAAGTTTCTACCGAAAACGCGCCAACATTACGTAACTTCCTTGTTTCCAATAATGATAAACAGCTCACCCCCCTCTTTGCATTATTGCGCTATTATTGACAGTTTCAGTAAAGCCTTATAAACTTATTTCCCAATAATAATTACAATTAATAAACATCTGAAATCAATGTCACATAAAAATGCATATTCATATTACAATCATTATTTACATTTAAGTAAACCGCATCAAACTCACCAGATTAAAGAAATAAATGTAGAACTGAAGAAAATTGAAGCAATAAAGACTTACCTGATTAACAATGCTTTCTACTCAATTGGTGAATATAAAACAGCTAACTTCAATAGTAGCCAGTTAAATAATGTAAAGTATCTGTATATATAACTGTAAGTATTAATGCTTATAAAATGTGTACACCTAAAGTAGCAAATGTCAATAGTAACTAGTCGATATAATATAAAATATCTGTATACATAGATATATAACAATTTGTATTAATGCACCGAAAATGTATGCATAAACAGTTTTTATATTTTGTTCTGATGAAGCCTTGTAAACTTCTGCAAATGGTGAAAAAAATTGAATCTGAATGGAAATTTTTTTCAAACATTTTGATTTTCTCAAAAATGGCTCTAGCAATTTTAATTAAAATACCATATGTTTAAGATATTTTCATGACAAATTAAATGCATATCTTAAATTTTCTGGAAATGGCCTGTGGAGTCTTTATTCGAATGACTTTTGTATAGTTGGTAAACAGTATCCAATAGACAAAATCTTACTACGCAAAAAATATAGAACTTGTTAAAGCACACAATTTGTTATATAATTTTATGTATTTTTTTGAGTTAACTATTTCTAAGATATTCCTTGTTAATGGTTTGAACTTCCAAATATACTCTTCTTAATTGGGAAGTTGTTATTCATTTTACTTTCTCTACTACGTATAGTAAGTAGGGGAAGTATTGTATTCCACCCAAAAATTCGATACCGAGATTTCACTGGAAATATATGTTTTGAGACCCCCTGAATCCAAAAAAAGCATTTTTGGAAACATGTCCGTGTGTCTGTGTGTGTGTGTGTGTGTGTGTGTGTGTGTGTGTGTGTGTGTATCTGTCTGTGAATAGCATAAACTCAGAAACAAACAATCGGATAAACACCAAACTTGGTATTTAGGTTCACTATCTTCCAAGGATGCGACACGAAGGTTTTCAAGAAAATCCTCCCACCCCAGATTACCCTTTGCATGGAAGATTTTTTGAAAATTTTAATTTTCTCAAAAATGGCTCTAACGATTTTGATTAAAATATCATATGTTTAAGATATTTTTATGACAAATAAAATGTATATCTTGAATTTTCTGGGAATGTCTCCAAAAGTATTCTTCATTGTGGACGACTTTTGCATAACTGGTAAACCATAAGAGATAGACAAAATTTTACTAAAAAAAAAAATGTAGATCACGTTAAAATACACAATTTATGTCATATACATTTTTTGTTGAGTGAACCATTTTCGAGATATTGCTTGTTATTCCCTTAAATTTTTCAGTACTTATTTTCTCAAATGGGAATTCGTTATTCATTTTTTTGTCTTGGATATGCAAAGAGTATTAATCTGTGGGAAAGGGAATGGTGCTGCACCTAGCAACCAGCTATTAAGAGATATGTATGTACTTAAAGGCTACTGTATTTCTGTATTGCCCTTGTAAATATATATTCCCCTGACATCTACAAGAAACTTAGGAATAAGATAGTCTGCAAATGTTTATCTCGATTAACATGAAGTAGATGGAGAATAAGCATTTGTAAAAATAGTTTGTACAAGAGTAGAGAAAGTCATGTGAGTGTAACACATCAGATTTTTTTTCTTGTGGCCATGTGAAGAGCATGGAATTTAAAGCCTTCACATAGGGACACATTCTTTAAAATCTTTAAAATCTATCATTTTACCTACCGTATTATCCTACAACAAAATGTGAAAGTTTATCTGGATTAACAAGAAATACTAGAAGAATAAGGTTTTGTAAGAATTGTTTGTGGAAGAGTGAGGAAAGAAGTCATGTGAGTGCTTCAAATCAGATTTTTATTTTAAGATTCACTGAAAAAAAAAATAATCAAAAATTCAGTTGTGACAAGCAGTTTATCACACAATGTCTGTAGGGAATGATAACATAACTCTCTGCAGCATGTGATACCTCAGGTAAGGCACTTTTGTAGCCTGTAGTCTCCAGCAGAGATTATGATATAACCAAAACAAAAATAGTCAATTATGGTGAAATAACACACTTTTGGAAAGTGAAAATAGCAAAAAATGTAGATCATGTTGTTCTGTTATATACGGGTTTCCTAGAATAAATGATGAGGTTTTATGAGTTCACTGTGAACTAAGTAATTGATTGAAAGTACTTTTAATTAATCCGTAACTCAAAACAGTTTACATTCACATGGTTTTTTTTTCTGTCATTGTTTCCATCATCATAATAAACTCATTGTGTGCAAAATTTAAGATTTTTGCATTACATAAACACATTCTACATACAAATGATCTGCATAGATCTTCTCCAAATTGCTTTTTTGTGTTAAAATGTTATTTGAAATGTTTATAGACATGTTAAAGAAGTGCTCCTTGCTTTCTTCAAACTGTTTTCTTTGTGTTTTTATGAAATATTTACTGTACAAGAAAAAGCTGCATGTGTCTTATGGTTGGCGGTGATGCAGTAATTTGTATCACAAATTACTTAAATGTAAATAATGATTGTAATATGAATATGCATCTTTATGTGACATTGATTTAAGATGTTTATTGATTGTAATTATTGTTGAGAAGTAAGTTTTTAATGCCTTACTGAAACTGTCAATAATAGCGCGCAATAATGCAGCGAGGGGGGGTGAGCTGTTTATCATTATTGGAAACGAGGAAGTTACGTAATGTTGGCGCGTTTTTCCATTTAGAACCTTCTGGAATATTTTCTCCCTAAAGCATATGTAGTCATAATTTTCATTGGATATTAAAATAGACGCTAATGTTGGTGCGTTTTATTAGCCAATAGTAGTTCAGTTATAATCTTTAGGCGTATCTGGATGCAGGAGTATAAATAGGGTAGGTTAGAGGTAGCTTCATGCTCAGTTCATCAAAATTCTTTGTGCACTACACGTCGTCTTCAGTTCGTCAGTTCGTCAAAATATTTGTATGAGATACGTCGGCTATAGATTCACAAGTTACGAAAATCTAAAGTATTATAAAGTTAATTATACAAAAAGTTGAAGTACGTGGATTAAAAGTTATCAGTAAGAAGTTGTTATAACAGTTTCAGTTTGGCGAGTGTTAAGATCAATGTATAAATGTGATAGTTAACGTGTTTGACAATAAATGTGTAAAACAAATTTCTTCATCAGTGTTATATTTGGATAAAAGATTCCTTTCCATTTACACAACCCTGATCAAGAGACATGTTCGACTGAAATAATAGCTAGCCGGAGGACAGTAAACAAAACTTAAAATTCTTTCGAACACTAACTCTGATGCAAATTGCTAACACAAGATGGAGCTACAAACCGAACAAATGAATGACGTCACAAGATGGCTTCAACACACGTGATGTAAACAAACATTATAAGTAATACCGTTACAAATTGGCTACCACAACGTGGGGCTACAATAATGTTAAATAACATTAACATTAAACTACATCAAATTGGCACCACAACGTGGGGCTACAATAATGTCAAACATATACAAATAAAGATATCGCAAATTGGCACCCAGAACGTGGGGCACGATGACCAGGAAAGGATCAGAATAACCAGGAAGGGGCAGAGTGACCAGGAAAGGAACCAGGACGTGGAACGAATGCAGAAGTGAACTGAACTACAAGACGCAGATTCCAGAAACAGCTATAGGAAGGACAGACTACGTGGATGATTGGACATCGTAATTCCGAGATTACAAGGCAACAGGTGAATTCAACTACAAAAACATCGAGAAGACGCAGATTCCAGAAACAACTATAGGAACGACAGACTACGCGGATGAATGGACACAAAAACATCGAGATGACGCAGATTCATCATTAATACAACGCAGAAGCGACATATAACCTAGGAGAGAGGGGCAGGAAGCTGGACATCAATGTAACAGCAACAGACAGCATCACAAAGGTCAGAGTATCGTAATTTTTTTTTTTAGAAAACAAAATTGTAATATTTAAATGTCCCTTAGGAGCGGTAGGATAAAGAAAACAATGGCTACTAATAATACAGAAGAAATAATATTTGAGGGAGGAAATATTAGTGCAGAAAGTGAGAATAGAACAGCAGGAAATATTAATTTTGATGCTAGTATGATTATGGAAATGCTGAGAAATATGAATGATAATATGCAAAAGAGTTATGAGAAATTAGAACATAAGCTAATTAAGAACATGGATCAGAGTTTTGAGGAATTGAGAGAAGATATAGAAAATAGAAATAGGAAAATAATAGAAGGATTTGAAAAGAAAGTTATGAAGCTAGATAGTAGTATGCCAAAAATGAGAGATGAAAATAAGGAAATAATAGCAAGTGAGATAGGAGAAGTTTCAAAGAAAATGCTAGACATGAGCAGGGAAATAGGTAACAAAAAAAGTGAGGTTAATACTAAAATTGAACATGTTGATGTAGAAAGTACAGAGTTAGGAAGTCAAATGAGTAATATTTCAAGTGAGATAAGAGAGATGAAAGAGGTTATGAATGTAGTTGTGAATCAGGCGCAAGTTAATTTCAGAGGGGAGATATCAGAAATACAGAAGGAGACAGTAATGCAAAGAAATAAATTTTACCAAGATGTTCAGAATGAAAACTCCAGTCCAGTACAGTTTGGTACAGATTTGTCAGAGTATTCTCAAGTTATAAAGATGGCAGATGAATTGAAAATGAAAGTTGTCAAAAGATGTATTGTTCAGGAAACTTTAGATTGTTTTCAAATGTTATCATGTGATGAAATTTCAAATGAATACAAGAGGTTATTCATGAACAAATTTTTGAAGGTTAGGATACGGCTACGAGTAATGTTTAGCCACATACAATTTGATCCAGGAGGGTGAATAGCAATGAGATGTAAAGTAAATGCTGGATAGTTAAAGATGACCTGCAGAGAAATGTATTGGAACGTAAGAGGGTTAATTATTTATATGTCATTTGAAAAGAGAAATAAATTACAAAAAAAAAAAAAGAGAGAAATGTTTTAAAAAAAAAAATTAAATTTTTGTAACTATAACAGTATTTGAAAATTAATAATGCAAAGATTGAAACTCAATATGATATTAAAGTTAAAGTACAAAATAACAAAAAATTGGTAAAAAAAATTAAATAAAACAAATATTTATGTAACAAACAGAAAATGTGAAACACTGTCTAGATTTAAGAGATGTAAATATATTTGTGTAGAGGGTGAATATTTTTTGGTAAAAATGTATAGTAATTACAAAAATTCTAAAATGCACAAATTGTTGTCAACAATATAAGAGAGTAAACCATTTTGTAACAGTAATTAAATAATTCAGGGTACAGTATTTGCTATATAAAAAAAAAAAAATTTTTTTTGTGTAATGTCAGATTAATATCTAAACACATTAAACCAGAGCCAGTAAGTAGTGGCAAGGTAGAGGAAAAACATATTGTGTGTTAAATGCGTGTGAAGTGTTAAGTGAAAGTGATAGCGTGTGTTCCAAGATTTAGGAGACTAAAAACACAATTATAAAATTTCCAAACAAGTTGTAAATATTTAAAATTATGTTTCCAGTGGGGCATATGATGCAGTAATTTGTATCACAAATTACTTAAATGTAAATAATGATTGTAATATGAATATGCATCTTTATGTGACATTGATTTAAGATGTTTATTGATTGTAATTATTGTTGAGAAGTAAGTTTTTAATGCCTTACTGAAACTGTCAATAATAGCGCGCAATAATGCAGCGAGGGGGGGTGAGCTGTTTATCATTATTGGAAACGAGGAAGTTACGTAATGTTGGCGCGTTTTTCCGTTTAGAACCTTCTGGAATATTTTCTCCCTAAAGCATATGTAATCATAATTTTCATTGGATATTAAAATAGACGCTAATGTTGGCGCGTTTTATTAGCCAATAGTAGTTCAGTTATAATCTTTAGGCGTATCTGGATGCAGGAGTATAAATAGGGTAGGTTAGAGGTAGCTTCATGCTCAGTTCATCAAAATTCTTTGTGCACTACACGTCGTCTTCAGTTCGTCAGTTCGTCAAAATATTTGTATGAGATACGTCGGCTATAGATTCACAAGTTACGAAAATCTAAAGTATTATAAAGTTAATTATACAAAAAGTTGAAGTACATGGATTAAAAGTTATCAGTAAGAAGTTGTTATAACAGTTTCAGTTTGGCGTGTGTTAAGATCAATGTATAAATGTGATAGTTAACGTGTTTGACAATAAATGTGTAAAACAAATTTCTTCATCAGTGTTATATTTGGATAAAAGATTCCTTTCCGTTTACACAACCCTGATCAAGAGACATGTTCGACTGAAATAATAGCTAGCCGGAGGACAGTAAACAAAACTTAAAATTCTTTCGAACACTAACACTGATGCAAATTGCTAACACAAGATGGAGCTACAAACCGAACAAATGAATGACGTCACAAGATGGCTTCAACACACGTGATGTAAACAAACATTATAAGTAATACCGTTACAAATTGGCTACCACAACGTGGGGCTACAATAATGTTAAATAACATTAACATTAAACTACATCAAATTGGCACCACAACGTGGGGCTACAATAATGTCAAACATATACAAATAAAGATATCGCAGCGGAAAATAAATCTGTGATTTGCGGTACAGCGGCAATTCAGACATGAGTACAACAAAGATCCTCCATGTGAGAATAATATCAGATGATGGCATAAACAGTTTAAGGAGACTGGCAGTGTACAAAAAGGAAAATCAACAGGAAAGCCCAGAACATCAGAAGATGATGTCGAAAGAAGATGAAGTCTTGTGTTCAGAGTTCTCAGAAGTCTGTTTCACGCTGTAGTCTAGATCTTCCAAAGTTAACAGTGCATGACATCATGCAGAAGAGATTGAAATTGCATGCCTATAAAATTCAACTCTTGCATGCAATAAAACAAATTGCTTAGGTCTGAATTTGCTGCTAGCATGCTACAAAGAGTTTATGATGAACCACAATTTCTTGAGAGTATCATCTTCTCCGATGAATTGCATGTAAATGGTTGTGTTAATCAGCACTATTGCCAAATTTGGGCCTTGGAAAATCCATATGTGATACACGAACACATTCAAGATTCTCCTAAGGTGAATGTTTGGTGTGGTCTTATGCACAAGATTTTTGGTCCATTCTTTTTTGTTGAAAAAAAATCATCAACTCCATTGCATACATGGACGTGCTACATTTCAAATTGACAAATAGAAATGGGGTTTCAAGTAATCTTTCAACAAGATGGAGCACAATGCCATTTTGCAAACCATATCCGAGAAGAATAAAATAATCAATTTCCAGACCGATGGATTAGCAGAAATGGACCAATCTCATGGCCAACTAGAAGTCCAAATCTTACTCCATTAGACTTCTACCTTTGGAGCTATGTCAAGAATGAGGCCTACAGTGAAAGAATTGAGAATATCAACTATCTAAAACAAAGAATCAGACAAGCAATTGCAAGCATTACGGCAGATGTTCTTGTCAGAATGTGGGCTGAAGACCTCTTGCTTAGACCTCTGTTGTGCACTGAATGATGCCCATATTGAAACCACTAATTTTATTTGGAAACTGTGTGAGTTATTTAATTAATTAAAAGTACTATCAATCAATTATGCATAATACTTAGTTCACAGTGAACTCATAAATGACCCCACCATTCATTCTTGGAAACCCTGTACTTCAATAAGACTTTCCATAGTTGATCTATGTGTGAAATACAGTACCATGAAAATTAAGTCAAACTTCTTTTTTTCTGATGAAATAAACATTCAAAGATTAAAATGATATCAGCTTTTCATTCCTCTCTGCACATACAATCTCCTTCAAAGAAAATACTCCTTCTGCCCTGTGCATTTCCTACTTTTTAACAATGCAGTGTTTTAACTTTTAATTACTTGTTGGTATACAATCGGGCGGCGCCATGGCCGAGTGGTTAGACCGCTCGCCTTCCACCGAGGCAGCCCGGGTTCAATCCCAGGGACCTGCATGTGGGATTTGTGGTGGACGAAGCGGCGTCTGGGCGGGTTATCTCCGGGTTCTCCGGTTTCCCCCGCCATTCATTCCACAAACTGCTCCATCATCACCTTTCCTTTCATCCATTTCACCAACATTTCGTTTCATCTACTTCCTTCATCCCATACCAGGCATTGGGCTGATCACCCATCCTGGATGCTCTGTCTGATCCATGAGTGTCTGCTCCTCGACGGGCCTCTGACCCCAGGCACCCGCTTGTAAGTCCTGGTGGGTGTAAGTCCTACATAAGAGGAGGGTAAACAGATAATGAATGAATGAATGAATGAATGAATGAATGAATGAATGAATGAATGGTATACAATCCATTTTTGCACTTTGTTAAAATTAATGATGAAATTTTAAAATTTCTGCTGTGTTAGTGTTTTATATAGCTATGATATACCCCAACCTTAACAATAATCTTTTATCCCCTCTGAAACAATGCTAATCAAGACTTAATATTATTATTTGCTCTTTAATATAATTATGATATGCAATACCTTACATTTTCAAATTTTTCAGAAAGATAAGCAACTTCTTATTACAACATCACTTTTTGGCTGCTGTGCAGATGAGGAAAGTACTGTACGTTCTTCTGCAATCCGTGGTATTGCAATGTGCATTCTCTTCCCCGTTCTCAGAGAGGTATGTATTAGTTTTTCCTTTATAAGTATATCTTCAGTCTCTTAATTCATATTCTGTGGTGAAAAGCCTTAAGCTATTTATGTTCAAAAGCAGCCCTATAGAGATCTTCCTTGAGATTTCTATTTGGGTCTGTAAGCATGAAAGGAAGTAATGAATAATTTTAAATTCTCATGGTAGTGTTATACATTTCTTTATAATTGTAATAAATATGATATACCATGTTTATTAGTCTGATAAGGATTTGGATATACAGGCTGGGTAATCAGGTTGTAGGTCGTAGGAACGTGGCTACGCATTGGGGAACCAATCTCTGGACATGAAGTAATAGGCTTTTATTGGAAACATAAAATGATGTTGAAAACTGATAATAATGGTGATCCTAACCTGTGTTATATGAGATGTTGAAAGTGATCTCCCTCAATAACAATACATTTCCAGCATCTTATGCTCGCAGGTGTAATTCTGATAATTTCTCCTAAGATATTTTGTTTTAGATCTATTATATTGAGTTATTCTTAGACACTTTATTTTTTATTTATTGTATTTTTTTTTTTTTAATTTTTCGCAATAATAAACCCACAGGACATCAGATCAGGATTACAAGAGGGCCACATTCCAATATATAATTTTATTCTATCCTCAAAAATCTCCTCAATCAATCTGTAAGATTCATAAGCAATGTGAGCAGTACCAAAGGATGATTGCTGGCATTCAGTGTCCATTAACTTTTCAAAAAATGGTTAGTCATTTCAATATCTGCGACCATTGATAGTAACTTAACTTTATGAGGTTTAAATTCAAGTAATTTAGTGGTATTCCGCACTGAAGACTGAATCCCTTTTTCTGAGTAAGCCAGCATAGGGATTTTTTTTGGGCTGTGTTCTAGTCATTCACCTATTTCCTCTAACTTTTTTTCATAAGAACACAGCATCTGGATACATATTTCTTATCATTAAATGATTCTGTCAGTTCTAACTAGGACAGGTTTGCCAGAATATTTTCTTACAACTTGCCTTACCACTTTTCTGCAAGAATTTTATGTTTACTTAAGTTTGATACATAAAAACTCTTTGTTCAAGAGTATATTTGTGAAACAGCATGACTAACAGTTAACACCTGACAACAAGAAAAGCACCAAATAGCATACTAAGTCACCAACATGTTGCGGTAATCTGTTCGTGGTATGTCTTTTTACTTAGCACCTGTTATTGTTTTACTATTTTGAATTTTGGGTTCTTTGTCCTCCGGCTAGCTATTATTACTCAGTCAAGCAAATATCTCTGAACAGGGCATGTAAACGGAAAGGAGTTGTTACTAAAAGATAACACTGATAAAAGAATTTATTTACACACTTTTATTGCCATCACACTTAATTAATAGTTCACATCTGTAATCTTTATACACGCCTGACTGAAACTGTTATATTTCCGAATGTAATTACTGTCGTAATATTTGTCGCGTACTTCACATTTTTGTAACTAACTTTACGACGCGAGAAATTCTGTAGAATTGTGTAATGTGTACCTCGCAAGAGATTGCTGAGAACTGCGTAATGTGTACCTCGTGAATGCTTCCTTAGAACTGCGCGATACTTGCTTTTGGCTCAAGAATTTATACTCCCTCACCCTGATATGCCTGAACATTATAATAGAGCTGCTATTGGTTAATAAATTGCGCCAACATTAGGGTCTGTTTTGTAAGCCAATCATAATTACTAAAACATGTGCTCTAGGGAAGATATTCCCTCCATTTCTAAAGAAAGGCACGCTACCCTGACGTCATTTGTTTGTCTCTTCTAAGTGATAAACAACTCATCCCCTCGCTTCATTGTTACCTGCTCCTATTGACAGTTTCAGTGAGGCCATGTAAATTTATTTCCTAACATAGCTAACAAACATCTAAAATCATTGTAATACAATAATGTTAATTTACACTACAATCACTCTGGCATTTACAGTGTTGTGATATAAAATACTGCCTCAAACAGAATCCAGCACATGCAGGAAATGAACTTAACACAGTACAAAAGTGAGCTCTTATCAGTGTGTACATGCTGCAGTGATGGTATCCCTCTTCTCCCTGCTGCTGCCACTTCAATCCCTCAATACTTGGTCACTTTCCTACAGCCCACAACCCAAATAAACACACTCTATTTATTTACAAGGAACAGGTCACCATGCTAATTGCTGTATACTGATATTTATAGGACATCCATTTTGTCTGTGATTCAGCTGAAGCAATAGTACGGGCAATGAAAGATAATTATCCACTTGTACGAGAAAAAGCATCTTGGGCTCTTGGTAATTTAACAGACTCCCTTGTTATCAACCAGTAAGTATTAACTGTTAATAACAAGCATTAAGTGAGAATGATTTTGTTTTTATTGTTGTTGGTGTTATTATTATTATTATTATTATTGTTGTTGTTGTTACAGTGACTTATTACTGATGATAAAAGCCCTTGTGAATCAATGTATTGGTTTATTTGATGCTCAATGTCCCACAAAAAACTTCAACTTATGAACAAGAAGGCCATAAATAAAGAACAATTGTTATTTAAAATGTTTTAACTTAATAATACTTCACCAAAAGTTAGGTACTGTATATCCTAGCACACCTACTCTTGAGTAAATAAATGTAAATTGCTTTTAATAGCAGTATGTAATACAATAAGTTTTCTGGTTTCTTATATATATATATTGTTATGTATTCACACTTTTCTCCTCTTTTTTAGTTCAGAAGAATATTTGGTAGATATTCCTGAGGCACTTCTGATAAAACTCTTAGAGACAGGTATAAAGGCATCACATGATAATGATAAGGTAAAATCATACAATGTTTTACTTCTCATATAAATTTATTCTAGCTTAAAGTAATTTACAGTATTCTATTTCAGAGCTGATAATTTCAAGTCTGGGTGCAGTTCACTGTTGCAAATGCATTGTTACTTGTCATTGCCACCATCTTCATCATACAGTGGCAGCTTGTGAGTTATTAATGCAGGTGTTCACAGAAGTTTATGACCAACAAAATACAACCAATGTTTAATAGTTTATTTAAATAAATCATATCTTTATAAACTGCTTCAAATATTTTTAGACTCTGCAAAATTAGCTTACTTGTAACAACATAATAAAAATACTAACTTCAATATGAACTCCTTAGCATCAGTATATGACTCATAAGTGTGATTATACCCTATTGTACTAACAGAAATATTCAGATCATTGAACTCATAATTACAAATAATGCATTGATAGAAAGTCTGGCACAGGAAAATACAATATTATGCATAATTTCTATAAACAAAGCTCATTCTTCTTTCCTTTTTTTGAGGCAAACAAATCAATCACAAGATCATTGAAACTGGGGATGTTGGCAATCGCTTTTTTCTCAATACAAAGCATTGCTAATGCACTTAGCCTTCCCTCGACCATGGTACTCCTTAAAAAACATCTCTCAGCCTCAGGAGTTGTCATAGGAATTGTAATAACAGTAATTGTAATTAATAATAGTTTGCAAGTCTCAGAAAAATTATTGTGTAAGTTGTTTTCTGTAACAAACTGTAAAAGAACTGACAATGTCACTCATGTTTCTAAAATATGGCCGCCTGTAGATAATCTCCAACTCCGTCTCCAGGTGATGCTTTTCTAACATGTTGTAATGTTGGTTGTATCATCAAGAAGTTGAGCAGGTGAGTATTTATTCATACTCCTGGAATTTTTTGGCATCAAAGAGTGAGATGGCAGAATAGTGTGTGCTTGATTTATAATTATATCGCACACTTCCTTGGCTGCCAAAGTTCTGCTTATGTGATTATTTTCTACTTTCCTATTCTTTAATGGTGCCTCTGCATTTTCAACATCCTTGTTCACTGTCTCATTCTTTCTCTTTCTTTCATTTGATATCTGAAAACTTTGTGTATTCTTTCGAATATGAACAGCACCAATATTCTCTTTTGGAGTTGGTTAAATAACATGTCCACTTGTGGCATGATATTGTGGAAAACTGTGTGCCAGAGCACAAAACGGGGGTGAATGCTGTTGCCTGATTTATTGGAATGGACTGTTTAGCAGTGGCTTCTATTCTCTTCAAGAATTGGATTAATTCTTCTCTGTTCTCACACAATGTTCAAATCCCATTGTGGTAGCCGAAGCATGAGGAATTCTCTTTCCAACCACTTCAAGTTTTGAAATTCTCTGAGGTGAGTTACTAAAAAAATTAGTGATATCACTCAGGTTTGAAAAAAACATTCGAATATGCTGGTTCTGACTAGTGCATTGAGCCATAATCAAATACAGCTGATGACCATAACAATGCACAAAGCGAGCATTTTTGTAAACATGCTGAATAATTGCTTGGATACCAGCATGCTGGCCACTCATGACATTAATGCCATCGTAACTCAGGATTATCAACAACTTTTTTCAATGCTACTTGAAGGTGCTGAACAACAGATGCACAGTCATGTCCAGAAGAATTACAAAATTCCCAGAAGCATTCTAAACTGCTTGCCCATTGTTTAGGATAAATTGAAACACAGTAACTAATTGGAACACAGATGCATATCGCTGCAGTGTAGTCTGTATTTGAAATGTTTTTTTTAATCGGTCCTAACATACTGTAAGCATGCAATCCAATAAATCGTTCTGCATTTCCCTAGAAGTCCTCTTAAACACAGTGACACTGCTAAGATGATCCTTCAAAGAGGCATCCCCTCTGCCCAAAAGCCAATAAGGCCTTTAAGGACACTGGGGTTACTCAACTCGGTGTATTCACTGTGGCCCCGAAGTGCTAGTTTGAAAACACTATAGAAATTAGCGCAATCAATAACTTTAGAAAGTACATAAAACTGATTTTTTTATACTTGTTCATTGTGTCTCTTAATATTCAGATGATAAGCACTGTCGTGTTGTTGACAAATATCCACTTTATCTAAAATATTTAACTCTAGGAAAGAATTCAGGTGTAACTGTGTGCATTCATGCTTCTTATTCTTTTGAGTCAAATGTGCCAAATCACAACACCATAATTTATCCAACTAGGTTCCAGTACCGTAACCAGAAAAATGTTAAGGGGGGGGTTATGTATAGGGATTCATTTTTTAAACAATTTGTATCAATTCAAATGATAAATATGAATTAATCCTGAGTTGAAATACAGGTAAATATAGCATTACCGGTGATACGATTAGGAAGTATCTGTTCTCTCCAATCTAGAAACATGCTGTTATTCTAATGAAGCTATGTTTGCTATTAATTTTTACATTTTTGTTTTAGCAAAGAAGGGGTTTCCAATCCCCAAAACCCCCCTCCCCCAGCTATGCCTTTGCTAGATTTACCATCTTATTTTGCAAATAACAAGCAAGGAAAACAATAAACATGATTAGCACCTCATCCACCAATCAATGCATTTTTGTCATATATATCGCAATTGAATTCTCTTCTAAAATCTCTCCTTTGATTTTGTTACCTGTACAATTCTAAACTGAGGTGTGGGCCTACCATCATGTTTTATTTCTGTCTTCTTCTCTAACGACAAATTAGAAAGTTGTAGTTCTTTTAACTCGCTAACTTTTATTTTAACTTCGCGATATTCATTACACTTGTTGGTTAACAATGCTTTGGCACAACTAATATATGCTCCACAGGCACCTTTTAGCCGACCTTCTCCCTCCAGAAGTATCTACCTTGGGAAGGGAAGACTGTATTACATGTCCATAGCATGTGCTCCACCTCTAAGCGGGAGTTGCTAACAGTGGTATTTGCAGGAACTCAATGATTCAGTTCATTTTATACCGTTTATAGCATTTTTTTCTCATTGCTAATGTAATATTTAAATCATGTACAGTTATTATTGTTATTATTATTACTATAGTAAATAATTGTCATTACAATTCGCCAGGGAGTTCACATGCTCATGTGCCCTAATGGAGTAACCGCCACTGTCATCATCATCATCATCATCATCATCCTTCTTTCAGGGTTTAAGCTTCAAATCATTCTGGTCTCACAACTTCAGTCCATTTTCTCCTTAGACTTCCGATGTTGACTTCTGCCTACATGATCTTTCCAGTCATCTCAGTAATTTGTTAATTTATTAATGACATTTTTAAAGCAAAAGCATACTGCTTGTAGTACTATGGCTGGGGAAGGCAGGGGTGGTGGTATACTATTATGTTGCTCACATATGATGAACAAATTAAACACAGTGAAGCCTAATACATTAATAGAAGATAGAGGGATGGACTTAACACATTTTTACTGCTTCATTTATTCAACATTTTGAGGCTATGTTTCACAGACTGCTATATGCATCATCAGCTCATTGACGACTGCCAGTGTTGGTTAATTTCCTAGTGCAATAACTCCTGAGCACTGCTGATGGAGACTAAATGAACTTCAAAATCATGTTGTCCTCAGGGATATCAGTTGTCATTGAACTAGTATATAAAGATCTTCAACGTGCTGAGGTTGATGGCCATATTTATTCGTTTAAGTAATTTAATTGCTGTGCTAATCTCATGGTTTCTGTCCCAGAAATGTGCTGATATGACCTATTTATCTGTATACTTATTGAAAATGTGTTGGAAATGTTCTTTGATATGAGTTTTCAATGGCTTAGCAGGAAAATTAAGAAATACAAAAAAACAAAACACAGTTACATAGCTACACATTCCCCAAACAGAGCTAAGAAGGTTTACTTATCACCCTTGCGTAATGAACAAGTTTTGAACCATTTTCAAGCATTATAACGTCATTGGTGCCTAAGATAAACAAAGTAGACAGTGTCCCTCTGGAAGAAAAAGGATCTGGCATACACAAGACTGATTGTTTGGATTGCGACAAGATACATATTGGGAAGACTAAAAGAAATCTGGAAACTCATCTCAAAGAATATGCCTGTCACATTTTCAATAAGCATACAGACAGAAACCAGTAGATTAACATAGAAATTAAATTACTTTAACTAATAAATAAGGTCATTCACCTCAGTATGGGGAGATTTTTATAAAGAAGTTAACCCGAACTTTTACTTGCCTGAGGACATGATTTTCAAGTCCATTTAGTCTCCACCAGGAACACTCAAGAGTTTACACTAGAAAATTATCCAACGTCAGAAGTAGACAATGAAACAGCCTGTAAAACATGTCCCCAAAATTTTGAATAAATGAAGCATTAAGAGTGTGTTAAGTCGTCTCATCTATCTTTTATTAACATTATGCTGCTCTATGGAGCAGTTCTATAGGCATGCAAAGTAGAAACACATTTGCATAAATTTCTTACTGGAATTGACTGAAAAGGAAATTTCCAAAATGTAACAAGATCATCGTCTAAAGCCTTTATATAATTCTTTTAAATTTTTCTAATTTTACCAAGCAGGTATCTCTTTCTAAACTTTAAATTTTTGTGCGTCTATTTCAGTATTCAAAATGAAATGAGTGCCAATAAGTTCATGTATAAATTACAGAAGTCATGTAAATGCATCACAGTTGCTTTGTCAACAAATATTGAGTGACTACATGCAACAAGCAAAATGCCTTATGCTAAATTATACCAAAAGCACTTGTTGCTTTGTGCTTGATTTGCATGCAACAGGTGTATATTGACAACTGGAAAAGCTTGTTTTTTAATACATTTCAGTAAAAGTGCCTTAGAAAAGCAGCTTTGTGGTATTGGTCAACCCAGACTAATACAGTATTGCTTGTCTATAATAATACAATTGTTATTAAATTGGAAGTCAAAGGAGTTTATATAGATCCATACTCCTAACAGCTTTGGGTTTAAAAATATGCTTCAGTAGGTAGAGTGATTAAAGGATTTATTCCTATTCTTATTTTTTAAGCAAACAACCAACCTTCTAGTCATTCACAACCTGCAGAAGAAAGCAATAGATGTATTTTGCTCAAGCAACCAAATATTTTCATATTAATGTCTATTAAAATCAGCTATGAACATTTAATTTTTATATATTAGGTGCAGTCCAATGCACTGAGAGCAGTGGGCAACTTATTGCGATTAGCTACAAAAGAATTGCTGACCACAAACCAGTTCAAAAAAATTACTGAGGAGGCCATTGCTGCTTTGGTTCATAATGCTACAACAGGCAGAAATATGAAGGTAAAGAAATCTTTGCAGAGAGAATGTGTTTAGTTTATTTCCCTTTCCTTGGAGTGAAAAGCTTTAGAACTTTGCAGTAGTAGTGAAGTTTTGATAACAGGTTGCCTATTTCTGTAATGTATCCTTAAACATAAATATCTTTGTGTTATAAACTAATTAAAACCCCTTTTATATTCTTATATTTTAGGTTAGGTGGAATGCATGCTATGCCATTGGAAATATGATGAGGAATAATAGTCTCTTCTCTGAAAATATGACTTGGCAGGTAATGTTAAAAAAGTAGCATAGAATAAATAAAACGTAAAAATGAAGTTATTAACAGCTTCACTTATCTTGTACAATAAATCAACAGGACATGTTTCGAAATCTCTTGAGCTCATTGTCAGCTTCAATTTTTCTCTTGTTTATTTATGTTGTTGCAGAGACTGCCGTTAGGTAATGAATGATTAGCTATGGTAACACCATCTATTGGAAGTACAGCAAATTTGTTAACAGAATCAATCGGCAAAATTTCAAAATTCATTACACGATCTTTACTCTTTAAAATAAATATTTTCTCTCAAACCATTAAATCTATTAGTCCATTTAAATGTTTTAATAATTTAACTTCAGGATTTATTGTACAAGATAAGTGAAGATTTGTCACCAATAGTTATTATTATATTAAGTAGCATAGAAATTTTGCAAGGAAGAATGAAGTAGTGCGATAACTAGAACAAAGATATCTATAAAGTAAAATTATTCATCATAAATTACATTACATCACTCTTCTGTTGCTTAGAACTTTTAGGCTGATATTCATAATCTGCTTCTTCTTATCAGCCCAGCAAGAATGACTTAATAAAGTTGCATTTACTGCATAAGTCTAGCCTAAATGTTTGTGATGTTAATAGCCGAACTTAAAGCTTTACTTTAAGTCAAACTTAAATAAAATAGTATTTTGAAGTAGAATATTTGTTGGTAGTTGGAAGATGCTTCATGTTTATCTGCCCCACGTATGGGAGCCAATTTGTCGCAGTAACTTCGTGTTATCTTATTGCTGAGCGCCTGTTATTGTTTAACTACTTTGAATGTTGGGTTCTTTGTCCTCTGGCTAGCTATTATTACTACTCAGTCGAGCATATCTCTTGAACAGGGTGTGTAAACGGAAAGGATTTGTTACTGAAAGATAACACTTAAAAAAGAATTTGTTTTTACACTTTTATTACTGTCACAATTAAATAATTTCACATATTGACTCTTGAAACACGCCAGACTGAAACTGTTATATTTTCTAATATCACTATAATCACTTATTTGCTGCACATTATTAATTCACGTATTTCACATTTATAACTAACTTTACAACGCGAGAGATTTTGTAGAATTGCGCGACGTATAACACGTGAACGATTCTCTTAAACTTATACTACGTATAACCTTTGTATGATTCTGTTGGACTGAACGAAACCTGTCTCTGGCACGGAATTTATACTTCCTCACCCGATATGCCTAAAGATTATAATCGAGCTACTATTGGTTAATAAAACGCGCCAACATTAGCGTCTATATTTATATCCAATCAAAATTACGAACACATATGCTCTAGGGAAGAAATTCCCTCCATTTCTAAAGAAATACGCACTACTCTGACGTCATTTGCTTGTCTCTAATAATTGATAAACAACTCACCCCCTCGCTCATTGTTGCCCGCTCTTATTGTCAGTTTCAGTGAGGCCGTGTAAACTTATTTCCTAACAATGCTTATAATTAACAAACATCTCAAATCAATGTCATACAATAATGCTTATTTACACTACAATCACTCTGGCATTTACAATGTTGTGATATAAAATACTGCCACAATTTACATGCTGAGATTGTTATTAATCTAGTTTCACTTTCTACACCAGAACTTAGTGGAACACGCTTCAGAGACTGTTGTCTCCATCATCAGCCTAGACTCACTAGGGAATAATGGAGACAATTTCCAAAACATGTTCCAGTAATTCTAGTGTAGAAAGTGAAGCTGGAGTAATATCGTCCTCTATGGTCTAGGTGTACTAGTGTACCTATAGTTCCCAATGTTGTGTTCAAACCTGGCGGAGGGCGGTGGAATTTTTCGGACATAAATATCCTTAGTGTGGCCTCCTTTGGAAGGGAAGTAAAGCCGGTGGTATCATGTTGTATATTTATGGCACATAAAAGAACCTCAAGCCTGATAAAGAGGCTTCCCAGCAAAATTTCCGGTCTTTCACATACAATATAGAATGGGACACTAAGAAAAGTTAGTTAAGAGCACTTGTTAAACAGCGTCCATAAATGAAACTCAGTTTAATTTTAGTAATAAAACTGTCAAAGAACTTCACTGTGTTTTCCCAAGAAAGAATTAATAGAGAAAGTAAAAATATAATGTACTTATGCTATGAGAAATTGCAAGACATTTTTGCATTGCTCTTGAGAGTCATTATTCACTTATTTGGTAATGCTACTTTACTACTCCATGATATTGCATCTATATATTTAAGCTGAATACAAGCACAATCATTTCATTCCAATGAATGAAATCAAATCAAGAAAAACAAACTAAAATGTTTTATTTCTATTGAGAGTAATAGCTTCAAAGAAATGTTTATTAGGCATTTATAATAACTGCACTGAATAAAGATAGATGTAGATAGAAATGGCAGTGTGTGTTCTATTTATAAAAGAAGTTTAAAAAAAATTCAGCAGTCTGTTACTTTTTATTGCTGCATTAATATTATTCCTGTGGTTCCTCTCTCAATACTGTTGGCTCTAAAAGCCAGTAGATAATAACATTGCAATACCAAACCAATATTGTACAGTACCTTTCATCACAAAATATTTCCTAGATAAAAGCATATGGAGTCATTTGTTGTACTTGCTTTTATGTTTAGTATAAATTTGAATTAAATGAAAGAGAAATTTATTTTTATGACAGCTTTCAATTGTATGTTATTAAGAAACGTATGTTTCACTATCTCATATACTACAAATAATTGGATGAATTGCTGATGGAAGGCACTCGGAGACAGATGTATCAGTCACGTGCTCGCATAACTAAGGAAAATGGGAATTCAACTTGAACTGTATAGAGCTAAAATTGGGCTATTTAATGGCTCCAAATTCAAGATAGGAGGTGGTGCCTTGAAGAAAGGCCGGCAATGTCATTGTGGTTTATATATGATATCGGTATTGCTTATCAGTGGAGTTGAGCTGAACCTGGGACCAGAGACCGAAAATATAATGGGAATGTTAAAGCGTATTGCAGATGACATTACAAATTTTAAAGGAATGGAGAAGAGAATTGATGAGAGAATGGACAGAAATTTGAAGAAATGAAAACCACATGGGGAAAATTTGAAGAAGTTAACAGAGAATTGGTAGAATGCAGTGGGAAGATTACATACTTGGAAAAAACAGAGGATAGGAGAAGAAAAATAAATGTAATAATTTTTGGAGTAGAAGAGCTGAGAGAGAAAAGAGTTTGGGAACAAATTGAAGAGATCTTTCAGGACAAGCTGGGTATATAATAATAATTAGGAATGGGAAATAATTGACGTCTTTTGAGTGGTTAGAAAAGGTTTGCATCCGGTAATTGTTAAATTAAACACAATGAAAATAAAATGGACAATTCTATCAAACACCAGAAAATTAAAGGAGACAAAAATATTTATAGAGCAAGATTATGGTAAGAAAGATAGAGATACAAGAAATATGTTGCCTAGAGAAATGAAAATTGCAAGAGCCAGAGTAGAAAAACCTTTCATGAGGGGTCTTGACCTGTGGATTAATGGAAGAAAACAGGATATGTGTCAGCTTAACATGAGACATATGTCAGAAATGGAACATCAGGCACGTGGCAGTAAAACACACGAGAAGTCTAAACTAAGAATATCAAGCACTAGCAGTATGAGAGGGGGAATGGTGGAGAAGAAGAGGTGAAGTGAGCAGCATACATCACCACCCAAGCTGGTGGCGCCAGAGAAACACATGATTGAAGATACACATAGATTGGCCTTGGGACCAGCTGCGGGAATTGATGTATGGAAAGACATTGGACTTATCATTTATCGTCACCAGGAGGCAGCATTATGCAAGTGGAAGATTATGTGGATGAGAGAACAGCTACGATAGGATGAGGAGTAGTAAGAAGAAATTGCATCAAGTTAGATACAAGAAAAACGGATCTGAATAGGGAAAGGAACTGGGGGTTATACACTACGTGATCAAAAGTATCTGGACACCTGACTGAAAATGACGTACAAGTTCGTGGTGCCCTCCATCGGTAATGCTGGAAGTCAATATGGCATTGGCCCACCCTTAGCCTTGATGACAGCATTCACTCTCGCAGGTATACTTTCAATCAGGTGCTGGAAGGTTTCTTGGGGAATGGCAGCTGATTCTTCACGGAGTGCGGAACTGAGGAGAGGTATCGATGTAGGTTGGTGAGGTCTGGCATGAAGTCGGCGTTCCAAAACATGCCAAAGGTGTTCTATAGGATTCAAGTCAGGACTCTGTGCAGGCCAGTCCATTACAGGGATGTTATTGTCGTGTAACCACTCTGCCACAGCCCGTGCAGTATGAACAGGTGCTCGATCATGTTGAAAGATGCAATCACCATCCCCGAATTGCTCTTCAACAGTGAGAAGCAAGAAGGTGCTTAAAATATCAATGTAGGTCTGCGCTGTTATCGTGCCACGCAAAACAACAAGGGGTGCAAGCCCCCTCCAGGAAAAACACAACCACACCATAACACCACCACCTCCAAATTTCACTGTTGGCACTACACACGCTGGCAGATGATGTTCACCGGACATTTGCCATACCCACACCCTGCCATCAGATCGGCACATTGTGTACCGTGATTCATCGCTCCACACAACGTTTTGCCACTGTTCAATCATGTAATGTTGACGCACCTTACACCAAGTGAGGCGTCGTATGGCATTTTCCTGCATGATGTGTGGCTTATGAGCAGCCGCTCGACCATGGAATCCAAGGTTTCTCCCTCACGCCTAACTGTCATAGTACTTGGAGTGGATCCTGATGCAGTTTGGAATTCCTGTGTGATGGTCTGGATAGATGTCTGCCTATTACTTTTTATGACCCTCTTCAAATGTCGGCGGTCTCTGTCAGTCAATAGACGAGCTCGGCCTGTAAACTTTTGTGTTGTACATGTCCCTTCATGTTTCCACTTCACTATCACATCAGAAACAGTGGACCTAGGGATGTTTAGGAGTGTGTGAATCTCGCATACAGACTTCTGACACAAGTGACACCCAATCATCTGACCACGTTCGAAGCCCGTGAGTTCCACGGAGCATCCCATTCTGCTGTTTTACGATGTCTGATGACTACTGAGGTCGCGGATAATGAGTGCCAGGCAGTAGGTGGCAGCACACTGCACCTAAGATGAAAAACGTATGTTTGTGGGGGTATCTAGATACTTTTGATCACATAGTGTATCATGGAACATTGAAGATTGGTGGGAAAAGTTCAAGATGTGATGGGAGTGATTGAGACTTGGCTATAAGTGATATGAATGTGGATTTCAGTGGATTTGATTTTTATGGAAAGGTGGTAGTAAAAGGAAAACTAAATGGTTTATGGGGGAAAGAAAGTGTTTGTGTTGCAGTAGTATATAACCCAACAAGTTCCTCGGAATTCTATGACCCACATTTATTTATTTATTTTTTATTTAAGTTCACAATTTGATTTCAATACAGAAATATTGGCTTCATTAACAATGCAATTATTAATACAAAAAGAGCAGGTATGATTAGATGTAATACACAAATGCAGAAATCCTAATTTCTTACATGAGTAGGTGCCTAAACTAAATTTTGGAATTATAAAATAGTATATTTCATAAGAAAGCTTATAAACTAAATCATTTCTAGATGTTCTTCCACTGAATAAAAACAACCCTGTATCAGGGATTAATAATAACACACAAAATATAAACATAAAAACCAAAAGAGAAAATTACAGGAAAAATACAATTGTAATGGTCACTATAGTACATAATGAAAAGTTTTGGTACAAATTCAATTGAAACATGAAATCTGTAGATATTATTCATATAAATACACGTCTAATAACAAGGGTTAAAAACAAGTCTGCTTTCTTACAGCTAACAATGATATCCGAAATATTGAAAAAAAATTGAGTACTATAGAAACTATGATTTATTAGAAATCTTTTTGCATCCATTCTGAACTCTTTTTTTTATCCTTACATTTTATTTTCTCAGTGATTAAGTTGTACACGTGAATACCTTTATGTAAAACGGAGTTAACTCTTTTAGTAAATCTGGAACTTTGTAAGTATATTTTATTGCTGTTCCTTGTTTTGTGATCATGTACTGTATTCTTCATCTGGAAATTTTGAATGTTGTTATTTATGAAACAAACAGTTTATAAAATATATAAGCAGGGTAAGATTAGTATGTTGTTTTCCTTAAAATAAGTTTTACAGTGAGTCATCCTATTTATACTAAACATCTCTCTTATTATTTTCTTTTGTGCTACAAAAAGAGCTTTTATTTCTGTGGCAGAACCCCATATGAAGATTCCATAAGCAAGAGCAGATTCTACATAACAAAACTATATCACTTTTTGGGTTTGTATATTCCAAATATTTTTTAATACAGATATTATATAGTGTGCTTTATTAATTTTTGAAGTAATGTTCTGAATATGCAGTTTCCAGGTTAAGAATTTGTCGATTATTACCCCCAAAAATTTGGGTTTGTGGACATAAAGTATTTCATCATTATTATATGTAATTTTAGGTGCTACACTTGTGTCACTTCTACCAGATAATGCTATTTGTATGCAGTGTGATTTTTTAGTATTAAGCCTCAGCTTATTGGAACAGAGTCATGGCATCATATTTCTCATTACATATCTGTTTGACTTTGCAATTCTAAATAACTACATCCCTGAATTATAATGTTAGTATCATCTGCACATAATATGGTTTCAGCATGGGGAATATTTAGTGGTAGGTCATTTATGTGCATTAAGAAAAGTAGAGGTCCAAGAATAGAACCTTGCAGAACACCACAGCCTACTATCTTTATATCCGAGTTAATTTGAGAACCATTTATTTCATTTCTTATGACAGTACCTTGTCTTCTATCAGTAAGGTAGAATTTAAGACATTGATGAGCCACCCCCCTCCTTATACCACATGCTTTTAACGTTGATAACAGGATAGTGGGATCTACCAAATCAAATGCGTTACTTAGATCCATAAAGATCCCTATAGCGGAGTTGTTTGTTTCAAACCCTTCTAATGTATGTTTTATGAATTTATAAAGGACATTTAGAATAGATTTGTTTTTCCTAAAACCGTTTTGCAATTCACTAACTACATGTTTTTCAAAAAAAGGGGAGATTCTGTTAAACATGACTGTTTCCAGAATTTTGGAAAAACCTGACTGAACTGAGATAGGCCTATAGTTATCAATATTTTGTGCATCACCCTTCTTAAATATAGGAATTACTTTTATTACTTTTAAGATATCAGGAAATGTTCTGGTACTTGTGGAACTATTGCAAATTTCAGTTAAGGGCATTGCTATATAGTCTTTGCATGATTTAATTATACATTCTGGAACTTCATCAAAACCTGCTGAAAACGTATTCTTTTTTAAGTTAATTATTTTATTTATCTCGTCTTCATTTACTGGCTTTAAATATACACTCTTAGCATTTCTGTTTAATTTGTTAGTCATATTTTTTGTTAAATTTGATTGAGGCAAGAACACTTTATCCGCTATACTGGTAAAATGATTATTGAAAATGTTTGATACCTCAAGGGCTATTAGGTAATTGTTACATTATTAACATTTAGTGACATCTTATTTCTAGTGATAACCTTGCTATTGGCAGTATCACTGTTTATTATATTCCATATAGCCTTACTTTTATTGGATGCATTAAGATTGCATGTATCGATGTATAGCTTTTTAGCAGCCTTTATTACTCTACTGCATACTTGTTTATATTGCATGAAATATTTTATAAAAGATTCTGTTTGGTTAATTTTAGTCAGTTCAGTAAGATATTGTTTCCTCTTTCTTGAACTAATAATTCCTTTTTTATCCATTTCTTGTTTTTATGTATGTATCTTTGTTTTATCAATTTGTAGGGAAAAGCAATATTAAAGTTATGCAGAAATGTTGCCAAAAAGTTTTTATATTTTTTGTCAACAGTGGATGTGCTATACACATCTAACTAATCTTCTTGGCTTAATAGTGCATTAAAATATTGCATATTTTCATTAGAGAATATCCTTTTATAATGTATAAGGGGCTTGATCTTAGCATTGGTACTTGTGATATTAGTTAGGCTTAATACAATGGCATTGTGATCAGAGTAACCAGTGTTAACATAGATTGAAAGTGTTTACATTTCATAAAAAATCATAATGTCAATTAATGATCTAGACATGTCAGTTACTCTTGTGGGATTTTTAATGCTGTTTGAAAGATTAAATGAAGGTAATAGATTGTCTAATCTATGTAAAGCTATGCTATCTTTTTGAAAATCTACATTAAAATCCTCACATATTAAGGTCTGTTTTGAATGCTTTTTGAGTATGTTGATCACACTCACAGGTTTATCAAGAAATGTTAGATAATTCACATTTGGTGACCAATAAATACATACAATATAATTTTATATTCACAATTTTAACCACAGAATGCTTAAATATTGTTTCTTCATTTAATGTGGCAGTTTTTAAATACCTCTTATAGTTAACTCCCTTCTTTACTGCTATCATAGTTCCCCCATTAATGCGGTTTTCCCTTGGAGGAATTACTAAATAGGCACTCATACAAAGGTTTTATCATAATGGGTGACTTTAAGGTAAGAGATGGGGAAAGTCAAATCCAGTTAATATATCCTGAAAATGTGTTAGAGGGTAAAGTGAGTGAAATGATCAAAAGGAAGAGTAAAGATAAATGTATCAATAGCGAAGGCAAGAAACTAATAGGAGTTCTGTGAGGAGTTCAATTTGGTGTTGTGTAATGGAGTGAAAGGGAAAGATGACGAAGGAGAGAGTACATTTGTAAACAGAAATTGCCAGTGTTACAGATTATATTTTATACTCTTCAGATCTTAATGAATATTTTAGCAATTTTGAGGTAATGAATACAGCCAGTTCTAGTAATCATTTCCCAATAAGAGTGATATTTCAGTGTACAAATAAGAAAAAGAAAAAGTCTTGGAACAAGAGGGAATTGTAATTCAAAAATATAAATGGAGGGAAGATAAAGCTGAAGCATTTAAGGGGAGCTGGGAAATCACTCAAGGTGGTTAAGGGTACATGGTGTAGAGGAAATGCTAAAAGAAAATAGAATTGTGGAAACACTAATGAGGCTGGAGGGGCTAATGAAACATGAAAGAGGTTTTAAACACTAAGAAGAAAGGATGGTATGATGAGGAATGCAGAAAAATGAAACAGAGAGTTTTAAGGGAATTAAGGAAATAGAGGCAAACAGGAGATTTACAAGAAAGAGAGAGTTTTATAATTGAAAGATGGGGATATAAAAATCTTATGGAAGCTAAAAAGAAAGAATGGGGGGAAAAATGAGCCAAAAACTTTTGGAGGCAGCAAGAGCCAATGTTACAAAAACAATATGGTCTTTAGTGAATAGAACATCCAGAGGGAGGGCTAGTGAAAATAATATAAATCCAGAAGTATGGTGCAATTACTTTGAAAATCTTTTAGGGTCAGAGCAACCAAATAGGTCATGTATCAAGGAATTGGAAAATATAGATTATATTCAGCAATTAAACAGCCAGATAGAAGTAAACAAGGTACGGGAACAAATGAGAAGATTAAAAAGCAATAAAGCAAGTGGTATAGATTGAATACCAGGAGAATTTTGGAAGGCATGGAGCACAAATGAAAACAGATTAGGATTAATAGTGAGGATTTTAAACAATGTCTTCATAGGAGGAAGTGTACCAAAGTATTGGAGAGCAGCTATTGTAGTCCGAATATTCAAGAACAAGGGGGATGTAAACAATCCAGCCAATTAGCTTACATCCATCCTAGGCAAGATATATGCTGGGGTTTTGGCAGAAACGGTCCAAAAATGGGCAGAAGAAGGGGGAAATTTTCTGAGTTCCAAGCAGCTTTAGACAAAACAAAAGAACAGTATATAACATTTTTGTAATAACCACACTGGTAAATAAGTACTTAGCAGAAAAGAGAGGGAGATTGTACATGTTATTTGTGGATTTTGAAAAGGCTTTTAATACAATTATTCGGGAAGCGCTATGGTTCAAATTGAGTAAGAAAGGAATAAGCATTAGCTTTATTAGAGTATACACTAACAATGATTTCTGTATTAAAATGGCTAATAATAAAGTAAGTAAAAGTATTCAAAATAATGTGGGTCTAATACAAGGTTGTATTGTATCCAATGTAGGAATAGTTAAATCAGTCAACACAAGAGATAGATTTTGCAAGAAATAGAGTGTAAGAATAAATGAAAGTAAAATAAAAATTATGGTATTTAAAAAAGGAAACAAGTTAAAGAGAAATGATGAGGTGGCACTGGCAAGGAAGAGAAGTTGAGGTAGTTAATAAGTTTGATTATTTAGGAGTAAGATTATATAGTAAGGGTACCTGGAGTGATCAGAAGAAAATGATGCTAGTTAAAGGAAAACTTGCATTAAAAGCTATAAGAACATGTACGGACAAAATACCAGGGATGAAAATAAAATGGTTAGAGAAAGTTGAGGCAAGATGCTCTTTGGGGTGAAGATTTGGGAGTTGGAGGAAGGATGCATAAATATAGATATGATACATAGAAACTTCTGCAAACAAATTTTGGGATTGACAAGAGTTTCACCCAATGGAATGGCACAAGCAGAAGTAGGAATAACTGGAATTACAGGCAAAATAGTGGAAACTCTTGAACTATTGGACTAGAATAAGAAAGCTAGATGAGCATAATGTTCTACATAGTGTTTGACTGTACAAGAAAGACTTAATAAAAAAGATATTTGGCTTAATAAGATAAAGGAAGTTATGGTAATGAATGTTTTGAAGATATGTGGGGAGATAGGGAACTGCTACAAAATGGTTTTTGGAAAGAAATTAGATTGAGATTGGAAGATATTGAAAAACAAGAAATATTCACAAGTTTTAATGTGAAAAGTTCCTTAGGAACTTGTAGAGAAATGAAAGTGGACTGGAGCAAGGAAAATTAAGTTGATATATGTGACAAAGCAGTGATAGAAGGTTTTACATGGGCTAGAACAGGGGTGATGAAATTGAAAGACCTAAGAATAGGGAGCGATCAAGAGAAGTGCCTTTTGTGTAACATGAAAGATGATAATTGGCACACAAATTTGGAAATGTGAGGAAACTAGGATACTCCTGCAGAGAATTGAAAAAAAGGAGTAGACAAATCTACCAAAAGAAATTCATGGGAAAAAGCTTATGAATGTAAAATCAAGAAAAAGGAAACATTTTAGGTAGAGTAAAAGCCAAATGGCTGAGGAAAGTTAGTAAGCAAGAATGAGAAGCAAATTAAATAATAGTAGGTATGAATTTTAAGCTATGTATAAGTAGAACCCAACAGCTTGGCAACTAGAGGGTTTCAGTCTTTTGGGCCCTAGGGTCTAAAGCAAATCAATGTAGAGATAAGATGGCTAAATGTACAATTAAATTGTAAATCTTGTATTACGGTTTATGTGATATCATTATTCTATTGTATCAAAAAATTGTGTTTGTAGTATCACAATAAATTACTTATTTACTTACAAACAATTGCCATTTTTCTATAAAGCAAACCATAATCAAAGACGAGAGAACACACAAATAAAAATGTTTGGACTGAAGCTAAAAGTAAGCCTCATTCTTTAAGTTTTAAGATATTGTGTTTAATTTTTTCCTGCCAAATTCTATTTTTTTTAATAAAACTACTGTTGTCTTGGTGCTTAGGGGCACAAATTATTTCTGTTTCAATAATTTCTTTTGTAATCCTCAAAAATTGAAAATTGAAATTGAGTTTTATTTATGGACACTCTTTAACTACTATGGTTTTTAGCGTCCCATTCTATATTGGGTGTGAAACACCGGTAATTTTGCTCAGAGACCTCTTTATCAGGCTTGAGGTTCTTTTACGTGCCGTAAATCTACGACACGGGACCACCGGCTTTACTTCCCTTCTGAAGGAAGCCGTGCTAAGGATTTTTACGCCCGAAAAAATCCATCGCCCTCCGCCGGATTGGAACCCGCGACCTTGGGAACTAGAGGCTAGCACGGTACCACTAGTCCACGGAGGACGACATAATCCTCAAAATCATCATTTTCATAGAATAAGTCAAAGTTCTGTTAAATTGATAAAGTTTGCTTATATTTTCTTTCTTGGGAAGTTAAAGTGAAATAATTAATACATTTTATTTATTTATTTATTTATTTATTTGTTGCATAGTAGTCCATAGTGAGCCGCTGTTCTTCCCTGGGCAGTTCATATAGTAATTCTGTGCCAGCAACACTTGCATTATATAGCTTAACTTACAGAGTACAATGTATATTTGCTTTATACAATGTGTGATTTGTTTATAGTTAAAATATCCTACATAATGTTTCACATTCTTTTTGAATTGTTTGAAATGATGTACATCCTTTATTTCTGTTGGTAGCGAGTTACAATATTTGGACAATGGATTCTAACATCCAACTTCACTACCTAGATTTTTTAGCCAGAAAATATTTCTAAGGATTGGAGCCAGCTAGTAATGCAGAGAAGATCCGTTGAAACATGTTGGATATAAAAAGACGAAGTTGTATAAAAATCCGTCTCATTTTATTATTACAGTTTAACTTATTGGATTAAATCGGCATCACTTAAGTGACTGTGAACTGCATAAAGTGCAACATAATAAATATAACACTTTTTAAAGTACCTAAGTCATTAATCTGATACAAGGTTGAGATTGAAGTTTGACTTTAACACTATGTATCACTTAGTGCAATAATGAGTACCAGCCTTAATGTGTCTGATAATTTTATTGTTCACATTGGTATTAGAATTTCTTTGTTGAGTTTTGCTTTTAATTTTATATAACTTTAAAAACAATAGTAAGAAAATCTGTATTATTCATAAAATTTAGATTTTGTGGGCATCAAATAAGTTTTATGCAATACTAATCCACATTATTATTTATGATATAGCAAAGAAAGGGAGGATATTTTTTTTTAAGAATTTAATTAATATCAGATTTGTAGTAATCTGTAATTACCTAGATTAATCTATGTACAACCCAATCAACTGTGTTTGCACCATAAACATTACGCAATGGCCAGTTTAACTGACTTAATGGTTCTTATTATCCAAAATTATTTTCTAGAGTATTTTGCAAATACTAACATTGGATTTTTCACACAAGTATTTAAACATGTATCTTTTAATCTTTATAGGGTTCAGTTTTCCATGCTTTGACTCAGCTAGTACAGAATGTTCGAAACTTCAAAGTTAGAATTAGTGCTGCATCAGCATTGTCAGTGCCATTTTGCAGAGAGTATTATGGGGCATATTATAATGCATGTTGGACAGCATTACTCAATGGTCTTGAAAATTCTCAAAATATGCAGGATTTTACCGAATACAAACATCAGAATAATCTTGTTGATCAGGTAAGTGCAAGAAAATTCATCTTCATTACTTTTACGGAGAGGTGGTATTCTATTAACTCTATATGTATGTACGTATTTATTTATTTCCATAATGCTATACAAAAATCTTACAATTTTTAATACATTACTATGAGTTGCTATTTTTTTTTCTTTCTTTAGTTCATCACGCATTTTAACACCATGGTTATTTATGCATGGTGGGTCATAACAAATATTATAATTCCAGTAGGGAAAGTTTAACTCATTTTGAACTACACAATAGAAGAGCAACTATTTGATATTTTGGTTTTCTTCATTTTCTTGCATAAATGCCCTATTTTGCTACAGTTTAGTGTTTTTGTTTTGTATAAATCATAGCACCTTCTGGAAGTAGTGCATTACTACAAGGCCTAAAAGCGCAAGTTGGCTGACCTTGCACATGCTACCAGCATTTGTGATAATGTGAGGCAGTATTTTAATACCTGAATAATTTCAATTGTTATTTATAATTGGTAAATTCAATAACAGCCCGCCTTGAAACAATATGTATGTAATAATTATTTAAATTGTATGTAAGTCATTTCACATGCTTATTTTTATTGTAAACATATTTTATTAATGCTATGTGAATACTTTATACATTCTAATAATGCAAGAACTGTGAGAATAGTAAATTTTAGATTGCTAACAACGAATAATGATGAGGTAATTGTGGCAATAATGTGTTTGGAATTTAAAAATGTACTGGTCATGATTAGAACGACGATGACGTAGTTTCAGTGACAGTTTTAAAATAAGCCAATCAACAGCAAAGAAAAGTTTTAAGTTGAATGCAGAAATTCTATTGGACTAGAATTGGCCAATCAGAGACTTGCATTACCGAAGCTTAAGGTTTTTAACTGTTGAGGTTAGTCAGTTCCTGGCAAGACGTGATAGTGTGTAGATGGAAAAATGTGTTCTCTACGGGCGTTTAGTGAAAACAGATATACGTGTTAAGAGAGTGTATAAAAGTTTCTCACAGTTCTTTCTAAAAGTGTAGTGGTTTATAAATATGTGCAAGAAGTTGAAATAAAAGTGAAAATTTAAAAGTTTAATTCTTTGACATCTACAGTAATTGTCATTACCACACCTTGCATAAGAATCCTTACACTAAATTAAGACTGATACAGCCGAGGCAGATTTAAACAATAATATTGCGTAAGCATTAAATTCAAACCGACGCTCAAAGCAACTATTAAACATAACCTTCATTAAGTTTACGTAACATATATTATGCAACATTACGCAACAACAGCACTCAAAAACACCACTAAAGATGGCTCCCAATTGCGAGGCAGATAAAGTAATTCATGTAATAATTATTACGTCACCAAAATCTACTTCAAATGTCTTCTGTGGAAATCATAACCAATATTGTTCATCACTTTTATTTTATTGGTTGTTTAATTAAATATAATATAGGTTAATTATTCTTATCCAAAAATTGGTGGAAACACACACAGTGAAGCAATTAATAAAATACACTTGATGAAAGTGGAGTCAACCTAAACACTCTTACTAGCTTCACTCACTCATTTATTTTGCAGAACATGTATTGTGAGCATGAGCTCGCATCATCAGCTGCCTGTTGACAGCATAAAATACACTTGATGCAAAATAAATAGATGAGTGAAGCTAATAAGAGTATTTAGGTTGACTTCACTTTCATTAAGTATATTTTAATTATTATTAGTCTCTTTTTATTAAATGTTGCAATAAAATTGTGTGTTTTATTTTCCCGACCTACTCTTGTGGTTTACAAAATTAATTATGGTTCTAAGGAATAAAGAGGAGGTTTCAGCATAAAAAGTCCCCTAAATCATTATACAATAATGGCATAAAGAGCATGTGGGGGGAGGGGTTAAATTAAATAAATTAAATCCTCATTTGAGACTTAAAAATCACCCAGATAAGTCAGTTAGTATGTTGATAAAAAAAATCAGAACATATATTTAGTTTACTATAGATAAAGCTTTGGCAAAGAAAGAGATAACCAATGAAAAGAAAACTGAAAACTCAACAGTCCCAAATAAGGACATGCAAGTATATTAAAGAATTGTAATAACAAAATTCAGATTCAATACTAACATTCTCTCTTTTCACTCTGTATGTGGTAAAGGAAATAAAATATACATTAAAAACTTTAGATGATTTTATATTTATTTCTTTTTCTTTGTGAAGCTTTGCAATATACTTACATTTAATACTTTGGATACATTCTTAATAACCAAACTAGTACAGCATACTTTCTTTTGGGAATGAACTTTTTGAGCCAGTGCTGAACACCATTCACATTCACTTGTACTTTTTATTTTCTCCTATGAAGCAAAGTTGAAATGATTCAGTTAGTTGTCATCGCAGGCCTGGTGAAGAAAATGTAATCATTTATTTAAAAGACTTAACAAAAAATTTGAAAATAGTTTTTATTTTTGTGATTTTAATTCCTTTTTATTCATTGCATAATAAATAATCTGTATTTATAACATTTAATTGTATTAAACTGTAACTAATAATACTTACTCTTTATTTTCTTAGCTCTGTGTATCCCTACTACATTTGGTGAAACTGACAACAATGGATGATCTGGCTTCATTACATGACACATTGATGTTTCATATAGATACATTACAGCATCATATGGCAAAATACCAAGAACAAGTTGTACCAGAACATGCAGGAACTTTAAATGAAGCTGTGAACCACGCTCTTATGCTGTTACAACAGCCTCAGCTTAGTTCTAATCAACATAATGCAGCAGCAACTCTTTCTAGCATCCTGTTACAAGACACGGATCATTCTACACATTTTTCATAACAGATAAAAACAGATTTCTATTGCTTAAACAGCGTTCATATAACATTGTTTAAATGAAAACATCAACAAAGAAAATGAATATGAAATATCTATCATAAGTTTTATTGTTTTTTCCACCAATTACAATTTTACATTAATGCATGCATCACCAATGTAGCCAAATGCCTGCTTACAAGCATATGGTCTAACAGAAGTCTTGGCTAAAAGTGCATAGGAAGTTAAGATTATGGTGTGGAGAGTAAATGCATATTAGTAATATGTTCAAGAAAAAGGCAATGTAGCAAAAAACAACATAAGCTTCCAACAACAATTTTCCACAGAACCCACCACATTTATGGGTGAGAGATTGAGAAATTAATCTCTGCTATATTCTGCCTATGTTTTATTACATTTCTCATAGGATGTAATGTATCTTTCACACATTCTCTCACACAGTCTACAAATGTATAGCCCATTCAGCTCATGGTAGTACACCTTTTTTCAGAGAGCTTGTGCTGGTATCCAATGCACTGAAAGTAGAATGCATGCAAAAGGCTTATATAATTATTATGAAAGTGCTACATACATACAAAGCTATGGCTGATCCCTAAACCTAGCTAGATGTATTTAAAAAAAAAATATCTGACGTGTTGCACTCACATGGCTTTCTCTACTCTTGTACAAACTATTTTTACAAATGCTTATTCTCCACCTACTTTGTGTTAATCTCAATAAACATTTGCAGAAATTATCTTATTGCTAATTTTCTTGTAGGTGCAAGGGGAATATGGTAGGCTTTAAGCAGAGCTGGTTGCTATGTGAAGCATTCCATTCTCTCTGCATGTCCAGGACATAAAAAAATAAGTAATAGAAACGAATTCCCATTTGAGAAAAAGTATAAGTATTGGAAAATTCAAACAAATAACAAGGAGCATCTTGGAAATGGTTCATTCACAAAAAAAAAGTATATGACAAAAATTGTGTACTTTAATGAGATCTATGTTTTTTTTGTGTAGTAACATTTTGTCTTATCTATTATGGTTTACTAGTTATGCAAAAGCCATTCGGAAATAAGAGGACTTTTGGGGACATTCCCAAAAAATTCAAGATATACATTTCATTTCTTAAACATATGATATTTTAATCAAAATCGTTGGAGCCATTTTTGAGAAAACCAAACATTTCAAAAAATGTTCCATGTAAAGAGTAGCCTGGAGGGAGGGATTTTCCTGAAAATCTTTGTGTTGCATCTTTGAAAGACACTGAACCTAAATACCAACTTTGGTATTTATCCGACTTCTTGAGTTATGCTGTTCACAGACACACACACACACACACTCACACATGGACCTTTTTCTAAAAATGCTTTTTTTTTATTTGTTCAGGGGGGCTCAAAACATGTATTTCTGGTGAAATTGAATATATATTGAATTTTTGGGTGGAATGCAATACTTCCCCTACTTACTATACGTAATAGAGAAAGTAACAAATAAGCAAACTTGTCAAGGACTTGAACATTAACACTGACCTCTTTTGTTGCTATTATGCATGCTTTATCCAGCTTAGCTACTGCGTAGCTCAAGATCTATAGAACAGTGTCATTCCATACAGAACTTGTCAATGGCATTTAGTACTAAAAAAAGCTCTTATTTACATGGTTAACAGTTGTAACATTGAGTTAAAACTCAAGCTAATGATTACTTCTGCCTTGTAGAGGGTCATTGTAGGCAAATTGATCTGCTGATCCTGGATGGGAACAAGGATTTATGTTTGTAGGTAGTCTATAAACTCAAATTGCATAAAACCAGGAACTGGTTACTGGATACTCTTTTCCCAAGTATCCAATTTTGTTGTGTATTTAGTAGGATACTTAGGAAAAGATTTTAATTATAAAACACAAACACCATTTAATGATTAAAAACAGAAGCATTATTAACAGTGAAGTATTCATCATGATGTAGATTGAGTCACATTAACATTAGACTAGCTCCACAGAACAAATTCAGCTTGAAGAACTTACTAAACACACCTCTCAAAAATACCATCCCAAACACATTAAAATCCGGAATTTACCAGATTAGTTGTGAGGAATGTGAGAAATACTACATAGGAAAAACTAAAAGAAACTTGGAAACCAGACTTAAGGAACACCAAAGAAACATAAAACTAAAACAAATAGAGAAATCTGCTGTATCATACCATTTTTGGACAGAAATCCACAACATTGGCCAAAGTATAAAGTTGTTAAAACACCTCACCACACCAATAGAATTGAACATCTGGAAAAAAATACACATCGTCAAAAACAGCAACAACGTCATTAATTTTGAAAGCCCACCTGTAAGCAATGTGTTGAAACTTTGTGCCCCCAACACCAGATGGCAACAGGGTCAGATTTCGCAGGATGAGGAAGAAGAGGACATGGGAGAAAGTGACCCTTAGTCACCCAGTCGCTGACGATGAGGACGAATGCCCTCGAAAACGTTTCCTGTTTCATATAACTTTAATTAGTGAAGGTGAGTGTAAAAAAGTGTGACTCAATCTACCATTTAATGAATTTTGGTTTACCCCACAAAATCCACCATGGAAGTACATTTCTCCACCTCTAGATGTCACCATGAGCCACAGCTGCACACGGATAACACCACCATAAGCCAGTCTGTCCCTTCTGACGATGAGAGCAAATACTCTTTAAACCAGTCAAGACAAATAAATATATGTCTGACTCATTATTTTCCATAAACTTAAATTCATATCACTGTTACTGGCTTATTTAAATATCACACAAATGGAAAGAGAAACACACATGTGCTTAATGAGGAAAAACTGGATGGGATAGAAGAAATTTTACATTCTCTTCAGAAAACTCTCCGCCACCTCTCACAGGAAACAGATGTTTTGAAGATACAGCATTTACAACTACTAAAATGCTTAAATTTATGCTTTACAGAGTAGCAATAGTGCATAAATGACATACAGCCTAGAGATAATGTAAGTCATATGAACTTTTGTAACTGTGGTTTACAAAGTGCTGTTGATGGCATTGTGAATCCTAAATTTATTATTTTCCCTGATGAAGTATGGTTCCATTTACATGGCCATGTTATATTACCAAACAATAGATACTGGAGTACAGAAAATCCTTGTATCCATCTGAAACTCATTTACATGATGAGAAGTTTGGCATATGTTTGCTATAAATGTGCTTAGAATTATAGACCCCATATTTTTTTGATGATACAATCAGTGGTGAGGGATACAGAACAAAATACTCAACCCATTTTTGGAACAATAATTGATTTGAGTATCAGAGTGCATATTTCCAGCAGGATTCAGCAATTGGCTGTACAGCAGACAAAATGTTGAATTTGATAAAGGAAATATTCCAGGATAGGGTTATTAGTAGAGGATTATGACTCTCTAGATCACCCAGGCTGTCAACCTGTGACTTTTATTTATGAGAAAATCTAAAAAATAAAATATACAAAGATAATTCCCACAAAATCTGAGAGTTAAAAGAAGTATTGTAAGAGAAATCAGGAGAATTACAGTAGACAAACTTGTAGGTGTAAATACTAATTTCCTTTGGAGATGCCGGGAATTTGTTGCAGCAGAGGGAATTCATTTTCAACACCTTCTGCAGTCAAAAGTTAGTACACAATATGAAAACTAATTTTAATAGGGGACTCCATTCACTGGGAACGACAAGTGCTAACGCCAGGCCTGCTTGCTACCAAATTACGTAGATTTAGAGAACATTATGGACTGGACTTTAGTATCTAATTGTAATAATTCTGTAACATTTTAAATATATATGAAGGAGCAGGATGCCTTATGCATTTGCTTGATAAGAATAGGGATTAGAAATTGAGGTAGATTTCAGCACTGTAGCCAAAGCTATCCTTACTGCACTTACTAAACCTTTGAGAGGAACGGATGAGGTAAGAGAATGTGAAAGGGGGACAGACTTAATGACAGCAGGCACAGCACAACATGATACCTAATGTTTCCAGATAGAACATTCCAATGTCAACCTCAGACACCACTACCTGTGCCATCCCACATTGTACTTGCCTGTTACATGCATGCACTGTTTGTACAAAGTAGTTCAATGTTAGAATTCTACTTCAAGTTCCTGGCAGATGGGTATGCTTTTGAGAAATGTAGGAATCACAAACATTATTGCTTGTGAAGGAGGAACAGGGCAACCAGTGAGGGTCAAGGGTACACCTTTAAGATTACGCAAGAAGTTTTAACTGATTTTAATTAGTTAAAATTTGACAGTGCAGTCAAAGTTGTTACCAAGAAATCCTCTCCACTTTCACCGTTCTCTGCAAAAACAAGTAGTATTCTTAATGTTAATCTAATCATTGCAAGTATCTTTCATTTAGCAGAATGGCTTTATATAGCCCCCTCCCCCCCCAAAAAAAGGAAAGAAAGAAAATAACAAAACCTTGGCACCTTTTCTAAACTGATAAACACACTATCCCAGCTGATTATTAATTTCTAAAAGACTGAGATTCTGTTTAATTCAGTTTGGAAATTCTGGTTTGAAAGAACTCTGCTTTATTTAGGAAAACTTTTAAATCTACCACAAGTTTCCAAAGAGAAATTATGCACAAAGCACACATGTTCTCTTTGAAAGATAAAGAAATAACAATAAAAGCCCTGCCCAAACTGCTTGATGAGGTAGATCACAACTTAGCCCATCTCAGTATAACTTCTAGCATGTCTGCGTAGTATAAGGGCAACACTGAACATTTTTAGAAAATTAAACAAGGATTAGATTTAAAAATTTTAAATAATTTTATTGTTTTTCAAAATATTCCACATCAATACATTTTTGCATTTGATGAAACCAGTCCTTAAAGTGATGATGCTACTCTTCCTAAGGCACTTCAGAAACCAGGGTTTTATAATGTTCCACTGCTTCATCTGATGACAGAAAAGTGATTCCATGCAGTTTATCTTTAATTTTTGGAAACAAAACGAAATCACAAGGTGCAGGTCAGGGCTGTATGGTGGTGGGTCCATAGTGCTGAGATTCAGGGCATCCAGATACTCACTTGTTGGTTTTGCTGTATGCGACAATGCATTGTCATGATGTAACATTATTCTTCTTTTTGGCATTTTTCACAAAATTTGTGGTAAATAGACATTTATGTACAATCGGCAGTAATCATATGTCCATTTTCTAATGTTTTATTAGCAATAAGGCCCATTTTAGAAAAAAAAATAGCAACCATCTTCTTACCAGCACTGCAAATTTATTGGACTTTTGTAAGCTTAGGTTCTGTTTGAAAGACCTATTTATTAAGCTGATTGACTTTTCTCTTCAGGATCCTGAAAAGAAAAATCAATCAGCTCATTCAAGATCATCAACAGTAATGATATTCCAAACCAAATTTGAAGTGCGCCTTGGAATTTTTCCAGAGTTTTACTGCACCAATCAATGCATTGTTGTTTTTGATTGGGAGTCAAGTTTATGTGGAATCCATTGGCAACAAAGTTTTCTCACATCTAACTGTTGATGTAAAATGTTTTGTATTTGTCTTATACCAATGCCCAAATAAATTCATAAGATTCTGTCGAGCTTCTTCAAGCATTGCTCGAACAGCGACAATAGTTTCATCAGCAACAGCAGTTCTTGGGCGTCCTTCGTGAAATTCATCACTAAGAAAAACTGATCTCTTTGAACTCAGTGTCCCAATTGTAAATTGTTGCCTTAAATGGGGCTTCTTTGCCAAATGCATTTCTAAGCCAATATTCACAATGTCGATTTAAAATCATAAAAAATCATAGCCTGGAAATGTTCTCTTGTCAAATTAATTTTTGGTTGAACACAAAATCTTTAAATGATGATAATTAACAAACTATTCGAGAAAATTGAACAAACTACATGGCAATCAACTTGCATGACTTTAGAAAGTAGCTGTCAAATATAAACAAATTTCATTTGTCTTTGAAAACATGGCATTCTAAAATTTTTCAGTATTACCCTTGTAATCTGGAGGACCCAAGTTAGGTATGTTAAATGGATAAAGGTTTTGCCTTAACCTGAAAACACAAATGTTGGGTAAATATCAGATCTTTGGATCTCAAGCTTATTTGAGTACTCATTTTAATTATAGTCTCTGTAGGGACAATGAATGAAAAAATCTGATGTGTTACACTTACATGACTTTCTCTACTCTTGTACAAACTATTTTTACAAATTAATAAATGAATTACAACTATCCGGGCTTGTAGGCCGTGGTCTAGAAGGCATCGTGGATACCGACGTTTCGCCAGCTCTTGGCATCTTCAGGGTGAAGTGATTCAGTGTCTGCGGTGGTCGGAGTCTGAATGTGGAGAGTCCGAGTCCGAGTGCATCTGGTAGGTTCGTGGTGAACCTAAGTGGATTTTTCCATGTACCTACCCTTTGAAGGGCTTAACCATAGGTAGAAAGGAAATTTTTAGGGTGGCGGTTTGGTTTTGATGTAGAAGGTGTGATGGGAGGTAGCGCTAAGTTTTTATAGGCTCCTCATTGGCTGCCTTTTCAGGAACAGAGCCCAATACCCTGCTCCGCTGCTGTTTGTTTTTGTTTTAAAATTTTGTTTGATGATGAAATTTTGATGACCTCTCCCGAAGGAGGGAGGGGGGGAGTACTTGTTGTCAGCATGTTCTTGCTGTTGGCTGGTTTAAAACCTTCGTTACCGGGGATGCCCACATGCCATGCGAGGAACCCGGTAACTTCTGAACTGGCGTTCTTGAGGTACGTAGTCCCCCAGAGATCTGACAAGGGCGTTCTCATGGTAAATCAACTTTCCGTAAAATTTAGTTGCCCGGTGTCTAATCACCTCCTCCACATATGGTATGGCCGAGGCCTCGTGCAGTAGTCTGATCGGAAAGGCAATACCGACAGAATAGATGGACCGAAGTCCCCTATTCTGTATTCGCTGGAGCCAGAGAAGCCAGCTATCCGCTGCCATGCCCCACACCTCACAGGCGTAGAGCATCAGAGGTAGTATAAGCGCCTTGTAAAGGCGTAACTTTAGGTGAACCGGCATATTGGAAGCCAGAACCGGGTATAAGGCGGCTACCGCCCCCTTAGCCCTGTTCGTTGTTCCCTGCACGTGTTCACGGAAAGTTAGGCCCTTGTCTAGAGTGACACCTAAATAGCGGATAGAATTTCCCCACTCTATCTGTTGGCCTCGATAGGTGAAGTGTGGTCTGTTTGCGGGAATTCTTCTCTTGGTGAGCAGGACAGCTTGGCTTTTGCCCGGATTAATGTGGAGACCAGAGGATGACGCTCTTATATAGTGGGGGTGGGCGGGGCTTACTGTGAGGTCCTGTGCAGTGATTGGCTCGCATCTCTGGGAGTGGGTGGGTTTGGCGAGGTATTATTATGTCTGTTATTTCTATGTATCTGTTTCTCCAAGATAGGTGTCCAGGCTTTTACAAATGCTTATTCTCCATCTACTTCATGTTACACGAGATAAACATTTGCAGACTCTATCTTATTGCTAATTTTCTTGTAGATGTAAGGGTAATATATATTTACAAGGGCAATATAGAAATACAGTAGTCTTTAAGCACATACATATCTCTTAATAGCTGGTTGCTAGGTGCAGCCCATTCCCTTTGCCACAGATTAATACTTTTTGCATATCCAAGACAAAAAAAAATGAATAACGAATTCCCATTTGAGAAAATAAGTATTGAAAAATTTAAGGGAATAACAAGCAATATCTCGAAAACGGTTCACTCAACAACAAAAATGTATATGACATAAATTGTGTATTTTAACGTGATCTACATTTTTTGTGTAGTAAACTTTTGTCTATCTTATGGTTTACCAGTTATGCAAAAGTCGTTCACAATGAAGAATACTTTTGGAGACATTCCCAGAAAATTCAAGATATACATTTTATTTGTCATGAATATATATTAAACATATGATATTTTAATCAAAATCGTTAGAGCCATTTTTGAGAGAATTAAAATTTTCGAAAAATGTTCCATGTAAAGGGTAATCTGGGGTGGGGGGATTTTCTTGAAAACCTTCGTGTTGCATCTATGGAAGATACTGAACCTAAATACCAAGTTTGATGTTTATCCGACTGTTCATTTCTGAGTTATGCTGTCCACAGACAGACACACACACGAACATGTTTCCAAAAATGCTTTTTTTGGATTCAGGGGGTCTCAAAACATGTATTTCTGGTGAAATCTCGGTATCGAATTTTTGGGTGGAGTACAATACTTCCCCTACTTACTATACGTAGTAGAGAAAGTAAAAAAGAAATGCCTGACGAATGGACATTGGATTTGTATGCAAATGCACATTTAGTTTGATTTTACTTGTGATACAGAATTAAGTTTCATAATGTTTCGTGTTCTTCTGTGGTTGTATATGTAAAGTTTTATAGTGCATATTATTGATATTTCCAATGTTACTGCATATTTTATCATTTTTCCATGCATCAAGCATATAATTAATTATTAATACTTAAACATGTTAGTGGCAAAATAACAATGTCCTTACTATGGAGACACTCCTCTGGAGGTTCAGAGTAAACTTGAGAGTGCTACTTTAAAGTATATAGGAAAATTAAACCTTCCCAGGCGGAATTATTTTCAGGATTTTCTAGGTTTTGCGAGCTAATGTCTTCCTGCAACCAACAAAATGAAATCAAAAGCACAGAAACATGCTTGTATGAATCTAGTGATTATTTATGTACACAAAGTACCAGCTACGATGGCTTATTTGAATGCACAATAAGTATACAAATGAAACTGACGCGTAGGCATCGATAGCAAATATATGTGCATTTACCCTGGAAGAGTTAAGCAGTGTTAAATTGTGCAGTGTTTTAGAGAGAAATTCTGACATTAAAGTTTTTTGTTCTGTGGAATAAATATCTTCAAGGTGAAAACGTAGTACTTCCAAAAGAAACTTCCCCCAAATTAGTAAGTGGCTTCAAATTTTGCCCAGTAACATCTGTATACTTAGAAAATCCTTTCAGCTTACAAACTTGTGTTAACTGGTAAACATCAACTTATACCCGAGCATTTGGAGCAAATGATCATTTATTCAAATCAAATTACAAAGACCAGAATGATGTTTAAGGAAGAACGTACATTGTAAGTAGCAAAAAGTATAAGCTTAAAGTTAATTAGTGTATAAGGGGATATTTTTGAAATTATAGAACATGTTTTAAAGATTTTTACAGCATAAATGCATGCATATTTTAGATACTTTTACTGCATACAAATCCATCTACTGATGAATAACAGGTGGATACATCTGTTGCTACTATATTGTGATGTAATATGAAATTGAATATGTATCTACGTAGTTTAACATTGAAATAAGCTTCCACTGAATTTAATTATTTAAGGCAAGGGTGGCGAAAACGACTTCCTTCCTTCCTTCCTCCCTCCCTCAAGTCACCAAATATGCAACATGCACTGCATCACTCAGCAGCATGTGAAAAAACAAAGGTATGGTTGCAGAGAGGGAATGGCACCCACGAGTCAAAATGACTCGCGAGTCACCGTTTTGCCATCTCTGATTTAAGTTATTATAAATAAGTCAATTTTTAACTAGTCCTTAATTAATGAAATTATAATCATGAAATGTTCAGAGAAACCAATATCAATTTTTATACAACTAAATGTGTATAATAAAATTATTATAAATATAAAAAACATTAATTTCAAAGCCAATATGTAACACATTGCAATTCATTTACAGTCCAGGAGTACAACAGTAATCCCATACCGATCTCCTGATTTTTCAAATTCTCTATCAGAACATGCAGACGTGTATAATATGGCAGCCTTGATAGCATATACAGACCAATGTGGCAAAGCAGCTTTTAGTGAAATGTGCTCAAACAAGCATTCATAGTGCTCACCTACCAAGTAAAAGCATTTTAAAGTACAATGTTGTTGTTGTTCTTCACCAATGGTACTGGGGATTAATTGATCTGCATCATTTTCCCTCTGACTTCCCAGTATAAAGTCTTTAAGTTATCACTTTTAAGGCCTTTGCATTTGGCGAGATGTTGTTTGTTCAGGATGACATCATCTTCACAGAGAGTGCACTTGGGTGTAGGTAGGCAACAACGTAGTCCGCCTCCACATGGTGTTCCTAGGGTAACGCTAAATGGACTACAACACAGGCATGCTTCCCAAGCCAAAAAATAATTTAATAGCATGAAGCATTTTGCTCATTGCACTTAGCTAGACCATTTATGGTTGACAAAGCATTATATTTTAAGCAAGTAACTGGCACATATTTCTATGAAATCCCAAATGTGAGTTATAGCCTGAATTTCATATCCTGTCCAAGAGCAATCTGAAGGGATACTGAACAAGTGTAGACCATGTTCCTAAGGAAATGCTCGAGTCTAAACATATGCCCTCTAAACTGCCTTATGAGCTTGTAGGACATTCTTTATAGAAAATCTACAGCACCATATAGGAACTATTTTTGGATCTAGATGGAATTCTGTGCCACTGAAGTCAACCATCTGCTGTCTGGAGCAGCAGATTACAACCTCTGCAGTGCATTTTCGTGTGCGTGAGAGAGAATGTGAGTATGTTTTGAGGGTAATGATACAAACACTGTCATCCAAAAGTGTGCAGACAAAGAATCTCTTACAGAACTACACAATGGGAAAGAGAAGTAGAAGCTAGGCAGCTAAAACAATAAACTTCCATGCAGATTCTACATATTTTTTATTATTAATTTAGATAAAATATTTCATGTTTGCGTGACTGATATGCAACAAAACATACCTGACAGCAACTAAAGCTATAAAACCAATGAGGTATGCGAGTGGTGCAATGTATCTTGCAGATACCTTTGCTTGAAAATGAATTAGGAAATGCTACAAGTTATATTGTCCGTAATGGAGGGTTAAACATTCTTCCTCATTTTTCATCAAACATGATGGGTAGTTAAAAGGAACACCACTCTTCATGGCATTAAATAACTTAATGACACATTTGAAAAATAATGTATAACAATAAACTAGGGGTGCCAGGATAGTGCATTGGTTTTGTTTCCAGCTCTCATGCTGGGGTGGCTCAGTTGGTTAAGTGCCGGCCTTCTGATTCCAAGGTTGTGTGTTCAAACCTGGCCTAGACCTATGGTTTTTAAGTATGCTTAAAAGCAGCAGTCCCATGTCAGTAGATTTACTAGTGTGTAAAAGAACTCCTGTGGCACAGGTATGATCCTGGCAATTGACAGTGTCGTTAACAAACAAATTTTTTTTTTATTTTTCCACAGTAAAAGTTGTAGGTCCTCTCATTGCACCTCCATCAACGTACCATTGGAGGCAATGGATTCTGCCTTGGGTGCCTCCACCTCAGAAATGGGTCCAGTCATTACTTGGTGGAATGAGGTATCCCCTGAAGGTCAGAGGCCATATGAGCATTAGAAATGATGCAAACTAGTATACAGAAATTAGGAACTGTGATGTATTTGAATTAGATTTCTTTTTAAGTTTGAATTGTAACATTAAAAGACCTTCCTTACCTTTAAGAGAGATTCTTAGTGTTACAATTCCAACTGAAAAAGAAATCTAATGCATAACAATAACCAGGCTTTATTAAGAGTGATTTTTAATACTGTAGGATCACAAATTTTATGATAGATATAGATTAAGGCACAAAGTATTATGATTTTGGAGGAAACTACAGAGAGGCTAGAATGTCACAAGGATATGAACATCACATTTACAGTAGTTTTAGAGTGCTACAAATGTATGATTATCTGATATGACCTACCAGGTTAAAAGATAGTTTTAAAAAAGAAGTATGACATGGTGCCACTACCTTCAGCTTTCCAGTTAGGTTAGGAATGCTTACGTCATTGCATCTCAAGTAAAACAATCAAAAGTGTTTTTAACAGTACATTTAAAATTTAAGGGCAATGTGGTTAATGCATTTGTTAACCTACTCTGTAGTCCTGAAGTGAAGATAGCTATAGCAGCTAAAACTGCACTTGAGTGGTAGGGATTGCTGGTGAAATAAAAGTTTGAAGATGGAGTGAAAATGGCACTTCCATGGTCATTCTTCAGAGAGGAAAGTGAAAGGAAGTTGAAGCAAAAGCAACAGGTTTGCTAAGCACAACCTATTGCTACTGCTTTTTCCTCTGGCTTTACAAACTTGCTATTAAAACTTCAGAATTGCAGAATATAGAGAAGCCTGAGGAAACTGGCCTTTATCCTCAAAATTATTTAAACATCATCAGCATCAGTGTGATATATATAAATTGTATTGCAATTACATAGGTACAGGAAAGCACCACCTAAACAATGCATTTGCTTTTTTCTACCACAGGTGTGTTTTATCATTATATTCCTTTATTTGGCAATGTTACTGTCAAGCAACACCGGTTATTAGGCTCTTATGGAGAATATTGCATGTTTAAATACCTTCCTTGGCAATGATGCTCCTAAGCAACATGTATTTGAAAGATTTCCACAGTTCTCCACGAGATAGCAGTCAAATACAGAAGTGTGCCAGCATTTTCACGAAACCATTACTTCTTATAGTTTGTGAGGAATAAGTTGAGAATGCTACCTGCTCCAGAAAATCACAGAGGCTGTCAAACACTTGTCAAATTATAATAGGCAGGAACCACAAGGAAGGGTCTCGCTGTGTCAGTCTAACCCCTGAGGTAGTCAGTGTTGGCCATGTATTGTCTAGTTTTTGGTGCAATCTCTGCTCTGCTTTAGCGTTATTAAAATTTGTTTGCGTGTTATGTTTGTACATTGCTTGTATGTGCAGTGTTATTCTGTTTTATTATAACAGTAACAGCTATGTTTATTATAAGTGTAGTGTAAGTGAAAACATTGCTACATCCCAATATAAATTATAAAATGCTGAGCTCAGAAATACTTAACTTTATTCTATATTTGACAATATTTGTTCTCGTGTTAACAGTTGTTGAAAAGAGGGGAAAGCCATTGCAGTCACAGGGTAGGGAAATAGGTTCTTAAAGATGAATTCGAGGCACTTAAAACTGGCCAGCCTACAATATCTGTCAAAGATGTTGGACGAACAGCTACCGCAACTAGAGTATCTCGTGCAAGTGTTTATAGAATGCTAAATGAGAAGGTAAATGCAGACAATTCAGGGACCAAAATCCGAACTCCGTAAGAAAAGGCCCAACAGTTCCTTGACAAAGACAGAAATTGACTCATTTACTGCATTGGCAATCAAAAGAACAATTTACGCCTTATATAAAACAAGCTTTGCTCCAAATTTGGTTGACATCCACAGAGCTTCGAGAGAGACAAATTTAGTTAAAGGCAGCATATGGGTAGTGGGACAAATATTAAAATCTCTTTAAAATGTGGTATGCTAGAAACAGTGTAGGACAAAGATTTTTAATGTAAAAGCCTGATATTGTAGCAAAGCAGTTTCATTACTTAAGACAATTGCAGGAAATGAGAGAAAGTGGTATACCAATCATTTATCTCGATGAAACCTGGCTGAATGTGAACCATACTACATAAAATATGGTTCTGTGATACACCCGATTCTCCCCCCAGGTAAAGGACAGAGATTCATTATAGTACATGTTGGGTCTACTGAAGGGTTTATTCTAAATGCTCTGCTTTATTTTGGTCTGTCAACAAAAGATTATCACAAAGAAATGGACAGTATTGTTTTCAGGGATTGATTTGTAGAAAAACTCCTCCCTAACGTCCCTCAAAGCAGTATTAATCATCATGGACCACATCATTCAGTGGGACTAAACAAGGCTCCTGTGTCATCCAGTTTAAAGAGCAAAACACATGCCTGGTTATGTGAAAAGAATATTGAATACAATCCCAGTTCAACGAAAGTAGTGTTGTACAACATTATTAAGCTTATGAAAGACTGATTTAGAAAATATGAAATTGACACTATTGCGGAGTTAGACGACATACAATAGTTTGTCTTCTTCCTACCTACCATTGCAATTTCAATGCAACTGAATTAATTTGGGTCCAGCTAAAGAAAGATGTTGCAAAACAATAGAGTGGTATAACAAAAGTAACATTAGCTCATTTCTCACTAATTCCAAGCAATTGCTCAGTTTCGTATACATAAAAATTTTCTGCTCAACCTCCTCGCAAGCAAAAGCTTGCTGAGCTATTGCTCGCAGTATGGTATAAATAAAAACAAGTCCTGCTCGCCTTTAGTAAGCTTTTGCTTGCTATTTCTTGAGGTACCTCCATAGGTACCTCAGCTTGCTCAACTGCATTTTAGAGAGGAAACTAAAAATCACATGACTTGCATTCACATGACTTCACTGTTTTACAAACAATTCCTACAAAACCTTGTTCTTGTTTATATTTACAACTTCATTATATGATGCAGTAGGCAAAGTGAGTCAGCTTTTTAAAGAGCATGTCGGTATATGGTGGCTTTGAAATTCGATGCTCTTTGCATGGCCATGAGAAAATATTGAAAACCGACTTCCCATTTGAGAAAATGATAAGTAGGTATTTGAAAATTCAAACCAATAACAAGGAATATCTTGGGAGTGGTTAACTTAAAAAAAAAGAAATGCTTTGACATAAATTGTGTGCTTTAACGAGACCGTTTATTTTATTTTTTTAAATAGTAAGATTTTGCCTATCTTATGGCTTACCAATTGTGTAGAAGTTACTAAGAATGAAGAGCACTACACAGGATATTCCCAGGAAATTCAATATATGCATTTGACATGAAAATATTTTAAACATGTGGTATTTAATCAATATCGTTAAGAGTCATTTTTGAGAAAACAAAGCTTAGGGAAAAAGTTTCCATGTAAAGGGTGGGAAGACTTTCTTTAAAAATCTTCCTAACGCATGTTTGGAAGGTGCTGAACTTAAATACCAAACTTGTTATTTAACGACTATTCCTTTCTAAGTTTGCTGTTCAGACACAGGTGAGTAGTACGATTTTGTAGGATCTCTTAGTTACATAAAAGTCATTCAGAATGAACAGCACTTCACAGGGTATTCTCAGAAAATTCGAGATATACCTAATTATATTTGTCATGCATATCTTAAACAACACCCAGTTTAATCAAAATTGTTGGTGCCATTTTTGAGAAAAGGGGTAGTTTTGGTGTAGAGCAATTTTCTTGAAAATCTTATCACATCCTTGGAGATACTAAGCTTGAACCATTTTTTTATTTATGCTGTTCACACACCTTTTGTTAAAGATGTTTTTTTTTTTAATTCAGGCACTCTCAAAACATGTATCTCTAATGAAATCTCGGTATCAAATTTTTGCGTAGAATGCAATACTTCCTCTACTTGCTATACGTGATAGGGAAATTAAAAATTGCTTCAAGACGCAAGGACTCGGATGTGTGCAGATATAAACAGTTATTTAAAAGAGAAAATGTAGAAGGTTGCGCAAAATTTTCTTCCAGAGGCAAATGAAACATGAGGTGGACCTTCTAACAATGCTGAAAAGAGCCTGACGTGTTTTCATCTGGGTACTATAACGTTAAACAGAATGTGAGAGGTCATAGCGATCCGCTCTCATTACTGGAAGACTGGTAATATAATCAAAGTGATATACAAATGAACACTTACGTAGAGCAGAGTGCTCGTTCAAATCAAAACCAGATTATAACTAAAGAATTTCATATAAAACCAAATTAAATTTAACTTTCAACGAAATGAAATTCTTTCATCCAGTTTAACTTTAATTCATGATAACATCTTATAGATTCTTGGAATTGCGTAGTGATATTTTATATAGATGCACAGATCACCAATATAAAGGTGCAAAAACGGAAATACAAATAATCTATTTTCAATATTTTAGTTGGTGACATGTTTGTAATACTATCAAATTAGGAAATGAGGGATTGGATTTAGAAAGGCTATGAACATCATCTGTTGAAACTTGGGTGAATCTCAATGTCTATTTCATTTGCGAAATCTTTAATTACAATTGTGTTATTTAAAATCTGTATCTCTATTAGGTTTCATAAATGAGAGTATGATTAGCATGAATGAGTATATGAATATTTAAGTGCAGTAAATATTTAAATCGCCTCCTGACAGAAGAATAGGCATGTTTGTATACTCAGCTGATGTGTCGTGGTGAAGGTCACTGAGTAAAAGCTTGGTAGGTGATAGCAATAGCTCAACGAAGAGGGGAAATTTTTATTTATACCAAATCACGACCTGATGCTCGATTCTCAACTTGCTTGAGAGCTGCAGACATTGACATCAAGGATGAAGTATGTGCTGGACACTCCAGAGAGGAACAGACCGCCACTGATAATAGCACGAACATTTTGGAAGGAGTGGCACCAATACCATTAACTCCCTAATGGCAGGAGTGCAAGTGAGAGAGTAAGTGTATATGCTGTCTTTGTCTTAAATTTTGTCACAACTTGCTCCTCAGCAACTATAGTATTTGAAACACACTTTTCCCTATCAAACCTTTGAAATGTAAGTAATATTTGTATTTATATATTGAAAGGTACTTTATTCCACACTTCTGCAACATTTATAGTATTACTTTTATATTTTTATTCATTGTTCCAACTAAATACAGTCTCATAAATATGATCACATAATGCACAACCTCTAGTACAAATTATTTGTACTGTGAAAATATAAATAAAAATCATTTTATCTACTCTCAATATTGTTGCTTGCCTAAATATATTTAGTCTCAATACACATAACTCCAGGTAATCAAGATTTTTTAGATCTGGTAACTATGGTGGTCATGGAACAGGTTCCCTACCAATCCATTGATTTGGGTATGTTGCATCCAGGTGCTGCTGCAAAATTACTTTAAAGTGAGCCAGAGCTCAGTCATTTTTCAGCCATATTACCTTTTATTTATTTCAGTGCTAAGTACATTACGTTGGAGTCTTCCTTTTTGGCTTGTAAATGCTTGTTAATTTTAGAAATGTAAATTTGCATTAAGGTGAGCCGGAGCTCAGTCATTTTTCATATTACCGTTTATTTATTTCGGTGCTAAGTACATTACATTGGAGTCTCCCTTTTTGGCTTGTACTTGTTAATTTTACAAATGTTACTTCCTAGCATCTTTACTAAAATAACTTCATTGTGTTATAGGTTATACCTATTATGTATGTTTCAGTAAAAGTTATAAATAGATTTAGTTTCATTTTATGGGAAGTGGTGAAACATGTTCTTCCTCCAAAAATTTAGGAACAATCTGATGGTTATGATTCTAATGATTCTGAGCCAGAGGTATTTGCTGAGAATAGTAATGATGGTCAAATGACCCATCCACTTATAGAAATACTAGAGTATTGGTAGTAGAGGACACAGATATAGAATCTGAATCAGAAGATAATTATATCTGCTTTTTCATAATAATTATGAGGATGATTAGGCATGGATCTGAGTATAATACTCTGGTGGCTGGCCCTGTAGTTCAGTAGAAGAGCACCTGCCTGCTGTGTGAGAGATCCTGGGTTAGATTCCCAGCTAAGGGATGGGAATTTTTCTCTAGCCAAGATTATTCGCTATCCTCCCTGGAGTCTGGAAGTATAAATTAGTGTGAATGTGTGTGTGATTTAATGATTAAAGCCCAAAGGTTACTAGAAGCCTGACAGGCAAATACGAGTTAACACCACTGCCTACAGGCAATAATATGTTCCAAAGGAAAGGCTGCTGATAAGACCATTGTAGTTAAAGGTGGGGTATAAATGGAACTGAAAGAAAAATACTCTAGCACCCATTTTTTATTCTATACATATTTTTGGAGAGAAGTAAAATTCAACGATTACTTCAGTTACAAATAATAATAATCCTACATCTAAGAGATAAAAATTTCAAGTGGGTAAAAAAAGATATTTCTGTAAATATTTAAGACCCCTCAATAGTTTTTGTGCCTTTGACTATTTCAAGCGGTTCCTTAGTACTGAACCTCATTGATCATATAGTGACCGAAGCCAATTTAAATTCGGTTCAAGAAACTGCATACACAGTACATACAAACTGCAGTGAACTGGAACAGATTGCAGATATTTTGATATACATGATTATTGGGCTCAGGCAACAAACTGCAAAACGTTTCTGAAATATTTAGCCTGAAACATTTTCAGAAAAGTGTAGGTATATGCATTTTTCAAATATTGTAGATTTCTGAGATTCAGAAGACAGGCTACTCAAGATGAGAGCAGTATTTGATGTAATTGTTGAAAATGGCAGAAACAAACAAGAAAACACTCAATTGGCGAGATGTTAGTTCCTTATAAAGGAACCAGAGCTAGGAATCTTCAGCACTACATACAGAATAATCCTCACAAATGGAGTTATAAATTTTTATGCATACTGGGGTATCAGGAGTAATTTATGATTTTCTTCCTTACACAGGAAAGGGATTGGCCACCAATTTGACAGCAGAAGCAAAACATTTGGAAGTGAAGACCAAAAGGTCATAATGTTATACAAATCCCCACCACCAGACTTGAATGCAAGGATCTATTTTGAAAACCTCTTCTGTACACTAGAACTGATTATCTTTCTAAAGAATAGGAACATTGACTCTCTGGGAACACTCAGGAAGAATAGATTGCCCACTAGAGGAGGAAAAGGTGCTGCAGAAATCAGGTCTAGAATGTGTGACTACAGATGTCATTGTTGTTACATGGGTAGTTCATTTTATGGCATACATCCCTATCAAGTGTGAACTGCTGGAACACTAATGAGAAGAGGAAGACTTGACATTCCTTGCTCCAATATAATGACTCTGTATAATAAATATATGCGAGGGGTAGACTTGGCTGGAATGCTAATCAAGTAGTATCATAGACCAGTGAAACCTAAACGATGGTATCTAAGGCTTTTTGCTTTTTCTATTGGCTTGTATGTTGTCAATGCATGGCTACTGTATCACAGAGAAACAGATAATAAGAAAACATCCCTAAAACACTCAGAGCAGATATTGTTGAAGCATTGATGACATTGCATAAAAAAAAATTAGACAGAATCATCCACAGATACAGCATTGCCAAATCCAAAGAAAAAAAACCATTATCCTTGCTCCAGTATAAGACACAAGATATGATTGTGTAGAACATTGGCCAGAATATGGAGCAAAAGGTTGCTGCCATGATTGCTCAAAAGGCTACTCAACTGTTAGGTGCAGTAAATGTGAACTAGTTCTCTGTTTTGTTCCTGGCAGAAATTTTAAGGACATTTCACACTAAGCAGTGAAAACTTGCAGTTATTATTTTTTAAGTAAATTGTTTCTTAAAATATCTGGATCTTTTTTGGAAAATGTTTTGTTTGAATTTATTATTATTTCCATTATAATCCTATATGGAACAAATAGTATAACAACAAATAACTCTCATCCTCTACTTCCATAATGTAATGAGCATCAAATTATCAAAGAAAATTTGAAATGTTGGTTAGTATCTAATGTTGCACAGTTGGCAATGAAGTCATTTGTTCTCTAGCACTCCAATATTTTGATGATAGGTTGGTGTGTTGATCGAAAGCAGGGCAGTGGATAGGTTGTTTCTCTCCAGTTCTTAAAGTTCACAGAATGGGCATACAGGAGACTGTGCTATGCTGTACCAATCCTGTGTAGAGGTATGCTGAGGCAGTCATGGCCTGATAATAATCTAAAAACTGCTACAGAGGACTTTCTTGGTAGTGTAGTAATTGTAGTCATGTTATGTAGATTTTCCCATTGTTTGTTAATGTTTGTATTGTATGTTGATGTAATCATTCTTTTGATAGTGATAATACAGTGGACCAGATGATTTTGAAGTAGTTTTATTACCTTTCTTGGCCAGAAAATCAGCTGTTTCATTACCATCTATTCCATAGTGTGCTGGTATTCACTGAGGTACTGCTCTTTTATTTAAATTAGTTGTTTTATAAGTTTTTTATATTCTAGGATATTTAGGCTTTTGGTTGTAGTATCAGATGTTATGGATATTACAGCTGCTTTAAAATCAGATAATATTACAACTCTCTTATATTTGTTTATTTGATATATATATTTTGTAACCTGAGAAGAATTGCTAAAATTTCACCATCAAAATTTGTGGAATTTGAACTTAATCCTCTATAAAAAGAAAAGAGTGGACATACTGCACCAGTACCACCACTATTTGATAAGCTGAATCCATCAGTGTAAACATGTAGCTATTCATTAGCAGAATAGTTTAAATTTATTATTTCTAGTGACATTTGTTTGAAAACATATGGAGAGGTTTCAGATTTGTTGAATTCTTCTGCTAAATGTGTTCAATATCAAATAGGTTTAAAGCGTTTATTTTTGTTAGTAAGTTTTCTTTAAAGTATAGGAGTTTTAATTTATGTTTTATTCCTTGAACTTTATTAAGAAAGCTTTGTTGAGTTTTTAAGTTCATCTGTGTTTTTTTTTTTCTTTCTTTCTTTTCGCTCAATTGCTCTATACAGTAGTCTGATTAATTTTTCATATTGCATGACAGCTGCTTTTTTTTTAATGTTGAGTTATTTGCAGAGCAAGTACTGGGGTAGTCTTAAGAGCTTCAGTTACTAAATGAAGGATTTGGTTTTGTAGAATACTAAGTTTTTCTACAATTGCAATTATTAATATCTCTTCACAATATTTGAGAGTTGGTTTAAGATACATCTTATAAAACGCGTTTAAAGTTTGTGTAGTACTTTTTAATACCAGTACTTTTCAAAGCTTTTTTTTTTTTTTTGTTGCATATATTAACAATGGGTTTTCTCCATGTTAATTTTGCATAAAAAACAATATCTTAAATATTTGGCTTCACAAACTTCTGTATTTTCATGGAAAAGTTACATACCAGTACACAAATAATTTTGAAATAATAAATGTATTTTGTTACTTTTCATGTCATCCGATCTTCTGGATCATCTGACCAGACCATGGCCCATTTAAGTCGAATTATCGGGACTTTAATAACTTTATTTTTACCAGAGTGTGTGTATACTTTGTTCTCAAACCATAGGCAATGATGTAGCAGACCAGGTTGAGCACCGAGTATTACATCATATAACGTAACCAGCGTAAAGTGTCAAAATCGGGCTACCATAACACGACCGCGCTAAGGAACGCCGAGTCAGCTCTTCTGTACGTATTTATACTACAGGGTTTTGACTCGGTCGGGGGCAATCGTGGGCAGTTATCAAAGAGTAGTCGATTGTCAGTTGTCAGAGGGCAGTCATCAATGAGTAATTGTCAGGTCAGTTGTTGAATCCATCGTCAAGACCCCGTACACGAGTCGCCAACGCAACAACAGGTAAGAATGTATCTCTTCTAAGTTCTGCTTACTTGTCGGGCTTCAGCCCATTCTGAGTGGCCAACCTACCACCCCAGTAACGATGCATCTCCCCTACCTCTGAGCTACCACCCCCCCTAGTGTAATCACCTACTGCGGGGTAAACATCCCCCGTGAGGTGTTACAATTTGGTGGAGCGCCGGGTACATGGGAACATGCACTTGTTAGTAGTACCTGATAGTTTAAAGCAGGAAATACTATATAATAGTCATGACGATCCACTAGGAGGACACTTCGGGTTTTCAAAAACTTTTCACAAAATTAATTCACATTACTATTGGATTGGAATGAAGAGGGATATACAAAATTATGTAAGAAGATGGACTTCCTGTCAGCAACGAAAAGGTCCAGTTAATCAGCGACCCGCAGGTTTAATGCAACCCATAAAGGTCAACTATATAGGAGAAAGGTTCTCCATAGATATCTTGGGGCCTTTCCCAAAGTCCTCTAGAGGTAACAGGTACATAATTGCGGCGAGTGATTACTTTTAAAAATATTTGAAATTAAGTGCAATCCCAAAAGCTTCTGTTGAGCATGTCACCGAATTTATCTTGGACGACGTCATCTGTCGTCACAGCGCACCGAAATATATTCTGTCGGACAGAGGGTCCGTATTTATGAGCGAAGTGACACAACTGCTTAAGATGATGGGAACAATACCGACTTTCACAACAGCCTACAGACCCCAAACTAATGGCCTGATAGAAAGGGCAAATAGAACTATCGCGCAAGTAATCAGTAACTACGTAAACACACAGCACACAGACTGGGATAATAATCTACATCAAATTCGGTTTGCCATAAACACAAGCAAACAGGAGAGTACTAAGTTCACACCCTTCGAATTACTGTATGCACGGAAACCGGTATCACCCCCAGACGTTCAATTACAGGGCAGCTCACAAAACCTATTTGTGCAGCAAACACGGGAGGCAATAGTAAAAGCAAGGGCGTTAGCATCCCAGAACATAGTACCTAGCACCCCAGTACTGACGCATCTCCCCTACCTCTGAGCTACCACCCCCTAGTGTAATCACCCACTGCGGGGTAACCACCCCCGTGGGGTGCTACAATATTGCCGACAAGCAACATGCTGTAATCTTCACATTATTATTTAAATAATGTTGAAACTTCAACAGAACTTCATTTTTATGCTGTTTTAATCATGCTGGATGCAAAAAAAAAAAAAAAAAACGTTTTTCTTCTCTTGTTAAATAAAGTAGTATATTAGGAGTTTTCTTAAAGCAGTAGATAAATATGTGAAGAAAGGGTGAGACTGGTTTGTTCTATGTTATTTGTTGACTGGTCAATCTTTCATTCATTCATTCATTATCTGTTTGCCCTCCTCTTATGTAGGACTTACACCCCCCAGGACTTACAAGCGGGTGCCTGGGGTCAGAGGCCCGTCGAGGAGCAGATACTCATGGATCATACAGAGCATCCAGGATGGGTGATCAGCCCGATGCCTGGTATGGGATGAAGGAAGTAGATGAAACGAAATGTTGGTGAAATGGATGAAAGGAAAGGTGATGATGGAGCATTGGTGGAATGAATGGCGGGGGAAACCGGAGAACCCGGAGAAAACCCGCCCAGACGCCGCTTCGTCCACCACAAATCCCACATGCAAGTCCCTGGGATTGAACCCGGGCCGCCTCGGTGGAAGGCGAGCGGTCTAACCACTCGGCCACGGCGCCGCCGACTGGTCAATCTCCCAGGTGGTATTCATCATGAAGTTCACTGACCTGTCAACAAATGACACCAGAATCCAGCTCCAAAGCCAGTCGACGTTTAGCAGCAGAAGTGGGGGATGTCTCATGAAACATATCTTGCATCTAAATGTGAGTGAGTGGAGCAAAACAATATTTCAGTCGGCCCACTCTTTCTTCAGACTGATGAATGCTTCACTTTAAATTCCAATTTTTCAATAAAACTTAATAGATAAATACTTTGATGTTTTGAAACTATTGGCAGAATGAAAACATCACTAATACAAAAACGTTCAATCTGTCTTGTTAATCACTATTCTGATGCAATTCATTTTCACTTGAAGAGTCACTATCACTGTTTTGTGAATTAACATTCTCTGAAACTTCAGATTCAGGCCTTTTTTTCTTCTTTTTCGCTTTCTTTTTTAAACGTTTTGCTCTTTTCTTAGATGTTTTTTCTTCAGCAGCTTTTTTATTTTCTTCCAGCTTTTCATGATATGCCTCATCAAGCAGTTCCTATACAGAAAAGTAAAAGTTTTATAAATAACAAAGCAAACGACACAAGAGAAAATGCAGAAATGTGAATATTCTTGTTTTTCTTACATCGCCCTCTCAAGTAGCATATTCTATTTTGACAGTCCATCTTGTTGCCACATGTTGCAGCAATAGTTAGAAACTGCCTGACAAATGAGCAGAACTATCCCAGAAACCACAGTTTCGTACAAGAAGCTTTCATGTTTTATAAAGGAGATCAACTGGCCAAGTTTTAATTTCATTCATTTCAAAGCCCAATTGCAAAATGTGATACATTTCTTAAACCTATGTGTTCGCAAAGTGCCTCATTTAAATTAATTGCTTGCTGCATTACTTTGGACTTCACTGAAAACGTTAACAAAAGTAACGGTTAAGTCGTTTATATAGTTCTTATATAGTCGTTTTTGGCGACTTTTGGAAGGAACTGCTGCCAACGTGAATTATTCGCGTTTTAGACGCGCAGATTCCTCGGCCTTCACACGCCTCTCCTCCTAAAAAACATCCCTCGGCTACGCCTTGAGGCTGAGGGCTCTCAATCGTGTTTTCAACTATGTTCGGATTTCAAATGTTGGCTTTGAAGACCAACGTAATGCACGTTACCGACGTTTTCAATGCAGACCAAAGTAATGCAATTCATCTAAAATGACAAAAATACATGGTTTGAATTCTGTAAGAGAGTATTTCTCGTGGTAATTATTACCTTTTCGCCTTTCTCTTGGATAAACTTTTGTCGTGCATATTCCTTTCGGCGTAAGTGCCTGTAAACATGGAACTCCCCACTGCCAGCTCCTGCACTGGATCCCATTACATTTCTTACAAAATCTGGCACATGGGGCATATTCTTCTCTTTTGGCCTTTCAGGAATTGGTGCCGGCTTGTCCTGTGAAACAAGTTAATTGTGTATTACTATGCACATACATTTTGATGATATAAACGTCCATGGGGATAATTTAACCTTATCAAATGCAAAGGAAACACGCAGGCAGGGTACTTACAGGATTCTTCATTAACTTTTCTAACTTCAATCTCTGCAGATCATAAGGTGTCTTAGCAATAATGGGCTTTTCGGATTCAATTTTTTCCTTTTTATCTTTTGCAGCTGTCGTCATTTTTATATTCTTCCTTCTTAATGTTTCACTTTATTTTTTTAATAAACGCAAATAATCTCAGAATTCTTCCAAAGTTTCAAACATAACAACTGAAAAACAGCAAGATAGCCAACATACAATGCTAATTAACTGAGATCATATTTTAGCACTTGAAATCAATGGATTCAGGCACTAAATCTATAGAATATGTTGGCATCCGTACCATGTACTTTTGGACTAGCGCTTGCAGAAAGCCAAACGAAGTTGCCCGACGAAGTTCGAGTGAATGCCGAAAATGAACGAAAGGGAACGATCTTCCAGTTCAAGGGGGAAGGTGTCGCGACCTCTGCCATGCTGATTGCTGAGGCTTGAAACTAAAATAAGATGGAAGTCAGCTGATAAAATAGCAATGCCGAAAATATAAAAATAAACCAGAATTTTCGTATCAACGAGCAATTGTGTAAATGTAGGAGTTTATAGTGATACCTTATTTAATGTTCAGTACCAAATAACGCGCATTCGATGTTTAAAACTGGAACATGACCTGAAAACCTAGTAAGGTAGAAGACAGCTTATGAATCGAAAGTTTAGTTGGTTTTAATGAAGAATTGAAATATATATAGCGAAAACAAGCTAACCTTAAATATAAACTATACTTAGTATGTTAAGGTGTTAAAATGTGTGTTTGTGCTATTTAGTGTTGAAATGTGTTCAAATTAGGGACTGTATTTCGAAAAGTTTATTTTTATGGATTGCACACTAATATCGTAAAACGAACAAGAGAACTCATGCTCAAACGGTATGTCTGATACCTATTTCAATTTTGAATGTGATGTAATGATAATATTTTGGGATCCATAGTTTGATTTTGGATGTGTATTAGTGTTGTGCTCAAACACTATTTCCTGCTGTTATACCAAATAAATAAATAAATTAGGACATAATGCTCTTTTCATTGCAAAATAACTTAAAGCATTTCATAAACAGAAAATTCTCCATATGTACTGTATATCCTTGGGAATTTTTTTGTCAATCTGGGTAACTCGGTTAAGCGCTGGCCTTGGAAGCAGAAATAGTTACATAAAACTTGTGTATTACCACATTATTGTTGAATGATTTCTACATATCGAAATGTCAGCTACCATATTTATGACAAAACACCCAACTTAAATTATATAAATGTGTAATATGTATTGCATGGCAAAATATCTGCTGAAATAGTTATTCTTTTTTAAGTATCTACTTTATTTACATACACCTCATTTGTGAAGTCATAGTGGGAGCTGGCTTGTAAAACAACTTCTTGGTTTCATTACCTGATAGTATTGAGTAATGCTATCTCTGTTTTAAATGTTGTCTCATATTCACACTTCTAATTGGGCAGCACTATGGCCTCTCACAAAAAAGCCTGGATTCAATCCTAGGGATCAGAGGTGGGATTTTGTGGTAGATAAAATGGCACTTAGAATGAATGTTCTCTGGTTTTCCCCACCATAATTCCATCAATTGCACCATCTTCATCCCCCCTTCCACCAGTCTCCAATCTCTGTAAACCTGTGAAGTTAAAAGGGACATTAAAATTAAAAATACTATGGAGGACAGAGAGCAATACTAATGAACGAGTGTCTCATCCAGCCCCCAAATTTATAAACCAGCATGTGCTGTTACATTCTTTCTGCAGTCAACATATGAAAAAACAATTAATACTGGCACACTAAACGACATGTTAAAGTGATTGACAATTATGAAGAGTGTGTGTGATATGGTTAAACACAAAGAGACATTGTTATTGTTTAGAGTCATTGCATTCACATCCATATTTAATAATACTGTATAATACATTTGTATGGTATTTTAAGGAACATGTGCCTACATTAATATACATTTGAATGGTTAAACACAAAGAGACATTGTTATTATTTAGGGACATTGCATTCACATTCATATTTAATAATACTGTATAACACATTTGTATGGTATTTTAAGGAACATGTGCCTACATTAATGTACATTTGAATGGCCTACCCAATTAAAATGTTCATTAAATTCTAACCTCTTGAATGTCTCTTATTACAATCTATTGGAATGATCTTATAGGTAATTGCACTTAAGTCACTTATGCATACACAAAGCCAGTTCTAGTTAATAAAACTTACAGTTATTGAATAGAAAATACACTTTGATTCCTTTTCCTGGGAAAGGTTCTATATATAACATTTGATATAACACAGTGGAGGTCCTACAACACATGGGAACCTTAAATTTATTGACAGGTCATATGGGAAAAGAGCAAATTGAGCCCATACAGTGATGTTTGTTTGTTTGTGTTTGTTCATTTGGTTCCACTGTGAGCAATGCTCAAGGGAAATTGAACACATCATACAATTATGAAGTATGCAGAGTAAGTAGGAATATACCCAATGCCAAGAACAGCCTTTGGGGGGGGGATGTTCCCCTCCCCATCATGTCTTATCTAAGAGAGAAAAATTTGTAAACCATCACCATTTCAACAGTAAACTTCTCGACACGCATTACAGTAGGACAACAATAGCAAATAAGTGTTAATCACCATCACATGCAATCTGCCCTACATAAAGTGCTTACATGAGGTTGATACTATTATGATGATTAATTCACTTTGAATAAGCTCGAAATTATAACTTTATACTTTGTTATGCTTAAATTTCAATTTCCCATGTAATTTCTATTACCTTGAAGACATGTTTGAGAAAGACATCACTTGAAACGAGAAATTCTCATTATTACTGTATGGGTATTATTTGGGAGGACAGTATACAGGGTGGAAGGTACTGCTTGAACCGTACGTTAATCATGGATTCTATATAATGAGTAGTGCAAATATGTGCAATACAATTTTTGTCATTAAACCTACAAAAATGAAACACAGTGTTTTATGTTCCTTGTGCCTGTGTCTATTAGCCATTTTATTACAGTTCAAGCAATATCTTTCACCCTGTATAAGAAAACATTTAGAAGATGGTGGAGTTTGCATATACATAAAACATTATAACGTATAAAACTGGGATGCAACAGATCCATCTATCCCATTGACATTTTTTGTGTAGCCCATTTTCCTCTGTTGCTTAAATTTACCAATTACTCAAGAGTATACAAAATTCCTTCCGAATGAAGAGAACTTCACAAGCTGTTCTCAGAAAATTAAAAATAAACATTTTATTTTTCATGTAAATATCTTGAATACAATGGCATTTTAATCAAAATCGTTTGAGTCATTTTTCAGAAGAAAAAAATCGAGAATTCTTCCGTGTAAAGGGTTACTTTGGGTGGGGAATTTTCTCGAAAATCTTTGTGTCGCATCTTTGGAAGGTACTGAACTTAAACCGATTTGTACTATGTATGTACAAATTCCTGCTTTGAAACGCATGGCTTTATGTATTCACTTTCAATTGCCAGTCGAAATGCGCGCGCCAACGTTCCACGTTACGTATTTGACCACAGCCAATGGGAGCAAAATGTGCCGGAATGGACTACCTTCCCCCTAGAACTGGAAGATCGTTCCCTTTCGTTTATTTTCGGCATTCGCTGGAATTTCGTCGGGCAACTTCGGTTGGCTTTCTGCAAGCGCTAGTTACTTTTGGAACCTGGAACAAATGCACGTCGAAATTGGAATTTCGTTCACTAAACATTGCCAAATTCGTCGGCACAGCTGAAAGATAAACAAGCTATCGACTTGTGGAGGGCTGAAATGAAAGCAACTGCATTTAATTTATACTAATTGAATGATGTTTCAAAAATCAGAAACATTTCCTTCGTAGCACTGGATAGTGAAACTGAAACTTGTGAAAGTAATAAATAAATAAATGATGTTTGCAGTAATTTACAGAGTGAGGCCAGTTTTGTACACAAACAAAGCTCAGCGGTTTCCACGGAATGTAATAAGTTTGACGGAAGCAAGAGACTCCCGCTTTCTATCTTTATGTAATTCAAGAAGAAATGAACAATATGAAGTGAAAGAGAACGTGGATCGAGCAAACTATAAAGTAAATACACGATTGCTGAAAGTTGCCATCATTGGTGTTCCAAATGTAGGAAAAAGCACTATAATAAATGGATTAGTTGGGCGGAAGGTGAGATAGAGGCAATAATGAAATTGTCACCTATAATTACATCTATTTATGTTTATAAATATCTTAGATCACTTGTGCAGTTATGAATGTCATTGTTAAGTCTCCAAAACATTTAAAGTAAACTTTCGTTACCTAGGTACCCATCGCATTAAATTTTTTTTTAAATTTTAATTTAGTAATTTAACATAGACAAATTTAGACGATGCTTCCACAGACCCCAATAAAGAAATCCTGGAAGCCATAGGGAATACAGCATATGGTGATATCTATAATTCTGGGGGTTGTGGTTTATTCCCGCCTGGCAGTTTTTCAATTATCTGATGATAAACCTAGGTGCAGATTGTTTTCTCATACAGCAAGTGCCACGTATTTATAGTATAATACCCATGTAGTTCTTTGTCATGTATATACACACACAGTAAGTGGAAACACAAGAAAGTGACAAGTGTAAAAGGCATGTAAGAACAAAGGTTATCTTCCTAATTGCATTTCCTGCCTTCTCATGCTTGTAGCTCTGTTCTATCTCAAGCAAAGTGCATACTACACGGTGTAAAGCAAGAGCAGTTGCAGTGGAAGATGAGACCCAGCTTGTTTTTTTGGATACTCCTGGACTTGTAACCCAAGTAGAAGCTAAGCGGTGAGTTGCTATTGTCTTATGTGGCATGATGTCACACTTTAGATCATAAAATCTGGATGATTAAACAAATTCCAAGAATGTGAATAAAGCATAACTAAATTGTTATGTTATAAACTAAAACAATGTTTATTGAAAAACCTTTGTTTTCTTATTTCAAGTGTGTAACCTACATTTTGTTTCACAGCACCCCAGTGTCATTTTATTGTCTTTTTTTAATTTGATCCTAAAATTGGTCTTAGTTATGAAACTTGGTTGCATATGCAATGTTTACAACTTGGAAGTTGGTGGTGCTTATTCCCTGCCTCTCTCATAATAGTACACACTGCATCTTCCACAAGATGGTGGGACAGCATTAACTCTAGCAGTAAGTGTTATCGCTTTTGCAGGATTTTATGGAGAAATATTTGGCTACTTTCAGAATCGCCGTTCATGATATTGTGCACAATTTTTCAATCGGAAAAAATACAAAGATGTGCAGTTGTAATTAAACAAAGCTAAGCCAAACTGGTGGGCATCTTGAACATTGGAAATTTCAATAAAACTTAAAAAATTATATGCCATAGCCAAGATCTGAGCCACTCAACCTTGGTTTTCCATGCAAATTCTGTATTAGTAAACTATCGTGGTGAAATGTCCATCCATATATTAAATCTTTTCGGTAATGTTGCTCCAGAGGTCGACGTGTCATGACGGGTGCCGCGTAATGTCAGGCGGGCTACCCTGTAGATAAAAACATCGCTAAAATTCTGCGAATGTGTGACATTTGACTTTTTAAATGCCCCAAAGTTGTTTAAGCACTTCCGATTATGATTATGCACAATTTATTGAATTGGTTATGTATTCTGGCATGATTTTGTCAGCAGTCAACAATCAACATGGAGAACTTACACATCGTTGCGGAGAATGAAATCTTAAATAATGACGCTGTCCTAATGGAAAATTGGGACATAGAACAACTTGCAGAAGAGCTAGCAAGCTTAGGAGGCAGTTGGGCACTTCTCAGGAGCTCTGGAACTCATACTTGCATGAGTTCATGTACAGGAACAGCTGTCCCAATCAGAGAGTGTTTCAGAATTTTCTTGTGACACTCTCCAAGAATTATCCTGCAGCATAACATCTTCGCAGCTCTCTTCTGGTTCGTCTCCTCCCGCAGAGCTTCCTTTTCATATTTCTTTTCTTCCAAAATTTCATATTTCTTCATTGTCTATCCTCCAGAATTTATCCTCTGTCTCACAGAGCATCTACATCTGTCTTCCTTATATACATTGATGCAAAACAGCCTTTATTAAGGCTAACAATTGCATTGTGAAAAACCAGATATGTCCTTGGACATAATTATAGTAGCATTCATTATTATTTAGTTGTATTACATTTATTTATTAGTGCATGAGCGCTAATGGTCATCATTAAACGGCAAGCATTAGACAATAACTTTTTTTTTAGTGCTTTAGGTTAGTATTCAATTTTATTGAATTTATTTACTGTTTTACGGTTAATATTCAGTTTTATTGCACTTATTCACTATTTCACACTTTTCTATTATGACAGCATGTAGCAGTTCGCAACAATACCAAACTGTTTCCGGTCTTACTAATGCAGCAGCATTTTTTCTGTTTAACAATTGGTAGTGGACATTGCGCATTTACGTCATCCATCATGACACATGGACCTCTGGAGTAATATTGCCATCTTTTCATCTGATTCAAGTATCCTGGTAAATTATGTGTAGCAACACAGTAAAGCAAACAAATATTAAAATTGAGATGAGTGACACTAACAGTTCACTTTTTTTATATATTTATTTATTGTAATTTAAGAGGGCAATGAATGCCCTATGCTCTGCAAACAGTTACGATCTATTGTGCTTCCCTTTGTTTAATATCCTAAGATTTTTGCCTCCTTTGTAAAGTCTGGAAGTCTGTAGTAAGCTTTTTTTGAAATCCTTGCAATTGCATCATTTCCTGATTAAAATATTTAACCGTAAACTGTGAGAGCTTCACAATCATACAGCAAATGAAATACTGTTTCATTTACTCTCCTGCATCTTCTACATACTTGATCGATTGTTTTGCCAACTTTGTAGAGATGCCCATGCTACTGACAGTTTTCTATTAATAGACCAATTGTACATTTTAGTGCAGTTCCACTCATTTTAAGTAGTCCTGTCCTGCTATTTATTATCTCTTTGATAAGAGGCGTCCTGATAAGACTTCCAGTTCTCATCGTGTTTTTTCCTGATCCATTCCCAGATTACCCCCCCTCCCCACCCTGGACTAATCCTGAGTCTAGGCTCAGGACCTAAAAAAAGATTCTCTGCTCCTTTCTTTGCCAAATCATCTGCCCTTTGATTGCCGTGGATTCCTCTTACCCCAGTACCCACACCAACTTCACTAAATTGTGCAGGGTCAATGGCGTTAGATTTTCCATACATTCCCAGACCAGTTTAGATTTGGCTATCATGCCCTCAAGAGCGTCTAAGGCTGTTTGACTTCAAGAAAGTATAGTAATATGTCTATTTAAATAGTCCTTACTTAAGCTTCCTCATACCCAAGACAATACGGCATGCATTTCTGCTTTAAAGACAGTGGTATATTGTCTGAGGCTGAAAGTTTACCACCACAGCCAAATACCCCTGCTCCAGTTCCATCAATAGTTTTGGATGCTTCAGTAAAACCATATTGGTCCCTTTCGAATCCTTGGGCTAATTCCTTGTTTCCATTCACTTCACTTGTTTACGTATTCAAAATTTGTCCATTTCAAGAAAGTAAATGAAGTGTTAGTGACACAACGACCAACTCATTACAATTTTATTATTCTGGTAAACTTCAAGGTGACTTCAAATATCTGACATATCATACCTAAAGGCAACTTGCAGTGTGTAAATATTTTTAATTTACAGTCTGTATAGTGATGCAGTAATTTGTATCATAAATTATTTAAATGTAAAGAGTGATTATAGTATGAATATGCATTTTTGTGTGACATTGATTTGAGATGTTTGTTGATTGTAATTATTGTTGAGAAGTGGGTCTATACTGCCTTACTGAAACTGACAATAATAGCATGCAATAATGCAGCGAGGGGGTGAGCTGTTTATCATTATTGGAGACGAGGAAGTTACGTAATGTTGGCGCATTTTTTCTTTAGAATCTTCTGGAACATTCTCCCTAGAGCATATGTATTCATAATTTTCATTGGATATAAAAATAGACGCTAATGTTGGCGCGTTTTATTAGCCAATAGCAACTCAGTTATAATCTTTAGGCATATCGGGGTGTAGGAGTATAAAAAGCGCTAGGTTAGAGATAGACCCCGTCAGTTCGTCGAAAATATTTGTATGATACATGTCGCCTTCAGTCCGTCAGTTCAGCAGAAATATTACACGTCGGCTATCGATTCGCAAGTTACGCGTAGTAGAGTTATGAAAAATCTCAAGTGTTGTAAAGTTAATTATACAAAAAGTTGAAGTACGTGAATTAAGAATGATCAGTAAATAAGTTATTATAACAGTTTCAGTTTGGCGAGTGTCAAGATCAATGTGTAAATGTGACAGTAAATGTGTTTGACAATAAAAGTGTAAAACAAATTCCTTCATCAGTGTTATCTTTGGATAAAAGATTCCTTTCCGTTTACACAACCTGCATAAAGAGATGTGCTCGACCAAAAAGATCATAGCTAGCCGGAGGACAGTGAAACAAAATTAAATAAAATAACAGTAGCATTCTTTCAAACAAAAACTAATACTGCCGCAAATTGCTAACACCAGATGGAGCTACAAACCTAACAAAGAATCACGTCACAAAATGGCTTCACCACGTGGAGTAAACACACATACACAAATAACATTATAAATTTACCATCGCAAATTGGCTTCCAAAACGTGGGGCTCAACAAATAAATATAACAGAAGTATACCGTCCCAAATTGGCTCCCAAACGTGGGGCTCAATAATGTTAAATAAATAACATTAAAACCACCGCAAATTGGCTACCACAACGTGGGGCTACAATAATGTTAAATATAAATAACATTAAAACCTTCGCAATAGTTAACCACTAGAATTAATTTATGTTTGACAATTGTTCTTTTACATTAGCCATGTACAGACACTAAGAGCTGCATATGGATATCTCATCATGGTAACTCAGTAGTAGAACATTGATACAGAAAGTCAAAGACTGGTAGTTCGAGTCCTGGCTGGACATTGAATTTTAACTCTGATTCAACTCTCTAACTTAAACTTGCACAAGCCAATGTGAAAGACCAATTGTTAACAAAATCTAAATTAATCTTAATAGTGGTTAACTATAAGCCCAGAAATTTAAAGTACTTGGAACATTGCAAGTCACCTTTAAGGTATGATTTTCAGAAAGTTTTACCAGGACTTATTGGAAGATGAGAAAGTTTAGTGTGCATTCAGGCATTTTACCATGGTAGCTCATTGTTAGTGTGTTGGCATAGAAAGCTGAATATCTGTGGTTCAAGTCCAAGCCTTAGCATTGAAGTTTTTAAGACTAATGATATCTCAAAATTGAGTAAATGCATTAAGTAAAGTAAATTATGACACTGCAGTTTGTTTCAATCTTGTGTGTCTATGTTTTTGTGGTGCGGGATGAGGTAGAGGAGGGATAAGGTGAATTATGGAGACCATTGGCCTTCTCTTCTCAGGTTAAGTGTGAGACATGAGAGTCTTGGATAAAATTCAGGGTGTAGTGATTCTGGTTATATCCATTATCTTGTATGAATGACAACAGTTTTTATGTTGAACAGTAAGTTTATTATATTTCAGATGTCATTTTCTGCTTGCCTTTAATTTACACAATGTCACACTGCCATATTTGTACTTTTCCTAGTCTTGCATACTACCAAGTATTTGTGTGATGCCTTACATCTTGTTCCTGGTTCCAGCATTCCTTTGGCATGTGACTCGGTTACCAGATGCCTGCCTCCAGACTTTATTTCCTTAGCAACTTCCTTGCACCAAAAATATTATGAGAGTGTTGCAGCAACTTCTTTGCACTGAAAATATTACAAGAGTGTTCACAGCATTTTCCTCACACCAAAAATATTGTGAGAGTGGTCTTTAGAACTTCCTTGTTTTGCAAATATGAGATTGCTCCTTAGCAACTTCCTCACACCGCAAATACTATGAGAGTGTCTTGCTTAAATGTATTTTAGCCAGTGACATGACACTTATTTCTCCCACTTTTCCTCCAAATCACATGATGTGTGCATCTCATAAATAGCTTGCTTCTCTTACTGTCTACTTATTTTCTACAAAATTCTTTCATTGGTTATTATAAATTTGTTCTAGAATATTCTTAGCCTGCATTCAAGTTTCTCTTGACTTTAATTCCCACGATCTTATTTTTGGTTTCACATTAAGGCATGTACATTTAAGCTTGTACACTACGTGATCAAAAGTATCCAGACACCTGGCTGAAAATGACGTACAAGTTCGTGGCGCCCTCCATCGGTAATGCTGGAAGTCAATATGGTGTTGGCCCACCCTTAGCCTTGATGACAGTGTTCACTCCCGTAGGCATACTTTCAATCAGGTGCTGGAAGGTTTCTTGGGGAATGGCAGACCATTCTTCACGGAGTGCAGAACTGAGGAGAGGTATCGATGTAGGTCGGTGAGGCCTGGCACTAAGTCAGCATTCCAAAACAACCCAAAGGTGTTCTATAGGATTCAAGTCAGGACTCTGTGCAGGCCAGTCCATTACAGGGATGTTATTGTCGTGTAACCACTCTGCCACAGCCCATGCAGTATGAACAGGTGCTCGATCATGTTGAAAGATGCAATCGCCATCCCCGAATTGCTCTTCAACAGTGGGAAGTAAGAAGGTGCTTAAAATGTCAATGTAGGTCTGCACTGTGATCGTGCCATGCAAAACAACAAGGGATGCAAGCCCCCTCCAGGAAAAACACGACCACACCATAACACCACCACCTCCGAATTTCACTGTTGGCACTCCGCACCCTGGCAGATGACGTTCACCGGGCATTTGCCATACCCACAGCCTGCCATCGGATCACCATATTGTGTACTGTGATTCGTCACTCCACACAACGTTTTGCCACTGTTCAATCGTGTAATGTTGACACTCCTTACACCAAGCGAGGCGTCGTTTGGCATTTTCCTGCGTGATGTGTGGCTTATGAGCAGCAGCTCGGGCATGGAATCCAAAGTTTCTCAACTCACGCCTAACTGTCATAGTACTTGGAGTGGATCCTGATGCAGTTTGGAATTTCTGTGTGATGGTCTGGATAGATGTCTGCCTATTACTCTTTACGACCCTCTTCAAATGTTGCCTTTCTCAGTCAGTCAACAGACGAGGTCAGCCTGTACGCTTTTGTGCTGTACATGTCCCTTCACGTTTCCACTTCACTATTACATCAGAAACAGTGGACCTAGGGATGTTTAGGAGTGTGGAAATCTTGCGTACAGACTTCTGAAACAAGTGACACCCAATCATCTGACCACGTTCGAAGTCCGTGAGTTCCATGAACGTCCCATTCTGCTGTTTCATGATGTCTAATGACTACTGAGGTCGCGGATAATGAGTACCAGACAGTAGGTGGCAGCACAATGCACCTAAGATGAAAAACATATGTTTGTGGGGGTGTCCGGATACTTTTGATCACATAGTGTATGTGATACCCTGGTCTGTTGTTGGAATCACATCTTGAAACTACAATGCTACTATTTACTACAAAGGCAGCCCTTTTTCTAATATTCTCATATTCTGGGTGCCATAAAATCTTCACTCTTGACAATGGGACAAACAAAGGACTGACAATGTTTGGTGTGTTTTCCCATACCTTCTGAAACTTGAAGTCCTGCTTGTAGTTTATACATTTAATTCATTTAACACCCTTTCTAATAATTGCTTATTACCATGTTTATAAAACTTTTATTTGTATGACAGTTTACTTATTTATCATTTATTTATGATAGGCACATAATGCCAGTTACATATGTTTTGAATTTTGTATATATAACTTAATTTTTGTACAATCTGATGCTGTCTGACCCATTGGTTTTTTGTTAAATTATGTAAAGTCAAAATTTAGTTTCTCAGTGTACTAAAGAAACATGTGCTCATGATATAAACTGACAGGACTATCTCAGGCTTCTGTGGAAGGCACATTATGATTGATCAGTTTTTCAGCATTTTAGTCATCCTTCTTCCAAGAAACACTTCATAAATAGGTACACCTGCACACAAGAAAGTATTTCCAGGAAGAAACAATGGATGAAATGTTAAAAATCTGACCATTTACCTTATAGTGTTTCTTTCCTGCTTTCTTGCAGGAACACTGCTTCTACACCGTAAAGGAATATTTACAGTTTAATAAATCCTTGTTTGCATAAGACATTGTACTAATCCGTTAAGTTATCTAATAGTATGTCATTTAATTTATAAATATATCTATTGTATATCATAGTTGAACTCAAATTATATATAACTTTATTGTAATGTAAATATATAAATTTAACTATTGACATATCCTGTATCAATGTACTATGTACTGAATTGATGTTAAAGGATTAATAAATAAATAAATAAATAAATAAATAAATAAATAAATAGCCGTAATAGAAACCAGTGACAGTTCCGTGTGCAAACATATATATTGCTTTTCTTAAAACCATCGGCAACAGTACTGTGTAGTTGTCTAATGATTAATTGTGAGCACCTAAATTACTCTTGAATTATAATATTAGTAACAACTGGCTGACATAAGATTTTAATACCAGTTATTTTAATTCATTTTAATAGTCACCATTTGGAAGCTTCCTTTGAAACTGATGGTAAAGCGGCTATGACAGAAGCTGATATTGTTGGTGTTGTTCATGATGTATCAAATAGGTACTGTAGAGACCGGCTGGATCCAAAAGTGCTGAATCTGCTTCATCTTCATCCAAATAAAGACACAATACTTATTCTCAACAAGGTAATTGTTATCAGAAGACATTTTTGGGAAGAATTTGAGTCCATTAGTGACCTTTATACGCCACTTACACTAGTAATGGAGACGACTGATCTAAACATTATCCTATTTATTAATGAAAGTGGTATATAAAGGTTACTAATTGAGTGAAGTTCTTCCCAAATTATTAAATCACACTATTGTTCTTAATCTCTTAAAAACAAACAAGTTATACAACTATTTAAACTGTTTAATATTACGATTTACTTCATTAATGCTTGATTTTGTAGCTGCAGTAATTATTGTGGATTGTTAATGCAATGCATTATATGATTAGTATGTTCTTATAGATTATTATGGTGGCTTCGTTACCTAATTTGTATGTTGAATCAGGTTCATAGCCATCCAGTTTTCAGAATGTTTATCATTATGATGCCAATGCATCACTACCATTTGTTTTTATGTAGTTGTACAGACTGTTCTTACAAAAGCTTATTTTTGTATGTACTTAATGTTAATCAAGATAAACGTTTGCAGAAATAGTTTCATTACATTTCCTTGTAGGTACAAGGGTGTATAGAGGAAACCGATTCTATAGTCATATGGTTAAAATTTGGGCAGTATACGCTGAACTTGAATTTACCATGATATCACAAGAAACAACTAAATAGTAATAGTGCTGTAAGAAAATTATAAAGTGTTGGGGGGGAAAAAAACATGATACTGGATATCTTGGAAGTGGCTGAAGCCACAGATTACCTGTTTTATAAAATTATGCAGAATAACTTCAAAATGAGGAAGACTTCACAGACTATTCCCAGAAAATTCAAGATATACATTTCATTTATCATGTACATATCTTAAATATGTGGTATTTTAATCAAAATCGTTAGCGCTATTTTTGAGAAAATAAAAAATAACTTCATTTTCCAGGTAAAGGGTAGTTTGGGATGCTGGTTTTTCTTTCTTTAAAATCTTTGTGCTGCATCTTTGGAAGATGCTGAACTTAAATACCAACTTTGGTATTTATCAAACTTTTAATTTTTGAGTTATACTGTCCACAGACAGACACACATGCAAACCTTTTCCTAAAATGCTTTGGGGAGGGACCTCAAAACATATATTTCCAATACAATGTTTGTCAAATTTGTGGGTGGAATGCAATACTTCTTTCTTCCTCTACTTAGTCTAAGTATGTAATAGAAAGAATAAAACTATAGGTTTTCTGCATCAAATCTTGCACCATGTGTTCAAGTTAAAAGGACTGTTAAATGATTTAACAGAAAATATGGCCTTAAGTTAAGTGCACATTTAGGGATGCATTAACTGTTAACATTCGGTGGGACGTAATTCAAAATCTTTCATTTATTTAAGAAGGCTTTAAATCAGTAATGAAGGTGTTGAAAACGGCAATAAGTATTTGTTTGCCTCAATGTTTTTAATTTCATTAAATAGAAAATTAGAAATATCTTTGGTATCCTTAGACTTCTTTGTCTGCTTTAGTGGTTCTTTGACATTACATTAATTACATCATAGTGTCTCCATTTTTGTCTCAAAGCATGGTATTTTAGAAACAGAACCATATTCTAGCTATGTTCAAGTTTATATGTTTGCCCTCTGTTCCACAGATAGATGCAATGAGGTCAAAACGTAAGCTGCTAGATGTGGCGAAGCTATTGAGTAATAAAGCACCGGAAAAGAGTAAGCAGCAGAACACCAGCGAAAATGAAATTAAAGATGGAGTTAAACATTTTGTCTCACAAAAAGAGTGGTTTAAGCAGCTAAGAAAAGAACAAGGTTGGCCAAATTTTAAAGACATTTTCATGATTTCAGCATTAACAGGAGATGGAATGGAAGATCTTAAGGTTAGTTATCTGTTAAAAAATAATAAGGTACCTGCTGCAGCTCCAATGAAAATAGATTGACAGTTATTTTTTGTTTTGTTTTCCACGATACATAAAATTAGGGAAAGGGGTAGCAGCAAACATAGCATAGTCTTACATTTTCAAGATAAAAGTACAATTTTGTTGCACGTGAAAAATGAGAGGAACTTTACAAAATGACTCTCAGCTCAGTATAAAAGTTTCTCATTTTTCATTTTGTTACCTTATTTTAAATTATATATATATATATCTAAAATGGAAGAAGTTAACAGCATGAAGCTTCAGTTTAGAAAGCCTAAAATGTGCTTTATGAATGCTTACCTAGTACTATGCTCCTTCTGTATGAAGTCTACAGGTTGTTGTTGTTGTTGTTGTTATTATTATTATTATTATATAATAATAATAATAATAATTATAATAATAAGTGAAGCATACATGATACAGAACAAGTCAAATAACAATACACAGTTTTTAAACGTGATTAAATTTTGTACTTAATTATTTTTCTTTCTGTAAATGATAAAATGCATAATTCTAAGGGGAAAAAGTCTAAAATTATGCAACATATTTCTCATATACTTATTTTTCTTGTTTCAGACTATCACACTCTGTTAACAATGAAAAAAAATTGAAGTTTAACATTATTTTCATCCTTAGACAATAATGTCAACTAAAATGAAACCAACAAACAACCTGAATTTTTTTTTAGTTTATCATCCTTTAGCCTGGTAGGTCGTATCGGTCGATGCTCAAATGAGCCCAGGGTCCGTAGAGCTTAAAGTTATCCAATATTCGTCTTCTTAGGATAAGGGGAAACCCCAGAAAAAGCCTTATCTGGGTAACTCACCCTAACTGAGTTTTGTTCGGGACCTCTTGAATGTTAGGCATGCTACTATCACACTACAAAGGCAGGCTCTGTAGATTTTAATGCAGCATTATGTATTGCATTGCTCACAGTCACATTCATTTACAATAAAATTAGCATGATTTGGTGTAATCATGTACACTCTTCCAACTTTTCCTTGTTAGTGGTAGTACCATAAATTTGAAAGCAAAATACAGAATGTTCAGTTAACATGATTGGAGACATCAGGTTGTTAGTGCAGTTAGACATTTGAAATCACTATTTAAACCAACATTTTTAATGCATTTAGAGTAAATGGTGTTACAAATAAAAACTAACTCCCGCATCTAATTAGAAATTGAGGCAGTATTTTAATACCTGAATAATTTCAATTGTATTTTATAATAAGTAAATTCAATAACAGCCCGCCTTAAATCAATATGTATGTAATAATTATTTAAATTGTATGTAACAGTCATAGCAAATGCTTATTTTTATTGTAAACATGTTTTAATAATGTTATGTAAATACATTACATACTCTAATAATGCAAGAGCTGTGAGAATAATAAGTTTTTAGTTGCTAACAATGAGGTAATAATGAGGTAACCTTGTAGCAATAATGAGTTAAGAGTGTTTGAAAAGTTACCAGTCATGATTATATCAAAGATAAGGTAAATTCAGTAACAGTTTAAAATTAGCCAATCAATAGCAAGGAAAAAGTTTAAGTAAAATGCAGATATTCTATTGGACTAGAATTAGCCAATCAGAGACTTGAAATATCAAAGCTTACGAGTTTTAACCGTTGAAAGTTGCTGGCAAGCCTTGGTAGTGAACAGATGGAAGATGTGTTCTGTATGTGTGAATCGTAAAATATGTATACGCACTAAGTGAAAGTATTGAAGATTCTCACAGTTCTTAAAAAGTGTAGTGCTTTATATAAATGTGCAAGAATTAATAAAAGAAGTGAATTTAAAAAGTTAAATTCTGTGATGTCTACAATCATTGTCACACCGCACCCTAATTAAGATATATGTGACTCTACAAACAAGACTGACGCAGCCGAGGCAAATTCAAAATAAATAATATATAGAAGCAGTGTTAATAACAAAGTTAAATATTATAGTGTAAAACTTGGGGTGTAATAACAAAAACACATCTTGAAATCAGCTTCTCATACATAACAGCATATTGCATAATAACAGTAACTATTACGTAATCAACAAATTCAAACCGATGCCCAAAGCGTGTTCCAGGAACTCCTTAAATGCAACAACACATCTTCTTCAAGTTGGCTTCCCAAGCGTGGAGCTAAATAACGATCTTCAAGTTTACATAATAAACATTCTCCTACTTCAAAATCAGATGATAAGTACTTGAAACAGCCTTTGAGATTTTGATACTTGGACAATTGAAATCTCTTGGAGGCTTACTGGAGAAAATGTATAGATCAGACAAGAGAGGTTCAGTGCATTTTCATGGATGAAAGTGTTGTAGCTCATTGAAAGCGTATCAGTATAGAAAAGCTGAAGTTCTGTTTTAAAATCCCAACATGGCATTCAGCTTTCAACCGTGATTCTAACTTTATTACTCCTGTGCACTTAGTTCATTATTTCAGCATGTGTTTGTGCAAGTTGCACTTTTTCAGTGAAACCAAAAAGAGTAAAAAGTATTATATAATATGTATGTACACTCGGTCAAACTAAAAGTGGCTGAAACTCTTGAGCATGTGATTCACAACAGTCAACTTCTTTGCACCCCTTTGGCTAAATCTATTATACAAGCCACAAGGCACTGATTTGGGCTACCTCCACATCATACTTGACATGGAACAATGGTTAAGCTACTTAACTTCTATGCAAGCAGTTCAAGTTCAATTCCTCATAGTGACTTGTTATCTTTTATTTTTTACACCCATTTTACCCTTAATATAGTTAAATAATATTGCTTGTGTTACTTAATTTTACTTACAAATATAATTACAATAATGGTGAAATTTGTGATAATAAAATTAAATTGACTGAGTATGAAACTCAGTATGTATGAAATGAAATTGATAAGTTAATATAATGGTCACTATCTACCAGTATGACGGACTACTAAATAAATGCCACACACATAAGAAATTAAGAAAAACCTGTTATAGTTTTACTCATGTATTTAAAATGAAAGGGGAAATAAATGTTGAGTAGCTCCATGGAGATTTGAACTTGCAACCTTAGAAACAGTAAGCTCTGCCTACTACTGAGTAAAAGTACTGCAATAAGAATAGCCTTGCAACGAGCTTTATAGTCATACTCCAGTTGAGAACCATAAATCAATAAAGTGTAACTACCACAAGAATATATGCAGTCTTGTGAACAAAGCCTGGCTGTCCCAAGTGCTCACGGAAGTACCCAATTTGAGCTCTGTCTCTCAGACACTGGCTAGTTTTAAATTGACCGAATGTACATATTTGTGTGATACGTTACATTGAACATTGATATTAATAAAAGAAAGCACTATTTCCAACCTAATTTTTTTTATATATATTATTGGAAATTTAGGAAGGAAACGCAATCCTAAGTTTAGGGTATATCTCCTGGCATTTGCCAGTGATGAGGACTTCAACCAAGGACAGTCCTGGTGGGATTTGAACTGCAGACCTCCATGCATGAACCTGTGCCTTTAACAACCTCAGTTACTCTTGTTAAATTTGTTTATCATCGCTGCCAGAACATAAAGAATTAAACTCCTTTGGCTCTTTCAAAAGCCGTCAACTTAATTTTAAAATCACTGTATTATAACTTGTCCCTGAGACAGCTTCAGCACCATGTGTCATGAGTGAGGTAGAGGGAGAGCTACATTGCAACCTTTTACACAGGGAGTAACAGGAGGGCAAAATGCTACCTCGGGTACTCAGTTGACAATGCTAACAGTTGATTCATTATTGTACTACGTGACTAAATAAATTGTTTTTCTCACACTGTTAATGAAAGAGAAAATAAGCAAAATCCATGCAACTGCAGTCAAATATAACCCCATCAGCATCCAAGCGTGCCATCACACCAGTTACTTTACTTGGGCCCTCCTTGTCCTTTACCACAAGCACATTTTACTGCAGTCACTGGGATTCAACTTATAACATTTGGATTTGAATGTATGGCCAGTCCATTTCATCTACTTTAACAATCACAGCTATTTGATTGTTTTGGTGGTGGTGCTGGTAAAAGATACATAAAAGCTGGTTTAGGAATTAAAAGAAGAGTGGCATATGTAGCAATATAGTACTGGCACTAAAGAGTTAAAGTACACAAGCAGTCATTAATCTATTATACAGGAATTTTGGTGAAAACATTCTGGGCAAGGACAGGGCCATTTGACAAGCATTTCCCTCTGCCTTTTTATCAAAAGTATAGAAACATTAACAAAACATTTCAAGGTGGTAAATCATAAACATACAATAAATGCAAAGTACTTCTAGATATTTAATTTTGGTTGCAGGAATATTTTCTTCATCATGCCAAGCCAGGTCCCTGGATGTTCTCACAAGATGAGTTTTCTGATAAACCGCCTGAGGCTTTAGTTATAGAGACAGTCCGCTCCAAGCTTCTTGACAATTTACCTAAAGAGGTTCCCTACAATATCACAACTTCTATGGAGTACTTTGAAGTGGGTGATGAAGGTAAAAAGGAAAATGTTATGATTGTGCAATTATGCTCTACTAATCCATGTGGCAAACTAATGTCTAATGACTATTGTCCTTAACAAACTTACAGACATGTGTTATTACTTCTCTCTTTCAGATTTAAAACTAGCTACAGTGTTAGATTCCAAAAGCTGCAGGTCAAAATATCCTTTTGTTTTGCACTACAAATCTGAAAATCCTATTGTTCCCCTAGTCCAATTCACCTTAAGGTAGCTGTGACAGTACATAATTTTGTTATGTTGAAACAATGATTTACATATATTGCTAACTCTAAACAAGACACTCACTGAGCACACAATTTGTAAGATGTAAAAAAAAAAAAAACATAATTAAATAAATAAATAAAATTTGGATTCAGCACATACAGAGCACAGATTTTTCATGTGATGCTAAGTAAAAATCATACAAGTATTTTAATACAGTAACTATGAAATGTCGTCCTCCATGGTGTAGTGGTTACCATGCTAGCCTCTAGTTCCTGAGGTCACTGGTTCAAACCCGATGGAGGGCAATGAATTTTTTTTGGGCGTAAAAATCCTTAGCATGGCTTCCTTTGGAAGGAAAATAAAGCCAATGGTCCCGTGTCATAGATTTAAGGCATGTAAAAGAACCTCAAGCCTGATAAAGAGATCTCTGAGCAAAATTTCCGGTCTTTCACGCTCAACATAGAATGGGATGCTAAGGATCATACAGTTAAAGAGCGTTCATAAATAAAACTCAATTTAATTTAATGATGAATACGCGGTGTAAATTGTTCAATACATGTTTTATTTATCAATTAACTAAAATCAAAGTGGTGGCCGTATGTTATGTCCTACAACAGTTGTTAAGAATGCCTGTCATTGACAGCACCATGCATCCTACTATGGATCAGTGAATTGGCATATCTGCCTGCTCCCTAATTTCTTGAAACTGCCATCATCCTCACAACTAGCTTAGATGTTAAATTCAAGTCTCAGAGATGAGTGTTTCATTATTCCCCAAAAGAAAAAAAATTCACTGGTACTAGATTAGATCCAGGACCTTGGTGGCCCTAATTGTAGGTGCCACCCATCCAGAATTTTCATCATTTAGGCACATAATGTTGCATTTATGAAGAATGGTTCAGTATATAGAATTACTCATATGACCTTCTATGGCATCACACAATTCATTTCACGGACACATAGTATATTTATGGAAATTCCTAAGTGTTTTTAATGCTGTGAAATATGAAGAATAATACAACCGTATTTATGATATTTTCAGGAACCATATCTACAGTTGTGTTAGTAGGGTGCAACACACCTCGCCTGGAAAAACTAGTGATTGGTACAGGAGGTGCAAGAATTAAGCATATTAGCCATGAAGCAGAACAAGAATTACAATGTGCATTTAGACAACCAATGAAACTCAGAGTGGTCGTAACCAGCAAACGTAATGCTGTATAACATTGTTTGCATGAAATCCTGTGTAAAAAGACTGTATAATAAAGTGAACATACTTTATTGTATAATTTCATAAAATATAAGCTGTGTTGTTTTATTTTATTTAACACTAACATCACTTAAGTTTAATTGTGTTGTTTTAGTTTTTTTTTTCAAGATTAAATTGCATGTCTGTATTTTATTAATTTTACAAAAGTAAAAAAAGATGTATTCCTAATTACTGGCCTTAACTAATAACATAAAATTGTGACATGCATAAAAAGCGATTTACATCAAATTAAATAAATAAAGGAGTGTTAAGCACTGCAGAACACCTTTTTGAGGACCTTTTGTCCCCATTTTTGGCTGCTTGTCCTTGGAACATGCCCTGGTAATAATTTAGTAAGTGGATCAATATGTGGTGCTTAACTTTAATTCATTTTCAATAATTTAATTACTTGCTTTGCTGTCCGCAAGTTCTATTTTAAATTTAAAATGATTCACATGTTTTATATACCTATGACATTTACAACAAATGTAGAAAGGTTTTTTTGCTTCCTCTAGGTTATTTGCTTGGTGTACACGGTAGCCATAATCACTGGATAACAGATAGTAAACCAAGTTTTCATATACTTAAGTAATTTAATATTCACAAGGAATGTTTGCAAACCAGGAATCATGGATCTTGCACATGCCTTAAATACAACTTGAACAATATTTATTTTGGCAAGCAACAAATGCCATCTCTGGAAGGTCTTTAAGAAACTTGTGTGTTTGAACTAACATGCTAAACAATGAAGGTCGTTGTAGATTCACTGCTCCATTAATCTTCCACTGTATTTTAATGTACTAAATGATTTAGTGTCATTACATGTAATATTTTAAACCCGGGGTTAGCTGTGGTTCAATAAAGGCATTGTAGAAAAATATAATATACAAAAATAAATGTTACTTTATATATACCATGTGGCCCAAAATCACTTGACAAATGTCCACTTTACCAAAATAAACACATTTTTATTTGGAAAATAAAATATTTTGTTTGTTAATGAGTCAGTTGCCAGCAGTCACTGCAGTTAATCATTCCAAAAGGCACCCAATAACACTACATGATATGGCCATTTGTCCCCCCAAAAAAAAATCCTTTGGGGAACACTATATATAAACTTTCTCTACCATATACCTAGTAGTTAGAGGAAGTATTGATTTCCATCCAAAAATTCGATATTGAGATTTTATCAGAATGACTTATTTTGGCTTCCTGAATGCAATAAAAGCATTTTTAGAAAAAGATCAGTGTATGTGCCTGCCTGTGAAAAACAAAATGCCAGATGCATCCAAAATTGGTATTGTATGAAATCCTTGATAAGTACTAGTACTTTCTTGTACTACATCTCGTCATCATTGAATAGTAATTAAAGTTAATATTAAAACAAAAGCTATATAAAATCCTCAAATATTTAATGTCATTAATCCTCCAACAACTAATCCTATCTTCCAAGGTTGCAACAAATTATCGTATACTGCAAATTGTTTTATTTCCTAAATAATGGCTCTTAACAACTTTGATTAAAATACCATTAATTCATTTGCATGACAAATAAAATATATATCTTGAATTTTCTGAGAAGTTTTCATTAGGAATGAATTTTGTATATAGGGGAAAATCTCCTATTTTGGGAAGATTACCCAATTTGGGTAAGTCATGTTTTTCTGTCGAGAAGCTGAGGGCATTGTGCGATGAACTTTGGAACAAGAAGACAGTCCTGTGACTGAAGAAATTATTTCAATAGAGTGACATTGTCTTGTGTTGCTAACAATTTTTCATGTTTCTGAAGATTTTGTTCATTGTTGGAAAGCTGCAAACATATTATAAGGGATGAGAATCTTAATAAGTAATTAATACATATTTTAAATATAGGCTGCTTCAGCTTATAAATTACAGAAAAAGTTTTGTCATTCATAACTTCAAAGGCAATGTTTCGTTAACACATGCAGGTGCCTTAATTTGGGGAAGCCAGGGATTCTTATATGGGGTCCCTGAAATTGGGAAGCCAAATTATTTGTTGTAATTCTAAGTGCTATATTGCTATTAATTATGAAATACAGTATTTTTTCTCTGTTACAATTAAAATACCTTCTATGGTATGGCATTCAAGGCTGTCCTAAACGATCACAATGCAGAAAACTAAATTTGGTGCTCAAAATGCATACATACACATGTGTTGACTCTCCATGTAAGAGATATATTTGTTATAGGTGGTATCTGAATACTTGATTTGTATATAATGGACATAAGACCTTCCCAAATTAGGAACCCATTTTCAAAAAAAGACGATTTTGGAACATTATTTTCCAGAATATCTAATGTAAGTGTACAAAAAGAAAAGAAAAACTGAATATATACCATCATTCTAAAGTGTTGAGGAAAGGATATTTAGTGTTTGTGTAAATATAATTTGTTTTAATTTTCTTGTACAACCACCTAAAACTAACCTCCCCAAATTGGGCAACTTTCCCCTATTTACTTAGCTGGTAAACTATAAGAGAGAGACAAAAACTGTTGTGGCATTAAGCATACTTATTTCTTTCTTGAAGTACTAAGCCACAATTTGATTGTTTCTTGCGATCATGGAAAGGGTATGGAATTTCAAAGGCATATACAGCCTGCTTTTTAAAACTTTGGTATCACTTCAGCCTCCTGTATCCTTGTAGCTACAATGAAATGTTTAATAAAACTATTCCTGCAAATACTTATCCTGATTAATTTGAAGCAAACAATAAAAATCTTGTGAATGCAACACATCACATTTTTAATAGGCAATGTTTTTCTGCAACTTGGAAGGAGTAATTATCTTTATGTTATTAGCCCCACGTTTAAGTGCCAATTTGAAGTAGGTGTTGTATTGTAGTTCTACTGTTGGGGAGCCGAACTTGAAGTAGTTGCAACCACGTACGGTACAAAGTTTCCAGTGGCCTTCGCCCCAACGTTTAGGAATTGAATATTATTTATGTTTGCCTTGGCTGCATCAGTATTAATTTGTAGAAACATGTATCTCTTAACAGGGGTTGATGCAGCTAAAGAATGTAGGCTTACACAAATTATAATTTTTACTTCACTCCTTTTATTAATCCTTCACACGATTAAATAACACTTCACTGATATAAAGAGCTGTGAGATTATTTATTAAATACTTGCACCTTTTAACACATAAACTTTATAATATTCTCGCCGTAATGAATGTTATATGTCTCACACTGGATATGTACCGAGTGAACGAACTGCTCAGGTACGTTGCCTTCTAGCAACTGGCGTTTACCGCTTAAATTTGTAAATTTTTCTATTACATGTTTCTGATTGGCTAATTTTACTCGAATAGTATACTTTTATTTAACTTTCAGGTTGTTGATTGGCTATTTATAAACTGTTTTAAATCTTACATTATTATTGCTCCAAGAATTACTAGTAGCATTATTAAACTTTTTAATTTATTATTGTCTCAAGGTTATCTCATTGTTAGCAACTTTCAGCTTCTATTCTCACAGCTCCTACATTATTAAATTACGTAATACATTCACATAACATTCATATACAATGACTGTAATATACACTTTTTATATATTGTATACATATATTGCTTTAAGACGGGCTGTTGTTATATTTTATATTATACAGTTAGATGAAATCGTGTAAAAAATACTGCTTCAACTTTCACATTTCACTGGTGCGCTATCCCTTTCAGCCAAACAGCAGTCATTGGTTTCATTGTAGCAAAATAAGTCATTTAAAGTCAGTGCTGGATTTGGCATGCTGTCCCAAGTAAAAGTTATCCTTACTGAGGTAGCTCATCATTTTGATATCAGTATGCAAAAAACTAAGCACTACCTCTGAAACAGATCCAAGTCACAGAAACAAGAATGTAATTTCAATAGCACATTTTCCATATTTTTCTTTCAAAGCAAAAATAACTTTACCTATGATTACCATATAACTGGGACCAACGCAGGCTCAAATCAGATCTTGCTTCATAAAACTGATGTGTTACATTTGATATACTTTCTCTACACACTATCACTTATCAGTGGGTATACAAATTATTCTTACAAAAGTTTATTTTCATATCTACTTCCTTTTGGGAATAGATGTATTACACATTTTGTTATAGATACAACAGGAATAGTAATAGTAAAATGTTTTAGAACTGGATGCTATACACTGGCCTTAAAATTCCATACTCTTTCCATGACATCACGAGAAACAACTGAAAATTGAGAGGACTTTAAAAGAATGACTAAGTACTGAACAATTCAAACCATTATGTCTTGGAAATGGCTGATGCCACAGAAAAAGTTATTTAAAATAAATTGTGCTTTTTGAAGACATCTACATTTTTTGTCTAGTATGTTTTCGTAAATCACTTAATGTTTACCAGTTATATAAGATTATATAAAATTCTTTCCAAATGAAGAGGACTTCACAGGCTCTTCCCTGAAAATTCAAGATGTACATCTTATTTGTCATGTAAGTAACTTTAATATATAGTATTCTAAAAAAAATAAAAAATGTTCTATGTTAAGGACAGTCTGGGGTGGGGGATTTTGTTGAAAATCTTCATCATCTTCATATCAAATTTTTGGGTAGAATGCAATACCTTTTCTACTTATAATGTACGTGATAAAGAAAGTAAACAAAAAAAAAATTTGATGTGTTACACTAGTATGACTTTCTCTACTCTTGTACAAACTATTTTTACAAACGCTTATTCTCCATATGCTTCATGTTAATCTTATTGCTAATTTTCTTGTAGATGCAAGGGGAATTGGTAGGCTTTAAGTGATAGTCAAATATTTTAAGAGCTGGTTGCTATGTGGAGTATTCCATTCTCTTTGCATTACCAGGACAAAAAACAAAAAAAAAAAAAAAAAAATGAATAACGAATCCCAATTTGAGAAAAAGTATAAGTATTGGAAAATTTAAGGGAATAACAAGCAATATCTTGAAAATGGTTCACTCAACAACAAAAATCTATATGACATAAATTGTGTATTTTAATGCGATCTACATTTTTTGTGTAGTAAAATTTTGTCTCTCTCTTATGGTTTACTAGTTATGCAAAAGTTGTTCAGAATGAAGAATACTTTTGGAGACATTCCCAGAAAATTCAAGATATACATTTTATTTGTCATGAAAGTATCTTAAATATATGATATTTTAATCAAAATCGTTAGAGCCATTTTTGAGAAAATTAAAATTTTTGAAAAATGTTCCACGTAAAGGGTAATCTGGGGTGGGGAATTTCCTTGAAAACCTTTGTGTCGCATCTCTGGAAGATACTGAACCTAAATACCAAGTTTGGTGTTTACCCAACTGTTCGTTCCTGAGTTATGCTGTTCACTGACACACACACACACACACACAGACATGTTTCTAAAAATGCTTTTTTTGGATTCAGGGGCCTCAAAACATATATTCCCAATGAAATCTCGGTATTGAATTTTTGGGTGGAATACAATACTTTCCCTACTTACTATACATAGTAGAGAAAGTAAAAAAAGGCAAAGGAGTAACAAACTCAAACAAGCACTTAAGTGATGCCTGCAGGCTTTCATTTGCATACCATGCTAACTTAAAATATGCATGATTTAGCACTTTTGGAGACTGCATAGAAAATTTAAGAATGAAATGTTTTGATTTTTTAGTTTCTCTTCATTTAATGTGTCAAAAATTTCAGCACGACTGGTGAATCACCAGTTAGTGAATTTGCATTGTCACAAAGGAGGCTACTTCATATAAACCCTTTATTTTACACATTATTATTTACCAGCACACATTCTTGGATGACAAACATATGTAATTTATAAATACATGACAATCGTTCATTTCAGCACTTTTCTCCCATTGTACTGCTCATTTAACCCATCACTGAAACCAAGGATATTGGAAATGTAGTCAGGGTCCGAAGGACTCATTTTTATCATCAGATACAGAGTTGGTCAAAAACAAAGTGTACAACTTTAACAAATGGTATCTGCAGATTGTTTTCAGAGTTGCATTGAATTATCTGTGGAATATATAGTATGGTGTTTTCTCAACCGATGTCAGTACCTGGGTTCTTATGATTAACATGTGATGTATGATAGTGAATCAAAATGGTCAGGGCATGCTTGACTTTTGAGAAATGGAAGCTAATTTTAAAGTAGGATTTAAGTTTATGTGTGAAGTTGTAAATTTGCAACAACCTCCAGAGTTTGACAATAACATCACTTTGTAGTAAGTTTGAGATGCATGTTACAATTTGTGATGTGCATAAGGAAAGATCCAGAGGACTCTCATAAAGCTGCAAGATCTGCTTCTTCGGCTGTAGTCTTAGAGAAGTTTGCATCTCATCTCAGAAGTCTGCTACACAATATGCTCATCAGACGGGTGTATGGCGCATTCTGAGAGTTGCTTAATGGAAAGTGTACATACCAAAATTATTGCATGCATTTAAATGATAATCCTGATCACCAAATGGAATTTTGTGATTAGTTTCAGCATATGGTATATGAAGATGAAGAGTCTGATGAGGCCTAATTCAAACTTAATGGAATGGTGAATCGTCATAATTGTGTTTACCGGGCACCAATAGATCCACATGTTCATGTTGACAAAGCAGTCAATCAACAGGGGGTTTGAGGGTACAATAATTGACACCAAGTATCTGGGAATAGCTAAGCACATCAATTTTGCTAACTATATGTGCATTTTATGTAAACAGTGAATTCTACTACCTACAATATGTATGGGTTTCATGGATGGGAATCTGCAGGGACACTGGATTGATTGAGGTGCATTTGAGTTCCCAGCATGTTCGCCAGATTTAACACCTCTGGACTTTTACCGTTGGGGAACCTGAAGAATGCTGTGTGTGGCAGAAAACCTTTGGCTAGAGACCCTTCATCAAGAAATTACAGCAGCATGTAGAGAAACCCCCGGAGACACATTAACCAATATCTAAGCAATCATCCACTATTGTGATATTTTCCAGGCCATTAATGGCAACCAATTTTAGAACCAGAAGTAACTAAACAGATGCAAAAGCTTGTATTAAACCCATGATATGCAATTAAATTTAGAACTTCAACGCAGTAAAGATTTGTGTTTGTTAAAGTGTGTATACAATTTTTTTTTTTGTCAGAACCTGTACTTTTAAGATTAGACTAAGATGTCTTGTTCCTTCTCCAAAAGATTACATTTGCTCAATCCATCATTTATCTCAATCTTTTTAAAATATTAACTCTAAGTACCAGTAGGATACAGTAACTTGGAACGCACGGAAAAAAACAAAACATTACAGCAAGAAATAGCATTCAGAAAATTTGTGAAAGGGCTAACTTAGAAATGTGCTAGAAAGGAAATTATTAAAAACATCAACTATTTGCTGAAACATTATGGTGAATAAAAATGAACGTTCTGTTTTTCTGAAATCTCTTAATCTGTTTTTAAATTTGTAAAACCAATCACAATAAACTTTGCAGCTCCAATTTAGCATACTTTGCTGTCTTCTCTTCACTTACGATCAGTAAATTGTCCTTACAAAAAGACTGATGCAATATTTAAGCCTGGGAGATTTCCAATGGCTCAACTTTTCTACAGTAATATAAAGCATTTTATAATAATTTATAAATTTCCCAGGGTAAATGAGCATATGCACACTAACTACAAATGTATCATTGACTAATTTCCTTAATAGGTTCTGGATAAATGATAATTTATCCAATAACTACTGCAGTATCACATAGATGATGTAGTTCATTGCCTTACCACTGTATGTCGCTAATGGGCAACGCGCTGATTCCAAGCAATCATACGTGTTTTTGTATGTTATTAGCCAAGAATATGTACTTTAAGGAGTTGCCTATAATTATATGTTGTGAAATACTGAATGAAGATGTTAATATCCCATTTATTACATTGTGTAATAATTTAAAACTGTGGAAGTAACCACAACAAAGAATTACATTAATATTCATATGATAGTTTACCAGTACACACTTCACTTTCACAAAGTATTGTCCCTTGTTCATTCTGAAGTATTTTAAGTATGGAATATTTCTGGCTTTTATTTTGTAACAGCTTTATTAACAAATTTATCGAAAATATTTTCACTTGCATAAAGCTCTGCTTATAGATTTCCTGTTCTTGTATATTCTACACACCGAGAAGGATCTGTTGGGAAGTATTGTTGGCACTTAGTCATGAGTCGTTTGAGTCCTTGTAGATATTTTCTTTGTGTCTCATCATTCATTACATGTGCAACATTTTTAGAGAAAATTTTCTCTCGCCCTGTTCTGGCATGAATACCTACCATGGTTACACCAATAGGCCAAGGAGCATTTCCTATTGCCATCTGGAGATATGCATCGCTAGCTGTGATGTAATCACGATCTAACATGTATCGGGTAATTTCTGTAAGGCTCTCCAGTATATCTTCAGGCAAAGATTTAGATTTGAGTTTTCTTAACAAGGGCTTCAGGTATACCTGTGTTTGTGTGTACGTTGCACAAGCTAGTTTCCCCTTCACAGTCATTTTTTCGGCTGGAGATCTGCTGTTAAGTTGGTTGCCCCACATCTTGAGCAAGAACTGGATGAAATGAGTAATGACCTGCATATCCAGATCTCTATCTCCTTTACCAAGATTAGCTGCCATTTTCTGGATCTCTTCATAGGTAAGGCCATCATCTTGAACTTTAACATCATTTGATGACCGACCGTCACCATCCTGGACCTGCAAAAGTTAAAAAGTATAAAATTAATTTAGAGTATTATTTCTTACACTTAATATACTATCAAACCTTTAAACTCCTATGCATATTGTGCATTTATTTCATTAAAATTGAAAAGAATGACCATCTATTAGTGGCTTAATTTTATTCTTGCAACAACTACCACACTTTGGTTAAATTGTGCATGTCAAATAGCACCCAAACCCAGAAACTTGTAGCTGATATATAATTGTGATGACTTGCTTAGTAATACTAGCAACACCTTAGGTCATTCCAATATGCTTTTGTTCCACAGCGGGTATCTTACATGCCACTAAACCAATTAACATATGGCAGTTGCATTACACTTAAAATTGTCATTCTGAGACAGGATTAAACTCATAACCTTGGATCGATAATTGTAGGGAAAATTGCCTATACATTATAAATGAGTTTGCTTAGATAAATACACAGAAGCTACTTTATGTATAAAAAATAAATTATAGACTGCCTCTGTGATTGAGAAGTTCCAGGATCAACCTCCATAGAGTGAAATTATGCATGTGGGAGTGAATGTGTTTCTTAAATGTTAGAACTGATTAAAACCTAAAGTTAAAACACCTACAGCCAATGAGTTGTTTCTCAAGTCAAAACCCCCTTTTACAGAAAAGCTAAAAGAAGCTGTAAAAATGAAACAATTAAAAAAAAGAAAGAAATACATTATAACACTATCAGGTGATCACTTCATAATATTCTTATAGTGTTGGTTGCATTTCTTACCACTGTTACTGATTATTGGCAACTTTTCATGATGGAAAATTGCTGCTCATTTAAGTGTCAGAATGATTTGAATTTTTTTAATTTATCTGCACATTTACATACTTAGCTTTTTATACAGAATTTATTCATATATACCTAGCTTAAACTATGTACAAATTGTCTGATTATTCTTTATGTGCTACCTTAGCTTACATGGCACCCTGGCTATGTAGCCCTTTATCCAATCTTAACCTTTTACATTGTTTCCTCTTCTCTCTGTCTTTCTTCTTTTCTTATATCTCTTACTTTCCTAGCCCATTTTTCTTTTGCTTTCCTTAAAAAGTTCATGTTTTTGACTCTCTTTTCCTTTATCCCTGCTAACATTTTTGTAGTTACAATTTTATCATCCAATTTTTTTCATTTTTTTCTCCCACACTTTTTTCCTCCATAGTGTTTATTCTTTTCATCCTATCAGATAATGTACTATGTTTTCCACTTCACAATTCACAGATTCCTTTTTCACATCCCTCAGAAGAACATTGACCATATTCTCATACATATGTGAATCCTGTTTCCTTCCTGTTACAATGGTCAACGTACTCTACTCTTCCACAATTTCTTTTTATTGTTCATAGAAAGTTAATGATTTCTTTTTTCTAGGCTTTCCATCTCTTGCCTTATGTCTCTTATTCTGCTCCTTACCAATTTCCCAATGTCACTGTGTTTCTTTCCTCTAGTTTCCATATGTCTCCCATTCCTATTCTCTCCATTGTTTTCTCCATTTCTGCCCACCAGCTATTTGTGCTTGCCAAACTATTTGCTGCTGCATATCGTCAAAGTAATAATCATATGGGCTGTTCCTGAAAAAGGCTCCTAAATTTGGAGGGAGGGAAATATGCATCAAGAAAAAAATGCTGATGTGTTACATTCATATGCCTTTCTCTATCCATTTTTCTACAAACCATTCTTACAAAAGCTTATTCTTCCATCTATTTTTTGTTAATCAGATAAACATTTGCAGAAATGGTTCCATTACAGGCACAAGAGTGATATAGGATGCTGGAGCAATTGTCAAATCTTTAAAATGTGGGTCACCATATGATGGCTTTGAAATTCCACTCTTTGCCATAATGAGAGTGAGAGAGAAAGAAGAACAGAAACTTAGCATTACAAAAAAAACAAGTATTTGAAAATTCACATCACTAACAAACATATTGGAAATGGTAAATCCCACAAAAAAAGCATTTTCATTTTTTATGAAGAGAACTTCACAGGCTATTCTGAAAAAAATTCAAGATACATTTTATTTGTTATGTAAATATGTTTAACATAGGGTATTTTAATCAAAATCTTAGAGCCACTTTTGAGAAGATCAATAAAACAAATTTTTTTGTAGGTAGTCGTTTCTACTTTCCAACTAAATTTTCTTCATGTTACGTTCTTGGAAGATGATGAACTTAAATACCAAGTTTCCTATTTATGCAACATTTTGTTTTGAGTTACACTGTTCACGGACGGCTGTATGCAAACACAGACCTTTTTAAAAATGCCTTTTTTTTAAACTTTATTTATTTATTTATTCAGGGAACCTCAAAATGTATACTTTTTACGAAATCCTTATATTCAATTTTTGGATGGAATACAATAGTTTCTCTACTTAGGCAAGTAGTACAGAAAGCAAAAAAAGTTCCATAAACATGGATCCTAAAATTGCTATCTTCTGAAACTTGAGAAAATTTTCATCATTGCAACATGTTCACAGAAAGACCCTGCATGCTGGATATTTTTTTTCAGCATACAAATTACATACCTACAGGTTGCTTCCATTTGCTCATATGGGTTCATATGCCATAAGGCCAGAGAGAAATGTTAAATCATTAAAACAAAAGAAGTATGCTACACCAAAACTTGCTCACTTCCAATGGATGCAAAACTTTCCCATATGATACTGCAATAGAAGAATGTGAATTATCGTTAAGCCTCCTCTTATACAAATAATGTCATCCTCCGTGGTCTAGGGGTACCATGCCCCTAGTTCCCGAGGTAGGGGTTCAAACCCAATGGAGGGTGATGGATTTTTTCAGATGTAAAAATCCTTAGCATGGCTTCCTTCAGAAGGGAAGTAAAGCCAGTGGCCCCGTGTCATGGATTTATGACATGCAAAAGAACCTGAAGCCCGATAAAGGGGCCTCTGAGCTAAAGTTTCCAGACTTTCATGCCCAATATAGAATGGGACACTAAGAATGATAGTAGTTAAAGAACTTCCATAAATAAAATTCAATTTAGTATTAATTTGATACAAATACAAAGGTATGCCAAATAATACATAATCAGCTGGATTCTGTTTCCTCATTTGTTCCCTGTCAAAGGCTTCACAAAAAAAGATATATTGCTCTTACAGTGCTATTAAATATTTGGTCTTATCTCAGAAAACAACTTTACAACCATTTTTTCCCTTGTTTTAAGGTATACTACATACCCATCAAATACTAGAACCCTTTTACTGTAACACCTGTACATCACCCTGAGCGTAAATTCTAATTTTAAACTTTATAATTGAAAACACAAAACTTAATTAAACTGATTCTGAAATATCCAATAATCTTAAATTAGGCCAAATGTTAAACATTGTAATTGTTTTCACATAACTAATTACTGTCAATAGTTATTTAACCTTCCGAATATTTTTTTTACGTGCTCCTGATTCACAGAATGGGAATATCTTTGTCACCAATATGTGGGTTACTATCATTAACAAAAGCCTCGAGAGTAGAGGTAGGAAAAAAAATTATATGATAATTATTTTGGAAGGGTTATACAGCTACAAAATAAGAGTCCTCCAATTTTGCACTAATACAATTTTTGTAAAAGTAACACTGATCATAGAGAGTACTCTAATAGTTACAAATATGTGTATGATGTGAGACTATGGAACTGTCCCTGTTTCCCAGGTTCCAACAGAAGGCAACACCTACTAGAAAACTTCCACCCAATTGGATTTAACTATTCTTATGAGCTTTTCCAACACATGTGCCAAAAGCAATCATCCAAGGTGCTATTTTGGAACATACAGGGTTAGTTTCAACAACCAATCTTAAAAGTACTCTAACATCTTGTTTGTTAACATAATGTTAAAACTCTTGTATTTCATCAAGCTTTTAAGGCAAATTGTTAACTAAATCTTGTTAATGTCAAAAACAACTGCAAATAACAGCTTTCAAGAAGGCAGTGACAAACTAACTACACAGCTTCTGAATATGCTCCGATGTGCTTTTGTCTACCTATCACAGCTCTCTCTTTCAATGGCAATCACTTATTGCCATGCAATTTTCCTGATTGTTTTAGGCTAGAATCACAATGTCGATGGAAACTAGGGGAACTAATGTCACCATTTGAAAAGGAGTTGTATAGAGGAATTATCCAGTGCAATATAAGCTGACAGATTTAAATTAAAGAAGGATGTAGCCTGGGAGAAAATCTGCAAGGAATTTAATTGTAATACATTTCTCCCAGGTTTAGTAAATAACTGCAGCAATTTTATGCTAACATAAGCAATACCAAAAATGAAAGATGTGAAGAGCATTTAGAATGCCTTAAAACTGAATGGTGGACACTACAATGAAACTAAAATAAACAAAACTGTGATATTACTGATTAAGCAGACCCTAACAAAAAATATTGTTCATTTCTTGAAGTAATTGCTTTGGAAATCTTCTGGACAAATACTTCCTCTACAGCCCTGCTCACAATCACTTTGAACAGTCTGTATAGCTTTAAAAAATTTCCTCCTTTTGTAGTTTCCAAACTCATTATAATGCACAGTTCCTCTTTGGTTAAGAACAGCATTAAAAATCTCCAAATATAGCAACTCTGCATCAACAGCCTGGTATTCACCAGCCATTTTCCAAGTTCTACCATTTGTTAAACACTTTAACATAAGGGTAAGGTGATGTTAACACAAAGTTACATCTAACATGATTTGATGAAACAGAGTTTGTGTTAACTTGAACACATTTTTCTGGAACTGGGATGGTCAGAACTGTTTCTAAAAAATACTTTTCCAACCCCTACTAAGAGTATGTTTATTATACGGTGCCATCAGGTAAAGTGGAACACTGTTGGCGGCACTGGGTTGCGGTCACGCACCGCTTCCCTCCCAAGACTCCAGTCCCCGCTATTGCACCACTTCTCTCATACTCACATCAAAGTCCACTACATGAGCCTGAGGTCGGTGTTTAGTATGCTGTGATTGCAGCTAGAATAATTGGCCCTATTTTCTTTCACAAAACAGATAATGCTGCACTGTTATCAAGCCTTAATTTTGGAGAGCCTTAAGCTACAGCTCAGACTTCTTTGGATGCAATTGCTGACGGAGCGATCAAAGTAGGGGTGTGGCCCGCTTGATCCCTAGAACCTCACACTCTACGATTTTGTACTTGTGGGGCAATTTAAAAGACAAAAATCCCCGAACATTAAAGAACTGCATTACATGAATCATAATCCATTAAGACACTGCAATGCCTGTCTTTGAGCACAGCAGAACGTTTTCAACATCGTATTTGAAAAGTTAAGCAATGTAAGGGGCATTCAATATTGTAATTTGCGAAATAATCTGTTCATTCTAATTGTTTCAATGCATATGACGGTTCATGCAGAGATGAAGTGTCGGCAGGCAAGTGGCATGCACCCACCTGCAACCCAGGTGCCGCTTAATCTGATGACTCTGTAGTATAAACTTGTACAAGACAAACATGCTCAACGCACCAATGCATTAAATATAATATTTTTATTTTATTTCGCTGTGATATAAAAGAACAAGTGCAACACAATTTCAGGAATTCTGGAAAGTGAACATCTTGGATGCTGGTAACCAACTAGTAACTCAGAATTAAATCACAAATAACTATATAAGATTTAATGCATAAAAGCTAGTAATTAAATGGCAACCATGTAAAAATAATTCAGGTCAGGTTTGCTTTTTGGCCTTTATCTGAGACCAATATGTCATACAAGCAAAAGGAAATGTTACGTTAACTTACACCATTACCTATGTGATTGGAGCAGATTTTCTTTAGTATTGCAATAATTACCTGTGAGGCAAGGATTTCATCTAAGAAAGCCTGGTCAACCTTATCAAGGGCTTCCTGAAAGTCATTGCGCAGTCCTTTGTTAACCTCAGGTTCAAGAATCTCACTACGTCGTAATCTTTTGAAAGCTTCCAGCTCTGTTTCACCATAAAGTAATATGGGTTCACCACGTTCTCTTAATCTCCTGATAACTTCACGACGAGGCAAGGTGGGGTGGTCTGAACTTTCATCTTCATCAGATTTGTCAGTCACTGCCTGTCTCGTGTCACTCTGAGCTCCATCATTTTTTGGTCCTGACTTCTTGAAATATTCTTCCTTTTCCTTCACAACCAGGTCTGCTCTCTTGAAGTACTTCTTGGCAGGCACCAACAAATTTTTTGCTTCCAGTTCCTTTCTTTTTTTCTCAATTTCTGCCTTTAGCACATCCATTACCTGCAATTGAATGTTACAAGGTCAAAGAACATTTTATATATAAGCATATATCTATCTGCATCAGAGTATTCACCAACTGAACTATTTAATAAAAGTGGTCTTACACTGATGCAAAAAAATAACATGAAGAGAAAGAAAGTGTGAGTGAGTGAGTGAGTGAGTGAGTGAGTGAGTGAGTGAGTGAGTGAGTGTGAGTGAGTGAGTGAGTGAATCAAGAGAGAGATAGGCAGCATGCCTCCACTCTGCTTTCTTCAGTTTATCTCAGAAACCATTTTACTGATTTTGATTATTTGTTGGATATTTTTTTGGTGTGACCCAGATAAAAGCTTGTACAGTCATGTTTAGTTGTAAAGATACTGTATAATACTGTATTAATCATAGTATAATACACGCAACCTTCACTACAGCAACAATCGACGTTTTGCATAACCGCCAGGTAACATATCTTTAAGCAACACGTTAAGTCATGACAGTGAAATAATCATGGCTAACTTAGACAAATTTAAAGCTAGTGATGACAATTATTCTCAGGACACTTTGTGGGCTGCTGCTCAACATGTTCCACCTACTACCTGGAGAGTATTGTGTGGCAAACAGCCAATAAATTAAACAGCACCTAAACTTTGGAATGTACCACCACCATCATCAACCACAAATGAGCGCAGTTTGTCTACCCATAGCTAAATCCACACAAAAACCATGATAGACTTTTTGTAGCAACAACCAAAAACCTGGTTTTGGTATAACAGAATCTCTGTTACAAGGTTGACCATGCAGATGCACCAAAACCATTTGAGAATCAATATCTGCAATTGTCATCTGATGAAGAGATTGATTAATCTTGGGAATTTTTGCAGCTCTTAATAAAAACGTCACAATTTTGGCATAAAATATTCTAGTTTTGCTTTCTGTGTTTTTCTGAAATCTATTGAGAAAGAACATTTAATGTTATTTTTGCTTTCTATTGCAAGAGTCAGTGAAGCTATTTTTCATTAAAGCATAAGCCAAATCAATATCATGCGAAATATTGCAACAGTCATTTTATTTTGATTATTATTAATATTGCTACTCCTGTATTTAATTTAATAACAAATAATGATTAATTTGTGTTTCCTTGGTGTGTATGTATAATATAGCTACTTCTGGAGAGGTTTATCTCAATTAAAAGAAATACATAGGAAAATAAACTTTTATAAGAATAATTTGTATACCTACTAATAAGCGATAAGAGGTAAAGAAAGTCATGTGAATGTAACATATCAGACTTTTTTTATATATATTTCAATGTTAAAATGCTGTTTATACTCTACCCAGAGAAAATATGTAGCTTAATCCATTCATTTCAATTGAAAACATAATAGCATATGGTATAAAACATAACAGTTACTCATTCACTGTCGGTGAAATATTTTTAAAATAATTTTTCACTTTATCACAACCACTTTAAAGGATAAGTGCACATTTATATTAATTGCTTCCTGGTAAAGAAAGTCATGTGAATGTAACATATCAGACTTTTTTTTATATATATTTCAATGTTAAAATGCTGTTTATACTCTACCCAGAGAAAATATGTAGCTTAATCCATTCATTTCAATTGAAAACATAATAGCATATGGTATAAAACATAACAGTTACTCATTCACTGTCGGTGAAATATTTTTAAAATAATTTTTCACTTTATCACAACCACTTTAAAGGATAAGTGCACATTTATATTAATTGCTTCCTATATTATAAAATAGCTTATTTCCTTTAAATGTAGCTTAGCTATTGATATTAGAGCTTCACAAATACAACAGAACAGCAAAGTTTTTAGATTCTTCAGAAAATAAATGCTATCAGTTGACTTTCCCCTTGATTTTGATTACTATTGATCCAAATAACTGCAGTGTTATGTAATATGAATTGTTGGTTGCCGTTGTATTTGTACTTTGGCTTTTCAATCAACACATCGACATTATATGTTATATCTTAGGTGCTGCCCAGTTTATAGCAAAATGCAAATTTACGCTCATATTTATAAAAAATATTTAATTTTATATTCTCTAGCTATAACCACCCACCCAACTACAGAAAATGAACTCCTGTTATAGGCAGTCATAGCTCACTATTGTGTGTTTCAAAAAACGAATGCATGCAGTTTCATTTATGGATTCATGTATCAGCTAATGCATATGCGCTGATTTGGCATTGGTTGCTGACGAAAACTGTACATGCCATATGCTGTCTACAGGTAGATACTCTAAATTTGACAGTTTCCGACTGAAGCAGAAGTTCATTAGAATGCATGATTAGTTTACTGCAAAGATGTTTATAGGGCTAAAGAAGTTTGTCACAAACCTTTATTAGTTACTCCGACTGTGAGGATTTCATTGACTACAACTGGCATGATTTAGCGAGATTGTGCGGTGAGTAGACGCTTTGTCAGCAGCATTACCATTTTGTCAGGGATATTTCCAGAAAAAATGAAACACACAATTGTTATGCCTTTATACAAAAAAGGAAACAAAAGCGTGACTTCCAATTATAGGCTCATCTCTCTTTTGACAGCCTTTTCTAAAGTAATCGAAACATCTGTATATAACCAGGTTACAAAATACATAAAGTTCAACAATATTCTCTCAGCATCCCAGTTCATATTTAAGAAAAAAGTGTCAACAGAAAATGAAATATACATGCTCACTTCTGAAGTATTAACAGCCTTGGATAAAAAGGAACCACCATTAGGAATATTTTGTGACTTAGCTAAGGCATTTGACAGCATAGATCACAACCTCTTACTGCAAAAGTTTATGTCTTCAGTGATATCTCTATAAATTGGTTCAGATCTTACTTAACAAATGGAATCCAAAAAACTAAAATTAATGGTTGTGATTCAGAACCGGTGTTATTACTAAAGCTGTCCCACAAAGTTCTATACTTGGCCCTTTGTTATTTTTAATATTTATAAATGACCTGCCATATTATTTTCACAAAGATTCAATAGTTGTGTTTTTTGCAGATGATATCAGTGTACTTATAGCTGAAAAGTCACATCAGCAATAAAGAGATTCTGTCAGTAAAGTGCTTGAACAATTCAACATTTGGTTTGAAGCTAATAAGCTTTCATTAAACTATCATAAAACAAACTTTATTCAATTTCAAACAAAACATAAAGAAGTGAATGAATTAACAATCAGGCACAACAATTCCACCATAAATACAGCATCTGACACAAAATTTCTTGAGCTTCAAGTAGATGGAGAGCTCAGCTAGATAAAACAGAAAAAAAAAAAAAAATCTGATGTGTTGGCACTCACATGACTTTCTCTACTCTTGTACAAACTATTTTTATAAACGCTTATTCTCATCTACTTCATGTTAATCGAGATAACATCTTATTGCTAATTTTCTTGTAGGTGCAAGGGGAATATGGTAGGCTTTATGCGATAGTCAAATATTTTACGAGCTGGTTATGTGGAGCATTCCATTCTCTTTGCATGTCCAGGACACAAAAACAAAAAAACCAAACAAACAAATCCCATTTGAAAAAAGTATAAGTATTGGAAAATTCAAACAAATAACAAGGAATATCTCGGAAATGGTTCACTCCACCATTAAAAAAAAAATGTATATGACATAAACTGTGTATTTTAATGAGATCTACATTTTTGTGTAGTAAAATTTTGTCTATTTCTTACGGTTTACCAGTTATGCAAAAGCCATTCAGAATGAAGGGGACTTTTGGGGACATTCCCAGAAAATTCAAGATATACGTTTAATTTGCCATAAAAATATCTTACACATTTGACATTTTAATCAAAATTGTTACAGCCATTTTTGAGAAAATAAAAGTTTTAGAAAATGTTCCTGTAATGGGTAGTCTGGGGCCCATTTTCTTGAAAATCGTGTCACATCTTTGGAAGATATTGAACCTAAATACCAAGTTTGGTATTATTCGACTTGTGCTGTTCATAGATACACACACAGACATTTCTCAAAAAAATCTCATGTGTTACACTCACGGAACTTTCTCTACTCTTATACCAACTATTTTTATAAATGCTTATTCTCCATCTACTTCATATTAATTGAGATAAACATTTGCAGAAATTATCTTATTGCTAATTTTTGGGTTATGCTGTTCACACACACACGCGGACCTTTTTATAAAAAGGCTTTTTTTGGATTCAGGGGCCCTCAAAACATGTATTCCTAGCGAAATATTGATATCAAATTTTTTGGGTGGAATGCAATTCTTCCCCTACTTACTCTACGTAGTAGAGAAAGTAATAATGCTACAAAAACTTAGCTCAGCTCACTCTGCCTAAAGAACAGCATATTTTTTCTACTTTCACTCTCTGTTGCGATATAGAATGATTTTCTGGGGTAATTCGGCACATAGCAGGCAAGTATTTATATTACAAAAAGAAGGGGTCATACGCATTATTTGTGGTGTTGTGCCCCATCATTCCTGTAGGCCCTTATTCAAAACCCAAAAAATTCTTACTTTTACTGGTCAATATATATATATATATATATATATATATATATATATATATATACACACACACACTCTCTCTTGAGCTACCTTACACATAATTATAACTTTTTGTGTACAACCACAATACGAGGCATGTAGTCAACTTGCATAGACCAGCAAATAGCTTAAAACTGTTTAAAACTGTTCCAAAGGATGTTACTATTCTGCAATAACAAATGCTGACAGCAACGCTCCCATGATGGAAGTGCATGTGTTACATGTTGACAGTAAAAGTGCTCCCTACCCATATACGGAATAATGGCTCAATTGACAATAATCTTCCATGTTACCTAAACCTATTAAGCAATCCTGATCGACATAAAATCTTCAAGAACGATTTGAAATCTTACTTATATATTCACTCCCCATATACTATGGAGGATAATATGTCATGCAACAGGTGAATATTCAATACATTGGGGCAGATTGCACGTGATTATGATTCACACTTATTTGTTATTGTTGTCCTACTGTAATGCATGTTTAGAAGTTTACTCTTGAAATGGTGATGGTTTACAAGGTGTTCAATATCCCGGAGCGTTACTCACAGAGGGCCCAAATGAACAAACATCCCTACGGCTAAATTGTCATACTGTTTCCCCGCATTTATACGTGAAGTAAACTGAGGATTCACGAAAGTAATTACCTTACTTGTGGAAGTAGTTGTATATGAAGTCGGTGGTGCATAAATCTAAGGTTGGAACGCGAATTGTTTGTGCATCACTGAAATGGTGTAATTAGGAAAGTTACTAGAGTAAACGCGGTCATCTTCACGGTAAGACTGCTGCAGATTCGGAAGTGCCAACTGCAGTACGAATTAGGTAATCCGCTAAGTGAAGAAGGTGTTGGTATGCTGGTTGTTGTTGTTAATTTCACAGCCGCTTAAAATAAGAGCGCGAATGATTCAGAGTCAGCTGAGAATACAGAAGAGAAGAAAATGGCTTGCAGAGGGTGTCAAATATGCAAGCGGAATTGGTAGGCTTTTAATTGTTCAACAAAATGTTCCGTGCAAGGGGTAATCTTGCGTGGGAGGATTTCATTGAAAACCTTTGTGTCGCATCTCTGGGAGATACATAACCAAAATACCAAGTTTCGTGTTTATCCGACTGTTCGTTTCCGAGATAGTGATCACAACCATCATAACTATCTGTATAAAGAAAGCTATGCAATGATGCACGTCGTAGAATTTGAAAGATCTTGTTCGGCAGTCAGGAAGAAAATCGATTAAAAAACGTATTATGGTGGACAGTGAATTGTAATAAAATCATAGCTGTTCACAGAAAGGCCGTTCGATCCCCTTAGAAATGAAATCCTTAGAAAATTATTTAATTTTAAAAAACGTTACAGCTGCTGCTGGAAGAATAATCAAAGAAACCAAAAGGTGTGGTTGGATCAACTCTGGAAATCAGTTAGCCCCTGAATTTAAACCTAAAACTCATATATGGAAATTCATACGTTGGTGTACTTAAAGGGGCCATTCAAATAAATCTCCGATTGATGACGAACTTCAGAATAAGTTTTTACACAATCTCATTCCTGATTATGTTTCTTTAAATACATCTGACATTCTGACTACATTAAAGGTTATTCTATAAACCTCCGTCGGGCCAAAGTTTTTATTGAACCATTCAGATTAGCAGAAATGGAGAATACTATCAAAGGACATAAACATCCAGGCCCAGATAAAATCACATATTCAATTGTTCAACTCTTACTTCTGAACATTTCGATTTACCAATTAAATAAAGATTTACGATTCAGTTCAGATACCTCTACTGATAAAAAAAGGATTAGTTTAGAACCCCTTACAGATATAATCCATATAACATAAATAGTACTTTATCAGACAGAGTCATCTTCCTTCATCACAGATTCAATAACTCGGCAATTACAAAAATTAAGTGCATTTGAGTTTTATTTATGGACGCTCTTTAACTACTATGGTTCTTAGTGTCCTATTCTATATTGGGCACGAGAGACCGGAAATTTTGCTCAAAGCCATATTTATCATGCTTGAGGTTCTTTAACGTGCCGTAAATCTACGACACAGGGCCACCGGCTTTACTTCCCTTCGAAGGAAGCCACGCTTAGGATTTTTACACCCCAAAAAAATCCATCACCCTCCGCCAGATTTAACCCGCGACCTCGGGAATCAGCAGCTAGTAATCTTCAGTGGGACTTCCCCAGAAATCTCCACTCAGACCAATTTTATATACTACTTTATATTTCTTGCATTCATACATGCTTTAAAAAGATATTTTTCGTGGAGATGACCTTTTACTGTGCGGTCCAAATCTCTTGACGTTTCGTGACAACCAGTACGTAGTGACTGCGCGGTCGCCAAACTTCACTTCTCTTCGCTTCGTCAGAACGTTATACGTTTGTTATAAATGCGATCGCAATGTTCACTTAAAACTTATAAGAAAACACGAAAAGACACAATAATGGAAATGTAATACACAAATAGAGAAATAAAAACCATATCTTTCTATACGTCCTTTGTTATTCAAGTGGCACAGCTAACGCAAGTCCATTTTGGCTTCCTTAAACACACGTGAAACAGTTGATGTACTTAATGAGCACGTCTCAGCCGTACGTTTTTTACATTTAGTAAAGTTAAAATGTTTTCAGTTTACTTTGTTTGCATTCTTTAAAAAAAAAACTATATATACTGAAGACAACAGCCCTAAATCTTACTGCTATATCCACTGTACTACTGGGCTTACTAAGCAACATTTTCATGAAAGAGTTAACTTTATAAACGCTAGGACAAAGCCTATCACTGTAAGAGCTGAGTACACCGCAATTGAATTCACAACTGAGTCGCTTAACGTTCCTGTAAAACGTGCACAAGCAGTATTTTTGCTTTGTCAATGTTTTAACAATGTTCTAATCTTGAGTTATCACGTCAGTGGAACATGAATTCTATTTATGCTTCATCGAGAATGTGATGACAGTTGGTGATTCTTTACTTAAAGTTCTCAGTTAGCTTATTCTTTATATGGCTTTGTCGTCCTTGTTGTAGTGCATTCCAAGTAACGATATGTTGAATGTTGTAAAAAGCACAACCCGACGATACGTGCTTGGCTCTAGGACTCGATATTGTTTATTAAAAATAACTTCATGTATGGTTTTGTAGAGCTGCGTCAGAGGGCTTTGAAAGGATTTTCATGACAAGTATGTAGCTGTATTAGAAAATCTCGTGGGCCAACTATTTTTAAATTTATTTAGGACATGGAGAATTGCACATTATTGAGTGATAATTATGTCTATGACAAAACAATATATAAAATAACGACAGCAATGGAATTATTATTATTATTAATAATATTATTATTATTATTATTATTATTATTATTATTATTATTATTATTACAAGCATAACTATAACTGAAAGTTTTCCTTTAAACACCACGAAAGATAAACAAATTAATGGCTAACTATTGGGTGTAAAAATATGATTTTTTTAACTTGTTCAGAAAAACGTCGCCTTTTATCCTAGTGACTTGTTGCTTTTCTGAAGTATGAAATACGCATGCGCGCACATGATATTGCGATTTTTACCAGCGGCGTATGAGGCAATGCCGTACTACTGCTATTCGCGAGTGCCCTATTAGTGGACACATTTCAAACGTCAAGAGATTTGGACCGCATAATAATTTCTTATCTACATCCCACAAAAAGCTCTTAAAAGACAAATCCGATTTTGAACACACACACTCTCTCTCTCTCTCTCAAGGACGTTGCCCTTTCTTTAATGACCTAATTTTGGAAACAAACTTCTCTAAATCTGAATGTATTATGTTTAAAAAGGAAAGCCTTCTTCTCATTTAAGATTATCTTTTGGATACAAGCTTTTTGTTCCCAAAATTCTATATAATTCTTGGGAATTACCATGAATTACAGGCTCTGTTGAAATTCCTATTGTAAAAACATTATTAGTAAATTAAACAGATTGAAATCTTCAACTTTCTTACTGGAAGAATTTAGGGTGCTCATCCATTAGCCTTGATGGTAGTTTTTAATAACATCGTTCGTCCGGTTAACGAATACGGCAGCATCATATTACACAAGTTACCGGTAGTTGCAATGAATAAGCCGAACTCCTCAGTGAACAAAATTGCAAAATAATCCTGGGAATATCAGGCAATTTAAAGAGCAAGCCACTTTAAATGAAATTGCCCATTATCTGTTCGGCAAAAGCTCTTGCATCGAACTTCTTCAGCAAACTAATGCTAAAACGCTCAAGACAGATTGTATATCTCCCTAGAAATATTCGTCACCTCACAATGGCATGCTTCAAACAAGATAACTTATATGATACACCTTTATTTCTTCTTTTGGTACAAGCTCAATAATGTTAAAAACTTTACAGCTACTCTTCGCCATCCTCACTTTTTTACTTTCTCTACTACGTATAGTAAGTATGGGAAGTATTTTATCGCACCCAAAAGTTCGATACCGAGATTTCACCGGAAATGTATGTTTTGAGACCTCCTGAATCCAAAAAAAAAGCATTTTTGGAAACGTCCGTGTGTGTGTCTGTGTGTGTCTATGAACAGCATAACTCAGAAACGAACAATCGGATGAACACCAAACTTGGTATTTAGGTTCAGTATCTTCCAAAGATGCGACACGAAGGTTTTCAAGAAAATCCCCCACAGATTACCCTTTACATGGAACATTTTTCGAAAATTTTAATTTTCTCAAAAATGGCTCTAACGATTTTGATTAAAATATCATATGGTTAAGATATTTTCATGACAAATGAAACGTATATCTCGAATTTTCTGGGAATGTCTCCAAAAGTATTTTTCATTGTGAACGACTTTTGCATAACTGGTAAACCATAAGATATAGATAAAATTTTACTGCACAAAAAATGTAGATCACGTTAAAATACACAATTTATGTCATATGCATTCTTTTTTGTTGAGTGAACCATTTTCGAGATATTGCTTGTTATTCCCTTAAATTTTCCAATACTTATACTTTTTCTCAAATGGGAATTCGTTATTCATTTTTTTATGTCCTGGACATGCAAAGAGAATGGAATGCTCCACCTAGCAACCAACTCTTAAAAGATTTGACTATCGCTTAAAGCCTACCACATTCCCCGTACACCTACAAGAAAATTAGCAATAAGATTAACATCTCGATTAATATGAAGTAGATGGAGAACAAGCGTCTGTAAAAAGTTTGTACAAGAGTAGAGAAAGTTATGTGAGTGTAACACATCAGATTTTTATAAATTGGATTATTGGTTTCCACAACTTCGATATAGACATTTATACATTAGAAAACATTAGTTATTTCCTTATTCTGAAGGTAATCTCGTAATTTACTGAAAAGTATCTCATCTAAAATTGGAACTGGTTTCTTACAAATGGATCTAATGACAAATCACATGCTGTTGAAGCTGCTTTTGGTGTCAAAGTCTTAATCCCCATAGAATAATAGAGCTAGACCATCACCGTTTGTCACTTTATTCTGTAGAAACTATGGCTATCAGAGCTACCATTTTTAAAACAACAAAAAGAAAACATCGAAAAACAACAGCTTTATGCTAAAAGTGTTCTAATTATGTTCTGGATCTTTGAAAACAAAAATGAACGCCCTAGAAATCGAAATGAAATTGCTTATTTACAAATCAGATACTGAAGTTATCTCTATAAAACCTGTTTGGATCCCTGGCCACTCAACATTCTAAGAAATGATAGCGTGGACATATAAGCAAAATCTGCAAAATATTCAGGAATCATTTCTGTTGATATTAAAAGAACAATGTGATGCCATCTCTATGGACAATTTTTAATTATAAGATTTGTTCCAACATACGGTTCTGAACGGGTTCCGAACTAATTCCAACACATGCTAATGCACATGCGTCAGCCCGGTACGCTCCAGAACTAATTCGGAATTTTGTGTGGTTGGAACACTACTAATACTGTGTTGGCAGAACTGTCACTGTGTGTGTGTGTGTGTGGTCTACATGCTTTTGTTACAAACACATGAAAGTTATTTTGCTGCAAGTAACTTAATTTATTTCTTAAAAGTAAGTAAATAAAACATCATTAACAGGTTATGGACCTAGACTGCGCGTGAACTGGTGCATAAGTATTCTTGCGTGTGACAAAAATTGTCAACAGTAAGAGTGACTATAAAACACAACTGTATAAATTTGGAGGACTGGGCGAAATGGAAATGGCATGTGTCGATGTTGTTGCGGGCGTATGCACTTGAAGATGTCGACGGTATGCACAACTATCCCGAACTTGCAGAAAGTGCGACTACACAGAACAAGCGGCATATCAGAAGTGGTGGAAAGAAGATGCGAAAGCAGCAGGTTTGTTGGCAAGTACGCTCGGAAAAGCCGTTGCTGAGCTCGTGTTGACATGCAGCCAACCAAGTGAAATTTCGCGCGCGGATCGGAAGAGGCAGTATGCAACGATTAAACATGTTGATCGCGGCCTTCTTTTATGTTCAACGTGACGACAATGAAGATATTAGCACACATGCCGGAAATTGCAGAAGCTTGGAGTACACCATCTTAAAGACTTGTGGGACACACGATGAACTTGCTGATTAAAAAATTGTGCACGATTGAATTGCGTGACCATGGTGGAATCAGCTGCGTTTGTCGCACGTGGTGGTGCCCCTTTGAAGAAAATTAAAAGTCAAAATAGTGAAAAATTGAAAAAGAATGTTGAACGTGCAAAACAGAAATTTCCATGTCATAAATGTCAGCAACTACGCCACTGGGCTGCAGAGTGTCCCTTGAAAAAGACAGATGGCAGCACTAGACAAAATAGTCTGAAAAGAATGCTGCATTTTTGCCACGTGTCTTTGGTGCCTTAGTCGATAACCTTGTGGAAACCGACAGTTGGTATGTGACAGTGGTGCCTACGTATCAGGTCGCTACGGGTAAACAATATTTTGAAAATTATGCAAATTCCGCTGTTCCAGAAAAAAAATCCCTTGGAAAACGAGGTGTAAGCATGTTGGCTCATGGACAGGAACTGTGAAAATCCAACCACAATTAAAAAAGCTCCTGGAAAAATCCTGAACTGAAAAGCCGGTGGTCCCGTGTCGTAGATTTACGGCACGTAAAAGAACCTCAAACCTGATAAGAGGCCAGTAGTATTAGTCCCGGATGAGCCAATTGGATTAACGATAATCCTGCCGCTAGGGGCGCTAGTGTTGCTAGTGTCGCTGCGTGCGACGGCGGCGGCGGGAAGTTTGAAAAGTGCCCTGAGCGGAAGGATTATCGTTATTGCAATTGGTTCATCCGGGACGAGTTAAAAGAATTGAGGATTAGGGTAAGGTGAAGGAAAAAGAGGAAGTGACGTGGAGTGTTTTGATTGGTTCGTTAATTCGGGTGGAAGATGAAGGAAGGAAGATGAAAGAGTATGGAGGTCGCGTGATGGAGAGAAGCGGGGTGGCGAGGTGTTGTCTGTGCGGAGGTCGGGACTGAAAGAGGGAAAAGATGGGGAGCGAGGGATAAAAAGTATAACAGAAAGTGACGTGTGAAGTTGTGATTGGTGGGAATAAGAAGTGATGTTATTGGTGGAAAGGAACAAATGAAAGTTGTTGATTGGTAAGAATAAGAGAGATTATGATTGGTGGAAAGAAAAAGGTGTGGGAGTGGGGTATGTTGGAGGTGATGGGAAAGGTAAGTTTTGCTAGCAACAAGATTTGCAAAAGCCTGTCGAGAACTGATCAGCAATTTTTGAACGTTGGATGGTAGTTTTCTTGAGTGGATAGAGAGATGGGGCGATATGAGATGCGGTGGCGAAAATGGGAACTAAACAAGATGGTTGAGACAAGAGGTTTAAGGACGAGGAAACTTGGAGGTTAGTGGTGAACATGGCGGTCGGAAGAGGTGGGGGCAAGGAGACGCGGTGGTGAGAATGGGAACTAAAAGAAGATGGCGGTAGCAAGAGCTTAGAAGAGCAGATTTTGAGGTTAAAATAGTGGGAACTAAAAATGGCGGAGGGTCTGCGACAAGGAGATGCGGTGAGAACTAAACAAGATGGCGGACGCAAGGGGAGGGTAAGGAGATTTGAGGTTACAGTACCAAAACACGAAAGGATATATTCCTACGCCAAGCAGGTCCGAAAAATAATTATGCGTGTGGTACTTACCTGTTACTGGTGTGGATGCGTCACCAAAAGCGCAGCAGCTTCACGCGACGCGAAAAAATAAAAGCAAACTGTTTTTGAAAATGCTTAACCAGCTTTAAGATCAACCAACATCACTACGCACTGATATACCTAGGTTTTTTTAAAGCGGTACAGACGCCCTTTGCAGAGACGTAATTTAACTATACCAAAAACCTGGTACTGGACCATCGTGATGGTCGCTAGCGTACGTAGGAGCAGGGTTCTCATAGCCGGTCGAAAGCGGTCAAAAAAGTGTACGACGTAGGTGTTCACAGTAGCTGCTGTCGAGTCAACCGTCGAGGTGTGAATAAACGAGATCTGTTGTTGCCGGCAATCTGGTTGGGAGATGAGAGGCGCGGTGGTAAAAATGGGAACTAAATAAGATGGCGGAGGCATGAAGTTGAGGTTAAGGAGCGGTGAGGTGTTGTCTGTGCGGAGGTTGGGACTGAAAGAGGGAAAAGATGGCGAACGAGGGATAAAAAGTATAACAGAAAGTGACGTGTGAAGTTGTGATTGGTGGGAATAAGAAGTGATGTTATTGGTGGAAAGGAACAAATGAAAGTTGTTGATTGGTAAGAATAAGAGAGATTATGATTGGTGGAAAGAAAAAAGGTGTGGGAGTGGGGTATGTTGGAGGTGATGGAAGAGGTAAGTTTTGCTACCAACAAGATTTGCAAAAGCCTATCCAGAACTCATCAGCAATTTTAAATAACTAGTGTTTCGGGGTTTTCTCTGGTTGGTAGACGAATGCAAGCTGTTTCTGCTTTTTCATAGGTTTTCCCAAAATTGAAAATGCATATATATTGTAACACAAATGTGTGCAGTGCAAAAGAAAATAAAAATTAAATAGGCGCACACACACACACACACACCCGTTGCAGTTGCCATACTTATATTATTCGTCTTTTCCTTTTTTTCTTTTTTTTCTTTTTGTTTTTTTCGTTTTTTTTAAAAATAACTAGTTTTTGGGGGTTTTCTGTGGTTGGTAAACGAATGCAAGCTCTTTCTGCTTTTTCATAGGTTTTCCCTGGTTGGTAGGCGTTTTCTGTAGTGGTTGACGAAGCCGTTTTTAATTTTCGAGGTTTTCTCAGGTTTTTAGTGGTTGTCCCTGCCCGATAGGCAAATGATGAAGTTTTACCTTGTCGGCGCACGGATACTAGGCACATACTCGCGCGCGCACACACACACACATTTAATAGTAGCGTGTAGCAAACTGTTTTTGAAAAATGCTTAACCAGCTTTAAGATCAACCAACATCACTACGCACTGATATACCTAGGTTTTTTAAAGCGGTACAGACGCCCTTTGCACAGACGTAATTTAACTATACCAAAAACCTGGTCGCTAGCGTACGTAGGAGCAGGGTTCTCATTGCCGGTCGAAAGCGGGCAAAAAAGTGTGCTATCTTGTTTTCATGGGTTTTCCAGATCGGTAGGCGTTAGAATACTCTTAGAGCTTTTTTCAGGTTTTTCGCGGTTGTCCCTATCCGGTAGGCAAATGATAAAGTTTTTCTATAATGTCGTCGTTTTGGCTTGTGGCGCACGGATACTAGGCACATACTCGCACACACACACACACACACTATAATAGTAGCGTATAAAAAATTTAACAAACCGTAGATTTTCAAGAAAATTCCCACACCGCAAACTACCCGTTTAGTGGAAGAAAGTTCGTTATTTTTATTGTCTTAAAAATGGCTCTAACCCTTTTGATTACGGTACGGTATGTTTAAGATATCTGCATGACAAATAAAATGTATAACTTCAATTTTCTGGGAATAGCTGTGAAGTAGTCTCATTGTGAATGTCTTTTGTACAACTGTTAAACCGTAGGAAACGAAGCCTTACTGTACAAGAACTGTACAAGAACGTTAAAGCACACAATTTATGTGTATTATTATTATTATTATTATTATTATTATTATTATTATTATTATTATTACTTTGTGGCGTTGTCTATTTACAAAGTTTCCATGTTGATTTTAATGTTTAAAAGCTTTAGACCTTTCTCACTAAAACTCGTCATTCTTTTATCTTTTCTTTTTTCAGTTTCATACAAAGAGAACGGAATTTCACAAGTGAAACAGTACTGTGATAACGATACCAACAAACTAATTATTATTCACCCACTGAAACACATAAAAACAATAAGTAATAATCACAGGCCCAGTTTGTGTGTATTTAAATGAAACATCATGCACAATACAAGCCAATTATGTAATGAGTTGAAATGTGCAAATCTATAGATGTATTTCTGGAGAAATCCCGGTATGGAATTTTTGAGTGCAATGCAATTCCTCCTGTATCTGCTATGTACGTGGTAGAGAAAGTAAAAATAGTTACAGTGACTATACAAATGTAACAATAGAGAAACCCACTTGAAGAAAAAACGGAATAAAATAACAAGGCGTCAGACTCAACTTTCGCGCCATTCTCCGAATATCTGAGAATATTCTTAATATGAGACAAGCATTTTACCTTAAGCAAGTAGTTTTAATCTTACTTTTATGAAAGTCAGAGTTTTCTCTATATCCTTTATTTGTGACAACAACGCTAAGTTTCGAGCTAGCTATACTCACTTTTCTTGCAACTATATACGTTTAAACTAATATTAACAAATTTCTCGTAATCCCAGAATTTATTAATCATAGCTGTAATATTTTTCACAACTGCATGTAATAATATTGATTTAGGGGCTTTTAGTAATTTGCTATTCGTTCTAAAACCTTTTATATTGTCAAGCTGGACAACTGTGGACCTGTGCATCCTATAAACATTCAAACAACATTAGTATAAACTTCCCTACAGAGTTTTATATACAATTTTACAAGTTGTTTTAGGAAATTGTTAAATTTCGGTACCGAAAAAAAAAATAAAGATACGGTTTTCCAAAGATTTCGAAAGAACTAAGTTGCTGTATCAAAATTTCCTTGTTACAAATTGTGCATTTATTTCTTAAGGAAACCAGGAATACAGATTTTTTATAAATTTAGCGTGCACCGATCTATATTTTTAACTTTTACGCCTACGTTTCTCGTCAATAAACACCATTGCTGAAGAGGTTGGTATTTCTACTCTCTCTACCACGTAAAATAGTAGGTAGAGGAGGTATGCATTGCATCCAAATATTCAATATTGAGATTTCACTGGAAAACTAAATACTTGTTTTGAGGTCCCCTGAATAAAAAACATTTTTAGAAAATTCTGTGTGTATGTGTCAGAGCAGCATAACTCAAAAACGAAAAGTCGGATAAATACTAAACTTGGTATTTAGGTTGAGTACCTTCCAAAGATACGACACAGAGATTTTCAAGAAAGTCCCTCCACCCCAAACTACCCTTTACATGAACTATTTTCCGAAATGTTTTATTTTCTAAAACTGTCTCTGACGATTTTAATTACAACACCATATATTAAAGACATTTATATGAAAAATAAAATGTATATCTTGAATTTTGTGGAAATAGCCTGTGAAGTCCTCTTGATTCGGAAGAAATTTTCTATGATCTTGTATAACTGCTAAGGTTTGAGGAAAACATACAATACAAAAAATTTAGATCTCTTTAAAAACACACACAATTTATTTGAAATAACTTTTTTGTGACGTCAGCCATTTCCGAGATATCTGTTATAAATGGTTCGAATTGTACAATGCTTAGCCATTCTTTTTTAAAGGCATGTCGCTTTTCAGTTCTTGCTCGCCATGTTGATGGAAAGAATTTAGAATTTTAAGGCCAGTGTATAGCGTCCCTTTGGATGTATAACGGATGTGTAATGCAGCCATTCCCCGAAAAGTTTATCTGGATTAAAATTAAGTGGATATGAAAATAAACTTTCGTACTCACCTATAAGAGATAGAGGGTAGAGGTCATACGAGGTCTACACTTTAGAATTTTTTATTCTGCAGTTGGTGTTACTCCTTAGAAAGGAAGTATCTGTTGATTCTATTTAATCCTTACATTTTACATAACACGTATGCACAGCACAACACAAAAACACTACACACGACACTGATAGTTTTAAATATTTGACACCGATGTTGAAGTTGTGGCAGGGTACTGTTTTTAACTCCAAACGCACTTAATAAATCACATAACCGTGCGGAAATACTTAACCTTCCGCGAAAAGCACTATTAGCAAGCGTTATAGTTCTACTCCCGTTAGGCTCGGAGAAAACATAAAAAGAATCATTCTCATGTGCAGCACTGCGTGCAAAGACCGTGTGCTGATGTGTGTGTAAAATCAGCGTGAGAAACGGATGTTCGTCAGCGATAAAATCTTTTAAATGCAGTTTTATTGTCGATGGTAGGGATCGTGCAGTGGTGGATCGTGACAGGAAATGCACTGCAAATGACTGCGTTTTACGTTTCTAGTTTTGTTTTTTACTTTCTCTACTACGTATAGTAAGTAGGGGAAGTATTGTATTCCACCCAAAAATTCGATACCGAGATTTCACCGGAAATACATGTTTTGACACCCCATGAATCCAAAAAAAATTCATTTTGGAAACATGTCCGTGTGTGTGTGTCTGTGAACAGCATAACTCAGAAACGAACAGTCGGATAAGCACCAAACTTGGTATTTAGGTTCAGTATCTTCCAGAGATGCGACACGAACGTTTCCAAGAAAATCCCCCCCAGACATCCCTTTATATGGAACATTTTTCGAAAATTTTAATTTTCTCAAAAATGGCTCTAACGATTTTGATTAAAATATCATATGTTCAAGATATTTTCAAGACAAATGAAATGTATATCTCGAATTTCCTGGGAATGTGTCCAAAAGTATTCTTTATTGTGAACGACTTTTGCAAAACTGGTAAACCATAAGAGATGGACAAAATTTTACTACACAAAAAATGTAGATCGCGTTAAAATACACAATTTATGTCATATACATTTTTTTCGTTGAGTGAAACATTTTCGAGATATTGCTTGTTATTTCCTTAAATTTTCCAATACTTATACTTTTTCTCAAATTCGTTAATCAATTTTTTATGTCCTGGATATGCAAACAGAATAGAATGCGCCACATAGCAACCAGCGCTTAAAAGATTTGACTATCGCTTATAACCTACCATGTTCCCCTTGCATCTACAAGAACATTAGCAATAAGATTGACATTTCGATATCTCGATTAACATGAAGTAGATGGAGAATAAGCGTTTGTAAAAATAGTTTGTAAAAGAGTAGAGAAAGTCATGTGAGTGTAACACATCAGTTTTTCTATAAAATCGTGCTATTTGACGTGATATAACTTTTAGAGCAATACGCGCACATGTGCGGGTGTCTAGGTTTAGTATCTTCCAGCGATGCGACACGAAGGTTTTCAAGAAAATCCCCCCCATCCCAGACTACCCTTTACATGGAAGATTTTTCGAAAATTTTAATTTTTTCAAAAATGGCTGTAACGATTTTGATTGCAGCTTCGATACGTGTCCACGGAGATCTTAGTGCTAGGCAACTATACCTGTTTCTATACGTGAACGGCAGATTGCAGCTTCGATACGTGTCCACGGAGACCTTAATGCTAGGCAACTGTACCTGTGTTTCTATACGTGAACGTCAGATGGCAGTTTCGATACGTGTCCACGGAGACCTTAGTGCTAGGCAACTGTACCTCTGTTTCTATACGTGAACGGCAGATTGCAGCTTCGATACGTGTCCACGGAGACCTTAGTGCTAGGCAACTGCACCTCTGTTTCTATACGTGAACGGCAGATTGCAGCTTCGATACGTGTCCACGGAGACCTTAGTGCTAGGATACTGCACCTCTGTTTCTATACGTGAACGGCAGATTGCAGCTTCGATACGTGTCCACGGAGACCTTAGTGCTAGGCAACTGCACCTGTGTTTCTATACGTGAACGGCAGATTGCAGCTTCAATACGTGTCCACGGAGACCTTAGTGCTAGGCAACTGCACCTCTGTTTCTATACCTGAACGGCAGATTGCAGCTTCGATGCGTATCCACGGAGACCTTAGTGCTAGGCAACTATACCTCTGTTTCTATACGTGAACGGCAGATTGCAGCTTCAATACGTGTCCACGGAGACCTTAGTGCTAGGCAACTGTACCTCTGTTTCTATACGTGAACGGCAGATTGCAGCTTCGATACGTGTCCACGGAGACCTTAGTGCTAGGATACTGCACCTCTGTTTCTATACGTGAACGGCAGATTGCAGCTTCGATACGTGTCCACGGAGACCTTAGTGCTAGGCAACTGCACCTCTGTTTCTATACGTGAACGGCAGATTGCAGCTTCGATACGTGTCCACGGAGACCTTAGTGCTAGGCAACTGCACCTCTGTTTCTATACGTGAACGGCAGATTGCAGCTTCGATATGTGTCCACGGAGACCTTAGTGCTAGGATACTGCACCTCTGTTTCTATACGTGAACGGCAGATTGCAGCTTCGATACGTGTCCACGGAGACCTTAGTGCTAGGCAACTGCACCTCTGTTTCTATACGTGAACGGCAGATTGCAGCTTCAATACGTGTCCACGGAGACCTTAGTGCTAGGTAACTGCACCTCTGTTTCTATACGTGAACGGCAGATTGCAGCTTCGTTACGTGTCCACGGAGACCTTAGTGCTAGGCAACTATACCTCTGTTTCTATACGTGAACGGCAGATTGCAGTTTCGATACGTGTCCACGGAGACCTTAGTGCTAGGCAACTGCACCTCTGTTTCTATACGTGAATGGCAGATTGCAGCTTCGATACGTATCCACGGAGACCTTAGTGCTAGGCAACTGCAGCTCTGTTTCTATACGTGAACGGCAGATTGCAGCTTCGATACGTGTCCACGGAGACCTTAGTGCTAGGCAACTGTGCCTCTGTTTCTATACGTGAACGGCAGATTGAAGCTTCGATATGTGTCCACGGAGACCTTAGTGCTAGGCAACTATACCTCTGTTTCTATACGTGAACGGCAGATTGTAGCTTCGATACGTGTCCACGGAGACCTTAGTGCTAGGCAACTGCACCTCTGTTTCTATACGTGAACGGCAGATTGCAGCTTCAATACGTGTCCACGGAGTCCTTAGTGCTAGGCAACTGCACCTCTGTTTCTATACGTGAACGGCAGATATCAGCTTCGATACGTATCCACGGAGACCTTAGTGCTAGGCAACTATACCTCTGTTTCTATACGTGAACGGCAGATTGCAGCTTCAATACGTGTCCACGGAGACCTTAGTGCTAGGCAAATGTACCTCTGTTTCTATACGTGAACGGCAGATTGCAGCTTCGATACGTGTCCACGGAGACCTTAGTGCTAGGCAACTGTACCTCTGTTTCTATACGTGAACGGCAGATTGCAGCTTCGATACGTGTCCACGGAGACCTTAGTGCTAGGCAACTGCACCTCTGTTTCTATACGTGAACGGCAGATTGCAGCTTCGATACGTGTCCACGGAGACCTTAGTGCTAGGATACTGCACCTCTGTTTCTATACGTGAACGGCAGATTGCAGCTTCGATACGTGTCCACGGAGACCTTAGTGCTAGGCAACTGCACCTCTGTTTCTATACGTGAACGGCAGATTGCAGCTTCAATACGTGTCCACGGAGACCTTAGTGCTAGGTAACTGCACCTCTGTTTCTATACGTGAACGGCAGATTGCAGCTTCGATACGTATCCACGGAGACCTTAGTGCTAGGCAACTATACCTCTGTTTCTATACGTGAACGGCAGATTGCAGCTTCAATACGTGTCCACGGAGACCTTAGTGCTAGGCAACTGTACCTCTGTTTCTATACGTGAACGGCAGATTGCAGCTTCGATACGTGTCCACGGAGACCTTAGTGCTAGGCAACTATACCTCTGTTTCTATACGTGAACGGCAGATTGCAGCTTCGATACGTGTCCACGGAGACCTTGGTGCTAGGCAACTGCACCTCTGTTTCTATACGTGAACGGCAGATTGCAGCTTCGATACGTATCCACGGAGACCTTAGTGCTAGGCAACTGCAGCTCTGTTTCTATACGTGAACGGCAGATTGCAGCTTCGATACGTGTCCACGGAGACCTTAGTGCTAGGCAACTGTGCCTCTGTTTCTATACGTGAACGGCAGATTGAAGCTTCGATACGTGTCCACGGAGACCTTAGTGCTAGGCAACTATACCTCTGTTTCTATACGTGAACGGCAGATTGTAGCTTCGATACGTGTCCACGGAGATCTTAGTGCTAGGCAACTATACCTGTTTCTATACGTCAACGGCAGATTGCAGCTTCGATACGTGTCCACGGAGACCTTAGTGCTAGGCAACTGTACCTCTGTTTCTATACGTGAACGGCAGATTGCAGCTTCGATACGTGTCCACGGAGACCTTTCGCTTCAGGTGACAAAATAACACTAGGCACTTGTGTGCCGTGGTGTAAGCCGCAATCACGGCATTGGTAGCGTGGATCACCTTGGGGCTCTCCTCGGAGTTACCTCAACACCACGTACATGACCTGGTTCGTCACGGGTACGCAGGTCTGCACTACCACTTCCTGGCGTTGAGCAGGCCCAGGAGGCGATCGTACCGGTACACCAGCTAGCACGTGGACATGTTATCGCGCTGTGGTGTTGCGTGTGCGAGGTATGGAAACTCAAGGACGCAAAACATGCACGACCGAGGGTTAAAAAGTAGAACAAGTAGTGACGTGGAACGTTGTGATTGGTGAAAATAAGGCGATCTCTGATAGGTGGAAAAATTGAAATAACGTGATGTGATAGGCGAAAATAAAATCAAAGGTGATTGGATGAAAAATGACGAGAAGGAATTAGCGGTGAATTTGTGAACTAAGATGGCGAAGATTTTTTTTTAAAAAAAAATCTGATGTGTTACACTCACATAACTTTCTCTACTCTTGTACACTAATTTTACAAACGCCTATTCTCCATATGCTTCATGTTAATCGAGATATCGAGATGTCAATCTTATTGGTAATTTTCTTGTAGATGCAAGGGAAATATGGTAGCTTTTAAGCGATAGTCAAATATTTTAACGCTGGTTGCTATGTGACGCATTCTATTCTCTTTGCATGTCCAGGACAAACAAAATGAATAACGCATTTGAGAAAAAGTATAAGTATTGGAAAATTTAAGGAAATAACAAGCAATATCTCGAAAACGGTTCACTCAACAAAAGAAATGTATATGACATAGGTTGTGTATTTTAACGCGATCTACAATTTTTGTGTAGTAAAATTTTGTCTATCTCTTATGGTTTACCAGTTATGCAAAAGTCGTTCACAATGAAGAATACTTTTGGAGACATTCTCAGAAAATTCGAGATATACAATTCATTTCGCATGACATTATCTTAAACATATGATATTTTCATCCAAATCCTTAGAGCCATTTTTGAGAAAATTAAAATTTTCGAAAAATCTTCCATGTAAAGGGTAGTCTGGGGTGGGGGGATTTTCTTGAAAACCTTCGTGTCGCATCTCTGGGAGATACTGAACCTAAATACCAAGTTTGGTGCTTATCCGACTGTTCGTTTTTGAGTTATGCTGTTCACAGACACACAGACACACAGACACACACACACACACACACACACACAGACACACACACGGACATGTTTCCAAAAATGCTTTTTTTGGATTCAGGAGGTCTCAAAACATGTATTTCCGGTGAAATCTCGGTATCGAATTTTTGGGTGGAATGCAATACTTCCCCTACTTACTATACGTAGTAGAGAAAGTAAAAAGAAGACGGATAATATAAGTACGGCAACTGTAACGGTTTACGGCAAACGCACGCCGCTCAATGCGTCACGCTGGGCATCTTGCTCAATATGGTTTTTGTTTTATTGCCCGGCGTAAAAGTTAAAAATATAGATCGGTGCACGCTAAATTTATAAAAAATCTGTATTCCTGGTTTCCTTAAGAAATAAATGCACAATTTGTAACAAGGAAATTTTGATACAGCAACTTAGTTCTTTCGAAATCTTTGGAAAACCGTATCTTTATTTTTTTTTTTCGGTACCGAAATTTAACAATTTCTTAAAACAACTTGTAAAATTGTATATAAAACTCTGTAGGGAAGTTTATACTAATGTTGTTTGAATGTTTATAGGATGCACAGGTCCACAGTTGTCCAGCTTGACAATATAAAAGGTTTTAGAACGAATAGCAAATTACTAAAAGCCCCTAAATCAATATTATTACATGCAGTTGTGAAAAATATTACAGCTATGATTAATAAATTCTGGGATTACGAGAAATTTGTTAATATTAGTTTAAACGTATATAGTTGCAAGAAAAGTGAGTATAGCTAGCTCGAAACTTAGCGTTGTTGTCACAAATAAAGGATATAGAGAAAACTCTGACTTTCATAAAAGTAAGATTAAAACTACTTGCTTAAGGTAAAATGCTTGTCTCATATTAAGAATATTCTCAGATATTCGGAGAATGGCGCGAAAGTTGAGTCTGACGCCTTGTTATTTTATTCCGTTTTTTTACTTTCTCTACTACGTATAGTAAGTAGGGGAAGTATTGCATTCCACCCAAAAATTCGATACCGAGATTTCACTGGAAATACATGTTTTGAGACCTCCTGAATCCAAAAAAAGCATTTTTGGAAACATGTCCGTGTGTGTGTCTGTGTGTGTGTGTGTCTGTGTGTGTGTGTGTGTGTGTCTGTGTGTGTGTGTGTCTGTGAACAGCATAACTCAAAAACGAACAGTCGGATAAACACCAAACTTGGTATTTAAGTTCAGTATCTTCCAGAGATGCGACACGAAGGTTTTCAAGAAAATGCCCCCACCCTTGACTACCCTTTACATGGAACATTTTTCGAAAATTTTAATTTTCTCAAAAATGGCTCTAACGATTTTGATTAAAATATCATATGTTTAAGATAATGTCCTGACAAATGAAATGTATATCTGGAATTTTCTGGGAATGTCTCCAAAAGTATTCTTCATTGTGAACGACTTTTGCATAACTGGTAAACCATAAGAGATAGACAAAATTTTACTACACAAAAAATGTAGATCTCGTTAAAATACACAACTTATGTCATGTACATTTCTTATGTTGAGTGAACCGTTTTCGAGATATTGCTTGTTATTCCCTTAAATTTTCCAATACTTATACTTCTTCTCAAATTGGTTATTCATTTTTTTATGTCCTGGACTTGCAAAGAGAATGGAATGCGCCGCATAGCAACCAGCGTTAAAATATTTGACTATCGCTTAAAAGCTACCATATTTCCCTTGCATCTACAAGAAAATTACCAATAAGATTGACATCTGGATATCTCGATTAACATGAAGCATATGGAGAATAGGCGTTTGTAAAATTAAATTGTACAAGAGTAGATAAAGTCATGTGAGTGTAACACATCAGATTTTTACTTTCTCTACTACGTATAGTAAGTAGGGGAAGTATTGCATTCCACCCAAAAATTCGATACCGAGATTTCACCGGAAATACATGTTTTGAGACCTCCTGAATCCAAAAAAAGCATTTTTGGAAACATGTCCGTGTGTGTGTCTGTGTGTGTGTGTGTGTCTGTGTGTGTGTGTCTGTGAACAGCATAACTCAAAAACGAACATTCGGATAAACACCAAACTTGGTATACAGTTTCAGTATCTTCCAGAGATACGACACGAAGGTTTTTAAGAAAATCCCCCCACCCCAGACTACCCTTTACATGGAACATTTTTCGAAAATTTTAATTTTCTCAAAAATGGCTCAAACGATTTTGATGAAAATATCATATGTTTAAGATAATGTCATGAGAAATGAAATGTATATCTGGAATTTTCTGGGAATGTCTCCAAAAGTATTCTTCATTGTGAACGACTTTTGCATAACTGGTAAACCATAAGAGATAGACAAAATTTTACTACACCAAAAATGTAGATCTCGTTAAAATACACAACTTATGTCATATACATTTCTTTTGTTGAGTGAACCGTTTTCGAGATATTGCTTGTTATTCCCTTAAATTTTCCAATACTTATACTTTTTCTCAAATTCGTTATTCATTTTTTTATGTCCTGGATATGCAAAGAGAATGGAATGCGCCGCATAGCAAGCAGCGTTAAAATATTTGACCATCGCTTAAAAGCTACCATATTCCCCTTGAATCTACAAGAAAATTAGCGATAAGATTGACATCTGGATATCTCGATTAACATAAAGCATATGGAGAATAGGCGTTTGTAAAAATAGATTGTACAAGAGTAGAGAAAGTCATGGGAGTGTAACACATCAGATTTTTTTATGTCCCGGACATGCAAAGATAATGGAATGCGCCACATAGCAACCAGCGTTAAAATATTTGACTATCGCTTAAAAACTACCATATTCCCCTTGTATCTACAAGAAAATTACCAATAATATCTACATCTCGATTAACATGAAGCATATGGAGAATAGGCGTTTGTAAAAATAGATTGTACAAGAGTAGAAAAAGTCATGTGAGTGTAACACATCAGATTTTTTTTTGTCTTGGATATGCAAAGAGTTATAATCTGTGGCAAAGGGAATGGTGCTGCACCTAGCAATCAGCTATTAAGAGATATGTATGTTCTTAAAGGCTACTGTTTTTTTAATTGCCCTTGTAAATATATTTTCCCCTTACATCTACAAGAAAATTAGCAATGAGATAGAGCCTGCAAATGTTTATCTCGATAAATATGAAGTAGATGGAGAATAAGCGTTTGTAAAAATAATTTGTACAAAAGTAGAGAAAGTCATGTGAGTGTAACACATCAGATTTTCTTCAAGTGGGTTTCTCTATTGTTACATTTGTATAGTCACTGTAACTATTTTTACTTTCTCTACCACGTACATAGCAGATACAGGAGGAATTGCATTGCACTCAAAAATTCCATACCGGGATTTCACCAGAAATACATCTATAGATTTGCACATTTCAACTCATTACATAATTGGCTTGTATTGTGCATGATGTTTCATTTAAATACACACAAACTGGGCCTGTGATTATTACTTATTGTTTTTATGTGTTTCAGTGGGTGAATAATAATTAGTTTGTTGGTATCGTTATCACAGTACTGTTTCACTTGTGAAATTCCGTTCTCTTTGTATGAAACTGAAAAAAGAAAAGATAAAAGAATGACGAGTTTTAGTGAGAAAGGTCTAAAGCTTTTAAACATTAAAATCAACATGGAAACTTTGTAAATAGACAACGCCACAAAGTAATAATAATAATAATAATAATAATAATAATAATAATAATAATAATAATAATAATAATAATAATAATAATAATACACATAAATTGTGTGCTTTAACGTTCTTGTACAGTTCTTGTACAGTAAGGCTTCGTTTCCTACGGTTTAACAGTTGTACAAAAGACATTCACAATGAGACTACTTCACAGCTATTCCCAGAAAATTGAAGTTATACATTTTATTTGTCATGCAGATATCTTAAACATACCGTACCGTAATCAAAAGGGTTAGAGCCATTTTTAAGACAATAAAAATAACGAACTTTCTTCCACTAAACGGGTAGTTTGCGGTGTGGGAATTTTCTTGAAAATCTACGGTTTGTTAAATTTTTTATACGCTACTATTATAGTGTGTGTGTGTGTGTGTGCGAGTATGTGCCTAGTATCCGTGCGCCACAAGCCAAAACGACGACATTATAGAAAAACTTTATCATTTGCCTACCGGATAGGGACAACCGCGAAAAACCTGAAAAAAGCTCTAAGAGTATTCTAACGCCTACCGATCTGGAAAACCCATGAAAACAAGATAGCACACTTTTTTGCCCGCTTTCGACCGGCAATGAGAACCCTGCTCCTACGTACGCTAGCGACCAGGTTTTTGGTATAGTTAAATTACGTCTGTGCAAAGGGCGTCTGTACCGCTTTAAAAAACCTAGGTATATCAGTGCGTAGTGATGTTGGTTGATCTTAAAGCTGGTTAAGCATTTTTCAAAAACAGTTTGCTACACGCTACTATTAAATGTGTGTGTGTGTGCGCGCGCGAGTATGTGCCTAGTATCCGTGCGCCGACAAGGTAAAACTTCATCATTTGCCTATCGGGCAGGGACAACCACTAAAAACCTGAGAAAACCTCGAAAATTAAAAACGGCTTCGTCAACCACTACAGAAAACGCCTACCAACCAGGGAAAACCTATGAAAAAGCAGAAAGAGCTTGCATTCGTTTACCAACCACAGAAAACCCCCAAAAACTAGTTATTTTTAAAAAAAACGAAAAAAACAAAAAGAAAAAAAAGAAAAAAAGGAAAAGACGAATAATATAAGTATGGCAACTGCAACGGGTGTGTGTGTGTGTGTGTGCGCCTATTTAATTTTTATTTTCTTTTGCATTGCACACATTTGTGTTACAATATATATGCATTTTCAATTTTGGGAAAACCTATGAAAAAGCAGAAACAGCTTGCATTCGTCTACCAACCAGAGAAAACCCCGAAACACTAGTTATTTAAAATTGCTGATGAGTTCTGGATAGGCTTTTGCAAATCTTGTTGGTAGCAAAACTTACCTCTTCCATCACCTCCAACATACCCCACTCCCACACCTTTTTTCTTTCCACCAATCATAATCTCTCTTATTCTTACCAATCAACAACTTTCATTTGTTCCTTTCCACCAATAACATCACTTCTTATTCCCACCAATCACAACTTCACACGTCACTTTCTGTTATACTTTTTATCCCTCGTTCGCCATCTTTTCCCTCTTTCAGTCCCAACCTCCGCACAGACAACACCTCACCGCTCCTTAACCTCAACTTCATGCCTCCGCCATCTTATTTAGTTCCCATTTTTACCACCGCGCCTCTCATCTCCCAACCAGTTTGCCGGCAAGAACAGATCTCGTTCATTCACACCTCGACGGTTGACTCGACAGCAGCTACTGTGAACACCTACGTCGTACACTTTTTTGACCGCTTTCGACCGGCTATGAGAACCCTGCTCCTACGTACGCTAGCGACCATCACGATGGTCCAGTACCAGGTTTTTGGTATAGTTAAATTACGTCTCTGCAAAGGGCGTCTGTACCGCTTTAAAAAAACCTAGGTATATCAGTGCGTAGTGATGTTGGTTGATCTTAAAGCTGGTTAAGCATTTTCAAAAACAGTTTGCTTTTATTTTTTCGCGTCGCGTGAAGCTGCTGCGCTTTTGGTGACGCATCCACACCAGTAACAGGTAAGTACCACACGCATAATTATTTTTCGGACCTGCTTGGCGTAGGAATATATCCTTTCGTGTTTTGGTACTGTAACCTCAAATCTCCTTACCCTCCCCTTGCGTCCGCCATCTTGTTTAGTTCTCACCGCATCTCCTTGTCGCAGACCCTCCGCCATTTTTAGTTCCCACTATTTTAACCTCAAAATCTGCTCTTCTAAGCTCTTGCTACCGCCATCTTCTTTTAGTTCCCATTCTCACCACCGCGTCTCCTTGCCCCCACCTCTTCCGACCGCCATGTTCACCACTAACCTCCAAATTTCCTCGTCCTTAAACCTCTTGTCTCAACCATCTTGTTTAGTTCCCATTTTCGCCACCGCATCTCATATCGCCCCATCTCTCTATCCACTCAAGAAAACTACCATCCAACGTTCAAAAATTGCTGATCAGTTCTCGACAGGCTTTTGCAAATCTTGTTGCTAGCAAAACTTACCTTTCCCATCACCTCCAACATACCCCACTCCCACACCTTTTTCTTTCCACCAATCATAATCTCTCTTATTCTTACCAATCAACAACTTTCATTTGTTCCTTTCCACCAATAACATCACTTCTTATTCCCACCAATCACAACTTCACACGTCACTTTCTGTTATACTTTTTATCCCTCGCTCCCCATCTTTTCCCTCTTTCAGTCCCGACCTCCGCACAGACAACACCTCGCCACCCCGCTTCTCTCCATCACGCGACCTCCATACTCTTTCATCTTCCTTCCTTCATCTTCCACCCGAATTAACGAACCAATCAAAACACTCCACGTCACTTCCTCTTTTTCCTTCACCTTACCCTAATCCTCAATTCTTTTAACTCGTCCCGGATGAACCAATTGCAATAACGATAATCCTTCCGCTCAGGGCGCTTTTCAAACTTCCCGCCGCCGCCGTCGCACGCAGCGACACTAGCAACACTAGCGCCCCTAGCGGCAGGATTATCGTTAATCCAATTGGCTCATCCGGGACTAATACTACTGAGGCCTCTGAGCAATAATTTCAGGCCTTTCACGCCCAATATAGAATGGGACGCTAAGGACCATAGTTAAAGAGCGTCCACAAATAAAACTCAATATCAATTGTAATGGTTACCTGTTAGCCTTTAGTTTCGAGGCCGTGAGTTCAAACCTGGCGAGGGCGATATTTTCTCGGGCATAAAAGTCCGTTCGGAAGGGAAGTAAAGCCGGTGGTCCCGTGTTATAGATGTGTGGCACGTAAAAGAACCTCAAGCCTGGTTAAAAGGCCTCTGAGCAAAATTACCGGTCTTTCACGCCCAATATGGAATGGGACGCTAAGCGTCTATAAATCAAACTAAATTTAATTTAATTTCTTAGTAAAGTCTAACAGTTATGTAACAGTTGTGTACTTCTGAAGAGATAAAGGCGCAAATGTCTGATAATCCTCTTCTTTACTGACTTGCACTAATACTTGCTGATTTTCATTTATAATGCAAACATCCTCACAGTCTACAACAAGCTCATTGGAATCCCTAGGATGTCTTGAAGGAATTTCATGGCTGAGTCGAATTTGACATATAAAGTGTGGGTGCTCACACGTGTTCCATTTAATGCTGGAATCAACATACGTGCAAGAATATCTGCGAATCCAAGTGTTACATTCGCTGCATATAAATCTACATGTGCATTGAACTTCATTATCTTGTACAAAATATATGTCAATTTCGAAGAGGCTTATATTTTCCATCCTCTGTCTTCCTTAACAATGAGTTCCTTGTCTATTCGTAAGCTATATTTGTGCCTACGACTAATGTCTTTTATTTTGCTGGCTAGTTTGTCCTTCGTAAGCACAATAAGCATGCCGAATAGTTTGTCTTTAACATAGGACATCAGTGTAAATATAGCTTTATCTAAACGCTTCACCTACCTTCTATGTAAATATGTATATTTATTTATTTATTTAAGTGTGCGATGCATTCGCTCTATGGACATGTTTGTGTTGATTCCTGATGCACCCTATACCTAAATTACTCATGTAGTAGTCCTGGTAATATGAGGCACTCAGACGTGCAAGAATCACTTTTCAAGGTCCCTAGTACCACATGAAGCATAATTTCAAACGCTGCCCAATGTCTTTCCTCCAGGAGTGTTCGAAAAAGCTTGTAAACGCCTGCTTGTTTTTCTTAACCTTGGATTTTGTTCTTAATATTTTTTCTCCAGGCCTTATCCACATACCAAGTACAATAGAGCCTCATTTTAGGTCCATTGTTGAAATCCAAACATTAAAAAAGGATTCTGCTAACATAAAAATGTTAGGGAAAGCTTACCAACTTCCGATTTTATGCAGTGGAAAGATAAGGAGAGCACTTGCTAGTCATTTCTATTTGAGACGAGGAAGGCGCATGGAAACCCTTGCCTAATGTCGTCCAGTGCCAGAAGCTTCATATCGACGACGACGAGCTGCTGACAGGCTAAGTTTTAGCCCGAGTGAATTTTTGCTGCGTGCCCACCCTCATCAGGGTTTAACCGCAGGATGATTATTTTCAATAGGAAATGGCGGTTAAGGATGACAGTTTTGTTTTTAGATAGCAATGAAAGAAGGGAGGAAGCATATAGCTTCTCGACAGCTGCCTGTTAGGATGCAAGGGCCTTCTGCACCCTGGTGTGTGTATATTTATCAATTGTTATTTGGCTGGGATTGAATTTTGAGACCAATCATCTCTTGGGTAGGATTACTATGGAGTTCAGCTTTAGCTGCTGTTGGTGTGACTCCTTGGTTATCTGGTGTGCCCACATGCCATGCGGGGAACCCGATGACGCCAAGACGGCGAGTTCTAGGGTTGTAATCCCCAAATGATCTGGAGCGTCATAAGTTCGAAGTTTATCCTATGCGTGCCGTCAATACAAATACAGTCATCCCCATACTTCTTCAATATTGTGTTGAACATTATTCATTATAATTAACACAACATCTGTGCCTTATAGTTCTGAATAGCACTCGCTCACCGTGTCTCGTGGCTTATAAAACAACACACAGGGGTTATCTTTGAATTCATTTCGTATACTCATGCCTCAACACTGGTTGCATATTATGATGACTGACTGATGCGGAACACAAATTATAGCGTCGCCTAATGTTGTACAAATCCTGTTTGGTTAGCAAATGTACCCTTTCTAATTTATAAGCAGATATTGAGTCTCGTATTTTATCAAGTATAGCTTCAAAAGGAATTTCCGCAGGTATACTCTTTCTTTCTTTTTCCGTCAATGCGGTCAATATCAAGTGAGCTAATTCATCTGGTGACCGACATGAGTCGAAACAAGTTTGACTTTGCATACTCTTTGCTGATTTTGAATGACTCTTAATTTTGCAGGACATTCTACACCGATTTTATTGCTCCCTTGCAGATTTAAGTTTCGAACACCTTTGCTTTAGATACAAAATTCCCAGAGAAATGACACGCATAATGATGTCTTTCAGTATTGTCAGTAGCAGTATGAGAACACAATTTGTTCACAAAACACGACCGTATTGCCGCCTCATTTTATTGTTTCCAACTTTTGAAGTCATCAACTGGAGAATTCCAGTTCTTCCGATTTGACACATATTTCATGTACCAGTTCCAAGTGTTCATTTAAAATACTTTCCGCTGTTCCTTTATAATCACACAAGCTGCGCTTCAGCATTTTTTTTCTTTCTTTCTTTTTTATTTATTTATTTATTATTTTTTTTTACAAGTAGTCCCTCGCCGTGATGGCATTTGAAATTATACTCATAATTGAAATTCTTGTTGCAAATTTCACCCTTATAGGCGTAGGAATGTTTAATTTAAAGAGAGGTATACTGTTACTTAGCTTTAGGATACACTTTAGAAACGTGTTGCCGCAAATTCTTCTTGTAATTATGTTTTCCCACACTGAAAGCACGCAAACTGTTTTGTTTCACTCATAATGAAAATAATTATCCATTTAAAAATTAATTAATGTACATTAAGAAAATTTACACTCAATTAACACATTCTATGCATACACATTAAAGAAATTGCCACGCAAACAACAAAAAATATTCACAATGCTACGTGCCGACGGAGAAAAACCTCTGCGCGTGTAACCATCGGTTTTTTTTCCGGAGAACTGGAGCCATAGAACTGCCGCTGTATGTAACGTCAAGTCCTTATATTGGCCACAAATGGTAAATATACACAGGAATATCTGTTGCAGATAGAGTAAGAAAACGCATTACTTTGCATCACCAATTTTGAAATTAAGAAATCATCGATAAGAATAAGACAAATATTTCCTTAATAATTTAACTAGCTAAATTTACTAAGTTGCGTTTATTTTTCAGCTTTTGTCAACACACATGTTTGCCCCCATTGTGGTGCATCCCAAATCTGCGTAGCTAGTACGTTGGTGTTCTGTGTTGTAAAGCCTGTTTTGGATGTCTATGTGTTAAGTGTAAAACGCGCTGAAATGAACAGTTTGGAATAGAAAGACATTTATGGAATACGTTCGGTTCGGAACCTTTCTCACGTTTCTAGTTATGTTATATTTGGCCGCATTAAATGCGTGGCATTTTTGCATATTTTTTCATGACTTTGGTTAACTTTTCAATGTAATAGTGTTTTAGAATTAATTGCATTCCAAATTTGGTTAATTGATTTTTCTGTCTGAAATAACAGCTAGTGTTAACTTTCAATTTGTTTTAGCAGCTATATAATATTACCATTGCATTTGCCTGCAAAAAACACAAACTTCATAAAACTCAATTCACTAACGATGTACCAATAATAGCCACTAGTCGTCTGCTTCTTATAAATAATCTGGTACATAATTTGCAAGTATTAGGCTTCTTATTTTATTTCATTGACAACCTAGGCGCAGCTGTTTTAACTCTTTGCCATTTTAAAAGTAATTTTGAAAATTTGGTGAACAATTTTCATTGTTTTGCAGAACACTTAGGCACTCAATCTGCAGAAATTACTCATTCTAGAGAACATAATTTTAAAATAATTCCTCATTTCTTTCTTTTGCAATTGATTTCATTTTACATTACTCTTTTGTTTTGTTCAGTCACTGGAGTACTTTATAGACTTGTTCGTTGTATTCAATATTAGTTTTGCATAAACGCTAATAATTCCTACTTACCATTTTAAAACTAAAGTTTTTCAAGTTCCATGCAATCTTGCTGTTTTTGTGTTTGTAAACATTAGCCATGCCTTCCTCTGTAAGCTTTTGTGTTTCACCAGTAATAATTCCCACAATGATTTGAAAACTGAATTATTCACTGCAATGTAGCCCTCAGTTCAAAGAACACCACTATTAAGATGGCTGCAATTTGAACAGCATGTCAGAATTTCATTTTAAATTTATAATCTAGGAGTGAATATAGATTAAGGATTCAAAACCTCACCCAAGCGTTGTGGTTACCACGAGCACTGTCAGATGCCTCTGTAAGAAGTTGGTAGAGAGAGAGAGAGAGATTCATCACCACCTCAGAAAGGTATAAAATATCTTAACATATTATCATCTCTAATGACACATTCTGCTTAACTTACAAGCCATTAGATCTTATACTGAATGTTCATTTGGACTTCCACAGTGATGGGTTTGATGTAATTGGCAGCATTTCTGAATAGGTCATTGCTGCAGGAGGATCCAAAGAACCTTTTCACAGTTAGTATATAACTGTATTTTCATTTTCATATGTCCCTTCTACAAACATAACCTGAGTATTCAGGTTGCATAAAAATTGAACACTTTTAACTTGATTTTTCTCTTAAATTTTCTGATAAATTACTTAAAATAAAAATTTTTCAGATGCAAACATTCAGAATAATTTATTTTACTAGTCTCAAAAAGTTTTCTTTAAAAAAAAATCATGTGCTGTTTAAATCAATGAACACTTAAAATTTAAAGAAACACCTCAAATCTTTCTGCACTAATGTGTTACTTTATTACTCAGCAGTGAAGTGGACTGCAAATATTTTGAATAGACTAATTTTTATACATGCTATAAAGTGCAAAGGAATTATTTTTAGCAATAGGATTTTGACTTTATGCAAAGTATCTGTTACATTGTATGTTTAATAAGCTTCAAAACAATATATGAAATCTGTTGCTTGATTTTAAACTTTTTTTAACATATGAAAGTGCTGAAAAGTTTAAATTTGTGAAAAAGAAGCTTTAGTATTATGTTGCAAACAGCTATACTTTCTGACATGCTGACCTCTAGTTTTTGAGATTGCGGGTTCAAACCCGGCAGAAGGCGATGGATTTTTCGGGCTTCAAAATCCTTAGCATGGCTTCCTTCGGAAGGAAACTATAGCTGGTGTTCCCGTGTTATAGATTTACAACTTGTAAAAGAATCTTACGCCTGATAAAGGAGCCTCTGAGCAAAATTTCCGGTCTCATGCCCAATATACAAGAATAGGATGCTAAAAACCATAGCTGTTACAGAGCGTCCATAATTAAAACTCAGTTTTTAATTTTTGTGCTTTCTGACATAAAAGATTCAATTTATACTGATTTATATTGCATGGAATCTAGAAATCTTACACTGTTCAGTCGTACCAAACGTAAACATTTTCAAAAACAATCATCTTCAACATGAATACATGCCTTAACAGCTATAATAGTTCATCTTCCATAGAAGAATACTGCCACTGCAGTGATAATGGAAATAGTTATGTTGGAAAGAATAAGAAACTGCTTAGAAATAAATGACACGTGTGCAGAACAATTTCTTTTCTCAGCAGCATCAATGTTTTCAGTTGTATGTAAGTTTTTGATTTCATTAATATAAAATCTTTTTATGTATTAAGTTTTTCACACGCACACACACACATGCACACAGATAGGTACATATATGTTTTAATCTTTCTCAGATTGAAAATTGTGAAAGATTTTTTGTAATTAATGAGCAGCTTAATCAAGGTAGTGATAAGCTTTCTTCTTCCACACCTTTTTCTCATTCTACCATTATCAAGCACTTTAAGATAAGAAGTTTGCAATCTAATTTGAAAGGTAATTTACAATTAGAAAACAGAGTATTTGTGCATATGAGGAAATGAATGGAGGTCCCATGTCTCATTCAAATTTTTAACATAGCAGTACTCATTTATGTATTTATTTGATTTTTTCTAGAAGTTGTTGTTGTTTACCAATGACACTTGGGGATTAATTGATCTGCATCATTTTCCCTCTGGCTTCCCAATATAAAGTCTGTAAGTTATCACTTTTAAGGCCTTTGCATTTGGCGAGATGCTGTTTGTTCAGGATGACAACTTCTCCACAGAGAGTGCACTTGAGTGTAGGTAGGCATCGTATCTTGTAGAGATGTTCTGCGAGGCAATCATTGCCAGTTGCCATCCTAAATAAAGCCACTGCAGTTTTCCATGGCATTTTTTGTATATCAACTCTATCTTTAATATTCTTATAATCTTATCTTTTAGTTTGTCTTCTTCATCAAGTCTGCTGTCTTTTGAAATGTTGTTTAATATTATTTAATTGTTTATTTATTTCTAGTGTCCTACAGGTTTTATTGTTGTATTGCACCTTCCTTTGCTAATTGATCCACATATTCATTGCCCAAAAGTCCAACATGAGCTGGGATCCATTTTTTTCCAGAAGTTATAAAAGCTAATTTGCTTGTACAAATGCTTTAGTAATAAACAGTCAAGTTTAAAAGGAAAGAAAGAATAGTATGATAAAGTGATACTTAATAATAATAATAATAAATGTAAATAATCTTAATAATGTTAATTTAAGTTATACAAAATAATGCTTTTAATTGTATACTTCAATTTAAAATTGCTGTAGTTCTGCAAATTTGCAAAATTGTTCCATATATGTCAATAGGCCTGCTATCATTTTCCCTCACATGCGTTCCTTAATGTTGGCAGAATTTACCTCAAAATATTGCCAGATTTTGCTATATAAATGAGACAATTAGTTTGGCCAGATAGGTAGGTCGTTGAGACATACGGAAAAAATATAAAGTAAATGATACACACAATCTGTGTGTGTATATATACCAGCTAAAAATGTGTGTTCTGTTACAGATTCTTCCCTGGGTGTTTCTGATTTGGGTCTAGAACACCGAAAGGTAGGAGAAGAGCTGTGAATTACTTGCATGTATTGACACTGTTATTTCTGGCCATTGCTATAGATCCTCTATATGCCTGAAATGACTCCCCCCCCCCCCCCCCCATTATCTATATCAATACAATGCATGTAGGAGCCTATCTCCTCAGAATCCTGCACCCAGTTTGGGGTCTATTAAGGATAACTAAGAAGTAGAGTAGACAACTAATGTGGCCTACAGAATAGGTAGCTACTGTCACTAATCCACCTTTCCACACATCCCTGATTTCATTGTATTAACAAAAGGTTGTAATAATAGTAATAGAGTCAGGTTTAAATACACAAACTTAACTACAACTACATGTTTACCTTGTGCAAGTATATAAACATGTTTTTGGGGTAGTTACCCTAACCCCAGCAAAATTCCAAGGTTGATTCCATACTAGGTTGAGCCAGAACCTAGCTGAGGATGGGGTAACTACCCCGAAAACATGTCTCTACACTTACTTAAGATAGATGTGTAGCGTTAGTGAAGTTTGTATATTTAACCAATGCAGTATATTATTATTCTTATTACCCATCAGTCCACTTTATTAAGTTTCTGCAACGTATGTAAAAGGTTGTAATATTCACCATGAAACCTATGCAAAACCTGGAACCTGCAACCTCCATGACTAACTCAATTTCTGTATTGGCTAGGTGCTGTCAGACACAAACATGCATTGAGAAAAATATGCTAACACCATAGTTTTGCATTTATTTGTTGTCTTTTGCATTAGCTTTACAGACATCTTATTTTTTCATGTTTATATTTGTATCATTGTTTTCTTAGCATACTGCTCTCAGCATTTCTTGCAAGTGCAGTTTACAACCAAAGTGAAATCTTATCTTTGGTTGCACATATTCTTCTCATATATATACTGCTCTTTACAAAGGGTCATCTAGTCATGCTGTCCAGGAAGGCATGCTTTGGTGGCCCCAGCTACTATGTTGGTTATGTGTGTTATGCGGCTAGGAGCAGCATATAGGGTAGTCTCAATTAGGTAGGGTATAGTCGGGCAATAAAATTACCATAGGAAGCTCCATCACTTGCATAGCATCAAAATAATCAACAAAACCCCTTTAACGTCTAATTTTTCTGGTATGGGACAGTAGGCCTGAATTTTTCCTCCTGCCATGCCCCTATCTCTCATTGAGCTTTGGGGGTGGCAACCTATATTTTATGTTATGATTCCTTCTTGTTAACAGCAGTACAAGGTGTTCAATTATTCAGTGCCAAGAGCTATTAAACTGAAATGAGTCAGCTTCTACACTTGTGTTTGCTTCACTTATCTCATTTTTACATGCATATGAAGGAAAACATTCTCCTGAAAGTAATTTTCTGAAATCTAGTGTCATGAATGACTATTACATCAAAACTAAATTTCTCAAAACTGGGAATAAATAAAGTATATTGAAAACCAATTTAAAGCTTTGGCATTTATGACCATCATTGTTTGAATAATATTAAATTAAAAGGAGATTTATGATGGAGGGCTGGCCTGTGCATAAGCATGCAAACATATCTATAGAACTGAAACAGCAAAATAGAATTTTGGAAGAAAGTGTTTGCCATAGGTAATAATTTTGTTGCTTAAATTACGAAGCTCCATGGATGGCAGCATGTATGAAAATGTGACTGATCCAATCCTAAAACTTAATTTAGGATTAGGAGTGTCATGCAATGGCAGAAAATCCATTGAATGATAAAATTATGCCAATGGATCAAAATGCAGAAAGGCATTACAACAAAACAATTTAGTATTCTGCACCATGAGAAAAAATCCCCTGTTTATGAAGTAGGAAATAAATGTTCAACTAAGAAGCTTTTCCAGGAAATTTGAAGTATTAAAATTCGTTGTAACTTTTATTAAAACAGCAGGACTATAAACACTTCTATCTTCTAGAACACTAGGTATTTCTTTAAGGAAATGCTTTTGTGAAATTTGGTGAAAAATCATGGAAGAATATCAGAATTTGGCTTTTTGGCTTTCATATGTGTTCATATCTTATGTTTTCATGTGATGCTTTTGATTTATTGAGTTCAGTAATGTTAAGTTTCATATAAGTATCTGTTGATATTTGTTCTTTCATGGTAGCCATGCACAGGCAATAAGTTGAAACATTGAATCAGACTTGTAAAATATAATGCCATGGCCAGGTTCTAGTGATTTGAGTCTCAGCTGTGGTGTTGAATTTTTCAAGTCTGATTTAATTTTCCATTTCAAAACTATTTAAAAGTGCATGATAGCTCTGTAATGCTTATTCAAACTCTAAATGCTAGTTTTTTTTCCAAAACTGTGCTCAATATTTTTCATGCTTTAAAATGTTCCCTCCACATGTTACAATTTTTGACCACTTACCTGAAAAATTATATAGAACTTAAGTTGAGCTAAAAGTCCATATGCACATTTTTGAAAGTGCCTAAGTACTTTACTTTTTATTGCATATTAGCTGGCTGCCCGATGTTACATAGGTAGCTTTTTAAACTCAAATGATTTAATTAATTTCATTAACCCCCAGAACTTTATGAAATTATTGTACAATGATGTAGAAGATTTTAAGGTGAATTTCTCCCCTTTACGTTTTATAATTATAATCTCATATACAGTGCTGGCTGTTCACACAAAAGGATGTGAAAGATTGTTGAAATGTCTGACTTCCTTAAATCTTCCTGACAATCTTGTAAATTTGGAAAATCTTGTATAGCCTATAAATACTCTTTGGCATGCAACAATCATCAGTCAGAATGGTCAAGTAATTTTTACTTTCTCTACTATGTATAGTAAGTAGGGGAGGTATTGTATTCCACCCAAAAATTTGATACCGAGATTTCACTGGAAATAAATGTTTTGAGACCCCCTGAATCCAAAAAAAGCATTTTTGGAAACATGTCCATGTGTGTGTCTGTGTGTCTGTCTGTGAACACCATAACTCAGAAACGAACAGTCGGATAAACACCAAACTTGGTATTTAGGTTCAGTATCTTCCAGAGATGCGACACAAAGGTTTTCAAGAAAATCCCCCCACCCCAGATTACCCTTTACATGGAAGATTTTTCGAAAATTTTAATTTTCTCAAAAACAACTCTTAACGATTTTGATTAAAATATCCTATATTGAAGATATTTTCATGACAAATAAAATGTATATCTTGAATTTTCTGGGAATGTCTCCAAAAGTACTCTTCATTGTGAACGACTTTTGCATAACTGGTAAACCATAAGAGATAGACAAAATTTTACTACACAAAAAATGTAGATCGCATTAAAATACACAATTTATGTCATATACAGTTTTTTTTGTTGAGTGAACCATTTTCGAGATATTGCTTGTTATTCCCTTAAATTTTTCAATACTTATTTTCTCAAATGGGAATTTGTTATTCATTTTTTTGTCTTGAATATGCAAAGAGTATTATCTGTGGCAAAGGGAATGGTGCTGCACCTAGCAACCAGCTATTAAGAGATATGTATGTGCTTAAAGGCTACTGTATATCTATATTGCCCTTGTAAATATATATTTCCCTACAAGAAAATTAGCAATAAGATAGAGTCTGCAAATGTTTATCTTGGTTAACATGAAGTAGATGGAGAATAAGCGTTTGTAAAAATAGTTTGTACAAGAGTAGAGAAAGTCATGTGAGCGTAACACATCAGATTTTTTAGATAATTACAGAAAGTGACATTTTAAGGCTTTGTACCTTCTCTTGGTTGTATAGTTATTTAATAACATAAAGGCTACGTAGTTTTCACATAAAGTAGAAACCCTTAACACATACAATGAAATAGAGGTGAAGCTGGTATATGGAAAGATTCCCCATCACATAAAGTAGAAACCCTTAACACATACAATGAAATAGAGGTGAAGCTGGTATATAGAAAGATTCCCCACTTCCAGGCCAGCAAGCTAACTTTTCAGAAGAGAAACATAGTCTGCGACCATCGAGAAAAATAACCTTAGTTGTTAATATAGAATATCAGCTAACTGAGTTCTAGTGTTAACAGCACACAATTTTCTCTCTTTATACAATTATTTAGCATGTCCTGCTAATGATATACACACGTATAGATTTTCATAATTTATTTAAATTAAATTGAGTGTTGTTTATGGCTACTCTTTTAACTACTATGATTCTTAGCATCCCATTCTACATTGGGCATGAAAGACAGGAAATTTTGCTCAAAGGCTGCTTTATCAGACTTGAGGTTCTTGTATGTGTAGTAAATCTATGTTGCAGGACCACCAGCTTTACTTCCCTTCTTTATCCTCTTCCTTCCCCATTTTTACTTTCCCTACTATGTATAATAAGTAGGGGAAGTATTGTATTCCACCCAAAAATTCGATACCGAGATTTCACCAGAAATGCATGTTTTGAGACCCCCTGAATCCAAAAAAAGCATTTTTGGAAACATGTCCGTGTATGTGTTTGTGTCTGTGAACAGCATAACTCAAAAACGAACAGACGCATAAACACCAAACTTGGTATTTAGGTTCAGTATCTTCCAGAGATGCGACATGCAGGTTTTCAAGTAAATCCCCCCACCCCAGATTACCCTTTACATGTAACATTTTTCGAAAATTTTAATTTTCTCAAAAATAGCTCTAACGATTTTGATTAAAATATCTTATGTTTAAGATATTTTCATCACAAATGAAATGTATATCTGCAATTTTCTGGGAATGTCTCTAAAAGTATTCTTTATTGTGAACGACTTTTGCATAACTGGTAAACCATAAGAGATAGACAAAATTTTACTACACAAAAAATGTAGATCGTGTTAAAATAAACAATTTATGTCATATACATTTTTTTTTGTTGGGTGAACCATTTTCGAGATATTGCTTGTTATTCCCTAAAATTTTCCAATACTTATACTTTTTCTCAAATTCGTTTTTTTGTTTTTGTCCTGGTAATGCAAAAAGAATGGAATACTCCACATAGCAACCAGCTCTTAAAATATTTGACTATCACTTAAAGCCTACCAATTCCCCTTGCACCTACAAGAAAATTAGCAATAAGATTAACATCTCAATTAACATGAAGCATATGGAGAATAAGCATTTGTAAAAATAGTTTGTACAAAAGTAGGGAAAGTCATGTGAGTGTAACACATCAGATTTTTTACTTTCTCTACTGCGTATATTAAGTAGGGGAAGTATTGCATTCCACCCAAAAATTTGATACCAAGATTTCACCGGAAATACATGTTTTGAGAACCCCTGAATCCAAAATAAGCATTTTTGGAAACATGTTCATGTGTGTGTGTGTGTGTGTGTGTGTGTGTGTGTGTGTGTGTGTGTGTGTGTGTGTGTGTGTGTGTGAACAGCATAACTCAGAAACGAACAGTCGGATAAACACCAAACTTGATATTTAGGTTCAGTATCTTCCAGAGATGCGACACAAAGGTTTACAAGAAAATCCCCCCACCCCAGATTACCTTTACATGGAACACTTTTCGAAAATTTTAATTTTCTCAAAAATGGCTCTAACGATTTTGATTAAAATATCATATGTTTAAGATATTGTCATGACAATGAAATGTATATCTCGAATTTTCTGGGAATGTCTCCAAAAGTATTCTTCATTGTGAACGAGTTTTGCACAACTGGTAAACCATAAGAGATAGACAAAATGTTACTACACAAAAAATGTAGATCATGTTAAAATACACAATTTATTTCATATACGTTTTTTTTTTTGAGTGAACCATTTTCGAGATATTGCTTGTTATTCCCTTAAATTTTCCAATACTTATACTTTTTCTCAAATTCGTTATTCAAATTTTACTTTCTCTACTACATATAGTAAGTAGGGGAACTATTGTATTCCACCCAAAAATTTGATACCGAGATTTCACTGGAAATATATGTTTTGAGACCCCCTGAATCCAAAAAAAGCATTTTTGGAAACATGTCCGTGTGTGTGTGTGTCTGTGAACAGCATAACTCAGAAACGAACAGTCGGATACACACCAAACTTGGTATTTAGGTTCAGTATCTTCCAGAGATGCGACACGAAGGTTTTTAAGAAAATCCCCCCATCCCAGAGTACCCTTTACATGGAACATTTTTCGAAAATTTTAATTTTCTCAAAAACAACTCTTAACGATTTTGATTAAAATATCCTATATTGAAGATATTTTCATGACAAATAAAATGTATATCTTGAATTTTCTGGGAATGTCTCCAAAAGTATTCTTCATTGTGAACGACTTTTGCATAACTGGTAAACCATAAGAGATAGACAAAATCTTACTACACAAAAGATTTATATCGTGTTAAAATACACAATTTAAGTCATATACATTTTATCTTGTGGAGTGAACCAATTTCGAGATATTGCTTGTTATTCCCTTAAATTTTTCAATACTTATTTTCTCAAATGGGAATTTGTTATTCATTTTTTTGTCTTGGATATGCAAAGAGTATTAATCTGTGGCAAAGAGAATGGTGCTGCACATAGCAACCAGCTATTAAGAGATGAGTCCATTCTTAAAGGCTACTGTATTTGTATGTTGCCCTTGCAAGTACAAAACAAGGGGAACACAGTAAGCCTTAAACGAATCAAATATTTTTAGAACTGGTCACTATGTGTAAAACGTAATTCTCTTTGCATGTCAAAAGATCGTTTCTGCAAATGTTTATCTCAATTAATATGAAATAGATGGAGAATAAGGGTTTGTAAAAATAGTTTGTACAAGAGTAGAAAAAGTCATGTGAGTATAACACATAAGATTTTTTTTTCTTGTGAGCAATAGTTTGTCAACAAGTGCACAATTGGCTTGCATTATTGTTAATAAAACCTCTTAAAGTACATGAAAACTGCATAAGAATGATTAGCATTAGTACCTGCTAGCTGAAATACCCGTTATTGGTTATTGTAAAATGTCAATTTTCAGAATTTACATTTAAATGAATTTAAGTAATTACAGTATTTCTGGTATTAAATTCTTTTAACCTCATCTTCATTGTGTTTAATTTCCCATTTGTATTGTGACTTAGTCCAGCTTTTAATTGTCACTTCACTAAGTTTTCACTGTCACTTCGCTAATGTTACCTAGTTCAACTTTTCACTGTCACCTCACTTTCTTCGTGACATAGCAGCATTTAAATATGCATGATGTACCTCTTCTGGACAGTTCACTCACTGGGAGTCGAACACAAAACTTCTCCAATCTCTCATGCAGTTGTAGCACTCATTGCACGTCACAACAATCATCACAAACTCTCTTTGAAAACACTTTTTTGTAACACCAGAACACACTCACTTACTTGATCATGGGAAAATGCTCGCTTATATAGCTGCTGGAAACCCCCACAGAACAGTTCAGAATGTTCTGGAAGGAGGAGAAGGGGAAACTTCCAGAAGATTCAGATTATCTGACGATAGCATTTCCAGCATTCACATTGGGCGAGAGCTCTACGTATCTTTGTTTATCTGCCCAGCACCGACCTCCTGGTAATCTTGGGTAATAGTCGTTGCATCACAGTATTGAAAATCATGCAAATTGCCTCCAATGCAAAATGTTTTACCCCATTAGGGTGGTTTTTCACATTACTCGCATTACTAACCCTAAAAGAATGAAGAGCAACATATTTAACCTTTCATTATTGATAAAACAGGTCCATTTGTGTTTAATATCCTTAAAGTTGTCTTCTATCCCTTCTCCTGTTGGGGGGAATATTTTTTGTTATACCACCTCTAAAAGATAAAGAGAACATGAATTTATTTCATGTTTCACAAAAATATTGAGAAAACAGGCCCATTTATGTTGAAAATCCTGAAAACTGCTTTCCACTGAACACCTAATGTCCCTTCTTCTGTTAGGGTGAGTATTTTGTGATAGCACCTCTGCAATTGGCCTTGTCCTAAAGAATATGTCAAATTTCCCGTTCATTTTATAAAAATCCTCAAAGTGCCTTCCATCAAAAAATGTTCAATCCTCTCTCCTATTAGGGATGGTTTTTGCATTATCACCCCTAAAGAATATAGTGATCAAAATTTATGTTCTTATTCAGCAAAGTTTTGAGAAAACATGCTGAGAATTGTCAATATTGCCTCCTGCCAAATATTTTCATCTTCTATGGGGTGGTTTTTAATGATACACCTCCACAGTATTTTTATTCTTGTCCTAAAGAATATGTGTACCACATTTGGTTGAAATCGGTGCAAGAGTGTAGGAGAACATAAGGAAAAAAAGGAAGAAAAAAAAACATACAAGCTCTTATGAACTATATAGATTAAATAAAACTTGTGCAGTTGTGGAGAATTGGAGTTGCAAAATTTTACATTTTGAACATCCTGGAACATTGTAGCATTCAGCTTATTTTATTTATTTCCTAAATGTTAAATTTATTCGTTTAAATCCTAGTATTTTAATGATAAAGGCTTTTCATCTTAAGATAAATCTCCAGTAATGCAGTTAAGCAGGTAGTGCAAAGCATATTTAACCAAACTTCTGAAGATTCAAGAAACAAAATCATCCGTATTGCCAAGTTGTAAGTATATATTTATGTTTAAAAAGCGGTTTTTACTAAAAAAAATTCAAACTTTTTTTTTTCTGTTTTATTAAATTACAATCCTGCACAGCGCTCCCAGATTTCAGAAAGGTGAGTGTGTCAGCATATTTTGAGTTACCTTGCTCCTTTGCTTTTTCTGTTTCACATCTCCCTCCTTAAAGCTAGCATAGCTTCTGCAAACATTTCCATATGCATTCAACAATGAAACTAAGAGCAAATGCCACAGAGAATGTATTTCAGGATTTATCAGGTGCCTTGTCATACCACCCCTTGGAGACGTCTATTTACAAACAATTTTCACGGCTGTTAGCCTTTTGTGAGTTAAAATGGGTAACAAAACTAATTTAATTGATGCTTTAACTCGAAGCGATGCAATGCGATGTTTTAAAGCATCGCTTCGAAACATGTTCAAGTAATTTCAAGTAAGTGACGTTTTAGTGTATCCACCAATTCAAGATTCAATGAAATTATTGTTTTGCTTCACTGTATCTAACTTCTGAATAACACATCAACAAAACTAATGTTCATTCATGGAAGAGGAATAGACACACTAAGTAGTGCAATGACAGCAGTGAAAATATTGACAGTGAATACTGATAAATCCAATCCTCCTCATTCCAAGATTGAATGGGTTGACATTGCTAATTCTAGCAGTGATGGTATTAATATTTTAATATAATTATAATATAACATGAGTTTTGTATAATTTTTAATAAAGAAGTCTTCAGCATTTTAATTTTTTCAATTAAGCTGTTTTCCATAAGTAAATAATTCTTAATTTTTAAACTCATTTTCTCAAAAAATGAAAATGTGTACACTTGGCAATCTTCAAAACAACAAAAGCTACACTAGAAATTGGACTAGAAACTTCATTCATACACCAAATTAAAGCTTAAGCAACAGACTCTTTTGTGAACTGTAAACTTTTAAGCTAGGTACAATAAAAATCACCACTACTATGAATTTTTTAAATAAATCTGCCCAATTTTCTTCACAAATTTAAATAAAAAATTGAACTGGTAACCATCTGTGATAAAAAGTTCAGAAGAAAGATACAAATATATATATTTATATTTATTTCTCAAATAATAAATAGGATTAACTACTAATCATGATATCCAAAATATTCTAGTCCACATAATAAAGCCCACTTTAAGATATATCAGTGAAAAAATCAAGAAATATTAATTTTTGGCAGGGCTAGAATGTTTAGAAAAATGGCATATTTGTTTCAAATGTTGAATTTTTTTATCTGAATAGAATTTTTTAAATGTTGTGCTATATATTTTTCTAGCTAAACTTAGTTGCTTTAGCTATAAAATTGTTATAGACTTCCTATCAAAACTGTAGAATTCCTTTCCAAACATAAATACACCTTAACATATCCAGACAAAATTATGGGAACAACTTAAATCAGGTATTTCAAAAACAGTTTCCTGCACTTTGTGACATAATGTTACGTAAATATGTATTCATTTTCCCTGAAAGTTAGAATACTGACCATCTCTGACTTTGATCAAAAGTAAACCCTGCTAAAACTTGGTCTTACATTAAACATAGTTCCTGCCATAGTAGAGATCATGTATAATATGCATTTGTCAAAGGCTTAGTTCCTTTGAAAGCTTAGAGACAGTAAAGGAAGCATAAATTATGTAATCATAAAACTTTAAGCACTCTTAACTTGCAAATTCAACAAAAAAGGACAACTTTTCATAGCGATTATTATTGAGAAAAAAAGTTGTAGTGTATAAAGAATTTAATAATGTCTAAAGCTCTGAATTTTATGTTATGTGTGAAATGAATAAAATAATTAAACATTTAAAATTCTTTTTCTCAAAACTATCACAAAAAGCAGTCCCTGTTTTGCAAGAGGCCATGCAGGAATCAACTTTATCGCTGACTCTTTATAACGTTGCAACAGAACACAGTGCAAAAACTAAATTAAACTGACATTTTACATACCTAATCTTTATTTTACTGTGACAGAAGGCAGGCCTAATATTTCTCTCATGAATTTGCTGAAGATACAATGGTTGTTGGAAAAGATTTGAAAGTTATAATTTCTCACCAAAGACCATAATAGATTTTTTCAAAATCAGTGTTAGTAAGAGCAAATGTCTTGACATAATTAATGGCACTCTGTCTGAAGCACCGTTGAAGCTGGTGATACTAATGAAATCACAGCTCCTCACCCCGATTTGGAATCATCAAATATCTTCCTTTAATGCTTCAGGATAAACTGAATTTTCTTACTGCTTCAATCAAATTATAAACTACAAGTTTTAAACTCATTTATTTGTCCAACTCTCAAACTACTATCTATGAAGTTTCTCTCCAACATTGACATCAAAATAGAGAGTGTTTTAAAAGAAATCTTGCATCAGATGTCCCTGATGCCATGCTCTATTCTGCAAATACTCCAAAAGGTCTTAATTACAGAGAATGTGATGGGAAGTTTTCTTGCAATATAAGCTCTTACACGTTAGAAACTGTTGACTAAGAATACTTTGGCTCCACTAACCTGCTTAAAATGAGACAGCGTTTCCACGAGACATCCTCTCCATCATCAGCGACTGGTCGATTGGCACTTATAGGTTCGTTGCTTCCCTTACCCTTTGTTGTCCTGTCTACTCTTCTTCCAATTATGAGTCAAAAGATATCATCCACAGCCAGTACTTAGAAATTCATGACATAGCTTCAATTCTTTATGATATAATATTTTCCTCATGGTCAGTTCCCAAGGTAATTTAACAGGTTTTAAAAGTTTATCTTTACTAATATTGTGATTACATAAACCGAAATGATATTTATCCATCACTTGCACTTAATATTCCTCAATTTTTCCTTCATTCCTGTCTCCAGGTTTCTCTTTGTTTTACCAATAATCGCTTTTGACAATCTTCACACCAACATGATATATTCGAGACAATTTGTTGCTTGGGATAGTGTGTCTCTCAAAGGATAATTAAGTATGTTTTTTGAACTGTATTTATTCTGAGGAGTCAATTTGATATTATAATCCTTGAAAATCTTGTTAAATTTGGGAAGACTTGGATGAAATGTGAATCTACTGTATTTTTTCTACTTATTTATCTGTTTATACAGTATGTACATCCTTAATTCTTCTTAATTGATCATTTTGTCTATTAAGTTTATTTTGAAGTCGTTCAAATTACTACAGTTATGTGTGTTCATGTTCTTTGTTGTATTCTTCATTTTTCAATAGCACATTGATTAATCTGTGAATCATACTATGAAAAACGGTATTTTGATGTACTTCAAGATTGAATTTGTTATTTTTTACACAACTATCTACATGCATTGGTTTCCTTTACGTGCCAAACTCTGATTTATCCTTAAATCTTATGATTTTCAAATCTAAAAATGGTAACCATCATTCTTTTCTTTTTTGACAATATATTTATTGATCTGTCTTGTAAATTCAATAACTTTAATGCATCATGTTATCATTTTTTGGAAATGTCATCTATATATGTATGCCAACTTCTGATTATAGGTGGAAAGGCCTTTGTAATGTTTGTCTCAAGTCTTGGTAAATCTACCACAATAGGTAGCACAATACAGTCTCACAAATTCAAAGTTCCATTAAATCTGAGCTACTTGAGGACACTTAAAAAATAAAATTAAAAAAAAAAAGAGGCTAGTCATCAGTTTACAGGTCCTGATATGTATCTACATACTTTTGATCTCCCCACCTCTCGTCTATAGAGTGTGTGTTACCTGGCAACGATGAACTTCCTTTCAATTAGGGACCAGCCGAATACTGGGAAGATCCTTCCATAATATGTATGTACATATATTGTAGCAAACATTCCTACCAGAAATATTTTTCAGCTGCAATAAGAACACACTGACTACATACATTGCAGCAAACATTCCCCACTGAAATACTTTCCAGCTGGATTAACAACATAATAACTAGTTTATGGCTGCAAATGTTTTACAGCTATTATAAGAAAGCAGCTGGCCTTAATAGTTAACATATGTTTTGTTGAGAGGAAAAGTATCCCATGCAACCCAAACAGCAAGCCAGGGTTGTATCAAGTTAAAGGAATGTTTTATTTTAGTATGTTTGTAGCCTTCTTTGTGGATAATGTGTGTTAGAAGTGGTTGCACAGTTATTCAACTTGTTTCAACAATGAGTGCTAACTGTAAGAGGAAATTTCATTAAAGGTAAAATTACAACTTCAAAAACATTGGATAAAGGGGAGACAATTAAAAAGCTTACAGCGGAATACGGTGTTGGGGAAGTAACAGTTGGAGACTAGCGATGAAACAGGGATAAACTGGAGAAGCATTCTTCAACAAAGTGTTTAGATAACTCTTTTAAAAGAAAGTGTATGAAGAGTCAGAATACAAAAAAACTAGTGAAGCATCGTTTATCTGGTTCAGTCAACAAAGGCAGAAGGGAAGTCCAATTTCCGGCCCAATGTTGCAAGAAAAAGCATTTTTTAGAAACGAATTCGAAGAATTCAGTGTCAGTGTAGGTTGGTTATAGAGATGGAAGAATAGGTATAGTGTACAACAGCTTGAGATTTGTGGAGAAAAGCTTTCCAGTGATTCTGAAGCAGCAGTGAACTTCTGTAAAAAATTTGAACTCATAAAAAGTGAAAACCTAACAAATGATCAGTTATACAATTGTGACGTAACAGGGCTCAGCTTTAAAATGTTACCTTCTAAAACACTTGCTTCACACAAAGAATGTCATGCTCCTGGCCACAAAAAAAAGTAAAGAAAGAGTGACAGTACTCGCTGCATCAGGTACACACAAATTAAAGCTTGTTGTCATAGGCAAATCCACCAAGCCTAGAGCTCTCAAAGACATTTCCTTGTCTGCACTGCCTATCTCTTCCAAGAACCAAAAGAATGCCTGGATGGACAGAGGAACATTTAAAAAGTGGTGTTATGAAGAATATGTGCCGGAAACTAAAAAGCTTTTGAAGAAAAATGGTTTGCCTAGTAAAGCAATCTTATTGATGGGCAATGCTGGATGACTTCCAGACCAAGAGGAACTGCAGTTATGGAATTTGGGCTTTGTTTTTGCTGCCTAATGTCACAAGTTTGATACAGCAATGGATCAGGGGGCTCTGGAATGCTTAAAGAAGTATTGAGGCCGCCAATTGCAGTCAGTTGTACAAGCAACAGAAAAGGATGGAAACATCACTAATTTTCTAAAATGAATAACCATGAGGGATATAGTGCATTGGTTAGCAGAGTTATGGGATGATGTGAAGCCTGAGACACTTGTGAAATCACGGAAGAAAATTTTAGCAAGCAAATCAACTGATGAAAGTGAATTCGATGATGATACTGATATGAAGATGATGTACCCCCATCACACTTAATCACACAGCTCCCAGATGGTGAAAGTGAAGTTACGGAATGGATAAAGAGTGATGAACAGTTTGAACTTATGGAAACATCAATTGTCGAGATGTTGAATGAACCGACAGAAGAAAGCAAGGAGGAAGACATAGAAGAGAGAACACCAAAGATGAGTCATAATGAGGGTTTTGCTGTGTTGGAGGCAGCTATGTAGAACAACAATCAGAAGCAACACTGTGCAATATCATGTTATTCAAATGATGACGTGACATTGCTGCGCGAAAGTGATTCAGTATCCTGAAGCAGAAGATGCTTAAAAACCTTTTAAAAAAATAACTCCATGTATGTATTATGTACATATTATGTTTATTTCTATACAAATACTTTAAAAACTTAAAATAACTTAACTTGATTTCTTATTGGTTTCATTTTGCCTTTAATGAGTTTTCGTATGGTGCTTCATATAGTCCAGGTTATCCCAAATCCGAGGTACTTTCACCCTCCATTACCTTGGATTAGCGAGACTCTACTGTATGGGATTTCCATGGCTAAACTTGAAGTTTGCTGATAATACTTTTTGTGCATGAAGCTGTTTTGTTTAATACATAAAACTATAATTATGATGAATTCATCAATCTGTGAAGGCAAGATTTCATTTTCGGGCATATTATTTTTATCAAGTTAGATATCTTTTCTGTAGGAATACCAAATTATCCAATATTTGGTCTGTGTTGAATATCACATTTTTAAATTTAATTCTAGTGAGTTCTTTATGCTTAAAGTGTCAAATCCTACAAAAGAGTTCATTTTATCCACTAGCCATGTGACTACGTGATTTGTGAATGCACTATATTACTGCTGATAGGCCTCATGTTGTCTGCTTTTTTATGGATTTTTGGCAAACTACAACTTTGGTAGCATCAGATTATTTGATATCAAACTGTTTTTTGTTTTATACAGAATGATAGTGCTCTCTTTAATTGCCTTCTGCACCAAAGCTGTATAAAAATTCACAGGATTCTTTGTTCTTCTTTGCTCCATTCTATGAAATACTTAATTTTATCATCAATTTTATATAAAATATTGTCAAGAATTAATTTCAGCTGACAATTTACATATTCAACTTGCTAAGATCGGATTGCATGATGAAGCTAGTTTTGTAAAAATTTGACTGTGTATCTCCTAAAAAGAATCACATAGTGTGCCCAGGGGTAAGAAAAGCTCTCCATGAGAAGCAGCTCTTAAGTTGATGTTCTTTGTCTCAGAAGAGCAAAGGTGTCTCCACTGCCTCAGCAATAACTGTAGTTCAAAAAAGTATTAAGTATTTGACAATATATATATATTTCCAGTTTTACAATGCACAAAAAAAATTTTCGGCACCCAAAACTACAGTTTTTAACATATTCTTATTACTTTTCTCCTGTTGGACTATAAATCTTTCTCAATTTCCCAATCCAACATTGTCCCTCTAATTCCTTGAATCCATGTAATATGCAGTCTTCCTTTTCTTCTCCTTGGTGGCATACACTCCATTATTCTTATGGGTAATCTTCCATTCTTTTAGCATACCCATACCATTCTAATAGTTTCTGTTGAATAAAATTTAAAATTGAATATTTACTTTTATTATCTCATTTCTTTTTCTTTTAGATATCCTAGCAGATCTCCTCCAATAATCTCTTTCTGTTGCCAATAGTTTTCTTTTTAACTGATAGTTCAGAGTCCACACGTCGGAGCCATAGATTATAATACTTCTAACTAATGTTTTAAAAATTGTAGTTTTAGTTTCTTTTGAGACCTGTTTACCCCATAGCATACCAATCAAAGTAGATATGGTATACTTTCCTAGTTTATCCTATTTCCTTTTCTTGTTTCCCATCTTCTGTAATCTTTACTCCCAGGTGTTTATATTCCCGTATGTTTAATTATCCCCATTTCGTCTTCCATTACCAGATCTTGATGAATATCTCCAATGGCCATATATTTTGATTTATCCAAATTTACGTTTTTTTTTTTTTTGACAATTCAAATCAATAGTAAAGTATATTGGTATTTAAGTTCATTATCTTCCAAAGATGTGACACAAAAATTTTCATGAAAATCCCCTCCCCAGCCCAAACTACCCTTTACATTAAACATTTTTTTGAAATTTTTTATTTTCTCAAAAATGCCTTAACAATTTTTACTAAAATAACATCTATTAAGCATATTTATGTCGCAAATAAAATGTATATCTTGTATTTTCTGGGAATAGCCTGTAAAGTTCTCTTCATTCAGAAGAAATTTTATAAAATCTTATATAACTGGTATACGTTAAGATATAGATGAAAATATACTGCACAAAAAAGTCTCTTTAAAACACACAACTTATTTTAAATAACTCTTTTATGTGGCAGAAGCTATCAAGATATCCATTATTAATGGTTCAAATTGTTTAATACTTGTCATTCTTTTCAAGTCCTGTCGATTTTTTGTTGTTTCTTGCGATTGCATGGAAAGAGAGTGGAATTTATGGGCAATATATAGTGTCCAGTTCTTAAATATTTGACTATTTCTGTTCCCTTTGTACCTATAAAGAAATGTGTAATGTAGCTATTTCTGCTAAGGTTTATCTGGATTTAAATGAAGCAGTAACAACAGAGGGTAGAGAAAGTCATGTGAATGTAACACATCAGATTTTTACTTTTTCTACCACGTATATAGTAGGTAGAGAAGGTATTCCATTCTACCCCAAAATTTAATACTGAGATTTCACCGGAAACACATGTTTGAGGCCCCCTGAACACAAAAAAATATTGTGTTACACTCACATGACTTTCTCTACTCTTGTACAAACTATTTTTACAAATGCTTATTCTCCATCTACTTCATGTTAATTGAGATAAACATTTGCAGAAACTATCTTATTGCTGATTTTGTGCAAGGGGAATATGGTAGGCTTTAAGCGATAGTAAAATCTTTTAAGTGCTGGTTCCCATTTGGAGCATTTTCCAGAACATGAAGAAACGAATAACGAATTCCCATTTGAAAAAAAAGTATATAAGTATTGGAAAATTCAAGCAAATAATTAGAAATATCTCAGAAATGGTTCACTTCACAAAAAAAAAAAAAAAAAACATATATAAATTGTGTATTTTAATGAGCTCTACATTTTTTGTATAGAACAAATTTTTCTATCTCTTACGGTTTACCAGTTATGCAAAAGCCATTCAGAAAGAAGAGGACTTTTGGGGACATTCTCAGAAAATTCAAGATATACATTTTATTTGTCATGAAAATATCTTAAATATGTGATACTTTAATCAAAATTGTTATTAGAGCTATTTTTGAGAAAATGAAAATCGAAAAATGTTTCATGTAAAGGGTAGTCTGGGGGGGGGGGAAATTTTCTTTAAAATCTCTGTGTTGCATCTTTGAAAGATACTTAACCTAAATATCACGTTTGGTATTTATCTGACTTTTTGTTTTTGAGTTAAGCTGTTCACAGATACATACACAGACCTTTTTCTAAGTGCTTTTTTTCATTCTTTTTATTTATTTATTTATTCAGGGAGCATTTCCAGTGAATCTTGATATCAAATTTTTGGGTGGAATACAATACTTCCCCTGCTTACTATACATAGTAGAGAAAGTAAAAAGCATTTTTAGAAAAATGTGTGTGTGTGTGAGAGAGAGAGAGGGGGGGAGAGGGAGAGAGAACAGAATAACTCAAAAATGAAAACTCAGACCAACACCAAACTTGGCATTTAAATTCAGTACCTTCCAAAGATGTGACACAAGGATTTTCACAAAAATCTCCCTATCTCAAACTACCCTTTACATGGGAAATTTTTCAAAATGTTTATTTTCCAAAAAATAGCCTTAGTGATTTTGATTAAAATCCATATATTAAATATATTTACATGACAAATGAAATGTACATTTGAATTGTCTGGGAATTGCTTTTGAAGTCCTCTTCATTTGGAAGGAATTGTGTATAAACTTGTTTAACTGGTAAACGTTAAGGATAGACGAAAATGTACTGCACAAGAAATGTAGATCTCTTTAAAACACACAATTTATTTTGAATAACTTTTTGTAGCCATTTCCGAGATATCTGTTATTAATGGTTCGAATTGTTCAATACTTAGCCATTCTTTTAAAGTCCTGTCAACATTGAGCAGTTCTTGTGATTCCATTGAAACAGTGTTGTTTTTAAGGCCAGCATAGCATCCAGGTATTTCTGCAAAAGTTCATTTAGATCAAAATGAAGTAGATATAAAAATAAGCTTCAATAGGATTAGTGTGTATACCCACTAATAAATGATAAGGCACATAAGAGTCATAACTAGTTGAAATGTTTCATTTAATCTCAGATAGCATTTTCAAGAAATCTCACTGTATACATACTTAAACGTTATATATTTTCAAATTTTATACAACTTTTTCTTAGGTATTATAAATTAGGAAAACTTAGCATTGCTTATGCAGCAGCTTCCATAACAAATTTTAACACAATTTGGAAACAACATTATTTGCTGTTTAGTTAACAAATTCATGCATATTTGTAGAATAATAAACATACCTAGATATCCATAGAATTTAACCAAAAATAGATTATAAAAAATTGGGAAACCTTTTTATTTTTTAATAAAATATGGTACAATATACAAATAATTCAGTTATTCTTTCTGACTGCTTCGCAAGTAATCATTATATTGCATTACAGCCTTTTCTTGTTCATATGTCTCTATTGATCCTGGTCGCATAATTCTCACATTTATGATGGCACGTTCAGGAGCCTGATTACAGAAATGAAGTAAATAACATGCTACCATCACACCTGTTCTTCCTCGACCCATGCGGCAGTGAACACCCACAGTCTAAAACATCCAATATACTATGTAAGCATACCAAGATAATCATTAAGATTGCAATAATCATCATATCCTGAACGTAATTATATAATATAGTCTGCTTCATGAATATCTAACAAACATAATCATATGTTACAATGAAAATTTATTATTTACCCTTTAAAACTCAAAATTTAATTAAAACTAAATAAATGCCATGCGCAACACTGTGATTTAATCCCCATCTGATGAAAATAACAGATATGTTTTAGTTTTATCATGTGGAGTTTTCACTTATTCCAAAAAATGAAATTTAACCATATTCGAGTTTCAGACTCTTCATCAATTCTTTTTTTTTTTTAGTTCCGTTTATACCCCACCTTTAAATACATTGGTCTTATTGGCAGCCTTTCCTTTGGAAATTATTGCCTATTTATAATGATGTTAACTCATATTATTTTGTTGGCACCTCCTTGGGGGTTTTAACCATTAGATCATACACATTCACATGTTCATTCATACTTCCAGACTCTGGGGAGGAGGGAATAATCTTGGCTAGAGAAAAATTCCCACTCCCACACGGGAATCGAACCCAGGGTCTCGCACAATAGGCAGGTGGTCTATCGACTGAGCTACAGGGCCAGTCCTCATCAATTCTTGTTACCACCTTACAACTTATAGCCCAAATTAAATTAGAGGTATTTTAAAAGAAGTAACACCTGCTTTTAACAATAAGCATGTAACCCCTCCCCCCAAAAAAGAAAGAAAGAAAAAAAGAAAACCAGAAACTCTAGGTATGTACATTAACAAAAGCTAGTGGGTATCTCTTTTAACATATGGAAGAAAAGAGCTTTTTGGAAAAGAAAATCATGTTATTCTATTCTGCCTAAGATGCAATCTGAAACTTTCCTGATTGACATCCTAATATAAGCATGTGAGAGCTGAAGTTCTCAGAAATTAATTATATTTTCATAAAACTAACTTTTGAATATATCCACTGAGAAACAAAACACTATGATAAAAGACTATTCAGTTCCTTTCAAAATAAATGAAGCCGTCACTGAACTGTGTGGCAGGATATCCAAGTATTATAATCTTCACCACTGCTTTCATAATTCAGACAAACGTTAATCATCAAGTATAAATTTTGCATCTGTCGTGCATATTTGCTAATTCATTTTTCATACATGACAGTCTTTCTGTAATTGACCTCCATGTAGGTAGGTACATCTTTATTTTTTATTGTACTCATTGAATGTGTATGTGAGCATATTATTTAGTTTAACTATTTCATTGGGGATCCTAACCTGCAGTTACATGAGGGCTTTCATTTTTAGAACTAACCTCATTTTTAATTCTTGATCTTTGACAAGCATCTATAAACTTTCTAATTTGAGTGACTGTGGGTGCACGGAATTCCTTGATTGCAATTTCAGTCCACTTTAACTCTGGGAATGCCTGAATTGGTGGTCTTTTCTCAGGAGAAAGTGTTATCAAATGCTGAATACCTTGATGGACTAAATACTTTAAGTTTTCTTTAGTTTGGGGCCAGGCCATCGCTGCTAGTTCATCCTTAATAATCCAAGAAAAATTCCAAGGTGCGTACATAAAATCCTCTTCATTTTTAGCCATGGTGATCTAATTTTTAACATTAAACACTGGCTTCGTTTAAAATACCGATTGTGATTCCGGCGTTTCCGCAACGAATGGTTCTAACCGTTCTAACATTAGAACAGTAGGCGTACAGTCTACCTACTCACGAAAAGCGACTTCGACCACCGTACCGATCCGTGATGAATGTCGAAAAACGCATTGTGCACTGAATCGATAACTAAATGAGTTTGAACACTGAAGAGCAGAACTGAGTTAGGTAATGATTCAGTTGTTTGGCTGTTTACTACAGCGTGACATTAATAAGGTTTTTGCTAAATATTTACTTTAGCACCCGCTAAATAATAGCCTAATTACGTGTTAGTGTATATTGGAAGGGGGTGGGGGGAAAAGGCTTAGTTTGACCTTAATAAATGTTTAAAAACGCAATATAATGCGCGTATTTCAGGGCTATTCCCACATAATACACAAGAAGACAGAAGATGATGCATGGCAATGGGTTTGAACTTGCCTGAGGTTTATTTTTCTAAAATCCAATATTACATAGGTTCCCATACATTACATTAGGGTTAGTTCTACTTCACTCAGCCTTCAGAAGTGCCACTTTGTACAGATTTGCTCCAGCCACAATTCAGTTGTCTTTCTTGGTTGTTGTTAAGGTTTTTCTGCACCGATAAATAATCATGCAGTAGTAGTAGTGCTTCGAGTTAGGCGAACTCCTGGTGATCCAATCCTGGATTTTCTAGGCAAGGACTCTTGAGGCGTGGTTTGCCATTGCCTTCTCCTGTAATCTATTTGTCCTTTCTCTACTTCTGGTCTTCTCTCTAATAAATCCGTAATTCCTCCCTATCCAGCACTATTTCTTTCAATTCTGCCCATTTGAGTCCAGTGTTTTGTTTCACTTTATCGAGCCAGCGTGTTCTTGGTTTCCGTTTTTTTAATTCTTCCACTTGTCTTAATATTTCTTATTCCAGTGATCCCTTCGTCCTTATTATATATCCAAAATACTTCAAATATATACAAAATAGATACCTCTTCATCAATGTGACCTTTGGCGATTGAACGGTCTTTAAATTCTTATTTTAGCTTGTGTCCTATGGCGGATGAATGGATGAAATGGGCGAAATGATGCGCAAATGATCCCGGGGTCCATAGAGCTTAAAGTTACCCGACATTCGTCTTCTCAGGATAAGAGAAACCCCCGGAAAAACCTTATTCATGTAACTCACCCTAATCCAGATTCCAACTCGGAACCTCTTGAATGTGAGGCAGACACGCTACTCTTTAGTGTAACTGTTTGGAACGCTATATTTGTGTGCCTTAGAATATGCCTTTTTACGAAGAGCTTTGGGGCTAACATTTTTGTGAACTGGAAGTTGAAGGGGGTTGAAGGAATGGTGTAAGATTTGAGCTCCATTTTAGGCAGTCTATGAAAAAAGAAGTACTGTAATGCGGAAAATATTGTGACTTTATTCAGTTTTTTTTCCAACTCAATTTTCTCAGTTCTCACTGTCAGATTTCGGCTTTATGTAATTCATCTTCACTAAGAGTTCACTTCACTAAAGTGAACTAGTTCAATGTCCGTCGCTTCACTCTTCACGACATAGCCTCTTCACGACATAGCCTCCTCACGCCTGACGGTTCACTTCACTCGGGAGTCGAACACAAGACCTCCAGAACTTCACAATAGCACTCGCTGCACGTCACAACAGTCGTCACCAACCCGCTCGAAAAATCGCTCTTGATGTCGCACGGAAAACGTACCTGCCGATGCAACTCAACTCTTACTGACTGCTCTCGCGAGAACGCTCGCTTATATAGGTAGTGGAATCTCGATATTGTGTTGGAAGACCGCCAGTGAAAATCAGCGAGATAGCCAAGACCTAAACATCACGAATGAACGGGTGTATAACATTCTGCACGAATTTTTGGGTATGAGAAAGCTGTCAGCAAGATGGGTGCCGTGACTGCTCACAGTTGTGAACAAGCGGAATCGTGTGACCATCTCACAGGGATGCTTGAACATGTTCCAGCGCAAATGAGTTTTTGTGGCGTTATATCACGATTAATGAAGTTTGGATCCATTACTATCAACCTGAAACCAAACCACAATCAAAGCAGTGTATTTCCTTCGGCGAACCTGCTCCAAAGAAAGCGAAAAGCATTCCGTCAGCAGGAAAAATCATGGCAGCTGTCTTTTGGGATTCACAAGGGGTAATAAACATCACTGCCTGCAAAAGCGTCACAGGTTCATATTATGCCGCAATGCTGGCTCAATTTCACAAGGAATTGTTAAAGAAACGACCCCATTCGGTAAAGAAAAAGGTTCTCTATCATCAGGATGATGCACCTGCACGAAATCAGTCATTGCCATCGCAAAATTTGTGGAATTGGGCTACGAACTGCTGCCTCACCCACATATTCTCCAGATTTGGCTCCAAGTGACTTCTTCTCCTTCGCAAACCTGAAAAAATTGGCTCACTGAGAATAAATTCACGTCCAGTGAACACATCACGGCAGAAACCCCATATTTTGCAGACTTCGAAAAATAATTTTTTTTGGAAGGGTTAAAAAATTGGAGGAACGTTGGACAACGTGTATTGAATTGAAAGAAGGCTATGTTGAGAAATAACATTTATTTTTTGGAAAAAAATTTTATTTTCTTTAAAAGGTCACTGAATTATCATCCGCCCTCGTACGTATTACATATATATTACGAGAATTTGATTTGATAAAAGCTTCTTTACATTTTAATTTTCTTACCTTGAAAAACTCACAAAAACATATCACTAACAAAAAATATAATTAATAACCACTTTGCTTAAGTCACATCACTTTAATTAATATTGCTAGCGCACGGAAATACTGAAGAGAACGGAAATGAACCTCAAATGCGATTTTGTATTGTCGCATTGCTGTCTTACACCACGCATGTTGTGCTGCTGCAGAGTACCTGGCGAACATCGTGCATAAACCAAGTAAATCGTTGCGTTTATTCACTTTTTGTATTATAACTACGAGCACCCTAACATTACCGCTTTAACAATAATACCGGCACCTCTTAATGACACTATGGATTATTCTCGATATAGTATTTTAGTTTTACAAAAATCCAAAGATATTTAAAATAAATAACTGTTTATGAATTTTTTGTGATTATAAAAATTATTATATGATGTATGAAATACGAACTTTTATCTACAAAATGAGATTTGGCACAATATTCTGAAAGGGTTCCGGAACTGTGCGTACTTAAAATGCGACAAAATGCATTTACATGATAAATTAATCGTTCGATACCGTATCAAACGTGGGTTTTAGAAGCTAATATTTGATAAATATGCTTTCTTAGCACCTTTACTAATAGTAAAATTACAACGGAAACAATGCGGGTTGTTCTGCCGTTCGATTTAACATGCAATGTCCTATACAGGGTTATTATAGGGGCCTTGAGTCATTTTCCACGAGGAAAGCTCGAGACAATTTTAACTCCCGGTCTGGGCAATGCTTGACGTTTTCATAGTTTGTAGCATACCATTCTGTGCTATCGTAGCTATTGTATGCTAGATATAACATGTAATAAGTAGTGATCATAAAAGATGAAGTACAGAATTCTGACGAACTGTATATTTTCTTTCTAGTAGAAGTCTCTTGGTAGCAAGAACATGTTCTACAGATCTTCTATCAGGAACGTCTCGTATATTAATGTGGTTGTTATTTTGCTAGGGAGGCATAGTGAAATCTTAAAGGCTTGAGGTATTTTCCTTTGATTTTTATTTAGTTCTTCTTCTTGTCTGCAGGTGAGGTATTTCCACATGTAAGGAAGTCATAATAAGCTTATTACAGCATTTAGTGACATCATCGTAATAGGTTTTATTCCCTCGTGGCCTATAGAGCAGCTAAGCTCTTTTCTGTTTGAATTATGATGTCCAGTTCTCAATTGAGCGACACACGACACTGACATCACTGTACGAATCTCGGCCGAAATCACACATACTTTTTTTTTAAATTTATTTTTGTGTGCACTAAACTCATTTCATACATATCAGAGTAATTTTATATTCCTTCCATAAAAGAATGCATTTTCGTGGAGGTTGATGCCATCTTAACTAGAAACACACACACACACACACACACACACACACACACACACACACTGGCGGCCGGCACATTACTCTGTATCTCCTATATTTTGTAATCGATTTTGTGTTTAATAACGTTTTGAAATATAATTTCTCCTTTAAAAAAGAAATATCTCTGAAGAAAAATGAAACCCACCACTTTCTTGAACATTTAAATTTGCAGAGAAGAGTGAAACTCTCCACTGGGCGAGGCACTACGTTTTGTGACCGAGCTGCTAATGCTTTAAAACAGGGTTTCTGCTGTTTGACCTTAGGCCACGTTCTACGAAAAACAGGTAAAACTGTTAAGGCCGGGTCACTCAAATATCGCAAGAACTCTTTCCTTCTTTGCTCATTAGATAACGCACCACCTCGTTTGTCTTGATATTCATCAAGGAATGATTTCTCAATCATTCAACATTTTCTACATTAAACCTGTAAAGCGATTTGCATTTCTCTACGTAATTTGTATATTTTTTGTTTTATTTCGTACACTCTTGGCCCCATTTTACTCCCATCCAGAGTCACCTACGGAGGTACCTCAGAAAAACGCCACTCTCGACTCCAAGAAGCGAGTGTGAGTTGCTTTTTATTCACACGAACTTCCACCTTACATTCGCTGACTGAGGACATTTTATCTTCGGCTAATGGACATAGAGTCAGAGTTCTGGCTGTACATGCTTTAATTCACATCAAGTTGAGTAAAACGCGAGTATTACACCACCCAATGGAGCGACACTGGCTACGCGACGATTGAGCAAAAGGAAATCAGTGTGAACGCGACAAAATATAAATCGGAGTTAACTTTTAACGCCCGGCATTGTGGCATCCAAAGTCCGGAATAGTGCATACCATCCTTTTTTCTAGGAAGATCATAACCAAAGCGGTCAATCTCTCTGTTCCCATCGTACTTCTCAGGAAAGTCTTTATGCTTTTTAATATTGAAAAACACCGTTCACTTTGCACTGTTGTCATTGGGAGAATAGCGATTATTTTCAGTACATTGACACATTCCGAGAAGATACACGACAAGTTGTTCAAAAATAAGGTCAACAAAGGGTAGGCACCACCCGCAACACGCGGATCTTGAGAATACAAAACCTGTAACTCGGTTTTCAATTTTTGCGCATTTACATTAGGGTAGGCTTTGTTAAAGTCTGTGAATTTTAAACTATACTCTTTGAAACTGTTTACGGCAAGCAGTTTTGAAGCATTCAAATGGCCAGAAAACGTAAATCTTTCTTTAATGCTGATGATATCACAGACTTCCTGAGCAGCAATACGATTATTTGTTATACTCGCATAGTCGCCACATCTTTTCTTGTGGCTAGGTTCTCCTGCAACAGTTTCTTGTTCATATACTTTCCGCACATGAGACACACTATCACAGAACCTATCTAAAAGTTCTCTAACTTTGATCGCATCAATGTTTCTTTGCCAGATACGATAAAAGAAAATGGCTATACGTGGTATGATTTTGTGGTAAAATTCTGGCCTAAACAAAAGCTCTGGGCCCCTCAAAGTTCACAAATCATATCAACTAAGCAACTGCATTATCATTCAATTCATTGTGAACCCGGTATTAGGTTAAACATTTGCACCTGAGAATCTTTCCACTGCATATATTTTTCTCGGCTTCTCTAAGTCATTTCCCTTTCCTAAAACTATATTCATGTTTTAACCCTGTATATTTTGACTGTTCAATCCACAACGAGTTTGTCTATGCATCTATGAAGATCGGATAGTTTTTGTTCCTGTGTTTTTCTGGATTTTGTCTCCGATGTCATGTCTAAGAGCGTTGAAGTACTCGTTTCATGTACGGAAGCCAGCCTATCCTTCCTACTCCTTTGGATATAGTTGTCAGTACATTGAATACCAGCAGGACCCTCTAGAAACAAGAGGGTCCTGGTTTTGCCCGTTTGTTTTCAACTTTTTCACCTGTAGCTCTGTTAATCAGGTCGGCCATTGAATAATACATAGAGATACGTATAATTTCCCTTTTGAGTTTTCTAATGCTAATTCAGTGTGTCTTACGTAATTGCCTGATGTGACTGCGAAGGTATTCGCGTAAACCTACACTATTCATCTGGCAATCTTGGTACTATTTTCGCTGTAAACCTTGTTAGAGGTTTGTGGTAGATTTCAGTGCTATTTTCGTATACGACTTCGGGTCATTTATTCTGGTTCCCTGCAGTTTTCTTTATTGGTGTGGAATCTTTTCAATTTCAAGTATATGTTCTTCAGTGCCAATCCACAGCCTCCTACAACTCAAGCCATGGTGATGCATGTGACAACGTTGCCTGACACCGGGAGGGTAGTACTAAGGATTTAATCACAGCCTTCTACAACTACAAGTTGATAAATCCCTAGGTTCTCTAGCTGAGATCACCTGCTTAGTTTCAAGTCGATTGGCAAAATCCACTTTAAGTCCAGAAAAACTAATTCATTTTTCTCCAGGTACGCTTTCACAATTAATTCCCTACTTACACACATACTATATTTTATGCAATGTGCACAATCAACATTTATTTTATAAAACACAATACGTTATCCCATTTCAATTTTGTTTGGAATTCTCTTTTAGATCAGTAAAACTGTCGATTATATCTGCATTCAGAAACTGATCCACTTTCATGTTTAAAAATTCTTTCGCGATTATCATCTGGATGCACTCGTTTTATCTTTTGTGCGGAAAGATGGCGTGGAAGATTGGGAAACACACATGGTACAGTATTCTTCTTTAATCTGGGAAATCTGAGCTGCTCCTCGACGCACGTTCCATTTGGTCGGCGACAGACGATCTGATAATATAATTTTCATTAACATGTTTACATAAACGCACTGCTTGAACCTGGAACCCAGATTGCTCTAGGTATGGCTCTTAACTATACCTTTCGGCATTCTTCGTCTTTAGGCATCAGAAATGTAGATTCTGCTTTGGTTACTTTCAAAGCAGAATCGTAATTTGAGTGGATCCTGGCACATAACATCTAGTGGTGTTTGTAATGAAGAATTAATAATAATAATAATAATAATAATAATAATAATAATAATAATAAAGATGTCTTAAGTAAACGAAACTAGAGATATCCTAAACCAAAATGTTTCAAGAGTATATGATACTAGTTATTACATACGTTCTTTGATGCTCATATTAGCGAAAAGAGACGAAGAAATTCAGAACTCACAGAGACGTAGTTTAAATAACTCTAAAACACTCATAAACTACTCAGAAAGCGTTTCTAAAATCAGACATTATATCTCTCCATACAAAACAACGCCATGTACGGTCTCTGCACAGTGTTGCCGGAATTATCAACACATGACTTGTATTTGTAGGAGGCTGAGACCAATCCTACAGGGTACGGCCACGCTGTGAGTGTCCAGAAATGCATGACATGTAGAAGCATAAGTTATATTTATGTACTATAAACCAGTTTACACTTTTTATCCTGTCATTGTATGCAAACGTAATTGTCTGACGCCATATTCTGTAATTCACTAAATTCGCAAACTTTTCTCTTGTCTGGCAAGCTCACTAGAACTATTGTTCCTTCGATTCAATGCAGCTTCATGATGAGCTTCCTCATTCACGTGCTGTTGCATCACTTCTCGATAATGAAAATCAGTATCACCATCTCGCTCACGGATGATATTGTGTAGAACACAGGCACACTTAATAAATTGATTGGCTTTGATTACACCAGTTTCTATATCTTTGGAGAGGAATCGCCATTTTGCATACAGAATACCAAAAGCATATTCGATATATTTTCGAACCCGCGATAAATGTTTGTTGAAATTCTCTCGCCTGTGTGTCAGTCCTCTTCCTGGATAGGGTCTCATTAAATATGGTTTTAGAGGATATGTTTCATCACCAATTAACACCAGCGGTGTTTGAATATTTGAATTTGGCAGTGTTTGGTTCGAAGGCACATTGAACTGATTTGCTTCTAACAAATTAAATAGAGTAGATGTACTGAAAATACCCCAGTCACTTTGCTTTCCTCTTGCTCCCACTTCGATCGTCACAAATTTCTTGTTTGCATCAGTAATTCCTTGTAGCACGATGGAGAAGTAGCGCAGATAGTTATAGTAGTTGAAGCCTGAATTTCGAGGGCATTTTATTTGCCAGTGTTTACCGTCAATTGCCCCAAAACAATTTGGAAAATTCCAGCGTTGATAATAATCTGTACCTACTTTCTGGATTTGTTCCTCTGTAGGTTGAGGCATAAACTCTTGAACGAACTCGTCCCAAATTGCCTACTATGTTTCATGAGTAATTACACTTACGGTTGATTTTCCGCCCCTAAATGAAACTTCCAGTGACCTAAATGACGATTCAGTAGCTAAGTACCTGAAAAGAAGGAAACTAAGTTAAGTTTATTGTTACTCAAGACCATGTACTTTACTGAAGCTATTTCGTTTTATAACTTTTAATCCTTTAAATACTATGGTCATATGGGGGCTTTGACTTGAATGATAACTGTAGCCATTAACAACTCTTTGAACTGTAGGAAGCAATCAGCAGGTTTTCTTCTTCAATTGGTGCACGCTCACATCCACACATTTTCCTGAGGGAGGTGAGGAAATAATCCTGATTAGAGAAACATTCCTATCCTACATCCGAGAATCGAAGTCGGGACCACAGGGTTAGCCGTCATGTGCGCTTGCCACTAGATCATGCTAATAGTATATGATTAGTAGTAAGTACATCACAATCATGGAATTTTTTTCTCCTTAATATGCTCTTGTATTTCAGGTCATGCGGCAAAAAGCAAATGGAAAAGCCTAAAAGACAAATTTAGGAGGGAACACCAAAAACAAGCACAGAAGCATAAATCGGGGGCTCCTGGAACTTTAGTAACGTCGTGGGCATTTTGTGAGTACATGATATTCATAAAAGACGTGATTTCCCCCGGGGAGACTTCTGGCAACTTAAATGCCAGCAACCAGAGGAACCAGCAGAAACGTTAGAAGGCAAGGATGAACCTGGGACATCTGCCTCCCCGGGAACACCCACTACATCAATACCGGAAGTTACAGTGCCTCAGTCGCGACCTCGTAAGAGAAAATCTGAAGCTACTAATGAAAAAATGTTAGAGCTGGAAGAAAAGAAACTGCAACTTCTGATGCATGAACAACAACGTTTAGAAAAGAACGATGATCCGGATTTTCAGTTTTTAGGTAGCCTGCACCCGTACTTTCAAAATTTGAATGAAGTGATGAAATTGAGGTTAAAGGCAAAAATAATAAATGACATTTTAGAGATTGTGAATAAAAGAGAAACTAGTGCAAGTTAAATAAGCACAGCCTCTTGTATTATTAATTGCTCCAAAATAAATTATATAAAAAAAAGGAAATGAGTTTTATAGAGCTATATATCCTCATTCTTGTCTACTGCAATAATAATAATAATAATAATAATAATAATAATAATAATAATAATAATAATAATAATAATAATAAATAAATAAATAAAAAAACTCGGTAGATTGCTTTTAATTAAAATATCAAAATTGCACTTTGTCTCGAAGAAAAATATAGTAGTATAGAACGAAGATATGCATTTATGACTGCAGAAAACGGTCTTACCTCAGTGTTATGATCAGTCTCTCCTCGGGGCTAATAGGTCTCTGGAAGTTTTCTCCAGTCGATGATGTCTTTCCAGGAGAAAATCAAACTTTTGAAAGGACATTCTTGTGTACTCGAAAAACTTGTCCGGAAATCTCCGAAGCTGTGGGTGTAAATGATGGAATTCTCCAAGAACCTTTCGCTGCAATTTATAGGATGCACCCCGTAGCGTTTGTTTCTCTTCATTCCTGCTATCTTCAAATAATTACTTTCCAACAGCAAGCACATGCGGGTTACTTTAGAAAGTGCCAGGATGTCAAAGTTGCTCCACTCAACGCTCACAGTGATATGACGCTGTGCATGGGCATGTTATGGCTCAACCCCCACCACCGACCGCCCTTTGAAGAGACAGGTTGCTCGTCTTGCCGCGCAGTTGGACCCCCTACAGCTTCACAGTGTGCCGTACCCTTTGATAAACTCGTGCTCCAGCGATTTCTGCAGATCCCCTTTACCCCACTCCAATCCATCTCGATACTCAAAATAAAATAAATAAATAAAAATCATCCGGTGGCCACTGATCATCGTGAGGGTTTTGAGGGGTTGCGATGATCAACATATTTACAATTCGCCATTCCCTCTCTCCTTTGTATTCACACCTTGATTTCTTGTTTCTCTGGACTTCTCGTCTCGTAGTAAAGTTTGTGTGTTACTCTGTGGTGAGTGGTTCGCCAAAAGGAGCAAAGAGGAACGAAATGGCGTCATTGGTTGCAGATTACGGTTCATCTTCAGGTGAAAGCGAAGAGGACATAGATTCAGATAATACAAATGAAACGTGAGGATTTTTTTATTTAGTTTGTGATTAGCAACCCGGATCGCTATTACTTAACGCCCATACCTATCTAAGGAACGTAATATTAATGTGTTGAGGTTAAACTTCCAGGTGATGGAGTACATTTAGCAGCATTTCATTGTTTATATTGCGTATAAAATCTGCTTACACAAACTACTCTAAACAAGACAGTGTTCCTTTGTTTACGCATTTAATACGCAGTTCTTGTTCAATACTTGATGGCCTGAAATGTAATAGCCAGCCAAGCAATTCTGTGTAAAGCAATAATGGCAATACACACTGACCATTTATTTGTCTTACAATTACTTCTGATTTGATGACTGGACGTGCTCCATTGCTCCATCAAGCCTTGTAGATTTTCAGTCAAAGTAACCCCATAGCCATTCATTTATATTCGTACATTTAGTACAGCTGCAGAATCTGTATTCCAAAAAGGTGCAAATTTGGTAAGAGTATTCACAATTGATATGTTGCTGAAGCATAATGTAGAAAGAAAATGATTTATATAGATTGGATAGCATTCTGCGAGTTCACTGATGGCTATAGACGTGAACATAAAATATGTCAAAGAAAGTACAGTTTGGTTTTATGTATAAAGAAACATTAAATATGAATATAGGACATATTAAAATAAGTTAAGGTAAAAAAAAAAGGAAGCATGTGCATTATGTATAGTTAAAGAAACAACAAATTGTACAAATATTCCCCTGGAGTTAAAGAGTTTTATTTTAGTTATCACTAGGCTTTTATAGTCTGTGTATCTTTATCATTTTATAATTGATTTGCAAGACGTAGCACTGTTTGTCAGTTTAACTTTCAATGTCTGCAGTACATCAGATGTACATATACACTTAATAGCATAGTTTAATTCTAAAGTAGGCATCTTATATCAGATGGTTTGTAATTAGAAACATTAAAATGCTTTTTACAGAGCTATATAAGTGTTATCAGGATAATTTGCCATTCAAATTAATTACCGAAATAAAATAACTTGGAGCAAATTTAGTTTTTAACGACAGCTTTGAAAGATTAGAAATTGGAAAATATGGCCATCTTGTTACCAGTTAGCAAAAGTTATGAACATACACTCCATATCTCATTCCAAAAGCATGTGCAAGCAATGTGGAAGAACATCTGCAAGATATTGCATGTGATGGATAGCAAAGGGTAAACTTTGTTTTCTCCTGAATGACTGACATCGCCTTGTACATTGTGTGCATTGCTTGCACTTCCATAAAGCAAAAGCTTGACCTCATGTATGTTTTAGGTTGAATATAACCTCCAAACATGGCCGTTGACAAATAATTTTGTTTTTCTTTTGTTTCTTCCCTGACAGATCCTAACTCGGAGAAAATTATATTTTTGTTCACTCATGTAGATATAAACCTGTATTTTTTCAACCCCCAGAATCATACTTTTTGGATCATACGCTTCCCAGGGAATAATCGTAGTTAAAGATCATCAGCAACAAACCAGAATCAGGATCTTCAGATGCTTACTACTAGACTGTAGTGTCATTCCATTTTCAAATTTCTTTTATTTAAATAAAAATATCTAACTACATTTGTAACCATTTCTTTCATCTGCTATGCTCTACTTTTCTTCTTTCAACATTTCAGCTTCCATTGCTGCAAAGTCTGGCTTAGAGATAGTCAATTTTTCAAACCATTTCTATCTCTGTTAGTTCCAATGACCACTTCTCATCTTTTCTCAGCGTGCATTCTTTCTTAGTTTATTGTCCCACCTATGGCATTTTATTGACAATTTGTGTTGTGCATCAGTTCTGCCCTGCATTTTTATTATCTGAGTCGGACACTTGCATGCTGGCAAAGATTTTCAAGAAAATGTCCTTACAAAAAACTACGCTTTGCATGGGGGAAAAAAATTGTCATTTTTCATACTCTTAAAAATGGTTGTATCGAAGCCATAAGATGTAGTTTGAAATATTGATGCTGGTTGGTTGCATTACAGACCTAATTCACAGCAGCTCCAGGCATAACAGTTTTCATTTGCTTGCAGATCAGATGGTGATGGAAAGCAAACTGCCAGACTGCCTAGACCCGAATTTGGAGCAGATGGCAGTACATTGGTCAAAAACTCTGTTTTTTCAAATCCATTTGTGGAAGCAGAGAATGCCAAAAGGGCTATACTTGAGAAGCATGTTAAAATGACACCAACCAAAGATGAAATAAAAACAATAAATGGAAAAAAGATTTGTTGGAACTTCAGAAAGGGACGATGCCGATTTGGCCACAACTGTAAATTTGCTCATGATTCTGACTTGTATCGTTCAGAATCGGAAGAGCCTAGTGAATCAGTGCCTTGTCAAAACGATCAGGTGGCAGCAGTTGAAGAGGAAGTGATAAGCAATAGTGAGGTATCACAAATACCAAGAAAGAAAAGGCCTGGACTTTCACAAACTTTGGTTCCAAGCAAGAAAGTGATGAAAATGTACAAAAAACAAGTAGCTCCGACAGGGGTACCCAAAGCAAAAAGTTAGTGTAAACAATTAGTATTTTATACTTTAAACAATAGAGTTTTATGTTAAAGAGAAATACTGAAACCCCAGTTGTGGAATTATAAAATATAGATATTGTTACATTTTATTCAAAGTGAAGAAAGATATTGTATATGCTCTAAACTAATAAACACCTAAGGTACTGGTTAAGCATCATAGAGGACAGTGATGGTGTAAAGTTAATGGGTTCCAAGTTGATATTACAATAATAATAACTGGGTGATACTATGATTGCCACTGCTACTCTTTATTATTGCATTGTCATGGATAGCTAAGAACATTAAGACCTAGGTATATTCCTTGCGGCCTTAGAATGGGACTGCACATTAACGATGCATTTTTTATCTCTGTGTAATGGGAGCTCAAGGTGCTGTGCACCACCTTTGTCACTTCCAGCTGCCTCATATGTTTACCTCTCTATTAACATATGCATGCTGTCTTTCATTGCAGCTGCACTGGGTATTGAATGCACTAAGTTAATGACACTAAATTAACTAATTTGAGAAGTGCTGTAGGGTATTCTTTTTTAAATACATAGCATTGATCAGAATCCTACGTCATCTGTTTAACACTCTGCTTCAAATTTATAGCAACTTGTCATATGTAGAGGGTTGTTGATTTAAAACCTGGAAGAGAAAACACTTGTTTTTTGTTAGGGAGATTGTCAGTTGTTTTTGACATTCTTTTGATCACATTTTTCATACCATTGGTTGTCTAATGTTCAAAGAAAGCTCAATTATTTTTTCAACAGTTCTGAGATTAATTTAATTGGAATCATAACATGAAGTGAGTAAGAATTAGAAAATTTTGGGGATCAATGTAGACACATACACTTGCTTCACTTACTCATAGAACCCACGGGACATGTTTCAGAAGCCATTGCTTCCATTTTCAGTTGTAGATCAACTGGTTGCAGTGGTGATGGTCTTGACCTGGTTTGAGTACCTGGTAGATTGTGTATGAACCTGCTGTAGAAATTTGGAGGCAGTTCTTAACTCTGCTTATTTTTAGGATGGAAAATTATTTTTCCATACAACTAGTTCCAAAGGATAGTTTGTTGTTTTAATAGCTCTGTGTTTGTTCCAATTTCAAGATTGGTATCCCACAAGTGTGCTGCAGTCTTTGTATTTTATGCTGCAGATGTGTTCACTTGCTTGGAGTTCCATTGCACTTCTAGTAATTAATTTTGTATATTTCTGTTTGGAAGTTAGTGATACTGGATCTTTCGATGGTGCTCGTAAAAAAACTTTCTGGGGGTTAGGTGAATGTAATTGATATTTGTTTTTCAGTAATGGGTAATAAGTGAATTTTTTTAAGGTCTTGCCTTCAAAGAATGTTGTGGTGGCATTGTTTACTTTCTTGCTTCTGAATGTTTCTGGACTATTTCTGGACTAAAGCCATTGATTTGCATTATGCTGATATTCTTTACTGCATTGTTCAGTGCAAAATTTATTAAGCAGTGGTTTATTATGCAGAACTTGGGCCACTTGAGAAAATCAACAAATTGTGGTGTTAATGGTAGATTATTTTGTGCTGATTATGTTTTTACCAACTTTGTTGGAAAAGTTCCTTAATGTAGTTAGACACTTAATTTATTACACGTGCGTAACGACTCTTTTTTTTTTCCGGATATTTATTAAATATGCTGTCTAGAAGGAGCAGGATATGAATAAAGAAGCATTATGTCACATTGTGGTGTAAATATATACTGTCCATTCCAAACCAGAGTTCCCTCTGATGTAAACAGAAGCACTTGCTTCTGCTTGTCACGAACCCAAGAACACACTCTTACGCCAACGTAAATAGTTCCTTAATACATGTATTGTATTCTGAAGTACTAGTGCAGGAAAAGTATATAACTGCACATTTTATTGCAGTTATCATAAGAACTCATTGCTAAAGCTAATGGATATATACTAGCTGTTAAGATATTACAAAATATGATTTTCGTCTGCTATTGCGCTAACGCCAAGAGCATCTTGCTTGTTAATACCAACCATACGCATGACTGCCACTCTCTTACATATACAAGAAATGCAGCAATGAATTTCCAGAGGTGCTATCTGAGTACCCAATAAACACTTTGTATAACACGGGAAATATGATAAGCGAACAGTCATTCATAATACGCTAGTACACGTATGCTCAGCTCAGGTCTAATCTTGTGATTTAGTCAGTTGGTATTAGAGTTCTCATGGCAGAGGAAGGTGTGTGTAGTGCGAACAAACTGTTATAACACAAAAGCGGGAAACAGTTAAAAGTGGCGAAAAACAAACAATACTTCATATATTCAACTCACTATCAGAAAAATATGCGACACTTGCATTAGTGCATATTACAAAACTAATATCGGATTTTACAGGCGTTTCAGTGAGAAGTGTAACCAAAGCGAGCAGTGAATATAAACAGACATAATAGAGCATAGAATAGGATAAAATGTGGGAACTTAATTTGTGTGCGACAGTGCTGTGGAATTGTGGATAAGCTTGTCATTATTTTGGAGAGTAGTTCTGATTCCGATACGGCAGCTGAGTCATCTTCGGCGGATTTGGATTTGGGTGTTGCACTTTTGCCCGAGGATTGTGATTAATGTAAGTAAAAATCGATAAAACTTATAAATTCGATTGTTACCTCAGGTTGCATTTTGAACTATGATTCTCACACAGGGCGCACTTTTATTTAAACAGTGTTCAACAAGCACGTGGGATGGGCGGGGGATTGCAAACTACTTACGCACGGATAATACAAGGAGTTTGTTTTCAGTGAAAGGCACTCTGGTTTGGAATGTATAGTAGTAAATATTACATTTGAACTACCTAAAACTTTAATTGTTTCATTGTTGGCGGAAGACATTCAATGTTACGTTCTGCAACAATGGCATATGTCGCTTGAGGCTTGCTACCATACTGCGGGTGTGTTCCACGTAGTTAACAGCCATTCAGTGGAGCAAGTAGGGCGTACTTTGGTTAGGGTTATTCTTGTGAGAAATTAAAGAAAACATTAAATTAGTTTAAACGTGACTCTCTTATTTTTTGCTGTTTTACTGTACCAGCATGTTTCTTTTGACAATTTTGTTAAGTTTTTTGGAACCTTTTGGCAAAAATATTCACACTTATTTTTAGCCTTAGAATGAATAGGAGGCGAGTGTAGGCCACCAGGCCATAGTGAGCCGCAGTAAATCAATGGGGTCCACTGATTTTCTGATCCATCAGAGGTTAGGCTTAGGTTAGTCTGTGAAAAGAAGCTCATTTTTATGAATATTACAGTTTTAGCGACTTGGACCTGTGTGGTTTAGTAAACAAAAAACAAAAAAAGTTGGTGCCATAGTGGTGTTTGTGAATCCGGTGGTATGTGCTCTAGGCTTGTTTTACGTGTTTCTTTTTTTTTATATATATAACAAATCTAGAATTAAAATAAGGCCTGAATTCAGGCATTTTTAAAATTTTGGAGCTGCCATATTCAACCAGCTCATGAGCATAATTACCAGAATATGAAATTTTAAGGCCAGTATAAAGCGTTCAGTTTTTAAATATTTGACTATCGTCATTCCCTTTGTATGTACAACAAAATGTGTAATGTAGCTATTTCTGTAAAGGTTTATTTCGGTTAAAAAAAGAAGTAGATAGAAAAATAAACTTTTGTAAAAATAATTTGGATACCCAGTAATAAAAAACAAAGGGTAGAGAAATTCATGCAATATGTTTTTTAATTTCCGCTGTCATGCTGTTACCAGTATATATTTTTTGGTGGTGTCTTACCTTTTACACATGGTGTGGAGTATACACCTGCCTTACAGCTTTGAAGAAAGCATGAAGTTAATGTCGATCTGATATGCTCTTTTGAACATAAGTTTAGCCAGGTATCCGCTATAATGTGCTCCCTCCCCCCGTACCTGGGAACTTTGCTGCACACTTCTCACTGTTCTAAGTTCACCTGTATCTGGATCCACAAAATTTACTCTGTGATTGAATGTAAAGTGAATAAATCCCTCTTTAGAAAGACAGTCGTAAGCTTTCTAGCAATCACTGACAATTTTAGTTGATGTAACTATGCAATCATTGCAAGCGTTGAACCCCGCACCTTTTGATGTACTCACTGTCATTTTACTCGTTAAACTGCTCTTAACAGGAGGTTAATCTTGGAATAAAATTTGTGCTCTCTCTTTAACATTGTGACGTATATACCTGTATCACCTATAACCAAAAGGAAGCATAGTGAACTATGGTGAAAATAAAGTCGTAATTTCACTACATGAAAGTAACCTACAGAAATGATAGGAACTGAAGGGTAACCTTAATACAATGTGAGCGGATGATATTTATGTTTAAAAGTACACGTTTGTTTAGCAGCTCTTAAGGTAACTATGATGATTACTATTCATTATGGATGTTTCCAACAACTAACAGTGCAATGGATAGCATAATAGCCTATGAAGCCAAGGGTTCCTGGATCGAATCTCAGCCAGCTAAAGGTCATTTGTGAAATTAAGTGTAGGATAGTATATAGAATAATAAGGAAATGAGGATGAAAGGAGATGAGAATGAAAAGGGAAGGAGGTGTAGGAGGATAACAGGAAGAAGTCAGCAACTTCGTTTTTTACTCTATCTCCCTACCGATAATTCCTCCCATACACACGCTGGTCCTACTAGAGCACAAAACTTGCTTAAGTCGCATCATAGAGAGTTAGCTGTCCAACTTTTGCATAATTACCAAGCAGTATACTAGACTTTGGAAGCCTGAGTGTTGATATGATTTTGGATTGAAGCTGTTGCACTGGATGTAGTTATTAGCGTGAGTATTTTTGCTTCCAATAGAAGCAAAAATAGAGTCTGTCATCTTATAATTATGTCCAAGAATGGAAGCAATCCATCTTTTTTAGTCTCTAGAAGGGAGTCGAACAGACATAGTAAACACTTTTACTAGCTTCACTCACTCATTTATTTTGCAGAACATGGAATCCATTCAATTCACCATAGAGATAGCTACCAACAACCACTTAGCTTTCCTGGACCTCAAATTAATGAAGATTTCAGACGGCATAGAATTTGGAATACATAGAAAACCCATGCACACAGATAATTACATCAAAGCACAGAGTTACAACCCCAAAACACACGAAGAAGCAGCGTTCAACAGCATGACTCGTAGATTAATCAACATCCCTCTCAACAGAACTGAATACTATAAAGACTATCAACACATTGTCAAATCTGCAGTGGAGAACGGATTCAGCCAGGAAATGGTAGATAGGAAAATACGTAAATTCAAAAAACAAAAACGCATCAAAGGGTCACCACACTTTCTAACACAGCAGAAAAGATCAACTTCAGAAAATTCACATACCACCCAGGTCTCTTTCACAAATTTCAGAAAAGATATTCAAGAATCACAGCATTACGCTGGCACCTTACAACCACTTTAGCATGAAGAATCTCATTAAAACAAGAAAATCTGATACCATACCCCAGGACAAAAAGTCAGGAATCTACCGGATCCAATGTGAAAATTGCGAAAAGGTTTACATTGGAAAAACAAAAAGGTACATGGGCACCGACTTCAAGGAACACCGGCGTTGCATAAAGTTCAAACAGACGGAACAAATCATCAGTTGCTTTTCACTTCTGGATTCAAAACCATGAAATAGACACCAATATCCAGTTGCTGAAACCAGCCCAAAAAACCCAAGGAGATTGAAGTATGGGAGAAGATTTACATACGAGGGTGGTCTGAAAAGTTTCCGACCTCAACATGAAGATGGCAGCACTCGTAAATAAAAGCTAGTGAATTTCGTTGTTCATCTGTTGACAGTTACTCACCAAAGTTTCAGCCATTTTGGACACTCAGTTGTTATGTAACAATCGTTTGAGTGAGGTGATGTGAGTGTTTTTATGAAAATGGACAAAATCGAGTTTTGAGCTGTTATTAAATATTTGTTTTTGAAAGGCAATACACCTACGCAAATCAAAGATGAGTTGGATTCTGTGTATGGGGACTTTGCACCATCGTTTACCACAGTGAAATTTTGGGCAGCTGAGTTTAAATGTGGCCTTAAGAGCTTGGGAGACGAACGTTCGGGACGTCCAAAAATTGCAACTCCCGACGAAAACATCGCCAAAGTTTACGAAATGGTGCTAGCCGACCGCCGAATTAATGTGAGAGAGATAGCAGAGGCTATGAACATGTCAAAATAACGTGTTTGTCTCATATTAAATCAACATTTAGACATGAGAAAGCTGTCTGCGCGTTGGGTACCACGTTTGCTCATGAACATTTCCGACGCTCTGTTGGCGCAGTTTAGGCACAATAAATCCGAGTTTTGGTGCCGATTAATTACTGTAGATGAAACTTGGATACACCATTATACGCCCGAAACAAAAATACAGTCCAAACAGTGGACTGCAAAGGGGGAACCGTCTCCAAAAAAAGCAAAAACTGCTTTTTCAGCTGGGAAAGTGATGGCGACTGTTTTTTGGGATAGTCATGGAGTTAGTATAATCGATTATCTTCAAAAAGGAAAAACCATTACAGGATCATACTACGCATCATTACTTGACAAGCTGAAGGCAGAACTTCGGAAAAACGGCCACATTTGCAGAAAAAGAAAATCCTGTTTCACCAAGACAATGCACCGCCTCACACCTCAGCGGTTGCAATGGCGAAAGTCCACGAATTACAGTTTGAACTGCTTGACCATCTGCCTTACTCACCAGATTAGCCCCAAGCGACTTCTTTTTGTTCCGTCATCTGAAAATTGCACTCGAGGACAGAGATTTTCGTCAAATGAAGAGGCAATCACCTTCGTGAACAATTATTTTGCAGAGAAAAACGCCGAGTACTATTTGGACAGGTTACAGAGATGGGAGCATTGCTGGGAGAAGTGTTAGAGTTACAAGGAGACTACGTTGAAAAATAAAAAAAAAAATCTGAAAAAATGTCTTGTATCTTTATTAGGTCGGAAACTTTTCAGACTACCCTCTTAAAGAAGTTTGAAAACCGCATCATGAACTTTGATTTGCCAGAACTAGACAAGCTCTATTTAGTTTTATCCATAGGTCACCAGAGGACATCCCAGGCTTTCAGCAATACGACTCGAGAGTTTATCCGACAGTCAACAGGCAGCTGATGTGAGCTTATGCTCATGATACGTTCTGTGAAATAAATGAGTGAAGCTAGTAAGAGTGTTAAAGTTGACTCCACTTTCATCAAATATATTTTATTAATTGCTTCACTGTGTGTGATTCCACCACTTTTTGGATAATATCTGTTATATTTATTACTACTTGTGTATGTGTACAAACAGTAACAAACAAGGAAAGGGTAACAGAAAAAGCAGAGGCACAAACCTTAGTTAGGTAATAGTAATTATTATGGAAGGATTCTGCAGAAACAAAAATTAATACTTCTTTTTGTGGAATGTACTACAACGGGTAGGTCTTTTATTGTAATTATAAAGTGGCCTCCCCAATTCTTATAATTTCCCAAGATACTAGAGACAAAAGACTGACAGCTTTGTGTACAAAAGCAGGTAAGATTGGGAAGTGGGAATGGAGCTGGTCTATTGTCATATGCGAGTACTCATATAGCCACATTTTACAGTGCACAGGCTCAATTAGGGCTGGAGATGCATGGTACTGAGAAGCATATTAGAGATCGGTTCTAGTGCTGACAGGATTGAAGCATTAATTATTTTCAATGTTGAAACAAAATTCTTATGTATTTCTCGAATATGTTTTATGGTGTACATTCTATGTAAATTAACGCAGAAGCAAGGGGTATAACTGTTTTTGTGCATTTTGCATACACAAAGATAATATTCCTAATCATGAGCATTAATGTAATAAAAATATTAATATATTGCTGCTACCATTATTAATACTGCCACTACTACAAAAAATATTACCTGTACAACTTCAACTACCACCACCTAGATGCAAAATGTAGAACAGGCAATCAACTGATTTAAGTTATTTTTGTGAGAAGAAAACAAAAAATATTGCAAAACTTTAAATGTTTATCACATTTACATACACTTGGGAAAATGCAAACATACAGCATGAAATATTTAATGATGATGTGAAAATAGAAACATATTTTGAACAAATTTGTATTCTTTTGTAGATATACATTTTTTCTGTAATCAAGTTTTTTGCCTCACCCTTTTGGTTTTCTATAATATTCTCAGGAAATCCTAGACATACATTTTATTTGTCATGTCAGTATCACAAACATACAGCACTTGAATCAAAATCACTGTTTTTGAGAAAATATAAAATGAATGTTGTTCCATGTAAATAATATGGGGAGGGGGGAATTTCATGAAAAGCTTGGTGCCACATCCAAGGAAGATGTTGGTCTTAAACATAAATTTTGGTATTATGCAACTTTTCTTTTTTGAGTTATGCTGTGCACACATACGCACCTGCGCGTGCAGATCTGTTTCTTAAAATTCTTTGGTTCAGGGATCTCAAAATATGTATTTCCAGTAAAACTTTGATATCAAATTTTTGGATGGAATACAGTACTTCCTCTACCTATCATAGATAGGCTGTAGATAAAATAATAACAAAATATAGCCCAAAAAAAGTGAAAAGTAATGGTGACTAGCTAAGTAAGGCTTTGCATTTGCTACTGAGTGTGTAAAGAGGTACCTAACTGTAATGGTTGCTTCATTCACCTATACAGTCCTAAGTACTGTCATTGCTCCAAATAGCCATGGTTAACTGTTTTACTGAGATGCCACGTTTAACTGTGGGATCCAAATCGACTATGAGTTCTCGGTCAAGAGAAGTGCTTCGGACAGATGCAGTAGTTACAGCCCCACGTATGGGAGCCAAACTTGAAGGGGTTTTATTCTTGTTGTTGTAGTTGCACCACGTTATGGATGCCAAACTTACAGGAGATTGTTTCTAGGAGTGTTTGCCCCACGTTTATTTTTCCGGTGGCCTTCGCCCCACGTTTAAAGACCAACTTGTTTATTTTTATGTGTATATATGCCTCTGCTTCGTCAGTAGTAATTTGCAGAGCACATATCTCATAACAAGATAGTACAGCTAAAGAATGAAGGCTCACACAAATTATAAATTGTACTTTGTTTATTAATCTTTCACATGATTAAATCACACTTGACTGATGTATCCTACTGTAGAGCTGTGAAATTATTGTTAATTGTACTTTTTAACACATGAACTTTATATTATACTCACCGCAATGAATTTTTATGTCTCTCACTGAATCCGTACCAATTGCTCGGGTACGCAATCTTGTATCATCTACCACCTGAATTTGTACATTTACTCTATTTCAAGTCTTTGATTGGCTAAGCCTACTCCAGTAGAATACCTTTATTTAACTTTAAGCTTCTCTAGTGTTTGATTGGCTATTTATAAACTGTTTTAAATATTACATTATTATTGTTCCAAGAACTGTTAGTAGCCTTATTAAACTAATTTATTGTTGCCTCAAGGTTAACTCATTGTTAGCAACTTTCAACTGTTACTTTGTAATTCTGTTGGCTACGGAAGGCAACTTGCTTCTATTTTCACAGCTCTTACATTGTTAAACTACGTAATACATTCACATAACATTATTATACATGTACATAGTAATATAAACATAATACCATGACTGTAATATACACTTTATATATTATATTATACACATATTTTAAGGCGAGCTGTTATTATTCTAATTTTATAATTAGACTGATATCATTTAAGTGTTAAAAATACTGCCTCAAATTGCCGCCCTTTTAGAAATATTTAAAAATTATTTTCTTTTTTGTTTTGTCTTCTAAATGTTTAAATATTTTTTGAAAGTCTCCTGACAGAAAGAAACATAACCTTTTTATTATAAGACTTCTATTTTTCACTGTCATTATTTATGTAACACTCACTGGTTTTCACAACACTCGCGTAGCAGAGTAGTTTATCTCTGGTCTGCCACATATTTGACACTTTTAAGGCCAACGATCTGGTGTTCAATGACCTGGGTAAAGTTTGTTTATTCACTAACACAGTCACTATTAAATATCCTATTTGCTAGACATTTAATACTTAATTGGGCATATTAACACTTGTTACCCTTTCTTTACAACTTATTTCATAAACATATTTATATTTCTAACAATTTATAACTTATACATTATAAATGTTGTTGCTATTCAGATTTCTTATGTTTTCCTCACTAACAGTGGATTTTCTTCTATTACATCATTTTATCTATACTCCCCTTTTGTTATTGACAATTGGTTTAATTTAGTAAAGATATTTTAAATAGTTCCTTGAGAGGCAGTATTTTAATGCCTAAATGATATTTATTGTATTTTTATTATAATTAAAGTCAATAACAGCCCACCTTGTAAACAGTATGTATATAATTATTATTTATATTGTATGTAAAGTCATTGTAAATACTTATATTTATTGTAAACGTATTTATTAATGCTATGTGAATGTTTATATACTCTAATGGTGCAAAAACTGCGAGAATGGTGTGTTTTAGGATGTTAATAATGTAAATTTGGTGACAATAATGTGTGTGGAAAGATGGTTATGAAAAGATCGGTAATAACGTAATTTCGCTTACAGTTTGGAATTAGCCAATCAAAAGTAAAGAAGAGTTTTAGTTTGAATACTTAAATTCTATTGGACTGGAATTAGCCAATAAGAGACTCGTATTACCGAAGCTATAAGATTTTTACCATTGAATCTAATCATCGCGGGCAAGATGATATACAGAGCAGACGTGAAAGTCGCGGGTAAGATTGTGTTCTCCGCTAGAATATATATAAAGTGCTCACAGTTTTTCATTTATAAAGTGTTGTGTTATAATTGTGCAAGTATAAAGAGAAATAAAAAGAAGTGAAATTAAAAAGTAAATTCTGTGACGTATTTTAATTCTTATCTTATCACAACCCTACAAGAACTCGTGTTTCTATAGTGCAACTGAAAGCAGCCGAGGCAAATAACTTCAATACTATTACGTAAAAACAAGCATCATCTTCACTATAAAGTTTTGGCGTCCCAAACATTAAACAACATCAAAGTGTATCTTAAAAACGTTGGGTTAAATACTTCTTCGTAAGTGACGCACATACGTGGGGATTCTTACATCTCATATCCAGCATCCAGCTAAATAACTTTTTCAAAGTTGGCAACAAATACGAGGCTCAATAACATTCTCAAAGTGGCGTTCCTCAACGTGGAGCTTAATAATTACATAACATTTTTGCAAATATTACGTAATAATAATATTTACGTAAGCAAATTTGAAGAACATCAATAATTCTTCACTTGCTCTGACATATCCTGCATACTTTATAAGATAATCTGTCATTGACAAGTTGTCATCTCTACTATATTGTGAATAACTTAGGCTTGCCCTAATCCTATGTTGCACAGTAGTATTCCAAAACTTATTCATAAATAAAATTGTAAATGTCTCAAAATTCATTTCACTATCTGCTAGCATATGTAACCATTCTAAGGTTTTATTATCCAAGCATTTTCTAACAAGGATCATTTTTAATGCTTCAGGCACATTCTTCAATTTAAAATATTCTGCTAGATCATGAATATATTGTACTGGACTTGAGGAAGCATTAAAATAAGGTAAAGGTAATTCATTGAGCACAGAATAATAGTTTGACATCTGATTTGGTACATGCACATGTGTATCATTATTATTGTTTTGTGTTTGAGAGGTTGATGTTATGGAGAAAGCAGTAGCATCTCTTGTATTATTAGTTAACAAAGATGATGCACTTCTTTCAGAACTTGTATTATTTATCATGCATTTGATTAGCATTTACAGAATAGTTACATTTGCATTTACTTTTGGTGCATTGGTACTTCAAGTTTCAAAATTGTTTCTAAGTTTATCTATTTCTTTGCTACCTTTTTGTACTTTATCATTAATTTTGTCTATCATTGATATTACTTGTCCTTGCCCTGTGTGTGCTTCTTTAATTGCATCTTGCATTTGTTTTAGCCATTTCATGCATTTTACTTATTTCCCTGATAAATCTATTTGTATTTGCACAAGATCTGCATTTGTATTTTCCACCATTATTTTTAATTCTTCACCCTGTTTAACTTATTACAAATACCTTGTTTACTATTAGTAAGTTTCAACTCCATTTCAGTTAGACTTTTATCAATATGACTTGATAATTTCTGTTCTAGCTGATTGCAACCTTTATTTACTTTTAAATCTATATCATGCTGAAGTGCTTTAGAAGATTTTTCTATTTTGATTTCTAATCTCCTACTTTCAGCTTTGCTTTCTTTCATACAATTTTCTATTTGCTTAGCTAGATCATTTTTGATACTAGCTAGTTTATTATTAGTTTCCTGACTAGTTTCTTGTAGTTTGTTTAACGCTGTGCTAGTTTTGTTTAGCTTATTATTAGTTTCAGTTAGCTTATTATTAATTTCACTTATTGCTTTTAGAATACCCCTTAAATTTTGTTGTGAGGAGTTTTCCTGCTCTTGTTGGCTAGATGTGTGAGGGATAGTGTTTTTTTCATTTGTTGTTCCCTGCACTAAATATGTAAAGGTGATTGACCTTGCATGCTACTGCTATCTCTTTCTATACCTAACTGTGAATTTACAGATGATTGTTCTTCTACATCTAACCTTTGTTTCCTCTAGCTCTGACTGTAAATTTATATTATAATCAGTAATGGCTGACCTATCCTCTCCTCCTTCCATATTTCCATTGTTTTCTGTTTCCATTTTATTTTGTATATTTTCTATTGTTACTTTTAGTTTTGAATTGCTGAATTTTAATTTTCCACTTTTTAACAACATGAAATTATTTTAATAGCAATATAGTTTTCGTAACTATCTTGACAATTATTTAAATATATATAGTATTGGAATTTTCTGAACTTTTCTCTGGCTGTGTTAGTAAACCTTTATACTCTGGTGTTGCTGCATAGATTCTAGTTGAATTGTTTACTGCATGCTCCGTACTCCTGAAAGAATTTTTGCTGTCCTTGGATGATGATGATGTATGTTGATCTTGAAGTTCTTGTAGTGAAGTCTAGTTTTGTCGGTTCTGGTACTTCTATGATGTTCATTGATTTCTTCTTTTCACCTATTCTTGCCCCACATTTAGGCACCCAACTTGAAGTAGTTGCAGCCCCACGTTGGGCGCCAAACTTGCAGAAGTTATAGCGCCACGTATGGGAACCAAACTTAAAGTGGTTTTATTATTGTTGTGGTTGCACCACGTTATAGATGCCAAACTTGAGGTAGATTGTTTTTAGGAGTGTTCGCTCCACGTACAGTACAAAGGTTCTGCTGGCCTTCACCCCACGTTTACTTTTCCGGTGGTCTTTGCCCCACATTTAAAAACCAACTTTTTTATTTTTATGTTTATTTATTTTATATATATATATATATATATGCCTCGGCTTCGTCAGTAGTAATTTGCAGAGGACGTATCTCTTAACAAGGGTGGTACAGCTAAAGAATGAAGGCTTACACAAATTATAATTGTATTGTACTTTGTTTATTAATCCTTCACACGATTAAATAGTACTTCACTGATGTATCGTACTGTAGAGCTGTGAGATTATTGTTAATTGTACTTTTTAACACGTGAACTTTATATTCTCACCGCAATGAATTTTTATGTCTCACACTGAACCCATACCGAACTGCTCGGGTATGCAATCTTGTAGCATCTACCGCCTGAATTTGTACATTTACTCTATTTCAAGTCTCTCATTGGCTAAGCCTACTCCAATAGAATACCTTTGTTTAACTTTAAGCTTCTCTAGTTTTTGATTGGCTATTTATAAACTGTTTTAAATATTACATTATTATTGTTCCAAGAACTATTAGTAGCCTTATTAAACTTTGTAAGTTATTGTTGCCTCAAGGTTATCTCATTGTTAGCAACTTTCGGCTGTTACTTTGTAATTCTGTTTGCTATGGAAGGCAGCTTGCTTCTATTCTCCCAGCTTCTACATTGTTAAACTACGTAATACATTCACATAACATTATTATACATGTACATAATAATATAAACATAATACAATGCTGTAACATACACTTTGTGTTATATTGTACACATATTGCTTTAAGGCAGACTGTTATTATTTGTTTTGTAATATATAATTAAGTTGATATCATTTAAGTGTTAAAAATACTGCCTCACAGAGAAAAAGGGATCAAAGAAGTTGAACCTGATATGTATGCAGTCATCTGCACATTCATTTCAACTGTTGAACGTAACAAGCTATAACTGAATCATGGTCGGTTTTCACTGAAAAGCGGACCTCGAATATGTATCATACTTTAAAGATGGAGAGAACTACTTTAGTTAAGTCTGTTTCTTGTAAACTCATAAAAGGTCTGCAAGTAAGAATCAAAGTAAGTTGTCCATTTGAGATGTGTGCCACATTAATGTTTAGCTAAACTGCTTGAGCTGCTGCGTACCATGCAATGCTTTGCAACTGCATGTAGCAGAAATGAGACCATTGCTTTGCTCTGGTAAGCAATGCAAACAAAGAATCAGTACTACATGAGAGTAAACAGAAGCTATGTATTTAATTTTGTTTAAATCCATCAGCAGATAAAACATGATTTGCAAATTTGTTATTTGAAGTACAAAATATGCAATAATGTTTACAGGGCCAGTTTCTCCTACATGGACTTTATCATGCCTATGGACAACTGTGCATTTTATCTTAGCTCTAACAGATAACTTCAAGTCATTTCTTGTAATATAATATAATGGTTCACGTTTTCTGATGTAATATGATATTCTTGCTAAATTGCATATTTGGTTATTATTGAACACCCAGTTTAGGTATGTTTTAGTAATTTAATATTTCTAGCAGTGTTTCAAGGGAAAGATTTTATTTATTGTTTATCATTCTTTTATTAGGATCAATATGTGCAAAATGAAGTTTTCTTTTCATTCCTGCAGTTTGTAATGTGCTTCTTGGCTTATAAATGAATTTATCATGTGGTGATTTATAATGATATTCTCTATACAGTAATGACTTCTGCAGGTTTAAATTGTCACATAGATAGTTTTAAATGTTCCAAGTTAAAAATCTGAAAGCTATTAAAATTGAATTAAAAGAGCTTGCAGATCAAATTCTGTGAGTGTCCTCCCCAATGACAGTTTGCAATTCACTGTAAATATATGTTTGGGATTCCCTTAAACTAAAAATATCATTTTTAGAAAAAGTTTGTCCATCCTTAGTGTCTGTGAACAGCATAGCTCAAAAACTAAAAGTCCGTTAAATCCCAAATTTTATATGTATGTCACACTGTCTTCCAAGGATGGGACACAATGATTTTCAAGAAATCCCCCACCTCAAACTACCCTTTACATGGGACAATTTTGTTTTGGATTTTTTGAAAAATGGCTTCTACTGATTTTGATTAAAATACAGGGTGGAAGGTGCTTATGCACCAAATTAAAAGTATAAATATACCTATATCTGTGAGATGTTAAACAAAAGAAAGAAGAAAAAAAGGATATTAGAGAAGGAAAATAATAGATGTTGAACAAAAGAAAAAAATTGCCTGTGGTTTTTTTAATGTATTTATTTTTTATGCTGCTGTATTAAATTAATGTGAGGTTTATTGGATAATAGTAGTGTGGAACACACGTAACATAACGATAAAGATTTGGTTTATCTGGTCGATAATTGTGAGAGAATTGATTTGATTTGTCTTAATACTTCTGTGAAGTATGTAAACCTCTTTTTACTTTCTCTACTACGTATAGTAAGTAGGGGAAGTATTGTATTCCACCCAAAAATTCGATACCGAGATTCACCGGAAATACATGTTTTGAGATCTCCTGAATCCAAAAAAAGCATTTTTGGAAACATGTCTGTGTGTATGTGTCTGTCTGTGAACAGCATAACTCGGAAACGAACAGTCGGATAAACACCAAACTTGGTATTTAGGTTCAGTATCTTCCAGAGATGCGACACGAAAGTTTTCAAGAAAGTCCCCCCACCACAGAGTACCCTTTACATGGAACATTTTTCGAAAATTTTAATTTTCTCAAAAATGGCTGTTAACGATTTTGATTAAAATATCATATGTTTAAGATATTTTCATGACAAATAAAATGTATATCTTGAATTTTCTGCGAATGTCTCTAAAAGTATTCTTCATTGTGAACGACTTTTGGTAAACTGGCAAACCATAAGAGATAGACAAAATTTTACTACACAAAAGATGTAGATCGTGTTAAAATACACAATTTATGTCATATACATTTTTGTTGTTGAGTGAACCATTTTCGAGATATTGCTTGTTATTCCCTTAAATTTTTCAATACTTATTTTCTCAAATGGGAATTCGTTATTCGTTTTTTTTGTCTTGGATATGCAAGGAGTATTAATCTGTGGCATGGAGAATGGTGCTGCACATAGCAACCAGTTATTAAGAGTAATGTCTATGCTTAAAGGCTACTGTATTTCTATATTGCCCTTGTAAATATATATTCCCCTTACATCTACAAGAAAATTAGAAATAAGATAGAGTCTGCAAATGTTTATCTCGATTAACATGAAGTAGAAGGAGAATAAGCATGTGTAAAAATAGTTTGTACAAGAGTAGAGAAAGTCATGTGAGTGTGACACATAAGATTTTTTTTAGTAAATTCATGGTTTTTAAAATAATGAATAAAAACGTGTCAGTGAAGATGCCACTATTTAGATAAGTGATTATAGCTCAGTAAACACTTGTTAATTCTCCGCCTGCTCCTTCAGTCTTCTGTTTTTTATACTTGTGTTTATTAAATAGTGTAGTAGTGTTTAATGAGTGGTCCGTGGTGTAAGAAATGTTCACGTTCGCCAGTGTTTCAAACAAGCTGCCAATTAGATGTTTTATGCGAGTGTTTTCCTAGTATTCATAGTTTTCGCAAAAAAGGCATTTAAATTGCTACCTATTTGGCAATACCACTATTCATTGATGCCACCAGTACATCTCCCTGTGCTGCAACAAGCTGTAGGCAATTCTGATGAGTTGGCCACCTTTCAATTTTCAGAAAAGAGATCCTTTGCTTTCAATATTTGGTACCTACTGCTGCTGGTGAAAATATACCAATCCCACAAGCGGAATCTGTTGTCCTCCAACTCTCTTTCACATAATGTACTGCAAAGGAATGTGAATCGTATCTTAAGTATTCCTTTGCTGTGTAGTGCTCCATTGTACGCTCTTGTCACTTCACTGTTGAGCAACTCAAAACACTAGTCACTTGCCTGTGTGCTCACTTGTTAGCAGTGACATCACTTTATGTCCTACCTCCTTACACTTTGGTGTGCTCTTGTACATGCGGGCTTGTTCCATAACCAAGTTTATGTGAAAAACAAGATTTAATCTAACATTTCAATCTTAATTTCCGGCTAAACTTCTATACTTGCAAGAAAAAGACATTAGGCAAAATTTGTTCTGCAGAAATTACCTCTTCATTGTAAGCCATTAATATGCTAGGCCATTCCAGAACTGGCAGAGATTTTGTTTCTCCTAATCCATGTCTTAGTGAATAAATTTGCAGTCTAGTTATTTGTTACACTCATCTTTTGGAGTATGCTCTTAACGTATGGTGCATCAAATACCTTTCATCCTATTTATGTTTAAGATATTTACATGTCAGATAAAATATATATCCTGAATTTTCTGGGAATAGCCTGTAAAGCCCTCTTCATTCAAATGAATTTTATATAACTAGTAAATCATGGGATAGACAAAAGTTGTAATTCTCATTAAAACACACAGTATATGGTGGATGTTTTTTTTTGGGTGGGGGATGCGTCTACTATTTCCTGTGTTATTGGTTGGAATTTTCAAATCCTTTATATATTTGTTTCAAGTACTAAATTGCTGTTCATTTTTTTTCTCTCGTGGTCATGCAAAGAGTAGAATTTCAAAACCATCACATAGCAGCCCACTTTTTACAGATTTAATTATTGCTTAAGCTTCTGTATCACTCTTGTATTTAAAACAAAATGCATAATAAAAATATTTTTTGCAAATGTTTATCATGATTAACAAGAAGTAGATAAAAGAATAGGTTTTAGTAAGAATATTTTATAGAAGAGTGGTTAGAGTGTCATGTGAATGGATGTACCCACATCAAATTTTTTATTCAGCTACAGTTATAAGAAGATGCAATTTTTTTTTCATCTGACAACATAAAGGTTATCTGATGACGATAAATGTTGTACTTATTTTCTGCAGCTAAGAATTAAAACTAAACAAGCATTAACTATAGATAATCATGTTAAAATTAAAGTTGTTTGTAGATCTTGGGTAAAATACAATTAAGTTGCACAGTACCATTAATATCATAATAAGATGTACATATATAATGATTAGGCTATGGATGACCAAAAAAAAACAAGGTACCAAACTATTATATTACAGATTTTAATAGTACTATAGTTAACAGAGAGGTAACTACAAGAGCAGCTGGGCTTTTCAGTCATGGGCATGGGTTACTATTGAGCTACAGATAACTTGTTACAGAAGAAGCCTTTCATTTTTGTGTTAACTTGTAGATAACTGTAGCTTTACAGATAACTCTCGTTTCAGGAACAGGACTCAGTATAATAACTGACTGTTTTCATTCTACTGTTCTGAGAAAAACTTTGTACATGTATTTACTTCTGGACCCATTCTTAACCTGTATTTGCTACAGTTTGATGATTGTGCATTTGAAGAATGTCCTCACAAATTAATGTTCTTACCAGTGTCCTTGATCTTTTTTAAGGAAAAGAAACCTAAATGGGCCAAATTTCATTTTACATTCAGTCAGCAGATGCCTTCTGTGGTGCCTTAGTAACAGTTTAAACATCATTTAAAAAGAAACCGATTTCTCTAAATAAAACAGTTCATGATAATGCTAGTCATTAGAATCCAAGCAGTGAACCCAAAACGGAATTCTAAATTACACTTAATATTCACTTACATAACTGATATACACCAATAACATTTAAGATACCTTGGATATAAACCAATCACAGTTGTCTTTCTTACATGTATGCCTTGCCAGGAGGGGCACTTTAGCAAATAATTATATCGTTTCCATAATGAATGTAAAGAAGTGTCAATATGTAGTGCTGAAATTGATCTTTCTTTGACTCTTAGCACTAAATTCCAAAAAAAATATGAAAGTGCTTGGATCAGAGAAATGTTTATATGTTGAAATGCAGTTATTGTAAAACTTTGGTATTTCATTCTCTCATTCCGAGATTTTAGCACACCTTCTGAGGTTAGCTTTATTGATTAAACTTGCCGTGATCTGATAGTTATTTGTTTGTGAACAACAATACTTCTGTTGAAATTTAGAGTACTTTATTTCTGTATTTAATTATTATAATATAATTTATTGTATTTTATTAGTAGAATACTCTAATAAATGCAGCTTATGATTTTAAACTTCCTTTAATACACTCCCACCAATAATCTATCCTTTGCATTGCACTCTTTATACATGGTACCTGGGCATAAATTTATTTTCTTCTAATGCTTTCAAAACCCATTAGTAGCACTTATTTCAATTTGGAAACAAAAAACTATGCATAAATTGAGAAAATTGAAAAGCAAGCTCCCAGTCCCTCTTGAAACAAGTGATCTGCGTTGTTGCTAAAATGAGTGTTTGTACTTAATGGCATTAAAGGAATTTAACACTGAGAAGCCTTCCCTGCCAATTTTCTAATCTTCCTGTGAATTTTTCCCTCTTAAGTTGTGACATTAGAAGATGGCAAAATGGAAATCTTTCTATCAGTGAACAATTACCAGTTCTTTATTAGTACAATGAAATGAGCCTGTGTGCATTTTGCACTTTGTGCGCATCTCTTGTAAGAAATAGTACCAAATTGTTTTCTTCATGTTTTAAATCCTTTTCCATACACAGTGCTATCCTAATTATTACTGTTTTGCTAGTTTTTTGATCATATATCTGGGGTTATACTGATTAGCAGGGTTTTCAGAAAAGTATTCATCAGTCAGTATGAATAAAGTGAAGAGGGAGTTCACTCCACATATAGGAAAGTTTTCTCTCATACAAATAAATCTGAGCAAACTCCAATAGTTTGCTTCAACCTTGAGCATGGGGTCCTGAGTAGACTTGCTTTCATATGAATAAAACAGTGTACACTTTCTTTACAAAAGTAAATATGCTTCAAGCCTGAAGAGAAGTCATTTTATCACATAAGATGTATGAACACACACTGGATCAGAATGTATAAAGATGGAATAAATGTATTCAGGACAGACCTTAACATCTTGCCTCATCTGTAACCGTGATGCAGCATGAGGTATTTGCTGCCACCAGAGTTGGGTTTAGTCTGAGGTAAACCAACTTAAAATTTTGGCTCAACTGCACAGGCAGTGGAATGTGAAGATCCAGATGATGTAAAGATTGTCATTTGTCTGAGATTACCAAACTCCTCTTTTGCTTAGTCATAATTTTCACACTTCAAAATGGTCTGGGCTGGCTTTTAGAAAAATGGGGGAAAGTTCTCGTATTTTGAAGTATCAAAATACAAGGTGTTTGGAGTATGAGCGCACAAACTTAAAGGGTAGCTTCTTGAACTGAAATATTAGTTCCTCTTTCATTTTTCTTTCTAGCAAATTGTTTCATAAATAAAAAATAAAATGTGTTGACAGTTTGACTGCCACTATGTCAACACCCCTTTGTCTTTTACGCCCGAAATTATCATAGGTAGGGCTTCAAAAGATGGATGATTAAAGTCCTTACCGTTTAATGCTAAAACAAGTCGTTTAGCCACAAGTTTGTTACATAATTGGTTTTCCTTGTGTCCACTGAAATAAATTCATGGGGTTACGCTTGGCAACCACGCCTCAGTGATGTGTATTTAGTGGGGAAGGTTAGACATGTTGACACAACTACCTACCTGCCTCACTATCTGTACCAAGTGCCAGGTCTGTCAGTGTTTCAGATGCACTGAATGCCTACGCGGTTTGAAACAGAGCATTCTGAGCTATGACAATGTTTTAAATCAAAAGTATATATGCTACTTATGTATGGCAAAGCTGAGTGCAATGCATATGAAGTCTAACATTTGTATAGGGATAAGTTTCCTAACAGGAGAATTCCAAATCCAAGATCATTTACTGCAGTACCTCAGGGAGCAGGAGAGTCGGGAAGTGTGATTCCACACCCTGAAAACTGAGGTCCACAGTGCTCGAATGTGGTACTGCAGGCGGAGGAAGCAATTTTGCATTTGATAGCTGCTAGAGCCCATGGAATTGCAGGTAATGTTGGTGTATTAAATTGTTCATAGAATATTAAGAGAGCAGCTACTTTGCCAATATTATATCCAAAGAGTGTAACATCTAAGTGAAAATGATTATCCGCCTAGATTTGCATACTGCCAATGGCTGAAAGAGCCGAGTGCTAATTTTTCATCACTGATGCTGGTGACCAATGAAGCGTGTTTCATACATAATGGTGTTTAGAATTTACACAACAATCATACATGGGGTTTTGAAAACCCCATACAGTGCGACAAGATCATTTCCAGCACCAATTTTCATTGAATGTCTGGGCTGCAATAAGTGGAGATAAGTTGATAGGTCCTGCTATATTAGCCACAAGATTGACTGGAGCAACTTATAAAGACTCTTAAAAACATACCGTCCAGTCATTTTGAGGATGTCCCTCTTCGAACAAGGCAAAATAAGTGGTTTATGCATGACAGGGCACCCCCTCACATCAGTACAATGGTTCGATGACATTTAAATTGCATGTTTCCTGGTGGCTGGATAGAATGATTTGGACCAGTGGTTTGGCCTGCAAGTTCCCCAGATCTTAATCCTTTGGATTTTTATTTCTGGGGACATTTGAAGAGCAAGGTGTACCATGAAGAAGTTGCTACCATTGATCTTCGCACTCATGTGAAGCAGCCCTAGCGATGGGGCAGAACGCAGAAGCTCTAGCAAGGGTAGAACAAAATTGGCTAAAAAGATGTCATGTTTGTATAGATTCTAATGGCGCACATTTTGAGCATCTTCTCTAAATAAAAATATCATAGTGATCACGTTGCCCAACAGTTTTTCGTAATGTATTGAATATTAAAGATGTTGACTTTGTTTTAATATTCACATCATTTATAACTCACATTTGAATATTCTTTATTTCTGATCTTTACACTAATGCTGTTCTTGTGTGTAGATCATTTCACTCAACCTGCTCGTGCACGTATTACTCAATTTTCAGGAATACTGCACGGATAGTGTGAAAGAAAGCCACCGCTCCCCTTCTTACCTGTAGTAGCTGATAAGATAACAGACATGGGAAAAACCTGTTTTCAAGTACAGACATACTAGCCTTACCAGTAAAGAGTCATAGGTGTGGACGCAGCAGAATATGTATTCGATGATGTTCAATTATCCCCATTACCGATTATGGTAGCTGCATTTTTCATATGGACGTTTTTGTCATATTTGAGTTTATCAGCACATGAAATTTGTGCACTCATACCCCAAATACCTTGTATAATTCTCACAATTACAACTGCAAAATGTTGAACCTTTCTTTTGACAAAATCATCAAATAATACTTACAGAGAACAACAATGTAGATGATTAACTATTAGTGATCGCTTTCAATATTTTGCATTTTGAATTTAGTAGTACTTCACTTCATACCATTATTCAACAGTTTAACAATATTATTTAGAAATAAAGGCCTAGAAAATATGTGTGGTTTTTATAATATGAATAACTTTATATTAGTTATCAATTAAAAGGTAGGAATAATTATAAAAATAAATATAGTTTACACCGGTTGTGTGATGAAAAAAGTCTGATGTGATTCATTCACATGGTTTTCTCTATCCCCTATCGTTTATTACTAGGTATACAAACTAGTCTTACTAAAGCCTATTTTTATATCTACGAGGGGCACTATTTATATTTTGAGCCTAATAATTAAAACAAAGTAATTTCTGATTGAAACTGCTTTATTGTTCTTCAAAGTATTCTCCTTTATGATCAATACACTTTTGCATCTGTTTGAACCATTTGTCAAAGCATTTATTCCAGACTTCTTGAGGCATCTTCAAAACATGGTTTTTGAAGGCATTAACCTTCTTCTGCCAACAAAAATCGTTGTCCACGCAATTTATTCTTGATGTTTGGGGACAAAAAGAAGTCATTGGGTGCCAAATCAGGACTGTATGGCAGATGACCCATCAATTCAATTTTTTGAGCCTTCAAATACTGTTAGACGAGATTTGTGTGCGCTAGCATTGTCTTGATGAACGATTCTACGGTTCTTGTTGGTTTTCCTTACTTCACCGAAGACTTCCGGCAAACAAATGGTTGTGTACCATTTGGCATTAACCGTTTTACGTTCCTCTAAAGGCACTGTTGCCACATGGCCAGTTTTGCTGAAAAAGCAGGCAACCATTTGCTTCGAGTGTAAACAACTTTTTGTTGCATTTGCTTCATCTTGAAACACCCATACAGTCGACTGCTATTTACGTTCCGGCTCATACTCATAGATCCATGATTCGTCACCTGTTACAATCTTATATACGTCTTTTGAGGCACTGCCATGTATTTCTTGAGCATTTTTGTACACTAATCGACACGAGCATCTTTTTGAGATTGCATAAAATTATGTGGGATCCAACGAGAGCAAACCTTTTTCACGGCTAAATAATCATGCAATATTTTATAATACTGGTGGAACTAATGCCTAGGGTTGCCTCAATCTCACAATATGTCGCATGATGATCTTTCATTATTAGTTTTTGCACAGCATCAATGTTTTCTGACACAACAACTGATTTTGGACGAACTTCATCATTGAGTGAACAGTGGCCAGTGTTTCACAGTGGCAAAGGATGGAGTTTCGTCGCCAAATGTGGAAGTTAGTTGATCGATGCACTGTTGTCTTGATAATCCACATCGAAAGTCGTAATAAATCATTGCGCGAACATTTTCACAAGCTAATTCCATGTTTTTATTGACACACAATTTTCAAGTTAGTGTAAATAAAACAAATGGCGCTCTGTTGACAAAATGTAGATTATGATAAAAAATGTCAAACTTTACATTGGAAACGTCAGATGGCACCTACAACATTCAAGGTTGCCAAGGCTCTAAATATAAATAGTGCCCCTCATACTTCATTTTAATCCAAATAGACTTTTGCAGAAATAGCTACATTACACATTTCGTTATAGATACAAAGGGAATGGCAATAGTCAAATGTTTAAGACTTGGACACTGTATGCTGGCCTTAAATTCTGTACTGTTTCCATGCAATCACGAGAAACAACTGAGTTTTGACAGGACTTTAAAAGAATGGCTAAGTATTGAACTAATCAAAGCATTAATAACAGATATCTCAGAAATGGCTGATGCCACAGAAAAAGTTATTTAAAATAAATTGTGTTTCAAAGAAATCTACATTTTTTTGTGTAATACGTTTTCTCATAAATCCTAACGCTATACCTGCCAATGGATAACTTAGTTTGAAAATGCTTGAATCTTTCACTAGATCCTTGTTTGTTTTTTCATGTTATGCTAACCTTCTTTAATCGTATTTCCTTAGAACATATATTTTTTCTTTCATCTATTGCTGTACATTTAACAGTTATACAATATTATACAGAATTTCTTCCAAATGAAGACTTCACAGACTATTCCCAGAAAATTCAAGATAAACATTTTGTCATGTAATATCTTTAATATGTGGTATTTTAATTCAAAATCTTTGGACATTATTTAAAAAATCAAACATTTCAAAAAATGTTCCATGTAAAGGCTAGTTTGGTGTAGGGGTATTTTCTTGAATATCCTCTTGTCGCATCTTTGGAGGGTACTGAACCTAAATACCAAGTTTGGTATTTATCCAACTTTTTGTTTTTGAGTTATGCTGTTTGGAGACACACCTTTTTCTAAAAATGTTTTTTTTTTCTTTCTTAAATTCAGGGTGCCTCAAAACATTTATTTCCGGTGAAATCTTGAGTATTAGGTGGAATACAATACCTTTTGTACCTACTAGATACATGGTAGAGAAAGTAAAAAGCTGCTGCAAATTATTGAATACCGAACATTCAATTAAATTAGTATGAAATAATGCAAGTACTTTTTCAACTCCAAATTGTACACAGTTGTGTATTCATTTTTTCATAATGTAAGAATTAAATTGTAAAAAATGTAGTTTCATATCATTAAGATAAACATGGAGTCATGTTTCTATAAAATCTTGATACAAATGCGAAAACATCCTATTTTTTTTTATAAATTGTCAAGTGCAACAACATATGCAGCATTGCATTTTGTGTACGTATTATTTATCTAAGCACTTGAACTCTGAGGTTTATTTAGAACTTGTATAAATAATATTGTCTCCATTATTATCATTTTTAGTTTTTATTATATTTTCAGTACTGCTGTACAATTCAAAATACACAACCTATTCAACCATCAATGCTCCAGAAAAATGTATCAGAAACACTGTAAATAAAAACAAAATACACAGTCAACATAAATTATGAAACAAGCTTAATGTCATTTCAAAGCATTCTGGTATACAGCTAAATAAGAGTAATATATTGCAGAACATGGTATTGAAGTTTCGCCTTAACAAATTTATGCATAACAGAAACACTTTGCTACTCTGAAAATATAGCGCAAACCTGCGTATTAAACCCTAGTTTAATACAAAGTGTCACCATCCTTAACAGATGTGTTTAATTATAGGAATTAAATGTGAAACGCATAAATAATTAATAGTATTTTCTTGGAAATAAAATTACCATTTTTTCACATGTTAACCTGTTGTGTAATTCTAGTTCACAAGTCATATAGTTTAATTTTATGCTTTATGGGCATTTTGAATTTGTAGTTTTAATGTATATGAATGATGTCCTTTGTTGATATTTGGGTTAGTGGTGTCTTCCATTAAGTGCCACAACTTTACTTTCCAGACATTTGATTTTTTTTGGGCTGACTCAACTTTCTTGAGATCCATCACCCTTTCTGGTTTGGTTTTCATGTAGGTTAACTTTTTGACTAATTGCTTCCCTTGGTAATTGGGCCACCACACCCTTTTTACGTCTTTCTTAGATTGTAACAAATGTACAACCTTTTTCTTACCTTGCCTCTGTACTACTCTTGTCGTCCTCCATGGTGTAGTGGTTACCATGCTAACCTCTAGTTCCCGAGGTCGCAGGTTCGATCTTGGTGGAGGGCGATGAATTTTTTTTGGGTGTAAAAATCCTTAGCATGGCTTCCTTCGGAAGGAAAGCAAAGCCTGTGGTCCTGTGTCATAGATTTACAGCATGCAAAAGAACCTCAAGCCAGATAAAGATGCCTCTGAGCAAAATTACCGATCTTTCACACCCAATATAGAATGGGATGCTAAGAACCATAGTAGTTAGAGCATCCATAAATAATAATTAAAAAAAAAACTGACTTCTCAAAATCATTCAGAAAATATTAGAAATGTCCTTGAATGACAAATATCTGTTTACTTTCTCTACCACATACATAGTAGGGACGGAAGGTATTACATTCCACCCAAAAACTCGGTAGTGAGATTTCACTGGAAATGCATGTCTTGAGGCTTCCTGAATAAAAAAAAAAGAAATTCTAGAAAAATGTCACACGTGTGCGGATGTGCATGTGTGTGTGTGAGAGAGAGAGAGAGAGAGAGAGAGAGAGAGAGAGAGAGAGAGAGAGAGAGAGAGAAGCTTAAAAACGAAAAGTAAGATAAATACCAAACTTGGTACTTAGGTTCATTACCTTCCAAAGGTGTGACAATGAAGATTTTCAAGAAAATCCTCCATGCCAAATTACCCTTTACATGGAACATTTTTCAAAGAGATCAATTTTCTAAAAAAAATGGCTCTAATGATTTTGATTAAACTGCAATACATCAAAGATATTTACATGACAAAATGTATATCTTGAATTTTCTGGGTATAGCCTGAGAAACCCTCTTCGTTTGGAAGGAATTTTCTATAACCTTGTGTAATTGGTAAATGTAGATGAATAGATGAAAATGTACTACACAAGAAATGCAGATCTCTTTGAAACATACAGTTTACTTCATCTTTTTTGTGACATCAGCCATTTTAGATATCTGTTATTAATGCTTTGGTTTGTTCATTGCTTTGTCATCCTTTTTATGTGCTGTCAATTTTCAGGTGTTTCTTACAATTGCATGGAAAGAGTATGGAATTTTAAGGCCAGTTTATAGCATCCAGTTCTTAAACATTTGACTTTCGGTGTCCCCTTTGTATATATAATGAAATGTGTAATGTAGCTATTTCTGCAAAGGTTTATCGTGATTAAAATGAAGTAGATAAAAAAATAAACTTTTGAAAGAATAACTTGTCTGCCCACTAATAAACAATAGAGGGTAGAGAAAGTTATGTGAACGTAACACATCAGATTTTTTTTTAAGCATCAAATTCTTTTGCACTTATTATGATCACACAAACACAACAGATGCCACAGAGAAACCATAAAGCAGTAGGAATTAGCCTTTTGACTAACACTTGCTTACTGTTGAACTGTACAGTGCATGATGCAAGCTCTGTGAATGTGCTATAATTTTTAAAAGTCTATTCAACTTCAGTGGTTTTTACTCATATAAAGCTTGCTTCCTTTTATAAGAGCAAAGCAAAACATTCAGGTCCTCCATCATTACCGTGTTTGATAATTGGCTGTTGAAATGACTCTATATTTAATGAAAAGTTAATAGTCCTCTAACAGTAAAACTTAGTTATTCATAAATGCCATTTTAAGTTATTACATTTATCAAATACTATATCATAAATTAAATTGGAAGAATGGGATTTGAAATTCAAGCAATCAATGAAGGGAATCTTTCATTTAATAATTTCAAAATCTAAAAGTTGGCCCCTTACACAGAATGTAGAAATACAAGACACATTTTGGAACATAATCAGGATCAGTGGTAGCATTGTCATAAATCGTCTCACATGGTTGATGTGACAAATAACTTATTATTTATTATGGTAGAACTAAGGTCATTGCACATTCTCTGCTAAAATGGCATTGTTATAATACCTGTAGATATGACTATACAAAACATTAACAAATAAAATCAAGTAATGCTAAGAAAACTGTTAATAGCATGATGGTTTTGCTAATTACAGTAATTATAAAAATTAAAGTAATAAATATCAGCAATAGTGAGTATTTATTCAATGAGATTAATGTAATGTAACCTTAAATATTTAATTCTGTTAACATGTAACTTCTACAAACATAAGTAATTTCTGGCAAACTACTTGCAAAAGTGAGGCAGTCTCAGATATCACACAATTATGCATTCTGGTGAAAGGTGGTTAGTAAAGTGAAATTTGATGCAAAGGAATCAAAAATGAACAGCGTCACGGAATGTTGATCTTTGATACATAATTGCTCATAATTCCTTTATAGATAAGTTAGTTTCTTTTGCCATCAAAAAGTTTGCTTAAATCGTCAAAGTGGAATTATATCCATGTTAGTAGGCCTGACTGCCACATTTTTGATGAGCTCAGCAAGCAATTTTGCAGATTCATTATTTCTCAGGAGGATGACACTTTGAGTGTGCAGGGTTGAGAAAGACCTGAGTATTTTTTAAAAAAACCCAACTCTGTGGGTTTTTATGGGTTTTATTGGGATTTTGTTGCGTGTTTTTTCGTATTGACAATTAAATAGTTCAGTTTAAATTATCTAATGATTAATTCATTCAAAATACTAACCCATTCTTACAACTACTTCATTAGTTTAAAAAAAAATTAAACAAGCAAAAACTGGTAAATTAAATATTCTTATGTTGGCAGCCAGAACCAGTGTTTCAGTTTAACTAGTCAGTAGTTAAATCTGGCTGTTTGAGCTTTAATTTAGCCATAAAAAATTATTTAACTTAACATTACGGAGTTAGGGATTTAACTATTTTTAAAAGGCTTTAGCTATGTAAATCATTTTTAATGTTAACATGCTGTGTTAGCTGCGTATCACTTATGCATTAGCTGTATTTCATATGTTTTTGTTGTCATCACTGGCTTACATAATTATAACAATACTCTGTTTAAGTACATGATTGTAAAGAGAATGTAGTTGTGAAATTCATGTTTTGTTTCAGCATTGGATCCATATTATAATTACTCAGAATATGTAGAAATTGTAACAGAGCACTTGGAAGAAGTCCCTGCTAATATTAGTAAAATCTTAGATAATGTTACCATTTATAAGGATCTTACTCAACTTCTCTGACATCTGTCAGAAGTTACTCCTGGATTTTCTACAGGCAGACAGCACAAATATTGCACAAGCTGTGGAACTATGGATCGATCTTTAGAAATTACTGGTATGGAACCCTATAAGAACAGAATAAAAACAAGGAATGCACTAGAACCCTTTCACTGTTGCTAATATGTTAGATCCAAGATTCAGAAGGAGAAGATTAACTGCAGAAAAGAGGAAAGTGCAGAAAACTGCCTCGTAGATATTCATTCAGAGTGGATTGTGTTACATCTTTTAGGATCGTTGATTCTGATTATTTTCCTGCCACTGTGTTTTCTGAGGAAATAGTAACACAATCCCATCCAAACAAATGGTGGGAGATAAAGAATTGCACAAAAAAAAAAAAAAAAAAAAAAAAGGAAAAGGAAACTTGCCAACAGGATTTGTTAATTTTGTGAAACCATTTCTTGCCCTGCATCCTTTGAGAGAATCTTCTTCACCTATGAGCTTCTTTGGTCAAAATTAAGAAATAATTTAGGTGAGCAATCTACAGATTTCTGCACATTTCCAAAAGCGACTAAATTATAATGTACAGTCATTATTACCATTCTACAATAAGTAATAACGCATTAAATCAAAGCTTTTTTCCTGGGAGTGTAAATGTTATTTAACAGTGTTTCTTATATTGCAAAAAAAAAGAAAGTTAAAACACAATGTTAATAAAAGAACTTATGACAATAAATGGCTTCATCTAATGAATGTGGTGGGTCTCTTTAATTTGTATAAGCCTATGTAAATTTTTGTATGTTGATTAAACATGCACAAACCCAATAGGTGGGTTTTATTGGGGTTTTGGCGGTATTTATAAATGTTTTTTCTAATCCTCGTTTTTTGGGGGCGGGTTAAATTACAACAACCCACTTTTAAATGTAACACTTGAATGTAAAAATATTTTGGCCAGGAGGAAAACATTCCACCTATTGGCATCTCTGATACAGCCCTAATAAGTAGCTGGCATTCTTAAATAAGCTGGTGCCGTTACTACTGCAGTAGTGATGAGGATCATTGCACGTTTGGTGATGAAAGCCACAGTACTGTCAGTGACTCAGGAGATTGACTTTGTCCTTGAACTGCAAGCGTGCAGTGGGCTGGGAGCTTCTTGCGTAAGGTGTAGATAGTGCAACACCAACAGTTCAAAAATATTGTCAACAAGTGCAGCCTTACTGCAGGCAGTGTCAGTGGATGCTACAGTGTTAAACGCGTTGTATCGCGAGTGTCGAATTAATATAATTCATTAGTGAAATGGCTAACTTTCGGAAAAAGGGAAAAACCATTCCTAGCGAGGCTCGCGAAATAGTAAACCATGTAAACGAGCAATGCAAAAAGGAAGCAGAGCAGAAACAACTAATTCTGCCAATTTCGCGAGGGATGAGAGAACAGGCAGTTACTGCGGTGTGTCTGTGGGAACAATTAAGAATATAAGACAAGAAATTGCGAAGAGAACAGAAGGAAGCCCTTTACGCACTGCAGGCAAGACAAGATCTCCAAATCCAGAACGAAATATAAATATAGGCGATTTCGACATGTGCTCATTAAGCGGACAATAATGGACTTCTACGTCAATAAAAAGATAGTTCCGACATGCAGAAAGTTACTTCCTGTAATTAGAAGTAAGATACAATTTCCTTGGGGGGGAGAGTTAAGGAGAGTTATTCGGAAATTGTGATTTAGATGGCGCAAGTGCCGAGGAAAGCGAACAATCTTAATCGAAAAACCAAGAATTGTTGAATGGAGATGCAAATACTTGGCTGAGCTAAGGGAATACCGAAGTCAAGGCAGGGATTTCGTTTATTTGGATGAAATGTGGATGGACAATAATTTAACATTAAAGAAATGTTGGCAAGCTGATGGGATCACAGGGGTGCTTACTGATGGTAGTGCAGGAAACACTCATTGACCAAGAGAAAAGGTATTTAAGATTGACCGCATCCTTAATGCACATGGACACTCCACTCTATCTGCCGCCTTACAATTGCGATCTTAATCCCATTGAGGTTGCATGGGCGACAGTAAAGCACTTCATAAGGGAGCGCAACGTTACTGGGGAATTTTCGTTATTTCGTTTATTGAGTTTAACCAACGAAGGAATCTCTGCGGTACCTGCAGAACACTGGGTAGGATATCACCGGCATGTTAGAAAATTAGAAGATGGTTACTGTCCATGGATCGTGTGGTTTCTGATGTGATCGATCAGATTATTATTTCAAATGCAAACGACAGTTCTTCTGATGAGCAAGAAGGGATATGATCCGATGACTCGGACTCCGAATCATCAGCATCGATCTTGCATACCCTTTGGATTAATGAGGTTAGTAAAATAATATTCCACATGTATAGTGTCGTAAATATACTGTTTTACATGTATACACGCTTTACAGGTTCACTTATTGAAATTATGATCATAATTGTTTTGTTTGATGCGGTAATAATGTAATATTGATGTTACTTCGCCTAATATTTGTTGTGGCGGAAAGAATGGATAAGTACCTTTGGAACAGGGTGTAAACAATAAAGCGATAGGAAAGAATAACACAACCCTCTCTCAGGTTCGCTTACGTCAAACTCAAGGACAAAGCTAAACTCCTGAGTCACAGACAGTACCTCGGACTGTGGGCGTGGAAAGCGGAAGATCCGTAGTACGAATCTCCCGTAATTGAAATTTTCTCAAGCCTACAAACAATTATTGCGTATAAGAACTCTACTATATACTGGGTGTTCATTTCACAATCTGCCATGAAGTGCTGTAGACGTCATTTCTCTAGTTGCTGAGCTTAGAATTCCATCCGCCTATTACTTCCGCAGAGGCGTGTAACTCGTTTGTTGTACAAGTTGCCTAGGAAACACGGTGTTCGACATCGAAGGAAGGTCCGTGAAAATTGTAAGCGGGGTACTTCTCATCGCTAACGTAGCCAAAATGCATTTTTCAACGGAGGGTGTTGCCGCTCCCTTCCGTGAATGTAAACAAAATACATTATTTGTACAGCAGAATCAATGGTGTTAGCAGCGTTATGCAAGAAAAATTAACATTTGGTCTGCATAATAAGGAAAGGGGGAGGGCGATACGTAATTGTCGGTACATAAAGCAAGTCAGAAATCAGTTATTGGAATACAGAGGTTTTAGATTCGAGGTTGAACCCTCGAACCTAAAATAAGTACTCATTTCTACAAGGAGAAAAAGAAATATCGTGAGAAATATGTTCAGATTCCTGTTAGATAAATAAAAGTTTCACATTGGTTCCGCATGTGTATTACTTCCATCCAGCCTCTTCCTCGACCGTTTACTCGTATTATGGTAGTAGGTCTTATCCACCATTGTGAGTGTTAGAGTTCCTTGCCTTAAGCATGAATTGTCTCAGTTCATTCATGTGCCGGGAGCTTCTAGCAAAGACGAATTTTGAGAGAAATATCTGCAAAGAAAGAATCTGGAGTGTTAATTTCGGCTATCTTGAAGACTCCCGAGGATTGCTGATTGTATTATTATTATTATTATTATTATTATTATTATTATTATTATTATTATTATTATTACCTGCCTGGGAAATATTTCTTAAGAAAATGGTAATGCACTATAGAGGTGTGAACATGAGCACCGTCTTGTTGGAACCATGCTTTCTGTTTTACGATGTCAAATTGATCAATGAAATCGGCCAAAATTTCGCTCTGGTAACGAGCATTCAACCTCCCACTGAAAAACGCTGGATCTATTGCATTCCGCCGGGATAGGGCAGAGCATGCACCAATATGCTCAGGGTAAAAGCCCCACTTTGGATTAATTTGCCAGCTGGTCCAAATCTCATATTCTGCAATTTTGGGTGTTGACATGACCATTGAGCTTGAACTAGCATTTTTCGGATGTATACAGCTTAACAGCCTTTTTTTTATTATTTTATTTTTTAAGATGTACAAAAATGTATGCGGAGAGGCAGGTCAGGTCAGGTTACTGTGGTTTACGGTGTTTTGCGATTTTGTATGGAAACGGCTTCAAGCATCGTCTCACTGTTGTGTGGCAAGAGCCAAAGGATAATTATTAGTTATCCCCCTCAGCTTAAGCAATGATCCTGTTCATTGCAACGTTGAGGGTTTCTGAGTCTAATTTCACGCACCTTTCGAGAAACTGAGCCGGTTTTATTTGGGGTGGGGGTCGGGCTATGCACCAAGCGAATCGTAAACACTTGCGTAATCAAAGATTTTTTTTATGGACGATATTTAACTACAATGGTTCTTAGCGCCCCAACCTATATTGGGCATGGAGGACGGAACATATTTCTCAGAGTTCCCTTTATCAGGCTTGAGGTTCTTTTACGTGCCGTAAATCTACGACACGTGACCACCGCCTTTACTTCCATTCCGAAGGAAGCCATGCTAAGATTCTTACGCCCGAAAAAAATTCATCGCTCTCTGTGTGGTTTGAACCCATGACTTCCGGAGTAAGCAAAGATAGTACATAAACGCAAAGAAAAGTAACAAAAATACTTTGTTACATTTATAATGATTATCTTTTAACAATTTCTACATTATTCTTCTATGAACCTCTAGAATTCTGGAAAATCATTCACGCAGGCTCCGACATTATACTGACACCGTTCTTCTATCACGATTCCATTTCGAAGTAACATTCCACAATAAAAGTCAAGTGCTCGGTGTTTATGTTGTCCATCAAAGAGATGAAAATAATAGATCGTCTGAATTCTCTCCCCAGTAACCCGAGATTAAGGCAGACACTCGACTTAATTTCAAAACGGTTCATTTTCAGCCAATACGGGATAGATATATTAGTATTCCTTACTCGTGCTTGCTAGGCAATTTCTCCGAGCGCACGATTTCTCCTTCAGTAGTTTTTCGTGGTCTAGGGATGCAATGCTAGCCTTTGGTTCCCGAGGTCGCTGGCTCAAACCCGACTTAGAGCGATGGATTTTTCGGGCGTAAAAATCTTAAGCATGGTTTCCTTTGGAAGGGACGTAAAGCCGGTGATCCTGTGTCGTAGATTTACGGCATGTAAAAGAACCTCAAGCCTGATAAAGGTGTCTCTGAATAAAATTTCCGTTTTTCATCTCCAACACAGAATGGGACGCTAAGAGCCATAGTGGTTAAAGAGTGTCCATAAATAACAATTCAGTTTAATTTTAACGTCCTTCCATTTGACACTCGTTTCAAAACTTGACTCAAAACATTGTCTTCATGACACTGAAATGTACACAAAGTATACAATAATAATAATAATAATTAATAATAATAGAGGAAATAGAATAGTAAAGTTAATAAAAAACAATATTAATTTTGAGGTTAGAAGCATGGGGTGGAAGATGCGGTATAATAACGGAAAACACAAGCTTGCGTGTACATAATTGAAATTTGACTTTTTGAAACACCAAAGTGAAATATAACTCACACGACAAGTGAGAACGTACTGTATCAACTAATGAGTGCTGGAACACAAGAGAAACTAGGCATTACATGCGCTACTGCACCTTTTGTACTGAACAGAACGAGTGTTCGATAATACTATACCATTCATTAGGCTTTAAATCACAAATGATAGTATTGAGCAAGAGTGTGCCAACTAATTATAAACATTTGGTGCTACATTGTTAAAAGCATCCGGATTGAAACTGTTGATCACACTTCCTAACTGGTGAACATTCACACAACGAACGTGATCAAGACTTTGGGATCATTGAACATTTTTAAAAAAAAAAAAGCGAAGAACCACCGTGACTTATATGTACCAGAAGACTGTACAAATCTGGCTGTTGCAGCAAGTCGAAAATATGTAGTTACTAAGATGATGGATTAAGACTTCATTGATCTTCAGCTACTAAACCAGTACTACAAGAAAATCGTGCCAAGCATACGAAGAATGTAGGTACTACATTATAAAAAGGCGAACACAACCCTCTTAGTTATAAGAGAGCATCGTCAGAAGGTATTCTGCCTTACTAGGACCTGCCAATGAGAAAACAACGAAAATGTAAAATGCCTGCACAACTTCCCATCATTCAACCATTTGTTAAAAAGCCAAAGCTAAAGTATAAAACGTATGAAGATCTGATGGTGCTTTTGCAATTTGTGCCACCTATACACCACCAATATCATAGAAGCCTATCCCCTCAAACAAAGACTGGTGAACCATCACGTCTTGGTACTCCTGAAGAAGATGATTATGTGCTACTGACTTGGGTAATATCATCTTTGACACATGACAATTAATACATGTTTAAAAGTGTTTACTTCTTGTTTTGCAAACTTAGTAAGTGAAAGTTTGATACAATTTTGTTCTTTTTATGACAATAAAAGACTTATTGTGTAGTCTATGAATTTTCATATTTTTGCAATTTTAAGCAAGAGGTAAAGGGGTCTATGTGCGCATTCATCCTTATTATGTTAATGTTCATAAGTTGGATGCTGTACCTGTTTGTTATAATTGGCAATTAAACGCCAAAGACCTGAGCAGTCGTCTGATAAGGTTGAAATGTGAATCTCTAATTTTTCCTATTACCAAACAATTTCAACTTTGATTTAAGCTGTCTCAAAACAATGATTTTGTTACTTAGACACCTTGATTTCTGGAGTCCTCGTGTACAACAGTATTTTGGTTTACATGGTTGCTTTTGTCTACATTTTCTGGTAAACTGTAAAATAAAACCTGTCGTGTAAACCATGCTTAATGCGAAAACTTCCCTTGTCGCCTTTCCAAATTTGCAAGTCACGAGCACAACTGCTATAGTGTGCCAAACTAACATTCGCACTGAATCCAGAAAGCACAAGCCCGCGCTGATAAAATACATGACTGCGGTTTAGTGGTTAGCTGGGTTCGATCCCCCCTTAGGTTTTCTGTAATTGCAATTATTTATTTGTTGCTTATCCTCTGCAGTGTCTGGAATGTATGAATGTGAGTACGTATTAAAATAAACAACCTATAGCGGCCGCATTCCCAGCCACGTGATGAGCTGTGGATACCAAAAGATGGGATAAACACATGACGGCCTAGTAACCAGTCATCCACCAATCAAAAGCAAATTGTCATAGCAACCGGGTATGCTATAGCCAGGTTGCTAGCTCTATCACATTATACCATGTGTTTTGTGCATGAAACAAGCAACTGATACCCCTCTATCTGCATGCTGACGTTTGGTATAAACAGATCTGCTGTTATTCTTGCTTTGCTTATGAGTCAGTGGTAGTGGAATGTCATTCGTTTATTGTTCTCTGTAATATGCAGTAGTGAATGTGTGACCAGGTGTAACAGCTTGTGCAGTTTATCATCAATCATTCATCTCTGACTTAAAAACATTTACAGTAGTTTAAAATAGCGCATCTCTTCAAAATTCGTGTGTTTTATAGTGTTCGTATGTGCGTGTTTGTGATCTGCAACTTTTATATTTAGCAAATTCGTTCATCAATCATTGCTGCGATAAACATTAATGTTACAGAAGCAGACAGTATCCATGAAGGCTACAAACAGATTCAGAGGTATATGTTAACAAACTTTAAAATTTTAAGTAGGTATGTATTTATTTTGAGTCCTTGCATGGATTAGTCTATTATTGTTGTTAGTAATTGCGTACTTAACAAATGGTAGCCAGTTTTCTGATCATACTGTAATGTGCAAATGATTTCAAGGAATGTCTGCATGTGCGTGTCCATTGATGCAAACTTCTTCAAGGTCACAACCGCAGTAGGGTGGCGCAGAGACTTCCAGAGGTTCATAACAGTAAACAGACCTCAGTAAGCATTTAACAATGTTCGAACACCCAGCATACAACACTAGATCTCCTTAAATGTCTCCGCAAAAGTAAAATGAGACTATGGGTAATCCCCAAGTATAACTCACATTCTTGGAGGTACAATACCACATTTATGTACTTTTCTTGCTCTCTCTGATGTAAGACACGGATTTCCTGGGCATTACTGGATACAGTATCGGTAAATAAACCAACAGTGTTCAGATTACATTGCGTACACACAATATCTTCCCTACTATTCGCTATCTTTGCTGCATGGCACGTGGACCGGGGCACTAAAGCGGCAACATTGGAATTCCTGCTCCATCATCGTCATCCACTTAGGATGCACCGATTATAATACTAAACACAGTGTCGAGTCAATACCGGAAATCAGTTGTTTTTATTCTATGGTAGGAGCAGCCGATATAATCATACAAAGGCAGCTACTCTACTATCTAATAATAACAATAATAGTTAATAATAATAATCATTATCATCCCTAACTGGTGAAGTGGGATTGGAGATACCCCACGAAAGTTTTAAAGTGACTACTCTCACACTAAATAGCTGATAAGCTTGGTATGCGGTGTACTTTTCAGTCGCCTTTCTAGCAGCTGAGAGACAGGGAAGTTGTGCTGGCTAGTGCAACCAGTCTTGAGTGATATACTTTTCTTAATTACCGGGGTGGTATATACCCCACCTCACCACTTAAACATTTTTTGTGTGTGTTGCAATCTTCTGTTCCACGTTCTAATGGCAAATTCAAGGTAAGGGCTAATTATCCTAATTTTAGTGATTGGCTTAGTGATATTCTCAATGACTTGGAAAGTGATTTCAGTGGTGAAGGTGAATTGATGCCACGAGGTTTTTCAAAATGTACATGATAGTGTTTCGAAGAAGATATATCATCAAATGAAGAAGGCGAGTCGGTGATCTTGTAGAAGAACATGATGCTGGTTCAAGTGACGAGGAGCAACCCGTAAAGGGAAAAAGAGGTGAGCAAAATAAATTCTATGGTAGAAACAAATTCAAGTGGTCATCCGAAGCTCCTAACCCGAACATCCGTACAAGGAAGCACAATCTAATAACACGTCTCCCAATTATAATTGGAAATGCAAAAAGTGGAACATATTGCACACAAACTACTGCATTTGAGAATGCTCTCAGACGAAATGTTGGAAGAAATTGTTCTTCGGAGTAATTAAAAACTGGCAAAAGCAAGGGAAAAGCTATCTGATGAGACTCGAAAAGACTACAGAGATCTGTGTATTTTGGAATTCAAGGCTTTTTTGGCCGTGTTAATGTTTTCAACAGTCTTCAAATCAAACAACGAAGACCTAGATTATCTTTTTGCAAAGATCGCACAGGAAGAGACATATTTAGATGCACAATTCCCTTTAAAAGACTTAATTTGTCATGTCTTCGGTTCGACAACGCTTCTAACGGAGACGAGAAAAATGACTGATCTCACAGCTGCTATTTCATAGTGATTTAAGACATTTGTTAAAAAAAACTGCCAGGAATGTTATCCCATTTGGTGAATATGCTTGTGTCGATGAAGTGCTTCTGGACTTTAGAGAAAGATGCAAATTCAGGATGTACCTTCATAAACAACCTGGAAAATATGGAATAAAGGTATTGATACTGAGTTATGCAAAGACTCACTACTTTCTAAATCTGTATATACAGGGTGAATCGCCTAAAACTTGCACCGCAAATATTTCGGAAATGGAAAGTGCTATTTATGTGCAGTTTTCATAGCATTGATTGGTAGTCAGGGGCTCGTACATTTAGCTTATAAACAGATTTTAATAATACCGAGAAAGTGTATTTTTGAGCAAACATACATTTTTAAATGCAACAATGCCTAGTTACATCAACAGAATAAAGGTAGGGTAAATTAGAATGCCAATGGTCTTTATTGCAGGATTCTAGTGCAATTGGTTTACGAGAAATCGTATTTTGAAGTTTCCACTCCGACAATTGTTTGCCCCATTGAACCTGCTTAGTTGCTAGGTACGATGTTATGTTTGTTTGCATTGTGTTTTCTGTTCATTGATTGCATTGCGACTTTCTGGTCAGTTAGTTTGTGACAGTTCAAACAGTAAGTCATGAGTGGAAGATGGGGTTTACTAATGCAGAAAAAGCCGACATGCCCATGGTGTATGAGAGTGTAGCCAGAATGCAGTTCGTTCCTGTACGGTGTATGAGGAAACGTTTCCCAATAGACGTCAACCATCTCAGCAATTATTTATTAACCTCTTCAATCAATTACGTGAAAGTGGTACTGTAACACCTAGAAAACGTTACAGAAACAAACAAGTGACTGGAGAAGAGGCAGAAATTAATGTTTCGGCTGCCGCAGTAGATCCGCAAATTAGTTCCCGCACAATCGCACGTGGAAGTGGCATAAGTTAGGCAAGTGTACTGCGCATTCCCGATCTACATACATAGGTTCCATCCCTATCACATCTCTTTCCATCAAGAGCTACATGGAAACGATTTTGAGAATCGTGTTAACTTTTGTGCATGGGCATTAAGACATGACTCTCCAGATTCATCATATTTCTTGTTTAGTGATGAGGCAACATTTACTAATCATGGCCAGGTAAACCGCAGAAACGTGCACTATTGGTCTGTTGACAACCCCCGTTGGCTTCGTCAGGTGGAACGTCAGTGTCCATGGAGTTTAAACGTGTGCTGTGGAATAGTGAACCATCAGCTCATAGGCCCTTTGTTCATAGAAGGAACAATGAACTCGCACAAGTATCGCACCCTCCTGACAGACTATCTGCCACAGATGCTAGATGACGTTCCTTTGCAGACTAGGAGGAACCTGTGGTACCAACATGATGGCTGCCCAGCCCATAGTGCACGAAGTACTACAGCTTGTCTTAACGGATTGTTTCCAAATCGTTGGATTGGACGAAGAGGACCTGTACCTTGGCCGGCCCGTTCACCGAATCTGAACCTTTTAGACTTTTTTGTGTGGGGGAAGGCTGAAAGACACTGTCTACAAGGATGTACCAACTACACCAGACGGTATGAAACGACGTATTACTGCTGCCTGCTCTGAAATTTCCGCTGAAATGCTAGAACGTGTGCAGCCGTCTTTCCATAGCAGACTGGAAGCGTGTATTGAAGCTGCCGGTGGTCATTTTGAACACAATCTTTGAAGGGCTATGTTCTCTTTACTTGTAAGAAACCACAGAAGTATTGTAATTCCCTAGTTTGTGCTACCACAGTTTGTACAAGTGTCGGTGAGTAAAAGTTTCAAAATAAGATTTCTCTTAAACCACATGCACTAGAATCTTGCAACAAACGCCACTGACATTCTAATTTACTCCACCTTTATTCTGTTGATGTAAGTAGGCATTGTTCCATTTAAAAAGTTGTATGTTTGCTAAAAAAAAATACACTTTCTCAGTATTATTAAAATCTGCTTATATGCTAAATGTACGAGCCCCTGACTACCAATCAATGCTGTAAAAACTGCACATCAATAGCACTTTCCATTTCCGAAATATTTGCGGCGCAAGTTTAAGCTGATTCCCCCGGTATATAAATAGCTTGTCTCTGAGTTTCAAAAAAGAGGGTTGACATAGGTTGGGAACAAAAAAAAGTACAAGCGAGAAGTGCCTGGAGAATTTCTTCCCTCAAGAAATAAACCAGAAAATTCAGTTACATATGGATTCAGAAATGATTGCACTTTGATATCCTTTGTGCCAAAGGAAAACAGGGACATTCTGCTTGTCTTCTACGTTTCATACAATAAGCACTGACAGTGTGACCAAAAACAAACAAACCATACAGTTTTATAATGAAACTAAAGGAGGCGTTGATGCTTTGGATGAAAAGTGCACAAGTTATCCATCAAGCCGACCAACCGGGGCCGTTGGCTGTCATCTTTACACTGTTAATGTCAGGTTAGTGAATGTGCACATTATCTTCAAATCATTCCCAGCAACTCCTGATCAATATAGGCATGAGTTTGTGAAGTCTTTAGCACGATAACTGATTGAGCCACATCTGAACGCGAGATTCCTAAACGTACACCTGCCTCGAGAGTTAGTTCAAAGTATAGAACGTATCCTCAATAAAACGCTTTCACACCGGTCAGACAACAGTTGCAGAAACAAGTAAGATGTGGCATGTGCCCTAGAATCAAAAACAGAAAGACACGAATTACTGGTGCTGAATGTGAAACTTCGATCTCAACATGCGCTGTGAGCATATTGAAAACTGTTCTCTAAAGTGTCCTAACGTATTGTCAGGGATACGAATCTGTAATTATTGATTATAATCATAATGCTAGTTAATATTATATAAGGGGTTCTAATTTTTAGAATTTTGTTGTGTTTCAAAAAGCTAAAGAACTAAATTGTTGCACTTTTTCCTGCTTATTTACATTATTCAAAAGCGAACCATGTAGGTTCTGTTTTGTTATGGTTTACCACAAAATTTGATATTGTTGTTCATTATACTTTCATATATAATTTGGTATTGTATTGATATTTATAAACATTTTTTCAGCAGCCTTATTTAGGTTCTGGATGTTTTCAAACGCCACCTCACCAGGTACGTCCCAAAAAGTTACGTCCACGCTTATGGAATTCTACCTCCTCGCTCCTCCTCCATATCTTCATAGAATAACTCAAAAGCACAGTTTTGAAATAATTGCTTTTGAAAGCTTTGATTGCTAATATTAACAGAATATTCTGTATTACAATACTGACATTATTTCATGTCATGTATCTGTCTTCCTGAGGCGGTTTTTATTTTTGGTAGAGAACATTTCTATGAATCAGGAAATTGATGTAACTCAAAAGAGCCAATTTTTTAATTGTGTCAGTGTTGTTCTAGGGGTGTAAGATGTTTTGGGAAACTATCACTTTCTTATTAAAGTAATAGATATCCTAACGGAAATGTGCGTGAAAACATTTTCGCCATTCTAAAGTAACACATTTTAATTTGTTCATTACATATGTTTTATTTCAGTGTTAGGATATGATCATTAAAATCGAATCTAGATGATGTTGGCTAAATGATCTTAGAGAACTTTTTAACAAGGTTTCTTTGAATTCTAATGGAGTTTTCCTTTGGTTTTTGAAAACACCTGTAGGGTGAGCAGAGAGTATTGCCATCAATGCTTTGATGATTGAACTGCCATCTTTTCGTTGGTAACCCTGGCTACGTTTGTTATGCTGGTCAAGTGATCTCTTGCTGGATAGGATATCTTCTGCTAGCAGTGCTGCTGAAAGTGGTATGGAAATACGAATAGAAAATGGGGAAAACAAAATGATTATCACGTTACAATATATTTGGCTGTCGATGTGAGTAAGTTTGGTGGAGAAACATTTCGAAAAACTATTTCGCTCCATCAAAGTTGAGAAACATCATGGAAAAAAGACAGAAGAGAGTTTATAAAGTTGTTTTAACAGGAGGTAAGAATGTTGCCATGTGCGTAGTAGTAGAAGTCGTAAAGCAAATTTATAAAAAACAAAGCTTTCTAAGACATATGCTTTTCCATGCTTATTTATGTTGTTTATTTATAGGGCCTTGTGGTGGTAAAACAACTGGACAGTCGCGCTTGTGTACCTTTTTTGAAAATTTAGGATGGAAGGTTAGTAATCCACATTTGCTAAAAGTAATTACTATAAGTATCTCTTGGTCAATTGTGGTACATTGCTCTAAATTTGATTTCATCCGTTTGGTTAGATATGAAAGAAACGACTGCGTTTTTAAGAGTCTGTATTTATTCAGATCTCGTTTGACAGTGCCTGAATCTAAAACCTTGTTAATCGAAAATGACATATTTCGGTTACACTCTGCGGTAGCAAAACTGACCCTGCAGTTACGTAATTTGGCATAAAATGGCAAGAGTCAAACCTAAAAGAAATGCGTAAAATAAAATGAAAATACAATGACGTGAGCATATCTTTACATGCTTCGTCTAGGGATGTGTAGAGGATCATGTTCGCTTAGGAGTACACATGATTTGACTATCTTTAGAAAAATAATTCAAGTAATAAAGCTAGCATGCTCTTCATTCTCTGCTACGTATGTTTAAATTGTAACAGTTACTCTTAGATGTACCATTCAATTGCATAAGGGGCCTAATTTAGTTTATATGTACCTAGGATTTTTTTCTGTCTTCTCCTGATCAAAGTCAAATATAAAATATAGCCAATGTCCTATTACTAGGGAAATATAAGTAGAAATCTTTCATTTTGAAATAAAATAAACCTTGGAAAGTGGAATACCCATTCAAAATGCATGTGCAAAAATTAGCATTGTAAAATTACTGTGAAGGTAGGGTTGCCAAAATCTGATAATCTAAAACCAAGACATTTTTTACCGTTAGTTTAATTGATTTAAAGAAATGAAATTATGAGGAACAAGGAGCCCTATTGTAGAAGAAATGTGAATTTAATTAAATAAAAATCCAGAGTTTTGGAAGGACTCCGTTATTGCACTTTACCTTAAGCAAGCACATATTATCAAAAATGTATTCAGTATAAACATTTAAATTAAAATTTTTTTTTTGTGCCAAACATACTTCTCAGAACCTGGTATGGAAGAAAGAAACTTTGCTCACAATAAATTTATGAAACTCACCACAGCTTATATTTTTCATATTTTATTGTATTTGCAGCATTCCAGTAAATGTTTTTACACTTAATCTATTACTTTCTATCTGCTCATATTTGTGTTATGACCAGGAATGGAGAAATAATATCCCATAATTTTTAGTAGTTCTGAATACTGCTCACTAGAAATGCAATTATGAATGAAGGTAGTCTGTTTCTTATGCAACAACAAATTCTCAAAACTATCATCTTTGGTCTCCTCCAAAAAAAACCACTAAATTTGTTGAAGTTGATTTCAAATAGTAAAAATTGTGAACTTTTATCTTTTTTGGCCTGGACATTTTCATTTACCATAAAATTGCGGACAGTCTGCGAAGTCCATGGCATATGGCAACCCTATGTGAAACAGATGTATCACAAATACAACTGGAGTAGTATTCTTTAAAGCAAGCTAAAGGATTTGTAAATTTATTTCCTAATTATACATGCTGATATCATTACAAATCTTATTTTCTTTTAATTTCTCTTATCCTAATTTTTGTATAAAAAAAGTATGGATTTACTTCCATATTGCCCAGAATCACAAATATGAAGAGGTTTTTGGTTAGAAAACAAGACCTACACTCATATAACTACACTCGAATGAATGAAAAAATTACAAAGTCAGCCATCATTAAATTGGTTCCTTGTTTTTTTTTGGGGGGGGATAAATAGTACAGAAGAGTTGGGTATCTGAAGGATTTGCCGAGTTGCTCAATTATTCTGTTCCATTGTACATTGAATGAAACATACATACAATAATATATTATATTTCCGGTTTACAATGTACAAACACTTTTCCAGCACTCCAAAGTACAGTTTCTAACATATTATTTTTCTCCATTGGACCATAAATCATCCTCAATTCCCAATCCATCATTACCCCTCTAATCCCTTGAATCCATGTGCTACATTGTGATCTTCCTTTTCATCATAAACATCTCCAGTGGCTATATTTTGGATTTATCCATATTTACTTTTATGACTCATTCATTGTATTCTTGAATCAATTTCCTTGTAGGATATACTATGTCTTCATATTCTTGGATCAGAATTAACTGATCATCTGCAAATTGCAGGGAGTATATTGTTGAGTCATCTATTGGAATTCCCATGTTTTTACACTTATTTTTGCACCCTTTTAGCTTTTTCTGTGTAAATTTTATAAATATAGGAGATACACAACATGCCTGTCGTAATCCTTTATTAATATGAAATCCACTTGGCAAATATTTTCCCATTACAATATGACATAATCGAAAAAAAATTGTAATTCCTTTATTTTAATACACTAACATATATTTAGGAACTGGTCCTCTCAGTCTTTGCAATTGCAGTGAATGATGTCATCACCTTATGGTGCCCTATGTGTGTCATTGGTGCTGTCTGAAACTTCATAGCCTTATTTCTCGATGGTTTAATGTATGATTCAAAATTTTTCTGGTTGATGAGTTAAATAAAGAAAATCAATGCTCTGCTGTACAAAGAAATTGAAGTATACCCAATTGCTTAATGTGAAATTTGTCTTTAGGACTCAACAGAATTTTAAAATTTATAGTTTGTTAATCAGCTCGTTTATTAGTAGTAAATGAAGCAAAAAATATTTAATTTCTGTATAAATTGGTAGTAACCAATACTTCATTTATTTTTTAAATAAATCCAAAAATTGGAATGAATTGTGTCTTCAATTGCTATTTATATATCTTCTCCATGATGTCAAAGAGCAGCAAAATGTTGCTATAGACATAGTCAGTGTTGGCATCTTGATACATAAAATGTACATATATAGATATGTATAAAAATAGATGTAAATTTAACACAGCTCATCAATGCAGACTATTAACTAAAATATACAAATCACATAAAAGTAGATATTAATCACTTCATAATAAACTAAATAATTAAAGCATAAATAAGCAAATAATTAAGTGTAAGTAGATAGTATAAGTGTAATGCTAACAGCTTATCAAGTATGATGAGCTAGCAAGGATATATTACTCTTTATACTCCGTAATACTATAAAAAGCCGTATCTTTTAGTAGTTTTTCTAAAGCCTTTTTTTAAATAGTTTTAGTGGAAGGGTTTGAATAGGTAATTTATTAGAGAGTTTACGGGCGCTATATATATAATGTTTTTGAATAATTTTACTTTACATACAATAACAAACAAGCAAGGATGTATAAACTTGGAAGATTCATTACTTCTATTTCTTTGAAGTAGTTTTTACATGAATCAGTGCCCTATTTGAAAGCTTTATGGGCTCCACTTGAATTTCCCCATAGCAATATACCATAAATAAGATAAATGTGAAATAAGGCATAATATACATTTAGTAGTGTTTTCTATGTTACAATTAATTTTAACCTCTTCGGAACCCTAGCCAATTTGGAACAAAGTTTATTTATATGCTCATCGCAATTAAGTAAGTCCACTATATATATGCCAAGGAATTTCACAGAGTTTAATGATTCATTTCGATGTTTTAAGTGTGAACAATATCCTTTGTTTTCTTTTCATTTATAACTAGACTATTTATGTTAAACCATTGGACAGATTTTTCCCCACATTTAGTTGTTAAGATATTCAATTGTGTTAGTACTTTCTGCTGTGGATAAGAAGGTAGTATCATCTGCGTACAATACAGATTTATATGGTAAGCAGCTAGGTAAATCATTTTATGTATATTAAAAACAAAATTTATTTATGAGAAATATATAATTTGTTGACTTAACATCATTAAGGTTTCGGTCCAAGATGAGTAAGTCAGCTGTATTAGTGCCATCTCCTAAAAGTAAAACAAATTTATGATTACAATCAATTGCCATTAAAAATTCATTACATAGTCCGTATTCTTTTAGTAATAAATATCTTCTAATGCGTTATTCCATTTAATTTTGTAACAATTGAACTGAGTTTATTTTGTGTCTAGACAACAAAAATGATCTGCTAGAGCTGTTGTAAATAGCATTTAATGTTTTTTACTTTTATTGTGCATTTCTTTTGAGAAAGTATTATAATATAATGATGCTCTTTAAACTATTTGCAAATTTATTTATTGCAAGAGGTGACTAAATTTTTAAAGTTTATAATTATCCATCATTTTGAGAGTGGAAGTATCTTTAGCAACTTTTGGATATTTAAATTTTTCTTTTTATTTATTAAATCAATATTTAAAACTAATTATTAAGATGGTGATAATTTATTAAATTCCTTATCACATTCATCTATTTAGTGATGCATTTATTAATCTATAAACTAAACTTAAAAATGGTAAATATAAGTGAAACGGATTAGAGCCCTTAGTTTTTTGTAATTATCAGTACAAATTTCTTTTTCTTTTCTTAATTACCAAAAGTTGATTCATGTATTTTTTTATCTTTAAATCCAAGAAATAGGTCTTTTACAACTTCTAATGTGAATATTATAGTGTTAACCTGTGAATTTAAAAGTTTAAAGCACAATCCATGTGTATCAGTAAAAGCAAAAGTATTATCAATGTTTTAAAAGTTGTCAACTTGTAGACAAAATAGCTCATGAAAAGATCAGCAAGAAAATGTGAAACCAAATTGTCCTTCGTTAAGTTAGAAATTTGTTATAAAATCTTTCTTTAAAACTGAAGGAAATTTGATCCAAGCAAAGGTTCCAACTCTTGGCTATGCCATTAAATTTTAAAGTTGATTCAACTTTCCAAAGATTTGTGTAAGTTTAGCAATTCCATCTATTATTTCATTTCATTTTGTGGAGCTTAACCATTTTTTCTAAAACATCAAAATAAACAAGTTTATGATTAACAGGCAACACTGTTGCTGATCTTTCCTACTTATTTTTTTTTCTTTTAATTTTTTTATTTTTGCAAATATGACAGTTTTCAGATTTTCAGAAAACTTGTTTAGACAGTGCTAATTGGTAAGTAGCAAATTTAGTAATTTGAGAGATCTCAAAAGCATAGAAGCAATTCTATGCATTATCTTCTGGAGTGTACAGCAGTGCAATAAGATATGCCCTTTCTGTCCTTCTTTGCTCATCTGCACTTGAACTGGTACTCATCTAGAGGTGATGCCTAGGCATTGTGAAACAACTCGCTATTAAACAATCCCAACCATACACATACATGCACATTCTTTTCACAAGAATTTACTGCAAGAAGACAATGAGAAAGGAGAACTTGTGATAAAACCTACCACCACCACGAACATTATTGAAGGTGCACCAATCAGAAAACAAATTACTAGTACTAGTTATAGAAACTGACAATTCACCACTTATGATTGATGTATAAACACCTTTTGGAAACCAACTAATCTTGTGACCAAAATTTATTGCCAGAAAGCAAACCATATTTGTTGTTTCAGGAAATGATAAACAACCATCTTCAAAAAAGTGTAGCAGCTCTAATGAACTGTATGAACAACGAGCAATGACATTGCAAAATTATAATAGAAAAGGTTCCCAATGTAATGAATGAAGGTTGCTTTACTTCCTAATTATAAAATAAAAACAAACTTGAGATACTGCCATGTACAGAGAGAGCCAAAAAACTATGAATTGGCTGCGCAAAGTTTTTCCTGTCTGCATCCTTGGTGCTCGTTGCCATCTACTGCTATCATAGAAAGGTGTGGATGAAACCATACATTTTTAAAACTACTTTTAAAGGCTTTATTTACCAACTTTATGAAAAGAGATGCTGAAACTGGCCACCATCGTTGTCCATACATTTTTTGCACCTCTTTAGGAAACTATCCATCACTTGCAGTAGTTTACGTTGAGAAATGCTGGTAATTTCTTGACAGATATTTTGTTTTAATTCTTCCGGGGTGTGCGGGTTTGTCTTGTACACTTTGTTTTAGGTTAGAAATCGCAGGGGGTTAGGTCGGGCAACTGAGGGGGCCACAAATCTCTACTAATAATTCTGTCCTCAAACGTACTTTCAATTGTTCTCATCAAAATATTGGCCGTTTAAGCTGTTGCAGAGTCTTGTTGAAAAAGAGTCTGTTGTCTTTTCTCTGGGGTATCTTACAACATAAAATGTACACGACAAACCCACACATCCTGAAAGAATTAAAACAAAATATCCGTCAGGAAATTGCCAGCATTTCTCAACATAACTATGGTGAGTGATGGATAGTTTCCTAAAGAGGTGCCAAAAATGTGTGGACAACAACGGTGGCCAGTTTCAGCATCTTCTTTCATAAAGTTGATAAGTAAAGCCTTTAAAAGTAGTTTTAAAAATGTTGTGTGGTTTCATCTGCACCTTTTTATGATAGCGGCAGATGGCAACGAGCGCCGAGGATGCGGACAGGAAAAACACCGCCGGTTAGTAGCTTTTTGGCTCTCCCTGTATTTATTGTATTACGTAACAAGATGATGCTGTTGCTGTTAACCTTGTTAAGCAGAAAGCAAATTTTTTCAGGAGGTAAGAAAAGATTGCATACTTTCTGGAAGGTTAATAATGAAGTTTGGGATGGTAAAAGATCTTAATACATACAACACTTTACTCCAATGTTTGTGTGGTTTAACGCAACAGAAATTCCACAATTTCAGTGCTTAGTGTGTTATATTTGGTAGCTTCCTTCAAAATATATTGCTTTTTTATTGGAAGATCTGGAGCCTTAATATTTCATATTTACAAGGTATTACAAAGCCTCGCTTCTGACTATTAAGAGGATATATCAGTTTTGCTAGGAACAGTTAGTTATTATTGCCAGTAGAGTGACATTAAGGAAAAGGGCATCTCTAAATAGCAACCATTTTTTCTTGTGATATTTTCTTATTGCACATTCTAACTGCAGCCAAATCGAAGGTTTGCCTCTGGCCATTGCTACCAATGAGCTAGTAACAACTTTAAACATACAGCTTTCCCTGTAGACCATCTTGGTTTTGGTTTGTTCTGTAAATACATGGCGCTTCTTAATCTTCATTGGCATTTGGGAAATTAAGTATTTTATTTGAACAGTTTATCTATGATCACTAAATTTTCAATTAAAATATCTACCCATTCTAATGAATAGAGAATGTAAAGATAGAAATGCATGAATCAGTCGCCGAGTTGTGTTATCCTTCATGTTGCCTTTCATAACGGAAAAATTACATTCTGGAATATATCATAGCTGAAGAAGCAGTACATAATAAAACTAAAAATATTTATTGCAAAAGTTTTAAAACAAGTCCTTGATTTGTCAGCATTTGCCTTATAGTTTGAGATATTAATGGCTTATTAACAATTGGTAATATTGCAGCCAAGCTTTCCTGTGCAAGCTAGATTGTAGTTTCATTTGACTCTGCAACCAGCTTTCAGTCAGGAATAATAATGTATAACACAGTTATGATATATCAGTAAGACAGTAATTGTAATGTTACCCACATTCCATTACAGTTTACAAACCTTATATAAATCAAGTACTTTCACCACAAACAAATGTATAGCCACCCTGTTGTTTCTTCCATTGGTTGTTCATGAATTCATGAGAGCCAGAAATCCATTTGTAAACAAAAGATTTTGCATGTAGGAAGGAAGTAGTTTTTTGTTTTGTTTGTAGTTCTAAATAGTTTTCTGACTCTTCCTCTTCTAATTCACATTTTAGCAACTAACCATCTCACACGGGACAGCTTCATCATTTGCTTTGAGAATTATGTAAGTGTCAACATTTTCACCTGTGTGTATCACTGCAATTTTTAATTGTTAAATGACCTTTCCTTTGCAGATACAAGAGCATGTGTTCTTATAGTTTCTTTGAAAGATTCTTATGCCAGAATAAGGTAGAAACACAAGTTTTCTTTGGTTTCTATATTCTTTCATTAAGTATGTGTTGGTGGAAATAATTCTTTGAAATACATTTTATAGGTGTGCTTTGACCACACAAATGCTTTCAAGGTGTAAAACCTTTTCTGCTATTTTTTTTTTTTTTCCAACTAAGCTTTGAATCTTTGTGTAAGTTTCCCTGTTAAAGTATGAATAGATACCCCCTTCTCCATTTCTCCTTTGCAAATGAAAACACAATACCACAGCATTTAACTCTCCAGCTCTTTTATGATGCTCTTTCTCTTCACAGTGTTTATAGCAGCTAGTTTGTTTGAAATAAACTTAACCACAGTCATGGGTTGCTTTACAGTTTTAACTGCAAAGCAAAATATAACTTCACACTTTCACAACTAAGTCTAAAACTCTATTCATGTTGGGTACCACAGAGCAATGCAGTCACAATTATATACCACACTAGGGCAACGCAGTCACCATTGACCGTGGCATTACAAGTATTCATGCAGAGTTAACAACTCAAACACCATGTCACATTGACATTCCATAGTGTGTTCTACCTAACTGAAAAGTCTTGCGATTAAAGCCGATTTAATTTTATCTCAGAGGGCCCCTTTAATGTGGCTGTAAATACATGGGCATTAATACTGGTAGACTGTGTGACAGAAGGGAGATAGTAAAAGGATTTTGGTTTTACAGTTCAGAAGTGTTTACTAGTGTGTTTTCCATATAATTTGAAGTTGGATGCAGAAATTGCTGTAATCTACTATTTGAAATGTGAATGACAGAGCTTACAGGGAAAGCATTCATGTGATCATGCAGGAACCCAACTTGAAATTTTGATCACAATTTCTGGATTAAGAAAGATGCATTCAAAACATTAGCTGCCATTTTTAATAGTAGGTAATGCTCTGAAATTGAGTTTAAATTAAACTATATTAATTCCGGGGATTGGCTATAAGTATGATTTCAAGAAATTTTCTGCTGCAACAATTTTGTTGCTGTTAGGAATCAAACTATTGATTCCATACTTTGCAGTAAGAAATGACAGCTAAATTTTTGTGAAAGTCCTTCTTACATCACATACATTGTGGCCAGAATTTCTGGGTACATCCAGCACAGTCACAATGATACTTTGCTTATAAGAAGTCAGCACAGCAAATATGTGTTGTTATTATTAACATTCGTTTTCCAGGTTTTTCGGGTGCCAGAAACAGCAACTGTTCTGTTAAGGTATGTCATGTGTTAGAAATTGGCATTATGTAGTTCCTGCTTTATATTAGAGCTCTTTTACATACACATGAATATATGCAAACCAAGGGACTGCAGCAGGGACATGGGGAGCTGAAGTAATTTAGGAATCATTAAAGGAAAATCAAAGGATGTGATGTTAAAATGAAAAATTGAATGCGATTTTTAATTAAGTTTTATACTTTTCATTCTACAACATTCCAGCTTATTCAATTTTAGTTGCTTTTTAAGTAATGTGTGTAACAAATAAGAGAGTTAACACTTAGGTTTGTCATCAAGTTCTAGAAATATTACAGGAGCCTTGAAGTTTGTCACCTACAATAATTTGCAGTCTGTACGTATATAATACTAGGGGAAAAAAATACTAAAGCAGCAATACTATACGGCTATATCATTAATGTTAAAGCATAAGTATGCATGCAACTCAGATGACAAGCTATCAGGTTAAAAATAATATGCAGAACAGAGTGTATGTAATGTTCCAATTTTGGCCATTGAGTAATTCCATCAAACTTCTCTTGGATATTTAAAAGTTGCCTGACTCAAGAATGAAATTTGCTATTTATTCTGCTCCGTCTTTTAGTTATACTTTTCAGACGCCTGAGTGTACTTTAAATTCTCATTTTTTTAAAATGTTTTTATTTTATTTTTTTCTTTATTCTCCCACTGCACATCAAAGTGTGTATTTCTAGTGCAGTCATGTGTATTAAATTTTTAAAATGGAATATAATTTTTCACTGGACATATTTCAGTATTGTTTATAAACCTAACTCTTAAGACTTTGAAACTTGCACAATTGTTTCTGTTCTTGAATGAAATTCATTTTGCTGATAAAACTTGCTGTTCCTTCTGCAACAATATATTGTAAAGGCAAAGCACTATGCATGACCTAAAATGGTGCAATTATTTGTAGCTATGATTATTTGTCGTATATGGCGTATGTTTCTTCAAATGTTAGTTGAAGATTATGATCCAACATTTACTCTCTTAATTATTGTAAGTGTTTTGTTCTTGGCAAGCTGATATTTTTTTTTTTTATTATTTTCTTAGTCCACTCTGTGTCTGTCTTAGACACCTCTTAAATTTTAATTGACTCATGAGGATATAACACATAATTAGCAGGTGGTATCGTGCTTTATTTAGGTGTATGTGTGTGTACAGGTTATGCACAATTCATGCATTAGTTCTTCAGGAATTAAACAAGCACAAAATGTAAAAGAATTCATCTGCTAAGTGTAACAGTTTTCATATTATAGTCATGAAAGTTAGCTAATAGTGCCAAACACTGTTTGCACCAGACACTGCCAGTGTGATGTTTACTCTCAAGCTCGGCAAAGAAAAGTTTACTTTGTGCCATTTGGCTATGCTGGCAAGTGAGGTTGCAATAGTGTTACTACATTTTCATCTATCAGTTAATTTTTTACCTATAATAGGAGAATTGTTATACATAGATTTCTTTAACATGTCTCCAATTTGTCCACAGAATATGTTGCTGGAAATTTGGTGTACAAATCTTTGGATCCTCCATGCACAAGATTTATTATTTACTAGAGATAATACATTTTATATTATGTACAATTGAAAATATTAGTTGTTACTTTTTAAATACAAATCCTGTATGGTCTATAAAAGTGCTAAAGATATACAAGGTACACATTCCAATTAGCTTGGAAGAATTGCGCTGCATGAAATTGATAATGGATATTCTTTTTATTATTTTTGCTTTATTTGTTTTTAATCTTTTGTTACAGTGGCGGCATAAAGTTTTCAGACTTATCAGCTGAGGAAGGTTAGTAACATTTTACATTTCTATGCATTCAAATACAAATTTGCATCCTTGCTAAGTAGTGAAATTATGCAGAAAGTAAGCATGCTTGATGTTAAAGAAGGCGTTGACACACACCATTTCACATCACATTAGAAACAAGTCTCATAATACATTTTAGTCAGTTTAGAGTAACTGAGTAATTTTAATATGGTTTTACATTCATTCATGTTTTATAGTATTATTATTTATCTCCAACAGCAGGGAACATTGATAAAAGAGACAGTGTGACATTAATGCAAAAAAGAGACATTGTGACACTCAGTGTGTCACAATGTTTTGACATTAACAATTAGCAAAAATTGTGTAAAAATCCTATTACACCACTATGTTAGAGTTTGAATATATAAAAGGTAGCTTTTCTGTGTATTCAACAGTGTACTTGAACAGCTGTGAAATACCAAAGTGGTCATGCGTTCTGCTTCCTTAGTGTATCCAAACTTAAGAAAGCATGAAAACACAATATCTGCCTACATTGCCATGGTAATGACTGCAATAAGAAGCAACTTTTATTGACTTGAATTTTTTTTCTAAACAAGAGCACAAAAATGAACTTGGTCACATACAACTGTTAACCATGCACCACAGGCATGTGAAAGAAATCTCAAGAGTGATACCGTATGTACTGCCATAGCTTTGCTGTTCAAGTGAGAGACACAGATTGACCTTTTTTTCTAAGTATCACTGACTTCGTACGTTTGGTATACTGTCGGACTTACTCCAGTGAAGTAAATATATTAACTCTTATCCTTGAAGCACGTAAGTTGTTATTAAACACCAAAATAATGCAGACAGTGATGACAGGTATTTGAAAGAAACAAAAACAACAAAAAAGGATGTATAATGATATTTTACATTGAATGAAGCTGTTGCTATTGAAAACCATTGAATAACTTTTGCAAAGTTTGTTTAATGAATGTAAGTCAGTTATGCATTGCAGGGCTGGATATTAAGTTTCCAAAACATAGTTTTATTTTTCTCTCACAAGGTTTAAAAGGGAAATGGACCATTTGAATGATGCAGAAATGCTATTTATCTGCAGTTAAACATGCTCAAAATGGAACACTTTCTTCTGGCTATTTTTTCTGCTTCCATCAGTATATGCATAAAGCTGAAATATTTTATTTAATATGTTTGTAATGCATTTCTTGCGAGCCCATTGTCCCACATCTCTGCTAAAATACAATGTTGAAACATATTCACGGAATCACTAACTGTCAAAGCTGAAACTTTCTTCTTTAATTGCATTTCTAAGTATATCTTAAGGAGTTTGGGACCTGCACCAGATATTTTTGTATTAACATATGGTGGTTTTGATTACTCAAGTTTTAGAAAGTACAAGAGGTATGCATGATATCCTGTATGTATCACACAAAGAGAGAAATAAGAAAACCTACATCCTGTAGAATTAAGTAACAAGTTTGCTTTTCATGTTCCATTTTAAAGATGTTATTTGTACATTATCATTTGTGTAGACAACTGGTTGTTCCTGGCATGAATCAAACTGCTCGTTTGGTGTACAATTCAGGTGCTTGTAGCAAAAGCACATCTGCCTCTTATTATGCTAATGTTATAAAACAGCTTGCAATAACAAACTACCCCAAAAATAAAAATGCATGTATTTTCTCTTATGCATGCATTCTAGCAGTAAGAGATGGCAAACCTTTTACAGTTTATTCTATTTTATATTATTTTGCACATTTTACAAATTAAAAGTCTTAAGTGTTAAAGTATATATTAAGTACAGCATTACTAAATGAAATAATTTATGAACATTTTTATGTTAGTAATAATACAATATGTTAATTTCAGAAGTTACACGGGCAAGTAGTTTTTCTTTACAGCCAGTATGGTCATATTTACTTTGCTTTATTTAGTGAGAAATTTTTAAATACATTCAATAACAAAATACTCAATGAAAAACCGTAGCTGTTTATTTTAATTCAACATTGCAAAACTCCAGGATGTCCATTATAGTTTTGTTCTCCATTAGGAAACTCCATTTTCCACAGTTATTGTTGTAAACTATTGAATCATTGCAACAGCTTATGCTTTTAAGGAAAAACATTTGTTTATTATTGCTTTGGCTGTATTGGTACTAAAGCAATACTTATTTTTGTGAATATAAGTTATCTATGGTTATGCTTTTTTTTTTTTTTAATTCTGTTTAGATACATATTTGTTGATCAAGGGACTCAGTATGTGTTGTACCTAATGTAATCTCTGCTTGAATCTTCTGAACTCATGGTTTGGTTTCTTCAGTGTTATAAATATTTAAACAGAAGCATTTAAAAAAAACCTGTGTATGTATTGAGATTATTTTTTTTAAGTTGTATAGTAATACAAATATATATTTAGATAAAACTAATTTCAAAAATTATTTTTGCTTTATTTGGATTTCCATTTTATACACTCCATTTTAGGCAGGTTTGGCTGAATCATTTCTACCATGAGTACTTAAACTGTTTTTTAATGTCTGTTAAGATTGAGATTTGTCAAGACTTATTCATATTATGATCATTCTTCCTTTTGATAAACATTTAAAATCAGAGGTTTGTCAGAAGTAGTGCAAGAAAAAGAATATCATAATTTGTACACAAAAGTGCTTCAACAAGAGTTAAGAGTAAGCTTACTGTAACATGTTAACAGCTAACTTTTACTACTCTTATTGACTTTGATTATATGTTATGCAAAATCTAAATTTGTAATAACAGAAGTCATAAATATGATTTAACAACAGGTTCTTGTAATTTCATTATACGAGGCTCTAAAGAGTAGTTCTTTGCAACTCATTTTATCATATTTTTAAATTTGTGTTTAAATGCATGGCTGTAAGTTTACTTGTTCATGTAATATTTGTAAGCAGTAGGTTTTTCTAATATAGATATGCAGTACATTTTATAATAATTTTTATTATAGGTTCTACCATGAAATTTAACTGAGTTTGCTAAAATGTGTAGCAAGATTTTTTTTTAGCTTCTAAACTTTTCTTCTGGGTATTTTTACTTATTACTTGTGTTTAAGATACTAGACCATTACATTAATGATTCTTTATTGATTGTGTACACATTAAAAAAAATGTGTTATGCTACATTCACATGGCACTCTACCAGCTTTTCTACAAACTTTTAGTTTACAGAAATGCTTTCATTACACATTTTACTGTAGGTACAAGAAGGATTCAGCAAACTGAAGCAACAGTCAAATCTTTAAAAAGCTGGTTGCTCTGTGGTGGCTTTGAAATTCCGCTCTTTGCATGATCATGAGAGAAATAAACTAATAAAAACTCACTTCTTAAAAAGAAAAATATAATATATTTAAATATTCAGACCAATAAAGAATATCTTAAAAAATCAAAATCTTCAGAGTCATTTTTGAGAAAATAAAAACTAACAAAATATTTCTACATGTAAAAGTAGTTTGGGGTGGGGAAATTTTCTTGAAAATCTTTGTGTGGCATCCTTGAAAGAGCTGAACTTAAGTTTGGTATTTAACCGCCTTTTTGTTTTCGAGTTATGCTGTTCACGAACACACACAGAACTTATTAAAAAATGCTTTTTTAGGGGGAGGATTCAGGGAACCTCAAATATGTATTTCTGGTGAATTCTCCATAATGAAATTTTGGATGAAATACAATACTTCCCATATGTAAGCAATGGAGAAAGTAAAAAGTCACCATCACTCTCTTTCATTTTCTCTCTCCTTTTATTACCTATAACAAATCATGTCTGCATGGATAGCAAATGAAATGGAGAAAATAGGTCCTAGTTGACAAGCATTTATCTTCTCAGGATGCGAAAAAGCCAGAGGGGCAATATCAGAAAATTACCCCAACTGAGATACAAACTCGAGCTATCTGGATTACAAGGTGGACACACTATCCCTACACTTCAAAGGGACTTAAAATTCACAGAGTCATCCTCCGTGATCTAGGGGTGCCATCTAGCCTCTAATTCCTGAGTTTGCGGGTTCAAACCTGGCAGAGAATGTTGGATTTTTTTCAGGCCTGAAAATCCTTAGCATGGCCTCTTTGGAAGGGAAGTAAAGCCGGTGGTCCCTTGTAGATTTACAGCATGTAAAAAAACCTTAAGCCTTATAAAGCCCTCCGAGTAAAATTTCTGGTCCTTCACACCCAATGTAGAATAACCATAGTAGTTAAAGGGTGTCCATAAATAAAACTCAATTTAACTTTTTAAACTTCAAGGTATGAGTAAATGTGAAAATTTGCAGCCTGTTAAGAATTTGAGAAAAATACTTTTATGAGCCTGATAAACTTGGCAGTTTAAATTTTCATGTAATCTAATAGCATTAAAGATTGACTATCCCAAAAAAATGTGCTTTAGAGCACATTGTGATTAAAATCTGTTCTGAAGGCTTAGAGATAACATTTTCTATAGAGAACACATATGCACTGAAGTAGAGTGCAGGTAAGTGAGAAGATCACTAAATTGGATTTGAGGTACCTTGTTACATAAGTGCAAAGCCAAGCAAACTATGTCGCTGACTCTATGAGGGCTTCACAACATATATAATGCCTCAGTTGAATGCCTTGAAGCAGTAGCAGTAATGTTTGGTTTATCACTTAAATATATGCACAGCTGGCTTGCAACCAAGTATCTTTGTTTCTTTATCAACTCTTTCTTCAAAATATAACTGATCTTATACTTCAAGAGCTTCAAGATCTTATACTTCCTTTTTAAAGAAACATAAGATACACATAGAAAGGCAAACTTAGCACTATTGTAGATAAAATTAATGCAGCTTATGATTCTTTTAAAATCATAAGTACAGATGCATTTATTTCAATGGTGAGGTAAATTTACAGTATTTGGTATGAGTGTTTAACAAATTAATTTAGTCATGCCTCTAAGTTAGAGTTTGAGATGTCCATAGCAATTTATGATTTTGAACAAAAATTTCACTTTGTCCATAATACTCAAACATTTTGCTTGTAGATGTACATTGGGGTGATCAGCCAGGTGCAAACCTACAATAGGCTTTAAATTAAAGACGTTTCCATGGTGTAAAATAGAACTGTCAGTCATTACTGATTTTTGCTCTTCAGATTGTAGGTTGTGGGTCACACTTGTAAAAATGTTGTGCATGGCTATACTTTGGCATGACTTCTGGGCAACTCTGATCAATTTTACTTAAAAGTTTTATAAATTTATAAAATGTGTATAAAGCACAAGATTATAGGAATGCTAGATGTGGTTAATGTCTAGAGTTCCCATGGTATGAGATCCATATGAAATAAATTTTGTGAGAGCAGGACCAGACTATGTAATAACACACTTCCTCTTTTCCATTGTTGCCTACTTGTTTCCTTTACATTTTCAGATAATCCTCCCAGCTCTGCTAAAGCTTCTATTGTCTTTCTGTGAATACAGGGTAGAGCAAAGTTTGTACACCATTCAGTACATTTGTCTCAAGGATGCAAACACAGACATACAGTTTATTTTGTGTGGAGGAAAATCACTCATTTTGACTTAACAATTAAATGGCAAATAGATCTGACACAGTCATAAACAACTTTGGCTAATGAAGACTGAAATATAGACAATGTATCATGAAAATGACATTAGAAGAATGTCAGTGTCCATTCAAAACTGTTTACTGGTTGCTGAGAGCATGTACAAAGAGCTTTTATATATTGCTAATTTTACAGTGTGGTATGGCACCTTATGGAGAACTAATGGGATAGTAGAATGTAAAAAAGTTGTATTTTGCTTCTCAGTAAATATGAGATTTTAGAAGTCCCAAATTGGGCAAATAGGAACAAGCTTCCATAGCCTCAAATACCGGAAATCCTATATACATAGAAGACACATGTGGCAACCCTTTTTGTGTCTGTATAATCGAGTAACACCAGCACTGTTGCAAGAGCAAAACTTTTTTTTGTGGAATAACCACATCATGTTTTTTAGGACTGAATAGATACAGGAATATTTTTTGTGGAATTAAGATAGGGAGGTATACCAAGATATAGCACATTGAACACAGAGTTCCTACTAATGCCACCTCATGGTGGCTGACACAGCAAAAGAAACTATCACAGTTGTTTTATGAAAAGACTGGACTCATTGTCGGCCATCTGCCCTCCCACACAATATGATGAGTTTTGTTGCACTGGCATGTTATAGCGCGAGATGCAGGACATTCCCACACCTGCCTGCTGTGTGTGGCCACGTGTGCTGGACACGGCCAGCGTAGTGAGGGTGAGTTTCATCACCCCTTGCTTTGATAGGCATTTTCATGTCAAGGTTGGTGCAGTTTGAGTGGCTTCCCAGTATTGATCATGATAACACTGAAGCTTGTAGTTCTGCTTGTTTGCTTGCTTTGTACTAATGTCCACAAAACTGGAAGATGTACTCCATGGCATGGTACATTACCCTAAATTAACAGCCAAGCCATAGCATTAAGATGATGGATTGAGCACTGTGGAAGTGCAGAATGGTCATTCTGAGTTGTCTGAGAATATTTAAAAATTGTAATATTTTGCGTTATAATTTGTAGATTATATAATCATTGTAAAAATTTCTCCAAATTCATACGTAAATATTTCTGCACTGAGGAATTATTAGGATCAGGACTTCCATTATTTAATGTTTCAATTACATAGAAAAATCTCATTTACACCACAACACAGGAACAGGGTAAAAGTTTCTCCAAATTCACATGTAAATATTTATGCACTGAGGAATTATTAGGATCAGGACTTCCATTATTTAATGTTTCAATTACATAGAAAAATCTCATTTACACCACAACACAGGAACAGGGAATATTAGTGTCTTTTATTTATTTTAAATGCATATTAAAAGTCCCCCCTTTTTTTTCTTTCCTTCTTTCCATTTGCTGTCTAAGTCAAATTGACAGAATGTGGCATTTTGTGTATGACAGATTGGGAACATAATGTAACAACTTCAGTGTTTCATATGATTTTTGCCACTTGTGAATATTTTCTAAAATAACTGTTTCAGATTGCCCAACTTAATCCCATGCATAGTTTGCTTTTTAATGTTTTTAAGCATGATAAGATTGACAGCAAACACCCTGTTGATAACAGCTGTATAGTGTATTTCCCTGGAAAGATTTCATCTCCAATGTAAAGTGTTAATCTGTAAGCTAGTCATGCTTTTCAAATGATGTAGGACCTACATATATTTGAAGCAGCTAATGTAGAGCTTACTGTCAACATTCACACATTATTACCGTTTATTTCTGTTTTTACATTACAGCTTTCAAATTTCAAGAAAATCTGTTGAGGACAATGCTGCAGATAGAAAACACATTCTTTGCACTGGGAGAATCTTGTTCTCGGGACTGCCTGATTATTTGTGACAGAGGAGCGATGGATGCTTCAGCTTGTATGTAACATTTCTTTTAGTTTAAATATTTTTCATGTATTAATGCAAATTTCTACTCCTAATGCAATTTTGAACCATTCAAAGTTGAGTAAACTTAACATTCTGGCAAACATATTTTAGCTTGTAACAATAATTTATATTGCTAACTTTTATTCTAGATTTTATGAAAAGATTTATGGCCATTCAAGTTCATAATATACATATGTGATTTAATGCTCCTTCATGGACATGAGTAAAATACCAATATGGACTATAATTAGATATCATTTGAACTACTATTATGGGTTGACGGAAATATGAAGGCTATAGAGAAAGAAGGGAAGAATTTTTGTAGGACACAAAGTTCAAGTACTCCACCTCTATAATCTGTGTCGATCTGGGTGACTAAGTTGGTTAGGCACTGGCCTTTTGATCCCAATGTGTGGGCTCAAACCCGGCCCAGATCGATGATTTTTAAGTGTGCTTAAAAATGACAGCCCCATGTCAGTAGATTTACTAACATGTAAAAGAACTCCTGAAGGATGAAATTCCACACACCGGCAGCACTAATATAATCCTCACAATTGACAGTGTCGTTAAAAGTAAAATATTTTCTATAATCTGTACAGCAAAATTAAGAATGCTAATTTCTTGGGCCTATGCAGCTTAATTTCCAGTTTGAACAGTTTATATAAATGCTTACAGAACTGCATCTGCAGTCGAGTGGTCAGCACTCTGGCTTCTCATCCCAGAGGTTCAGGTTTAATTCCTGGGTGGGTTGTGGAATTTTTCTTTAACCAGAATCCCCCACAGAGTTTGGAAGTATGAATGCGAGTGTGTTTAATAGTGAAAATGAATAATACCATTAGTTGTTTCTCAAGTTAAACTCCCCAGTATGACCAAAGAAGTTAAAGGGGGCTATACAAATGAGTATCTTTCATATGTACCTAATTTATAAGTTTTGCATTACAAATTAAACATAACAATAGGAAAGCTTTCATACTAGAGCAATTCCATAATAATTTACATTAGGAAATGACAAGAATTGTGGAACAAAGCATATCAGATAAAGAATTTTATTAAAAACTTGACTTTGACTATGAAAATTTGTTCTGATTCGCAAGCAGACAAATGTAAATAAGAAGCTAAGGTATATTTCATATATTATATAATGTATAAACATAAAATAACTTCTAGAAACTTATATTACATTTCATGAATAAAACTTCTATTTTTTCAAGTACGTCAAACATTGTTTTATTTATCACTATTCGTTGCTGTTGGTGTGTATTACTTTACAAAGTTGTATTTATTAATCCTTTTTTTTTTTTTTTTTTTTTGTTTTGCTAAAAATCATTCAAAAAGTAAATTTTATGTAACTTGAGTCACATCTTTGGCAATTGTGAACATTGATACTCACACCTTATTCTCTCTCTCTCTCTCTCTCTCTCTCTCTCTCTCTCTCTCTCTCTCTCTCTCTCATATATATACACAATAACCCACTATAATGCCGTTGAAGAAACATTAATTTGTAACTGACATTTTAATAGTATTTATATTCTTGTTGTATTTCTAATTTTGGAATTGCAAATTCAGTTTACAGTAATAATAAATGTGTGTATAATAATGTGTAATGTGTAATAATTTATTGTGTGTAAACAAACGAAATAGCATTTAAAGCAATGTTGTGTAGTTCAATTCCACTTTTACCTGTGTTAAGCAAAGAATAGCATGGTCTGCAGTTTTCACCCATAAGTGACAGTGAAATACCATGCAACATTGCTTCAAAGATCTCAGGAAAATCCTTCTTCAGTTGTATAACTACAATTTTCCTCTTTATAATGACAAACTTTTTTATGAACATACTGAAATGTGTTTTAATGGTTATACTGTGAAATTGAGAAATACTTTGATTTACATTAATTGTGTGTAATACATTACAGTTATAAAGAAATGGCATATTTAAACAAATGAAAAACAGAAAGTATATGTATTTCAAAGTGAAAATCAAAAACAAATAATTTGTAATCTAATAGGTTAATAGTACAGCAGCAACAGTTCTCTCAATGGTTTGCATAGCTGATAAATCAAGAACATGTGACCATAATTTGTCATGGTGCCAATACAGCCTGTGCTCCATTACATAATTAAGTTTTAGTAAGAATTTGTGGTTTTCTTGCAGTTATATCTCGTGATAAATGGGAAAAAATGATGTCAAATAATGAATGGCATTCAGTAGAACTAAGGGACAACCGGTACAACCAAATTATTCACATGGTTACAGCTGCTAATGGCGCAGAAGATTTCTATACCACTGAGGTAGGAATTAAAGTATGAAATGTTGTAGTGTTCCTAGTTTACGCTCAAGGGAAAAATAAGCAAACCTTAATGTATTGCTCTGCCAGATACATGATAGCACCATGTGGAACTTCGATAGGAACTAAGCATCTGTGTAAAGAAATGATACAGACATAACTATTAGCATGTTTTCCTTGAGATTGTAGTTACTATAATTTTAACATTTTGTATGCAGTGTTTGTGTTTTGCTTTACATGCATTATTAAGACTAAATAATAGTGATTTATTAAATACTAAAAATAAAAAATCTGATGTGTTACACTCACATGACTTTCTCTACTCTTGTACAAACTATTTTTACAAACGCTTATTCTCCATCTACTTCATATTAATCGAGATAAACATTTGGAGACTCTATCTTATTGCTAATTTTCTTGTAGATGTAAGGGGAATATATATTTACAAGGGCAATATAGAAATACAGTAGCCTTTAAGCATATACATATCTCTTAATAGCTGGTTGCTAGGTGCAGCACCATTCCCTTTCCCACAGATTAATACTCTTTGCATATCCAAGGCAAAAAAATGAATAACGAATTCCCATTTGAGAAAATAAGTATTGAAAACTTTAAGGGAATAACAAGTAATATCTCGAAAATGGTTCACTCAACAACAAAAAATGTATATGACATAAATTGTGTATTTTAATGCGATCTACATTTTTTCTGTAGTAAAATTTTGCCTATCTCTTATGGTTTACCAGTTATGCAAAAGTCGTTCACAATGAAGAATACTTTTGGAGACATTCCCAGGAAATTCAAGATATACATTGTATTTGTCATGAAAATATCTTAAACATATGATATTTTAATCAAAATCGTTAGAGCCATTTTTGAGAAAATTAAAATTTTCGAAAAATCTTCCATGTAAAGGGTACTCTGGGGTGGGGGGATTTTCTTGAAAACCTTCGTGTCGCATCCTTGGAAGATACTGAACCTAAATACCAAGTTTGGTGTTTATCCGACTTCGTTTCTGAGTTATGCTGTTCACAGACAGACACACACACGGACATGTTTCCAAAAATGCTTTTTTTTGGATTCAGGGGGTCTCAAAGCATGTATTTCCGGTGAAATCTCGGTATCAAATTTTTGGGTGGAATACAATACTTCCCCTACTTACTATACGTAGTAGAGAAAGTAAAAATAGATGTGGTTTGATGTCTGTATCTAACTACCACTATTTCATCACATATATTATGCTGCAGTTAATATCAGGTTTAGAAAAAGATGTATTTTATCACCACTTTTATTTTGTAAGGTGTTAGCTTTCATTGCATTTTTTTATGGCAACAATTTATGAAAATGACTAGCTTGGCTGATAAGAAAACAAGCAAGAGACAAATGATAAATCAGAACAGAAACAATATTTTAGCACTACTGCACCAGTTTTTTTATGGTTAAACAGTTGTTTCCCAAATTCTTTGTTAATTAAGGCTGCTCATGACAGTTATAGAATATCATCACGTACTCAATTTGTGACTGTGCTCACTTAACACAGAAAAAGAAATAGGAACCTGCTTTGTTATAGTATGACATACATAATGAATTAGTTTATCATCAAATTAGTTTTCAGTGAAGGATTCTAATATTCCCCTTACTCTCGTAGATTCATATCTAGATTACACGTTCAGATGTAAGCTGCATGAAAAACATATTATATGAATAATTATATCGTATAATATTTTAACATTTTTACCCACAAAGAAAGGCCACCTTGATTAAGGTTTTTTTATTTTTGTTATCAGCTTGTAATTGGAAGGCCTGAATGACCCAAGCGGTTACCATGTTATGTAGTTTGCATTTGTATGATAAAAATAATTCTATAATACCGTTAATTTAGTAAGATCAGGTAATAAAGTTGCTGCTTCCTGCATGCAATTGTCTACAAACTCAAGATTGTTTAGTAAGAGTACATACTTTGTCTTTTTTGTGCTTTCTCCCTGCAAGCATGTAGGTGAACACTGGGTGTCTGAATTTTGATGTCAGTCACATTTCTTGTGTCACAAGAGGAGTTTTCCACATCTTTAAACCTCCTTCATACAAGTTACTCTCCTCTCTTTTATAGTTTTTGCATTTGTATATAACCATAGATGCAAAGAATTATTTCTTAGTCATGGCAGTTCTCACCACTTGCCAGGGTGTCAGGGAGTATACTGATGGCTTACTGCTAGGAACTGCATTTAGTAAATTTGAAAAATAAGTTTTATTTCTAAGATGAATCGCTGCAATAGTGCGTGTTTTAACTTTCATTACCAAGAATTATTACTTGAATCAAACTGTTTTAGGAGCAGGAAGAAAGAATGTGCTATACAGAAAAAAGTAATTCATCCACCAGCCAATAAGGCACACCATTATCATACAACTCCTTTTAGCTTAGATGAAAAGATTTTAGTAAAGTACAATGTAGTGTGTATAGACCGGGAAATGTTATCAAAATTTGTTGCTTGACCATAGTGGTCAAATACATAAATTTCATTTATGTGTTATAGGATCATGCATGTCGGAGTGAAGGAATGGATTTAGCACGCGAGTTAGATTATAAAGCAGCAGCAGCCTGGGTTGGTCATCCATATTTTGATGTTATTGACAACTCCACTGACTTTGAAACAAAAATCTGTAGAATGATTGCAGTAAGTACAATGTGTTAATAATCTTTATCTATTCTATCATTTTCAAATTTAGATTATTTTATTTTCAGATCAGCATAAAAACTAGGTAAAATATGTATCAGTCAATTTGCTTGAGAATCTATGTAAGATTGAGTTGATGACTGTTTATGACAGCATTGCATCTAAATGGCCAAATAAAAATTGTAGAAACTTACAATGCTTAAAATTACTTTTCGTCTAATACTCCAGAAAGTTTGGTAAATTAATGTGCTTCATACAGTTTTCCTAAGAGAGCATATGTTATGTTGAGGGTCCGGAAGTTCATGCTCTAAAAAACTATCAAATGTGTGTGCATATATACTTTAAAAATATCAAAATATGCCAAAAACATACCCTACTAAACTGAATGAATGAATGCTCCTTGAGAATAAAAAATACAAGTTAGTAATTAATAAACTTATATCATCCTGATGAATTGCAGTTCACACCTAACCTTTACATAAGTTTCTAACTAAAAAGCTTCTTCTGTTGTCCTGTAAAACACTTTTGTAACACGGAAAACTTCTTTCTACACCACAGGAGGTTATTGGGGCATATTTAAATGAGCTAACTGCTCCACAGATAAAGGTGATTCTGTTGGCATCGTAGACAGTTTTCCTTCAAGAATGTCTCAAATATCATACATCTGTTTATAACCATTTTTTTTAAAGTATATTGTTGACTTTCTCTTGCATTTTTTGACTATGCTACCAGAAATGCAACTGAGTTGTATATTGCATCTTCAGAAATATTTAGTGATTTATTTAAGTGAGGCCCTATAGTTTCCAGTGACGTGATGGCTGTTGGCAAGTAAGAAAAATGGGCAGATATGAAAACAAGATCATCTTCTAATTCACTGCCTGACAAAATATTCTGAGCTGTTTCTATTACTGCAGATTCATTCGAATCCAATAGATTAACACCTCTTTGAGTGTATGTGTTGAACATAATACAAGGCTGCATACAGCTATGTTCCCCATTGAGTTAACACTGGCCCAGGAGGAATTGGAATATTGGGTGCTGTTGATTTAAACCTGGACTCTCGAAGGGGATTTAACAAATTTTTTTTGTAGAGGCTATAAATTGATCTTCTATTGGAAAGAATTGTGCATTATTTCAGCAATGCAGTATAGAGCATGTGCCAAAGATATGATATAAATTAAATTAGGAAATATACCTTTCATTGTTTGTTCTTTACCATATAACTAGCTGCATCTGTAACAAACAGAAGTAGCTGGTTGTATTTAATACTAGAAGGCCGTAATAATTTCAAGGAGTGCCACACACTCTGGATCGCAGTTGTATTGTTAGTTTCCAGTAATCACACACATTAAGAAGTTAAAATGTCTTTTGTTCCTTATTTAAGGCACCAACAAATACATCAGCAATAATATAAAAATTTTAATTTAAAAACCGAGTATTATATATGGACATTCTTTAATTGCTATGGTTCTTAAGTGTCACATTCTATGTTGAGTATGAAAGAGCGCAAATTTTGCTCAGAGGCCTCTTTAATCAGGCTTGAGGTTCTTTTACGTGCCATAAATCTATGACACAGGACCACTGGCTTTACTTACCTTCAGAAGGAAGACGTGCCCTCCACCAGGAGCAATAAGATGGCTCTTAGTGCTTTCATCATTTGGGAAAAATATGTTTAATGAAAAGTTCGTCCTCAAATTAACAGAAAATGATATTCCATTGTAATGTTACGTTTCTTTGAAAGCAAGGAAGCAATATTTTGAAGTCCCATTTTGCAAGGTTCTTGAAAATATTTCTGACGTAAGCGACAGAGTTTGACATCACCGTTTAGTATGAACTCATAAAAATGACACCAGTTGCACCACATGCTTCCATTGATGGTGGATGTATATTTTTAGTTAGATCTTTATTTTTGCATTTTTATATCAAAATGATGGATAAAAGTTTTAAAAAGGTACAATTGGATAATCTGCCATGTATAATGCATCAATGATAGCCTAATTTTTCAGAATATGACTGTTTTGTGGCCTCCGAAATTGCTGGATAAAAAGCATAATGTTAAGTACAAGCATACCCATCTATGTTTTGCATCTATTGTAAGTCTGATTATTCAAGTTTGCTAAGTTGCAACAAATCTAATGCTTATACTGAAAAACTAAGATGTGCAATTTATCAGTTTTCAGAAATTAACAGTGAAACATAGTAATCATATTTCTCATTTGCGACCTAGTATTAAGTCAATCATCTGACTTAAAACTGTTTTTCATTAGATTAGTAGATCTTTGCTATTAATTTGTGTTACATAAACATAGAATGTCACAGGGCTAATGGGGAAGATTCAAAATAGGTACAACTTGCTGATGCTATGAAACAAATGTAATAACAAGATAACACTTTATGGGAAACACAGTGAAGTGATTAAAATATTAATAAAATTCTAGTGGCAACACACTCTTTCAAGATAATTACCTTGTACGCGTTTCGAAGACACCTTGTCTTCATCATTAGTTAAGAGCCACTAATGAGTCTGTCGGTTCCGGTGTAGAGGTTGCCGTTGGGCTTCCTGATGACGTCATTTTCGGCTTGATGTATTTAAAGATGAGATCCTTTTCCGGAGGGAAATTGAAATTCATTAGATGGCTTTTGCTTTTTTGTATGAGGAGTTTTTCCCATATCGTCAATCCTATTGGATTTTGGATCGACTTATTCATCTCTGCCAAATAAACGGACTAGCGATGTCCCCATTTCTAGCCAATTTGTTTATGAGCTTTCTGGAGACCCACACAACAAATGCATTCCCATCTTTATTTAAACGATGGTTCAGATATGTTGACATCTTTGCAGTAGTTAACAAGAAACTTGCCGAAGATACCTTGAAGTTACTTAATTTGATAGACAGCTCAGTAAAATTCACTATGGAAATAAATCAGACAACAAGCTTCCTTTCTTGGATAAAATAGTCATCAGAACTAACAATAAATTAGAATTCGGAATTTTTAGAAAACCTACACACACGGATAATTACATAAAGAACAAAGGATATGACCTAAGGCCACATAAACATGCAGTTTTCAGTAGTTTGGTCTTCAGATTGGTAAACATACCCTTGAAAGATGAGGAATATAAAAAAGAGCTCCAAAACATTATAGATGTAGCCTACAAAAATGACTTTGCAAAAGAATTAGTCTACAAGAAAATTTAAAAAGTATAAAGAAAGAAAGGAAATCACCACACTACAAAAAATAACAGAAGACAATAGTTTTAAAAAGTTCACATTTCATCCTTGGGCACATAAAAAAAAAATCAATCCAGAAGATATTCAAGCAGTGGAACATCAAACTAGTACCCATCAATAAACATAGTTTAAATAACAATTAAGGACAAACACAAAAGATAAAATTCCTAGAACTAAAATGCCTGGCATTTTCCAGATAAATTCTAGTCATTGCAAACTTAAATATATAGGGGCAAAACAAAAAGGAACATAGGGCGAGACTGAAAGAACATTTTAGAAATATAAGACACAAAGAAACTGAAAAATCTGCCATTGCATATCATTTCTGGAATTCAAACCACAACATCCATAATGAAATAAATCTAATCAAGTCGATCCAAAATCCAATAGAATTGACAATATGGGAAAAAGTTCTCATACAGAAAAACAAAAGCCATCTAATGAATTTCAATTTCCCTCTGGAAAAGGATCTCATCTTTAAATACATCAAGCCGAAAATTACATTGTCAGGAAGCCCAACGGCAACCTCTACACTGGAACCGACAGACTCAGTGGCTCTTAGCTAATGATGAAGACAAGGTGTCTTCGAAACGCGTACAAGGTAATTATCTTGAAAGAGTGAAGTTAGTGTGTTGCCACTAGAGTTTTATTAATACACAAATTTAATATTTAAAAAGCTGCAAGGCACATCTAATATGGTGTCAGGATAACTTTGAGAAAAGAGCAAATAAATTAGTAAGGTTTTATTTAGTTACATGAAGATGGTGATTATAATGGTAGTGGTAACAAAAATCGTTATTGTGTAGCATAGAATGATCAGATGTTTGATTATTATCCGATGTTTCTTAATTTGGCACGAGAAAGATAGGTTATGTTTGGGTAATATTGTATTCATTACTACCTTTTATTAAATACATAACAAAGTTTCTGACATGTTAAACGCAATTCTTAGAGGTTAAAAGTGAAAATGTGTGGTTTTAATAACTTGACATTAGAAAAAAGTTAAGCACAAAAACATAAAAAAAAATTGTTAACATTATGTTTAACTTAATCAAAATAATCCTCGCAATAATACATTGCAGATTCTAAAAGATATCGTTGACATTTCTTCGCTATTGTAAAATCTTTTTCTTCCTGATTTCAAGTTTTTTAGCATGTGAATAAACTGCTGGAGGTATGCAATGTATTGGTGCACAGAGGAACTAGACACGATTTGTAGCCTTTATGTTTCAAACTCTGGTCGAAATTCATGCTGAACTTGAAACGAAAACATTCTGCTGCATATGCTACACAAAAACTGCACTTAACTGCATCATAGAGTAAAATAAAAGGAAAATAAACATGGTGCATCTTCATTTTGCATAGCACATTGTGTTTAATTCCTTTCTGCTCGGATCTGTGAACATAAATGGTGATATCAAACCAATAAGGGTGTGTTATTGCCTCACGTCACCTCTTTTCAGATTAAATTGTAATTTAATGATATTTACTGTATTATTTTTGCTTCTTGGTGTTATTTTTGGATTCAACTTGAAATTTTAAATCAGAATAGGTCATATGAGTATAATTACATTGTCATGCATGTTCCCAATTGACATCCATACGAACTGATCCACTAGTTGGTTTTGTAAATATAAGATTACTTTATTGTAACAGCATTCTACATATGGCATATGCAATGTACTTTCTTCAGCATATGTTGAGTGTATTTGGCAAGAAATTCTTTTAATTTGTGATTATTAATTTTCAACAGTGAAATATCAGCAGTTAAAAATGCTTCACACAACTCATAAGAAAACTGACTAATCCTACTCTTTAAACACTCTACTAATTGATGATTCTTAGAAAATGGACGATTCCCTAATGCTATTTAGATTTGAACAGTACATTTAATCATTCATTGTGCAACAAGCAAAAAGTTGTTGCTTCTTTTCAGTTTGTAATGCCATACTTGTCATAAAATTGTATAAAAAGATCATGTAAATTGAAAAATTCTGGATACTATGAAGTCTGGAAACAGGTTAAGGTTTAAGATGGAAAGTTGAGTCAGCCTTGAAAAATTCATTGCCATAGTTGCAATTCATGCTATAGAGCTTTGGCTTTGTGTAGCAGCACTCTTCCAATGAGCTGCCATGCTTTCATCTCAACTATACATTAACCTTTTTTGCTTGATTCCTCTCCAAGGTAGACACATTTGTGCAAGTATTATAACCTTAAAGGTCACCTACCGTTGAAACTTTATTTGCCAGACTTGCATTCAAATGCTGGTGTTATGTTAAGTATAAAACAGAAGTAATTTTTTTAGGCGTGGTTGCTGATGAGCCATAGAGGAAAAACATCTGCAATGAAATAAAGGCCCATGGCTTAAATCTGCTTTGCAATTTAATTTTTTTTAAACCGATTCAATTTCACATTTGTAATGTTCATACAAGGAAGAAAAAATAAATATAATCTCTGTGTATAGTTTTAAAGTTTTTTTCAATGCAGGCACAAGTTTTGAGATAATTTGGAAAAACCAAGAATGTTGTTCATTCAACACACATGTGATTGCTGATTTTGGCTTTGATTTAGATTACCTTCGAAAATATTATACTTGCAGACAGTGACTAATTAGCCTCAATACTAAATAGTAGTAGTGACATGAATTTGGAGATCAGATAACTTCAGGATGAGGCATCATTTGACCAATTTCTGCATAGATTATTTCATTGTAAATGACCACATAATCTTTTTCAGAGTGTGTGTCAGAAGCTTGGTATAGACACGGGAGACCGTCTATTGACTAACTCAAGGAAGCTCAAGTTCCTGGTAAATGGACCATTGCCGCCAGACAGTATGTTCCCCCCCTTTCAGGACTTTGATGTGGTACACAATTACTTGCAGACCAACACACCAGCAATGCAGGCACGACTTCGAAAACGAGGCCAGAAAGGTATACATCATCTTACTTTTTCAATAATATATTTATGATACAAGGGATAAAATTGGCTTTAGGTCTTAAGTATATTTGTGAAGCTGAGCAAACCTATCAGTCAAAATAAATTAATTTTAACAATCACAGCCTTGAATCTCTGTAAACTCCCTGGGCAGAATTTCAGCTCAAACTTGGTAATAAATAAATAAACAAACCAAAAGTAAATGCCCGTAAATAAGAAAACTAGATTTGTTAAAAATTTGTTGAGCATTTTCATTGTGTTTATTTTGTAAAATTTTTACCTTGCCATGAAGGAAGCTTTTGTATGCAATGCCATACTGTTTTATAAATTTCTGTGATAACATTCTAATGCTGTTCTTTCCTTTGCTTGCAAAATTTCTCATGGTTACATTAAATCCATTTTCAAGACAATGAAGTAGTCTACTGTTACGTTTAATTAATGCAAGACCTCTTTGTAACAGAAGATATAGTAATCTTATTGCATCCTAATTTCAAAACTGCCATGAAGAATTTAAACTAAAAATAAATTCTTAATATTTTAGACACTTCGTAATTTGCATCCACTTACATAAATTTAATAATCCTCATATTAGGTAAGAAAAGTATAGCACTGAGCATGTTGTACTTCATTCTTTAGTTTGACTGTCTAGTATTAACAGATCTAATTTTGATATTAGCTGTGTAAAAACATCATATTAAGAATATTCATCCCACCTGAAATCATACCAAGTGTTATTCACTGTTTATGCTGTGATCAAACATCACTTCTTGTGTAGTCCTATTCAAATTTTTCATCTTATTGGAACATGTCACTGAAAATTAGGAACTATAAATGCATTTTAACAGTAAAGCAAACCCTTGTGACTCTGAACTAGTAAATGTCATGCTATCATGCTCTGTTTGAAGTTATTTTTTGTTCCATGCAGCATGTAATTAGCAGTTGGAGGTTTAATAATCAAAGTATGGTATGTCTAGATCACTGGAGTTACATCCATACAATCCGAAAGCCAAAGATCCGCAATCAGGTTGTGGAGGTGAAGACACAGTTAACCCACAGAGACTACATGAACATGCTGGCTCAGCGAGATGACAGTCACTTCACCATCTACAAGAAGCGTCGTTGCTTCCTGGTCAATAATCAGTATTTCCAGCTCGATATATACAAGGATCCATGTCATCCTCGCTGCAAAGGACTTATTTTTCTGGAGACCTACACCAGTTCAGAAGACAGCAATGTTCACAAGAGCCTACCTCAGTTCCTCACTATTGTAGAGGATGTGACTGGCAATCCCATGTATTCTATGTTTAACCTGTCCCTTCGTGAAGAGTGGAACATAACCAAAAAGTTTTGCCATGCCCTGCAAGGTAAGTGATAGAGAATAGAATTTATACGTTGAATATTGTATACAGTAAACTCTCAAGTGTCCGCAGGCAGATTAACCTTTTTGCAGAGTATCTGCTACTCTTTAAAGTCTTTCTTCCTTTATTTTTAAACAGCTTATATGGTTTGCATTCCAAAATGATTTCTGTGTGACTCAAAGGTTTCTGTGGACTGTGATTTGATAAGGACTGTACAGTACCCCTCGCTGAGTAAGCTTTCACTTTTACAGTACCTTATTCTTTCTGTTCATTCACCCTTCAAACAGGAATCCTTTGGTCCCTTGGTCAGAATATGTAAAGGAACAGAAATATGTAACCTCAATTTCTGCTTTAAAAGTTGCACCCGGCTACAAAAACATGGACAGTGAAAACTTTGAAGAATGGTTTTTGATTGAGTGGGTACTGCCAGGTCACTGGTGTTGACTGATGAAATTTTGATGCATGCACAGGGCGGGAAGAATGGTTTAGACAAATCTGATGATGATCCAGTCATCTAAGAAAAGTGTATCAGTCATTCAGCTGGTCTTGAATGAAACAGACCATTTGCTAGATTACCTCAAACAACAGGAGCATTCCTAGCTGTCTGACAAATTAATGCTTTGTAAATTAAGAGGATACAAAAATAGTTATTGTGAAGTGTAAATAGACTACTTTTGATAAGAAAGTACTTTGTACAGTATTGTTAAAAACAATGTAAAGTGGATCAACAAAATTGCTAAACAATGGAGACATCTTCTACAAAATGGTGAGTTAAATATTAATTTCTGCTTTGTAATTATCTTAATATGTAAGAACGAACGTCACAATAGTACATACCATAGGGGTTATAACAATTTTGTGGATTAACTGCTGTTTGCTTAATATGGGGTAGTATTTCTCTACATTACCATTGATAATCGTAAGTCTGCTATATAGTAAAATTTTAATCCATTTTTACAGGGGGACAGGAATGCAAACAATAAATATAGGAAAATTATTCCAAAAGCATAAAAATAATCATCAAAAAAGTGGATTTATATGAAAGAAATTTAAGGAAAAACATTGCTTAAAATTGACAAAATATGAAATTAAAGTAACTACAAAAAATTGGGATTTACACAGGTCAGAAACTTTTTCTTTTCATATAATGGTCTCTTTTAGCTATAGTTAACAAGAGTTTTGTATGATGAGAAACTGTGCTTCATATTGCATGAGTTTGTATTAATGTATAACAGAAGGCTAGGGATAATGATATGTGTGGCATTATAGAATATAGAACTGGCATTTAAAAACACTAACACCACTAGAATTTTTTACTTGATTATTATTTGAACACAGTTTGTCTTATATAACTGCTGATGATGGCAACTATTGCAGTGTGTAGACTCTGTTGCTAAGTTAGTCTATTCAAACCATACCTCTAATGGGATGGTAATGGTCAGTGACATCAAGCCATGGATAAGATTCATCATCCTGAAAAAAGTTACAAATTTTGGCATTAACTTAATTTCACATTTCTCTTTCGATTCAAAAAGTCTTTCACAGGGTGCCGTGCACAATGTCATATTTAATTTATGCACAAAGAATGGATAACTGAGGTTCCACTGTGAATCATCACTCTATACCTTTTTCACCTCTATATCTCTATACCTATAAGCTGAAAGGAGAAGTAAACAAAACCATGTGACAAGACAGTACCTCATTGGCTGGTGGACAAACTACAATCTTTCCTGCTTAGCATGTCATCTCTTCCTCTACAAAAAACAGTTTGGTTCATATCATAACATTTTGTGGTTATTCTCGTGCAGAGAAATTTAAATAGCTCATTATTGTAACAGTTAAATTTATGAAACTAAATGTGTTTGTTCAGATTCACCTATAACTATATGAATGTTATATCGGAGGGTTTAAGAGGCTATGCGCAGGCGTTGCAGTTCATTTCTGGTTTCCGGCTGAGAATCTTCTCTTCTGCCACTGTAGAAAACATAAACGAGGGAAATGGAAAGAAGACAATTGTGTTAAATGCTTTTAACAAATTCTGTGAAAAGTACCCATCTTTAATCGACATTGAATATGGTTGGTCATTGTTAAGCAATAATTGAACTTCTTTGTTAGTGATACAGAATTGTTGCTCAGATAGCTTGGGTCGCGTTGTGATTTAACGTATACTGCTAATCGTTGACTCATAAAAGGTTAAAGCAAAGGTGGTATACTGATATTAGTCATTAAATGAATGATTTGTAAAGCCTGAAGTTAAGAACAGTTTAATCCAGTACCTTTAAACACAGATGCCGAACTGTTCAGGTACAACTTTTATTTGTCTACCAGTTCCCATCATCCTCCACGTGGTGTTGCCATGTGCTCGGCGGAGTGATACATTTAAGTTTTGTTTACTTCTCCTTTCAGCTTATAGTGAAAAAGGTATAGTCATTAGTATAAACTTCTAAAAGCGAAGAAGAAAATTGTGGAACCTTAATTGTAAGCATATATCCATTTTCAAAGTTCTTTTGAAAAACTGAAACTTGCACATAGTGAAGCAGTCTTCAACAATGTAGGACTGAGTAGACTATTGCCGCACTTGCCACATTTCATATGCTCTATGAAACATGTCCTGCCTGTGAAATGTGGTAAGTGAAGCAAAAGAATATAATAGTCGACTCACTCCTACATTGGTGAACCCATTTGCCTAATAATTATTTCTACTGGTCATGTGAAGGCTGAACTTAACAAAAAGAAATCACATTTGTGAAACCCACAGCCCGGACCCCAAATATGGAGATCTAAAGTTTTCTATAAACTAAATTGTTACCAGTTCACTTCCAGCAAGTTGTCCACTCTAGTGAGACTAGTTATGATTGTTCAAAATCATGCAAGCCATGCACACTGGAATCTCTATGGGTGCAACATTTGCAGTCAAAACCAAGCAGTGCCAATTTTTGCTGAATGAAATAGATAAATCATTAAACAGACTTATTCTTAACAAGTAAAAATTGAAGCTACTAACAGCAAAGCAACTACACAAATACATAATTACTTATGCATATTTTGTAACGGTTTTTAACTATCGTTAAAAATGCATAAATCCTTCAGAACAGGTTTTGTAATCCTTCAGTTGCATTGTCAGCAAGCTACCTTTTCTGTATTACATGTTATTTGCATTGCTGCTTTTAGGTGATGAATTGTTCTCTACAATCTGTTTATATCCTCTATAAAATTCTCTATTAAGGGGTATATTTATCAATCTGCAAGTTAAACTGTTAAAAACAGTAAATTTATGTGAGAAAAGTGAAAACTCTTATATTTTATGCAATTATCAAAGTTACATAATCATAATAGTTGATTTTCTATAAATATCAAAATTCAATGTATTGTTATTGTTTTTTTGTCTTTAAATCTAGGAAATGGAGGTAACCATTATTTTCAATTTCTAATGTGAGTTTTATAGCTTTATCTTGTGAATTCGAAAGTTTTCAAGGCATAATTTATGTGTTGATCAGAAAAAATATCTTCCACATATCTATACCCCCGCCGCTGTATCTTTGCACTTGACAGTTCGTGTGGCTTCTCGTAACGTTGGCTACATTGTGCTTGCGATGTTGCCAGAGTGGCTAGTAAACAACAACAGCTGATTGTTCTCCTTTCTATCGTGTCTAAGCCGCATACAAAAAGTGTACGTAAGTAGCGAATGTCAATGAATAATAGCTATTTTGTATTATTTTTGTTAATTGAAAATAACTCTGCATAAACATTGCAGCGTATGTAGAATAAATTACAAACTTTTGACAATATAGAAACAAAGTAATACAAACTTCCTGCTACAATGAGGAGAAATAAAACAAATTATAAGCATGCCATAACAAAGTTATTTTCACTCACGCATTTAAAACTGCAATGGCTCAATTCCATCCAAATCCCCGTTGTCGTCATCATCTTCACAAATGCATATCATCAATGGTTCACAGTCACTAATGATTCCGTCTATTTCTTGTGCTTTTCGTATTAGCTTATTCACATGATCTACTTTCTTCTTCCACGAAGCCGCGTCCACCGTAGCCTTGTTCTCGTGCTTAGTCCAAGAGCTGCTACAGTTCATTTTACGGCTTTATCAGCAGGAATAGAGGGATTGCCATGAAGCTTCACGTACTGCTTTTCCTGTTCAAAGAATTCCCGTGTTTTCCTTAATAGTTCCAATGCCTGACTATTAAGTGGCACACCTCAGCGCAAAGGATTTTCACTTCGTGAATCATCACTCGGCGATCGGTGTTGTTTTTCAGACATTGTCGCACTTAAGTTTTGTTTAAATAATATGAATGAAATATACATAAAATAGATATATATATGTAAATGGACAATAACAAAACTATCAAACAATAACCACAAATATAAATAACAATTAACAATATGTAGCTTGCAAAGAACAACTCGATGCTCATGCTAGAGATTCACAAACTGAAGCATGTGGTTGGGAATGGTTACATTCGGCAACAGAGCCGATTCTAGTTCCGGTTCCGCTTTGTCATCGACCATCCGGAATGCTGCCTTGTGATTGGCTTAGAAAGTCAAACAGTTGAAGTTTCTCATCTGTATTTTGTGAGTGTACCAACTTAAACGCTAGCTGTCAAGTGCAACGTTACAGCGGCGGGGGTATATATCAAGTTTTAAAAATTGAAGGTAAGTCTGCAGTAACTTGCATATCAAAATAGCTCCTGAAAAGATCAAAGGAGAAAGGGGAGTATGCATTGCTAAGTTTGTTGATAGAACTTAACATTGAAGTTGAAAAAAAAATTGATGTAAATAAAGATTTGTAAGTTCAACAATATTATTATCAACAATATAAATATTGCCCACTATCTTAAGTGGTAGTATGACTGCCTCACATTCAAGAGGTCTGGAGTTTGAATCTTGATTACGGTGAGTTACATGGATAAGGTTTGTTTTCTGGAGTTTTTTTCCTTATCCTGAGATTATAAATGTTGGGTAACTAACTCTAAGCTCTAGGGACCCTGGGCCCAATTAAGCATCACTTCAACCATTTCATTCGTTCATTCATTCACTGTCTAATATGATCTACCAGTTGCTATAGTAAAAGAGTCGTCACACAGAATTACCACTTTCTCTAGTCTCCATCGCTTATTAGTGGGTATACAAAATATTCTTACTAAAGCGTATTACTTTCTCTACCACGTACATAGTAGGTAGAGAAGCTTTTGCATTCTACCCAAAAATTTGATACTGAGATTTCACTGGAAATACGTGTTTTTGAGGCCCCTCTGATTATAAAAAAATGCATTTTTTGAAAAATGTTCATGTGTGTGTGTGTGTCTGTGAGCGGCATAACTCAAAAACGAAAAGTCAGATATATACCACACTTGATATTTAGGTTCAGTACCTTCCAAAGATGTGACAAAGATTTTCAAGAAAATCCTCCCACCCCCAACTACCCTTCACATGGAAGATTTTTACAAAATTTTGATTTTTTAAAAAATGGCTAATGATTTTGATTAAAATATCATATCAATAATATTTACATCACGAATAAAATGTATATCTTGAATTTTTTGGGAAAGCCTGTGAAGTCCTCTTCATTCAGAAGGAATTTTGCATAATCTTGTATAACTGGTAAACGTTAAGTGATGTGCAAAAATGTACCATACAAAAAATATAGGTCTCTTTAAAACACAGTTTACTTAAAATAAGTTTTTCTGTGGCATAAGCTATTTCTGAAATATCCATTATAAAATGTTCGAATTGTTCAATGCTTGTTATTGTTATAAAGTCTCATCGATTTTCAGTTGTTTCTCGCAATTGCATGGAAACAGTATGAAATTTAAGGTCGGCATATAGCGTCCAGTTCTTAAACATTTGACTATTGCTGTTCTCTTTGTATCTATAATGAAATGTGTAATGTAGCTATTTTTATAAAGGTTTATTTGGATTAAAATGTAGATAGATAAGCTTTAGTAAGAATACTTTGTATACTCACAAATAAAGATAAAGTTGTAGAGAAAGTCATGCAAATGTATCACATCAGAATTTTTTTTTTTGTATCTACTTCATTTTAATCCAAATAAAACTTTGCAGAAATGGCAACATTACACATTTCATTATAAATAGAAAGGCAACAGCGAGTCAAATGTTTAAGAACTGGATGCTATATGCTGTGTTAAAATTCCAGATGTTTCCATGCAGTCATAGAAACAACTGAATGTTGAAAGGACTTTAAAGAATGATCAAGTACTGAACAATTCAAACCATTAATAATGGATATCTCGGAAATGGCTGATGCCGCAAAAAAAGTTATTTCAAGTAAATTGCGCGTTTTAGAGAGATCTACATTTCTTGTGTAGTATGTTTTCTTCTATTGCTTAATGTTTAGTTAATACAAGATTATACAAAATTCCTTCCGAATGAAGAGGGACTTCAAAGGCTATTCTCAGAAAATTCAAGATACACATTTTGTCATGTAAATATCATTTTTATATGGTATTTTAATCAAAATCGTTATAGCCATTTTTTTTAGCAAATCAGAATTTTCTAAAAATGTTCCATGTAAAGGTTGTTTTGGGAGGTTTCTTGAAAATCTTTGTATCACATCTTCTGAAGGTACTGTACCTAAATACCAAGCTTGGTGTTTATCTGACTTTTCGTTTATGAGTTATGCTGCTCACAGACACACAGAAAGACCTTTTTCTAAAACTGTTTTTTATTTTTTTTATTCAAACATATATTTCCAGTGAAATCTCAGTATCAAATTTTTGGGTGGAATGCAATACCTTCTTTGTACATGGTAGAGAAAGTAAAAATCTATATAGGTTACGATTCCTCTTGCTCACCATAGCTTAGGACTGTTGTAAATCATAAGCAAAGGACTTGGAGTTCCTACAAACTTGAATAAGTTTGTAACCATTGCTTGACTGTCAGTAACAGTGTTGTCAAATTTTGACTTAGTTTACAGGCAATAGCAAGCAGAGAATAGATAATTTTGTTACAAACAATATCAAACAGAAAGTAGATGGTGTTGAAGAGAGAGGTTTCTAAAATTATACATATAGAGAAATGAGTAGGGGCCATGATGTCACTGTCAGATGCGATAATACCAAAATAATGAAAGCTTCACATTTCGATATGAAATACCTAAGGTTTTGCTAAAATCAGGTAGTGAGATGAAGAAACGAGTGATGAAGTTGAGAAGGAGGTTCTAAAGATGATAAAACGAGGACATCTAGTTAACAAAAATTAAATTAAGGATCATCAGAAAAGAGCAAAACAAAAACAGTTTTTAGTTGGACTGTTCCTGGGACCCAAAAAAATCAAATGCTGTAAAAGGATATGTGTGTCACTGAAAGCTTTGAGAATGGACAGCAGTGACTTGTGACACACTAGTGCAGGTTTTATTGCTTTAGATTGTAGTTTAGACAGCAACATGTGCAAACCTTAGAGTGCACCAACAAAGTGTAGTGTCAGCACTTCCAAGTATAATATATACATGGGTGTTGCTATGCTAGATATAGGATGGATATCAAGCGAGAGCATTTTCACTCTATGAGTTTATGAAGTCAGCTTTGAGGAGAGAGAATGTCTTGAAAGATTGCATCATGTTTTTATGGATCTTTGACCTTTTCAATCTACTTTTATAAGAGGAAGGGACTATCTTGAAGGTGAAGACTGCACGGGATGGCCTATAGTAGCAATAGATAAAATATGATGCAAGCAGAGTATGTGTTGCAGGAAGATTATTGTTGTAAACTTCAAATTCAAGAAACTTCGAATATTAGATGGGCAGCAGTGAAAGCTATTCTAAAAGAAGCAGTTAGTCAAACTCTGGAGCCAACTCATCACCTTGCAGATGAGCAGAAAAAAAGTACATATGGATTGTTGCCAGAAAATATTGATAAAATATTATGGAGAAATATGAAAAAAACAGCATTTTTCACCATAACAGGTGGCAAAAGCTGTTTATTGGAGTAAAGACTATAATAGATAAATATAGAAGCTGTAGAATATGAACTAAGGGAAAAGGGACTGAGTAACAAGTTTATAAGAGAAATTAAGAAAATATATAAAGATGTAAAGTTTGGTATACGCTGGGAAAAAAAAACAGAATCACAGAGACGATTCAACAAAAAATAGGATTAAGACAGGGATCTAAGATGAGTCCAATATTATTTAACCTGATAAAATTGAGTTGAAATGATATTAAAAGCCTTCACTTACATCAAGATGGTCAAAAGCTGGACAATCGTTTCGAGGTTATCAAGACCTCATAGTCGAAACGATCGCCCAGCTTTTGACCATCTTGATGTAAGTGAAGGCTTTTAATATCATTTCAACTCATAATTTTATCAATTGTCTCTTCACTGTTAATAGTGTCTCATTTGCTACAAAGATAAATTATTTAACCTATGATGATATATTAGGAGGAGTAAAAATAAGAAATCAGTACTAAGGGATAAGGAGATTCCAGGTTTAATTATGCAGATGACCCTATGGTAGGTGCTATATTTATAACAGGGTTACAGAAAGCAATAAATGAAATTCAAGAATTTTGGGAAAAATAGATTATTAAGTTAAATATAAATAAATCCAAAGTGGTACTTTTTAAAAAAGGAAATAAACTGAGGAAGGAAGAAAAATGGTTTCTAGGGAGTCAAGAACTGGAGGTAGTCAAAAGAATTTTACTATTTAGGAGTAAGGTTGAGTAATAGCGGGGAATGGGGAGCACATGGCAGGAAGACATTAGCTAGTTAGCTAAAGGGGAAAGCAGCTACAACAGGAATAAGAATATGCAAATATAAACTAGAGATTTCAACAAAATGGTTGGAGAGAATGTACAAGGCATTGGTAGAATAAAAAAATGATATATGCAGTGGAAATATGGGGGGAGGCGAATTAAGTAAGAAAATAGACCAAATATATAGAATGTTTTGTAAAGAACTAATTGGACTACCAAGAGCAGCACCAGGCAAGGTTGCATTAGTAGAACTAGGAAGAACAAGGACGAAAGGTATAATAGGAAGAATTTTAAAATGTTGGTTTAGATGCATGACAACAGAAGAAGGTTAGAATCTTAAAGATATGGATGACTCAGCAAAAGGTTTTAGTAAGCAAAAACAGGTGGTGGAATGAAACCAAGAAAATAATGGGGTAGTAAGAAACAGCGTGGAAGATACAGATTGACAAGAAAGATGGGGAAGCCTCGAAGATAAAAAATCATTAAGCTTTATAAATTGATAAAGAAGGGTTGGTGAAGAGAGAGGCACATTGATTGCTATAACAGACAAGAAAGGGAAAGTTTAGCATGGATGAGAACGGGATCAATGTATGTAAGAGAGTTAAGAGGAAGAGGAATGTGCGAGCTGTGTGGAGGAAGAGAAAGTACAGAACATCTATGATGGAATGTAAGGAAATAAAGAGCTGGAAGGAAAGAGTGTGGGAAAGGAAATGGGAAAATATGGATAGAAAAATAGTAACTATAAAGATGTTGATAGAGAAAGAAGAAAAGAAAATTAAGGGCATGGGAGAATGTTTAAGGAAGGTAAAAGAAAAATGGTCTAGAAAAATGAGAGAGGCAAAGAAAGGAGGACCACTCAGTGAGCTATAAGGCTTTGGAGCCAAGCAATCTAAATGGCTCAATAGGAAGATAAGCACCAGACATATTGTACAAGATAATGTGTAGGAGAGATATATATTGTATAAAAATTGTAAAACAAATTTACAAATATATTCAGATACAAAATTATTGGAGTATCATCTAGAAATTAAGCAAAATTCAGCAATTTGGGTCTTCCAGGAGAGTAAAAGCAAGGCAAGTTAGAACTGCTGGAAAGGAGGTATGTGTTCTTTCATCTGAGGTGATGGCCATATTGTGAGTCACATTTGAAGGACAAAAAACTGTCACTGCTGGATAGAGCACCACAAGTCTTTAATTGCTAAGAACAGTGTCCTAAGACTGGTCTGTGTGCAATCCTGTTGCACTATGACAATGCCTCTGCCAGGACTGTACTGGAAACATCTGTTTCTGCAAGAGTTTGTCAGTTTTCTCGACAAAGTCTATTACACAATTCAGATGCTGTTTAACCTCACTTAATTTTCACTTTTGACTTTCCAAAATCCACATCCTCAGCCTCAGATTCGCTACTAGTGTCCCTTGCATTGCTTACACTTTCCACCATTTCTTCTTCAGTCAGGATGTGATAGCCTGGATCATCTTCATCTCCGTCAAGCAGTCTTTGATTTTGTCTACTGTGACAGCTTTCTCGTTACCCGCAACCAGTGTTTGGTGAAAGTAATTTAATTCAATTGCATTGGTGTCTAATTCAACACCGTCCTCATACAAAAATTTCTTCCATGCATTAGTCAATGTAGAGTTCGATATGATGTTTACTGCACTTGTAAAATTGAAAATCATGGATCTGAAATCATACAATTTTATATTCTGGAGTGTTTTTTCCACCCGTTTATCTTCACTGTCCCGAGGCTCCTCAACTTCGAAAACTTCAGACAAGAATTTCTTTCTGTACAACTGCTTTGCAGTAGATAACGCCTTGGTCCATCGGCTGTATCAGGGAAGTTGTGTTAGGTGGCAAGAACACATTTGCTCATACCATGGGCACTGCATGGTTTTTTTTTTTGCATCTGGATGCGCAGGTGCATTATCTAATAGGATTATGGTTTTCACATCATTTTGATTTTTATTTTCTTACTGCCTTCTTATTGCAGGTACAGCATGGTTGTGAAACCAATCATGGATGATGTCTGCCGTAAACCACACATTTTTTGAATTGTAGTAATGCACAGGCAATGTGGACATTACATTCTTAATAGCCCTTGATTGTTTACTTTTACCTACAACAACTGGCTTTAAAATATGGCTTACATCTGTATTAGCACATAATAAAGCAGAAATACGTTCTTTGCAAATTTTTCGTTCAGGCGTATTTTTTAAGGATATGGAGGCTTGCATGTTATCGGGCAAGGTGTGCCAGAATAGAGCTGTCTCATCGGCATTATACACTTGAAACAAATCTAACTTTTCTTCTTTAATGATAGATTTTAGTTTTTTTCTAAATGGGTCAATAGGTAATGTATCAGCACTTAAGCTCTCTCCCCACATTTTTTTTGTTCACTATGTTATGTTGTATAACCAGCCCGAACTAGCCGAAAATCCATTGATACCAAGTTGTTTTGCAAGACGTTCGGCAGAAGCTTGAATTTCAACACCTCTCACTGCAATTCCGCTTGCACAAAATTTTCGTACCACTTGTATGTTGCGTCTTCTAACTTTTCTTCAGCCGGCTGCCGCATTCGTTTGATGTGGCAATTTTCCTTATTTACATCACATTTAATAAAAAATGATAAAGAGTTCACCCTTTTTCTTTTTTATGTCCGAAACTGTTTGTTTTGCGATTCCATATTCTGCACATACACACGGAACAGTTGCACCATTTTCAAGCCTTTTGATAATTTTCAGTTTCTCGTGTATTGTAAGTGATTTATGCTTACGTTTCCCCGATGATATTGTAGGTTTACTAAACAACATTATGAACTCGATTAGTTTCTTTAGCTTAATGACTGAGAAAGGCAAGTGTTAAACCAACCCTTTTGACAAGAGTTGCAAGCCCTATCTCAGGTACAGCAAGGGTGTGGGAAGTGAGACGGTAATTTGTATCACAAATTACTTTAATGTAAATAATGATAGTAATATGAATATGTATTTTTATGTGACATTGATTTCAGAGGTTTATTAATTGTAATTATTATTGGTAAATAATAATATAAGGCTTTACTGAAACTGTTAGTAATGGCGCAAGAATGCAGCGATGGGGTGAGTTGTTTATCGTTACCGGGAACCAGGAAGTTACGTAATGTTTCGCGCCTTTTCGGTAAAAAAGCTTCTAGAACATTTCCTAAAGCAATATGTATTAGTGGTTTTCATTGGATAGTAAAATAGACGCTAATGTTGGCGCGTTTTATTAGCCAATAGCAGTTCATTTATAATCTTTAGGCGTATCTTGAGGCAAGCCTATAAATAGTGTAGATTCAAGGGAGCGTCCCCCCCAGTTCAACAAGATTCTCAAAACATTACACATCGTCCCCAGTTCAACAAGATTCTCAACACATTACACGTCAGCCCACCAGTTCTACAAAATTCTCCGTTCATTTATTTCGTCAAGTTACGCGCAACAGAATTACAAGGACTATTATAAAGTATTATACAGTTAAATATATAAAGTTGAAGTACGTGAGTTAAAAGTGAGAAGTTATTACAAACAGTTTCAGTATGGCGATTATCAAGATAAATCTGTGAAAGTGTTCGTGAACGTGTTCTGCAATAAAGATTATAAAACCAATTTCTTCGTCAATATCATTTCTAGACAAAAGATTCCTTTCCGCTTCACACCCTGCAAGAGATACTTGTTCTACTAAGATAATATGATAGCTAGCCGGAGGACAATATACAAAACTTAAAATTCTTTCGAACCCTAATTGATGCAAATTGCTACGCCAGGTGGAGTTAAACGAACCAAATAAGGAGTGACGTCACAAGATGGCATCGCGTAAAGAAAAACATATATTTGCTCTCGTAAATTGGCTTCCAAACGTGGTGCTATATTAATGTTAAACACATAAGTAACATTAAAACAGCCGCAAATTGGCACCCATAACGTGGGGCTAGACGACTAGGAAAGGAACAAGAATAACCAGGAAGAGGCGAACGCAGCAGTGAAACGATCTACAAGACGCAGATTCCGAGACAACAGGGTAATTCAACTACAAAAACATCGAGACAACGTAGATTCATCATCATACAACGCAGAAGCGACATACAAACCTAGGAGAATGGGGCAGAACGCTGGACATCAAAGCTACAGCAACATACAGCATCAAAAAGGTAATTAAATGATCCTTAGGAGTGGTAGGAAAATAAAAACAATGGCTGCTAGTAATACAGAAGAAATAATTATGGAGGGAGATAGTGTAACAGTTAGCTGTGATCCAATACAAGTTACAGGAAATAGCCCAGACTTTTTAGGATTTGAAGATGAAAATATTAGTGTAGAAAGTGAGAATAGAATAGCAGGAAATGTTAATCCTGATACTATTATGATTATGGAAATGCTGAGAAATATGAATAGAGAATTAAGGGAAGATATGCAAAAGACTAGTGAGAAATTAGAACAAAAATTAACTCAGAGTATAAGGGAAGAAATTTGTAAGAATAATGAGAAATTAGAAAAGAAAATAGATCAAAACAGGGAAGATATTGATAGGAGTTTAGAACAAAAACTAACTCAGAATAATGAGAAATTGAGGGATGATATTGGTAAAAGCTTAGAACAAAACAGGGAAGAGATTGAAAAGAAATTCATGGAGCTAGATAGTAGTATGATTAAAATGAAAAATGAAAATCAGGAAATGATAGCAAATGAAATAGGTGAAGTTTCAAAGAAAATGTTAGACATGAGCAGGGAAATATCTAACCAAAAAAGTGAGGTTAATAATAAAATAGAGCATGTTAATGTAAAATGTACAGAGCTAGGTAGCTGAATGAGTAGCATTTCAAGTGAGTTAAAAGAGATGATGGAGGCTACAAATGCAGATTTAATACAGGTGCAAGTTAATTTCAGAGGGGAAATATCTGAAATTCAGAAGGAGTCAGAAAAACAGAGAAATAAATTGTCTGATGAAGTTAAAGATTTGTCTAAAGATTTGAATCAAAAGCTAACTTCTGAAATTAACAAACACCAAACTGTTCAAAATGAGAATAATAAAAAATTGGAACAGACAATAGAAAATCTGCAGGGTACTGTAAATAGGTTAGAATTGAATTCAAGGGCAAATATATGTGATGTGAATGTATCAGATGTACAACATAATGATAGAGGTAGTTCCTCAGGTATGACCAATAATGTGAGTGATGCGGCAGCTTCATCTATAGCTAATGCTGAAACTCAGAGTTCACAAGTTACACTAGAGAATTTAAATATGGGAGCAGGGAATTTGCAAAATTACAATCATATCTTAAGTGATTTTCCACTTCCAAAATTTCATGAAAACTCCAGTCCAGTACAGTTCATAGCAGAATTATCAGAGTATTTTCAAATTAAAAAGATACCTGAAGCATTGAAAATGATAGTTGTCAAAAGATGTTTGGACCAGAAAACCTTAGATTGGTTACAAATGGTATCAGGGGGTGAAATTTCATATGAATCCTTTAAGAGATTATTCATGAACAGATTTTGGAATGTTACGGTACAGCAAAGAATTCGAGCAAGGCTTAGTCATGGTCAATTCAATCCACGAGAGGGAATATCAATGACTGATTACTTACTAAAACATGCAAGTCAGGTTAGAAATTTGTCACCTCCAATCAGTGAGGAAGATTTTGTGAGTTTGCTCGCAAGGCATTATCCTATAAGGATACAAAATTACTTATTAATTGTAAAACCACGGAACATCTATGAGATGACAGAATTAATAACAGCTTTGGAACAACAGGAAGAAGATATGTCTCGGGAGTGGGAACATAGATTTTTAGATGTACGAGATAGAAGAAATTACCAAGGTAGTTATCAACAAATAAGAGGACAAGACAGACATCATGAAATTAATACCAGACAACGGTATCAATCATACGTTCCACAATTTGAAAGATCAAGGATAGATAGGAGACCAGGCTGGCAGGAACAAATAAATTATGTCAGGACAGAAAGATTGCCTGAAAGAGGGCAAAATTATGGAAGGAGGTACACTAGACAGAGGGGAAATTTCACTCACTGGAGGGAAAATAATAACCGAGAAAGATCTGAGGAACGGCAAGAAAATTACGTGCCAAGGGGACAAAATGTCAGAAATCGAGGATCTCGAGGAAGGGTACTTCAAAACAATGGTAGCGACACAGAGATAGATTTAGCGCCTGTTAGGAATGGCAGTCCCGTACGTGAACATGGAAATAACCAGGAAAACTGTTAACAGACTCCTGTGCAGTAGGTTCTCAGGACGTCTTTAATAATTCAGTATCCATTACCAATACAAATCATACGCCTACACATACACCCTGTAATAAGATTACAGCAACAAAAGATAAGGGAGAAAATTTTGAGTCACCTCATGTTAGAATGGAAATTGCGAAGAAAGAAATCATTGCAACTATAGATTCTGGTTCATCAGCTTCAATTTGCTCACAGAAATTTTACATAAATTTGATTAATGAAGGTAACAAGATTATGGCTCTTCCCACTAGTAATTTAGTTTGTCGTGTTGCAATTGGAAGAACTACACAGGTCATAAAAACACAAGCTCTACTTAGCATACTTATTGGCGGAGAGAATTTTGAGGTTATGTTTCTAATTGTAAACCATCTGGTTTGTGACATAATTATAGGATGTGACTTCCTACATGAATATGAAGCATGTATAGATTTTAAACATGAAGAGTTAAAAATAACAAAAGAAGATAGAGAAATAAGGGTACCATTTATAAAAGAAAAAGTTTCTGTAATCGAGATGACAAAGGATGAGAAAAATATTTGTGACCAAGAGTTTTTTGTGCAAATAACAGAAACTGATAGAAATAGTCAGATAAAGCAGGTAGTCACAGAATATGAAGGAAATACCACGCCATATTTTCAACAGCTAGCAGAAATGCCAGAGAAAGTAGAGGAATTTACAATCCAAACAAAAGACGACCATGTGAGCGAGACAAACAACAGCAGGAAAGAGAAGAGAAATGAGGAAATAATACACAAGTGTGAAGAAGCTTATAATCTTACGATAATGCAAAAACAAATCCTTCATGATGTTTTGATGAACAATAGTTCAGTATTTAGTAATATCCCAGGCAGATGTAATGTATATCAGCATACATTTCAAGTAGAAGACGTACCACCATATAGGCACAAGTATGACAATTTACCTATAAGTCTTCGAGACAAAGCTAGACAATTAATAAATAGCATGTTAGAAAATGGGATTATTGAGCAAAGTAATTCTCAATACATAAATTCAATCTGCTGGAGTATTAAACGAGATGGTGACGCTGACCTCTGACTCATCAGCTGTGGTGTTCCTGGCAGTTGCTTCAATGGACTCAGAGTCCTGGGTTCGTTGGTTGGATGGCAGGGATTTGGGGTTTGATTCGGTAGAGCTGAGGTTCTTGTTTTTCAGGGGTGGTGACACTGCCTTGATGAGATTAGTAATACTGCCGGAGAAGTTTGGGTGATATCTTTATTTTGTTACGTAGATTCCTATCTGGTCAACCCGCCACCTTCGTCGTCGAAACCACTGTTATTCTTATTACTCTCGAAGTCGCTACTTATGTGTTTCTCCGACTAGCCCTCGAATTGCCTAGATTTCACAACTTCACTTTTACGCTATAAATCTTCTGATTATTTTGTTCTAATTCTGTTTCGTCGCGTCCTCGTGGTTAATTTGTACCGGAATGTGCCTCGGCCGTTGTCATGGTTAGTTTGTCCCCAAAAGTCTCGGCGTGTCTTTCCTCCTTCGCGCCTTTCGCCAAACTCTCGAATTTTCCCCTCTCCCTTTCTTAAGTTTCGTTCTGTTTTAAGTTCAAACGTATCATGTGATGCCTACGCGATCTTTCGATTGGCTATAATTTTTGTTTCATGATTTTTTTTTTGTTATTGGCTACCCCCACGTGACAACTTTCACATCTGCTTCTCACAGCTTATTTTGAGTTTTAAAATCTTCCCCCGAACATTCTTAGATCGTAGATAAGGCACATCTACTTCCTCACCCTTTTAAGCCTTGGGAACCGTTGTAAACCCTGTCCGAGCCAAAAGTATAAAGGCGAGACTTCCGGTATGCAGGTTCGTTGACCATCGCAGGTAAAATACCTCTGCTTCGAGGGAACAAACTTTGTTTCTCTGTCTTCCCTACAAAACCCATTCCTAACATGAATTCAGCACATTTTCGTCGCTATATTCAATCGTATATTATTATTATTATTATTATTATTATTATTATTATTATTATTATTATTATTATTATTATTATTATTATTATTCCTGGGTCTCGATAACCAGCTTCAATGGTAGTTTGAGATTAACTTTAGACGGTAGATATGTCAACAAGTATATGAAACCAGATCATTTTCAAAGTGAGGGAATTGAACAACTAATTACAAAACTTTCAAGAGGGAGATTTTTGACATCCATCGACCTCACTGCATCATATTGGCAAGTGGAATTAGATCCGCAAGTGCGTGATTACACTTCATTTCAGTACTCAGGGATCCAGTATCGCTTTTGTGTAAATCCTTTTGGTTTAAAAAACTCAGGAAGTGGATTTTTGAGAGCCATTCACAGTATCTTTGGAAATTCTGCAGATGACTTTTTAATAAAGTATATTGACGACTTCTTAATCATTAGTCAAACATTTAAAGAACACATGAATAATGTCCATTATGTGTTAAATAAACTACAACAACATGGTATGACTGTGAACATACTAAAATCAAAATTTTGTGTCAAGGAAATAAATTTTCTGGGTTATGTAGTGGATGAACGAGGTATAAGACCTGATCAGAAAAGAATAGAAGCAATAATGAGAATTCCGCCACCCAGGAACGTAAAACAAATTAGACGTCTCTTAGGGGTATTGAACTTTCAGAGTAAGTTCGTACCAAGATATTCGGCTGAGATAGAACCACTGCGGCAGCTACTCCGAAAGAACAATAAGTGGAAATGGACAGAGGATCATCAAAAATGTTTTGAGAAAGTAAAGGAACTCTTTGCTAAGTCCATATTACTCGAGAGGCCCAGAGAAGATTTGGAATATGAGATTTATGTCGACGCATCAATGCAAGGATATGCCGGAATTTTAGGACAGCGAGACATCAACAATGACTTTCACGTCATTAGTACAGCTTCAAGAGGACTTACAAATATTGAGAGGAATTCTTCAGTGACTCAGCTAGAAATTGGAGCACTATATTTCTCATTAATTCGTTTTAAAACCTATATTTATCAGAAAAAGGTGAAAGTGTATTCAGACCACATAAGCTTAACTTTCATACAACGGTGTAGATTATGTAGTGGAAAACTTGCTAGATATATTCATGCAATATCTGCATTCGATATTGAGATTATCCACATTCCTGGCAAAAACAATACCTTCAGTGATTTACTATCAAGATTGAACTACAACCCACAAATTCCAGAAAATATTGAAAGGCCTAGAAATGAAGTCAAAATATTGACAATTGAAATTCCTTTAGGCAAAGAAATGATTAGAAAATTGAAAAATATGGGGGAAATTCAAAATGAGGATGCAAAATTATTTGAACTTAAAGAAAATGCACCATTGATTGAGGAGGCAAAGAAAGAAATTATAGCAATTCGAGATGGGACATTATACAAGAAGCATGGAAAAGAAATGCCTAGTTGGAAGATAATGGTTCCGAAAAGCATGGAAAAGGAACTAATTAAGAATTTTCATGAAGGGTTAGCATACTCAGGGACGGACCGAACAACTTCTATGATTTTAGAGAATTTATACATATCCAAATTGCGTCAAAAAGTTCGGAAATTTATATCGTGCTGCAACCTGTGTCAGAAAGCAAAGCAAATAAATGCAGCATATGCATTTGAAACTAATTCGGTTATAAGGGATAAACCGAGATGTGTAATTAGTATTGATATTCATGGTCCGATGCCTCCAAGTCAATTTGGAAATAAATATATATTTGTCTGTTATGATATATTCAGCAAATATGTAAGAATTTACCCTTTGAGAAAACCTACAGGTTTAGCATGTTTGAATAGACTACTTAAGTCATATGTGATAGAAGAAGGACATATTCAATCTGTATTGAGCGACAATGCTTCGTATTTCGCAGGAAAAAAATTTATGGATGGACTGAAAGAAAATGGCATTAAACAATATTTTTCGTCAAGATACAGACCGAACTCCAACCCAGTGGAGAGGGAAATTAAGGAAATTTCAAATTATTTAAGGGTGTTATGTCATCGAAAACACACTCAATGGTATGGATACGTGAACTTTGTTCAGAACCTCTTAAATGAAACCATAAACAATGTGACAGGATACAAACCATGTGAACTTAAGTTGGGAAAGAAGATCAATACAATGTGTAAAAAAATTCCAGAAGCCATTCCAGATGCGCATTCGATACCACCAACAGAAGAAGAGATGTTCCGAAAAGCATTCGAGAGGATGAAGAAAAAAGCCATAAAAAGAAAAATTAAACATGAAGAAAAGAAGAGAAAGGAATGGAGGATCAAAATAGGAGATTTAGTTTTGGTTAAAACCAAGAAATTATCGGATAAAGAAAATAAACTTTATTGGCGAATGTTTCTCAAATACCATGGACCATATGAAGTTGTTGAAGTGTATGGAACTAACACATATGAGTTATGTAATCCAACAACTCGAAAAAGCATAGGAAAGTTCCATATTGAGATGCTTAAACCATACAACCATGAAGATCATGGTGAAATAAAAGACAAAGATGATAAATAATAAATGCTGGATAGTTAAAGGCGAAATGCAGAACAATGTATTGGAACGTAAGAGGGTTAAATAAAAATGTACGTCATGTGAATGGAGAAATAAATTGTGGTCATGACTAAATGTTTGAGAGGCAAATAACATTTTATTAGTAACTGAGCATGTGAAATAAAGCATGATGTTATATTAAATTAAAAGTACGTAAAGACAATTCCAAGAACATTGTTAAAATAAAGTACAAAATAACAAAAATGGGTAAAAATAATAATAATAAAAAAAAACAAAAAAAAACAAATACTTATGTAGTAAATAGAACATGTGAAACAGTGCCTAGATTTAAGAGATGTAAATATATGTAGAGGGTAAATATTTTGGTAAATATGTATAATTATTATAAAAAAAAAAAAATCTTAAATGTATAAATTTTTGTCAACAATGTAAGAGGGTAAACAATTTTGAAACAGTGATTAAATAATTTAGGGTAAAGTATTTGCTATAAAAAAAAAAAAAAAATTGTAATGTCAGATTAATATCTAAATTAATTAAACCAGAGCCAGTAAGTAGTGGCAATTTAAAAAAAAAAAAAAAAAAAGAAAAACATATCGTGTGTTAAATGCGTGTGAAGTGTAAAGTGAAAGTGATAGCGTGTGTTCCAAGATTTAGTAGACTAAAAACACAAATTATAAAATTCTCAAACAAGTTATAAATATTTATAATTATGTTTCTAGTGGGGCATATGAGACGGTAATTTGTATCACAAATTACATTAATGTAAATAATGATAGTAATATGAATATGTATTTTTATGTGACATTGATTTCAGAGGTTTATTAATTGTAATTATTATTGGTAAATAATAATATAAGGCTTTACTGAAACTGTTAGTAATGGCGCAAGAATGCAGCGATGGGGTGAGTTGTTTATCGTTACCAGGAACCAGGAAGTTACGTAATGTTTCGCGCCTTTTCGGTAAAAAAGCTTCTAGAACATTTCCTAAAGCAATATGTATTAGTGGTTTTCATTGGATAGTAAAATAGACGCTAATGTTGGCGCGTTTTATTAGCCAATAGCAGTTCATTTATAATCTTTAGGCGTATCTTGAGGCAAGCTTATAAATAGTGTAGATTCAAGGGAGCGTCCCCCCCAGTTCAACAAGATTCTCAAAACATTACACATCGTCCCCAGTTCAACAAGATTCTCAACACATTACACGTCAGCCCACCAGTTCTACAAAATTCTCCGTTCATTTATTTCGTCAAGTTACGCGCAACAGAATTACAAGGACTATTATAAAGTATTATACAGTTAAATATATAAAGTTGAAGTACGTGAGTTAAAAGTGAGAAGTTATTACAAACAGTTTCAGTATGGCGATTATCAAGATAAATCTGTGAAAGTGTTCGTGAACGTGTTCTGCAATAAAGATTATAAAACCAATTTCTTCGTCAATATCATTTCTAGACAAAAGATTCCTTTCCGCTTCACACCCTGCAAGAGATACTTGTTCTACTAAGATAATATGATAGCTAGCCGGAGGACAATATACAAAACTTAAAATTCTTTCGAACCCTAATTGATGCAAATTGCTACGCCAGGTGGAGTTAAACGAACCAAATAAGGAGTGACGTCACACAAGATGGCATCGCGTAAAGAAAAACATATATTTGCTCTCGTAAATTGGCTTCCAAACGTGGTGCTATATTAATGTTAAACACATAAGTAACATTAAAACAGCCGCAGAAGGAGGGCAGCATAATGTACCATTGTCACTAATGTATTCCTGGTATTCCCAAGAAATGCTTATTTTACAGTCTGTGCAAAAATAAAATGGATGCTTTTCTTAAGTTTGTCTTGGTGCAGTACTATAATTTAATTAGCAATTCGGGTTGTTGTTGTTGGGTTTTTTGTTTTTGTTTTTTTTTGTTTTTTAGGATGCAAAATCCAGTTTAAAGAGGTCTGGATTAACAAGGTTTTACTGTATCTACATTCTATTTAAAGAAACTTGGAATTCAACATTTATACCAGGTGTTTCAGAAATACTTTTACAAACTTTGGGTTCATATGAACATACGTCCCATAATCTTTGGTTTTTGTGTTATTCCTGTCACAATGAAAGTTTGAGTTCAACGGCCTTCGGGGTCCAAACTCAAAACTTCACTTCTTCTCTATGCATTCATAGAAGGCATTGCATTGACCCATTGTACTACACATGGTAGATGGCGAAGTGTTGCCATGGGGACTTGTTTTCATTTGTCATTAGTCTGTCTTCAACATTTCAATTGTGTACATGTAGTGAGTTAACTGCACGTGTTTCATTCCACCATTGCTGGATATTCATTTCATGAACAGGCAGACATGGTTTTTACGTATGGTCTCGCGAATGGTGATGGACGCGAGGCTGCACGGCTCTATCAGATGGAGTTTCCAGACCGAAGACAACCGAGTCATCCAACCTTTGTCGCTGTTTATCGTTGCCTTGCTGATAAATGTGATAATTGCCTGGCTCCGGCACATTTTAGTCGTATTGTTCGAGATGCACTGATTGGTATCTACCATGACCGATGGATAGGCAGAGGAGGACCAGTTCCATGGCCTGCACGTTCTCCCGACCTCAATCCTGTGGAGTTTTACCTCTGGGGGCATCTTAAATCATTGGTTTATGGAGCAGCCATCCCGGATGCAGAAACACTTCTACGTGTCATGGAAGCCTGCGAAACCATTCGACACCATCCCAGAGTTTTTGACAGGGTGCGACATCCATGATTCGAAGAGTAAAGGCATGCATAGAAGCAAGAAGAGGACATTTCGAGCATTTATTATGAGTTTTGTGTGTTGTAAGTGTACCACTGTGTTGAACACCTCCTAACGAGAAAACAAAGGATTATGGGACATATGTTCATATAAACTTTTTTCCTTCTTGTGGTGTAAGGAACCCATACCCGAAGTTTGTAAAAGTATTTCTGAAACACTCTGTATAGAATGATTTGAATGAATGAGATATGAGTATAAAATGTAAAAGAGAATACTTTAAAGAGATTCAATCATTACAACTAATTTTGAAAACAATTGATTAGTTCTCATTCTCAAAATTTTCAAAGTGTACCTTTGTAGTTAGAATTTCAATGATTTATGTAAATTTTACTGCAATTTTGTTTGTAGTGCTCATTTTGCCCTTGTGTGTAAAATTTCATATAATGATTGTAAAAATGTTTCTCAGGTCCTGAAGAAGAGATAGGAGATGTTGCAAAGACAAATGGTGTAAAGGAAGCAACCCTAGTGAATGGAATCTAAATCACTGGCAAGATTTGGAATTAAACCACAGCTGCAGTATTTCTCCTGCATTAGTACTTAGGAAGTAGTTTCTTAAATATAGAAGCTATTACAATACTGCATAGTGTACCAGAAAGCTCCTGCACAGGTGCGCTTTGGACACTGTTCATCGTAATTCTTTTTTATTTTATTTACTTCCTTTCTAAAATTGTACATTTAAATTGCTGTTTGTTTTAATGAATTTTACCCTACATTAGAAGACTGCTTAGCACCCTGCAAATATTATGTTAAATTTCAATGTATTCTGTAACTTTCATAGAGTATTCATTTTTCTTTTAATTATCCAGATCCTTACAGTATCAAATTGTATAAACTATTTAAAGTACATTAATATCAATTTAGTTACTAGAATAAGTGTACTTGTCTAAGCAGTGTTCCACTAAGTTATACTTTCTATGAGGTGCTTAAATATATAGTGGCAAAACATTTTGTTTTGTATTTGAAACAATATGTACTAAAATTAATTTCTGTAGGTATATTGCCTTTTCTTAAATTGTATGGTGAACGTGTCTTCAAATAATGGTAATATGCATCTCTTAAACCAGTTTTTATCTTATTTGGAGCATTTTGTCAGAGAAGAAAAGGTATTAGCTGTTGAGAATTGCAACAGTTTGTTATTAAAAATACTTGAATAATATCACTAAGTTAATCTGTAAACTCAGTGCTTGGTTTCACCAACCATTGTCAAGTTATTTGAGGTTCGTCAAACTGGTGGTTCGTTATAAGTGAAAGTTCCGTTTCACCAAGGTACATCATTATTTAGATTGTCGAAGCTTCTGTTAACTTTTGAGAGGCCATTTTCCTCCCTTCGTATTATTGACGGTTCATCAATTCAGTGTTTGAGGTTATGTAGGTACTTTAACTCTGCGAAACAACATTACAGTTATTTTCATTTCATATTGGGTATTTCCGACTTTGAAATGTTCATCAAGTTTATGGGAAATGTGGGTCCAGAACCTGTAAAAGGGGTTAGAAATTACCACTTCTTATGCCGATATATGTTATAAATATAGGTAGTGCTCAAAATATTGAAGGTGTACATTCAGTCAGCACTGTATATCCTGCCAACAGAGTCTAATAGCCCTCATATATTTCATCAGTATTATTCTGTATTGTTAATAGCTGCTCCAACAGAGTTTTAAAATCTGTGGTGTGCAGGTACATAAAATATTTGAAGTATTTATTGCTTCCTTAATCCCACGCTATTTAAGTATCTGGAAGGTGAAAAGGCTACTGCAATTACTCAGGAATGCTATACATAACAAACTTTCCTGGTATTGCAGGCACCATTGAATCAACTCTACACATGTATCAATTTCCTGGTGGACACTGCACAAAGCCATATTTTCCCCTGAACATCCAGCCGCTTTGTAATGCAATAATGCAAGTTAACTAATTACAAATATTGTAATGAAGTGTTCATTACAGTTTTATATTTGACAATAGTTGACTCAAAATGCTGTTGTAGACAGCATAATTAGGACATTGTGCTAGGCAATAAGGACTGTCAAATAATGCGTTATTTAATGACACCTTTCCTGTATTTTGATTAAGAGCATGTAGCATGGCATGGGCAGTATTAACAAACACTATGTGCTACACTTCTCACTTCTTTTTTTTTTTTTTTTATAGCACCACCACAGACAATGAAAAGATGTTGCAAACATTTCTTTTGCCAACGTTCATAAACTTATGTTAGGAATCATCAGAAGTTGCACTGTCAGTTTGACAGGATTAACAGTGACATTATGGCGAAGCATTAGTTTATCGTCCTTCAAGTTACATTTGTCGATGGTCTGAGAAACTAAGCATATGTTTAGTTAATATGCTTCATTAATTGAAATTTTAGGAATGCATTGTAGAATTAATAAAGTTATAAAGAAGCTCTCTAGGAAGTGATTGAAACTGCTGTCAGTATTACAATTCAGAAAGTGTTACGCCAACTAGAGAAAGAAAGCATGTTGCTAGTAATTGATTTGCTTGAGTTGAACATGTTTCACTTGTTACCTTCAAACAGGTTGCAGTCATTTGCTTGTCATTTCCACCTGAATAGTGTGTATTACAATATAGCAACATTCAGACAGATGTGGTTTCTTGTGATTTGCCACCTATGTGTGTGGCTTCAGTTGTGAACAGTCATCCATAGTCAGGCAAATGGTCATCTGCCATTCCCCTCCACTTTGAGTTTTATTTACTACAACTGCACGGATAACATAACTTTCAAAATAGATAGCAACATGCTCGTAATAGTATGACTTAACTGATTTATTTTCTTCCTTTTGTTTTTCATCGATAAACCCAAAACACAAACTGCTGCTTCTACATTCAAAATCACAATGAAAATCTTGAGGTACATAAAAGATGGTGAGAATTGAAGAATAATTTGCTACAACTGAGTCCCTGTATCAGACAACTTGTTTGCTATCAATGAAAACAGTTTCAACACTACCAGATTTCAGCAAAATATGTCCTATCTGAAGACAATTTGGTGAATGGAGTACTATACCACTTAAGGAGGCATGTTGATCGCTCATGCCAACTTTGTCAGGTGACTAGGGAAAAAGAGTTACTGTTTTTGACATTAAACCTTCTCTTTGCAGTGTCTGTTGCTCATATATTGCTTAAGGTACAAACCTTTCCCACCACAATACTTATGGTGGGAGCACTAGAGTTTCAGGATATCTTCCCCAAGTTGTGGTGGTTCTATAATGCTTGAAAATGCTTTCAACTCCTGGTTTTCTGTTACATTTTCTTCCCTAAATTAGAGTTTCCACATTTGAAGAGCATTTCCCTATCTATCACTTGAAAAAGTGCATGATGGGGATACCAGCAAGTCCACCACCATATAGAAATAAAAACGAATAAATGTCATCATAATATATGAAACTTGAAATGAACAGTAACTAAGCAAGAAGAGAGAGACAGATTATAAGGTCATAACCATAACTATGATGCGATATGGTTAGAAAAGAGGATAAACGTTTATTGTTGCAGGAGAATGAATGTACCAAAGGTTGATGAAGGGTAATAGAAAAATTGACTCTCTTGCATAATAGAACTAGAAAAGAATCAAAACTGGACAGAAACTGGCAAAAACATCTTACTGTCTATGGGACAATATTTGCCAGAAATTCCACAAATACAGTACAAGAGAATCCTAGACATTAAAAGCATAGTTGGGTATTGCAAAGATTCTTTTCATTATCTGTGAAGGGATGATTATGCTGCTAATAATTAGACTAGTAAGCAGGCAAAATTAGACAGTATGATGAAATTGGAATACATAATCTTCACCAATTTTGGCATTCATATTCCTCACGTATTGCCAATCTGTCTTAAACTTAACCATTGTCTTTGCTTTGACATTCTGTAAATGAGGGGAAGAAAGGTATGTTTTATTGCTGAACGAATGAATACTGCTTGACCATCCCCCACTGATAAACTACAAATATGAAGAAGCAGCACTTTCTTTGAACCTCATATCACTGTCCACTAGGCAAATTGTAACAGTAACTACTTTCAGCAGTCCTGTTACACAAAATGCCATTTCTCTAACACTTCAAAATCAAAATACTGATGGCAATCCCAGTTATTTCCTAAAGGGCCTTGCAGGTAATAACATTCTATTCAGAAGCTGTATACAGTATTTTATTTCATAAAAATGTTTCATGTGGTATTACTGTTATTCAGCTGGCTTAACCAAAGTCCTTACAGTAAACACTCATAAGAGAATAAGTATTATTGTAGGAGTTTGTTTTAAATGTCTTTCAAATGTACAACCTAAAGCTTTATTCATTTGTTATACTCAAACTGAAATGCTGGCCATAGAATGGAAGATGATGCAAGGGTTGCTAAGCTGTGATCGTTCCTGGATTGTGTGTATGTATCAATTTCTGATAACTGCAACTGTGTGTTGCTTAATTGTCATTTGTGATTTCCCATTTGAAAGAAGAATTTGTGGCCTTTTAAACATTCATTAACTTGCAAAGTGTTCCTACATACTTCGTGAGAAAATTCCACCAAGTTCATTAAAAAAAAAAAAAAAATCATGAATCCTTTAGGATTCTTGGAACTTTCTGTCTGAATCCATATAGGACAAACATTGGCAACATAGTATGGCCATATTTAAAAAATAAAGCAGTAAATACAAAATGAACAAACCAATTTGCAAAAAATTATAATGTTGATTTTGAATTGTGTACTGACAACAAAAAAAAAAAACCCTAGTCATGTAAATACTGTAACTAATAATGTTCAGATTATCCCTTTTCTCATATATAATAAAAAGTAATGTGATTACAAATGGTTCTTTGGAAGCAAGGAAAGATTATTGTGTAAATCTTATATTTGATATTGAAGCGGACCTGATGCAACTGTTTACAAGTATTAAATGAGTACTTAAATAATTTAAATCTTCAGAAGATGTTTTTTAAAAACAAAAACTTTGTTGTCTGCAGTTTTACGCTAAAAAGAAGCGCCTGATAATCAGGATGTTAAGATTAATTTATTAATTGGGGAAAATGTTTTTCACTAATGAAAAGTGAGTGGAAATTATAGATAAAAGTAGTTATTGTCAGTATTAAAGAAGAACATGAAGTTAATTGAACTTCACTGCTCTAATAATTGTTAAAAATTCTATTTTGTTACTCTTCACTATCTCATATGCATAAAAGAATGGCATATATTTTTGAAATATCCTTATAGGATATAATTATTTTGCAAAAATGTCAAGTATGTGCTTTGCTCTTGAAATCATGTTTGTACCAAACATTTTTATGATCTCTGTTTATTCACTGTGTGCACACTTTGATGAAAATAAATAAATTACAGTAAGTTCTGTTTCCTTACAGCATTGCAAGACAGATCCGACTGGTTCCAGCAAGACTATTCTTACAAGTGCTTTCATAGAATTACGTGTGTGTTTGAACAGTTTGTGTGGCCTTATTCATGAGATGACGTCTGGCAGAGTTTCTCAGTTCTTGTGTGTATATATGGAGACAGCAAGTAAGGTGAATGAGAGAGAATCAATTAGATTTGCAGAAGTTAGTGAAGTAATGCAATAGGTTTGTTCCAATAGTCTTCTTGATTTAAGATATAGGTTCTTGTGTCAGTTAATGAGCATGCTTTGATTTGGCATTGGGTGCTGACAGAGATGGTACATGTCATTTTATACATGCTAAGGTGCAGACCAACTTTTATAACATGCTGTTGAAAACATGCTGACGATGGGAGCAAACTGTCTCTCGAAACGCGTTCAAGAAAGAACATTTTAGTGATGTAGTGTAACAACCTTCAACTCTCTTTATTTTAAATTATGACACATCACTGTTACTAGCTTCTAAATCTTCAAAATTAATTAATAAGACCAACTGATGAAACTCGTCGTGTATAGAGAAAAACTAAAAATAAGTATATGTTTACTTACGTACATAAGATTATATAACCTTTATGGTATGATTAGTTACAAGCAAAAGCATTCGTTTCACACACTGCTGAATACAAATAACCTATTCTGTTGCAAAATGATCCACTAGTCTTTGATATCCTGTAAATGAACCCTTTTTCTGGAATACACGACCCATCATGTTCTCTACAAGTTTCTGTAACAGTGGCAGTTCAGGTCCATTCCATGCAGATATCACAGATATTTTTAATTTCAGCACATTGGCATATTTGTTTCCATCACGATAAACTGATCTGCACAAGATTCCCCGTACATTCTCCATTAGATCTGGAGAAATGGCTTTTGCAGATCATTCCATAACACTAACCTTCATCTGAGGCTTGGCTAGAGACATTAGTTGACATTTCATGGTCTTGTTGAACCTGCTGAAATTGTCTCTATATAACTGCTTGTAAAGGAGAGAAACTTTGCCAGGTGTCAGATGAATTTGGTGAATAAAGGTCCCCAGAATGAAGGTTAATTTCTATATGCAGTGTATATTTTGCATACTTAAGTTATGAAAAATGGTGAAATAGCCTTCTGGTTGCTATTACTGGGGATGTAATGTGGGAATTTGTTTTTATATTAGAATACTTCCTATTATGACCATTGGATTCCTTTATGTGTGAGACCTCCCTGGAACTGGGACGACAAGATTTCAAGTGTTCTTTTCATAGTATTTGCAACAGCAAGATTCTGTGCTACTTACCTGATGCAATATGTTCATATTATGCTATACATTGGTATAACACTGTCAGACCCCTAGATGTTGGTTGTTTTTGATTTGGTAGGGATAGGGAAGAAACCTGAAGAAGTGCAGAGGTTATTAGGAGGTTTTGGAATTGCATAACAGGAAGTTGGCCTAGAATGACATACATCAGAAATTTGTAGAGCTTTTAAAATCTTTGGCAAGCAACACAGCATAGGGGTTTATCATACTGTGAAGCAGCTTGTATATGAGCCAATCAGCCAGGTCAGTTATGGTCCTGTGGAATAATGGCATTGGCATTGTTAAGACAGTTTTGGCCAGAAGTGAAGCACCAGATCATCAGTTCAAGTGTTACTCATTAGTTTTCCCAGCAACAGGTGGTCTTCTTTGGTTTTAGGTGTATGACAGAATTACTTTATTAGATATTTCTGCATAGTGAGCTCATTTCATAATCATTTAGGGTGCATAACTCAACACATTGAAAGCCACTTTTGGTAAAATCATATACTTAATACAACCAAAATTAATTATAAGTGAAGTTAGTGTATTAACCAGCTAAAGATTGAATTATATTTTGTAATACTGTGCTTGCATTTAGTTTTAATTGGGAAGTTTGTGGTCAAACACAAAGCTACTAAGTTATTAGCTTAAAAAGCAAAACCATCACTTTTATTCTGTCTGATTTTAGTACCATAGTAGAGTCCTACTGCAGCTGAGGATAGTGTTTAGCTAACAACCACAGAATTGCTTATAGGTGGTTATGAAGGTGATACAAAAGATAGCAAACAGGAATGAAATTGAACAGACTAGAATCGGCATCTAGTTACAGCAGGCAAAGGGATAAATTTCACTGGACTTGTCACAGCAGTTTAGTAATTTATTGTTCTTATCCAATATAAAGCAATAAATCACTGTTTTAGTCATGGCTCACTGATGATCGATTACCTCTTGAATTCATGAACAAGGGGTTATGAATGGCAATTTTATACTTTGTGTATACTTAGTTTGGAGTAATCCATATATCATTAGCTGAGAATTATTCCTCGGTCAAGTAGAAAAGGCCTTTTGTGGATTTTGTAGAAACAAACACATATGGAAAAATAAATCTGTTGTGTTGCATTTACATGACTTTCTCTAATATTATCCATAGAGGAAGTACTGCATTCTATGCAAAACTCTGATATTGAAATTTTGCTAGCAGTGTTTTGAGCTCCTATGAAGAAATAAAAAACTTTAGAGAGAGAGAGAGACGAAGGTTTTCAAGAAAATCCCCCCCCCCCAGATTATCCTTTACATGAAACATTTTTCGAAAATTTTAATTTTCTCAAAAGCGACTCTTAACGATTTTGATTGAAATATCATATGTTTAAGATATTTTCATGACACATGAAATGTATATCTCGAATTTTCTAGGAATGTCTCCAAAAGTATTCTTCATTGTGAACGACTTTTGCATAACTGGTAAACCATGAGAGATAGACAAAATGTTACTACACAAAAAATGTAGATCGCGTTAAAATACACAATTTATGTCATATACATTTTTTTTGTTGAGTGAACCATTTTAGAGATATTGCTTGTTATTCTCTTAAATTTTCCAATACTTATACTTTTTCTCAAATTCGTTATTCATTTTTTTTTTGGTTTGTCCTGGTAATGCAAGGAGAATGGAATGCGCCACATAGCAACCAGCTCTTAAAATATTTGACTATAGCTTAAAGTCTAACAATTCCCCATGCATGTACAAGAAAATTAGCAATATGATTAATATCTCGATATCTCGATTAACATGAAGCATATGGGGAATAAGCGTTTGTAAAAATAGTTTGTATAAGAGTTGAAAAAGTCATGTGAGTGTAACACATCAGATTTTTTTATGTCCTGGATATGCAAAGAGTGCTTAAAAGATTTGACTTATCGCTTAAAACCAACCATATTCCCCTTGCATCTACAAGAAAATTAGCAATAGGATTAACATCTCGATTAACATGAAGCATATGGAGAATAACCGTTTGTAAAAATAGTTTGTACAAGAGTAGAGATAGTCATGTGAGTGTAATACGTCAGATTTTTTTTTTCTTTTAACAAGATAATAGTGATGCAAACAAGTTTAATAACCTTTATCAATAAGAAAACAGCTTTACTTAAATATGAGAGGCATTATAATGTTAAGCATGGAGGCACAAATGAATTAAAAGCAAATGCCAAAATGTTATGCTGATTTTAAATGTAATTTTCAAAAATTACAGAGTAGTAATAATTTAATCCATTAATATTGCAAAAAATATTTCCGGTACTCTTGACACCTCAGACATTTAAAAGCTACAGTACTGTAATAAAATGTCGCAAAAGTTTTCTTCCTTTATGTTTTGGTGTGTGCATTTAAAAATGTGTAAAGGATAAGAGCAAATTAAAATTAAGCACAAAACCTTGAAAGGAAAAATATTTTATTTCCGTTTACCAAAGTTGCAAGTTTTATTCCATCCTGGTTTTATTCCATCCTCTTGACACCTCAGACATTTAAAAGCTACAGTACTGTAATAAAATGTCGCAAAAGTTTTCTTCCTTTATGTTTTGGTGTGTGCATTTAAAAATGTGTAAAGGATAAGAGCAAATTAAAATTAAGCACAAAACCTTGAAAGGAAAAATATTTTATTTCCGTTTACCAAAGTTGCAAGTTTTATTCCATCCTGGTTTTATAAAGCCCTTTACAGTTAATTAAGTTGCAGTAAAAATAATCTTCCTCTCTGGAAGATAATGTGAACACTTCATATTTAAGTTTGGCTTCTTCCAGGGAGGTAGCTTGATTTTTTTCAAGGCACCTCCCCCCTCCCCAAACTACCATTTATATGAAAATTTGTTTGTTTTCTCAAAGACCATTCTAACAATTTTTATTAAGAGAGCATTTGTTTAAATGTGTGTGTTGAAGTTTTTGTGAAGTGCTCTTCATTCTGAATAAATGTTGTATAAGGTTGTGTAGCTGGTAAGCCATAAAGGAAACAAACACTTCCTGCCCAAAAATAATGCTTTAAATAACCTTTTTTAGACAGCATGGCCTAGTAGGTTATCTTTATTGTGACCAACTTTGGTTTCAGGTCCAATCACATGGCAATTAACCTTTGTATTTGCACACGTTTAATAACTCGACTTGGTTTGAAGAGGTTTTACTTTCATTATGTCTTTTTACATTGTTATTCTTTTTATTAAACTAGACAAAGATTAAATGGCGGAAATTATGAATTCAGAAGAAAATGAAATAGGAGAGTCAGGTGAAAATTACAGACACAGCAGAAAAGAGTAACACTAGAAGCGCTTACCCAAAAATTGAGAAAGCAATATGATATAGCATTTGATCGCTTCATTGGCTGGTGTAAGGCAAAACATGTTGAAAATAATTTTACTAAAAATGACTGCTAGCAAATTAACAAAACATCTGACATCTCACTTTTTTAATGTAATTTCTCTTGTTTCAAGAACTGCATTCTAAATATGATTTCTGTTAGTTTCAGGAATCAATGTAATATTGATATTTTACAAATTTGAGTGGTCTAAAATAGTATACACCACACTATTAAAAAGTTTTTATTTTGCTTGTAGGCAAGATTGCGAAGTTTTGCAAACATTCTTACTCTGAAAATAAAACCATACTTTTACCCCTTCTATCATAATCTACAATTTCTGTAGCAGGAGCCAGCTTTAAAAAATCTTATGTGACACACAGACGCACACGCGCACTTTCTCTACCCGCTGTCATTTGTTTATTAGTGGGTATACAAACTACTCTTAATTAGGCCATATTTTTTTTATCTACTTCATTTCAATCGAAATAAACCTTTGCAGAAGTAGCAACATTACACATTTTGTTATAGATACAAAAGGAACAGCGATAGTCAAATGTTGAAGAACTGGACACTATATGCTGGCCTAAAAATTCCATACAATCTCGAGAAACAATTGAATGTTGATTGGAATTTAAAATAATGACCAAGTAATGAACAATTCAAACTATTAATAATGGATATCTCAGAAATGGCTTATACCACAAAAAAGTTTTTTGACATAAATTGTGGATTTTAAAGAGATCTACAACTTTTGTGTAGTATGTTTTCATCTATCGCTTAATATTTAGCAGATATACAAGATTATACAACAATTCTTCTGAATGAAGAGAACTTCATAGGCTATTCCCAGAAAATTCAATATTTCATTTGTCATGTAAATATCTTTAATAGGTATTTTAATCAAAATCTTTAGAGCCATTTTTTAGAAAATCAAAAATTTCGAAAAAATGTTCCATGTAAAGGGTAGTTTGGGATGGGGAATTTTATTGAAATCTTCGTGTCGCATCTTGGAAGGTGCTGAACCTAAATACTAAGTTTGGTGAATATTGGACTTTTCTTTTAGAGTTATGCTGTTCACAGACACACACCACCTTTTACTTTTAAAAAAAAAGAAAGAGCATTTAATTATTCAGGGGGCCTCAAAAGATATATTTCATTTGAAATCTCTATGTACATGGTAGAGAAAGTAAAAATTTGTTGAAGTAGAGGAAATATTGTGTTCCAGCCAAAAGTTCGATACCAAGATTTCACCAGAAATACACATTTTGAGGCTTTTTTAGAAAAAAAAAACTTTTTGTGTGTGTATGTGTGAGAGAGAGAGCAGTATAATTCAAAACCAAAAGTCATTTAAATACCAAACTTATATACTAAGTTCGGTATCCTAAGGTTGTGACACAACTTACAAGAAAGTTCCCCACCCCAAACTACCCTATAAGCAAAAACTTTTTGTTATGTTTTCCCTAAAAATGGCTAATGATTTTCATTAAAATACCATATGTTTAAGGTAAGGTATTTGTATGACATACAAAATGTATATCTTGAATTTTCTGTGAATAGCCAGTAAAGACCTCTTAATTCTGAATGAATTTTGTATAGTTGGTAAACCGTAAGAGATAAACAAAATCACACCGCACAAAAAAATCTAGATCTCATTAAAGCACACAGTTCATGTAAAATAAAACTTTTTGTGCCATTAACTATTTTAAAGATATTCTTTGTTATTGGTTTGAATTTTCCAATACTTTCAAATGGTAAGTTGCTATTGGCATTTTCTCATGGCCATTGAAAGAGCATAGAATTTCAAAGCTGCCTATAGTGATTTACTTTTTAAATCATTTTATACTACTGTACTTTTTTATACCTACAACAAAATGTGTAATGAAAGTCTCAAGTAACAAAAAAAAAAAAAAAAAAAATAGAAGGATAAGCTTTTGAAAGAATAGTTTAAAGAAGAGTGAGAAGGAAAAGTCATGTGAATGTGGCACATCAGATTTGTTCCATATATGTTCATTAGGGTTAAAAAAAAAGTCTGATACACTTGCAAAGCTTATTCTCCTATCTACTTCATTTTAATACAAATAAACCTTTACAGAAATGGTTACATTACACATTTTGTTACAAATACAAAGGGAACAATAGTCAAATGTTTTAAGAACTGGACGCTATATGCTGGCCTTAAAATTCCATAGTGTTTCCATGACATCGCAAGAAACAAGTAAATGTTGATAAATCTTAAAAAGAATGACCAAGTAATGAACAATTCAAACCATTAATAATAGATATCTTAGAAATAGCTTATGCCACAAAAAACTTATGTGAAATAAATTATTTTAAAAAGATTACATTTTTTTGTGCAGAATGTTTTGATGTATCACTTAATATTTACTAAATATACAAGATTATACAAAATTGCTTCCAAAAAGACTTAACAGACTCTACCCAGAAAATTCAAGATGTACATTTATTTGTAATGTAAATATATTTAATAACGGCAATTTTAATCAAAATCGTTAGAGCCATTTTTTAGAAAATCAAAAATTTTGATGACTGTTCCCTGTAATAAAGGTAGCTGGGGTGGGGGGATTTTCGTGAAAACATTTATGTTGCATCTATGGAAGATATTGAACTGAAATACCAAGTTTGGTATTTACTTCATTTTTCGTGTTTAAATTATGCTGTTCACTGACATACACACATGGACCCTTTTCTAAAAACTTCCCGTACTTCTATACATAGTAAAGAAAGTAAAAATGACTGACGTTTAAACAATTGTGTTTTGTTTTTTGCATTGTGTATGAAACCAAATTCATATTGCCTAATTAGATTATGCAATGCATCTGAGATGCTCTGTTGTGTTTTTTTATTTTTCTTTCTTTCTTCTCCAGTTTGTTTTTGAAGCATATTATTTTTGTAGTCCAGTTAATTTGTTATATGTCTATATGGAAGAGTATTTAGTTCTTAAACTTAATAAATTTTATGAATGCATATGTGATGTATATATGAATGTAACTGTTCTCTATGCACTCTTATTTATCCAGAGCATTTTATTTCTATATTTTTACTCTCTCCACTGCTTAGGTACCTACTAAGAAATATCAACACCTCCGATCCAAAATTTCATCTAGGATTTGACAAAAAATACACTTTTTGAATCCCTGTTAAAGAAAAGGGGGGAAAAAAAGCGTTAGAACAGCATAACTCTGAAATGAAACTGAAAAGTCAAATAAACAAGGAACTTTATATTAAGGTGTCCATATTTTAAGGATGCAAGGTAAACGAGCTTCAGGTAAGTCCTCCCATCCTCAACAATATTCAGAATTGTTTACTATTTATTTCAAGATTTACCCTGACCACCACATTCCCATTTTGCCATTATTTGTTAACCACTGAGCTTAAGAATCTTTAGTGCTAAAGCCAAATTATATCCTGGTGCGGGATCAGGGCCATGGACTACAGGCCCATTTCCACCTTTAATTTGTTTGTTCATTTACCAGTATGAAAGATGTACTGTAGCCAGCAGGAAGTAAAAATTATGAGAGGAGGCAGCTCTCTCTTAGTGTTAACTTCTTCAAATAATGCTCCACAGCTCTCATTTAAAAAAAATTAAAAATCTGGTGTGTTATAGTTTTCTCTACCCTCTATAATTTACTTTCATGTCTATTTTGCAATTTAATAAACAATTTTTTTTTCTTTTTCGTGTAAACCATTAATAGTGGTTTCAATCATTCAAAAAAATAAAAATAATTTTTTCTTTCTTTCTTTTTTGTGTAAATCATTAATAGTAGTTTCAATCATGTTTCAATACAGATTTTGTTTTAAATACATAGAAGCTTACTGGACTCAAATACAACAGTTGGATACTTCAAAAGAAATTTGCTAAATGCATGTTGAATTAATATTTTTAATATTCCTTGCATGGTCTGTTAAGAAACAAAAGAATGAACACAACATTTCAAATGTGTATAGCATGAAATACTAGAAATTTTTGACCAACAACAGGAAATATCTTATAAATGGCTAAAGTTATAAAAAAGGTATTGAACGTAAATTGCACATTTTAAAAAGCTCTAAATTTTTTCTAAAGGAAATTTTTGTCTCTTTTATCATTTCATAGCTATGCAACTTTCAATCAGAATGATGAGGGTCAAGGCTTTTCAAAGAAAAAGATACTCATTTTGTTCCGCGGATATTTTTTTTGAGACGAAAGAAAATGAAAAACGTTCCTTGCGTAGAGTAGTTTGGAATGAGATTTTCTTGAAACTCTTTCTGTGGTATCTTTAGAAAATGCTGAACCTGTATACATTTTTCTAAAAAGGATTTTCTGCTGTTAAAGGGATATCAAAACATATATTTCTGATAAAATCTCAATATTGAACTTTAGGATGGAATACAAGGCTTCCTCTACCTACTGTAGGCAAGTAATAGCGTAAGTAAAAAGTGTTAGGGTAAATTTAAACTACTTTCTGCCGTTTAATTACATTGGCATTACCATTTTTAATGTAATAAGCAAAAAGCACAAGAAAATTCAAGAACAGCTTAGAGAAGCATTGAAAATTAGGAAGAAATTTGCCTTTTAGGAAATCCTTTAAAAAAATTGCATAATAAAAGAATATGCTTCTTGAAGGGGGGGGGGGGCAAATGTATTACAGATCAGTACCATTGACAAGTAAGTTAAGTACTAACAGCAATTCAAGTTTTCTGACAATATTATAACATGCAGCCCACTCAACTGTGCAAGGTTAGCATGTTTGCCTCAAATTTTCAAGAACCCAAGTCAAATCTTGGTTGAATTACATGGTAGAGATATTTCGCAGTGCTTTCCCTTATTCTGAGCAGACAAATGTCAAGGTTCTCCACTCAATGGCCCCAGTCTTATTTGAGCATTCATTTCTTTACATTTACACAATACAATATGACCTGCAAAGTTAAAGGATTTCAAAAATTGCATGTAAAATGCTTGCATTAAGACGTGACTTGTGAATGGGAGGTCTGTCCTTTACTGAGAGGATGTTCCAGGTTGTCCTTCCTTATTCCTTATAACTGGCAAATGTCAAGCATGTACTCTAAACTTAGGCCTGGAATGTTTCCTTCCCAAATTATCATTTCATTATCACCAGTGTTACTGACTGTGGTGCCAATGTTGTAAGAGGAGGCATTAAACACTATAAGAAAAAAATGCCAATATAGGTGGAGGAAGTACTGTATTCCCCCAAAAATCTGATATCAAGAAATACACACTGAGGTCTTCTAGACAACAGCCCCGTTAGAAAAGTATATGTTTATGTATATGTGTGTGTGAGCAGCATAACTAAAAATTTAAATTAATTCCAAACTTTTTGTACTAAGTTCAACATCTTCCAAGGATGTGACAAAGATTTTTAAGAAAGTACCTTTTACATGGAAAAATGCTCTTCCTTTTCTTGTATTTTCTCAAAAATGGCTAACAAGTTTTATTAAAATTTGTTTGAGATACTGACATGAGAAATAAAATGTATGTCTTAAATTTTCTGAGAATAAAGCTCCTTTATTTGAATTAATTTTGTGTAATTCTGTGCAACTAGGGAACTTCAAAAGATAAACCAAAACTTATTACAGGAAAAAGTAGAGCTCATCAAAATTCATAATTTGTGTCAAATTTCTATTTTTCTTAGTGTTAGAGGTTTCTTTGTAATATCTATGGTTGTAACTAAGCACTTCTTGTTTAATTTGTAATCAGTTCCTAGGTGAAAATGTATTGGTAATGTAATACATAGAAACTGAGCAGCATGACTCAGGCAGTTGTGTCTGTGGCCTGCATTTGGGAGGTTGTGGATTTGATTCCCCCAGCTGACCTTCCTGGCCCCTGAGTTTTTACGGGGGTTTCCCCAGGTCATTAGGTGAATGCTGGGAAGGCTCATTGACTCCCCCAAATTTCTCTTCCTCTTTCACGTTACAGGTTGGCTGTGTGTCTGGCGACTGCGGACAAATGGTGCAGATGGCTAGGGTGTTGGAATTTCTTCTCGACCCCATCATATGGAGGCTGCTCGAATCTCTGTTGCTGGGTTCGAGCTTTCCCCAGTCTCTGCTGGAGGGGGCCTGTGAGTCATCCTCCAGTGGTTTAGTAGGGCCACCTTGAGCACTCTTCTGCTGGGTGGTCAAGCCTGAAGCTCTCAGGGACCCCTGTGCATCTGTCGTCTGCATTGGCTGGTCCTGCAGCCCATAGATCACCTGCAGTTCTTTCATCTCATCTGTTCCTTCTGGGGGCATATTCACAAAAGATCCCTATGTGGGTCGAGGTGCTAGGTGCCCCCTCCATAGCATAAGCTTAATCCTAACGCAAATAGAAGAATCATCTGTTATAGATAATTTTTTTTTATATATATACACTTTCTCTACCATGTACATTAATACTTTGAGTTGCTATTTTTTTCTTTCTTTGGTCCATATAGAAAAGGTATTGTATTGTACTAAAAAATTTGATAAGGATTTCACAAGAAATACATGTTTTGAGGCTCCCTGAATCCCCCCCCCAAAAAAATTTTTAATAAAAGGTCTGTGTATCAGAAATGAAAACGCGGATAAATACCAGCAGTACCTTCCAAAGATGCGACACAAAGATTTTTAAGAAAATTCCCCCCCCCCTCCCCCCCACTCCAGACTACTCTTTACATGGAAGATTTTTTGAAATTTTTTGTTTTTCTAAAAAATTACTTAAAGATTTTTATTAAAATTCCATATATTAAAGATATTTACATTACAAATAAAATATATATTTTGAATTTTCTGGTAATAGCCTGTGAAGTCCACTTCATTTGGAAGAAATTTTGTATAATCTTGTATAACTGGTAAACAAGCAATAGAAAAAAACGTACTACACAGAAAATGTAGATCTCTTTAAAACACACAATTTATTTCACATGAATTTTTTTTTTGGGGGGGGGCATAAGCTATTTCTGAGATATCCATTATTAAAGGTTCGAATTGTTAATTTCTTGGTCATTCTCTTAAAGTCCTGTCAACATGTTGGGCTCAGACAGTCTCACGATTGCATGAAAACGGCATAGAATTTTAAGGCAAGTGCATAGTGTCCAGTTCTTAAAAATTGATTATTCCGTTCCCTTTATATCTATAATGAAATGTGTAATGCAGCTTTTTCTGGAAAGCTCTTTATCTTGATTAAAATGAAGGTAGGAAAATAAACCTTCATAAGAATAATTTGTATATCCACTATAAGAGGGTAGAGAAAGTCATGTGAATGTAACATGAGAATTCCCCCCCCCCCCCAATATTGATCTTCCACATCAGCCTAAAATAGGGTTGCCATATGCCATGGATTTTGCAGACTATCCACGATTTTGTGGTGAATGAAAATGGTGCAGGCCAAAAAGACAAAAGTCTGCAATTTTTACTATACTTGAACTCAACTTCAAATTTAATGTCTCTCTGCGAAGATGTTATCCTGAACAAACAGCATCTCACCAAATGCAAAGGCCTTAAAAGTGATAACTTACAGACTTTATATTGGGAAGCCAGAGGGAAAATGATGCAGTTCAATTAATCCCCAGTGCCATTGGTAAACAAAAAAAAATTTAAGTTTTTTGGGGATGCCAAGAATGATAGTTTTGAGAATTTATTCTTGCATAAGAAATGGTGGCCTTTGTTCATAATTGCATTTTAGTGAGCAGTATTCAGAGTTGCTAAAGACTGTGAAATATTATTTCTCCATTCCTGGTCGTAGCACCAATGTTAAGAGCTTTTATTTCCCATCATGAATGCTCAGTGGACAGAAGAAAGGAATAAGTTAATAGTAAAATCAGTTAATGCAGTACAACATGAAAATATAACTTGTAATGAGTTTCATAAAGTTATTGTGAGCAATGCAAGTTCCTTTTTTACCAGGTTCTAAGAAATACAATTGGTATAAAAAAGACTTAAATGTTGATACTGAATATATTTAATATGTTTTTGATAATATGTACTTACATATGGGAAAGTACAATAAAGGAATCTTTTCAAAAACTCAGGATTATTAATTAAATGCACCTTTCTCCTTAATTAGGACTCCTTGTTCCTCAAAATGTCATTTGTTTAAATAGATTAAACTAATAATAAAAAGTGTCCTGGTTTTGGATTATCAGATTATGGCAACCATAGCCTAAAAGGCTTATTATGCAATCCCATTGGAAAGTATACTTTCATTGTCTCAAAACCTGTTCCCTGAACTAGTTGTATTTTGGTCCCAATATCAGTATCCTTTCCTAGATCTTCCCTGGTAAGTGTAAGTCCTTTTCTTGACAGCAATGAGATTCAAATAGGAATAGGATATGTGAAGCAGTTTCCTCATCCACTTTGCACATTCTACAGATGGCTTCATCCTTGTAGATGCTTCCTGAAATGACCATGTTCAGAAATTAATGCAACCACTTTCTGTATGCCTGTTCTATCCAATCTCAGGAGAGATGAGGAAAGGGTGTTACATGGACATTAGGCCAGTTTCCTGGCTTGTCTTTGTCCAGGATAGTTTTGTCACCACATTGGTATTTTTCCCTAACCCATGCATTTATCGAGGTTTTGACACTACATGCACTGATTCCAACCACAGATTCAGGACCAACATAGGGTATCTCAGTATCCTTTTTAGCCAACTGATCAAATTTTTCATTTCCATAGATGCCCTGGCACCCACTGCATTTTGGGGCTGTTGCAAGATGACAGGGCAATCACAACATTTAAGCATTACCATATCAGTTTTGATTTTACCTGTTCTGAGGAGGAGAGGAATTACCTTTATATAAAACTGTGTGTGTGTTTTTTTTTTTATTTTATTTAAATGGGAGGTTGTATGTATGTATGTATCATCAGATTTTTAATATTTACACTGATATTTGTTGATAAATTGTTAGGGTGCAAATCATATTGTCCTTCCTATTGGAAACAAGAATGAACATTAAATTTGAAATGCTAACTGCAGCAAAACAATACCTCACCATACTTACACAGGAACTTTGGTATGAAAAAAAATTTATTCCTGCATATCTCTACTGTAATGTAAACTTGTGAATTTCAATTACTTTTGGCATGTTGTCTAAGCACATTTGCATATTGGAATTTTAACCTTCGAAATTAAATTTACTTATTACTGAGCCTTTCAGTTCATTCTAATCCTTTTTTGAGACAGCATGCCTACATATAACTTAACTGAGCAGGATGGCTCAGGTGGTTGCATCTGTGGCCCGCATTTGGGAGGTTGTGGGTTCAATTCCTGTAGCTGACCTTCCTGACCGATGGGTTTTTTTTGGGAGTTTCCCCGGGACACCAGACGAATGCTGGGAAGGCTGATTGTCTCTCCCAAATTTCTCTCTGCCTCTTTTCATCTACCTCTTTCACGTTACAGATTGACTCCGTATCAGACAAGAGATGGCTTGTGTACTGGAACTTCTCGGCCCCATCAGATGGAGGCTGCTGGTTTAAGCTTTCCCTGATCTCCACTGGAGGGTAGCCTCTGAGCCACACTCCAGTGGTTTGACAGGGCTGCCTCTCTCCAGCTAGGTGGTCAGGCCTGTAACTTTTAGGAACCTGTGCACATCTGTCACCTGCATTGGCCATCCTGCAGTTAGCTGTGGTTCCTTCATCTCATCCATTCCTCCCAGGGATTATGCACAAAAGATCCCTGTTGGTCAAGGTGTCCCCTCCATAGTGTAATCCTAATCCTACATATAACTTAGCAGACTTTTGGTCAAAATTAACGATATTGTAATTGAAAATTTGGAAAACTAATTAGGATTTCACTTAGTAAGTTCCTTTGGCTTCTGGTATAGGCCGCATCGTTACTTTGGAAGTACTATCTGCCAAGTGAAAACCAGAGGAACATACTATGGACAACAGTCGTAAAAGCCTACATACATATTTAGGATTTCACTTACCTGGGCAGACCAGTGAAAACTTCACATAACATGACATTACACACATCATGGCAAATTGTGGAAGGGAGAAATTTAATGTGATGTAAGGTAATAATAGCAGGCAAAACAGGCATTTATTGTTGTAATACTGGAGGAACAAGCTAGCTTCAGTCTGATTTTTTATCCAAAAATTTGCTATTGGGATTTTACTACAAATACACGCATTGAGGTGCTCTGAATCCAAAAAACATTTTTGGAGAAAAGTGTGTGTGTGCGTCATGTACACCACACCAAGATGATTTTATTAACTTTGTTAAGAAACAATATCTGTAATCATTTTTCCACGTGCATAAAAAAAATGTATGCGTATAAGCATTTTAATCATATTTATTAAACAAAAATTTGACTTTTGGGAATGAAATTATTCTGTAACTTTTTGTTTTTGTTAACACTTGAGGTTGGGCATTTGACCTGTACATGGAAATACATCCACCATTATTTATTTTTGATTAGTGAAGCAGCTTTTATTGCGAAAACTTTACATGGAAATATGAGCAATATCAGCAATTGCTGGTTGATACAGGATGCAATGTAGTGGTGCAATGAAAATATAGTGTTCAAGCTTTATCAGAGGTAAGTATACCTTTTGTTAGCGTTCAACTTGACAGGAATGCTAGTAAAGGTGGTGGTGTGCTGCTGCTATGTACATAACTATTCAGGTGCTAGGCAGGATGTGTACATGTAAATGACCTTTTAATAGAAGTTGCAAATCAGATTTTAAGTTCAGGGACTCTGTCCACTTGCTTACCGTTCATTTTCCTGGAGAAGAAAAAGACCATGGGAAATATGGTATCTTTTGTTCTTAAACTTAAAAATACAACATAACCTTAAAATTTAATTTTACTATTGCTATCTCAAAATTTGCTTTTCTTTTTTTATACATTTCAGTGGTAAAGTAATATAAAAATACAGCTGCTCTTTTGACTCAAATCACTAAAAGATTTGAAACCCTGCTGGACCGAATTACAAGTTCAGACATACGTGGTTTTATATTTTCTAAACTTACTCTGCTCTTTTCAAATATATAGTTGTTTCCAATACTCGCCATAAAGTCTATGACCTTTTGGGGGAACCTTGTTCCAACAAGCAAAGACTGGATCCATTTATTAGTTGGACACGCCCTATCGGCAGTGTCCATTACCTATGAGATAGGATGACAATGAGGATTGTGATGAAACAAGGGGACCTACAGATTTTACCATCGATTCTAAGCCATGTTGGGCTTTGGAGATATTTCCCACTACTGGGAATCAAATCATGGATCCTTGGTACAAGAGCTGCAAATGAAACCATTGAACCCCACTGCCCATTTTTCAAATATGTTCTCTTGTCAATTTTATGTCTGTGCTTTTCTTTAATCTTACTTATTCCAATTTCAGTAATGAATGCTATATTCTCACAAACAGTTTCTTTCAGTGTTGACAGAATGTTAAAAGTTTGTTAACAGAAGTTCACCAACTTCGTTGACAAATGGTTTCATTAACATTATTTACTAACTATGTGTTTTCTCACCATTATGCACTACCAGGCAAAAAAGCTTAGCATTAAAGATTTAATAAAAGTATAGTCAAAATTCACTTTGTATGTTGAAACAATTTTTATTTGGGCTTGAGGTGTCACATGTTATTAAAAGAAATTAATTTTTATTTAAGTTTCAATGCACTTCAGAACTCTAATAATTTTTTTTTGGGGGGGGTTTATAGCCTAGCATAAATTTAAATGCATAAACAAGGAGCTACAAAAATCAGGAAAGGTGGCTAGAGAGCAAGGTTGCTGGAAATATGCATTTAAAGATAAATTTAGGCAATAAAGCAATTTATAAAATGCAGCCAACATTACTTTCATAAGTGTTACTCTTTTCTTGCCCTGTAGTGCACATCTGTTCCACTTAACTTTTCAGATAATGATGGACATCAATACATGTGCAAAGTGCAAGTATTGTGCTTAACAGATCATTATTGCAGTTATATAAATATAATGATTAGGAATCTTGCTTTTTAACATTCAATTGGGTTATCATTTTGAAAGGAAATAAGATTTCTGAGACTGAAGGTTGCAAAATAATCTATTTCCAAAAGATTTCTATATTACATTTGGAATTAACAGTGCCAGACTTTAGTAGATTTATTTTACATGATGTATCAGTCTTTATAGAAAAAAATGCAGTTGTGTGGGTAAGGAATTTCAAGACATAGATTAAGACAATTTCACATTTTTAAGTACTTAAAGTAACTTACTAAAAGTAAAACTGTTAATTAAGATTGAATTTTAAGTGGAAGGACTTTTATACCTTTACATGCAGCAGGTGAAATAGTGCTTCATTGTGAATGAGCATTCATGTTGCAAAGTATGTTTTGAAAGTTTCTTGTGTATACAGCCATCACTAGATACTAATCAGGGCCATAGTCAGAGGGAGGCCAGGACAGCGGTGCCTGCCCTAGCTTCAAGCAATAACCTAAAATAATTCATCCAAAATAAAACCTGAAAGCTGTAATTGTAATTTATTAAAGCTTTGAAAATATTGAATGCATTTACAGCTTTGAATCTTCCCACACTGTTATTACCGTCACTCCCACATTAAGCATATAGGACAAGAAGTACAGAAGCTTTGCCCTTTTGTGTTGTTTCCAATACACCTCCTATACTAGTGTGTTTTCATTCTCTGGTTCTGCTGCAGATGCACACACAGGTGTGTACAGAAAGCTGACCTGCTTGTGCTGTAGAAATGAAGACACTCACACGCACCATATTGTATCACTGTAAAGGTATTCTCACCAGTTAATTATTCTAGCAGTAAGGAAGTTGATCCTTGTATTGCTTATCAAGATCAGACATATATTCACAGTGACCTTTATCCTGGTACTTTTTAAGGACAGTTAGGCTACTATTTTGTTACATAGATCCTAGTTTTCTGTTAGTAATTTAGACAGGGGGAGATATTTTGTGCCAAATGTAAAATTCATTAATAGCACACCGAATAATGCACTTATCAATGCCAGTGACAGGTTAGTTGATTTTCGGTGCTGAATGAAATTTTCTTGCCTTTATGTTGCTTTTTCTGTGCCAAAAATCGTCTAATTGTTCACCAGGATATACCTGTAGCTTTTTACACTCTTCTTTGAACTTTTAACAAATGTTCTCTTCCATCAAAACACTGGTTATCTGATAATATTGCAGCTGCTGCTGCTTTCTTAAAAATTATTAAAAATATATTATCCGGGCAACTTTCCCCAGGAAAGTTCAGATGCCCATAAGAAATTGAATTTAGATTTTCAATTCCATTACATTTAAGTCTGTAATAACCGACCCTAGCCTCTGCCTCTATCTAGAGATGCAGAGCTGGAGGCTTGACAAAACCTCTAGATGCCATTCTGTGCAAGCCTCACCCTGGGCTACCAGATGAAGGCGGCATAGGATAAAATTGGTCTGATCATAGTGATGTAAATCCGGTACACCACTTTAAGTTTCAGCCCCCAAGTTTTGCTGAACATTCGCCCAGCATCTATCTGTACTAAGTAACTGAGTATAGTGACTGAGTACATACCAGTTTATTATGTTGTGTTTCTGGTAGTTGGGGAGGATAGGGGTGAGAGGTACAAAACACATTTAGCAGCATGATTTATAATCCTTTGGGGGGGGGGGGGGTACACCACAGACAAGTCGCAAACAAAAGAGGAACATGTGCTAATTGAATAGGTTTCACAGCATAAAGCTATATGTTAACACATGTTCCTGTGGAAAAACCATTCTTCTTGCAGATGCTCATATGTTTACAAAATGTTATAATGGTCGAGTTGACGTGTAGTGAGCAGTAGTGATGTAAAACTTTATCCGTAATTTTTCTAAAACATCAACAGTAGATTTAGGTATTTTATTGCATAAAGAGCTTGAAGTGTTTAGTGTTGGTTTTGTATCTATAACATTTTACTGTAAAATGGACATTACAAGGCTTTTTTTTTTAACCAAGAAACCACGATTACAACCTTGTACTACCAATTCCAGTATTGCAGAGGAAGTACACTTAAGCAAGGAAAGTTTTCTGCCCAAAGAAGAAACTAGCTCATCACATACATGTGAAGAATTTGATTTAAACAAGAAAAATGAAAACAATTAAGTAAATAATCTTGAGAGAATATCATAATAATCATTCATTCCATGGTGCATGGTACAAATCAGTTTAAAAATCAGTTTAAGTGGTTGCAGTACTCTATTTTAAAGTTTAAAAGGAAATTGAAGCTGCACTGAGGTACAGAGAAAATAAAGTTTTGAATTTTTCATGTTGAAAATTGTATTTATGTACAATAAACTATAAAAACAGCAGCTCCCAGATTTGGTTAGTACCATTTAAGAACTGAAAACAGAAGAAACACCTCACTGTGTTTTGCTACATGCATTTAGTTTTCTGACTTTTTGGCATGTGGCATATTGCTAGCATTGCATTGTTTCTTATAGCTTGGCAGTCAACAATAGGCCACATAAAGTACTGTGCTACTGATATCGTTAAAGTACTTGCAGTTTAAAAGCAAGGAACTCCCTTAGGTAGAACACTAGGATGCACCATAGTAATATTCTACGTGGGTGCTAATTCTTGACACATGTAAGAAGTATGAAATCTTTACCCCTTCTATAGACATGACCTGGCTACAGCCTTGATGCTAATGTATCTTGTGAAACCCTCCAAATAATACAAATCATCTCACATTTCCACAGGTCAGTTAGCTTTGATCCTGTTTATAATTACTGACCTCTGTGAGTTTTATGGTAAGTTTATGAGTTTATAGGTATTTCAATCTGGTGGTTTTGCTTAATATACGAACTGTATATCACCTATGACAGCCAAGTATAAAACTGTAATTTGTCAAAACTGGAGTCTCCATTTGCCCTGCTTTCTTTCTATATATTTCTGGAAAAATCTGTGGGTTCTGCAAACATATTGTTTTACCTCTCCTACCTCTATTAGTATGAGGCTCATTTGAAAACTTTGGTAAAAATGCAAGTAAATATTTTTTTGAAATATCTGAATGAGCAATTTTTTCAGGGAAAAAAAACAAATTTGTCAAAATACTAATAATAATAATAATAAGAAGAAGAAGAAGAAGAAGAAGAAGGGGGAATAAAACGAAAACAAGATATGATCACTTCTTCTTTAGATGAAAATTTCCTCCCATCAAGGCAAATTTTCAAATTAAAAACAGGAAAAGAACACCTGAGGCTAAATCTGGAGAGTGGATGAGGTATCAGTTTTGAAGCCAATCTGGTCACTATGACTGCTACTGTATGGGATGGAGCACTGTCCTAATGAAGGAGTACCTTTTTTATGCGATCTTGGTCATTTTTCATTCAATTCATATTCCAAACAATCTAACAATGCATAACAGACCTCAGTTATGGTTCCACCTATTTCCAAGTAATATGTCAGGATTATTATACCCTGGAAATCCCAAAAGATACCCTCTCACCAGCCTTTGTCCAATTTTGTTTCTTCTGCTTTGCCTCCAGTAGTGAGCCCAAGTTTCATCCAATCACAAATCGGCATACAAAGTCCTGCAGATTGCGATTGAACAGAGTGAAATGCTCCTCTGCATGCATTTTAACAACAGTTAGCAATCACAGTACCCTTGTTCAGTTGAAATGCCTCAGTCTCAGAATTTTGTATACTTCCACTCAATGGTCTTGCATTATGATTTTTCAATGATTCCTTTGTGGTGATCTCAACTGGGTAACCAAAGCTTCTTCGACCACATTTAAATTCATTCAGCTAAAAATTAATGGTCTAGTAACAGTGTAGAGGTCTATGAAATTTATCCAACTTGGCTAGTTCTATCTGTTAAATGAAAATGTTTAATGACAGCTTGAAACATTTTTTTTTCTTCCCATTTTCTATGGCCTGTGTGACACTGATCACTTCAGATAGCTGTCAGCAATTAACTGTGCATTAAATCTGCCTCAAGGTTTGTCTAAAACTGTTTTGCAAATCGCTCACCAACAGTGGTGCCACTTAACAAAATGTCCCGCCATTTTTTAAAATTTACCAGACATCAAACAGCTGTTGTGTAACCAATTAGCACCCTCCATGAAATATGCTCCTTACAATGTTACATATAAACTGGCAAATGCTTTTTCCTTTTTCTTTAGTATTTTAGTTGGCAAAATATAATTATCAGTCTTCAGTTAGATGTTACGTTCAGTAGCATTTTAACATTTTTTCTTGGCATATTGCTGAAACATTAATGTACTATTAGTCAGGTATAAAATCTCAGATATATAGCAATGAAATTTAAACACTTAACTTACAAGTATGTATTTTAAAAGTGAGAAGTCTTACATGTATTTTTTTAAAACATGTAACAAGATAATTTTCAGTCGAAAAAATAAGTGTATTATTCACTCATTCTTAATTAGAACATATTTTGGGCTGTTGTTTATATTATAAGCTATAACTTTCAGCTGTCAATAGGAAGCTATCAGTTGGGATAACTGACTGATATGAGCAAACTCTCACTTCAAGTCCTCCCTCACTGGGATTTCTTCCAGCTTTTCCTCAGTCCTTGTAGATGGCAAAAGTTGGGGAGATATCCTTAAGTTAGACTTGGAATATTTTCTTCCTAATTATCATTTAATTTCATTTGTCCATTGCTTATGCTGCCATATGATGGAAACCAATATTAAACATTATTAGAAAGAGAGATGACCGGGTGCACCAGCAATTTAGAACTTAAAAGTTTGAATTTTCTTCCCATGTGACTCAAAGCTCATAAATCTGTAATCATTGTTACATAGAATGACAGGGTGTTTATATTTTGCTCAATTTCTTGATTGAAGCTTCGATTTGAAAATAGCATGTTCATAACAAACAGGTTTAATATTTAATGTTTCCGATCTATGTACTGTGCTTATCCTGCTATTTCAACAATTTGCTGCATATGCATCCTGAACAATAAATTGAGGCTTTTATCTGCTGTATTGTACAGTTGGATGTCTTAGTCAATGCAATAGTTGTTTAGATTGTAACACTGATTAAATCTAGTAGGTAGAGTAACATTTTCTGTGAAGTAGATTCTATTACTTTCAGAACGGAGTATAGATTTTGATTCTGTAGATAAAACTTTGACTATAACATATTTCTAGAATACTTGACCTACTTGATAATGCATTTTTTCGCGTGAATGAAGGTCAGTTCTAGCTCTATTTTAATTTAAAAACACTGCCATGCTTATGCAGTTTGCTATTTCACATGAAGCATTGAGTGGATGTAATCCTGGCCATCGCATTGAATTTCTTTCAACTTTGCATCACTATACATGTATTTAAAATGTCATTAAGGTAAATGTTAATGAAAAGAGTATGAATTAACTAAGGAGAAGTTGGAAAGGATGAAACTGAAGGAGGAGCTAAGTTGTTTACAAGCTTCAATTACTTCATAATTTACTCAAACTAGTTTTGGAAGCAGTTGCTGCATTCTCAACTTGAGAGCAATCTATGGCTGGAATTGTTTCAACTTAGTGATTTCTGGCATTAGTGTCGTCTAGATGAATCAAAGGAGATCTGATGGAAGAACAACAAAGTTCATTATAAGTTCCTTGTTCTTTAATATGTAAATTTTAAACATCTTTTAGAGTGGGGCTTATTTTAGTAACTCTGTATATGGTTGATAGTTTATGCTGCTTGTTCCAAAAATATACTGCAGCTGTGGCTTATCCATGTTTTTTTATTTTAATACAGCAGTGTGTCCAATTACTTTTTGTCTTCTGAAACTCATTAGTGTCTTCTTTATTGCAGCAAATTTCACCCAATTCAAGACAGATGCACTCAAGATGAGAATGAAATTCAGAAGAAACACCACCACATTAAGATCAATCAGAATGGAAAATATACTGACAAGTTAGCAGTTAGGGATTTCTGGAATAACCATCACAAAATAGAAGCGTCACAGGGGACAGGATTATGAATAAGAGGAAAGAATTTACATATTCAGAAACAAAGGTTACTTGATGGACCTTGTTGTCTACTCACCAGATATGAAAGACAGCAGATTCTGCTGCTGCTGCTGCTGCTGCACTTAAATAATTCCAGTTAGCAGTCAGTCCCCTGTTGAGGATAGGAGTGAATTATGAAGTAAGTGAAGTCTGTAAACATTTGACTCGTCCTATAGTTACCAAAAGAGTCTGCTTTCATCTATAACCATTCAAGCTAAACTTTGTTTCAAAACTAATTAAAACGTGTAGCAGTGAAAAATGACATATAAAGCAGCAGACCAGGAAGTGATCCAGTAACTTGCATTACCACAAATATAGGCAGGCAAAAGTTTTATTCTGGGATGTCTTGACCGCTCATAAGTGATGTTTTTGTCACAACATAATCTAGTTTATTCAAGCTAGATGTAACATATTTTGGATGTTAAAAACTAAAATAATATACCTAGATTCAACAGGAAAATTGGTCTGTGCATCATATTATTATGCTGCACACTGTATCACTTATCTTGGAAAGAACAGCCTCCATTTGTACTTGCTTTGTACACTTTGTTTTCCAGTATTTCTTTCTTCTATTTATAAATACCAATTATCTTGAAATTTGGGATTACCAAACCGTGGAAAACTACTTTGCAACATGGAGGTTTAAAATCACCTCTGAAGTAAAATCATCAGTTCTGTACTGGATCTTAAAGCATTATCCTCTCTCTTTATTTGTACAAAATACAAAATACTTATAATTCGCTTTTAGGAAGAAGAAATTTAATGGGAAGAATGTAAATATTTCTTGTGGTGACTGACCAGCATAAAGTAACTAATCCTAAGGCAAACACAACAAGGAAGGTGTTATCTCAATGAAGGTGAGAAGCATTGTTCAAACAGAGAACTGGGATGTGAGTACAGTAAAATCATGATAACATAACAGGAACGTATTATCGAGCATGAGAAACGCTGTTCAAGCAAAAAGAAACAGGACATGAATACAGTAAAATTATGACCTTAACTAAAAATTGACAATTAATGTTCATTTTATGGGGAATATGTAACAGAATGAAGTGAAAAGAACAACAATGGTAACTTTCTTTGGCACTCAAATGTCTGCATAAGTACTTCATGCACCAGCCACTGCAGGTGCTGGAGGAGCTTCAGATGCAGATTCCTCCAGATTCACCTCCTGAAAAGTTCGCTGTGGACTTAGTAAGTCTTTGGCTCTGTTCTCCCAAAGATGAATATTTGCACGAATCCGTTTTGTGTTGTCTGCTACGAAAGCATCTGGAGAACCATATGCTGGTGGATTGGCATACGGATCATAGCCAAGCACTGACAGCATTGGTGCAATATCTGCCATATCACGCACTACATCTTCTGGAATATGGCCTACCCACTTTGTGAGTGCTTCTAGGTTCACAGGTTTTATAACTTGGTCTGAAGATCGCTCCACTCTGAAACATGAGTAGCAACTCCTTAACAACTTGTATGATAATACTACAGATTAGGTACCTGCTTAAATGCACATTCTGACCATAATGTGTAACAGCAAGGTTCACTGCTCAGGAAAAAGAGAGAAATACAAGTAACTTGTAAACTAGTGCTCTTAAAATATCACTTAAGTGAAATACTTACTTGGAGAGTGACACTCCACCAGGTTTATTTATCAGTTCTTCATGATGCAGTACAGACTCATTCCAAGGAATGTCTAGGAAGCGCAGGATACGTTCCATCCACTCTCTTGGATGCAGCACTAGCTGCTCGTAATACACCATGAAACATCGTTCAGGACCAACTTCCCTGCACTGATTATACATGGCCTGCACTGCAGAGTTCCATTTTGTCATGCACTGACGATAACTTGTGAGGTCAAATCCTGTTATTGTTACCTGCAACATATCTGCAAATTACTAGAGGGTCATTCTTTGAGGACTGTCCTCAAAACATCTGAGAGGAGAACCACACTCCAAGTCAAGGGTTATAAACCTAATTTTGAGTCTTTAGGAAACATAATGATACTCGTTCATTTTGCTTATCTGTTATTCCAAAACAGAAGGGTTATGAATGTTATAACTTAAATGGCACTTGCATGCAGCATGGTCATGTCCCACCTTCTAGTAATATGTTGTTCCTATAGGTTTTTCTTTTACACCTGCAGAATATCAGGTTAAAACTTACTTATCCGGTATTGTTATATGAATTAATCTTTAGAGAGAGAATGCTGATTGAACTTAAAAAAAATTTAGAGGAAAGTTGTTTTGGACAAATTGGTCTCATCTCCATAGATTTTTTAACCATCTGTCAGTCGTGGTGCATCCAGAAAGTGCCAGCGTCTGTTTTTTCCCCACTGCTTTTCAACATTTGAATTTGAAAGACAGCTGCTTTCAGTAGCTTCCTGCTGACAACATATTGTTTGTCTGTAGATAAGCCCTCATTATTGGGGTTACCTGTGTCAAGAAATTCAGCATTGGCATTCATTGGAAGCCACATGACCGAACTTGTTCATTCTTTCTGCAACGTCTGGAATGCGCAAGATGTATGATCCAAGCAATCCAAATTACTTAGAATTAGCTCTCCATTTACTTCAAGATGATGACAAAGATGAAGGGCAATTGCAGGAAGAGTGTGAAGAATACAGTGATACTGGTGCAGATGATTTGTCAACCTAGAGAAGAGAATTCCCACACAGAGGAAAGTGGTAAAGAAGATGAACCTCTTGTTAGAGATTCTCTGTTCTACTTAGGGAGGGATTGAAATACAAAGTGGGGAAAGCATCCTGAACCCTGAGGTACACAAAGAACAAGCCCACATAATACTAAGTAGATTGCCAGGCTTATTTGCGAAGCATGTCACCTCAAAGATATACTTGGCTGCTCTAAACTTATTTATAATTGATGAAATGTTGGTTACCATTGTCCTGCACACAAATCAATATATAGAATCTATAGAAGGCCAATTTGAAAAGAAAAGAGATGCAAAACTGACTGATATTACTGAATTAAAGGCATTCTTAGGTCTTTTATATTTGGCTGATGTTTTCCATGCAAATAGAATATGCTATAAGATCTCTGGAGCACAGATGGCAATGGAACGAAAACATTTCATCTTATAATAAATCTTGAGACGAATCAAATTCCTTCTTCGCTGCCTCTGTTTTGATGACAGAACTATAAGAGAGGAGAGAAAGAGTTTGGACAATTTGTATTTGATATTTTATTGTGCTAAGAGATTTACAATTTGATTGTCTACTGAAATTTGGATCTGGCACTCATTCTGTAGACATCCACTACAGTTTATCTACGTTTTACAATTTCCCCATCAATAAATTATCTTGTTCCAGTTTTTCATGTCCCATTTCCACTTGTTTTTCACCTGTCACTTTTTAATTACTTTACCATCAAGCATTCACCACAGTTTTCCAAACAAAATTTCATTGAATTAATGGTTTCTCACTACCTCTATCCATCGTCTATTTTGTAAGCTTATCTCCATCCACTGTCCAAAGCCATTTATTTTTGACTTTGCACAAAAACTGTTCGATGCTCCTAGCATCTTTGCACATCATTTCGATTATAACTGTATTTCTATCCCCTTTCAACCACTTTTTTTTTAATAAATTCTCTTCTCCAATATTCTGTTCCTTGGCACTTAAATATTATGTATTCAATGTTTTCATTGCCACCACATATCAGACATTAGTTTTGAGGAATACCCTGTCTTAACCCTCTTAGCTCCATGCTCCTGTTCTTACCAATGCAATAGATTCTCTCTCTTCTTTATTTACTATACTATATATTTTTCCCTCCACATGTATTTTTCATTGGCATATAACAAACCAATGAGCTCTCTTTGGCAATCTCACTAAACATGTTTTGTAATTCTATATCTTCCAGTCTTTTTCTTGCCTTTTTCCAAAACTTTTTCACATTATTTTCTCTCCTTCTCCACATGTCTCCTAACCCATTTTTCTCCAAAATGTTCCATAAATTACTTACCCATCCACCATTCTTTAAACAATTTTCTTGGTATTCTATACATTGTCTTGACACATTACTTTTCCTAAATTTAAAATTTTAAACTAAAATTTCAAAGCTCTTTCCATTATCTTCCCCTTACTCGCCACCCTGCCCATCTCTAATTGTGCTACCTGTCTTACAATTGCATTTGGTAACCCTAGTATTTCTCTACAAAACATCCTGTGCACCTCATCTATACTTTCCCATTCTCTATGTAATCCCCATATTTCTACACCATACATCATTTTTGCCTCCACAATCTTCTCATAAACTTTCTCCAGCCATTTAACATTTATATTGGGTGCTCTATATTTGCAGCTTCTGATTGCTGCCATCACCCCTTTACCCTTTGCCAATGCAAGCTTCTTTTTTTTCTCCCATTTATTACCTCCATCTATTTTTACTCCTAAATAAATACAGTCATGCACCACCCTGTAATCTTTATTCTGCCCCTTCCACTTTTCATATTTGCTTAATTTTCCCCCCTTTTTAAATACCACAATCTGCGTATTCTCTTGATTCACGCTTAACCTCCATTCTTTACAATTGCTTGTAATGATTGTTTTAAACTACTTACTGTAATAGATTTAGACAATTTAGCAGCAATCCATGAAGTATTTTCATCATTTATTGAAAACTGTAAGAAGAGCTGTTCTCTTGGGGCTTATATAATGATTGATGAAAAGCTTGAGGCCTTTCGTGGAAGATGCAGATCTGAGCAGTACATCCCATCAAAGCCAGCCAAATGTGGCATTAAAATATATGCCCTGGCAGATGCTAAAATTTGTTATTGTTATAATTTGGAAATTTATGCAGGGAAGTAACCTGAGGGACCTTTTTCCATAAATAACAAACCTGCAGAAGTTGTTAAGCTATTGGCGGAGTGTATCTATAACACTGGCCATAATATAACCGCTGACAACTGGTTTACAAATATGGGCTTAATTACTAATTTGAAGAAAAAGAAATTATCATATGTTGGGACAATAAAAAAGAGTAGCTGAGCTTTGAATGTGAAATACAGGGACATTAAGTCATCATTGTATATTGTCAGCGAAAATGTTATTCTGGTCTTCTATGTTCTTCAGAATAGTCTAAATGTGTTAGCAGCTTCAAGTATGCATACAAATGACTCGATTGATTAATTACGCCAGAGCAAACATTAAACATTATGCTAACATTTTACAACAAGAAAAAGAGTGGAGTGGACACATTGTATAAGATGTGTGCGAGGTACAACATGGCCAAAAACACAAGACGTTGGCCACTAGTTGTTTTCTTTTCTATGCTAAATATAGCTGACACAAGTGCTCAAGCAGTAGCAACTGGAAATGGTCTAGAGGTGGACAAGAGAAGACTGTTTCTTAGAACTTTGTCTGAGCAACTAGTATCCAAAGAGCTTTTACATAAGGGCTTACTTTATCCAGCAGGGCTGCATTACCAACCTAAATCTAAGAGAGACAGGAAGAACCAGCAGGGGGAGCCTATCCAACTCTTTCTGTGAAGAAGCGTTGTGACACATGCAAGCTTGCTAAGCCAAAGAAATCTCCAGAATGACAAGTTACAGTTTGCAAGATGTGTAAAAAATATTTTTGCTTGGAACACGGAAGAATATATACCATGAGTGTTTTGTGAATTTGGACTTCGAGAAATAGGACAGATTAGGAAAACAACAAAAAAATGAGAAAAGAAATGTTGTTATAACTAAAATTGTTTATGTATTAGATTTTGATGCAATTAGTTGCATTTTTTCATTTCATTCAATATTTTAACAAATCTGTTGCATTTTCTGTTAAGATTTCGATAATGTAATATTCACACTTTGCTTGTTTTGTTTAGGCTAATTATAGCATTAGGATTAAAAATAAACTGTAAAAAGAGCTGTACTTCCAATGAGAATTAAAGTAAAATAGAAGTGAATCCTATTATAAAAAATAATGAAATGTAATCACACAAAACAACAAAATTAGTTAAAAGATCTTTGGCACCTTCTAGAGACACCACACGACCGACCATATCAAGATTAGAGCACAATCAACATGGGATTAAAGGAATATTATAACTGGAGACAATTGTCCATTAGCAAACTCAAAATTGATGATACTGACATTAAGTATTAGAGTTAGCCTATTAATAGAACAAATACAAGAAAATATATCAAAACAAAACAAATTAATTGTTTAATTAATGTAAACTGTTTCAGAAAATTATTTTATAAAAATGTTATAAATCCATAATTGTTTTAAAGTGCCATTTAACTTTAAGTATGTAACTATTAAATAATTTAACCTAGCATATACCTATACAATCTACAGAGAAATTCAAGGTCATGCCAATCATTGGTTAAGCTTTAACATTGTCCATAAAAATGTAATGTATTACAGTAATGGACTGCAAATCCATTGCAGGTTTAAATTATAATACTGTTGTATTTGTGATATTTTGTATCAAAGTTAAAGTGGTTTTAAACTGCATTTCACAAACTTATTCACAATTTTGGTGTTTAGTTGGTTAAAGGCCTTGGCTCTGTTTTTTTTTAACACCTAATGCTCCTCTTTTAACTACTTTTATACAATGAGTAATGGGTATGACATACCAAGGCATGCATGCTTGACTGATGGTCAGCAACAGCTGCATCCTATAAGAAATACTGTTGCATTTACTTCAAGAGAATGCCATTCTGAAGCAAATAGGTTTATCTATCACAATTAGCAACTGGTAACACCATCAATATAACTTCAGAATTGGAATGAATTATTGCTACACACATGTAAACAATACAGTTGGGCAAGGTCATTCTTCCCCAGGTTGCATCTGATGATTATGGTGATGAAGAAGTGGGCCTAAATAATAAAAGTGTTCCCAGTGTGCATGAAGCAATTCAAGCTCTAGAAATTAAACAATGATTTCTATCATCGCAAAGCCTAAATGATAATAGCATGCATATAATCAACTTGTGTTTGACTGTTCTGTTAAAATCAAAGCCGCAAAGAAAAATTGAAAAGTTTTTCTAAACCAGTGTAAAGCACCAGTACTATAATTTTGTTTTTAATTTGAAATGTGAATAACAGTAATGTATGCAAGTAAGTACTCTTAAATAGTACATTATGTTTATTATTTATATGTTTGTTTCACTTATTGCTTTTTCTTATATTAAATAATACATAATTAGTTTGAGTAATAATCTAAAAAAAAAATAGTTTCAGTTTCAAGCTTTTTCATTTATATATTATTTTAGCAGTCTCCCTTTGAAAATGTATAACAAAGGTTATACTGTACTTTATGACTCTGGTATCCATTGTCAACCAAGAGTAATGTGAGGATAAAACTACAAATTTATAGGAAATAATTGTTCTTTCACACAAGCCGTGTGTTGGACAGGGTTGGAAAGGTAGAATCAGACGACAAAAATTCAATGCCATAGCCGGGATTTGAACCACGGATCTCCCAGTCTCCGTCCGGTTGCTCTAACCACTGAGCTACCATGGCAACATGCCGGCATGCCATTAAATTCTCCAGCTGACTTGAATTTTTCCCAGTAAACCACAAGGAGATCTCAAATGTATTGAGATGTCATACCCCAATGGCGACTTACATTCTTTGTAAGTACTTAAGTCCCGAGCTTTTAGTTTCAACCACTATTAGGTCAATTAATGGAAATAATTGTTCTTTCACACAGGCCGTGTGTTGGACAGGGTTGGAAAGGTAGAATCAGACGACTGAAAAATTCAATGCCATAGCCGGGATTTGAACCACGGATCTCCCGGTCTCCGTCCGGTTGCTCTAACCACTGAGCTACCATGGCAACAAATTTATAATTGCGTATTTTGACTACAAAGCAGCTGTCTATAATATATAGTCATAAAAAAAACTGCAACTCATACAAAACAAAAATATGAAGTGAGTAACATTGCCACACTTCTTGTAGAGCCAAAGTAAGGCTGCAGCTAACTTTTTGTTACATTTGAGCTCTTTGATGATGCAGTTCCCCTATGTCCATGGATAAAACAAAAATCTAGTGGAGCAGAGTAGAAGTAATTTGGTTTTGTAATGGTAACATATTTTGCTTACCTTTCTTGTAATAATAGAATGTACAGTTGCTCGTCCATCACGAAGCATGAAGATGAACTTTGCTTGAGGAAACAGTTCTGATAGGTATGCTGCAGATTTGAGTGTTAGTGGATCTTTGTTGCATAGTCTTGGTGCAGGGTCACCATGCCTTGCTATTACTTCCAAACAGAATGCTGCTATTGCAGAGTCCAGCACCTGTGTTTTCAAAAACATAACTATGTATTCAATGCTCTCTATACTACCAGAGTTGAAAATTTTGCATTGAAGGGTATGATGCACAATAATTACTTAGTTAACAGCTCATAATCATAGTTTCCTAAAGCAAACAGAAGAACCAAATACTGATTAGCTTCATTCATTGATAGTCTTCTGTGAGCATTAAGACATATGTAAATCAAGAGATGAATCCCAGTAATGCATGAACATGTGATTAAAGAATCAACTAGTATTTCCATTAAATTCATTTATTTTATGCACAGTCCCAATATACAAGTACAATAGAACATTTAAGGACTGAAAAAAAAATAAATATATATAACTTGAGTCATAAACCAGATCTTTCACAAAATGTGAGCTATTAAGATTTATAATTCTCTTTCGTCTAACATGTTTATCTTTATTATTTACACCTTGGAAATTGAGTATATTACTTGTGTATGAAGAATAAAACTTTTCTGCTCTTGTACGAGGGCTGATCAATAAAGACTGAGACCAATTTTTTTTCACAGATATTTATTACTCCATTTCAATGTTGACATGATCTTTTTCAAAGTAGTCCCCTCCTAAATGAATGCACTTTTTATAGTGTCTCTGCCAGGCCATTCTTTGTCAGGTCGTTGAGAATCGCCTCACTTTTCTTTAGCACTGCTTCAGCGCTCTCAAATTGAATCCCCCGGAGCTTTGCCTTTAGTAATGGGAATAAAAAGAAATCACAGGGTGTAAGACCGGGGCTTTAAGGCAGATGCGGCACACAGGTAATGTTGAATTTAGCCAAAAATTCCTGGACTTGATTTGCGACGTGAGGCCGCGTGTTGTCGTGATGAAGTTGCCACCCATTCCGATGTTCTGGACGTTTCCTTGTAATATGCTTCCTCGGTGTAGCCAATACTGACATGTAGTAGCTGCTGTAACGGTAGTGTGAGGGGGGGAACTGCATGCTGGTAAATCATTCCATTCCGAAACCCCAGGCCCACCTTGCTTAGCACAGAGGACTCGCCCTTCTTTGAAGTCCTTGAACCACCTAAACACCGTTGCACGAGGTAGTGCATCTTCACTGTATGCTTACTTCAGATTTTCCAAAGTTTCAAGGCTGTATGATTTAAACGAAAATAAAATTTTATTGCACTGTATTGCTCCTCTCGTGTCACCTCCATTTTGTGGTATGCAAAATTCAAGTAGGGTCAACAATATACAGCATTACTACCAACCTACCGTTACGAGAGTGCTGTCGCTTATGGACATTATACATGAAACCCTGCTCTTTTCAAGTATTCGTGGTAGAGACATAAAACTATCAAGGAAACTACAGAAAAAAATCAGTCTCAGTCTTTATTGATCAGCCCTCGTATGTAGAAAGTTGTTACAATGATGTTATGAGTTTTGGGGAATTTTTTTCAAGGAAGTTTGTATCATGTTTGTAGGTGATTATCCCATGTAAGATTAGTTTTAAACCAACAAACTTAAACTATATTTAAATATTAAAAATGAAAAAAAAAATTGTCTTGACTTTCTCCAAAGTATACTTAGACCTCCCCCCCCCCCCAGAAAAGTTACTTACTATGAATTTTGTACCATTCAAAGCAATTGAACTCTGCATTATATAGCTAGCTGTTTCTTTTTTCTTTCTTTGCAAATTGATAATTAATCAAACAATTTTAAATTTGTCTCACTGTTTTATTACTAGTTTCCATCTTAAGCACCACATAGATTTACTTGCATAAGCAATTTCCCTACTAACCAAACAGACTGATATTCTTATCAGTGTGTTTATGTGGGCAAACTACAACCTGTAAAGACCATGGGTAGCCATTTTCAACATACTTAGGGTGGGGGAGAAGCTATAACATTAATGCAACAGTTATTTCTTGTTGATCTTTCCTTATCAAACTAAACAACAGAGCACAGCAAATCACTGCTTTTCTTATTGCACATCAAATGATTCAACTTGCTTTTACAAAGTTATCTCAAAAATAGTAGTAGTAATATTCATTCATTATCTGTTTACCCTCCTCTTATGTAGAACTTACACCCCCAGGACTTACAGGCGGGTGCCCGGGGTCAGAAGCCCGTCGAGGAGCAGACACTCATGGATCAGACAGAACATCCAGGATGGGTGATCAGCCCGATGCCTGGTATGGAATGAAGGAAGTAGATGAAAAGAAATGTTGGTGAAATGGATGAAAGGAAAGGTGATGATGGAGCAGTTGGTGGAATGAATGGCGGGGGAAACCAGAGAACCCGGAGAAAACCCGCCCAGACGCCGCTTCGTCCACCACAAATCCCACATGCAGGTCCCTGGGATTGAACCCGATCCGCCTCGGTGGGAGGCGAGCGGTCTAACCACTCGGCCACAGCGCCGCTCTAGTAGTAGTAATAACCACTTTAAAATATGTTGTCCTCCATGGTGTAATGGGTAGTGGTTACCTCTAGTTTACGAGGTTACAGGTTCAAACCTGGTGGAGGGCAGTGGATTTTTTTCGAGCGTAAAAATCCTTAGCATGGCTTCCTTTGGAAGGGAAGTACAGCCAGTGATCCTGTGTCATAGATTTATGGCATGTAAAAGAACCTCAAGCCTGATAAAGAGGCCTCTGAGCAAAATTACCGGTCTTTCAAAATAGTCCATAGGTTCTATAGGTTTTAGTTGTACATTATTCTGATTACACTTGCAAAGAGTTGTTTCATATGAGTTTTGTAGTGAATAAAACATTTTAATTAGTGCTATTAAAAGTTTTAAATTATTGTAGAAAATAAATATCTTGTCACACATCTAGCCTATGTGATCTACCATGTTGATTTTCTAATTATACCTATGTTACTATTAAATACATTTTTGTATTCATTATAGTAGTTTTGACCATACTACATTTTAGGCTGTGGGATTCAAACAAACTTTTGAGACTATTTTTAAGTGGCACAAAACATGAAATGCTACACAATGACACCTCGCTTGGAAACTCAAAATACATACTTCCTTGGACAGTCCTGCTTCTTCAAGTCTCACACTTTCCTTTTGTGATTTAAGCCAATGGGAGTGCATCTGCAAAATGCGTGGAATCACTCGTGTTTCCTGGCCACATCTGAAATAATTGCAGACAGCCAAGTGTAATAATCAAAACAGTTTATGAGTAATTCAAGAAAACAGGGGTTCCACTTACCGGACTTCAGGATGTGCATCCAACATTGCACGCATGAGGGTTGTGCCAGATCTGGGTACACCACCAATAAAGATGAGAGGCATGTAGCGGTCATATGTGTAAACTTTATTATCTTTTCCTAATACGTATCGATGTCTGGGTATCATGATGGAGCCATGCTCAACACTGCAGGAGGTGAGAAGTAGGCGATAAAGCACCCACGCAGCAAGCAGAATGGCCGCTAAAAACAGTGCCAACTTGCGCCACCCCCGTCCCATTCTATTCTATCTCACGTCATCTGCAACAAACATGGTAATAAATTAAACTCTTGATTATAAAGTAGTCATGCTATAAATGCCCTGTGGTCCATCAATCCCTTGTAACTCTTGAAATATGCAATGTTTCATTGCTTTAACTTGATTAGGTCATTATTGCTCTGCTTGCCCATTACATGGTAGCCATCTTCTGTTTAAACAAAATAGGTTTAGCAACAGTGGTTATATTCATTCCAAAAACATGAAAATCTTTTGTGGCTGTTTTACATTGTTTCAACAATTAGATATCATCATGGTTACCTGGAATACATGTGACTGTATATATAAAAATCTGATGTGTTACACTCACATGACTTTCTCTACTCTTTTACAAACTACTTTTACAAACGCTTACTCCCCATATGCTTCATGTTAATCAAGATATCGAGATGTCAATCTTATTGCTAATTTTCTTGAAGATACAAGGGAAATATGGTAGGTTATAAGCGATAGTCAAATATTTTAAGCACTGGTTGCTATGTGGCGCATTCCATTCTCTTTGCATGTCCAGGACATAAAAAAAATCTGATGTGTTACACTCACATGACTTTCTCTACTCTTGTGCAAACTATTTTTACAAACGCTTATTCTCCATATGCTTCATGTTAATCGAGATGTCAACCTTATTGGTAATTATGTTGTAGATGCAAGGGGAATATGGTAGGTTTTAAGCGATAGTCAAATATTTTAACCGCTGGTTGCTATGTGGCGCATTCCATTCTCTTTGCATGTCCAGCACATAAAAAAATGAATAACGAATCTGAGAAAAAGTATAAGTATTGAAAAATTTAAGGGAATAACAAGCAATATCTCGAAAACGGTTCACTCAACAAAAGAAATGTGTATGACATAAATTGTGTATTTTAACGCGATCTACATTTTTTGTGTAGTAAACTCTCTTATGGTTTACCAGTTATGCAAAAGTCGTTCACAATGAAGAATACTTTTGGAGACATTCCCAGAAAATTCGAGATATACATTTCATTTCTCATGATAATATCTTAAACATATGATATTTTAATCAAAATCGTTAGAGCCATTTTTGAGAAAATTAAAATTTTCGAAAAACGTTCCATGTAAAGGGTAGTCTGGGGTGGGGGGATTTTCCTGAAAACCTTCGTGTCGCATCTCTGGAAGATACTGAACCTAAATACCAAATTTGGTGTTTATCCGACTGTTCGTTTTTGAGTTATGCTGTTCACAGACACACACACGGACATGTTTCCAAAAATGCTTTTTTTGGATTCAGGGTGTCTCAAAACATGTATTTCCGGTGAAATCTCGGTATCGAATTTTTGGGTGGAATACAATACTTCCCCTACTTACTCTACGTAGTAGAGAAAGTAAAAATGAATAACGAATTTGAGAAAAAGTATAAGTATTGGAAAATTTAAGGGAATAACAAGCAATATCTCGAAAATGGTGTACTCAACAAAAAAAATGTATATGACATAAATTGTGTATTTTAACGCGATCTACATTTTTTGTGTAGTAAAATTTTGTCTATCTTTTATGGTTTACCAGTTATGCAAAAGTTGTTCACAATGAAAAATACTTTTGGAGACATTCCCAAAAAATTTGAAATATACATTTCATTTGTCATGTAAATATCTTAAACATATCATATTTTTATAAAAATCGTCAGAGCCATTTTTGAAATTAAAATTTTCGAAAAATGTTCCATGTAAAGGGTAATCTGGGGTGGGGGGATTTTCTTGAAAACCTTTGTGTGGCATCTCTGGAAGATACTGAACCTAAATACCAAGTTTGGTGTTATCCGACTGTTCGTTTCTGAGTTATGCTGTTCACAGACACACTCACAGACGTGTTTCTAAAAATGCTTTTTTTGGATTCAGGGGGTCTCAAAACATGTATTTCCGGTGAAATCTCGGTATCGAATTTTTGGGTGGAATGCAATACTTCCCCTACTTACTCTACGTAGTAGAGAAAGTAAAAAGAAAACTAAATGTGGACTCTATGAATGGAAGGATGACCACATGGTACCATGTCCACAGTAAATTGGAATGAGTGGTTCAAGTATTAAGATACATGCTTTTTTCTCCCCCCCCCCTAAAGGTATTAATTTACCAATTCATTACATAAGGCTAAACATACCAAATTAAAATAGGTTAAAATAAATACCTACATCTGCAGCATTATATCTGTATCATAAAAGGTGCATCAGTTTTGTCACATTAACATTTAAGTTCATGAAATGGGCTTAACATCAGAAAACAAGAGAGAGAAAAAAAATTAACATGCTTTTACTGGGTAGATCATAATCAACTGTGAATGAATACAGTTAGTGTAATGATGCTTATATTAGCCCAGGGCCCATAGACCTTAAGAGTTATCCAACATTTTTCTTCTGAGAAGAAGCGAAAACCCCAGGAAGAACCTTATCCAGGTAACTGACTCTTAACTGAGTTTCAAGGGGACTTCTTGAATGTGAGGCAGATGTGCTTGGCTCCACACTGGTGAACTGTTTTTGATATGAAAGTCACTTATAATATGACAATATACTGACATGCTTCTCCTTATTTAGGTATATACACTCCTAAATTTTCAACACTGCAATATATGATGCAGCAGCATTTTGGTCTTTCCACATTTGTTAGCCCTGTACATTTTGGTCTTTCGTCTTGGGGCTAGCTTTTATTATTATTTTTATGTTATAAGCCTTTTCAGCTTGATAATTTTTTGTATCTATAATAATTCTGGAATATGCATTTACTTACATGTTAATTTGATTTAATTTTACCTTGGCTTTTAGCAGTCATGTCTCAGCAATTACACTTTGAAGATGTATATATTCATTTTTATTAAAACCCCCTCTGTGAGAGAATCTTTTTCACAATGAAGATAAAAAAAAATAATACATGTACATATACACAGTAAATCAGCTCTACTACGGTTCTGCTGTTCTGTGTTTGAGAATACTGTAGTGATTCTATATGTATCAATTCATTTTAAATAATAATTTATTTACAAATAATTTGATTGCACTTTTAACATTCATTATGACCTTGAAATATATCCTACATATCTGTAATTATTAAATGTGATATTTGAAATCTGTTAATTCACAAAATACTGTTAAGTATAAAATTTGACGCAGCCACGCTATGTCCTCCAACAATGAAGCACTACCTTTGCCTTACGATTGCTGCGTTTCTCCTCCTAGTTGTTTTTTTATACTTTGCCACGGCTGCTCGAGCATGAGATCTTAATCACTGGGTGTGCGTGAGTGTATGTACAGAGAAACACAAATGCTTTCTTGGAACACTTTTATTTTCACCATTTAAAATAAAACTTAAGGTTTGCCGATCACTTTTAAATGCATACGATTCTGTGTCTTTACCAAGACCGAAGATTATTAACTACAGCTGAACGTTCTACCCTCTTGCATGTTCGCTGCCAATGTTCACAACTCAACGAGAATGTCGTCCTGCTCTCCCCGATCACTCAGGACGGAATGAATTTCACCACCGCGCTACAAAGAGGAAAAACTCCTAACTTCCCCTCTCTCCCCTCAAAACTCTCCTCAAACTTAGCGTCATGAAGTCTCTAATGACCTTCACATCCCGGCCAGTGCAACTGCACCCACTAATTCCAAGAGAAACTGGCTTCAGCTATTTTATCCTTTATACCTGGGGGTGGTCCCTAATTAGCTAAACTGCCTGCCTTGTCTTTCTGTAGCTTTTACAGTCAACAATTTTCACAATGCTTCTCCTTTTTATACATACACTGAAATTAAATATTTTATTATTTATTTTATATCACTATCCTCAGATTATTATGATAATTATTGACTTCATAATTTCGGCTTCAAATTTTAAATTAAAATATGCAGCAGAGTCCCTCAAAGCAGTAATATCTCATATGGAACTTTCCCTCATGTGAAGAGCAGAATAATTTTCGCATTATCTGGAGTTTTTCTAGTCTTGCGTGGTCAGCACCCATAAGCTTGGTCTCTTTCTGTTACATTTGCATTTCTCATTATCTCCTTATCTACATTTTAAATTACTCTGAATTGGTCCACTGTATGCATTAACTCTAAAGAAACATTTGCTTTCTCTACCTATATTCTCTCTTTGGTAGGGTAAACCAGATTATGTGCGATCTTAGATTATTAGCACTCCAAACCATATAACTCATAACTCTCCAAATGGAAACATTGGTATTACTTGGCCACAATTTAAGGAAAAGAAAACAACTTCTCAGCATAAAGCAGATGGAATTTTTCCAGTGTTCAATGTTCAGATCAAAAAGAAAACTATGTATTCATTTTAAAATTAAACAGTTTGCATCAGCTAAGCATATTTTAGAAATAAGAGTTTGTAACAAATTTCTTCTTAAAATACCACCATTCATTTACTGACAAATAGGTTAAAGTATTATCTGATGCATACATCAGCATTAATTTCACTAAAGAGTAGAGAACTAAACATTATAGAAATGTGATTTCTATAACAAATTGTTTATACAAAACCTAAATCAGATACTTCTCTTTGTTGTGTTTCGCATAGCAAAGAACTGTGATTCCATATCACTTCTACAAGATAGTTTTGACTAAACATAATGGTAGCTGGCACATGTTTATAACACATGCCTAATACTGATAAGCCATTGCCCCTATATGGCACTTAACAACTGCACCTTTTTACTTTATGAGGGTACACATTCGTGGCTTTTAACAGCCACGCAAAAAGAAGTGATATATGCTTTAGATATTCTACCATTATCGAAAACTGCTTTTTATATTTGGTAATTATCCACATATAATGATAAGAAATTAAAAAAAAATATTCTGTGTAAGCAGAGAAACATGAAGTAGGGTTTTTAATATAGAGTCAACTGAAAAATTCAATGCCACAGCTGGGATTTGAGCAGGTTCTCCCCATCTCCCCAATTGAATTCAATGGCCCACCAGCAAGTTGTCACAGTAGCTCAATGGTTAGAGCAACCGCACGGAAAGCGTGAGAACCGTGTTCAAATCCCGGCTGTGGCAATGAATTTTTCAGTTGACTCTATATTAAAAACTTGCCAAGACCAGGCTAAGGTCTGTAAAATGTATAATTAATTGGTTTAATTATATATATATATATAATATTAATGTAAAAATGAAGTAGGGTGTTTATGCAATTGCCAGCGATAAATAAAAAATTCCATAGAATTATGTAAGAAAACTTTCTAAAGGGTTCCAAAAATAAAAGATGACAATATATACATACATGTTCCAGAGTATGGTGGACAGCATTCCTGAATAGCATACAAAGGTTCACAAAGTTTTTTTCAGTGGTGGAAAACTTCTGTACTGTGTGTATGTGAGATCACTTCATTCCGATACGGTATGGTACGGTAATTGCAAATCACCACAGTATTACCTTGCCTATATACTCTTGCGCAAATTCAGATTGCCACAAAAGATCTGGTCTAAAAGAGTGAGACTTATCTTCAGGCAGATCATCAATAAAAATGATTCTGTAATATTTTTCTAGTGCTAATGATTTATGTTTAATTGAAAACCAGTGTTATCCCTTCAAATTTATCATTGTAGTTCATTGGTGCTTCTCTTTCTACTTTCTCTACCACATATCTGGTAGACAGAGTAAGTATTTCATTCCACCCAAAAATTTAATTTAAAAATTTCACCAGAATTACATGTTTCAGGCCCCCTAAGGCACCCCCCAATAAAATTAGAAAAAGTATGCATTTGTGTCTGAACAATATAACTAAAAAACAAAATGTCCAATAAATGTATTTAAATTCAGTACTTTCAAAAGATGCAACAGGATGATTTTTAAGAAAATACCCCCACCCTAAAGTACCCTTTACATAAAATCTTTTGGTTATTTATTTTCTCAAAAAATGGCTCAGTTAAAGATTTTGATTTAGGATATCTACATGGCAAATAAAATGTATGTATTGAATTTTCTGGGAATAGCCTGTGAAGTTCTCACCATTCTGAAAGAATTTTGTATTATAAGTGGTAAACTTTAAAAGACAGATACTTACTACATAGAAAATGTAGATCTCTTTAAAATGTAATTTATTTCAAATAAAATATGAGCTGAAGCTTTCCTGGCATTGTGAATACTCTAGATTTTCTCAGGCCCAAGAAAATCTAAAGTATTTCAAATAACTTCCTTGTGGCATAGCCACTTCTCAAATATTCGATGTTATTGGTTTGAATTTCTCAATACTTATCAATTTTACTTTCTCTGCCACATACATAGTAGGTAGAGAAGGTATTACATTCCACCCAAAAACTTGATACCAAGTTTTCACCGGAAATGTACATGTTTTGAGACCCCTGAATCCAAAAAAAAAAAAAGCATTTTTAGAAAAAAAGGTCCTTGTATGTGTCTGTCTGTTTGTCTTCTGTGAACAGCATAACTCAAAAACAAAAAGTAGGATAAATACAAGACTTGGCATTTCGGTTCAGTATGTTTCAAAGATGAGACACGAAGATTTCAAAGAAAATCCCCCCCCCACCCCAGACTACGCTATACATGCAATAGTTTTCGAAAATTTTGATTTTCTTAAAAATAGCTCTAATGATTTTGATTAAAATATCATAAGTTCAAGATATTTTCATGAGAAACGAAATGTATATCATGAATTTTCTAGGAATGTCGCCAAAAGTCCTCTTCTTTCTGAACAACTTTTGCATAACTGGTAAACCATAACAGACAAAATTTTAAACTAGGCAAAAAAATGTAGATCTCATTAAAAAACACAATTTATGTCACATACATTTTTTTGTAGAGTGAACCATTTCCGAAATATTCCTTGTTATTTGTTTGAATTTTCTAATACTTATACTTTTTCTCAAATGGTAATTTGTTATTCATTTTTTTATGCCCTGGACATGCAAAGAGAATGGAATGCTCCACATAGCAACCAGCTCTTAAAAGATTTGACTGTTGCTTAAAGATTTCCCCTTGTATCTACAAGAAAATCAACAATAAGATAATTTCTGCAAATGTTTATCTTGATTAACATGGAGTATATGGAGCATAAGCGTTTGTAAAAATAGTTTGCACAGGAGTAGAGAAAGTCATGTGAGTACAATGCATCAGATTTTTTTTTTGAAATGGTCATCATTCCGTTGTTTCTTGCAGTCATGGAAAGAGTATGGAATTTCAAGACCCCCATATACTGACTCTGTTTGAAACATTTAACTATTGCTTTGGTTTATCTCAATATGAAGTCAATAGACAAATAAGTTTTGCAAGAATAATTTGTAGAAGAACAAACAATAGTGGCTAGAGAAATTCATATGAATGAAACACACAAGATTTTTTACACTCTGCTTACATCTACCCCAACAGCTCCAGCATCAGTATTTACTGGGCATATAGAACTGTAACACAATATTATTATGTTCCCTGTCAGAATCTAGTATACACATCTGCCTCTTCAGAAGCCAATTGAGCCATGTATCATTTAGTTTGTTGTTAATCATTCACTTGTTTACATCATTAACAATGTCTGTGTGTGAAATGTGTAAGGAGGATCTAGTACATCACCCCTCCCCCTCTTTTCTACTTCTTGTTTATAGTGTGCAAGACTCAAGTTTAATAATATTTTATCTTTAACCAATTAGGTCTTGGAACATAAGTGAGGATGCACTGGCAGAATACATAAATGAAACAGATGTCCATTCCAAGTAGTGTCAAGAAACAGTAGGGATTGTGTGGAAACTACTTGTTTGTAGCAAACATAGAAAACAAAAAGGTAAAGCCACATTGCTCTTAAGTAAATGTGACATGAAAAATATTATTTTTAAATAATATAAGAAATTTAATTTTTCATAATGGCAATAATAGGAAATACATTTTAGCTCTATACACTAACCAGAGAAAAGCAAACACACGAAAATATTCTAGCCATAATGTTTAAAAATATGCCAAATTTATTCCAATTGTTTGCTTGCAATTTTTTTTTGTCCAAATTAAAATAAACTTTTTAGATAGTATGTATTGTCATGCATTGCCATACAGTATTTTTTTACTTCCACTTTGGAAGACTGCATTTGTTATTTTTAACGTGTGCCAACTTCGAATTACTTGCAAAAATATTTTATTATTACTCATTTTGTAAGAAAATAATAAAATCCGAGCCTTTGAAAAGACAACATATTGGCACACTTTAATGCTGAATATTCAGAAACGAACACCTACCATTCTTCCTCCTATTTTAATAATTTATCTCACACTCGTGAAAAAAAATGAACCAAAACATTTTTTGGGATAAGGAATGAAGTATATAGGGTCTCGTGAACACTTATGGTTCTCAAACATTTCAATTATTTTTATAAAAGATGCAGTATGTTGCCCAAGAGCAACATTGCCCATACAAAAATTAGTCAGAATGCTTCACTATTACTTATTACTTTGTGTGAAAGGACCTAAAACAATTGCTCTTAGGAATAAAATGTATTTCTTGCATAAAGCACATGATAAAGTCATGTTGCTTGTGAGCAACATTACCAGATAAAGCTATTAGAAATATCTAATAAATTCAGGAAACAGAATATATCAAGTGTCAAGTTCAGCCCACATTATAGGAAGAATAATTCATGAATTGCTTTGCAATTCAGATCTGATAATCAGCAATCAATAACCAATTCACTGAATGGAAAACAATTTGACCATGGCCTGTCTTTACAAAGAACTTGATAAGAAGTTCTGGTCCTCCAGATTATGGAAGTCCACATTTTCATATTTAAGAATCGAAATTATATTTAAAAAATATCAAGAAATGGAAAGAAAATTTAATAAATTTGGCCATGGTATGATTAGAAACACTTTGAAGAATAAGACACAGAGAAACACAACTGAAATTATATAAAGTTATGGGCATTCTTATTATGTTATATGACAATGAGTCATGGATGACATTAAATACGGATATTGCCGTATATAAAAAATGCAGACCTCAGATTGAAATTTAAAGATTAGTGCAAGGTTTTAACCTAAAGAGAGAAGATAGAATAAGAAAAAAGAAGATAATTATGGATATATGAAGTGCAGACAAAAATAGAACAAGCATATAGACACAATGTCTGATACCAGGCTTCCAAATATAAGATTAAATTAAAGACTGTTAATAGGAGAGATTAAGATAGTCCATAGAAAAGATGATCACAGTGTGTGAAGGCAGAACAGGCTTTGGCCTAAACCTTGAAGTGGAAAAGAAGTTCTTATGGTAGTCAATATGTTTTTTCTTGACATTTTTGGATTATTGAACTTAAATAAAACACGTTCTATAAATGATAGAGGTTTATTTCTTTTTTATTTTGGAACATAATTAATGTCATTGCGTGTGGAAGAGAACATCAGTTAAGTGACCGCCGCGACTTCGTTGGGTTGCGCGTATACGGTTGACCCAATTTTCAATGACAGAAGAACGTAAATTAGGTACAACTTCACGAATAACACGCGTGATGTTATTCATAAGATCATTTGCTGTTTCTGGCTTGTTGACAAACTCGAGATTTAACATAACCCCACAAGAAGTAATCCAACGGCGTTAAATCACATGACCTCGGGGGCCAGTTAACATCACCACCACGGAAAATGATGAAACCTCTGAACTTCTCCTCCAAAAGATCGATTGTTTCGAGAGCAGTATGGCACGTGACACCATCTTGCTGGAACCAGATTGAGGCCAAAAGTGGTCCCTTATAAGATACCGGTATCTTTCTCCATTGACAGAGCTTCTCCATCTTCATCTTGGAAAAAGTATGGAGCAATGATTTCCCCATACCAAAATCCACACCACACAGTAACCTTTTGGAGATGAAGTGGTCGTTCTTGAATCTGCATTGGATTGTGATTTCTCCACTAGCGGCAATTTTGTTTGTTAACACAACCATCCATCTATGATTTTTCGACAAAAATCCGGGTCAGCTTCCAATTGCTCTATAGCCCAGTCAGCGAATACACGGCGCAACCTATGGTCGTTTGGGCTTTAGTTCTTGAGTTAACACCATTTTGTAAGCGTGAAACTTCAAGTCCAGATGCAGAATTCGCCAAGTTGTGGTCGGCGAAAGCTCCAATTCTTGCGTTCGACGAGCAATTGATGTGTTTCCGTTCTCCCGTACACTCTCACGAACGGTGCCTATGTTTTTGTTGGAACGCTTACGTCGATTACGTACAGGCGTTCTTTGATCGTTGACAGAACCACTTCTTTCAAATTTATCGATCAAACGCCGAATCGTTCTCTTGCAGGGACGATTATGCACACCGTAAACTTCACGCAATACACGGAAGGTTTGGCGAACAGATGGTCCATTTTGATAATAAATTTTCACAATTTCTACGCGTTGCTGAATGCTGTAACGTTCCATAGCTATTTGCCAATAATAACGGTAACCACATGAAAAAAAATGACTGCTGTAACTCAATAACAACGCCAGCTATCACATGTTAAAGATAGGACACTCGTGTTGAAAGACCATATATATGAAAGAAAGTGCAATGTGGTAAAAATCTTCAGCTCCGCTTACAAAGTACTAATGATTTAGATATGTTTTTATTACAGCTGGAGATAGATAATTGTGTATGGTATGGATTATGGGTGTGGTCTGTGTTTGGACAATTCTGCATAATACACAAAATATTAAGTTCTGTCTTACCCAGTGCTTGCAGCAGTGTACATTGTAAGAATTAAAAAAACAAACATCAGGGTAGAAATTCACTCGTTTCAGATATTAAACTCTCGAGTGTAAATGAAACTTTCCTGAGAATATGCCAGAAATACGTGAATAGAAACGGACATTGTTTCCAACATCGCATATGATAAGGTAGGTGCTTATTATCATTGTATTGTAATTGTGAGAATGTGTGGGGGCAGTTTTGGGGATACGAGGGTGACACTAAACATTTTTAGAAAATCAAACAAGGATTAGTTTAAAAAAATTTAAATGATTTTATTGTTTTTCAAAATATTCCACTTTAACATCAATACATTCTTAAATTCGATGAAACCAGTCCTTAAAGCAATGATGCCACTCTTCTTGCACTTCAGAAACCAGGTTTTTGAAATGTTCCACTGCTTCATCTGATAACGAAAAAGTGATTCAGCCATTATCTTCAATTTTTGGAAACAAAAGAAATCACAAGGTGCTAGAAATCATAAGGGCTGTGTGGTGGAAGGTCCATGGCGCTGACCTTTATGGGATCCAGATACTCAGTTGTTAGCTTTGCTGTATGCGAAGATGCGTTGTCATGATATAACATTATTTTTCCTTTTGGACGTTTTTCACGAACTTTTTCAAAAATATACGGTAAACAGACATTTGCGTACCAATCGGCAGTAACGGTACATCTATCGCCTAATGCTATAGTAGCAATATGGCCCGTTTTAGGAAGGGAAAAGAAAACTAGCAACCATTTTCTTACCAGCACTGCGAATTCATCGAACTTTTGTAGGCTTAGGTTCTGTTCGAAAGACCCATTAAGCATAACAATAAATCCAAGATTCATCGCCAGTAACGATATTCCAAACCAAATTTGAAGTGCCGTCTTGGAATTTTTCCAGAGTTTTTCTGCACCAATCAATGCGTTGTTGTTTTTGATCGGGAGTGAATTTATGTAGAATCCATCGACAACAAAGTTTTCTCACGTCTAGCTGTTGATGTAAAATGTTTTGGATGCGACTCATACCAATGGCTAATGTTGCCCGAATAAATTCATAAGATGTCCGTCGATCTTCTTCAAGCATTGCTCGAACGGCGACAATATTTTCATCAGTAACAGTACTTCTTGGGCGTCCATCACGAAATTCATCACTAAGATAAAACCGATCTCTTTTGAATTTGCTGTACCAATTATAAATTGTTGCCTTAGATGGGGCTTCTTCGCCAGATGCATTTATAAGCTGGCGTTTTAGGCGTTAATAACGATTTAAAATAGTAAAAAAATCATAGCCCGTAAATGTTCCTTAGTCAAATCTTTAAATATGATAACAAACTACAGGCAGAGCCAAAAAACTACGAACCGCGTGCGCGGTGTTTTTCTTGCCCGCGTCCTCGGCGCTCGTTGCCGTCTGCCGCTATTAGAAAGGCGCGGATAAAACCATACAACATTTTTAAAACTACTTTTAAATGCTTTACTTACCAACTTTATGAAAGATGCTGAAACTGGCCACCGTCGTTGTCCATACATTTTTGGCACCTCTTTAGGAAACTAGCCATCACTCATCAATTTTTTTCGAGTTAACAGTAGCCCGTACATGTGTAAATACAATTTTGCGCCCCCCCCCCGTTTTTAGAGAATTAACAGCCAGGGAGCGTGACTTTGCCTTTTTTCAACAAGACTCTGCAATAGCTTATACGGCCAATATTTCAATGAGAAAAATTGAAAGTGTGTTTGAGGACAGAATTATTAGTACAGATTTGTGGCCCCCTCGGTCTCCCAACCTAACCCCCTGTGATTTCTATCTCTGGGGTAAATTAAAACAAAATATCCGCCAGAAAATTGCCGACATTTCTCAACGTGAACTACGGCAAGTGATGGATAGTTCCCTAAAGAGGTGCCAAAAATGTATGGACAACGACGGTGACCAGTTTCAGCATCTCCTTTCATAAAGTTGATAAGTAAAGCCTTTTAAAGTAGTTTTAAAAATGTTGTATGGTTTCATCCGCGCCTTTCTAATAGCGGCAGACGGCAACGAGCGCCGAGGACGCGGACAGGAAAAACACGCGCAGCCGGTTCCTAGTTTTTTGGCTAACCGTGTATTAGAGCAAATTGAACAAACTACATGGCAATCAACTCGCAAAACATTAGAAAGTAGCTGTCAGATATAAAGACATTTAATTTGCTTTTGGAAACATGGCATTCTAACGATTTTCCGTATCGCCTTCGTATTGTAACTGTTTGCGGGAGTTCAAGCTGCGCCGGTAGGCGCGCGAATCGCCGTGCGTGGCCACAGTGTGAAGGAAGAGCACTGTATGTAACACACAAACTATTTTCTTTCGATATCGCGGGTTTTCAATTACAATCTGGTGGGTAGGCCATTGTTTTCATTATTAGTGCATGGTAATTTAATCATGTGGGTATGGTAGTAGCATTAATTCTTTATGAAGTCTAATTTTGTTTTCCATGTGGATCTGAGGAAATATAATCTGGGTAAATATTTGCGAGCCGTAGCGAGCCAGGATTGTTCTTTTCGCGGAATTCCATAGGGTAATCCGAGTTTGACCCGCTCGGAAAAATGCTCACTGTGACCGATTTTCCCTCATCACATCAAAAGAATGCTCACGCTCCATTTCCCATTATCTTTGGATGTGTACAGGGCTCGAGTGGGTACCCATCTAGTTGCCACGTCGCTTATTAAGCGTCAGTTCCTGAACTGGTATTCGCATCATGGGAACTCGGCTCGGGTTGAAGAAATTCAGCTCGAGCAGCGAAGCGAGCGCATTCCCTTTCGATTCTTAGTAGAAATGCTGCTCGCGATGGGTTCCCGCAAACTTAACTGTACAAGCTCCAGTTCAGTGTGGAAGCGTTGATTTTCATTTAGAAACAAAAGCTTGGTGGATTTATTGTTAATAAAATGAAATTGTAATGCCCATTCTAGTTACTAAGATTAGTGGGAAGGGGGAGGGGACGTAATCTACATTTGTGTGTCATAAAATGAATAACTTGGATATTTGGAAAGGCAAACGCACTTTTGACTTTGATGGTTTTGTTTGTTTTTTTAATACACAAATTGTGAACGAAACTTCGCAAATGAAAATTATAACTTTAAAGCTACCGTGTACCGAAAACGACAGTTAACGATACCATCAGCAATATGACAAGTTCTGTACCTTATCTCAATAATCGATATGCATACCTGCTTTTATGTTGGACTAGCCGCACAGCCTTCTTTACAACAGGCCGGAGAACACGTTTAACAACAATGTAAATTGGTTCTTGTGGAAGGAAGCCGAAGTACACGGGATTGAAACACAGAACTGTTAAAAATATGGCAATCAATATATTTGAGTTTATTACCAGTTTTATTTCCATAGGGGCGGGCAAGGAAATAATAAACGAGATAGCAGAGTAATAAAACAGCAAATAGGCATCTTAAGTCATCCAAGAGATAATAAGTTTTTTATAGAGACAAAAATTGTTCTTTTCTTACGCCAGAAACGTAATTTTTATGTTAAATGTTGCAAGTTTTTCTTCTTCCCCGCCTTTTTTTCAAACTATTCTTTCAGATGTTTTACTACTTCTATTCTTTTTATAATTATTGAACAAGGGTATATTAAAATGAGTGCCACACTTCGCATTATGCTCCTATTTTACCGATTACAAAAAAGTTATTTTCAAGGAAAACAGTCTCTGTGGTCGAGTGGTTCTGGCTTCTCAACCCAGCGGTCCAGATTAGATTCCCAGCTGGGGCGAGGAAACGTTTCTTTTCGTAGAATTATTCCCTACCCTCCGCAGAGTTTGGAAGTACGCATGAGAGACAGAATGTGAGTGTTTCATAGTAAAAATTAATAAAACCTACAGATCAACGAGTCGTTCCTCAAGTCAAAGTCCCCGTTATGATCATACACGTTATACAAATGAAACAGCACTGCTATCTAAAGACTTCTAAAGACTGATACAGTAAATACCACCACATTGTTAACACAAACGTTTCAACCTTATATAAGATACGACTCAGGATTAAAAATCAGATGTGTTGCACTCACATGACCACCTTACTCACTCTCTTACAAACTATTCTTTTATCTACTTCTTGTCTAGATTAACTTTTAATTCAGATAGAGTACGTGAAACGATAATCAGATTTTTAAAGACCATGTCGCTATGTGATGGATTTGAAATTCCATGCTGTTTGCGTGACCTCGAGATAAAACGGTAAGTATTTGAAAATTCAAAACCAATAACAATAAATACCTCGGAAGTGGTTAAATCTACAAAAAGAAAAGAAATTAAAAAAAGACAAATTGTGTTATTTAACGAGATCTACATGTTATGTGTAGTAACATTTTACCTATCTTTTACGGTTTATCGTTATGCAAAAGCAATTCAAAAGGAAGAGGATTTCAGGGGCTATTTCCAGAAAATTCAAAATAACTATTTCATTTGTCAGGAAAATATCTTAAACATATGATATTTTAATCAAAATTGTTAGAGCCTTCTTTGAGAAAATAAAAATGTATTCAACATTTTCCATGTTAAGGGTAGTTTAGGGCGGAGGAATTTTCTTTAAAATCGTTGTGTCGCACCCTTGAAAGATGCTGAACTTAAATACCGACTATTCGTTTTTGAGTTACGCCGTTTACACACACGGACCTTTTTCTAAGAATGCTTTTTAGTTTCTCTACTACATATAATAAGTAGAATTATTGTACTGCACCCAAAAATTCAATATCAAGATTTCACCGAAATATACGTTTTGAGGCTCCCTGAACCCCCCCCCCCCTCACCAAAAAAGCATTTTTAGAAAAAGGTCTGTGTATGTGTGTGTGGACAGCATAACTCAAAATATAATACTAAATATGTTTGTTTACTCTCCTGCGTATCATATATGGTACCTCAGGTTTCGGATTTTTTTCTTGATCTATGAACCGACGAGTCAAGTATAGGTAATGTCGGCCGGTGGTATCATATTTGACGCATTCTGCATTGTATGCTTATATTGTTTTCTTACTCCGTCTGATGTGTATCGATGGGTGAATTGCGACGGTATTACTTATAATGTTTGTGTATGTGTGTTTACTCCACGTGGTGAAGCCATTTTGTGACGTGATTCTTTGTTAGGTTTGTAGCTCCATCTGGTGTTAGCAATTTGCGGTAGTATTAGTGTTTGTTTGGAAGAATGCTACTGTTATTTTATTTAATTTTTGTTTACTGTCCTCCGGCTAGCTATGATCTTTTTGGTCGAGCACATCTCTTTATACAGGTTGTGTAAACGGAAAGGAGTCTTTTATCCAAAGATAACACTGATGAAAGAATTTCTTTTACACTTTTATTGTCGAACGCTTTCACTATCACATTTATACATTGATCTAGACACTCGCCAAACTGAAACTGTTATAATAACTTATTTACTGATCATTCTTAATTCACGTATTTCAACTTTTTGTATCATTAACTTTACAATACTTGAGATTTTTCATAACTCTGCTACGCGTAACTTGTGAATCGATAGCCGACGTGTACTTTACAAATATTTTCGGTGAACTGACGGACTGAATGCGACGTGTAGCATACAAATATTTTCGGTGAACTGACGGGGTCTATCTCTAACCTAGCCCTTTTTATACTCCTACACCCCGATATGCCTAAAGATTATAACTGAGTTGCTATTGGCTAATAAAACGCGCCAACATTAGCGTCTATTTTTATATCCAATGAAAATTATGAATACATATGCTTTAGGAAAAATGTTCCAGCAAATTCTAAGAAAAACGCGCCAACATTACGTAACTTCCTCGTCTCTAATAATGATAAACGGCTCACCCCCTCGCTGCATTATTGCACGCTATTATTGTCAGTTTCAGTAAGGCCGTATAAACTTACTTCTCAACAATAATTACAATTAATATACATCTCAAATCAATGTCACATAAAAATGCATATTCATATTACAATCATTCTTTACATTTAAGTAATTTGTGATACAAATTACTGCATCATATGCCCCACTAGAAACATAATTATAAATATTTACAACTTGTTTGGAAATTTTATAATTGGGTTTTTAGTCTCCTAAATCTTGGAACACACGCTAGCACTTTCACTTAACACTTCACACGTATTTAACACACGACATATGTTTTTCCTTTATCTCGCCACTATTTACTGGCTCTGGTTTAATGTGTTTAGACATTAATCTGATATTACAAAAAAAAATTTATAGCAATACTGTACCCTGAATTATTTAATTACTGTTACAAAATTGGTTTACTCTCTTATATTGTTGACAAAATTTATGCATTCAAGAATGTTTGTAATTACTACACATATTTACTAAAATATTCACCCTCTACACAAATATATTTACATCTCTTAAATCTAGACACTGTTTCACATTTTTCTGTTTGCTACATAAGTATTTGTTTTTAATTATTTTTACCCATTTTTGTTGTTTTGTACATTATATTCACAATACTCTTGGAATTATATTTACGTACTTTTACTTTAACATAACATTATGCTTCATTTCAAATGCTGTTACAGTTACTAAGAAAATGTTATTTTCCTTTTTAAAAATTTAGTTATGTCCAAACTTTTATTTCTCCTTTCTCATGACATACATAAATAATTAACCCTCTTACGTTCCAATACATTTCTCTGCGAGTCATCTTTAACTATCCAGCATTTACTTTACATCTCATTGCTATTTACCCTCCTGGATCAAATTGTCTGTAGCTAAGCATTACTCGTAGCCGTATCCTAACCTTCAAAAATTTGTTCATGAATAACCTCTTGTATTCATATGAAATTTCGTCCCATGATAACATTTGAAAACAATCTAAAGTTTCCTGAACAACACATCTTTTACCAACTGTCATTTTCAATTCTTCTAGTATCTTTGTAATTTGAGAGTACTCTGACAAATCTGTAATAAACTGTACTGGATTGGAGTTTTCAATTTGAACAGCTTGGTACTTGTTAATTTCAGAAGTTAGCTTTTGATTATTTACAGGCAAGACCTTAGCTTCTTGGTACAATTTATTTCTTTGCATTACTGACTCCTTCTGTATTTCTGATATCTCCCCTCTGAAATTAACTTGCGCCTGATTCACCTCTACATTCATAACCTCTTTCATCTCTCTTATCTCATTTGAAATGTTACTCATTCTACTACCTAACTCTGTCCATTCTACTTCAACATGTTCACTTTTAGTATTAACCTCACTTTTTTTGTTACCTATTTCCCTGCTCATGTCTAACATTTTCTTTGAAACTTCTCCTATCTCACTTGCTATTACTTCCTCATTTTCATGTCTCATTTCTGGCATACTACTATCTAGCTTCGTAACTTTCTTTTCAATTTCTTCACTGCTTTGATCTGCTTTTTGCTCTAATATCTCATTCCTCCTACCAATATTTTTCATTAATTTCCTATGATCTATTTTTATAGCTTCTCTCAATTCCCTATTATTCTTTTGCATATCTTCCCTTAATTGATCTGTAATACTTTTACTAATATCTTCCCTCAATTCTTTCTTATTCTTTTCCATATCTTCCCTCAATTGATCTGATTTTTGCTCTAATTTATCAATCTTCTGAGTTAGTTTTTCTAATTTCTCACTATTCTTTTCCATATTCTCATTCATATTTCTCAGCATTTCCATCATCATACTAGCATCAAAATTAACATTTCCTGCTGTTCTATTCTCACTTTCTGCACTAACATTTCCTCCCTCAAATCCTACATTGTTTGAGCTATTTTCTGTAACCTGTATTGAATTACAGCTAACTGTTACACTATCTCCCTCCATAATTATTTCTTCTGTATTTAGTGGACATAGTTTTCTTTATCCTACCGCTCCTAAGGTACATTTAAATTTTTACACTTTTTTTTTAGAATAACAATCATACTTTTCTAACCTCTCTGATGCTATTTGCTGATGTTGCTTTGATGTCCAGCTTTCTGCCCCTCTCTCCTAGATTTATATGTCGCTTCTGCGTCGTATTATGATGAATCTACGTCGTCTTGGTATCCTGCAGTTGAATTCCTCTGTTGCCTTTTAATCTCGGAATTATGATGTCCTCTCATCCGCGTCGTCTGTCGTCTCTGTTGTTGTTTCTGGAATCTGCGTCTTTTAGTTCAGTTCACTGCTCCATTCGTTCCACGTCCTGGTTCCTTCGCCCCTTCCTGGTTATTCTGCTCCTTTCCTGGTCATTCTGCTCCTTTCCTGGTCATCGTGCCCCACGTTCTGGGTGCCAATTTGCGGTGGTAAATTTATAATGTTATTTATATTTAACATTTTTTTTTAGCCCCACGTTTGGGCGCCAATTTGCGACGGTATTACTTATGTTTGTGTATGTGTGTTTACTCCACGTGGTGAAGCCATTTTGTGACGTGATTCTTTGTTAGGTTTGTAGCTCCATCTGGTGTTAGCAATTTGCGGTAGTATTAGTGTTTGTTTGGAAGAATGCTACTGTTATTTTATTTAATTTTTGTTTACTGTCCTCCGGCTAGCTATGATCTTTTTGGTCGAGCACATCTCTTTATACAGGTTGTGTAAACGGAAAGGAGTCTTTTATCCAAAGATAACACTGATGAAAGAATTTCTTTTACACTTTTATTGTCGAACGCTTTCACTATCACATTTATACATTGATCTAGACACTCGCCAAACTGAAACTGTTATAATAACTTATTTACTGATCATTCTTAATTCACGTATTTCAACTTTTTGTATCATTAACTTTACAATACTTGAGATTTTTCATAACTCTGCTACGCGTAACTTGTGAATCGATAGCCGACGTGTACTTTACAAATATTTTCGGTGAACTGACGGACTGAATGCGACGTGTAGCATACAAATATGTTCGGTGAACTGACGGGGTCTATCTCTAACCTAGCCCTTTTTATACTCCTACACCCCGATATGCCTAAAAATTATAACTGAGTTGCTATTGGCTAATAAAACGCGCCAACATTAGCGTCTATTTTTATATCCAATGAAAATTATGAATACATATGCTTTAGGAAAAATGTTCCAGCAAATTCTAAGAAAAACGCGCCAACATTACGTAACTTCCTCGTCTCTAATAATGATAAACAGCTCACCCCCTCGCTGCATTATTGCACGCTATTATTGTCAGTTTCAGTAAGGCCGTATAAACTTACTTCTCAACAATAATTACAATTAATATACATCTCAAATCAATGTCACATAAAAATGCATATTCATATTACAATCATTCTTTACATTTAAGTAATTTGTGATACAAATTACTGCATCAGAATTAACAAACTATAACAACTTAGCTGTAGTTCCAAGGTATCATATATACCACCCCTAAAACCCCCTCAAAATAAAATAAAAATTTTCGTGTTTTTTTGGTCATTAATAATACAGATTAATCCACAGAATAAAATGTATAGCTGTTTAAATCTCATTTTAGACCACCAAAAAGCCCCTCACCCCAATTTTTTTATTTATTTTTTGCAAATTTGTTATATTCCGACTCATTTAGCACAAAAATATAAATACAACTGTCCTAATTTGGTCTCGGGACTCAGGACAGATAAGTCTTATGAAAAGCCGGCGATTATTGCTACCTTTACCATTGTTTGTAACTGTTTAGTTGGCTCACTAAATTCATAGTTCCCAAAAACATTTTGAAGGCAGCAGTCAAGATGATTATCTTAAGAGATTTGCAAAGTATTGGCATTTTTAGCTTTAGATGCCATGGTTTACCGAGGGGATCGGCTCCGCGGTAACGTATCAGGCTCGCATTCGGGAGGCCCGGGTTCGATTCCCGTCGACCGCCCATTCTGACCTTGTGTTTTTTGTGGTTTTACCTCGTCGGTAGGCGAATTCTGGGGTGTTTTCTCACTTACCACGCTTTCCTTTGCAGCATTTCCCTTCCATCCCGTTTTCCTTCTCATGTTCCAGGTCTGCTTCTAAGTTTCATAGCATGAAGCGCTGCCGGGCAGATGGCGCAGACGCTTGCTTCAAGGAAAGAGTATTCTCAGTGGACATTAGAGGCCTGCTTGGTTGATGGGTCATTCATCGGCCTCTTTGGACGCTGGAACTATTAGGAACTTGCGCGCATGTGTGGCCCGTATGCGTGCGACCTGTAGTCTACTGTGGTTCTCTCACTTCATACCTTCCTCCTGGAGCGGTAGCCGCAATAGATCTACCGTTCGCAGTGCACGAGATGTCCCCCTCCGTTGTATACCCTACATCGTGGTTTGGATTGAACTTAATGGACAGACTTGTATGCATAGTAACTTATTTTAATTGCTTGTGATAATTTTGGTTCTAATCAGCTTTCATTAAGGACGGAGAATTTATTTATTTTTATAACAAAAAATCATATTTGAAACGGTTTTTCCTCAAAGTATATTAATTCCTTGACGAGTAATATATATATATATATATATATATATATATATCAGACCAACACAACCTAAAAAATAAGCCGTTACTTTAGTAAAACGAGGCGTTTATCCTTACAATAAATAAAAAAGCAAAATAAGTGAATTGCATTAACACATTTTTTGTGACATATTAATTATTGAATAATCAAGTGATCTGCTTTCATGGAATGTTGGAGTGAATGTGGGTTCAGAGTAACTGGAATAAAACCCTTCGTTAAGAAACCTTAGTCTCGTGTAAAAACACTAACACCGTCAGTTGTTTCTCAGGTCAAACCATAAAGATAAAGGAGGCAATACGAATGAAATTATTATTATTATTATCATTATTATTTATTAAACTCATATTGTTGAATACATCCGAGACAAGAATCAGCGGGGATTTAAGTATTCCTGAAATACTTAACTGAAGTGCAAAACGTCTTGTAAACTAATTTCAACATCTGTAGTCGGTCCCTGGTGCAGCGTTGCCGCAATGTAGATGGCCGTGCACTAACAGAAACCGCATCTCTACTTACGTTATTTATTACGTTAAATGTTGAGATTCTTCTATGTCTCTCCCTCTTTCACTTTGTCACTTTCTTATGGTCACTCCCTTTCCACACAGTTTTCCATTCTCTCGCACCTCTCTGTGCAATGTACAGGTCACGTGTTAAAGGAGGAACTGAACTAAATTTTAAAAACTTCTAAAAAATGTAAACAATTCGGAGCACATTGTTGAAAACCTCGTTCTAGACCTCTCGTTTTAATTCTGGAAGCACTATGTTTAATTTGCACCTTACAATGACGTCACGAGGCTGACCGCGCACACTACTGAATGTCACTAGCATTAGTTAGCTTGCTTTGCATTTAATTCATGTTGTTATGTTGAGATTGCAGGACAGTTTTTCTTTCCTAGTGTTCTGTGAGGTGTTAGGTCAAGAATGCCTGCGTGCTTATAGTTGTGCAAATAATTTCGGCGAAAAAAACAGAAATGTTGGTTATTACTCATTTCCTGATAGAGATAAGAATCCACATGTTTACAAGAAATGGGTTGCTGCTGTGAAACGCAAAAACTTAGTGCCAACCAAAACTGCTAGCGTATGTGGAATTCATTTCAAAGGAAATTATATTTTAATGAGTCGGATGTTATAAAAAGAAAATGAAGAACAAGAACTGCAGTTGCCCTAGGCTGAAAGATGTGGTGTCTTCGAAGTTTTTAGGACTGGAAGAAAAACCTCCCACAAAAAGAAACTCAAACTTTCCTAAAAGAAAGCAAGTACTATAGCTAGTCGATAATTCAGTAAACAATTCTCCTCAAGAAAGTGAGCTACACTGCCTTCAGAGTCCTTACACATGGAGTTGAAGATTGATGCTGAAATAGAGTGCGAGTTGGGAGCTGAAATTGTTAGTGCTATAAACGGGCTAATGTAAACCAAAGTTTGACTGATGAGGAAGACGAATCTTCAGCTGTAAATGATGAAGACTATAAACTGAATGAATATTTGAAAGAACTCAGTGAAGATGGAGAAGAAGATGTAGGTAGGTCCAGAAAATATTCTTTTGTGTAAATGTTCTTCTTGAGCTTTTCAGCATTTATCACATATGTGGTGCGCCTGTCACTGGAACGGGCACACTTTTGAGTAGTGCTCTGGAGTGAAAGGGGATATTCCACACACACACACACACACACACACACACACACACACACATATATATATATACATAGACATATAAATCAATATTAAACAAGAATTATACATAATAATATAATTCACCAAGAAAGATGTTAAAATATTTACCAAGAATTGTACAAAAGAAGATTGTAACTTAGATAAGTAAGGAACAGGCGAGCTAGCTAATTCCAGGTAAAAGATAATTCTAGGTAGAGCCCACCTTTCATCAAGCTAAAGCAGGGAACTGGTAGCAGTAAGGAGAAATAGAAAGAGCCAGATAGAGAAAGGAAAGAGATAGAGATATTGAATCTGCTTCCGGAATCTTTTGGAGGAGAATATTCTCATACATAATAAGGTAACGCGGTCTGAGGAGCAATTAGAAATGTCGTTATATTTTGAGGCGCAAAGGCGAGTTTCATTAGGCTTAGGTATAAAAGGGGAAAGAAAGCCCCATATTTTCACTCTCTTATAGAATCTCAACGCACAGTGATACTCTCTGGACGACAAATGCACGTGTGTGCATTGGGGGTGGGAAGACGTGTGCAGTTAGCTGGGCTCCTAATTTATTATAATGGTGGGAATTGTTATAATGGAAAAGCTAACCGCCCATAAATATTTATTGGATAATAAACCACATTTTTAAGGGAAATGCAGTGTATTTTAATTTGCCTCACCAACGAAAACCCTGAGACCCGTGAAATTAGTTAGATAGGTAATGATTAGGAACGGAGAAATGAGCAGCTGACGAGCAGCAATAGCCGGAGACAAGAACACTGCAGCAGAGATCATCAAACAGAGGAACAACGTTTTCCCGCTACAGGAGGTGAAAGTAATGTGTGCATAGCTTCAGGCATGTATCTTTGCGGAGTGATATTAAATTGTTTCTTGTATTCTCAAACAAAAACTACTATTTTTATCATATTTTTATTGACTTGTTAAAAAAATGAGTTTTCCCTTCTGTACACAAAGCCTGGTTAAGAGAAAAAGAAAGTCGTTTTGCGATTGCCATAAATGATTCAAATTTATGTTTATGTGGGGATGGACAGTGCGACTCCCCAGAATTTTCTGATAAATATGAGACATGTTCTATAATGGATTTGGCAAGAAATAAAATATTAGACTTCATAATTGTACAGAGAGCAACTGTAAGTGGTGATATTCAGAAAGCTGCTTGCGAAAATATACTGACTTCTATGAATGAAAACCTGCCCATAAAATTGTTCCTACAAACAGACACACGGGTAGAGCTTTGATGAAAAAGAAATTTCCGCATATACACCATGAATTTGATGTACGGCATCTTGCTAAATTGCTTATGAAAATGTTTAATAAAATTCCAAAATCATCGGTCCTTCATGAATGGAAGCATTCTATTTATAATCATCTGTGGTGGGCATCTGATACTTGTGAAAGTGACAGTGTACTCCTAAAGGAAAAGTTCACGCCGGTTCTAAATCACATTACTAATGTCCATAAATGGGTACGTTTTGAGAAACATCATTCGTGTGCTCATGATGTGTTGAGTGAAGAAAAAGTTAAAAACACAAACTGGCTACGTAAGAATTCCTAGAATACAATGACTTGTGCAGTATCATAAATAATGGAAGATTTTTAAGAGACATTACGCATATAAACAATTAATTTTCATCATACAGGAAGCCTTAAATTCTGTCACAATGAGCGCTTGAAGTATGTCCCAAAACGAGTACATTTCTCATTTCCAGGCATTTATGGTCAGATCAATGATAGCTGCTCTAGATCAATGATAGCTGCTCTAGATCATAATTACACCAAGGGAAAAAAGTTGTGGGCAGATCCGTAGAATATTCTAAATCGGCTGGAGGCTGGGTGTATGCAAAGAAGTATGAGAAAAAAAACTTACGAATGGAGACAAAGCCTTGTAACACAAATAGCGAGTGGAGTAAATGAACACAAGTTTCAATACGAATATGTTGTCAGGAGTTACTGAGCGTAGTGACATTCCCTGTAATTCCATTCCTAATAAGCAGAAAATGGAAGGCCGGTACTTCTCTCGGTTTGGATTACCTTTCTGAGAAAATGGCGAGAAAAAAACACTAATAAAATACGTATATATAATGCGACGAGTTCAAAGAAATGACATTTTAAAGCATGGATATTCAAGGCACTACAGTGGCTACACCTTCCTGTTGGAAACTTAACGCTATGACTGATCAGCGGCTCCGACAGGAAATATTTGAGAAAAAGTATAAGTATCGGAAAATTCAAACAAATAACAAGGAATATCTCGGAAATGCTTCACTCAAAAAAAATGTATGACATAAATTGTGTTTTAACGAGATCTACATTTTTTGTAGTAAAATTTTGTCTATCTCTTATGGTTTACCAGTTATGCGAAAGTCATTCAGAATGAAGAGAGACATTCCCAGAAAATTCGAAATATACATTTTATTTGTCATAAAATATTTTACATATATGATATTTTAATCAAAATCGTTAGAGCCAGTTTTGAGAAAATAGAATTTTCGAAAAAGTTCCATGTAAAGAGTAGTCTGGGTTAGGGGGATTTTCTTGAAAATCTTCGTGTCGCATTTTTTTAAAGATACTGAATCCAAATACCAAGTTTGGTATTCATCCAACTTTTCGTTTTTGAGTTATGCTGTTCGACACACACGCGGACCTTTTTCTAAAAATGCGTTTTTTGGGGGGGATTCAAGATGCCTCAAAACATGTATTCCCGGTGAATTCTCGGTATCGAATTTTTGGGTGGAATGCATTATCTCCCCTACTTACTACACGTAGTAGAGAAAGTAAAACAAATTTAGAAAAAGGTCCGTGTGTGTGGGTGTCTGTGAACAGCATAACTCAAAAACGAAAAGTCGGTTAAACAGCAAAACTGGTACTTAGGTTCAATATATTTCAAAGATGCGACTCGAGAATTTTCAAGAAAATCCCCCACCCCAGACTACCCTTTACATGGAAGATTTTTCGAAAATTTTTATTTTCTAAATAAATGGCTCTAACGATTTTGATTAAAATACCATATATTGAAGATATTTACATGACAAATAAACTGTGCATTTTTAATTTTCTGGGAACAGCCTGTGAAGTCCACTTCATTTGGAAGAAATGTTGCACAATCTTGTATATCTGGTAAACGTTAAGCGACAGACGAAAACAGACTCCACAACAAATATAGATCTCTTTAAAACACAGTTTATTTAAAAGAATTTTTTTTGTGGTATAAGCCGTTTCTGAGATATCCGTTATTAAAGGTTTGAATTGTTCAATACTTATTCTTTTAAAGTCTCATATCGATTTTCAGTTATTTCTCGGGATTGCATGTAAACAGTATGGAATTTAAGGTCGGCATACAGCGTTCAGCTCTTAAACATTTACCTATCGCTGTTCTCTTTATATCTGTAACGAAATATGTAATGTAGCTATTTTTGCAAAGGTTTATTTGGATTAAAATTTATAAATAGAAAAATAAGCTTTAGTAAGAATAGTTTATATACCCACTAATAAAGATAGAGGGTAGAGAAAGTCTTGTGAATGTATCAAATCAGATTTTTTTTACTTTCTCTACTACATACTTTAGAGCAAGTGGTATTTATACTCACCCAAAAATTCAATGTCGAGATTACACCGGAAATACACGTTTTGAGCCCCCCTGAATACAAAAATAATACTTTTAGGAAAAGGCGCGCGTGTGCGTGCGTGTGTGTGTGTGTGTGTGTGCGTGTGTCTGAACAGCATAATTCAGAAAAGAAAAGTCTGATAAGCACCAAACTTGATATTTTAAGTTCAGTATCTTCCAAAGATGCGACACGGGAGATTTTCAGGAAAATCCCTCCACCCCAAAGGGAGATTTTTCGAATTTTTTTGTTTTGTTCAAAAATGGATGTTACGATTTTGATTAAAATATATTTAAAGATATTTACATGCCAAATAAACCATGTATCTTGAATTTTCTGGAATAGCCTGTGAAGTTCTCTTCATTGAGAAGGCATTTTGCATAATTCTGTTTAACTGGCTCACTTTTTTAAAACACTGACGCTATTCAGTTGTTTCTTACGTCATGGAATTTCGAGACCAGCATATAGCGATCCCGGTTTTAATTTGATTATCGGTTAGTTTCTTCTATTCCCCTTGTAACTCAACGAAATGTATAAATGTAATTATTTCTGCAAAGGTTTATCTCAACTAACAGAAGTAGATGGAAAAATAAGCTTTCGTAAGAATGGTGTGCAGAATTTGTAATAAATAAACGACAGTGAGAAGAGAAAGTCAAGTAAATGTAACGCATCAGAGTTTTTGGGGGGGCGGGTGATGGAAGTCTTATGGAGTGTATTCCACCTTATGAGGGTCCTAGGAACCAATTTTGAACCACGATGGAAAAGTAGTGGCTGCAGGTCCAAAGGCTCACGCGCCGCTCTTACTACTGACGAAATTCTGCCTGTGACGTCCTGTGAGCGGAAGCAGAGGGTGCAGCGGAGGTGCGGTCAACCTTCGGGCTGTTGCGCCAAGTGTAACCTTTATACTTTCTCTACTATCTATTTACAGTAGGTAAGAAAAAGTAAATCCCATCCAAAAATTCGATATCAAGATTTCGTCATAAATAAAAATTTGGGATCCACTGAGCCGAAAAAAAGACATGTTTAGAAAAATGTTCGAGCAAGCGTGTGTGTGTGTGTGTGTGTGTGTGTGTGTGTGTGCGCGCGAGCAGCATAACTCAAAAACGAAAGGTTGGCTAAATACCAAACTTAGTATTTAAGCTCCTTAGATATCTTCCTAGGATGCGACACGAAGGTTTTCAGGAAAATCTCCCCACCGCCTTTCTACGTTTATATGCAAATATGTTCCTTGTTTTTGTTTACTCAGGGCTCTATGGATTTTGATTAAAATAACACATGCTTAATATATTGACATGATAAATGAAATATAAATCTTGAATTTTCTGTGAATATCCTATGAACTTCTATTTACTTGATTGCACTTTGTACAACAAGGAAATCTTAACAGATAGACAAAAGCTTACTACAGGAAAAACATAGATTTAATGAAAAGACATAGTTCATGTCAAATGATTTGTTTTATAGTGAGATAGAAATATCTTTATGTTATTTAGCACCACGCTTTGGGCGCCAAACTTGAGGTATAACTCGCGCAAAAGTTCTGGAATCGTGACCTTGATTGCCACCCCAGCTGCCGAGCCTAGGAATGGTTTATGTTTAGCTTAATCAACGAAAGCGATATAATACCTTTGCTTACTCACAGTGCGTAACACATACAGTCTGCATAGAAAGTGTCTGCATCTGGTTGTAATTTTAAAGAGACCAGTATCTAAATAGTGCTTACTTTATATTTGTTATATTTATAACCATGGCTCCTACGTTTTCAAAGTTTAGTGCTAAGGTGTTACACAGTCAAAGTAGGGAAATAATTGCAAATGTCCTCGACTTCATGAAGCAAGAAGCAGAGATGAAGGAAGAAAATATATGTTCATCCGAGTTCCGCAAAAGCCTTAAGAGAGTGAAAGAAAGAGTTGTCAAAGCAACTGGTGTTTCACCGAGTTCCGTTTCCAGAGTTCTCAAAGATAAGAAAGAAAAAAAAAACACATGGATGAAAGAGTGCCATTTGACACACCTGGGAAGAAACATAAGGTCCCTAAACGTATTACAGAAATACACGATTTCAAATGCGTCATTCAGCGCACGATTCACAATTCCTATGTGGAAGAAAAAACTGTGCTAACAACAAGCAGATTGCTCATCAGGCTGAAAGACAGCAGAAACTTTCAAGATGGTGCTACAATCTCAGAAAAATTATTAAGGATTTAGGGTTCAAGTGGATGAAACCGAAATCAAATAGAAGAGTTCTAACAGAAAAGCAAACTAAATAAATAAAATAAAAACATAATAATAAAATAAAAATAAAAAGTAAATGTTGCCATGATAGCTTAGTCGGTTAGAGCAACGGCACGGAAAGCCTAAAATCCGTGGTTCAAATCCCGGCTATGTTATTTAATTTTTCAGTCTGATTCTACCTTTCCAAATGACTATAATTTTATATGTACTTATATCAGTGTGTACTTATATCAGCATCAATTTTCAGAAAAATTCTATAGTGTATGAAGATGAGTCATACATACACAGCAGTCATACAGCATCTAAAACTTGGAGTGACGATAGCGAATTAGGTTTGCAGGCACCTGTTGCCAAAGGGCAAATACTTATTATCGTTCGTGCTGTTGGGAAGATCGGCTTCGTTCCAAACGTCCTTCTTTTACACGTCGCAACAAACAATAGGAGATTTTCATCAAGAAATGAATACAGAAAATTACATGAAGTGAATCAACGCCATGTTGATACCTAATATGCCTTTCTGATCATCGACAATGCTTCACAATGCGTCAACACTCAAATTGACAAACCACCTACCTCAAATTCCTTGAAAGAAGCAATGAGAGCTTGGTTACTTAGACATAATATAGCTTTAGATAAAAGCATGAGTAAAACAAAGCTATATAACTTAATTAAAGCCAACAAACAGCTTCAGAAGTCATACATACTTGACCAGATAGTAATACAACATCGCCATAATGTACTTAAGACTGTCATCGTATCGCCCAGATCTAAACCCAATCGAATTAATCTGGGGTGATATCAAAAAATGGGTGGCATGCTGAAATATCACTTTTAAATTAAAATATGTGGAGCAGTTATAACGCCAGCAATTTGCTGAAATTCAAAGGCCAGAATGGGAAAATATATGTCGACATGTTGAATAAATTAAGAAACATTATTTCGAAAAATACGGAATTGCAGAAAATCAGATAGAAATAATTCTCATCCAGGATAATGGTGCAGAAAGTAGTGACAGCAGTGATGACAGCAATAATGTGAGTGATTCCGCTGAAGAGGAAGGGTTGTTAGGTGTGGAAGAATTGGAGGCAATGATAGACAGTGTTTTTTATATTAAGCGCTTTTTACAGCGTGGATTTTAATATACTGTATATAACTAAGTTTATCAGCGCAGTGCAGTGCATAACCAGTGTGCGGATATTCGACAATGACTGTCCCACGCACTCCTGCAGCATGCAGACGCAGACGACCGGTCACCTCCTGAACTGGTAAGCAACTCGCTTCATAGCTCTAATTAAGATTCTCACGTGTCTAGAACTGTTGCGCCGATTATAGTTGTAGCCCCACTGTTGGAGAGCTAAACTTAAAGTTGTTTATTACTGCTGTTTGCACCACGTATTGCGGGAGATATGTTTCTTGGAGAGTTCGCTCCGAGTACGGTACAAAGTTTTCGGTGGCCTGCGCCCCAACGTTTACAAAATCAACTTTGTATTTTAATGCTTATTTAAATATTATATAGTATGCCTCGACTGCGTCAGTAGTAATTTTTAGAACACGTATCTCTTAGCAGGGGTAGTACGGCTAAAGAATGAAGACACACAAATTATAATGGTATTTAACTTCGTTTTATTAATCTTTCACACGATTAAATAACACTTCACTGATGTATCCTACTATAGAGCTGTGAGATTATTGTTAATTGTACTTTTTAACACGTAAACTTTATATTATTCACGCCGTATATGAATATTTTTGTCTCACACTGAACACGTACCCAGCGAACTGCTCAGGAACGCTGCCTTCTAGCGTCTGGCGTCTACCGCTTGAATTTGTACATTTACTATATTTCAAGTCTCTGATTGGCCAATTCTACTCCAATAGAATACTTTTATTTAACTTAAAGCTTTTCTAGCTTTTGATTGGCTATTTATAAACTGTTTTAAATAGTACATTATTGTTCCAAGAATTATTAGTAGCATTATTAAACTTTCTAATTTATTGTTGTCTCAAGGTTACATCATTGTTAGCAACTTTCGGCTTCTATTCTCACAGCTCCTACATTGTTAAATTACGTAATACATTCACATAACATTTTTATACCTGTACATAACAATACAAACATAATACAATGACTGTAACATACACTTTACATATTATATTATACACATATTGCTTTAAGGCGGGCTGTTATTATATTTTAAATTATATAATTAGATGTTATTATTTTAATGATAAAAATACTGCCTCAATACCATTAACCTTTTCGATATTCGTTGATATTGGTTAGAATGTTTCAATACTTCATATTTTAAGAGCTTGGTCATCATTCTTTAATTTTGTTTCTTGTGATGTCATACAATGAGTATGGAATTTCAAAACCAGCATATAACGACCCGTTTTATTAAGAGTAAGATTAGTTTGACGGAGGGGACACCTAGCACCTCGACCCGCAAGGGATCTACTGTGCATACACCCTCGGGAGGAACGGGTGAGATGAAAAGGATCGCAGGAGAGGCATGGGCCGCAGGACCAGCCGGCGCAGACGGCAGAGTTCCCTAATAGTTTCTGGCTTGATCACCCGGTCGGAGAGCGCTCGGCGGCGACCCTCCCAAGCCATTGGAGGGTGGCTCATAGGCTCCCCTCCAGCGGAGACTGAGGAAAGTTCGACCCAGCAGTGGAGGCTCGAATGGCTGCCATCTGATGGGACCGAAGAGTTCCAAACCACAAGCTCCTGCGCCATCTGTCCGTCGCCGACCGATACACAACCCCGGAGTCGACCTGTAACGTGAAATAGATAGAATAAGAGGAAATGGAAGAGAGAGGAGAGTTGTGGTAGAAGACACCACGGAAAAGCCCATGGTCAGAGTGGGCGGTCACCAGGAATCGAACCTGGCATCTCCCGAATGCGGGCTACAGACATTGCCGCCTGAGCCATCCCGCTCGGTACCCGTTTTATTAATATTTGATTATCGGCTCAGCCTCCTGTACCTACAAGGAAATGTGTAATGAAACTGTTTCTGCAAAGGTTTATCTCGATTAACATGAAGTAGATAAAAATAAACGTTTATAAGAATGGTATCTGGAAGAAATGTAGAAATAAAGAATAAAGGATAGAGAAAGTCATGTGGCTGTAACACATCCCAGGGGTTTCCCCCCTTTCTCCTTTAACATTCAGTCTTTAACCAATATTCTTGGATAAAGATATTTGTAAGTATAGCTACTTGTTTCGACTTGTAGATAGATACATTCATAATACTTGCTGCAATATATTTGTTTAAAGTGTACAACCCGAATGTCTTTTTAAACTCAGGTTTTGCAGTTTCACACCTATCTTCCTGTAGTTATTAGGTATCTATAGATCTTAATGATATATGGCGAGGACGGAAGTGAAAATCCCTACGCACGAAAGCGCGAACCTTCAATTCTACCAGAGTAGGTGAAGACAGGAGCACTGCTTATCAGAACTCTGCGAGATCACCATTCATTCATTCATTTTGTCTCTCTACCCGCCTAATGACCTTTATCTCAATTTCTCATTGATGAAAAACAAGAAAGAAATTAGGATTAAAGCTTTAGTATTAACAGACCGCGCGGTAAAATGCCGGAAGTTGCCCCAAATGTGAAAATTAGTAAAAACACGTTTAGGATTCCTCCGTAGATACTCATGCCCCTTTTATACAGTCAATAACTGCCGATTGGAGGGGAACAGAAAGCAATAACGCGGGCTCACATAGCTACTGCCTGTCTCACAAAGCCAAAATCAATATTTTTGTAGATCGCAGGATATCCGGCAGCCCATTCCTCGTGATTTTGCTCAAACTTCCTACTACATTTAATTTATAACAAGTGCTCGACATTGATTTTTTTTTCCCCGTTGTAACGACTGCCTCGTTTGTATCATGCATCATTTCACTGAAAACGAATTTGAAGTACCGTATTGCTTTCAAACAGATCTGCAGCCTTTGAAGGACCAATTCGTTTGCAAATGGAAATGTTTCTGGGATCATTCCGTATTACACGTTTTGGATGTGTATTCTGAACCACTTGCAGGAATTACTGCGACATTGTGCGCAAAAACATTTGAGTCTGATTTCAATGAATATCAGAGACTACTAAAACTTAACAAAACCATATACGCTCTTTGTCCTTCGTGTTAAGGCATCTTAGGGCAAATGATAAATTCAAGCATGAGATCAGCGGACGTATTTCACGAAGTGTGGAATACAGGCTGACAAGTTTACAGCTAATCAGGTCTGTAACGACGGTTACAGGCTTTCATAAAACTTAGGTTACATACTATACAGTATTGCTATTGTGGTAAAGCATCAATTATCTCGGGCTAATTAGGGATCAACAACGTCCGCAAAACTAATTATACAGCGATAAACTGAACTATTGTATATTTGCAACAGATGTGCAGATTTCACTAATACATTTGAACTGTATCCATAATACACAAAAGTACAACCTTATTCTTCACAAAAATATGTAATATAAAGCTTGAAAGGGATTAGAGCACGCTGCTTTCGTGGTTAAATAGAACACCAAGGTCTTATTCTATTTATTTATTTTTAATTGATTTATGTCGATTTTATATCTTGGTCATATCGCGAGTACATAAGACTTATAACAAAGATATTATTTTGTGGTGTAGTAATACACTTTATTAGTTCAGATCGGCTAAAACAATTTTTTTTATAATGAAATGGTTTGTACCCTTGAAGATAAATGTTAAAAGGTGGTTAATTTCGGCGTGTTGCCAAAAAAAGGAAGAAGAAAAAAAAACCGCTGGAATTTTATTTTGTGTTTCCACTAGCATTTTTCCAGCAGCTGTCTTTCAAGCTTTCAATGAGAACTTTGCAAGAATCGATGTTCTTCTTTATATAATTATAATATTTGCTTAGTGTGTAGCTATTGTATTTCAGCTAAACATTCGGTATTGAGATTTTTTCACCATAAATGCACGTTTTGAAGGTTCTCACAAAAGAAACACTTTTAGAAAAAGATGTGTGTGTGTGTGTGTAAGAGAGAGAGGGAGAGAGAGAGAGAGAGAGAGAGAGAGAGAGGAAGAGAGCAGCGCAACTAAAAAATGAAGACACAGATGAAAACCAAACTTCATATTTTAAGTCCAAGAAAGCAATACGAAGATTTTCAAGAAATTCCACCAACCCAAACTCGGTTTACATGCAAAAGTGGTAGTTTGTTTTTCCTTTCTTTCTTTTCAAAAACGGCTCTAACAATTGTGGTGAAAGTATAATGTGTTTGAGATATTGATGCATGAAAATAAAACATATATATATATATATATATATATATTGAATTATCTGTAAATAATAGTAAAGACCTCTTCACTCTTATTGAATTTTATGTAACTGAAATACCTTAAAAGATAGACAAAGGCTTAATACGTGGGAAAATGTGGATCTCTTTAAAATACATAGTTTGAATAGTCTTTTTTTTCCTCCGTAGCATTAGTCATTTCCAAGACATTCGCTCTTTTTCTTTGAATGTTCCATTTTTAAAGCAAAAAATTTTAAAGTGCTGTTCTTTTTATTTCTCGTGGATTCATGCAGAGTACGTAATATCACGGCAAGCAAATACAAAACAGTCGGCTGTCGCATTATCCTCCTATATGCTCTCTTATGCATCTATTACAAAATATTTACCTAAATCACTCCTGCCAACGGCGATCCTGATTATGTTGTATGTTGTATGAAGTGCTTTGTAGAATTGATATGCGGCTGGATGGATGGGTAGAGAAAGTCGTGTGACTTTAACACTTCATACTTATTGCTCTTACTGCCATTTGTAATACCTATCATTTTGCTAGCAAGTGTGCTTTAAGTATAATATTTGACACTAGCTGGTTTCCCGACTTGCAGGGGTAGATTTTTTAAACTCCAGTGGCAATTTAATTAATTTCATTTGCCTCTCATCGTTCTTTATAAATTACTGTACAATGATGTAGAAGATTTTTATGATGAATACTCCCCATTACCCCTATGATTGTAATTTCGTACAGCCCCGGCTATCTCTAATAACGGATGAAAAATCCCCTGATATTCAGGCAAAAGGATGTGAAACTGGCTTCCTTAACCTCCCTCCGATAGTCTTCCAAGTTCTGGAAATGCTGCATAGCTTATAAGTATCTTTTAGCGGTGGAACAATCATCGGTCGGAATGGTCGAGTAATTTGTTAGATAACCATATAAGGTGACATTTTAAATTTTTGTACCTTCTCTTTGGTCCCATAATTATTTAATAACATAAAAATTAAACAGTTTTCATATAGTACATAGACCCTTAATATATACAATGAAATAGAGGTGAACTGGTGAAGATACCTCATTCCTGGGCCACCGGGAAAAATAATATTCTGAGTTGTTAATTATAAAAAATAGGTTGACTGATTTCTAATGCCAGCTGGACACAATTTTCTCTCTTTATACAATTACTTAACATACCCCTGGTGGTAACGATCGTGATTATAACATACACACTTTCTTACTTGAGAGTTATTAAAATATTGTCATTGGTGTCGCATGCGTGTGTACCGTTGTATAACACATTCTCTTTTGTTTTACTATGTCTTAGTTACTAAATCGTGACCATCTACATATACAGGTTGTTTCAGAAATACGTTTACAAACTTCGGGTATGGGTTCCTTGCACCACAAGAAGGAAAAAGTTCATATGAGCACATGTCCCATAATCCTTTGTTTTCTCGTTAGGAGGTGTTCAACACAGTGGTACACTTATAACACACAAAACTCATAATAAATGATAGAAATGTCCTCCTCTTGCTTCTAGGCATGCCTGTACTCGTCGAATCATGGAATGTCGCACCCTGTCAAAAACTCTGGGATGGTGTCAGGCTTCCATGACACGTCGATGAAACGTTTCTGCATCCGGGATGGCTGCTCCATAAACCAATGATTTAAGATGCCCCCAAAGGTAAAAATCCACAGGATTGAGGTCGGGAGAACGTGCAGGCCATGGAACTGGTCCTCCTCTGCCTATCCATCGGTCATGGTAGATACCAGTCAGTGCATCTCGAACAATGCGACTAAAATGTGCCGGAGCCAGGCATTTATCACATTTATCAGCAAGGCGACGATAAACAGCGACAAAGGTTGCGTGACTCGGTTGTCTTCGGTCTGGAAACTTCATGTGATAGAGCCGTGCAGCCTCGCGTCCATTACCATTCGCACGACCATACATAAAAATCATGTCTGCCTGTTCACTCACGAAATGAATATCCAGCAATGGTGGCACGAAACACGTGCAGTTAACTCACTACATGTACACAATTGAAACGTTGAAGACAAGACTAATCACAAATGACAAACGTAAACAAGTCTCCATGGCAACACTTCGCCATCTACCGTATGTAGTACAATGGGTCAACGCCTTCTATGAATGCATAGAGAAATGAAGTTTTGAGGTTGGACAGGAATAACGCGAAAACCAAGGATTATGGGACATATGTTCATATGAACTTTTTTCCTTCTTTTGGTGTGAGGAACCCATACCCGAAGTTTGTAAAATTATTTCTGAAACACCCGGTATATTGTTTGGAATGAAATATCCCTTACATTTGAATCATTTTACATGCATATTTTGTGCAATAACAACTCTCAAATATAAGTCAAAGCCTTCTTTGCAAGCATGTTTTTTTTATAACACCAATGTGTCCGTATTCAAGTACAAGAGCTTTGTAAATCCTTTAATAATTTATGAAATGAAATTGGATGTTTTATAGACCATGTCCGAAAGAAAGAATTGGGATTTTCAATGGGGAAAGAATTATCAAACTCGGTTAAGTGATGTTTAGGATCATCTACATACACACACGCACACATACATACAAATATAATATTAATACAGATAATATCTATTTGCTCTCCTTTACTTCATAAAATAACTATTTTAAGTACTGAATTTCTCGGAATATTATATTCATGGTAATGAATTGAGCCAAAACTGAGATGTAAACATCCTCACTGTTTTTCCCAAGTGATGACACGGAAAACAGAAGTCGAGTGATTTAGTATCAGTCTTTGCTAAAAATAGCGACGGATTTATCAGCGTAACGCTGCTTTGCCATCTTCGGAGTTTTAAGTTCTTTTATGCTGCACTCAAGGAGGCAACTATATTAGCGTCAGACTTGTATTAGGGAGGGAGTTTACATCACTGATCGTGTTCTGCATATTATTTGCTCCGATTCAGCACTTATAGCTGCTCTACGCTCGTGTTCGACTACCACGTGGAACTAAATAAGGCAAAGCCTAGAAGAAGCTTCTCATCTCGGTGATGCTACCAATTCCCCAACTTCGTGCCATTCCTTCACCAAGTACACCTTGATTGTGATATTTTAATATCCGCTGTAAATATTACATTGATACACATACAATCCCATTCTGAGAATGTGTGCCAAAGTACCTTCTGTGCACGAGATATCAATCACATAGGCTACTTTTCTCTAAGACCTGGGGCCTCTTGCAAAGATTAATTAATATTATTAGAAGAAATCTACAAATTATAAGCTACTGTTTATTACCAATAATAATTTTTGTTGCATAAAGCTCAACGCCTTACTAATAACACCTATTTGTGAAATTCTACAAAGACTGTCAGCTCCACTGGTTGAGTTTCGTAATCAACTATTGGCAAAAGTAGGAAGTACTCAAACTTCGAAGTATAGGCGAAAAAAAGTTGATGCACCCTGCCCCTTCTCTTCATTGTACAATATCGTTATAAAATATCAGACAGCTCTCTTGCATTTTGCAGAGTGACCTCAGCAAAACTGTGTTATTCCAAGTACAGACAAAAGCAACGATGACAAACTGAGGCCGTTGGTCCAAAATACATTACTATATCGCTGTTTGTACAGTAAATTACATTAGGTACATCTTCATAGAAAGAAGTTAATTGTGGAGAACTGGAGCAGGATAGATGTCTATCACTTCTATAGGTTCCTTTCTATGCTTCTCTTTGCTGAAGGGTAGAACTTTCACCTTACCTTAATACATCGTCGTATATGCGCCCTTTTAACTGCTTCTAATGGGTGATATAGTACTTGTAGAAACAGTATTAATATACGCTGTTATTTTGCAATGTTAGTAGTGATTTTGTAATACCAGCTTATAATATTCATTAATAACAGTTCTACTGGCAGTCTGCAAGTTCTCTTGGAATTGTTATCCAGTGGAAGTATTTTACAAATTACAAGCAAGATTACTAATAACATTAGCTTGTTACGCAGCCATCCCTCTCTAGAGTTCTTTTGTTATCACAGTGAAACGAGACGAAGACTTAGTAGATCCTTCCAAGATGAATCAAGAGACGATTTTCCAAGAGTTTGAAGGTGCAACTAGCAATGCAACTGTAGGTTGTAGGCAGTGGCGGCTCGTGAGTATACATTTTGGGTGTTCATAGTCCTGAAAATGTGATATAGCATCTACTGCTTAACGGTTATGATTATGAACAAACTGATACACTTGCAGCCGCTCCTAATTATAATAATGCATAACCTGTCTGACAAAAGAAAGGGTAGTTTTGTAGATTTTTATTGTTTTGTAACAATTAAGTCAGTTTAGAGCAACAATGAAGCAATGTGTAATGTTTTGCGGTACTGTTTTCACTACTCTCCATTTGCATTCTTTCGTCAGCCAAATAATACTAATTTATTAGCACTCACCAAGTCTCATTTTCTGAAGCAGAAAAACGACATAATTCCTTCTTATAAAATGGCTTGTCCCTCCACCTAGTCCACACAAAAGTTAATCAATATAAACACACGTTATGCTGCACTGTTGGTACACATTAAATAGCAAAAGCTATACGTGGTTGACTCTATTTATAAAGAAAATCCATGCATCTGTTTTTTTCGCGCAGATGCCTTTATCACTCTATGACTAAGTCTTTAGTATCATAGCATAATATACCATAACTCACCCAGAAATCCATTATAAGCTATATATAATAAGCTTTTCATATAAATTTCGCGCTACAGTGAATAAATTAGTGTAACTGTTCAGTATGCTACTACCTCGCAGGATTTATGCCAAACTGAAAAGCGAACGGGGGTTCCCAACTTCCCGCCCATGTACTCTCGTATGAATGAAACTTGTGCAGTAGTGTGCTATTACCTAGTGGCATTGACGTAATCTTGTTGCTGAGAGATAAATGTTTTAGGTCAGTGCACGTCTTCAAGTGTGCACGATCCGTGTGTGTTTCGCCCATAAGGTAATTACGTCACACCAGCTGCGCATGCGCAAAAACTCCTAAAAACATGCACAAGTCAAGTTGTGCTCGTGACTGTTGCCATATCTCATCGAGTTTAGAGAAGCGTGTAGAGTTAAACGCCATAGATTTTAAATTACCGCATCTGTGTTACGTGTACTAGCATTCAAAGAAAATAAATCGATGTGTTACTCTCACATGACTTTCTCTACTCTTGACAAACTATTTTTACAGACGCTTAATCTCAATCAACCTCATGTTAATCGAGATAAACATTTGCAGAAACTATCTTATTGCTAATTTTCTTGTAGGTGCAAGGGGAGTGTGGTAGGCTCTAAGCGATAGTCAAGAGCTGTTGCTATGTGGATCATTCCATTCTCTTTGCATGTCCAGGACATAAAAAACGAAAAAAGAATTCCCATTTGAGAAAAAGTATAAGTATTGGAAAATTCAAACAAATAAAAACGAATATCTCGGAAATGGTTCACTCGTCCCAAAAAAGGTATATGACATAAATTGTGTGTTTTGAAGAGATCTACATTTTTTGTGTCGTAAAATTTTGTCTATCTCTTACGATTTACCAGTTATGCAAAATTCATTCAGAATGTAGACGACTTTTGGGGACATTTCCAGAAAATTCAAGATATACAGTTCATTTGCCACGAAAATGAAAGTATCTTAAACATGTGATATTTTAATCAAAATCGTTAAAGCCATTTTTGAGAAAATAAAAATTGTCGAAAAATGGTTCATGTGAAGGGTAGTCTGGGGTGGGAGGATTTTCTTGAAAATCTTCGCGCCGCATCTTTGAAAGATACTGAACCTAAATACCAAGTTTAGTATTTATCCGTCTTTTCGTTTTTAAGTTATGCTGTTCACACATACACACACACACACACACACGCACGGGCCTTTTTATAAAAAAAATTTTTCGATTCAAAGTGCCTCAAAACATGTATTTTCGATGAAATCTCGATATCGAATTTTTGGGTGGAATGATCGAATTTTTGGGTGGAATGCAATACTTCCCCACTTACTATATGTAGTAGAGAAAGTAATAACCAATAAATCCGGAAGTTGTCAAAAATTAGGATGTTCACGTGCTCTTACAGAGCAGCCGCCACTGGTTGTAGGTGCGTTTCAGGGCAATGTGTCTTCATTGGGCGTGTGGACTACGTAGAAAGTAAGATTGGTCATCGCTAGAGGTGTGATAAACCGTAGTTTTCGTGCAATAGTTATAGCTATTGTAGTTATTCGAATTAACGGTTACAGGTTACGATTAATGTATGAACACCTTAATTTATAGCCACCTACTAATTACCCGTAGCAATAACTGTTAAAGCATATCTCTGTAACAAGGAGGTATATAACAGAATGGATTTTACTGGCGGATCATAATCACAAGATAAAATATGTGCTATTGTATCCTAACAACTGAAATGAGATTTCACTGATTTAAAATGTTACTCTCTCAATGACTTCGTAATTCTTAATTGACGCAATGTTATAAGATGGGTTTTCTTTTAGCATAAATCACTTTTTGCGTAATTATTATCTCCGCATATGAAATGAATTTCATGCGTTTACTCATTATCTAGTTCATGGTCAGACCAATCGGTTGGATTTGAAATGAGGCTCAAGGTGAGTTACAAAGAATTCTAAATATTTACATTACGTCCAGTAAGGCACCTAGTTGACATTAATGTCGCCAGAAGGTATAAGACAGTGCCGCGCTATGTTGAGTAGCAATGCAATAATACAAAGTGGTCCGAAAACTTTTCACCTCCATATGGAAATGTTGCGAATGAAATTTAATCATTACTTTAAAATACATGCCTTCGTGTCCTGTTAAATTAATGTTGGCAAGACTAACTTATAGAATACGCCAGAATCCATCATCACTTGCGACATTGTTGCAGTCTGTGAATTGCATTCATTTAGACTTACTAGCCTGAAAACTCCATACCCTATGTCGAATATTTGAGGAACTGAAGAACAGTGTACGAGGGCGAATTGATAAGTCCATGACTTTGGCGAGAGAGAGCGTTCTAATCACAGGTTTCTTGTTGGCACACAAGTCTTACATCTATTCTGGGTATAATCGCAGAAATGCATTTGTTTCTTAGAACGTTGTTGAGAGCGTCTAAAATAAGCAGATGTGTGTTGCTTCGTAGAAAATGGAGAAAAGTGAATTTCGTGTTCTGATAAAGCACTACTTTTTGCGTGGTAAGACGTTGAAGGAAACGGAAGAAAAGCTGAACAAGTATTATGGGGACTCTGTTCCATCACATGGCATGTTTTACAGAATTTCGATGTGGCCGTTCGAGCACAAGAGATGTCGTGCGCACAGGACGGCCGGTTGAGGTCACAACAGAAGAAATGGTGAACAAAGTTCACGATATTGTGTTGGAAGACCGCCGAGTGAAAATCCGTGAGATAGCCAAGACCGTAAACATCTCGAGTGAACGGGTGTATAACATTCTGCACGAAGTTTTGGGTATTAGAAAGGTTCTCTCACCAGGATAATGCACCCGCACACAAGTGAGCCATTGTCATCGCAACATTTGTGGAATTGGGCTGCGAACTGCTACCTCATCCACCATATTCTCCAGATTTGCCTCCGAGCGACTTCTTACTCTTCGCAAACCTGAAAGATTGGTTCACTGGGATGAAATTCACGTCCAGTGAACACATCATGACAGAAACAGCCTCATATTTTGCAGAATTAAGAAAATCATATTTTTAAAGGGTTAAAAAAAATTGGGGAAACGTTGGACAACGTGTATTGAATTGAAAGGAGGCTATGTTGAGAAATAAAATTAATTTGTTTAGAAAACATTGTTATTTTCTTTAAAAAGTAACTGACTTATCAATTCGCCCTCGTATTTAGACAACTTCGTCCACGCACCAAAGAACAACCCCCATTGAAAGGGCTAAGGAAGAAATCACATAATAATATATTGACAAGTAACCACTATGACTTTGGTTGAGGGTTTCCATAAACACATTTCGGAATGTCACAGCAACAATGGAGGTCACACGTAGCACTAAAATCATGCTAGATAACCAAATGATGTATCTTTCGGGCACTTTCAAACAAATTTGATAATTCATATTTAACATAGTTATTTTAAGTTATTGAGGGCGAGAAACTTACGGACCACTCTGCATAATGGCGCTTAGGTAATGAATTTGATAATTCATATTTAATACTAGTTATTTTAAGTTACTGGGTGTGAGAAACTTACGGACCACTCTGCATAATGGCGCTTAGGTAATGAGTTCTAGCCATAAGCAATATTTCTTGGCAGATCTGCGCATATGCAGTGAATGTACTCGTAGTTACTACGTTACTTTCGTATCCCTTACTGAGAAACAAGTTACTTTTTGCCCCCTTACTTTTGTAATCGTTATAACCATTTAACAGTCACAAAGTAACCATTTAGGTTACTTTTGAGCATTCGGAGTTATCGTATATAAAGTACGTTGAAGTTGCCTAATGCGAGTATGCATACGTTTGTGTGACGTTTTTTCTTGCACCTATGTGATAGTGTTGCGCCTAGCACCCCCTGGACGTTAGTTACATCGATAATACTCAGCGTGAGTGATAAAACGTGCATTTGTGTGAATACGTTAATACAGTAATTAAATATTCAAACCACTCTAGTGTTATTACTGGCTGTTTTCCCTAGTGGCCCAGCGAAAAGAGCAGCATAGCAGCGAGAATGCGTCCTGCAAAATGTAAAATACCCAAAGATGCGCAATCAAGTGAACCGCCTCATTTTGAACAAAGCGATCCACAGATCCATTTTAAATTTAATTTCAAATCCGCTACATCAGAATATTCCTAAATTTCATGTTAGTTTTCTAAGAGTTCTGAATGCGGCTTTCACAACCCATGATTATGAACACTGGAATTGCTTCCTTTTCTCTGCTTATTCTTTTTTAATAGTTTAACTACTCAGGTGTAGTGATGATTGAGTCCCGGGTCCAAAATCCGAGAATTACCTAACATCCTTTCAGGATACTGGAAAATCTCGGGAGGGAGGATGTTATAACAAGGCTAATCTTTACATCAAGAATTTTCTTGCAAATATGAGATATTTATCTGCGAAATTCACTGCCACTGTATGTGTTCCTAAATAATTTAACGAACTAAGCAAGCTTATTCTCGGATAATGAAAGACTAATTCGCTCTATTTGCTCTTCAACATCTTCTGATGACCTACACACAACAATTGTATTAAAACCTGGGCAAGCGTATTGCTCCTCAGTTGAAGAAATCATATGGTAATCCACGAGCAAGTTTGACATTTAAAAATGCTTCACAAAAACAGGGTTAATGAACGCGACCAAAATAAGGCACTATTAAATCCGCAGATGTCTGAGATCATTAACTGAATAGTCATTTTGGAATACAGCCAGCGGAAGTGTGCATCATGTCATTCATGCAGAACACGGGTAGATTCTATTTTGTGCATAAAAGAGGTTTAGGTCATTATTGTTGTTGTTATACAGTTCTGTCTGTTTGTACATTGTGTTATCGCCAGACCGGAAATTATTTGCCTTTCAGTTTTGCTGTTAATCTTCTTTTTTCTTCTTCCACTATTTCTGGGGAGCACTTCCACGTGCAGACGGGTATAATCACTTGGGAAATTATACCTGAGGAATGTATTGGTTATTGCACGAAGACGTTCCGCCCAAGGTAACAGGACGAGGCTGCTACTCCATTAAGTTCAGGACTGAATTAAAAATTCACATGTTTATTTTATTTTATATTCTACAAGATCGTGGCTTGTGCATAATAATGCTGAAAACCTCAACAATGGACGATTTACCATTCAGGATCCACAGGGTAGTTTCCACACTGGCAGCGCACTGTGATGACGTCATGCGGCTAGACAGCTTTCTTCAAGCAGGTATCTGCGCCGGAGCAGCTGATCAGTCATAGCGCTAAGTTTCATAGGAATGTGTAGTCACTGTAGTGTTTTGAATGTCTATACTTTTAAATTCTACTTCTTTGAACGTCTGCCATTACTTACCTATTTTATCCCCCCCCCCCCGTTTTCTGAGAGGTAATGTAACCCAAGAGAAGTACCGACCTTGCATTTCCTGCAACCAATATTACAAGACGGTACTTCTTCCAGTACAACATACTGGTATTGAATTTCTGCTCATTTATGTCACTCACTATGTGTGTTACAAAGTTTTTGTCTCCATTCATAAGTTTTTTTTTCCATACTTCTTTTTACACACCCGGTTTGGAATATTCCACGAAATTACCCACTCCTTTTCTCTTGGTGAAAATTATGATCTAGACCGCTATCGTTGATCTGATATACTACACGCCTAGAAATGAAAAATATATTCGTTTTGGGACATACTTAAAGCGCTCCTTGTGATAGGATTCAAGGCTTCCTGTATGATGAAAATGATCGATATGTGTAATGCCACTTAAAAAATCTTCCATTATTTATGATACTGACTGCACAAGTCACTGTATTCTGTGGAATTCTTACATAGCCAGTTTGTTTTAACTTTTTCGTCACTCAACACATCATGAGCACATGAATAAAATTTCCTTTGGAGTATACTGTCACTTTCACAAGTAGCAGATGCCCACTACAGATGATTATCAATAGAATGCTTTCATTTATGAAGGACCGATGATTTTGGAATCTTATTGAACATTTTCATAAGGTATTTAGCAAGATGTCATACATCAAATTCATGGTGTATATGCGGAAATTTCTCTTTCATAAAAACTCTAGTACCCATGTGTCTGCCAGGAACAATTTTATGAGCAGGTTTTCCATTCATAGAAGTGTCAGTATATTTTCGCAAGCAGCTTTCTCAATTTCACCATTTACAGTTCCTCTCTGTACAATTATGAAGTCTAATATTCTGTTTCTTGCCAATTCATTATAGAACATGTCACATATTTAGCAGAAAATATACTGAATAGCGCAAGAAGAGCATTTACACATTGAAACACAAAATAATATTTTCTGGATATACCTACATCTTCTCCAACTTCATTGGATTCCATCAAAGATTCATTCGGTTTATAATCTTCCAAGATTTACAATCCTTCGTCAGTCAAAAAGTTGATTCACATTAGCGCCGTTTATAGCACTACTTGCACTGTATTTCAACATTAATCTTCAACTCCATGTATAAAGATTCAGAAACTAGTGTAGCTGTACTTTCTTGCTGAGAATTGCTTACTGAATTATCGAATTTTTCGGGCGTAAAACTCCTTAGCATGGCTTCCTTCGAAAGGAAAGTAAAGCTGGTGGTCCCGTGTCGTAGATTTACGGCACGTAAAAGAACCTCAAGCCTGATAAAGAGGCCTCTGAGCAAAATCTCCGGTCTTTCACGCCCAATATTGAACCACAGCAGTTAAAGAGCGTCCACAAATAAAACTCAATTTAATTTAATTATCGACTAGCTATAACGCTTTCTTTTAAGAAAATATGAGGGTTTTTGGGGGGGGGGAGTTTCTTCTAGTTCCAAAAATTTCGCATTATCTTTCAGCCTAAGGATTCTGAATTTCTCGTTCAACAATATTTTATTTTTATAACAGCCAACTCATTTATATAATTTTTTTAAAATGAATTCCACATACACTAGCGTTTTTGGTTGACGCAAAGGTTTTGCGTTTCATAGCAGGAATCCATTTGCTGTATACATGTCGATTCTTATCTCTACCAGGGAATGAGTAATAACCAACATTTCTGTTGACGCCAGAATTACTTGTACAACCATAAGCACTGCTTGCAGGCATTCTTTACCTTTCTCACAGAACACTAGGGAAGGAAATTGTTCTCCAATTACAAAATAACAACAGGAATTAAACGCAACGCAAAACTAATTGATACAAGTGACAGTGAGTAGCTTGGCGCGATCCTAGCCTTATTACGTCACAGCGAGGTGAGCATTAAACATAAAAGTGCTTCTAGAGTGAAAACGAGAGGCCGCAGAACGTCGCGAATTTCAACAACGTGCTCAGAATTGTTTATATTTTATTGTTGGAAGTCTAAAAAAAATAGTTGTCTTCCTTTAACCTTCTACCGTTAATGGGTGCATCGAGCGAGTGTTGGATTGGCCGCAGTGAACCGATTTCATGGCCTAGTAAACCTTCTTGATAATTTTTGTGCGAACATTTGAACAGTTTGGCGTAGTATTCCTAATGAATCAAGATGATTTTGCGCTTCGAGTGCTGGCATCTAACAAACTCTTAATAAATTTTGTGGTGAGAGAAATAATGACGACACAGAGCTTGTTTTGAAGCAGAGTTAACACAAATGTATAGCGTTTTTTTTACATTATAATAAAAAGATGATTAATATTTTAATTCCCAACGGCGTCAAGCATATGCAGCTTGGTTACTGAAATTATCTTGGTTTAAACTGTATTGTTACTTGAGACGCTCTGTACTTTTGTAGATCCATGCTGCGGGATTTTGCATAAGTCCTCAACAGTGTTTTCAACAGTTTAGGTTCAACTTTAAACTTTTTTCTAGCACTAAATAAGAAACGTTTACGTTAGTTATTTCTTATGCCATTCGGTGATCATATACGCCTTTCAACTTCGGCCAAATGTGTGATGCTCACAGGACACTTGTAGGTTAGAGTTCGCAGCGTTTTGATATGCCACATCAAAGCGACGTTCCTTTGGTTGAACGTGATGCGAAGCACGTGCAGTCCCAACCCACCCTAACACTTCCCAAGACTGAGATGGCTACCAGGTGGTTCACCAGTTCTACGTAACTTTATGTGCAACAAACATCAGTGCCAGTTCCTATTCGGGATTGACACCGCAGTATGCTTGGGTTGAGACTATGAAGCACATGTTTGAATTCAATCCTAGAAAACTCTTGAAACGGCCACAAAATACGAATAACAATTAGCGGAGTACAAGATTAGGTTTTGTACAGACTGCAAACTGATCCACATTTCTCAAGCTACGCTGTGTAGTTTTCCCTCAAAGGGGCATCGATGGAGGTTCAAATCCTGGGCAGGATTTCTTTTCTTGCCCCCTTTTTACTTTCTCTACTACGTACCTAATAGGTAGAGAAGGTATTGCATCCCACCCAAAAATTCTATTCGGAATTTCACCAGAAAAAAAGTTTTGAGGCCCCCTGAATAAATTAAAAAAAAAATTAGGATAAGTTCCGCGTATGTGTGTCTATGAAACAGCTGTAACTAAGAAACGAAAAGTCGGTTAAATACCAAACTTTGTATTTAAGTTCAGCATTTTCCAAGAATGCGACAAGAAGATTTTTAAGAAAATTCCCCACCCCAAACTACCCTGTACATGAAAGTTTTCAATTTTTTTTATGTTCTCAAACATGATTAACGAGTTTGATTAAAATAATATATGTTATAGATACCTTCATGACAAATAAAATGTATATCTTGAATTTTGTGGGAATAGCATCTGAAGTCCACTTCATTCTTAAAGTCTTAGTGCTCAAGACCTTGTCAAAGCACAGAATTTACGTGCAGCAAATTTTTTCTCGCATTAACCATTTCCGGGATATTCTTTGTTATTGGTTTTAATTTTAACATACAAACTTATACTTTTTTCAAGTGGTAAGCCGCTTTTCGTTTTGTTTCCTCGTGGTCAAGCAAGAAACGTGGAATTTCAAAGCTATCACATAGGGATCCAATTTTTAAAACTCTGACTACCACTTTAGCCTATTGTATTCTTCTTATATTTACAACGGGTGAACTATGTAATGAAAGTTTATCTCGATTGAAAAGAAGTAGATAGGAGAATAAGCTTCTGTAAGAATAGTTTGTAAAGTGAGAAAAAAAGTCATGTGATTAAAATACACCAGGTCTTCTTTTTAAATAAGCACTCAGAACACAGTAGGCTTAAAAGAAGGTGCAATGTCTTATATTTAATTTTATTTTCTTTCTCTCATGCACCTCTTCCTTCATAATAGCACACTGAAGATGTCGTTTCTAACGCTCCCCATATGGCCCATGACCTTCGGGGGATACCTCATCCCACAAGGGATGACAGCCCCTTTTGTGGTGGAAGCACCCAGCGGATGGATGATGAGGATGGCGGTGGAATGAGAGGACCTACAGCCTTTACCGTGGACTCTGAACCACGTTGGGCCTTGAGGATACTTCGCAAGAGCAAGTCAATGTAATAGGGCCGACTTAAAATCGCCGCCCCAAAGCCGGGAATCGAACCCCGGACCCTCAGTACGGTACGAGAACCGGAAACGAAACCACTGCGCTACGTGGTCCTTACACTGAAGACGTGATCGCAGACAAAATATAAAGAGACTGCCTCTGTGGTCAGCGTTCTGACTTCTCAACACAGAGGTCCCAAAAAATTAAATTGAGTTTTATTTATAGACGCTCTTTAACTGCTGTGGTCCTTAGCGTCCCATTCTATATTGGGCGTGAAAGACAGGTCATTTTGCTCAGAGGCCTCTTTATCAGACTTGAGGTTCTTTTACGTGCCGTAAATCTACCACACGGGACCACCGGCTTTGCTTCCCTTCCGAAGGAAGCCATGCTAAGGATTTTTACGCCCGAAAAATCCATTGCCTTCCGCCGCGTTTGAACCCGCGACCTTGGGAATTAGAGGTTACCATGGTAACCACTACACCACGGAGGACGACCCCAGAGGTCCCGGGTTCAATTCCCGGCTGAGGCGGGGGAATTTGTCTTTAATTAGAATCTTTCATACCCTCCGCAGGTTCTGGAAATATGCATGTGGGAGTGAATGTGAGTGCATTTAATGTTAAAGTGATTAGAAACCAACGTTAAAAAACATGCAGTCAACAACTTGTTACACAATTAATGATAAAACTATGTATATAAGAAAGTAAAATAAAAGAGTGGAATCTAGTGCATGGACTGGTGTATCGACTTGGATGCGACTAAATAACTATGACGTTTACACTGTCACGTTTGTAGGAGAAGGTTCTACAGCAGTCATGCCCTTTTGTGTCACTCGGTGTTATTCTCCTTTCTCCATCTTCGTGTGTTGGGGATGGTCGGCGACAGAGTGCTAATAGAACAGAAGCTCCTTGGACGGTAGGCAAATCGAAAAACAAAGCAGGGGGATGGGTTAAACCTCGTGTCCCCTCCAGCGGCAACCCTGCTCTGCAGCTTGCATGTGTAATGTAACCTGTTCTAGCGCGTATACTTAGCCTTACGGGATAATATGACGAATCAATGAGTTGCAAAAAAAAAAAAAAAAAAAAAAAAAAAAGTTGGCATAAGCTGAGACTCAAATCACTCTTCAATAATTACTGTAGACGCGAGAGTTTTATTTATAGACACTTTAACTGCTATGGTTCTTAGCGTCCCATTCTATATTGGGCCCCTGTTTATCGCCTTGAGGTTCTTTTACGTGCCGTAAATCTACGACATGAGACCCCCTACTTTACTTCCCTTAATCCATCGCCCTCCGCCGGGTGACGCGAGACTATGTACGAAATTATTCAGCCACAGGCCCATGCTTCGTTCAAGCTTAGAAGGCATGGATACTGAGTGTTCTATCTAATTCTTCCCTTATGCATCCACAGCCCTTTTTCTTAGTTTAAAGTGTTCTTTTGGCATTCATTCATTGTATGCAGATCACGTTGAAAAAACTTATTTTAAGCACATTGGTCGCATGCATGGTGTGTTTTTGGAATGGATGTATTGTTCACAAGCAGAAGATCTTGTCTTAACCTTACCTCACCCCAACCACAGAATGACAGGAACCTTTGGGTAAACATTTCCGGCTGTTACTACGTTTAGTGTACAGGTTTTACTACCCCACTCCTGACAACTCTGCTTATTGAATGATCGACTTGATCTTCCTTTGTTGATCCCTTGCCTAAATGAGATCGCGTGCCTCTAGATTAATCGTTCTTCTTCGGCAGGGTTTTCTATTTGGGAAACGAACAATAGTTACTATTTTTAAGGTATATTTTATTTAAACAGAGCGCTGAATTTACTTAAATGCCGTGTAGTGAGCAAGAAGAGCAATCCCCAGATACAGAGGTGTGAAAATTATTAGATTCAAGTAAAATTTTACTGCGAAGAAATGATTGTAAGTTCTAAGTTTAAAAATAATTTACCAATGCCTGAAATCAAATAAAAACTTTTTGTGAACCCTATCGGCTATTTGTCATTGTGAATATTTATTTTCGTCTAGTAATAACATTGTATTAGTAACTTTTGTATTGAAAGAGTAGTTTTATAATGGCCTCAAAAATTTACATAGAGAAATAGATACACACCATAAAAGAAATATTTCTAATTTCTAAATAAAACATGTTTAATTTCTAGATATAATCTTGAATTTTTTCAAAAAATACTGAGGGGAAGAATGATTAAAAACAGTAATCTAAAATTCATTTTTGGCAGACTTATTTAGTGGAAGAAGAAATCGTATTTTCATCTGCCCAGTAGTACAGGATTAGGTGTAATTTTGTTCTACCTTTTCATAAAGCCAGTCATCTAAATCGGATTGGTAGAAAATTCTCTAAGCATTTTGCAGACTAAAGCTTCAATATCTTGGAGTCACAACCTCGAGGAATGAATAACTAAAACCTTGCTTTGTGTCCAATAATTTTCACACCTCTGTATATGCTTCAGAATATTGCGGTGTTATCATCTCAGTACTTACAGTAAGGGACTTGTTGACATGGTTGAAGTCCATTAACTCTAGAATATTCGCTCTAAATACTACACATTTAACAGTAAATTATGTACATCTTACATGGGTACAAACAAAAGGCAAATGTTTGGTATAGTCTGATTTTGCCCCACGTAAAAATGAAGTTCATGTATGATCTTGCATTTACAATACAACAAACATTCACAGCCGTTACTGTTTGCCCAATACAACACAAATATGCACTGTAAATTGTGTTTGCCCTAGATAAGATAAATGACTTACCCATTTCCTTTGTTCAGGTACTGCTGTCCACCATTTCACCGTCTGAAAGCAACAATAGTACCGTTACTTTTTCATCCAGAGGCAGCAAACGTACTTGCCTTACATATTTTGTCAGCTACAGAGGTGGAATATAAAAGCAGATAACTTCGGTCGTTTTTGCACTAAGTTTTCAAAAGCAAAGCGCAGAGGATACAAAGAGAAAAACGAGTATTTATCCCAACTATAGAGTTTTAGTTATTAGCAACGAATGGTGTAAGGAAACAAGTTAAATATTCAGATGTATTCCCATAAGAGCGTGTTTTCAATAATTTCCGCTAAAATGACTGGAAGGCGAAGCTTGTGGTAACCCTCCTTTGTCTGAACGTTTCAGATAATAATCAGAGAAGAAGGAAATCCCGCTTCATTTCCCCAGGGACAAAACCGCTTGAATTAGCTCTTGTGCAGGAAACTGCGGCACTAACAGAGATAGAAAAATAGGCTAATAAGCTGTGTCTGCAGTTTAGTCTTTCTTCTGGTGCTACTACTGTTTCTTATGTATAAACGCTATGATATAATTCGGCTTAAAAACGATTACCGAACCTTGAATGATTGTATCACGAGTTCATGTATGCTTCAAAGCAAATAACTTCTACATAAATTCAGAAACACAAAAGTTATGAAATTCATGTCTTGCAGATCAGCAGGTACTCAAATACAGATGGGAAATGCTTACTGAGATGCACAACTACCTGATTTTAAATTCTTTGTTTTACAAACAAGTTTATGCTTATTTTAACTCGATCAAAACATTGTGTTTATTTCTGTGGAAAAAGAAGGGAAAACAATTTTTTTCTGTTAATGGGCAAATGATGCTATACAATAATTTCTGTTTTTCAAAAATATATTTTGTAATAATAATAATATTAATAATAATTTTCCACAAACCCAACATATCCATAATAACAGTACTACACAAAACAGAAATCTACTACAGAATGGTTTCAACATTACCGTATTAAAACCGAATGTGTGCCTTATAATGTACAACTCTTGGAGCTGTTTTCAGAGCACCCTACACACCTTAACATTCTTATCCTCCTCTGTATTTCGATTCGGAGTAGCGTCTCGATTTAGGTGCCCGTGTGTTTCAGAATCTCTTAGTAACGGAACGGTTACGTTTGCCTGTCATTCGTAAGGCACCTGGTTAAAATCCTCGTATCTACGGGCGTGTGTGTTTGTTTTCTTGAATAACATTGCAGTTGCTTGTTTCCGAGCACTAGAACTAATGTTTAATCCGTTAAAGGTGCACTCCTTTCCACCCATCTCTTGTGGCTTTGTTAGGTTTCACCTCGGCTTTAAACTATTACTTATTGCAACCAGAGAGTTGTAAGCTTAATCATAGTTTATATCAATGACGTACTATCACATAAAATTTGAACCTTTTTTAACTCAGCCGTATAAGAGCTAATGACCTTTTAATAAGACAACCTTTGTGGTGCGAGTCGCCTTATATTCAAGATGTCCCAAGTTCGAATTTCGGCTAGGGCGAGACCTGGATAAGGTTTATCCAGGGTTTTCCCTTATCCGTAGAAGATGAATATCGGTTAAGTCTAAAACTCAATGGACTCCGGGCAGTATTGAACATAATTTCAACCATTTCATTCATTCAGCATCCGATATGACCTGAGCGTTAAAGGACGTTCAACTCGCAAAATAAATACATAAATTAAAATAAATCATAAACAAATTTAATGAAAAAATAAAAATTTGAAAACTAGGTTTTTGTGTTATAAAAACGATGCTTGCGTTGCGATTGTCTGATACTTAACTAAATATAGCAATCGTAAAAAAATTAAAACTTCCTCTAGGTTTTGCTGTCTAGTGTTTATATTTGACCTACAATTTTTTATTTCGCTGTATTTTTATACTAAATATGAAAAATCAGTGAACACGTGTACCAGAGGAATAAACTTATAACTTCCATAAGGTTTCAAAAGGTTAAGAAATTATGTTACAAGGAGCATTTTATAAGAAAAAAAAAGTGCTGATCTCAGCAGAAACGTTACCATTTCATACTCCTTTATTCTCCCCTCCACTCATATTTTCAGCAATTTTCTTTTTCTCTGTTTTGGTCATATGTGCTTCCTTTGCATATTCTACCACATGCCATGGTAAGTAGAAGTAGTATTGTACTCCACCCAACAATTCGATATCGAGATTGCACTGGAAACATTTAACACTTTTAGAGGGCATGGCGTGTATGTGTAAATATATACCAGATAAATCCCAAACTTGTATTTCAGTTAAACAACTTCCAAAGATGTGACACGAAGATTTTCAATACAATTCCCTTCTAAAATAACCTTTACGTAAAAAGGTGTTATTTCTCAAAAGTGGATCCAAGAATTTTGTTTAAAAGCCATATGTTTAAAATTATTTGCATGATAAAAAATAAATGTAGCTATATTCTGAATTTTCTGCGAATAGTTTGTGAAGTCCTCTCCGTCCGGAACGAATTTTGTATAACTGATAAACCATAAGATATATACAAAAACTTAACTACACGAAGAAACAATCTCGTAAAGCACGCAGTTTATGTCAATAATGTTTGTGGCATTAATTCCAAGGCATTTAATATTGTTTTGAATTTTCCAATACTGGGTGCATTTTTTTAAAGTTCAGTCACTAGTCATTTGTTTCTCGTGATGCATTTAAAGAGTAGGAATTTCAAAGCCAGGATATAGCGCCTTGTGTTATAAACATTTGACTATCGCTTCAGCCTCCTGTATCCTTCTTGTGGCTACAAGAAAATTTAAATGAAACCATTTCTGTCAATTTTAATCACGATAAAAAAAAATAGAAAATTATGGTTTTGTAAGAATAGTTTGTAGAAATATATAAATAAACATAATGGGTAGAGAAAGAAATGAGAATATAACTCATCATCAGATATGTACACACGCATATCCCCCCCTTTCACTCTGTATGCAACATAGCGTACACGAGGGAACATACCACTATTTCAATTTAAATTCTTAGACTAGGATTATAAAAATGGCCATTGATGGTTAAAAAATTCTGATGTGTTGCACTCACATGACTTTTTTTTTTATTCTCGCTCTTGTAAAACTATTCTTACAAATACTTATTCTACTATTTAATTCATATTAATCGAGATAAAAGTTTGCAGAAATTGTCTTATTGCATATTCCCTTGTAGGTACAGCAAGATTAGGGGAATACAATAGGCTTTAAGGGATAGTCAAATCTTTCAATAGGGGGCCGCTATGTAGGTCATGACTTTGAAATTCATTCTCTTTGCATGGCCAAGGAAGGAAGGAAGGAAGGAAGGAAGAAAGAAAGAAAGAAAGAAAGAAAGAAAGAAAGAAAGAAAAACTAATTACGACTTCGCATGTGAGAAAAGTATAAGTATTTTAAAATGAAACTAATAACGAGTATGTTAGAAACCGTTAACTCCAAACAAATAAATAAACAAATACAAATTTGACAAATTGGGTGCTTTAATGAGATCTACATTTTTTGTGTAGTAAGATTTTGTCCATCTCTTGCGGTTTACCAGCTATGCAAAAGTCATTCAGAATTAAGAAAACTTCAGAGGCTGTTCCCAGAAAATTCAAAATATGCATTTCATATGTCATGAAACATATGAAACATGATATTGTAATAAAATCGTTAGATCCACTTTCGAGATAATCAAAACTTTCGAAACATTTTCCATGTAAAGGGCAACTTAGGGTGAGAGAATTTTCTTGAAAATATTCGTGTCGCATCCTTGGAGGAGGCTGAACTTAAATACCAAGTTTGGTTTTTAACTGAATTTTTGTTTTTGAGCTATGCTGTTCACAGTCAAGACACACAGACACACACTCGAACTTTTTATTAAAAGCTTCTTTTGTGTTCAGGGGACCTCAAAACATATTTCCGGTGAAAGATGGACATCGAATTTTTGGGCGGAATACAATACTTTCCCTACTACTATACGTGGTAGAGAAGGTAAAAACGATCATAGAGCAAAACTAATGATACTAGATGAAATGGCATTATTTTAGGCATGAAAGGGGAAAACTGAAAACGTTGACCAAAATGCAGAGATTTCAGTCCTTTGTCTCCTTTAAGCAAGCCCTTGTTTTGTACAATTGTATATGATTGTACATTGCTTTTTACAACAATAAAACACAAACGTAAATAGCTGTACCTGACATTTTATGTCCAACTGTTAACGAGCTTGTGGAATGCTTATAAATCAATCAATTGTTCTAAACTCTTCAATCACTGAGTAAGTTTTCCTTCATAAACTAAGAACAGATACAAGAGAAAGTGGCATAAATCGCACACAGTTTCCGGAAATTAGCTAACCTATCATCTGTTATTGTACTGGGAAGCCAACAGGAAATGACACTTGAACACAAAGTTGTGTAACCCCCGGATACACGGAGTGCGTGTTGCGGGTGAAATAAAAGAACTCACTTTTTCGCTGGGCAGCTTATTCCTATAAGCTTGTGATTAACGACAAGCAGGAAAGTAATTTATGTTGTTTACACACTGGAAGCATTTAAGCCTTAAACAAATAGATATCCAATACGTCATTTGTTACACTTGTGTACATTAATACAGGGTGTCCAGGACGAGAGCTATCAGCAAGAAAGCTTAGGGATACCCATCTGTGCAAAAAGGCCAAAAATTGCAACAATTGATTTGTTTTGTGTAGCTTTTATAACTGTAAGACCTTTCGAAACATGCCATATAGTGATTTAAATGTCTGACTGTAAGCCTAGCTTCCTATAAACGTGTGGTAAAGAACGACGCAATCTTCAGATACTATTAGCTGCAGAGGAGGGTCGGTCGGTCGGTCGGTCTCTCTCTCTCTCTCTCTCTCTCTCTCTCTCTCTGTATAAAGAAAGTTTAAAAATGACAACGCTAAAATAACACTTTCTGACTGTATACGTAGCCAGTCAGAAACAGTGTTATTTTAGCGTTATAATTTTTAAACTCTCTTTTCTCTGTTTTACTTTGTCGGCACATTCTCATTTCCAAACTGTTCCACATGATGTAGTTTTCGGTACAAATAAATAACTCCTTGTAAACGACAGAATAAAAAACTGAGCTGAACTTTGTCAACATGCTTAGTTGTGGTGTTATTAAACCATACTAGTCATATTGTGTAAATTTTAAGCAAAAATTGAAGTCTCGTATTTAACATTTGTTTTCTCCCAAACTAGTATAATTAAATATTTATTTGTACAACTTATGAATATACAGGATGAACTAGAACTCCACCGACAAACTTCCAGAGGTTCAGGGATACCTTCTTGAGTATTTTGGTATAAAGGACCCATGGTCTCCGGCGGCTCGTTACAGAGCAATAATCTAATTATGATTTATTCGGTTTGTTACCCCAATCACTCTTGAAAATACCGTTACAACAGTGAAGAAGCCTGTATAATATGCAATAAGCAATAACAAAACCTACAACACGCCACATAGTAAAGAAACACCCCGCAGGCGAAACACTACACTTTTTTCACAATGCATTCAATCTGATCTGTCAGTGTACAGTGCAGTGCGCAACAAGGCAGAACTGTTCCCTTAAAGGTATTATGCAAAATGTCGACCACCATGATCATGGCAGAGTGTACGGCGACATACCATCGACTGTCTTCCTCACCCATGAAAGCATTCCGAGTTTGGCGTACTATTCCGCGGCTGCGATAATCCTAGCAACCAGATCCATGCGAGTATCGACCGGAGTCTCATAAAGTAGGCTCTTCACATGCCCTCAGAATAAGAAGTCCTTTGGTGTCATGTCTGGTGACGGAGCTGGCCACGGATCAGGACCACCGCAACCAATCCATGTCGTCCAAACTGTACATCAATGTGGTTCCTAACATCGAGTGCAAAGTGTGCCAGCACCCCGTAGTGTTGAAACCGCATAAGCTGTCGAATTCTCAGCGCCGCATCTTCTAGGAACTGTAGGGAGGACATGTTGAAGGTACAATTTGTACATGACTCCGTTCAGTGTATCAGGAAATACGTAAGGTCCAATCACAAAATCGTTGACAATACCAACCTATTACATTCACAGCAAACTGCTGTTGACAGGAATGACATACCAGTGCGTGTGGATTTTCGTAATCCTACATGCCATCTCTTGTAAACTTGGCCTCGTCTGTAAACAGGAAAATTGTGGTTTTCTGCACATTGCTGTAGGAACCAATTTGCAAACTCCACTCGAAATGGGAAGTCCGCTGGCTGCAGTGACTACACCTTGGTGCAATTGTTCATGTACGTCTCTACAGTTGATTGACTTGCGTTCTGGGATCGTGCAACGCGCCGATTACTAGAGGCAGGATTGCCACCAATCGCGTGTAACACGTTCTCTTCGAAATCAGGTGTTCCGGCACTCCAAGGGCCAATACCTTCCATGATAACACGGAAGGATCCAGTTTCTCGTAGGCGCTTATGTACAGATGCAAAGTACTGTGACGTGATTGCCGTCGGTGCAGGAACAGCTCAGCATAGGTTCGTTATGCCGCTCTTCCACTGCATTCAGTGAACTCATACATGAGGTACTATCGGCCAACGCTTCATCAGTAAACCTATCTACACTATATTCACTCTTAGGTTGATCCGCGGCAAAACAAACCCACGTGGTCAGTGCACCGTGGTGCAACACGGTAGCAATGCGCGCAGGAAAGTAGTCCCATGCTAATACTCTGAATTTTAGAATGAATTTATCCTTAAATAGTATAATATTCTATACAAATACCTAAGGTTATATTTAACGCTGATTTATACCGTAAAACAGAGCTACAAGTACCATGATGCAATTCGTATGAGTCATCTGACATCCGGATAGGCGCAGAAAATTGTTTACAGCCAGAAACCAGCAGTTGTGTTTAGTATCATGCAGGACGATGAATTCGCTCTTGTGTTTTCGTCGAACTACGTAAAGCAATAGCCGCGCAAACCATTGACTAGTGGTGAAAAAACAATAGTGTTGAATCTTTATTATAAGTTACGTGAGAAATATCCAACTCTTTCCGCGAAAGAAATGGTGAAATTATCTTCTGAGTTCACTGGTGTTTCAGTACAAGTATAAACAGTCCTTGTGCAGAAAAATCTGAAACGAGAAAAGTGGTTACACCCGGAAAAAACAAAAACAAAACAAAACTACCAATCTTATCATCTTTAACCCTTAACAGAATATGCTAGTCGCCGTTTCAGTTGTCGAAATAAGGACTCTGTTCCTTTTTGCGCTACGTGCCGCTTGTACTGGCCACATGGTCTGAAAGTGTGACAGTATTTCTAGTGCGAATGGCGGAAGGATACATTATAGCGGTGCACTGGTCCCCTGGGGTTTGTTTTGACGCGGATCAACCTAAGAGTGAATACAGATTATACCGTTATGTATCACTGTTAACGCACAACCAACACTGCCGGAAAAACAAAATTCTAGACAGAACCGAGCAGTAATGAATGCAAACTTGAGGGCAGCGAGGCATTACTGTAGTCAACAGCATGTACCGTGAGCGAATGGAAACAATTTGTTTACAGACAAGATACACGGCGTATACCGTCGACATTTGCACTGGTGTGCAGTATTTTTAGTGCAGTACAGATGCAAAGCTAATTGGGGCAACAAAGCCAAATAAAATGCAATTACTAGGTAACGAGCCGCCGGAGACCGTGGGTCACTTATACCAAAATACACAGGTGTCCTGAATAACCTCTGAAAGTTTGTCGGTGGAGTTCTGGCTCATCCCGTATACTATTAAACGGTTTACTTATAAAATATTAATTTTTTCTAAAAATAATTGCGTCTGTGGGGCAGTTTTCCAAAACAATAAACAATGATACAAATCTGATGTGTTACATTCACATGACTTTCTCTACGCTCTATCGCTTATTAGTAGGTATAAAATTATTATTACGAAAGTTTATTTTTCTATCTACCTCATTTTAATCGAGATACGCCTACATTACACATTTCGTTATAGATTCAAAGGGAATAGTCAAATGTCTTAGAACTGGACGCTGTATGGTAGCCTTAAAATTCCATACTCTTTCCATGACATCGCCTGAAACAATTCAAAATCAACAGGACTTTAAAAACAGGCTTAGTATTGAACAATTCGAACCAATAATAACGATATCTCACAAATAGCCAATGATACAAAAAGTTATTTGAAATAAGTTGTGTGTTTTAAAGAGATCTACATATTCTGTGTAAAGCGTTTTCGTCTATTTCTTAACGTTTTCCAGTTATACAAGATTATACAAAATTCCTTCCGAATGAAGCGGACTTCACAGGCTATTCCCAGAAAATTCAAGATATACATATTTTTAATATATGGTATTTTAATAAAAATCGTTTAGAGCCATTTTTTTAGGAAATCAAATTTCGAAAAATGTACATGTAAAGGATAGTTTGTAGTGGGGGATTTCTCTTGAAAATCTTCGTGTCACATATTTGAAAGATACTGAATCTCAATATGAAGTTTGATATTTACCCTGTTCCTTTTTTTAGTTATGCTGCTCACAGACAAACTCACACACACAGTTTTTTCTAAAAAATGTTTTTTTTATTCAGGGCCCTCAAAACATGTATTTCCGGTGACATCTACGTATTGAATTTTTGGGTGAAATGCAATACTTCTCTACCTACTATGTACGTGGTAGCGAACACAAAAAATCAATATCTTGGGAACTAATGGATAAATATGCACGAAATTTGGTGCACAGATTATACATTAAACCGTGACTGCTGTAACAAAATGGCAAATGAACGGAACTGAAATTGTGGGTTTTCGAAATTTCACGGTTGGGTATCCTGACTTATTGAATAATATGATCGTATAAGTATGAAGCAAACGACAGGCGAAGTTCCAAAGTTTGGGATGGACATCCAGAAACCTATATGTAGCACCCAGACCTCAAGGCGATATTTATCTTCTCTTTACCTGTTTTGCAGCATTTCCCGGAATGACAGTTGCAGAAGCAGTAAATCCTGCAAATCCGTCACTGGAGTTCTGTAGAAGACATCGTTTTCCGATCCCCATAAGTGGCAATTATATCTGTTGACACCCAAGGAATATGAAAGGTGGACTCATTGCTAACATCTCCTACAGAAATCCATTCCATTATTATCGATTTTCGAAGGCGTTGACACCTCGTAAAAGTTTCTCTGTCGTTGCATATCTTGTAACCTTTTGGAACTTGTGATTGATTTTTTATTTAATGCCGCTTAATGTTTGCATTATTCAGTGTGTTATTAAACTATCTTCTTATTGATAGTTTCTATGTCGTATGTCCTACGTTGATATACTTGCAGCATTAGAAATCTCAGTAGATTCTTTGAAACCGTTATTTTCTCAGCACAGAAGTTATTTTTAATGTTCTAAGAGTTAAAATATATGTCAAAGCAAAGTTTCCTGTGGCATAAAATGCTGATTTTTTGTTTACCATTTATCTATAGTAGTTAGGGAAAGAATTGAATTCCACCCAAAATTCGATATCCAGATTTCACCATAAATAGACTTCTGAAGTCCACTGGTCTCTAAAAAGACAATAAATAAAAAAATCTGATGTGATACATTCATATTACTTTCTCTACCCTCTATCGATTATTAGTGGGTATACAAACAGTGTCACTAAATCTTATTTTTATATCTACTTCATCTTACTTTTGCAGAAATAGGTACATTACACATTTCATTATAGATACAAAGGGAACAGCGAGAGTCAAATATTTAAGAGCTGGACGTTATCTACACAGGCCTTAGAATTCCATAGTGTTTCAATGGAATCGCGAGAAACAACTGAATGACTTTAAAGAATGGCTAAGAACTGAATAATTTGAACCATTAATAACGGATATCTCTTTTGTGATGCCACAAAAAGAAAGGTCTACGCAATAAATGTAGACCTCTTTTAAACACAGAATTTATATCGAATAAGCTCCTTTTTTGTGTGGCATAAGCCATTTCTGAGATGTCCGTTATTATGGTTCGAATTGTTCATACTTGATCATTCCTTAAAGTCCTTTCAACATCCAGTTGTTTATCGCGATTGCATGGAAACAGTATGGAATTTTAAGGCTAGCATATAGCCTCCAGTTCTTAAACATTTGACTATCGCTGTTCTGTTTGTATTTATAACGAAATGTATAATGCAGCTATTTCTGAAACGTTTTATTTGGGCTAAAACGTAGTAGATATAAAAATAAGCTTTATTAAGAATAGTTTTATATTCACTAATAAACGATATAGGGAAGAGAAAGGTATGTGAGTGTATCACATCAGATTGTCTTCGTTATTTTTCATTTATGGCCAACCATTTTGATTAAAATGCAATACTGTAAGACATTTGTATACTTTATAGAATGCATATCTTCAATTTTCTGTGAATAGTCTGTGAAGTCTTCTTCATTCTGTATGTCGCCCTCCGTGGTGTAATGGTTACCATGCTAGCCTCTAATTCCCGAGGTCGCGGGCGTAAAAATCCATAGCATCGCTTCCTTCGGAAGGGAAATAAAGCCGGGGTCCGGTGTCGTAGATTTACAGCACGTAAAAGAACCTCAAGCCTGTTAAAAAGGCCTCTGAGCAAAATTGCAGGTCTTTCACGCCCAATATAGAATGGGACGCTAAGGACCACAGCAGTTAAAGAGCGTCCATAAATAAAACTCAATCTAATTTCATTCTGTATATGCTAGCCTCTGATTCCCGAGGTCGCGGGTTCAAATCCGGCTATGGGCGATGGATTTTTTCGGGCGTAAACATCCTTAGCATGGCTTCCTTCGGAAGGGAAGTAAAGCCAGTAGTCCCGTGTCGTAGATTTACGGCACGTAAAAGAACCTCAAGCCTGATAAAGGGGCCTCTGAGCAAAATATAGAATGGAACGCTAAGGACCACAGTAGTTAAAGAGTGTCCATAAATAAAATTCAGTTTTTCCCCCATTCTGTAGGAATTGTGAATTTTGTATAACTAGCAAGCCATAAGAAATAGACAAAAACTTACTTGAGGAAAAACGCAGCGCTGATTAAAACATACTATATGTGTCATATAAAGCGCTTGTAGTTTTCAGTATTTTATGCTGTATGTTTCAAATGTAACAGCATCATCTGATGGAAGATGCTTTAAAGTTTTCGATTCTGCTTTTTTCTTCTCCTTCGCAAGAAATCATTAGATACTATGATTTCTGAATTTATTCTTCAGTGATTCCATTCAACATTTGAGCATTTTTCTGCATGTTTTATATGACTAAGTACTTATTGCTTAGTTTGAAATCAATTCTGGACATAATGTAATAACGTAACGAAGAAGAAACACGTTAATGCTATAAGAATAAAAGGTGTGCCTGCGAATTTGTAATGGGAAAAAAAATTATGAAGCACATTTACTTTGGTTGCTCATGTTATAGGTACTTAAATGAACATGTTACTCTTCATAGATAACTGCCTACAGAGTACGAAAACGCAAAATTCATCTGGTGAAAGAGGGTGGCTTTCACGAGAAAAAAGAAACTGAAAGAATGTTTAATGTGCGCTTGTCTCTCCTTTCTTTTCCAAGTGTTCTACATTCTGTTCCTCATTGCCTCTAATCTTCTCTTCGTAATTGCTGGAAATCTATAGTTCTCTTGCTACACTTTTATGTTTATCGGTAGATTTACGGGTGTGAAAGTCGCGAGTAAATTTATCTAGAGGTAATCAGAACTTTTAGTGGAATTTTATCAGACTGTTTTACGACTTAAGAAGGCTGTAAAGATAGCATGAAATAAATGATTCCAACACAATAAAAATACTTTAAATCTAACCTCTAGGCAGAGATTCTGCAGCCATTGCATCTCGATTGCTTTCACCATCTTCTAGAATTGCTTAAGAAACGAGGAAAGCTTGAGATGGTTGTTATGTCTTTACTGATCCAGTTGCTAAATCCACAGCATTTTGTTATTACTAAAAGCTTTCAGCGTGTAGATGCTACGATTGTTTCATTATATATAAATTTTCTACAAGAATCAGCTAGGGAATAATGACAAAATAATCATAATCGGTAGCGATAGAGAATCATCACTTGCTGAAGTTCGTTGTTTCCTTCTGAATGTAGGAGGATAGGTAGTATTAAAAGCGAAATAGTTTATGTATGCAACTACATCTACCGCATTTAAACTCTCGGAATGATGCACTCACTGCTCATTATTGCATTTATAGCATCATTTGGCCATCGCGGTCACTAGGGCATCTGACCGTAGCAATTAATAGTAATTTATGTATACAGAATGGGCATGCCCGGCGGGATGGACAGGGTACGGTCTCTCGTAATAGTTCCTAGAGGATCGTCCTAGCTACACGTAAAAAATTTAATCTCTCTCTCTCTCTCTCTCTGTTTGTTTTCTATCGCAAATATGGAAGTAATATCAACAACATACTAGTTACCCCAAATTCTTTCTTTGAAGCTGAATGATCTTTCAGTTTTCTTTGAGGTTTATAACCTTACTTGCGGTAAGGCAAAACATAGTGTAAAATTAAACGTTATCTTTTAGTTTCATAGTTGTTTTACAAATTAATCATATGATAGCTAATTGTTACTTTCTCTACCACGTACCTAGTGGCAGAGAAAAATTCGATGGCGAGGTTTCACCAGAGGCCCCTTGAATATAAAACAATAAAAACACAAAACAAACATTTTAGAAAAGGTCTGATTTTGTGTGTGTATGTGTGTGTGGACAGCATAACTAAAAGAAAAATCTGATGTGTTACACTCACATGGCTTTCTCTACTCTTGTACAAACTATTTTTACAAACGCTTATTCTCCATCTACTTCATGTTAAACGAGATAAACATTTGCAGAGTCTATCTTATTGCTAATTTTCTTGTACATGTACAGGGAATATATATTTACAAGGGCAATTTGGAAATACAGTAGCCTTTAAGCACATACATATCTCTTAATAGCTGGTTGCTATGTGCAGCACCATTCCCTTTGCCACAGATTAATACTCTTTGCATATCCAAGACAAAAAAAAAATGAATAACGAATTCCCATTTGAGAAAATAAGTATTGAAACATTTAAGGGAATAACAAGCAATATCTCGAAAATGGTTCACTCAACAAAAAAAATGTATATGACATAAGTTGTGTATTTTAACGCCATCTACATTTTTTGTGTAGTCTATCTCTTATGGTTTACCAGTTATGGAAAAGTCGTTCACAATGAAGAATACTTTTGGAGACATTCCCAGAAAATTCAAGATATACATTTCATTTGTCATAAAAATATCTTAAACATATGATATTTTAATCAAAATCTTAAGAGCCATTTTTGAGAAAATTAAAAATTTCAAAAAATCAACCATGTAAAGGGTAATCTGGGGTGGGGGATTTTCTCGAAAACCTTCGTGTCGCATCTCTGGAAGATACTGAACCTAACTACCAAGTTTGGTGTTTATCCGACTGTTCGTTTCTGAGTTATGCTGTTCACAGACAGACACACAGACACACACATGGACATGTTTCTAAAAATGCTTTTTTTGGATTCAGGGGATCTCAAAACATGTATTTCCGGTGAAATCTCGGTATCGAATTTTTGGGTGGAATACAAGACTTCCCCTACTTACTATACGTAGTAGAGAAAGTAATAAAAGTCTGATAAATACCATGGTATCTAAGTGCAACATCTTCTAAAGAGGCGATACGAATATTTTCAAGAAAATCTCCCCCAATCCAAACTACCCTTTAGATGAAATTCTTGCTGTTATTTTTGATTTTCTAAAAAATAGCTAACGATTTTGATTAAAATACCATATATTTAAGATACTTATATGGCAAATAAAATGTATATCTTGAATTTTCTGGGAACTGCCTGTAAAGTCCTCTTCATTCGAAAGGAGTTTTGTATAACGGGTAAACCATAACAGACAAACAGATCTCTTTAAAATACAGCTTATTTTTATGGCATCAGCCATTTCCGAGATATGCATTATTGTTGGTTTGAATTTTTCATTCCTTTGTGATTTGTTTGAAGTGCTGTCGCCATTCAATTGCTTCTCGCGATGTCAGAGTATGGAATTTCAATGCCCGCATATAGCGACCTGCTTTTAAACATCTGACTATCGATTCGACTTCGTGTATCCCCTTGTACCTACAACGAAATGTGTAATAAACTAGTTTTTCGATTAACATAAAGTAGATAGAAAAATAAACCTTCGTAAGAATAAATTGTAGGATGCTATATAAAAATAAACGATAGTGGGTAGAGAAAGTCATGTGGATTTAACACATTAGATTTTTTTCCCCATGCACTTCCTGCTAATTTAGCCATTATTATTGGTTTGAATGTTTCAATCCTTCGTCATTTGTTTGAAGTGCTGTCGCCATTCAGTTGGTTCTCGCGATGTTATAGAAAGTGAATGGAATTTCAAGGCCCGCAAATAACGACTCGCTTTTAAACTATGACTATCAATTCCACCTCCGTACCCCCTACAATGAAATGTGTGATGAAACTGAGATAGAAAAATAAGCTTTCGTAAGAAAGATTGTAGATACTATATAAAAATAAACGACGGTGAGTAGAGAAAAGCATATCACAGAAAACGTTTTTCTATGCACCTCCACTAGTATTGAAAAATATTCTCTAGAAACTAATTCAATATAGTCTTATAGCTGCACAGGTACATAGCGAAAGTCTCATATGCAAGCATAGATATTGCACACATTTTGCATTTGCTGATGATAAACAAAAGAACGGACATAACTTTCAAACTGTATTGCTTAAAATATCTGAACATTCGAAGAGCGGTAAGAAATAGGTATCTCGAAAACAGCTCGTGCTACGAAAGAATTATTTGATACAAACTGAATATTTTAACGAGTTCTCTATTCTTTTGTGCAGCAGACTTTTGTCTCTCTCTCTCTCTCTCTCTCTCTCTCTCTCTCTCTCTCTCTCTTGTGATTTCTGTTATATATCGAATTTTGAATACAGTGCAACCGAAGCGCTAGAGGAAACACAAAAATTAAATCATTGGTAATCTGTCACATCCACAAAGGCCACTTACTGCACATCCAAGCATTATTATCTATTACTGACAAATTAATTATAACTATGCACAAATGGAAAAGAGGTTTATTTTCTTACCTATTCGCCAAGCCAATCTCATTGTTTACATATATAACTTTATGAAATATAATTTAAACACGTAGAAAGTTTGTATGCAATTAAGTAAATTTAAGGATTTAAAAAGTAACCCTAAAGAATTACACCATCACAAATTGTGCCTTAGCATCGCTAGAACTAAATAAATCACGTTTATGAACACTACTGTCGAGCTATGAAGTGCGAGTATGTACCAACTCTCTACAAGTTTAATCCAAATTTGTAAAGTTTACAGTGAGAAAAACGGAGTTGAAATGCCAAAACAATTAATGGAAAGTATTTAAAACATTTATTTTGGATTGTTCCTTCGTGCGTGTTCAATTTTAAGGTCATAAAACACTCTAGCCTTTAAGCTTTTAATTTCATACCTGAGGTAATTTCTTGGTTCTAATACGAGTAAGCATTTTGCTCTTTTGAAGACTGGGAAGTGTAGGAATTGCAATTTGAGAAACATTGGTGTCAACAAATCATTAATTGGAAGGCTGAAAAGTTAAATCATACATTTTTGAATCTAGCAAGTATGAGGCTATAATAACCTAAAGGTGAATTTAAACCACTTGAGTAATAAGCTAGCAGCTTTTATTCGATCAACACATTTTTTAAATTGGAATATATCAAAGTGTTCCACCCAGTGTCCACATTTCCAAACTCCATGTGCATAACTCGCCATTTAAAGCCAATTTTGCTGAATTTTCTATTAGGAGCATTTAAATAATAATCTTTGCCTATACAATTTTACAGAAATAATCTGATGTGTTACACTCACATGACTTTCTCTACTCTTGTAAAACTATTTTTACAAACTCTTATTCTCCATCTGTTTCATATTAATCGAGATAAACATTTGCAGAAACGATCTTTGACATGCAAAGAGAATTACATTTTACACATTTGACTATCGCTTAAGGCCTACTATTTCCCCTTGTTTTGTATTTGCAAGATCAATATAGAAATACAGTAAGTAGCCTTTAAGCATAGACATCTCTTAGTAGCTGGTTGCTATGTGCAGCACCATTCTCTTTGCCACAGATTAATACTCTTTACATATCTAAGACAAAAAAATTAATAACGAATTCCCATTTGAGAAAGTATTGAAAAATTTAAGGGAATAATAAGGAATATCTCGAAAATGGTACACTCAACAAAAAAAGTATATGACATAAATTGTGTATTTTAATGCGATCTACATTTTTTGTGTAGTAAAATCTTGTCTATCTCTTATGTTTTACCAGTTATGCAAAAGTCATTCACAATGAAGAATACTTTTGGAGACATTCCCAGAAAATTCAAGATATAAATTTTATTTGTCATGAAAATATCTTAAACATATGATATTTTAATAAAAATCGTTAGAGCCATTTTTGAGAACATTAAATTTTCGAAAAATGTTCCTGTAAAGGTAATTTGGGGTAGGGGGATTTTCTTGAAAACCTTCGTGTCGCATCTCTGGAAGATACTGAACCTAAATACCAAGTTTGGTGTTTATCCGACTGTTCGTTTCTGAGTTATGCTGTTCACAGACACACACACACGGACATGTTTCCAAAAATGCTTTTTTTTTTGGATTCAGGGGGTCTCAAAACATTTATATCCGGTGAAATTTCGGTATCGAATTTTTGGGTGGAATACAATACTTCCCCTACTTACTATACGTAGTAGAGAAAGTAAAAAACAGTATATTTGAAATAACTGAAAAGCAAAATTGGAATTTTGAAATAAAAAATCTATTTTAATATTAATGCCATCCTGAATATTTCAGGTTTAAAGATAAATATTTTCGGTTTATTCTAAGCATGGGGCGTCACCCCTCCGGAAAATTGTGGCAACTGGGAACACTAATGGTATAAATGGTGCAGGGATACAGATGTACAATATCTCCTCAGAATCTTAACGATTATTACTGTTTTTCTTTTCCTATACATAATAAATTAATAATAATTAACATTTGTATATCATTAAAATCCTCGTATTGTGTTACTCATGCAATTCCACGAAGTGTGACATTAGAAAGATTATTTGGAGCATTGTGACGATAGCGAATGAAGAGTGCATTGTGATATACTGTTTGACCAAATATTTGAATTTTTGCATAGATACGCGTGTTGAATTTTATAATTTTGTAACGAATTTTTATTCAGCTGGAAGTATTGTGATTAGAACTTCTGCACTTCTACGCAGCAACGGCTGCAGTATTAATCGCTAAGTTTATTTAAACAGTGCATGCATCTACGTGGGTACTGCAATCGATTTGAATCCACTTCAGAAATCCGATCCTGCTACAGACCAGTACGGTGCGCCAATGCTTGCATGCAATACAGATCATAACTCAGATCGTATCGAAATATATAACCATGCACAAATTGCACAAATAAATACAACTACCTCCTCCCCGCGGATAACGCTAATTACATCGTAAATCAATGCAATGGGAGATTTATGGAAGGATTCGAAGCTCTCTAGCGAAGTAAGATGCAGATTTGAAGATTGAACTAGACAGACTAAGTTTGCTTTATTAGAAGAGAAAAGTTCACATATGTTTCATAGAAATTATATTGAGAAGTGTAGTCATAACGGAAAGAGAAGGCATTGCAAGTTGTGCTGATCGTGGATTCTTCCTTTCTTCCCTGAGAACTGCAATTAACCCCCGCGGTACCGTGCGGGATGGCTCACATGATAACGCATGTGGCCCGCATTCGGGAGGTTCCGGGTTCGATCCCCGGCGACCGCCCACTCTAACCCATGGGTTTTCTCGGGGTTTCTCAGGTCGTCAGGCGAGAGTGGTTTCTTTCAGCCCCCGAATTTTCTGTCCCTCCATTTCGTTCCATTCATCATTGCATTCATCCTTCATTCCGTTAGACCTGTTTCAGGTTTGGAAGCGTCGGTGATGGTGTTTCGGTGCGGCCTGACAGGGGAAAAGGAAGCTCTCTGTGAAACTTTCTCGTCCCTCGGCTTTCGGCCGGTTGTAGGTGTAAACGGATCGCCTCTTCGGAAGGGGGCGTTGGACCCTCGTGCGGGACGGGAGTTCCCGGTCTGCCTGAACGATTATCGGGGCGTCTTCTGGAAATTGTAAGGACCCGTCATTGTTGTGCCGTCACTCCTGGTTCCGGCCGCACAGTGTTTCCTCTCACATGCTGCTCCCTTCCGAGGGCGCCTCCTTGTAGGGCATAGGTAGAATATTCTCACTGGAGCAGTAAGGAGTCCCCTCCGATAATCGGGGGAAAAACTCAAGGTATTCGTAATAATGGACCAAATCTCCCCTGGCATTAACGAAGATTAAGGTAAAATATTGTTTAAAATAAATACTGTTATTTTCACCTCATTAACCTGCCCCGGCATCAAATTCTGAAGAATTATGTAGCCTTTAAGCACCCATCAACGATAAGAGAATTACCCAAATGGCGAGGCATGTTTATATAAACACAGTAGACCTAATTTTAAACGTTGGTACCTTCTCTTTAGTCCCATAAGGATGTAATAAAGTATAGACTCTGCAGTTTTCAAACTAAGGGAAACCATGATCCCCTGAACCAATATTCAACGAAAGAGGAGTCGAAATTGACAGATATGAGGAGTTCACTATCCCACTCCAGGCCAGCAATTTAAAAATGTTGGTTTTTGTGTATAGTTTTAATTTAGGAGAAAAATAATCTTTTCAGTTTTTAGTTATGAATATAGGTTGATTAGCTGCAGTTGTTACGCTGGACACAATTCTCTCCTTTTATAGGTTTGTTTCAACAACATTCCTGTTAGCTGGTGTCATCAAAGACATCTAACTGACAGTGCGTTCCGACAACCGCGTCACTGTACTACATTCAGCCGTTCCAACTAATTTCTGATTGCGCCAAAGTCCTTCAAAATCAGTAGGTACGTAGCAAAAGGCACGTACCAGTTCTGATCGGCAGTCGTTGCCAAAGCAACGTTGCGCGTTAAACCTCATTTATGCAAGCGATTCCGTGACGCGCGATAAAGAATGACAGTGGTCTATTTGTGTGCGATGTGACTGTCGTAGTCGCGCTATGTATTGTTGGGAATATAAGTTCTACCAGCCCATTTCCACATTTGGTTCGACAGCAAGTATAGATCTCTATGTGTTGTACTACGAGGGCGATATTGAAAAGTTTTAGAATGTCATGTTTTTAAAAACAAATTAAATTTGTTTATATTTTGACACCTACTTTCTAATGTTTTGCGAGTTTATTGCCGTGCAGTTTGTTCGATTGGCTGCAATAGTTCGTTATTTATCATTATTTGAAGAGTTTGTGTTCACCCAAAAAGCATTTGACTAGAGAAGATTTCCGGGGTCTGATTTTTTACGATTTTAAATCGTCAATAACGCCTAATCAATGTGAAGATCGGCTTAGAAACGAATTTGTCATTTCTAAGAGCCATCTAAGGCAAAAAACTATAATTGGTACAGCGAATTCAAAAGAGACCTACTTTTTCTTGGTTTTGACTTTCGTGAATGCCTAAGAACTGCCGTTACTGATGAAAATATCGCCGCTGTTCGTGTGAAACTTGAAGAAAATCGATCGACATCTTCTAAATTTATTCAGGCGACATTTGGGCATTGGTAGGATAAAATCAAAACATTTTACATCAACAGTTGGACGTGGTAAAACTTTGTTGTCGATGGATTCCACATAAACTGACTCCCGATTAAAAACAGCAATGCATTGATTTGTGCAGAAAAACTCGGGAAAAATTCCATGGTGGCACTTCAGATTTGGTTTGGAGTATCATTACTGGTGATGAATCTTGGATCTATTGTTATGATCCTGAAAGGAAAAGTCAGTCGACTCAATGAGCCTTTCCAGCAAAACCTAAGCCTACAAAACTCTGACGAATTCGCAGTGCTGGTAAGAAGATGGTTGCTGCCCCCCCCCTAAAATAGGCCATATTGCTACTATAGCATTAGAGGATAGATGTACTGTTACTGCCGGTTGGTACACAAATATTTGTTTACCGCAAAGTTTTGAAAAAGCTCGTGAAAAACGCCCAAAAAGAAAAATAATGTTACATCATGACAACGCATCTTCGCATACAGCAAATCTAACAACTGAGTATCTCTAAAAGGCAGCACCATGGGCCCTCCAACATACACTCTGACCTAGCACCTTGTGATTTCCTTTTGTTTCCAAAAATTAAAGATAAAATGCGTGGAATCACTTTTTCGTCATCAGATGAAGCAATCGAGCATTATAAAAAGCTGGTTTCTGAAATGCCTCAGGAAGAGTGGCATCATTGCTTAAAGGACTTGTTTCATCGAATGCAAAAATGTATTGATGTTAAAGGGGAATGTTTTGAAAAACAATAAAATAATTACTTTTTTTAAAAGTAACCTTGTTTGGTTCCCTAAAATGTACAATGTCGCCCTCGTATTATTACAAGCTCTTAACTCAAAGAGAAAGAGAGAGAATGGCGTTGAAGCGTAGATCCGATCACCAGGGCAAGATTTGTGGACAGTTCTTACTACAGGAGCTTACTACGATAAGTACAGGATTGGCACTCCCTGGGTCCCGGGTCACAATCTCGATTGGGTTCCTCTAAGAGGTGAAAGGGTTTATGCCAAACGCTCACTCAACTGTGGTCCACAAGCGAGTTTGACCAACTACAAGTCATCTCCATGAACACACTGACGGATACCGCTGCGTGGGATGGAGGGGAGTCGCAAAGGGCGACTGCGTAACGCGGGATTCCCGGGCCCTTGAATATATGCAGGATTGTGTTCATAACCGCTGATAAAGATCAGTCCCGTGGAGGGTTTATTACATGAGTTGTTCCACTCCTGAAGGCGATTGGGTCCCTCTGTCTAAGCTGGGAGGTGAGACCTTAAGGTAAGCAAGGTCCAGGCCAGGCCTCTCACCTAAGCCGGGGTGGCGCCCAGGATGTGAGCATACCATCGGAGACATTTGAAATAAAATAAAGGTTACTAGAAAAGAAGTAGTCGAGTCTTGTGTCCCTCACTACTTGTTTATAAATAGAAACAGGAAGAGAAGAAGTTTTCATCAGTGAGCCCATTCACAATACAAAAGGGCTTCGATAAAATTGCCGTCCACTGAAAGCATGCATTAGAGCTCGCAACGGCACGCTTCTGGTTGAAGCACATTCAGCATCCCAGGTAGCGATTATACTGAGGACAAATATTTAGTCAGCTACCTAATACCTGTCGAGATGCACAAGACCTTAACTCCTCGCGCGGTAAGGTAAACACCTGTGCATTGGAAGGTACGTCCAACGAGGAGGTCAAGAAAATCTTGAGGATCAAGGATCAAGATATACGTCCGTATATCGGGCTCAGGGGAAAGAAAGATGGAATTTGTACCCACTCGTGCTCTGTTGATTATCTTTGATCGGGTAGATCTCCCTCAAAGGATTGAGACCGGGTATGAAGCCACTGAAGTTAGGCCGTATAACCCAAACCCGCTGAGATGCTACAAGTGTCAGCGCTTTGGACACACTAGCGATTTTTGTAACAAAATCTACTGCGTTGACTGTGGAGATATCCCTCACGACGGGACATGTACATCAGCTCCAACGTGTGTTAACTGCAGCGGTGAACACACATCAAGTTTCCGAGAAGCCTCCGTTTTACGGAGGAACGAGCGATCCAGCAGATCTGGGCTGGGAGGTTTCTCCTGCACATCCGCCAACACTATGTCCCGAAATTCGGTAGCTATAGCTCAGTTGCACCTAAACCGATACCGAGCCGGGAAATCGCAACTCAGACCAGCGATATTAACTTGAAGCCACAATTTCAGAAAGGATTATCGTAGCTAGAATACAGCCAAAGCCTTTAAAATCAACACCGACGACCGCATCAACATCTATCAAGTCCGTTATTGAAAAGATCACATCAGTGAAAACATTAGCAAAGCCGTCGATCTCAACCCACAAGACTGGCAAGCCGTTGACATACAATGCATCGCCTATAAAGTTCAGGGCCAGCTACAACAGAATCGACTTCCTTAAAGTAAGTGAAAAGTCTGCACCCAGAACATCAAAGAGTAAAAAACATGCTCACGAGCATCTCCTTGGAGATCCTCTTCTGAGGAATCTTGCGGAAAGGATTCAGATCGGCGATCTACATTTTCGCTGACCTCAATCTCGAACAGGTTCCTCCCTCGTGGAGGAGATGGAGCATGAGGATTGTGCTCACACTGCCAGAATGACAGTGAAAAAGAGGCAGGATAAATCCTCCTTCAAAGGTGTTAGCACGACACCAAAGAAAAAGGAAAAATTGGTTTGACCACAGCTTTCCTCAATGTAGTGGACTCTTAGATTGAGAACTTATCCCATTATAGTTACTATGGCTATCCTACAATGGAACATTCGTGGAATTAGAACACATCAACCAGAGCTTGAACTTTTGCCCAACAAGTATGAGCCTTTGGTCGTATGTTTGCAAGAGACTAAACTCCGTCCACAAGACAGCTTTCAAATCAGTTGGTATATCCCAGTACGGTATGATCTTACAGCGGAAGAGGTTATTCCTGCGCAGCAAACCATTGTGATGCTCATCAGAGATGATATATTTGTGCAATCTATATCCATACAGTCTGACACCCAGTGAGTCGCTTTACGGATTAAACTGCCACCCACCCAATTTACCATTTGTATTATTTATCTGCCTCCCCCTAACGACCTCTCGCTCACTGATTTAGACGATCTAGTTTTCCAGTTACCAACACCTTAACTGATGGTGGGAGACGCCAATGACCATCATCTTCTTTGGGGATCGCCTCGGGCTTGTGCGAGAGGAAATTAAACGCCAATTTCTTAGACAACTATAACCTAGCTCTTCTGAACACCGGAAAGCCTACATTCCTCAGACTCCTTCAATAGTTTTTTACATCTTGATTTAGCAGTTTGTTCACTACAGTTGACTGTTTCTTTACAATGAAATGTTATCTTTGATACACACTCTAGTGTCCACTTTCCATGTCTTATTAATCTGTTAGCACAAGGTATATGTTCCACACGTTTGCCTACATGGCGCTTAGATCAAGCCGAGTGAAACCTTTACACCCGTTGGCGGTGTTTAATTACAATGCGCAGACTCTGTTAATGTTTTAGTCGAACATCTCACAGAGACGATTCTTTCTGCCGAGCAAACTATTCCTCGGTCGACTGCCAACCCTGTCGATTTCCCGTTTCTTGGTGGACGGATGAATGCCCAAATTCAATGCATTTTCGTAGGGGGGCTCTTAGGGTTTTCTAGCATCGTTCTCCACCGGATAACTTGATCCAATACAAGAAAATAGTGCCAAGTCTAGATAAGTTATTAAGGATAGCAAAAAGACACCATGGAGCAAGTTTCATCTATTTATGGACGCTCTTTAACTGCTGTGGTCCTAAGCGTCCCATTCTCTATTGGGTGTGAAAGAATGGAAATTTTGCTGGTGCCTCCTTATCAGGCTTGAGGTTCTTTTACGTGCCGTAAATCTACGACACGGGACCACCGGCTTTACTTCCCTTCCGAAGAAAGCCATGCTAGCTATTTTTACGCCCGAAAAAATCCATCGCCCTCCGTGGGATTTGAACCCGCGACCTCGGGTACTAGAGACTAACACGGTAACCATTACACCACGGAGAAAATACACCCTCCTTTGTCGCCAGTGATAAATTAAGGCGTGTGGCCGAAAAATCGACTCAATACCAATCGTCGGTCTTAAAACATCTGCAGGAGCTGTTGTTGATATATTTGATGTGACTAACACATTTGGCAGTGCTTTTGTTTAAGTTTCTAGCTCAGATAACTATTTGCCCGACTTCCTTCCAATTAAAACACTGGTGGAATCGCAAGGTTTCTCGTTTCGTTCTGGAAACCTTGAAGATTACAATCGTCTTATCACCATGGCGGATTTAGAACATGCTCTATCATCTTCGTGACTATCAGCACCAGGACCAGATGGTATCCATATATAAATGTTGCAACAGCTCTCTCCTGAAGGTAAGGATTCAGATAAGGCTTTCCTGCTCGAGGTCTATAATCGTTTTGGGTTGATGTCAGCTTCCCAGAAAAGTGGCGGCAGGCCGTCATAACCATTTTGTAAGCTGGGAAGGACCGTCATCTTCCTTTCAGCTACAATCCCATTTTCCAGTTGCGTTTGCAAGGTGATGGAACCTATGATCAATGGACTGTTGGTATGCTGGCTGGAGACTCACAATTTACTCAGCAACACTCAGTGCGGTTTTCGACGACGCCGTTCAACTTTGAACCACCTTATAGATATCATTATCAACACAGATCGTGTGGCTAGCAGGGACACTACGTTCCCTACGCACCTGCAACATACGTTGACGCTTACCACTGTTCATTCAGGAGTTTATGAAGGTTCGCGTTTTCTGAGTAAAGGTCGACTCAGTTTTTACGATCGTTTTTGTTCAGGAGAACGAAGTGCCTCAGGATCAGTACTAAGGGTTACACTGTTTGCTATAGCAATTAATTCTATCTCCAAATGTGTTCTTCCAGGGGTATTGTCATGCTTATTTGTAGACGACTTGGCCGTCTATTGTACTTCCCAGCGTACGCCATTTTTGAAACGCTTTATGCAGCAATGTCTAGACAACCTTCAAGAATGGAGTTCTTAAAACGGCTTTCGTTAGAAGTCAAGTTAACTTCTGGCGCCGTAGGAGACGTTTATCACCTTCGCTCCGATTCGGTCCAGATTTATTGCCATTTGCAGATTCGAGGAGATTCTTAGGGATGACCTTTGATAAGTAAGTTAGCTGGTCATCGCATATAGCACAGTTGATTGCGCGATGTGAGCGTTCTCTGCGAGTATCTTGCGAGTATTAAATGGCAAATCTGGGGAGCGAATCGAACAGCTTTGCTGCGATTGTATCGCGCACTGATCCGATCCAAGATAGACTATGGGTGTATCGTTTATCCCTCAGTACGTCCATCCGTGTTGAGATTAGACAGTGCGTAATTGGGGCATTCGAGTGGCTATCGGTGATTTTCCAACTAGCCCAGTTATGAGTCTTTACACCGAATTGGCACAACCTCCTCTACGATATCGGCGTGATGTCCTGGTACGACATTATGGATGTATGCTTTAAGTGTATGCCTATAGATTCAACTTTCGCTTCTTTTTTCAACAGCGCGGTGGATGAATGTTATAGAAACAGCTCATTAATCCATGCAGGTGTTTGTTACCGGGAGCTTCTCGGAAAGCACGATATTGAAATGCCCAGAATGTTCCCCTTGGTTACGTGCGACATCTCACGTAAATCTTGGGATGACGGCATACCTAGAGTTTACGACGCCTACTTTTAGTATCCGCAATTTTAGAATTTTTGTCAGGTTACAATGACCGAATTTTGATCTACAACAATTGATCTAAGTGCACCGACGGTGTTGGATGTGCTTACGTTTATGAAACCGAACCCCATACATTCGGTTGTCATAACACTTCCATTTATAGTGCAAAAATATGCCATATACGGAGACATTTTGCATGTGCGCCATCGAAAATTGGTTGACTGTCTCATTTTGAGTGGCTCCCTTAGTGCACTTAAGAGCCTTCGTGAGCTGTACAACTACCATCCCATTGTACAGCGCATCCAAGATGCCCTCCTTGTTTTACACGCTTCTGGTGTTAATGTGGAGTGTGCTTGGATACCTGGTTATGTTGACTTACTGGAGAATAACTGGCGGATTTGGCAGCCAAGGCGGCGATCACGGAACCCATTATTGGAATATCTCGTATATCTAACATCTTTAGGCTTGTGCGGAGAGCGGTGCTATCGTGCTGGCGCGAAGATAGGCCAGCTCTCCGCGCAAATGAGCTTAGAGTAGTGAAGAACATTTCGACAAACTGCGTAACTTCCTCTCGTGTATCTCGTCGTGAGGGGCGTATTGGCCGCTGCAATTTTACGCAAGGTTATCGTTTTAAACGTGAACCTGCTCCTATATATCCGCTGCGCAGGAAGGTCTGTCGGTTCTGCCATGTGTTATTGGAATGCATTTCTCTAGCACATCTTCGGCCTCTTTGCCACTACCTGTCAGCCTTGCAGAGGTGTTAGCGGTCGATAACCAAGCGATTGAAATATTTTTAAGTTTTTATCAAAGATGAACTTTCAAATGAGGATTCAATTACACTGATATCTAGTTTTTCGCACCTCTTGGCTTAGTTTTGTATATTCATATTTATCTCTGGCTTTTGCTATGATTTTATATTAATCTTTATCTCTGGCCTTTGCCATGATTTTTATATTGATCTTTATCTCTGGCCTTTGCCATGATCAGTTTTTCTAAGGGGATATTGACCTTGAAGTTTAGCGTGCTTAAACACAAATCATTCGTGGACAGTGCACTTAGGAAACTGTATGGGAAATTGCTTCTTGTCATGATCCTTGTAATTTGCTGCGCCGACATCCCAAATTGAACTCCTAACACGAATTTCTTCTATAAAATGTTTCGTATTCATGCTTAATAAAAGTCGGAACGACTAAAATCAGATCTCTCTCGCAACATGTAATAGCACAAAACACGTTGAAAAGTGAAAAATACAGCTTTGGGTTTCCCAAAGTGGCAGCACTGACTCGACTGTCTCGCTCACGATGTGGCAACGCGATGTGCCCATATACACCCATGTAAGACTGTGTGTTAGGATCAATCATGTATATTTAGTAAACATTGGTGATGAACTTGTTTACAAAATTAACAAGAAATACGGCAACACCTGCTTACATGAGGGTTAGTAAAATGCTTTGGCATCTAGAAGTTTTCACTGCATACTTCCGTAGAATTAAAACAAAGTTACTGAGATTTTGATACTGTTTTATTACACACGTCTGCAGTATGTGTTAAAATGCCAATTAAGAAATAAATATAGCATACAGTCATATAGTTTATAATAAGAATTCGATAGTCATTTGTTTGGCTGTTTTCTGTTAGCTTAGCATTCTTCCAAGGCTAATTGTTACATAATGGTTATCTATCTACAATATTGCTTACAATAAAAATGTTATACACATTCTCTGAGGAGTAACAACTTGACAAGCAAAATCAATCCTTACAAGTACTTTCTATTATGAGTCCAAAATTTTCGTATTCTAATATCCAGGCCTTATAAATCCTTTTTAGTCTTCTAGTCACTTCGGAAAATTAGAAGCCTTCAGGAAGAACAGGACTCTTTAGGGGTGACAACATTTTTGTATTTATGTTAGTATAGATTCAAATGATTGTTACGTGTGCGCGGATTCTTGCATTATTTTTGTCAGGTCACTGGTATGACTTGAGGCAACAGCCTGGGCCTGAAGCAAGCCTACCGCATCATTAACTACTTAGTAGTAAGTGAATAAAACATAAATTGTTACATCATAAATTCGTGGTATGAATTAAGAATGAATAGCCTTAAATGCTTCACTTATTTAAGGTATTCATATGCAAAAGTGACGCAGTACTTTATATTACAATACTGTGAATGCCAGAGTGATTGTAGTGTACATTAACATTATTGTATAACAATGATTTGAGATGTTTGTTAATTGTAAGCATTGTTAGGAAATAAGTTTACACGGCCTCACTGAAACTGACAATAGGAGCGGTAACAATGAAACGAGGGGGTGAGTTGTTTATTAATTAGAAGAGACAAACAAATGACGTCAGAGTAGCGCGCTTTTCTTTAGAAATGGAGGGAGTATCTTCCCTAGAGCATATGTGTTCGTAATTTTGATTGGATATAAAAATAGACGCTAATGTTGGCGCGTTTTATTAACCAATAGCAGCTCTGTTATAATGTTTATGCATATCAGGGTGAGGGAGTATCAAAAGCTAAAGCCAGTGACCATCTAGCAGCGACCCGCCCTGCCGCCAACTTGAGTACCCCCATCCCATTATCTAGCATTCCCATCTTGCTTTGCTGCCATGCCGGCCTGCTTAACTTGACCACACAAGCGGTCGCCCAAGTTAAGCAGCATTGGGCTTGGTCACCACATGGTCGCTAGTCCGCCCATGAGGGAACACCGAGACCCAGCCAATGGTAGCGCACAAAGCTAAACCCCGCCCATGACAGATTGACAAACATCAAAAGCATGTGTATATTCTTTTAACCTCCTTTATCGCACAGGTAAAGCCGCGTACGCGGCTAGGTACTGTGGCGATTGCATTCCGCCCAGGTAAACCTGGGCGACCTGTTCTCGATTGCTGCTGGATTGCGGGTAACGCTCAGTCCAACAGAATCATTCGCGGGTTACACGTCACACAGTTCTACAGAATCATTCACAAGGCAAACGTCGCGCAGTCCAACGGAATCATTCGCGGGTTACACGTCGCGCAGTTCTACAGAATCTCTCGCGTCGTAAAGCTAGTTATAAAATGTGAAATACGCGAATTAATAATGTGCGGCAAATAAGAGATTATAGTTACATTCGAAAATACAACAGTTTCAGTCGGGCGTGTATCAAGAGTAAATATGTGAAATTAATGAAGTGTGACGGCAATAAAAGTGTAAAAACAAATTCTTTTATCAGTGTTATCTTTTAGTAACAACTCCTTTCCGTTTACACACCCTGTTTAAGAGATTTGCTCGACTGATGATAATAGCTAGCCGGAGGACAAAGAACCCAAAATTCAAACTAGTAATACAATAACAGGCGCTCAGCAATAAGATAACACGAACGATACCGCGACAAAAGTTTGACGAAAGGAAGGGGATCCGCATCGATCTCAGTTCACATCGATTTTTAATAACATGGGTCGTGGCGAGTACGAAAGTATACTCAAATAGATTTTAGCACTTTTGTAGAGCTAATACCAGCCTCACCGATGTACAGGGATCATCTCCTGCAGTGTAAGTGCCAGTTAAACCACTGATATTGATCTGTCGAATTTAAGCATACAAATTCCCATTTTAATGGACTTGGATCGAACACACAACCTTGGGCACAGAAAACCAATGCTCATCTGCTGCGTCACCATAAACCGCCATGTGTACAGCTGCAGGCTATTGTATCTAATTATCCATTTCTCTGTGGCAATAATCGGTGGCACTGGTGCACGGGTTATCATGCTCCTTGCACCACATTAAAAGTCTCTGCACCTCAAAGCCATCCAATGAATAAAAGACGGTGATCCTTAGTGTTGCTTGCAACATTTAATTTAAGTACTAATTACTTTCTCTACTATATATAGTAAGTAGGGGAAGTATTGTATTCCACCCAAAAATTCCATACCGAGATTTCAACGGAAATACATGTTTTGAGACCCCCTGAATAAAAAAAAGCATTTTTGGAAACATGTCCGTGTGTGTGTGTGTGTGTGTGTGTGTGTGTGTGTGTGTGTGTGTGTGAACAGCATAACTCAGAAACGAACAGTCGGATAAACACCAAACTTGGTATTTAGGTTCAGTATCTTCCAGAGATGCGACACGAAGGTTTTCAAGAAAATCCCCCCACCCCAGATTACCATTTACATGGAACATTTTTCGAAAATTTTAATTTTCTCAAAAATGGCTCTAACGATTTTGATTAAAATATCATATGTTTAAGATATTTTCATAACAAATGAAATGTATTTCTCGAATTTTCAGGGAATGTCTCCAAAAGTATTCTTCATTGTGAACGACTTTTGCATAACTGGTAAACCATAAGAGATAGACAAAATTTTACTACACAAAAAATGTAGATCGCGTTAAAATACACAATTTATGTCATATACATTTGTTGTTGTTGTTGTTGTTGAGTGAACCATTTTCGAGATATTGCTTGTTATTCCCTTAAATTTTTCAATATTATTTTCTCAAATGGGAATTCGTTATTCATTTCTTTGTCTTGAATATGCAAAGAGTATTAATCTGTGGCAAAGAGAATGGTGCTGCACATAGCAACCAGCTATCAAGAGATGTGTATATGCTTAAAGGCTACTGTATTTCTATATTGCCCTTGCAAATACAAAACAAGGGAAACATAGTAGGCCTTAAGCGATAGTCAAATGTTTTTAGAACTGGTCGCTATGTGTAAAATGTAATTCTCTTTGCATGTCAAATGTTTATCTCGATTAATATGAAATAGATGGAGAATAAGAGTTTGTAAAAATAGTTTGCACAATAGTAGAGAAAGTCATGTGAGTGTAACACACCAGAATTTTTTTTACTTATCCACATAGCCAAAAATAGCTCTCGCGTTATGTGTCACTAAGGATATTATAAGTTATATAAAATACATTACAAGAAGTAGGCGTTGGCAGTTAATGTAAATAATTATCTTATAAATACTTCAACAAACGCACTAGAAGTACTAGTTTATAGACTGCGACCAGCTGCCAAAACTATACTGCGGAAATAGGGCACATGACGTTTTAATGTTCGCTATGTTGGGAAACAGTTGGCAAATGCATTTCTATATCTGCAAATATGTGGTGCTATTCAGTTTATCTCCCCCCCCCTCGCTGATTCAGCGTTGTAACAGAATGCGATATGAATACTTGATAAATTTAAAACCAATTTAATACTAAGGTCCGAAATTTAATGAGGAAGTATTGCACGCAGCATAGATTGTGGTTATCAATACGGACCTACACAGAGTTCAAGGTTAAGGAGAGGAGGTTGTAATGAGGCTATGTCCACTGCTTAAAATGTGAAAATAACTAGAACGAACCATGGTTAATGCCGCTAAAACTGTCACTGGACATAAACTATACGGGATGAATACAGATTTCGAGGTCCAGGTCCTAATAGAAGATATCTGAGCGATGAAATTACATGTAAGTTTTGCTATGATATTTAAGTAGTTCTGGATATAGAAGCAATTATACCCACAAATCAAATGTAGTAATAATTACTTTGATTCACAGCAGTAGTAGTTGGAGGTTACTGTGAAGAAATCACGTGTTGGTACTGTAGGCCTCTGACAAGAAAACGTTTGCGGGGTGTTCTGCTCTCCGGAGGAGTGTAGAGGGGATAGTGCACGTGGCAGCTCACAATGTCATAAATAGATCTACTATCTACATTAAAAAGCATCGCGCAACTTGGAGCAGTATGTAAGTGTTTTCTAATAATGTATAAAATTATTTACAATACCCAGTAAGAAAGGAAGAACTCTATACAGTCAAACCCGAGAAATAGTTCCTAACATTGTTAAAAGTGACGAGGAAAACAACTGGCCATTCAACATTACCAGCAGAAGGGTGTATGTTTTCTAAGAGGCGTAAGTCTTGTTGATATGTTGAAAGTAAATCCGTAATCCTTCTAAGATAGCGATAGAATTGCTGATATCAACACATTCAGACACATTCTCATAAGAGGAACGCAGTACATGTGCTTGAAAAGGTTGGAATTCACATACACCCTAGGGGTGACATCAAGACGATTTCCACTCTCTGGCAAAACTAAATATCTCGCATATATCGCTGTATTCAGCTGTACTGTAAGCCATAGCTGATTTGTCTACAAGTATCCAAATCAAACTCATATTAGAATACGTTATCTGTTTCGAATTTTACAAAGTAAAGTAAGCAAGTGATGTATACATGGTGTACCTCAAGTCGGTACCCGTTTTCCAATCGCGCTGCGCGCCTAACTGCTATCCGATATAAAATTCTTAACAAAACTTTGTGCGCACTACCTGGAGAGCGAAAGAACAATTTACATGTGTGGGGTGTTCGATGAGGACACATCTGGCCTTTACTCTGTCCATATAGTACGTATATGAAAAATTATTAAGTCAAAGTATTGGTTCCTGTATTATTTATACATGTTTTGAAGTCTAGAATGTCCTAGTCTTCGAAGATGGCATTTAATTTTCCCTGTAAAATAAGATAATCTAGTATTTCCTATATGGTTTGTCGGTTATATACAATTCAGTAAGAATAAAAGACTTCAGAGAATATTTAGGGGAATATTCAAGATAAACATCTTTAATGCCATCGAAGTATTTCAGACTTACGATATTTTAAGCAAAATCATTGAAATCATTTTTAACAAAATAAAAACAACGAAAATTTATCCATGTAAACAGTTATTTGGAACCGGGAAGACTCCATAAAAACCTTCGCCTTTCATTCTGAAAAAGGCTTGACCTTTTAAACAAAGTTTGCTACTTATCCGACTTTTAATTTTTTTAGTAATATTCTTTCTCTCTCTTTATGTATAACTGTAGTTTTGATATTCAGGGAAGTGTGTTTATTGAATGCAGTACTTCCTGCTTTACCTGTGAGTAAGCGTACAAATATTTTAGGCACGTTGACTGCTGTGAAGAACCTGTTTTGTCCGTCCGTCTTTCACTATATATATATATATATATATATATATATATATATATACTCACATACAGAGAGAAAGAGAGCTTTAATTTGCTAACACCGTGGCAAGCTTGGCTGAAACTGGTATAAATTAAGAATAGCTTAGAATAGTTTATTTGGAACTCTTCCTAAAAAAAATCTGATGTGTTACACTCACATGACTTTCTCTATGACTATTTATACAAACGCTTATTCTACATCTACTTCATGTTAATCGAGATAAACATTTGCAGAGTCTATCTTATTGCTAATTTTCTTGTAGATGTAAGAGGAATATATATTTACAAGGGCAATTTGGAAATACAGTAGCCTTTAAGCACATACATATCTCTTAATAGCTGGTTGCTAGGTGCAGCACCATTCCCTTTCCCACAGATTAATACTCTTTGCATATCCAAGACAAAAAATGAATAACGAATTCCCATTTTAGAAAATAAGTATTGAAAAATTTAAGGGAATAACAAACAATATCTCGAAAATAGTTCACTCAACAAAAAAAATGTATATGGCATAAATTGTGTATTTTAACGCGATCTACATTTTTTGTGTAGTAAAATTTTGTCTATCTCTTATGGTTCACCAGTTATGCAAAAGTCGTTCACAATGAAGAATACTTTTGGAGACATTCCCAGGAAATTCAAGATATACATTTTATTTGTCATGAAAATATCTTAAACATATGGTATTTTAATCAAAATCGTTAGAGCCATTTTGGAGAAAATTAAAATTTTCGAAAAATCTTCCATGTAAAGGGTAATCTGGGGTGGGGGGATTTTCTTGAAAACCTTCGTGTCGCATCCTTGGAAGATACTGAACCTAAATACCAAGTTTGGTGTTTATCCGACTGTTCGTTTCTGAGTTATGCTGTTCACAGACACACACACACACACACACACACACACACACACACACACACACACAGACAGACAGATACACAGACACACACACGGACATGTTTCTAAAAGTGCTTTTTTGAATTCAGGGGGTCTCAAAACATGTATTTCCGGCGAAATCTCGGTATCGAATTTTTGGGTGGAATACAATAGGTACTTCCCCTACTTTACGTAGTAGAGAAAGTAATAATTCTTCTTAGGAATCATATCCATGCATCTGAAATTTGCTGTGCTTGCTTATATTTATTTTATTTTGACATCTTGCTAAGAGGTTAACATATCAAACAAATATTTTTATGCAAAGTACCGTTTGATAAAAATTGTTTCAGTTAAAACTCCTAGTTATTTAAGCAAAAAAAAAAAAAAAAAAAAAAAAAACAATTCTGCGATTAAAGTGTGCCTTGGCTAACCAATTATGTGACAGGAAATATTAGGGAACTAGAGGAAGCCTCGATTGATCTTGAGCTTGCTTGGGTCGTGATTAATTATTAATATCGATCATCGCCTTCAAAGGAAACCAGCATGGAAAGTTGAAAGTGCCGACAAAGAAAGAGAGCTGTAGAAGATTCCGCTGGAAATTTATAAGTATGAGGCAGCACTTGAACGTTTCCAGGGGTTCCTGCTGTATTATAATCTTGAAAGTGTCAGAGCTTCCCATGAGGAAATCCCGATCCCAATCTGATGCTTCTTGTCCAATCAGTATCTCTGGCTTTCTGAGAGGAAAAACTCGATGGCCTAGATATTGATAATTTCATCAGGCAAGCCTAGCAGCAGCGTTTAATTTCATCAAAAGCGGAGGATGCTAGGGCAACAAAGGCAGCTGAGTTATAACAGCGTGGAAGTTTCTGTTTGTTTGGGTACTTATAATTCAGCAGTTTTGTTATCTTTTCACTTCCTCCATTTTTGCTTTTTCTGCCGCTTTCCTATGGTAGGTAGAGGGAGTGTTGCTTTCTGCTCAAACATTCGATATTGAGATTTAGTTCATATTTGGGTCAGACACGGTTTAAGCGTGCCAGGCGAAGATTTTCAAGGAAATTCTGCCACCCCAAAATACACTTCACATGGAAAACATATCGTTTAATGAAGAGGTCTAATATTTTGATTAAAATTATATGCCACATATTTCCATGACAAAATGTATATTTTGAATTTTCTGCGAATAGCCGGTGAAGTCCTCTCCATTTTTGCTGAATACTACATAACTTAACGATAAGAGAGATATATGCAGTTTGTATCCAAGAACTTTTCTCGTAGCATTAGCCATTTCCGTGATGCGGCATTTATAAAGAGTGTTTGAATATATGCGATCTTTCCTTTCCCTTTGTAGTTAAGCTGGATTAAGGTTCCTTACTGTTACGAAAATAAGGCAATTAGCCCACAGTACACGATATTTTGCAACGTATCAAAGAGGTTAGGTTTCTTTACTATACCATATAATGTACCTATGTATGTATATATACCTTTAAACACCATAAAATACGAAAAATGTATTTTAAGCGCCATTGAATACGTTTTAAAATATTTGCCTCTCTTTGCCTCCTAATCCTATTTTTGCTTAAACGAAATCAGCCTTTTTGTTTTCTTTATAAAACAAACTGCAGTGATGTAAGCGCCTTTGGGCCAAAACTCGTTTCTTCATCTATTCCATTCATACGCCGCGTATTTGATATTGACCAAAAACGTTTTATCAATGCCTCGGTTAATGACCATTGGCGGTCGTTTATTTTAATGCTAAAGGATGCGATTTTATCTGATAAAACATCAACTCGTTACTGAACCCTAATAGTATCAGTATGCAGTGGTTAATAGGACTCGCGGTTACATCGTGCGTCGCGATTACATCCCCGTAATCGCTGGTAATCACCAGTGTCTTTTCTTCCCTTGCGCGCGACCAAGCAGCTCACTTGAACACACACTACCCAAGTCAGTCTATCGATAGCCTTGAGAGAGGCATATACTCGTACCTACACATACAGATTGAACAGTGGGTGTGCTACGAATAATAGCATTGTCAACTCCTTCAACATCAAAGAAGAGGAAATTCCAAACGGAATGGAATACCTGTTTTTTTTGTTCCGAATATAACGAAAATATTAAGTGTCTGATATGTTCGAAAATTATACATGGCATACTACGAAATAATATACAGGGGCACTATTGCACATGCCATGTTGAATATGCAGAACTGAAAGGTATTATTATTATTATTATTATTATTATTATTATTATTATTATTATTATTATTATTATTATTATTATTATTATTATTTTAGAACTGCAGATTATTTGTATGACGTTTTTTGATTCATTATCTCAGGATTGGAACGAACCAAGAAACTAACCGAGCTAAAGGAGAAGCACGCTGTTCCTGCTACTAGCTAAATAACAAAATATGACAGAAAAACAGCTACTGGCTAGTTACGTTGTGGCGTGGAACATAGTTAAGGTCCTTAAATCTTTTTAAATGGGGAAGTTTGTTAAATCATGTATGATGGAAGTGGTAAAAGTTAACTGATTAATTTTAAAAACAACTTGCACCTTTCACGACAAAGTATCTCCCGAAGAATTGAGTTGTTGTCCACTGATACAAGTAGACAAGTGAATGTGAAAATCCGTAAATTTGTCTACTTCTCTCTAGCTCTTGATGAAAGCGCAGATTTGATTGGCACAGCTCAGTTGGCAATATTTGTAAGAGGAGTTGATGAATTAAATGTCGAAGAGTATGTGTTAGAATTATTTCCTTTGGAAGACACTACTAAAGTAGAAGACATATTCAAACACAACTTAGAGTGGTCCAAGATAGCGCCAATTGCAATAGATGGAGCTCGCTCATGATTGGAGATAAGAAAGGGTTAGTTGGCAGGCTCAAAGCCTTTCTTGAGGAAAAGGGTGTAGTAAATGCTTGTACCTTGCATTGCATTCTACACCAAGAAGTGTATTAAATAAATATTTCTACGTGTAGAGTGCATTAGAGTACATTAGCTGTTAGCAGGTACATGACATTTGTGAAACATAACGTTGTATGTATTAATAGCAAGTGTTTCTTTGTAATTAAATACTGCTAGTGTATAACTCTACAAATAATACAGTTCTCTGAATGAGTACATTCATTTTGAACAGTCATGTGCGTCCACTCCATGCCTGTACCCATAAAAAAAAATTCGGGGAGAGTTTTCCACAAGTAGATCTAAACTTAACAGTACCCCACACAGTTACCATGTACCTATTCCGTGGTATATAGACGTTACATGATTAAGAAAATTGCTTGGAGACATTATATAGACAAGAAAAACTCACCAGAATAAGGATATTTTACTTTACAGCACAAAACATGGAGACTGCTTCGAAAACTGAAATGCATGGTCACCTTACCTATATAAGGCGACTATATTAAGTTTCCCTTTTTCTTGTAAATGTGCTACTAGCAATAGACCTACTGTTATCTAACGACATTTCCCATAATCATTTGCTATGAATTTAAATAAATAAAACTGTCAGAAGTTTCCGGGGAGGGGGTTGAACCGTAGAAACCCCCCCACTCTAATTACGGCCCTGGTTCACTCTGAACTCGTAGGACACCTCTTGCTGTCTGTGTTACGCGCAAACAGTGCAGTCGTTGAGTTTCCAGTATGACTCGGAGCTGAAGGCTGTTTCGGCCGTCCTTGGGCTACGCCATCCATCTAATCACGCATCAATTCTGGAGAAATGTGTTTTAATTATGTTCCGATTTTAGTTTATCTTAATTTTGCTAGTTTCTCATTTCCACTGTGGTAGCATTGGTTAATATTCCTTAACACATTCGATTGTTAATTCATTTTAGTATGCCGTGATCTGAAAACTGACGCAGTGGTGATTTGATTTGAAACAACACAAGTATGAAAGTAATTACTATTCTAATCTGTTACATTTTATTTATAGAATAGTCTTATTAAGTCCCATTTGAGGTTACGAGTTTCATCAGATAAACTTAACCTCTCAGGACTATCTGTGATAATACGGGTGTTATGAGACAAAAATTACAGTGAGAAATTGTAATATCTCAGTAAATAATACAAGACAATGCTCGTTGTAGCAAATGAAAAGAACTTCCAAAGTTTGGTATGACACCTTTTGTAACACGATGTACAGGCTACATTCATCTTCATGTTCTCTAGCATCCTCCGAAATGACAGCTGCAAAAGGAACTGCGATCCTCTGACACAAATCCTGCAAATCCATCACTGGAGTCCTGTAGATGACATCTTTTCTGGTTCTCTCATGCGGCAGTAATTTCTTGTTGACCCCAAAGATATGAAAAGTGGAATGATCACTAAAAGCTACCTCCAACACACATCCATTGTCATTATGCATCTTCGACAGCATCGAGACTGAAAACAGTCCTCTTTCATTTGCTCTGTACGCCATTTTTATGCTTCTATTGTTCAGGGTTATTAAGGCAACAGAGTGCTGAAATTTCGTCAAAATGTTCAGTTCATAAAAATATTCCAATATTTTCTCTTTCAACTATTGTCATTAGTGTAGGTCTATAACGTTTTTAATCATACAATAGCTATTAGGTTTTCTTCTTTTCCTCAACCATACACAGATAAAACAAAGTATTTGTACTCTGCTTTCAAAAACTCTAATCGCCAAACTGATGGAAATAAAATTATCATTTTGAATATGTACATAGAAAAAACAATAACAGTACGGCTGATCTTTTTGGACGATTTTCGACATTTGTCATATTATAGGTTTTATAACTTTTGGAAAATTGCACAGAATTTTTAAATGTTTATGTGTGGTGTCTTCTAAAGTAACTTGCATGCATTTTGTAGTACAGCATATGCTTGGAAATATCACTTAGACTGACAGAGAAATAAATTCGTTAAGTCGTGAATTACCGTTAAATTACCGTTAAATAGGAAGCACAATAAAAAACATCAATTATTCAAGACTTCACGAATTTAGTTCTCCATAACTTTAAGTGTTAATTCTACGTTATTTTCAGGTATTACGCGCATGCATGCATGCATGCACGTACGCACGCGCGCGCACACACACACACACACACACACACACATACACACACAACTTATTTTGAAATATCGATTGTAAAAAGATTGAAAATTTTGTGCAATTTTCCAAAAATAACAAAATTCATAGAATCTAAAATATTAAAACTCCCCATAACGCGTAAACTGTGTTGTCGTTTGTTCTCCGTGTATATTAAAAATTAACATTTTCTCTCTGTTGGCTGCTAGAATTTAAGTAGTGCACGAATGCTTTCTGTTTATCTGATATAAAATTTAAAGCAAATATTTCGAAGAAATAAAAATGCATTGATCGAAATGCAATCTGCAGATAGGTAAAATGCAAAGTAATTCATAATTATTCAGTTCAGAAAAACAATAATTGTAATGTTAGACACTGTAAAATGCAATTAAAAAGTTGTTGTTACAAAGCTTTGAAAAAGTTCAGACCTCGTATGAATGACACAGGTTTGCAATAAATATTTGTAATCTTATTCGCAAAATGTAGAGTTTGAACATCTCAGCCCCATTCACTTAGACTTTCGTATTGGGCACTGGGCGTAATTATATCAGAGAGGTTTATTTCTGTTGAATGAAATTAAAACGATTCATCTGAATAATGGTCGTGAGGCGGGTTAGTCTTCGAAAAAAAAAATTGTGTTTTATTTACGGACGCTCTTTAACTACTATGGTCCTTAGCGTCCCATTCTATATTGGGCGTGAAAGATCGGTAATTTTTCTCAGAGGTCTCTTTATCAGGCTTGAGGCTCTTTTACGTGCCGTAAATCTACGACACGGGACCACCGGCTTTACTTCCCTTCCGAAGGAAGCCATGCTAAGGGTTTTTACGCCCAAAAAAATCCATCGCCCTCCGCCGGGTTTGAACCCGCGACCTCGGGAACTAGAGGCTGGATAGCCTTCGAATCTATCTCCATGAACTCAAATGGAAATTTTCAAACAAAAAAATATGATGTGTTACACTCACATGACTTTCTCTACTCTTGTACAACCTATTTTTACAAACGCTTATTCTCCATATGCTTCATGTTAATCGAGATATCGAGATGTTAATCTTATTGCTAATTTTCTTGTAGATGCAAGGGGAATTGGCTTTAAGCGTTTAAGAGCTGGTTGCTATGTGGAGTATTCCATTCTCTTTGCATTACCAGGACAAAAAAATGAGTAACGAATTTGAGAAAAAGTGTAAGTATTGGAAAATTTAAGGGAATAACAAGCAATATCTCGAAAATGGTTCACTCAACAAAAAAAAATGTATATGACATAAATTGTGTATTTTAACGCGATCTACATTTTTTGTGTAGTAAAATCTTGTTTATCCCTTATGGTTTACTAGTTATGCAAAAGTCGTTCACAATGAAGAACACTTTTGGAGACATTCCCAGAAAATTCGAGATATACATGTCATTTGTCATAAAAATATCTTAAACATATGATATTTTAATCAAAATCGTTAGCCATTTTTGGGAAAATTAAAATTTTCAAAAAATGTTCCATGTAAAGGGTACTCTGGGGTGGGGGATTTCCTTGAAAACCTTCGTGTCGCATCTCTGGAAGATACTGAACCTAAATACCAAGTTTGGTGTTTATCCCACTGTTCGTTTCTGAGTTATGCTGTTCACAGACACAGACACACACACACACGGACATGTTTCCAAAAATGCTTTTTTTGGATTCAGGGGGTCTCAAAACATGTATTTCCGGTGAAATCTCGGTATCGAAATTTTGGGTGGAATACAATACTTCCCCTACTTACTATACGTAGTAGAGAAAGTAAAAAAATCTGATGTGTTACACTCACATGACTTTCTCTACTCTTGTACAATCTAATTTTACAAACGCCTATTCTCCATATGCTTCATGTTAATCGAGATATCGAGATGTCAATCTTATTGGTAATTTTCTTGTAGATGCAAGGGGAATATGGTAGCTTTTAAGCGATAGTCAAATATTTTAACGCTGGTTGCTATGTGGCGCATTTCATTCTCTTTGCATGTCCAGGACATAAAAAAAATGAATAACGAATTTGAGAAAAAGTATAAGTATTGAAAAATTTAAGAAAATCACAAGCAATATCTCGAAAACGGTTCACTCAACAAAAAAATGTATATGACATAAATTGTGTATTTTAACGTGATCTACATTTTTTGTGAAGTAAAATTCTGTCTATCTCTTACGGTTTACCAGTTATGCAAAAGTCGTTCACAATAAAGAATACTTTTGGAGACATTCCCAGAAAATTCGAGATATACATTTTATTTGTCATGACAATATCTTAAACATATGATATTTTAATCAAAATCGTTAGAGCCGTTTTTGAGAAAATTAAAATTTTCGAAAAATGTTCCGTGTAAAGGGTAGTCTGGGGTGGGGGGATTTTCTTGAAAACATTCGTGTCGTATCTCTGGAAGATACTGAACCTAAATACCAAGTTTGGTGTTTATCCGACTGTTCGTTTTTGAGTTATGCTGTTCACAGACACACAGACACACACACAGACACACACACACAGACACACACACGGACATGTTTCCAAAAATGCTTTTTTTGGATTCAGTGGGTCTCAAAACATGTATTTCCAGTGAAATCTCGGTATCGAATTTTTGGGTGGAATGCAATACTTCCCCTACTTACTATACGTAGTAGAGAAAGTAAAAAATCTGATGTGTTACACTCACATGACTTTCTCTACTCTTGTACAATCTATTTTTACAAACGCCTATTCTCCATATGCTTCATATTAATCGAGATATCGAGATGTCAATCTTATTTGTAATTTTCTTGTAGATGCAAGGGGAATATGGTAGCTTTTAAGCGATAGTCAAATATTTTATCGCTGGTTGCTATGTGGCGCATTCCATTCTCTTTGCATGTCCAGGACATAAAAAAATGAATAACGAATTTGAGAAAAAGTATTAAGTATTGGAAAATTTAAGGAAATAACAAGCAATATCTCGAAAACGGTTCACTCAACAAAAAAAATGTATATGATATAAGTTGTGTATTTTAACGCGATCTACATTTTTTGTGTAGTAAAATTTTGTCTATCTCTTATGGTTTACCAGTTATGCAAAAGTCGTTCATAATGAAGAATATTTTTGGAGACATTCCCAGAAATTTCGAGATATACATTTCATTTCTCATGACATTATCTTAAACATATGATATTTTCATCAAAATCGTTAGAGCCATTTTTGAGAAAATTAAAATTTTCGAAAAATGTTCCATGTAAAGGGTAGTCTGGGGTGGGGGGATTTTCTTGAAAATCTTCGTGTCACATCTCTGGAAGATACTGAACGTAAATACCAAGTTTGGTGTTTATCCGACTGTTAGTTTTTGAGTTATGCTGTTCACAGACACACACACAGACACACACACAGACACACACACACACACAGACACACACACGGACATGTTTCCAAAAATGCTTTTTTTGGATTCAGGAGGTCTCAAAACATGTATTTCCGGTGAAATCTCGGTATCGAATTTTTGGGTGGAATGCAATACTTCCCCTACTTACTATACGTAGTAGAGAAAGTAAAAATTTAGTATAAGCAGTTTTTTCTCCCCTTCAAATAAAGTTTCTGATCAGGAGTGGAGAGAATATTATGTAATAAACTAGGTAATTTTTCAAAAACTAAATCCTGTTAACACACACAACCAAGCCGTGAAACCACCCTCTCAGTGCATGCAGGGGCAATTCTATCAGTCCTTACTCCTCTATCAGCTTGCAACATTTCAGTTGATCCATTCTGCAATGGACAAGCTACGGAATACGGTGTAAAATATATATATATTTATTTTCTCTGTGTAAATAAATTCAAACGTAGTTTTGCTGCCGCACTTTCATTCCGCAGTCTTTGATCCTCCTGCATTGATTGAAGGCTCTATTGTCATTGAAAGTGCATCCACAACCCGCTTGTGGAACTTTTAAAATCTCTAAAACTCCTCTTTTTCTATAATGCCTCAGCGCATTTATTTATCCCTGACCATCCTTGATTATAGGTAGAAATTTTAGAAGTGAAAGAACTAGTCTTGATATTCCCTAGTAATGCATATGACATAATTTATGTAGCTATATTTTCTTCTTCTTCTTTAACGTTACCCTTTTCGTTGTAGGACTTAACCCACAAGGACTTACAAGCCAATACCTTGGGTCAGTAGGCTCGAGGAGCAAGCAAACTCTGGATCATTGCATATCCGGATGGGTGATTAGCCCAATGCCTGGTATGGTGGTAAAGTAGAAGGAAATGAAATTTAGTGATGAAAGGGATGATATGAAAATTCGCGGATCATTATCCAACCCAGCATTCGCCTAACGACGAGGAAAACCGCGAAAAAAATCTTAAGATTGGTCGGACCCGGAGGTTTGAACCCGGGACCTCCCGAATGCGGGCCACAGACGTTACCACTGAGCCATCCCAATATTGGTGGATAAAAAGAGTATTTTCTCAAAGTTACCCAGAATTCTGGAATCTATGAGCAGTTAGCTCTTCAGGGATTCCAGCACTTCCTGTAAGTACAATTTCATAAACATAATCGGAATAAAACAGATCTCTCTTTAACGGGGTAACTGTACAAAATATCTATTCACTCGGATGAAGTTCACAGAGAACACCGATTAATTTTAGGAGAATTAAGGAGCTTTATATTATTTCGGTGCCAGCAACTCAACAATTTGCAGATTTGCACTGATTTCTGTTGCGCTCTCTCTCTCTCTCTCTCTCTCTCTCTCTCTCTCTCTCTGGTGAAATCTCGTTATCGAACTTTTTGGTGAAATGCAATACTTCCTCTACCTGCCATAGGTAAGTGGTAGAGAAAGTAAAAATTAATGATACTGAGAGCCTTGCCCCACGTTGGAAGATTACGAAATATATCACACAGCATGGGCAGTTTCGATAATATATAAGTTTGTTTATATACAACCTCATGTCAGATTTTTTTACTGACATGTAAAAGAACTTCTTCAGGAAAGACAGTCGCTAGCGCCGTCAAATAAACAGCCATTAAACAGACGAGTATTGATGTAGCTTGAAAAGTGAGTAAAACCATCAAACACTCCTTGTGCTTACTTTCTAGAGCAAGCACAGTGAGCGCCCGACGATAAATCGCAGCAGTTTATAGGAATTCCAAAGGGAAGAGGGACACACAGCAATCACCCATATTCCTCTTCCAGGACTGCAAATTGCCAGGATTTCTGTTGGCGCGTTCATTTAACTTGATGAGAGAGAGAGAGAGAGAGAGAGAGAGAGAGAGAGAGAGAGTTTCTGTCGAATCTGAGTACCTCCAAAGAATCAATGCAGAAACAGGCGAGACTATGGCTTTCCATCAATAAGTTTATTTATAGATCGGCAAAAGTAAAATAAATGTCCCTGCAATAAGAGTAGAAAAAGTCAGCATACGGTGAATTTAAGAAATATTGGCCTGACGCTTGTATCACTCACTGTGGTACACCCTGTATTTAACCAAATATTGATTACTTCGTTTAAATTCCAACCTAAAAGGATTCTGCGTATTAAGAAAAAAAGGAAGGCTAGAGAAAAGCTGTTCTAGAAACATTAATTATTGTAGGCCTCAAATGCCTGGAAATCTTCAGAGATGTTCCACGCAGCACGAAGTTTGGTCACTTTGCTTTCTTGTTCGTGTGAAGTACAAAGAACAAAATCAGAAACAGCGGATCAATTGTCCTCTCGGACCTCCTAATTTGAAACAGTAATGGCAAACTGTCACGAACATGGAAGGTATAACCGCCCCTGGCTCCAAACAGCTCACTACAACTATCTGCAAGCTACAAGGCATCCCATAAAGCAAGCTTTATACATAGTAAGCATTACATTCACACTACTTTCTCTATTCACTATCATTTATTTTATATAGCTTCTACAAACTATTCTAACGAAAGCTTATTTGCCTATCTATGGTTTCGTTACACCTTTCATTGTAAGTACAAGAGGCATAGAGGAAACCAAAACGATAGATGTTTAAAAGCATGACATCGCGAGAAACAATAAATAGCGGGCTAGCCCAGTAGCTCAGTCAGTAGAACACTTGCCTGCTGTGCGAGGGGACCCATGTTCGATTCCTGCTGGGGTGGGAATTTTTCTTAACCCAAGATTTTTCTCCATCCTTCCCAGAATCTAGAAGTGTGAATGTGTGATTTAATGTATAAAATTCAATGAAACGGTATAGGAATTAACACAATTGCCGATAGTTAATATATCTATTTCAAAGGTAAAAAAGCCGCCGCTATGGCCATTGTAGTTAAAGGCGGTTATAGATGAAAAAAGAATAGCGACAGTAATTTAAAAAAACACAACATATTGAAAAAAGCTAACCAATAATAATGGATATCTCGGAAATGGCTAATGTCACAAAAAGTTAAATAAATTGTGTGTTTTAAAGAGATCTGCATTTTTACTTTCTTTACTATGTGCATACCTAAGGTAGAGAAGGTGTTGCATTCCAACCAAAAATTAATTCCGAGATTTCACTGCAAATGCAAGTTTTGAGGTCCCCTGAACCCAAAAAAGCATCTGTAGAAAAGGTGTGTGTGTGTGTGTGTGTGTGTGTGTGTGTGTGTGAATAGCATAACTCAAAAACGAAAAGTCAACTACATAACAAACTTTGTATTTAAATTCAGCATTATCTAACGATGCAACACGAAGGTTTTCAAGAAACCCCCCTACTCCAAACTACCCTTTACTTGGAACACTTTTGAAAATGGTTATTTTCTCAAAAATAGCTCTAACGCCATTGATTAAACTACCACATGTTTAAGATATTTTCACGACAAATGAAATGTATATCTTGAATTTCCTGGGAGTAGCATCTGAAGTCATTTTCATTATGAATGACTTCTGCATAACTGGTAAACCGTAAGAGATAGACAAAATGTTACTAAAAAAATGTAGATCTCGTTATAGCACGCGTCTTTTTTTTGGGGGGGGAGAGTTAACCATTTTCTTGATATTCCTTGTTATTGATTTGTATTTTAAAATAACTATCTCAAATGAGAAGTCGTTATTCGTTTCTCTCTCCCTTGGTTATGCAAGGAGAACGGAATTTCAAAGTCTTAAAATATTTAACTATCGCTTAAAGCTTATTACTGTATTCCCTTAATCCCGTTGTACCGCTAAGGAAATATGCAATAAGGCAATTTCTGCAAATGTTTATCTCGATTAACACGAAGTAGATAGAAGCATAAGCGTTTGTAAAAATAGTTTTTACAAGAGTGAATAGAGTCATGCGAGTGCTACACACAAGATTTTTTGTGTAGTATGCTTTTGTCTATCTTTTATAGTTTATCCGTTACACAAAATTGTACATGATTCCTTCCGAATGAAGAAGACTTCACAGGCTATTCCCACAAACTTCAAGGTACATATACATTTTATTTGCCATGCAAATATCTTAAACATATGGTAGTTTAATCAAAATGGTTCGAGCCATTTTTTGAAAAAAATAAACCATAACCCACACACATATACACACGGACGCTTTTCTAAAACGTTTTTCATATATTCAAGGGCCCTCAAATCATTTCTCTCGGTGAAATTTCTATATCTAATTTTTTGGTGAAATGCAACACTTTCTCTACTTATATTTTTGGGTAGGATACAATATTTCCTCTTTACTATAGGCAGGTGGCAGAGGAAGTAAAAAAATCTGATTTGTTACACTCACATGACTTTTCTACTCTTGTACAAACTATTTTTACAAACGCTTGCTTATTCTCCATATGCTTCATGTTAATCGAGATGTTAATCTTATTGCTAATTTTCTTGTAGGTGCAAGGGGAATATGGTAGACTTTAAGCGACAGTTAAATCTTTTAAGAGCTGGTTGCTATGTGGCGCCTTCCATTCTCTTTGCATGTCCAGTACGTAAAAAAATCTGATGTGTTACACTCACATGACTTTCTCTACTCTTGTACAAACTAGTTATACAAACGCTTATTCTCCATCTACTTCATGTTAATCGAGATAAACATTTACAGAGTCTATCTTATTGCTAATTTTCTTGTAGATGTAAGGGGAATATATATTTATAAGGGCAATTGGAAATACAGTAGCCTTTAAGCACACATATCTATTAATAGCTGGTTGCTAGGTGCAGCACCATTCCCTATCCCAGAGATTAATACTCTTTGCATATCCAAGACAAAAAAAAATGAATAACGAATTCCCATTTGAGAAAATAAGTATTGAAACATTTAAGGGAATAACAAGTAATATCTCGAAAATGGTTCACTCAACAAAAAAAAATGTATATGACATAAATTGTGTATTTTAACGCGATTTACATTTTTTGTGTAGTAAAATTTTGTCTATCTCTTATGGTTTACCAGTTATGCAAAAGTCATTTACAATGACGAATACTTTTGGAGACATTCCCAGGAAATTCAAGATAGGTATACATTTTATTTGTCATAAAAATATCTTAAACATGATATTTTAATCAAAATCGTTAAAACCATTTTTGAGAAAATTAAAATTTTCGAAAAATCTTCCATGTAAAGGGTAATCTGGGGGTGGGGGATTTTCTTGAAAACCTTCGTGTCGCATCCTTGGAAGATACTGAACCTAAATACCAAGTTTGGTGTTTATTCGACTGTTCGTTTCTGAGTTATGCTGTTCACAGACAGACACACACACACGGACATGTTTCCAAAAATGCTTTTTTTTGGATTCAAGGGGTCTCAAAACATGTATTTCTGGTGAAATGTCGGTATCGAATTTTTGGGTGGAATACAATACTTCCCCTACTTACTATACGTAGTAGAGAAAGTAAAAAATTAATAACGAATTCCCATTTGAGAAAAAGTATTGGAAAATTTAAGGGAATAACAAGCAATATCTCGAAAATGGTTCACTCAACAAAAAAAAAAAAAAAAAAAAAAAATGTATATGACATAAATTGTGTATTTTAACGCGATCTACATTTTTTGTGTAGTAACATTTTGTCTATCTCTTATGGTTTACCAGTTATGCAAAAGTCGTTCACAATGAAGAATACTATTGCAGACATTCCCAGAAAATTCAAGATATACATTTTATTTGTCATAAAAATATCTTAAACATATGATATTTTAATCAAAATCGTTAGAGTCGTTTTTGAGAAAATTAAAATTTTCGAAAAATGTTCCATGTAAAGTGTAATCTAGAATGGGGGGATTTTCTTGAAAACCTTCGTGACGCATCTCTGGAACCTAAATACCAAGTTTGGCGTTTATCCGACTGTTCGTTTCTGAATTATGCTGTTCACACACACACACACACACACACACACACACACACACACGGACATGTTTTCAAAAATGCTTTTTTTGGATTCAGGGGGTCTCAAAACATATATTTCCTGTGAAATCTCGGTATCGAATTTTTGGGTGGAATACAATACTTCCCCTACTTACTATACAATAGAGAAAGTAAAAAAGGGGGTGTTCTCGGCAATACATGACCTCGCTTGGTTAGTTCCTTTCGGGTCGAAAAACACATTGATTCAAGAACGACTTTTCAATTTCACTGTGGAGAACACATTCGACACTTAAACATAAAGATTCTAAAACTGACAAATCCAATTCTTACATGAGTATACTTAAGTTATAAGCGAATCACTCATCTGTTTGAATAAAAGACATTCTCTAGTCCAATTAGTGATACAATATAAGATATGACTGCACCGTATTCTGTAATGTCATTGTCTTCAATGTTTTGTATGTACCCGTGGGGTTTTTTTCTTTTTGTTTTAATTTATGGACACACTTTAACTACTATGGTCCTTAGCGTCCCATTCTATATTCGGCGTGAAAGATCGGTAATTTTGCTCAGAGGCCTCTTTATTAGGCTTGAGGTTCTTTTACGTGCTGTAATCTACAACACGGGACCACTGTAGCTGTAGCTATTTCCCTTCCGAAGGAAGCCATGCTAAGGATTTTTACGCCCGAAAAAATCCATCGTCCTCCCGTTTGAACCCGCGACCTCGGGCACTAGAGACGAGCATGGTAACCACTACACCACGGAGGACGACTTTGTTTGTAGCTGGTCAATATCGTCATGTATTCATTAGTTAGCACCAGAAACCTCTAAATAATCTCTGATGTAAATACAGACGTTTCTGGAAGCAAAAGGAGCTAAAGTACGTCATTTTTCATTATTTTCTTCCTATGGTGTATTAGGTCTATTATAGATGGAATACGTTATCTAAGCTAAACACTTAAAGAAAAAAAAATGTCCTGAGCTATTTCAGTCTACTCAGCCGATATTTTTCGCAACTGGAGAATAATATCAATCTCAGTCGAATTAAATGACTTTATGCTTCAATACGCCCAGCATAGCATGAAGATAATTGCACGAGTACAGTAAGTTTCCAATCCTTCCTTAAATATTCTATTCTGGTAAGTTATAGAAGTTCCTACGCAAAACTGTCCAACTAAAGCAAGGAAATGAATGACAGTAATGACGTAGTTATGACGCATTTCCGTCCTACCTGATTTCTTAAATAACTCAGCCATATTGCCTGCAGATAAAAGGCGACTCTTCATAAGCGTATTGTGGCTTGGCTTTGCGAAAATTTAGAATATCCATTTGTCGCAGTAATCTCTCGTGTTATCTTATTTGCCGGGCGCCTGTTATTGTTTTACTATTTGAATTTTGGGTTCTTTGTCCTACGGCTGGCTATTATTACTCAGTCGAGCAACTATCTCTAAGCAGGGCGTGTAAACGGAAAGGAGTTGTTACTAAAAGATAACACTGATGAAAGAATTTGTTTTTACACTTTTATTGCCGTCACACTTAATTAATAGTTCACATCTTAAATCTTTATACACCCCTGACTGAAACTGTTATATTTCCGAATGTAATTATTGTCTTATTAGTTGCCGCGTACGTAACATTTTGTAACTAACTTTACGACGCGAGAGATTCTTCCGAACTGTATGATGTGCACTCCACGAAAGATTCTTCAAGACTGCGCGACGTGTACCTCGCGAATGATTCCTTAGAACTGCGTGATGTGTACCTCGCGAAAGATTTCTTAGAACTGCGTGAAACATGCTTATGGCACGAGAATTTATACTCCTTCTCCCCGAAATGTTTAAACATTATAATAGAGCTGCTATTGGTTACCAAATCGTGCCAATATTAGCATCTATTTTGTCAGCCAATCATAATTACAAACACATATGCTCTAGGGAAGATATTCCCTCCATTTCTAAAGAAAGGCACGCTACACTGACGTCATTTGTTTGTCTCTTCTAAGTGATAAACAACTCACCCCATCGCTTCATTGTTACCCACTCCTATTGTCAGTTTCAGTGAGGCCGTGTAAACTTATTTCCTAACAATGCTTATGGCTAACAAACATCTAAAATCATTGTCATACAATAATGTTACTTTACACTACAATCACTCTGGCATTCACAGTGTTGTGATATAAAATGCTGCCTCACATTACTTATTTATTCACGTAGTAAGACAACTTAAATGCACGTAAACTGATCTATCAAGTTTCACATAACTAATTACAGAGAGAGCCAAAAAAACTACGAACCGGCTGCTCGGTGTTTTTCCTGTCCGCGTCCTCGGCGCTCGTTGCCGTCTGCCGCTATCATATAAAAGGCGCGGATGAAACCATACAACATTTTTAAAACTACTTTTAAAGGCTTTACTTACCAACTTTATGAAAGAAGATGCTGAAACTGGCCACCGTCATTGTCCTTACATTTTTGGCACCTCTTTAGGAAACTATCCATCACTCGCCGTAGTTCACGTTGAGAAATGCTGGCAATTTCCTGGCGGATATTTTGTTTTAATTCTTCCAGGGTGTGTGAGTTTGTCTTGTACACTTTATGTTTTAAGTTACCCCAGAGATAGAAGTCGCAGGGGGTTAGGTGCCGGGACCGAGGGGGTCACAAATCTCTACTAATAACTCTATCCTCGAACACACTTTCATAAAGTTGTTAAATAAAACCGTTAAAAGTAGTTTTAAAAATTTATGGTTTCATCCGCGCCTTTCTATGATAGCGGTAGACGGCAACGAGCGCCGAGGACACGGGCAGAAAAACACCGCGCAGCCGGTTCGTAGTCTTTTGGCTCTCCTTATGGGATGATTTGTAAATTATTCAGTGATTAAAATTGTGTATCGCTGAACTTAGGTACAATAAGCAGTGTTTTATTACTTTTACTCCCCTAGCTTATCAAAGAGGGTGATGAATTGTCTCCCCCTTGTTACTCCCGCTCTGTCATGTCATTCCACGTAATGTTTCCAAAACCAGAATAAAAATGCTTTCTCTGAAAGATACCAAACTACATGCAAGTGATTATACGATATTTAATACTCAGTAAACGGTAATAGTTATGAAAGATAAAAGTGATTTTGTGAAATACAGAAGGTGTTTTGACGATTATGAAATATAACGCTCGGAATCTACTGAAACTAATACCGAGTAAAATCTAATGTGTGTCATTTACATAATATTCTCTATCCACTATTGTTTATTTTATATAGTAAATTTTACAAACTATTCCTGCAAAAGTTTATCTAACACAAGTTAATTGAGACAAAAGTTTGCAAAAATAGATTCATTACATATTTCGTTGTAGGTACAAAGGAAATATCAGTAGTCAAATATTTAAAAACTGGTCGCTATACACTGGCCTTGTGTTTGCATGCTCTTTCCGAAACATTGCGAGAACTGAAGGTCAGCAGTACAGAAAGACACACACGGACTTTTTTCTAAAGAAGTTTTTTTTTGTTCAGGGGACCTCAAAACGTGTATTCCTGGTGAAATCGTGATATCGAATTTTTGGTTGCAATGCAATACCTTCTCGACCTACTATGTACGTAGTAGATAAAGTAAAAAAACAAAACGACCTTGTTTCCTATTGTGATCAGAAACAAGAACGATATATACCTCAACTTTCATAGGTTCAGACAAATAATAGCACATAAATTAGCCTAGCTCCTAATACTTAATTCCATCAAAATGTTTTACATTACAAAACTTTTAGAATCTACATGACTTTTTTTTTAACTACTATGCTTTATTTTTATTTAGTTTCTACAAACTATTTTTGCGAAAGCTTATTTTTGTATCTGCTTAATATTAATTGATATAAACGTTTACAGAAATGGTTCCATTACTCATTTCATTGTACATACAAAGGGGATACAGGCTGAAACGATAGTCGAATGTTTAAAAGCGAGTCACTATACGTGGAATTGAAATTCCATACTCTTTACATGACATCGCGAGAAACAACTGGATGGTGGTAGCACTTCAAAAAATGAGAAAAAGGTATTGAAAAATTCAAACCAACAACAACGAATACCTCGGAAATGGCTGATGCCAGAAAAAAGTTGTTTAAAATAAATTGCGTGCTTTAAAGAAATCTGTGTTTTTATAGTAAGCTTTTAATCGGTTTACCAATTATACAAAATTACACCAAATTCATTCAGAATGAAGAGGACTTCAACTCTAATGCCTTAAACATGTCATTTTTAAACAAAAACGTTAAGCGTTTTTGAAGAAATCAAAAATAAGAAAAAAATAATTCATGTAAAGAGTAGTTTGGGATGGGAGATTTTCTTGAAAACCTCGTATTGCATCCTTGGAACTTAAAACAATTATGAGTAATGCTTTTCCCCCCTCTCTCTCCCTCTCTCTCTCTCTGTCTAAAAAGTATTTTTATAAATTCAGGAGCCCCGGTGACATCTGGATTTTAAAATGTTGGGTGGGATGCAATATTTCCTCTGCCTACTTGCTATAAGTAGGTACTAGAAGAAGCAAAACTTATGCTAATAAACCTTCGTTATATATGCTTTTATCACTCAATAATTAGTAAGACAATCCTATGTTTTTAATTTTCTGTCCCATAATACCCCTTTGGGTAAAGTAACTAAAATGGCATACAAGCTATTACTTTCTATCAAGGGTGGCGAAAATGCCTTTCTCTCTCTCGAGTCATCAAATATGCAACACGCACTATACCACTCAGCAGCACATGGAAAACAAATGAATAGACGGCTAGAGAAGAAGTTGCGCCTGCGAGTCACAGTGCCTCGCGAGTCGCGTTTTCGCCACCACTGGTAGATAGTAGGTAAAGAAATACTGCTGTCTATCGAGATTTCACCGGAAATACTTGTTTTGAGGCACCCTGAATCCAAGGAAAGCATTTTTAGAAATGCGTATGTGTATTTGTGTCTGAGCAGCATGACTCAAAAAATGATTAGTCCGATAAATAATAAACTTGGTATTTAAGTTCAGCATCTCCCAAAGAGCGACACGATGATTTCCAGAAATCCCCCAAACCTATCCTTTACATGGGAGTTTACCGAAATGTTTATTTTCTCAAAATGGCTCTAACGATTTTGATTAAAATATCGCATATTAAAGATATTTACATGATAAATAAAACGTATATCTTGAATTTTCTGGGAATAACCTGTGGAGTACACCTCATTCAGAAGGAATTTTGAATAATCTTTATAATTGGTAAACGTTAAGCGATAGACGAAAACGTACTGAAAAAAATAGATCTCTTTAAACACACACAATTTACTTTAAATTGCTTTTCTTGTGATACCTATAAGCCATTTCCAGACATTCGTTATTAATGGTTTCAGTTGTTCGATGTCATTCTTTTCAAGTCCTGTCGATCTTGACTTATTTTTCGCGATTGCATAGAAAGAGAAGGCCAGCATATAGCGTCCAGTTCTTAAACATTTGACTGCCGCTGTTCCCTTTGTATACATAACGAAATAAGTAATGTAGCTGTTTCTGCAAAGGTTTGTTTCGAGTAAAATGAAGTAGTCAGAAAAATAAGCTTTCAAAAGAATAGTTTGCATAGCGGAGTAGTTAGACCGCTCGCCTCTCGCCAAGGACTCAATCCTAAGGACCCCACGTGGGATTGTGGTGGACAAAACGGCGTCTAGGCGAGTTTTCTCCGGGCTCCCCGGTTTCCCCCGGTATTCATTCCACTAACTGCTCCATCTTCACCTTTCCTTCCATCCATTTCACCAGCATTCCCTATCGTTTATTTTCTTGCTCTCACCCCAGACTTAGGGCTGATCACCCTAACTGGATATTCTATTTGATCCAAAGATTCTGCTCCTCGACAGGCCTTTGACCCAAGGTTCATGCTTGTAAGTACTGCGGGGTGTAAGTCCACATACAGGAGGGTAAGCAGAGAAACAAGAAGAATAGTTTGCATACCCACTAATAAACGATAGACAGAAAAAGTAATGTGAATGTAATACATGAGATTTTTCTAAGTGCAACATATGCTTTTAATATCAAGTTTCACATCATCGAGTCAGACGTTCTTGAACGATTTTTAACATACTTACATATATAAATACAAAATAAATAAATAAATAAACAAAATTATAATGTACCAAAATAAATATATCTTGGTACATAATAAGGTTACTTATTTACAGTCAAAACTGAAAATCACCAGAAACGTTTTTGTTAGTAACTACTCAGATATGTCGATTTTTTACATCATGATGCAAAATGGTATTAAAATATATAGAGAGAGAGAGCCAAAAATCTACGAACCGGTTGCGCGGTGTTTTTCCTGTCCGCGTCCTCGGCGCTCGTTGCCGACTGCCGCTATCATAGAAAGGCGCTGATGAAACCATACAACATTTTTAAAACTACTTTTATGGGTTTCACTTACCAAATTTATGAAAGGAAACGCTGAAACTGACCACCGTCGTTGTCCATAAGTTTTTGGCACCTCTTTAGGAAACTATCCATCACTCGCCGTAATTTACGTTGAGAAATGCTGGCAATTTCCTGGCAGATATTCTGTTTTAATTCTTCCAGGGCGTGTGGGTTTGTTTTGTACACTTTGTTTTAAGTCACCCCAGAGATAGAAATCGCAGGGGGTTAGGTCGGGGGACCGAGGGGGCCACAAATCTCTATTAATAATTCTGTCCTCAAACACACTTTCATAAAGTTGTTAAGTAAAGCCTTTAAAAGTAGTTTTAAAAATGTTGTATGGTTTCGTCCGCACCTGTCTATGATAGCGGCAGACGGCAACGAGCGCCGAAGACGCGGACAGGAAAAACGCGCAGCCGGTTCGTAGTCTTTTGGCTCTCCCTGTAGTAAGGCGTAGAGGAAGTCGTGTAACCGTTAAGTAAATTTCCCCCTTCTAATTAGTGATGCATCAAAGCGGACGATATGATGACAATCAGTAAATAAGTTGTACGGAAAGTTGAACATCTTTGTGGAATTTGTTAGTATGAGGACTACAGAAGACCGTAAGAAAACCTGATCAATGTGGACGGTGCCACCAAAGAAAGAATTGTGGGTTGTCCCCTTATTAAACTACAAGGGAATGTAGAAAAATAAGCCATTATCAATAAATGCTTTCAAGAGATATAAATTATGTAGACGAAAACATTTCTCTGCAAGTTCTCACCTACACTGACGCGTTTGTCTCACACTTTGAGAAACTTCTGCTGATGAAACTAAGCCGTGTCCTGCAGCGAATGAATGTTCCAAGGGTTGGATTTTCGTCAAAGCAGGGAAGAACTGGGAGTAATGGCGCAAAGTCCGCCCTAACCGTTGTTGGTCAGATGGCTAATAGTTGCTGTTACATGGGGTCACACATTGTGATTGGATAGGACTTCTCCTGTAATCAGCTCTTCCTTGAAAATCAGCCCTCAGTTCCTACTATGCCCACAAAGCATTCTTGCATCTGTATTGCGTGTTAGTCGGGTATCCTCTGTTCTGATCTTCCTTTCTTTGCCACAAAACCGGGTTGTATTTATCAAGGTCATGTGTAACAACAAATGAGAGATAATGTATGCATAACTGCAACCGATTATCATAATCATAAATAATGCAACGAGTGGTTTTGCAATTACCAATAAAGATGTCTACTGAGGTTCAAAACCACAAGTTGCATTTAGAGACGAATTAAATGTAATAAATTATACAACTATGTTATAAAGAATGAAATATTTTGTGTGTGTGTGTGTGTGTGTGTGTGTGTGTGTGTGTGTGTGTGTGTGTGTGTGTGTGTGTCCAAGGTAGTCTAGGAATGCATTCAGTCGATTTTTATAATCCTCTTACCATCGAAAAGCCGTATTCTTCACGCTGGACACAAGCTATAGCACATTACCAAATAAATAAGAATAAAATAATGTGAGAAGGGATTAAGAGGTTTCCATGTTTGTCATCCAGATTCAAAACATTGTATCTATACGTGGGCGGCGCCGTGGCCGAGTGGCCCAGGGACCCGCATGTGGGATTTGTGGTGGACAAAGCGGCGTCTGGGCGGGTTTTCTCCGGGTTCTCCGGTTTCCCCCGCTATTCATTCCACCAACTGCTCCATCATCACCTTTCCTTTCATCCATTTCGCCCTCATTTCGTTTCATCTACTTCCTTCATCCCATACCAGGCATCGGGCTGATCACCCATCCTGAATATTCTGTCTGCTCCATGAGTGTGTCTGCTCCTCGACGGGCCTCTGACCCCAGGCACCCGCCTGTAAGTCCTGGGGGGTGTAAGTCCTACATAAGATGAGGTTAAACAGTGAATGAATGTATCTATACGTAAGTTTGGTCTATTTGTTCCATATAGTATACACATCGCCCATCAAGTTTAAAATAATCCTATATAAATATCGTTTAAAGGGAAACCTTTCCGAATTCTTTATGGCTTCTACTTTCAACCCCTAAATGATTAAAAGTCTAAAAAGTAGTATTAATAGCATGAATACAAGAGATAAGAGTTTTACTTTCTCCTTTGCTTACCTACAGTAAGTAGAGGAAATATTGTATTTAAGTAAAAAATTCGATACCGAGATTTCACTGGAAAATACACGTTTTGAGACTTCCTAAATAAAAAAATATATTTAGAAAACGGTCCGCACATGTATCTATGGGTGTGTGATATGTAGATAGAGAGAGAGAGAGAGAGAGAGAGAGAGAACGGCAAAAATAACAAAAACCAAAAGTCAGTTAAACACCAAAATTGGTATTTAAGTTCAGCGTCTTTTTTACGAAAATCCCCCACCCCAAACTACCCTCTACATGGAAAACTGTTCGTTATTTTTGCTTTTCTCAAAAATGTCTATAACAATTTTGATTAAAATGTTATATGTTTAAGATATCTGCATGACAAATAACATGCTTATCTTGAATTTTTTGCGAATAGCTTGTGAAATCCTCTTCATTGCGAATGAATTTTTCTTGTAAACAGTAAGAGATAGACAAAAAAAACTTACCACATAAAAAACCGTAATCTCCTTAAAACACACAATGATGTCTTGTTTGTGGCATTAACCATTTCCAAGATATTCTTTATTATTGGTTTGAATACTTTATCATTTTTTTCTACCGCTAAGTCGCTATTTGTCATAGTGGTCATGCAAAGATAATGGATTTCAAAGCTATCACATATCGACCCGCTTTTAAAAGATATGACTATCGCCTTCCTTGGGTATCGAGTAACTATTCCTCTTGTACCTACAACAAAACATGCAATTAAACAATTTCTGCAAATGTTTATCATGTAGAAAAATAAGCCTTTGTAAGAATAATTTGTAGAAGAATGGGTAGCGAAACTCATGTGAATGTAACACCAGAATCTTTTCATTATGAATGCGCGTAAAAATGAAACCAAGGCCGTCAGTAGACACTGTCACAATCAATGTAGATGTTCATGACGTAACAGCTAAGGAAAACAGACAGCTGACAAACGAAATGCTGGTCCAGTTCATAATGATACGTCAGCCATTTGTTTGGCATTTTATTCAAATACTGCAGATGCGTTATTTTAGTTATCTTGGTGCAAGGTGGAATCAATTAACATGCAGTTAAGTTTACCAAAACCTCTAAATAACCTCAAGTCTAAGATTACCGAGGCTGTTTATTAGCCTGTACTTATGTAATTCTCTATTTATGTCCTTTATGCGCTGTGGTAAGTCTGTTATAGGTGAAATAATTACGTTAAATACAAAGAAAAATATTCCTGGGTAATCTCAGAATCTTTTCAGCCAATATTTTTCAGGATTGAGAAGAGTATTGCATTTTCTCGGTTGTTATAGTCCATATGCAACACTCAAACTTTAAAAATTGGATTACGAGGGTTCGTTTCTTCCGTAGCCTGAACATTTTGAGACTTTTACACTATTAGATAACTACATGGCTATGGTAAAGGACAAATGCTTTAACATTTTGTCTATTTCATTTATGTAAAATGCATTCCTCAAATCATTTGGATGATTCTTTAAACAGTGAAAGTTACTTAAAAACTGCACATTTACAGACGTTGGAAGTTCGGATATGGGGATTAAAGAAACGAGTCGTATAATATTAAGGAACAAAATGGGAAGACTCAGCACAAAAATAATTTTCTAAAGCTTTGCAGCGTCTAAGGATAACCGGCTTTTAAACGAACTTAAAAACTCGAGGCAAGCCAGGTAGTAGGATAATGAAGTCAATACGTTTAAATTATAGTTCTGTTGTTAAAATTTTTTACACAGAAGTTCTGTAGTATAAAAAACAGCACTATCACATGGCACAGAGTTAATGACAAATGAAGGAAACGAGGGGACGTTTTTAACCTTAAAAGTTAGACAAGCTAACATTTTACGATAAGAAAATAAAACACCAGTATTTGCAGGAACAACGTATGTATACTACGGTCAAAGTAGAAAATCGGCTATTGTGAGGAATAATTGGTAAATGTGAACATTGTCCACGCGTAAATGTACCGCTTTTCAGGTAAATGTTCACAATTACCATTTACCATCGAAATGTTGAAATATCTCATCACACTAGTTGACTGAGTAGTTAGAGAAGATATTGCATTCCACCTAAAAATTCGATACCGAGATTCCACCGGAAATACGTTTTGAGGCCCCTGATGAACAAAAATCATTTTAGAAAAAGGTCGTGTGTGTGTGTGTGTCTGTAAACAACATAACTCAAAAACGAAAAGTCGGAAAAATACTAAACTTGGTATTAAAGTTCAGTATCTCCCAAAGATACGATACGAACATTTTCAACAAAATTCCCCTACCCTAACTACCCTTTACATGGAAACATTTTTTCAATTTTTTTTCTAAAAAAATGGCTCTAACGGTTTTTATTTAAATACTATGTATTAAAGATATTTACATGGTGAATAAAATGTATATCCTGACTTTACTGTGAATAACCTAAGAATTCCTCTTCATTCGAAAGGAATTTGATGTAATCTTGTATAACTGGTAAACGTTAAGCGATAAAGGAAAATGCACTGCACAAACAAATGTTTGTTTAAAACACACAATTGATTTCAAATAACTTTTTTGTGGCATAAGCCATTTCCGAGATATCCGTTATTAATGGCTCGACTTTAATACTTTTCAACTCCTCTCGCGATTGCATGAAACGAGTATGGAATTTTAAGGCCACTATATAGCATCCAGTTCTTAAAACACTTGACTTCTGTTCCCTCTGTATATAATAAAATGTGTAATGCAGCTAATTCTGCAGAAGTTTATCTCGATTAAAATGACATGGAAAAATAAGCTTTCACAAGAATAGTGTGTATACCCACTAATAAAAAATATGGGTAGAGAAAGTCATGTGAATCTCACACATCAATTTTTTCTTTTCTTTCTTTCTTTCTTTCTTTCTTCAGTGAGCATCCACAGCGTTGCCAACCAATCTGGTACAAATAAAGTACAAGTATTTCAAGCATTTCTATTGTTTAAGTTTCCAAAGTCTGTTAAATAATATGCGTTGTATTTCTGTAGAGTTATATTTGGTGACACCTTTCGATTTCATACTGTATAAGATTATTATTCCAATTTCATGGAGACTCCTGTGTTAATGCATACGTATCAGAGGGTATGTTATTATTTTGAAAACTTGGTATGAAAAAGCGCCATACGACCATTATCCATTTATCGTTCCAATGTATACAAGTACGACCTAAAAAGGGTTGACATTGCTAATATCACTGCGTCTACGTTTAACAGTCTTGCTATTGGAACGACATATTAATTTAAATCAGTCTGCCAATATTTACCATGCTACCTTGGCAAATCTGTACATTTGTGGGTAAATTGTGAACAACTTATTGTAAAGGTAGGAACATGTAAAATAGTTTCCTTCTATTGACGAGATTTGCTAACCAACAAGCTTTAATCTTACCAGTTCTCACGTGGTTGATCCATATCGAATGACGTAGCTATGAGTGGAATAGTTAGTGGTTCAGAGGAAACAAAATAAGGAAACTTACTTTCCAACTGCCTCTCCTGCTATGCCTTTACAAAGATACTGTACCTTTCACCGATGTCCAAGCGGCAGGTTACAGCCATGTTTCAGGGTCATTATCGCGAGTGACTCAAGACTGGACCCGATTCAGAATGCATTTCACACATTGAGTTACTTTTCATGGTTTGTTTTGCCAAGTGTCCGGTGCAGATAAGATAAGTCTTATATGGACTGTCCGAGTTACTTCTAGAAGTCAAAATGGTGCTTACTGCACGTTTGTGGACTTGCGTTATAGTTCTCTCTCTCCCTCACTCTATCTTTCTGGGTTAATTTGGAACAAATGTAACTACTTGTTAATATTTATACTATCACATACACACTGATATGTATGAAACATTTTATCAATTTATTTAACATGTGCATATGCTCACACCAGACTATCTAAATTTAGGCTGTGTGCTCTACTTGCGAGTGCACTATATTATCAAAAGGCTTAGCAGTCGGCCATGAACAGCATAAAAGAATTTTTGTGCCTTACTGTATTAATAATTACAGCAAACTTTCGAGCATCTAAGCTAATCAACTGACAAAACAGCAGGAATTACGTAGGTGTAAGTTTATTTTTTTCGCTGCAAGCCGGAGTTCGAATGCCAAACAGTCAAACACCATAACTAAACTTTCGTTCCGGTATTTGAGCGTAGCTTAAGATCTAGGACTATTTTATTCATTTGTCGTCTGATGCACTTATGAGGTAAAAAAAATATCTGATGTGATGCATCAGCTTATTTTAAGCTTTAGCCTAATCTTTTTATATCTACTTCATTTAAATCCAAATAAACTTTTGCAGAAATAGCTACATTACACATTTCGTTAAAGAAACAAAGGGAACAGTAATAGTCAAATGTTTAACTGGCCTTAAAATTCCATACTGTTGCAATGGAAACGCGAGAAACAACTGAATGTTGACAAGACCTAAAAGAATGGCTAAGTATTGAACAATTCGAATCTTTAATAACGGTTATCTCGGAAATGGCCGATGCCACAAAAAATTCATTTGAAATAAATTGTGTTTTTTAAAAAGGTTTACATTTCCTGTGCACTACATTTTCGTCTATCGCTTAACGTTTACCAGTTATATAAGTTTATACAAAATTCCTTCCGAATAAAGACGACTTCAAAGATTACTCCCAGAAAATTCGAGATATACATTTCATTTGACATGTAAATATCTTTAATATAATGTTATTTTAATCAAATTTGTTAGACATTTTTTAGAAAATAAAAATTTCGAGAAATGTCCCATGTAAAGGGTATTTTGGACTAAGGGGATTTTCTTGAAACTCTTGGTGTCGCATCTCTGGAAGGTACGGAACTTAAATACCAAGTTTGGTGTTTGAGTTACGCTGTTCACAGACACACAAAAACGGATAGACGACACATACGCGGACCTTTTTCTAAAAATGCGTTTTTTGTATTCAGGGGACCACAGAATATTGTTTCTTATGAAATTTCGGTATCGAACTTTTCGGTAGAATGCAATAACTTCTCTACCTACTAGGTATATGGTAGAGAAAGTAAAAGTACCTTAGGCTTGCAAAAGAAAGGACATTTTCCTAGTTAACAAAGGGTTTTAAGTGGGGGTTATATCTGTCAGGCAAATCGGGTTCGAATCTCAATTAAAGAGAGATACAGTTTCTAAGGGATTTCCCTTGTTCTTAAAATACAAAATAGCGGGTAGATCTCACTTCTTTCAACCTTGAGCTCCTTTCAACATCCATCCATCTCCTCTATATCTTTGAGATGTTATAATGAATGTTAAATACACAAAAACTTCTGCTGTTATAATTACACGACTTTTTATACCCAGTAGATGTCATTTGTTTTCATATCTGCTCTACAAAGCATTTATACAATCTTATTCCTATAAAAATAAATGTCGACAAATAATGTTATTTATCATTTTATTGTAGGTACGCAGAAGCACGAGCCCACCTACTTGGTTTGGCGATAGTGTCTTCACCATACTTCGAGAGGTCCGGAGTTCGAATCTCTTTTTCCCGGAGACTTTCGCTTATCCTTAGAAGCCTAATACAGGTAAGTAAGCTCTAAAGTTCTATGGACTCGGGGCCGATATGCGCATCTTTACTTTCATTTCATTCATTCACCATCCGATATGACCGACCCGGTTAAAGGACGTTAAATACCATAACATTTTTTAATTTGACCATTTCACCTTACTAAGTTATACTACTTTTCAATCAATCAGCTGCTTATTCTCATAATTGTTATAACTTCTGTAACATTTGTTTCTTTGCCAACACTTCCATGAGATAATGGATAATCACGTATGGAACGCAAATATTTTAATAAAACTGAAACTGAGTCAACGAAGTCTTCCCCACTAGTAATCGTACATAGAGTACCTATAGCTCGCACAATAATTGATTATTAGTTTAGTTTATTATCATCCTTTTAAATACATTTAAAGGTCACGTCCATTTACAAATATAAAATAATTTAACAAATACAGCTTATAATTTTACATTAACATTTTTACCTTAAGTATCAATTATCCTTTTACACTGCATTTACATTAAGTTTACCTTAAATATAATTTTCACTTTACGTTGCTTTACCATGTCTAAATTCATCTATACTATAAAATTCATTTTCTATTAAGTATTTATTGTTTTCATCATTACATTTGGCTGGTTTATGTTATTTATTTCTCTAGGTAATTTATTGAATAATTCTCTTCCTCTAACTTCTATGGCACGATTATTTAGAGTTCCCCTTAATGTTATTCTATAATAATCGTATTGTTTCTTAAATTATGGTTATGTACACTGGAATTTTTTTGGATATTTATATTTATCACAGTTTTTATGCATTCACACACACACACACACACACACACATATATATATATATATATATATATATATATATATATATATACATGACACTGTTAACAAGTTTTGATTCTTAAACACCCCCCTGCAAGTTTGTTTGTTTTCCATTTTGCTTATTATTCTAATGGCTTTTATTATCCATTTCTCTTGCTGTAATATTTCCCCATAACGTAATTCCGTATCTTACATGCGAATATATAAAAGCATAATAGACCTGTTTCATTGTTTTATTGTCCATTATTTTAGATAATTGTCTCATTACATAAGTGCCCTTATTTATCTTTTTTCTAATTGATGCTCCACGGGATTGCCAATTTAAATGTTTATCAATTATTACTCCAAGAAAATTAGTGCAACTTATATCTGATATGTTTTCCCCATCTATACTTAGTTTAATACTACTCGGGTTAAGTTTTGTTAATTCAAAGTTAATACATGCTGTCTTTTGTGTATTTATTATCATATCTAAATTAGCATAATATTGTTTTATAATTTTTAAAATTGAATTTGCTCTAATTTCAACCTCTTTTGCTGTTTGACCTTTAATTATGAGTCATATCCAATTACAATGCCTCATTTTCTTGTACGACCTCAAAAAATAAGAAATAAAAATGGCCTCAATTTAGAGACCAGCTGATCAAAACACACTGCTGTTATCTAGCGGAATATTTGAATCACGAGTTTGTACAATAATACTGTTCAAGACAATTTAGGACTTTAAGAAGTCAATTATCGTATTTATTTCTTCTAATCTGAAATAGTTAATTAAATCCTACGCGAGTTTTAATTTTACCTAGATAAATCAAAACCTCTATTGCGATTACTGTCGATAAATTTTATATTTCAATACATGTTGCATATTTCCTGTAATAAGCTTTGTCCATCTCTCATAGTTTCTCAGTTGTACAAAATTATATAAAATTCAGTCAGAATGAAGAGGACTATGCAGGCTCTTCACAGAATTTCAAGCAATACATTTTAATGTTTATATAAGTATCTCGAACATACGATATAAAATCATTGGAAAATGTAGTCCATGTAAAGCAGGGTTGCCAATGGAGGGGACACGAAGTTTAACCCACTCCCCTGCTTTGTTCTTCCGTTTGCCTACCGCCCAAGGAGCTTTTCTTCTATTAGCACTGTGTTGCCGTGAAGTATGAAGATCCCCAACAAACAAAGTTGGAGGGAGAAAGGAGGAGAATGACACGAGTGTCACAAAATGGCATGCCTGATGTAAAGCGTTGTTTGGGGTGGGGGATTTTCTTGAAACTATTCGTGTTGCATCCTTAAGCGTTGCTGTTTGGTATTCCTCCGACTTTAAGTTTTTGAGTTATACTGTTAGCATGCGCAAGTGAGAGCCTAAACCTGTTTCTAAAAATATTGTTTGTTTTTGTTAAGGAGATCTCAAAACGTGTACTTCTGATAACTCTAGATATCGATTTTTTAAGTAAAAAATGTGAAAAAAATATTTTGTTACATGGACATAACTTTCCCTACTCTCGTTTATTAATGGGTGTAGAAATTATTCTTACGAAAGTGTGTTTTTCTGTCTAATTAATTTTAATCGAGATAACCTTTGCAAGAATAGCTATATTACAGAGCCGGGAACACTTCCCTCCCGCTTTTCGGAAGGGAACAATAGAACAGCAGTTTAAGAACTGGACGCTATACGCTGGCCTTAAAATTCAATACTGTTTTCATGCAATTGCGAGAAAAACTGAAAATTGACAGGACTTAAAAGAATGACAAAGTATTGAACAAATCGAGCCATTAATAACAAATATCTCGGAAACAGTTAATACCACAAGAAAGTTATTTGAAATAAATTCTGTATTTTAAAGATACCCACATTTTTTGTTGTAGTTTTCGTATCGCTTAACGTTTACCAGTTATCTACAAAATTACTTCGGAATGAAGATGACTTCATAAGCTATTCCCAGAAAATTCAAGATATACATACTATTTTCATGTAAATAACTTTAATCATGGCACTTTAATAACAAACGTTGTCACTCTTTAGAAAATAAAACATTTCGAAAAATGTTTCATGTAATGGGTAGTTTGGGGTGGGGAGATTTTCTTAAAAATCTCCATGTCGCATCTTTGGAAGGTACTTGAACCTAGTTTGGTACTTATCTGACTTTTCGTTTTTGAGCTATGCTGTTTACAGACAGACGCGCGCACGGATCTTTTTCTGAAAATTCGTTTTTTTTCAAGCCTCAAAACACGTATTTCCGGTGAAATCTCTGTATCGAATTTTTGGGTTGATACCGTAATTATTGCCAGGAAGATATAAATAATTATGTAAAGAAATAATAGTGAGATAGAGAAATAATTGCAACAAACAATTTCCGTATATTAAATCAATGTATAATGTAATAAGCTTGGGTGAAAAGATCTATCCGAAAAAAAGATAATTAGCGAGCAAAGTCATTCGTAACAGCCGAGGGCGAATGCGTCAGCATAAAGATTCTTGGAATGCAGTTAGGGTTTAACACTACGTTTACAGAGTCACGTAGGAAAAAATTCTGTAAATGAGAAAGGGAATGAAATTCTGAGATTCGAGGAGGTACCCCATAGGAACAGTGTCAGAGATGCACACATATTAGCTTTAAATATTGGAATAAAGCGGGGAGGAACTTTGGTGGGAAAGTTCTAAGCTTAAGTAATAGAAGAGCGCGTATTGCTAAAATTAGCGTTTTTCGTTTCGTTTCTTCGTGTACAGCCTTAGCGGCTTACAAAAAACGCATTTTTATTTTCTCTACTACGCATAGTAAGTAGGGTAAGTATTGCATTCCACCTAAACATTCGATACCGAGATGTCACCGGAAATACATGTTTTGCGGTGCCCTGAATCAAAATAAAGCATTTTTATTTTTAAACATGTCCGTGTGTGTGTGTGTGTGTGTGTGTGTGTGTGTGTGTGAACAGCATAACTCAAAAACGAAAAGTCGGATAAATACCAAACTTGGCATTTGAGTTAAATATCCTCCAAGGATGCGGCACGAAGAGTTTTAAGAAAATCTCCCCACCCCAGACTATCCTTTATATGGAAGAGTTTTCGAAAATTTTGATTTTCTAAAAAATGGTTCTAACGATTTTGATTAAAATACCATATGTTTAAGATATTTTCATGGAAAAATTTTACTTCACAAAAAAATGTAGATCTCTTTAAAACGCAAAATTTATTTCACATACTTTTTTTTTCGAGTGAACCATTTCCGAGATATTACTTGTTATTTGTTTCTATGTTCCCCTTACGCCTAAAACTTGGATTAAAACCAAACTTGGCATTTAGTTCAGTATCCTCCAAAGAGTGACTCGAAGATTTTCAAGAAAGTCCCCCACCCCAAATTACCCTTTATATGGAATATTTTTCGAAAATTTTTATTTTCTCAAAAATGGCTCAAATGATTTTGATTAAAATACCATATGTTTTAAGATATTTTCATGACAAATGAAATGCATATATTGAATTTTCTGGGAATGTCCCCAAAAGCCCTTTTCATTCTGAATGGCTTTTGGATAACTGGTAAACCGTAATAGGTAGACAAAATTTTAGTACACAAAAAATGTAGATCTCATTAAAACACACAATACATACATTTTTTTTGAGCCAACATTTCCGAGATATTCTTTGTTATTTGTTGAAATTTTCCAAGACATACTTTTCCACAACTGGGAATTCCTTTTTTTTAAATGTCCTGCATAGAGAATGCAATGTTCCACATAGCGATCAACTTTAAAATATTTGAATATCGCTTAAAGCTTACTGCATTTTCCATATTCCCCTTGCAACTACAAGAAAATAAGCAACAAGATAGTTTCTACAAACGTTTATCTCGATTAACATGAAGCAGATAGAGAATAAGCGTTTGTAAAAACAGTTTGTACAAGAGTAGAGAAAGTCGTGTGAGTGCAACACATCAGATGTTTTGAAAAATGTGTGTGTGTGTGTGTGTGTGTGTGTGTGTATCTGTGAACAGCATAAGTCGGATAAACACCAAACTTGGTATTTAGGTTCAGTATTTTCGAAAGATGAGACATGAGTAATTTTCAACAAAATCCCCCTGCATTTTACATTGAAAATTTTTCGAAATTTCTGATTTTCTCAAAAATGGCTCTAATTCAAATGAAAATACCATATATTAAAGATGTTTACATGGCAAAATAAAATGTATATCTTGAATTTTCTGGAAGAGCCTGTGAAGTCCTCTTCATTTGGAAGGAATTTTGTATAACTGGTAAAGTTAAGCGATAAACGAAAATGTATGTACACATAAAAATGCAGATCTCTTTAAAACATACAGTTTATTGCAAATAAACTGTTTTGTGGCGTCAGCCGTTTACGGGATATCCGTTATTAATGCTTCGATTTGTTCAATACTTTGTCATTCTTTTTACTTTCTCTACTACGTATAGTAAGTAGGGGAAGTATTGTATTCCACCCAAAAATTCGATACCGAGATTTCACCGGAAATACATGTTTTGAGATCCCCTGAATCCAAAAAAAAAGCATTTTTGGAAACTAGTCCGTGTGTGTGTCTGTCTGTCTGTCTGTGAACACCATAACTCAGAAACGAACAGTCGGATAAACACCAAACTTGGTATTTGGGTTCAGTATCTTCCAAGGATGCGACACGAAGGTTTACAAGAAAATCCCCCCACCCCAAATTACCCTTTACATGGAAGATTTTTCGAAAATTTTAATTTTCTCAAAAACGACTCTAACGGTTTTGATTAAAATATCATATGTTTAAGATATTTTTATGACAAATAAAATGTATATCTTGAATTTTCTGGGAATGTCTCCAATAGTATTCTTCATTGTGAACGACTTTTGCATAACTGGTAAACCATAAGAGATAGACAAAATGTTACTACACAAAACATGTAGATCACGTTAAAATACACAATTTATGTCATATACATTTTTTTTTGAGTGAACCATTTTCGAGATATTGCTTGTTATTCCCTTAAATTTTTCAATAATTATTTTCTCAAATGGGAATTCGTTATTCATTTTTTGTCTTGGATATGCAGAGTATTAATCTGTGGGAAAGGGAATGGTGCTGCACCTAGCAACCAGCTATTAAGAGATATATATGTGCTTAAAGGCTACTGTATTTCTATATTGCCCTTGTAAATATATTACCCCCTTACATCTACAAGAAAATTAGCAAAAATATAGACTCTGCAAATGTTTATCTCGATTAAGATGAAGTAGATGGAGAATAAGCGTTTGTAAAAATAGTTTTACAAGAGTAGAGAAAGTCATGTGAGTGTAACACATCAGATTTTTTAAGTCCAGTCGATTTTCAGTGGTTTCCATTGATATCATGGAGGAGTATGGAATCTTAAGCCCAGCATATAATGACCAGTTCTTAAACATTTGAATATCGATGTTCCCTTTGTACGCATAACGAAATGGGTAATTTTTACTTTCTCTACTACGTATAGTAAGTAGGGAAAGTATTGTATTCCACCCAAAAATTCGATACCGAGATTTCACCGCAAATACATGTTTTGAGACCCCCTGAATCCAAAAAAAACCATTTTTGGAAACATGTCCGTGTGTGTGTCTGTGAACAGCATAACTCAGAAACGAACAGTCGAATAAACACCAAACTTGGTATTTAGGTTCAGTATCTTCCAGAGGTGCGACACGAAGGTTTTGAAGAAAATCCCTCCACCCCTGACTACCCTTTACATGGAACATTTTTCGAAAATTTTAATTTTCTCAAAAATGGCTCTAACGATCTTGATTAAAATATCATATGTTTAAGATATTGTCATGACAAATGAAATGTATATCTCGAATTTTCTGGGAATGTTTCCAAAACTGTTCTTCATTGTGAACGACTTTTGCATAACTGGTAAACCATAAGAGATAGACAAAATTTTACTACACAAAAAATGTAGATCGCGTTAAAATACACAATTTATGTCATATACAGTTTTTTTTTGTTGAGTGAACGGTTTTCGAGATAGGGCTTGTTATTCCCTTAAATTTACCAATACTTATACTTTTTCTCAAACGCGTTATTCATTTTTTTATGTCCTAGACATGCAAAGAGAATGAAATGCGCCACAAATTAGAGAAGAATTCCCACCCCCCAGCCGGGAATCGAGCCCGGCACCCCTAGCACAACAGGCACTACCGACTGAGCTACGGGGCCAGCCGAAATGTGTAATGCAGCTATTTCTGCAAAGGTTTATCTTGACTAAAATGAAGTCGATAGAAAAACAAACTTTCGTAAGAATAATTTGTAAACCCACTAATGAACGATAGAAGGGAGAGAAAGTTATGTGAATGTAACACAAGATTTTTAGAAAAATGTCCATGTGTATCTGTGAAAGCATAACTCAAAAACAAAATGTCGGATAAACACCAAACTTTGTATTAAAGTTCAGTACCTTCCAAAGATGAGACACGAATATTTTCATGAACCCCCCCCCAAACTACCATTTACATGGAACATTTTTCGAATTTTTTGATTTTCTGAAAAATGGCTCTAACGATTTTGATTAAAATACCACATAAAAGATATTTACGTGAAAAATAAAATGTATATCTTGAATTTTCTGGGTATAGCTTGCGAAGTCCTCTTGATTTGAAAGGAAATGTATGTAATGTTGTATAACGGCAAACCGTAAGCGATAGATGAAAACGTATTACACAAAAAAATGTAGAACTCTAAAAAAACACAATTTATTCCAAATAACTTTTTTGTGGCATCAGCCGTTTCCAAGATATCTGTTGTTAATGGTCCGAAAATTGTTCAATATTTGATCATTCTTTTCAAGTCCTGTCGATTTTCAGTTGTTTCTCGCGATTCCATGAAAAGAGCATGGAATTTCAAGGCCAGCGCATAGCCTCAGGGTTTTAAACATTTGACTGTCCCTATTCCCTTTATATCTATAATGAAATGTGTAATGTAGCTATTTCTGAAAATATTTATCTTAAATTTAATAAAGTCGATAGAGAAATAAGTTTTCGTAAGAATAGTTTGCATACCCACTAATAAACTATGTAGGGTAGAGAAAGTCATGTGAATGTAACACATAAGATTTTTGTTTTCTGTGACTCCTATACTTAAAGGTTAAAAATAGTACTTGTACCTGTTAATGAACAAGTAAATAAAATACTATATACATTAAAACATTGGTAAGTTTGGGTGATGATAGAAAATTCAATATGTTCTTCTGGAAAACCATCCATTCCATATGTTGGTCGACAACATTGATTAAATGGTCTTCCTTCGCTCACTTTATTATTCGAACACATTTAATTACAGGTAAGTACTAGATGGTTATAGAACACTTTATGTAGTTGTAGTGAAGTAAATAGATCACATTATAGCCTTGTGGTTACCATACTTGACTGGGTACGAGTCCTGGCTTGGAGTTTCGTCGTTTGCCTTTTGGTCCTAAATATACTTTAAAAAGTGGTTTGTTCGTCACGCTGATTCATCAAATTCTTTTTTTGGCTAAATTGCCTTTCTTGGGCCCATCTAGAAAATGCTGAAGGAAGCAAGAAATAATGGAATGAATTATCTTGTAGAAGTAGATGTGATCTCGCAAATACCTGGTGCGCACCTACCCTCCCGTTTTAGATGTTTTACTTTTATAGGAAAATTGCGATATGAACACAACAAACGTAGCCATCTTCCCGCTAAAACAGACGCTGAATGGGAAGTGCCAACCTAAATAACAAGTGAAATCCGCGAAGTAAGGAATTTCTGCAAACGTGAATCATTCGAGTTTTAGACGCGCAGATCCCTCGGCTACGCCCTGTCGTCGCTTCGCAAGGTCGCAACTGCTACAATCCTCTTCTTCTAAAAAAAAAACATCCCTCGGCTACGCTTTGAGGCCGAGGGCCTCAATCCCACGGCTACACCTTGAGGCTGAGTATCTTACCGGCTTTGGCGGCATTAGTTATTCATATGTTGCCAGCATTACGTTAGAGCTAGAGAATGACACAGTGACATCTGTTGGACATATAAGACATCACTTCCATCGCGATGAGTGCCCAAGAAAGGCAATTTATCGGATATCCCCTTCACTTGTCTAACCTCTGAAAGTGATCTCGGAATGAAGGTATGACTGACATCGTGAGTTTCAGCTTCTATCCTAAGAAGTTCTATGGGTCACGGTCTTCATTTTACCCATCTCAGTCATTCACCCTGCAATATAACATACCCGGTTAAATAATGCTAAAAACTCGCACAAAAAGTAGTTCTTGCTCTGCCTTCCGTTCAACCCAGTCGTTATTACATTCGTTTGCACAAAACCTATTACATCGCCAAGTAAACTAATAATAATAAAACAACATTCAAATGAGAACCAAGCTTTCGATATTTTACGGAAGATTTGTGCTTTATACTCAAAATGAAACGAACACCGTGATAAAGAGACGGGATGTTAAATTTTTTCGACACTGGATATTCGATACCAAGGCAATATTTGAGCTCCGATAAATAATCGATAGACAACGAGGTTCATCTTCGTTTTCACAATTCCTGCATTGGAAAATATTGTACTCGTTTGTTCTTTTTCATTGTGATCTAACAAGTTGCAACACATTGTTATTATTTTAAGTTACTATGCATCCAGTAATTTTTAACTGTTAACATTACACTGTACCTTTACTGACCGTTGAACTTACCTGAAAGTACTCGCCATTACTTTGAACGTTTCTGCTTTTCATGACTTCTTTGTGACTTAATGAAAAACACGAAAACAATAAATAATCTGTTCACGGATTCGGCGATTAGGGAGGTTGGAAAACATTTTATTACTGATGTAGAGATTTGAAGTATTTTCTTTCTTCTTTATTATAATTCGAATGGTTAAACGGTGTTGCAATGTTCTCAAAAGAAAGATTTAAAAGAAACTGCATTACTTTGGTCTAACACCCAAGAGTTTAGAGGTTTTCAAGTAAATTTTAGTTTTAAAAACAAATTTACTTTCTCTGTGGACACATCGATTTTAAATGGGTTTTTATTCGCTTTCAGCGAATGTTTTGCAGTGCTTTTATACGGCAATGCCCTCTTGACGTTTATTTTTTTATTTCTTATTTTGCTACTTGCTCCACCGCTTAACTAAGATAAAAGCTTAGCACGAATTTCCTTTATATGACCTTTGTAATGCTCTTCATTTTAATTGAATTTTATATTACTGGGAAAACAAATAAGAAGCGGATAAAAACTTAATACAATAGATGTAGATCTCGTTAAAATAATTATTTTTGCTTTCCCTACTACGTATAGTAAGTAGAGGAAGTATTGCATTCCACCCAAAAATTCCATATCGATATTTCACCGGAAATATATGTTTTGAGACCCCCTGAATCCAAAAAAAGCAATTTTGGAAACATGTCCATGTGTGTGTGTGTGTGAACAGCATAAATCAGAAACGAAAAGTCGGATGAACACCAAACTTGGTATTTAGGTTCAGTATCTTCCAGAGATGCGACACGAAGGTTTTCAAGAAAATTCCCCACCCCAGATTACCCTTTTGGAGATTTTGGAGATTTCCCAGAAAATTCAAGATATACATTTTATTTGTCCTGAAAGCATCTTAAACACATGATATTTTAATCAAAATCGTTAGAGGCATTTTTGAGAAAATTAAAATTTTCGAAAAATGTTCCATGTAAAGGGTAATCTGGGGTTGGGGATTTTCTTGAAAACCTTCGTGTCGCATCTCTGGAAGATACTGAACCTAAATACCAAGTTTGGTGTTTATCCGACTGTTCGTTTCTGAGTTATGCTGTTCACAGACACACACAGACACACACACACACACACACACACACACACACACACACGGACATGTTTCCAAAAATGTTTTTTTGAATTCAGTGGATCTCAAAACATATATTTCCGGTGAAATCTCGGTATCGGATTTTTGGGTGGAATACAATACTTCCCCAACTTACTACACGTAGTAGAGAAAGTAAAAAGGCACTCGAAAGAACGCATTATTGAAGGACTTATTTTGGAACCGTATAAATGGATGTATGCCTGGTTATTTTTTGGAACGGTTTTATGCTTGGAACCGCTCCAAAATAACTGTTATGTTATTTTTCACGTACTTCTTCTCTCAGTACATTTAACATATTCTCCAAAATCTCCAGAGAGAATTTTCATTCAAATCTGATTCGTGCATGAAACAAATATGCATAGATACCATTACCACTACTAATTTTACTTTGTAAAGTGTTGGTTTCTCAGTTCCTTGGTTGGATGTAGCTGCTAGTTTGACAGTACCAAGGTTACCAACGTTCACATATGTTGTACTTTAAATTAAAAAAAAAAAAAGAATTGTGAATTGCAAAACTACACAAACAGAAAGAAGAAATTCCGAAGAGTTTAAAACTGTAAAAACGAGAAATTAAAATGATATAATTGTCTCACTTTCCGAAGCTTCTTAAAGCAGAACTATTTGAAATTGTGAGCAGCCTTCTTTTGATTCTGCTGAAAAGAGTATGTAATATCAGGGCAAGGATAAACAGTTGGCTGTTGTCCCAGCTTCTTGTGTGCCCAAAACAAAATTTGTATTAAAGCAATAATCTAATGAATATTTATCAGATATAGAAACAAGGTTTTGTACGAATAGCTTGTAGAACAGCCATTAAATTACAGGATGATTTATGAAGAACTGACACATTTAATTCTTTAATTGTTTCAAAACGAGTCATGCCAGCGACAACTTATTATACCCGAAATGCAGATGAATTTTGGGAGATTATTTACCTCTATAGCAAATGTTGAAAATGTCCTCCATCCTGCATAAGGCACAATTCAACACGTCCTTCCATGTTACTGGCTACTCGTTGGAGGATTCTGTTGTCAATAGCTTGAATCTCCTGTGTAATGTTGTGCTTCAGCTCGTCCAATATCTGGGCACGTGTGGCATAAACCCCGTCTTTTAAGTAACCGCATAGAAAGAAGTCCAGCGATGTCAAATCCGGATATCTCGGTGGGCACAGGTTCTTGGAAATTATCCGGTCGTCAAAGAAACTTGCAATTAGTGTCATGGATTCATTTGATGTATGGCATGTAGCGCCGTTCTGCTGAAAATATTCTTGACTGAGCTCTACATCGTCTAGTTGCTCAGCAAACTTCATAAAAATCCTTCGGTACTCTGCAGTGTTCACGTTGTTTTAAAAAAATTGGTTCTATATTCTCTGCGGATATTGCGCACCAAATTCCGATTTTAACCGGGAGCATAGATGCATAGCCGGATAAATGGAACCACGCTTCATCTGTGAACCATGTGATGGACAATATGCAGGATTTTGCACAATGAACGCCTGAAACCAACAATAATTCAGTCGTCTATCCTTATGTGGTTCTTGTAACCGATGGACAACCGTAATCCTAAACGGCTTTAGGCCTGCACTTTTCACAGTTCTCTGACACATTAAGTAGCTGTACCCTGTCTCCTGCGACAAACGTTTTAATGATTTTCTGAGTGACTGATCCAGTCGTGCTCTTACGTAACAACAACCGTGGGAAGCCTAGATGAACGAGTTTTGCCTTTTTCACTCACCACAGATCCAGTTGTTTCCAATTTGTTTACCAGTCCCAGTATTGTGTTTCTTTGGGGAGGATTCCGAACACCAAATTCTCTCTGGTATGCCCTTTGAGTAGCTGTAATTGAATTCGTAATCCAGTATTGCTTTACAACGAAGAGTCGTTCATTTAATGTGTACTCCATTTTCACGTTGACTAGAACAAAATCTCAGTAACAGTTGCCGACAATAAAACTAACAATTACGAATAAAGCATGAACATCTGCGCATCTAGTGACAGGCAATCGAAACTCCAGCACATTCTGCTTAATTTGGTGCTAAAATTGGGGCATTGAGTGAATTTCGAACAGAACAATCAAAGAAAGAAATGTGTCAGTTCTTCATAAATCATCATGTATATTACAGGTGGAGAACGTTGTGTAATTCCTGTGCATCAATATCGTTTTCTGAGAAGATAGTTGCTTTATTTTGTCACTACCGATAGCTGATCATTTGTGTAAGCATCTCTTTGGTCGACACCATCCCGCTGCTTCATGACACATGTTGCTATATATGGACGACCTTGTTTTATAGCATATCAGATGTTGCTAGTTTGTTATGATCCATTTCAGGAGCTGATTCTACTTCTGCCACGAAAATGTCCCCAACATGTTGCTGTAGTATCCACAACAGCAACGATTTTGTGTAACGTACAATTTGGAATGAAAGTTGAACACACTCAAGCTGTTTGCTGTGGCGTCAACTTCATTTTAATGGCCAATCACAGTTCAGTGACTTGTATCAAATGATATGTGCGAATATCCCGTTCAATAAACTGGAAAATCAACATTTTAAGCAATTCAAGCGTGCTTCAACCATGCGTGTAAACTGCCTACGGGTTGCTATGAAGGAAGGCTTGATTAGCAATCCAAAAGTTGCTTCCATTAACAATATGTACCGTGTCTCGCAAAATATTGTGTTAGTGGAACAGTGTCATGTTATGGAGAATCAATATAGTTGCTATTTTGATAATAGAATCAAAATAGTTTCTATTTTGATATCTAAGATGTTTGAAACAATGCAGTTTTTTCATGTTAATCTATGAGAGACCTCTAAAATTTTATGACAAAAATCTTAGGTGTATCAGTCGTACAATATTATCTACTGATCATCTGGCTTCATAGTTATTCTACAAATTATTCATATAACATTTCATTTTATACGCTTCTTCTTAATCATTATGAATATTTCGCCAGAAATTATTGTCTATGTTTAGATCATACAACGTAAGGCAGCAGTGAAGAGCCTATGGCACGCGAGCACGATTTCCCTGATACATCGTCTGAACGCATTAAATCATTATTGTTGTTAATGTTTACTTAATTTTTGTTAAGGCAGCCGTCTGGCGGAAGTTCAAGGAGTGAAGCAACAAGTGTCTTACTTCATGGAATTAACATAACATGTGTTTTGAATGACTGCAATCCGCACCCATACATATTTTCATATATATATATATATATATATATATATATAATGTATTACACTCGCGTGACTTTCTCTACATACTCTTCAGCAAACTATTATTACAAAAGCTCATTCTTCTATCTACTTCATATTGATCGAAATAAACACTTGTTGAAATTGTCTTACTGCCTAAGGGATTAGGGGAATACAGCAGGCTCTAAGGCTTAAGCGATAGTCAAATCTTTTAAGAGTGGGACACTATGTGATGGCTTCGAAATTCCGTTCCATTTGCATGTCAAAGAGAAAAAAAATTGATGTGTTACATTATGACTTTCTCAACGCTCTATAGTTTATTGGTGGGTTTACAAACTATTAATACAAAATGTTATTTTTACTTTCTGTACCACGTACATAGTAGGTAGAAAATGTATTGCATTCAACAACAAAAATTCGATATCGAGATTTCACTGGAAATACATGTTTTGAGGTCCCCAAATAAAAAGAGGCATTTTTAGAAAAAGGTCTGTGTATGTCTGTGAACAGTATAACTAAAAACGGAAAGTCCGATAAATATCATACTTGATATTTACGTTCAGTATATTCCAAAGATGCGCCACGAAGATTTTTCAAGAAAATCCCCCACCCTAAACTAGAACCATGCGGAATGGTTCATTATTTTTTTATTTTCTCAAAAATGGCTAACGATTTCGATTAAAATACCGTATATTTAAGATACACTACGTGATCAAAAGTATCCGGACACCTAGCTGAAAATGACGCACAAGTTCGTGGCGCCCTCCATCGGCAATGCTGGAAGTCAATATGGTGTTGGACCACCCTTAGCCTTGATGACAGCGTTCACTCTCGCAGGCATACTTTCAATCAGCTGCTGGAAGGATTCTTGGGGAATGGCAGCCCATTCTTCACGGAGTGCCGAACTGAGGAGAGGTATCGGTGTAGCCGGTGAGGCCTGGCACGAAGTCGGCGTTCCAAAACATCCCAAAGGTGTTTCATAGGATTCAAGTCAGGACTCTGTGCAGGCCAGTCCATTACAGGGATGTTATTGTCGTGTAACCACTCCGCCACAGCCCGTGCAGTATGAACAGGTGCTCGATCGTGTTGAAAGATGCAATCGCCATCCCCGAATTGCTCTTCGACAGTGGGAAGCAAGAAGGTGCTTAAAATATCAATATAGGTCTGCGCTGCGATTGTGCCACGCAAAACAACAAGGGGTGCAAGCCCCCTCCAGGAAAAACACGACCGCACCATAACACCACCTCCTCCGAATTTCACTGTTGGCACTACACACGCTGGCAGATGACGTTCACCGGGCATTCGCCATACCCACACCTTGTCATCGGATTGCCACCGTGATTCGTCACTCCACACAACGTTTTGCCACTGTTCAATCGTGTAATGTTGACGCTCCTTACACCAAGCGAGGCGTCGTTTGGGATTTTCCTGCGTGATGTGTGGCTTATGAGCAGCCGCTCGACCATCGAATCCAAGGTTTCTCACCTCACGCCTAACTGTCATAGTACTTGGAGTGGATCCTGATGCAGTTTGGAATTCCTGTGTGATGGTATGGATAGATGTCTGCCTATTACTCTTTACGACCATCTTAAAATTCGGCGGTCTCTGTCAGGTCGGCCTGTACGCTTTTGTGCTGTACATGTCCCTCCACGTTTCCACTTCACTATCACACCAGAAACAGTGGACCTAGGGATGTTTAGGTGTGGAAACCTCGCGTACAAACTTCTGACACAAGTGACACCCAATCGTCTGACCACGTTCGAAGTCGGTGAGTTCCACGGAGCGTCCCATTCTGCTGTTTCACAATGTCTAATGACTACCGAGGTCGCGGGTGAGTACCAGGCAGTAAGTGGCAGCACAATGCACCTAAGATGTAAAACGTATGTTTGTGGGAGTGTCCGGATACTTTTGATCACATAGTGTATGTACTTGATAAATGAAATGTATATCTTACATTTTCTGGGAATATCCTCTGAAGTCCTCTTCCTTCTGAATGACTTTTGTATAACTGGTAAACCGTTAAGTAGACAAAATCTTACCGCAAAAAATATGGATCTCGTTTAAGCTATTTTTTTTTTTAGTTAATTATTTTCTAAGTACCTATTTCTTGTTATTGGCTTGAATTTTCAAATACTTATGCTTTTCTCAACTCGAAAGTCGCTATTGGTGTTTTTCTTGTGGTCATGCAAAGAGATGGAATTTCAAGCAGTCGCACAGCGACACGTTCTTTAAAACCTTCTGACTAGCGCTTTACCTACTGTAGCCTACAACGAAATGTGCAATTGTGAATAGAAAGTTTATCTGAATTAACAAGAAGTAGCTATAATAATAAGTTTTTGTAAGAAGACAGATTAGAGAAAGTCATGTGAATGCAACAAATCGGATTTTTTAAAATTAAAATATGCTAATATTTCTGAAATTATGCCACAAAACATCGCCATAAATTGTAAGTATACTTTAACGAAAACTACGTTTTTACTGCAGTAAGTTTTCTCGTCTCTTTAAGATTTCCCATTTATACAAAATTCAACCACAGTGAAGATTTCATAGGCTATTTACAGAAAATTCAAGACATGCATTTGTTTTATTATTCCAATGCATAAATATGGTATTTTAATAAAATGGTTAAAGCCGTTTTGAGGAAATAAAAAATGTTACAAGTAAAATAATAATAATAATAACAAACTTTACAGGCAAAGATATATTGGAGGGGTCGAGGTTTCCAAAACCTTCGCTTTGCATCCTTACAAGCTAATGACGTAAATACGAAATTTGGTACTACCTTGGCGATAGAGAATGCGTGCGAGTGATTTTGGTAATTAGTGTAACACTGCTTTTAGTGTTCATTTGAACGAAGATGAAGCTGTAAAGCAGTCTTTTAATATTTAAAAAGCAGTGGCGTAGCGTAAGGGTAGACTTTGAGACTGAGTCTACCTAAATAAATTGCCAAGAAACTAAGTAAATTTTAAAACATATAAATAAAGATAGCCTCAAACAAGTGATGAAAAATTAATTAATACAATCACCTTCGCCGCTACTTACCCCAACGCCCCAACCCTACTTCTAAGTGTCAGAGTGTAGTGCTGCGTTCTTAGGCAGCTTCGAAATCGCATGATGCGGCAGCAAAGTCGAGTAGAGACTGAGATGGCTGAGCGAGTGCAAGTCTCATCAAGAGTGGAGTTCCATAGTTTTTCCCACTAAATTTAGACCTCTCGTTGTACGAAGACATGCCTATACTTTGTTGTGAATTAAGGGCACAAAAGCAGCAGCAGAGACTTAACACGTTTAATGAGGTGTTTAGTCTCTGTGTACCTGTTGTCTCCAAAGTCCGGAAACAGGACAATAGGGGTTGAAGACAAGGGTAGGGCAAGGCAGTGTAACATAAACATTTCATTCCTCAGTTATTGGTGAACCAGCATTATGTGCGTGCAACCGTGCAATTCAGTAAAGTGTTAATTTTACGTAAACCTGTGTATTGTTTTCATTGTGCATGTTTTATTTATGATTTTAGAAATATGGACAATTCCATCGATTTAGTGGATTACTTATTAAAAACTCAGTTTTCGACTCTATCTTATGAGAAAAAGTGTAAACTTAAAGGCAAAAGACCAGTTCCTAAGCTTGGCATTGTCTTCCAGGAAAAGAACTAAAAACGTACATTTCAAACATCCTGGTACAGTAAATTTAATTAGTTAACCGGCAGTTACATTCATAACAACGTGTGTTGTTTCTTATGTTTGCTTTTTGTCGGGGAAAAGGAATGTAGTGTTGAAGGAATATCAAATATTAAAAACATTGAAAGGAAAGCTTGCAATAAAAATCGTCGACTGGAGCTTATATACAAGAAAATCTAAGTGAGCACCCACATTGTTTTCATGATTTACAATCATACAATGTTTTGTGGCATTTTGTCAAGTTACACCTAACGCTATATTTTTATAATTTAGTCTCGTTTAAAATGTATGTTCAATCGATTTCGGCAATTAATAGTGATGCTAGTGACTACTGAAACAACAACTAATAATAATAATAATAATAACAACAATAATAATAGTAATCGAATCGTAATACAGAATTCACACTATTTTATGAAACACTAATGTATGGGAATTTGTGGATCATTTAAAAAATTCTAAATTCAATTTTTAAAATCTAGTATACCAAGAACACAGTATCAAGCTACGCCACTGTTAAAAAAGAGCGTCATGGAATACAATTTAATAATGCACAAGTTGCTGCGCATAAATTCACCGTGGTTCATTAGCACTGTCGTTATACGCGATTGCACATTCATTATTTGTTAACCGATGTATTTTTAATAGCAGAAAATGTAATAAAAACATCTGAAAGAATTTACTGTGTAATATTCGACGACAGCAAACTTCAGCTTATTTGCATGGTAAAGGGAAAAGAGAGACAGGAACTGCGTAATAGAAAAATGAAACTTTCATCTGCTTCTTAGCTTCTCTCCATAGATAACATTGGCAGTGGCTGATGTAAAAGCTACCTGCTGTTTATCAATCTGGGAATTTGGAACAGTTATACCGAATACCATGTTTAAGCCACTCCATTTGTTTGGGTGCGTAAACCATTGTGAAGCCGAAATTATAAAGTCAATAATTATTATAATAATCTGGGAAGGATAGCGAAATAAAATAAATAATAAAATATTTAAAATCAGTGCATGTATTAAAAGGAGAAGCTTTGGGAAAATTGATGACTGTTAAAAGCGACAGAAAGACCAGACAGGCACAGTTTAGCTCTTTAGGGACCAGCCCCAGGTATAAAGAGTAAAATAGCTCAAGCCAGTTTCTCTTGGAATTAATGGGTGCAGTTGCACTGGCCAGGATGTGAAGGTCATCAGAAGCTTCATGAAGCTGAGTTTTTGGTGCAAATGTTTAAGGGGAGAGAGGGGAAGTTAGGAGTCCTTTCTTTTGTATCGCGCGTGTGGTGAGAGCATTCTCGCTGGAGCACTCTGGGAGTGCGGAACAACGGTCTCGTCGAGGTCCGAAGACTGGGTGCGAACTTGCAAGAGGGTCGAACGATCAGATGTAATTGATAATCTTCGGTCTTGGAAAAGACACAGTAACATCGTAAGAATTTAAAAGTGATCGACAAATCTTAAGTCTTATTTTAATGGTGAATAAATGGGTTCCAAGAAAGCGTTCGTATTTCTATGTACATACACTCACGCATACCCAGTGATTGGAATCTCATGCTAGAGCAACCGTGGCAAAATAAAAGAACCAACTAGGAGGAGAAAAGCAGCAACCGTGAGGCAAAGGTATTACTTCATTGTTGGAGGACGTAGCGTGGCTGCGTCAATTGCGTCACTTTGCCCATCTGCCCGTACGCTGAAACCCGCCAACCACTACAAATTCGGAGCTTTTGTATTATACGAGTTTGAAAAAAAAAATTGTCTTTTTCCGAGACATATCATGTTTGGTTGAAACCAAAATACAAGGGTACAAAATTAAAGGTAGTTTAGATAGATAGCCTTCTCCAAATTTCCAATTTTTAGGCGAACCACTGCAAATATGGAGTTTACATTTTATACACAAGAGTTTGAACGAAATATATCAACATATTTCAAATTTGGCTGAAATCTATATAAATTAAGGGTATTTAAGACAAAGGGCTTTCGCTGTTTATCGAGGTTGCAGCAGAAGCTAGCTTTGCTAGCATAATGTTCTCAAAAATATTCTTATAAAATTTATCTCTAAAACTAACGGGGAGAGAGTGAGAAAAAACTGATTTCCCATGTTAAATCCTTACCTCCAGGGATTTGATTTCCACCTTAATACAGAGCGGTCGTTTTATGGCCCGGCACCGGCGCGCTGTCTGCTTCACCGGAGGGTTTTCATTCTAAAACTCCCGCGTTACATACTCATGAGTAATAGTAACATGCACTATAATGATTAATAATCTTGTTATAAGTGGTGTCCATCTGTATTGAGACATCTCAGGCATTCCTCGTCGTTACAAGGTTGTAATTAATGAAAAACAATAGTCACTTTGTAGAGTGTCGTCCTCCGTGGAGTAGTGGTTAGCTCTAGTTCCCGAGGTCGCGGGTTCAAACCAGGCAGAGGGCGATGGATTTTTTCGGGCGTAAAACTTTTTAGCATGGCCTCCTTCGGAAGGGAAGTAAAGCCGGTCGTAGATTTACGGCAAGTAAAATAACCTCAAGCCTGATAAAGAGGCCTCTGAGCAAAATTATCGGTCTTTCACGCCCATTATAGAATGGGTCGCTAAGGACCACAGCAGTTAAAGAGCGTCCATAAATAAAACTCAATTCAATTTAACCTTGTAGAGTTTCAATTTTAAAAGTTTAGCAGCTTATGAACAGAGATTTTTGAAACATTGTCGCGATAATCGGTTCATGTTATCTTATTTTGTTGGGCGCCTGTTATTGTTTTATTATTTTAAGATTTGGGTTTTTTGTCCTCTGGCTAGCTATTATTACTCAGTCGAGGAAATATCTCTGAGCAGGGCGTGTAAACGGAAAGGAGTTGTTACCAAAAGATAACACTGATAAAATAATTTGTTTTCACACTTTTATTGCCGTCACACTTAATTGATAGTTCACATCTTTAATCTTTATACGCGCCCGACTGAAACTGTTATATTTCCTAATGTAATTACTGTCGCATTAGTGGCCGCGTACTTCACATTTTGTAACTAACTTTACGACGCGAGAGATTCTTTCAAACTGTATGATATTCACTTCACGAGAGATTCCTCAAGACTGCGCGACGTGTATCTCGTGAATGATTCTTTAGAACTGCGTGATGTGTACCTCGCGAGTGATTCTGTAGAACTGCGCGATACTTGCTTTTGGCTCGAGAATTTATACTCCCTCACCCCGAAATGCCTAAACATTATAATAGAGCTGCTATTGGTTACTAAATCGTGCCAACATTAGCGTCTGTTTTGTCAGCCAATCATAATTACTAACACATATGCTCTAGGGAAGATATTCCCTCCATTTCTAAAGAAAGGCACGCTACCCTGACGTCATTTGTTTGTCTCTTCTTAATGATAAACAACTCACTCCCTCGCTCATTGTTACCCACTCTATTGTCAGTTTCAGTGAGGCCGTGTAAACTTATTTCCTAACAATGCTTATGGCTAACAAAGATCTAAAATCATTGTCATACAATAATGTTAGTTTACACTACAATCACTCTGGCATTCACAGTGTTGTGATATAAAATACTGCCTCAACATCCACTTGCTGTGAACATTGAGACTTCTTTGGAAAGCGTTGGAATGATACACAATATCGCCAATTTTTTTCCTCCTTTAAAACATGTCTTCTTCACTTCTTAGGCTTAGCAATCCCGTTGTCCTAAACTTATTAACCAGACATCTGACAGTATCTCTATTTGGAACTGGAATACCAGGAAACGTCTCCTGAAATTGTCCATGTACCTGTCTACAGGATTCGAATTTTACGTATGCATCATACATAAAAATTCTTTGTACAAACGTGAATTTTTCGATAGGCATTTCAGTGGGGTAATAACGACAAGGATAGCAACAACAATAAGAATATCCTAAAGTAATTCACACACAACTTAGATGTTTTGAATAAGCTTTCACTTTTGAGATGTATAGTGAACAAACTTTACAGCTCGCAACCATGTCCTGCCACGGTTGTACTTTACGATTATAAAATATTTTGTGAAAGTATAGTTACTTAGTTATTTTTGTAATTATCCAATTTAAAGTTATATGAACTCTTGGGAAGGAAAATAATTGTTCTTGCAGAAAGTATTCCACAAAAGAACAAATATAAATAATATCCTTTAAAGCTCAAACAGTAATTACTGGTGTAGTAATTATATACCTGCAGACTTACTGAATGAAGACCAAAAGATTTCCCTATATTCAGCATAAAAATCTGGGATCCGTATTTTAGTGCGTTGTTGGATTACAAGGCATTTTGAATACACGACGATACCTGTGCTGCTGATGTGATTAGCGCTTCTGCCGACATGCAGAAGGATTTGCGTTCGATTTCAGTCTGGGCAGAAGGTTTTTCAATTCTGAAAAACTTTCCCCCTGAATAGCACTTCATTCCCACAGTGTGGAAGGCAACTGCAGTATCACGTTGCTTACTATGCCCTTGGGCGAGTCGTTTGCCACCCACGGGCTAGCCTAAAGGGATCGGACCTAAAGGGGTCGAATCCGCTCTCGGGCACAACACTCATCATACGCCTACACTATATGCAAAGAAATCACTAGGGTTCGCAGTTTCCGACCGGACAAACTGCAGCATAATTATTATTAATGATACCCCTAAATTTTTAGACAAAAAACGAACGCAGATGTAGTGTTTTTGCCTAACAGTTAAGGATATTATTTCATTTCATACTGTTTCACTTTAACACTTTACGGATAAACAGTGCTGTAATATTCATAAAAGATACGCCTATTCTCCAATTACGAATACACCATGGCAAACTTAATTAATAATTTTACAAGTAAGCAGGGGAAGGTACTAACAATAAAACTTATGCGAACAAATCCTGCTTGTTTACTTGCAGATTATGTTATCATAACTTAAGTTACTTTCCCGACTAAAACCTTTGCTTTAATTCTCTAATTTTGAGAGCAGGAGAGGAAACAGATTAGCAATGGGGAACGGAAGAGCTGCTTGATTTTCAATTACAACAGAAACTGCCACGGTGAGGGTTGCCAACGCATAAGCGTTATTAAATTCCCGCTAAATAGCCTTCGAAAGCCTGCAGTTTTCCAAACAAAATCTCCAGATCTTGGTGACCATAGATTTTATCACTGAACTTCGAAACTAGACCATTCCAGCTACACAGTTCGGAGAATTCCAGTGACGTTTACGAAAATATGCAATCATTGTTGCATTTAGTTTTGTAAAGCAGGTTATTTTTCTCCAAATTAACCTGGAGGATCCGAGTTTAAAAATCTGATGTGTTACACTCACATGACTTTCTCTACTCTTGTACAAACTATTTTTACAAACGCTTATTCTCCATCTACTTCATGTTAATCGAGATAAACATTTGCAGACTCTATCTTATTGCTAATTTTCTTGTAGACGTAAGGGGAATATACATTTACAAGGGCAAAATAGATATACAGTAGCCTTTAAGCACATACATATCTCTTAATAGCTGGTTGCTAGGTGCAGCACCATTCCCTTTGCCACAGATTAATACTCCTTGCATATCCAAGACAAAAAAATGAATAACGAATTCCCATTTGAGAAAATAAGTATCGAAAAATTTTAGGGAATAACAAGCAATATCTCGAAAATGGTTCACTCAACAACAAAAAATGTGTATGACATAAATTGTGTATTTTAACGCGATCTACATTTTTTGTGTAGTAAAATTTTGTCTATCTCTTATGGTTTACCAGTTATGCAAAAGTCGTTCACAATGAAGAGTACTTTTGGAGACATTCCCAGAAAATTCAAGATATACATTTTATTTGTCATGAAAATATCTTAAACATATGATATTTTAATCAAAATCGTTAGAGCCATTTTTGAGAAAATTAAAATTTTCGAAAAATGTTCCAAGTAAAGGGTAATCTGGGGTGGGGGGATTTTCTTGAAAACCTTCGTGTCGCATCTCTGGAAGATACTGAACCTAAATACCAAGTTTAGTGTTTATCCGACTGTTCGTTTCTAAGTTATGATGTTCACAGACACACACACGGTCATTTTTCCAAAAATGCTTTTTTTGGATTCAGGGGATCTCAAAACATGTATTTCCGGTGAAATTTCGGTATCGATTTTTTGGGTGGAATACAACACTTCCCCTACTTACTATACGTAGTAGAGAAAGTAAAAATACGAATACCGTTATCATGCAGAAATGTGATGAAATAAATAACTGTATTTTATTAACAGCTCCAGTTTAAAATCCGCTAAAATTCCTGCCGGACGGATTAAAATATTTTTCGCTGCAAGACTAATAGCTAAATCGCCTAGATACGGCGGGAAAACCGCTAATTTGGCAGCCTACACTCGCAACAATGCCAGCATTATTTTCACATACTAACTGTACAACCCTTGGGCGGACGCTATGTTAAGAAACCTACTTCCTGTCCAGGAAAGAACTGGCACTGCTGTTTTTGACAACCGAAGATAAAGACCCGTCATCAAAATACTAAGCGCAACAGTGAGATATCCCAGAAAAACCTTTTTTACGTAATTCGTTTCAGATATCCCAGTACTCCCATAAATACTTTTACAACCTGATTTAAAGTAACACGGAGACACTATGTATGTTTCAAATTCCATTGTCAGTTGAGAAACTACACAAAGGAGTCATTGGAGAGTATTTATATTGAGCCCTTAACACAAGCATTACGAATTTTTTTCTGACATATCTCACTGTTGCACTGAGTTACATCAAAACAAACACTAATAAAGGGGTCAGAATGGAACTGAGATACACGCACGTTCAAACTTGCTCCACTACATTGTGCGCTGGGACGGCAAAAGCCGGACAAACGAACTCTCAAAACATTGCGTGTCCGAGGATCAACTGTGCAACGGGCTACGGTTCACACCGATGAGATGGGGTAAATGCTCTGTCAAGAAGAACGTTGTCAAGAAAAGTGGCTAAGCGTTCTAACCCTTACTAAGACTGAAATGAGTAAAACACTGAAGATCTGAAGGGGAAACTTTATCCAGACCACACTATGTTAACCAGATTTCCTGATTTCGTGTTCTCAAGTGAACTGTTTGCAATTAAACAAACTGTGATTTATGTTTTGAATACTCAGTATTCAAAGTTATTTGTTATATACTCTGATTCTAAAAGTGCACTACATGCAATAAACAATCTGTCATCAACCCATATTCTTACACAAGAAATTCAACCACTACTTCTTAGAGCCAATAAGCAAGGAAAGCAAGTGTCTTTAATATGGATTCCGTTCCACGTTGGAATACAAGGCAACGAATTGGCCGACCAGGCAGTAAAAGAAGCCAATAAACATCCCCTAAGTGACCCAACTATAACTACACCAGTCCATGATGTTATCTCAACCATTAAAAAGAAGCTCTACCAACAGTGGAAGACAGGAAGACTTGACCCCACGAGAAGCAAACTCCGTGATATAATATCGAGTTTTTCGACACATCTCCTCAGTATTCTTTTTCCGGACAAGATCAGGTTGTAATATCCCGACTGAGAATGGGCCATACCAAGATCACACACAGTTATCTTCTTTCAAAGGACCAGCCACTCATCTGCCACCAGTGTATGATACTGTTAACGACGAAACACATAATCGTGGAATGTCCACAATACGATCAATGGAGACAACACTACCAGATATCCAATGATTTACAAACAGCACTCAGGTATTCGATGTACCCTAAGGTAGTTAAATTTTTTTAAAAACATAAATTTATATAAAAGTATACAACGTTCAATCAATTTTATTAGTTATAGTGACACAATTTTATATACCTACTAGTTCATTGTAATGGTTTAAAACTACCAGTATGTTAAATAACGTGATTGTTTTATTGTTAAATATTTATTTTATAAAAATCTTATCTTTTTCTACTCTTGTACAAACTATTTTTACAAACGCTTATTCTCCACATGCTTCATGTTAATCGAGATATCGAGATGTTAATCTTATTGCTAATTTTCTTGTAGATGCAAGGGGAATATGGTAGCTTTTAAGCGATAGTCAAATATTTTAACGCTGGTTACTATGTGGCGCATTCCATTCTCTTTGCATGTCCAGGACATAAAAAAATCTGATGTGTTACACTCACATGACTTTCTCTACTCTTGTACAACCTAATTTTACAAACGCCTATTCTCCATATGCTTCATGTTAATCGAGATATCAAGATGTCAATCTTATTGGTAATTTTCTTGTAGATGCAAGGGGAATATGGTAGCTTTTAAGCGATAGTCAAATATTTTAACGCTGGTTGCTATGTGACGCATTCCATTCTCTTTGCATGTCCAGGACATAAAAAAATCTGATGTGTTACACTCACATGACTTTCTCTACTCTTGTACAATCTAATTTTACAAACGCCTATTCTCCATATGCTTCATGTTAATCGAGATATCGAGATGTCAATCTTATTGGTAATTTTCTTGTAGATGCAAGGGGAATATGGTAGCTTTTAAGCGATAGTCAAATATTTTAACGCTGGTTGCTATGTGGCGAATTCCATTCTCTTTGCATGTTCAGGACATAAAAAAAATGAATAACGAATTTGAGAAAAAGTATAAGTATTGGAAAATTTAAGGAAATAACAAGCAATATCTCGAAAACGGTTCACTCAACAAAAGAAACGTATATGACATAAGTTGTGTATTTTAACGCGATCTACATTTTTTGTGTAGTAAAATTTTGTCTATCTCTTATGGTTTACCAGTTATGCAAAAGTCGTTCACAATGAAGAATATTTTTGGAGACATTCCCAGAAAATTCGAGATATACATTTTATTTGTCATGACAATATCTTAAACATATGATATTTTAATCAAAATCGTTAGAGCCGTTTTTGAGAAAATTAAAATTTTCGAAAAATGTTCCATGTAAAGGGTAGTCTGGGGTGGGGGGATTTTCTTGAAAACCTTCGTGTCGCATCTCTGGAAGATACTGAACCTAAATACCAAGTTTGGTGTTTATCCGACTGTTCGTTTCTGAGTTATGCTGTTCACAGACACACACACACACACACACACACACACACACACACACACGGACATGTTTCCAAAAATGCTTTTTTTGGATTCAGGGAGTCTCAAAACATATATTTCCGGTGAAATCTCGGTATCGAATTTTTGGGTGGAATGCTATACTTCCCCTACTTACTATACGTAGTAGAGAAAGTAAAAATGAATAACGCATTTGAGAAAAAGTATAAGTATTGGAAAATTTAAGGAAATAACAAGCAATATCTCGAAAACGGTTCACTCAACAAAAGAAAGTTGTGTATTTTAACGCGATCTACATTTTTCGTGTAGTAAAATTTTGTCTATCTCTTATGGTTTACCAGTTATGCAAAAGTCGTTCACAATGACGAATACTTTTGGAGACATTCCCAGAAAATTCGAGATATACATTTCATTTCTCATGACACTACCCTAAACATATGATATTTTCATCAAAATCGTTAGAGCCATTTTTGAGAAAATTAAAATTTTCGAAAAATCTTCCATGTAAAGGGTAGTCTGGGGTGGGGGGATTTTCTTGAAAACCTTCGTGTCGCATCTCTGGAAGATACTGAGCCTAAATACCAAGTTTGGTGCTTATCCGATTGTTCGTTTTTGAGTTATGCTGTTCACAGACACACACACAAAAACACACACAGACACACACACACACACACACAGACACACACACGGACATGTTTCCAAAAATGCTTTTTTTGGATTCAGGAGGTCTCAAAACGTGTATTTCCGGTGAAATCTCGGTATCGAATTTTTGGGTGGAATGCAATACTTCCCCTACTTACTATACGTAGTAGAGAAAGTAAAAATCTGATGTGTTACACTCACATGACTTTCTCTACACTTGTACAATCTATTTTTACAAACGCCTATTCTCCATATGCTTCATATTAATCGAGATATCGAGATGTCAATCTTATTTGTAATTTTCTTGTAGATGCAAGGGGAATATGGTAGCTTTTAAGCGATAGTCAAATATTTTATCGCTGGTTGCTATGTGGCGCATTCCATTCTCTTTGCATGTCCAGGACATAAAAAAATGAATAACGAATTTGAGAAAAAGTATAAGTATTGGAAAATTTAAGGAAATAACAAGCAATATCTCGAAAACGGTTCACTCAACAAAAAAAATGTATATGATATAAGTTGTGTATTTTAACGCGATCTACATTTTTTGTGTAGTAAAATTTTGTCTATCTCTTATGGTTTACCAGTTATGCAAAAGTCGTTCATAATGAAGAATACTTTTGGAGACATTCCCAGAAATTTCGAGATATACATTTCATTTCTCATGACATTATCTTAAACATATGATATTTTCATCAAAATCGTTAGAGCCATTTTTGAGAAAATTAAAATTTTCGAAAAATGTTCCATGTAAAGGGTAGTCTGGGGTGGGGGGATTTTCTTGAAAATCTTCGTGTCGCATCTCTGGAAGATACTGAACGTAAATACCAAGTTTGGTGTTTATCCGACTGTTAGTTTTTGAGTTATGCTGTTCACAGACACACACACAGACACACACACACACAGACACACACACAGACACACACACGGTAATGTTTCCAAAAATGCTTTTTTTGGATTCAGGAGGTCTCAAAACATGTATTTCCGGTGAAATCTCGGTATCGAATTTTTGGGTGGAATGCAATACTTCCCCTACTTACTATACGTAGTAGAGAAAGTAAAAAATGAATAACGAATTTGAGAAAAAGTATAAGTATTGGAAAATTTAAGGAAATAACAAGCAATATCTCGAAAACGGTTCACTCAACAAAAGAAATGTATATGACATAAGTTGTGTATTTTAACGCGATCTACATTTTTTGCGTAGTAAAATTTTGTCTATCTCTTCTGGTTTACCAGTTATGCAAAAGTCGCTGACAATGAAGAATACTTTTGGAGACATTCCCAGAAAATTCGAGATATACATTTCATTTCTCATGACATTATCTTAAATATATGACATTTTCATCAAAATCGTTAGAGCCGTTTTTGAGAAAATTAAAATTTTCGAAAAATGTTCCATGTAAAGGGTAGTCTGGCGTGGGGTGATTTTCTTGAAAACCTTCGTGTCACATCTCTGGAAGATACTGAACCTAAATACCAAGTTTGGTGTTTATCCGACTGTTCGTTTTTGAGTTATGCTGTTCACAGACACACACACACACACGCACACACACACACACACACACACACACACACACACGGACATGTTTCCAAAAATGCTTTTTTTGGATTCAGGAGGTCTCAAAACATGTATTTCCGGTGAAATCTCGGTAATGAATTTTTGGGTGGAATGCAATACTTCCCCTACTTACTATACGTAGTAGAGAAAGTAAAAATGAATAACGAATTTGAGAAAAAGTATAAGTATTGTAAAATTTAAGGGAATAACAAGCAATATCTCGAAAACGGTTCACTCAACAAAAGAAATGTAAATGACATAAATTGTGTATTTTAACGCGATCTACATTTTTCGTGTGATAAAATTTTGTCTATCTCTTATGGTTTATCAGTTATGAAAAAATCGTTCACAATGAAGAATACTTTTGGAGACATTCCCAGAAAATTCGAGATATACATTTTATTTGTCATGACAATATCTTAAACATGTGATATTTTAATCAAAATCGTTTGAGCCGTTTTTGAGAAAATTAAAATTTTCGAAAAATGTTCCATGTAAAGGGTAGTCTGGGGTGGGGGGATTTTCTTGAAAACCTTCGTGTCGCATCTCTGGAAGATACTGAACCTAAATACCAAGTTTGGTGTTTATCCGACTGTTCGTTTTTAGGTTATGCTGTTCACAGACACACACACGGACATGTTTCCAAAAATGCTTTTTTTGGATTCAGGAGGTCTCAAAACATGTATTTCCGGTGAAATCTCGGTATCGAATTTTTGGGTGGAATGCAATACTTCCCCTACTTACTATACGTAGTAGAGAAAGTAAAAAAATCTGATGTGTTACACTCACATGACTTTCTCTACTCTTGTACAATCTAATTTTACAAACGCTTATTCTCCATATGGTTCATGTTAATCGAGATATCGAGATGTCAATCTTATTGGTAATTTTCTTGTAGATGCAAGGGAAATATGGTAGCTTTTAAGCGATAGTCAAATATTTTAACGCTGGTTGCTATGTGGCGCATTCCATTCTCTTTGCATGTCCAGGACATAAAAAAAAAATCTGATGTGTTACACTCACATGACTTTCTCTACTCTTGTACAATCTATTTTTACAAACGCCTATTCTCCATATGCTTCATGTTAATCGAGATATCGAGATGTCAATCTTATTGGTAATTTTCTTGTAGATGCAAGGGGAATATGGTAGCTTTTAAGCGATAGTCAAATATTTTAACGCTGGTTGCTATGTGGCGCATTCCATTCTCTTTGCATGTCCAGGACATAAAAAAATCTGATGTGTTACACTCACATGACTTTCTCTACTCTTGTACAATCTAATTTTACAAACGCCTATTCTCCATATGCTTCATGTTAATCGAGATATCGAAATGTCAATCTTATTGGTAATTTTCTTGTAGATGCAAGGGGAATATGGTAGCTTTTAAGCGATAGTCAAATATTTTAACGCTGGTTGCTATGTGGCGCATTCCATTCTCTTTGCATGTCCAGGACATAAAAAAATGAATAACGAATTTGAGAAAAAGTATAAGTATTGCAAAATTTAAGGAAATAACAAGCAATATCTCGAAAACGGTTCACTCAACAAAAGAAATGTATATGACATAAGTTGTGTATTTTAACGCGATCTATATTTTTTGTGTAGTAAAATTTTGTCTATCTCTTATAGTTTACCAGTTATGCAAAAGTCGTTCAGAATGAAGAATACTTTTGGAGACATTCCCAGAAAATTCGAGATATACATTTCATTTCTCATGATATTATCTTAAACATATGATATTTTCATCAAAATCGTTAGAGCCATTTTTGAGAAAATTAAAATTTTCGAAAAATGTTCCATGTAAAGGGTAGTCTGGGGTGGGGGGATTTTCTTGAAAACCTTCGTGTCGCATCTCTGGAAGATACTGAACCTAAATACCAAGTTTGGTGTTTATCCGACTGTTCGTTTTTGAGTTATGCTGTTCACACACACACAGACACACAGACACACACACACACAGACACACACACACAGACACACACACGGACATGTTTCCAAAAATGCTTTTTTTGGATTCAGGAGGTCTCAAAACATGTATTTCCGGTGAAATCTCGGTATCGAATTTTTGGGTGGAATGCAATACTTCCCCTACTTACTGTACGTAGTAGAGAAAGTAATGAATAACGAATGTGAGAAAAAGTATAAGTATTGTAAAATTTAAGGAAATAACAAGCAATATCTCGAAAACGGTTCACTCAACAAAAGAAATGTATATGACATAAGTTGTGTATTTTAACGCGATCTACATTTTTTGTGTAGTAAAATTTTGTCTATCTCTTATGGTTTACCAGTTATGCAAAAGTCGTTCACAATGAAGAATACTTTTGGAGACATTCCCAGAAAATTCGAGATATACATTTCATTTCTCATGACATTATCTTAAACATATGATATTTTCATCAAAATCGTTAGAGCCATTTTTGAGAAAATTAAAATTTTCGAAAAATGTTCCATGTAAAGGGTAGTCTTGGGTGGGGGGATTTTCTTGAAAACCTTCGTGTCGCATCTCTGGAAGATACTGAACCTAAATACCAAGTTTGGTGTTTATCCGACTGTTCGTTTTTGAGTTATGCTGTTCACAGACACACACACAGACACACACACAGACACACACACACACAGACACACACACACACAGACACACACACGGACATGTTTCCAAAAATGCTTTTTTTGGATTCAGTGGGTCTCAAAACATATATTTCCGGTGAAATCTCGGTATCGAATTTTTGGGTGGAATGCAATACTTCCCCTACTTACTATACGTAGTAGAGAAAGTAAAAATGAATAACGAATTTGAGAAAAAGTATAAGTATTGGAAAATTTAAGGGAATAACAAGCAATATCTCAAAAATGGTTCACTCAACAAAAAAATTTATGACATAAATTGTGTATTTTAACGCGATCTACATTTTTTGTGTAGTAAAATTTTGTCTATCTCTTATGGTTTACAAGTTATGCAAAAGTCGTTCACAATGAAGAATACTTTTGGTGACATTCCCAGAAAATTCGAGATATACATTTCATTTGTCATGAAAATATCTTAAACATATGATATTTTAATCAAAATCGTTAAAGCCATTTTTGAGAAAATTAAAATTTTCGAAAAATGTTCCATGTAAAGGGTAATCTGGGGTGGGGGATTTTATTGAAAACGTTCTTCTCTGGAAGATGCTGAACCTAAATACCAAGTTTGGGGTTTATCCGACTGTTCGTTTCTGAGTTATGCTGTTCACACACACGCACACACACACACACACACACGGACATGTTTCCATTTTTTTTTTTTTTTTTTTTGGATTCAGGGGGCCTCAAAATATATATTTCAGTGAAATCTCGGTATCGAATTGTTGGGTGGAATACAATAATTCCCCTACTTACTATACGTAGTAGAGAAAGTAAAAAGTTGTAAAGTCGCGATATGACTAATATGTTAAAGCGACTATAAACTTTAAAAAAAACAAACAAACATACCTACTACAATGGAACCTTTCAATTGCTATGGCAGAATGTACAGCAAGTTTCTCATCTTGATGATCATCGTCGTTCATTTCTTTAGTAAATTGTTCGTGTAATATGCACATGAAACATTCAGGATAGTGTAATTCTTATTCCAGTAAGAGAACATGAGGGAATAACCCATGATATGCACAGGATTCTTTAAACGTACTTCTGATTATCTCCTATTTTATAATCACTTTAGATTAATTACCAAGAAGTGGATAGAACTTCTAAGTCATGAAATAAATTGAAGATTTATCTTGCGACATTTATAAAACTTTTAGCATTGATACATTCATCAAATCGCCGTCGCATTGAATCCCGGATGCACTGATGTATCCCTACAGAATTGCATATTGTTTCGCATCTTTTCACAATACGGACACGAAGAAATTCCGCATCTTGTACTGGGGTTCAATACACAAGAGCTTTCAAATGCTCCCAACTTGCCCTCACGCAGGCGGCAAACTTAAGAATTACAACTTAATCAGACGTAACCAAGAGGGCATTTTGTACATATGCAAAAGTTTCATGGATATGCTGGTATGCTCTGTTCCCGAGTTTTTCCCAAGATTAATGTACTATAAAGAGCTGTAGAAAATGAGTTATGGCATGGGAATAAAACGTTTTCAAACCCATCCATATAATATTTTCTTCATCTACGTGTGAGGAATGTGTCCTGAAAGTTTGGCCGTACCTTATTATTACCTCCTGTATAGAACACGCCGATTATTTACCGAAAATTCAACACAAAATTTATTCATCGTACCAATATGCCAAATATATTTATTTAAAATAAATTTTAGAACATTTTAAAATAAAAAACAAAGAAAAATATTGCATAGAGGATTTACGGGGCTTGCACACGGACCTTTTCTTTTTCAAAAATTAGTTTTTAGATTCAGGGAGCTATCAAACATGCATTTGCAGTAAACTCTTCTAATAAACAATTATTTAATGGAATGCAGCAGTCCCTCTACAACAATTGTGCGAAAAATCACTAGGATATTAATGTAATTTATTATTTGCTTTGACATTCTACGTAACACCATTCGTATCACTCATTGTTTGGCCGTATGCTTTACGCTACGTAAGATAAAAATATAATGAAGGGAAGGTGAGCACAATAGGGTATCTGTTTACCTTCCCAACAAAATATTAATGTATAAAGATAAACTTCACGGTTAAGGAGAGCAGAAGGCCGTTGAGCTCATGTAGAGGAAAATGCGAAGGAATTTGATTGCGGTCACAGTGCTTTCAAAGGAATTTCTGAATAACAGAGATCTCAACTAGTGACCTTCAGAACTACGGGAGATTTACGGAAAAGCGTGATTTTGAAGATGCTGGGAGACTGTGAAGTATGAGACTCCTTCTTTGTGGGGGAAGACGAGAAATCGAAGTATTGTTAGCGAGATACTGCCCAAAGGAAAAGTATCAGTATGAGGAAACTTAATTCTGGTGGACCAGGAAATGAGTTCAAACGATTACGATGGGCGAGACGGTGATTTCTGTCGATTTCCCCGAGTGTGGAGCACCAGTGAACAGTGATTGCTACACCGTTGCCGCATCCGTTATACTTACAGCTCGATATGGCATCCTTAGGCTTCATTTGTTCAAGTGGAGTAGTCAATGAATCTATTGAGAGCTGCCACCATGCAAGCTGGTCCAGAGTTTATCCGCAATAGGCTCAAATGAATCCTGGTGTACCGTCTTGTACGCAACATTACACCACTTACACTTGTTTCGCTTTAAATGATAGGCATTAACTTTGTGAAAAATGACCACTAGGAATTGTTCTTTCCCTTCGAGAATGAAGCAGAAATCATCATCTGGTAAACATGCAGAACGTTTCAATAGTTCCAATTGTCCTTATATGGCAAGTGTTCTCTATTAACAAATCAGTGGAGTCTCAGAGAGTATTGTTAATTTCAGTCTAACAGGTACACCTCCCCCCTTCATTAATGCCGTCACAACGGAAGCATTGTCACTCCCATCCCAGCGTTGTGTGGATGTGCGTGCGTCTGTTTACCTGCGTGACTCTGTAAACAGAGCTGCCCGTGCAATCGCGTCCTCTAAGATTGATAATTCAGGTCGGCATTTATGCCATCACATAGAACGGAGTCTGAGTTTGAGTTTATATAGTCAATGTGCCAAATAAAGGACATAGACATTATACCAAGAGAACAACTAAAACAGACAGAGGATGCAGAATATTCTGTTATGTCATATAAGGGTTATAGATTAACCAATTCCTAATTCTAGCTTTAATTATGAGATTCATGTGGTAATTTATTAAACAAAGAAATAGCTAAAGATCTGCTGGGAGTCACCACCTCACTGCTGCTTGAGCATGTAGTGGCGACCTGCTAACAGTTAATCCTCGTGTTCCAAGCAATCTTAAGTGGTTATACTGTAGAATGCGAATGCGAAAAACCATACACATATATTTACAGCATAATTTATAACAACATGCCTTTTAAGATTTACAGTTACAGAACGCAGGGGAATAAGTTATGCGTAGTTTCCACTTGAACACAATTATTTAAATTATTTATTCATTGTTTTAAACACAACGAAAACAAACAGAAAAGAAACTGAAATTCAATAGTTATTTCACTGAAATAAACATGTTTCACGTGAGATTAATGCTCATCATTTATTTTTAAACATTCCCGCACATTGAATAAGAAAAGTGTATCTGATTTATTAGCATTTTTGATAATTATGAGCGTCTTATTTAACTTAAATGACAAACAAGCAGTCAATAGTCCGTCTGGTTACCTTGCCTATCCAGCACTTGATTGAGTTGGGGAGGCACAGACTCACTCAGATGTCGGAAAGAGTCAGGCTCGTGTCTGAAATGTCCCCATTGGTTTCTGCAGTGCTCCAATAATCCATCTCTAGTTAGCCTTTGATTGAGCTGCCACACCTACATTATCTGTGAATAAAGTTCTCTATAATATTGAGGTCTGGAGATTTGGGGGCCAGCTCAAAACCTGTGTATCACGGTGTTCTCCAAAGAATTCCCGTGTATACTCAGAGGAACGCACGCCGCTGTTGTCCTACACCAGGCGAATTGTAGATACTTCATCCGCGGGATATAGCAGCCTCACACGTGGTAAAACATCTCTTAGCTATGGCCACGTACTCAAACGAATTCATTTTTGGGCATGTCTCAACTAGTTCTCCAGCTCCAGCCCCACTGATCCAACCCAGCATTGAACAACTGATGCGCCCCGATCGCCATATCGTCTGCTGCTATCTGGGATCCCTTCTAGAACCAGTTGACCTCCAATAGGTCAATTGCCGTTGATGGTCAGTACATCACCTCGACAAAGCCATGTAGTACTGTCCAAAACAAACCCCACTCGCAGCTCTCTATGGTGAGGAGAAAGATCTTCCTTTACAGCTGCACGATGATTGCGTATCCTGCTGAGCTTAGTCCGAGAGAAGCCGTTGTCTCACTAATAGGCAACTGTACCTGCGCAATCGTATCCTTTAGTGACAGAAGGATGGGCTTCCACTTCTGCTGAAAGAGCAGCATCCTCCTCTGGGGTGGATTTTTGGCCGGATTTGTTTTTCTGTGATCACGAAGACCGTCTTCTCCTTCGTCCTGCCATGCTGTTATTCATCGCTGCACAGTACGGAGTGTGATAGGTATTGCTCTGGCGATATCACGAGGAGCCAATTTCGCCCTCTACATCCCCATGATCATGCCATGTTTCACTTCGGATATATTTGAATACATCCTTGTCGTATGCTTAAGTTGTGAAAAAGCAAATGTCACAGGACGTCACTGCACAAACAGCTGCTACACACAAGGCCGCGCAGGTAACAGAGACACGTCCACACAGTGTCAATATTGTAGGGACACTGCTGTTGTGACAGCATTAGAGGGGGTGAATGTACACAGGTAGGTATATGCTCCTTTACAGTGAATCAGATCCCTTACTTTTTCATGACTCCTCAGGCAAATGGGGGGGGGGTGCATGACCTCGACAACAGGCATGACTTAATGGTGCAATCGTCCTGCATTTATAATCCAATGTCTTTGGCTTGACATACTTGGTTATATTTGTTTTACCTTTGTACTAGTTAAATTCCAACTTAATTTAAGCAAAAGTGCCACAGTTCATGCGTTTAATGGTTAAGACTCGCTCGACTTTGACCGGACATCAAACATGAATCGACGCTGGTAGTTGACGAAAAATTTTAGCGGAGCGGTCGCTCTTTTTTTGGGGGGGGGGTCCGTTTATACCTCGCCTTTTAATGCAATGGTCATATGCACGGTCAACCTTTGGAACATACTTATTGCCTACCGGCAATGGTGTTAACTCGTATAGTTGCCATTCGATTTCTGGGTTTTCTTCGTTAGATTACCACACATTCACGCTCTCATTCATATTTCCAGACTCTGAGGAGGATAGACAATAACCTTCGCTATCGAAAAATTATCGCCCCCAGCCGAGAATCGAGCCTGTAACCCCTCGCACAGCAGGCAAGTGCTTTACCGACTGAGTTACGGGTCCAGCCCGGAGCCATCTTGCCATCATATCCTCAAAGGTTATTCGGTATCCAGTTTTTGACAAAATTTCGAAACGGACATTTTTTATTATTATTTTTCATGGAAATACCCCCAGACAACGTAGAATTAGAATCCATTTGCGATTTTACCCATCTGGTCATTTAAATGCCTAACCGCGACGTTTAAATGGATGGGCGTAGGTGTGTGCAAACTTGATTTTCTCGTATCCTTACATTTTTAACAGTTTAAAATGTTTCTCGTGATACAATTTTTAATAAATTCCTTTCAAATTCTCTGTGTAAATGCATTCTTTGAAGATATAATATGAAGAGATCTAAAGAACCTTTTCTTCATACCAAGCTCAGCTTTGGATTTATGGATGAATAATTTACTACACGATTTATTTTTAAACATTTAAGTTTTTACATACTGTATAATTTTTTCCAGTAAAAGTTTAAAATGATACTCAAAATTCAAAATCCCAGAAAAAAACCTATATTCCAAAAATATGCAATTCTAAACTTTGAAATTTTCAAATATTCACCTCTTGGGACATTTTACATAAGACACTGCTTTCATCCTTAAAAAATTAATTTCTGAAAAAATATATAAGATCATGAAAATTAATTTTATACTGTTAGTTTGAAAAAAAAAATCTGTGGTAAGAAATTTTTTTCAACTAAATGGAATGAATTTTGTACATTCAATTTCAATACTAAATAATCCTAAGAAACAACGCCGTGTACCTAACAAAATACAGCCGAAAGTGGTGGTTCAGTGTCGCGTAGGCAAATACGTACACAAACGATGGTTTTATTCACTTAGAAATTAGTTGCTTGCTGCCTCTGCGATCTGATGGTTAGCATGCTAACTTCCAAATCCAGAGGTCTGCCCTCGGGACTAGATCCGGCCAGATCCGCGGGTCAGACTTAATTTAAAAAGTGTTTGTCGGGTTTGGACCGGACTCTGAATGAATTCATCACATTCAACATACGGTCCTTATCGTGTAAATATCTTGTAAACATATGATAGTTTAATCAAAATCATTATTCTCACCTTTGAAAAAGAACATAACGAAAACGTTTCCCTTCCAAAAAGAAAATAAAGACGAAAAGAATTAATTTATCACATTTTCTTGGTCCGCAATATTGAGGCTCCTGGAATAGCACAATTATCGCTGCATGTACACATCCAATACAGTAATAATACTAGTAATATGTATTATTATACATAAATGCTCGTTTTGGCCAATTTCGTATAACTTAAAAATCAGCACGGCAGCTGCAAACTCCGCCTCCGTCCACCCGCACTCAGGACATCCTGGACAGATTGCAATAATAGGAGCGACATGTAGTCAATAAGATAGTATACCATCAATATGTCCTTACTGCATACTGATTCTAGGACCTCAGCCGTAACATTTCTCTAAAGGCCCTCAATTGGTCCCCCCAGCAAATGAAAATTTTCCCCTGCCAGTGCCGGAAATCGAACACGAATCCCTTCGCATCGCAGGCAGCAGGGCTTCGGTGGAGTGATTATATAATAATAAATAATAGTAATAATAATAATAATAATAATAATAATAATAATAATAATAATAATAATAATAATAATAATAATAATAATAATCTTTTGCACTTCAGGGATTAGGCAGTGCTGCCTGTTCCGGTTTCAAAACGTGTTTGACTATCGTTTTCTTGGTTTTCCCGGATGTCCTTTTCCTTTAGGCTATAGTACAACACTTTTCTTGGGATCCTCTCTTTCGACATTCCATCAACATGCTGTCTCCTTTCAATTATATAATTTATAATTTAATAATAATAAATAACTGCAACATAATTTTATTTAAAACAAATTAGATAATGGGCCGGGTGATAAGAGTATAGCCTATTCTCTAGCCGGGTTCAAGAATTTCGGCCCGTGTAGACCTCAAGAGTGTGCATGCGTGTATGTGTTTATACAGAAAATCCAACGTAAACAAATCCAAAGATACATAATAGTAAAACGAGTGAACATCATTGCGATGAGTAGTTGCTCCAAAGGCAAAAGCCGCCGATATGACAGACGTTAAGGCACAAATGGAAGAAAGAACAATTAGTTGATATATTTCATTATAAGAGATCCATTCGTATTACTTTTGGAACTTGTTTTATACAGTTTATGTTCCTCTTCCCCTTTCCTTCTGGCGTAAAATGTGTACAATATTTTTCTTAAGGGTCCCTGGGACTGAATTTACCTATGTTGTAAACATTTAATACAAAATATTGATGGAACTTTGAAGACTCCTCGCAGCGCAAAATTTGAGGTACAGCAGTAAATCAATTTGTTCTTTTTGTTTAAGCTTGAAATAAGGCCACGTGTTAATTTTTAAATCATACACGTACTTATTCAGATTTATTATGATCAGCCATAAAATGTATTAAAATTGTACAGCTGACGCGCAAGGAGCAATTTATGTTTTTAAAATTGCACGTTGGAGAAAAACGCAAAAGAAGTCATGACATAAAAGTCTTTGAACGCCTACATCTGATTGTTTCACCAATGTTGATACACCTTTAAAAACAGCAGAATTAAAAATACCACATGATCTGTACTGGTCCCAAGTACATTTATGTGTAAAAATCTACAATTATAATGTTGTGATTTTTGGCCTGTCAGTTCCCGAGTCCCTTTAGCAACGATACAGATTGCGTTAATAGGTATTTGCGAAACGTAAATGTATGATTAACGATATACTAACTCTGGTCTGTCCTTATTCCAAATGCATCTTTTATACCCATTATGTTTACATTAAGGACTAAATAATAGTAACTGAAACAAAGTATGTTTTCTCTAGGGTAATAGCCAATAAAACAGAGGGACAGATGGTGAAGGCACATTTGACACAGACGAAATGATCCCATATCTCAGCCGGTAGAGCGCCTGCCTGCTGTGCAGGATAACGGATTCGATCCCCGACTGGGTAGAGAAATGCTCCTTTTAAAAAAGCTGTCTCTGTATGCCCAGAGTCTGATGTGTGAATGTGAGTGCGCTTCTGCGCGTGTGTGTGTTATGGGTTATTAAGCAATTTGCCCTTAACAAGATTTCAGGCCTCCCTAGAATCTGGAGGTATGGGTGAGAGTGTAAACATCAGGGGCGGTTTCTCTGGTGAAGCTAGCGAAGCGCCACTTCAGCTGTTTTCTAACTAGGTGCATTCGAATATAATTTTACGAATCACTAATTTAGGTAAGAGCGAAAATCGCCCATTCCAAAGTGTTACCGCGGCCGCAATGTCCAAGAGCAGGTATACAGGGTTGGTGAAGCTCTGAATTGTTCAGCTGCATTGTTTACGTCTGGCTGCCATGACAATTAACACAAGCGCAGACTTTTATACCTTGCAGAAACTACCTGTTTCGGGTCTACGGTGAAGCTAAAATCCTGGATTTTTTGGACTAGAAAGATCCCTTGTACAGGCTATTCGGTGATCATTAACAATTGTGAAATCTTTTGTAGACTTGCAACACCCCTTCCCTCGGTAACGGAGTGTTTTCCTTCTTAAATCACTTTTCAAACTTCAAGTTCTCGGACTGGTCCTTCAGTGTCAGCTCAATTCACATGCGAAAACAATCTGTACGAGCGATTATTGTGTTTGCGTATGTTTCTTTTTTAAGTTCCCTTGTTTACCCCATTTATCATTACTGTGTTTTTACTGTTTTTTTTCATTACCGCTTATTACAACAATTAAAACACACACACACACACACACACACACACACACACACACACACACACTACATGTCCATGGCGGAACTCGGACCCGCGACCCTCAGCTTGGCAGAGCGCCGAAGCTACACACTCCAGCGACCACGGCTACGAGGGCCGGCATTGGATTAGGAAGTTCACTAGTGTGAATTAAAGTATAAACAATAAGTTTATCTTAAAAAAAACCTTTAAACCATTGTCGATTTGCAATGAATCTGCAAAATGACATACTGTGTTGCATGTAACAAAAGTCTTTTTCGCATTGGACTGAGGACGAGACATGATATTTACGGGTAGACCTAAGCCAATTCTTAGCGTATCGGCACATGAAGTGAAAAGGAAAGGTGCGAAGTGTTACATCAGACTTTTTAAAAGCTCGCAGTATAGTATAAGCGGTTGTGCAGTAGTAATTATTTGCAAAAGCTCTCTTGCTGGGCTTGTATAGTTCTTGGAATAAAGAAAACGGTGTGGAATTCTGATGGCTTCTGTAACATTCTGAATATCAATTGGTCATTGCATAAACAAATCAGATTCTGCTGAACATTTCAAATGCGTGCTGCAATTAAAGTAGCTGGAGAAAAATCTAAATGCAATAATCGATGACGCTTTAAAAGAATGTTACGTCTTTAGTAGCGCAATATAATGATGTTAGGTGAACAGATTATTCCTTAAGACAGTAATTGAAGTTGTACTGTAGGAACGGTGAGACAGCCGTTTCACGACGACATTATCGAGAAGTACACCAATCGAAAGCATGGAGAGTCAACTTAATATACATACAAGAGATAGATAAGTCGTATGTCTTGTTTTGTGTGAGAGAGCTTCACTTATCGTATAGGCCACGAGCAGCCACTGTAAATATGTGTGTGTGTGTGTGTGTGTGTGTGTGTGTGTGTGTGAATAGAATATTTATAAAGAAAACCGAGCGTAAACAAACCCAAAAGAATAACACAGCATAAACGACTGAACATCATTGCCAATGGGCAACTGATTCAAAAGGCAAATCCACCCATATGACCTTATATGTTAAAGGTGGCATTTTCAGGGACTGACTCTGTGGTCTGGTGGTTAGCATGCTAGCCTTCAAATCCAGAGGTCACGGGTTCGATTCCCGAATAGAGGGTGGGAATACTTCTTTAGCCAGAATTATTTCCCATCCTCCCTAGAGTCTGGAAGTATGAATGAATGTGTGAATTTGTTGTAATTACCCAAAGCGATACCGCCCAGCTGTAAAACGTGCGAACATCATTGAAATTATTCCAACGGTAAAAAGCCGCCGATATGACCTGAAGAGAGAGAGAGAGAGAGAGAAAAAAAAACACGATTGCCGCTGGCCATAACCCTGAACACACGTGCCAGGTCATACAGTTATATGACAGTCGTCTATAATCAGCACCAATAGGTGCTGCTAAGTTAACATGGTAAAAAACAACGAAACACCTATGATTTTCACACTCTGTTGTAATTTATAATACTGAATTACAGATATGTTTGGTAGGTACCAATAGCGCCGGGCATGAGATCTATAGTCTTTTGTGTTCGACCAAACAGAACTCGCTAGGTTCCGTTATCGCTGCTAAATGTCTATCTTGGAAAAATTTTCTATAAAAATTAATTCAAGGGCTGAGGATACACAACAATTTCCTGACCTACACGGCTGCCTACTTCATTATGTTCTCATGGCCAGCAGATACCCAAATTGTATTTGAAGAAGATAGTAAGGTATATACGTATGCATTGGGATACGTAATGAGAAAGACTGCTTCTTCAAATCCTACAAGGGCCTTAACTCTGAATACTTGCTGAATCTTTCCTGGCATGGAAGTGCTGGCGTTGCAAGTTATTGAGCTGTTTCTCGATTTCACGCCCATAGGCCCTTGACCACATTTCATCAATAGCCACGAAATTGAACTGCACCTGGCGCTATAGTGGCTAGGGCATGGAGATGTCCTCCATATTCTGAGCCCCCCCACCCTCCGCATCTAGGTTTAGGAATTTTCGAGAGACTTTCGTTTTGTTAACTCCAGCAGTACTTAGAGCAGCAGAGCGCTCCACCTTTGCTCCCTGTAGATCTCAGTGGGGTTGTGCTATTCTGCGTGTTAGGGAAACGGCATAGGAAATCATGAGCGGTGTTTCTGAGGGGCTTTACTCCTTCTCGGCGTTTTGTTTTGTTGCGTAATGGTAATGCTTCTACTTACCTTCTTTACATTCCTCGTATGAACCCGAGTATCTTGCATTGCAAGAAGTGCAGCTGCTATTCGAGATGATCAATAGGAACAAAGCCCTTGTCTCGATTATTAGTAGGTACTACTAGAAATCCAAGATAAATCTTCTCATTCTGCTCATTACTTTGTATGTATGTATGATGAACGTTTAAACTCCACTTGAATCTAAAAACTATTATCCGTAAACATCAGCAACGTGATAAACCACGGGGCGATATAGTGGTAATGTTGTTAGCTTTTAATGTAGCGAGTTCGAATCCCGATGGAGGCAAGGTGTTTCACTGAGGTTTTATACGGGTTTCCCATCACTCCCAAGATGAATATCGGGTGCTTTCAGTGCTGCAGGTCCTCGATCTCATTTGTACACATCCACTGTGTGAGATGTTCTTTCCGATTAAAATCCGTTAGTTATAAAAAAGATTATGAATGTGCATTAGGTGTATGCTCAGGAATTCAGAATTATTTCACAACAGTCTATTAGATGAATATACAACTATGACATTGGAATCACATACAATAAAACCGTATCTGAAATAACGTTTTAGCCTCTCTGTTACAATAGTTTAGAATATCATTAAATGTGAAATACGAGTGGAATACATTAATATCAAATTGGTATACATTAGTCTTTTTATCGTTGAAAAATAAAGGAGTCTGGATACTTGGAAGGAAATGAAGGAAAACAAAGAATAGAAGATGTAATATGGACTGTTCTTAAAGTCATTTTATAGGGGAATTTAATTTTAGAAGAGAAGCTTTGCACCTCCATCACGACACACAGCCCAGGAAAAGTTGTATGGATTTATTTCAGAAGCAATAATGAACGGGGGGAAGTTCTACTAACAGTCCAATTGCTGAAAAGGATGTAATAGGAGCGTGCATTCATCCGTATAAAGCGTTTACAGAGAGAGAGAGACGAAAAAAGTGTTTCTAATTACCTTCGATAATTGCAGTTCAAGTGCGCTGAAATTGGCGTTTTAATACGGCTATTACTGATTCCTTATGCTCTTGCTTAGAACTTAAATCAGACTAGGTATATACCGAGATAAAAATGAATTCGCTAAATCTATGCAAAGCTCAGCGGTAGTCCTAAAAATGAAACAATTATGGCAATTTTTTTGGATTCGAGAGAAGCGATCTAAAGCCAGTTGCCAATAGTTACCTTTTATGTACCGGAGGCTCTGAATTCGAATCCGGGTTGGTGAGGGTTGCCTGATTAAGTTTTCCGTTCTCCCACTTAACCTGAGGTGACACACAAAGGGAGGGAGTGAGTGAGTCGGGTTTAAGGGCCCGTCGACAACTAGGTCATTAGGGTCCTGACTCACAGATCTTTGGATCCCGGTCATTTGAGCACCTTTCCATCTGTTTCACTCATTCGCCATTTATTTTCACCTGCATATATGGAAGCGTAAAGAAAGGACAAGAAGTTAAGAAGAACAACAGCTTGAGCTTGCTTTAACTTTCTCTACCACCTACCATTAGTAGGTAGAGGAAGTATTGTCCTCTATATATAAAAATTGAATATCGAGATTTCACCGGAAATACATTTTTGAGATCCCCTGAATCCAAGAAAATAAAGGCATAAAAAAAACTCTGTGTTACACTCACATGACTTTCTTTACCTACTATCCTTTATTTTTGTTAATAGTTCTTTACAAATTATTGTTACGAAAGTTTAATTTTTATTTACTTCATGTTAATCGAAATAAACAAACCGTTGCAGAAATAGTTTCATTAAACATCTCGTTGTAGGTACACCCTAAGACAAAAAAAAAAAAAAAGACTCTAAGCGTATTTTTGCCGAAGTCCAAATCGAATCGTTTCCGCGGCCGGTTCACAATGGTGTCTCGGGACGCGTGCCTTTAGCGCTCTATTGTTATCTTTCATATTGAGTCCCAGGTGCTGAATATGTGCTGACAGCCGAGCGATTATAAGTAGGTATGTAGTAATGAGGCCTTCAGGTTCGTATCTCGAGCATATTTTATTATTACTTTTTTGTGCAAAGCATTGTGAATGCAATGCTTATTACGCACATTGTGACATAATTCTCAATTGCTAAGACTTTGATTTCAAGGCATTTATACTCACACATAAAAAATGAAACATTCTCCTTTTCGTTTTCAAACTAAATATGAAATAAGTAAATATTATATTCCTAAATGAAAAAGCAAATAAAATAGAAATTAACTTAATATCGGGTGTGTAAACACACTTCTTCTACTACTGCCCTCATTCTACGGGACAAGAATATCAAATGACTAGTAAAATGTTTACGAGAGATACTTCCTCCCAAGCATCTTTATTTGATCCCACAAAACCTCTTTTGTCTTACGTTGTCTTGCAGGCCAATTTCACTTCAAAACTTTATTCACCTCTGCTCACACATTTTCAATACGATTCAAATCTGGTGGGCAAGGAGGCCAATAATCACTATGATTCTTGCCTTTGTGAGAACCAGTCTGAAACCTGCGGACTTGTGTGGACATTGCATCGGGATATATAGTCTTTACAGGAGGAAATATGTTTTCGAGGATGTCTTTATACTGGTGGCTTTTAATGCGCCATCAAGTTACAACACACCTAGACCATCCCGTGACATCCAACCCCAATACGACGCAGATACGCGACCTTGGCGATCCATTTGTGCCACGTATTTTGCATTTTCCTCTGGGGCGGTAGACAATTACTTTCCCTCATTTGTAGATGAAAATGTCATTTCGTTTGTGAATATAACCCTATTCCAGTTATGGGTGGCCAGAATCCAGTTTTTTTTCTACAAATGCGAGGCGACATAATCTGTGATCGTCTGTAACACGCTGCTTCTTAGCTGCCGATCGAGCAAAGAGCCCTGTTATAGTCAAACGACGCAAGGCTGTGCGGTTCAACCCAGGGAAATTACAATTGTATCTAATTGTAGACACATGCTGGAAGAGATTGCTGTCTGTCTCTTTTAGAAATGCAGTGTCCTGCTGAGGAGAGGACAAGCGTTTTCGACCCGAACCAGGTCGACGATGAACAATCCCTTCGCTGGATAACCGCACCCATCCCGTAGCCGTAGATATACGGAATTCAAGTGCTCTTGCACCCTGAGACACAAAGTATCCAAAAACATTCATTAACGTAAGGAGAGATCTCCCTGTAGCTCCATCTCTATATGTGTGCTCAGCCATAGCAAAAGTCAGTATGACTGCTAACATATCATGCAGAACTCCAACGCTATGAGGTACGCGCGCATGATCACGCCAGTGCCATTCATAGCTGAAGAATGAGACAGAGAGCTTGTACATCCAATATTAAGTCAATTAAATATTTGGTTTAGTTTTACACTTTAGAATTCTTACTAATATGACATTTATTTTGAAAAAGAAAAGAGTAATTTGTTTGTTTTCATGCATGAATGTCTTAAAATTAATACCTTATGCAGGAAAACATACGGCATTGCCATATATTTAACAAATTAAAATTTAAATAGTAAAATACATATACACCAAGGATTCAAACCCAGGTTGTTCCAATTACGAGACACATGGGTTTCACGCTCGGCTACCATGAATACAATCCGACTAAAAGGCATCTTCCTACTTATCGCATAGCTTTGAAATGGACATGGCATGAACATGGTGGCATTAAGTCGTGTATTGTGAACGTAGCGTCAGCAAATGCTTCCGATGTTTTCCAAATCGCACTCCTCTCTGGCTTGCTCATTTAATGTCTTAGGCTGTATAAGGGAGTAGAGGTAAGCGAATCGGATGTTTAACAGCGGATAGCTATGTGCTGGTCTTGAAATTCTATACTCCTGATTAATGACAGCACTTTATAAATGATAAACGTATTCATACCAATAACAACGCATATCTCAGAAATGGCTGCTACAAAACAAACAATTGTTTTATGTAAATTGTGTGTTTTAAAGAAATTGCGTTTTTTGTCTAGTTCTTCAAAATTTATACAAAAGCCATTCAGAATAAAGAGGACTTCACAGGTTACTGCCTGAAAATTTAATATATGCATTTCATTTGTTATGCAAATATCTTAAACACATGGTATTTTAATAAAAATCGTTAGAGCCATGAACAGCTTTCCATATAAAAGGTGGAGGATTTTCTTGAAAATCTTCGTGTCGTATCTTTGGAAGAAGCTGGTGTTTGGTATTCAACCGACTCGTAAGTTATGCTGTTCACAGACAGACAGACAGACACACACACACACGCGCGCGCGCGCGCGGACTTTTCTAAACATGTTTTTTTTTAACTCGAGATCGAATTTTTGGGTGGAATGCACTGCTAACTGACTTCCGCTTACTACGTAAGTAGTTAAGACAGTAAAATGGTGTGTTGTGTTTTCTCAAAAACGGCTCTAACGGTTTTTATTAAAATACCATATGTTTAAGATATTTACATGAATAATATAATGTATATTTTGGGTTTTCTGAATGAACTTTGTATTATTTTGTATTACTAATAAACCATAAGGGTTCGGATAAAAACTTAATAAACCAAAATATAGATCTTATAGATCTTATAAACACGCAATTTATGTGAAATATTTGTTGATACGTACAATTGTTTGAATTGGTTTGACTTTTCTAATACTCTTGAATTCTAAGTTCAAGCTCACTTGTTTCCCGCTGTGTCATGCAAAGGGTGTGAGATTTCAACGCCATCATATTATAACAACTCGCTTTTCAAAGATTTGATTATCGTTTCAACTGTCTGTATCCCCCGGGTGTAAGGGGGAAGGGTTCCGACCGCTTCAGCTGCCGCGGTGCGGGTGCTGCGGACCCTGAGCACTCGTGGTACTCCTGGCGTCACTGTCGTCCTCCGTGGTGTAGTGGTTACCGTGCTAGCCTCTAGTTCCCGAGTTCAAACCCGGCGGAGGACAATGGATTTTTTTCGGGCGTAAAAATCCGTAGCATGGCTTCCTTCGGAGGGAAAGTAAAGCCGGTGGTCCCGTGTCGTAGCGTAGATTTACGGCACGCAAAAGAACCTCAAGCCCGATAGAGAAGCCTCTGAGCAAAATTACCGTCTTTCACGCCCAATATAGAATGGGACGCTAAGGACCACAGCAGTTAAAGAGCGTCCATAAATAAAACTCAATTTAATTTAAGTCCTGGCGTCACTAGAAGTACGACAGGACGAACAATGGAGCCCCTCCCGATGGGAAGTTGTTCAGATTGGGTTGGACTCGATGGGGCAGTGGGAGATTGGGTACGCCTGGCTGATTTTCCGCCCAGGCGGGGTTGTGAGACGCCCCGAAGGTTTTCCGGCACCAACCATGGTAGACGGCATGCTAGATTGCCGTCAGCCCTACCGAGGTTTTCGGTAGTCGCCCCTTTCGGGATGACACGCGTAAGTGACGTATCCACCTCCATCCTCGCGTAAGGGGGGTGGCCTATTTAGACTCAAGGTATTGGCATCATGGGAAACCCCCACGGTCGGAGGGCCACTCGGATGGCGCCAGCTCTGGATATAGGAGCGGGGCTTAGGCTTAGGCTCAGGCTCTTGCCCTGACAGACCTTCGCTCAACACACTTGTATCCCCCGTGTATACTAACAAAATGTGTAATGAAACCACTTCTGCAAACGTTTATTTCGATTTATGTGAATAAAAAAAAAGTTTTGTAAGAATAGTTGAAGAAGAAATAGAAAAATAAAAGATAGTAGGTAAATGTAGTCATGAAATGTAACATAAGATATTTTAAACTGAAGTGTGAGAGCATAAGTATAATTTTACAGTTATGTTTATGCATATTCAGTTATTAAATAGCAATCCCACAGCAAAACGTTGCTACCGTTACCACTACTTCTGTTGCTGATTAAAGCATCACAGTGTTATAACGAAATAGCCACCGCTTTGTGTTTATTATAAACACCGCTTTGTAGGATTTTAATTCGCCACAAAATAGGGTCTCCACTCTATAACGGGAATTTAATTAAATTCTGTTTTAATCAAATCTTTTACAGTAGTAATGTATACAAAGAAATATGTGTACTTCCAGTTAAGACAATTAAAAAAAAACATAATAATTACAGGAAACACATAATGAGAGTCTTTCTTTTAAAGTTTATATTTGGTTATGGGTGAATACAATGTGTTTCGTGTGGAAAATCACAAAATATGACGAATATATACATAGCATTACTTTCATTACTTACATTTTGTGTCTTGCGATTTAGTAATTATTTTAGGAAACTATTTTTCAAAATCATACACTTTTAGCAGACACCCCATGTAAACCACTCTTAAATTTCTATCGATTTGAAACGAATTACATTCATCAAAATTTTCTTAACATTTTTTATTTAACACCTTCACTTGTTCTCTCATTTAAATAATACCAACATTACCGATATATCGTTTTATTACATACATCGGTGTAAAGCTAGCATTTTGCAAGCTTATCTACTCGCGAGAGAGGTTTTATCGTTACTTGTGTAGTAGAGAGTTTTGTCAAGCTATGAGATTTCGTACGGTTTTATTTATGTTTAATGCAAATTTTGTATTGTTATAATTTTTGAAGATATTTTAAAGGGTGCCAAGGCAAACCCAGTCTTTCCGTGTGCATGCAGATTGGACCTGAGATGTTTTATGTCTCAATTCATGGCAATTAATTTAAAATAAAAAGCGTAGTTAGTCCTCAGTCAAGTTGTAGATTACTAAAATTACGTTTAAGCCACTTAACGTTTTATAAAATATCAATATCCGGTATGGAATCATACCCCTGTTTTATTTATTGCCTATTATTATCTGCATTTGTTTATGAATTTCAGTAACTGCTATGGTTCTTAGCGTCCCATTCTATATTGGACATGAAAGACGGAAATGTTGCTCAGAGGCCTCTTTATCAGGTTTGAGGTTCTTTTGCGTGCCGTAAATCTAAGACACAGGATCACCAGCTTTACTTCCCTTCCGAAGGAAGCCAAGCTAAGGATTTTTACGCCCGAAAAAAATCCATCGTCCTCCTCCGGGTTTGAACCCGCGACCTCGAGAACTAGAGGCTATCAGGGTATCACGGAATCATACCTCGGTCTCGTGACAAGCGAGAGCACAAAGGTTACACAACACAGACATGTTTTGAATAGGAGTCTATAAACACCTTTTCGGCCATTGTCCTAGATTTCATTAATGGTAAGGGGGGAAGGACACAGCGTATTCATTTGCAGTCATTCGCGGGAATATTTCATAGCTATCTTAACTACCCTAAATTTTGCATCGATTTCAACCAAATTTGATATGTATCGACAAACTTTGTTCAAACTCTCGTGTATAAAATTTCTATTCTACGAGTGCAATGGTTCGCCTAAAAATTTAAAATTCGTAGGACGTTCTACATGAGCAATTTGTACCAATTTCAACCACATTTGAAAAGTGTTGACAGATATTCTTCAAAGTACTACGCATAACGTCTCAACTCCGTAATTGCAACTGTTAGCGAATTGTTTCATGCAGATGGATGGACAAAGCGAGGATAATAAGGGTTCCGCAAAAACGCATTCAGCTGAAAGCTTCGTAACAGAAAACAAGTTCTTAGTTTGTAAATAGATATATTCTAGAATGGAAGTATTGTTCAAATAAGACCATCGCTCACACGGTAGTCCTTACTGAAGAAAACTCCACTGATCTAGCATCTCAAGTGGAACTCGCCCAAAGACTTTGAAAATATTTTCTCTGCAGTGCATTCATGAATTCTTTAAGAAGAATTTGGTGGTATGAGAATTTGGAAACCATATAATTGATCGACCTCGAAGCACCAGTTGCTGCCAAATAATGTCACTCAAATAATCACGGCCTCTTTTGTCCAGTGATTGTGTACCATCATATTAGGACAGCATATTCATTCTGCCTTCCTGTTGCAGTTGTATCGCAAAAAATACCAGAATGCGCAATTAGCTTGTGCTGAACTGTAAACGACATTTTGTTTATTACTGTCTCTCCCATGTACCAAGTATTAGAGGAAAGCATTATATTCAACCCAAAAATTTGATATCGAGATTTCACGGCAATGGGTGTTTTGAGGTCCCCTGAACAAAAAAAAACACTTTTAGTAAAAAGATCTGTTCGCCGTGAGACTCTGAATAGCATAACTCAAAAAACGAAAAGTTGGATAAATACCAAACGTGGCATTTAAGTCCAACGCCTTCCAAAATACAATACAAAGAGTTTCAAGAAAATCTTCCCACCCCAAACTACCTTTTACCTGGAACTTTCTTCGAATTTTTTTAAATTCCTGAAAATGACTAACGTTTTCGATTAAAATGCCACATATTAAAGACATTTACATAACAAATAAAAACATATATTTTGAATCTTCTGGGAATAGCCTGAGAAGTTCTCTTCATTCGAAAGGAATTTTGTGTAATCTTATAACTGGTAAACGCTAAGAGATAGACGGAAATGTACTAAACAAAAAAATGTAGACCTCTTTAAAATACATAATTCATTTCCAATGAATTTTTAGTTGTATCAGCCATTTCCGAGATACCTATTATTAATGCTTGGATTTGTTCAATACTTTGTGTTTCTTTTTAAGTCGATTTTCAGTTGTTTCTCCCGATTGTACGGAAAGAGTATGGAATTTCAAGGCAAGCATATAGCTTCCAGTACTTAAACATTTGACTATCGCTGTTTCCTTTGTATCATAACAAATTTAATGTAGCTATTTCTGTAAAGGTTTATCTCGATTAAAATGACAGAAAAAAATCTGATAAGCTACAATGACATAACTTTCTCCATCCTCTATCGATTATTAGTGAGTATATAAATTATTCTTACGAAAGTTTAATTTTCTATCTACTTCATTTTAATCCAGATAAACCTTTTGCAGAAATAGCTGCATTACACATTTCGTAGGATACAAAGAGAACATGACAGCCCAAATGTTTAAGAACTGGATGCTATACGCTGGCCTTAAAATTCCATACTGTTTCCATGCAGTCGCCAGAAACAACAGAAAATCGATGGGACTTAAAAAAGAACAATTATTGAACAAATGGAACCATTAATAACGAATATCTCGGAAATGGCTGGTGCCACAAAAAAGTTATTTGAAATAAATTGTGTGCTTTAAAGAGATCTAGATATATTTTTTGTGTAGTACGTTTTCGTCTATCGCTTAACGTTTACCAGTTATACAAGGTTATAAAAAAATTCCTTCCGAATAAAGTGGACGTCTCACAGGCTATTCCCAGAAAATTCAAAATATACATTTTATTTGTCATGTAAATATCTTTAATATATGGTGTTTTAATCGTTACGGCCATGTTTCAGAAAAACAAATGTCGAAAAATGTGTTCCTTGTTAAGGGTAGTTTGAGGCGGTGGAATTTTCTTGAAAATCTGTCCCATCTTTGGAAGGTACTGAACATAAATACCAAGTTTGGTATTTATCCGACTTTTCGCTTTTGAGTTATACTGTTCACACACACACACACACACACACACACACACACACACACACACACACACACACACACGGACCTTTCTCTAAAAATGCTTTTTTTTTTTTTTTTTAAACAATGGTCTCCAAAATGTATTTCTTGTGAAATCTCAATATAGAATTATTGGGTGTAATGCCACACTTTCTCTACATACTAGGTACTGATCGGGAAAGTAATCAACTTTCGTAAGAGTAATTTGTATACCCGCTTGTAAAGGATAGAGGGTAGAGAAACTTACCTACATGACAAAATGTATATCTTAAATTTTCTGGGAATAGCCCGTGAAGTCCTCTTCTTTAGGAAGGAATTTTGTATATCTAATCTGTATAACTGGTAAACGTCAAGCTGTACACGAAAACGTATTACACAACAAACGTAGATGTCTTTAAAAACACACTTTTGGTGACATCAGACATTCCCGAAATATCCGTTATTAATGGTTCGAGTTGTTCAATAGGTACTTAGCCCTTTTTACTTTTTCTACCACGTACATATTAGGTAAAGAAGGTTTGCAGTCCACTCAAAAATTTGATTCCGAGATTTCACCGGAAATACCTGTTTTGAGGCCCGTGAATCCAAAGAAAGCATTTTTAGAAAAAAGGTTTGTGTGTGTGTGTGTGTGTGTGTGTGAGTGTGTGTGTGTGTGTGTGTGTGTGTGTGAGTGAACAAGCATAACATAAAAACGAAACGTCGGATGCTTCCAAAAATACGAGAAGATTTTCAAAAAAGTCCCTCCACTCCAAACTACCCTTTACAGTTTACATGGAAGATTTTTCGAAATCTTTTATTTTCTGAAACATGGCTAAAACGATTTTGATTAAAGTATAATACATTAATGATATTTAAATGACAAATAAAATGTATATCTCGAATCTTATGTGAATAGCCTCTGAAGTCGTCTTCATTCGGAAGAAATTGTGTATAATCTTGTATAACTAGTAAACGTTAAGCGATAAACTAAAATGTACTACACCAGAAATGTAAATCTCTTTAAAACACACAATTTATTTCAAATTCCTTTTTTTGTGGCATAAGCCATTTCCGAGATATCCGTTATTAATGGTTCGAATTGTTCATTACTCGGTCATTCTTTTAACTCCTTTCAACATTCAGTTGTTTCTCACGATTTCATGGAAACAGTATGAACTTAACGCAGCTATAGCGTCCAGTTCTTAAACATTTAACTATCGCTGTTCCCTTTGCATCTGTAACGAAACATGTAATGTAGCTATTTCTGCTAAGGTTTATTTGGATTAAAATTAAGTAGATGAAAAAATAAGCTTTAGTAAGAATAGTTTGTATACCCTCTAATGAGCGATAGACGGTCGAGAAAGTCCTGTGAATATAACACATCAGAAAATTTTGTTTTAAGTCCTATCGATTTTCAGTTGTTTCTCGTGATGTCATAGAAAGAGTATGGAATTTTAAGGTCATCGTATAACGACCAGTTCTAAAACATTTGACTACTCGTATCGCTATTCCCTTTATATCTATAACGAAATGTGTAATGCAGCTATTCTGTAAAGGGTAATCTCGATTAAAGCGATGTAAACAGAGATATAAACTTTCGTAAGAATAATAAATTTGTATACCCCTAATAAACGATAGAAGGTAGAGAAAGTCATGTGAGTGTAACACAGATAATTTTTAATGCGCTGTTCCTATTCAGTTGTTTCTTGCGTGTCATGGATATGAAATTTCAAGGCCAATATATAGCGACCAGTTTTAAAATATTTGACTATCGCTACTTCCTTTGTACGTACCTATAATGAAATGTGTAATGAAACTATTTCTGCAAACGTTTATCTCAATTAACTTGAAGTAGATAGAAAAAAAATCTGATGTGTTACACTCACATGACTTTCTCTACTCTTGTACAAACTATTTTAGAAACGCTTATTCTCCATCTACTTCATTTTAATCGAGATAAACATTTGCAGAGACTATCTTGTTGCTAATTTTCTTGTAGATGTAAGGGGAATATATATTTAGAAGGGCAATTTGGAAATACAGTAGCCTTTAAGCACATACATATCTTTTTTTCTTAAAACTTGAGTTGGTATATATTAATTCACATCACATAAAGGCGCTAGTTGTTACCGTAGGAGCGCTTTCGAGAGATATGTTTCTCTCATCCTCAGCTGAGACCCAACTCAATTCACTGATGTGAATTAATATATACCAACACAAATTTTAAGTATCATATAACATCACAATAAGAAATACCTCTGGTTTATTATAAAACATACATATCTCTTAATAGCTGGTTGCTAGTTGCAGCACCATTCCCTTTCCCACAGATTAATACTCTTTGCATATCCAAGACAAAAAAAAAATGAATAACGAATTCCCATTTCAGAAAATAAGTATTGAAACATTTAAGGGAATAACAAGCAATATCTCGAAAATGGTTCACTCAACAAAAAAAAAATGTTTATGACATAAATTGTGTATTTTAATGCGATCTACATTTTTTGTGTAGTAAAATTTTGTCTATCTCTTATGGTTTACCAGTTATGCAAAAGTCGTTCACAATGAAGAATACTTTTGGAGACATTCCCAGAAAATTCAAGATATACATTTCATTTGTCATTAAAATATCTTAAACATATGATATTGAATCAAAATCGTTAGAGCCATTTTTGAGAAAATGAACATTTTCGAAAAATGTTCCATGTAAAGGGTAATCTGGGGGGGTGGGGGGATTTTCTTGAAAACCTTCGTGTCGCATCTCTGGAAGATACTGAACCTAAATACCAAATTTGGTGTTTATCCGACTGTTCGTTTCTGAGTTATGCTGTTCACAGACACACACACACACAGACAGACAGACAGACAGACAGACAGACACACACACACACGGACATGTTTCCAAAAATGCTTTTTTTGGATTCAGGGGGTCTCAAAACATGTATTTCCGGTGAAATCTCGGTATCGAATTTTTGGGTGGAATACAATACTTCCCCTACTTACTATACGTGGTAGAGAAAGTAATAAACTTGCGAGCATAGTTTGTAGACGCTATATAAAAATAGACGATAGTGGATAGTGATTTCGCCTAAGTGTAACCTTTTTTTTTTTTAACTTGTTGCTCACCAGCCTGTTTTTTGTTTTTTTGTTGTTGTTTTTTTTGTAGTGTTAATCATGGTGGAAAACGTCACAAATTGATCGATGACAATGTATATCTCCCAACCTTCTAGAATGCATTTGCAAGCTATAGGAAAATAAACAGGTCTAATTCTCATGTAACTGTGTTTTTATTTTACTTACCAAACGGAATACCCTGTACCTTTTAACTGATCATATAAAGTACCATTTTCATTGCTTCTGAAACTTTAAACCTTTTCTCTACCACACGCTCTGGGGCATGCAATTGTAACTTTGTCTGTTAGATTGGAACACCTCAAACTGTCTCATAAAATAAACATCGGCGCAGTTAATTAAGTTGATTAACTTATCCCTACTGTAAAATATACAAAACAAGGACACGATAATTAGTTAATTGAAATACTGAACCTTAACAAACACTGTTCACCTCATTTTAGCACAAAATGCTCCATTTTTTATGTATAATCTGCTACACTGTAATTCAATAGCCAATCTCTTATCTCTGCAATCATGTTTATATCCGTTTTTTGTTACTCCAAGTGTTGCTTTTAATTTTTATGTTTCAATGCTTTTCAAGATGCGCGTTAAAAAGAATACTTGTAAGTTTTGTTCTCTCTTTTTGGATTCCAGTCCAATAGTGTGGAACCTAAATATTTTAAAGCCGATGTGTAGCTTCCATCGTTATACACATTTAATTCTCGATGTGTTCATGTGTGCTTTCCTTGCTTCACCTTTTTGTAACTGATTTTTTTGCAGCCTCGTTCATTATTCCGAAGTATTTAACGACCATCTGCGAACATATGGTGTCTATTTTAGTATAAGGTATTTATACAGTTCTTTTTCGTTTATCTGCTTCTCTTCACTTTCCAATTATACTTCGGGCATTCAGGTGCCCTAAACAGACCTCATTACTGTCGTAATCGTTTTTTTACTTTCTTTCGTTTTTTAAGTGCATTCGTTATCGAGGAGCATCTATTAGCGTCGCTTTGTCCGTGATAATGAGACAGCTCGCGGATCGCTGCACGTACGAAGTTAAAGGTGTAATTGAATTACGGTTCCATCTTTAAACTAATTACGATAGACACCATTCTGAACATGCATTTTTAATATTTCATCTTAATATGTAATATTACATGAATAAAATCGGTATATAATATAGTAGAGAACAGTTTTATTTATGGACGCTCTTTAACTGATGTGGTCCTTGGCGTCCAATTCTACATATAATAGGCGTGAAAAACCGGTAATTTTTCTCAGAGGCCTCTTTATAAGCTTAAGGTTCTTTTACGTGTCGTAAATCTACGTCACAGGACCACTGGCTTTATTTCCCTTCCGAAGGAAGCCATGCTAAGGATTTTTACCACCGAAAAAATTCTTCGCCTTCCGCCGGGTTTGAACCCACGACCTCGGGAACTAGAGGCTAGCATGGTAACCACAACACCGCAGAGGACGAAGTGCATGATTAGCTGATCGTGTCCTGGCAAAAAAACTAATCATTTTATTCCTTGTCTTCAAAGCATGTTTTACATTTTATAAAGGTGTATGTTGCGTTTCATGAGTACTTTATATTTTATAAGAATATAGCAATTAGCTCTTGTTCTCTGGAAATGACAAATAAATGCAAATAAATTTGCTAGATTTTTCAGGAAGTATGCCATAGTTGTGTTCAACGATTTTATGATTGCAGCTGGTGGGCTCAAATTCATCTTCTCTCACTTTTACTTTTTGCAACAAGAAAGCAGGAGACTACAGCAATTATGTTAGTTTGATTTCTCTTATCAGCAAACTAAACTTCAATCATATAAATTTAAAGGATTAAGCAGGCTTTTGGCCGTTCTCATAAATTGCAATACATAATAAATTTATTTCCTGAATTTTGAAATGAAATTTCGTTAAATATACGAATCGTAGATAAAATGTTGTAGTAAACCCGTTACAAAATAAGTTTCCGTAACTCGTGGGACCCCACTCCATACTAAAACTTTACTAAACAATTATTGGCCATGATCTTTAAAACCGCAAAGAATAGAAGGACAATTTTCTAACATAATTTGATTAGAATTACCTCTTCTGTCGCCAGCAAAAAGAAGTACATAGTATTATTTCATATACACCTGTATACCTATTAAGAGCTTGAAAACTGTATCGCAAAATGCAAAACTTGGCTGAAATTAAGGTAATTTACTTGAATAGTCCTAAACATGTATTCACTTGCAAGCAAACTCCTGCACTTACGGGATAAAATAGAATGCATCCAGAGCAGAAAGTATTCGTAACCCCTTTTAGCAATTCCAGCAGTCAAACAAAAGAGAAAATAATCATTTTATACATGAAAAACAAGTGATAATATTGTTTACGAGTTTTTACAATTTTAAATGTTTGATGAGTTTTTATAATTTTTGAAAGTTGCACAAGTCTAAATTTTTGTGTAGTATTTTTAAAAATAATTTACATTATTTAGTAGAACAGATTTGTTTGTGCAACACCTAACAACTTCATCGAAATATCGTTTATGTTGATGGAAAAATACATTTTGAATATATGAAAATCAAGGCATTAACAAAGAACTTCAGAAAAAAATAGCCTCATTAATTCATGACTACACGAAATTCTACGCCAATCTAAGTGATATTTCGATTAAATTTTCAGGCATCGCACAATAAAACATTTCCTCAGCTAAATGCATTTAAGTCAATTTAAAAAAAATGTTGCACATAAAAAGCTGAAAATTGAGTAATTTAAAAACAAACAAAAGCTCGTAAAATGCACAACACTGAAATCGACAAAGCACATAAATTGCATTATCGCTTCTTGTTTGCACATATAAAAATTCTGATGTGTTACACTCACATGACTTTCTCTACTCTTATACAAACTATTTTTACAAACGCTTATTCTCCATATGCTTCATGTTAATCGAGATGTTAATCTTATTGCTAATTTTCTTGTAGGTACAAGGGGAATATGGTAGGCTTTAAGCGATAGTGAAATCTTTTAAGAGCTGGTTGCTATGTGGCGCATTCCATTCTCTTTGCATGTCCAGTACATAAAAAAAAAGTGAATAACGAATTCCCATTTGAGAAAAAGTATTGGAAAATTTAAGGGAATAACAAGCAATACTTGAAAATGGTTCACTCAACAACAAAAAATGTATATGACATAAATTGTGTATTTTAACGCGATCTACATTTTTTGTGTAGTAAAATTTTGTCTATCTCTTATGGTTTACCAGTTATGCAAAAGTCGTTCACAATGAAGAATACTTTTGGAGACATTCCCAGAAAATTCGAGATATACATTTCATTTGTCATTAAAATATCTTAAACATATGATATTGAATCAAAATTGTTAGAGCCATTTTTGAGAAAATGAAAATTTTCGAAAAATGTTCCATGTAAAGGGTAATCTGGGGGTGGGGGGATTTTCTTGAAAACCTTCGTGTCGCATCTCTGGAAGATACTGAACCTAAATACCAAATTTGGTGTTTATCCGACAGTTCGTTTCTGAGTTATGCTGTTCACAGACACACACACACACACACACACACACACACACACACACACACAAACACACACACACACACGCGCACAGGCGCACACACACGGACATGTTTCCAAAAATGCTTTTTTTGGATTCAGGGGTCTCAAAACATATATTTCCGGTGAAATCTCGGTATCGAATTTTTGGGTGGAATACAATACTTCCCCTACTTACTATACGTAGTAGAGAAAGTAAAAATTTAAATACTGAGTTAAATGGCTCAAGCTATAGAGTCTGTGGCTCGCATTCGGGAGATCGCGGGTTCAAATTCCTTGTATCAGTCTATCTGACTTGAGATTTATCGCGATTTCGTTCAGTTTTCAGGTAAATATCCAATTGGATATTCAATACCTAACCAAAAGTTCCACTTACAAAGCAAAATAAATAGAAATAAAAATAGATGGTAAAGGAAGGCGACTATGCAACCAAGGTCATTTATAAATAAGTTACCCAAGGAGAGGGCACAGGAAGGCGACTAAGCAAATAAGGTCATCTGTCCAACATCACAATGGCTACGTATACATTCAAAGTTCCACGAAGTTCACATTCCACCAAAACTCAAAGCAACAAAATAGACGGTATCGGAAGGTGACTACGCAACTATAGCCAACTGTTTGACATGCAGTGACTCAGGGAACCAACGAGCCTACAGTAACCGTCGCGATATGACCATGAAGTTAAAGTTGCGTTAAACAGTTTAGGTAACGAAAACAAAAATATCCTTTGCGTTAATTTAGTTAATAACATTTTAAACGGGTGTATGAATATTTTCTTTTAAGTTGATGTAAAAGTTCTAAACATTCGCTGCTGAAATTTAACACATGGGTTTATTACTTTTGTTATCTATTAATATTTATTTCATTCGCATCTATTACTTTTGTTATCTATTAATATTTATTTCATTCGCAATCGTAACACGCTTATGTATCAAAATAACTTACTGATCAATTACGAATTAGCGTGATAAAGAGTGCTAAAAGGCAGATGCAATTATAGTCTTAGCAATAGCATGTCTTAGTAACAGCTTTCAATAGTTTTGAATGAACTGTCTGGCATTTTAGAATGATATTGACATTGGTACAAAGCCATTTATGTATATTGTCCACAAAATAGTATGCATTTTCACTTAACGAGGATAATAACGATTAATTTTATGTTAATTTAAAATAGGGGCATTAACATTATGTAACAGATATTAAATTGGTGGAAAATGTATAATGCCGTTAACTGTAAAGTGTGTTGTTTGATTAGAAAGGGAATTACGAGGAGTATAATTGAAGTTTGTTTCATGTAATAGCTTTAGGAAGCGCAAAAAAGAAAGCGTGGGATCGTATCCGAGGCCGTGAGAGAGCACTAAGGCTTCTTCACTTTGCAGAAGTAATAAATTGAAAGTATTAATACGTCCAAAAAGAGATGGATTTATGTACGGAATATAAAATGTTTTTCGGAAGATCTTCACATCGGTTGAAGTAGCGTAATTTTACTGCAACATGGTTTAATTTCACGCTCGGCTAAGGTTTGTATCTGTGGCAGAAGGAACGGATTCTTTTACGTACAAATGTCATTAATTCTTTCTCTCGACATAGCTGATGGGCCAATGTTCCTCTCGAAAACCCTCTATCGCAAAGAATCGCAGAAATATCTCCTGACAGAGATATAAAACTCAGCATTAATTTCTGAGGCAGAAGCAACCGTTTCAATTGCATTTCATATACCCAATAGCGGTGATACGACTGTGGTTAAAAAAAATTCTGTGTTACATTCGCACGACTTTCTCTACCCTCTATCACTCATTAGTGGGTTATACAAGTTTATTTTCCTATCTACTTCATTTTAACCCGTATAAACTTTTCCGGAAATAGCTACATTACACATTTCGTTATAGATACAAAGGGAATGGGACAGTCATATGTTTTAAAACTGGACGCTATAGTGGCTTTAAAATTCCATATTCTTTCCATGACATCGCAAGAAATAATTTAAAGTTGAAAGGACTTTAATGACCAAGTATTGAACAATTAACAGCGGATATCTCGTAAATGGCTGATGCCACAAAAAAAAATTGAAATACATTGTGTCTTAAAGAGATCTACATTTCTTGTGTAGTACGTTTTCGTCTATCGCGTAACGTTTACAAGTTATACAAGACTATACAAAATTCCTTCCGAATGAAGACGACTTCAAAGGCTATTCCCAGGAAATTCAAGATATACCTACATTTTATTTGTTATGTAAATAACATTAATATATGGTATTTTAATCAAAATCGTTTGAGCCAATTCTTAGAAAGTCAAACATTACGAGCAATGTTCCACGTAAAGGGTAGTTTAGTGTGGAGGGATTTTCTTGAAAATATTATTGTCGCATCTTTGTAAGGTACTGAACCTAAATACCAAGTTTGGTGTTTATCCCTTTTTGTTTTTGAGTTATGCTGTTCACAAACAAACATACATACATACGCATACATATGGACCTTTTTTTAAAAATGCGTTTGTTTTGGATTCAGAGGGCTTTAAAACATGTATTTCTGGTGAAATATCGGTATACAAGTTTTAGGTGAAATGCAATACCTACTCTACCTACTATGTACGTGGTAGAGAAAGTAAAAATGTAGTTAAATTCCATTGTCACATAGCTATATAGTTGCCATACATTCCGGAAAACGCAGATTTGCGCAACGGAAAGACTGTCCTGGTGGCCTCCTAGAGTAAACATCCGGAGTATATTTAGGTATTTCTTATTTTGGATGCATTGTGATATCTACTGACAATCCAGGCAGCAAACGGCTGCTTTTCCGAGTAACATTTCTTGCTGCAGAACAGATGGCTGATGGGTACCGGAAGTGCTTGACAAGCACCGACAATTCACTGCTGCAATTGTTTTTTACGTTCCCTACCATGTACATAATAGGTGGAAAATGTACTGCATTCCACCCAAAACTTCCATACTGAGATTTCAAATATATGTTTTGTGTCCCTTGAATCCCCCCAAAAAGTTTTTAGAAAAATGTCCATGTATGTATGCAGGCATGTATATGTGTGTGTAAACAGCATAACTCAAAAATGTAAAGTCCGATAAATACCAAACTTGGTATGTAAATCCGGTACCTTCCAAAGATGGAACACGAAGATTTTCAAGAAAATCGCCCACTTCAAACTACCCTTTACAAGGAATATTTCTCAAAATGCTTGATTTTCTATATAAAAAAATGACTGACGATTTTGATTAAAATCGCATATACTGAAGACATTTGCATGACAAATAAAACGTAGATCTTTAATTTTATGAAAATAGCTTGTGAAGTCTTCTTCATTCGAAAGGAATTCTGTATAAACTTATACAACTCGTATACGTTAAGCGATAGTAGAAAACGTATTACACAAAAACAAAAAATGCGGACCTCTTTAAAATACATAATTTATTTAAATTAACCTTTCTTGAGGCATAAGCTATCCTTTATTAACGGCATGTCATTCTTTTTAAGTTCTGTCGATATTCAGTTGTTTCTTGCCGTTGCATGCAGAGAGTGAAATTTGAAGCTCAGCATATAGCATCCAGTTCTTATACATTGCTATTCCCTTTGTATCTCAACGAAATGTGAAATATAGCTATTCCTGCAAAGGCTTATCTCGATTAAAATAAAGTAGATACCAAAATAAGATTCCGTACGAATAGTTTTCTATACCAACAAATAAATAATAGAGGGTAGAGAAAGTCATGTGAATGAAACGCATGACAACTCTGTTATCTGGAGGGCTTTGCAGTATGACCCGACATAAAAATGCAAAGCATTGAAGAAAAAACGAAAGACAGACAGAAAGAACGAACAAAAGAAAGAAAGAAAGAAATGTAGAAAGAAAGAAAGAAAGAAAAATATATATTGGAGGCATGCGCTGCGAGCTATCTGTTTTTTACAATACCTAATTTCGAGTTACTGGTCGTCCAAACCGTGTGTAGATAAGTGTCGATGGAGCATCACGCATTTAGAAACAGTGTACAAGTCATTCAACCAAATAAGCCAGCGACAGATCCCAACCATACATTCGTAATTATCTCGCATGTTTAATAAGATGATTTTGCTTATAAAACATGTGCATACCACTGTTTCAGTTTGTGAAATCACTTCAGATACAGCTCGTATAAGCGGTTAAAGGCATGTGTCGACATATTTCTAGCTTGGTTGAAATTTTATTTATTAATTATTATTATTATTATTATTATTATTATTATTATTATTATTATTATTACTAGAGAGATTTACTAGCGGAACCCCCTAAAAGCTAACAACTTTCAGAGTTATTTCCCAAAAATAGATAAAATGATAAAATTTAATATTACTCCCGCATTATTAAGCTGAAACTTAACGCCATGTTTGCATATTATCAACTTGTTTCTTTTAGGCTGGATACAGATGGCATATAATAGACATGATAAATGTTATATTCCTATAGAAACATGATGCGTCCGTTATCTGCTTATTATTTGTTACTATAACGTATGAAGATTGGTTTGTTGGCAGATAGACTATAACACAGTTAATTGGATCAAATCCTATTACGGCGACTCTTAAGTGTTTCGCGCGGAATTGCCAAAGCGTGGCGCTTTGGTCTAATGGGGGGCCCTGTTATCGCCGTGGGGGGCGAAGTATTACTTTCCATTTGCTAAAACACTGAAATCATATTAACAGTGGGCGAAAAGGCCACGAGCCTTAACGATGATATAAAGCCGAAGTCCTTCTAAACAAGCAAAGAGGTATTTGAAATATGCAGCATACAACAGAAGTTATATTTTAATCCTTTGAGACCAGAAGGATTAACTTTGCTTTCCTTTTCTTTGGATTTCAATGTCGCATAATTTGTAGTTTCCTAGACATCACAGAAACTGATATAAATTACATAGTTACGAAATATACAGAAACTGTGCTTACCTAGTTCAATGTAAAGCTTGCCTTGTACTAAGAAAATATCCATATTTATGACCTGTGTAGGATAGAGGGCATTGTCGGAGGAAGATTTCAGCATTGCGGCTAAGTATAGGCTTATTGCGCCTACCTAACTTTCGAGAGGAAGGGATGAGATGAAGGAATATTCAGGGCGGCAAAATCTTATGGCGGTAGACACGGCACAGCGGGGTTCCTAACGTTTCCAGATTGTGCATCCCAGCATAGCTCCCTTCAATACAATCTTTGCCCGCATGGAAAGGTACAGGATGTCAATGCCAGGATTGAAACAGTTCTCTCCCCAAGGCATATCCACCGCATACGCCACGCACCACCGTCCATCGCACCTAGCCTGCAACCTCGAAAGACGGAGAGGGTAATGAAGGAGGAAATAAGGAGCAAGAACGTTTCTGGTACGTGAGAATCCATCCATTCTAGTAGTGACCTGCGAAAACCAAGGAAAAAAAACCCTTACTCGGCATGTCGGTCACCTCGAAGTTTGAAGTCGTCTTCCGTGGTCTAGTGCTGCCTCTAGTTCCCAAGGTCGCGGAAGGCGATGATTTTTTTCGGGCGTAAAAATACTTCTTGGCTTCCTTTGGAAGGGAAGTAAAGCCGGTGGTCCCGTGTCGTAGATCTATGGCACGCAAAGAACCTCAGCCTGATAGAGGCCTCTGAGCAAAGTTTCCGGTCTTTCAAACCCAATATGAATGGGACACTAACAACCAATAGCAGTTAAATGGCGTCCATAAATAAAAGTTTCATTTTTTTCGAAGTTTTAACACCGAACCTGCTGAATGTGAGCCTCACACGCTAATGCCCGAGCCATTCTGCTCGTTTTTATGATCTGTAAATTGTAATTCTCTAAACATATGTTTACCCAAAAGTAGCCAGTATTCCCCTGAATTGCTTTAATCCGTTTAGAAGTTTCGCCTATGATCTTGTGTATGCTGAGGAAGAGGTGGACAAAAATTATTACTATATTTATGCACGATTGTGCGTTCTCTTGGTCTTAGAGGGTGCAGACACCCACTGAAAGTGGATTTTACAAAGTTTAGAAAACCCACGATTGCCATCTTACATAAACATGTTGTAATATCGCATTGTCATAGGCGGTAATATTGCTGTCTTCCATGTATACTGACTGTCATGGCCTTCGGAATTATTCCATTCATTTGAAGCCATGATGGTCTCAATTGAGCTTGGAAATGAAATCCTTTCGACATCCTGCTGTTCCCATTAAATGGTTAGATTCGTATTTAAATGTTGTAGATTTATTCCGACAAAAATATATTATAGAATACACGCTTGTGCAGTGTTTTGCAAAATCTCTGGAGAAAAAGAGAAAAAAAACCTCCTTGATTCTGTTAAACTTACTTGCCGACCTCAGTGTAATATTCTGTTTATCATAGCTGGAATTACAAGGAGTAAACTGCACCCTTAGCGAGTTGACTACAACAGTAAATTTTCTTGGTACAAGAAACTGAATTACTGCATGGCCTCTAGCTCGACAAACATCACCTGACGCGGAATTGAAGATACTTAATCGACTTGATCTATGCTTCGTTTTATCCTTGTCCTTTATTTCGCTGCATGCTTATACTGGACGCATCCGCTTCTTAAGTAGCAAGATAGTAGTACCAAAGCGCTTATTTTAATTAAAATATTCACATTAACTTAAGAGGTTAGAAAAAAATTGACATTATCTGCTCAAAAAACAAGCATATCTCAGAAGAACAACACAACCAAACCAGGATTCACTCTGGTTATGAAAGTGCCGGCATCTCGTTACGCTACCTTATTTGCCCGTCCTACTCGTATAGTCCAGATGGGAAATGTAAACACTTCAAAGTCTTTCCAAAACCGTCGAGTGGGTATGTTTAGCCCTGATCAGTGTGTAACACACTGAAATTATAAATAATAGTAGTGACTCACACTTAATATCTTCATATATAGCGTGTAAATTGTACTTGCAAAATTATTTATAAAAGCTGGTCAAAATGCGTTTTTTAGAGTACCGCCAGGCCGCTCTCTCTGCAGACCTGAATTCTTAAATCGGACGTTAATCGTTATTTTAAAAAATCCTCACATTCTTTTATGTCACCTCTAATGTTTAAAAGCAACAGGCATATAAGTCTGGCTACTTCTTTGAATTCGCAGTTTATATCCAGCGTGTTTTAAATTGGATGACTGCTGGAGTGAAAAATTAGGAAAGGCCGTATGACCTCTTTGCTTTTATAAATTGTCGATGGCTGAAAATATGACAAACAGGGAAAAGTTCTATGAAGTTTAGATGTATACCATAAACTCACTGCATAAACATATGTCACCAAAATTTTAATCAGAGTTGAACGCTTGCATGGATCACCATAATTAGTATACAAACACTGCAGCTTGAAATATGAGCTGGTGATCCCTCTCTACAGTATCAAGCGTCTTTCTAAAGGCATGTAAGGCATCACGCAGACTCCATAGAGATCAGGAACCGAATCAGTCTACAGCATGCTCTTCATTTATCTCCAGAAATTAAAGTCAAAGTCAAGCAACCGGCAGACCATGCTATTGCCCCCCCTCGGCCTATCCATCTTCAAGGAAACGTGTGATCTGATAGCCGCATAAGTAATGAACGCTGAAGTGGACTGGAGCTCAATCCTGCTTGAACTAATGTTGGATCGTGTTTACCGATCTACAACCCGATGACACGAAGATAAACTGGCAATATCGTACACCTGGACATTTCGACGTGAAGCAGAGTTGTCTGCTATCATAAAAACGAAGGATTTACGGATACATTTTTACTTACTCTGTGGTAAATATTTTATGATATATAGTTATAATATAGTTTTCGCTTCATACAATGGTATATTTTAAACCTATTGATAACAAGTTACAACAGTCTACACCATAATCCATATTTGGATAATTTAATTTTAATGTTACGTACGTGGTCCCGGCATTGCAAACTGCCACAAAATTTCAATAAACCTGATCAATAATTATACTTCTCCAGTCTTTCCAGAGTACCTACAGTAGTCACACGCCAGCAGTGCCTTAGAAAATTCATCATAGATTCTATGGGTAATTTCTGAAAACTGTTTAAGTTGATTCAATCACTGTCCATCTTTGAATCAAAATTAGAATATGCAACAATAAAAACCATAGGCTCATAATCACAGCAGTATCGAATGTGTTTACCAAAGGAAAACACCTACACCAATGGACTGCATGAAAATGAAAAGAAAAAAAGTGTAACTTACTTTGCTGCCTACTATAATTTAATTGATAATTCTAGTAAATCCCCCAGAATTTAAAATGAGTTTTTATTTGTATTTGTGCTACAAGAGAAACTTCGAGGACAAAAAAAGAGAATCTGCCATACAATCCACATACTTATACACTACTGTATATCCAAGTTCTAGATCCGTATTCGTTCTAGGGCCAGCAGAACATCTGTATTTTTTTAAAAAATTGAAGCGGGAATTGGACCTATTTATTAATAGCAACAAAATAAATAAACAAATAAATAAATGCTTGGGCCACTCGCTGTAAAATTGCTAAACAAAAAAGAAGGCATACAAGAGCATGTTTCAGTATTGTTACATGGCATTTAACTCTCACATCATAGGCGTCAAATAGTAGTGTATTTTGCACTTAATGTTATAAAAACAGATAAGCCACATTACAAATGCAATTATTCCTGATTGCACTTAGTGTTGGCTAAACATATGCACTGCTTAAATAAATAGTAAATGTCTTGTTTGAGAGAGCGTTTTAAAAGCTGTCAAACGCTAATCAACAATGCTTTGGAGAGAGTTAGTGAATAACCGTGGGAAAACTATATTCGTGACATCGCTAACCTATGATCTTTTTAAAAAAATGCTTCACTTATCCATTTCCATACAAATACTAATTAAAATGAATGTATTTCTCCCTTACCTTCATAAAAATTTTGCCTGTAATGTTAGAATTATATCAACATGACGTAAGTGTCCAATCCACACGCACAAGCACTACGCTGAGACAAATTCTCAATGAAACCCCTCTGTAATGGTATCACGATCTACCAAATGATCAACAAACTTTAATTTCTGGCAGCCTCACCTTGCGCGCTGTTGCAAGTACAATTCAAATGTAATTCTTTGGTTAGGTATACTTTAAGTAAAAAAAAAAGGAAAGAACAAATTAATTCTTATAATTAAATTTAATTTCAAAACTAGGTCATACTTTTGATCTTTATATGCTCCCATCAATGCATTTTATTTTGCTAGTAAATACTTTGACTGCACTCCATAAATTCGTCAGGTTAACCAACAGTTTGTCAACAGAGAACCGTACATTTTCGTATTCAAAACTGGGCACATATGTACGAAATATAGATGTTTAAGTTGCCAGACTTGTAAATCTGCCGTAGTCATGGCAACCAAAAGATTGTCACAGGGAGTGCGATAGCCATTAACCTTCCGTAGCGATATTTTTTAATTAAAATATGTAAAGACGATGAAATGTTTTTCTATTCGTGATATTTAAGCAACTGTAATCGACAGCAACCCGAAAATTATTTTCAAGGAGCGGTTTTGTCACTATGCTAACCATAACCAAAAATAGTTTCCGAGTTTGGCGATGCGGAATACAGAATATCAAAGCCGCTCGTCATATATCGAACATACAAAGAAATTTTGATGTAATTATTGTTGGAGGGGGACACGCTGGAACAGAAGCATGTGCTGCAGCAGCAAGAATGGGATGCCATACTCTGTTAATAACCCATAAAAGGGAAACTGTTGGTGAGTGGAATTGATTTTTAATAGTCTGGCATATAATATTACATTCGGCTGTCAGGTAAACTACCCTAGCTCTTCATAAACTCAACTATTGTTTGAGAAATTCAATATCTTCACTGTTTTTTGTTTTTCGGTGGAATGCATATGTACCACCAACTGAGGTGCAAATGCTTGCTTGGCATTTTCCAAATGACGAGTGCAAGAGTATAAATTAAGGTTGTAATTCCAATATAATGTAATCCATTATAATGTGCTGTAGTATGTATAGCACGTCTTGTTTGAAATATCACAGCCTCTTAACTAAACCATGGCAATAAGGGAGCTGCATTAGCAGCATTGTGTGTACCATTTACATTACAAGTTTTAAAAATGTAGCTTAATAATCTGTAGGCATGGGTTTGCTTCACTGCTTTTGCTCAAGAGGGTACTAACCACCCGAAGTTTTTATCATTTACGCATTGATACTCATCTATATACTAGATATTGCATGCAAATCTGACAATGAATATGAATTTCAGAAAGTCTTAAGACAGCAATTACTGTAGATATTTGCCATGTCATGCTTAAATCTAACTTTTTCATGACCTTAAGAGTAGTTATTCTAGTATTAGTTTTACTGTCTTTAAATGTAATACCACATTCATAAAATTGTATTGTATTTATCTTGTGTATAGGGCAATATTAATTGTTCTAGAATCAACCTTGACCTTGTAGGTGTATTTCCTCCTGTCAATCAAAGGGAACACACCTATCAGGTCATACTGTGACTAGCCGAGCACAAGCTTCTTGTAGTTGCCCACTATATTGCAACATACCAATAAACTTGTATCCTTTAAAATCACTGAGAAGCGATGTTACCAAGATAATTTATTACAAGTTCTATTGTGTTAGCAGTGTAAGGGAAGAACATCATTTCAGTTATACCAATACATTCCATAAATCACTGATCATAATGTTTTTATTTTCCCTATTACCTATTGTAGTTAGAGGAAGTAAACATTTCACAGAAAATACATGTTTTGAGACTCCCTCAATTAAAAAAAAGCTACCAAACTTGGTTTTTTAGTTCAACATCTTCCATGTTACTTGAAGAAAATTCCATCCCAAACTACTTATTATCTGGAAAAACTTTCGTTATGTTTTATTTTCTCAAAAATGGTCCTTAACGATTTTGATTAAAATACAATATTTTAAAATATTTGCATGACAATTAAAATGTATATTTTAAATTTTATGCAAATAACCTATGAAGTCCTCTTCATTCTAAATGAATTTTCTACAATTTGTAAACTGTAAGAGATATATAAAAACTTATTATGTACACAAAAAATGTAGATCTTGTTAAAATGCACAGTTTATGTCAAATACAGTTTTTTTGCGGCATTAATCATTTCTGAAATGTTCTTTATTATTTATTTAAATTGTCAAATACTTTGCTTTTTTAAACTACTAAATCACTAATTTGTATTTTCTCATGGCCATGTAAAGAGTAGAGAATTTCAAAGCCATCACATAGCAACCTACTTCTAAAAGATATGACTCACTTAAACCTATGATACTGCCCTTGTACCTTCAACCAAATATTTCTGCAAATGTTTATCTTGATTAACATGAAGCAGCTAGAAGAATAAGCTTTTATAAGAATAGTTTATAGAAAAATGAGTAAGAGAAAGTCATGTGAATATAGCATATCTGATTGTTTTATTTAATATATTTTATTTAAATTTCATTGAACTTTTATAGGCTGCCATAAGACAAAGAGTATTATCAGTATAAAACCTGAACATTGTGAATGGGTGCAGCAAAATTTTAAAATATCAATGACCTAACCAGCACAACATCTTACCTGCCATCTTTTGAATTTTTTTTTTTTTTTTAATCATAATGAACATGGAAAACCTGGACTAAATATCGTAAGCAACCCTTTAACATTCATAGAGAAAACAAAGTTCACATTTTATGTTAACTATTTAAAGTATTATTTTAATAACCAACAAATCATCTTAACACTTGCCCAGTTCCCAACTTATCGTTTGTTTCCAAGTGGCTTATAAGATAACAATTCTAGTTCTTAAAATGAAATTGATTGTTGCTAAGATGTTTATTTTGGTTCCTATACTTAGCATTGGAACATACGATAATCAACTTTTTTACTTTATTCCTATACAGGATTTTGTATTAATAATAATATGCTGAATAACAATTATAGTATAATACGGTTTGAATGCAATGGTATGAACAATGATAAAAAATTTACAACAATAAATTTGTTTTTGTTGTGATCAGTGAATGTCTCTTACATAATAAAATAAAAATAACAAGATGTATATGCTGTCCAACAAGACATCTTAAGAACCATGTTAACAAGACTGTGTATATTACATGTGCGATACACAGCGAATCTATGTTGTATTCAGGTAAACACTCTTAGTTCCCAGTTTCAAATTGATGTTACAGATGGACAAGGACAAAAATAGCTTTGTAACTCCCCTGAAAAATTTGTGATTCACACATAAAATCTTTAAACAAAAAGCCGTCAGTATGTCGGTATACACTAACAACACAAGCATGAAGTGTATTCCTACAATTAACAGTAAAATGTATGGTGATTCATGATATAAGAATTCATAAAAGTAATTAGATTTCAGCTTGCTTTATTTTTCAAAAACTGTATAAATAGTACTTCAAAATTTGTATGGAAACCTTCATTGCTAGATGGACCAGCTCTTTATATGATTGCTTGCAAGTTCAAAATTATTTACAAAAATTTATAAGAATTTCTTTGTCTGCTCCATCAGGAAATTGTAATTTCTGTTACATTGTTGGCAAGTGATATGTGCTTTGTGACTGTATTTATAATTTTAATTTGCTGACAGCAAATGTGGATTTTTCCTGTTAGGGGAGATGTCATGCAACCCATCCTTTGGAGGAATTGGCAAAGGTCATCTCATGAAGGAAGTAGATGCTCTTGATGGCATATGTGGGCGCATTTGTGATCTGTCAGGTATACAGTATAAGGTAACCCTTTTGTTTTCTTATACTATGCACATAAAACCCTCACGGAACAGAATTAAATATTGCAGAAGTATTTTTGCAGCTACACATAAGTAAATTGACTATTACGCTTTGTGTCTGTTGTGACTTATTTTCCTGGCTGTTTACATCTCATAATTTTGTGGTACAGCAATGAAGATATGTATATTTCTTACAGTGTTACAGTGAAGTAGTTATCTAAGAAATGGAGATAGAGTTTGCGCACAGTTTCATCGTCATAATCATAATAATCATCAGATGTCAACATGATTTCCGGGGTTTGGAAAGTAAGTGGGTTTTTTTTTTCTAATTTGGCACTCCTGAACATGAAAATGAAATCAGTTTTTTTTCCATCACCCTCAGTTTTCTCTGCACAACTGCCCCTGCTCTCAACCTGTTGCTCACACATTTAGCAAGGCGTCTTGATGTACCCTGTATGCTGGCCGAGAAGGATGCTGTTTATCACTTGTATGTCACCACATACAAGCCACTGTGTTGTTCATACTTCACATTTTGAAGAGGTACTTTCATGGTACTGTAAATCTCTTTTAAGTGTAATGAAAATGCAATTGGAATTAATGCTAGCTCATTTTCAATATTAGTAGGAATACGGATTTCAAACTTCACTTCGAAGAATCTATAAGTAACCTCCATTGCTTACTGTCATACTTTTGAACTCCCATTTTTGTCAACAGTCCAGCGATGTCTTTGGAGAATACTATTAAACCTTCTTCAACAAAAAACTCCCTTAAGTCTATATCACGATTTCTGTACATTAAATATGATGTACTGTGTACATGTACATGCAAGTAAATTTTTTCACTGAGATACATCACCAGACAAGTCTCTTACCAAATTGTTAAGTTCTGTTTGAGTAAGAGGTTTTGGATTACTATCAGTATCACCCTCAGAATAGTCAGATTCACTGCTTTCATTACTTACCTCTGGTTCAATGACTTCAAATATATATAAATCTCTTAACTTGCTTAGATTTTGCGATCTCCTCCGTGATAAGTGGTTAGAATGCTAACCTGTAAATCCAGAGGTTGATTATAGCTGGAGAGGGCAATTTGTCTCCATAGTAAAGTCTAGAAATATAAATGAAGGTGTGAATGAGTGAGATTCATAGTTTAAAACCATAATAATAAAACTTAACAACCTCAATCAAGTTAATTTCACTACTTATGAATAATTGTTTCCAATAGCAAAGCAGAAATATAGGGTCTTTCAACAAGAGTGTCCTATCTTTGAACATAAATAAAACACGTTCTATAAATGATAGAGGTTTATTTCTTTTTTTATTTTGGAACATAATTAATTTCATTAGTTGTGGAAGAGAACATCAGTTAAGTGACCGCCGCGAGTTCGTTGGGTTGCGCATATATGGTTGACCCAATTTTCAATGACACAAGAATGTAAATTAGTCCAACTTCACGAATAACACGCGTGATGTTATATAAGATCATTTACTGTTTCTGGCTTGTTGACATAAACTCGAGATTTAACATAACTGCACAAGAAGTAATCCAACAGCGTTAAATCGCATGATCTCGGGGGCCAGTTAACATCACCACCACAGGAAATGATGAAACCTCTGAACTTCTTCAAAAGATGATTGTTTCGAGAGCAGTATGACATGTGGCACCATCTTGCTGGAACACAAAATTTCTGAGATCCATACCATCCAATTGAAGCCAAAAATAGTCTCATATAAGAGCCTGGTATCTTTCTCCATTGACAGTTAGAGCTTCTCCATCTTCATCTTGGAAAAAATATGGACCAATGATTCCACCATACCAAAATCCACACCTCACAGTAACCTTTTGGAGATGAAGTGGTCGTTCTTGAATCTGCATTGGATTGTGATTGCTCCAATAGTGGCAATTTGGTTTGTTAACACAACCATCCATCCAAAAGTGGTCTTCGTCGTTGAAGATGATTTTTCGACAAAAATCTGGGTCAGCTTCCAATGCTCCATAGCCCAATCAGCGAATACACGGTGCAACCTATGGTCGTTGGGCTTTAGTTCTTGAGTTAACACCATTTTATAAGCATGAAACTTCAAGTCCGGATGCAGAATTCGCCAAGTTATGGTCGGCGAAAGCCCCAATTCTTGCGCTTGATGAGCAATTGGTGTGTTTTCATTCTCGCGTACACTCTCACGAACGGCACCTATGTTTTCGTTGGAGCGCTTACATCGATTACGTACAGGCATTCTTTGATTGCTGACAGAACCACTTCTTTCAAATTTATCGATCAAATGCCGAATCGTTCTCCCGCAGGAATGATTATGCACACCGTAAACTTCACACAATACACGGAAGGTTTGGCGAACAGACGATCCATCTTGATAATAAATTTTCACAATTTCTACGCGTTGCTGAATGCTGTAACATTCCATGGCTATTTGTCAAAATAACTGTAATCACATGAAAAAATGACTGCTGTAACTCAGTAACAACGGCAGGTATCACATGTTAAAGATAAGACACTCTTATTGAAAGACCCTTTATAAATAAAATGATTTTTTTGTTTTAACTAAGGAGTTTAACTTTATCAACATATACCCACTGATAGAGATGTCTCATAAACAATGTGGCAGCATATTCTCTCTACCACTTGTAAAAGTTCACTGACATCAAGTTGGTATGGCTGTTTTACCAGTTACATGTTCAACTCTACCTAACCCTACCTTCACTGAGGGAGCTGTCTGCTTATTTTCGACAGAGAAACTGTCTTGTGTTTGAAGTGAGCCATACCTCAGCCAACATGATCATGAGACTCTGAGACCAGGTCATGCACACAATCCTTCATCAACATTTTAGGTGCGATACCACACAGGCAAAGATGCGAGTATCACTCATTGTATTTACTGTCTATTGTGGAATTATTTCAAAATTCTAAATTACACATAAGTGGTAATACAACGACTGGTAAGAGTTTCATTGGTTGTTTGCAGGAAAATGCAAATGGTTGAATGGGTTAAGTTTAGGTTCATGTAGGAATGTTAAAATGTTGTAAAGTCAGCTTTTAAATTGTTAATTATTTGAACAAGAGTTGATAATTAGGTGGAAAGACAGTAAATATGAAGTGGATCATTATACACATTAAGGTGATCATTTACACTTGTATGCTTGGGGTTTCTAATTGTGGTAGATAAATTAATGCCCAAAATACATATTCAAACTTGACTTTTAACAATTGCTAAACATTTATCAAAAAATTTGTTAATTTTGCTGCATTATGACATCTGTAAGCGTCTCATTTTACTCATTTTATCATTTTTATTGTATTTTCAGTAATCATACATATTACAGTGTATTATTTGTGTATATTTTCACTTCATTATCGATTCACGCTTAGGAACCTCATCCAGTATTTTGCAGTTTTAAGAAGTTACCTGTATTATGGTTGGGACAAATGGGGAAGTGTTGAAAGCAATTACTTAATTTAATGGAGCTATGTAATTTTAATAGCAGCATGTTTAGCTGCTAGCCACGGAGTAGTATTGTTCTCTCAAGAAAGATGGTTACAGCATAATTTAAACAGTAAGTGCAATTAGAACAGTTACATGCTACAAAGAATGGTGAAATGCTAGTGAGGAAAGTTGCTTTTTGCACACAGCAGAACTGAGTTTATTTTGAACATGTTATGTGAGTTTTCAGCAATTTTATAATTTAAGCCTGAAATGTGTTACCCATTTTACTTCTTAGCATCTAACTAAGACAGCCTGTGTAACTTACTCTGTTCTGTTTCCAAAATGGTGAATAAAATGCGAACAAACCAGTAATGTAAGTGGACAACACTAACTGAGGCAGCATTGTTTCACCCAGGATACAGACAGCTCATCCTCATTGAGGGAAATTCCTTTCCATGTGATTGAAAGTTAACAAATAGATTAATTTGTTTTAGGTTCTGAATAAGCGTAAGGGTCCAGCAGTATGGGGCCCTCGTGCTCAGATTGACAGGGATCTGTATAAGAAGCACATACAGTGTGAATTGTTCCACAACACTGCAGACCTTGAGATTTTGGAAGCAGCTGTGGAAGATCTGCTTACTGACGACCCAAGCACAGAATGTAAAGATGCACTCCGTTGCTGTAAAGGGGTGGTGCTGAGTAAGTTGACTGCATTAACAAAAATGATTATCCACCTGATGTATTAAAGTAAAATAATAAACACTGTTCAAGTTCCTAAGCAGTTTTTTTCTACCCTGAATAAACCGATAAACTCTTTATTTGTTAAACATTTTTTTATTATTCTCGCTTTACATTTGCTGGCCAATTTCAGATGGTTAGAATATTAAACATTTGAAAACGTATTATAAATATTTCTGAATTGCATTAAAATTTTGCAAGCGAAGTAATTTATTGGAACTAATTGTTCTTCTACACAAACTGTGTGTTGGACAAGGTTGGAAAGGTAGAATTAGATGACTGAAAAATTCAATGCCATTGCCGGGATTTGAACCATGGATCTTTCAGTTGCTCTAACCACTGAGCTACCATGACAACCTACCGGTACGACATTAAATTTCCCAACTGATTTGCATTTTTCCTGGTAAACTACAAGGAGATCTCAAATTGTATTGAGATGACATACCCCATTAGCGACGTACAATGCTGTAAGTACTTTAAGTCCCGGGCTTCATAGTTTCAACCACTATTAGGTCAATTAATGGAACTAATTGTTCTTCCACACAAGCCGTTGAAAAGGTAGAATCAGACAACTGAAAAATTCAATACCATCGCCAGGATTTGAACCATGGATCTCCCGGTTTCCGTCTGGTTGCTCTAACCACTGAGCAGTGGTTGCTTAGTGGTTAGAGCAACCGGATGGAAACCGAGATCCGTGGTTCAAATCCTGGTGAAGGCATTGAATTTTTGAGTCTCTGATTCTACCTTTCCAAAGAAATTTATTGTTCTGCAAAACATAAGATACAAATGATCATTCTCAATAAAGGGTGTTGCAGACACAAATACAGTAGGGACACAACTGGAAGAATAATGTGATTGACTTGTTTGTTTGTTTGTTCAAGCATTCTTTCATTGCTTCACTGTTCTTCTCTTTCTAAAAATATATGTATGTGCTGAAAATGCAATAAATGAGAAGCTTGATTTGTTTTAAGTATTCATGTTTTCTAATGTTAACATTAACAAAAGTCTTTGCAAATATTGGAATTAATTTAAGTTGAATAATTGTTTTTTCACTTGATTGGAAAGTTGAATTAGATTTAAAAAATTCACTGCCACAATTGGAACTTAAACCATGGATCTTTCCCTGTCAGTACCCTGCTGCTGAGCTACCATAATGAAACATTCATTTAACTGCTCTTATGTAATTCATACATCTCACCATGCCTTCAAAATAATCTTAGTAACTCTGAGATATAATTCCTTAAAAGAGTACTCTAATTTGTACAATATCCTAGACTCAAACCGTAGATCTTTGGCTTTCCGTGCCAGTGTAAAACTGAAAACTTCAACGCCAAAAGCTGTTATAGTTTCACAGGTAATCACCCATGTCAAATTAATAAAATTACTAAAAGTTAGGCTTTGGGCAATTGTAAGCTCCATGGCCTTCAGGAATGAATGGGGAAACTAAAAACATTATGTTTATATACCCAAAGGTTGAGGGCGGAGCTACAATTATGCTAGCCAGTGAGCATAAAAGGGCTAACGATTGGACTGCATGGTTCTGGACTGCACTGATAAATACTTTGATTGGCTCATTACAGAAGCAATACCGATTAAATTGTACCCATTGAACTATAATAGAGATTCTTGATGTCAGTTAAGCCCAGTTTGGACACCAGCCATAAAACACGCTATTCTAACAACATTAGCATCCTGTGGCAGGTGACGGATTGCACTGAAAACTCTAGTCCTCTTAAACAGTCGTTTAGCTAGCTAAACCATGTGATCCAATTATTAGCTGCTCTTATGCTCATTGGCTGGCGAAATTGTAGCTCCACCCTAGATCTTCGGGTAGATAAGCACAAACTTTTTACAGTTTCCCCATCATTCTTAAAAGGGCCATGGAGCTTATAATGGCCAAAAGCTCGGCTTTTAGTAATTTTATGTTAATATTAGTAATTTTATTACCTGTGAAGCTATAAATAATCAATTTCCCTGCCAGTGTTCTACCATTTTTGTGCATGCCACAGTAGCTCAACAGTAGAGCATCAGTACAAGAAAGCTGCAAATCTACAGGTGAATGACAGCTATAGCATTGAATTTTTCAACTTTAACTCCATTTTCTATTCTTTGTAGATGTTTAGATTAAATAGCATTAGCTTTTGTGTTATGTTCATCTGCATGTATTTTTAATTGCAATTTAAAATGAAAATGGAGAGAGAGGTTATCTCAACATATTTTTCGATATCAAGATCATAGGTGATAATAACATACTGTATTGCAGGAGATGGCACAAGAATCTTAAGTAAAACAGTGATCCTTACTACCGGCACTTTTTTGAAGGGCCAGATAAATATTGGTTTAGAAACCCGACCAGCAGGTCGCTTGGGAGATGCCCCAGCTATTGGACTTGCAGATACTCTTCAGAGATTAAATTTCCAGATTGGACGGCTTAAGACAGGTAATATGCTCGGATATCAACTTAGCCATAATAAAATTATTCTTTAAAAAAATCTCTAGCTTCTACAACACCACCCTCTTTCTCAAGCAGCCCAGTTTATAAAAAAATTCCAAGAATTTAGTATTTATTCACAATTTAATGCAAGAATAAAACCTAAGATAGAAATGTTGACATTAATAAAATAAATCTGAAAAGACACATAATTAGTGTGAAAGAAAAATTATCAAAATTAAATCTTGCTTATATACACACTATATTTCTTCTTGCCTCTACTGCCCACTACACATAACTCAAGATTGAGGGTTCATCAGTGACCAACATACAGGGTGGAAGTGAATGGTCCTGCGGACTGGGCGAGGTGGGAGAGTGGATGAAGATGAGCAGGGGCTTCTGATACTTTTTTGTAATTAAATGCACCGTTTTCCTAGAAAAAATACTTTTATCCAAAAAATGTATCATCACCTTGCTGGATTATGTTAATTAAAAGTTCTTAATTTATGACTATATTCATAGAAAATTGAATAAACAACTTTTTCCTTTGGCATATTCCAATAGAATGGTCTTTGTGTAAATTAAATTTAAAAAGTTCATAATTTGTTGCCTTCTTAGTTCTGTTAGACTTGGCAACATCGCATCAGCTATGTTTACTTTCTTCCGATATCAGTGTAAATTGCAGGGAATGTTTACTTATTCGCATGCAATTGTTTTTTTTTTTTTTTTTTTTTTTTTTTTGGTCAAAGCCACAAGTTAAGATTAGAACAGTTAAAGGAGGCATGGATAAAAAGAAACAAACAAAGAACAGAAAATCTTGTTAGAGAACTATACATAATGTCACAGTTTTCAACATCTGAATATCTGGACATAATCTTAATTTACGAAGAAACGCAGTGCAATTCTCGATCTGCTCAACGGCTCTATGCTGAAAGATTTCCTAATAGGATCGTGCCAAGTGCAGACATTTGTTGTCATTTGCCAGCAAGTAGTGTAATTCCGAGTTGTAATCGAGGGCATATGAAATACTTCCTCTAAACTCTTATTTCAAATTTACATCCTGGAGGCAAGTTCAGATATTTTAAATTAATCCCAATGTTTTCGCATATTTGTAAATGCTAATAAATACTGGTGATTAAGGTTATGGTCATTTTTTGTTTTCTAAAGCTATCAAGTAAATAATGGCAGTCCATGACTGTGGAATTCATTAGGCACGAAGAGCTGTGTCAATTTTGTTTACGTGTTTTTTTAAATATTTTTATCTGTCCCACATACGAAGAGCAGTGTCAATTTTGTTTGCCTGTTTTTTTAAATATTTTTATCTATCCCACATACGAAGAGCAGTGTCAATTTTGTTTGCCTGTGTTTTTAAATATTTTTATCTGTCCCATATACGAAGAGCAGTGTCAATTTTGTTTGCCTGTTTTTTTAAATATTTTGATACCTGTCACACATACTCATGCATACAAATCTTATCAGTAACGCTAGTGTTGCAAATTTCACTTAACTCGAGTTTTTTGCACTCATAAGCTTATTGTTAAATCATATTGGAATAACCGTTGCCAAAATTGCTTCTAAAACCTTCTGCATCATGTTATACAGATTCCTTTTTTTAGACTGGTAATTAGATGTACATGCTGGCATGAAGCACATTAATCCTATTTTAAAATGGGTATATTAAAAATTAAATAGAAGCATATACTTCCCAGTTGGCCAAAACTATATACAATTGCACATAACTTTCCTTTAAGCATATTGCAATGGAGTGCAAATTTACATTATAAGTTATGCTTTCCTAAACATTTAGCAATTATTAGTACCACATTGTTAAATTCAACGCAAAATAGTGGTTAATAATGTAAGAGGTGTTTCACATAAGAGTGCCATAACCTTTGGAATGCTTATTTTCATTTTAAGTAAAGCATTGCATTGTCACATAACTATCACTGCAGTATGGCATTGCGTACTAATTAAAATATACTTTTTACATATATAGGTATTATGTGTACACAAACCTTAAAACTGTTTAATATCAGTAACAATTCTACGTGAGTTTGTTACCTTACCATGGCATAAGCCTCTCAAACAGAATAGACCAGATATTCAGGCCTTTAAACGTATCAAATAAATATTTGTAATTGCGTGGGAATGTAGCATTCGAGGTAATATTTACATAAGGTGCAGTGAACAATAACCTGACCTTTTCCTGGAATTTTCTGTGTCTTGCGCACCAGCGACAAAACATCTGAATTCAATACATGGCCAACATTACTTAAATGGTTTATAGAGCATTAGAATAACTCAAGGCACCGCCAGTAGCAGCAGACTACTCAATCAACTAATTGCGCCTCATTGCCAAATAATTATACTTTTAAATGTGATTATCAAGTTAACTGTGCATTTAATTACAAAGAAGTGTTGGAGGTTTTCGTTCATCTACATTCACTCTCATACCTCTCCCAGTCCACAGGACCATTTCACTTCCACCCTTATAACAGCAGCAACCTGATTTTACTTTCTCTATTGCTTACCTATAATAAGTAGAGGAAGTATTGTATTCCATTCAAAAATTTTATATCAAGATTTCATCAGAAATACATGTTTTGAGGTTCCTGGAATCCCTCCCCCAAAAAAACGCACTTTTAGAAAAAGGTCTATGTGGTGAACAGCATAACTAAAAAACATAAAGTTGGTTAAATACCTAACTTGGTATTTAGGTTCAGCATTTTCCAAACATGTAACATGAAGATTTTCAAGATAATCCAAACTATCCTTTACATGAAAAAATGTTTATTATTTTTTATTGTCAAAAATGGCTTTAATGATTTTTATTAAAATACCATATGTGAGTCATTCCACGTCAAGTCACACAAATGTTCACAAAATTTGACTATCATGTCTCCGATTCACTACAAATTTTGTCCGTGGATTACAAAATCAAAGTGAATTATGTTTTAAATTGTTATTTTTTTAAATCGCAAATATTGTAAAAAAATATTGACAATCCAACTTTTGAAAAGTGACACATCTCTCTACCTTTAAATTAGAATATCTCACAGGTAAAAAGCGATGAAATTATGTTATAAAGTGCAATGTAAAGCTTAATATGTAATCTTTTACTTAATATTTATTATAACTTTATAACTAATATAATTAATTATTTACATCAGTTTTTAAAATCCAAACATTTAAAAACTACATACCCCTATTAAACCGCAGGTTTAAATTTCTATAAAAATAATAAGTAAATTCCTTATAGTTTTTTGTGTATATTTGCTGAAAACAAACCTGGAATCCTGTATGACTAATTTTAAATAAAATAACTTAGAATGTGGCTCAGCTGGAGAGTAGCAGCAGCAGGAACAGTCTGTCAGTGGATGCCTTGTCAATTGTTCAAAGCACTTTGGTTGCATAGTTTGTTTACATGTAGCTGTTAAATTTGGCATACAGTTGAGAAACATTCAAACTTTCAATCTTATCCTATGGGAGGCAACTCAACTACAATTTAAATGTGCACCTTTTTCCCTTCAGGTTCAAATGAATACCATCTGGTTATTGCATTATTGGTTGTTGAAATGAATGAATTTAGCTATAAGGTACCAGGTATCGCTTTCGCATTGCTGTATCTTGCCACAAAATGGTCACTATATTTAAAACCACTTCTAGATTATTCACGGCATTGGTACTTTGTAGCACACAATCATTGTAGCAGTGGGTGGTACTTCAGGAATTTTTTTTTCGACAGCTTCACATAGTTTTAGGTCTGGTGACAAAGTTAAGTTCTCCATTTTTAAGTTTGCAAGCATAATGCAGGTAACTAAGCTGAATGATTTCTGCTTGTGTTATGCTTGGAAACATTAAATGTATTGAAACAATAGTCATACCTATGATTCTTCAGTTCACTCCAGCGTATATCAGGGATAGAAACTTCTAGTGCAGCATCGATGTTCCCGCATCGACCACCAGCAAGGTACATTTTGAGTGCTACATATGTGCATTGCTTTCAAATTCAGATGCAGCTCGTATATTTAACATTCAAGGCTGCCATCATAATTATTGTAAACTGTTGTGTTGAATATTAAATAGTTTTAAAAAATATATATATGTAATCCAAAATTTGACATATATCGGTAACATTTTTTATAATGTTAATGGACTGGCTTGTACTGTATTTGAGCTCAGTGTACAATGTAAAAAGAAACCTATGGTTGGCTAATGTATTCGATTTGAGAAGAAATTTTAAAGCTGCGGATCGTATTAAAAAATGAAAATTTAAGCAAGAGTACTTAATTAGACTATCAGTTTAATTTTATAATTCAATCCTTAAGCGGACAATCAGACACTAAATGGAAGGAAAAGTATGCAAAGGTGTCTATAAACAAACAGAAGAAGAACAAGTATTTTAATGGATGTGAAAGTAAATCTGAGAAGAAAATTCTTTGATTTAGTAAAACTGGCAAGATTTAAAAGGCATTCAAGAGCATATGGACAGCAAGAAGGAAGTGAATCTATTTTCTCAAAGGCCTGTTGGTAAGTAGGATGTATGCATGTAATAAATGACGTAGAATAAGCAAAATCAAATCCATGGCATAACCTGGATTGGATTACATATACATTTATTTTCAAAATAAAATTGTATTGACTACTCATGATAAGTGTTGGCTAATAATACGTTTTGTAAGTAGCTTTAGTTCGAATCTAGTGTACTTATGCATTATAACACTATGTTAATGGTAATTTGATAAGTGAAATACTAGTGAAAAATAAAAAGTCCATTCGGTATCCTAGTTGGGCTTTACAATTGTTAACTAACATTTAAAGGCTTTCCTTTCCCATTTAAATATTAAATTCACTTTTGCATTCTTTGAATTTCAGAACTGTGCATCTTTTATATATGGCTACTGCAGTTCATTCTCCTGCTCAACTCCTCCAGAACTCCTCCTCAGGATTATGGCACAGATTTCCTTCATTCATCATTTTAAGTGAGTTATATTTAATAGAATTTTTGCTCTTATAAGCTAATGGCAGAGTTATTGCCGCATCTTTCTAAATTATCTTTTTGTGTTTCTTCTTTCACTGTGAAATTACATTGCACACAACCATGAACATTTCTGGGACAGCATTATGCCATGGCCTAATACTACATGCTGAGATTAGTCTTTTGCAAATTGCACAAAGTAATAGTGCTATTTTATCAAATAGATCATTTAAATTTCCAAACTTTAGTAAACAAAGCTGCAAAACATCTGGTATTGGATACTTCATAAGTTTTTGCAATGTTTCAGTCTGCACAATCTTACCATTGGTTTACTTGATATTTAGTTTAAGTTATACACAGCTTGTGGTATCTTCATACAGAAAATATTTCTTGTAAAATCATTGAGTTTTCAGATTAAGTAAAAAATAAATGATAAATAAAAAAAAAGCAAGTTTTTATAGTAAATAAGTGAAAATACAGTGCCGTGTTTACAAAATTAAAGAATTGTTTGCTCTGTATTGCTGAATAATGAACAAAATATTTGCTGCAAATGAACATAGGGTATATTAAAAATAACAGGATATTTTATAGTTTAAACTCTCTTGATTAAGGCAGCAATTAATGATGAAATGTCAGTCATAGATGTAGATTTAAAGAGGATCACCTTTCATGTACTTTTATTAATCTTATTACTTAATTATTGAAGCATTTATGAGGTTTTCTCTTCTTTTTTTTTTTAGCACAGTCATCATCTCAAGCTACCAGAGGTACACTGGCAGATATCTAAAGCACAGTCAAGGGAATTTGGGTATGTTGAGGTGCAGCAATCACCTCCAGGAGTAGTATTAATATTGTATAAAGCTTTCTCACACATATAGGGCAACTTATTGTCGTATATCATCAAACATTCCTTACAACTTGGAGTTTCATTTCAACATCAGTTGAAAAAGCAATTAAAACAGTGAAGACTATTGCTGGAAACATGTTCTGAATTTTCAGAAAAAGTAAAGTTAGTGTTACGCAGTTATTTCAGTGTATTAGTTAGTTTTAGTGATTCTATGTCTTTAAAGTTACAATTCTTTAGTTAATGTTGTTAATAGCTGAATCGAACTATAGACATGCTTTTTCTGAAATTGTTTGTAATCCACTAAATAAACAAAATAGTAGCAGGGATTTCAATTAACTTTGTGATTCTTTTAACACCAAGAAATAGCACCCTCATGTTGCAGAGAATGTAAAGTGTCACCATTAACAGTCCATTTAATGAAAGTAGTTTTGAGCTTTCCTAAACTTCAGCTACTCTGTAATTATCATTTGCAACCTAGATTGCTTTCACTGTCTTAATATACAATGACAGTAAAGCATAATAAAACAAAAAATGTATATATTGTTTGTCAGGTTTTCCTGATATAACATTCCTAACAAATTCCAATTGGGCATCTGATTAGAATTTGTGGATTTATCTGAACTTTGCGTTTGAAATATTTAACTTAATTTCATATGTCGTAGGGTTTACAACCTGTTGTTAATAGTGATAATACATCATAACTGGTTAGTAGTTCAGTTTGTACAGTTTTCTTGGCAATGGGAGTCTGGTGCTGACAGTGGTAGGAGAAGGTTGTGTGGAGCAAGAGCTGACGCGATGATGGGTGTAGACACGGAAAGATACAGAGTGTGGATAGGAGCTTTGGGAGAAGAAAAGTCACGAAAATGGGAAAGATAATGATAGCTTTCCAAGTATGGGTGGCAGGTAATCCTGATGCTGCTAGTAATTGGTGTAGTGGAAATGAATCCAGGGCTGGTAGAAATGGACCAGCCAATGGAATATCTAATGGCACTTGGAAAAGAATTAGGCAAAAAAATAGATAAAAATACAAGGTGACTCAAGATTATGAAGACGCAAAGAGAAGAGATGGGATAGCAGGTAATGGATTGCAGGAGGAAAATTGAAGATACAGAGAAGCAAGAACTGCATAATTTTTGGAGAGGCAGAAGAAAACAGAAGCTTAGAAGAAATAGTATACAAGATTATGGAAGAAGGGCTAGGTATAAAAATGTTTTGTTGGGAGATAGAGGACCTTTTCCGAATTGGAAAAAGAGGAAGGAAACCTAGACCCATTGCTATAAAAATAACAACAACAATGGGAAAAAAGAGGGAAATTTTAAGGAACACCAGGTGGCTAAGAGGTACAAGAATTTTCATAGAACAAACTATACAAGAGAGGAACAAATTCTGAAAAAGGAACTAATATCCAGGATGAAAGAAGCAAGAGCAGATGGGAAAAAGGCATTTTTGAAAGGATTAAAATTATTTGTGGATGGCTAAGAATGGAGTATGGTCATACAGAGGAATGGACGAGAAAGAATGTGCGAAGGTCAAAAGCAGCAATGGCCCAGTGCACATTCAAGTCAAAGAAATGAGTGAACAGCTGAGTTGGCAGCTGAGGGAAAGGAGGGGAATGCATTGGATTCAACCTCAAATTCGGCAGGCATGGGAATCAGTCAGGGAAGGAGTGCGAAAGAAAACAGAGAGGAACAACCAGCAGTGCGGCAGGGAGAGGAGAAGCTAACATTGGTGGCAGCGACAAACAGAGAAGCGATGCAAGGAGGAAGAAGCGGGGAGGGGCCAAGAGGACAGAAGTCTGCCAGTGCTGTAAGAAATGCATATGTTAAGGAGGGAGTGATGCAAGTGATAAGTGGGGAATTATTAAGAGTGGAAAGTGTTAGTCAAGCGGAGGAAATTGCAAGAAGGCGGGGTTTACAAATAATAGAGTTGAGGGAGGGGAGGGTAAATCCACAGAGGGAGGAAATTGACGATCAGGTACCCACAATTATTAGACTTAGAAAAGCAATGGAGAAATATAAATATCAGGATAAACCAAAGAACAAATAGGGAAAGGGGATAAATTTGATGCTCTGGAACGTCGAAGACATAAAGAGTAAGATATGCAATGGGGAAATCTAAAATGTAATGACTAATGGATATATGGACATTGTAGAGGTGGTAGAGACATGGTTGGAAGAAAGGGAAAAAATAGAGCTAAAGGATTACAAATTCATAAATAAAAGTGCCAGTAAAAAGCACGAAAACGGAAGAGCTTCAGAAGAATTAGTATATTTGTTAGAAAAGACATGGGCATAAGTGTTGAAACAGAAGTGATAGAAAACAAGGTTAACAAGGTTCTATGGATGTTAATAAAACAAGTAAATAAGATAAATTAAATATTGGAATCGATGTAGTATATTACTCCCCAGAAACATAAAACTTTTATGAGAATAACCTGTATAAAATTATGTGTGAGGATGTGAAAGAAATCAGAAATAAGTGGCCAGACATTAAACAAAATTAGGATTAAGACAGGGATATAAGCTGAGTCCAACATTATTTTATCTATTCATAGATGAAATATTAGAAAGAGTAAAAATAAGAAATCAGCATTGTCCACTAATAAGGGATAAGGAGATTCCAGGTTTACCATATGCAGACAACCTTATGGTAGGTGCTATATCTATAATAGGATTACAAAAAGCAATAAATGAAATTCAAGAATTTTGTGAAAAGTGGGGAATTAAGGTAAATATAAATAAATCCATTGCGATAGTTTTTAAAAAAGGAAATAAACTGGGGAAGGAAGAAAAATGGTTTCTAGGTGATCAAGAACTGGAGGTAGTCAAAGAATATGACTATTTAGGAGCAAGGTTGAGAATAGCGGGGAATGGGGAGCACATGGCAAGAAGATGTTAGCTAAAGGGAAGGCAGCTATGACAGGAATAAGAATATGCAAATATAAATTAGAGATGTCGACAAAATGGTTGGAGAGAATGTATGAAGCATTGGTAGAATCACAAATGTTTTATGTGGTGGAAATATGGAGGGGGGAGGGAAGAGAATTAAGTAAGAAAATTGACCAAATGTATAGAATGTTTTGTAAAGAATTAATTAGACTACCAAGAGCAGCACCAGGCGAGGTTGTATTAGTAGAACTAGGAGGAAAGGTATAATAATACAAAGAATTTTAAAATTTTGGTTTAGATGTATGACAGTGGAGGAAGGTGAAATTTTAAAGATATGCATGACTCAGCAAAAACAGCTGGTAGAAAGAAATCAAAGAAATAATGGAGTTAATTGCAATAGGGGATATATGGAGGCTAGAGGAAAGAAATACAAATGGTTTTTGGAAAGTAGTAAGAAACATAGTGGAAGATATAGAACGACAAGAGATATGGGGAAGCCTTGAAAATAAAAAATCATTAAGCTTTTATAAATTGATAAAGGAGGGGTGGGGAAGAGAGAGGTACGTTAATTGCTGTAATAGACAAGAAAGGGAAGGTTTAGAATGGATGAGAATGGGATCAATGTATTTAAGAGGGATGAGAGGCAGCTAAGAGGAATATGCGAGCTGTGTTGGGGAAGAGAAAGTACAAAACACTATATGAAGGAATGTAAGGAAATAAGGAGTTGGAGAGAAAGAGTGTGGGAAAAGAAATAGGAAAATAATAGCTATAAAGATGTTGACAGGGAAAGAAGAAAAGAAAATTAAGGGCATGGGAGAATTTTTAAGGAAGGTAAAGGGAAAATGGTCTAGAAAAGTAAGAGGCAAAGAAAGGAGGGCCGCTCAGTGAGCAATAAGGCCTGGGAGCCAAACAATCTGAGTGGCTCAATAAGAAGACAAGCACCAGACAAATTGTACATAAGAGTAGGGGTATGATATAATTATATAGTATAAAAATTGTACAATAAATTCATTCATTCATTCTTGTCTATGAAGTAATGCAAATAGTTCTCTTAACTGCCACACAAAGTGATGCTGGTATGGCAAGTATGATGAATGATGATGCACCTCAAGTGGTTGTGAAAAATCTCCTTTAATTTAAAAATTGAGAGTCATAGATAGTGTTAGGGAAAATGGTGTTATTTATTTAGTTATTATTTTTAATTTATTTGTTTATTTATTTATCCAAAATTCATAGTTTATGTCAATATGATTTTTTAAAAAAAAGCCATAATTAGTGCAACTTCATTGGAGGGGCAAAAGGTTTTCTAGTAATGAAACACATCAGTTTACTGAGGAGGAAACAAAAGTCATGATGTATTGCAATTTAATTGTTTTTTCATGGTTTAGTAATCCATTTACTTCACATTAACAAAATATTTTAATCTGCTGCTGTTGAAAGAAAGAATAATTGTGTGTTTTAAGTATTAAGAATTTAACAGTACAAAGAAAACGAGGAGAAATTATATTTGATATGGTGCTCATAAGATTGTCTTTATGTTTATAACTACTAAAAACAGGCTGTTTGGTTCGAATCCATTTTAAGCACAAAGTTGTTGAATATTATAATTCCATTGTCAAACTGAAAAATAATGTTTACACCTCCTTTACCTCTGTTTTTCCAACTTCACTTCCACCTTCGTGCTATCTCAGGCACAGGTTTGAGTAAATGAGCACTTAGTGCACCATGGTGCAGTGGGTTGGTGGACTGCATATTATAAGTTTCTATGTTTAAACTGGACTAATAGAAAATAGATGTAAAACGTTTTTAACCTTCTTTCACTTAATAAATAAATAAAAAACAACAACAAAGAGCAACAACTAATCACAAATTAATTGCTAAGAAATTTATGATTTGGATAATGTAAAAGTAGTTATAAAAATGCATCATAGCTTGTTAAATGTGCATCAAGGGACATTAGTGTAAGAAATGTTTGTGTTGCATAAGATGTTTTTTTTTTTTTTGTATCTGAATAATTGCTTTTTGCTTTTGCATATGGATTTCATTTATTCTTCAATACACATGTTAATGTATTATGTGGTGTTTTACATTTAACTAAATTCTGGCATTCTTTGTACATGGTAGGATATCATTTGTGTTATAATTTGTATATTATTGTAGAATGCAAATCCATGACATTTCTGTCATGTAGATTAACAGCTTTAAAATTGATGAATGGTAAACTGCTGCATACAAAGAATAATATTACATAATACTATACCATAGCCTTTCCTATTTTCCCAGTTAATTGAAAATGAGTATAAAAACATCGTCAGTTTAAGATAATTAAAAATGATCTCAATATTCTAGCAGATGAGTAAGGCAAACTGAAAGAAGTGCAAGTTTTAAATAAAGTCATCTGTGTGCTTAATGGCTTTCTTTCTAGGTTGAGAAAACCATTAAAAATGCAAGTGATTTTATTTGAAACTTTAACTCCTTTCAGTTGGCTTCCACGCATTTCAAAAGGGGTGCACAGGGCTAGCAGCAGATGTGATCGGTTGATAATGTAGTAAGGTCCATTATCAATTGCAGCATTAGTTCCGCTAAAAACCACCCAAAAGGTCAGGAGAAAGTGCCTTATGCGACCCCTTACTGCCTGAATTGAGAATCTGGTATTAATCTGTGGCTCACTCATTATGCACTTCAATAAACCACAGAGCTAAATATGAACTTCTAATGCAAAAAAGTTGAACACAAAGGAACATTTAAAATGAAACAGTGGAGAGAGGCTTCATAGAATATCAGATTCCATTGTTAAGTTACACTGAACACCAGAAGTGATAGCGTATCATATTCGTACTGCATAATGCATCGGGTGGCGTGCTGTGGTGTGAAGCTCTCAGTCTATGTTCTAAAACCCTACCACTAACACAATACTACCTTTTGTCTACTGGTAGGTGGTAGATTGCACCCATCCGCTCCTACAAGACAGTTCAATGAAAGACACTTTTCAAACATTGTATTTTAATCTACAAACAGAATCCAGACATGCTTATTCACTTGTTCTTTTAATGAGTTATTGTAATTATTAAAATAAACTGTTTAAAAGTGTACTTCTAAGGAAGATCCCATTCCTGATATTAACAGGTTTAAAACAAAATATATCACAGATTTCTTCTGTATTTTTTCCAGACATTAATATTATGGGGCTAAATATGATATTGTGGTTTAAAATATCCATACTGATTGTTTATTTATTCCGAATAAATAGTATTTTGAATAAGGAAAACCACAATGTTTACATCTACAAAACGATGTGTTCTAATCCCTGACCATTCTGTGTTCCGAGAATAAATTGCTTTTAGATAACTTATACATGTATAAGAAAAATGTTAAGTTTTCTGTAAATTCTAAAATAATTTGATTTTCTGCATAATATAAAATATGAGTCCATTTATTTTATGTATGGAACAGGTAAATTAAAATTCAGAAAATTTCGAGAAAGTGATGTTTTATGTGTGTTCAGTTTGATGTGGAATGACTCACGTTTAAGATATTTACATGACAAATAAATTGTGTATCTTAAATCTTATAATTTCCATGTTATACAGAATTATGCAAAATTCATTCAGAATGATGAGGGCTTCAAATGATATTCTCAGACAGAAGAAAAAGGTTTTGTAATAGTAGTTTGTAGAAGAGTGGGTAGAGATTCATGCGAATGTAATACATAAGTAGTTTTTATTTTTCCCTATAATTACCTATCTAACCTATTAATTCCCTAAAATTGATTTCTCCTAATCATTCTTAACTATTTTTCTTCAACTTTGCTAAATGATTTCCAAATAACATTTTCTTATTCCACCATAACAGCCAAAATATTTGTCATTAACATTATCCCATCTAATATGAGCATCTCTGACATTTTAAAATTGAGGAGGCCACTAATGACAATAGTGAAATAAATCAACATCACATCATATTATGTGTATAATTTAGACAAATTGATTTGCTCCAATTCGTATACATTCATATCAATCTGTTGATAAAGATATCGTTAAAAATGTGAAATAAAAAATAAATGCATTCAGTTATGTTTAAAAAATCTGTATGAATGTATATATTATAGGAAAAAATAAATTAATATTTTGCTTGTATTTACTTAGGCTTACCAATTTCTTTAAAAAAAAAAAATCTGATGTGTTACACTCACATGACTTTCTCTACTCTTGTACAAACTATTTTTACAAACGCTTATTCTCCATATGCTTCATGTTAATCGAGATATTGAGATGTTAATCTTATGGCTAATTTTCTTGTAGATGCAAGGGGAATTGCTACGCTTTAAGCTATAGTCAAATATTTTAAGAGCTGGTAGCTATGTGGAGTATTCCATTCTCTTTGCACTACCAGGACAAAAAAAATGAATAACGAATTTCCATTTGAGAAAAAGTATAAGTATTGGAAAATTTAAGGGAATAACAAGCAATATCTCGAAAATGGTTCACTCAACAACAAAAATGTATATGACATAAATTGTGTATTTTAACGCGATCTACATTTTTTGTGTAGTAAAATTTTGTCTATCTCTTACGGTTTACCAGTTATGCAAAAGTCGTTCACAATGAAGAATACTTTTGGAGACATTGCCAGAAAATTCGAGATACACATTTCATTTGTCATGAAAATATCTTAAACATATGACATTTTAATCAAAATCGTTATAGCCATTTTTGAGAAAATTAAAATTTTCGAAAAATGTGCCATGTAAAGGGTAATCTGGGGTGAGGGGATTTTCTTGAAAACCTTCGTGTCGCATCCTTGGAAGATACTGAACCTAAATACCAAGTTTGGTGTTTATCAGATTGTTCGTTTCTGAGTTATGCTGTTCACAGACAGACAGACACACACACGGACATGTTTCCAAAATGCTTTTTTTGGATTCAGGGGGTCTCAAAACATATATTTCCGGTGAAATCTCGGTATCGAAGTTTTGGGTGGAATACAATACTTCCCCTACTTACTATACGTAGTAGAGAAAGTAATAATGTCAATCCTAGCACCAAAACCTAGCAAAATAAATTATAAATAATGCAGAAATATGCTCCTAATTAAATTAAAACCATAAAAAGATGCATATCCCCCTTGCTGGGGTGTTGTTGGCCAAGTTTCCCCAGTAACTTTTAATAAAATGCATTTTACTCTAGGAATGGCCATAGTGTTACAAGAGAGGTTCTTTCCGGCTCTTGACTTTCATTTTTAGGGAGCCAGTTACTCAGAGAATAGTAGTAATAGTGAAACAAAAAGTAATGCTTCTCCAACAAAAGCAAGGTCATCCTCTATGGTGTAGTGGTTACCATGCTAGCTTCTAGTTCCCGAGGTGGCGGGTTCAAACCTGGCAGAGGACGATGGATTTTTTCGGCCGTAAAAATCCTTAGCATGGCTTCTTCAGAAGGAAGTAAAGGCGGTGGCCTGTGTCATAGATTTATGGCACATAAGAGAACCTCAAGCCTGATCAAGAGGACTCTGAGCAAAATTATCGGTCATTCATGCCCAATATATAATGGGACACTAAGGGTCACAGCAGTTAAAAAGTGTCCATAAATAATACTCAATTTACTTTTTAGTTTAACAAAAGCGAGTCAGTGGCTAAATTTTGTAATCTCATTTGATTTGGGATTATATTTAAGGATTAAAAGAAGCAAGCAAAAGATTCACCATAAACATAAGGATCCAAAATAACCTTTAAGGCAAAAAGAAAGAATGAAATTGTAATTAAACCTTAACATATGTGAAGCTTAAGATTGACTAATTTTGAAGATTTAGAAGCTAGTAACAGTGATGTGTCATAATTGGGAGCAAGCCGTCTCCCGAAACGCGTTCAAAGTAAGAACATTTTAGTGATGTAGTGTAACAACCTTCAACTCTCTTTATTTTAAAAAAAAAAGCTTAAGATTGTGTAAGTCAACTCAAAAAGTGTCATTACATTGCTTGAGAGTGTTAGTTCCAACATTATCAGTTAATGTCAGTAAATAAAGCTTGTGTTTATTGCTGTTGTTGTCTTTAATTTTAAACAGGCACTCCTCCTCGCCTGGCTGCAGATACCATTAACTATACTGTCTGTGGAGTACAAGAAGGTGACAATCCACCAATACCCTTTTCATTTCTCAATGATCATGTTTGGATCAAGGTACGTAAGAATAATTTAAAAATGCATGTATGAGTTTGAAAATACAGATTGGCAGTATAGATTTTGTTAAAATATTTTTGTGTTTACAGGCAGAGGATCAGCTATTGTGCCATTTAACCTATACAAACACTTCGGTGAATGACATTATTCTGCAGAATCTCCATGTAAATAGACATGTAACAGAAGAGGTCACTGGACCAAGATACTGCCCTTCTATAGAATCTAAAGTGCTCAGGTAAATTTCCATCACCCGAATGCCTAATTGCATTATTATAATCTAATTGTTTGTAAGAAATCAGTGATAACCATTTTACTTGCTGTGCACTGCATTATTTGTAACTGGTTCTGTTCCCACCCCCACCTTCCCTCTTCTCTGTGTGCTGGCTATCAGTTATCACTATGTCTATGCCGTACAGAGGTTGATACGTTGTGAGACCACATGTTTCAGTGTTAGTGCTGTTATAATGCCAAAAAGTCTGTATACTTTAGCACACAGAATCATTATGTATGATACTTATGTGACCACAAGCTCTTATAGAGAAGTGGGATAGTGAGTTATAGACAGATTCCCTGCTGTCCATGTGCTTCACAGAGAAATGCTTCGTAATCTTGTGAATAAAATTAGGGAAACTAAATCTATTTTTGATAAGAACCGGCATTAAATCACTGTATTCTTAAAGAAGATAAACTCTGGCATTGGAGAAAAGTTAGAATGAAGTCCAAAGAAATCTTTGAGAAAGCTTGCACAGGAATCACTAATTTCACAAACCTTGGTTTACAATACCCCTGAACTTTTAAAATTAAAACCTTATAAGAGAACAGTAGTTCAAGAGTTGCTACCTTGTGACAATGTGATAAGAGTTAATTTCTGTAATTGGATGTTGCATAATGTTAATCATCGTTCTATTGACCTGCATTTAATTTTTTGTTTTTTATGAAGGAAGCATGGTTTTAATAAAATGGCCATGAAGAATTAATTTGTGTTTGTGCAAGTTTTCTTAAAAGATGTGAGAGATGTGTGGTGGCACAAGGATATCATTTTCAAAATCTTCTGTGACAAAGGTATGTGATTATTGCAGTTGCAATCATAATGTACTTGAGTTTAAGGGCTATGAGTATCTGACTCCACCGGCAAACAACATGCTTCCTGGTGCCAAGAAAATTTCTATCAGGTAGACCATGCATCCAATTAAAGGTTCTGTACAATATATACATGCTTCAGATAACTTTCCTTTCAATTCCATTTTCAAATTCAGTTTCATGGGTGGAAGAATATGGAAAATTATGTATTATAAAATTAAGAATTGTATAAGTCTGCATTATAACCAAGGACAACACCTTGTCCTAGCATGGACTAATATTAGATTGGTGGTTACTTGCATGCATTGATGTCATGTTGGCCATGGGTTCAAAGGTACTGTACTGTGAAAGGAAAATGCAACCTGTTTGTGCTGCGTCGGAGAATGAGCTGTTCATGGTCTGCTCTTATCAACTAGTAAACATAGGCACTCTATGCTCCAGTACCAGTGAACCTCACAGCAAACTGGGACAAAGTATCACCCCTAGTTATAACACACTACATCACTTGTTTAAAATTACTTGCAACATGCTTCAAAAACAGATTCACTTTTGTTCTCAGCCAGTTGCCAACAGTTGTTTGGTGTTGATGACAGTAGTGCATCTCCCAGCAACAGAATAAGCTATAATTCCAGCTTTTATCATATTTCTTGAATCCCATTTTGGCTAATAGACACAATTTAGCCATATTGCTTATTTACTATGATATGTAATTTTGTTTGATATGTGAGAGCATCAAGTGCAAAACTCGCCTTATCCAGGTAAAACAAAGTTTCAGAAAATGCAAAAAACTAAAATTAGACAAACAGCAAAACATTTGAAAATTCTCTTAATGTAATAATTTCCAGACTAGACCCTTAAAGATGCATATATTCTCTTGAAAATCAGTTTCAAATAATATGGTGGTAAATCAAAATTTAATTTTGTATAAGGGGAGTTTTGCACACAACGGTAGTGGATTTGGTGAGTTTTGGTGGAAACACAATACTAAATTACAATTAAGTGCAAACATTTTCACACTTACTTCTCAGTATTTGTGTTTGACAATGTTAATAAATGACTTCTTGCAATATTTGTATAAGTATAACCATTTCTGATTTCATTTTAGTTAAAAAAAGCTAAATTTTCATAACAATTTCACATAAGAATATCAATGAATCACTCCTTTCATAGTTTGCTCACTAAAATTGACCAGTCTTCATATCACACACATCTTATGACTTGTAAAATTTATATATTATGTTTAAAATGTAGTACTAATAACTAATGTTCAAAAACAAACATATCAAACTCTTAAGTTGTCCTTCCTCACTATCCAAGAAACTCTCACAAACATAATCTACTTTTTTATCGTCTTTGGAAATATTCTTTTTAGATATTAAATTCTTGTAAAATACAGGCTTTCATTTTCTTCCCAGCTATCACAAACATTATTTTAATAAATTTTTGACCTCTTTAACTTTTTCGTCCTTTACTTTTACACCTACATCTAAATTCCTTGCAATATGCATTTCTAAGGTTTTGCCTCGCTTCAGAATGGTCTTGCCTACACACAAATTGGAGCGATAATTTGCCTCACCTCTCACTAGAACTTTACCTGAGGTAAAATGTTGTAAAATAATACGCTTAGAGGTCTTTAATTTAAAATGCCAGGATTCTGGTGACTTCAATGTTTTCTTTGCAGCATACTTCCAATCTTGTACAGATACAGCTGTCCCTAGCCTATTACTTTTTCATGATTTTTGTAGATTTCAAAATATTCTTCAGGCCTGCTGATAGTGCTTCTCATTCTTATTTCTTTCTCTATTAGCCCGAAAACATGATTGGGAGGGGTGAATGAATGGCCAGGAATGGGAAAGATCATTTCTATCACCTGCTTAATTCCCTTGGTAAATATTGCCATGTATATGTTTTGCTCCTACAATAATGGACGTCTAGTACTTTAACCTTCTGTATGAATTTAATCATAGATTCTCTCTTATTACTATTTTTGTGACACCCTGTCTCCACCTCGGAATTCCTTTGGCGCCACTCTAGTTTCAAGGCGTCTTTTGTACTCTGTCTTTTGATATTTTCTGACACACCTGAACTGGCAGACGTAGTACACGTTTCACGTGATACTTTGTTGTAAACCCCTTACTAGAATCGTCTTTTACTGCACGCTGCTGATTAGGTATATCAGTTGAACAGTAAGTCAATATAACGCAGTCTTGTTTAATTTTAGAACTGCAGCTGTAGAAGGCTTCGTAGAATTTCCTTATGTCCTTCTGTGTCAAGTTACTGCATTGGAATGACTTGTGGTTGTGATTGCAGGCAGGCAAGCATGGGCCGAGGCTTGCTGAATGCCTTTAACAATTGAGACTGTATTGTAAACACATCTGCTTATTCCTGGATGAGCCATATCTGTCAACAATAGAAGAATACTACTTAATTGTAATTCGATCATACATACCTTTCCCTCTTCTCTCTTTCACGTTTTGATTCATGGGATGCCCGTTTCCTAGTTCTACCTTATCCACCAACTTTGGGATATCAGAGGACTCCATAATAACACGTCTGCATCTTAGACTAGTCAAAACTAAATTAAAAACAGTTGGAATCACACAGAACTGCCAATGTAGGGAAACAGAGAAGCAAAACTGCTCTATTTTTTAGTGCTGGATAAGGCAAGTTTTGCTCTGAATTCTAAGATGGATTAGACGAGTTCTGCATCAACCGCCACCATGGATTTGAAGAGTTTTGCATTGAACAGCAGTTTTTGGGGCTCTCTTGAAGGTGTATTAGATGAGTTTTGTTCAAACCCAAAGTCACCAGTTCATAGAGAACTGCAAGAAGTATTGAATCTCATGTCTAACTCAATTTTTTTAATTTTTGGATAAGATGAATTTGGCACTTGATGGCCTCATGTCTTGGGACATTATACGAGGGGCACTATTTATATTTTGAGCCTAATAATTAAAACAAAGTAATTTCTGATTGAAAACTGCTTTATTGTTTTTTAAAATATTCTCCTTTATGATCACTACAATTTTGCATCCGTTTGAACCATTTGTCAAAGCATTTATTCCAGTCTTCTTGTGACACCTCCAAAACATGGTTTTTGAAGGTAACAACGGCTTCTTCTGCCAACGAAAGTCGTCCATGCAATTTGTTCTTGATGTTCGGGAACAAAAAGAAGTCATTGGGTGCCAAATCAAGACTGTATGGCGGATGACCCATCAATTCAATTTTTTGAGCCTTCAAATACTCTGTTGTTACACGAGATGTGCGTGTGTGTGTGTGTGTGTGCGCGCGCGCGCTCGCATTGTCTTGATGAACGATCCTACGGTTCCTGTTGGTTTTCCTTACTTCACCGAAGACTTCCAGCAAACAAATGGTTGTGTACCATTCAGCATTGGCTGTTTTACGTTCCTCTAAAGGCACTATTGCCAATGGCCAGTTTTGCTGAAAAAGCATGCGACCATTTGCTTCGAAGTGCTTCGAGTGCGAACAACTTTTGTTGGATTTGCTTCATCTTGAAACACCCATACTGTCGACTGCTGTTTACGTTCTGGCTCATACGCATAGATCCATGATTCATCACCTGTTACAATCTTATATACGTCTTTTGAGGCACCGCCATTGTATTTCTTGAACATTTTTGTACACCAATCAACACGAGCATCTTTTTGAGATTGCGTCAAATTATGTGGGATCCAATGGGAGCAAACCATTTTCACAGCTAAATAATCATGCAATATTTTATATATGCTAGTGGAAATAATGCCTAGGGTTGCCTCAATTCACAATATGTCGCATGACGATCTTTCATTATTAGTTCTTGCACAGCATCAATGTTTTCTGGCACAACAACTGATTTTGGACGACCTTCACAAACTTCATCATTGAGCGAATGGCGGCCACGATTAAATTCGTTATGCCAGCGTTTCACAGTGGCAAAGGATGGAGCTTTGTTGCTAAATGTGGAAGTTAGTTGATCGATGCACTCTTATCTTGATAATCCACGTCAAAAGTCGTAATAAATCATTGCACGAACATTTTCACGAGTTAATTCCATGTTTTTGTTGACACAATTTTCAAGTTAGTGTAAACAAAACAAATGACGCTCTATTGACAAAATGTTTGAAGTGGATTATGGTCAAAAATGCCAAACTTTCCATTGGAAACATCAGATGGCACCTACAACATTCAGGGTTGCCAAGGCTCAAAATATAAATAGTGCCCCTCGTAAACTGCTAAAGACATGCATTCTGGGTTTGCTTCCTTCTCACTTAATTGTCATGAGTGATATGGGTCTTAAGGCTGTTGTGGAAACTGATAGCTGTGGAATCTCTGCTTGTTCCATACAAGTAAAACCCAGTTGTTAATCTTTGAAAGAATAATGAAGAATGGTAATTGGAGACTTGACAACATAGCAGATTTTGTGCAACTAAAGCTACCAACCATCTTAAAAATAATATGGCATCATACATATCATTTTCATCTTTGTTTATTTGCATACTTCTTTGTCTGCTGTTTTAATTGCAAAGGACAGCCCTTCCTTAGAGCAGTATGCTCAGTGGGATATTCTGCTTAAGTAAATAAATAAAATCAGGAGTAGCAAAATAAACTCTTAATATATCACTCAATCTTAGTTATCTGCATAAGGAAGGTTTTTCATTGCAAATCCAACATCTACATTCATTCATTCTTTTTCTATGTTTCCTCTTTGTGCCATTGCATTTATCTTATTGTTAGCTACCATCTGGTATCTTCTGCACTAAAAACCATTCCTACCATTGCATCTCTTAGCAAGAATTTCTTCTCATGCAAATTTCTAGCCAAAATATTTTCTTCTTCCTGACAAATGTGAGCATTGTTCTTCCTTCACTTTGAGATAGCAGTACATGTAAGTTGTCATTGGAATATGTTATCCCAAAAGAATTTTGTGGTTTATCAGGAAACAATACGAGTCAGTTGGGAATTTAATGTCATGCCTGCATATTCCGTGGTAGCTCAGTTGCTTAGAGTAACAGCATGGAAAGCCAAAGATCCATGGTTCAGATCCTAGCTATGGCATTGACTTTTTCAGTCTGATTCTACCTTTCCAACTTTAGTCTACACACTGCTTGTGTTGAACAATTAATTATTATTAGATAGTGTACTGATCAATTCTTACCATTGCATTGATAGGTTTGGGCAAAAGGAGCACCAGATTTGGCTGGAACCAGAAGGTCTTAATAGTAATGTTGTATACCCAAACGGATTGTCATGTACGCTACCTGAGGAGCTTCAAGTAGAACTCATAAAGAAGATCAGGGGTCTAGAGAATGCCAAGATGTTACGTCCTGGATATGGTGTAGAATATGATTATGTGGACCCCAGGGAGCTTCGTCCTAGCCTGGAAACATTACGTATCAGTAACTTATTCTTTGCGGGCCAAATTAATGGCACTACTGGCTACGAAGAGGCTGCTGCACAGGGCATTATAGCAGGGATCAATGCTGCCACAAAGGTATATGCATATATGAATCTTTTCCTTCTTATCTTAACTCTATAGTCATATGAGCTTCCATAAGAATAGTTTCTGTATACATTAATAAACAATAGAGGGTAGAGATAGTTATTGAACGTAACACATCAGATATTTTTTTTCTGTCTATTTTATTTTAATTAAGACAAACTTTGCATAAATCGCTACATTACACATTTTGTTATAGATACAAAGGCAACAGTGATAATCAAATGTTTAAGAGCTGGATGCTGTATGCTGGCCTTAAAATTCCATATTCTTTCCATGCAATCACAGGAAACAACTGAATATCGACAGGACTTTAAAAAGAATGACAAAGCGCTGAAAAATTTGAACCATTAATAACGGCTAACTCAGAAATGACTTATGCCACAAAAAAGTTATTTAAAACAAATTGTGTGTTTTAAAGAGCTCTACATTTTTTGTGTAGTATGCTTTCGTCTACCACTTAACATATAACAGTTATACAAGATTATACAAAATTCCTTCCAAATGAAGAGGACTTCAAATGCTATTCCTAGAAAATTCAAGATATAGATGTTATTTGTCAGGTAAATATATTTAATATAGGTATTTTAATCTAGATTGTTAGAGCCATTTTTCAGAAAATAACAAATTTAAAAAATGCTCCATATAAAGGTAGTTTAGGGTAGGGGATTTCCTTGAACATCCTTGTGTTGCATTAGAAGATACTGATAACTTTTCAATTTTGAGTTATGCTGTTCACACAGAGAGAGAGAGAGAGAGAGAGAGAGAGAGAGAGAGAGAGAGAGAGAGAGAGAGAGAGAGAGAGAGGCGCGCAAGCATGCCCTCCCCCCACACACACGCATGCACACCCCCCTTCTCACTTCTAAAAATGCTTTGTTTTAGAATCAGGGTCCTCAGAAGATTTTACAGTGAAATCTAAGTATTGAATTTTTGGGAAGGGCGCAATATCTTCTCTATTATGTAATGGTAGAGAAAATAAAAAGTGAATAGCAACTTAGTACTTTAAAATAAATGTATGGTATCTCAGAATTCAAACTAATAACAAAGAATGTCTCAGAAATGCCACAAAATATGTATGTATTCAACATAAAGTGAGTATTTTAACAAGGTCTGCATCTTTTGACTAGTAAGTTTTGCGTATGTTTTATGTATATAAATTATACAGAATAATAAAATTCATTGAGATGAAGAGGACTTTACAAGCTGTTCCCAGAAAATTCAGAATATGCATTTTATTTGTCATGCAGATATCTTAAACTTGTGATATTTTAATCAAAATTGTTTGAGTCATTTTTGAGAAATCAAAAATAATGAGAAATTTTGCAGTGGAAGATGCTAACTTAAATACCAATTTTGGTATTTAACTGACTTTTAGTTTTTGAGTTTCTATTCACAGACACACAGAACTCTTTCTAAAAATGCTTCTTTTAGGTTCAGCAGATCTTAAAACTTGTATTTCGAGTGAAGTCTCAGCATCAGACTTTTGGATTGATTACAGTACTTTCTGTTACTGTTTGTAGGTGGTAGAGAAAGTAAAAGTGTTTCTCATAGAATTCGTTGTGGATTTGCCAGTGCTCTGCACATTCAGTGTTGCATTTGGCTTAATAAAGGGAGAGCCAAGAAACTATGAACCGGCTGCGCTGTGTGCTTCCACTGATTGCACTGCTGCTATAAACAAGGTCATGCTGTTGACGTGTTTTTGCTTGCAGTGTGAACTGTAGTATTGAGTTGACAGTGATGTGATATAGTTCAGTTATTATGAGTTATTTATTTTTTTGTCCTGTACTTAGTCACAAAGTATATTATGGCTCAGTATATGTTTTCTACTGCACAGTGTGTACTTATGATTCATATGTGTTAACTCAGCCAGCTCGCCAAGTGAAAGTATGATTTGCTGAAAGATTTCCAGGTGTAAAAGTTCCAAGCCGTACAACAATCCATGAACTTTACAATAAATTTCAGGCCACAGGAAGTGTTCAGGCTAGGAAATCTAAAAGACAGCGTACAGTTCCTACTGAAGAAACATTAAATGACATTGGTCATCGTTTGGAGAATTCCCCCCAAAAATCACTTAGGCATTTTTCGCAACAGGCAGGCATTTCTTATGACTCTGTGCGAAGAACTACCAAATTGCTGAAGTTAAAACCATATAAAATAACTAGCACATGCTCTTCAACCAGGTGATCATGTAATTAGGTGCACATTTTGCAAGTGGAGTCTTAATAGTATACACAATGATGAAATAGGCTTATATATAATATTTTTCACAGACGAGGCCAGGTTCCACCTTTATGACGAAAAAATTGGTGTATGGTGCGCCATGAGCGGAGAAAGAGTTACAGGGCCAATTTTTTTTTGAGTCAACACTTGACGCCCGTACATACATGAATACAATTTTGCCCCCCTTTTTTAGAGTATTAACAGACAGGGAACGTGATTTTGCCTTTTTTCAATAAGACTCTGCAACAACTCATATGGCCAATATTTCGATGAGAACAATTGAAAGTGTATTTGAGGATAGAATTATTAGTAGAGATTTGTGGCCCCCTCAGTCTCCCGACCTAACCCCCTGCAATTTCTATCTCTGGGGTAACTTAAAACATAAAGTGTACAAGACAAGCCCACACACCCTGGAAAAATTAAAACAAAATATCCGCCAGAAAAATTGCCAGCATTTCTCAATGTGAACTACGGCAAGTGATGGATAGTTTCCTAAAGAGGTGCCAAAAATTTATGGACAACGGCGGTGGCCAGTTTCAGCATCCCCTTTCATAAAGTTGATAAGTAAAGCCTTTAAAAATAGTTTTAAAAATTTTGTATGGTTTCATCCTTGCCTTTCCATGATAGCCCCCGTAAGGGGCGGGGTTGCGACCCCTTCAGCTGCCGTGGTGCGGGCGCTGCGGACCCTTAGCACTCGTGGTACTTCTGACGTTAACAGAAATACGCCGGGCCGAACATCTGAGCCCCTCCCGAATGGAAGTTGTTCGGATTGGGTTGGACTCGGCGGGGCAGTGGTTCCTGATACCCATGGGTGATTGGGTACGCCTGACTATGTTAATCACCCAGGCGGGCTTGTGAGACGCCTCGAGAATCTCCGGCACCAGCCATGAGGGATAGCTGGTAGACGGTAGCTAGAAACTGTCGGCCCCACCGAGGTTGTTCGGTAGTCTCCCCCAGTTAGGGTTCGCCCTGCTGGCCTGACGCGCGTAAGTGGCGTATCCACTTTCGTCCCTGCTTGGAAGGGTCGGTGCAGGAGGTGTCCTTGCCCGATTTCGACCAGGCAGGGGGGGGCGGTATATAAAATAGGCACTGCTCCTAATGGAAAGCCCCACGAGTTTACTCCTGGGTATGCGAGGGTGTGGTCTCTGCGTTGGCAGACCCGGTCCCGTCTTTAGATTTCCATGATAGCGGCAGATGGCAACGAGCGCCGAGGCATGGACAGGAAAAACACCATGCAGTTGGTTTGTAGTGTTTTGGCTCTTTCTGTATAAAGATTATTTTTTTCTTGTGAATTGGAGCTGTATGAGGACAAGTGAACATATTTTGTATTGTTTTTGTCATATCCTCCTCCACCATGCACAGATGTGCATTGTAGAATGAATCAATCATGAAAGTTGAAATTTGTAATTTTATTTGTGTCTCATGTCACACCATGCGCAATGAAGAGACTAGGAAAATTGGAAAGGGAGACATATGTACTTCCCAATGCATAAAAAGTAAAAGTGGTCCAAACCATCTTCTTCTTCTGCTCCTCCTTCTCTCCCCCTCCTACATCTCTTTCTTCATCTTCTTCTTCTGCTCCTCTCCCCCTCCTATATCTTTTTCTTCATCTTCTTTTAATTTTTCTTCCCCCCTCCTCCACCTCCTACCTCTTCTTCTTTTTAACTATAATAAATCTCAAAATAACTAGTCTCCATACTCTTCATAGTTTATAGGATGTTTTATAGTTATCAAGACTATGGTATTATTACAATTGTACCCAAAATATTTTGTCCAGATATAGGTTTACTTTATACAATTGTATAATCCAGAATAATCACTTTGCAGCTTTCCTAGCTATATCAGCTCTGATTAAGAAGGAATATGAATTTGGAAATATTCCTTAAAAACATCATTACCTTAATTGAGTCTCTATTCTTTCATTGTTTTGTCGTTACAGGTCCAAAGAAAGCATCCCTTTTATGTGGATCGTACACAAGGATACATAGGCGTTTTAATCGATGATCTTACAACTCAAGGCACAACTGAACCATATAGAATGTTCACAAGTAGAGCTGAGTTCCGATTGTCACTGAGACCTGACAATGCTGACATTCGCCTTACGGATAAAGGTAAAGATATGAATAATTAGAGTAAATGCAAAACGTAAAGACGTATTATTAGGCAGGATGTACTGGAGGTTTTGGAGCTCTGTAATGTTCATCTATCAGCATCAACTAAACCTATTTAGCTGAGAATATGGAATCACTGTTTACACTAAAAATCTTGTTAAACATACAAAAATACCATATAAAACTTTAGCTTTGGCTCTTATACTTTTTATTACTTTCTTTACCACCTACATAGTAGGTAAAGAAGTATTACATTCCACCCAAAGTTTGATACTGAGATTTCACAAAAAATACATGTTTTGAGTATCCTGAATTAAAAAAATAATTTTAGAAGTAGGTATGTGCATGTGTGTGTGAGGGGAGAGAGAGAGAGAGAGAGAGAGAGAGAGAGAGAGAGAGAGCATTTGGTATTAAGTTCAGTATCTTCCAAAGATACAAAATGAATATTTTCAAGAAAATCTTCCCATCTGCAACCCTTTACATTGGACCATTTTTTAAAATTTTTTATTTTCTCAAAAATGGCTCCTAACAATTTTGATTAAAATACCAAAGATATATAAATGACAAATCAAATGTATATCTTGAATTTTCTGGTAGTAGCCTGTGAAGTCCTCTTCATTTGGAAGGAGTTTTGTATAATCGTGTATACAAAAATGCATTCCAAAAAAAATATGTAGATCTCTTTAAAAAACCAATTATTTCAAATAACTTTTTTGTGACATCAGTCATTTCTGAAATATCCATTATTAATAGTATGCATTAATTCAATTCTTTGTCATTCTCCTGTTGACATTCAGTTGTTTTTCATAGTTGCATGCAAAGGGTATGGAATTTTAAGCCCAGTATGTAGCATCCAGTTTTTAAATATTTGAGTATTTCTATTCCCTTTGCATTTATAATGAAAAGGTATGTCTCGATTAAAATGAGGTGGATAGAAAAATAAGCTTTTATAAGAATAGTTTTAATACCCATTAATAAATGATAGGGATAGAGAAAGTCATGTGAATCTTAACATGTCAGATTCTTCTTAAGTTAGTATAAGCTTGAAATTTAGTATATTAATAAAATTCTAGTGGCAACACACTCTAACTTCACTCTTTCAAGATGACTTACCTTGATGATTATGTTACAAGGTAATCGTCTTGAAAGAGTGAAGTTAGAGTGTGTTGCCACTGAATTTTTTAATATTTTAACTACTTCACTGTGTTTCCCATAAAGTATTATATTAAAATTGAAATTTACTATTATAATTGTGAGGGAATATATATTTGTACCTCTGTAGAACATTATAACCTATTGTCAAGACCGCCATACATAATTTATTTTTCGCCCCCTTCCTAAACTTCACATTGTTATTCATTTACGGACTACAACAATAAAGCTGCGGAATCATTAACTTCTGTTTTAAACTTTATTGAAGTATTTAAATAACATATAACACAAAGCACATGTACAAGTTAAATATTAAAAAATTATAAAAAACTACTACAGTTCAATACCTCCTGTTACTGAACAATGGCCACGGAAACATCAACCTTGGACACAATATATGGCAAAAAAACAAAATCACTACAGTTTAATACCCTATACTACCTCACTTAAATGTGAAACTTAATCAGTCCGAAATACATGATACAATACCATTTAATTGACCTTTTCCAAAACTTGGGGAACTTGGAGAAATGACTTCCTTCTCACTTTTGTATTTGTGAATTCATTTATCACTTTCTCAAAATCCAGACTGACTGTCATGTCTGATTCTATGGCTAGCACTGCAAGATTGACCAGTCGTTCTTGATTCTCTGCTGTCTGTAGGTAGTTCTTAATCCACTTTAAAACAGAAAAGGACCTTTCAGCAGAATAGTTTGTTGCTGTAATATGATGCAGTAATTTGTATCACAAATTACTTAAATGTAAATAATGATTGTAATATGAATATGCATTTTTATGTGACATTGATTTCAGATGTTTATTAATTGTAAATATTGTTGGAAAGTAAATTTATAAGGCTTTACTGAAACTGTCAATAATAGCGCAATAATGCAGCGAGGGGGGTGAGCTGTTTATCATTATTGGAAACAAGGAAGTTATGTAATGTTGGCGCGTTTTCGGTAGAAACTTCTGGAATATTTTCTCCCTAAAAGCAATATGTATTCGTGGTTTTCATTGGATATTAAGATAGACGCTAATGTTGGCGCATTTTATTAGCCAATTGCAGTTCATTTATAATCTTTAGCGTATCTGATTGCAGGAGTATAAATAAGCCAAGTTAGAGGTAAAGTCAGTCAGTCGCTCAGTTCACCGAAAGCATTCATACACTACACATCGTCTTCAGTCAGTTCGTCGAAAGTATTAGTTCGTCATACATCGGATATAGATTCACAAGTTACGCGCAGCAGAATTATGAAAGATCTAAAATATGGTAAAGTTAATTATACAAAAGATTGAAGTACGTGGATTAAAAGTGATCAGTAAGAAGTTATTATAACAGTTTCAGTTTGGCGAGTGTTAAGATCAATGTATAAATGTGATAGTGGACGTGTTCGACAATAAAAATTATAAAACAAAATTTCTTCATCAGTGTAATTTTTGGATAAAAGATTCCTTTCCGTTTCACAACCTGTATAGAGACACATGTTCGACCCAAGCCAACAGGATAATAGCTAGCCGGAGGACATTTGAAATGAAATCAAACAAAAACTAACACTGATGCAAATTGCTAACACAAGATGGAGCTACAAACCGAACAAATAAATGACGTCACAAGATGGCTTCAACACTGATGTAAACAAACATTTGTAAGTGATACCGTTACAAATTGGCTCCCATACGTGGGGCAGTTAAAATTATGTAACCAAACAAAACAAAAGCAGCACAATATAAAATCTTCAAGTTCTAATAACTTACGTAAAGACATATTACGTAAGCACAGCAATACCGCATCAAATACAGTTGTAAATTTTAAGTGTGTGTACACATTTGGAAGGACATCACCAATTTTTTTTGAAACCAACATTCTACAGAGAAATGGAAGAGAGGACAACCTGTCACAATCTTTTTTCTTCATGGACGATAGCTTTTAAAATGTATGCATTCTTCACCAAGTTGTTCTGTGACAGAATTGTAAATGGCTCTAAGTTTCTCTGCAGCATCATAAATTTGAACAGCTTTTAGTTCGGTGATATTTGAGAGAAATGAAAATCTTAAATTATATTCTTTGTAGACATTAGCTCTCTTCTGTAACCTATCCTAAAGGGTTGTATAATCTTAGAATTCAACATTTTCATTATTCTCCAGATTTCAACACAATCTGATCCTGTTTCTTCTTCAGGGCATTTGTGTTCTTCTGCTGAGTCAGATGATACATAAAAAAATCTCTTGTGTTTAATTTGACGCTTCCATTTTTGATTCTCAGCAGCTAAGGGAGGTGAAACTGAATTGGAATTCCTGATCTCCATAAGTTTCTTTTCAGCTGAATTCTTGTGAATTGAAAAAGATGTCTGAAGCTCAGTTAAAAACATTGTAAGAGAGTCAATACATTTCAACAGAAATAGAGATTTCTACATCCTCGGCTTGAGTTTTTTCATTGCTTTGCCAAACTGTTGCAGAATACAACCCCATACTGATGTTATGAAAGCTGCCTCAATGCTATTTAACTTTCTAAGAATACCTTCAGCTTCACATCTAACTCTACCATTCTCATTTTCTGAAATTGTTCTTAATGCAGAAAACATTGCTTTCCAATCTTCATTTAAACTCTTACAAGCATTCTCACATGCACACCATCAAGTTGTTGACTGAGTTCAGTGTCATACTCGCAGAATCAAAAAATATTTCCAAGTTTTTCCATCTACCATAGAATCTGCAGAGAAGTTGTATAAACCTTGAATTAATTCAAAAAACCTAATTGCAGCTGTGCAGCTCATGAGCCAACTAGATTCAGCAAGTGAGCCAAATATGGAACGAACAAAATTAGAGAGTTTCACTCCTTGAGTCTTGCCTGCAAGCCTGAATATACATCAAACATGTGAACTGACCTCTAAAGTTGTTAAGTTTCAGTCCATGTAGTTCTAAAAGGAATTCAAAATTGCTTCAGAAAGTTTCTCTCCAGTGTGGCCTGCATTTTTTTATAAAACACAGGAATCTTTAACTGAGAGGCCATCTTTAGTTATGTATCTAATGATTATACTTAACTGGCCATTATGGGATATATCTAGTGTAGTAGCTACAATGACTGAAAAATGTTTAGAAGAAATAACTTGATTATCTATTTTTACTGGTCGCTGACCTCCCCATCATAAATCTTCATAAGTTGCTGGTGATAAGTATGAAATAAATCCTTTTCCGGGCTTACCAAACCTTGCTATATGGTCAACCAAAAAAGAATCATACTCTGCAATTAATTCTAGACACATCATGAAATTTCCATTTTTCACAGAGCCAAACGCCTCTTTGTCTTCACGAAATGATAGACCCCTAGAAGCTAGCTTCTTAACTACAGAAGCAACTCTTTTTAGCACATTTCTCCAATACGTAACTTCTTGTTCATGCTGGGTGAGCATCTGTTTGTCAATTCTATTTGTCTCGTTTCCTCTGTTTTTCAATTTCAACAAGCAGTCTCTGTGAGAGGTAGAATTTTCATGTTCAGCTATTCATATTCCAGCATGGCTCCAATCACTGAAACCAGATGTTGCAAATTGAGATGCACCACCAAATAATTTGCAACATGCACGAACAATGATCCTTGGCTAGGAGAATATACAAGATATTCACGGTTGATATTTTCCCCATTCACCAAACCTTCTGAAACAAGTTTTTGCTGCAAACTCGCCAAGATCTGTCGGTGTATCGCCGTGAAGACATAGAAAAATCAAAATTTTTGTTTTGATTAATACCATTTTTAAGCAAATACATAATCCAGTGTCTGGACAGTGTTTTCCCAATAAAATTAGTCATTACGGGGAACAGAAAAATTATCTCTTTAGAGAGTGTACGATTCTTGACATCCTTCCGGAACTCCTAAAATTGGAACTTCCAATTCTGTTTACCATTTAGAACTCTAATTTCGCCTGCACTTTCAGAGCTACACTGTTCATTGTTACTGTTTTGAACTGCAACGTCAATGAATGTTCAGAGCTCCACCATTCACCTTAATTTTTACCACTAAAATATGAGTCCAGTCGAGGTATTTTCTGTAAAAGTTTACTATCCCTCTGTCTTTTTTCTTCAGCTTCCTTTTGCTATGCAGCACCACTTAACCAAATCGTTCATCTATACCACTACTGTGAAGTGAAGAAAGGAAAGGAAAAAAAATCTGTGATATAGAGTATTGGAAACTGAACATACTTAGATTATATCAAGTACAGAACCAACTTCACTGTGACTAGTTAGTACTTGAATTATATACCTTAATTAAGTTGAGAACCATGTGGAACAATGAACCCACCAAGCCACTTGTGTTGTGTATGATACCAACAAAACCATGAATGGATGAAGAATTGAAGAACACGCCACACGCGAGATCTCTTAGGCTATGCAATTATGTGGAGAGCTATCTCGTATGTAGCCTATGCAATTAATGTGCTTGTACATGGAAAACATTATATAGGTGGACTAATAGTAAAATACAAGTTTAATGCTGGGTGAAAATATTTATCAACACTTTGCCACTATACTATAAATTATTGAATGCTAATGCAATGCACATTAAAATTATACTTAAAAAATAATTTTTCGATGGCAACATTTTGCCACCTTGTGCAGTTGCACATGTTGCACGTGCCTAAATATGGCCCTGCCTACTGTTGATCATTGTTAGCCAATATTGCAGAAAGTACATAGGCATTAGTTCACCATAATATTGCGAATATGCTGTACTCTCTTTGGCAGTATGTTTTGATTTCTGGAACAACTAAATACAATGAGTTGATAGAAGGCTATTTCCAACAAGATGCCACAGAATGTCTACATCAGAATACTTGTAACGCTAACAACCATATTCTTTAGTGACTACCTAATCTCAAAGAAAGTGTAGCTCCACGTATTACCTGACCTATCTTCTCCACACATCTGGCCATGAGGCTACCAGAAGCACACAGATGATGTAAAATTACTGAACTTTGAGAGAGCAGGATAAATTGGGGAAAACGAATAAAATACAATTTGATGCATACGATTGTGTTTGGATGCAGATGGAACACATTTCTAAAATTTGTTGTTGCAAAATGATTTCTCTATAGTTATTATTCAGTTCAGATGTTTGTACTTGTGGTTTTATTTTTTGAACAGTAGTTGTGGTATAGGTTTGAACTGTTATCTGATGGCTGTGAACCATTACAAGCTTGTGCTCTGAAAGAGAAGTGAGGAATTGTTAGAACATTTCTGTAAGAGAGAGAGAGAGAGAGAGAGAGAGAGAGAGAGAGAGAGAGAGAGAGGGAGGAAGGAAGGAAGAGAGGGGGTGGGGTTGGGGTGCGCGCGTGCACAAACCACAGAATGTACAAACACGAGGCAGGCACTAGAAATAAAGGAACCAAAAACAGCAAAATTACAGAGAATCGATTATAGTACTGCTTCCGCTGTTACTGTTTTCACGAGATTGGTGATATAGCGATGGTCTTCGTCAGCTATGGTGTTGCCATCTGGAAACTTCTATTGTAAGGAATGGTGAAATACTTGAATGGCATTTGGCGGTAAAACTCAAGTTAATAATAAAAACAATTTTTTAGCACTCACTGCTTTCGCAGACTTTTATCTCTTCATCCAGGACATTTATCTTCTAGCATAAAATCATGGATTGTCCATGAAATCAACAACATATGGCAACCCTAGTTCAACAGAAAAATGTGTGATATCAGCCTGCCAGTTTACAATGTGGCAAGCAGATCATCCTCTGTTAAAAGTGTGACAGATGTTGAGAGTTTCAACTCTCACAAATAAACTGATGGTTTCCACTGCTTTTGTATTGCCAGCAGCAGTGAATGTTCACTAATATGAAGATCTGGCTTCAGTGCCTTGCATTCACAATTTTTGTGTAAAGAATGAAGTACAGTTTAGAGCATCATGTTTTTATTTATGTGGGAAGTTAAAAATACATTATATGAAAATAATCATTCCTGAAAAGTGCAAGAACAGTATGCAGTCAGAAATTGAAAATATTTTTACGGAGAACTTTGTTTTCCAATAATATTCTGAAGGAAGAAACATGCCTCCAAACACAGGGTGAACCTTTTGAGCACCTACTACAATGTGATGAACATAAGTCATGTTGTGTGTTTCCAGCCATAGACATGGCAGTTGAATTGTGGTAAAAGGTACTGCTCTGTAATGTGCGGCATCCATAAGCTGCAGTTTCTGGTCGCATTGCTAATAGAACACTATGCATGTATGGATTGTCCTGTACAAAGATAATATTGTAAATAAGAAAAATTCACAACTTTTTCTGCCCATTCTCATATTATAGCAATTCTACATTCATGTAAACACTTCATGCATCACAATACAAGGGACACTATTTATATTTTGAGCCTTGGCAACCCTGAATGTTGTAGGTGCCATCTGACGTTTCCAATGAAAAGTTTGACATTTTTTACCATAATCTACTTCAAGCATTTTGTCAATAGAGCGTCATTTGTTTTGTTTACACTAACTTGAAAACTGTGTCTCAACAAAAACATGGAATTAACTCGTGAAAATTTTCGTGCAATGATTTATTACGACTTTTGATGTGGATTATCAAGACAAGAGTGCATCGATAAACTAACTTCCACATTTGGCGACGAAGCTCCATCCTTTGCCACTGTGAAATGCTGGTGTAACGAATTTAGTCGTGGCCGCCGTTCACTCAATGATGAAGTTCATGAAGGTCGTCCAAAATCAGTTGTTGTGCCAGAAAACATTGATGCTATGCAAAAACCAATAGTAAAAGATCGTCATGCGACATATTGTGAGATTGAGGCAACCCTAGGCATTAGTTCCATCAGCATATATAAAATATTGCATGATTATTTAGCCGTGAAAAAGGTTTGCTCTCATTGGATCCCACATAATTTGACGCAATCTCAAAAAGATGCTCGTGTCGATTGGTGTACAAAAATGCTCAAGAAATACAATGGCAGTGCCTCAAAAGATGTATATAAGATTGTTACAGGTGACGAATCATGGATCTATGCGTATGAGCCGGAATGTAAACAGCAGTTGACTGTATGGTTGTTTCAAGATGAAGCAAATCCAACAAAAGTTTTTCACACTTCAAAGCAAATGGTCGCCTGCTTTTTCAGCAAAACTGGCCATGTGGCAACAGTGCCTTTAGAGGAACGTAAAACGGTCATTGCCAAATGGTCCACAACCATTTGTTTGCGGAAGTCTTCGGTGAAGTAAGGAAAACCAACAAGAACTGTAAGATCGTTCTTCATCAAGACAAGCGAGCGCACACGCATCTCGTCTAACAACAGAGTATTTGAAGGCTCAAAAAGTCGAATTAATAGGTCATTCGTCATACAGTCCTGATTTGGCACCCAATGACTTCTTTTTGTTCCCGAACATCAAGAATAAATTACGTGGACAACGATTTTCGTTGGCAGAAGAAGCCGTTCATGCCTACAAAAACACTGGAATAAATGCTTTGACAAATAGTTTGTCGCGGTATCTTTCGTGTTATCTTATTTGCTGAGCGCCTGTTATTTGTTTTACTATTTTGAATTTTGGGTTCTTTGTCCTCCAGCTAGCTATTATTACTCAGTCGAGCAAATCTCTTAAACAGGGTGTGTAAACGGAAAGGAGTTGTTACTAAAAGATAACACTGATAAAAGAATTTGTTTTTACACTTTTATTGCCGTCACACTTCATTAATTTCACATATTTACTCTTGATACACGCCTGACTGAAACTGTTATATTTTCGAATGTAACTATAATCACTTATTTGCCGCACATTATTAATTTGAGTATTTCACATTTTTTTTAACTAGCTTTACGATGCGAGAGATTCTGTAGAATTGCGTGACGTATAACCCATGAATGATTCTATTAAACTGTGCGACGTGTAACGCGTGAATGATTCTCTTAAACTGTGCAACGTGTAGCCCGTGAATGATTCTATTAAACTGTGCAACGTGTAACGCGTGAATGATTCTCTTAAACTGTGCGACGTGTAGCCCGTGAATGATTCTGTTGAACTGTGCGATACTTGTCTCTGGCTTCATAATTTATACTCCCTTACCCCGATATGCCTAAGCATTATAACAGAGCTGCTATTGGTTAATAAAGCACGCCAACATTAGCGTCTATTTTTATATCCAATCAAAATTACGAACACATATGCTCTAGGGAAGATATTCCCTCCATTTCTAAAGAAAAGCGCGCTACTCTGATGTCATTTGTTTGTCTCTTCTAATTAATAAACAACTCACCCCCTCGTTTCATTGTTACCCGCTCCTATTGTCAGTTTCAGTGCAAACTTATTTCCTAACAATGCTTATAATTAACAAACATCTCAAATCATTGTCATACAATATTGTTAATTTACACAATCACTCTGGCATTCATAGTGTTGTGATATAAAATACTGCCTCAAGTTCAAATGGATGCAAAAGTGTATTGATCATAAAGGAGAATATTTTGAAAAACAATAAAGCAGCTTTCAATCAGAGATTACTTTGTTTTAATTATTAGGCTCAAAATATAAATAGTATCTTGAGAGTATCCAAATGGAAATTGTTCCAGTCGTGTGATACTGTGATAACACATTTTGTAATCTGCAAGAGATTGAGACAACAGTCAGCTGTTAATAAAAGACTGCCAACTGTGAGTTCATAACAAAAAAAGAGTGAACACAGTATTTAAAAAAAGACAGGACACCAACTCTTGGAGATTTAAATGTACTACAATAAATTCTTAGAAACATCTAATTTAACACCTAAAAGTGAAAAAAATCACAGAGTGCTGGAAAATTATGCATCATTGAATTAAACTAAATAACAGGATAGTCTTCCAGTGGGTACCATCACACTGTGGACTAAAAGAAGTGATGCTGCTGACTACCTTGCCAAAAAAATTAAGACTTTTTCAACGAATACCTTGTTAAACTTATCTTTTAATGCAGTAAAAAAGTTAGTTCAAAATTTCAGACTATCTCTAACAACATTTCCTTGAAATTAAAAGGCATCTGTTAGCAAAACTTTTGAATAAAATTATGATTCTTTCATTATCAGTTTGTGCAATGTGTGATCTTGAAGAGATTGTGTAATGTTTTCCACCCAATTCTCCTTGAGCAAGAAATACTAGAGAGCAATAGAGTTAATGACTTCATTGTGAACAACTCAGCATTAGTCAACAAACAATATTTAAGAAATGACTAATGCTATGAAACAAAAAACATACAATATATTACTTTGTATAAATTGTATGTTTTACAACAATACAGTTTTGATCTTTGTTTTATGGTTTTCCACATATGCAACATTCAGTCAGAATGAGGACTTGCCAGCAAATTAAGCAAAATCCTATGTATACATTTTATTTGTCATATCAGCAACCCAAAATATTTTAATCAAATTATTTAGTCATTTTTTGAAAACAAGAAATACTGATCTATAAACATTTTCACACCTTTAAGACGTCCGACTTAATCAATGTCATATATATGCAACTTTTCTTTTTGAGTTTTGTTTCACTGACATTCACACAGGGACACTTCCTTTAAAAAATATTTATTTTCTTTTCTATTCAGCAGAAGTCTAAACATGCAGAGGAAGTCTAAAGGCCTATCTTTTCTGGCAATGGCTATGCAGGTTTCTTGTTTAGGTGACACATGGAATTTTAAGTAATATATGTAAAATCAAACAACAATAATTACCCACAGATATTTGGTGTATTTTAAGTTGATTTAACACTTGAGAATACGTCACTAAACCCCAGGGGCGACTTCTTAATATGGTAGTTCGTCTGTGCTACAACCACAATCCTGGCTTTCCCTTTAATGTAAATAACTTTACTATTTATTAGGGATGGGACCTCGATGCTGTCGATACTTGATGATATCAAAGTATGTCTAATACTATGAGATAAATCCTTATACTTTTCTGGTAGTTTTAAATTCTTAAGTTTTCCTTTATTGAAAGTTGTTATGTTTAACTTTATGCTAAATAAGGAATCAAAGGAGTTGAGACTTCACATTATTGCCTCACACATGGCCCCAAAAAGTTGCTGGACTATAGTTCTTAATAGACCTTGACTGCATTTCATGTGACTGAAAGAATGCTACATCCCTAGACTCTTGTGTCTAAATGAAAATATGCAAAACAATGGGGGAAGGAGTAGAGGTACTCATGTAACATGCAGCGTTAACTGAGTTGTGAATGAATGAAGGCTCTGATTTAGCTGACGCACTAAATCACATTTCTGCAATATCCTGGCTTGGTGACTCACTCTCAGCCATTATATTTACCTACTCCAATGACCAAAATCTGTGAATCCAGCAGAAACAAATCAGAACTTAAGATGTAAGATAATACAGCACATGAAATTGTGTTATTTTTAGTTGTTTGAGATTCATGTAAAATATATGTTTGTTCATATTTTCAAGATTGCATATAAAGGAAAGCAAATAAATTTATTGTTATTATTATTGTTGGTGGTGGTGGTGTTGTTATCATCAACTGTTACTAACAATAGGGGATATATAATCTGTGGCGGCATTAGCAAGATAGAAAAATTGCTGCCAGTTGGAGAATGTCAAACAGGAACAATTTTGGAATTAGCATACAGTTACATGTGTTTATACACAGAAAACTACTAAGAAGGACATAATTCAATGAACAAGCTATCGCCTTTTACATTTTTACTTTCTCTACTACGTATAGTAAGTAGGGGAAGTATTGTATTCCACCCAAAATTTCGATACCGAGATTTCACCGGAAATACATGTTTTGAGACCCCCTGAATCCAAAAAAAAGCATTTTTGAAAACATGTCCGTGTGTGTGTCTGTGTGTGTGTCTGTGAACAGCATAACTCAAAAACGAAGTCGGATAAACACCAAACTTGGTATTTGGGTTCAGTATCTTCCAAGGATGCGACACGAAGGTTTTCAAGAAAATCCCCCCACCCTAGAGTACCCTTTACATGGAACATTTTTCGAAAATTTAAATTTTCTCAAAAATGGCTCTAACGATTTTGATTAAAATATCATATGTTTAAGATATTTTTATGACAAATAAAATGTATATCTTGAATTTCCTGGGAATGTCTCCAAAAGTATTCTTTATTGTGAACGACTTTTGCATAACTGGTAAACCATAAGAGATAGACAAAATTTTACTACACAAAAAATGTAGATCGCGTTAAAATACACAATTTATGTCATATACATTTTTTTGTTGAGTGAACCATTTTCAAGATATTACTTGTTATTCCCTTAAATGTTTCAATACTTATTTTCTCAAATGGGAATTCGTTATTCATTTTTTTGTCTTGGATATACAAAGAGTATTAATCTGTGGGAAAGGGAATGGTGCTGCACCTAGCAACCAGCTATTAAGAGATATGTATGTGCTTAAAGGCTACTGTATTTCTATATTGCCCTTGTAAATATATATTCCCCTTACATCTACAAGAAAATTAGCAATAAGATAGAGTCTGCAAATGTTTATCCCGATTAACATGAAGCATATGGAGAATAAGCGTTTGTAAAAATAGTTTGTACAAGAGTAGAGAAAGTCATGTGAGTGTAACACATCAGATTTTTTATAAAGTGAATATCAAGTATTAGTACTAAAAACTCTGTATCAGTATCAAGTATCAAGAAATAGTGCTATCGTCCCATCACTATTATTTATACTTTTCGGATTCATTCCGACTTTATCTTGTGTAGTGGACTTCAGCAAGCCCTATATTGTTGGCAGGTGCCAAATAGTGCACTCCTGACTGCAATCCACAGTCATGTAATAGTAAGGTATAGGGCATGACAAACCAAGGGAGCATGGAGGTGTATGGTGGGTGAGGGGCATAAGACTCTATGTTGTTGGTTAACCTAATAGTCAGACAGCATGGAATAGAATGATCGTTTTGACTTTCATCCCATAAACAACCCCATCTATTGGTTTTATAGTAAATATTTGCCTTATTTCAGTCATCCATATACTGAACGTTACTATGCTGCACATAATGTGATGTGTTTCAATTGCTGAATCAGAGTGACTTAGTGAAATACATGTAAATGGTGCTATAGGAAGGAATAATTAATTCCGTTGTCTCTTTTTGCATCACCCTTTTGAACACTAAACTTGAAAGGAAAAGGAAATTAAATGTCTTGGTAGACCTATACCAAATCTAAAAATCACTCAGCTGTTAAAACAAAAAGCAAGATACTTTAACAAGAATCTTAACAGCAATATATATGAGAATATGACTGGATGTGTGGTTGTTATTTTAAAAAGCCCATTTTGTTTTCCTCAAGTTTTATTTGTTGATGATGTTCTGAAGATCCATGGATAAAACATGGTATGAATGATTTGTAGCATCTTCATGACTTCCCAAAAACCCATGACTTATAATGACACGGTTACAATACATTTTTAATGAGCATGCTAATGACATTTAGAAGTGACTAAGTGTTAATAACTAACATTTATAAAGCAAAATTGATGATACAGTGCTTATTACTTTAACACATAGAAATTGCTTCTGCCTATAACTTTGGAACCATCAAAGTTCAGAATCACCAGCTGCCCCTACTAAGCCCATTACTTACAATAGGATATGTTTCACAGACATGTTGTCTGTATCCTAAGCTATATTCGACTGCCAGATTCTTGAAACCCCTGTGCTGGACATTTAATGAACCTGTATAAAGATTGGCATCGATGTGAATTTATACAGGTTCATTAGGAGTTCAAAAGAATCATATGTGCACCAACAAAGTGAATAGGCAATGCTTATGAAACATGTCCTATTTTAAGCAATAGGTTTAATGAGACTAGCTCAATGTTAAATCAACTCCAATATTGCTTAAAAATGCTATAATTTCACTTCCCTGTGTACTGCTTGTAGTGTTGATTTTTATGCTAAGATTCAGCGGTTCTTGCTTTACTGCAAAATGGATCTTATTTTAAAGCATATTTGTAAAATGCTTTATGAATGACATACAGTGAAAGGTTATAATAATAATAATAATAATAATAATAATAATAATAATAATAATAATAATAATAATAATAATAATAATAATAATAATACTGTATAACATTAACAACAACAAATGATGAGAATGAGAAGAAGAAGAATTTTTATTCACCAATAAGCTTCTTACAAAAGAGTAATAGCCCACCTCATTGGGGTTGGGGGGTGTAGTGTGTCTGCCTCACATTCAAGAGGTCCTGAGTTCAAATCCTGGTTAGGGTGAGTTATCCAGATAACTTTTTTTTTTTCAGGGGTTTTCCCTTATCCTGAAAAGATGAATGTTGGGTAACTAAGCTCCATAGACCCCAGACTTAATTGAGCATCATTTCACCCATTTCATTTATTGTGCAATATGATTTACCCGGTAAAGGATGTAAAAAAATGAAAAAGGAATAGGTATTTGTCAAAAGTATATTTGCAAAACTATATGCAATTCCAAGAGATGATGATTAAAGGCTTTATGATAACTAATACTAAGAATACAAATTTTATTCAGTCCTAATCCTTTACAGCATTAACAAAACTCAACATATGTCATAAACTTACATAAATTCTGAGGTATAATGTTACGTTCCATGTATTTCTATACAGAATAAAATGCTTTTTAAGTCTTGATATGTCTTTTTTGATGCAGCTTTATACTGAGTACAGAGTATTTAAGACTGATAAAAGTGACTGCTGAGTAGGAATGGGCAGAAAATAATGTAACAGTTTACCTTAATGTAACAGTTACAAAAGTAATGAATACTGAAGGAGTATTGTTCTTCAACTTGCAGTTTGTAGGTTACGTAATTATTTGGAGGAGTTTGCCCCACAGTTGTATGCCAATTTGAAGAAGGCAATTTAGCGATGTTTTTTATGTGAGATGTTTCTTGTAAGCCCCACGTTTTGCGCCAATTTGCGGTAGGTTATTGGTTACGTAAATATTATTAAGGTTACGTAATAAAGATACACTTTGATGTTGTTTGATTTTTAGGATGCCAAACTTTATAGTGTTTTTACGTAATATTATTATAGTTATTTGCCTCGGCTGCTTTCAGTCGCACTATAGAAACACGAGTTCTTGCAGGGTTGTGATAAGACTCAAATTATGACACCATACAATTTACTTTTTAATTTTTACATCTTTTTATTTCACTTTATATATGCACATTTTATAAACACAACACTTTATAAAATAAAACTGTGAGCACTTAATACATTTTTGGTGGAGAACACAAATTTTATCATTTATACTTTACAACATTCTTACCCATGACTTTCACGTCTACTCTGTGTAATATCTTGCCCGAGACTGACTAGATTCAACGGTAAAAACCTTTAGAGTCGGTAATGCCATTCTCCCATTGGCTAAATCTAGTCCAATAGCATTTACGTATTCAAACTAAAAATCTTTCTTTACTTTTGATTGGCTAATTCCAAACTGTAAGCAAAATTACGTTATTACCGATCTTTTTATAACCAGTACTTTTAAAACTCCAAACACATTATTGTCACCAAAATTACATTATTGCCTCATTATTAACATCCTAAAACATAGTATTCTTACAGTTTTTGCACTATTAGAGTATATAAACATTTACATATCACTAATAAATGCGTTTTACAATAAAAATAAGTATTTACAATGACTTTACATACAATTTATATAATAATTATATACATATTGTTTTCTAGGTGGGCTGTTATTGAATTTAAGAAATAAAAAATATAATTAGTATCATTTAGGCATTAATATACTGCCTCAATACAAAACTAGTTAGTAGCGGTTACCAAAGTAACAGTTACCCAATAACAATTACCAAAGTAACAAATACTATAGTTATCATGTTAATGGTTACTGAGCCTGGCTGACATCATTCATGCATGTGAGCAGCATTGGTATCGCTTTCAGGAACTAGTTACCCCCAACCAAGGTGTCTCTTGGATTGAACTTGAGTCTTCCTTGCAGAGAGTTGCAAGTACATATCTGTTTATTACAGCACATTGCGTATCACTTCGAATACAGGTCACAGGCCACAGATGACAGGTTAGTCAGCACTCCAGCAACAAAGCTGCATGCACTGCATTAAGATAGTTGTTCACATATGATTATTGGTGCACAAGTTTTTGTACATCGCAATGTAAAAAAACAATTAACACCTTTTAGTAATATGTGTGGGCTGCTAAGCTCAAACAACAATTCATAAATTTTAACAGTGATGAACCAAGATCCATAGTTGCACAGTTTCAGTGACTACCCTCTAAGATTGCTTAAAGAAATGTAAAATTTCTCCAACTTTCGAATTCAAAAAGCATGTGTGAAGGTGTGTGTTTCTGCTCTTTTGGATTTGTTAACATGGATATTTACACCTTTAACCTTGCATGGCAAAGAACAATGAAAGGCCGACAGATACATGACAGAATTAAAGTATTTTCCAACTCAACCTTGAAGTTGAAAGGGCTGCCTGATTACCAAACACACCATAATTGTAAGTTGAATATTCTTTATTAACATTGTGCAACTGCATGCTTCTGGCCTCAATTTGCATGAATTTAGTATTTTTGCATTTACTCATGGCTGCTCCCATCTGCATGTGCTAAGAGTGCTGGCCCTTGTAGCCATGGTTGCTGGAGCATATAGCTTTGACACTCTGCCAAACTGGGGATCATGAGTTCAAGTCCCGCCATGGGCATGGGTCTGTGTTCTTCTGTGTGTATATGTGTAACAGTAATTGTGATAATAAGCGGTAAAAAGCAAAACAGAGGAAACATGGTAATGATAAATCAGAAAAAACAGAATAAATAAAGAAAGAAAAAATAAAGAAATGAGATTTTAAGAAAAGAAAAGAAAGAAACAAAAAAGAGGTGCATTTATGGTGAAAATAGCTTAGCCAATAGGAAGAAGCTATGTATGAACTAGTATATATGTAGTAGGTATGTATGTGCAAGAATGTAGAAGTGAGAATGCATTTTGTGATTATAAACTATCATAGGAATCAAAGTGTTGACACAGCTAGAGAAATTTCTTTTTTCATTGAATGAAATAACAAAGTAAGTCTGTATCGACATCGTTCACATTGAAATCCGGTTGCAGCTAATCATTACTGGTAACCGTTAATGTAATGTAACTGGGAACATGATAATCATGAGAACAAATAACTTAATTGTTATTGGTAATATTACATGTAACCATTAACACAATGAACTGTGACATTTGAAGGTGGTATAGTGCTTACGTAATATGTTTTTACGTAAATTATTAGAACTTGAAGATTTTATATTGTGCTGCTTTTGTTTTGTTTGGTTACATAATTTTAACTGCCCCACGTATGGAAGTCAATTTGAAGATTGTTTAATGTTATTTATATTTAATTTGTTGTTGAGCCCCACGTTTGGGAAGCCAATTTGCGACGGTTTTACTTATAATGTTTGTGTATGTGTGTTTACTTCACATGGTGATGCCATTTTGTGACGTAATTCTTTGTTAGGTTTGTAGCTCCATCTGGTGTTAGCAATTTGCGGTAGTATTAGTGTTTGTTTGAAAGAATGCTACTGTTATTTTATTTAATTTTGGTTTACTGTCCTCCGGCTAGCTATGATCTTTTCGGTCGAGCACTTCTCTTTATACAGGTTGTGTAAACGGAAAGGAATCTTTTATCCAAAGCTAACACTGATGAAGGAATTTGTTTTACACTTTTTATTGTCGAACACATTCACTATCACAATTTACACATTGATCTTGACACCCGCCAAACTGAAACTGTTATAACAACTTATTTACTGATCATTCTTAATTCGCGTACTTCAACTTTTTGTATAATTAACTTTACAACACTTGAGAATTTTCCTAACTCTGCTACGCGTAACTTGTGAATCGATAGCCGACATGTAATATTTCTACTGGAATGAAGGCGACGTGTATCATACAAATATTTTCGGTGAACTGACGGACACTACCTCCAACCTAGCCCTTTTATACTCCTACACCCCGATATGCCTAAAGATTATAACTGAGCTGCAATTGGCTAATAAAACGCGCCAACATTAGCGTCTATTTTTATATCCAATGAAAATTAGGAATACATATGCTCTAGGGATAATGTTCCAGAAAATTCTAAAGAAAAAACGCGCCAACATTACGTAACTTCCTCGTCTCTAATAATGATAAACAGCTCACCCCCTCGCTGCATTATTGCACGCTATTATTGTCAGTTTCAGTAAGGCAGTATAAACTTACTTCCCAACAATAATTACAATCAACAAACATCTCAAATCAATGTCACATAATAATGCATATTCATACTATAATCACTCTTTACATTTAAATAATTTGTGATACAAATTACTGCATCACAGTTATAACCATTACTTAAGAATAACCGTTTGTCACACACCTACTGCTAAGATCTTTTTTTCTGTCATTCAGGTTTCCATGTAGGGTGTGTTTCATCTGCAAGGTTCCAGAGAATGAACAAGTTAAGAAACGAGATGCAGGAGTGTATTGACTTGCTAAAATCTGTGAAAAAATCTACAAAATCGTGGCGAGAGCTTCTACATATGTTGCCTACCAGGTCAACAGCCACCAAAAGGTACAAGCTATTTCTGGGAGTAATGCAATCAAGAAACCCTATAGCTATTCAAATAACAAACTGGCTTGATCTCTGTAATATTAACTTCACTTAACTACTGAAAACATTCTCAGCATGCTTCAATTATAGTAGCCAGTTTATTTGAATCTTTTACTTCACTGTCACTACCTTCAAGTTAAAGTTTGTGATCTCCATTGCTATTTCTGGAACCTCAACAAAATATAAGGGAATAGAATAAAAGTGTTAATGTTTTAATAGAAGAACAATTTTTTGTTCTCAATACTCAAAATTACATAATTAAATTACATGCATTTTAGACTATAATAATGTTTGAAAATATTAGGCTATTTATGCTATAAGTTCACTTCTTGGTTGCTTGCCTATGCTAATCTACGGTCTCGATACACACAACTCCTGGTTTTCTGTGCATTGTAGACCCACTGTCTACTTACTTACATTATTTGTCTATTTTGTCAACCTTTTGCCCTATTTTCTTTGTAGTCGTTCTTAACCATTTCTCTTTGACCTTACCCAAATAGTTACCCATAGCGTTTATATTTTTATCCCCTTTTACATTCAGAATCTTCCTTATTAATACTTCCCCATCCAAGTTTTTCTATTTCTGTTGTCAAAATTGTTCTCTCCTTTTTTTTTGTTTAATTACAGTAAAATAAACCGTTGATAACTGTGTTCACTTCCCCACACATTGGACAACTTATTATACCTTCGTCATGCCTTATGCCTTTCAAGTTTCTAACTCCTGTTCTTGCCCATGCAAATCTTTCTCATCCTAATTTATTACATATCACTGTATACTTTTCCCTCTCCCATACTGATTTTATTTCCCTATATATCCTCAAGGAGTTTTTCTCTCTTGTACTGCCAAAAATATCTTGTCTGTCAATGTCTTCCAGCCTTATTTCTATTTCTTTCCAAAATCCTCTAATGCAATATTCTGCATTTGTCCATGCATCTCCCATACCTGTCTGTTCCATAACTACTTGAATTTTTAATAACCATGACCCTTTCCACTTACTTTTCTTTTGTATATAAAAACATTCTTTGATAATATTGCTATCCTTAAGATTGGAAATTCTATATAATTATTTTATAGCTTTTGTGAAAATTTTGATCTTGGTGGAGTAACTACCAAGTTCTAACTGTGCTGCCCCATTTGGTGATGCTATTAGTAGACCTAAAACATATTTTCAAAAAGATTTATTGAGTCTGTCTACCTCTCTCCAAGCATCATCTACTTCCCATACCTCGGCCCCATGCAACATCTTGCTTTCTACTGTAGCAGTGCAAATTCTTTCAAACCATTTGACATTTATGTCTGGTAATTTTTTTTAAACATGATCTTATAATACTCATGGCCATTTTACCTTTTGCTATAGACATCTTTTTTTGTTCACTCCAACTTCCATTCAAATTTAGTCTTACCCTCAGGTAATCAAATTCTCTTAGCACTTCTATTTCTCTTCCATATATCTGCCATTTCCCATCCTTATGTAGTCGATAATCCTTTTTAAAAACCATGATCTTTGTTTTCTTTTCATTTACTTTCAGTCCCCATTTTCTACAGATATTCCTTACTGCCTCAATTGTCCTCCTCAGCCCTCTGCAAGATATGAACCCTATTAAGTCATTTGCAAACAATGGTTCTGGAATTTCTTTATCCTTAACAACTGGCAAGTGGATCTTATATCTCGAGATCTCCTATAGGATGTCATCAGTATAAAGGTTAAATAGCACTGGACTAAGTTTACATCCCTCTCTTATTCCTGCCTTACTCTGAACACATTCGGTTACTTTATTGTCTGATAGTTTTATATAAAGCTCATTCTCACGATACGAGGTGTGATCAAAAAGTTTCCGGAATGACGTCATAAATACTACACAACAGTTTATTTTGTCTAATCTGCACTGTCACCCTCGAAGTAATCTCCTTGGGAATTGATACACTTATCCCAGTGCTTCTGCCACTGCTGGAAGCACCTCTGGAAGTCCTCTTCTTTCAACATGTTCAGAGCCTTTTGCAATTCGCGATGGTTGACATCAATGTTCTCAAAATGGTGTCCTTAGAGCCGCATTTTAAGTCATGGGAAAAGAAAAAAGTCCGCTGGAGAATAGGCGGGATGGGGAACAGTATTCATCCTATTTTTATCCAAAAATTGGCGAACAGAAAAGGCTTTGTGTGGGGGCGCATTGTTATGATGCAGGAACCAGTCACCACTCCTCCATTTCTCCAGCCGTTTGCGTCGCACATTCTCCCTTAATCTTTGCAGCACTTGTTTGTAGAACACTTGATTCACTGTTTGACCCTGTGGCACAAATTCCTTATGTACAATGCCTTTAACGTCAAAAAAAAAACAATCATCATTGACGTTGATATTGTAATGAAAAGAAGCTAGAAACAGTGATGTGTATTGAATTTATTTTAAACTTAAGTGATGTTAGTGTAACAATTCCGACTCACCTTTAAATAAAATCATCATTGACTTCACTTTGGATCGAACTTGTCTGGCATTTTTCGGACGTGGAGATTAAGGACTCTTCCATTGTGAAGATTGTTGCTTTGTTTCTGGTTCATACCCATAAATCCATGTTTCATCACCAGTAGTATTTTTCTCCATAAACTGTGGGTCATTTTATAGCTGTTCTTTAAGATCTGTGCAGGTAATCACACAGCTTTCCTTTTCGCCATTTGAAAGCAGGCAGGGCAGTTCTTCTCATGTCCAAATTGTCTTTCAAAATGCTTTGAACACTTCCAAAGGAGAGTCCTAATGAGTCAGAAAGTTTCTTATTGTAATGTGCCTATCATTTAAGACCATTTTGCTCACCTGATTGATATTTTCATCAGTTTTGCTGGAACAGGGTCGCCCCGAACGATCTGCATCTTTAATGATGTCACATCAGTTTTAAATTTCGAAAACCACTCAAATGCTTGAGTTTTGCCCATAACTTCCTCCCCATAAACTGTTCTTAACATTTCATAGGCTTCTGTTGCAGTTTTACCAAGTTTAAAGCAAAATTATATGTTCGTTCTTTGTACTTCGTAATCTGACATTTTTGGAACGCGGAAAAATCGCAGCACATGCAAAACACATGTTCACTTCAGAGCGTCTACCTCGTCACTGCATGGTCACAGGAAGTCATGTGACCTCTCATTTTTATCGGGAAGGAATGCTGCATGTACAGTCTGGATAAGAATTAAAGAAATCTCAGCGTCAGCATTGTTATGAAGCCTTTCCGGAAACTTTTTGATCACACCTTGTATATCTTGCATAGTATTTCTATAAATATATGACTTACCCCTTTACTTTTTAATTTTATCTATAATGCCTCTCTGTTTATGATATCAAATGCCTTCTCAAGATCAATAAATACCACATATACTCTTCCCCTTTTGTTGCTCAGATATTTGCTGATAATTGTCTTGATTATGAATATTTTATATGTTCTTCTACCTGCTCTAAGTCCTTCTTGGAACTCTCATGACTTCTTCTTCTTCTCTACCCAATTCTGTAACCTATTAGCTAGAATGCCTGTAAAGATCTTACCTAAAATAGAAAGTAAACTTGTGCCCCTGTAATTAGCTGGGTTGTTTTTATCCCCCTTTCCCTTATATATTGGCACTATTATATTTGTTCTCCATCTCTTAGGAAGCTACCTTGTCTCCAGTGTTTTATTGAACAATTTTATCATTATTTTTCTTCTAGTTTCATCTATTGACCAAGCCTTCCAAAATTCTCATGGGATACTATCCGTACCGCTTACTTTGTCGGCTTTTAACCTCTTAATTTGTTCAAACAGTTCAACATCCATAATTTCGTATCTAATTCATTAATTACTTCTGGCTTTGATGCAAAAACTGTTCTGCTCTCACTATGTTGTCCTGACCTAACAATGCTTTAAAATGCACGCACCATTTATTTGGCTTTATGTAATCTTCTCTTTTTACCTTTCTGTATAGGATTTTTTACTATTGACCATATTTTCTTTGTGTCATGGGTTTTTGCTGCTTCATTTAACGTTTGGCTTATTCTTAATTCCCATTTCCACTTTTTTCCATCAATAAGGCACCTATATGCCCATCTAAGGACCAAAAGGTTTCTCCTCTCCTGTTTTTCCCCTAACTACTGCCAATTTCTCAACTCTTGTGTTACTCTTCTTTTTGCCATTTGACAATCTTTATTTTGTTTTGCTATCCTTATAGGTCACAGATTTCATCCCACCTCCTGCCCTATTCACACTGTATTCTAGTTTTTCTAGAGCTTGATTTATTTTATTAATATTTAATAAGCTTTCTACTCTTATTTGTAATATTTTCTCATGTTCTGTATTTAATTCTTTACAAAATGTTTCATGCTTTTCTTCCCTCCATTTGTATACTTCCACAACTCTGTAAAACCCTCTGTACCCTTCCTTCATATCACTATTTTCTTCTCCTAATTTTAATCTTAATGGAAAATGACAGCTTGATGTTATTGTATTCATAACCTCAAAGTTCAGAACCCAGCGAATATCTAGTATATCCAGTATCCAGTGGATCTAGTGAGCACCTTACATATATACGCACATACATACAAAGTGGACCATTTAAGTTGAGACTGTACAATATCTCCAAAACTAAGCATTATAGAAAGAAATGTCTTTAATAAAAGTTGCGTGATATTATGAGGGAAAGTAAATACCCTTGGTCGTGTTTTGTTTGGAGGACGTTATGATAGTCATTGTAGGGTCAATTTAATTTTTTTAAATAGGAACCTACAATTAGGGTCAAATTAAATTGAAGCCTCCTTATATCTCCGCAATATATCATTCTTAAGTTTATCTACCATTTCTGCATCAAATCTTGAGCTGTGTGGTGGATTCTGAAATGCCTGAGCTATGAGATCTCTACTTTCTTATCTTGGGTTGTAGTACGGAAAAGGAAATTTTAAATGAAAGTGCATGCTCTGAAAACTTTCTGAATTTATTCTTATTTTCCAGAATAACACAAAAATAATCACTTATTCAACAGTAATAATACATTTTTTGCTATTTCACAATGTTTTATGATGTTTTTCACTGCCAATGATCCTTCTGAACTCATATGCAAAAATCTGATGTGTTACACTCACATGACTTTCTCTACTCTTGTACAAACTAGTTTTACAAACATTTATTCTCCATATGCTTCATGTTAATTGAGATATCGAGATGTTAATCTTATTCCTAATTTTCTTTTAGATGCAAGGGGAATTGGTAGGCTTTAAGCAATAGTCAAATATTTTAAGAGCTGGTTGCTATGTGGAGTATTCCATTCTCTTTGCATTACCAGGACAAAAAAAAAATGAATAACGAATTCTCATTTGAGAAAAAGTATAAGTATTGGAAAATTTAAGAGAATGTAAAGCAATATCTTGAAAATGGTTCACTTAACAAAAAAATGTATATGACATAAATTATGTATTTTAACGTGATCTACATTTTTTGTGCAGTAAAATTTTGTCTATCTTGTATGGTTTACCAGTTATGTAAAAGTCATTCACAATGATGAATACTTTTGGAGACATTCCCAGAAAATTCGAGATATACAATTCATTTGCCATAAAAATGCCTTAAACTTATGGTATTTTATTCAAAATTGTTTTTTGAGAAAATTAAAATTTTTGAAAAATGTTATGTGTAAAGGGTAATCTGGGTTGGGGGGGGGGATTTTCTTTAAAACCTTTATGTCGCATCTCTGGAAGATACTGAACCTAAATACCAAGTTTGGTGTTTATCCGATTGTTCATTTCTGAGTTATGCTGTTCACCGACAGACACACACACGTGCACCCTCATGCACACGCACACACACACACACACCCACACACACAATGCGTTTCCAAAAATGCTGTGTATGCATTCAGTGCACCTCAAAACATGTATTTCTGTGAAATCTCGGTATCAAATTTTTGGGTGGAATGGAATACCTCCCCTACTTACTATACATAGTAGAGAAAGTAAAATGAGCTATCTGAAGTTTGCAAATAAATTTCACATGGAGATGCGGCATGTATCAAAGAGACGCTAACAAGAATGTTTCTCCTATCCATGGCAGCCCTTATATAGTCTTTTTTACAGTGCCATGGTAACTCATTCAGCAAGAAGTGTGAAGGATCTCTATAGGTAGATTCTTAACCAATACAAAATTTCCATAACTATGATTTACATTAATGTTGACTATGGATTCAAAAAATGCTTAACATCTTTTTTTTTAATTTAAGATTTCTGAAGTTTTTAAACTATTCTAACTATATAAAAATATTTCCCACAATAAACAAATAACTCTTACAATTTTCTATCTGAATTAACGTTTTAACACAAATTACAAAGTTCTTAATAATCTTCATCTACTTCACAACAATTACTCCATCTTAAAATATTCCCTTTACATCTTTACTTTACAAACAATTTCCTTTAGTTTTAAATTACACTAGGTTTCAAATGAATTTTTTTTTTCTGCGCTACGATATGGATGACTTTTACTAATTTCGGTGTGCAAAATTCAAAAATGCATTCCGTTTTTCCATAGCACATCTCATTTTGGCAGTATGACAATGTTAAATGAAAATATAATTGTAAAATTTGCAAAAATATTACCCACTCATATTATACAACTTTTAAAGAAAATAAAGAAAAATAATAACATGAAAGTGTACCTGAATTTGAGAATGTATGTTAGTTATCTTGTGTACCCCTTTTTCTTTTCTCGTGGAACTTCAGTGTATGTGATTTTCTCAAGTGTTCTCTGTAGGTTTGTCGCATGCAAGACACCAGCAGTAATCGGCCATCATATGTATGTTCCAATGTCCTTGATAACATTGTTTAACATCTTCCAAGTCCTGGTAAAACCTTTCACTTGCTCTTCACTGACAGCTCCTAAATCTGATGGGAAGTAGTCAAGATGTGACTTGAGGAAATGAAGCTTCAAACTCATATTACAATCAAGCAGTCTGAAATTTTCCAGGATATTTCTGACAATTGCTTTGTATTGAGGAGTGTCTTTCACATTGTCCAGAAATTTCTTAACAGCCTCTCTGATCGATTCCACGCATCGTTTTCAATTTCATTCATAGAGCTGGTAAAATTAGCATGTTTTATCATTATCCGTATCTGTGGTCCATCAAATACTGCTCCCCGATTTTAGCCTGTGACAAGGATGGAAACTTTGTGCATAAGTACTGGAAGCAAGGGCAGCTTTTTTCAAGTGCTTTCATGAATTGTTTCATCATGCCAAGTTTTATGTGTAATGGAGGGATTAGAGTTTTTTGACGATCAACAAGAGGCACTTTAGTAACCTTTTTTTGATTCAGGTTCCAGTTGCTGCCTCTCAGGGCATTGGTCAGTTTCCCTATGTTTGTCCCTCGTTCTGCTATCCAATTCACAAAGAAATCAAGGGAGTTTTGTGTATCCTTCCTGTTGTCCTAGTAACAGACCAATGACCTTCAAGTAACCACATATTTGCCACTCATGGTCGTGGTACTTAATTTTCTCAAGAACATGCTTTAGAGTTTCATAAGACTCTCTTAGGTTCATAGAATGTGCAAGTAGTATTGAAGCTAACTTGTTGCCAATATGAAGTAACACTGCCTTAAGACTTTGTTTTGGAAGAATCAATAAAAAGACGCCAATTACTTGGCTCATATGCTTCCCTGCCCAACTGTTGAATAAGATTACACACATCCACATAAAACACAAGTTGATCTTCTTCTGCGTAGTACTTTTGGAACTGTATTTCATAATTCCTATACCATGAAAAAGTAACGTCAGGCGATAACAAATTCTTCTCCTGTAATCTTGAGCCCAGTAATTCACTTTTTTGTTTTGTGAGGCCTAAACCCCTCACTAAATCATTTAACTCAAATTCATTAAACTGTTATGGTGAATTGTCAAATTCTTCTGAATCAGAAACCAACTCATTGTCGGAAGCCATGGAGCTGCTTTCAGATTCACTAAAATTGAGGTCTGCAAGTGGTGTAGTTATAGGTAGTTTGGGTCCATGAGGAATAAACCGTTTAATTCCTGCCTCATTTTAGTTGTAGCCAGCAACTTTGCACATACAAAAGTAACAATTGTGATGGTAATTCTGCTGCTCTCTCCATATCATTGGTTTGGCAAACAGCATTGCCTTCTGTTTTCCTTCATAGCAATAGCATAATCCTTCAACACAACTGTTACATGCAATATGAGGCGCGAATGATTTATCCTGATCACCAACTTTCTCTTTGAAATATGAGTAATATAGTTTCTTTGTTTGTGAGTCTATTTTACGCATCTTCCCATCAAACACATAACACCCACAAATGTAACAACATTTCTGAGGACTTTGTAGACACTGTCTCCTGCATAATCCTGTTGTAGAAGTCATACTCAAAACTTTTATTTTAGCCTACACATACAGAAGGTGAATGTGCATATTAACACAGGTTTTCAGCTCAACTGAAGTTTAGATCTATGATAGCTGTAAATGTAAAACATAAATACCTCACAAGAAGACAAACCTGGCCCATAGAACAAAACTGATAAGTGCTGGGAAAATAAACATAAACATCTGGTTGATAAGGGAGGACAGAAGTGAGGCGATTAGGAAGAAAATCAACAGATTTAGAATAATGAAATGCAGTAGTAAGCTGTATAACCTGAATGAATTTAGCACCATAGATATAAATGCACATATCATAAAAACTAGATGCGATAGCCAAAAATGGACTTCGTTTTTTAAATCAGGGCACTGATTTCCATTAAAGCCACACATTTTCCTTTATACTGCAGAATCATTGTTGACCAGTGTTATTTAACCCCTTAATATGTGTTTCACTACTTAATGTACATTACTGGCATCAAGTATAAACATGTACGTATCACTGTCAACGCTATTCTTCCTTTTGCCATTGCAGTTCTTTTCTGTCTCTCCCACCCTCCATACTACCCAGCTTAATATCAATATGAGAAATCACTAACAACTTGAATTTCCTTGCCTGCCATGAACCCTTTTTCATCTTTACGCAATTTATTACCCTTTTTGAATATCATTATTTTAGTTTTATCCCACGTTACCTTCAGCTCCCATACTTCACAATGTCTGTCAATCTCTCCTATTCCTATCCTTAAGCCAATTGTTGATATTGAGCATACCACCAGATCATCAACATAAAGTAACTAGGGGATATCTACATTTTTAATTGTAGGCATGTGAGTGCAGGCATTTGTCAAATAATCCAAAATATCATCAATAAACAAATTAAACAAAATGGGACTTAATTTACATCTTTGTCTGAGCCCTCTCTCCTGTCCAACTGCTCCAGGTAGTTCCCCATTGGCACTTTTAACAAAATCTATTTTGATAATATAACTCCTGCAATATACCAATCACATTAATACTTAAATCTTTCTTATTTAATTTGTAATATAGCATTTCTCTATCCACCCTATCATAAGCTTTTTCTAAGTCAATAAATATAGCATACAATCTGCCCCTTTTCTTTACTAGATATTTATCTCTCATCATTTAGATTATGAATACATTATCCACTATTCTTTTTCCTTTCCTGAACCCTTCTTGGTATGGAGAGATATCCTTTTATTCTCTTCAGCACAATTTTGTATTCTCTCTGCCATAATTCCTGTGAAATTTTTTCTAAAATTTGTTAACAATGCAATTCCTCTATAGTTATTAGGGTTTGTTTCTCTGCCTTTCCCTTTATGTAGTGGTATATGATTACTATATGCCAACTTTCTGGCACCTTCTTCCTTTCTTTAATTACGTTCATAAGCCTTGTCAAGCATGATAGCCTGTCTGGGTCTTTGCAACATGCTTTGAAAAACTCTACAGGTAGACCATTAATTCCTGCTGCTTTGTTTTTCTTAAATTTACAAACTTGGTTACTAACTTCTTCATGTGAGAATGGTCTGTCCAACTCTTCCACATAATTATTAAATACTTCCAGATTCATACCACTTCTGCCCCTGGTTCACATTATATAATCCACCACACTTTGGCTATTCTTATTTGCAAATGTGAATTCCCTTTCTAAGTCCGAACACTTCAACCGATTACAGATCATAAGATTATATTCTTGGCAAAAATCTATAAGTTTTTCTCCCTTCATTATTGATAACCTTATCTTTGCTTTGTCTATTCTCTACTTCATTCTCCTTGTCAAACTCTTCAGTTAGGTTGATCAACTTAACTTGTTGTTGCCCTATCCTTGCGTCCAAGTCATCAGCAATTATTATTTCTCCATTACCATACTTGTTTCTCAGTGCTTCAGTGCTCTAACTCACTATCCTAAACATGTTTGTATCAAAGTACTCTGATGTAGTAGGGGGGGTTACACAACAGCAATACACACAATATTGCCTTTTTGGAAAACATCACACAATGTAAGCCATAACGTTGATTTGTTCCACAGCTTCTTTTCTTCTTTTACCTTAAACCTCTTATCTTTCCTCACAAAACAGCCTAAATCACCTGAAGCTCTATCTCTATTCTGATTCTTCATGCCATTTACATTATAAAAGTCAAACCCAGGTAATTTCTACATTCATTTTACTTTCCAACCATGTTTCCACTACCATTATCATATAACCACTGTTTAACACATGCTGAATTTCACTGCTTTGCAGCTTCTCTAGTAGCCCCTCTCACTCACTATTGATAACTTTAATCCCTATAGCAAACCTTTCCTCTCAAATGTAAACTTCTCTAGATTCACCTACCTTCTTGTACGCACACAATCTTCACTTCCAAAATACTGCCCGATAACATTGATACTACATTTAAACCTTCTCATTTCATACATCCAAGCCAACTAGCTCCCATGAGTGGCCTCCCTCTGTGTCTTCAGTCAGCTGTGATTAGGGTTGTTCTGACTTTCTCAGTGACACCACTGATGACATATTTTCCTCATCCTTCTTGGCTGGGCTATTAGTAACACTGGCTTCGTCACTGATGATGTATGTGCTGATTCTCTCTGGTAATCTCCTAGCTGACCATTTCTTCTACCGTCCATCGCACATGAAATATGATTCCCCTCTAAAGCGGTGTAATGCTGGCAAAGTTCCCGTTTCACTCCATCAACCCACAGATCAACTCCTTTTACAAAAGCTTTTTTTCCTGCATCTCCCGCTTTCTTCGTTTCCATTATTGCTACTGATTTAATTCCTATTGCTGCTTTCCCAAATCCTGCTAATAAATATTTTTGTGTCTTTCGCTGCTTGCTGTTTCTCAACACTTCCCATTTGAACTTCATTGCAGCTGTTTTCACGATTATTGGTCTCGGCCCCGGCCCTTTTCTTTCAATTCTGAAACAGTCAACAATCTCTATCCAGCCATATTTAGTTTCTCTTGAAAGAGCTCCTGTATATCCTGCCAGGCTCGTCTATCCCTTCTCTCATCTATTCCAAAAATTATCAGATTTAGCTCCCTATTTTCTTCCTCCAAGTTTTCCAGTCGAGTTAATCATCTTTTACACACCTTTGCCTCTTCCTTTACCCCTCTTACAAATTCTCCTAGCATTGTTTTGATCACCTCAAACTTGTCGCCAATTCTCTTGTCAATTCTATTTTTATGTTTTTTATTTCCTTTATCTCTTTAGTGATAGTTTCTAGCATCTCACCTATCTGATCCATTGTTTGTCCAGAATTCATTTCCATTCCACCAATTACTAATAAAATCCATATCACAAAAATATACCAGAAGCCTATTCCTATCCATGCTTGTTCTTTCCTCTGGTTGTTGATTCTTTTTGCATTGAAAGCACCGATTAGAATAAATATAGGATAAGCTGGTAATATTAAATGTTAATGTATTAGTAAGCACTTAAAGATCAGGACATACTGGTGCAGGACATTTATAATCAGTTGATTGAATGCTTGCTGTCAGTGTCAGCCTTAGCTTGCAAAGTGTTCCAAGTGCTATAGTTTAAGAATTATGTTCTTGCAATGATTAAAACAGAGAACAAGTAGATAAACAAATATTTTTAATATGTTGTCTTCTGTTCATAGTGCATTTGAAATACTCTCCGTTGCACATGATAATGTTACTCCAGAGCATCTAGCAACCCTGCTGCCCGACCAGTTTGGCCATTTGCGGGGACAAAGCACATTGAATGAGCGAGTCAAAATTGAGGCCATGTATGAAGCAGCAGTAATAGATCAAAGAGAGGAAATAATGCAAGTAAGGCGAGATGAAGGCACGGTGATCCCAAATGACATAGACTATGAATGGTGAGTACACTTCAATGCATTTTCTTTTTATCTTTTGCAGCTTTACTATATTTTCGTTAACTTTTGACATATGAGGTATTAAATTTATTGTGTTATAATGCTTGACATAGCAAAAATACATTATTATAAAATGATATGATTCTCAATTAAAGTCTCTTGCAGCAGTTCATAATTTCAATTAATTGCATCAAAGGAACCACCTCCAAATTTTATTTAAACCCATGTAAGTACTGACAAAAATCTTCTTTTATCTGTTTAATGAGATTGAAATTAGAAGTTGTTTTGCAATTAATCAATTCCATTTTCAGATTGTTTATAAGTTCATATAATGCCATTAATGTTACTACTACTAGATGGCAAATTGCTCACCTTGCCTCATTCTACTTTCCAAATTATGTTAAGGAGCATTTTAGAAATATTAATATAAACAAACTGATAAATCAGCATTGACAGCTCAGGTTTGATCATTTAATCATGAAATAAATCCTGAAGTTAAATTATTAAAGTAATTAAAATCCTGTAGATTTGAAAGAAACCATTTATTATAAAAAATAAGATTGTGTAATGAATTTTGAAATATTGCCAATTGACTCTACGAACAAATTGTTTTTCCTCCAGTAAATGGCAATATTGCAAACAATCTATCCGCTGGTGGCAGGCATTTATAAACAATTTATAAACAATCTGAAGTTGTAATTGGTAATTGCAAATTATGTTTCTGATTTGGATTTCAGATAAAAAAGATAAATGAAGCTTTTACAATAATATATCTACCAAGTGCAGGAGTGCAGAAAATTGTAGAGTAGAAAGGCAGTACCAAAATAAGCATTTTGAGGATAGCAATTAAGGGATCGCTTTTTTATTGCACCACATGTGTCAACATTCAGTCTGTCATGTTAAGAGTTTCTGATTGTATGGACAAAGTGTGATACTAATAGGTGCTCTGCAGTGTTAATGCACTAAAAATATTAAAATCCCTCCCAGAACCAAATCTTGGCAGTGCAACTGCTATAGTACTGACACAAACAAAATGTGTGTACAGTGGAATCAATTTTAAATTACATTTCTACTGAGACTGGAATTGACTAAACATGCAAAAGGTTTCATGAACCACCTTATAGATTCTTGTGCGTACATCGTCAGCTTCTATCAACAAGTTCAGAAATCTGGATTAATTGTGCCTGAACACCCCTGGTGTCGACAATTTTACATATGAGTTGATATCATTGCAAATTTAAGAATTCATCATGTATACTCCATGCTTCTTTAAGGATCTTCTCCCACATATCTACTTTTATATTCCTGGTGTGTTGCAACAGTGATTTCTTAATTTATACTATGGTTTGTTGTTCACAAATGATTGGCTTCCACTCACTTGTATGGTTATATCTAATGTTTCTGAAGTGCTCTTTTAATCTTAATTTCACACTTCTCTTAGTTTTTCCAATGTATATCTTGTTGCAGTTTATTTTATACACTCCTAGGTTTTGTGTTGCTGTTGGTTCGTCCATTTTGTTTGATTTAATCAAGTTTCCCAGAGAGAATCTGTTTTGAGGAGCCAAAATTATATACATAAATACATGGTGAGAGGTGACCTTAACCTGCAATCATTCTTGAACAGGATGACTCTTTGTAATAATAGAACAAAACATCTTTAGTGCAGTTTTTCTGCTTTTAAAGTAGTTTTGAGAACAAACCGAAAATTGCTTAATATTAACTCTATTATTTTATGAAACAAATATTTTTTTCAAATATTTCATAGAGGAGACTGAAAGATAAATATTTTCTGCATGTTTAAATACATTTTAAATTAAAACAATTCGCTATCTTACCATTATAAGCTTTTGAAATTTGTCTCATTTGTCATGAGACTATACAACATGACAGCACTGTGAGATTGAAAGAAATGCACTTCGGCTGTTGTTTATGGCTTATTGCTGAAACAGCAGATTATCAGTTACAAAATAGCTCACTTTACTAATCCCGAGTATCTTGAAATGTTACTCATTTAGAGTGAATCATATCGGAATGCAGCAGCTGTGGCAAGGATTTATCGAGAAGGATTTTCAAATAGACGAGCACCACATCATAGGACATTTGTTTTCATCTGTCAAAGAGTTCTAGATACAGGAAGCATATCTCTTCATGTTGAAGAAGTTGGTCAAAGAAATGTTGCTTAAGAAGAAGAAATCCTTCACTTGCTGGAAGAAGATTCTGGAAGTAACAGCCATGGTATAGCTCTCACTATTGATACGGTAATTTGTATCACAAATTACTTAAATGTAATTAAAGATTGTAATATGAATATGTATTTTTATGTGACATTGATTTCAGAGGTTTGTTAATTGCAATTATTATTGGTAAATAATAATATACGGCTTTACTGAAACTGTCAACAATAACGCAATAATGCAGCGAGGGGGTGAGTTGTTTATCATTACCGGGAACAAGGAAGTTACGTAATGTTTCGCGCCTTTTCGGTAGAAGCTTCTAGAACATTTCCTAAAGCAATATGTATTAGTGGTTTTCATTGGATAGTAAAATAGACGCTAATGTTGGCGCGTTTTATTAGCCAATAGCAGTTCATTTATAATCTTTAGGCGTATCTTGAGGCAAGCGTATAAATAAGCCAGGCCCGAGGTAGCTTGCCGTTCAGTTCATCAAAATTTCGTGTACACTACACATCGTCAGCCAGTCCTTCATTTCGTCAAGTTACACGCAGCAGAATTACGAGAATTATTATAAAGTATCATACATTTAAAAAATTACATAAAGTTGAAGTATGCGAGTTAAAAGTGATAAATAAGAAGTTATTACAAACAGTTTCAGTTTGGCAAGTATCCAGATCCATATGTAAAAGTGTTTATGAACGTGTTCGACAATAAAAATTATAAAACCAATTTCTTCATCATTATCATTTCTGGATAAAGGATTCCTTTCCGATTCACACCCTGCAAGAGATACATTCTCGACCTAAATAGCTAGCCGGAGAACATTTAAAGTGAATTATTTCAAAACTGATGCAAATTGCTACGCCAGAGGGAGCTACGAACCAGACAAAGGAGTGACGTCACAAGATGGCAACGCGTGAAGTAAACACACAACATTATTTGTAATACCGTTGCAAATTGGCATCCAAACGTGGTGCTATAATAATGGCAAAACATTATAACATTTTCCGTCGCACTATTGGTGTATCCCATTGGACTGTTTTGAGAATGTTAAAAGAAGAATTGCTATGCCCTTACCATACTCAGTGCAACTAATGTGTCTCTGAAGCAGATTATGGGTAGCATTTTCCGAATAGTTTCTTCAACAAGGAAGGGACTTTCCCCTTAAAATTCTTGCATTGGATGAAGCAACGTTCACCAGAAATAGAGTAACTAATTACAATAATGCACACATCTGGGCTAACAACAATCCACATACAATAAGACAAAACAGCTTTCAGCAAATATTTTCTGTAAATGTTTGGGCAGGAATCATAGCAAATACATTAATTGGTCCATGGATTCATCCTCAGATTTTAACAGGAGCCATCTATCTCCAGTTCTACGAGAAACGTTACCAGTTCTGCTTGAGGATGTTCCCCTGAGAGTACAAAATTATATGTGGCTAATACATGTCGATGCACCTCAGCGCATAAGTAGAGCCATGTGTGGCCTCTATGCAACACCTACGTAGAATGCTGGATCACTCAGAATGGACCAATAACATGGCCACCTAGACCACCAGATCTAAATCAGTCGATTTTTTTCCTTGGGCCACATGAAAACTTGCAGATACATTACAGAAGTGCCTGATGTGGAAATGTTGCAAGAAAGAATACTTCAAGCAGTGGAAGAAATAAAAACAACCCGGACATATTTTGTAAAGTGTAGCAGAATTGGAGAAACGTTGTGAAGCATGTATGTTGGCAAGGGATGCACATTTTGAACAATTTCTGTAAACATTAAAAAGAAATTCTCATTGATTTTCTGTTCTTGTCTTGCTTTAATTATTCACAGAGTTTTGTAATTCAAAAAGAAAGGACGCATGATGTAATTTGGTAAATAAAGTTTCATTTACCTTATTAAACAAGTGTTCCTATTAATAATTTGCATAATATTGTAAATGCTTACTTAGTTCCATATTCCGTACGATAATTAAGTTACGTTACAATCATGTGTAGTTTTGTGTTTCTTTGTATACCGGAAGTGTTTATTTGTTCATTGCCATAGCAGCAGAAGCTGAAGAATTAAAAGTTAGCCTGTTGAATATAAAGTTATTCTCCTGAATGTAAAGTGAGCTTGTTGAATTTGCTGTGTTGCAATATTGTATAAAATAAAATTGTAATTATCTCAAGAACGGATAGCTTTATGGAAAGAATTTATTAGGCAAAAACACTAAAACAGCGTACTAATTCATAGTTTAAAAGGATGATCATAGGTCACCTTCCACCCTCTGTATGTATATATATGAAATCGATGTTGGATGGTAGTTGAATTTTCTACCCAGCATCATGTGTGTAACAAAATGGAGCAGTTATATGTGGCAATTGCCAAAAAGGGAAATATAATCTTAAAATATCATAACAACACAATACTGCTGTAATTTTGGAACCATGTATAACAGAAATAGTTCTATAGTTACTAATGGCAATTTTAGAGATTATTTTTGATCTATCAAGAATATGTAGAGAGATTTAGAACTAAGATGCATCTTAATTATAATTCTTTGGAAACAAAGTAATTTAATATAAATTGTAACCTGTTGCCTGAAAAGTAGAATATTTGCATGTGAATGGCTAACATTATTGTTTGTTTGTTTATTTATTTATTTACAAATAACATACTACATAATGGAGTCTATGGTATGACTATTTGTCCCAAAGGCAACCGTGCATGCAAATTATAAATTTATTGTCTAAATCATTTTTATATTGTTAAAAGTTATTTACATAAACTCCACTAACTTTTATGCACTGATTGTTTCAGTTTCATCTTAACATTCCAAAGAAACTCCCCTAACATTCTTAACTTAATCTGATCACTAAGAATTTTCTTAATCACTACACTTCTATTATCCCTAAGCCATTTTTCTCTAATCAGTTTTCCCCTCCATTCATCAGTTCCTCTACATTGCATCAGAACACGGATCCCATCTTTATTATCCCCACAGATTGGATACATGCTGTGTATAATATTACTTCTAAGGCCTCTTAGTTTTCCACACCTCTAATCTAAACCATGCAATGCTCTCTCTCTCTCTCTCTCTCTCTCTCTCTCTCTCTCTCTCTCTCTCTCTCTCTCCCTCTCCCTCTCTCCCCCTCTCCCCCTCCCTCCCTCCCTCCTTTTTGTTACATTAGTATAAACATTTCTTCATTTGATTCTAACTTAATTATTTTATAGAAAAATCAAAGAATCATCTTGTTTATTATAGACTATAATATCTGTTATATCTTTGTATCTGAAATGGACATATTTCCAAAATCCCATCACCATTCCATGACCTTGTAATCAAATATCCCAAAATGTTTTTTTTTTGGTACCTGACACAACATTTTAAGATATTCTCTTCTGATGTGTGACTGACTTGGCCTAATTTGAGCTTGAGTTGTTGTTGACCAATGGCACTGGGGATTAATTGATCTGCATCATTTTCCTTCTGGCTTCCCAATATAAAGTCTGTAAGTTATCACTTTTAAGGCCTTTTCATTTGGCTAGATGTTGTTTGTTCAGGATGACATCATCTTCACAGAGAGTACACTTGGGTGTAGGTAGACATCGTATCTACTTGAGTTATTGTTAATTGAGGTTATATGAGCTGGATGTAAGAGGCAAACTCGACAAGAGTAAATTCCCTTTTTCCCCTTCCCTCCATCAATTTATTGAAGAACTGGAGAAGCTTTGATTTAAATGTTCTCTCAAAAGAATGGACATGATTCAGAAATAAAAGATCACTAAATTCTACTTTGTCAAGTTCTTACAGTTTCTTTCTTAAAATGTAGACTGTTTTCAAGTTTGTCTCTATTTAACACATCTCATATACTGTTAACAGCCAGTCACTCTGTCTATCAACCGAAGAACAACAGAAGCTGATGGTGGCCCGTCCACACACAGTAAGTAAGAGATATAACTTTGCAGATACAAATAAGTTGAGAGTATTACAAAACATTTCTCTACTGAAGCTGTTTGCAAAGATAACTTTAATCAATATCTTATTCTAGACATTGCTTACATCCAAACAAAATGTGTAGCACTAAGCAGTGCTGAAAATATGGCCATTTATGCACACTTCTCTGAAGACATTATAGTTACTTTTACAATACATACGAAGAGTGCTGTTGAAAAGAAGTGAGGAAGGAATTATTAGACTTGATTGTATTAACACATTGCATTACTAACTTAGTTACTTGGAACATACATATTTCAAAAGCAGGTTCACTTTTATCTTCAAGTAATTACCAATTGCCACTGGAAGTTGATGTACTATTGTCACATTCTGGTTGCTCTTTTAGGAATTTTCTGTTAAGTTTGGCCATATTCTGGTTATTCTTCTAGAAATTCTCTGCTCAGGTTGTTGCAGATACAAGATTGTCTTGTTAAAACTCTTTTGGATATTGTTTTAGCACTCAGAACTTAATGAAATGGTTCAAACAGATTATAGCTGAACACTGTATGTCCTTATACAAGATAATTATCTTTGCAAGCGGCCTAAATTTAATTTGCATTTTCTAACATTCAAAAATTAATTAGTTACTGTTTGGCAAAGCTGACATGCCTATCACAATGATCACACTGCTTGTGCTTAGTTTAGACAGAGTTTAATACAAGAGCAAGAGCTGGCAACATGTTAATATAGAAAGTTGCTATTTAGTCTTCTTAATATATGCAATGTCACTATAAGCCAGCCATCACTGATGTCGTCATGGAATAACATGGTTTTTCCATGCCTGTATTATTACAACCATAACGCCATTGCTCCGGGAACTGAAAACATATGCTTTAAAACAAAGAGCATAGGGAGATATTTATTCATCTATAAACCTTAGTGCTCTTAAAAGAAAAGAAATATATATATTAGTAATCTAGACAATAATTAACAAGTATTTAAACAGAAAAGAGGAAGGATATATTTTTTTTGCAGATTTTGAAAAAGCATGTGACATTTAAACGTAGAAGCATTGGAGTGGAAATTATGGAAAAAAGGTGTAAGTTATAACTATTAATGGAATCAGAAAGATATATAAGGACATAAAATTATAAGATGTGATCTAAATAGAATTATGAAGATGGCTGAACAAAACATAGGTTTAAGACAAGGATATAAACCAAATTCCATCCTGTTTAATTTATTTATAGATGATATGTTAGAAAGTCAGAGAAAGTAATGGTCACTGCCCTATGTTAATGGACAAGGAATACCAGGTTTGCTGTACGCATATGATCTAATGGTAGGGGCTGTAACTGTTATAGGTTTACAAAGAGGAATTAATGAAACATAACAATTCTGTACAGAATGTAAGTAAATTAAAAGTTATTTTTAAAAACTGGAAATAAGCTAAGAAAAGATGAACGATGGGATCTGAACAGACAAAAGTTGGAGATGGTAAAATAGTTGATTATCTAAGAATAAGATTGAGTAAGAATGGTAGATGGCAAAAGATAGAATTACTATGATAGGACATCAAGAATAAGTAATCACAAATTGGAAATGTCATTAAATGGTTGGAAAGGGTGTATGAAGAATTGGTAGAATAAAAAAATAGTGTATGCAGCAGAAATATGGGAGCTTCAAAATTAAGCAAAAGAGTGGATTACATTATTCTGCAAAGAACTTGAGAGTAATCAGGTCAGCACCAAGGGAAGTAGCATTGGTAGAATTAGGAAGAACAGGGAGGAAAGGAATAATTATACAGGTGTATTCAAAGAGAATATGGACATATATTAAAGATATATGTGGATCAACAGCAGATCATTTCAAATAAAAATGACTGCTGGGTAGGAATAGGAAGAGAGTTGGAGAAAATGGAAGTATGAGATATGTGGCAACTAGAGGGGAAAAAAGACAACAGATTTTGGAAAGTAGTGAGAAGTAGGATAAAAGATATAGAGAAACAAAAAATCTGGGAAGCCTTGAAAATAAAAACTGCTTAAGTGTATATAAAGCAGTAAAGAGAGATTGGGAGAGACAGGGTTATTTTGAAATATTAGCAGAGAGGAAAGGGAAGGATTAGCAATGTTCCTAGGAGGGTTAAGAACCTGGAATATGAGTCATATGTGAAGAAAAGAAAAGTAAAATACATGCTTAAGAAAATGCAAAGAGGGAAGTGAAGACAGGATGTTTGGGGTTCGAATGGGACAAAATGATAAGGGAAATTATAACCATAAAAATGTAAACAGTTAAGGGAGAAAAAAGAAACATGTATAAGGGTGAGTTTTTGAGGAAAACCAAGGAAAAATGGTTAAGGAAAATAAAAAAGCAAGGGGAAACATAAGGAAGAGGAGAAGAAAAGTAAGAATCACAAAAGTGGGAAAGGAAGGGAAAGAATAAGGCTAACCAAAAACAAAAGGGCCCAGGTGCCAGGTACAAGGTAGCCCATAAAAGAAAGAAATAATTGAACTCAAATTGCACTTAAAATGTAAGTAACTTTAAGATTTGATATAAATATATCTAAATTTTCATATGCTGTTAAGTGCACATAAATATTCATTCAAAAGAAAACTCCTCATGCTTCAGGTTTCCAAAGGGCCCTGAAGGGCAAGTTCAAAAATATTAGTGTGAAATACACTGATTTCAGGTTCTTTTAGGGATTTACAAGGAGTATCATTAATAGCAATTAGAAACACTGTTGAGAATACGCAATGTACTCTTTAAGATGTAAGCACTGTCATTTGAAGATGAGTTATGTGGTTATTAGATGCATCAGATTTAGCAACTTTTTTTCTTTTGAAAGCATGTTCCATTCAGTTTTTATGTGATACCAAAGGCAGCTTCTGGGGTAGTGCTGCGGCACCAATTGTGTCAAAAGGAAAGAAAGAGAAGTGCATAGGAATCGCACATAAAACATTGTATGTGTTCCCTCATTTGAACAGGTGTGTTAAGTGGCGCGTGCTCTGCCGATAGTTATCTGAAGCTTGGAGCTAATTCCAGATTGACACCATCTACGCTCATAAGCACTGTGTATAAGTTACTACACAATTGTTATGGGAGAGGTGGAGCCAAGGCTGCTCTGACTCAGAGCTTACATTCCACCTGCTAGAGTGCAGTAACGCACAGAACCTAGCAACAGCGAAAGAATACATATTTCTCGCTCAACCTTCCTTTAACACAGTGTCACCATCTTGTTGCAAGTTAATGCTAATGCATTTGGAAATGCAAATTGAATGCAGAAATAATACACCAAAATGTCATTATAAATACAAATGTATGGTTTTGAATATAATTGTCATTAAGTTTTGAACCTAAGAGGCATTATTTCAATATTTATATTTTTGCAGCAGCAGGGTTATTGGCAGCACTGTATTTACATATGGGCCCGGACCCAGGGTGGCAAATCCTTAGGGGCAGCAACATTGAGAAACTAATTTTTTATATATTAAAGATTTTCACACTCTCTAAAAAAGAGCAGCGATGCTGGCAGGAATTCTTAATATTGAGAGGGAAATTGTAGGTAGATAGATGGAGATCTTACGTGCATGATACAACTGGCAACACTGTCTTCCTGCATGCCTGCCTGTACTGTTTTTGAGTTGCACTGCACAGACGGGGTGCAGACATGGGTATAACATTACCTAAATACTGTGCTGGTTATTGGTAATGATTGAATATGTGGTATCTTATCCGCCACAGAACAAACAACTAACATTATTCATCATGTGTTGACCACCTGTTTTCAAAACATTAATCAAGAATTTTTGTTTATCTTCATGTAGAACTGTTCAGTTCAAAGACATTGTAATTCACCACGAAGTCAGGTAACTAAAACAGTGTAGCTGTGTGTAGAATGTTTTCGTTAAGTGAATATCCAGTTGTATGTGAAAGTTACAAACATGAACAAAATAAGTGAACTATTAAAATCTCCATTTAGCAACAGGACTCTCAGTAAAAAATATTCAGATGAAAGCATTGAGTAGGCCACTTCTGATCTGAATCTGTAGCAGCAGACAAAAGTCGATATGCTAAGTTCATTCTGGAAATTTACCAAAAGAATAAATGGATTTGTGGCCGTGAGAAAAACAATGCTCTGTTTTCGTTTTCCTTATGTGCTATTTGGGGGAGATGTCTATTAGTATAAGATAAAGTAACTGATATTGAGCATATATGGTCTAAGATGAAAGTACATTCAATTCTTGTCAATTGCCTAATACGTTCGATGCCACTGCATAAAGTTGGTAAACATATATTTGAGGGATTTGTTTTCACTTTTTTTTGGAGGGGGGCACCGCCAATAGAATACCTTAGCAGCTGCCACTGTGTGATACACACATGTTTCTGAAAGCAATCAATATGCATACAAGCTTTGTCAATTAGTATTTTTATAAAAGTGAGTGTTAAAGAAAGTGTTTTAAATGAGAAGGAAGAAAACTACAACATGTTCTACTTTTAGATTGCAGCAGCAAGTCGAATACCAGGAGTCACTCCCTCTGCAGTTGTGAGATTGCTACATCACATCAAAAACCTGCAAACGGTTGCCAGTGTGGCATAAATGTTAACATTGTATCTCATGGAAAAAATATATAAAAGTCAATACAAAAGCATGAAATGGACAGAGTTTGTAATTTACTTAAAATGTAAGCAAGAACTTCCAAAATATAAGCCACCATTTTGCTTGTCATTGCTTCCACTCCGCCTTGTGCTTTAAGAAAAAAACGTGATTAGGAAAATAATGAGACAAAGCAAAAAGCAAAAATATGTTCATGTACATACTTGAGATATATTTCTTTGCAAATAAAAATATTTATTTTTAAGTTTTAATATTTACCTTCTTTTTAATCTCTTAAGAAAATATTAAGTCTGGGTATACTTTCATATTTAAGATTACTAGCTAAAGCAGGTGAGCTAGTTGAGTTATAGTGATGTATCAGAGTTATATAATGTATGAGTAACACTAGGTTTTAGAGAGTTATTGGCAAGAGGTGCAGGGGGAGGAGTTTTAGATCCACATAGGTACAAAGTACAACATGCATAATCCTTGCCCCACCAGTCCTCCTCTTATCACTGAATTCACCTTACCTGTTGCCCCAAGTGCACTCCTTCTCTGCGAGTTCCTCTTTCGCACCAGGAGCCAGAAAAGATTTGTCTTCTGATGTCACAGAGCATTCAGTTGGCTGGTCCAAGCTAGTTCATTTGTGCTATATGTATGTAGTTCTAAATAAGTGAAACAGGTCTTGGTAAGTCATAATGTTGTACTTGTAAAGCTTATAAGTAAATTTCAGGTCTTTACTTCTGTATAGTAATAATGAAGTAGCATTTGTAAAATTTTTTATTATGGACATTTTGGGACTAATTCTAAAAATCTTAATTTATGGAAGGTTCTGCATAGAAACTACTCTTAATGTTGTACCAATTTCAGTCAAATTTGAAATACATGGACAAATTTAATATGCTTTAAATTCTTATGAAAGGTATTTGAGCTCCATACTTGCAGCACTTCACCTAAAAGGCATAAATGATGAAGAAGCATGCCACTTATTGCACCAGTTTCAACAGAATTTTAGATGTTTAATAAATGCTCAAACTTTTATGACATGTCAACACTAAATGTGCTGCATTTTGCCTCATAAGTTTTTAGGAGGCTGTTCCATATAAATTACCTTTAACCTCTACAGAGACCCAAGATCAAATTCTGACATTTGTATTTATATTTGTGTGCTTAATGAGTTTCTCTGGGCCAAAATATAACAAATTTGCAAAACAAAAAAAAAATTCATTTTTGAACATTTGGGTGGTCTAAAATGAGATTTAGACAACTATAAATTTTATTCTGTGGATCAATGTATATTATTAAGGATCAAAATAACACGAATATTCAAAAGATTAAATTTTATTTTAATGTTGAGGGGCTTTAAATGGGGTTTACGTGGTTGAGTCATATATGATACATTGGGCCTATATCAACATTTTAGGGTGTTCTTCAATTCCACCATTGATATACTGCAGATAGAAATAGAAAATATGAGCATGAAGTGCAGAACATATCAAGTATGATACATCTGGCTGTCATGACTTTTGACTCATTCATATAGCGAGAAAAAAATAACAAAATCCAATGTATTATACAGGATGAATCACCTAAAACTTGCACTGCAAATATTTCAGACCTTATCTTAATTTTAAAATTTTACACACTGACACTTGCCATATACCTGTGGTAGCACAAACTAAAGAAAAAAAAAATGCAAATACACTATTTCTGTGGATTCTGACAAGTGAAGAGAAAATTGACCTTCAAAAATTGTGTTAAAAATCACCACCACCAGCTCCAATACATGCTTCCAGTCTACTATGGAAAGGTTGCTGCACATGTTCTAGCATTTCAGTGGAAAATTCAGTGCAGGCAGCAGTAATACACTTGTTTTATGTCAACTGGTGTAGTTGGTATATCCTTGTAGAAAGTGTCTTTCAGCTTTCCCCACAAATCCAGCTGTCCAAGATACAATCCAACGATTTGGAAATATTGCATGAAGACAAGCTGTAGTAATTCGCACTATGGGCCAGACAGCAATCATGTCGGTGTCACAGGTTCCTCCTAGTCTGCAGGTAAACATCATCTAGCATCTTTGGAAGATGGTCCATAGGAGTCTTCAATATTTGTGCAAATTCAGTGTTCCTTCTACAAAAAAAGGTCCTATGAGGTGATGGTTCACTATCCCACAGCACACTTTAAACTCCATGGATGCTGGCATTCCACCTGACAAAGCCAATGGGAATTGTCATCAGACCAATAGTGCATGTTTCTGCGGTTTACTTGGCCATGATTAGTAAATGTTGCTTCATTACTAAACAAGATATATTATAAATCTGGAATATCATATCTTAATGTCCATGTAAAAAAGTTAACACAATTCTCAAAATTGTTTCCCTGCAGCTCTTGATGGAGAGAGGTGATAGGGATGGAACGTATGTTGATGATGAATGCAGAGTACACTTGCCTAACTCATGCCACTTCCTCGTGTGATTGCACAGGAATTAATTTACAGATCTACTGCAACAGCAGCCAACACATTCATTTCTCCCTCTTCTCTAGCTACTTGTTTGTTTCTAATTTTGACTAATTTTGAAGATTGAGAAGCTAGTAACAGTGATGTGTCATAATTTAAAATAAAGAGAGTTGAAGGTTGTTACACTACATCACTAAAATATTCTTACAGCCAGATAAATCAGCAGTAGCACATCATTTCTGGTCTTCAAACCATGATATCACTCCGAACATAAAACTCTTAAAACTGATCAACAGCAGCAGTGAATTGGACATCTGGGAAAAAATACATATCGTCAAACACAGGAATCACTAATGAATTTCGAACTGCCGCCACCCAGCAGCCTTTGGAGGTTCATCAGCCCAGCACAGAGAACACCACTAGCCACACACATCCCCCAGACAATGACCGGAAAAATCAGTTGAGGACATGCTGACAATGGGAGCAAACCGTCTCCCGAAACGCGTTCAAGTAAGAATATTTTAGTGATGTAGGTAACAACCTTCAACTCTCTTTATTTTAAATTATTTGTTTCTGTTATGTTTTCTAGGTGTTACACCACGACCTTCACATAACTGGTTGAAGAGGTTGATAAATAATTGCTAAGATGGTTGACATTCATTGGGATGTTTGCATGTACACAGTACAAGAACAAACTGCATTCTTCTTACATTCTGTATACACCATGAGTATATATGCTTTTTCTGCATTGGTATATCCCATTTTACACTCACGACCTACTGCTTGAACTATCACAAACTAACTGACTAGAAAGTTGCAATGCAATCAGTGAACAGTAAACATAATATAAACAAACATAACAACATCATACCTAGCAACTAATCAGTTGAATGGAGCAAACAGCTGTCGGGGTGGAAACTTTTCAAAATATGATTTCTCATACACTATTGCACTAGAATCCTGCAACAAACACCATTACATTCTAATTTACTCTACTTTTATTTTGTTAAAGCCAATAGACATTGTTCCATTTAAAAAATTGTAAGTTTGTTCAAACACATACTTTCTAACCATTATTAAAATCTGTGTATACGCTGCAAATACAAGCCCCTGACTACCAATCAGTTCTGTGAAAACTGTACATCAAGAGCACTTTCCATTTTCCAAAATATTTTCAGTGCAAGTTAAGTTTTAGTGATTCACTCTATATGCTAGAGGTTAATATTACTTTAACTCTACATAAAATTTCACATATATACCTGCATGATTTATAAAGATTGTACATTTTTAGGAAGCTTCACCCAGAAACTAGCATGGATTTTGTACAGTTTCCACAAACTTCAAATATGTCATAAAATGTGCTTCAAATTCTTATATGTAAAATGTCAACTATATTTACAGTGGTTCACCTACAAATTTAAATATTTAGGGGATGTCTCATATAAACCAACTTTAATTTTTCATCATTTTCAACCAAATAAATTGTGTCAAAACATTTTCTTCGAGCTCCTGGGCACAAATTGCAACTCCATTGCATGCAGTCTGCAGGGGACAAATAAACAAACTGAGCTGATAGATTAGAAATCCTCCTGAAAGTGCTCTAAGGATATCTACTTATACTGTATTTCAGTTATCAGTGTGTAATACTGATATATACCGAGCATTACAGGTACTGAGCTAAGTACAATGAAATGATCCATTTGAAATGAAAAATTTATTTTAACTTTCATGTGAAACTTTAAATAAATTATCTTGTAGTTTAAAAGCAAATTTTTCGGCCAGCACTTCACTTGGGGAATTATGCAGAGCTTCTCATTGCTTAGGGAGAAAGAGGTTAGCATTTTGTGCAACTTCATATTTATGCTTTGGGCAGGTGAGTGTTCAAGAGAATCACACTAAAAGTGAACCACTTTGAACAGTTGATCTTTAAGGTTAATGTTTTGTATTTTACTCCTGAATAATAGTATTGAAAGTATAGTACTTTCTGAAGAGTAATAATGCTTTGATACAAAATAAGGCTGTATGACTTAAGTACACCTTTTACCATGAACTTCTATGGTTACCTGAACATATGGGTATTTGCACCTAGTAAACCATCTGTAGCCATGGTAGAGTTCTTTCCATTTGCTTGTATTAAATACATCCAGAAAACAAATTCTCATTCTAAAGATGAAATAATCTTCATCAATACAAAATGGTGCTCAATTATGATTTTGATTCACTGGCAACAAATGTTCAAACAGTATGCAAATGATCTACTGTAGCGTAATTCTTGAATCTCAGTGTTGGTTGTTTCATTTAGTTCTTCCAATTCAAGGTTCATGGATTGGCAGTTCTGTTGAAGAAGTCACAAGCTGATATTTGCATTTCTATAGCTCAAAAAGCTTTTTAAAAATTTAATTGAATATAAAACATCAGATTATCAAGAAACAAATGCTGTATGTTGTACTGTTAGAAGCCAGTAATGCTATTTACCTGCTGGCCACCTCTATAGGTGAACAATAAGGGATGAATAACAAACAATAAAGATGTTTCAGCATTTTGAGTGACAAAGCACAGTGTGAATCTGAATAGTAATTCTATGGTATTTTTCATATAATTCAGATGTTTCTTCATTAGACATATATAATTTCAGAGTTTTAAATTATCTAATGCTACAAGAGCATTTTATATAAATACCAAAAAAGAGAGTAATTAAGGTTAGTTCACAATAACCAGGAACAGAAGCCAGAACAAAAGTTATACTTGAGTTACAATGTGAGCACTCACAATTAAAGGGAATCTTTACAGGGGCACAGGAACAGGGAAGAAGACTTGATTAAGTTTTAACTGTTTCATTCACATTTCTGGAAAGGGCATAGGTAAGAGGGGTTCCAGGGGGTCTGGGCACCCTCCAAAATATAAAAAAAATTAAAATGCATACAAAAATCACATTTGCAAATAGGACTAAAGTAATATATATAATATCCTTCTTAGGATAAGAGAAACATAAACACACTAGCAGTATGACCAGTAGTGTTGTGGATGTATAGCTGGATTGACCAAAAGTATTGGGTGTGGACGTACAGCTGGATAGAAAGCCTGGACAAACCTAATTCCTTGCAGTGCCTGTGCTGACAGAAATCTTGTACTTTAATCATCCAGTAACTTTAATGAATAGTGTTTAAAATAAATAACCAAGTACGTATGTATTGTAATGAAAAGAAGCTAGAAACAGTGATGTGTATTGAATTTATTTAAAGGTGAGTCGAAATTGTAACACTAACATCACTTAAGTAACATCAGTAACATCACTTACTTTGTAACAAGTTAAAAGACCCCATTCCACAAGACAAAAAAGCTGGAATCTATAAAATCAATTGTTCAGATTGCAATAAAGTATACATTGGTAAGACAAAAAGAAACTTAGAAACTAGGCTAAAGGAGCACATGAGATGTATTAAATACAAACAAATGGACAAATCTGCAGTTTCACACCATTTTTGGATCACTAATCACAACATCAAACCCAATATTACATTAGTCAAACCAGCCAAATTTGCAGCCGAATTAGATGCATGGGAGAAGATCACCATTCTAAAACACAACACACATCTAATGAATTTTGATTTGCCGCCACCAAATCCTCTCTGGAAGTACATTTCTCCACCACAAGATGCCACCACAGGATCCAGTCCAAAAAACGGAAACACCAACAACACGGGCCAGTCGAGTTAATAACCTTCTGAGGATGGGAACAACGGTTTCCCGAAACATGTTAAGTGAGTAAACTTAAGTGATGTTAGTGTTACAATTTCGACTCACCTTTAAATAAAATAACCAAGTACCTAACTAATAAGACAGCCTGAGATAACACCATTGGTTATTGCTTGATTTACACTGCCAAATTTTGCAATTAGCTTTTTAGACTCAAATGACAAATTAATTAATTTAATTTACCTCCCCCGTGCTTTATGAAAGCATTAGTCAATGCTATTAAATTTCATGCAGAAGGTGTGAAATGTCGGTGGAACATCTGACTTCCTTAACCTCCCTCTGAAACTGTTCCAAGCTCTGGAAATGCTGCATACCTATAATGCTGCATACCTTTGGTGGTGGAACAATAATCTTCAGAATGGTCAAGTAATTCTTTAGACAATTACAGTAGGTGAAATTTTAAATCCTTGTACCTTTTCTTTGGTCTCATAGTTTTCACATAATGCAGAAATCTTTAATATACACAACGAAATAAAGGTGAAGCTGGTGATTATGAAGGTTCTGCACTCCCCAACCACCAAATTAACCTCTTTGGAAAAGATACATAGTATGCAATCATCAAAAATAAAAAAAAAATATCTTCTCTAATGATAATTACAAAATATTAATTCACTGATTTTTAATGTTAGCAATTTTTTTCTCTTTATATAATTATTTAGCATGTCCTGCTAATGAACTTGATTACATCATAAATGCAAAGAAAATAAAGTAAAGCATTCTTACATGAGGGTTATTAAAATATTTTGATATTAATATCACATGCATACCATAGTGTTATAAGATGATTTGATTCTTTCAATTCTGTTGTTTTGCTGCATCTTTTTTCTTAGTTGCTAAGTCATGGACATATGTATTGCTTGGAATAAAAATCAGCATTTGTCTTATTTTATATACTTTTTCTGTGGAGTAACAATTATTTTCTACTCCATGGCAATCTCAATGAACAGTCAAAGTCTTCTTCACAAGTGTTCTTTTATAACTCCAATGTGTATGTTCTAGAACAAAGCCTATATTCTAATACATAGGCTTTCAAAATCCTTTTTACTCTTTTAGTAATGGGTGAATTGAAATTAGAAAGTGTTTTATAGCCCATGTCCGTCTGAAGGAATAGGACTTTGCAATGGTGAAAAAGTTGGAGTGAGTTTTGGAATTACCCTACATACACAACATACAAACAATTTTCTCTCTTTATAATATTAGTATGTGTATATATCAAATTATTGGAATCACACTTAAAAATATGAAAGATCACACATTGTGCCTTAAGCACTTTGGGGAATTAGTAGTATTTAATGAGATCAGGCTATACGCCCCAAGAAAAAAAAATTATTTACCTCACTAGACTCTTCGCTATAGAAATTATTCAAAACACCACAACCTAAAGCAACTGCTAGACCTCTCTCTAGTCGCAAGCAGGGAAATTCAGACTAGAAGGAATTCCACTTAAGGATGTCCTGGCTCGCTTTCATTTAGTATTGGTTCTTCTAGTGAAAGCATGACTTGTAATGTGTTAACAACAACTCAAAATTAGCTATTGCTTCGAACAATAAACAAACCTACAAAGAACAGCAACAAATAAATAGCAGAGAACAAACAATAAAGAATAATAAATACAGCTTTACTGCAGATGTTAATGAAGATAACACACTTTCACTAGAGGAATCAGAAATGTTTGCTCTATCATATTTTGATGTTGGCTAACATGCTTTATGTTTTGCCTGAATTGGAAACAGGAGAAAGAAATATTGTTCAGTTATAAACAAAGGACAAAATCGACTTTTCCCTTTGCTATCGATATGCATTCCTATTCTTGTTCCCAATGTGTTGTGCACAAAATGTTGCATGTTGATTTGCGTTTCATTTTGATTTCCATTCTCAGCTTATGTCCCGTGCCATGGCATGCAACTCCGGTTCCCGATCACTGAATGAACCTGGGTTTGATCCCCTCATGTGGTGCAGATTTTAAGTCCCGAGTATAGGACAGTAGCTCATGCAGCTTCACGAGGAAATTGAGGAGCTGTAATAGGCAGTGAAACCAGACACAAAAGTCAACTTTCCGGCTGGGGGATGCATGATGCTGGCCACATCACCTCCCCATATTGAGCATAGGTAGACGTGTGCCCAGGCCTCATTTGGGCTGTAGCCCATGGGATTATTATTATTATTATTATTATTATTATTATTATTATTATTATTATTATTAATTAATATATTATCATTCTGAGCATATTGAGAACCAGTCTTTAATATTTTAGCTGCTGACCAAACAGAATATTTCTATAATGTAAGTAAAATACAGAACTTTTGCTTATAAAAACTTTATAATTTTTGGCATCCACTGATTTATTTCTAGGAGCAAATGTTATTTCATTAAAAATTTTTACTTTGTTTTGCTTTTTGAACATTCAAAAATGTTTTGTTTCTTCAAGTGTTTCCTTATTCCATTCTTACTTTTACCATAATTTACATACAACTTGAACCATCCTTTACCACTTTCATCATCCCTTTTCATAAAATTAAAATTTGCAAGAGCAAATGTCTGAGCATTCAATGGAAAACCAAAGCAGAAAAAAGCAATGTGCAAACTCAAGGTCTGCAAAAGGAAGAAATTACTGACAAATTCAAGATGAGATAGTTACCACAGAAAGTATTAATAAAAGTTCAAATAAATAAGTATTCATCATATTTGTAAAAATAAATGCCCAGAATGCATTTATCACCTTTTGGCTTCTACTGTAGAGTATATCAACATTTGAAATTTGCTTGTAACTTTTGTATATTAGTACAATAGAAAGTGACTTTTATCCTCAGCTAATATATTCAAATTTGCTGGATTACAGATTAAAAAAAACTTTATGTCCATATAAACACAAGTTTCATTGGTTTAAACTGTGCAGGTTTGAAGATTGATGTTTGTTTCATTCTCAAAATGAACCCAAGTTTTATTTATGATCAAATACTGCATTTGGGGAAAGTATATTTCAAGCTTTTGTAGCATGTGATGTGGATGGTACTTCATGAAACAGAGATTATCAATATGCCAATGATCAGGTGAGTTATAATGGTAGTTTAAAATGCAATATTTTTAATTTGTTTTATTTAATTCTATTTTCTCTACTTACAAAAATACCAACAAAAAATCTGTTTGGATAGCACTTCCAAAATCCTAGCCAGCTTTGGTTTTGATGAATCTGCATTTACCTTAAAGCAGTTAAGTTCATCTTAGCATACTGAAGTGATTAAATACAGGCCTGGATTAATCCTAGGTAACGTTCAAAAGAAGCTATTAATAGTAATGATTGTAAATTTATGAAATACTAGCTGGCTGCCTGAAGTTGCATAGGTAGATTTATAAACTCAAATAACAAATTTAATTTGCCTCCCCCTGTTCTTTATGAAATTATTGTACAATGATCTATAAGATTTGTATGGTGAATCCTCACTTTTAGACCTTATAATTTTAATTTCATACAGACCCGGCTATTCTCAATAACATGAAAAATCCCTTGGTATTCTCACAAAAGGATGTCAAACATTTGGCAGAATGTCTGACTTCCTTAACCTCTCTCCAATAATCTTCCAAGTTCTGGAAATTCTGCATGACTATAAATACTCTTTGGCTGTGGAACTATCATCAATTGGAATGGCCGAGTAGTCTGTTAGATAATTACAATAAGTGAAATTTTTAACCTTTGTACTCCTCTTCTGTTCCACAGTTTCTCTTTTGTTATGCTGTGTCTTAATTGCTAAATTGTGACCATCTACATATACACTATGTGAGCAAAAGTATCCGGACACCCCCACAAAAATACGTGTTTCATCTTAGGTGCATTGTGCTGCCACCTACTGTCTGGTACTCATTATCTGCAACCTCAGTAGTCATTAGACATCATGAAACAGCAGAATGGGATGCTCCGTGGAACTCACGACATCGAACGTGGTCAGGTGATTGGGTGTCACTTGTGTCAGAAGTCTGTACGCAAGATTTCCACACTCCCAAACATCCCTAGGTCCATTGTTTCTGATGTGATAGTGAAGTGGAAACATGAAGGGACATGTACAGCACAAAAGCGTACAGGTCGACCTCTCTGTTGACTGACAGAGACCGCCGACATTTGAAGAGGGTCGTAAAGAGTAATAGGCAGACATCTATCCAGACCATCACACAAGAATTCCAAACTGCATCAGGATCCACTCCAAGTACTATGACAGTTAGGTGTGAGTTGAGAAACCTTGGATTCCATGGTCGAGCGACTGCTCTTAAGCCACACATCATGCAGGAAAATGCCAAATGATGCCTCGCTTGGTGTAAGGAGCGTCAACATTACACTATTGAACAGTGGCAAAACATTGTGTGGAGTGATGAATCACGGTACACAATGTGGCGATCCGATGGCAGGGTGTGGGTATGGCGAATGCCTGGTGAACGTCATCTGTCAGCGTGTGTAGTGCCAACAGTGAAATTTGGAGGTGGTGGTGTTATGGTGTGGTCGTGTTTTTCCTGGAGGGGGCTTGCACCCCTTGTTATTTTGCATGGCACGATCACAGCGCAGACCTTCATTGATATTTTAAGCACCTTCTTGCTTCCCACTGTTGAAGAGCAATTCGGGGATGGCGATTGCATCTTTCAACACGATTGAGCACCTGTTCACACTGCACAGGCTGTGGTGGAGTGGTTACATGACAATAACATCCCTGTAATGGACTGGCCTGCACAGAGTCCTGACTTGAATCCTATAGAACACCTTTGGGATGTTTTGGAACACCGACCTCGTGCCAGGCCTCACCGACCTACATTGATACCTCTCCTCAGTTCCGCACTCGTGTAGAATGGGCTGCCATTCCCCAAGGAACCTGATTGAAAGTATGCCTGCAAGAGTGAACGCTGTCATCAAGGCTAAGGGTGGGCCAACACCATATTGACTTCCAGCATTACCGATGGAGGGCGCCACGAACTTGTACGTCATTTTCAGCCAGGTGTCCGGATACTTTTGATCACGTAGTGTAGGTATATTGTTGGAATGAAATATCCTCAGCACTTGTCTTATTTTACATGCATATTCTGTGGCATTCTGAACTAAAAGTCAAGGCTTTCTTTGCAAGCAAGTTCTTTTATAACTCCAATGCATTCTTTTTCAAGTACAAGGCTTTTTAAAACCTTTTTAATCTTTTAGTAATTTATGAAATGAAATTATATGGTATTTTATAGTCCCATGTCAATTAGAAGGACCTGGGCTTTCAATGGTGAAAGAAATTGGTTGAATAGTTTTTGAGATTACCTCTCTCTCTCTCTCTCTCTCCCTCTCCCTCTCTCATTAGTATAGATTATAACATATTTCTGTATTTTTTGTTTTGCTATTCCATAATTTAATAGATTATCATGGGAAAAATTTATGAAGTTCTAAAAGACCCTTCAAGTAAATTATACTGAACTTTCTACTAATATCAACAAATTTTAAAAACAAGTGAGATGACATCTTGGCTGATATTTGTGATGGATCCCTTCCTGCCTTTTGATTTTGCTCAATAGCTAGGTATATTTTGTATTTATTGATATCCCTTATATAATTGTAATATTCCTACAGAAATTGATTATGTTCACATTAAATTACTCATAATAAAATTGTCACTAGAAATATCTCAAATTAAGCAATATGGACTTGGTTGCATGCTGCACGATTCGAAAACCAACGCACAACTGTTCACATATTGTAAGTCAGTTTTTGTTACTAATGAACTAGCAGTTGTGCAGATACTATATGGGGGTGTTTTAATGTGAAAATCTTAAAGGTGTAAAAGCATATTAAAAAAAATCTGATGTGTTACACTCACATGACTTTCCCTACTCTTGTACAAACCATTTTTACAAATGCTTATTCTCCATATGCTTCATGTTAACTGAGATAAACATTTGCAGAGTCTATCTTATTGCTAATTTTCTTGTAGATGTAAGGGGAATATATATTTACAAGGGCAATATAGAAAAACAGTAGCCTTTAAGCACATACATATCTCTTAATAACTGGTTGCTAGGTGCAGCACCATTCCCTTTCCCACAGATTAATACTCTTTGCATATCCAAGACAAGAAAATGAATAACGAATTCCCATTTGAGAAAATAAGTATTGAAAAATTTAAGGGAATAACAAGTAATATCTCGAAAAAAGTGTATATGACATAAATTGTGTATTTCAATGCGATCTACATTTTTTGTGTAGTAAAATTTTGTCTATCTCGTATGGTTTACCAGTTATGCAAAAGTCGTTCACAATAAAGAATACTTTTGGAGACATTCCCAGGAAATTCAAGATATACATTTTATTTGTCATAAAAATATCTTAAAAATATATTTTAATCAAAATCGTTAGAGGCATTTTTGAGAAAATTAAAATTTTCGAAAAATCTTCCATGTAAAGGGTACTCTGGGGTGGGGGGGATTTTCTTGAAAACCTTCGTGTCGCATCCTTGGAAGATACTGAACCCAAATACCAAGTTTGGTGTTTATCCGACTGTTCGTTTCTGAGTTATGCTGTTCACAGACACACACACGGACATGTTTCCAAAAATGCTTTTTTTTGGATTCAGGGAGTCTCAAAACATGTATTTCTGGTGAAATCTGGGTATCGAAATTTTGGGTGGAATACAATACTTCCCCTACTTACTATACGTAGTAGAGAAAGTAAAAAAGACAACTAATGCTATTGAAAAAGTTATTTCAAATAAATTTTGTATTTTAATGAGTCCACATATTTTGTATAAAGCTCTTAACTATTATGATTTACCAGTAATACAAAGTTACAGAAAATCATTCAGATTGAAGAAGCCAAATATCTTAAACAGGTGGTATTTTAATCAAAATCGTTATGAGCTGTCTTTGAAAGATTAAAAATAAGAAAAACTTTTCCATATAAAGGATAGTTTAGAGTGGGGGGGATTTTATTGAAAATCTTCATGTAGCATGCTTAAATATGTCGAACTCAAATGTGAATTTCAGAATATAAATCACTTACTGTTTTATATATTAATGAGGAAATTAATATTGTCATTCTATATTAATGACAAAATTTTGCTTATCTTTGTAATTAAAATTCAAAACTGAACATGTTTTGCAATTACTCAGTTGCATCTTCATTGTTACTAGCTTCGTCCTGCGCCATGGCATAGTGGGTTGGAAAAAGGTACACGCAGGTTTGAGTTCACTCAGCATCACAATGCGTTTAAGAAGTTATGATAGGTAGCAATCTATAAGTCACAAAAAGCAACATTTTGACTGCGGGAAGCTTGATGTGGACCACATCATCTCCCTGTATCAACTGGATGATTGTTCACAACCAGCATACATATGTGGGCAGCCATGTGGAAGGCCCAGGTTCACAAGGACTGTCGTGTCACAGTGTTTTTTTTTTTCCCCCCTAGCTTCATTTTATACTTATTATCATCCAACTTTTAGTCTCAGAATCATGCTGTTCACAAATACACAGAAATGGTTTTCTAAAAATGCTGATCTTTTATTCTGGGGACTTCAAAACATGCATTCCAGCAAAATCTCTATATTGAATTTTTGGGTAGAATACAATACTTCCTCTACCTGCTACAGGTAACTGGCAGAAAAAATAAAATATGCAAAAATAATTTTGAAAGCTGGAAAGAACTTTATAATGAGCTGTTCATTTACACATTTAGATAAAATGTATTTTTACTTCTGAACAGCATAAGTCATACAAAATTGCTTATCAGCTTGTACTTCAGTGGGGAATCTTTTAACTCATGTTGCATGAGTTTTACTGGAAACACAGCTACTTCTAAAAGAATTATAAAACCCAGTTGTTCCCTTAAAAATTCTAACTGTTTTGCACTGGACATATCACAATGTTTTTATCCTTTACTATAAAATGTACTCCAAGCAGAGAGCAAAAGTGCTTTCCCCTTCTTTTGCTACAACAATTTTATTTGCAGCATCTTAACATTTATGCGTGTCTCTTATTGTTTCCATGCTAAATAAAATTCATTAAAAATGAGAACTTCACAGACTATTCAGATAACAAAAGTTTAACGCATACATGTTATATTTTTAATCAGTCATTGAGCTGTTTCAAAATTTCCACAATGCATCCTTAAAATATGCTGAAGTTACAACTTTGTTTAGTTTTGCTGCTCTCTCTCATAACTTTTTTGTAAAATGGTATTTCAGGTAAAATCACAATATTGAATTTTTGGATAAAGGTTGGAAAAGTAAAATAAGAAGCCACACAACATCTTTGTAATTTATACCACAATTAAGAACAGTAACAGTAATCATTCTCACAATAATCCAATTAAATGTTTTAATCATGACTGCTTACTGCTTCTGATGAGATGCAACAGAGCTGTGACTGGGAAATAAAACAGAGAAATTATGTGAACCATATGGCACTTTATTCTCAAGTAATACTGATATAATAGTCATATAAAAATATTTTAACATTGCAGATACCTTGTAAGATACATTTGGTAACATAAACACAGGAACAGTTTAAAAAATTAAATAAGCAATTGGTATCCTTTATAAAATATACATAAGAAGAAAGCAATGGAAATCTTACACAGTAAGAGTCTAAGATGACTTCTGGCTCTTTGAAGTCTATTTAATAAATATTTTGTACATCTGTTATGACAGTCATGTCTGGAACTTAATTTCTGTACATCGATGTTCTCAGATTATTAGTGGAAATATTGGTTGAAGAAAGTGCTAGAAAGAAAGAAATCACTGCAGCTATTAATAATGGTTCCATATAACAAGTGTATACCAGAGCAGTCCTACAATTCCCAAAATAGTTGAATGAATCGCAAACATATGTTTGTAAAAAAGATACTGAGCGTAACTTGTCTATATTTTGTTCATTTTGAGTACTTCTGCAGCCCTGAAGGACATCCTCAGTTATTTTTGCTTAACCCTTTCTATACTGAAAGGGTTTCTTCTGTGGACTGGACCTTTTTAGCATCTTTGTTTTTTTTTTTAATGAGAATACTTAAAAATAAATTGAGCTTGGTTCAGTAATCAGGTGTAGTTACTTTTCAAATAATACCCAATACTTCTAAATTTTTATAAAATTTTCAGAAAAAAAAAATTGCATAAACACTTTTTTGCAGAGCAACATTTTAAATTATTTGTAGGTGTATAACTTTATTTAGCTAAATGGTGTTATTAAAACTGAGCATGGTAACACACACAAAATACCTTGAAACTTTTACAAAGATGCATTACATATTGATACATGATACCTTACATGTATATGATATTGTCTGAAGTAGCCCAGTATTCCTTGTTGAGCATCACAGATTGCACATCACATCATTATCATCATCTAAAAGCTCTCATGTGAAATTTCCTTCTTGTAATAGGAAATAAATAAAGAAAAAGTGTACTTTATATAGTGGTTGAATAAAATAGCAACAAAAATTATGAAATGATGATTACTGATGCATTTGGAAGCTAAAGTTGTCTTCATCTCTCTTAAAACTCTGTGATACAGCTAAAATATTGCAATCATCAGAGCTCGGCCGTTTCATAACCGACTGCAGCTTAAAATTGATAGAAGTCATGTATAAAAACTTACAAGAGAGGCTTCTATATCAGGAATGTTTAGTGCAATGTTAGCAATGACTGCACATGTTACTGTTTTGAAAATGTAACACCCAGTCACACTTCACTACAGTAGTTGCATGTGGCTCCGTTGTCACAAGTTCCAAGGCATTGCTCCAGTTAGAGAGTGAGTTCATTTACTGTGTGTCGTAGTCCTGTTGGTTTATTTCACCATTATGCCACATTAAAATTTTTCACATATAATTTGAAATAAAAATCTTGGTGTATGCTAATTGTCAGTTTCTTTCCAATCACACTACTTTTTAAAATAGACATAATATTAATTGAGCAAATTTGTTTCACATTTTCCGTATCTCACCATATTGGGCAGAGAATTTAATCCACCTCTTTTACCTAGCATCATCATATAAACAGAATAATTTCTCTTTTCTGGTATAAACTCGCTGCAGTTTGTAATTATAAATTAACAAGACTCAATGAACTAACTCAATTATCTTCTCTTTCTTCTACAAGGAAGCAGCTTACAGCTACTGCACCAAAGCTGTGCGCATAACCTGTGTAACAGTAATTCAGATGGTATCTTTTAAAAAACTAACATTACCAAAACAAGTCATTGTTGTTGCAATCAGTAGCTTCAAATTAGCTGATATAATAGCTTTTCATAACAACTAAGTGGCTTCAATTAAGACACCTCCCTTGTTGGCAAATAATGTGGGAAGAAAATTAAGTAAAAATTATGCTTGAATGAGCAAAGAATGGATAAGGTATGTACTGCTACTTTAGGAAAATCCATGAGAACATACTGACATAGGCTTTGTAAGGAAACTGTTAAAACATTTCATTTGAACTAGTAAATAGGCAGACACTATTCAAGCCATTCCGTCACATAATAAAATAGTTACTAATCAACATACATATGTTTAAAAAAGGATATTAAAATACATGGTTCTGGAAATCTTAATATATAATACCCAGTAACTTAAAACTAATCCTTGTTAGGAATACTTATCTGCTGTCATAGGTATGCAGATTCTCACTAAACACTTGACTTCTGCTGCATAAAGCTCTCTTGAGATCACATTGTTTCAGTCTTGTACTTATATGAGCGGTGGGATTGTTGCTGCACAAGCATTTACTAGTCATCAACAGAGAGTTTCAAGGTGGCCAGTCTTGCTTATAGATTCTCCAAGCGATGGAGGTCCTTGTGAGTACAGTGACAAATGCTGACCCATGTTGGTAGTGCTTCGTTCAGCTTGTGTCATTCTGAGACACCACATTCTGTTGATTGCTGACCACACTTGGGGTTGACACCCCGCAACAATGAAGATGAACACTCCTTGAAGAGAGTTAATGATGTCTGTCACATACCACAAGTAGTCTGGACCTCCCACTGCCCATGAGACTACATCAGCTACCCATGTCAGACCCATTACTACAACGAGCTTCAGGCAGACACGACCTAATGTAGCTCTGCAACAAAACAAATTAACACTTTTGAGTCCCAGCTATTTATTCAGCTTCTGCATCGATAAATCCAGACATTTTGAGCATGAGTTCAGGTAAGATATCAATGTACATTTGTAGAAAACATATTTTTAAACAAAGCCTGAAAAATGAAAACATATGTTAACTTTATTGTTTGTGTTATGTAAACGTATGATAAAGTGGAAAAAAAAAATAAAATGAGGATAAAGCATGTAACACAATATTTACACATAAGTATAAAGAAATAGTTGCATCAGCAGCTTTAAATTTAGTTCAAGAAAACTGCCGCATAAATTAGAGCATATTCAGGGAAATGTGAAGCAGAACACACCATGGTTGGCTAAAACACTACAGTATGTTCCTTTAAGAATGAAGAAGAAAGCTGATAGGAACATCTTGTAAATTTTTGCAAATTGTCTTCAATTTTATGAGAGTTAAAGTACTTAGAAAAAAACTGAGAGAGCGTGAATTTCAATCCTGGTGTACTCTCCCTCAAAAAAGGTGAAGGTGTTGTACTATACAAGCAACACTCCAGCTAATAAATGGATCTGACAACCTGACCAGCTTACCAGTAGTGAATGGAAAACCGCATTAAAAATGACTGCCAGTGTTTGTCCACTGCATGCTATACCAGGAAGGTGCTGAGATGGTAACCCTTGGCCATGTTTTGGGCGCCTGTCCTTTCGGGGAGACACTGCAGCATCATAAAATAAGATCCACTATTGCTGAAGCCTTAAAACTAAAACTAAAAGGTCACACAGTATTTGAGGAGATGCATAAACTCTCTCATTGGATTGACATACTTGCCATCCCAACAGTGAGAATGGAACAGAATGAACAACAACCAGCTGGAGTACACACTGAAAAATGTCAAATCTATGAGACTACCATCCCCTACTACCTTGAAAAGTACAATTTATCATCCATTGATTGGACTGATGGTTAGGGCAAGAGGAACCATACCTAGGTACTTTGCTGCATTATTCAAAAAGTTCAGTCTCAAGACCAATTTTACGTACAACATTGCAGTTTTTGCTCTTAAAAGGTTCAATCAAAATTTTCCAAAATCATCTATATTCAAATTAATTTCATTTTGTAGCATATGATTAACAGAAGAAGAGCCGTACTTTAAATAATTTCCTACCCTAAAACAGCATTTCCTGGTTTTCTTTGCTCAAAATTGGATTTTATTTCATTGATAATCACGTTCTGTCTTCTTGTGCTATTCTTGTTTTTATATAATCATTTGTAAAAGTATTATTAAGCTTTGTCTATTTGGCAGCCTCTACTTTTGGGAAAGCTGAAAGTTTTCATTCCGGATAAATATAAAACATTTTGTCTGCATATATATGGTGGTTCACCCAAATATCATAAATGTTTAGCAGAATTACTCTAAAGATCACCCTTAGTTTTGTACTGATTTCCACCAAATATGAAGCATGTCTACAAATGTTCTTCTAACTCTTATATATAAAATTTCAGCTTCTTACTAGCAGTTTGCAAGTTGTTTCATGCATACACATAGACACACAAAACAATGTTAACAGATGCTGGGTAGTAGGAGAAATACCAATAAGCAATATAAGAAACTTGAAAATTAGTAAGGCTGTAGAATTACAATGTAAACAAGTAATGCACATTCACATACACAGCTTTCATTATTACTAGAGCCCAGATGTTAGGCAACATGCTTTTATTACTGGGTGGTAATAAATCAAAAGTTATGTAGATTTTTTTTATTTATTCAAGTGCCAAGTCCATGGTTATGGACTCACTTTAACTCTAGTTATTTGGCCAATCTATTTCAGTATACGAGGTGTGATCAAAAAGTTTCCGGAATGACGTCATAAATACTACACAACAGTTTGTTTTGCCTAATCTTCACTGTCACCCTCGAAGTAGTCTCCTTGGGAGTTGATACACTTGTCCCAGCGCTTCTGCCACTGCTGGAAACGCCTCTGAAAGTCTTCTTTCAACATGTTCGAGCCTTCTGCGATTCGCGATGGATGACATGAATGTCCTCGAAGCCGCATTTTAAGTCACGGGAAACGAAAAAAAGTCTGCTGGTGCTAAATCTGGAGAATAGGCAGGATGGGGAGCAGTATTCATCCTATTTTTATCCAAAAATTGGCGAACAGAAAGGGCTTTGTGCGCAGGCGCATTGTTATGATGCAGGAACCAGTCACCACTGCTCCATTTCTCCGGCCGTTTGCGTCGCACATTCTCTCTTAATCTTTGCAGCACTTGTTTGTAGAACACTTGATTCACTGTTTGACCCTGTGGCACAAATTCCTTATGTACAATGCCTTTAATGTCAAAAAAACACAATCATCATTGACTTCACTTTGGATCGAACTTGTCTGGCCTTTTTTGGGCGTGGAGATGAAGGACTCTTCCATTGTGAAGATTGTTGCTTCGTTTCTGGATCGTACCCCTAAATCCATGTTTCATTACCAGTAATAAATTTATCCATAAACTGTGGGTCATTTTGTAGCTGTTCTTTAAGATCTGTGCAGGCAATCACACGGTTTTCCTTTTGGTCATTTGAAAGCAGGCGGTACACGAACTTGGCAGCAATTCTTCTCATGTCCAAATTGTCTTTCAAAATGCTTTGAACACTTCCAAAGGAGAGTCTTAATGAGTTAGAAAGTTCTCTTATTGTAATGTGCCTATCATTTAAGACCATTTCCCTCAACAGATTGATATTTTATCAGTTTTGCCGGAACAGGGTCGCCCCGAACGATCTCCATCTTTAACTGATGTCACACCACTTTTAAGTTTCGAAAACCACTCAAATGCTTGAGTTTTGCCCATAACTTCCTCCCCATAAGCTGTTCTTAATGTTTCATAGGCTTCTGTTGCAGTTTTCCAAGTTTAAAGAAAAATTTGATGTTTTGTTCTTTGTAATCTGACATTTTTGGAATGCGGGAAAAATTGCGGCACATGCAAAACACGTGTTCACTTCAGAGCGTCTACCTCATCACTGCATGGTCACAGGAAGTCACATGACCTGTCATTTTTATCGGGAAGGAACGTTGCATGTACAGTCTGAGTAAGAATTAAAGAAATCTCAGAATCAGCATTGTTGTGAAGCCATTCCGGAAACTTTTTGAATACACCTCGTACAAATACAGAAGTTAACATATTACATAGATGATCTTTGTCAACTAAAAATTAATCTAAATTTCCATGTTTTTCAACTGACCATTTCCATTTCATCTTAAACTCATCTCCTAGTTTGAGGATCTGCTTCTGGTCTTCAAAAATCTTTCTAAGTGCAATTTCTTTGATTCTCACTAGCGATCTCTTAGTTATTAGACTTACCCGTCAGTCATTAGTGGTTTTACATTGAAAGATAATGTGAATTTCATCTTCTCTCCCCTCATTCCCCTTAGTTTTTTCCAAATCCCTAATCAAAACCAGACTAACCCTTCTCTTTCATTTTTTTTGTTTGTTTGTTTGTTTGTTTGCAAATTAAAATGTACTTCTTTACTGGGTCATCTTTTAATTCCTTGTAGTAAGTCAGTGAGCTTTTCTCCGTAACTTGGGCAAATTTGTCTATCCATGTCTTCCATTCTAGATCTTGCTTCCTTCCAAAAGTGTTCTAACCCATTTTTAAATAACTGCTCTCTAATTTTCCTCAACCAGACATTTGACATAATACCCAAATTTTATTCTTGATATATCGAGCATATTTTCACTATATCAATATCAGGTAACTCTTGGATCCGAAATATTTCAGTACTTTCTCCAACATTAGCCCTTTCACACTTGCCTTTCCTAGCTCTATTAAAGCTGCTGCATTTGTGGTGTTGCTAGGGTTTTCAAAATTAATTTACAGAAACTTCTTAATATAAAATCCATATGCCATCCCTCAATAACCAAGGCTACATAATGTCTTTCAAACCACTTAATTCACATTACTGGCATCAAATACAAACATTTATGTATCGCTATCAAGACCATTTTTTGGCTTTTACCATAAAGTTATGTAGGTATAATCCTGTTTTGAGGCTTTGAGAGGGATAGAACCAGTTTATACTTTGCCTTTTGAAGGTCTCACGCTATTGGAATTATAAATGTCAATTTTTACCCTTTTTCTTTTTAAATTTATTTTCAGTTTTTCTATTACATTCAGGAAACTCTAGATAATGGCCACTCTTCTTATCTTTGAACTTGGACGGTCTTTACACTGGAATGTGACAATCTTTTGCATTGTGATGTTTGCTGTTGTTAAGTATTCAACATTTCTTTCTGAAAGTAGGTTTCCTAGTATCAGGAAATATTGTAGGGAAAACATTTTGATGAATAGGATGATCAGCTACTGTTACATAAAAGCACTTTATGATGCCTAACTTCAGTCAGCCATTGAAAAGTAAACTTCACAGTTATGTTAGTGAATTTGTTGCCCATGTATTTTGAAATAATGGAACAGTTTTATTCTGCACAGTTTGTGAAAAGACAGCTAATCATAAAAGAAAGTATTTTATCAATCAACACAGGTTAACAGCAAAGTACTAATCTGCTTGCTTCAAAGAGTGTTAATAAAATAAGGCAACTTCCAACAGCCACTTCCACATCTAGCAGACAGTCACAGTTTTCATTAGATTTGTATAAATCATTAGTTGATGCTGGCAAAGTCTAACACGAGAACATTTATTCAAAACTTTGTGTTGATGTGCAACAATAAAAATATACAATTTGTGTTATTTTTAAACCAAATATTGGTTATTAAATATATTATGATTATGACTTTAAAATTTATAATGCCTTTTTAAATTAACAATGCCTTTTCTTATGTTTTTATTGCCCTTTTGCCTGCCTATTTTGATTGTTATAAATGCCTAAAAATCCGAGCTATAGTGATTACAATTGCAGAGTACACCTCATAATTTTGAGATTTACAAGAGTGTAAAGTTTTATTATTTTATTCCAATTATATGCCATCTTTAATGAGGTTCCAACAACAGTTTTACCTTTGGAAACAAATGCTCATCAACTTTGACATTAATTTCTTAAACATTTAGTTGTACACACAGGTTTTAATCCTTTTGGTTTTAACTCTGAACCATACTGTCAGACACAAAAGAGGATAGGAAACAATCATAATCAAAGAAAAATTGTTATCTGGCATCTCTGGATTTAAGGGCTGGCAATGCTGCTAGATTGCAGAATACGTCAATTTAGTGACTGTATCAAAAACAAACAGAATCCACAGTTCTGCTTGCGTTATTTACTGCATTAAATTCAGATTTTCCTCTCTGTCTCTCTCACTGCCCCCAACTTTCTCTCTTACTCTCCTCTTCCCCTTTTTTATTCCTCCTAACTCTCTCCTTCCATCACCTCACCATCTCTCAATCCTCTCTCTACAACCTACTTGTTTTGTAATGTTTTGGAAACTGGTAACAGTACTGCTGCCGCTGCTAAGCAGCATTAAACGTAGGTAAAGCATTTATTAGTACACAAACTTGTACTTATTCCTTAGGCATGCAATGCAATTGGAACTGTATTTTTTCTCTAATTTACATACACAAATAGTTATAAAAAATATTTACAACTTACTCTAGATTTTCTCTGGCTTCTAGCCAGATGTGAAGTTAGTTAGAAACTGGTGTTTTGGGGATGCACATCGTTCCCAACCTCAGGGTTGCTGAATGATGCAAAATTAGAAGTCCTCCTAATGTTTCTATCCTGAAGATGGGAACGATGTATGTTCCCAAAAATGTCAGTTTCTAACCAACTCTACACCAGGCTGGGAGGCCAAGAAAATCTAGAGTATTCATAATGCCAGGAATGCTTCAGCTTATATTTCATGTTTACAACTTCTTAGTCATCCTATTGAAATTTAGTTATTAGCTAAATCTGCCAGATAGCTTATGCTTATGCACTCTGGCTATGTAACAGTTTTCAAAAACCTGAATAATACGCAAGATATTTTTTGATCTTGTAGCCAATTTGAATCCATCCCTTTGGCCAAAATAATTAAAATGCCATTTAGCCTGTTTTATAAGGGGGGGGGGATAGTGTTGTATACCAAGTTTTATGACATTTGCTTTGCCATTTTTGCATTTCTCTCATACACACAGTTTTTGAGTTTAATGTAATCCATTATACAATTTAGTATGAACCATTCATCCAAAATTTAAGAAGTTTAGTTATGTATGTATTGTAATGAAAAGAAGCTAGAAACAGTGATGTGTATTGAATTTATTTAAAGGTGAGTCGAAATTGTTACACCCACAGGATCCAGTCCAAAAAACGGAAACACCAACAACACGGGCCAGTCGAGTTAACCTTCTGAGGATGGGAACAACGGTTTCCCGAAACATGTTAAGTGAGTAAACTTAAGTGATGTTAGTGTAACAATTTCGACTCACCTTTAAATAAAGTTTAGTTATGTTTTTATTATATGTATATAGATATAAGTAAGAAAATATTTAAGTGAAGCTTCTGTTGAAAATATATTTTTTCTGGAAGAAAGTAAATAAAATATAATGTTCCAATATCTTTATGATTTGTTGAGAATAACCATCGTTTATATAGATATCAGTGCATACCTGTAAGTTATACCAAATTTTGTAAACTAGTGTGCTATTCGAGTTTTGGTTTATATTGTAAGAAAGTTTACCTTTCAGTAGTTGATTTGACGACTTCATGCCTCCAAAGTCCACATGTCAGTTCTCTTGCTGTCGCCCCAAAAAGCAGCATATTTATCAACAACAATATTCCCACAGGACCATAAAAGTACGGAAGGATCTCAACGTCACCTTTAAAAATAAAATATACTGCATTCAGAATTAACATTTAATTATCTGACCCTATTTAGAGTTTTCCTAATGACACAGAATACTTAAAATATGAATTAATCACATAAAAATAATATAGTGATAGAAAACAAATATGACTGACAATAATACAAACAATAATAATAATATAACATTAATACTATATAAGGTACAAATTCAATTTCAGGCATATTATGCAATTAAACAATGTGTTTCCGATAAAGATAATTTCTCAAAATGGCTGCAGAATATTTTATATTTTTGTAAAAATCTGGGACTCTTATTTTTTTCTAATTTATATTTCCCCCACCATGAAACAAAACGTTTTATAATATTTCCCTGTGCTCCAAAGAGGAGACCACACACAACAATTTTCTGAATATGGTATTTATCTACAAAATAAGGGATTGCCAACTCGTATACATTCTTCTTTTCAGCGTCCACTTCTTCAGGCTGTGTAGATGTCTGTTCAAACCTGATTGCTGGATCTATAATTTCTGCTCCATTTTTCTTTCTGTTAATGTAGATGATGTCTACATGCCTGTTGCTACTGTTATCGGCAACACAATGCACTTCTTCATGTACTTCCAAGCCCTTAGAGCGTAGACCATTTGCCAGCAAAGTTCTTACACTGCCATGCCTCTTGATGCAGCCAAGGTCTAACAAGAACTATAGTCAGCAACTCTTTGAGGACATGTGCAAAGCAATAACATGATGTCTCGACTCCTTTTATTCCTTAATCTAGCATAAAGTTGAAAGCAACAACTTTCAATAATGCAAAACTTAAAAATTAAGAAGTATCAAAAATGTATCAAAGGTTTGTCTCAAAGTATTAGACATACTTTGATACCATCAAGTGTCAAGAGTATTGAGGTATTGAGGTCCCATCCCTACTTTCAAGTATTACTAAACTGCAAATGAAATATTAAATTCTGTACCATAAAACCAGCAGCGCTGTTGTCCAAACCGTGGCCGTAAGAAAGATGAATTAGAATCCTCAGGAAGGTTGTCAAGAATGGCTGCAGTGCCTGCTATGATGAGAGGACTGCCCCATGCATACATCTGGTATAATCGTAGACGGAACATCTCTTGTCCTTTGTCAAGACTTGCAGGCCGCAAGTCCCTGAAAGCATACAATGTCAATAAGTCCGGACACTTTTAATAATATCATGTTTCACCAATTTGTTTTTTATCTGTGACATCTAAAGAAATTAATAACTTAGATAAGATATGTGCATTCAATATACCAAAGATTAAAATTAAAAAAAATTAAAATAAAAGGGACTAAAATGCTGTAAATAATTGAAGCACAAAACATGGTAACTGGCATTTTGGGTATAATTTAAATATTTACATACATAAAGTGGTATTTGACAATCTAAGTTTCATGTAGTCACTAGTTTTTCATGCCTTCAACAGACAGCAGAACTGCATCAGTTTCTGTTCATTAACTTTGCTTTTTTTTTTCTTAGTTTCTCTTAGTTTTATTCCTCACCTTTATGGCAACCTTACATTTAAAGCATGGTGTTTAAGATTGATAAAAATCTTCATATACTGGTATAAATTATGGAGTGTGAATTTGAGTTCATTTGCTTCAGAGAAAAACAAGTGTTTAAATATTGTTATCAGATAAATTCTAGTTTCTTATTTGAGTAGAATAGTTTTATTTTAACAAAAATTCTCACTTCCTGCGTGGTAGTTTTTGAGAAAAGAATAAGACATCTGCCTTTTTTTCCCTCCTCAGTTTTCTTCTGAAACATTTTCAGTTAATAAATACTTTTTTTTCTATGATACATCTAAATAGGACATTTGCTGAAACAATAATGAAATGTTTATTTTAGTCTATCATCTATGGTTTGTAAATATGTAAAATGCGCTTTCTTCAAGATAGTATTTTCCTTCGGATCCATTAAAATAGTCTTTTATGTAGCTTACTGGCAAAAAAAGTATGTACAAGAGGATAGAATAGAAATTAGAACACTTCCTTTATTCTCATAATCACCAATCAGAAAAGCAGGCAGAAGTTCCACTAAGTATTTAAACTGATGAACATCTTGTTAACAATAAAATGGCCGGTTCTGGATCAGCTGTTTAGAGAAGAAGCTATGACTGCTTTTCTAGGCACCTAGTAAAATGCCCACTTTACAAAACATTTTTCTGCCAGGCAGAATGCAAGAGCTAAACTGCCACTTTTGTTCACTGAATTAGGTAGCCCTGTGCGAGCATGCATGTGTATGTTTTCCCGTTTTTAACATACACAGCAGCAGCTTTCACTCCATTTGCTTCCATATTTTTAGGAGACATTTGTAGTCTTTTTGAGAAAAATGTCAGCTCTGACTCTCTCTAAAGAGGACAAGTCACAAACTTTAAGAATTTTTCTGTGTAAATACAAGGACACTCTTAACAAACCTGCATGTTACATAGCGAAACAATATTTACCCAGGTATGTTATTACCAGTCTGCATTCTGACGACATGTTACCTTTTAAATGTTGTATCATAGGCATTGCTAACTATAGATAACTTTTACCATGTGTCCTCACATTATAAAAATGCATACTTATGTCACTTTTGGTCATTTTATGCCATTTTCTATGTTTATGCCTTTTTTATTTGTCAATATTTTGTCATTTTTTTTGCCCTTTGCGTCTTTTAGTAATTTTGCAATTACATTACATATATGAAGAGTTGCATAAGGATAACTTTTCAAACATTAGAAGTTTCATTATTCAACTGAGAAATAAGAGTACATCCTTTACTCACATTCTTGAGAAAAAAAAAATTACATTCCTATTTAATGCTTAGTCTGGAAAGGGTTGCTTACGGGTGGAGGGGTGGCTATTGTCAGGGGAGCAGGTATTTGAATTCATATCCTAAGCTAGAGATGAGACAGATCAGTTTTCCCTTTTTTGCATTAATGAGTGCATACATTCAAATTGCTTGTCTTTATCCATACGTCATGTCATAGTGAAGTCCTCTTCATTTCTATGAAGTTTGTATAATCTGAGAACTCAAAAGAGTTTGTAAGTCCTGCTTCAAAAACAATTTTCTTAAATTTTCTTTTCGGATTATTCAAACAAGAACATGGAACAAATATATTTTTTAAATTTATTTCTAAATTAGGGGCGGCGCCGTGGCCGAGTGGTTAGACCGCTCGCCTCCCACCGAGGCGACCCGGGTTCAATCCCAGGGACCTGCATGTGGGATTTGTGGTGGACGAAGCGGCGTCTGGGCGGGTTTTCCCCCGCCATTCATTCCACCAAGTGCTCCATCATCACCTTTCCCTTCATCCATTTCGTTTCATCTACTTCCTTCATCCCATACCAGGCATCGGGCTGATCACCTATCCTGGATGCTCTGTCTGATCCATGAGTGTCTGCTCCTCGACGGGCCTCTGACCCCAGGCACCCGCTTGTAAGTCCTGGGGGGTGTAAGTCCTACATAAGAGGAGGGTAAACAGATAATGAATGAATATTTCTAAATTATCTCATAATTCTTATACCTACTTTTTCTGAATGTATAGTGGTTATACTCGTGTATAAATTAATCTATAACTTCCTGAGTAGGTACCAATATTAATAAATTCAATAAATATAAGTTTTTGTAATTATGTAATAACTATTTCCTACACTGTCGGGTTCTCTTTAAGAAAAACTAGGGACATGTTATAATACATAAAGCATTCAGTTGCAGTTTTACATTTTATAACACTGTATTAAAACTGATTTTGCTATTAAATCTGGAATGAGTAGCAGCCTTAAGTTGTTTATATTTAATAAAAATTCTGGCTGCAAGGAATTTCAAGCGGAAAAATTATCTGGTTAATTATTTGATGGTAAAATAAGCTGCATGAGTAATAGGCTAATGGTATAAATGATGGGATGCAGTTACCACTCTGACACACACAAAAACTGAGGGGCGTTTACAGCATCTCATTTTCCGTGTCAAAGGGTGTACTCTTGACCGAACTCAGCTCAGTTCACATCATGTGCGGTTTGCTCTTGGGAGAGGTCTGACCTTGCCCAAGGCATGCTGCTGCGACCGGTTTATCTGACACACTTTACCTGAAGGTCCACCAAATGTTGAAGCACATGGTGTTGAGCCAGAAGAACGCCGCTAGGAACAGGAAATGCATGAGCACCGCTGCAACAAAACAGAATTATCACGTTCACGATAGCTGTAAAACAATACGTGTGCTACTTATTCTACCTATAGCTAAGTGGAGCGTTTGGCATATGTTTTCAACGTTCTCTTTGTCTGTTTTATTTCTTTTTAGCAAAATGAAGTATGATCGTAAAAACTGTTATGTATCTGTAGCACGTACGCTGTTGAATACACACACACATAATGGAAACATTGGATCTTTATCTTTACTTCTCCCCACTGCATTACTGGCGTATTCTAGTAACGACTTTGTACAACCAAAGAGCTTAAAATAGCTATTTATGTTATCAAGCAGGCAAAATAGCCTTTAGTGGACGAATTCTGCGTTTCCGGATGAGGCATAAGCCGAATCCTGAATACGCGACAAGTCCGTTAGCTTTTACATATATGCTGCATCCTACATTAGTTTTTAGTAACTGTGTGACGGTATTCTTTGTAAGTTTAGTTTGTTAGTTCCACGTTGTAGTAGCCAATTTGCGATGGTATTAGTGTTTGTTTGAAAGAATGCTACTGTTTATCTGCCGCACGTATAAAAGACAATTTATCGCGGTCACTTCGTGTTATCTTTTACTGAGCGCCTATTATTGTATTTAATATTTTTTGTTCACTGTCCTCCGGCTAGCTATGATCTCTCGGTCAAGCAAATCTCTTAATCAGGTGTGTAAACGGAAAGGAGTTTTTATCCAAAGATAACACTGATGAAAGAATTTTGTTTTACACTTTTATTGTCGAACACATTATTTACTTTCACATATTAATCTTGACACTCGCCAAACTGAAACTGTTATAATAACTTCTTTACTGCCCATTATTAATTCGCGTACTTAAACTTTTTGTGTAATTAACTTACAACACGAGAGATTTTTTTATAACTTTGCTACGCGTAACCTGCAAATCGATAAACTATGCTCGGTATTCACCATGACTGCTTTCGTTGAACTCAGCGACGTGTAATGCACAAATGTTTCCGATGGGCTGGGAGGAATCTACCTCTTGACACACCGATATGCCTAAAGATTATAACCGAGCTGCTATTGGTTAATAAAACGCGCCAACATTAGCGTCTATTTTTATATCCAATGAAAATTAGAAAACATATGCTCTAGAGAAAATGTTCCCGCAAATTCCTAAGAAAAACGCGCCAATATTACATTTGCTCGTCTCTAATAATGATAAACAGCTCACCCCCTCTCTACATTATTGCACGCTATTATTGTCAGTTTCAGTAAGGCCGTATAAACTTATTTCTCGACAATAATTACAATCAACAAACATCTCAAATCAATGTCACACAACAATGCATATTCACACTACAATCACACTGACATTTACATAATTTGTGATACAAATTACTGCGTCAAATGCTCTCTAAATTTTACGAGCAATTTAAATGTGTGTGTTAGATATTCTAAATTTAACTTTAGAATATGTATAAAGGTAAACAACAATGAATGTGTCAGTTTACTATACCTAGGTTTATAGCCATAGTGTTCATTAAACTTGTTAATAAGTTACTAACAAACGAGGGGTACCGGGTTCAATGAGAATTTTTCTCTAGCCAAGATTATTCCCTATCCTCCCCAGAGTGTCTAGAAGTGTGTGTGATCTAATGCATTAATCCCAAAGAACAACCAGAAGCTCAAGGACAACGGTAAAAGTTCACCGATATGACCACTAAAGTTAAAGGCAGGGTATAAATGGAAGAATTAAAAAATCTGATGTGTTACACTCACATGACTTTCTCTACTCTTGTACAAACTAGTTTTACAAACGCTTATTCTCCATATGCTTCATGTTAATCGAGATGTTAATCTTATTACTAATTTTCTTGTAGATGCGAGGGGAATTGGTAGGCTTTAAGCGAGTCAAATATTTTAAGAGCTGGTGCTATGTGGAGTATTCTATTCTCTTTGCATTACCAGGACAAAAAAAAATGAAAAACGAATTTGAGAAAAAGTTTTAAGTGTTGGAAAATTTAAGGGAATAACAAGCTATATCTCGAAAATGGTTCACTCAACAACCAAAATGTGTATGACATAAATTGTGTATTTTAACGCGATCTACATTTTTTGTGTAGTCAATTTTTGTCTATCTCTTATGGTTTAGCAGTTATGCAAAAGTCGTTCACAATGAAGAATACTTTTCGAGACATTCCCAGAAAATTCGAGATATACATTTCATTTGTCATGAAAATTTCTTAAACATATGATATTCTAATCAAAATCGTTTTAGTCATTTTTGAGAAAATTAAAATTTTCGAATAATGTTCCATGTAAAGGGTAATCAGGGGTGGGGGTATTTCTTGAAAACCTTCGTGTCGCATCTCTGGAAGATACTGAAACTAAATACCAAGTTTGGTGTTTATCCGACTTCGTTTCTGAGTTATGCTGTTCAAAGACAGACACACACACTGCGATAGTATTTATTGTTATTTATATTTGACATTATTGTAGCCCCACGTTGTGGTGCCAATTTGATGCGGTATTACTTATAATGTTTGTTTACATCATGTGTTGAAGCCATCTTGTGACGTCATTCATTTGTTCGGTTTGTAGCTCCATCTAGTGTTAGCAATTTGTGGTAGTATTAGTGTTTGAAAGAATTATAAGTTTTGTTTACTGTCCTCCGGCTAGCTATTATTTCTCAGTCGAACATGTCTCTTGAATCAGAGTGTGTAAACGGAAAGGAATCTTTTATCCAAATATAACACTGATGAAGAAATTTGTTTTACACATTTATTGTCAAACACGTTAACTATCACATTTATACATTGATCTTAACACTCTTATCCAAATATAACACTGATGAAGAAATTTGTTTTACACATTTATTGTCAAACACGTTAACTATCACATTTATACATTGATCTTAACACTCGCCAAACTGAAACTGTTATAATAACTTCATTACTAATCACTCTTAATTCACGTACTTCAACATTGTGTATAATTAACTTTATAATACTTTAGATTTTCGTAACTTGTGAATCTATAGCCGACGTATCTCATACAAATATTTTGACGAACTGACGAACTGAAGACGACGTGTAGTGCACAAAGAATTTTGATGAACTGAGCAACTGAAGGCGACGTGTAATGTATTGAGATTTTCGATGAACTGACATGACGCTACCTCTAACCTACCCTATTTATACTCCTGCATCCAGATACGCCTAAAGATTATAACTGAACTGCTATTGGCTAAAAAAAAACGCGCCAACATTAGCGTCTATTTTAATATCCAATGAAAATTATGAATACATATGCTTTAGGGAGAAAATATTCCAGAAGTTTCTACCGAAAAACGCGCCAACATTACGTAACTTCATCGTTTCCAATAATGATAAACAGCTCACCCCCCTCGCTGCATTATTGCGCGCTATTATTTGCAGTTTCAGTAAGGCAGTATAAACTTACTTATCAACAATAATTACAGTCAAGAAACATCTCAAATCAATGTCACATAAAAATGCATATTCATATTACAATCATTATTTACATTTAAGTAATTTGTGATACAAATTACTGCATCAACACACGCGCGCGCGGACTTCTTTCCAGAAATGCTTTTTTTGGATTCAGGGAGTCTCAAAACATATATTTCCGGTGAAATCTCGGTATCAAATTTTTGGGTGGAATACAATACTTCCCCTACTTACTATACGTAGTAGAGAAAGTAAAACTGAATAACGAATTTGAGTAAAAGTATCTATAAGTATTGGAAAATTTAAGGGAATAACAAGCAATATCTCGAAAATGGTTCACCCAACAAAAAAATGTATATGACATAAATTGTATATTTTAACGCGATCTACATTTTTTTTGTGTAGTAAAATTTTGTTTATCTCTTATGGTTTACCAGTTATGCAAAAGTCGTTCACAATGAAGAATACTATTTAAGACATTCCCAAAAAATTCGTGATATACATTTCATTTGTCATGAAAATATCTTAAACATATGATATTTTAATCAAAATCGTTAGAGCCATTTTTGAGAAAATTAAAATTTTCTAAAAAGGCTTTATTTTTGGATTCAGGGGGTCTCAAAACATGTATTTCCGGTGAAATCTCGGTATCGAATTTTTGGGTGGAAAAATGAATAACGAATTCCCATTTGAGAAAATAAGTATTGAAAAATTTAAGGGAATACCAAGCAATATCTCGAAAATGGTTCACTCAACAAAAAAATCTGATGTGTTACCCTCACGTGACTTTCCTCTACTCTTGTACAAACTATTTTTACAAACGCTTATTCTCCATCTACTTCATGTTAATCGAGATAAACATTTGCAGGCTCTATCTTATTGCTAATTTTCTTGTAGATGTAAGGGGAATATATATTTACAAGGGCAATATAGAAATATAGTAGCCTTTAAGCACATACATATCTCTTAATAGCTGGTTGCTAGGTGCAGCACCATTTCCTTTGCCACAGATTAATACTCTTTGCATATCCAAGACAAAAAAAAATGAATAACGAATTCCCATTTGAGAAAATATTGGAAAATTTAAGGGAATAACAAGCTATATCTCGAAAACTGTTCACTCAACAAAAAAAATGTATATGACATAAATTGTGTATTTTAACGCGATCTACATTTTTTGTGTAGTAAAATTTTGTCTATCTCTTATTGTTTACCAGTTATGCAAAAGTCGTTCACAATGAATACTTTTGGAGATATTCCCAGAAAATTCGAGATATACATTTCATTTGTCATAAACATATCTTAAACATATGATATTTTAATCAAAATCGTTAGAGCCATTTTTGAGAAAATTAAAATCTTCGATAAATTTTCAATGTGTAAAGGGTAGTCTGGGGTGGTGAACCTAAATACCAAGTTTGGTGTTTATCCGACTGTTCGTTTCTGAGTTATGCTGTTCACACACACACACATACACACGGACATGTTTCCAAAAATGCTTTTTTTGGATTCAGGGAATCTCAAAACATATATTTCCGGTGAAATCTCGGTATCAAGTTTTTGGGTGGAATACAATACTTCCCCTACTTACTATACGTAGTAGAGAAAGTAAAAATGAGTAACGAATTTGAGTAAAAGTATCTATAAGTATTGGAAAATTTAAGGGAATAACAAGCAATATCTCGAAAATGGTTCACCCAACAAAAAAATGTATATGATATAAATTGTATATTTTAATGCGATCTACATTTTTTTTGTAGTAAGATTTTGTCTATCTCTTATGGTTTACCAGTTATGCAAAAGTCGTTCACAATGAAAAATACTTTTGGAGACATTCCCAGAAAATTCGAGATATACATTTCATTTGTCATGAAAATATCTTAAACATATGATAGTTTAATCAAAAACGTTAGAGCCATTTTTGAGAAAATTAAAATTTTCGAAAAATGTTCCATGTAAAGGGTAATCTGGAGTGGGGGGATGTTCTTGAAAACCTTCGTGTCGCATCTCTGGAAGAAACTGAACCTAAATACCAAGTTTGGTGTTTATCCGACTGTTCGTTTCTGAGTTATGCTGTTCACACACACACACACACACACACACACACACACACACACACGGACATGTTTCCCAAAATGCTTTTTTTAGGATTCAGGGGTCTCAAAACATGTATTTCCGATGAAATCTCGGTATCGAATTTTTGGGTGGAATGCAATACTTCCCCCACGTAGTAGAGAAAGTAAAAAAACAATAAATAAGAGTTAGTCACAATTAAAACTGATTTTTATATTAAATGGCCATTATTTTCATGTATAGAAGCTATGTAAAGACTTTTGGTGGGGGGTATTCAATAATACATTCTGGTTTTGTGAAAAATGAGTAATATTCCTGAGGAAATTTCATTCCGTGCCAGCATTGAATCTAAACGGTGGCGGCGCTGTGTTGATTTTGTACGTCACTAAAATATGACTTTACTATGCCATCTACTAAAACAGAATACTACTAATTATTATTATAATAGAGGAGTGGGCCTTATTGATGGGTCACATTTCAAATCACATTTCTAGAATTGGATGAAACGCATTTATTAAACACTGTGCGTAGCAGGTAATCAAAATACAGGAATGTCCTATTGAATATCACATTCTTCAAATGGGCATTATCTTGATGAGAACATTTTTGGGCTCTGTTAATCATGCTCTTCAATGTGTTGTAGCAAGTCATATTTGGAATGGCCTGTACCTTCCCTTTGGAAGTTTTCTTTAAGTTCGGTAATCATATAGTGTTTTTTTTTTTTTTTGTAAATGCTTTTTTAAGTAAACCCACATGAACAAATTTCGAAAAACACAATCTCGTTTAATGTCTCTGTATACACTGAAGAATGTTAGATAATTAAAGCTGCTAATATTTCCTGAATCTCCAGTTGTCTTCAATCCTTGATCTAACGACTTTTCGGAATTCGTTTCCTTGCAATTCGCTATCCCTCTGTATAAAGTCTAAGTCGCCCAATTAACCCAAGCTGCTTCTTACTTAAACTTTTCTTTTAAAATTGAACACTAATTAAAGTTATTCTCTTGATTCAAATTCTTTACAGAAGGGAAGTTTAAAGCCCATGACGGTTAGGATTTGTCTAAACTAGCGAATCACTGCAACACTACCTACTAGTACTCCGTCGCTAGTGAAATACGTATTTTCGTTGAAAAAAATTGTGTATAAATCCTATAAACAGGACTTACATTTTTCTTGTTGCAATTGAATGTAATACATCAGCCTAACCATTTGGTATAAATCTGAAATACGAATACATATCCTTTATATGCCCCTTAAATTTTAAAAAATAAGAACCTATCGTTAGAATAAGACTACTATTAGTATTAAAGCAGACAAATTACATAGTGCTATTGCATTTTCTTTATAGTGGTAATAACGTGTCAGCAGTTAAGTTCATGGCTCCCTTCGGAAGAAAAGTAAAGCCGGTGGTCCTCAAGCCTGGTAAAGAGGCCTCTGAGCAAAATTACCGGTAGATATTTCATGCCCAACATAGAATGGAACGCTAAGGACCACAACAGTTAAACAGCGTCCATAAATAAAAACTCAATTTAATTTTAGCAGTTAAGCTCCCAATTTAGTTTCATTTGTACAAGTGTGGCAAGAAGATTCAGTAGTTCGTTTCGAAAAGGTATTGATTGAACCCTTCGCGTCTACTCGAGTATATTCTGAAATTCTATAAGAAACTGCCAAATCGTATAATTTCACACACTTTTCTACTAAATTACTTCAGTTGTATGTGAGAGTAATAAACTAAACCAAAACACGCACTGCTTCTTTCCAAAGAAACGTAAAAGGTGATAACAAACAAGAATACAGCATGTCGTTATTCCACGAAATGCTTCAGCAGTCATTTGACATTTTAAAGGTTATTTTTTTTCAACGTATTCCTGAAAGCAAGCCCTTTCTATTGATGTATAATGGTTTGTCCGAAATTCCTTTAAGAATTTCACACTGCGAGTATAGGTCCGCATTCGAATAATAGAACATACGAAAGTCACCTATGTATTACTTGGTGTTAGCACGGGCAGGTTTGAATACTATTTATCTGTTCATCCCCGGAGCGCTAGAAGAATATCAATGCGACCACTACGTAAATCACGTTGCGACTATTGATGTCGGATTAGTTCGCACACATATTGTAGTCCGTTTTTGACGCAGATGTCCATGTCCGTGTTGGAAAAGGTTTCTTTACTGCTTTAGGAATGCGCTGACTTCACCATACTGAGTCACAGTGACGTCATAAAGCCTGAGGGTCATGGGTTCGACATACGGCTTCTATGCATAGAGCTAAATTATGGGCCAGATGTGTTATTGTTTCCTTGGCAGAAAGATCTGTGCGAAAACGCAAGGCTACGCATGGTACGAACAAAGAATGCCGAGGTCAGCAACACCCAAACACTATGAAGAATGCCGCCGCGACACATTTGACACTGTTCTGTCTTTATTTTGGTTTCACGTGCTTATGCGTGTCTCTAACTTCAAACACACTCGAGGATAATCACTGGCATTTAGAGAGGTCGTGGAGAAACGTCTAATGAGTGCAGCAAATGAAGTTAATGTAAATGCATGTTTTAAGTAGTGAAGGAAGGCAAGCCTATTCATTTATTTTTATCACGTTTGAAGACAAAGACATCAATTAGGCCTTCTGTCAATATAATACACTAATACTCAGTCATTCCGGATGTGACGGATGTTATGTTTCTACTATTTTTAAACTCTGTATATTCAAGATTAATTATATTAACTTTTCACTATTGGAACCAGAAGATTTTTTTTCAGATAGTTGAACATTTTACTTACTGCAGTTACAGTACATAATTATTTTTGTTGCGAATATTTGTTATAAATCCGTGAGCTCATTTCATATGCTGTTAACTTAAACTGTTGTTTTCGGTAGAAAATAGTATTACAGTGACAAAAAGTTAACTTGTAAAACCTCAAGTTCGTAAATATTTCACACCTGTTTTATATGGTTAAGAATCCCCAAGGAAGATTGGCCTGCTTCATTATTTCTGTCTGAAAATGTCTTTTAATCAGTGATACGTGCCTAATAAAGGTGAGAAAATATATGTTTAGAAACTAAAATGGCATAAATAAATAAATAAATAAATAAATAAATAAATTGGGCTTATAATATGTCCAGGCTCATGGGGTACTTTACGTTCCAAACAAAAGTTTTGCCTCACAGAAGTAAACATCTGAGGTGTAACAATCTCACGACTTTATTACCGTTTCGAGTTATTCATAAACTAATTTTCCCACCTGCTTTCTGTTAATCATGACAAAATATTCGACAGAAATGACAGCCACAACAGTAGTGCACATATTATAGAATCAGACAACACACAACGTTTCAACAACAGATGGATTAGATGCTATACAAGATATAAATTATTCTATGAATATGGTAAGAAACAAAAGAAAGCTTTTCAGTGTGTATTGCATAAAATTTGGAAAATTTCAAACAAATAAGGGCAAAAATATTTTCCGAACGGTTGATCTCCCAAAAATTGTATTGCACATTAATCGCTCATCCTATCAGATCTACTTTTTTCACGAAGTAAACTATTGCCTTTCTCTCGAGGTTTCGATTTATATCAAATTCAATGAGAACGACATTATTTATAGAAAATTTAGAATGAGTATTTTTTCCCTCATTCCTATATTTCAAACTCGTGATATTTTAATTCATGTACAGAGACAATTTTGAGACAGAAAAATTCCTAATAAAATATTTTTGGGATTGGAGGCCCCAAAATCTTCACCTGCCCTTGGGTATGAAGTTTGTTTATGCCCGAATTCTAGAGAGTTACGCTATCCATAGATAGAAATACATTAATTCTTTTATTAAATACCATTTTTGGATTCAGATGACCTCAAAAATTTCATTTTTGGTGAAAACTCCACATTCGAATTTTTTAGTCGAATGTAGAACTTCTTTACTTTACCTTAAGCGGTATAGAAAGTAAAAATATCAATGGTAAAAGGGAAACGATTTAAATTCTGAGTCTTATCGCTAAGTGTCGAAAATAATAATGGAAGAATGGCTGTTGTTTGGTGGGCGACTAAACATGGAGTACAGTGCTCTTGGTTTAACTTTACATGACCGACTGCTTTTCCGCTCTTCTTTTTTTTCCGGACAAAAAAGAATTCACTGGTGTCCATTTCACCCCAGCCTTGAGTCTATACTTATTCAAACGTTGCTCAGGTATATTCTGGACGGTTTTTTTGTAAGTAACATTCCAAACTCCATTCCTGTCTCTCAGAAATGCATTCAGCGTGACAAAACCAGACGATGGACGTTAAACCCCAAATTGTGCGTTGGTCAACAGCAGCTGCGCAGGCTGTCGAGCATTACCTCATATGGTGCGAGGGAAATGTCACTCAACCTGGTACCAGAACGCCAGACAGAAACATCAACACCTCAGTAAGTTGCTTTGTTGATAAAGGGTTCGAGACATATAACCATTCCAGACTAAGGGAATGCTTGCTAACAAGTCTCGTATACAACAGTTATCTTTCAGACAATCGCATAGAGAAAGCAGTAGTGAACATCGCCAAACCCAAGTTCATTAACTATTCCTATCGTGCTATTTCTCTTACAAGGAAAGTATGTGCTAGAAATCTCAATAAACGGACTAAAACATATACAAGCTTTTTTATTGCTTTCTCTACGTAAGGTAGAGGAAGCGCATTCGATTCAAACCTAAGAGTCGATGTCGCCTGAAATACACGTATTGAGATCCGCTTAATTTTAAACAAAAACTTTATGAAAAAGGGTGTCACCAATGAAGGATGCAACAGAAAGATTTTCAAGACATTTCCCCATCCTAAATAAACTTTGCATCAATTCTTAGCTGCTCTACCCGATACATAGTACGTAGAAAAGGTATTGCATTCCATGCAAAAGTTCCATATCGAGTTTTCACTGAAAATACATTTTTGATGCCCCCTGAATCCAATAAAAACCATTTTAGAAAAAAAAAACCTTGTGCGTTTACAGCATTAATTCAAAATGAAAAGTCGTATAAATACCAAACTTGGTATTTTAAGTTCAGTATTTTCCAAAGATGAGACACGAAGATTTTAAAGAAAATCCTCCAACCCAAATTAGTTTATATGGACATTTTTACTTTCTGAAAAATGGCTATAACGATTTTGATTAACCATATATTAAAGATATTTACAGTACAAATAAGATGTACTCATATATCATGAATTATCCAGGAATAGCCTCTGAAGTCCTCTTCATTCTGAAGGAGTTTTGTTTACTAGTAAACGTTAAACGATAAACGAAAACGTACACACACACGCAAACACAAAGATTTTTTTAAAACACACAAATTCAATTTTTTGTGGCATGAGCCATTTCAAAGATATCGGTCATTAATGGTTTAAATTGTTCAATATTTTGTCATTCTCTTAGTCATGTTGGTATTCAGTTGTTTCTTGCGATGTCACAAAAGAGTATGGAATTTAAGGTCAGCATATAGCGTCCAGTTCTTAAGCATCTGACTATCGCTATTCCCTTTGTATCTATAACAAAATCTGTAATGTAGCTATTTCTGCAAAGGTTTATCTCGATTAAAATGCAGTAGGCAGAAACAAACTTTTGTCAGAATAGTTTGTATAACCACTAATAAATGTGAATGTGACAGATCATTTTTACTTTCTCTACTACTATAGTAAAGTCATGCAAATAGTAAACAATTTCAAAGCCCTCACAAGGCTATTTAAAAATCTGACTATCGCTTTATACCTATAACGAAATATGTAAATGTGAAAGGTTAGTGTGTATGTGTGAACAGCTTAAAAAAGTGTCCAATAAATGTATCAGACTTGGTATTTAAGTTCAGCATCTTTAAAGATAGAACACGAAGATTTTTCAAGAAAATATATCCACCAAAAGCGCCCTTTACATTGGAAAAAATTCAATTTCTTTTCTCAAAAATGACTAACGACTTTGATTAAAATACCATATATTTAAGACACATAATAAAATAATCTATATCTTGAACTTTCTATGAATAACCTGTGAAGTCCTTTTTATTCGAAAGGAATTTTGTATAATGTTGTAGATACAATTGATAAACCATAAGAAATAGACAAAAACTTATTACACTAAAAATGTAGATCTCTTTAAAACACACAAGTTGTTACAAAAACCTTTTTTTGTGGCATCGGCCTTTTCGGAGATATCCGTTATGTGTTTGAATTTTTCAGTACTCGTCATTTCTTCAAAGTACTGTCGCATTCATTGCTTCTCGCGATGTGATGAGAAGGGTGTGCATTTCCAAGGCCAAAATACAGCGACCCGCTTTTAAGCATCTAACAATAGCTTCTTCCTCCATCATTTTTTTTATTGTTCCATCCCCGCCTTTAACTACAATGATCGTATCGGCGGCCTTTTACCTTTGGAACATATTGGCTATCGGCAATGGTGTTACTCTTGTAGTTGTTGGATTTCTAACTTTTCTTTGGTTTTTATACATTAGGTCATACACAACTTCACACTCTCATTCATATTTCCAGATTTTGGGGAGGATAGGGAATAATCTTGGCTGGAGAAAAATTCTCACCTCCTAGCCGGGAATCGAACCCGGGACCCCTCGCACAGCAAACAGGTGCTCTTATCAGCCTTGTATTTATAACAAAAAATTTATCCTGAATAACATGAAGCGGATAGGAAAATAAGTTTTTGTAGTTAGAAGCTCTATAAAAATAAAGGTTATTTGTGAATGCTATACATCACATATCTCTCTCTCTCTCTCTCTCTCTCTCTCTCTGAAGGAGTTCGTTGCACCAAGTTTGGTAAAATACTACAACTTCTGAATTTATTCCTCATTGTTTCCGTTTCCGCATTTATATTATATACCTAACCACTTATTGCTTATTTCGAAATCATTTCTGGAAAAAATATATCGCGAATATCGTAACTTGGATAGAACAATCACTTTTAGATAAACGCTATAATACATAAGGTATCTATGTGTAATGGATAGAGAAAGTGTGTGTGCGTGCGCGTGTACTCGTATAATTTGTTTTAACAGGAAACAACCATAAATAAATGACAAGGACATTGCAAAGCGAAGAACCGCAACACAAGGTAGCAACTTGAATAATACTCTGCCATTCGGCTCACTGATTTAACGGTTTACTCTTTACAGCTATGATGCAACATGATCTTTTCAACGCTTACCATATCGGGTGTTCACATGATGTGCATGCCTTGTAGTTCATGAACGTTTTAATGCACGCTTTAAACTTTTTGAAAAGATGGATGCAGACAAAAAAGCAGACTGCCTCCGCGATCGAGTGGTCAGCGTTCTGACTTCTCAACCCGGAAGTCCCGGTTCAATTTTAAGAAACCAGAACCATTCTCTTATCCCCCACAAGTATTAAAGAATGAATGTGGGAATAAATGTGTTAAAAACTGATAAAACCAGCGTTTAGAAATCCTACAGTTCAGCGAGCAATAACACCATCAGTTGTTTTTCAAGTCAAAGCCCCCGAAATGACCAAAGAAGCTAAATACGGCTAGGCTATGTATAGACAGGCTTTAACGTTCGTTTTACATTTTAAATGTAACAAAAGGGAGGAGGGAAAAAAAAGCTGCATGCAGAACTGTAATCAAAATGAACCAACACAGAGTAAAACTGAGTCAACAATTATTGCTTCCAAAAGAACAAATATCCGAAGTAATCATTTAAACGGAGGAGTTAAAATACGAGCAAACAATTTTCTACTTTTGATTCTGGTTGTCAAGAAGTTCAACGTTTCTTGACCTGTCCAACGATTACATTTGACCTTGGTTTACAGTTTCATGAGAAACAATAAGATTAAACATTAACAACCTTAAACTTGGCAATTACTATTAGACTAACCAATTTAATAAATGTTTTGGGAGGAATCTAACAGTTTAGAAGAAAATTCTTCTGAATCACCCTTAAGATTTTTTTAAACCAAACTTGAAATGTCAGATTTTCTTCGAATTCTCATTATAAACATTTAATTCTGTGTATGTAGCAGTTGGTTATTGTTTCGTGCGTACAGCCGGACTGACAGACAAGTGTTCCACATTAAAGGTCGTAAAAACCATGCCTTCGTCCTTTCAAATTACGATAACAGCATTGCATCGTAAACATGCACATATCACACAAATGATGGGTTTCGTTTTAATGCTCTGCCTTTCTTCTTGTGCAATATAGCTCTTCAGATATTTCAACTTTAAGAATCAGATATTTGTAAAATGTAATAAACCTGCATCCAAAAGTAGGAGAAAGCATAAGGCTTGATCCGTTTTTTTCCATAATCCTGGATTTTAGTCAGGTGAAATTGTCCTTAGCTGGTGCACGTGACTGAACACGGAATTGGAAAAAGGGACGCTTTGTATGCCTTTGTGAAAATGAGGCTTTGAACTCAGGTATAGTCTGGGTTTCCTGCTAATTCACTTTTAATGCACTGGTACATTAGGTTGAAGAGTTCTTAATCCTTATTTTGGCAGGAAGTCTGTAACCCTTTATGTTGGCAGAAACAGGTATGTGTGTTTTGTTGTGGCAGTGACGAAAAGTAATGGAAAATACAAAGGAAAAGGAATGTGGTAAATGAATGTTCCTGGGTCAGCAAGTGTAAAACTGCGAGAGTTTGTGCTACTGTGGAAAGAAAAACACTTTAATGCAGGTTGCACCATACTTCCGGAACAAAGTAAATGAAGCTATAACAACAGTATAAAACAAAACATTTCCTTTCGAAATATTACAAAAGCTTCTGTTGGGAAAGGTTTCAACATCGACTGTCCCAAGCATAACGCCTGATTTTAAACAAGGTTCTTCTTGAAATGACAGTGTATGCTGATATTTTCCCAGAGAAAGCATTTTTAGAAAAAGAGGCGTGCGTGGGCGTGTGTGAACAGCATAACTCAAAAATGAAAAGCCGCATCAACACCAAACTTGGTATTTAAGTTCAGTATCTTCAAAAGATACGACGCGAAGATCTCTCAAGAAAATCCCCCACCTCAAACTACCCTTTACATGGAACATTTTTTTTAAATATTCGATTTTCTAAAATGTGGCTCTAAACGATTTTGTTTCAAATACCGTATATTAAAGATATTTGCATGACAAATAAAATGTATATCTTGAATTTCTTGGAAATAGCCTTTGAAGTCCTCTTCATTCGGAAGGAAATTTGTGTAACGTTAAGCGATAGACGAAAACGTACTACACGAGAAATGTAGATCTGTTTAAAACACACGATTTATTGTGAATAACTTTTTTATGGCATCAGCCATTCCCGTGATATTCGTTATTGGTTCGAACTGTTCAAAGTCCTGTCAACATTCAGTCCTCGCGATGTCATTGAAACAGTATGGAATCTTAAAGACAGCGTATGCGTCCAGTTCTATTTGACTATCGCTGGTCCCTTTATATCTGTAACGAAATGTGTAGTGTAACTATTTCTGCAAAAGTTTATTTGGATTAAAATGGAGTAAATATAAAAATAAGATTTAGTAAGACTGGTTTGTATACCCACTAATAAACGATAGAGGGTAGAGAAAGTCATGTGAAAATATCACATCAGAAATAATGTTTACAATTTATACCCCATTAGACTTATCGGTGGCCTTTCCTTTGGAGCTTATTGCCTATTGGCAATGGTATTAACTCGTATTCTCTTGTCGTTGGGTTTCTTGCACTTTTGGGGTTTTAATCATTAGATCACACACACATTCACACTTCCAGACTCTGGGAAGGTTAGGGAATAATCTTGGTTAGAGTCCAGCCAGGAATCGAACCCGGAACCCCTCGCACAGCAGGCAGTTGCTCTACCGACTGAGCTAGGGTCAACCATCAGATTTTTACTATAGAAGAGTAGTGCGATATATTGAAACGCCTTAGATTTTAAATTTACCCAGATACGTTACATTTAATAGCTTTTAAAATAATAATAATAATAATAATAATAAACAATAAATCGGCAAGGTTCAAAAGTTAGGGTGTCCACTTGCTCTTGCGCTCTTAAACAGCAGCCGCCACCCCAAGGCCGCGGGTTCAAACCCGCCGGAGGGCGATGGATTTTTTTCGGGCGTAAAACTCTTTAGCATGGCTTCCTTCGGAAGGGAAGTAAAGCCGGTGGTCCCGTGTCGTAGATTTACGGCATGTAAAAGAACCTCAAGCCTGATAAAGAGGTCTCTGAGCAAAATTACCGGTCTTTCACGCCCAATATAGAATGGTACGTTAAGGACCATAGTAGTTAAAGAGAGTCCATAAATAAAACTCAATTTAATTTAGCAGCCGCCACTGCTTAAAATATAAAATTCAACGAGAATGAAAAGAACTTCACAGGCTATTCATAGAAAATTCAACGTACACGTGTTGACATGGAAATGTCTAAAAATCGACTATAATTTAATCCAACCCATGAATGCTATTTAGAGAAAATAGAATATACCTACAATTTCTATGTAAAGGATTATATGAGGTAGGGCGATTTCCTTGAAAAATCTTCCTTTTGCATATGTTAAAACTGCCTGATTTCAATACAGAGTTTCGCATGTATCGACATTTCGTTTTAACGCTGTTTTCATGCGAACGCGAACGCGCACGCACACATACACATAATGAAATCTGGATATAAAATCTTTGGATCGAATGTAATACTTCCTCTGTTATCAGTGATAGAGAAATTAATAATCAACGTAATAAAAATGCTAAATTAAAATAAAGTTTCTCAGGTTAGTGATTTTATTACATTCCTGTAAATCATTTACACCTCTACACCCGAAGTTGACGAAAACGTAAGTAATATTCGTGGTGACGGAACACTAAAAAGGGACAGCAAAATCGATATGAGTTTTTTTCTGCAATTAATCACTTCTACTACGTATGAAAAATGATGAAAAACCGAATACCATAAAAAGAAGAAAGAAATGATTTTTTTTACTAGAGAAATACAATCATCCAAGTCCTTACATACTTTCTGAGCTCAATATAACAAGAATTTATATTATTTTACTTCGTAAAACTTTGGTATCATATTCATATACCTAAGTTTTGGATAGAATACAATACTTTCTCTACCTTAGGTATTTTGGCGGTAGAGAAGATAAAAAGAAAAGCTCCGAACATAATTATTATCCTATGCATGTGCTCCGTATTTGGTTTGCCTTCTACAGGTGAGGCAAAAGACTCCGAACCGCCTCGCAGTGTTTTTATTGTCCGCGGCCTCGCCGCTTGTTGCCGTCTGCTGCTATCATAGAAAGCCGCGGATGAAACCATACAACACTTTTAAAACTACTTTTAACGGCTTTACTTACTAACTTTATGAAAGGAAATGCTGAAACTGGTCACCGTCGTTGTCCATACATTTTGGCACCTCTTGAGGAAACTATCCATCATGGAATTTTTGTGGGGAATTTTCTAAACAATGCCCGATGTCCTCTAATGTTTCATCGGTAAGTACCGAACGCCGTCTTTTAGATTTCTTAACCTGAACACTTCCTTTGGCCTGCAAAGTTCATGGATTGTTGTACGGCCTGGAACTTTTACATCTGGAAATCTTTCTGTAAATCGTACTTTCACTTGGCAAGCTGACTGAGTTTGAGGCAATATTTTATATCATAACATGCTGTGAATGCCAGAGTGATTGTAGTGTAAATTAATATTATTGTACGTACATGATTTTAGATTTTGTTAGCCATAAGAATTGTTAGGAAATAAGTTTACACGGTCTCACTGAAACTGGCAATAGAAGTGGGTAACAATAAACCGAGGGGGTGAGTTGTTTATCACTAAGAAGAGATAAACAAATGACATCAGGGTAGCGTACCTTTTTTAGAAATGGAGGGAATATCTTCCCTAGAGTATGTATGTTAGTAGTAGTGATTGGCTGACCAAAACAGACGCTAAAAAAGGCGCAATTTGGTAACCAATAGGAGCTATATTATAATGTTTAGGCAATTCGAGGTGAAGGAGTATAGGTATATTCTCGAGCCATAAGCAAGTGTTGCACAGTTCTGAAGAATCTCTCACGAGGTGCACGTCACATGTTCTGAAGAATCTCTCACGAGGTACACGTTGCAGAGTTAGTTATAAAAATGTAAAGTACGCGAAGTAATTAGTGCGCGGCAACTAGAACGACTGTAGTTACAATCGGAAATATCACACTTCTGAAGAATCTCTCACGAGGTGCACTCACACAGTTCTGAAGAATCTCTCACGAGGTACACGTCGCAAGGTTAGTTACAAAAAATGTAAAGTACGCGAAGTAATTGGTGCGCGGCAACTAAAACGACTGTTGTTACATTCAGAAATATCACAGTTTCAGTCAGGCGTGTATAAAGATTAAACATGTCAATTATTAATTGTGACGGCAATAAAAGTCTAGATTCAATTTTTTTTTATCAGTGTTATCTTTTAGTAACAACTCCTTTCCGTTTACACACCTTGCTTAGAGACACGTGTTCGACTGAGTTATAATAGCTAGCCGGAGGACAAAGAACCCAAATTAAAAATAATCAAACAATAAGCGCCCAATAAATAAGATAACACAAGCCATAGAGAACTGCGACAAGTTAACACATACGAATCATAAATAAATACACGCTGTGCAGTAGAAAACATATACTGAACTATAATATACTTTGTGACTAAGTACAGCGCAAAATAATAAATAACTGAACTACATCACATCACCGTCAACTCAAAACTGCACTTCACACTGCACATCAAAACCGCAACAGCGTGACTTTGTTTATAGCAGCAGTGCGTTATCATGTTTTTATCATATTTCCACACACTCAATATTGTTCATAAAATACCCCTCCGGGATAACTTAAAACATAATGTGTACAAGACAAACCCACACACCCTGGAAGAATTAAACAAAATATCCGCCAGGAAATTTCTCAACGTGAACTACGGCGAGTGAGGTGCAAAAAATGTATGGACGACGGTGACCAGTTTCAGCATCTCCTTTCATAAAGTTGGTAAGTAAAGCCTTTAAAAGTAGTTTTAAAAATGTTGTATGGTTTCATCCGCGCCTTTCTATGATAGCGACAGACGGCAACGAGCGCCGAGGACGTGGACAGGAAAAACAGCGCGCAGGCGGTTCGGAGTCTTTTGGCTGACTCTGTACTACCCAACATGCCATCTGCATAATGACATTTGCTTTCTGGCACCGCTTAGCACATTGACAGAGGAGCTATGTCGAGACATTTAGGCACCCATGGAATCTTTTTGGCGTCATTAGTTCTTTGTTGCATAGTGAAATATGTACGTTATGTAGGTATGTCGCTTTCTCTTAAAGATAGAATCCCGGATATAGGAAGCACCATATTTTGAGGGCTGTATGCCGAGGCCAGCTCAGGCATTTTTACCGGCAACACAATGCTACCTTAAGACATCACTTCATAATAGTCTACTAGTTATAGATTGCGTTTTAATAACGAATCATTCTTATACGGAATGGAAAAGATGATTTCTTTCTTCCCCTAGGGCAAAGATGGAGAAGCGATAACATGTTATTCTCAGTGTCACTCCATCTCTGGCCGGCATTCCCAAGTCTTTTATACACAGTGCTATGCAGATTACATATTCTGTGTTTCGGAGAAGGATCGCATTATCTCCACTGCTACCCAAGGATTATCCTGCATTTTTGCTTTGTTTCATATTCCTTAACATTTTCATTTAGCTATTTAAAATAAACTCTTTGTCTATAAATCTTACAAATCAGTTATTTTTATTCTATTTTTAAAGGACAAACTTGAGAGTCACTAGACTTAGAACAAATAAAATAAAAGATTGCTTTAAAACACTGTGGTCATTGTATACAATAAGTTTAATACTTATACGGAGTACCAAGCCATATAAACTTTGTAATGGATGTCGCATCCACCACTTTTCTGGCCATTTTTATAAACTTTTACTCTAAAGTGTGCTTTGATACCCACCTTTCAAACAGATTCAAACACAACAAAAGCATTTAAAAAGCAAAATGACGGACGTAAACAATTTGCAAAGTGACGTCTATTCCACAAAAACGAAAGTATTAAATATTTCAATCCTCTATGAATTACGTAAGTTTGATATATCTAATTTAATTGTATAATTGCTTGTGTCATGCCATTACGTTAAAGCGTCTAACATGGGCTTAAAGTCGTCCAAAAAGTCAAGAACATAGAGGCGAACAAGAGTTCGTTTCAGCTGAGGTTAGATTGGGATTATTTAAAAGGCGTTAAAGTATTGAGGTATTATAATAGTTAAGGATATTAAATTCGTTCAGCATTACGAAGTGGCAGCGCGTGTTCGAATCGTATCTAGTAGCCTACGGTCTGTTCCCTCTCCTTTCTTTTTTCTTTTCTTTTCTTTTCTGCTTTGGACTCGAGATTGGCTATTTCTAGTAAGAAATAAGCAATGCCAGCTTAGATTTTTAGGTTAGGTTGTCAGAAAAAATTAAAAGTAATATTTATGGTGCCCTCCTGCGAGTATTTGGAAAATAATTAAAATTAAACAAATAAAAATTATCCTACAGCACCTAAAACACAACACTAAAATCATAATTTTACGATAATTAATATTTCCTCCACGCAGCCGACGAAGGATTAAAGCTGAATAAATAAACAAATACGTTTGAAAGGTAGAATCAAACTGAAAAATTCAATGCCATAACCGGGACTTGAATCACGGAACTTCCGGTTTCCGTCCAGTTGCTTTAACCAACTGAGCTATGATGGCAACATGTCGACACATTAAATTCTCCAACTGACTCGCCATTTTTACTTTCTCTACTACGTAGAGTAAGTAGGGGAAGTATTGTATTCCAAAAATTCGATACTGAGATTTCACCGGAAATACGTGTTTTGAGACCCCCTGAATCCAAAAAAGCATTTTTAGAAACATGCCCGTGTGTGTGTCTGTCTGTCTGTCTGTGAACAGCATAACTCAGAAACGAACAGTCGGATAAACACCAAACTTGGTATTTAGGTTCAGTATCTTCCAGAGATGCGACACGAAGGTTTTCAAGAAAATCCCCCCACCCCAGATTACCCTTTACATGGAACATTTTTCGAAAATTTTAATTTTCTCAAAAATGGCTATAACGATTTTGATTAAAATGTCATACGTTTAAGATATTTTCATGACAAATGAAATGTATATCTCGAATTTTCTGGGAAGTCTCCAAAAGTATTCTTTACTGTGAACCACTTTTGCATAACTGGTAAACCATAAGAGATAGACAAAATTTTACTACACAAAAAATGTAGATCGCGTTAAAATACACAATTTATGTCATATACATTTTTGTTGAGTGAACCATTTTCGAGATATTGCTTGTTATTCCCTTAAATTTTCCAATACTTACGCTTTTTCTCAAATTCGTTATTCATTTTTTTTTATGTCCTGGACATGCAAAGAGAATGGAATGCGCCACATTGCAACCAGCGCTTAAAAGATTTGACTATCGCTTATAACCTACCATATTCCCCTTGCACCTACAAGAAAATTAGCAATAAGATTAACATCTCGATTAACATGAAGCATAAGCGTTTGTAAAAATAGTGTGTACAAGAGTAGAGAAAGTCATGTGAGTGTAACACATCAGATCTTTTCTGGTAAACCACAAGGAGATCTCAAATTCATTTTGAGATGGCATACCCTGGCGATTTACGTCATAAGTGCTTTAAGTCCCAGACTTCATAGTTTAATCAGCTATTAGTTCAATCAATAATAATCCATTGTTCTTTTACACGTAAAATACTATTTTGAGGCAACGACTCTTGAACCAGCGATCACCAAGTACATCGCGGAAACTAATGGTGTGCTGATCCAGTTGACCATAAGGCATCTTTGTTAAAATTGTTTTACAACGAATCATTTTTTTCATCTTACTTTCAGATCAACGCCAGACTATAGAGCTTTTTTTTTAATTTTGCTGTAGCTAGTTTGCCTTCGCGTAACAAAATAATGCTACCTAGGCATGGGAAAAAATGAATAATGTTATAAAAATCCTAGGCTAGCCCCGTATCTCAGTCGGTAGAGCAACTGCCTGCTGTGCGAGGGGTCCCGGGTTCGATTCCCGGCTGGGGAGTAGAAATAGAACTAAAACATTCTAGTTGCAGAAACACGTATTTTTTGGTACAAGAACCAATAGTTTATGTAAGACTACTTACATTATGCACGTTGCGCATATACAGAAATCTAGAGGCGGTTTAATTACTTGGTATGTATCTTTAAAGTCCTCGAAACCTTAAGAGATAAGCGGCATCTTAGTGTAGGAAAAAATGTAGATCTCATTAAGGTATAATTTGTCATCATTATCTCCTCATGTTCAATAAAAAAATATATCTGATGTGATACATTTACATTACACATTTTGTTATAGATACGAAGAGAACACCGATTGTCAAATGTTTAAGAACTGGACGCTATATGTCGCCTTAAATGCCATACTGTTTCCATGTAATCGCAAGAAAACTGAAAATCGATGAGGCTTTAAAAGAATGACAAGTATTGAACAATTCTTACATGTAATAACGGATATCTCAGAAACGGCTTATGCCACAGAAAAACTTATTTTAAGTAAATTGTGTTTTAAAGAGATCCACATTTTTTGTATGTAAGTTTTCGTCTATCGCTTAATATTTACCAGTTATACAAGATTATACAAAATTCCTTCCGAATGAAGATGACCTTACAGGCTATTCTCAGGTAATTCAAGATATACATTTTATTTGACATGCGAGTATCTTTAATATATGATATTTTAATCAAAATCGTTAGAGCCATTTTTTAAAAAATAAAATTTTCGAAAAATGTTCCATGTAAAGGGTAGTTGGAGGTGGGGAATTTTCTTGAAAATCTTCGTTTCGCATCTTTTGAAGGTACTGGACTTAAATACTAAGTGTGGTATTTATCCTACTTTTCATTTTTGAGTTATGCTGTTCACAGGCGCACACACAAATCTTTTTCTTAAAATCCGATGTGTTGCACCCACATGACTTTCTCTACTCTTGTACATGCCATTTTTATAAACGCTTATTCTCCATCTACTTCATGTTAATCAAGATAAATATTTGCAGAAATTATCTTATTGTTAATTTTTTGTAGATACAAGGGGAATATGGTAGGCTTTAAGCGATATTCAAATCTTTTAAGAGCTGGTTGCTCTGTGAAGCATTCCATTCTCTTTGCATGTCCAGGACATAAAATATAATAATAATAATAATAATAATAATAATAATAATAATAAACAAGAATTACGAATTCCCATTTGAGAAAAACTACAAGTATTGTAAAATTCAAACAAATATCATGAATATCTCGGAAATTACTCACTCGACAAAAAAAATGTAGATATATCACATAAATTGTGTGTTTTAACGAGATTTAATGTTTTATGAAGTAAATTTTGTCTATCTCTTACGGTTTACCAGTTATGCAGAAGTCCTTCAGAATGAAGAGGACTTTTGAGGACATTCCCAATTCAAGATATGCATTTCATTTGCCAAGAAAATATCTTAAACATGTGATATTTTAATCAAAATCTTTGAGTGAAAATTTTCGAAAATTTTCAAAATTTTCGAAAAATATTGCATATAAAGGGTAGTCTGAGGTGGGGGGATTTTCTTGAAAATCTTTGTTGCATCCTTGGAAGATACTAAACTCAAATACCAAGTTTGGTATTTATCCCACTTTTCGTTTTTGAGTTATGCTGTTCACAGATACATAGACAGACACACATGGACATGTTTCCAAAAATAGTTTGTTTGGATTCAGGGCACCTCAGAAGATGTATTTCCGGTGAAATCTTGGTATCGAATTTTTGAGTGGAAGTCAATACTTCCCCTACTCACTATGCGTAGTAGAGAAAGTAAAAAAGAAACTATTATGTTAGCATCTTTCAAGAAAGCGACACGAAGATTTTCAAGAAAATTCCCTCAAGCCGAACTACCCTTTTCACGGAAAACAATTTTTATTAAAATACCACGTTTAAGATATTTACATGACAAATAAAATGCATATCTTGAATTTTCTGGGAATAGCCTATGGAATCCTCTTCATTCTGAACTATTCAAATACTTAACAGAGCCATGACACAGTGATCCGCGTTTTAAAAACCTGTCTCACTTTAATCTACTGTATTCCTATACCTACAACTAATATGTAAATGTGTAATGAAAGTTTATCTCGATTAACAATAACTAGGGAGAAGAATAGGTTTTTTTTTAAAAAATGAGGAAAAATTCCTGTGAATGCAATACATAAGGTTTTCTTTCTTTCTTTCTTTTTCCCCAAAATACTACAGATTTATCGGGTCATTGAATAAGAGGTTAGGAATGTCATACTTGGGATACACAAACCATGTAACTAGCTTTATAAACGCGAGGTCATATTTTAATAACTTTCCTTCTAATTACTGTTTGGAACTATGTAAAGTTCGTTTGAACAGCATTTGAATTTGTATCCTGAATTGTGTTTTGCTTGTTGATAGTTTTATATTCCCTTAATGATTAAAATGTGGCTGGAATTAGAGGTTCAGCAGCATATTTGGGCGCATATGTCATTTTCACTGGCGAATGACGTCGAAGGTCGGAGCGCGAAATGCCCAGGACTTGCACGCAGGCAGCCATCAGTGACCGTTGACATCAGTCACGCTCCGTAGTGAATGAGACATAGAGCACGTACACAAAGCTGCTCTATAAACCCGCGTGCAGGTCATTGACCTTTAACGGAATACTCTTTTAACACTCCCACTACAACATGAAATACGCAACAAAACGTTTCGGAAAATGTATGTTTTTCAAAGTATAACGCAGTAGAACCCCGTAACCGTTTCTGCTTCCAGTTCTTTATTAATGTTCCCTGAACATTTCAGATATAATTCAGTATGATTTTACCCTCTTATAACGCTTCAAATCCCGCTGTTTAACGCATCGGAAATGAGTCAAGATTCTGTATAAATTGTAAGAGTTGTAACGTCTTAAAAGCGTGGTAAAGAAATACGTTGCGTGATTGACAAATTTTAATATGCAGATTTGCAGGAGCTTGAAAAATGTCTCACCTCATGCCCATAGCTCTTTTAATAATGCGAATTCTTTAAACGGAAGAAATTAATCATTTGAGGATACTCAGTACTGCATATTTTATAAAATATTTTAAAAATTATTCAATTAATAGAAAAAAAAAGTCCTCAAACATTGCAGAATCAGGATTAGATCGTGGTTTTCCTTTTGACCATTTAAATGCAAGAATGCGACGCTTAAATGCAGAAGTGCGCGTGACATTTTGATTTTCTCTTAAACATTGTTACTTTTTCTACAGCATACCCATAATATGTAGAAGTATTCCATTCCATCCAAAAATTCCATATCGCGATTTAACCGGAAATACACGTTTTGAGACTCCCTGAATAATAATAATAATAATAATAATAATAATAATAATAATAATAATAATAATAATAATAACACTTTTTTTAGAAAAAGGCGTGTGTTTGTGTGTACAGCGTAAGTCAAAAATGAAAAGTCGGTAACATACTGAACTTGGAATTTATGTTCGACATACTCCAAGGCTACGAAACGAAGATTTTCAGAAAATCCCCCTATCCCGAACTACCCTTTACATGAAAACGTTTTGTCATCCTCCGTGGTATAGTGGTTACCATGTTAACTTCTAGTTCCCGATGGCGGAGGGCGATGGACTTTTTCGTAGATTTATGACACGTAAAAGAACCTCAAGCCTGATAAAGAGGCTTCTGAGCAAATTTACCGTCTTTCACGCCCAATATAGAATGGGACGCTAAATACCACAGTAGTTAAATAGCGTCCATAAATAAAAAATCTGCTGTGTTACACTCACATGACTTTCTCTACTCTTGAACAAACTATTTTTACAAACGCTTATTCTCCATATGCTTCATGTTAATCGAGATATCGAGATGTTAATCTTATTGCTAACTTTCTTGTAGATGCAAGGGGAATATGGTAGGTTGTAAGCGATAGTCAATATTTTAAGAGCTGGTTGCTATGTGGAGTATTCCATTCTCTTTGCATTACCAGGACAAAAAAAAAAGAATAACGAATTTCCATTTGAGAAAAAGTGCGGTACTGGAAAATTTAAGGAAATAACAAGCAATATCTCGAAAATGGTTTACTCAAAAAAATGTATATGACATAAATTGTGTATTTTAACGCGATCTACATTTTTTGTGTAGTAAAATTTTGTCTATCTCTTATGGTTTACCAGTTATGCAAAAGTCGTTCACAATGAAGAATACTTTTGGAGACATTTCCAGATAATTCGAGATATACATTTCATTTGTCATGAAAATATCTTAAACATATGATATTTTAATCAAAATCGTTACAGCCATTTTTTAGAACATTAAGAATTTTCGAAAAATGTTTCATATAAAGGGTAATCTGGGAGGGGGAATTTTCTTGAAAACCTTCGTGTCGCATCTCTGGAAGATACTGAACCTCAATACCAAGTTTGGTGTTTATCCGACTGTTCGTTTCTGAGTTATTCACAGACACACAGACATGTTTCCAAAAATGCTTTTTTTGGATTCAGGGGGTCTCAAAACATATATTTCCGGTTAAATCTCGGTATCGAATTTTTGGGTGGCATACAATACTTCCCCTACTTACTATACGTAGTAGAGAAAGTAAAAAAAAAGAGAAAAATAAAGATGAAAACGTTTTAGTTGTTTTTTTCCCCTCAAAAATGGCTCTAACAATTTTGATTAAAATGCCATACATTTAAGTTATTATGACAAATGAAGCGTACTTTTATCTTGAATTTTCTACGTATAGACTGCGAAGTCCTCTTTATTCCGACTCAGTTTTGTATAAACGGTAAACCGTGAGATGATAGACAAACCCTTATTAGCAGGCGTTGCGAAAATATGATCCTTACGAAGTCGCAAAAATATGTAACTACGCAACGCCACCAAGCAGCAAGTATAAACAAATAAAATCATTCCGGGTCGGCCAGGGACGAAACTGTACGAAGTGTCACAATGCAATCACTAAGCCGCCTTTACGTCACTTTAGCTGCAGTCCCTTGAAGGGTGTATTATTAAAGTTTGATACCGTAATTATTGATGGGAATATATAAATAATTAAATAAAGAAATGACAGTAAAATAGAGAAATAATTACAATAAATAATTTCCGTACATTAAATCAATGTATAATGTAATAATCTCGAGTTGAAATGTTTGTCTGAAAAGACGAAAGTAATTAGGAAATCAGGTTAGCGAAAGTCATTAGTATCAGCCGAAGGATTGAACACATTAGCTTAAACATTCTGGAGATTCAGTTAGGTTATAAGCTCATTACGTTTGCAGTCACGTAGGCCAAAATTCCGAAAAAAAAAGTGAAAGGTATTTCTGAGATTTTAGTCAAGCCACACGCTAATAAAGTTAAGAAGCACACTTAGGATTTTAAGTATTGGTTACGCTGAAAAATAACGTTGGTGGGGAGTAATGAAGTAGGCGGAGATAAAAGTAATAAAAGTGTGCAGTTTTAGATCAGAGAGCTACCCTCACTCGTTACCGTCACCAGCACATACTGCTGGTGTGATATTTTAAGCGCCAAGTGACGCGGCTATTGCGAGAGGCCTCGCCGATAAGCGTTATAGCGACTCACGGCAAGTTGCGCTACTAGTTTCTTTTATTGCGGAAACAGTTATTTCAAACCGTAAAACTGATACTGCAGAAGTTAGAAGGTATAATAATTCAGTTGTTACAATTTCGAGTGCTGTAATTTATAACCAGTTTCATTCTACTTCTTAAAATTATCCAACTCGTTTCAATAGCTCAAGTATCAGATCACATTAAAATTTCTGCCAATTTAAACTGGTGTTGTCTTTTCACAATACATCCACACATACCCTGAGAGAGAAAGATCTCATGTCCATACCACTAGAGCAGCTGGCACACGAGACAACAGAACGAACTACGAGATCACGGCAGCAGAAACAACAACGAAGTAGGTAAAGTAAACGCGTCAGAAGTGCCGACCATCATATATACTGTTCCAAATTGAGGACCATTCATATTTCTAATCCAAATTGTCGCACCATCGCATGGCATCCAAAGTGACGACCACCGTTAGGTACTGCTCCAACTGGCGCCTCATGGTGGTGCAATAATCGTGCATCAAGTTATACTATAGTTATAATTTTGATAAACATAAATAGAAGTTATTCAGGATGTGTTAAAGTAACCAAGAGTTAACAAATATGAGTTTCATTGGACGATTGTTGGTATGCAGAAACTACGAACTAAATCTTATTTCCAGGTAGACCCTCCATAATAACTAGTAAACTGCGAAGTGTTCAAACACTTGAAAAGAAATGCACGTGGAATTATTACGCCTTTGGGAGGCCCACAAGAGCCATGGGGCGCTAAACCATTGGCAAGCAGGAAATGCCCAAATATATGTACAAACAAATGGACCGAGCGGGATGACTCAGGCGGTAACTCTGTGGTCCGCATTCGGGAGGTGATCGGTTCGATTCCCGCGGCCGACCTTACTGACCCATGGGTTTTTTCGGTGTTTCCCTGGGTCGCTAGGTGAATGCTGGGAAGGTTCATTACATCCCGCAAATTTCCTGCCCCTCCAAATTCACCTCCATTCTCAATTCACTTCTCCTTTCATCTGCTTGGCCTGTTTCAGGGTTGAAAGAGTCAGCGGGAGTTCTCAGCGTTGCATGGAGGGGAAAAGGATGCTTTGTGTAACCCTTCGTCCCCGGAGTGGGGGTGGTCTCCGAGCCCCGGGCCCCCCAGTGGGATGTGCAAGCAGGGGGGATGGTAGCTGGTTGCACCAGCTGCCGTCCGGAAGTTTCAATCTGTAACAGGTAGAGACCCTGTCCTCTGCCCTGTCGTGCCTCCTTATCCGGCCATCCTCTGTTTCCTCTCACCTCACCCCTACTTCCCGGGGGCACCCCGCCAGGGGTTTAGCCACAAAAGATCTTGTAGGTCGAGGTGCTATGTCCCCCTCCGTACCTAGTCCTACTATAAACAAATGGAATAACGGCCCCACCATGCCTTGATGGCAGCTTCCATTTATTTATTTATATATGGGATCGATATTTCAGCATTAAAAGTCTTATGCGTTTCATTCACACGACTTCTTCTACTCAGTCTTATACAGACTATTCTTACAAAAGCTTATCTTCTATTTCTTGTTAATCCAGTTAACTTTATGTTACACATTTCGTTATAGGTATACGGAGGATAAATTAAGTTAGAGCGATAGTCAGGCTTTTACAAAGTGGATCGCAATGCGATTGCTTTGAAAGTCCATGCCATTTCATAACCACAAGAAAAACAAGAATACCACTTGAAAAGAGTGTAGATATTTGAAAATTCAACCCAATGACAAAATATCTCGAAAGTAGTTAACACCACAAAGAAAACAAAGAAAATATTTGGAATAAATTGTATGATTTAAGGAGATCTACCTTCCCTCCTTTTTCTTACGGTTTACCAACTACATAAAAAGCATTCAAAATGTAGAGGACTTCACAGGCTATTCCCACAAAATTCAAGATATAATTTTATTTGCCATGCAAATATTTTAAACACATGGAATTGTAATGAAACTTGTTACGAGCTATTTTTGAGAAAATAAACAATTTCGAAAAACAGGATGGAGGATATTTTCCTGAAAATCTTTGTCGCATTCTTGGAAGATGCTGAACTTAAATATCAATTTTGGTATTTAACCGACTTTTCGTTTTAGATATATGCTGTAGACAGACAGACAAGTACACTTATATAAAAATACTTTCTTTTTTATTCAAGGTACTTCAAACGTGTATTTCTGATGAAATCTCAGTATCGAATTTTTGGGTGGAATGCAATACTTATTGTACCTACTATAGGTAAAGCTTTATTACTGTATAAACAAATACACCAGAGATGAGGCTTAGGACATTTTTGTCTCCTGCAATCACATAATTTGCTCAAAGTGTTCAACCGTTAGCATCCGGACTGATTTCTGTGAACTCTGCTTGAGCAATATTGACTGAGTCAACAGGGATTGCTCTGCGAGCCATTTCAATTTCTTCCTACAGTTCAAATAGGATAATTGGCTTTCTTAGGTGCACATCTTTTAGCGTTCCCCACAGGTGAAAGTCCAAAGAAGCGGCCAAGGGAACGTGCAGGGAATTCAGAGTTCTTGCGTTGCTCGAAAGTCACAAGTGGGTCTATCATTTTCTATATTTGTCGACTCTTATCATGTCCACATGGTTGTTATAACAGCTGTCAAACTATTGACACGTTAAACACAATGTAATATTACATACTGATGTCGCAACCAATGTGGAATTAAAAAAAACTTAGATAACTACTATTAAATATGTATACAGGTTTGATGATGATGATGATGATGATGATGATGATATGCGGTTTAAGGGCGCTAAACTGCTATGGTCATCAGCGCCCTTACAGTGTATAAAAGATAAGGTCAAAATATAAAACAGGTAAAAGAACCGCATAGTTAAAAACGGGACACAAACCCGCGATGTTCAAAAGGCTAAAACTAACAATATAACAATAACAAATATAACAATAACAATAATAACAATAACAACAATAACAACAATAACAACAATAACAACAATAACAACAATAAAAAGAACAAGACAAATATCTGAAAACCAACACACTAAAAGCATAGGCAGTAAAGGATTAAAACGTGTCAGCAACTGTAGAATGCGAGGGACATGAGCGCCATATGTCCACTGGGGATAAGAGTTCCCATAAAAAACAGACAGAATAAAAGTACCAAGCTAACAGACGCCCAACGCATTAAATGCGCAGATTAAAAGCACTGTCGTGAATAAAACGTAAAACACATTCTACAGCACGCGTGTCGTCTGCCAAAACGTTGGCTAGGCCAACAGGCAGGCCCACTTGAGCACGCAATGCAGCTAAAACCTGACACTCTGTTAAAATGTGACGCACCGTTAAGGGCACGTCACACTGCCCACAGACGGGTGCGGGGTCACCACTGAGCAAATACCTATGACTAAAAACACAATGTCCAATCCGTAGACGAGCTAAAATTACCTCTTCCCGACGACAAGAACGAGAAGAGGTACCCCAGATGAACGGGAAAGGCTTAACCTCCCGCAACTTGTTCCCCCGGAGGGCCGTCCACTCATCGCGCCAGCGCGAGAGGATGCGGCGACGTAAAATAACATACGAATCTGACGAGGGAACAGAAGTAAAAAATCTGGGTAATAAAATCGCCGATTTCGCAGCGGCGTCGGCAGACTCGTTACCTGAGATGCCCACATGACCTGGAATCCACATGAAGGAGACGCTGATGCCAGAGACACCGAGCGAGTGGAGCAGGTCATGTATGCGCTGTACGAGTGGGTGGTAAGTGTACAGCGCATGAATAGCCTGAAGGGCACTCAGAGAGTCCGTACAAATAAAACAGTGCCGTAAGTCGTGCCGCTGAATGAATAAAACAGATTGATAAATGCTAAAAAGTTCGGCGGTAAAAATTGAACATTGTCGAGGTAAACGAAAAGTAAAACTCTGTACACCAAAAACAAAGGCACATCCTACTCCAACATCGGTCTTAGACCCATCAGTATATATAAAATGACAGTCCCCGAACTGCGCCTGTAGTTCTAAAAAGGCGGATCTAAGAACAGAAGCAGGGGTCGCATTTTTCGGCATCGACGTCAGCCCAAGTTGGATGTGGGCCTCAGCGCGCGACCATGGAGGAAAACGCGTTTCCCCTCGGGTAAGGGCCGGCGCTGGCGGAACGTCCAAATGCCGAAGTAGCAGTCGAAATCGAACCCCTGGAGGGAGCAAAGCAGAGGAGCTAACTAAATATTGCCGGTCAAGTGAATCCTCGTAAAATGCCGCGAAGGACGGGTGGTCAGGTAAGCTGGAAAGTCGACAGGCATAACTACATAAGAGCATCTCACGCCTGAAAGACAGCGGAGGCTCTGCAGCCTCAGCGTAAAGACTGGGCACGGGGCTAGTTGTAAAGGCCCCTGTAGCGACTCTAATACCACGATGATGAATGGGATTCAAACGACGTAACACAGATGGACGTGCCGACGAATAAACGATACACCCGTAATCAAGTTTGGATCGGACCAAAGAGCGATAAAGGCGAAGAAGAACGGTCCGATCAGCTCCCCAGGATGTGCCACTTAAAACACGTAAAATATTAAGAGAACGGTCACACTTTGCTTTTAAAAAGGAAACGTGCGAGGTCCAACACAACTTCCTATCAAAAATCAACCCCAAAAATTTCGCCTCGTCTGCAAACGGAAGTATCCCTGGCCCAAGATGGAGAGAGGGCGGAGGGAAATACTTCCGGCGCCAGAAGTTGATGCAGACGGATTTCTCGGCGGAGAAATTAAAGCCGTTGGCGTTACTCCAGGCGTAGAGACGGTCGATAAGCTCTGGAGACGGCGTTCGAGTAGACAGGTCCGCCGTGAACTGCAATAAATAGCGAAATCGTCAACAAAAAGGGACGATGAAATGCCAGGTGGAATACAATCAACAATGGGGTTGATAGCAATCGCAAAAAGTGTGACACTGAGTACAGAGCCCTGCGGTACCCCGTTCTCTTGAATAAAACGACGAGATAAAACCGAGCCCACACGTACACGAAAGACGCGGTCCGTCATGAACTCCCTAAGAAATATGGGAAGACGACCGCGGATATTCCATGCGTGAAGTGTACGTAAAATGCCGCCCCTCCAACAAGTGTCATAAGCTTTCTCCAGGTCAAAAAATACAGCCACGGTTTGACACTTTCTCAGAAATCCATTCATAATATGCGTCGACAAGGACACCAGATGGTCGACGGTAGAGCGATAGCGACGAAACCCGCACTGAGCGTTCGCTAGAAGTTTCTGAGACTCAAGCCATCATGTCAACCGCCCGTTGATCATGCGCTCCATCACCTTGCAAATGCAACTGGTGAGGGAGATAGGGCGGTAGCTGGAAGGTAGTTGGCGATCCTTCCCAGGCTTAAGTATAGGGACAATGGTGGCTTCGCGCCAAACGGAAGGAAAAATGCCGTCCTGCCAAATACGGTTATAGACCTGTAAGAGAAAGAGTTTACTGTCGGCTGAAAGGTTCTTTAACATCAGGACATGAATGCCGTCCGGCCCAGGAGCGGAGTGCCGAGAGCAATGAAGAGCATGCTCCAGCTCCCTCATTGTGAAAAGTTCATTATAACACTCAATATTAGCAGATCGAAAATTAAAGGTGTCGGAATCCAGCCGGTCTTTGATAGAGCGAAAGCCGGCGGAATAATGGTCCAAATTGGATACCGCCTCAAAGGCAGCACCCAGAGTGTTAGCGATGGCAGCCGGATCCACTATGGTGGATTTAGAAACCTGTAGGCCAGAAACAGTACAATGCGACACTTTACCTGAGAAGCGACGAAGTTTATCCCAAACAACAGATGAAGGCGTAAAGCGATTAAAAGACTCGACAAAACGAGCCCACGACGCCTTCTTGCTATCCTGAATAGTGCGACGAGCCCTGGCGCGCGATTGTTTAAAAGTCACCAAATTATCAAGTGTAGGGTGGCGCCGAAACACCCTAAGTGCAGCCCTACGAGCACGAACGGCGTCCCGACAATCCTCGTTCCACCACGGAACAGGTGGCCGCCGAGGTTGGGAGGATGAACGGGGTATTGCGCGTTCGGCGGCAGAGAAAATAATAGACGTAAGGTGCTGCACTAGTTGGTTAATGTCGGAGAAGGGCTGGTCGTCAAAATGCACGAGGCTGGAATACAAGTTCCAGTCGGCTTTTGCGAATATCCAGGTAGGAACTCTGGAATGCTGTACGTGGTGCGACAGAAGAGAAACGATGCAGGGGTAATGGTCGCTGGAGTAGGTGTCAGCGACGACGTTCCACTGGAGACGATGTGCAAGCTGGAGTGAGCAAATGGAAAGGTCCAGGTGAGAAAATGTACCAGAAGAATCAGAAATAAAAGTAGGTGCACCTGTATTGAGGATGGAAAGATTGAACTGATAAAAAATGTCGGAAAGAAGAGTTCCCCTCGCACAAGCCCTTGGCGAACCCCATAGTGGGTGATGGGCATTAAAATCTCCCAACAGAAGAAATGGTGTTGGGAGAGCGGACAGGAGAGATCGAATGTCCGCGGGAGCGAGGGGAGACGATGGAGGTGTATACACAGAACAAACAGAAAAGAAAAAACCGGGTAACTGCAGTCTAATGGCAACAGCTTGCAAGTCGGACGTAAGTGTGATAGGATGAAAATGAACGCCATTACGCACCAACAACATGACACCTCCATGAGCAGGAGCACCCTCCTCCGGTTCAAGATCGTAGCGAACCGGAGTGTACCCTCGGAGATCGAAAGGGTCGTGAGGGCGAAGCTTGGTCTCCTGCAAACACACGACCATAGGTGAATGGGAACGCAATAAAAGTTGCAGTTCCGCCCTATGCGATCGTACACCACGTACATTCCAGCTCAGGATAGCCATGAATAAAAGGGATAAACTGTCTACTTAGAAGGGCGGCTTAAAATTACCTTTTGTTTAACCTTTGGGCTCGGGCTTTTTGTATGGAGTTGGTCAGACTCCATAGCTTCCTCGGAGGGAGGGCCCACGCGCTCAGTGCCAGAAACCGATTCAAGCGCCGTGAATCGGTTCTGGGTGGCGATGGGTGAGGGGTGCCGCTGAGCGCGGCTTGTCCCAGGACCTTCCTGGGACAGCGACCTCCGAGGAGGAGAAGGTGAACTTTTGCTACCGCGCGCACGCGGAGGGTCTTTCAAGAAATCTTCCCTACGTAGTTTCTGCTTGGGCTTCTTTTCAGCGGCTTGCGACTTCATTGACTTTGGACCAGGTTTATAAGGCTTGGTAACAGTAGCTTTAATAGACGGCCGGATGGTAGTGGCGGTTAATCCAGTCAAGGTCCAGGTCTGAGTTTCAGCATCTACTCGTGGTACTGGCGAGGCAACAACAGAACTAAATGTGCCAGATCGCAGGAGGGAAGGTTGGCGCGCATGGTAACGCCTCCGGGGTTCAGCGAAGGAGAGTTTTTCCTTTACCCGGATCTCCTGGATCGCCTTCTCGTCCAAGTACCGCGGACAGTCGGCAAACGAAGCAGAATGAGACCCTTTGCAATTAACGCAGACGGGGGCTGTTGAACAGGTACCTTCGTGTGAGGGCTGGCTACATGTTGCACAGATGTTAACGGCACTCTTACATGAGACTTGCGTATGCCCAAAACGTTGGCATTTAAAACAACGCAGAGGTCTAGGAATATAAGGCCTCACAGAAATCCGTTCGTACCCTGCGGAAATGCTCGTGGGCAGATCGACGCCATCAAATGTAATAAACAGGGTACGAGTGGGTACCAATACGCCGTCGCGTTTGGCCTGCACTCGATGGACCGCTGTCACCTTCTGGTCTGCAAGATATTCTACCAGGTCCTCGTCCGATATACCATCGAGGCTATGGGTGGTAATAACGCCTCGACAGGAATTCAATGTGCGGTGCTTCTCGACACGGATAGGATAGCCGTGGAGAAGCGTAGCGCGCAACAAGGTCTTACTTTGCAGATCGGATTTCGTTTGGGCTAATAAGGAACCATTCCGTAGACGAGTGCAGGACTGAACCGCACCAGCAATTGCATCAATGCCCTTTTGAATGATGAAAGGGTTCACCTTCTCAAAGCTTTGTCCTTCTTCGGTTCGTGAAATGACCAAGTAACAACCAGTTGTCGGTGGTGTCACTTCTGTTACATAGACTTTTCGGCGCTTGTTAGTAGTAATGGAGGAAGGGTGCTCCATAGCGAAAGAAATCCTCCACCATTACAACCGTCTCCGACCTCGGGCTCTGACTTCTCGGGCGTTACCCCGGCTTGGGTGAGTGGCCTATCTATACCAGACTCACCCCAGGGTCACACCTCCCAGAACATAGACAGAGGGACCCAATCGCCGTCAGAAGTCAGCAGCTCATGCAATGGCCCCCCCGCGGGACTGCAGTTGAACAGCGGATACGAACACATACCCTACATGACGACCCCGGGTGGTGGGGATGACGCCATTACCCACTCACCCAGCTGCGCACGCGGTGCGCGGGTATCCGTCAGGCTGTGTCCACGGAGGATTTAAATAAAAAGATAAAAGAAACTAAAACAGTGTGGGCGTTTCGCACGCAAGGTAGGCCGGCGGGGAAGAAAAAGAGATATGCGAATGTCATGGGGCGAAATGGCCGGAAAGTGATAAGGGAAGAAAGAAACGATGGTGAGGTGCGGTATGAATGGAATGTAAAGAACGCACGAGAGCCTACCTTGTGTCCACCGGTCACTTGAAGAACCCACCTCGACCGGATGGGGGTGAGGGGATGAATGTGGCGATGAATGGCTCGGGAACCCCCGGGATACAGGTTTGAGTCCCTCTATATTTGTCTCATGAGAAAACTGCCTCCTCTTGCCTCAACTGGGCGAGGACCTTAATTCTGTAGAGCTCTTGGAACTCTCCTTTAATATAACCTATTAGATAAACATTTAACAATTAGAAAAATCTGATATGTTACACTCACATGATTTTCTATACTCTTGTACAAACTATTTTTACAAATGCTTATTCTCCATATGTTTCATGTTAATCGAGATGTTGATCTTATTGCTAATTTTCTTGCATGTCCAGGACATAAAAAAATGAATAAGAATTCCCATTTGAGAAAAAGTATAAGTATTGGAAAATTTAAGGAAATAACAACCAATATCTCGAAAATGATTCACTCAATAAAAAAATGTATATGGCATAAATTGTGTATTTTAACTCGATCTACATTTTTTGTGTAGTAAAATTCTGTCTATCTCTTATGGTTTACCAGTTATGCAAAAGCCGTTCACAATGAAGAATACTTTTGGAGACATTCCCAGAAAATTCAAGATATACATTTTATTTGTCATGAAAGTATCTTAAATATATGATATTTTAATCAAAATCGCTAGAGCCATTTCTGAGAAAATTAAAATTTAGAACAAGTTCCATGTAAAGAGTAATCTGGGGTGGTGGGATTTTCTTGAAAACCTTCGTGTTGCATCTCTGGAAGATACTGAACCTAAATACCAACACCCGCTTGTAACAATACGAAAGTCTGCGAAGCAAGAACGGCCGAAGATATTTTCCATATTTCATTGTCAAAGTGCAACTGGCAACAAGTACAACTGTACTGAGAGACTAGGCAGTGCAGGCTGGCTGTGACAGGGTTTCTCAACACTCGGACCTTCAGGTTACCAGCTAAAAAAAAAAATAGTTCCCGAGGTCGCGGGTTCAAACCCGGCGGAGGGCGATGGATTTTTTTCGGGCATAAAGATCCTTAGCATGGCTTCCTTCGGAAGGGAAGTAAAGCCGGTGGTCCCGTGTCGTAAATTTACGACACGTAAAAGAACTTCAAGCGTGATAAAGAGGCCTCTGAGCAAAATTTCCGGTCTTTCACGTCCAATATAGAATGGGATGCTAAAACCACAGCAGTTAAAGAGCCTCCATAAATAAAACTCAATTTAATTTTGCACCCTCCCCCCTCTCCTAGACCAGTCAGGTAGCGTCATAATGATTGTGTTTCAACTTAACTTCACGTACTGTAATGAACAATTCGAACCATTAGTAACGAATTTCTGAAAATGGCTAATGCCACAAAGTTATTTGGGATAAATTTAGTGGAGTACATTTTCGTCAATCGCTTCGTTTACTAGTTATGCACGATTATACCAAATTTCTTCCGAATGAAGAGAAGTTCAAAGGCTATTCCCAGAAACTTCGAGATATACATTTTATTTGTCATGTAAATATCTTTAACATATGATATTTTAATCAAAATTGTTATAGAATATTTTAGAAAATAAAACACTTTCGAAAATCTTCCATGTAAAGGGTAGTTTGGGGCATGGAGATTTTCTTAAAAATCTTCGCGTCCCATCTTCAGAATGTGCTGAACCTAAATACAAAGTTTGGTGTTCATCCGATTTTTCGTTTTTGAGTTATGCTGTTCACACACGGACCCTTTTCCAAAATTTTTTTTTGATCCCGAGGACCTCAAGACATGCATTTCCGGTGAAAACTCGGTATCGAATTTTTGTGTGGAATGTAGTACCTTCTCTACCTACAATGTAGGGGAGAGAAAGCTAAACCTGGTGTGTTACAATCACGTGTCTTTCTCTGCTCATTATTCATGCACGAATATTTTTATATCGTTTATATATTTTATCCACCACCATCACCACTAGCTGGCATATCTCACGTTGCACGGTTAGCTTTCTAAACTCGAATGATGAATTAATTGATTACATTTACCTCCCACCGTTCTTTATTGTGATATACATGATTTTTATGGCTAATCCTTTCCTTTACCCCTTATAACTGTAATTTCGTACACTCCGTCTATTCCTAATAACGGATGAAAAATACCTCAATATTCACGCAAAAGGATGCGAAATATCGGCGGGATGTCCGACTTTCTTGACTCCCCCGATAGTCTTCAGAGTTCTGGAAATGCTGCATGGCCTATTATGTACCCCTTGGATTTGGAACAATCATGATAGGAATGATCGAGTAAATTTTTTTTATGATTACAATAGATGAAATATTAAACATTTGTATATTCTCCCCCGTAGTTATTTAATAACATAGAAGTACATAGCTTTCACATAACACAGAAACGCTTTAAAATATACAACGAAATAGAGACGAAGTTGATTAATATGCACTCCTAGGCCACCAAGTTGATCTCTTTGGGATAACAATTAAATTGAGTTTTATTTATGGGCGCTCTTTAACTGCTGTGGTCCTTAGCGTCCTGTGGTCCGATAATTTTGCTCAGAGGCCTGTTTATCAGATTTTTTAATAAACAATAAATGCAGAAGAGTACAGAAATGACTTACACCATTTTTGGTACCGCGCATACAGATGATGAGTCACTAAATTTAATTCAGGAAATTTTTGAAGATAGGATAATTAGTAAATAATGGTTTGAAGTTCTTTTACATGCCGTAAATCTACGGCACGTGACCAACGACTTTACTTCCCTTCCGAAGGAAGCCATCGCCCTTCGCCGGGTTTGAACCCGTGACCTCGGGAACTAGAAGCTAGCATGGTAACCACTACACCGACTCTCTTTGGAAAAGACACAATCTGTGACCATCGAAAGAAATAATCTTCTCGGTTGTTAATTATAAAAAATCGGTCCACTGATTTCTAATGTTAGAAATTTTCTCTCTGTATATGTTTATTTATCATGCCCTGCTAACGAACTCAATTACAACGTAAGTACAAAGCAAAATAAAGCAAAACATAAAGTGCGGTTTGGATGGCAATTGTGATGTGCTAGGGACATTGAAGTCTTACGTTCGACTCCACAGCTAGTGAAGTGACGGTGAAACTGAACTAATTCATTGTATTAGTGATGTTACTGTGAACTAAGTGAAGTCCCAGTGAAACGAACTAAATCAAAATGGTGAGCTATTAAATATTTTGGCATTGCTATGGCATTCGTTTCTCCTTTATTTTGCAGCGTCTCCCGTTTTCTTAGTTGCTAAATCGTGACCCCCCACCGCAAAAAAAAAAAAAAAAAAAAAAAAAAAAAAAAAAACGCGCACACACGTATATTCTATTTTCTACTCCATAACAATCTCGACGACAATTCAAAGCTTTCCTCGGTAGTAAGCCTTTTACAACTGCGATGTGTTCGTATTCCGCTACATAGTTTTAGTTATTTATGAACTGAAATAAATGTTTTATAACCTATGTCCGTCAGAAAGAACAGGGTTTTTAATGGTTACATTGATGATGTGAAAACAAAGGTGAACTATTTATTATATACTCCATTTTTTGTGTTACTAATAAGCTCATTATAAGAGCGACACTGAAAATTTTTAGAAAATAAAATTTAAATGGTTTTATTGTTTTTTTTTAAATATTCCCCTTTAACATAAATAGATTTTTGCATTCGATGAAACCAGTCCTTCAAACAACGATGACACTCTTCCTGAGGCACTTCAGTAACAGTTTTTTTTAAATATAATGTTCCACTACTTCGTCTGATGACAAAAAAGTGATTCCCGCATTTTATTTTTAATTTTTGGAAACACAAAAAGAAACCACAAGCTACTAGGTCAGGCCTGTGTGGTGGAGGGTCCATGGTGCTGACCTTTAGGGCATCCAGATACTCAGTTGTTATGCGTTGTTATGATGTAACATTATTTTTCCTTTTGGGCGTTTTTCACTTTTTAAAAAGTTTGTGGTAAACAGACATTTGTGTACTAATCGTCAGTAACGGTGCGTCTGACTTCTAATGCTGCAGTGGCAATATGGCCCGTTTTAGAAAAATAAATAAATAGAAACCATCTTCCTACAAGTACTGCGAATTCTCGAACTTTTGCACGCATAGGATCTGTTCGAAGGACCCATTGAGCCGATTGATTTCACTTTTATTTTCAGAATCATAACAATAAATCCAAGATTCATGATCAGTAACGATATTCCAAACCAAATTTGAAGTGCCGCCTTGGAATTTTTACAGAGTTCTTCTGCTCCAATCAGTGCGTTGTTGTTTTTAATCGGGAGTCAGTTTATGTGGAATCCATCGACAACAAACTTTTCGCACGTCTCACTGTTGATGTAAAATGTTTTGGATATGACTCCTACCAATGCCCAATGTCGCCCGAATAAATTCATAAATGTCCGTCGATCTTCAAGCATTTCTCGAACAGCGGCAATATTTTAACATTAAAAGCAATTCTTGGGTGTCCTTCACGAAATTCATCACTAAAAAAAAATGTTCTCTCTTGAATTCGTTGTACCAATCATAAATTGTTGCCTTACATTGGTCTTCTTCGCCAAATGCATATATAAGCCGTTCTTCACATTCTTAGGCGTTAATGACGATTTAAAATCGTAAAAAATCTTAGCCCAAAAATGTTCTCTAGTCAAATTCATTTTTTGAGTAAACGCAAAATCTTGAAATGATTATAATTAATAAACTATTAGAAAAAATCCAACAATCTACATGGCAATCAACTCACAAAACATTAGAAAGTAGCAGCCAAATATAAACAAATTTCATTTGGTTTTAAAAACATGGCATTCTAGGAAAGAAGAAACAGAAGACGAAGAAGAATCGCACATACTCAAATATGTTCCATTACAAAACACGCCAGCGTGAGCCCGGCTTGGGAAAATGCAAGAATTGTATAATAAAAGGAAATATTTCCGAATCTGTTAATGCTAAGACGTATTTCTTATTTTGACACAAATTGCTTGTTTTAACGAGTCCTAAGGCTTTTCTGCAGTACGTTTTTGTATATATCTTATAGTTTACAAGTTATATACAACTAATTAAAAATAAGAATTTACCAGGTTATTTACAGAAAATTCAAGCATACAATACATTCGTCATGCCAATGTTTCAAACGTGTTAGTTTAATCAAATTGGTTACAATCACTTTTGAGAAAACATACCTAAAATGCTTTCGTCTAAAGGCTTGTCTAGGGTATAGGAAATTCAGTGAAAATCGTCGCTTTGTCAAGCATGTATTTTATTTTTCTAACTTGTGCTGTTCACAGACAGGCACATATAAATACCTCAAAACCTACATTTACGATAACATTTCTAACGCGAATTTCTGAGCAGAATGCAAAGCTTCCTTCACTTCAGATAAGCGGTAGATAAAAGGTGTGTTCCCACATCTTTTTGTGCAAGGACATGAAAGTTTTCCTTTATGCAGTACTTTATCAGGGCGCTATTGACCTCAGCAGTTGTGGCCCTAAGGTCTAACTTCCACTACTTCTTTAAGCAGTACATTACATGGCAAATGGTCGTGTACTACATCATGTAAGGACATACAATAATAATTATTTCCGTTTGCTGAACACTTGCCAAGCTTATTCTTGGTTTCATGCTGTACTAAAACTGCCCATTCCTTTCGGCATGATACAAACTCTGCGAGGAAGAGGTCAAGATTTTAATTACACAATATTTTCAAATATTCAAAACAAAGTGAGGAGTCACTCATTTCCTTAGGTCCATAGTCTCCAGATATCCTTGACTAATAATATTGTTAACAATTAGTATTTTTCTTCATCGACTAGGCTTTGCTGGAGATCACGTACAAAGGTATGTATATCTGTGTTCGAAGTTACTTTGCATTTCACATACAGTATTATAACAATACTTATACAGGGAGCTACTTCTTACAAGAACTCTATGAACAGCTTAGCACATTAGTATTGAAATACAGAATTCAGTGCCCGGTTGCTACTTAACAGAACGGATTCCAAAGAGCATGCTTTTATTTTACAGGTGTAAATAAATTATTCTCCGAATGAATTAATACTTTAATATGCAAATGCACATACTTTTATTTGGCACAAAATTGCAGGGTCTTCTAAATCAATTTCAAAGACCTATCGGAATCAGCTCCTACATATTTTCCCCATACACCGCAGATACCCCGGCGCCTTCTTTCCCTTCAACGAGTTTTCACTTAAGGTGTTTGTACTACTTCGCATGTCACGATGAACCTACCAAAGAAGCAACAGATCATATAAATGGTTAATAATCTATTCCTTGTCCTCCATGGTCTAGGGGTACCAAACGCGGTTCAAACCCGGCGGAGAGCGGTGGATTTTTGGGGGGGCATAAAAATCCTTAGCTTGACTTCCTTCGGAAGAGAAGTAAAGCTGGTGTTCCCGTGTCGTGGATTTACGACACGTAAAAGAACCTCAAGCCTGATAAAGAGACCTCTGAGCAAAATTTCCGGTCTTTCACGCCCAATATAGATGAGACGCTAAGAACCATAGAAGTTAAAGAGCGTCCATAAATAAAACTCAGTTTAATTTTTGTCTGCCAAAACATATTTCACAACTTGCTGTGTTTACAAGTTATTGGAGCGATGCAGTATTTTTTTAGTAGCTTTATTTTTTAAATTTACAAGTTAAAAGAGGATTTAGTGGGTTCGAATCTAAATTCTACGCATAGGGAATGCAATTTCCCTTTTCCCAGAAACATGAGTTAGCGCTCCAATTTGTTATCAGCGGGCACAGGAATTTCTAAGCATTAAAGCCAGGACGGAAGGAAATAAGGTTGGACTGACACTGGACTATAGGCAAGGAGGTCGCAGAAAACAAACCACCCCAACCCTTGTACGTCTTTTGGCGTGATTCGGATCGGGTTTTACCTGCTTGTCTGTGACCCTGGCCTCTGTTGTTTTGCAGTCTTTTTTACTTTCTCTACTACGTATAGTAAGTAGGGGAAAGTATTGCATTCCACCCAAAAATTCGATATCGAGATTTGACCTGAAAGGTGTGTTTTGAGGTGCCCTGAATAAAATAAAGCATTTTTGGAAACATGTCCGTGTGTTTGTGTCTGTGAACAGCAAAGTCGGATAAATACCAAGCTTTGTGCTTGTGTTTACTATCTTCCCAAGATGCGAGACGAAGATTTTCATGAAAATCCCCCCACCCCAGACTATTCTTTACATAGAACATTTTTCGAAAATTTTGATTTTCTCAAAAATGGCTCTAACGATTTCGATCAAAATATTATATGTTTAAGATGTTTTCATGGCAAATGATATGTATATTTTGAATTTTATAGGAATGTCCCCAAAAGCCCTCCTCATTCTGGATGACTTTCGCATAACTGGTAAACCGTAAGAGATACACAATTTTACTACACAAAAAATGTAGATTTCATTAAAACACACAATTTATGTCATATACAATTTTTTTGTGGAGTGAGCCATTTCCGAGATATTCCTTGTTATTTGCTTGAATTTTCCAATACCTTATACTTTTTCTCAAATGGGAATTCGTTATTCTTTTCTTTTTTTATTTATGTCCTGGACATGCAAAGCGAATGCAATGCTCCACATAGCAACCAGTTCTTAAAAGAGTTGACTGTCGCTTAAAACCTACCATATTCCCCTTGCACCTACAAGAAAATTAGCAATCAGATGTCATCCTGATGTCTCGATTAACATGAAGTAGAAGATGGTGAATAAGCGTTTGTAGAAATAGTTTGTATAAGAGTAGAGAAAGTCATGCGAGTGCAACACTTCAGATTTGTTATATCAATAGTGTTATTCTGATACATGTATCACTCTAAAGAATACCAACTAAATGCTCATATGCTAGTCCTCAAATCGAACACAAACCAATCATTGGGAAGAGAAAGTAAGGAAACAAGTACCACAGCATGTTCCTGCGATAAGCGCGGCTTCAGTCGAGACTCAATACCTATACGGCGTCCCACTTCAAAATGTGCAACACCAGGTACTTGAGAAAGGTGAACAAAGAACTTGCGAGTCGTAGTAGAGATGTGCTCTCGGATGTCGGCGATTCCCAATTCACGGTGAAGTTCTGCATCCCGATGTACCATAGGACGTTTACAGATATATGCAATACCTTGGTCTTTGGTTTGAGTGCGAAGCCAACTGCTTAAGAATCCGTATGCCTGATTATCAGGGTTCAGAACTGGTAACTCATGCAAAAGTTGCTGCCATCTCTAGCCACGACGATAGCAACTGCTCTCAATCGCGGCCGCAGCTATATCATGTAGCGGAGGCCACGGCTCAATTTAACTTACAAGACGATTATAGTCGCGGCACTGATTGCGTTTCCACTTGAAAGAGACTCTTTACCCTCGTGTGCGGCGACAGTTGACTTTAAGAAATGTGTGGAAATGGATGACAAAAACGCTAGGCAACATCATACAATAAATTTGTTCAATTACCCCAACGTGAGAATCAGAAGCCGAAGTGGAAACACAATCGGTGCACGTATTTTGATCTATTGAATTACATCAAAACAATTTCAGTATAAGGTGTCATATAAGCAATTTGAGAGAGGCAATGTGTGGTTCACAACTAAGCATAACGCACTTTGGCATCAGATGCTAATAAGTCGGTGTTGAAACCAAGCCGTGTGAAACATCGGTTTAGGATATCTTTGACACAGTTTCGCGAGCATAGAAATATCGACTTTCAGTTAAATTGATTTCAGCGTTATTTATGGACGCTCTTTAACTACTGTGGTTCTTATCGTCCCATTCTATATTGGGCGTGAAAGACCGGAAATTTTGCTCAGAGACCTCTATCAGGCTTGAGGTTATTTTACGTGCCGTAAATTTACGACACGGGACCACCGGTTTTACTTCCCTTCCGAAGGAAGCCATGCTAAGGATTTTTACGCTCGAAAAAATGAATCGCCATCCGCCATGTTTATACCTTCAACCTTGGGAACTGGTACCCCTAGACCACTGAGGACGACACGACTTTCAGTAGCTCGTTATCAACGTCTTCAAGATTTTGTGTCATAAAAGTCTTTCAAATCTTGAGATAATCGTTTGACAGTGCGACATTGAATAACTGCCTTCTTGCATTATGTATCCCACTCTAGAGGCAGCTCTTAACTACTCGTGAGGCCAAATACAAATGCAAAAACTGATGCTCCGCCGGTCTAGATTCGATTCTTCTCATTCAGTTACTTTATTTGTATTTATATGAAGAAGTTCTAGATACTCGCACACAAGGACAGACACTATTTTGACTGGTAGGTACAATAACAACTACCCTCTACCATTTCCTTGTCCAGACTCATTGCGGTTAGTACGCTGACGATTGCCCGTGTGGCAACATAGAGATAATTTACACCTTCTCTGAATTTGCATATTGTATGCATCTTATTTTAAAACAAGACATAATTGTTCATCAGCTACTGCACTGTACGGGTAAAGTTATCCCAACAGACGCCAACCGTATCACTCCGTATCCAAAGCCACCGATAGGTGTTGGCGAAAGTGTGGAATCTTCAACGTTAACAAGGCGATATGGATGATAGACAAACTCGATGCATCGCGCAGTTTGAGGAAAATGTGCATAGAATCGCAGAACAGCCATATGCCAGAACCCGCACTATCACAACTAGGATTATGTCAATCCACGTGCTGTTGTGGAGAAAAGTCAGCAGCAGATGTTTTCTGTGAATATGTGGATCGCAATTAATTCACACCATGCCAATGGCTCATATCTGCTTCCCACTGAGTTAATGGATATGTTTATCTTCAGTTGTTGCAGAACATATTACCTGCATTTCTAGAAAGTATGCCGCTCATATTCGACGTCGAATGTGGCTGCAACTTGATGGAGCTCTTCCCCATTTCTCCCTGAAGAGCATCTGAAGTAAGCTTTTACTGCCCGATGGATCGGAAGGGGGAATTCAACTGTAGCGTGGCCACCATGCTCTCCGGACCTGAATCCTACTGATTTATTTTCCTGGTGCCACCTCAAATCTGTAGTATATAAAACATCTGTCAAATCAGAAGAGGTATTGCTCGAATGGTTGCAGCCTGTGATATTATACGACGTACACCAGGAATCTTAGACAGAGTCAACTTCGCTCCGAAAATGCAGGTTGCTACTTCGGGCAGTTTCTTTAAAAACTGTTGTAAAGACTTGGATGTTTTCTCTTGTTTTTATTTCACTCTTTAAATCACTTCCCGGTTTTCTGTTGCATTAAGCACAATTCTACCTTTTGTAAGCAAGAGTTGTAATTAAATGAATTGGCATGTTAAGATTTAATTGTGTAAATCGAAACATCAACTTAAAAAGTAGGCTAAAACTGCATTAGGTATGACCTACTCAAAAACAAAGTGATAATGAGACTCGAATTCCAAAACAACGTCCACCTCTTACTCGAAAAGTAATGTCATAACTATTGCGCCAGAGAAATATGCCCCGAAACTTCCGTTTGTTATCGTATGTTAGGATTTCGAATAGTATCTTCATTAGCCAGTGGCATAATGGTGTTTTGGTAACTTACAACCACAACTTCAAATTTGAATAGACAGACCATGTGTTTCCAGTCTCAAATTACTTGTCTAAGATGCCTCCACACAAATTGCTTCTGTGCAGTCCATTAATAGCCTGTATGCAAATGAACGTTAATGACACTTAGGTCATCCTTGGTAGGCTGCATTCCTTTAAACATCATCGATTCAGGCCATATTCATTTGTTTCCTTGTTTTAGCTTTATATGGTCAAACCTTGCATGGCCTCTATTTTTTTTTCTTCTTCTCTTTCGTTATTTACTAACAGAACCGGCAGCTTCCGCTAATACATTTGAATACTATTAAATGCGGGCATTCCCCTCCACCTCTCCCTCTCGTTCAGGTTACTATTTCTTCGTTTTCCCTCTGTTTCCCTTTCCAGTCTCTTCAATCGTCTAGATGTTCTGTGCAACATACCTACCATGTTATGTTTTGAAAGCCGTTAATAAAGCTTTATCTTTTATTTATGTTTTTAAATTCCACATAAGTGAAGGGTTTAACAGCACACAAACTTATGTCTCTACTTCCTTACACTTGCACTGCGATCAGAAATACATATTGTTTCTGGCTGTAACCGGTTTAATGGACACGAATATTTGTAATGAAAATGTGTTACAACCTCTTGAATATATTCGGTTTGTAAATAACAAAACTTATGACAAACAATATGTTGATAAACTCTTGTTATATAGAATTCTTAAAAAAAGAAAACTGAATAAGTTTTTAGATGTTTAGATATTTTAAAATTGCGCCCAATTAGAATCCCCTGGGCAAAGTAATTACGAAGTCATATAGCCTATTTCCTAGAAGGCATATCGTGTTTTACACGAGTTTCATAACAGACACGCATACACACACTAGTATCAATTATTCATGCAAAATCGAAAATTACCAAGAAATTTTCGGTTGCAGTTTTATTATGTACAAAGATTTTTTCTCCCCTTTTTAGTTTTGCGTATAAATGAATTGTTATTGGAACGTTCTACAGTTTAAACATGGATTATATCTTATTTAATCTAAAGTTCACAATTTATATGCAGCATGTGTGATTTTGTACTTGTCGGTGTTAGAAGTACAAAATCAACATCCTATGTACAGGTTGCGAAACCTAACACCTCTCAATTATGCTGATCTTGATTGTTTCTTTGATCTGTTCAAGCCTCATTGTAATTCCAGACAGGAACGCGATGCACGTCCCTTGTAACTGCATACCGCACCCAGAGGACGAGCTGTTGGCATATGGCAAGGACACATTACATTATCCGTAAATGGCGTTCATTTCTCAAAACATATGTTATATATTCTACTGCCGTGAATAACGGACGCGAAACCTGACTGCATTTCTCTCTTCAGCTCCCTTCCTTACCTAGAAGAGCTTTTATTTTCAGTTTAGAATAAATTAGCATTTCTTTGTGTCATTTGCCATGGCGCAGCAATTCTTCAAACGATATGAAACTCAATTGAAGTAATATTTTATAAAATGTTGTTTTAGTGTTACATCTTGGATTTAAACACACATTCCATATTTAAATAGTAGTTGACAGTTCTTTTTCCATGGTTGATATTTAGCGACCCGTTACCGACACGATAGCCAAGGTCGTTAAGGTATGCACTCGTGAACGGGAGGTCTGCGGTTTAAATCCCGCCAGAACCGTCCACCCTTCTGAGATTTTTCCCAGGTTGTCTTCATAACTGGTAAACGCCGGGGAGGTACTCTAAAATTAGTTCTGGAACGTTTCCTTCTCAAATTTCTTTTACCAATTATCATTACATGTATCATCAGCAAGCTAAGGATCCGGGGCAAGTTAGCAACCAAAGTAAACAACGCCTTCACCAGACGTTTCATGTACACTAACAGACGGGTCTCCAATTGCGATGAAAGAGGCTGCATAACACCTTTTTACCTTTGCCTATTAACACTATGGCAGAATTGCCCTGAGTCAACGATCATTTGGATTTTATTGCTCCGATTTTCGAACCTATATGTTAGCAGACACCTTAAACGCACATATTACTTTCTATCGACTCTTGAAGAACGCAGTGGCGCACATAAAATGTCTTTTCAGGAGCTGTCTACTCGGATTTCATGAACTACTACGTTCCCAAAGTCCTTACGGACACCTTTGAATTTTTGCAGGTGTGATTTCAGATATGGGCGGCGCCGTGGCCGAGTGGTTAGACCGCTCACCTCTCACCGAGACGGCTCGGGTTCAATCCCAGGGACCCGAATGTGGGATTTGTGGTGGACAAAGCGGCGTCTGGGCGGGTTTTCTCCGGGTTCCCCCGCCATTCATTCCACCAACTGCTCCATCATCACCTTTCCTTACCATCATTTCGTTTCATCTACTTCCTTCCTCCCTCCCTCCCTCCCATACCGGCATCGGGCTGATCACCCATCCTGATATTCTGTCTGATCCACGAGTGTCTGCTCCTAGACGGGCCTCTGACCCGCCTGTAGGTCCTGGTGGGTGTAAGTCCTACATAAGAGGAGGTTAAACAGAGAAAGAAGAAGTGATTTCAGATATATATTATTGGAGAATTTGAAATTGTAAATTATGCAGTAACTAATGCTGTTATATCCATTTGTCTTATTACCTAGTTGATGATTTATTTTAAATTTACTATTTATTAAAATTATTGGATAACTGAAGTGCCAGCACGCGCACTACAAGCAATTTGTTTGCCCAAGTTTTCTATCCAGTTACACCCACAACTCTTAGACATGCTCTTTGCCCCCCCCCCCAAAAAAAAAAGTTGCACCACCAGGTTATCATTACACCTGTCACTGTCAAGCTAGCGTGTTTACATTCTGGACCTTTATTTGTTGTTTTCCAGCCATGCGTTTTTGTGGCGATACACATCAATATTTTATTTAATTTAGCAGGCTTAACATTCTTGTTTTATTCCTATTTGCAATTGTGATTTTGTTTGCATATATATACACTCCGGGGAGTGGGCAAACTCTGTAAACATCCCCTCATCTATACCACTGGAAGAAAGAGCTAAGGAAGAGATTGTAGAGCTGCTTTACGTGGAGTTCTGCATTGCATAGTGCAGAAACTTAAGCGATGCAAAAAGTGAGGAAAACGATCGGAAGCTTTTTAATGTGAATATGGAGCAGTGGCGGCTACTGTATAAGAGCACAAGGACATATTGCGGATTTATTGGCTATTTTTGTCTTTGAATGCTATTAAACATAACGTATATGTGGTAATTAAAAATCTACGGCGTTTAAATTTACCGCGCTACTCCTCAAAGCTCGATGAAATATGGCAACATGGTCAGTAGTACATCTTGACTTGTGCACGTTTTAAGGAGCTTTTGCGCATGCGCAACTGATATGACGTAATTTCCGTATGAGTCAAATCCATACGGGTCGTCCACACTTGAAGGCGAGCATAAGGCTTCTCCCCCGCTGCCTCCGTGCTATCACTACAATTTTACGTTAAAGCCATAGACTATAGATGGTAGCATTACCGCACATTAGGTAACGTGCACAAGCGCGGAAGCTTCTCCCAGTTATTCTAGACCATCCACACTTTCAACTGCAATTTAATTTACTCACTGCTTCGTTCTTGCCCTAAAACGTTGTACTTACGAGTAATTACGTACAAAATAACAAACATCCACGAAACAACTTTCTTTTATCAGACAACGTATGCATTAATGCTTATTACTAGAACTGCGACATCGGAGGAAAGCGTATAGAATAGGAAGGTAAGGATGTAGCGATAAGAGCTGACATGGCCCCGCGAGGTACAGTTTATACAAGAAGAATTACGCATGTCTCACGAACACTTAATATACTTCTGAAATATTATTTATAACTATACAACTGACTTATATAACTGAAATGTCTTTATTAAATCATTAATGCAAAACGCTACTCACAATGTGCACATGGATAAGATTCTATGTCAGTTTATTGCAATCAATTAACCTTTGTATCCTGTAGTTTATATAACGGAATATTGACAGAAATAAATGTCGCACGGTTCTTCATTAAACGTTTGATGTGAGGAGCTGATTTGCTGTAGCAGTCTATCCTTACGCTTGTATGTTGACATGTCTTCGCACATAACTCGACCTACTATGCACAAAAGCAATTGTGCTATTGCACGGTTTGTAATAAAGTTTTTCAGTAATAATAGAGAAAACATTTTCTCCATGCTCCAATATACAGTTTTCAATGTTGTGGACTTTCATATTTCTTTAGGCATTTCGTCTACGTGAACATTGTGCGGCAATACACTTGATTCAACGTGCAGGTAACCCTCTCGATGTAAACAGTCGACTACAGGACGCCCCTTAAAAAAAAAAATTAAGGACTACGACGTCGCAGCCCTATTTATTACTATCATTGTTTATCAGTATCATTGGCGTTATTATACTTCCTACCAAAGAACAAAGGGATTGACATTTCGCGGAAGGAGAGAGGCGACGTTGCCGCTTATCGCGACCATGTGGAGAGCGCGTTAGAATTGTGTTCGAAGGCGACTGGTTTGCATCTGCATTGTAGGGCGGATATTATTTATATTCGTATATGAAGACAATTATAAAATAATGAATCTGCATGCAAAGGATAGAACATGCAAGAATATATGAGTGTAAAGATCTGCGTTAACAAGACAGACATATCTGTGAAATATAGACACTTGCTCTAATGGGAAAATGCCGCTGTTTCTCTCACAGAGCATATTATTTCCCGTGTTTGTCCTTTAATTGGGATACCTTTACCAAATACATTTTATTCGGTTACCGAATACGCTCAGTTTTTAGTTTGGCTCACTGTCTTCGTCACTGTTATTTGTATATTGTTAAATATCCATTAAAAGTGTACCACAATTGCAAATGCTCACAATACACGCATAGATACACGGACTCAAACACACGTAAACACAACGCGAGTAATTGTACAAATGGGATGCAAAATAATTTCTCAGTACAGAGGCAATCTCAAAACTGATGTAAATACATTACGCTGTGGCTAAAGGAAGACACTGTTTATAACTGCAGTGACAGCAGAAGATAAGATGTACAGTTCGTTACTGCAACGGTCGCTCGCCAGATATGTCATGCTTATCACGTGTTACAGTATCGGCAACAAGGCTTTTGCGTCCGTCGTTGCTATGGAAACGTCTTAGTTCTAATTGACGACCGCTATGACGCATCCATCCCCTTCCATTCATTTAAAGCTTTCCGCTACGTGGTTAGTAACTGTCAATCACCTTATTGATTGGCGCCGACTATAGGAGTGGTTGCAGTTATTTCAATTTGTTCATGATCATAACTATTATGCAACAGATGCTATTTCACATTGTCAAGTCTAAAATTATGTGAACATCCAAAATGTATACTCACGAGCCGCTACTAATATGGAGTGGGTAAAATGGACGGAGAAAATAATACAGCTGTTTTAGAAAGAGTGGACGAATTAAGTGATAAGCATAAGGCATAGATGAGAATAAAGTGTTTGCTATGTTGCACCAGAAGCAACGATGAATGGGGAAAAGGTTCGGGTCAAATGCAATTGCTAGACAATATCAAAGTACATGACTCAAGTGAGGAAACGAAGAAGAAAGCAGAAAATAGCGAAGATTGGAGAAGGCCGGAAGTTTTAGTGAAGGGCTTGTCCTTGTGCAGAAAACCAGAATCGATTGGTTTATGCAGTGCGTTGTAATAGTGCACCTTAAAACAATTACTTTGGGGCAAACAAATGCACAAGGTTATTTTCCTGTGACCTCAGCGGTGCAGCTGGCAACTTATATCCAGTGAACGTGATGACTGAAAAATCTGTTCTTTTCTGCAAAAAAGCCTCTGGAGAAGTATCAGCGCATAACCTTGAAGAGAAGTATAAGCATCCATTTAAGTAGGTAGAAGGGTAAGGTCTTGTAGCCAATGACAACAGCGTCCTCCAACATGAATGTCCTCAAACACACGATTGGAAATGTTTCCAAAAAACCAAACAGTATGGAGGTTTGTGTGCTACTTTCTTATCCGTAACAATTTCTGGTGGAAAAGAGCTAAGCCTATTGAATGTAGACAATAAAGAAGTGGAGATTGCAATCATGACGATTATTGCAGAAAATAACCACTGTAAAACACTGAATTTTTTTACTGCAATAATGTCAATTTTATCTAAATATAGGCATATTTATTCAATATGTGGTATGAAGAACAAACAATAGAATTAGAAAAAAAGGAAAGAAAAAAAAATCTGAAATAGTAATGCAAAAGAACCAAACATGAAGAACCAGTGTAAGTTAGGTATTTTTGACAAAAATATCTTTTCTGTATATCAACATTATAAACAGCCTTTATTGATGGTCAAATTCATTAACAATTGGCTAAATTTTGACTTTAGTTTAATTAAATTGCCAAAGTAACTTTCCATACACACAATGACATAAAAACAAAGCACACAATCACTTAAGTTATATAATTTTGTTTTACAAAAATTGCATATGAAAGCTGTTTATGTAATGAAACTCGCATAACATCGTAAACTTGTTTCATAACATGCTTTTATTTTACCACTCTTCTACTAACAAAATCAGCAACTCCGCTGGAATTAACGCGTTAAATGCTGAGATTTTTTTGTATCTTTCCAGCTGCCTATGTTTCTCGCTCTACCCCACTCTTTCTCTCTCCTCTGCCTGTCCCCCTCCTCTTTTTCCCGCATTACCCCTTTCTCCCGTTCTCTTATTCTCTCCTCCTCCATCATCTCATCCCTCTCGAGTCCCTGTGCAGCTTTTACATCATGTGACAGTTTGAAAAAACCTCTTTCTTGGTTGATAAAAATTAAAACAAAGGTTGAATACTGCACTAATTTGTACTTCTGCCTTGTGCTCGTAACTGGTTTAAGTACACGTATAATGGTAGCGAAACAATTTTATAACTTCGTGAATATTTATCCTACCGAAATTTTGTAATTAACAAAAGTGCTAGAAATATTATGCTTACTAACGTTTGTTAATAGCACATAAAAAGTGTAATCATGAGCCAGATATGTATAAGGCGTGTTTTTAAAGTACCGTTTTAATATTTTGCCGCTGCTAGTGCACCTATTTTGAGAATGCACTATCGCTTCCTTTCATCAGAAAGCCAGACGCAGCTGTGAGCGATCGTCACTTTGTATTTTCATGTTGTTAGAGCGTTACGAAATGTTCGAAACAATTGAACGACTCGCCGACTGTGAAGTCAGATCAGTGACTCGTTTCTTGAATGCCAGAAATGTTACGCCATCAAACATTCATCGCCAATTGTGTGAAGTTTATGGCGAAACAATAATGCCCGGCCACACACAGCCGAACAAACTCAAGATCTGATCGCATCACATGGTTGAGAACAATTCGCCCACCCTCCCTTCAGTCCGTATTTGATACCAAGAGAATTTCATCTGTTTTTTCATCTGAAGAAATTCCTTGGTGGAAAACATTTCAATGATGATGTCAAACAAAAAGTGCAGACTTGGCTTTCATCACAGGTGGCGTCATTCTTTGACGTAGGCATACAAAAACTGGTGCCTGAATAACGGCGGTGACTATGTGGAGAAATGGTGTAAGGTAATGAATGATAATAAAGTATTTGGAAAATAACATTGTTACTTTTTAAAAAATTATAGGTACTTTAAAATGCCTATATTTAGAATTTTGGATTGAATGCCACATTAAAACCGACCTTAAATTAAGATGCAATTAAGATGGCGTAAATATAAGTGGGACCTAAGGTTTCATATGAATTTCATATCAATTTAAAATTCTATTTCTGGCGTCATGCAAAATCAAAAATTACCAGAAGATTGTTTCGTTACAATTTTACTATAAGTATAGATGCAGTATGGAGGGAGAAAGATGGTAAAAAGCAGTGAAGGTATGTCTTCAAAAATAATCAAGCGTTGTCAGAAACCAACGAATGTACGAGGGTTGGAACTTAAGCAGTGGCAACTAGCCGATACAAAAGAGTTACATGTTAGCAACCTTTACTGCCGTTCAATGTAGACACCAGCGTTGTGTATAACCCTTTGCCAGCGATGTGGAAGTCGTAGTATACCTTTAGCAGAGCCTGTTCTGTTGATAGTGCGAATGGGGCGGCCTACTGCCTGACGAATCTCTGGAACAGTTCTGAAGCGAATGCCACGAAGTGGTTCCTTCATCTTCGGAATCAAATCAAAGTCACAAGGACATAAGTCCGGGGAGTATGGTGGATGGTACAGCACTTCCCAGTCCCATCGACCTAACAAATCAGCCACAGATTGCGCTGTATGCGCCCCAGCATTGTCGTGCAAAATGATGGGTGGATTCTGTAGAAAGTGTTGCCGCTTCTTTTTCACAGCTGGTCGCAGATGGTGCTCCAAAAACGAACGGTAATACTGTGCATTGACGGTCTGCCGTGGAGGAATGTAATGCGTTAGGATAACACCATCACAGCCGTACACGAGAATCACCATAACTTTCACATTGCTGGGGCTCTGACGAACTTTCTATTTTCGTGGCGACCCATAATGACGCCATAATTCGTTCGATTGGCGTTTCAGTTCTGGCTCATACGATTTGGCCCATGTTTCATCCAGCGTTATGATATGGCGTAAGAAAGCCTCTCCTTCGCGCTCATAGCGCTCCAAGTGCGTCCTAGCAGCGTCGTAACGCAACCATTTCTGCATTTCCGTCAAATTATGCGGAACCCATCGTGATCCAATTTTTCGCATCTCCAGGTGTTCGTTCAGGATGTGAAGCACAGTCTTATGCGTTAATCCGGTTTCCTGGGCGAGCTCACGAATCCTCTGGCGTCGATCACTGTCCAGCAACGCGGCAAGAGCATGCAATTCTTCACTGACGTTAGGACGACCTGCCCGATGCATGTCTGCCACAGTTTGCCGACCATCGTTGAAGGCTTTTACCCAACGTGGCACTGTTCTGTAAGGCAATGCAGAATCCCCGCAAGCCTCTTGAAGACCTTGATGACACTGTCCTGCATTATGACCTCTGGCACATTCAATCTTGATCCAACTCCGTTGTTCCTGTTTCGAAAACATCGTGACAACACTACGTCAGAGCGCCAGCTCACAAGTGACTGTTTCTCTCGACTGTGCGCACGCAGGTGAAGTGGGAAGGGAAAGTTCATTTGCTCTGAGGTAAGGTAGGTGTGTAACTAACGTGTGCTATCAGCTACAATATTATTATTTGTTTCAAATGGGAAGAGTTCTGCTCTGCAGCGAATGAGATGCATTTGCGTGCACAGCGTTGCCGCCTCGTTACCCCCACTCTTTTCATATTTCCCTCTCACTCACACATCAGCCTGGCGCTAGAATGGTCGACGTAACGTAACCCAAACTGAATTTTCTAAACTTTTATAATTCTCCTGGTGTTTAAATTCATAATTGTGAATATACTCGCATGTTACGTACATATTTTTAAGTGTTATGAATTATAGGTTATGAATTACCTGTGCTTTTAATCTTGCCTCTCCGCAAATGCGAGACACACTTGCTTTACCGACACCATACGCTTTAGCAGTAAGCTGTTGAGGATTTCTGTGTTCCTCATTGTTGCATTCTTTAAAAAACGAGTAGACCCTAAATATAATACTTCGAGCCTGACTTCGTAATACCTGCCTCTTTGACTCGCCACTAAATTCACCACAATAAGCCATTGCACTATTTTACTCTTGCTGCTTGCTCTCTGAACAACAACTGAATACTGATATTAACTGTGTAGGGTAAATAAACTCCAACCCAGATTTAGAAACAACACACAATAATAAACATGTGACGGCTCACGTTCTGCAGATTCAGCATTCTACAAGTAACACAAGTGAGCTGGTGGGCTGTTTGCTCTCTCTCAGCTTTAACAAACGCCTTGGTTTTTCAACATAATTCTTTATCACCATCAAGTCAGTAGTTCTGTATAATTACAAATATATACATAATGTATACAATAATGCATACATACAAATAATGTGACCATTACAGTGCTTACGTGGTTATGATATAACATATGGGTATGTTTATTCGTTTGTATTATGAAAACTATTTGAGCTAAAAATATGTGGTTTTTACGGTTGTGTTACGAAAATTACTCCCTACCTTCTAGTGGGTTACTTTTTGCAAAATTTGAATTTTTGTCTTAGCGCAAATTATATTTATTAGAAACAGATTCGCTTAGCGCGCGTCACGCTTAGCTTACGGCGAATGCAATATGACAACACAGCGGAACTCCGATTGGTTGCCGCTCTGGCCGCGCTCAAGGACAAACATCATCCCATTTGAAAATCACAGTAGATTCCGTTGCATAGCGTCTCTACAGCAGTGTTGCCACTATTTAAGTTCCAACCCTCGTATTAGGCTGTTTTTTCCACAAATATGTTTTTATTTGGTTGAAATGAATGTAGGTATAGCGTTTCTCTGTGCATCTTGATTTGTAAATAATTTGTATTTAATCAGAAGACATTGGGCACAATTAATATATACTTGTTGCCTACACAGGATTGGTGTGAAAGCACCATCATCAAACCTATATTTTAGTGACTAAGGGAGAGGTGCTCTGCGAGATCCAATCCTCTTAGGCTTATTCGTGGATGATGATTTGTTCAAGGAAGTACTGCACAAGTGATGCTGCTGCGGTGGTTTGTCATTGCTCTCCACAGTGTATGAATAATAAAGTAACAGCACGCACATCCAGGTTTGAGTCCAGGACGGAGGTTTCTAGAGATCCCCTGCCACAACTGAGAATCGAAATGGTTAGCTGCTCTTCAACATTCTTCAAACCTCAGGCAAGCGAAACGAAAACCCCAAGCCCGTAACTGAAGAGAAGAGACTATAAACCAGAGATCTCAGATCTTTAAAAAGGTCACAGTTTGTCGTCTGTGTACACTTCCAACTTCAACTGGGCAATGCATCCAATGGTGCAAAGTGTAGCCAATTTCGCCTGAAGTACAACAACGAGAGGGCGGGATTTCTAAGCCTTGTCTTTCGATAAAAAGCTGAAGATTTAAGTCGGGATGCGGAACAACATTTCTAAAAGTGAGACCGCCCTGGGTAAAATGAGTCCCCAAAGGAATTTGATGTTTAAAAGCGCCGGGTTTACGCTCGAATTGCATCTTAGAAGTCCACCCGAGATGAAATGAGTTTTGAGACTTAAAGCAATCCCTATTCATTCTAAGATTGAAAAGCCCCCAATGATCTTCAGCCAGGCAGCTTAAACCAGGCACAATTCAAACTCAACCCCCAACGTGCAAGACAAGATATTACAGAGGTGAGTTTCATTTTTAATTAAGTAAAAGCATTATGAAACACAGAATAACAAAATCGAATGTGTTGCATTTACATTACCTTTTCTACTCACTCTTCTATGAATTATTCTTACAAAAAAGTATTCCTCTAATTCTAGTTAATATAGCTTTCATTACACATTTAAGCATTTCCTTGTAGGTATAAGAATGCAGTAGGTACAAGCTAAAGCGACAGTCAAATCTTTTCAAACCAGGTCGCTATGTGATGCCTCGAAGTTCTCTTCTCTTTGCATGAACACGAAAAAGAAAGAAAAAAGTGTTTTGTAGTAAAGTATCTGAAAACTCAAACCAGTAACAAAGAATATCCCGATAATGGTTAATGCCAATAAAAACTTTATTTGACATAAATTGTGTGTTTCGACGATATTTACATCTTTTGTGTGGTAAGTTTTTTTGTTCATCTTTTATGGTTTACCAATTATACAAAAGTGGTTCAGAATAAACAGGACTTCAGAGGCTATTTTCAGAAAATTCAAGATAAACATTTGGTCATGAAAATAGCTTAAACATATGGTATTTTAATCAAAACCTTTAGAGCCATTTTTGAGAAAATAAACAAATAAAGAAACATTATCCTTGTAAAGGATAGTTTGGGGTGGGGAATTTTCTTGGAATTTTTCATATCGCACCCTTGGAAGATGCTAAACTTAAATACCGTGTCTAGTATTTAACCGACTTTTGTTTTTGAGTTATGTTCACAGACAGACGCTCCTTTTTTTCCCCATGAACGCTCTTTGACCAGAATGGTTCTGCGTTCATTATAAATTGGGCGTCAAAGACCGGAACTTTTGCTCAGAAGCTTCCTTATCAGGTTTGAGGTTCCTTTACGTGCTGTAAATCTAAGACACCGGACCACCGGCTTGACTTACCTTCCGAAGGAAGCCATGCTAAGGATTTTTACGCCCGAAAAAATCTATCGCCCTCCGCCGGGTTTGAACCCGCGACCTCGGGAACCAGAGGCTATCTGGTACCACCACCGAGGACGACACACACGCAACTCGGACCTTTTTAAAAACGTTTTTCTGGGGGCAGGGGGTTTCAAAACATGCATTTCCCGTGAAATCTAGACATCGAATTTTTGGGTGAAATACAATACTTCCTCTACTAAAAGTTCATAGTAAAGAATGAAAATAGCGATTTGCAGCTGAGAAAATTGTGTAGTATTTGAAAACTCAAACCAAAAACGAAGAATAGCTCGGAAATGGTTAACGCCACAAAAGATTATATTTGAAACTTTAGCTTCAGTTACATACTACGGCTTTTGCTCTTCGATTCCCGGTGGTCGCCCGCTATGGTCATGGGGTTTTTCGTCGTTTTCCTCTGGTCGCCTAGGCGAATGCTGGGGTGGTGTACGCTACCACGATTTCTCCTTTCCCTCATTTCCTATTATTTCATCTCTCTGCCTTTTATATTTCAAAAAGTGTCTTCGGTGCGGCTAGTGTCGGGCAGATGGCATGGTTGCTACTCCTTGTAAAGGATTTCTCCCCGTAAAACGCCAGGGAGCGTTGTCCCGCTTGCTAGGGTCGCTTCGTCGCCCTATCTGGGATCTTTCGCCTCTGCTGGTGCCGGCGAGTGTTTCAAACTGAAAATTTAGGAACTTCCGTGCGCCTCCATAGACGTGTCTGCCTGCGGTCCTGCGATCTCCTTCATTTCACCCCTCCCTTCCGGGTCGCAGTGGCGAGGTGTACCCCTCCGGTAAGTAGCTCATGGCTTTTCTCTAAGAGCCATTTAAGGCTTGAACAAGTGACAATTTAAATGCCCAAGAACACACGGCCTAATGGCCTTCTGTACTTCCAATAACTTTTACTGGATTTAGATTTTCCTTATCTTTTGCGCATTAAAAATGTTCCACATGATGTAGTTTGTAACCAATTTTGTTCACAATTTCAGGAGAAACTCAAGAGAAAATGAACTTAAAACATAATTAATTCGACCACTAAGGATAAATCGTTTAAAACTTGTATTTAAAGGTTTAAAACTTTTTCTGTAACGACTAGAAGAGTGAATAAAGTTCTATATTTGTATATCGACATTTAAATAATAGGTATGGTAATATTTTTATTTTTTCAAAATTACGATTTCTGCACCAAAGGAACACTTAATTAGTATAATAAAAGTAAATTTTTTTGAAAACATTTAGATAAAAACTTAAATATTTATAAATTTCACCTATGGGAACCCTTAACGAGATTAATTTTTTTTGTGTAGTAAGATTTTGTCTATCTCTTACGATTCACTAGTTACTCAAAAATAATTCAGAATCAAAGGTCTTCAAGCTAATCTCAGAAAATTCAATAGATACATTTCATTTATCATACGAATATCTTAAACATGTGGTATTTTAATCAACATTGTTAAAACCATTTTGAAGAAAATTGCACATTTCGAATGTTTTCCATATAAAGAGTAGTTTGGAGGATTTTCTTGAAAATCTTCGTGTCGCATCCTTGGAAGATACTGCGCTTATATATCAGTTTTGGTATTTAAAAGACCTCGTTTTTTCAATTATGCGGTTCACAAACACACCCATGCATAATCTTTTTTTCTAAAAAGTCTTTTTTTTTTAATTCACGGAGTCTCCAAACGTGTATTTTGGTTGAAATCGCAGTACAGAAGTTTTGGCTTACTATAGGGAGAAAGTAAAAATAAAATTTCGTAATAGAATTGAAATTTCCTTGGGTAGTTCATGGTGAGTTATCAACAGATAATGTGTGTTAAACGTCTTCCAAATTATAAATTCCTTTTAAAGTGAACTGTTTGACGATAAAGCTTAATGTAAACAATGTTGACCTCTGGATGTTTGCTCACGTTCATACGTGCAGAGACAACTTTTAAGTCACGATGTAATATCTCTTCACTTATCGGTCACATAATATTCTTCCGTGATGTTACGGCACAACGGTTGCACACCTGTGCACTACTGTATCGTTTGTGGCTTCATTAAATTAAAAAAATGCCCAAAAATATACGGATTTAATTTATTGGTAGGGTTTTTATGTAGCCGTATGATAAACACGGTTCAAAATATTTGCTAGAACCAATATTTATTAACTTTTCCGATGTTTCTTATCGGTCAAAAATAAATAAATAAATGTGGATCTGTATTTGTAAATGAACACCGGAAGTTTCCAAGCAGAAAAAAAAAATCCGATGAGATGCATTCACAACACCTTCTCTTCAATGATAAATTATTTTATTATTCTATTCATATGGTACAAAGTGATCCTACTATCCTCCCTAAGTTATTCACAACATATTTTAGTAGGAACAATTTCAAATTAAGCAAGTTTTCAACATGCTAAAACAGTATTCAGGTGTTTATTCTTGGAAGCATGCTCTTGTTATGGAAATAAATTAAAAGGGGCAAAAAAACAAGAATTGCCAACTTTTAAGCATGTACGTTAGGTGACGCTTAGGAAAGGTCTAATCTTGAACATAGAATATTTCGAAAATGACTAACGCTACGAAAACATTTAACACAGATTATGTATTATAATGAGCATTACATTTTTCCTGCATGGCCCTTTTTTGTCTTTCTTTTGTTTCCTTGTTATATAAAATTATACAAAATGCAATCATATAAAGGGAAGTTCACAGAATATTCAATACATAGATTTTATTTCTCATGTTTCTATATTAAACATCAGATGTTTAATCAAAACGAAGAGCCGGTTTTGAGAAGAAAGAAAAAAAAAGACACGAATTTTGTTCCAGGTAAAGGGTAGTATGGGGTGAGATTTTCTTGAAAATCTTTGGGTCGCATCCTTTGAAGGTGCAGAATTTAAATACCAGCTTTGGTGCTTAGCCAACTTTTCGCTAGAAGTCATTTCACGGTTTAGGGGGTCTCAAAATTGTACTTCCGGTGACAGCGAAATTCACCTGTACTCTGTTGTAAATTTTAAAACCATCGTCATTATCACAGAAGCAATGGATGCTCATTTTTAAGAACGATTAGCATAAAATGATTAAAACTTTACCAGCTAAGAAAACTGAAATTTGGTCGCAAAATAAACATCCTTAATTTTTTAAAGTGTATAGCTTTCCTGGAGATCATTTAACTGTCTACAAATGCAGTAAAAGAAAGCGTTAAAGTAACACTCAAATGAGCCCGTAGTTACTGAGCTGAGAGTTACTCGAGTGTCTTATGCGGACAAGGGAATATACCGAGGAAAGAAGAAAAAGAAATATTATCCAGACAACTCGCTACAAGCGAGATTCGAACTCGGATCCTCAGGTTAGTGGGCAACATGCTACCTTCACAATACGAAGATGGGCTAAAGTTTACATATCTAACTATTGCTGAGGCGAACAAATCAAGCTTGAAGGATAAAGAGTGTAGATACAATTAGAAAATTAGAACGTATAGGTAAATTACCAAACCAAGTGTATCTAATGTTTACAAAACAACTAATGTCAGTGCATCGGAGGGCACAGGTAATCAGACTAATGCGCTGAATAATGGAGAGAGATTCCTTCATTAAAAATGCAATGTCCTACATCAATATGCATGAAAAACTATTTCAAATGTTGGTATTTAAGGTATTTTCACTGCATCAACCATGCTGTGGTTCTCCAAATGAGTTCCATGGGGGACAAAGCATTTTTCAAAGCATTCAAAGAGGTGGAAACCCCGAAGGTATCAGATCTAGATAATAAGGTGGATCGGGCAGCACCGCCATTTCAATTTGGTGATGTGTTCTGGAGTTGTCAGACCAATGCCTAAGATAAAAAAAGATCTGAACAATCTCAACAAACGGTTTTGCCAAGTTCGTCTGACAAGAATCGCCCTCAGAGTTCCATACACATATTTGGATCTCTGAAAAATGAGTGGAACTCATTTTGAGGGTAGTTAGTGCGGCGCACAAGTGACTAGGTTAGCAAGACAAAAACTCGGAATATTTACATTTGTTTCATGTTGAGGTAAGGCAGTACAAGTTGATGAGAACTTTGTAGAAAAATGTATAAAGAAGAAACATTGATTTGTACTACATATAACCAAAATTCAACAATTTTAATGAACAAATACTGAGAAACCATTGTGGAGCATTAGATAATGAACCATTACCGTAGTTGCATGATGGGAGATTTTACATCATTGACGGGGAGGCCTATTGCATTCCATCAAAAAAATCTGATGTGTTACACTCACATGACTTTCTCTACTCTTGTACAAACTATTTTTACAAACGCTTATTCTCTATATGCTTCATGTTAATCGAGATATCGAGATGATAATCTTATTGACAATTTTCTTGTAGATGCAAGGGGAATTGCTAGCCTTTAAGCGATAGTCAAATATTTTAAGAGGTGGTTGCTATGTGGAGTATTCCATTCTCTTTGCATTACCAGGACGAAAAAAAATGAATAACGAATTTGAGAAAAGGTATAAGTATTGGAAAATTTAAGGGAATAACAAGCAATATCTCGAAAATGGTTCACCCAACCAAAAAATGTATATGAAATAAATTGTGTATTTTAATGCGATCTACATTTTTTGTGTAGTAAAATTTTGTCTATCTCTTTGGTTTACCAGTTATGCAAAAGTCGTTCAGAATGAAGAACACTTTTGGAGACATTCCCAGAAAATTCGAGATATACATTTCAAATGTCATGAAAATATCTTAAACATATGATATTCTAATCAAAACACGGACATGTTTCCAAAAATGCTTTTTTTGGATTCAGGGGGTCTCAAAACATGTATTTCCGGTGAAATCTCGGTATCGAATTTTTGGGTGGAATGTAATACTTCCCTTACTTAGTATACGTAGTAGAGAAAGTAAAAATCAGATGATTTCACCGGAAATATATATTTTGAGATCCCTGAATAAATAAGCATTTAAAAAGGTCCATGTGTATGTATGTATGTGTATGTGTGTGTGTGTGTGTGTGTGTGTGTGTGTGTGTGTGTGCGTGTGCGCATCTGTAAACACGCATAAAGACGAAATGCCCGATAAATACCAAACTTGTTATTTAGATTCATGTGTTCCAAAAATGCGACAGGAAGATTTTTTTTTTAAATTTTGGATATTCTCAAAAATAGCTGTAACGGTTTCGATTAAAATACTACGTGTTTAAGCTATCTAAATGAAAAATAAAAAGTTTATCTTGAATTTTCCGGGAATAGCCTGCAAAGTCCTCTTCATTCAGAAGGAATTTCCTATAATCTTCTATAATTAGTAAACGCTAAGCAAGAGACTAAAGCTACCATACAGAAAATGTAGAGCTCTTTAAAGCACCCTATTTATTTCAAATAACTTTCTTTGTGGCATAAGCTACTTCAGAGATATCCGTTATTAATGGTTCAAATTGTTCAATACCTTGTCATTCCTTTAAATTCCTGTCGATACTCAATTGTTTCTCGTGATTGCATGGAAACAGGGACCATCACATAGCACACGTTCTCATGTTTACAATGGTAATAATCACATACCTTATCTTAAGAGATGTTGGAAATGTTATCCTCTATCCGCACACTGCTGGCATCTTCTCAGGAAATGTTTACACACGCTAGAGATTTCAATATCCGAAATTGAGTGAATTTTTCACCTGATGTTTTCTTTTAGTTCTTCCAATGTATGGAATTTATTGCATTTCTATCATTAGTAGTTGCAACAGTAACAATGAAAACGTGAGGCGATTGCGGGAATATTATAACTGTTTTAGGCGGTAGTCCGAGCTGCGGCGGCCACGGGTGATGGAAATGCGCTGTATAACGAAACGTGTAATGCAACTATTCCTGCAAAGGTGTACCTCGATTAAAATGAAGTAGACAAAAATAAAATAAGCTTTCGCAAGAATGGTTTGTATACCCAACAATAAGCGTAGAAAAAGTCATGTAAATAACACACAAGATTTTTATATTAATAAATTAATAGGAGATGCTTGCTAAGGGACATTAGTTTTTAAACTTATGTACTCTTCTGAAGTTTTATTTCACTGCAAAAAAAAAAAAAAATAAAGCAATTGAAACGTCACTTTTAATGCTGATCCTCTAATAATTATTATGGGGAGTTACTATAATGCAGCAAATCAGCTCCACACGATTTAGATGATAGAAAAAACTGACATGTTTTGAAACATAGATGAGACAATTACACACACTTATTGAGAGAAATTAGTGTAAAATTGTTAACTTTACCTTTCAACATGTTTTAAGTTGCTGGGTATCTTATTTTTATGAATCTTATATATTGCTAACATAATTCAACTTTATGTCAGAGTTAAAGGCGATATCGAGTACATTACAAACAGCTTATGGTTTCATGGTTTCGTGGTTCCGTCGGAAGCGATAGCAGAGAGACTTTACACTGAACAAGTGGGACAAGTAAAGATCGAAGCGACCACTATAAAAATCGTGTTGTTAATCTGAACGCTAGAACGAAGATGAAGATCGCAAAAGATACATTTTGCTTGCTTATTCATTTGTTATAATATTTTAAGTAAACGTTTGTTATTAATTTATTCCTTATCCTTCTGTAAATCTCCCCCTCCCCTTTCTTTTTTTCTTTTATTCTGTCTGATTCATTCTGATTAATTTAGAATACGCATGGCCAGTTTCGTTGAATTTATACATTTCGAACATTAAAAATGGCATTTCATAAATTGAGTACTGAATTATCCTAGCTTTCTAAAGATTTAAAGAATAACTTTAGGCCATTTTTGTTACAACTCAATAGAAGTCTGCCTTACGACAATAACTTTAATAGTGTTTGATCACTAGTATTTGCAGATGCGGGGTTTCCCTTTTTCTGATGAAAAAAAAACTAAATTAAATTGAGTTTTATTTATGGATGCTCTTTAATGCTGTGCTCCTTAGCGTCCCATACCATATATTGGGCGTGAAAGATCGGTAATTTTGCTCAGAGGCCTCTTTATCAGGCCGTAAATCTACGACACGGGACCACCGGCTTTACTTCCCTTCCTAAAGATTTTACGCCCGAAAAAAATCCACCGCCCTCCGCTGGGTTTCTGATAAACGATTAACAATTAATGATGCCCGCCCCATGAAGACGGATTATCCAAGAACTTGATTCCCGGAATTCACCCTAAACATTACGAAACCTAGAGTTCTCTAGGATCAGGCATCGAGAACTTTGCGCGTTTGCGTGAGACTAGGTTCATACTTTTTGCTCTCGAACACTTTTCCCTTCATTACAAGAAATACAGTCCTAATCACATCTGCTCAGTTATAAATTATAGTATAATCTCCGAATATATGACTGTACTACAAAGACAATACTATAGTATTGTCAGTGATGTACTTACCGAAGACATAACAAGTAGCAGTACTGTCCAGACTGTGTCCCGCGATCTGGGTGATGGCGAGTAAAATGTCCCCAAACATTAGGCAGCTCACGTGTCCTGTTTGACACTTCCAGTGCAGCAGATGATGCGAAGGAGGCAACAGACACCCAGCTGCAAGAGTAGCTGCGAGGAAGAACGCGGACAGGAACAGACCAGCAGGGTACAGAGTGAAACGCAGATCATGATGTCCACCACGATGTTTAGTTGTTGGCGTCGCTTCTGGGCATACAAGGATGCCTGCTCGTGCTTCCTGGCCTTCTAGTATCACATGATCCACACAGAACTCTCCTGGTCGAAGAGTGAGATGGGAGGCAGGTAGGTGCAACGAACAATCTGCCTGCAAAATGTTCATCCTATTACTTGCATCCTTCCAAACAAGCAAACGTGCATTATAGCAAAACTTAAATTCAATATTGCACTTATCACTCTACATACAACAATAATAATAATAATAATAATAATAATAATAATAATAATAATAATAATAACAACAACAATAATAAGTAGTCAGCTTAAAATACTGCTCAAAGTTAAAGTTTGGCAGCCTTGTAAGTTGCAGGTTTACTGTAACAGGAAATGTTTTGGTTTTAGCAATCCTTTCGTCAACTCTGGAAAGTAATTCTCCACTCACCAATATATTACACTTGGGGAAGTGGGGAGGAGGCCTGCAAGTTATTCTTGTACTGCATATTAAACTGACGACCGAAAATATTCACACAATAAGCTTGGACAAGGCTAAAACCAGGATATTTCTTCATACTTTTCCTTGTACCGGGCAATTTAAGGCGCCATCCATTCGATTTTAATGATCCTCTCATTGCTGTGAAGGACTGATCTTGGTGGTTAATTAATTCTTTTCATTTTCGTGAATGGTGACATGTCGATGTTGAAAAGATACTTAACCGATTTGAGTTATTAATTTACAGTCGAATAGGTTATTAAAATTGTTTGGTAACAGAGAATAGGTATGAACCAAATTCTGATAATTGTTTCATAGATACTTCAGGCGCAGAGAAGGGAACGGCTCTAGGCTCCGGTCTGCAACTAAATCACGAATAAATCCAGCGGCAGTCAAGGAACTAGAGTAGGCATGTATTGCTGTCGCAAGAAGTTTGCTTACAAGCTCGACCAACAAGTACGGATGTAATTTGGCATTATAGCTAGCTAGCACGTGGGGAAAAACCAAGTGAAGGTTATATTAACCGGTAGTTGCTATACTTTCAGACCTCTAAGCAATTCCTAAAGCTCCTGAGCCACGTTAACTCAAATTAAATTCGTCCAGCATTACCGTGAAGAGACTAAATACAATTCAGCTGAAATTATGTGCACGCCAGGATCTGTTTGTTGGTCGCAATGACAGAGCAGATGCTTTGGCTAAACAAGAATCGGCTACTACGTACATTGTATTCCAACCCATATTTTGAATTATCCTACGGTGAACTATTCGTTTATTGGGAAGTGGATGGCAAGAAAATGTAAATAATGTTGAGAATTAATGACCAAATTTGTCAACAAAACCAGAGCCCTGGAACTACTTGCAGTTCTTGCAGTAAACAAAGTCAAACCCAGTAGGACAGCTGGACTTTTATAAGCAAGGCACTGGCAACTGAGAGTACATCTGTGCAAGATAGTCTACTTGATTATCCAAAATATAAGGAGATACCACAATAACTGCGAGTCTGCTGTAGAACTGAGAAACAGCTGCGATTCAACGAACATAGAACTTTAATGAATGGTTCACCCGGTCACATGAATATTCTTAAAGGAAACCGGCGTCTTATAAAACATGAAGGACATTTAATAGATCAAGGCTTGTATTGCATAGGGCATTAGTCCATCTCTGTGCATAAACTCAAGGAATTTTTCACAGATGTCAGAACACCCTAGTACTTTATTGAAAGTATTACTTGCCTTCACAAAATTCCAGCTTTAAATAATAAAATACTGGGACAATTAAAATATGTTATTAAAATTACAAAGCCAGAACACACACTCTGGCTTGCTACAGCAAAAGTTATTCGATACCTGGCTCGATATCGTATTAGCATTCTCTCAACGTGGTATCCCCAAACTCCTGCTAATTGTATTTTAATTTTTAAAAATTCAACTCCTAGAGATATAAGAAGTGTTTGTGAAAGTTATACGGGATTTAAAAATTCACATATATGCGACGCCGGGTAGGGCAGCCAGTAATGTGTCCGCTAATGAACGTTCAGGAAACTGAATATGTCATGTCATGACCCAGTTGACAGTTTCTGCTACGATGATCAACTCGTGGTGAAAAGCGTATGTGTCAGCTCACCACGGATCTAATCAGCTGACTTAGACATTTCGTGTGAATTTAATGCACTGGTCAGGCGCGGACATTGTACCATAGCTGACTCATATGCTGAGTAGATGTTTTCTATTCCACACCATTTCTTAACGCCCAACATGTGCAGGATTTTCTAACTGTGAATGAAATTAACTAATACTGCTGAAATGAATTGATCTTTCGTCGACGGTTAAAGGCAGCTGACTTTACGGAACATTGGAGTCCTCCCGCAGGGAGAAACGACTGTTTGACAATAAATTACTGTCTCAGTGATGTGGTGATTAGCACGTTAGTTTCCAAATACAGGTCATGGGTTCGATTCCAGGCTATATTTGGAAATTGCTCTTGGTCGGAGTATAGAAATGTCAATGTATGTGCGTGTATGTGTGTGTGTGTGATTTAATGTTTAGAGAAGAGCTTAAATTATTAGAAGGTCCCACGAACACCACAAACGAGTTGGAATTGTTCCTACAGGACTCTTCATATAAATTGCATTTGTGTTTGGATTTCAACCAAATCTAAGAACCAATCTGTAAAAATAATCGAAAATTAAAATAATAATAATAATAATAATAATAATAATAATAATAATACAAAACAAAATATTTTGCTGCTTTTAAAAGGAATGGTGCAGACACTAAAATCATTAATTTGAATATCATGTAAGATTATAAGACAGATATGCTTAAACAAAAAATGAATTTGGTTTCAAAACTTTGAAAACGGTACCATAAGGAGATTCTTCTGTAGATCGTTAAAATAGGAGTTACTCAAGGAATTGATTTGAAAATTTGGGAGTGTGTTATACAGGGTGATTTATGAAGACTAACACATTTCTTTCTTTAATTATTCTGTTCGAAATTCACTCAATGCCCAATTTTAGCACCAAATTAAGCAGAATGTTCTAGAGTTTCGATTGCCTGTCACTAGATGCGCAGATGTTCATGTTTGATTCGTAATTGTTAGTTTTATTGTCGGCAACTGTTTTTGCGATTTTGTTCTAGTCAACGTGAAAATGGAGTATACATTAAATGAACTACTCTTCCTTGTAAAGCAATACTGGATTACGAATTCAATTACAGTTACTCAAAGGGCATACCACAGAGAATTTGGTGTTCGGAATCCTCCCCAAAGAAACACAATACTGGGACTGGTAAACAAATTGGAAACAAGTGGATCTCTGGTGAGTGAAAAAGGCAAAACTCGTTCATCTAGGCTTTCCACGGTTGTAGTTGACGTAAGAGCACGATTGGATCAGTCACCCAAAAAATCATTAAGACGTTTGTCGCAGGAGACAGCATACAGCCACTCAATGTGTCAGAGAGCTGTGAAAAGTGCAGGCCTAAAGCCGTATAGGATTATGGTTGTCCATCAGTTTTACAGGAACCAAATACGGATAGACGACTGAATTACTGTTGTTGGTTTCAGGCGTTCATTGTGCAAAATCCTACCATATTGTCCATCACATGGTACACAGATGAAGCATAGTTCCATTTATCCGGCTATGTGAACTCAAATAACTCGCGCTATTGGGCCAGCGAAAATCCACGTTATTCATAAAGCACCTATGTACCCGGTTAAAGTCGGAGTTTGGTGTTCAATATCCGCACGGAGAATAGTGGGACCAATTATTCTTAAGACAATGTGAACACTGCAGAGTACCGACGGATTTTCATGGAGTTTGCTGAGCAACTAGACGATGTTGAGCTAAACCAATGATATTTTCAGAGGACGGCGCTATATGCTATACATCAAATGAATCCATGGCACTAATTGCAGGTTTCTTTGACGACCGGATAATTTCCAAGAACCTGTGGCCACCAAGATCTCCGGATTTGACATCGCCGCACTTCCTTCTATAGGGTTACTTAAAAGACAGGGTTTATACCACACGTCCCCAGACATTGGACGATCTGAAGCACAACATTACACGGGAGATTCAAGCTATAGACAACAGAATTCTCCAACGAGTGGTCAGTAACATGGAACGACGTGTTGAGTCGTGCCTTATGCAGGATGGAGGACATTTTCAACATTTGCTATAGATGTAAATAATGTCTGCATTTCAGGTATAATAGGTTGTCGCTAGCATAATTCGTCTTGAAACAATTAAAGAAATAAATGTGTCAGTTCTTCATAAATCATCCTGTAGAATATATAACAAATACCTGGCAACATATTTGCTTAAGGGAATATTGAACGTTTTCTTTTCTGAAGTTTTCGGTCGATTTGGCTTTAAATTTAATTACAAGTTTATCTTACTAAAACTGAACGGTTTTAAATTTCATGGGTATCTTCCTTAGTGTTCAAGTTACTGAATTACAAAAACGAATTTTATTGTCCTATGCTAAATATTCCACGGGATGAAACTTTAAAATACATAGTAACTTTATACAACCATGCTGTTTATCTATTCATAGCCCACAACTTTATTGTATACATTTATTTTATTCGATGTTTCAGTTCAAAAGAAAATGACTTTTAAAAACTTATCACCGTAAATTTCTTTCTTTCTTCTTTTTTATTTTCCCATCCACTCATTGCTTTAAAAATCAATTGCTCAAATACTTTACAGAGCACGTGAACTTTATAGGCAGTTTTCCTGTTTAAATTTTCAGAATGTGCACGAAATGTTTCAGAAGTATCGGATGTAAACTTCATCGCGTGAAGCATTTTTAACGAGAAAACGCGCTAAGAAAAATATCCAAAGAAGTCAAAGTTTAAAATGGAAAGAATTTTAATTCCAGTTTGTTACTTCGTTGCATGCAAGGATAAAAAATAACCACGCTATCAAAAGTAAGAATAAATTTTGGAATTATAGCTTATGAATATTTTTACACGCAATCCTTAATCAAAAAAAATCAGCGGTGCATTTCCTTAAGAAATACAGAATTTCCATATTTCACAGGCTGGTCCCCATTAAAATCTGTCGAAGTCTTACAATAGTATTTCAATTCGACATTGACTTATAGTTTCATAAACCATAGCGTTTTAGCACTTTGAATCCTGGCTTATATTCAGCACAGACCAAACGCTAAATGAAATACCGAGAAATCCGATAGCAATCCCCAACAGGTCCATTTTGTCTAGTTCCGCGAATCACATTAAAGCGTTCAGCTGAAGAGTTTGCCAGAGCGCAATTGTCTCCTAATGACTTCCGCTGACTTGCCGACTCAAAGCCTCATTCATGCTCTTCCCAACACTGTTACATAATATGCTACCTTTATATGATTAAACGGTGTTACGAACTACGCGATATTATTGCAACAAAATAAAATAACTCTGTAAGCATAAATAACGGCGATGTGAAAAATGAGTTGTGACCCTTGTGCAAAAGCAGACTTGTAATAGTTTAGCGGAGAATACTGGCTCATTATGGCAATCCTGCAAATTTCTGCAGGGAAGTTAATTGTGTACAGTGATGCAAAAAACTGTTGGTTTTAATTACTTTATCTTGGTGTGACATGGCGAAGTTTAAATCTCGAAACTGCATCTGGTGAGAAAGCTCGCAAAAAATGCAAAGCTTTTTTACTGCTCAAATCGGATATAAAACGTGGTATTAAAGTTCAATATCTTGAAAAGACTTTCAAGAAAATCCCATGCCCAACTCCTTTTGCATGGAACATTTTTGGAATTTTTATTTTCTAACAAATGGCTCTAACGAGTTTTATTAAAATACCATCTATATTAAAGATATTTGCATGACAAATAAAACGTATATCTTGAATTTTCTGGGAATAGCCTATGAAGTCCACTTCATTCGGAAGGAATTTTGTTTAATTAGTAAACGTTAAACGATAGACGAAAACGTACAACATAAAAAATGTAGATCTTTTTAAAACACACAATTAATTGCAAATAATTTTTGTGACATTAGCCATTTTCGAGATATGCGCTATTAATGGTTCGAATTGTTCAATACTTAGTCATTCTTTTTTAAGTCTCGACTTTCAGTTGCGATGTCATGGAGAGAATATAGACTTTTAAAGCCAGCGTATAGCGTCCAGTTCTAAAACATTCGACTATAACTATTCCTTTTAGACAGACAAAAACTACGAACGGGTTGCACGGTGTATTTCCTGTCCGCATCCTCGGCGCTCATTGCCGCCTGCCGCTATCACAGAAAGGCGCGGTTGAAACCATACAACATTTTTAAAACTACTTTTAAAGGCCTTACTTACCAACTTCGCGTATAGCCATAAGAAATGCCTGCCTGTTGTGAAAGACGCCCAAGTGATTTTGGGAGAAATTCTCCAAACGATGACCGATGTCTAATGTTTCTTGGGTAAGAATCATACGCCGTCTTTTAGATTTCTTAGTTCTGAACACTTCCTGTGCCCTGAAATTTATTATAACGTTCATGAATTGTTGTACAGCCTGGAACTTTTACACCTGAAAATCTTTCTGCAAATCGTACTTTCAACTTGGCGAGTTGACTGAGTTAACACATACGAATCATAAATAAATACACGCTGTGCAATAGAAAATATACTGAGCCATAATATACTTAGTGGCTAAGTACAAGACAAAATAATGAATAACTCGTAATAAACTTAACTACATCACAGCCAATCAATACAGCACTCCACACTGCAGAGCAAAACCACGTCAACAGTGTGACCTTGTTTATAGCAGCAGTGCTTTATCGTTTCCACACGCCCAGTGGAAAAACACCGCCCAGCCAGTTCGTAGTTTTGTGGCTCTCCCGTTATATACGGGATCTTAAAATTTATTCGGACTATGCCGCCAGTCGGCTGTCTGCGCATGGCGTCAATACTTTGAGGGGAGTTTATCACCAGTGCCTGTATTCAGAGGACTAGCGAAAAATAAGTGGAAGGGGTGGACTTCAACACTTATGTCACCTTAGTGAAATGCGACTTGTATCGTATCTTTCCAGTGTTTACATTTGGAACTTCTTTCGCTTGCGTCTCGTAAATTTACAACCTCAGTATGTATGTTGATGGGAAACTCAAATAAATGGACAGTTTTTGTAGCGTAGAGTGTCTCGGCTTTAATGACACAACTTTAACTGCAAAAACCAACTAAGTAATGTTTATAAATACTTCAAATATTTTTAAATGTTTAAATATTTTAGTTGTTTCGCATTATTTGGTTAAATGAAAACAATCGTTTTGGGGAGGGGGGTTAGTTTTGTTCCGAGACTTAACGAAATTCTGGGTAACAACGGAGAAAATCATTCACACAGCGGCCAATATATAACGATAGACTCCCGCTCGTATCCTTCCAGTTGGGACGTAGCACTCAAACATGCAAATTCTGCGATCCGGGGGTCACTTCCATCTCGCCTGCAAAGAACGCACAAAATGTCCTGCACCGCCGCTTTACATCAACCTGTTACAGCGCATACAGCTCGAGGTTCAATCTGAAGACCCATTATAACGAAATGTGTAATGCAGCTATTTACAGAAAGGTTTATTTCGATTTATACGAAGTAGATAAGAAAATAAACTTTCGTAAGAATAATTTGTATACCCACCAACAAGCGCTAGAGTGGAAAAAGTCATGTGAATGTAACACATGCGATTTTTGACATTTAAATAAAAACATGTAGCAATAGGAGCGTATCTGAGGGATTGTACTTTCCCCTTGCTACCGAAGTAGGGGTGGCCATGGTGGGTGGGCTGGAGCCAGTCTCAATTAACTTGAGCCCAGGCTGGGTGAAAATAAGAATCAAATTAATAATTACGTATTACTTAAAAGTCTGACGTGTCCAATCAGACGAGTTCCTATACACTAATAATTTATTTTCATGTCCATTCTGCAAATAAATCATGGCGAAAACTGTACTCGGTAAACATTTTGTTGTGACTACTTGGAAGCATACAGAACGCTAACAACTCAATTCAATTCATGTTTATTGTCCTTTATAACATGTTACACAACCATGTACAGTTAATGATGATGAGATGGGGTTTAAGGACGCTAAACATCTAAGGTTATCAGCGCCCTTACAATGTATACATTTTAACATCCAAAAACTAAAAAACGGACACAAACCCGCTGAGTCGAAAACACTCAAAAACACCAAATTCTAAACACTACCACACCAAAATCATGGTCAATAAAGGGGTAAAACGACGTGTCAAGAACTGTAGGGGGACATGCAAGGGACATGAGTGCCATATGTCCGCCGGGGAGAAGAGCCCCCATTAAAACAGACAATATAAAATCACAAAGCTAAATGACGCTCAGCGCATCAAATGCGCCGATTAAAACCACTGTCACTTATAAAAGACATTCTACAGCATGCGCGTCTGCCAAAACGTTTGCTATGCCAACAGGCAGACCCACACGAACGCGCAATGGAGCTAAAATTTGACACTCTGTTAAAATGTGACGCACCGTTAACGGCGCATCACACTGCTCACAGAGTGGTGCGGGGTCAGCACTGACCAAGTATCTACGGGTAAAAAGGCAATGTCCGATTCGTAAACGAGTTAAAAGTACCTCTTCCCGACGAGAAGAGGTACCCCAGACTAACGGGGGAGCTTTAACCTCCCGCAACTTGTTCCCCCGTAGGGCCGTCCACTCATCGCGCCAAAGTGAGAGGATGCGGTGTCGTGAAAGAACATAGAAATCAGTGGAGGGAACAAAAGAGGTAACAATTCTGGGCAATAAAATTGCCGATTTGGTAGCGGTGTCGGCAGACTCGTTACCTGAGATGCCCACATGACCTGGAATCCACATGAAGGAGACGCTTATGCCATAGTCACCAAGCGAGTGGAGCAGGTCATGTATGCGCTGTACGAGGGGTTGGTAATTGTACAGCGCATTAATACTCTGAAGGGCACTCAGAGAATCCGTACAAAAAACACAGTACCGTAAGTCGTGCCGCTGAATGTATAAAACGGATTGATAAATACTAAAACGTTCGGCGGTAAAAATCGAGCAATGCCACGGCAAACGGAAGGTAAAACTATGTCGACCAAAAATAAAGGCACACCCTACTCCAACATCAGTCTTAGACGCATCAGTATATAAAAATGACATTCCCCGAGTTGCGCCTGAAGCTCTAAGAAGGCGGAACTAAGGACTGAAGAAGGGGTTTCATTCTTCGGCAGCGACGTTAACCCAGGGACAGTGGGCCTCAGCGCGCAACCAAGGAGTAAACCGCGATTCCCCCTGGGAAGAGCCGGCGCTGGCGTAACGTCCAAATGCCGAAGAAGCTGGCGAAATCGAACCCCTGGAGGGAGCAATACAGAGGAGCTAACTAAATATTGGCGATAAAGTGAACCCTCGAAAAACAACTCGAAGGACGGGTGGGCAAGCAAGCTTGAGAGTCGACATGCATAGCTGCACAAAAGCTACTCACGCCTGAAGGACAGCGGAGGCTTTGCAGCTTCAGCATATAGACTGGGTACAGGCCTAGTTGGAAAGGCCCCTGTAGCGACTCTGATGCCACGATGGTGAATGGCATTCAATCGACGTAACACAGATGGACGTGTCGACGAATAGACAATGCACACGTAATCAAGCTTGGATCGGTCACACTTTGCTCTTAAAAACGATATCTGCGAGGTCCAGCTCAGCTTTCGGTCAAAGATCAACCCCAAAAATTTCGCCTCGTCTGCAAATGGAAGACTATCCGGCCCAAGGTGGAGAGAGGGCGAAGGGAAAGCCTTCCGGCGCCAGAAATTCACACAGATGGATTTCTTGGCGCAGAAAGTAAAGCTGTTGGCGTTGCTCCAGGCGTAGAGACGGTCGATACAGCTCTGGATACGGCGTTCGAGCAGACAGGTCCGCAGTGAACTGCAATAAATGGCAAAATCGTCAACGAAAAGGGATGATGAAATGACAAGGGGGATAAATCAACAATGGGATTGATAGCAATCGCAAAACGTGTGACACTGAGTACAGAGCCCTGCGGTACACCGTTCTCTTGAATAAAACGACTAGATAAAACCGATCCCACACGTACACGAAAGACGCGATCCGTCATAAACTCCCCAAGAAATATGGGAAGACGACCTCGTAAATCCCATGTGTGGAGATTACGTAAAATGCCGCCCGTCCAACAAGTGTCATAAGCTTTCTCCAGGTCAAAAAACACAGCCACTGTTGACACTTTCTCAGAAATCCATTCATAATATGCCCCGTAAGAGACACCAGATGGTCGACGGTAGAGCGATGGCGACGAAATCCGCACTGAGCGTTGGATAGAAGTTTCTGAAACTCAAGCCACCGGGTCAACCTCCCGTTGATCATGCGCTCCCTCACCTTGCAAATGCAACTGGTGAGGGAGATAGGACGGTAGCTGGAAGGTAGTTGGCGAACCTTCCCAGGCTATAGGGACCATGGTGGCTTCGCGCCAAATGGAAGGGAAAAAGCCATCCTGCCAAACACGGCTATAGACCTGTAAGAGAAAGAGGTTACTGTCGGCTGAAAGTTCCTTTAACATGAGGACATGAATGCCGTCCGGCACAGGAGCGGAGTGCCTAGAGCAATGGAGAGCGTGCTCCAGCTCCCTCATTGTGAAAAGTTCATTATAACACTCCTTATTAGCAGACCGAAAACTATAGGTTTCGTAATCCAGCCGGTCTTTGAGAGTGCGAAAGCCGGCGGAATAATGGTCAGAACTGGAAACCGCCTCAAAGGCAGCACACAGAGTGTTGGCAATGGCAGCCGGATCCACTATGGAGGCATTGGGAACCTGAAGGCCAGACACAGTACAATGCGACACTTTACCGGAGAAGCGACGAAGTTTATCCCAAACAACAAAGGAAGGCGTGAAGCGATTAAAAGACTCTACAAAACGAGTCCAGGACGCCTTCTTGCTATCCTGAATAATGCGACGAGCCCTGGCGCGCGATTGTTTAAAAGTAACCAAATTATCAAGTGTAGGGTGTCGCCGAAACACCCTAAGCGCAGTTCTATGAGCACGAACGGCATCCCAACAGTCCTCGGTCCACCACGGAACAGGAATACGCCGAGGGTGGGAGGACGAACGGGGAATGGTACGTTCGGCGGCAGATAGAACTGTAGAGGTAAGGTGCTGCACCATTTGCTTAACGTCAGTGAAGGGTTAGTCCTCAAAACACACAAGGCTGGAATACAGTCTCCAGTCGGCTTTTCTAAATTGCCAGGTAGGTACTCCGGACTGCTGGACGTGGTGAGAGAGGACAGAAACGATGCAGGGGTAATGATCGCTGGATTAGGTGTCAGCGACGACGTTCCACTGCAAACGACAAGCAAGCTGGATGGAGCAAACGGCAAGGTCCAAGGGAGAGAATGTACCAGAAGAATCAGAAAAAAGTAAGCTCGCCTGTATTGAGGATGGAGAGGTTGAACTGGTCGGAAAGAAGCGTTCCCCTTGCACAAGCCCTTAGCGAACCCCACAAGGGGTGATGGGCATTAAAATCTCCCAACAGAAGAAATGGTGTTTGGAGAGCGGACAGGAGATTTCGAATGTCCGCGTTAGCTAGGGGAGACAATGGAGGTGAATAAACGGAGCAAAGAGAAAAGAAAAAACGGGGTAATTGAATCCTAACGGCAACAGCTTGGAAGTCGGACGTAAGTGTGAGAGTCTGAAAATGAATGTCGTTACGCACTAATATCATGACACCTCCATGAGCAGAAGTACCCTCATCCGGTGCAAGATCGTAGCGAACCGGAGTATACCCTCGGATATCAAAAGGATCGTGAGGGCGAAGCTTAGTCTCCTACAAACACACAACCATAGATGAATGGGAACGCAATAAAAGCAGCAGTTCCGCCCTATGCGATCGTTCACCACGTAAATTCCATATCAGGATAGCCATGAATAAAAGGGATAAACTGTCTACTTAGAAGGGCGGCTCAAAATAACCTTTTGCTTAACCTTGGGGCTCGGGATGTTGGTATGGAGTTGGTCGGACTCCATAGGCTCCTCGAAGGAAGGACTCACGCGCTCAGTGCCACAAACCGATTCAAGCGCCGAGAATCGGTTCTGGGTGGCAATGGGTGAAGGGGGTCGCTGAGCGCGGCTTGTCCTAGGAGCATCCTGGGACTGCGACCTTCGAGGAGGAGGAGGAGAAAGTGAACTTTTCTTACCGCGCGCACGCAGAGGGTCTTTAAGAAAATCTTCCCTACAAAGTTTCTGCTTAGATTTCTTCTCATTGCCTTGTGACTTCATAACCTTAGGATCAGCTTTAGGGGGCTTGATAACTGTGGCAGAAGTGGACGGCCGGATGGTAGTGGCGGTCAATGCAGTCATGGTCCAGGTCTATGTTTCGGCATCCTTCCGGGGTACTGGCGAGGCAACAACAGAACTGAATATATCCGATCGCAGGAGCGAAGGTTGGCGCGCATGGTAACGTCTCCGTGCTTCAGCGAAGGAGAGTTTCTCCTTAACCCGGATCGCCTTCTCGTCCAAGTACCGCGGACAGTCGGCAAATGCCGCAGAATGAGGCCCTTTGCAATTAACGCAGACGGGGCTGATGAACAGGTACCATCGGGTGACGGCTGGCTACATGAGGCACTCTTACAAGAGACTTGCGTATGCCGAAAACGTTGGCATTTAAAACAACGCAGAGGTCTAGGAATATAGGTCCTCACCGCAATACGTTCATACCCTGCTGAAATACTCGTGGGCAGATCGACGCCATCGAAAGTCATAAACAGAGCACGAATGGGTACCAACACCCCGTCGCGTTTGCCTGCACTCGAACCGCTGTTACCTTTTGGTCTGAAAGATATTCGACCATGTCATCGTCCGATATACCATCGAGGCTATGCGTGGTGACGACGCCTCGACAGGAATTCAAGGTGCGGTGCTTCTCAACACGGATGAGAAAACCGTGGAGAAGCGTGGCGCGCAACAAGGACTTACTTTGTGCATCGGATTTGGTTTGAATCAACAATGAACCATTCCGAAAACGAGTGCAGGACTGAACCGATTCAGCAACAGCGTCAATGCCCTTCTGAATAATAAAAGGGTTCACCTTCTCAAAACTTTGTCCCTTTTCTGTTCGTGAAATGACCAAGTAACAACCAGATGGCAATTGTGCTACTTCCGTTACAAATACTTTTCGGCGCTTGTTAGTAATGGAGAAAGAGGGCTCCATAGCGAAAGAAATCCTCCACCATTGCAACCGTCTCCGACCTCGGGCTTTGACTTCCTGGGCGTTACCCCGGCTTGGGTGAGTGGCCTATCTATACCAGACTCACCCCAGGGCCACACCTCCCAGAACATAGACAGAGGGACCCAATGGCTGTGGGAAGTCAGCAGCTCAAGCAATGCCCCCTCCCCGCGGGATTGCAGTTGATCAGCGGATACGAACACAACCCTACATGACGACCCCGGGTGGTGGGGATGACGCCATTACCCACTCATCCAGCTGCGCACCAAGTGCGCGGGTATCCATCAAGGCTGTGTCCACGGAAGATTAAAATAAATAAAATGGGAAAAGAAACTAAAAGTGTGTGGGCGTTTCGCACGCAAGGTAGGTCGGCGAGGAAGGAAAAGAGTTGTGTGAATGGTTGTGGTGCGAAATGTTCGGAAAGAGACTAGACAAGAAAGAAACGATGGCGAGGGGTGGCATGGAACGAAATGCAAAGAACGCACGAGAGCCTACCTTGAATCTCCCGGTCACGAGGACGAACCCACCTCGACCGGACGAGAGTGGAGGGATGGTGATGGCGATGAGCGTTTAGGGCACCCCGGGTACGCCAAACCGTGTTCACATAACGTGAGCCCCTGGGGGGAATGTACAGTAAAAAAATGTTTAAGAATATAGTGTTTATGAACAAATAACGAATTAGAAAAGAAAACAATATGAATATAAAATGATTACAATAAAAAACAGTGGAAAAAACATAACAGTGGGTGGAAAACAGATAAGATTACATGCGAGACCCAGAAGCATGTGTACTACGGGAAATCAAGTAGAATAATATTATCGTTAAGAAATTCAACATTGTAATAAGCTTTTTTTTTATATAAGAAATTTAGTAAAGGCATATTTAAACTTGAATGATAGAGTATTATTCCAACAGTGTCAAATGTTCAAAAAGAAGCTCGCTATACGTTGAACTTTATAGTTTGGCTCTTTGAATATCTTGGTGAGAACAGCACGGTAATTTTGTAAGTGTGTAGTTTCAAATACCTGAATTCCGACAAAAAAAATCTGATGCGTTACACTCACATAACTTTCTCTACTCTTGTACTAACTATTTTTACAAACGCTTATTCTCCATATGCTTCATGTTAATCGAGATAAACATTTGCAGACTCTATCTTATTGCTAATTTTCTTGTAGATTTAAGGGGAATACATATTTGCAAGGGCAATAGAAATACAGTAGCCTTTAAGCGCCTACATATCTTTCAATAGCTGGTTGCTAGGTACAGCACCATTCCCTTTGCCACAGATTAATACTCCTTGCATATACAAGACAAAAAAATGAATAACGAATTCCCATTTGAGAAAATAAGTATTAAAACATTTAAGGGAATAACAAGCAATATCTCGAAAACGGTACACTCAACAAAAAAAATGTATATGACATAAATTGTGTATTTTAACGCGATCTACATTTTTTGTGTAGTAAACTTTTGTCTATCTCTTATGGTTTACCAGTTATGCAAAAGTCGTTCACAATGAAGAATACTTTTGGAGACATTTCCAGAAAATTCAAGATATACATTTTATTTGGCATCAAAATATCTTAAACCTATGATATTTTAATCAAAATCGTTAAAGCCATTTTTGAGAAAATTAAAATTTTCGAAAAATCTTCCATGTAAAGGGTAATCTGGGGTGGGGGGATTTTCTTGAAAACCTTCGTGTCGCATCTCTGGAAGATACTGAACCTAAATACCGACTGTTCGTTTCTGAGTTATGCTGTTCACAGACAGACACACACACGGACATGTTTCCAAAAATGCTATTTTTGAATTCAGGGGATCTCAAAACATGTATTTCCGGTGAAATCTCGGTATCGAATTTTTGGGTGGAATACAATACTTCCCCTACTTACTATACGTAGTAGAGAAAGTAAAAAATTAGGAAACATCTAAGCATCTGAAGTTACCCCCCTCCCCAACAAAAAGAATATCTTAACGCAATTGTACATTAAAAACTCTACACTTTGTCTATCACCTTACACTAAACTACACGAAAATTTTGATGTGGCATGCTTGGAAGATGCTGAGTTTAAGTACCAAGTTTGGTATTTAACCGACTTTTCGTTCTGAGTTATGCAGTTGACAGACACAACACGCGCGCACGGACCTTTTTCTACAAATTAAATTATTTTTTATTCGAGGACCTCAAAACGTTATTTACAATAAAGTCTTTATATAGAGTGTTTAGGTGGAATGCAATAGTTACTCTTCTTGAGGTAAATTAATCTTGCATGCGCTAGAGTTGACAATTTTAAAACGGCGTTTAAATCATTTACCATTCGCGGGTTCACCTTGCAGTGTTATTCATCGTGCAAGAATATCCCATATATTAATTCAAAGTTGAAACTTATTAAAGTTATTAGTAATTTACTGAGTTTCTGTGTAAAACAAATCAATAATACAAAGAGCGACAACGCGATCAACGAAGCCAGACGTTGGTTTCCGAGCTGAAACCCGTGGGATCGGCAAATACACCGCTCTGAAGGTTGATGTCGGGTACCTTTGTCCGAGATTAACATGGTACTGTATGACGAGCTCCCCTACCGTAGCAAATACGAATGCAGTACGCGATAAGCCTTGCAGCGTTTCTTTCTCTGTGAAACGCCGCTCATTAGGCACCCCGCACTACAGTTAATGACAACTTGTACTTCTAGGAAAACCTTGCCCCTCTAGGTCCCTCAATTTCCCCATCTACAAGGTCGGTAATAAACCTACCGGTAATAGTATATATAATGTACTTATAAATATGGTAAATAGATGTTCTCGTACATATGAACCGAACATTTTATAAAAATATCAGCTGCATTCGCATCACTTTTTCTATTCATTTTCTTTATTTTTATATAACTTCTATTCTTATCAAAGCTTATTTTTCTATTTACTTCACGTTAACCGAGTTAAAACCTTACGGAAATTGCTTCATTGCACATTGCACCAAATCGATAGGCAGATGTTTAAAATCCGGGCGCAGTAAGCTGGCGTTAAAATTCCCACTCTTTCCATAACATCGCGAGAAGCAACCGAATAGCGACAGCACTAAAATGACAAAGTATTGAAAAATTAAAAAATAACGGATATATATCTCTGAAATGGCACAAAAGAGGTTACTTAAAATAAATTGTGTGTTTTAAAGATTTCAGCGCGCGCGCGCGCGCGTGTGTGTGTGTGTGTGTGTGTGTGTGTGTGTGTGTGTGTGTGTGTGACCTCACAGTCTATTCCCAGAATATTCAAGATAACATTTTATTTGCCATGTAAATATCTTAAATGTGTGGTATTTTATCAAAATCGTAGCCATTTTTGAGAAAATAAAAATATTTAGAAAATTCTTCCAGGTAAAGGGTACTTTGGTATGCGGGGATTTTCTTGAAAATCTTCATGTCCCATCTTTAGCAGATACTTAAATGCCAGGTTCGGCAGCTATCGGACAATTCATTTTGAGTTATGCTGCTCATAGGCACACACACGGATTTTTTTTTAATCTGATTACATTCACAAAGTTTTGTTCTCTTGTGGTTTACCAGCTGTGCAAGTCATTCAGAATGAAGAGGAGAAGATGATATTCCCAGAAAATTCAAGATATATGTTTCATTTGTCACGAAATTATCTTAAACATGTGGTATTTTAATAAAAACTGTTAGAGCTATTTTTGAGAAATCAAAATGTTCAAAACATTTTCCATGTAAAGGGTAATTTAGAGCAGGAAAATTTCCTTGAAAAACTTCATGACGCATCCTTCAAAGGGCTACTTCTTTAGTGATCAGAGCAAATGTCCTCAGAGGATAATAATACAGGCCCTACAGACAAAAGTAAACAAAATAAATGATAACACAGAAATGCGCTACTCTATAAATTAAAACCATAAAAACATTAGGGGGATGAGTCCTTCCCACCAGATATGCCCAAGGTGAGTAAGATTATTGCTAACTCAGCAATGAAAACAATTTAATTGGTACTACTGACATGTGCTTCTTATGCTGTCAGTTGCTTTCTCTAAGTTGTATTTTATTTTACAGAAACATCCAGCATTTGTGTAAATCTTAATGCACCATGAGTGTATATTTTAATTCTAATGAGAGTGCTTGTAGAAGAAGTACGAGGGCTATCCAGAAAGTAACCTCCGTTCACGCATAGCACGAGAAGTAGTCGAGGTAACGCTGCCATTTCGACATCAGCGTACGCAGTGGCTCAATAGACTTCTAGCTGTGCAAAGTGGAGCATCGTACTGTCGCGTGTTTGCTAGTTATAACCTAACAACATGAGCGTCGAAATAACAAATCCCGCCAAGGGTGAAAGGCTAAGAAGAGCAATCCAAAGCAAGCGTCGTGGTCTTCTGACATCTGGTGCTGTGTTTTTGCGTGACAACGCTCGACAGCAAACAACAAAAATGAACTTTTCGCCAAGTTCAAATGGGACATTTTTTACCATCCTCCGTACAGCCCGGACTTAGCTCCTAGCGACTTCCATCTGTTCCCGTACATGAAAAAGTGGCTTGCAGCTCAGTGCTTTGGCAATGACGAAGAGCTTCAAAACGCCGTGACAGGTTGGCTTATTTACAGGCGGCAGAATTTTATGCAGAGGGTATTTATTTCAAAGACTGTGAAAATGTATGACAAGTGCTTGAATCTGTTTGGAGACTATGTAGAAAAATAGAGAAAAGCTGTAGTTTTCAGATGTATATAGAAGTTTTGTATGTGTACCGGTTTTATGTTTATTTTAAAACGGAGGTTACTTTCTGGACAGCCCTCGTATTAGCACTCGCTGATAGTTTGTGATACTATTGGTATATTGCAATAACAACTTATAATATTGACTATCACTGTTAATATTTTTACTTTAATATTGTTAGTAGAGCCTGTAAGGCAAAATGACCTTTTTATCGGGTGGTAATCAAAAGTTATGTAGATATAATCATGTTTTGAAGTATTTGGAAGGGGTAGAACGAGTTTATATTTTGCCATTTTAAAATCAACTTAAAATGTTTAAATTTATTTTCAATTTTTCTATATTTAGGAAACTCTAAATGATAGCCACCCTTCTATCTTAGAACTTGGACGTCCTTTATGTTGGAATGTGACTATTTTTTGTATTGTAAGGTTTGCTCTTGCCAACTGTTCATTATTTCTCTATGAAAGTGGGTTCCCCAGTATCAAGAGTTATTTGTAGGGAAAACATTATGATGAATAGTGATGATCAATTATTGTCGATGAAAGTAGAAATAACATCATTTAGTTACAATGTGTAACTTGTCAGCAATTGAAAAGTAAACTTCACAGTTATGATAGTGAATATGTTGCCCATGTGTTTTCAGGTAATGGAACAGTTACTCTCGCTTCAGAGAGTGGTAACAAGAAAATAAGGCTAATGCCAACAGTCATTGCCATATCTAGCAAACAAGTTGCAGTTTTCATTAGAGTTGATGCCGGTGAAATCTAACACAAGAATATTTATAGCAATAACTTGTGGTAATGTGCAACAATAAAATATATAATTTGTATGTCTTTTAAACCCATTATTGATTCTTGAATATATGGGTTATTCATAAGTCAGTGCCACATTTCGGAAGTTTGTTGTGAAATAAGTACTTGACATTTCAGTGTGAATGATATACCAAATGAAAGGCAATCTCTCAAAGTTTGTTTGGTATACTTTACAAGTGTTCAATGTGTGCGCCTCCGGTTACACGGGAGGCATCCAGGCGATGGTCCAATTCCGCTATCGCTGCTTTAATGCGATCTCGGAGGTCCTTCAAGTCAACTGGAAGTGGTGGAATGAACACCCTATCCTTCACATATCCCCAGAGAAAGAGATCACAGTGTAAGTCCGTGGATCGGGACGCCACCGAAACAATGCGACGTCATTCTCAGCACTTCGTCCAATCCAACGTCGCGGTAGGTTCTGGTTCAGGTACGCGCGCAAGGGTTAATGGAAGTGGGGTGAGGCCCCGTCCTGTTGGAAAACGAAGTCACCTCTGTCAGTTGCGGCATAAGCCAATGTTCTAACATGTCCAGATAAGTGATGCCAGTCACTGTGAATTCGGCGAAGAAAAAGGGCTCGTAAACCTTGTCCTTTTATAGGGCGCAGAACACGTTGATCTTTAGGGAGTCGCACACATGCTCGACTGTCACATGTGGGTGTTGGGTTCCCCAAATGCGTACGTTGTGACGGTTCACTTTCCGCGACAAGTGAAACGTTGCTTCGTCGCTGAAGACGAGTCTGTCACCAAAGTCATCTGCCATTGCAGCCTGCATGTCGATGGCAAATTGTGTGCGAACCTCCTTGTCAGCATCTGTGAGTGCCTGCAGGGGTTCCAGTTTGTACGGTTTCACCTTCAGTTGCTTACGAAGAATCCGCCACACAGTCGACTGAGACATTCCCAGCTGCAGACTTGCACGACTTGTCCTCTGAGGGCTGCGCGCAAACAACTCGCGAACACCTGCAACTGTGGCGTCTGACGTTCCCGGCCTTTCGTGTCGTTTGGGTGCGCTCGAACATTTCATACCACCTCTTGATGCTCCTGCGATCTGGCGCATCCTCGTGAAAACGAGTGTGAAATCGCCGCTTAACAGTCAGAGTAACCTCTGTTTTCGCAAATTGTATTACGCAAAATGCTCTCTCGTTAACTACGAACGCCATTTTGTACACTCCTGCAGCCTGACGGCCAACCGCGTCACCACAACATGCGTGCTTCACGTGGCACAAACTTGTGGAGTATCTGTTTCCATACGTACATGATTCGGACTCGCACGTCCCATACATCACGCACAAGATGTTTTCCAAATGTGACACTGACTTATGAATAACCGTGTATTATGATTACGACTTTTTAAAATTTATAATGGCTTTTTTTTAATTTATCGTGCATTTTATTACGTTTTTATTGCCTTTTCGCCCACTTATTGTATTATTATAAATGTCTAAACATCCGGACTCTGTTTATATTTAGTTTATTATGCAGTAGGCATTGGAGTGTAAAACCAATGGTTGCAATTCTGTTTAAATGAGAGGAGGAGACTGTTTAGCTCTTCCTCTTGTTAACAGAACAGCACAGACTTTAGTGTAATTAGGTGTACACAGCTGTGCTATCTTTTAATAGTATAATTAAGTGTTATATAGCTCTTTGGAAAGAAATCATTCAACAAATACAAGTTCGTCAGCTTTGTCTTGCTTCAATACTTCATTTCAGTTATCAATATTTCAGGAATTATTCATAATAAGAAGTTTGCATGAGTGAAGTAGTTCTCATGAATGAGCTGTTTTGCCTCAGCACAACATTCCATACTTCCAGGATAGGGAATAATCATAAATAGAGAAAAAACTTCCGCCTCCCCAGCCAGGAATCAAATCCGGGGCCCTTCGCACAACAAGCAGGTACTCTACTGACTCAACTACGAGGTCACCATAACTGCATTACACATTTCGTTATATCTATAGATACAAAGGGTATAGCGACAGCAAATGTTTTAGAACTGGATGCTATACACGCTTTAAAATTCCATTCTCTTTCCATGGCATCGCGAGAAACAATTGAAAATCAACAGAACTTTAAACGAATGGCTAAGTATTGAACAATTCGAACCATTAATGGCAGATACTTTGACATGGCTGATACCACAAAAAATTGTTATTTAAATAAATTGTGGGTTTTAAATGGATCTGTGTACTACGTTTTTGTCTAACATTTAACAATTATACAAAATTACACCAAATTTCTTCCGAATGAAGAGGACTTCAAAAGGCTATTCCCAGAAAATGCAAGATGTAAATTTTATTTGTATCTTTAATACGGAGAGTTACCCGACTTTGAATCGCCCTCCCAGTCCGCCATCGGCTCACTGCGACTGCCAGCTATTTGCTGGGCCAGTCTGAGGCAAAGTTTACTCGTAATGCCTTCAACAATCGCTGACTTGTGGCAGGGGTACATTGTTGGCCTTTCCGATGCCGGTTACAGCCTTTCAGTGATAGTGCAAACAAAAAGGTCATACCATAAGTAAGTTGTGTGTGGGGCGTATAACACAGTTGCATAAAAATGAATTACCACCCGAGGCTCAGTGTGAAAAAAAAACTAGCAAGAAAAAGGCAATAACCAACACGACCTAAAGCAGTAGTAGCCAAGGTGAGTGCAACAGTGACTCAAGAAAACCCGCCAATACCAAGAAGCATTTCCAGCCACATTGGAATATCCAAGGGACCGTCTATCAGATAATACACAGTGGACTAGTGGTACCGTGCTAGCCTCTAGTTCCCGAGGTTGCGGGTTCAAACCCGGCGGAGGGCGATGGATTTTTTCGGGCGTAAAAAATCCTTAGCATGGAAGGGAAGTAAAGCCGGTGGTCCCGTGTCGTAGATTTACGGCACATAAAAAAACCCCGAGCCATTTATTACCATCAAGTGGGTTAAAAGGGGCGCTACAAAGTTTTCCAAATGATTCATGGTGGTTGTAGGTTATTGCTCTCGGGGGAAGCTCGGCATTCCCAGAGTTGCCAACAATGTAAACATTAATGCAGCCTCCTACCAAAGGAATGTTATGGACCCAATTTTTGATGAAGAGATTCCTTGGTTGTATGGTGAGGATGCCCCAAATATTTGGATACATATGGATAAAGCATCCAGTCACACCGGAAAACTATGGAAACGGGTGTCAATGTGATACTATTTAAAATGATACCTGTGAAGTCACCAGATGCCCCGCCAATGTATTTTTGCGCATTTGTTCTGCTGAAACAGCACCTTGTTTCTCAGCGTCCCACCACAACTGAAGGACTCTGGAAAGTTTGGCCAGGAGGAGTGGGCTAACATCCCCCTTCCTGTTCTTAGACACAGCCTTCTTCAATGGAAATTGCGCTGCAGAGATATAGTTAAAACCCATGGAAATCACATTGAACACAATAGGTGGTGGCGAAAGGGAATCTCGCCACAAAAAACCATAAGCAAAAACGACCGAGCTTAATGAGGCAACCCTCCGTATATGGCATTTCTTTCAAAATTTCCGTGTAACATCTTTTGAAAGTACTGAACTTACGTTCGTTTTTGAGTTATGCTGCTCTCTCTCTCTCTCTCTCGCAAACACACGCGCGCGCGCGCTCGCTCACACACACACACACACACACACCTTTTTCTAAAACTGCTTGTTTGGATTCATGGGGCCTCAAAATATGTATTTTTGTTGAAATCCTGATATCAAGTTTTTGGCTGGAATGCAATACCTTCTCTACCTACTATGCATGTGGTACAAATGGTAAATAAACGAGAAACGCCGTCAGTGCTTCAGCAAAATTACACATTGAAAATCCAACTATAATCATCCACTTTCAGGTAATATAGAATATTATGGGACTTGACCAGTTTGCCATGCATATGCTCTGAATTTATTATTATTATTATTATTATTATTAATTCTACTGATCCTGTAAATCACTGAATTTGTGAAAACAAACGATATAGGATAAGTCAGTTTTAAACATTAGTACAATAATAAGAAAACATTTTAAAAACATATATACACACACATATATATATATATATATAAATGTAGAGGTTGTAATGTAAACTCTTAAAACAACTTAGTTTTATAGCACTAATAGAATACATCAACATATATTCATCCACAGAGTAAAAGCTGATCAATTCCATTGCTTGCCTATTCCATTATTGGAAACTTAAATAATGATTACCTTGTAATTAAGTTTATGGAGACTAGCATATTATTGTACACTTTTACTCCCATAATAATTATTGCGTTATTGAGTGGTATTTTCAGATCATTTAGTCACTTAGTAAACCTGTTTTCAAAACACACACAAAAATGTATTTCTAATTAATGAAACCTCTTTTCCCCGCCACTTATTGCAAGTAACAGAGATTGTTTCATTGGTTAACTCATACTTTTAATCCCATATGAAGAGGAGTTGACATTCTCAGGAATACAAAAAAGTGCGTAAAATTTGCAACTCATTCTTCCTCCTTTCTACTCGCAACATATGATTATTTCTGTATGATGACATGCTTTCCATGTGTTTGAAGGTTTTCTTCCCTTTTTGAATCGGTACTTCCATCTCTTACTAATACTGAAAGCACATTATATTCCAGTATCCACAGGACTTCTCACATATTTTCGTATGTTGCAACTCAAGTCTTGTTGATTTTTCTTTGTAATTCTTTACTACCCTTAACTTGATTATAATCCATGTTTCACCATCCTATGTAAGTTTCAAGGAAAGTTTTATATTCATACAATGATAATAGTCCTGTGAAAATTCAAATGAAAATACGCAGGAATTAAATTCAACCAATTTTGTTGAGTAATCAATGAATTTTATAAGAAAAGTTCATAGGTAATTTTAAGTTTAGATTATGAAGTATCAAAAGGCTGCAAGCTTCTTTTGCTGACCCTGCATGATGCTTACTTTTTCCAAGATTATTACTGCTTGGAAACTATATAAAAACCCTATGAAGTTCTTTCATTTTAAGCATACTTTTATTTGCATTGTGGTAGCAATGATTAGGAGCATTTCAAATGAGGAAGAATGTATTGCCAAAAAAACAGGCAAACACTACACTGGGAAGTCATAATTCAAACTCATCCCTATTATCCCTCCCCCCTTTAGATTCTTTACAATGACAGGTCCTTTTCAGAGCTTTGCAAGCAGTTGTTTGTCTCATTCACCCTTTTCTTCCTGTTAAGTATTGAGTTTTCAGATCTTCCTTTCCTTGAACACTGCTACAGGTAATCTTTTCATGCAAACACCAAAACAACTTTTGTACTTATTTACCTGCTTGGAATGTATACCTCAATAGAGCTAGCTGACATGCTTTGTCCTTTGTCTTTGTTTTAGATGGTTCATCCAAAAGATTGTGGAAGAAATTTGTGTGGAGGTTATTGGAGAATTCTTGAAACAGCAAAATTATGAAATGGAATATGTAACTGGTTTAGGTGGTCCATCCAGAATGAATGAATTGATGAAAACATTGACTAGAGTCACTGGAAACATTCTAGAAACAGTAAGACTATGAAATGGAATATGTAAGTGCTTTAGATGGTCCATTCAGATGGATTGTTAATGAAAACTTTGTGTAGAGATCACTGAAGACATTCTCAAAACAACGAGGTTATCAAATGGAATATGTAAATGCAGGCATCTGATTTAGATGGTCTATCCGAATGGTTTGTTGATGAGAACTTTGTGTACCATCACTGGCGATAGTCTTGAAACAACAAAGTTATGAAATAGAATACATGAGTGCTTTAGATAGTCCATCCATATGAATTGTTGAAGAAAACTTTGTGTAGAGGTCACTGGAGACATTCTTAAAACAATGAGGTTATCAAATGGAATATGTAAATGTAGGTATCTAGTTTAGATGGTCTATCAGATGTTTAGTTGATGAAAACTCTTATGTACAATCACTGGAGGTAGTCTTGAAACAACAAGGTTATGAAATGGAATGCGTAAGTGCTTTAGATGGTGCATCCAGATGGATTGTTAATGAAAACTGGAGACATTCTTAAAACGAGATTATCAAATGGAATATGTAAATGCAGGTATTTGTTTTAGATGGTCTAGCCGGATGGATTGTTGATGAAAACTTCTTGTACAGTCACTGGAAATATTCATAAAATAACTAGTTATAAGGAGGAATATGCAAATGTATTTGTTTTATATGGTTCATCCAGATGTATTGTTAATGAAAACTTTATGCAGAGGTTACTGAAGACATTCTTGAAACAGCAAGATTGTCAAATGGAATGTGTAAATGTATCACAGAAATTAAAACATATATATAGCCTGCAGGATCATAATATATTAGTTTCCTAGGTTATTCTCCATGCAAAAAATAAAAACAACAATGATTTTTTTAAAACACCACATTGCAGAATATTGCTTCCTATGCTCTGTAAAATGTCTAAAACCCAACTTAACTTTCCTTCGTCTGAGAGTGCAAAATCACAGCATTCACAGTTAATGTATTTACGTTGTGGCCTAGTTATGATACTCCGGAAGTTATACACTAACAGAAAAAGAATATTTAAACTTGAATTTGCTTCTCTTTATGAGTTGGAACTTCATAATTAAAATCCAAAGGAAAACTGGACCAATATCAATAGCCTAAGTTGTCATATTAATTCTACTTCAACCTATTGCAACACATCAATTTTTAAATTAGAATGCTATAGATTTCATTACAAGACTATATAAGTTGTGTAGAGGATTCATATTACTTCATCAATGATCGCTTTCAATAAGCAAGATTGGAACACTTCAGAAAATGATCTTCATTTGTCATTAATATCAATGTATCACTAGAGCTTGTACCCCTGAAAGAACATTTATAGATTCTAAATGACAAAGTAGTTTCATTGTGCTTATAAATTAACAATTTATCTTCTAACATTAATACACATGAAATACAGAAGTTTATGAACTGTATTAGCATGGGGCAAATATGGTTCTAAAACCTTTGCTTTAACTATGCCACATTATTGGCTTCTACTTGGCACAGTTGCATTTTTGCCAAATCAAGGCTAAAGAATGGCACCCAAGGAAACAATCTAATATTTAGCATATGAAGATATCCGATGAATTATGGCAAGGCAAAAGTTTCTCTTCAGGCAAGCAGTCAAATCTTATTTTAAAATGTAATTAGAGTAGAAAATGAGCAATTAATATTGTATGTAGATTAAAAGTGTTGCAAGAAAGAGATGCTGGAAATGGTTATATCAGAATGCCTTTTCCCTGAAAAATTAGTAAATTGAATTATGTAATATTTTGTCATTTCTAATTTTTTTTATATATAAATTATTAATATTTTTTAAAGCATCAGAAATGTTGATTTAGTGTCTGCAATGTATAAAAACAAGTAACAAAGAATACATATTCAGTCTTTCCTTAAATTTCTATAAATTAAAAAATGGCCACAATCGTAATACATAAAATACAAAGATGCAAGTTAAGAGGTGTGTTCAGAATTATCAAGTGTTACCCATAAAGCCATTGTACTTCTTTGCTGGCACAGCGGTAGAATTATTTTGTGTACCTATGTGATCTATTTTATGGTTTCAGCAACTATTTTATTTATTTAAGCCTTGAAAGTAAACCCAAATGTCAGAAGAGTCAATAGAGAAGGCAAATGGTTGGTTTTCAAAAGTTGCTTTTTGAATCTTGATTCCCAGTAGAGAGCACTTTAAATGTTCCCTCTTCATCTTGTTTAGTTCAGAACATTGGATAAGAGGTTTTCTGTCTATGGATGTTTCTAGTTAAGTTGCAATGACGATGTTCACATAGTAATTTGTAATTGTCCTTACTGATGGATACTGGGTGTTCATTATGCCATGTTTCTTTTCTATGCTGAATGGCTCACATCAGAATGTTGAGATTTCCCTTACATTAAGACTGCTTCTTTGCAGAAATAAGGTTTTTATGACAAGCATCAGGGCAGTATTAAAGGGAGACAAAACACCTGTTCAAAAGTCTCTGAATGCCTGATTAAAATCCAAAAAGCCTGCATGGGTGTATACTGATTTCTAATGAACCAGATTCATGAATGTTTCATGACCTCTCACTAATGTGCGTGGCACGTCATTCCAAACTCATAATGCAATACCTTTGGTTTCATCTACCATACTAATTTTTAGTTTTCAAACAAAAAAATTCTTTGGACAATTACTTCTGACAAAACAAATCACATAATATGATTGATAGCAGGTAAAAAGGCTAAACAATGAAACAATTTAATTGCACTCCATTTAGGTGGTAAAAACATAGTATAATTATTTTTTTCATGACATTATTCTACAAAAGCTTTTAAACATTAATGGCAGCATTAAGACATACAATAAATTGAGTCTCACTCACTGTTAGGTGTTCAAATCGCCAAAATCAAACTGGGATAAACATATTAATCAGGTTTGTAATAAAAGCTATATGGAAGTCTTCTAAAATTTCTAAAAGTTATTTTGGCTATTAAGTCTCTATAATTGTATTATTGTTCTGAATTTGCAATATGGAAACAAGCACTTAAAAGAAACCTAAAGTGTATCTTAGTGTACAAAATTAATTATGAAGAATTGTTTGTGGTTTGAATAACAAGAACTCTGCATTCTAGTGGTTAGTATACAAACCTGTAAATTCAGAGATCCCAACTTTGATTTTAACTCAAGTAGGGAATTTTTCTGTAACAAGCATCCTACCTAGAGTCTGGAAGTAAGAATGAAAATGTGAAATTGTGCGATTCATAATTAAAATCAAATTTAAACAAGTGAACATCCTTGTTAGTGAGCAATTACTCCAATGCTAAAGGCAGCAGCATATGAATGGTATTAAAAAGATGACTCTTGCAAGAATATTATTTAATCAGGAAGGTAATTCACGCTTCAGCACTCTTAAATATGTATATATAAATCTGTATTATGTCAGCTGATGAGAGGGTGATAAACTTATGAACTAATATGATTCACTTTATGACTCAGTCCATTGGCAGCAAGCAATAAATCATCTTTATCTTTATTACAAGTTCACTTCCGTCACAGACAGCAGTAGCAAATTGAGCAAAATACTCGGGTCGCCCAAATACTCTTATAGTACCTATATCAGCCCAAAAAATGTTCCATAAATGTAAATCTTAACTTTGAAATACGGGTCAAATAATACAGGACTATTAAAAGTAAATTAATTTACTTATTTGGAAACGACGAAAAGAATGGGATTTACATGACAGATCATGTTTTACATAAATACCAGCAGCCCATTCTGGCAAGAGAGCCGATGATGCGTAACCTAGAAACGTTGCCCCATGTGACGGCAATTATTATGATGATGGTGGTGGTGGTGGTGAATACGTGCACAAGAAAACAACATAACCGGTTATACTTCCGTTAGTTCCGGGGAACTTTCATCTCGACGACCTGGGTCGAACCTCCTCATTATTAAAAGCTTGCAAACTAAAGAAGTTGGCCGTACAAATCATGTGAAAACGTTCCGGAAAATACCATAAAAAAATTCCTTATGCATGTGTTTTCACAGATTTTATATGTATTATTCTGTTCTGGGCTACAACCGAAGTGACGTATAGATCTGGCTCTAATTTGTTTGCATTAGGTCTTCAGATTTATTTATGGAATTATTAGATTAGCATACTTTTTATCTTTATACGTTTTATACTTTAAATTCTATCTGCTATTATTGTTCTTTAAGTTGTAACAATAAGGAAAACATTACTATAAATTTAAAAAATATGTAGAAACACAAAACATGTGCGCAAAAAAACAAATTAGGTAATTAATGAAGGCGTGTAGCATTCGTAATAAAGCGATTTATGTGCTAGGATCACAACATACCTTGAGATGTGGTTCCTCCAGGATGACGAGGTGCTCCTCGTGTTGGGGACAGGCCGGAAACCCTTCTGCAATCCTCATGATGTTAGGATTGATGCCCAGAATGTGATCGCTTAAATTGCGAATCTGTAAACAAACCGCATCAGCCTCACTGTAGGCGGCATGCTGTCCGCAACATTTTCTCACTCGACACATGTTACGATTCTCTACACACACTAATGCTGCCTCCTTGTCTACGCAATATTGTCCGGGATGTGCAAGTCCCGACGTTTCGTCGCTCCACAAAGACCCGTTCTCAAGCAGAAGGAACGACGGTGATAATCCCACATTACGCACCTGGGCTACGTGACTACATTTGGGGCGCATTCCCTCGGATACTCGCCAGTGCGCCGGCACTCCTGTCCTCAGCTTCTCTGCTGATGCCGGATAGAATACCAGAGGTTCCCAGGGGTCATTGTCTTTGTTACAGTTTCCTTCCGGGGCTAGAGCCTCGCTGTCACGACAACAACGGAAGATGGTCACCTCGCCACCCGGGTCTATCCTCGCTTTACACATGCCCGTTACCACGAGCAGTAATATGGCTAGCCTCATGTTGCACGCTCCTCAGTTGACTAACCTAACTGCCGGCCGGCCGACTCGCGAGCTCACTAACGGGGTCAAGTAAAACAGCGCCATCTGCCACCTTCACCCACAAACACTACTCTCTCCAGTTGTTCATCCTTCTGCTGCTCCTGTTTCCGTCCTTGTCTCCAGTCGCTCGGTGGCAGTGGCAACATAGCGAAGTAAACACAAAGGATCGTCATGTGCAAACATTTAGTTAAGAGACAAAAAGAACCAGGCTAATGGAACCTTAATTATTGTTGTTCATGTAACAGAATATCCTACATCTCTCTCCGCAACCGCTCATCGAACTGTCTGCGAACAGAGTCTGCAATTTCGTTGCAAACCTTGTTAGAGCAACTTAAAGAAAAGAAAGAGAATGACGAACTCGCTTCTGGCATAATTTACTGAGGCACCGCGTTTAGTTGGAAGATTACAGGCTCCTGTTGGAATCCCGAGAATTTTCACATAACCTTCAGCATAACTCTCAGGGTTTCACACAATGCAAAAATGTAATACTCGGCATCTTCATATTCTTCAGGAGAGATAATGCTAATGTCCACGAGGTTTATTGCAATATCAAAACATCACTGCGAACATTATTTATTATTTTTATTTACTTATTTACCATCAACCCACAGCTCTACTGGCGTTATTTCGCTAATTGTGGGGATTTTCTTTACCTCGCCCATCTTTCTCCATCTCCACTCTCTGTCCCTTCCTCTTCTTCTGCCTCTATCCCTCACTTCCACTCTCTCTCCCTTACCCTCTTTCTCCATCTCCATTCTGTCTCTCTCTTTTCTTACTCCCAGTCTTACTCTCTCTTTCCCTATCTCACTCTCTCTATCTACCTCCTCTCTCTCCCTTTCCCCTCTTTCTCCATCTCCTATTCTCTCCATTTTCTTACTCCCACTCTTTACCTATCCCATTCTCATATCGCCCTCCTCTCTCTCTCCCTTTCACTCCCATTCTTTCTCTCTCCTTCATCCCTCTTTCTCCATCTCCCACTCCCTCACTATATCTTCGTTTTCTTCTCCCTTCCTCTCACTCCCATTCTTTTCCTCTTTCGCTCTCGCTCTCTCTCTCTGTTCAGTTATAGTTGTTTCATGTTCTGAAAACAGTACCGAAACTAATTTTCCTGTGGTGTTAATAAAAATTTAAAATGAGAGTTTTAATACAATACTTTTTACTTTCTCTACTACGTACAGAAAGTAAGGGAAGTATTGTATTCCACCCAAAAATTCGATACCGAGATTTCACCGGAAATATATGTTTTGAGACCCCCTGAATCCAAAAAAAGCATTTTTGGAAACATGTCCGTGTGTGTGTCTCTGTGTGTGTGTGTGTGTGTGTGTGTGTGTGTGTGTGTGTGTGTGTGTGTGTGTGTGAACAGCATAACTCAGAAACGAACAGTCGGATAAACACCAAACTTGGTATTTAGGTTCAGTATCTTCTAGAGATGCGACATGGAGGTTTTCAAGAAAATCCCCCTACCACAGAGTACCCTTTACATGGAACATTTTTCGAAAATTTTAATTTTCTCAAAAATGGCTATAATGATTTTGATTAAAATATCATATGTTTAAGATATTTTCATGACAAATAAAATGTATATCTTGAATTTTCTGGGAATGTCTCCAAAAGTATTCTTCATTGTGAAAGACTTTTGCATAACTGGTAAACCATAAGAGATAGACAAAATTTTACTACACAAAAAATGTAGATCGCGTTAAAATACACAATTTATGTCATATATATATTTTTTTTTTGTTGAGTGAACCATTTTCGAGATATTGCTTGTTATTTCCTTAAATTTTTCAATACTTATTTTCTCAAATGGGAATTCGTTATTCATTTTTTTGTCTTGGATATGCAAAGAGTATTAATCTGTGGCAAAGAGAATGGTGCTGCACCTAGCAACCAGCTATTAAGAGATATGTATATGCTTAAAGGCTACTGTATTTCTATATTGCCCTTGTAAATATATATCCCCCTTACATCTACAAGAAAATTAACAATAAGATAAAGTCTGCAAATGTTTATCTCGATTAACATGAAGTAGATGGAGAATAAGCGTTTGTAAAAATAGTTTGTACAAGAGTAGAGAAAGTCATGTGAGTGTAACACATCAGATTTTTTTTTCCGTTTGTGTTTTATATAGCCCCCTTTAACCGTTGGCCATATCGGGGGCTTTGATTTGTGAAACAACTGGTGATGTTATTACTCACTGAACTATAGGCTTTTTATTGTTTTAGCTTTTTTTAACGATTATACACACACACACACACACATTCACTCCCACGTTCATACTCCAAGACTCTGTGAGGGATAGGGAATAGGAATTCCGATTATGCTGACCACTCGACCGCAGAGGCAATCAACATAAAAACTTGACCTTCTTCCTTATGCTCCTTATGTGGTTCCCATGGAAACCACGATACGCAATATAAGCTCCACCATTAGAATCTTCTTTTTCAGTCCTTAAGACTCTGTTATGCACTTAATGCTTTAAATATCGCACACTATTGTTTACACGATCGTATATTTGATATGTTGAATTATTATAAACAAGAGTTCCTCATGGCGCTATTGGTAAAGTTTTATCTCTGAATAATCTTGGATTAGTTATGATGCATATTTAAAAATGATATAACCTCTTAAACATCCTAATAAAAGCTGTTAAATGGAAAAGATTGCCAGAAACATTTTTATTATAAATTGCTTTATTTTTCACAGAAATCATTAATAAGTGAGCTATTCGGAATTGTTTATTTTCGTGCCTCATTACAACCCCTTGAAAAAAAATAAATACGATGCCCTACAGACTGTTCTCTAAGAGAAACTTAAAGTTTTACAACAATCGGTTCACCTGTTCTTCAATGAAAGGTACTGTAACTACATTTACCATAAAAATCTTGGATAATGTTTCGTTATGTGTATTGACGTTTGAAGTCTTTTATATGCACTAAAATTATCCAAAGATGCATACATAATACGTGCTGACAACATCTTTAAAATATGGATAAAATTGTAGCATTTTTCTCCGAGATATTCTAACCTATATCGTAGTAAAACCATAATCCAAATATTATGGAAAATTTCAGTTTTGGGTAAATGACTTAAATTAACGCGGTAATGGACTACCTTGAAACTCGTGCGTGTGTGTAGGTATGTATGTGCGTTGTGTGTGCGCGCGCACTTGGATGGGTGTTTTTTCTTTCTTTCTCCCCTCCCTCCCAAGAATGGCAAAACCGACTGTTATGAAACTTGATGTAATTATAGCATGCCTTAGGTACCACTTAGAGAATAGGTAACGTCGCATTACATTATTTTCCCAAAGAGGTGCTTATGACATGAAATAAAAAAACCAGAATAACCCGCTTAATTTTGTACCAATTTCAACCAAATTTGAAATGTATCATAATTTTTTTAAGCTCGTAATATATCAACTCGATACATGCAGCTGTTGTTTCATATGTACGGATAATGGTTGAACAGAAGGACAAAGCTAGCGACGCTAATTTATGTTTTGCAGTAGCATATGCATCTAGAAATAACTACCTTTCTTTAAGAAATGTTTCAGTGTCGCGAAAGTAACATTTGAAACATTTACAATAAGCAGGCAAGCGAATGGAATGGCTCCGGCGGTAACGTCTGTCAACCGCATTCGGGAAGTCTCGGCTTCAAATCCCGTGGGCCGACCAATATAACCGCGGTTTTTTCTTGGTTTCCCTCAGTCGCCAAGATAACCGGTTGGATATTTAATACCACGACTCAAAGTACCATTTTAAATCCAAAACAATAATAAAAATGAAAGTAGATGATAATAGCGAATACTCTGCCATCTATCCATAGATAATGAAAGCAGGTGGACTGGAGGACACCCTTATGCCATCTGCCCGGCATGTGGAGAAGCAAAGATACAGTTGCCTAGCACTAAGGACTCTGTGGTCACATGTTGAAGATGCCATCTGCGTGTCACAAAAGTACGGGTACAGTTGTATAGCACTAAGGCTTCTGTGTACGCGTAACGAAGTCTTTGTCGTCCTTCGTGGTGTAGTGGTTACCATGCTAGCCTCTAGTTCCCGAGGTCGCGGGATCAAACCCGGCGGAGGGCGATGGATTTTTTCGGGCGTAAAAATCCTTAGCATGGCTTCCTTCATAAGGGAAGTAAAGCGGTGATCCCGTGTCGTAGATTTACGGCGCGTAAAAGAACCTCAAGCCTGATAAAGAGGCCTCTGAGCAAAATTACCGCTCTTTCACGCCCAAAGTAGAATGGGACGCTAAGAACCATAGCAGCTAAATAAAACTCAATTTCAATTTCAACGAAGTGTATGGTACACGACGAGACCTACAAGGCTAACTGTCCGCCACACACCGAGCCAGAGATAGTTCCTAACAGACCTGTCGCGATATGACTACGTGGTTAAAGCGACGTAAAATAAATATATATTATATATATATATATATATATATAGAGAGAGAGAGAGAGAGAGAGAGAATAAGCAGGTTTTTAATATCCAGTCACACTTTAAGGACCTTAATTTTTTGGTCTCGTCTATGTATTGTCGCTATGCATGTCTAACATCATACGGCGACATCGTTAGGCGATTCTCCGAATGCACTTGAGAAATAGTTCACTGATAGCCTTTAGAGTTGTGTACTGTACCATCTGTTTTCTTTCTGTTGGTAGTGACTGTTTTCCTACTACATTGTTCACCTTGGTGTAATGGCCTTTTTGCATCCGAGTAGACTTTGGGATCATAGAGTTATACACCAATAGTACACGTTCACCTGTGCGGCTAGAAAAATCCCACGAGAAACCCTAGTCAGTTTTGTTGGAATAAGGATTTTAATTCTTCCCAAATTAAACTTTTCTTGAAAAGTTGAATAGCATACATTTTAGCTTATGGTCTCGCGCCATGAATTAATTTCTTTCTTTCTTTCTTTAGTCCCATTTTTCTACCGCTCTACACCCCCCCGCCACTCTCTCGAATACAAACGTGCAGAACTTATAAACTTTCTAGTTAATGCTTATCTACAAAAAGAAAATCTGATGTGTTACACTCACATGACTTTCTCTACTCTTGTACAAACTATTTTTACAAATGCTTATTCTTCATATGCTTCATGTTAATCGAGATATCGAGATGTTAATCTTATTGCTAATTTTCTTGTAGATGCAAGGGGAATTGGTAGGCTTTAAGCGATAGTCAAATATTTTAAGAGCTGGTTGCTATGTGAAGTATTCCATTATCTTTCCATTACCAGGGCAAAAAAAATGAATAACGAATTCCCATTTGAGAAAATATTGAAAAATTTAAGGGAATAACAAGCAATATCTCGAAAATGGTTCACTCAACAACAAAAATGTATATGACATAAATTGTGTATTTTAACGCGATCTACATTTTTTGTGTAGTAAAATTTTGTCTATCTCTTATGGTTTACCAGTTATGCAAAAGTCGTTCACAATGAAGAATACTTTTGGAGACATTCCCAAGAAATTCAAGATATACATTTCATTTGTCATAAAAATATCTTAAACATATGATATTTTAATCAAAATCGTTAGAGCCATTTTTGAGAAAATTAAAATTTTCGAAAAATCTTCCATGTAAACGGTAATCTGGGGTGGGGGGATTTTCTTGAAAACCTTCGTGTCGCATCCTTGGAAGATACTGAACCTGTGTTTATCCGACTGTTCGTTTCTGAGCTATGCTGTTCACAGACAGACAGACAGACACACACACACAGACACACACACACGGACATGTTTCCAAAATTTTTTTTTTTTGGATTCAGGGGGTCTCAAAACATGTATTTTTGGTGAAATCTCTAATTTTTGGGTGGAATACAATACTTCCCCTACTTACTATACGTAGTAGAGAAAGTAAAAATGTATATGACATAAATTGTGTATTTTAACGCGATCTACATTTTTTGTGTAGTAAAATTTTGTCTATCTCTTATGGTTTACCAGTTGTGCAAAAGTCGTTCACAATGAAGAATACTTTTGGAGACATTCCCAGAAAACTCAAGATATACATTTTATTTGTCATAAAATATCTTAAACATATGTATTTTAATCAAAATCGTTAAGGCCATTTTTGAGAAAATTAAAATTTTCTAAAATTGTTCCATGTAAAGGGTAGTCTGGGATGGGGGGATTTTCTTGAAAACCTTCGTGTCGCATCTCTAGAAGATACTGAAACTAAATACCAAGTTTGGTGTTTATCCGACTGTTCGTTTCCGAGTTATGCTGTTCACAGACACACACACACACACACGGATATGTTTCCAAAAATGCTTTTTTTGGATTCAGGGGGTCTCAAAACATACATTTCCGGTGAAATCTCGCTATCGAGTTTTTGGGTGGAATACAATACTTCCCCTACTTACTATACGTAGTAGAGAAAGTAAAAAGGTTTAACACTGTACGGTTTGATTACTTTAACATATGAAACAAACTAACTTGTCCTTACGTCTGTTATGGGAAGGAAAACTGGGCGTCTCCTTGCGGGTGCGTTGAAAGCTTCTTATGTAAGATATTTATTTGGTCCAGAAAAGAATCCTAGTTTAGTATGGTGGTAGGAGTTTTCAGCCTCCATCCACTAAAAGATTTCCTTTATTGCAAAGGTATTTAAATTACTAAAAAAAAAGCTGATGTGATGCATTCACATTACTTTCTCTACCCTCTATCATTTATTAGTGGGTGTACACACTTTCTTGAAAGCTTATTTTTCGATTTTAATCCAAATACCTGTGCCGACATGGCTACATTACGTATTTCATTATATATACAAAGAGAACTGCGCTAGCCAAATGTTTAAGAACTGGACGCTATATGCTCGTCCTGACATGACTTTTAAGAGAATGATCAAGAAACGAACAATTCGAACATTTAATAACGGATAGCTCAAAAATGGCTTCTCCCACAAAAAAAAAACCTATTTAAAATAAATTGTGTGTATAAAGAGGTCTACATTTTTTGTGTAGTAAGTTTTCGCCTATCGCTTAAATTTTACCAATTATACAAAATTATACAAAACTCTTTCCGAATGAAGAGGACTTCATAGACTATTTCCAAAAAATTCAAGATATAGAATTTATTTGTCATGTAAATATCTTTCATATGTGATATCTTAATGCAAATCGTTAGAGATATTTTTTAGCAAATCAAAAATTTAGAAAAATGTTTCTTGTAAAGGATAGTTTGGGGTGGGAGAAGTTTTTGGAAAATATTCGTGTCGCAGTTTTGGAAGATACTGAACCTAAATACCAAGTGTGGTATTTATCCGACTTTTCGTTTTTACTTTCTCTACCACGTATAGTAAGTAGGGGAAGTATTGTATTCCACCCAAAAATTCGATACCGAGTTTTCACCGGAAATATATGTTTTGACACACCCTGAACCCAAAAAAAGCATTTTTGGAAACATGTCCGTGTGTGTGTGTCTGTGTGTCTGTCTGTGTGTCTGTGTGTCTGTGTGTGTCTGTGTGTCTGTCTGTGAACAGCATAACTCAGAAACGAACAGTCGGATGAACACCTAACTTGGTATTTAGGTTCAGTATCGTCCAGGGATGCGACACGAAGGGTCTCAAGAAAATCCCCCCACCCCAGATTACCCTTTACATGGAAGAGTTTTCGACAATTTTAATTTTCTCAAAAATGGCTCTAACGATTTTGATTAAAATATCATATGTTTAACATATTTTTATGACAAATAAAATGTATATCTTGAATTTCCTGGGAATGTCTCCAAAAGTATTCTTTATTGTGAACGACTTTTGCATAACTGGTAAACCATAAGAGATAGACAAAATGTTACTACACAAAAAATGTAGATCGCGTTAAAATACACAATTTATGTCATTTACATTTTTGTTGTTGAGTGAACCATTTTCGAGATATTGCTTGTTATTGCCTTAAATTTTCCAATACTTATACTTTTTCTCAAATTCGTTATTCATTTTTTCGTCCTGGTAATACAAAGAGAATGGAATACTCCACATAGCAACCAGCTCTTAAACGCAATAAGATTGACATCTGTGTATCTCGATTAACATGAAGCATATGGAGAATAAGCGTTTGTAAAAATAGGTTTACAAGAGTAGAGAAAGTCATGTGAGTGTAACACATCATATTTTTTGAGTTATGCTGTTCGCAGACACATACGCGCACACACACACTCACACAAATATTTTTCTAAAAATGATTTATTTGGATTCAGGCGCCTCAATACATCTATTTCTGGTGAAATCTCGATGTCGAATTTTTTGGGTGGACTGCAGTACCTTCTCTACCTACCAGGTACGCGGTAAACAAAGTAAAAAGTATCCCCACATACCCATAGTTACGTATAGTGATATACGACGTGTCTGGTACAGATACTGTAACGCTTTATTGTGAAGCTTACTATGAATGCATGAGGGGGAAAAATACTGAAAGGTTTACTAACAGCTGTATGCCAGCCATATTGAGAGCGTGAAATGACCGACCATCCTAATCAAGAATGATGTCCCCTAGACGCAAAGCGTCAGGAAAAGAAGGTAGATATGGAAACGTTAAGGACCCCACTGCATAGTACCACCGTCAGATCTAGCTCTCCTTTGTAATTCCTTTTTCCTATAGGTCTCATAGGCATATTAGGCCATCTATTGGCCATAGAGCTGATCTCTTCTAAGTTCCACCTATACCCATAGCAGTTGAATATCGATTTACATGTAATAAGCAAGAGATAAAAAACGAATTAAAATCGAATATCTAGGGAATTAATACAATTTTATGCAGTCAATATGATTTCTCAGTTTACGAGTACCATGCTGGAGTTAAATATGAATTTTGGTATATGTTCCATTTTACATTTTTGAGTCATGCTCTTCACACACACACACACACACACACACACACACACACACACACACGGACATTTTTCTACAAAGCTTTTTCTTGGGGGTCAGGGGACCTCAAAATGTGTTATTTCGGTGAAATTGCGATACTGTATTATTAAACAGATTATTCTTATCTAAGTCTTTTGGTTTTCCGTTATACAAAATTATAGAAAGGGCAATCAGAATGAATAGGACTTCACAGGCTGTTCACAAAATATTCAAGATATAGGTAGGTACATTTTATTTTTCGTATCAATATCTCAAACACTTTAATCAAATCGTTAGAGCCCTTGGAGTAGAGTAGATTAGGTGCGGAGGAGGATTTTGGCATGTAAGCACATAGGAGGTCTATTGTACCCATTGAACCTCCGGGAGGAAGGGCTGATACGAAGCACACAGAGGGCGGCCAGATCCGGGGTGGCAACTTCGGACGCAGGAGGGGTTCCTAACTTCTCTAGATGAGAACCCGAAACCGGCAGGACCATCCACAAGAGCCTCCTTCTCCAAGGAGAGGTCTCGCTCGGGTTCGTCATACACCAGGCGCCAGACAGTTACCACCATACGCATCGCTGCGCCGTTCGCTCGCCTGATTTTTCATGATTTGTAAATGAAATGGCAGGAAATGTGGAGCATGCAAGTTCGCGGCATTACAGCTACTACCAAGAATTTCCCACCGACCTGGGAACACCGCGAAAAAAAACCCAAGGTCAGAATGGCCTATTCAACGGAAATCGTACCCGAGGCTTCCCGAATGCGAGGCTCACGGGTTACTGTGGAGCCATCTCGCTCGGTGTTAGGGCCCATTTTGAAAGAAAAAGAAAAAACTATAGGCTTTCGATGAAAAGGGTGACTTGGAATGGAAAGAATTTCATAAGGATTTTTGTGTCGCATCCTTAAAACTTCTAGACTTAAATAGAAAAGTTTCGTATTCATTGACTTTTCGTTTTTGAATTGTACTGTTCAGACACAGACAGACAGACACACACACACACACACACACACACACACACACACACACACACACACACACACACACTTATGATCGGACCTCAAATCATGTGTTTACTGTGGAGTCTAAATACCGAATTTTTTGGTAGAATACGTGTCCTCTACCATGGATTGGACTGGGAAGTTAGACAATTACACTAACCGAGCGGGATGGCTCAGGAAACAAGGTCTGTGGTTCACATTCGGGAGGTCCTGTGTTCGATCTCCGGCGAGCGGCCATTCTGGCCCATGGGTTTTTCGTGGTTTCTCCGAGTCGACAGGCGAATGCTGGGGCGGTTCATCTTCTATCACGACTCTCCTCCCTCTCATTTCCTGTACATATCATCTTCCCTGCCATCCCTTTCAGGGTTGCAGGACCAGGTGACGATGTTCGGGGGGTTGCGGCTGGATGGTGGCTTGTGCTCTGTAGAGGTTTCTTCCCTGGCGTCGCTCAGGTACTGCTCAGTTAGGTCTCTCCTTCGAGTGGGTTCCGCCCCGGGAATGTCCGCAGGAGGTTGGTGGGCGGGCTCGGGTTGCCAGATACGTTACATCTGGAGGCGTTAGGGATCCGTCTGTGCTTGCGCCTGTCGCATCTTGATCTGGTCGCCCTTAGGGTCCCTCATCCCTCCCTCCCTCCTGGGAATCACTGATAGAAGCACAAGGGGCCGATTGGCCAGCGTGCAGTGTTCTGCCCCGACTTCGGGCCTCCCTTCGTTGATTAGTACCTTTACCTTTTATACAGTTATAGCATTTTGCATACTGTACGTTAAACACTGTCTCCTGTATCCCACAGATTTCGGCCGAATTGACTAACACGTGACTCTCATCTTCCACTATTACAGCTGTGTTGGCGCTCCTCTTATCTTTCTTTTCTTTCCTTATATATGTATTTAAGATTTGTTGTGTGCCGATAGTTTGGCACGGAAAAAATAAATAATAATTATTGTGGTAATGTAATATAGCTTTAATAATAATGTAATATAATTACTAATCTGGTAGCGGTAAAATAATATTATACTTGGTATTGCAAAAAGCTTAATTATGTAACTTTCAACATAATCACAAATTGCTATTAGAATCTGCTTTATTGCGCATATAAATAAAATGCGAATAACGCTATAGCAATGCAATAGGGCAAACTCAAAGCCTGAATAACACTTTATTCTCTGCTGATATTCTCACAAGAAAACAAAACAACCAGAGAGAGAGAGAGAGAGAGAGAGAGAGAGAGAGAGAGAGCCTATAAAAGCTGTTTGTAACATGCTGGCTTTGAAATGCCATACACTTTCCATATCGGAGAAAAAAGTGAATAGCGACATCGCTTTATAAATATTAAAATTATTGAAAAATCGAAACCAATATTATTGCGTATCTCCGAAACGGCTGATGCCACAAAAATTATTTGAAATACATTGTGTTTTTAAAGACATCTGGATTTTTTTTAGTAAGTTTTTGTCTAGCTCTTATGGTTTAGCAGTTGTGCAAGATTGTACAAATGGAGTGGACTTCACAGGTTATTCCTAGTAAACTCAAGATATACATTTTCTTTATCATGCAAATATTTTAAATATATGGCATTCGTATGTTTGGAGGATAATGAACTTAAATATTAAACTTGGCATTTATACGACTTTTCATTTTTTAGTTATGCTGTTCATACACACATACACGCGCGCGCGTTATTCATTTTTACTTTCTCTACTACGTATAGTAAGTAGGGGAAGTATTGTATTCCACCCAAAAACTCGATACCGAGATTTCACCGGAAATATATGTTTTGAGACCCCCTGAATCCAAAAAAAGCATTTTTGGAAACATGTCCGTGTGTGTGTGTATGTGTCTGTGTGTCTGTGAACAGCATAACTCAGAAACCAACAGTCGAATAAACACCAAACTTGGTATTTTGGTTTAGTATCTTCCAGAGATGCGACACGAAGTTTTTCAAGAAAATCCCCCCACTCCAGATTACCCTTTACATGGAACATTTTTCGAACATTTTAATTTTCTCACAAATGGCTCTAACGATTTTGATTAAAATATCATATGTTTAAGATATTTTCATGACAAATGAAATGTATATCTCGAATTTTCTGGAAAGTCTCCAAAAGTATTCTTCATTGTGAACGACTTTTGCATAACCGGTAAACCATAAGAGATAGACAAAATTTTACTACACAAAAAAATGTAGATCGCGTTAAAATACACAATTTATGTCATATACAGTTTTTTTGTTGAGTGAACCATTATCAAGATATTGCTTGTTATTCCCTTAAATTTTCCAATACTTTTTCTCAAATGGAAATTCGTTATTCATTTTTTTATGTCCTGGACATGCAAAGAGAATGGAATGCGCCACATAGCAACCAGCTCTTAAAATATTTGACTACCAATTCCCCTTGCATCTACAAGAAAATTAGCAATAAGATTAACATCTCGATATCTCGATTAACATGAAGCATATGGAGAATAAGCGTTTGTAAAAATAGTTTGTACAAGGGTAGAGAAAGTCATGTGAGTTTAACACATCAGATTTTTCTAAATGAGATGGTTTTATTCAGGAATCTCAAAACATGTATTTCCTGTGAAATCTCGTATCTATCAAATTTTAGGTACTGGTAGAGAACGTAATATTCCTGGGGCGGTACGAGTATACAAACTCCCATTTTATTTATAGAAAATCCATATTTTAATAGCTGTGAACTTCCGTGGTTCCTCGATTAGACATCAATACAATGACCGCCATACTGAACTATACTTACTGTTAGCTGCTTCCTCCATATGGTTGTAAGAGGTTCGAACCGATTACCCTGCCAACTAATGCATTCTGTATCTAACCTTTATCGCCAACCTACCGCTGTGATATTACGGTAAGCTAAAATGATGTGTTCTCTGAGATGCTGACGAATGCTTGACAATTCTCGGTACAATTAAGGTAATACAATAAAAATTCAATGGGTTTAGATCGGGAGAGCATTCAGGCCAGACTATTGGTTTATAATTATAGTCTGATCCACCTTTCTAGGTAGGTGGCATTGATATAATGCGTTTGGCGAGTTTTGGAATGAAGTGGCGCCCTATCGTGTTATTCGGGCCTGCAACAGTTGTTGAAAGTGTCCATTGCGTTCTTCATTGAGAGGGCTATCATGAAAACAAAAAATAAAGAAAGAAAGAAGGGGCACTATTGAATGATTTCAAAGCACACTAGCCAAACGTTGATGACCAATTGGAACTGAAAGATTGCCTTTCGCATCCAATGAATATTCACAGTGCTCCAATAATGCACAATGTGGCGACTTGGACTGTGCTGTGGAATGCTACTTCGTCCGCAAATATTACCATTGACAAGAAGTTTGGATCCTGTTGGTTTTTCGAATGACCCAAACTAGTAAACCTCACTCTCCATTCGTGATCGGGCAACTAACGCTGCCGAAGTATGTGATAATGGAACTCCAGAAGATTGGTCGCTGTGAACGTTTATGTTATAATGCGGACGATGAATGGCATAATCAATTACACTTCTGTCACAGATAGGATGGTGTCTTTGTGGTTGTGACGTAGACGTCTTGTGTAGTGTTTCTGACACTAGAAGTCGGTATGCAACCCCAGTAGAAATTCTTCTTGTGTGTAACTTGCTCTTCTTGTCTCTCCCCGTGCTATAATAACATGTCAAGGCACTCTTTGTTGAAAACATCGTTCCACAGTGGGCATAAGTAAGTAGAACGCCTTAGGCATTCATTCTCTACAATGTTCCACGTTCTTGCTTTCGGAAAAACAATATGCTCCTAAAGCGTTCTTGCAACATAGAGAAGGTGGACATCCAAATTCGAACTTTACTACGATCCACGATGTAAAAATAGATGAGGAATTAACTCCATACACAGCAGAAACAAACTTTATTATTATTATTATTATTATTATTATTATTATTATTATTATTATTATTATTATTATGTTCATACCACGCCTTTAACTGCAGTGGTTATATCGGCGGCATTTTAACAATGAACAAAGCCATATAAACAATATGGCATTGTAACAACATATGTGTAAACAATGTGAAAAAGATATTCTAAAATCACACTCAATGAGCAAATGCCTTTTGGTGTTATTTATTTAGTGTGATATGATAGGAAACAATTGCGATTATCTATAAAACACAGTCTTACATTGCACTTTCTACACGCAACACTAATTCGTCCTTTTGTTCTGGTTGCCCATCTCTTCTGTGGCAGCTTCAACAACAGTAAATTCCAAAGGCAACTCACCGGAGGATGAAAAAAAGAAGAAAAAAAGGTATACCCTCGCTGTCATCGTCTTCAATATCACATTCTGCGCCAGTTTAGGGCAGCAATGCCAATGACACAATTTTTTCAGCCCTTGATACGAAGTTTTTCTGAAAATATTAATTTTAAAACAAATTTATGACTCTAAAAGACTGTAAAAAAAGCATAGTGGTAATAAATGTCCATTTCCTACATATATTGTGAAAACAAAGAATATGACGTTATCTACATCTTCATCCGAGGTCTTGGCAATGTATCTCCAGGGAAACGCTGTTTTATAAGACCAACATTTACTGTATGCTTATAAAAGCAACATACAAATGTATGATATGAAAGAATGAACATTCAAATGTAATTCCACAATTTATATAAGAGTTCCAGATAGATTAATTCCAAAAAAAAAATGTATTTACTTACCTGGGAAGCACATGGTTGATGTATTTGACCAGCCATTTTGGTCTTGTTAGGCCATATTCTTCACTGTGCAATTAAGACTCGCATGCGAGGAGGGCAGCAAATTTTAGACAGCAGCTTTAGTGCCACCTAGCCAGGGATTAGGCTCACTACCAGTTACCGTGAATATTTTCCTTGGAAAATTTAAAAGTATACTTATCTTATAGGATACATTGCCAATTTAAGGGTCTCATGTCAACATTCACTTGTTTCTCGCGATTGTATGGAAACAGTATGGAATTTTAAGGCAGTGCATAGCGTCCAGCTCTTAAAACACTTGACTATCGTTGTTCTCTTCGTATCTATAACGAAATGTGTAATGTAGCTATTTCTGCAAAGGCTTATTTGGATTAAAATATACTAGACAGAAAAATAACCTTTAGTAAGACTAATTTGTATACCCACTAATAAACGATGGAGGGTAGAAAGTCATGTGAGTGTATCACATCAGATTTTTACTTTCTCTACTGCGTATAGTAAATAGGGGAAATATTGCATTCCACCCAAAAATTCGATACCGAGATTTTACCAGAAATACATGTTTAGAGGCCCTCTGAATCCAAATAAAGCATTTTTAAACATGTCCCTGTGTGTGTCTGTGTGTTTGTCTGTGAACAGCATAACTCAAAAACGAAAAGTCGGATAAGTACCAAACTTGGTATTTAAGTTCAGCTTCCCTTCAGCTATTTCAGTTCCCTTCCAGGCATGCGACACGAAGATTTTAAAAAAAAAAATACCCCACCCTAAAATACCCTTTACATGGAACAGTTTTCAAAAATTTTTATTCTCTAAAAAAATGGTTCTAACGATTTTGATTAAAATACCATATATTAAAGATATTTTACATGACAAATAAAGTAACATCTTGAATTTTATGGGAATAGCCTATGATGGAAGGAAATTTGTGGAATCTCGTAATCGTTAAGCGATAGACGAAAACGTACTACACAAAAAATGTAGATCTCTTTAAAACACACAATTTATTCCAAATAATTTTTTTTTTGTAGGAAAGACATTTCTGAGATATCCGTTACTAATGGTTCGAATTGTTCATTTCTTGGCCATTCTTTAAAGTCCTTTAACATTCATTTTTTCTCGTGATTGCATGGAAACAGTATGGAATTTTAAGGCCAGTATATAACATCCACTTCTTAAAAAGAATGATTTAATTTTGAAATTTAATTTTGTTTTAAATGGGAACCTACAATTAGCGTCAAATTAAATTGACCCTAAAATGACCATCATACGTCCTCCAAATAAAACAAGACTAATGGCATTTACTTTCCCCCAAAATGTCAAGCAACTTTTGTTAAAAACATTTTTTCTACAACGCTTAGTTTTGGAGATATTGTAGTCTCAACTTAAATGGTTCATCCTGTAAAAAATATCTATTTAAATTAAATTTCTGCTTTCATTTTATTCTGATTACGCCAGTGCGATTCGTTTTGCAACACTGCAATTTTGTGTTTGTGAGAATGCAGTTCCAAAAGCAATTTACATAATCATATTTACGGTGAGTCGTAATGTACGTCTGCAAATGCTTTTTGTTTTGTTTTTTCGGCGATAATGTTTTTTTATCTACTTCCCGTTCATGCTGTCATGGTGGAAAGTTGAATTTCCTGCATTTAATGGTCGTAATCTAACCTATCTGCGTATTTTGCTCATTTTACTGTAGGTATTGCATTAACTATATTAAATCCTCTAACTTTTGATATATGGAATATAATCATTTGATAGTTTAATTTTACCATTTATATCTTACCTTTTCTTTTACAGAGCGAGTTGCTCTGCGGACGTGTGAGGCTCGCATTCGCCCGGGTTCGATTCCCGTCGCCCGCCCACTCTGACCTTAGGATTTTCGTGATTTTTCCTGGTCAGTAGGCGAATGCTGGAGTAGTTTCTCATCTACCACGATGTCCTTTCCACTATTTCCCTTTCATTACGTTTCTTTCCCATGTTTCAGGTGTGCTTCTAGGTTTCGTGCCGGACAGATGTCGCGGATGCTGGCTCAAAGGAAAGATTACTCTCCGTGGACACTAGGGGGCTGCTTGGGGTCTTCGAGTAGGAACTGTTAGGGACTTCCGCACGTCTCTGTGACGGCCTGTAACCTCCTATGGTACCTCTACTTCACCCCTTCCTCCTCGGAGAGTGTTAGCCACAAGATCAATGTATGTCGCAGTGCGCAAAGTGCCCCCTCCGTTATATAGCCTATATCGAACCTGTTTCTTTCATTTATTAATATTTACATGTAGCAGCTAAATATGGCTGCAAGTATTTGAGATTTTTTAAGGTCAACAACCAAGCTTGGATAAACGACAACCATTTCGCCACTAAGTTTAATGTTGGTGGCCTTGCTATTGGAACCATTATCTTCAACATTTGTTAGTAATTAATTTTATTTTAAGTGCCTATTATTTCTGTTATTCACTATGTCGAAAAAACAGTATGCAATACGTATGCATTAAGTGAAGTGGAGATTCTCCAGTAGAAAATAGTGGGCTTCGTCTCGTATTTTCAAGCTCTTCCTTGTTCTCCAGTGATGCACTTACCACACCTGCACTTGTCACGCTGTATACTGTTACATGCTGGGTAGATGACCTAAAAGTTCACATGAACATTAAATTAATTTTGAGCACCCAGCACGTACAATGAGGGGCGTATCCTTGGCTGCGGAGGACCGAAACGTGATGTGGAGGTTAGAGGAAGGCACATTCCTAGATTTATTTCCCAACCGTTTGGGGTTCCTACATTATTAAAGATGGAAGGTGGGAGGAGATGTCGACCGATCCAAAGCCCGGCTTACACACGCGGTCCGTTCCTCACGGAATCCTAACTGAGAGTGGCGTTATCCCCCACCACTCGTGACTAGCAAAGCTACCGGCCAACAGTACGTAAACAACAATGTGTCTGGAATGACAATGTAGAACAATAATGTAACCCCCCAAAATTATTAATACGCCACAATACTATTGTGTAGGGACGGTGTTCCATTACTAGTAGTACCTTTGCCATCTCGGGACGGAACTGATCCTTGTTCGAAAAACTTTTTGAACGGAACTCCACCCGAGTACTGATAGCGGGGCAGCTGGTTGGATACCTTCGTATTTCTGCAATGGTTGATAAAACTGTAGTTCTCAAACTTTTCAAGCTTACAATTAGTTGTAACCGCCACTGCACTCAATGCAATTGATGTAGTTAGTCTGGGCAGAAGCTATATGAAGTGGCGCCGTACTTTACTCAGTGGAGGCTTTCATGTCGGAGAACAAGGCCAGCCTTGGAATTCCTTTCATCTGATATACCCCCCCCCAGCATAACAAAAACTTTCAGGCCATTAACATTACGCAGGATAGTCCAGCGTACATTTGTTTATGGGTTCACAATCGGTCAAGTGATCTACTTATGGCATGTCCTGCTGAAACTGCGACATATCCTTTTCGCTGCTGCAAAACAAGTTCGCAAATGTAGGCATAGCGTCAAATTTGAGGTGCCTTCGTTTATGGCGATAGCATTAATATCACAACAACGTAATAATAACGATAGTAATAATAATAATAATAATAATAATAATAATAATAATAATAATAATAATCACTACGATAAAGTAGCTCGATACTCAATTTTTAACAAAATTTCTAAAACCATGTGTTTAAAATCTGTATGGAAGAAAGTCCTCAAACATTGAAGAACGAGGGTTCAATTGCGGTTCCGCCCATTTAAATACCCAAAACTGACGTTTAGATGAACATGCGCTATACAAACCGAGCATGGAATTTTAAGATTTTATTTTCTCATTTATCTTGTTTCCTTACCGTGTTGTAGTTTAAAATGATCCCCAGGTTGCATTTTTTGTTCAGTTTCTTTAAGATTTTCAGTATAAGTGTTTTGAAGGTTGATAAAAATATGTAAAGAGTCTTTCCCTGATATCCAGAACAGCTTTGGATTTAGGGATTGATAATTTATTACATCATGATTTTATAGAAATATAAGAGTGTTAAATACTTTATTTTGGGGGGAAACTTTTAATGTTACACAACATTTACTCGTTGATTGTAAAGAACTATTCTAGGGATAATACAACAAAAACTTAAAAGTTTAAATTTCGCAAGTTTCCATTATGTGGGGCATTTTACAAGAGACACGATTTTAATTTTTTTTTTGAAAAATATTTTCTTGGAAAGGTAGGTCATAGACCATGACAATTAATTTTATGCTAAAATTATGTTAAACTAATTTCTGATAAAAATGTCAGCTTATGGTTGAAATTTATAGAAATTACGAGTTTCAGTACCAGGTACCCTTTAGGGGAACAATCGGCGAAAACTGGGCAAGTATGGTCAGAAAACTAATTTTTAGTTCTTCAGCGTATTATTAAGTTTGATTTTCCAGGAACGTTTTCGACTAATTGTATCGAGAATCCCACGAGAGTTTACGAATTTATCTAATGAAATGGGATCTCGAATGGGATTTATTACGAATTTTTCTGAATAAAATGCAGCAGCTTATATAAAGAATAATTACCTTCTTACTTGTGTTCTTTAAAATCAAATCACCATTATGTCCGCTGTCAGGTCATCCAAATGAATGAACAATCGAATACTAACCAATGCTACCAACAGTGGGAATGAGAAAATAGGTAACTTCAAAATAAGCCAAAATCAGAACACAATAGACACATTATTTTCAAGAACATAATTTATTTGGGAATTGACACAGTTGAGTGTTCAGTGATTAAAAATACAATTGGATGACGTCACCTATTAATCACTGCATACTGATATTATTACGGTTCAGTAACCAGCTGGCATTTTATTCCATACAATCGCATTCTTGCAATTATATTATAAGATAAATGCCGTGATTGATCGATATCTCAAACATTGTTATTAGTCAATATCAAATACGTGCTGTATGAATGAAATGGAGTAAAATGAGTCAGTCGTTGAGAAGTTATAAGCACTCGTACCGCCCTGCAAGTTCGACACGGAAGTTCGAAATTCTGGAATCTGGAGTAATCAGCTCCGGACACATGTCCGAGAATTCCAACTTTTGGTCATTTACGTTTTCCCGAATGGTCGTAGCATATTTCACTCTCGACTGTTTACAGACTTACGTCTGACATATATTCACAAGCTTAATTTTTGTGAAACACCAATTGCAATATAATGGTTACCCCAATAATTCCAATTTCGTTTCATTTGATAATAAATTAATTTTTCATCTTTCAGGATAAGAGAAACGGCCTTATCCGTATAACGCACCCTAACCAAGATTCGAACTCGTGACCTCTTGAATGTGAGGCAGAGGTGTGTAGTATTGCACTCCACTCAAAAATTCGATGTCGAGATTTCAAAAGAAATATATGTTTTGAGGCCCGCTGAATCCAAAATGAAGCATTTTTAGCAAAAAAAGTGTGTATGCTCACATACACTCTTTAGCAAAAACTGTGTATGTGTGTGTCTATAAACAGCATAACTCAATAACAAATGTTCTATAAATACCAAATCTGGTATTTAAGTTCGGTATCCTCCAAATATGGATACGAATATTTTCAAGAAAATCCTCCTACCCAAAACTACCCTTTACATGGAATTTTTTTCGAAACGCTTTTTCTTAAAAATGGCTCTAATGATTTTCGTTAATATACCACATATTTAAAATATTTACATGAGCATTAAAATGTATAGCACGAATTTTCTACGGATAGCCTGTGAAGTTCTGTTCATTCGGAAGGATTGTATAAACCTGTATAACTGGTAAACGTTAAGGGTAGACAACAACTTATTGCTACACAAAAAATCTGATATGTTAAACTCACATGACTTTCTCAACTCTTGTACAAACCATTTTTGCAAACGCTTATTCTCCATATGCTTCATGTTAATTGAGATATCGATATGTTAATCTTATTGCTAATTTTCTTGTAGGTGCTAGGGGAATTGGTAGGCTTTAAGCGATAGTCAAATATTTCAAGAGCTGGTTGCTATGTGGAGTATTCCATTCTCTTTGCATTACCAGGACAAAAAATGAATAATGAATTCCTATTTGAGAAAAAGTATAAGTATTGGAAAATTTAAGGGAATAGCAAGCAATATCTTGAAAATGGTTCACTCAATAACAAAAAATGTGTATGACATAAATTGTATATTTATTTTAACGCGATCTACATTTTTACTTTCTTTATTACGTATAGTAAGTATGTCAAGTATTGCATTCAACCAAAAATTCGATACCGAGATTTCACCGGAAATACAAGTTTTGAGACCCCCTTAATCCAAAAAAGCATTGTTGGAAACATGTCCGTGTTTGTGTGTGTGTGTGTGTGTGTGTGCGCGTGTGTGTGTGTCTGTGAACAGCATAACTCAGAAACGAACAGTCGGATAAACACCAAACTTGGTATTTAGGTTCAGTATCTTCCAGAGATGCGACACGAAGGTTTTCAAGAAAATCCCCCTCCCCGGACTAGCCTGTACATGGAACTTTTTTCGAAAATTTTAATTTTCTCAAAAATGGCTTTAACGATTTTGATTAAAATATCATATGTTTAAGATATTTTCATGACAAATGAAATGTATATCTCGAATTTTCTGGGAATGTCTCCAAAAGTATTCTTCATTGTGAACGACTTTTGCATAACTGGTATACCATAAGAGATAGACAACATTTTACTACACAAAAAATGTAGAACGCGTTAAAATACACAATTTATGTCATATACTTTTTTTGTTGAGTGAACCATTTTCGAGATATTGCTTGTTATTCCCTTAAATTTTCCAATATTTATACTTTTTCTCAAATTCGTTATTCATTTTTTTTTGTTCCGGTAATGCAAAGAGAATGGAATACTCCACATAGCAACCAGCTCTTAAAAGATTTGACTATCGCTTAAAGCCTACCATTCCCCTTGCATATACAAGAAAATTAGCAATAAGATTAACATCTCGATATCTCGATTAACATGAAGCATATGGAGAATAAGCGTTTGTAAAAATAGTTTGTACAAGAGTAGAGAAAGTCATGTGAGTGTAACACATAAGATTGTTTGTGTAATAACCCTTTGTCTATCTCTTATGGTTTACCAGTTATGCAAAAGTCGTTCACAATGAAGAATACTTTTGGAGACATTCCCAGAAAATTCGAGATATACATTTTATTTGTCATGAAAGTATCTTAAATATGATATTTTAATCAAAATCGTTAGAGCTATTTTTGAGAAAATTAAAATTTTCCAAAAATGTTCCATGTAAAGGGTAATCTGGGGTGGGGGATTTTCTTGAAAACCTTCATGTCGCATCTCTGTAAGATACTGAACCTAAGAATCAAGTTTGGTGTTTATCAGACTGTTCGTTTCTGAGTTATGCCGTTCACAGACACACATACAGACACACAAACACACACACGGACATATTTCCAAAAATATATATTTTGGATTCAGGGGGTTTCAAAACATGTATTTCAGGTGAAACCTTGGTATCGAATTTTTTGGTGGAATGCAATACTTCCCCTATTTACTATACGTAGTAGAGAAAGTAAAAATGAAGAGCTCTTTAAAACTCACAGTATATTTCAAATACTTTTTTTATGGCGCCAGCCGTTTTCGAATTATATGTTATTGTTGGTTTGGATCTTTCAATACTTTTCAATTTGTTAAAGGGATGTTATTATGTAGCTGTTTCTCGTGATTCATGGATAGAACGTCGTTAACATGGAATTTCAAGGCCAGCATGTAGAGACTCGGTTTTAAAAATGTTACATCGATTCGGTTTGCTTTACGTTTGCCTACAAAGAAACGTGTAATGAAATTATTTCTGCAAAAGTTTATATCGATTAACGTAATGCTGATAGAAAAATAAGCTTTCATAACAACAGTTTGTAGAAGGTATAAGGTAGTGAGTAGAGAAAGTCATGTAAATGTAACACATCACTTTTTTTCTTTGCATGTGTGTTATAAAATGTACCAAAAGTCGTATACGCTGTAAAACTGATGAGCAATACTGAAAATGCAAAATGTGTAATAAGATACACTATTTCTTTCAAAATTATAAAGGATGGACCAAAGACGTTTAAGTGCATGTTTCTGACAAAAATCATAAAGTAAACTTTTGACAGTGAACCTGTTCTACGAGTAAAATAAATTAACCTTTTACTGCAGAGCTACGGAAGAAAATAGCAGCATAATTATGAGGTTGCTATTACGCCATTGTTTTGTGCATAATAATTCATATTTGGTGATAGAAACTCGAATGAAAATGTTTTCCAGTCTTAAAAACCCTTGTCAAAACTATTTAGAAGAAAAAGAAAACGGTCTTCTCTTTTCTTCCGTTGGAAATTTAGAAGTACTAGGTGACAACCGTAACTATACGGTTTATGGATTACCATAGTTTATCTAAATTAGTGAAATAGACGTGAGCTTATATGTGTACATTTTCAAAAGTGTTCTTCTAGTTGTAATTTTTCACTATTTAAAATGCTCTTTACGATGCAATAATTTACCAATGAAATTTTAGAAGTACTCTTTACAAAGCAACCTAAGTTTGTTTTGCAGTTATTACCGTAAGACAGCTTCTATTGTACCAGAAAGCTTATAAAAGTTTGATAAGCTTAATTTTTTTGAAAAAATACTAAAACCGAGAATTGAACGACAATATTTTTAAAACCTGAATTAATTTCAAAACTTTATTTTCTACAAAACTTTGCAGAATAACTCAATAAAGCAAACGAATCTTAAACTGTGTTTAAACCTATCAAAATTGATCATAAGGAACATTTTTCCTAGCATTTTAAAATGTTATTTAAAGAATCATAATTCAGAAACCTCTTAACATATCTGCGTGTAGAAAACTTTGCAATCACGTTTAGTTTTATAGACATAAGTGTGTTAACAGTTCAGTTGGGTACTCCAGGATTTGGAAAATTCACAGATCCCACCAGTTTTACAGCATTTACATAATTTCAAACTAATTCTGAAAGGTTTAGGAACTTATTTAACGTGCAATATCCATTTTACAATAAATCAATAAATTATACTGCATGCAGTTTATCGTATTTCGTGAAAGAATACAATTACTTAGATTAGCATAATTGCAAATAAAGTAAAAGTTCTTTTGAATAGAGCACGTTCATACTTGCCATATATAGGCAAAAGCTGAAGAGCTGGTTAACTGTAAATCCCAACGTATAAAACTACTTGCAACATTACAAGACACCGGCTTATCTCGAGTATCTGAGATTGTCTGGAGCCGATTTAATTCAAGTTTAGGCATCTCATTATGATAGCTCAATGGTAGAAAGCCGATGATCAAGGGTTCGAATGGCAATACATTTTTACTTACTCTACTACGTACTTACATGAAGTATAGGTAGTATTGTATACCACCCAAAAATTAGAGGTCCAGATTTCAGCGGAAATGCATGTTTTGAGGTCCCCGAAGCCAAAAAAGCACTTTTAGAAAAAAGATCCGCGCGAGTGTGTCTGTGAATAGCATAACCTAAAAATGAAATGTGCTACAAATACTAAACCTGGCATTTCGTTTCAGCATCCGAAGATGCGACAGACGAAAATTTCAAGAAAGTCCCCCCCACGCCAAGCTACCCTTTACAAGAAATATTTTTCGAAAATTTCAATTGCCTCAAAAATGGCTCTAACGAGTTTGATTAAAATATATTTGTTTAAAATATTTACATGTAAAATAAAATGTATATCTTGAATTTTCTGGAAATAGCCTAAGTCCTTTTCATTGTGAAGGAATTGTATAGTTAACTGTGTGTAACTGGTAAACCATAAGAAACAAAAACGCACTTCGCAAAAAAAATGTAAATCTCTTAATAACACACAACTTATTACAAATACATTCTTCTGTAGCGTCAGCCATTTTGGAGATATTCGTTATTATTGGTTTGAATTGTTTAATAGTTTTATAATTTTTTCAAAGCGCCGTCGTTACTCAGTTGTTTCTTGCGATGTAATGGAAATAGTATGGAATTTCAAGGCCAGCATAAACTAGCGACATCTAACTATCGATTCTTTTCTGTATCCGCCTAGTAACTACAGTGAAATGCTTAATGAAACTATTTATGCAAATATTTATTTTGATTAACATAAAACAGGAAAAAAACTGATGCGATACATTCACATGGCTTTCTCTACCCTCTATCATTATTAGAAGTATACAAACTATTCTTACTCAAGCTTATTTTTGTATCTACTATATTTCAATCCAAATAAACCTTTGCAGAAATAGCTACATTACACATTTCGTTATAGATACAAAGAGAACAACGATAGTCACAGTTAAGAATTGGGCGCTATACGTTGCCCTTAAAATTCCATGCTGTTTCCATGGAATCATTTTTTTTTCTTCTAAATTTATTTATTTATGGATGTCTTTAACTACTGCGGTCCTTAGCGCCTCATTCTACCTATATTGTGCGTGAAAGACCTGTAATTTTGCTCAGAGGCCTCTTTATCAAGCTTGAGGTTCTTTTACTTGCCGTAAATCTACGACACGAGACCATCGGCTTTACTTCCCTTCCGAAGGAAGCCATGCTAAGGATTTTTACGCCCATAAAACTCCATCTCCCTGCGCCGGATTTGAACTCGCGACCTTGGGAACTAGAGAGATAACCACTACACCACGGAGGACGACTCCATGCAATCACGAGAAACAACAGTGTTGACAGGACCTTAGGAGAATGCCCAAGAAACGAACAATTCGAACCATTAATAACGGATATCACAAAAACGGATTGATTACGCCGCAAAAAAACTTATTTGAAATAAATTCTGTGTTTTAAAGAGACCTACATTTCCTCTGTAGTACGTTTTCGTGTATTGCTTAACGTTTACCAGTTATACAAGATTATACAAAATTCCTTTAGTATGAAGACTTCGCAGTTACTCCTAGAAAATTCAATACATACATTTTATTTGACGTGTAAATATATTTAACATATGGTATTTTAATCAAAATCATTGGAGCCATTTTTGGAAATTAAAATTTCCGTAAATATACCAGTTATATATTTAATATAACTGGAAAGCGCTTTGAACACGCGACTTCGGGAACCAGAGGGAACATGGTACTACTGGACCACGGAGGACGACATTCGTACTGAATGTTATATATTTGATATAACTGGGCAACCATAGGAGACAGATAAAAGTTTACTTCAAGTAAAATGCAAATTTCTCTAAAATGTACCATTCCTGTCAAAATAAAGTTTTTGTGGTATTAATCACTTCCGAGACAATCGCTGACGTTATTTCCAGGTATACTTCTTACTTTCTCTACTACGTATACTAAGTAGGGGAAGTATTATATTCCACCCAAAAATTCGATACCGAGATTTCACCGGAAATATATGTTTTGAGGCCCCCTGAATCCAAAAAATGCATTTTTAGAAACATGTCCGTGTGTGTGTCTGTGTGTGCGTCTGTGAACAGCATAAATCAGAAACCAACAGTCGTATAAGCACCAAACTTAGTATTTAGGTTCAGTATCTTCCAGAGATGCGACACGAAGTTTTTCAAGAAAATCCCCCCACCCCAGAATACCCTTTAATTTTCTAAAAAATGGCTCTAACGATTTTGATTAAAATATCATATATTTAAGATACTTTCATGACAAATAAAATGTATATCACAAATTTTCTGGGAATGTCCCCAAAAGTGTTCTTCATTGTGAACGAATTTTGCATAACTGGTAAACCATAAGAGATAGACAAAATTTTACTACACAAAAAATGTAGATCACGTTAAAATACACAATTTATGTTAGATACATTTATTTGTTGAGTGAACCATTTTCGAGATATTGCTGTTTATTCCCTTAAATTTTCCAATACTTTTTCTCAAATGGGAGTTCGCTATTCATTTTTTTCATGTCCTGGACATACAAAGAGAATGGAATGTGCCACATAGCAACCAGCTCTTAAAACATTTGACTATCGCTTAAAGCCTACCATATTCCCCTTGCATCTACAAGAAAATTAGCAATAAGATTAACATCCGATTAACATGAAGTATATGGAGAATAAGCGTTTGTAAAAATAGTTTGTACAAGAGTAGAGAAAGTCATGTGAGTGTAACACATCAGATTTTTTTTAATGCTAAGTCGAATGTGTTGTTTCTGGTGAGGTTATGCAAACAGTAAGCAATATGAAAGCCAATATTATTAAACATAGCCTTCTGTATGCTTCAGTGTAGCTATCATAGATACAAGCCCTACTTTGAAGTCAGTGCTTTAACCAGGAGGCAAATCATATCGGATGGACAGAATGATGCTAAAATGAGCCCGGAGTCCATAGAGCATAACGTTAGGCACCATTTTTCTCCTCTCGACAAGAAAAACAACTCGAAACACCCAGAATATGCGGCGCACACACTACCCTCGCATCAAGGAAGTGGGTGCTGTCAATTTTGCAGAAAGTTGCACATCAGATAAACTTGTGACGATGTTTATTAGAAAATGACAAGCGAAGAAGTGTGTGGCTGCAGCAAGCCGTTATTCTTGAAACAATTCAAAGTTAGAGAACTTGTATCTCATGAAATGTGGGACATTAAGGGCTTTTCAAAAATCCCATACCAGACGGGAGGTTAATATGTAGGACATGTCCGGGATTTTCCAAACGTCTGGTGACCCTAGACTTTCACCTCCGTTGAAATTTTCCAACACATGTGGCACCACTCTGGAACTGGGACTCAGAAAACATCGTTTGCTGAGAAGCAGAAGTTAACGTTAGTTTGTAGCGCCTTTCATCAGCGTCACCAGCCTCTGATTATTATTGGAAGCAGGGCATTGGTTATCTAAATGGTGCATCGAGCTTAATGCAGACAAAAACTGCATAGAGATGTTCATCTGCGAAGAGCACTGTATCCTCCTACTAGCTGTCTTACCCAGTTGTATGGGTGGATTTATAAGCCTCGAATGATTATTTAATTAATTTCGTTTACCTACCGCCATATTCTGCATTAAATAATTGTACACTGATCGAGGCATTTTAATGGTAAATCCTCCCCTTTACCTTATAGCACTAATTTCGTTACACCCCTGTCATTATTTTCCTACTAACTTACGAAAACTCATCTGATATTTACACAAATGTGTAGAAAATATAGGAAGAACTTATCTTTCTGATTTCCTTAACCTCCCTCCGACAGTCTTCCAACTTATGGAGATGTTGTATTATCTGTAAGTAAATAAGATATATTTTAATTGAATGTCAAATTTTCAATCGAATTCAAATTTTTCAGCACAGTAGTTGAAATTTTAAACTTTTGAAACTTCTCAATAATCCCGTAGTTGTTTAATAACATAGTTTCCATACCATGGTTTCCAAACTCTGGACATCAGTATTCAACGAAATAAGAATGAAACTGCTGAATATGGAGGTTCTCCACGCTCAAGTCTCCAGTTTAAACATTTTGGGAACTACACATAGTCTGTAACAATCCAGAAACATAATCTCAGCCGTTAATTATAAATATTGGTTGAGCCATTTCTGAAGGTACCCTGGACACATTTTTGCTCTCTGAGTAGGTATAATTATTTAGCATACGCTGATGATGAACCTGATAATAATATGCAGAGGAAAACTGCTAAATTTTCTTGCGTTAAACATGAGAATTATAATAAAACCACTCTGAGCATATGTCTACAGTGTGAACATTAAATAAATAAGTACCCCCTACATATGGTATGAGTGTCATTGTAACCAGAATCCAATTGTCTTTTGCGTTGACGTACTTTCTGTTTTCTTTATTAGCGAGTAAAGACCTCGGTTCCAATAAAGAATGTTTTGTTCAAACCTTATACAAGGACTTGTTAGAAAAAGAAGAAGAAGAAAAAGAAGAAAAAGACAAGACTAGATCCGCAATACACCGTCCTGGTACCTTGTTTACTACACCAGGGCGTGTAGTCCAACTTTTGTAATTTATTTAAAACTTCTTTCACATTATTATTATTATTATTATTATTATTATTATTATTATTATTATTATTATACAGCTCTTTATTTATTTTCCAGTAATAAAAGAATTTAAGAATAAAATGAACAAAATAAAATAAAGCAATAAAATTAAACATCCAAAATTTACATGTATAATTGAAATTTAAAAACTAAAACATCTCGTATGTATAACATCATATAACATAAATGATGACTCAGAAGCATTCAACCGTGTAAGGCCTCGTTTGCCTGCTAGAGCATGTTAAAGTTTTCAACAAAGTCTAGGTGGCCGCGGGTTTTTGTGAATGAAGAAAACTTCCTTCAAATATATGTATATACCATGTGGCCCAACCGCGCCGTTTTGACTTGTGCAGATAACCCTTCGTGCCTTAAAAGAGTTACAGAACTCAACGGGGCAATTCCAAGTAAACACAGTTCAGAGGGGAACTGGCGCATTAGAGCCCTACTAACCTGATTCTACTACTACTACTACTACTACTACTACTACTACTACTACTACTACTACTACTACTACTACTACTACTACTACTACTACTACTACTACTACTACTACTACAACTACTACTACTACTACTACTACTACTACTACTACTACTACTACTACTACTACTACTACTACTACTACTAACTGCACCAGCGATTCTCAGAAACGTCCATATGGATACACGAAGTTGAAACATCGTATCAATCAACAGGGGCAACATTTTGAAACCTATTCAATGAGTGAAGTGTGTACTGTTACCGTTAAATGATGATGAAAATAATAATAGTAACAATGACATTTATGTTAGCAAGCGAAAAAATGGTAGTGAAACACTGCGTGTTCTCATGTGTGTTGCTTATAGACTATAGTCCGTAATGTTAGATAAGAACAGCATAAACACAATTAAAAATAGCTATGGGCGGATATGGATAGGTCAAATAAAGACATTTTAATTATTTGTCAGTCTAAAAAGTGAGTTTATTCTCTCGAAAATAAAACCCGTGTAACTGAAGTGGAAAATATTCTAAGACCTTTTAGGTCTGTTTTGTCTATCATCACGGACAGTACACTCCAGTGTAAGAGTCTGTTTTTGTCTATCATCACGGACTGTACACACTATTACAGGCCTGGGATCCGCGATCCGCTCATCGTCTTTGTTGACAACTAACAGGAGTAGAACGAGGCTTGGCTGACCCCGTAGCTCAGTCGGTAGAGCACCTGCCTACTGTGGGAGAGGTCCGGGTTCGATTCTCGGCTGGGGGTTTATTTCCTATCCTCCCCAGAGTCTGGAAGTATGAATGAGAGTTTGCATGTATGTGTGTGAGCTAATGATTAAAACCCAAAGTTTACTAGAAGCCCAAAGACAACGCCATTGCCTAAAGCAATAATATGTTCCGCCGATGAAGACCATTGTAGTTAAGAAAGAAAGAAAGAAAGAAATAAAGAAATAAAAACAGCTGGCTTACGCTAATTCGCTAGTTCTCCACTGACCTTGTGTTTAGGGAATTACCCTGCTGAGATCTGCAACGCACGAAGAGATATCTACACATTTGAAATACGGCGCGGTTGGGCCACCTAGGTTAGCATATGTGTCAAAATATCCAAAAGCTATTTTAAAAATGTTCTCTCCAGAGTTCTTTCTGAAACTCCCTCGGGCAAATAAAATAAAGTTCTGCTATGTGATTCATGGAGTGCTCATAAGGATACAGAATTGATAGATGAATCAGTTAATGGCAAGAATATTGAATGTATAATCGTACCATAGAAAACAATGAAATATGCCCAACCTCTAGATGTTTATTTCTTTCGACAGTATATTCATTTACTTCTTGAATATCCAATGCAGCAAAGGAACCGTATTTTACGATGCTCATTAGAGTTATAGCTGAACAATAAATAAGAAACAAAATAACACATTGAAGGAAGTTAGAAAACAAGTGTACGAAAAATGTGATAAATCAATGTTAAGAACTCTGTAACAACATATTCTCAACAGTCTTCTACAGTGTGAGAAGATGACGGATTATGTTCGAACTCTGGTCAAAAATCCAGAACCTAAACTTGGAAGTAACGTTTTCATCACCAACATGCGATAGACAGTCACTTGTCTGCTGCTGTATCGCCCAATGCTGCAGTCGTCTGGTTTCCATACATGTCTCCAATTTCAAGAGTATAATTGAACTGACATTTGATATATCGCACATGGAATGTTCCTTTGAAGGTTGCTGTGAAGCTTTTTTTGTCTTGTGTGTCTATTGCAACACCTCTTTTATTTTCATCACTTTGTGGAAGACCCCCATAAACATTTGTGAACACAAAACAATGGTCCATATCTACAAAACAATTTGCAGTCTTCTTCAGTGTTCTAAGGTAAATGCAAACATTTTGAATAAAAATCCCCTTTCGAACCGAGGACCTTCCCTTGTAAGTCATGACTATCTATGTATATTAATTGAAATGAATATCTGTGGGTCTTTTCTTACTCTTACACTCATTTTCTGTGGAGTAACAACTATTTGCTACTCCATGGCGTTGCTCAACCAAAAGTCAAGTCACCTTCGCAAGTATCTTCTTTTATAACTCCGTGTTCGTATTCTAGTATCCAGGCTTTGTAAATCCATTTTAGTATTTTAATAAATTAGGAAGTGCAATTAGAAACTGTTTTATAACCTATGTCCGTTGGGAAGAACAATGTTTTTCAAAGGTGAAAGTACTATCCTACAGACGCGGAACTTTTTCTAAAAGTGACGCTTAGAGGTACAGAAGGGACCACAAAACGTGTATTTCGGTGAAATTTCGAATACAATATTTCCTGTACCTACCAAACGCAAACAGCGCAGAAAGTAAAAATTACTGTTTTAATCCTAAACTGTTCCAGATGTATTCTTTCTTGTATCATTCGTGGAACTAAATGTAAAAATTTATCTTCCTCTTCACTGTCCTTTAGTGCACCCTTCGACATGACACAAAAGCCTTGAGTGCACCGACGCTGGAGAAAGAACTTATCAGTAAAAGCCGTACAATGTCTTCACATGTTCCCTGGATATCTAACCTCTTCCGTCATTGACTTCAAAGCCTCTCTACTGCAAGTGGCGAAGAAGAACGGCACATTCCCAAATTAGAATCCCAAAAGAACTAAATACCTAAAGAGCTCCCACAAATGTAACAATTTTATTTACTAAATGTTAGATTTTTTCCTCTCATTGCTGAAATTGCATTGGTTGCTCAATTCCATATGCTAAGGTTGCTGCAAACTCTAATATGCAGCTTTGGATTGGATTGTGAAGCGGAGGGGATTCGGCACCGATTCAATGAATTCGGATATTGTACCAACGCTCCACGAGGGAGGGATGAGGCGAAAGGAGACATCGGACGGCCGGAACCAGGAGTGACGGCACAGCAATGACAGGATATTTACACTTTCCAGGTATAGACGCCCCGGCAGTTGGACAGGCAGACTGGGGACCCCGCCCCACAAAGAGTCCAACGCCCCCCAGCGGGCGGTCCTTATACCTCGACAAGCAGCCGAAGGTCGAGACGGAGAAAGTGCACAGAAAGCATCCTTTCCCCTCCCACGTTACACCGAAACATCATCGCCGATATTTTCAAACCTGACACAAATCAAATGGGGTGAAGGATGAATGAAATGATTAATGGAACGGAATGGAGGGACAGGAAATTCAGAAGGTGAATGAAAGAAACCACTCCGGCATTCGCCTGACGACCCCGAAAAAAACCCATTGGTCAGAGTGGGCGGTCACCGGGGATCGAACCTGGGACCTCCCGAATGCGGGTCACAGATGTTACCTTCTGAGTCATGCAGCTTGGTATCGCGTCATGACTAAATGGATGGGCGAAAACATAGGGAAGAATGTGCCAGTTAAAGTTCAGGATGTTTGAGATTACCTTTCTTACAGCATTGCTGAAAAAAAAAATCGAAAACAAAAGGAATGTATTGCATGTAAGTTTTTCAAGAAACAATTGGGAAAACGTTCAGTAGAATACGTTTGGAGAGGGGGCCGGAGGTTAACAGCCTGAACAGCTTGAGGAATCTAAATGTATCCAGGCATTTTAATGTTATTAAAAATAATTCCAAGTAGAAGAATGCCGTATTTTTATCTTTCCTACCACCTATTTATGGTAGCTATAAGAAGTATTGTATTCCACCCAAACATTTTACATCGTGATTTCACTCGAAATACACGTTTTGAGGCTCCCTGCACCCCCAAAAGAGCACTGTGTTTGGGTATGTGTCTTTGAACAGCATAGCCCAGAAGTGAAAAGTTGGACAAACACCAAATTTCATATTTTAACCTGACACTGTTTAAGCATGCCAGGCGAAGATTTTCAAGATAACCTCCACCCCAATCTACCCTTTACGTGGAGAACATTTTTATCGTTTAACATTTATCAATATGCCTTAACGATTTTGATTAAAATATTCTAGGTTTAAGCTATTTGTATGACACACGTCATTTCTAAAAAAAATAATATGCTTTTTTCAGGGTTTAGAGAACCTAAAAACATGTATTCCCGCTGAAATCTCGATGTGGAATTTTTGGGTGGAATACAATAATACTTCCTCTGCTCACCATAGGTATGCGGCAGAGACAGTGAAACATTTAATAATAAATGAGATGTTCTGAGTTTTTTTACTGTACACCGTATTTGATCCTTCCACCCCTTTAGAAAAAGTAATTAAGGTACCATTTAGCCTACAAGTATGTTACTGCCAAATTTCAAACAATCGATTTGGCCAAATTTGAGTGAATACGTAACATACCTACCTACATATATAGGTACGAGGGCAGATTGATAAGCCCATGACTTTGACGAGACATAGCGTTCTAATCTCAGGTTTCTTGTTTGCACCCAAGTCTTACATCTATTCTGGGTATAATCGCAGAAGTTCGTCGTCATTTGTTTCTTAGAACATTGGTGAGAACATCTAAAATAAGCAGATGTGTGTTGCTTCGTAGAAAATGGAGAAAAGCGAATTTCGTGTTCTGATAAAACACTACTTTTTGCGCGGTAAGACGACGAAGGAAACGGAAGAAAAGCTGAACAAGTATTATGGGGACTGTGCTCCATCACATGGCATGGTTCACAGAATTTCGATGTGGTCGTACGAGCACAAGAGATGCCGTGCGCACAGGACGGCTGGTTGAGGTCACAACAGAAGAAATAGTGAACAAAGTTCACGATATTGTGAAGACCGCCGAGTGAAAATCCGTGAGAGAGCCAAGACAGTAAACACCTCGAGTGAACGGGTGTATAACATTCTGCACGAGTTTTTGAGTATGAGAAAGCTGTCAGCAAGATGGATGCCGCGACTGCTCACAGTTGAAAACAAGCGGAATCGTGTGAATGTTTGAACATGTTCCAGCGCAACCCAAATGAGTTTTTGCGGCGTTATATCACGATTGATGAAACTTGGATCCATTACTATCAACCTGAAACCAAACAACAATCAAAGCAGCGGACTTCCTTCGGCGAACCTGCCCCAAAGAAAGCGAAAACCATTCCGTCGGCAGGAACAATCATGACAGCTGTCTTTTGGGACAAGGGGTGATAGACATCCACTACCTGGAAAAGGGTAAAACGATCACAGGTTCATATTATGCCGCAATATTGGATCAGTTTCACAGGGAATTGTTAAGGAAACGACCCCATTTGGTGAAGAAAAAGGTTCTCTTTCACCAGGATAATGTACCCGCACAGAAGTCAGCCACTGCCATCACAAAATTTGTAGAACTGGGCTACGAACTGCTACCTCACCCACCATATTCTCCAGATTTGGCTTCGAGTGACTTCTTCCTCTTCACAAACCTGAAAAATTGGCTCACTGGGAAGACATTCACGTCCAGTGAACACATCATGGCAGAAACAACTTCATATTTTGCAGACTTCGAAAAATCATATTTTTGGAAGGGTTAACAAAATTGGAGAAACGTTGGACGTGTATTGAATTGAAAGGAGACTATGTTGAGAAATAAAATTGATTTTTTGGAAAAAATTATTTTCTTTAAAGTCATTGACTTATCAATCCGTCCTGGTACATCATGCATACATACATACATACACACATACATACACACATACATAACACTTACATACATAATACTTACATACATACACACATACACACATACACACATACCTACATACATGCATACATACATACATGCATACATACATACATACATACATACATACATACATACATACATACATACATACATACATACATACATACATACATACAAAATGTTAAAAATGTGGCTTTTGTTTTAATGTAGCCTATTATACTTACTAATATATTAGTTATTTAACCGAGCGGGATGGCTCAGGCGGTAATGCGTGAGACTCGCATTCGGGAGGTCGTGGGATTGATTGTCATGGCCGAACTTCCTGATCCATGGGTTTTCTTGGGTGTTTACCCGGGTCACTAATCGAGTGCTGGGGAGGTTAATTACATCTCCCAAATTTACTGACCCTCCATTTCACCTCCTTTCTCATTTTAATTTCACTTCCATCTCCTTGGTTGTTTCAGGATTGCAAGTGTCGGCAGGAGTCTCGGCGCTGCACGGCAGGGAAAAGGATGCTCTTTGTAACACTTTGTCCCCCCCGGAATGGGGACGGCCTCCGAGTCCCTGGCCCCCCAACGGGATGTGCAAACCTGATGGGTGGAGGGGAGCTAGTTGGTTGTATCAGCTGTATGGAAAATGTAGGGACCTTGTCCTATACTCTGTCGTGCCTCTTGATCCGGCCGACTTCTGTCTCCTTTCACCCCTCCCGGGGATATCCTGTTAGGGGTCTAAGCACAAAAGATATCCTTAGGTCGAAGTGCTAAGTCCCCTTCTCTCTTGATCATACGTCATCAGTTATTTAAAATCGAAAGTAGCAAAAATTAGTCTGTTACAGTTTTACGTATGCTGTATAGATTAGAAAGAGCTTCTACGCGCGTCCTATGGTCCCCTCATGCATAAGTAAACTGCAGCTGCCTGATCATCAGGGCTCGGGACGGGGGAGGAGGTTAAAGGTCGGCACTGGGGGAGCTTCCTGTGAAACAATAGCGTTGGTGACGTTAGTGACAACAGACTTGGGAATTCCCTGGAGTGGGAGTTTTCTTTTACGAGCTGAGAAGATTGTTTAACAACATGGGGAAAATCCCTTCATCCTTGAGTTAATTGGACCCGTCTAGGACCTCTTAAACCCTTCTGCTATCTGAGAGGGATGCTTTTATCACGCAACTATCAATGTTTGGCTTTTACTGCCTCTTCTTAGAATGGATGTACACATCTCTCCTTATCGTAGCTTAAAAATAGAAAGGAAGAAAAGAAAAGTAAAGAAAAATAAACCTGCTCTGTAACAGCAGTCGAGTCCTGTACTCTTTCCGGTTCGTAGCCATTGCATTCATATAAATACAAATTTTATAGATACCCACGATAAACATCCACATTGAAAATTAATTTTCAATTTATCACTTTGTTATACACAAGAATGGCCTATTTCGTAATTTTAGTTCAGTTTAATCTAATATTTTGAGAAATGGTTCCAGGTCAGGGCTCAAGCGAAAAAACTTAATAATAAAACAATCACACGCCTCTATCGTCCACCATAATTATTATCACTTTTATATGAATTATTCATGCACTACATTATTACTTTCTCGACCATTTTCCTGTAGTAGGCAGAGAAAGTTTTATATTTTATCCAAAAATTTGATATGGGTATTTCACGGGAATTGCATGTTTTAAGGTTCCTTAACATTCCATAAAACTTTTAAATAAAGATTTCCGCGATTGTGTTCGCGTGAACAGTTTAACTCAAAACAAAATGCCGGATAAATAGCTAACTTTGTTTTTGAGTTCGGTATAAAGACATCTACATGTTTTGTGTCTGGTTTAGCAGTTATTAAAAAATGTACATAATTTATTCAGAATGAAGAGAACTTCGCTGATATTCACAGAAAATTCAAGATACACATTTTAAATGTCATACAAATATCTTAAGCATATCTACGATATTTTAATAAAGGCCATTTTAAGGTAATAAAAAACAAAGAAAACATTTTCATGTAAATGATAGATTTGGGTGGAGACATTTTCATGAAATTCTGTCGCATTCTTGAAATGCCCTGCACTTAAATACTTATGCGACTTTTTGCTTTTTAGTTATGCTACTCACCGACACACGCGCGCGCGTGCCATTGTAGTTAAACATTTTATGTGTTACATTCACATGACTTTCTCTACCCACTAGTGTTTATTTTTATATAACTTCTACAAACTATTCTTGCAAAAGCTTATACTTCTATCTACTTCAAGTTAACTAAGATAAATCTTTGCATAATAGTAATAATTACACGTTTCGTTATAGGTACAAAAGGAATACCGATAATCAAATGTTTAAAAAGGGTCGCTATATGTTGGATTTGAATTCCATTCTCTTTCATGACATCACTGGAAACAACTGAAGGTTGATACTACTTAAAAAATCTGATGTGTTACATGCACGCGACATTCTCTACGCTCTATCTTTTATTAGTGGGTATACAAATTATTCTTACGAAAGTTTATTACTAGTATAGTAAGTATTCCACCCAAAAATTCGATACCAAGATTTCACCGGAAATATATGTTTTGAGGCTCCCTGAATCCAAAAAAGCATTTTTAGAAACATGTCCGTGTGTGACTGTGTGTGTGTGTGTGTGTGTGTGTGTGTGTGTGTGTGTGTTTGTCAGTCTGTGAACAGCATAACTCAGAAACGAACAGTCGGATAAACACCAAACTTAGTATTTAAGTTCAGTATCTTCCAGAGATGCGACACGAAGGTTTTCAATAAAATTCCCCCACCCCAGATTACCCTTTATATGGAACATTTTTCGAAAATTTTAATTTTCTCAAAAATGGCTTTAACGATTTTGATTAAAATATCATATATTTACGATATTTTCATGACAAATGAAATGTATATCTCGAATTTTCTGGGAATGTCTCCAAAAGTATTCTTCATTGTGAACGACTTTTGCATAACTGGTAAACCATAAGAGATAGACAAAATTTTACTACACAAAAAATGTAGATCGCGTTAAAATACACAATTTATGTCATATACAGTTTTTATATTGGGTGAACCATTTTCGAGATATTGCTTGTTATTCCCTTAAATTTTCCAATACTTGTACTTTTTCTCAAATGGGAATTCGTTATTCATTTTTTTATGTCCTGGACATGCAAAGAGAATGGAATGCTCCACATAGCAACCAGTTCTTAAAAGATTTGACTATCGCTTAAAACCTACCAATTCCCCTTGCACCTACAAAAAAATTAGCAATAAGATTAACATCTCGATTAACATGAAGCATATGGAGAATAAGCGTTTGTAAAAATAGTTTGTACAAGAGTAGAGAAAGTCATGTGAGTGTAACACATCAGATTTTTTTTCTATCTACTTCATTTTAATCCAGATAAACTTTTGCAAAAATAGCTACATTACATATTTCGTTAGGATACGAAGAGAACAGTGATAATAAAAATTTTAAGAGCTATACGCTATATGCTGGCCTTAAAATTCCATACTGTTTCCATGCAATCACCACAAACAGCTGAAAATCGATGGAATTTAAAAAGAATGACAAAGTATTAAACAAATCGAAGCATTAATAACGGATATCTCGGAAATAGGTGATGCCACAACAAAGTTATTTCAAATAAATTGTATGTTTTAAAGAGATTTACATTTCTTGTGTGGTACGTATTCGTCTATCTTAACGTTTATCAGTTATCCAAGATTATATAAAATTCCTTCCGAATAAAGAGGACTTCACAAGCTATTCCCAGAAAAATATACCTTTCATTTGTCATGTGAATATCGTTAATTCTTTTTATTTACTTGTTGAGGACTTGCGCCCGTCTGCAAAAGCTCCGTTTGCACTGCAGCCTTAAGGCTTATTGTGCTATCCCCAAGTCCGGCAACAGCGCGTACCAGCCATGCTTCGTTTCTACGTTTGCATAGGTTATCCAAAGGCTCGTCGCGAAAAACTTCGTTTTTCGTTTTTGAGTTATGCTGTTCATAGACACGACACACCACACACTCTCTCTCTCTCTCTCTCTCTCTCTCTCTCTCTCTCTCTCTCTCGGACCTTTTTCTAAACATGCTCTTTTTGAATTCAGGGGGCCTCAAAACATGTATTTCCGGTGAAATTTCTGTATCGACCTTTTGGATGGAATTCAATTCTTTCTGTACTTACTATAGGTAAGTAGTAGACAAAGTAAAAATAACAAAAGTATTGATCAATTCTAACAATAACAACGGATAACTTGGAAATGGCTGATGCCACAAAAAAAACACAGTCAATTGAAATAAATTGTGTTTTAATTATATCTACATTTTTTGTCAATAAAGTTTTGTCTATGTTATAATGTTTACTGATTATATAAAATTATACAAAATTCCTTCCGAAAAGTTGGTTAAATACCAAATTTGGTGTTTAAGTTTGTCTTTCAAGGATGTGATATAAAGATTTTCAAGAAAATCACACCCAACCCAAACTACTCTTTGCATGGACAATTTTTGTTATTTTTTATTTTCTTAAAAATGACTAACAATTATTTTGAGTAATATACCTCATGTTGAAAAATTTGCACGGCAAATGAAATGCATATCTTGGATTTTCTGCAAACAACACGTAAAGTCCTCTTCATTCAGAATGATGTTTGTATAATTGGTAAACCTAAGAGTTAGAGAAAACCTTACTACACAAAAAATGCAGATCTTGTTAAAGTACAATTTATGTCAAATAATTTTTTGCAGCATTAATCATTTCCAAGATATTTTATATCATTGTTTGAATTAACAAGTATTTTATAATTACATAGAAAATTTGAGTCGCAATTGAAACACTTAACATCACTTGCATGCTTTTCAACTGACCGGTTTCAAGAGCTAATTGCTCTCATCATCGGAAGTGGCCGACTGGTTCCTTGTGGTGTTGTCCTGTATGCATCTATGTGTGGTGGAATCTGGTGTAGTGATGAAACCCCATAGTGGTGGCAATTCAAAATTCATCACATGGTGTTTATGTTTTGTGATTAATAACTTTTCCCAAGTATCCAACTCTGCAGTGTGTTTTGTCGGTTTTAAGAGTATTATATTTGGTGTGATGTGATTTGTTGTCGAAGAGTGATGTGCAACTGCAGATTTGTCCATTTGTTTGTATTTGATGTGCCTCATATGTTCTTTTAATCTGGTCTCTAAATTTTTGTTTTGTTTTACCTATGTATATTTGGTCACATGGGCAATTAATTTGATAGATGCTTGCTTTTTTGTTCTGAGGTATTTGGTCCTTTGATTTGTTGCACAGTAATTTCTCTATACTTAATCTGTTTTGTAGAGCTGTTGTGTTTTTTTGAAGATGTTGTGGAATTTGTAGTGAGTCCTCTGGTGGAAAGTGAACTTCTTGAAAATCATTTTGCTTTTTTGTTGGGTTAGATTTGTGGTGTCCTTAATGTGTTTTTCTGTTTCTTGAAATGTGCTGAAACCAGTCAAGTTGAGAAACATGTAATTGCTGTCAAGTGTTTCAATTACGACTCAAATTTTCTATATAATTTCAAATTCACATCACGGTTACTAGCTTATCCCTAAAGAATGTTCTGTAAAGAGATATTGGAGTTACCAGGATCAGCACCAGGGGAAGTAGCGTTAGTGGAATTAGGAAGAACAAGAAGAAAGGGAGTGATACTGGAAAGGATATTGATATTTTGGCTTAGATGCCTGAAAAAAGATAAAGGGGAAATTTTAAAGATATATATGGAACAACAAAAGAGTACGAAAAATAAAAATGGCTGGTGGACAGGGGTAGAAAAAATTATGGAGAAGATAGGAATGGGAGATATTTGGAGAGCAGAAGAAAGAAATAGCAATTGCTTCTGGATAACAGTAAGAAACAGAGTGGAGGACACAGAAAGACAAGAGATTTGGGGAAGCTTAGAGAATAAAAAATCACTAGGGTTCTATAGATTAGTAAAAAGGAAATGGAGAAGAGAAGGGTATATGGATTATTGTAATACAGCGGAAAAAGAAGTGTTTGCATGGATGAGAACAGGATCAATGTACCTGAGAGGGCTAAGAGGCAGAAAGAGTGGAATTTGTGAACTATGCGGAGGTAGTGAAAGCACAGAGCATTATATAACAGAATGCAAAGAATTAGCAGAATGGAGACAAAAAGTATGGGTGGAAAAATGGGAAAAAAATGGATGGAAAAATAGTAGCAATTAAAATGTTAACAAGAAAAGAAGAAAAGGAAAATAAGAATATGGGGGAGCTCTTAAAGAAAGTAAAGGAGAAATGGATTAGAAAAGTAAGAGAGATAAGAAAGGACAAACAGAAGAGGGAGAGGATGGACAATAGGTGATTAAGGGTAGCAAGGGCTGCTCAGCTGAGCCATAAGGCCAGGGTGCCAGGAAAAAGGAACAGCATAGCTGGCAAGAAAATTTGTACATAGGTAAATTTAGTTTATAAGTGGAATATTATGAAAAGGATTGTGTATAAAAAAAATGTACAAATAAAGTTTATTCATTCATTCATTCATACTAGCTTATCCATATTTTATACTAAGTACTTTATACTGTTTTCAAGAAATAAGTCACTTTTCAATTCTCTCTCATGGTCATGCAAAGAGAACAGAATTTCAAAACCACTTTTAAGAGATTTGATTATCGCTTAAGCCTACTGTATTTCGCTTGGACCTACAACAAAATGTGTAACAGAACAATTTCTGCAAATGCTTATCTTGATTAGCATAAAGCAGGTAGAAAAATAAGTTTTTGTAAGTACAGTTTGTAGAAGAATGTGTAGAGAAAGTAATGTGAATGTAATACATCATACTATTATTTTTACTTTCTCTACTATGTATAGTAAGTAGGGGAAGTATTGTATTCCACCCAAAAATTCGATACCGAGATTTCACCGGAAATACATGTTTTGAGACCCCCTGAATCCAAAAAAAGCATTTTTGGAAACATGTCCGTGTGTGTGTGTGTGTGTGTGTGTGTGTGTGTGTGTGTGTGTCTGTGTCTGTGAACAGCATAACTCAGAAACAAACAGTCGAATAAACACCAAACTTGGTATTTAGGTTCAGTATCTTCCAGAGATGCGACACGAAGGTTTTCAAGAAAATCCCCCCACCCCAGACTACCCTTTACATGGAAGATTTTTCGGAAATTTTAATTTTCTCAAAAATGGCTCTAACGATTTTGATTAAAATATCATATGTTTAAGATATTGTCATGTAAAATGAAATTTATATCTCGAATTTTCTGGGATTGTCTCCAAAAGTATTCTTCATTGTGAACGACTTTTGCATAACTGGTAAACCATAAGAGATAGACAAAATATTACTACACAAAAAATGTAGGTCACGTTAAAATACACAATTTATGTCATATACATTTTTTTTGTTGAGTGAACAGTTTTCGAGATATTGCTTGTTATTCCCTTAAATTTTCCAATACTTATACTTTTTCTCAAATTCGTTATTCATTTTTTTATGTCCTGGACATGCAAAGAGAATGGAATGCGCCACATAGCAACCAGCGCTTAAAATATTTGACTATCACTTAAAACCTACCATATTCCCCTTGCATCTACAAGAAAATTAGCAATAAGATTGACATCTCGATATCTCGATTAACATGAAGCATATGGAGAATAAGCGTTTGTAAAAATAGTTTGTACAAGAGTAGAGAAAGTCATGTGAGTGTAACACATCATATTTTTTTAATGCTTGTAGCTACATACATTTCTTTCAATTATGTGAATAGATATCCTTCTGTTTCTCATTTTTTTCTGTAATTTATTTCTGTCAACTTTGTACAATACTTTTGTATACATAGTCATTGAACTATATAAGTTGGCCTGTTAAGCTGACCTATAACTACATGTTGTAGTTCAGTGATTCCCAAACCTTTCCAGCTGGTGTTCCCCTTTGTATGCTCTGCAATTGCCATGTCCTCTCCTATTATGGCATACCTATATCTTTTTCCTCATAAACACTAATATTTGTTAATAATATTTGACTAAATCTGAGGGTTTTAAATCTCATGATACTGAAGTAATTAATCTTAAGAAAAATTACAGGTTATTGTCCAAAATAAGAATTGATTTTGAAATATGCAAAAATATCATAGATCAACAAATCTTCAATATAAACCTGGTGCTTCAAATCCAAAGTCTTGATCTGAAGACAACTTTAAGTAAACGTATAACTAAACTAATTAGGTAGTTCTACTACATTAATTTATATGGAAATTTACAGAATAGGTTATTTTAATTAAAATTAGCAAAATGTATTTTATCATCATGGACAGTATATACGGTATTACCAAGGACATTTGCAACAAATGTATAGCAATGTCACAAATAAGATATACATACTAAAAGTGCAAGTCATAAAATTCAGGAACACTATAAATAGGACTAGCGAAGCAAGCAGATTTAATACACATTTTAAATGAAATGGAATTTAACTGTCTCATCCCTTCAGTTAAGTAATTAAATAAACTTAATTCTAAATATTCAAAGTTATTTTGAGTTTTAGAATATTAATATATAATTTAGACCTATTACAAATCAAATGAAATGATTGTGAATATTAGAACACTCAATGTTATATCAATATTGTTTCTTCCTTTTTTGAACCCTGACTGAGTTTCAAGTAGTATTGTTTCTTCAATGTTAGCATCTTTTATTCAAAATCTTTAAATATATCTTGTAGGATTAATTGTTTTTCCACACACCTGTGTGTTGGACAAGGCTGGAAGTGTAGAATCAGGTGACTGAAAAATTCAATGCCATCACTGGGATTTGAACCACAGAAACCGGGAGACCTGTGGTTCAAATCCCGGTGATGACATTGCATTTTCAGTCATCTGGTTGTATCTTTAGGTTCTGTTGACTAACACCTCTGTAATTTTCACATTTAGTTGTGTCTGTTTTTACTTTCTCTACCTCATACATAGCAGCTACAGAAGGTATTGCATTCCATCCAAAAGTCTGAATGGAGATTTCACCATAAATACTTGTTTTGAGATCCCCCAAATCCATAAAAGCATTTTTAGAAAAACATTTCTGTGAATCTCTAAACAGCGTAACTTAAAAATGAAATGTCTGATAAATACCAAAGTTGGTGTTTAAGTTCAGTATCTTCCAAAGATGCAAAACAAATATTTTCAAGAAAATCTCCATACCCCGCAAACTACCCTTCACATGAAACTTTTTTTCAGAACTTTTAATTTTCTAAAAAATAGCTCTAACAATTTTGATTAAAAAAACCCAAGTGCACACTCTGTGAAGAAGATGTCATCCTGAACAAACAACATCTTGCCAAATGCAAAGGCCTTAAAAGTGATAACTTACAAACTTTATATTGTTAAGTCTGAGGGAAAATGATGCAGATCAATTAATCCTCAGTGCCATTGGTGAACAACAATAATAACATTTTGATTAAAATGCCATATTTCAAGATATTTACATGACAATGAATAATATATGCCTTGAATTTTCTGTATGTGAAGTTTGTGCCTGTGAAGTTCCCTTCATTTGGAAGGAACTTTGTATAATCTTGTATAATTGGTAAACATTAAACGGTAGAGGAAAATGTAACACACAAAATATGTATAACACTTTAAAACACACAAATTATTTCAAATCAGCTTTTTGTGGCATAAGCCATTTCTGAGATATGTGTTCAATGCTTTGCCAATCCTTTAAAGTTCTATCAATATTCAGTTGTTTGCAATTGTATGGAAAGAGTATGGGATTTTAAGGCCAGCATATAGCTACCGGTTCTTAGACATTTGACTATCACTGTTCTCTTTATGTCTATAGCAAAACATTTAATGTAGCTATTTCTGCAAAGGTTTATCTCAATTAATATTAACAAATAAAAATTCATGTACTATGAAGGATTTAACTGAGAAACTATCAGATTAAATACTTATTTAAACTTCTATGGCCAATCATATTTTTCTAGGCTTTTGCCAAAAGCTGCATGCAGCATATTGACTTTTAAAATTCTTATTGATGCTCCACTACAACTATATTAGATCACTTCATTGCACTACTACTATTGTCTCAGATTTGCCTCTTGGTCCTAGACTACGGGGTTGTACAGTGACTGGGACAGGGAAAGTGAGATGACAGTATAGAAGCAACTACTCATGTGTTCCAAATTTACTGCCTTTTACCTTACCATTGATTCCAACCATAATCTCAACCACCAAACTTCTCAACAGTATGGGCCTGACTAGGAGATAAATGTCTTCTCTTGTCTGGTTCAGTACAAGACGAGATAATTTCTGTCATTGTTCCGGATGCCTTCAGCCTTGGGCTTATTGTGCTACCTTATATCCTTAGCATTGCTTCCTTCAGAAGGGAAGTGAAGCTGGTGGTCCTGTGTCGTAGATTTACAGCATGTAAAAGAACCTTAAGCCTGATAAAGAGGTCTCTGAACAAAAAAATCCGGTCTTTCACCCTCAATATAGAATGGGATGCTAAGGACCATAGTAGTTAAAGAGTGTCATAAATAAAACTCAATTTATTTTAACCTATATCATTTTAAAGTCAATTCATGATGTCTGCTCCCTTTATCAAGGAATACAGTCTCATAACAGATATGGTTTCAAGTTCTTTTGGTCTAAGAACATTTCCCCAAAAGCAATATATCTCCAGTGAGCCAAAGCATCACAAGAGCAGGAGATAAATGTAATAATATGACAACAAATTCCACTCCATCATTTCAATTCATTCACTGCTTGTAAAATACATTCATGCCCACAAAATCCTCCAACAGTGAATATTCTAGCGTCTGTAACATTTCCATGGCACATCTCTCTCTTTGCTCACTAAACCCTGTATAGGGTTGAAAATATGAAACACGCTATCGTCACAGTGTAGCTACAGACTCTAAAGACTAAAGTAGGTGATTACAAAAATTGGAATTCCATAAGGGATTATATATTTTTAATTGTAACCAAAATAAAGTGTATATTACTTGTAGAGAGCTTATATTACATAATCTTTACAGAATATATTATTCATCAATATTGCATACATTTGTATACATAAATTGAAACTGATCAATTCCCATATTTGCTGCAATTTCTAGCTATATTTAACAAAGTATTATTGCAAACAATACTAACATAATATTCTCTGCATGATTTGTTGCATTTGAAATAAGTTAATAACTAATTACTTTCTCTACTACTTATAGTAAGTAGGGGAAGTACTGTATTCCACCAAAAAATTTCATGTCAAGATTTCACTGGAAATATATGTTTTGAGACCCCCTGAACCCAAAAAAAGCATTTTTAGAAAAAGGTCTGTGTGTGAGTGTGTGTGTGTGTGTGTGTGTGTGTGTGTGTGTGTGTGTGTGTGTGTGTGTGTGTGTGTTTGTGAACAGCATAACTCAAAAACAAAATGTCAGAACACCAAACTTGGTATTCAAGTTCAGCATCTTCAAAAATGTGACACGAAGTTTTTCAAGAAAACCTCTCACCCTAACTAACCTTTACATGGAACATCTTTCAAAATTTTTCATTTTCTAAAAAATGACTCTAAGAATTTTGATTAAAATGCTATATATTAAAGATACTTACATGACAAATAAAATGTATACCTTGAATTTTCTGGGAATAGTCTGTAAAGTCCTCTTCATTTGGAAGGAATTTTATAAAATCTTGTATAAGTGGTAAACATTAAGCAATGTATGAAAATGTACTACACAAAATATGTAGATCTCTTTAAAACACCTTATTTATTTCAAATAACGTTTTTGCAACAGCAGCCATTTCTGAGATATCCATTATTAATGGTTCAAATTGTTCAATACTTAGCCATTCTTTTAAAGCACTGTTGATTGTCAGTTGTTTCTCACAATGTCATGGAAAGTCTATGGAATTTTAAGGCCAGCATATAGCATTCAGTTCTAAAACATTTGACAATTGCTATTCCCATTGTATCTATAATGAAATGTGTAATGCAACCATTTCCACAAAGGTTTACCTCGATTAAAATGAAGTAGATAGGAAAATAAATTGTAAGAATAACTTGTATACCTGCTAATAAGTGTTAGAGTGTAGAGAACATCATGTGGATGTAACACATCAGATTTATTTTATTAAGCCCACTAAATTCCTAGATTCTACCAGGATTAAAAACAGAGATCAAACCACTGTGAAATTCATGTCAATTTCTTTTAGTAAAAGGTTGAGGCCTGAGGAACACAATAACTAGTGAAGAAGAATACCAATTTGAATTTGATAAACTGTATTGCCAATAGTTTCCATTATCATGATGAACAATTATTGACATTCCTCATATGTGCATATCACCTCCAAGGAAGTAGGGCATATTACTAACTGAAACATTAAAAACAAGGAACATTAATTGCTGTACATAGCTATATTATACCATAGGTGGAACAAAAAAGGAAAAAAACCCTATGCTCCTTAAAAAATGCACATCTGGCAATCCTACCCTTGGGAACCGCTCAGGTTATGTCATGAGTATCACCCAGATGTCACACAGAGATGATTGCAGGTTTCAGATGCCAGTCTCCTATGCTAGGGTGCTCAGTGAGAACATGACCCAGCATATGAATGGACCCTAATAACAGAGCATCTCTTTGCATGTCTAATTTATTAATGCAGTGACTATGCGGGGAGGGGTGATGAAAATATTTGAGGAAGATTTACTACTATATTTAAAAAAAAGGTACAAAACAAGCTGGTTGTATGCCAGTGAAGTCTGCAGTTGGGGGCCTCTGGATGAACCTAATAGCCCATAAGCCCCTAACGCTGGACCTTGAGTGGGTTCCAGACGCATTGGCAGGTGGTGGATAGCCGGCACCTGACCAGCGTGTTGGTTGACTACTGACACGCTGAGTCAGACCTGTCTCTAAATATTGAATAGGAAACAGTAAACAAACTCTCCAACCCTAAGGTGTTATGCATTCTGTGCCAATGGGGTGCATGGCACATGGGAGATGTGTCATTAATGGAGCCTCTGAGATACTGACGACCTCTCAGAGTATGTGGGGTTTGCCTGGGCAGACTTGAGTTATCCTTAGCTAATGTGGGAACCATTGCACACAATTGTTCCATTAACTGGAGGGCTCTGTATTAGCAGACCCCGAAAGTACTTAAACTGAAGTTGAGGTGGCTGGGCCCTCGAAAGAGGACTTTGCTGTTGAGACCAAAGAAAGGGATACAGGAACTGTAACTCCCGGAGACATGGAGAAGCAGGCCATCTGCAGAAACTGCTGGTCTCCAGAGCCAGGACCAGGCTGGCCTCAATAGAGCACCCCTCCGGAGTCATGATTCAGCTAGTTTCCAGAGGCTTGCATTACAAATCAAGAACCATACTCTGAAGGGCATGATGGCCTTCGCAGGAAGGCTGGGCAGTGGCCACTGAGATTGTTACTTTTAAAAAACTAAAATGGGCCATTTTTACTCTTGAGCCCTATAAGAGCGCAGGTTTGGATGGGATCCTCCTGGCTGTCTTTCAAGAGGGCTGAGAGATTGTTTCATCCCACTTAGTGAGAATATTCAGGGCCTGTCTGGCTATGAGGCATGTGTTTCACCTCTGGAGACAGGCCAAAGTGGTGTTTATACCTAAACCGAGTAGGCAATCCTACCCCAGGCCTAGGGACTTTCATCCTATTAGTTTAACATCCTCTTGTTAAAGGCTCTGGAAAGTCTGTTAGATAGGTTTTTGAGGGATTGGGGTGCTGGTGGACAGACCCATACTCCCTCATCAGTATGCCTGTTGGCCGGGTAAATCCACAGATAGGCGCTCCATCAGCTTCGTGTGAAGCTGGAGAGGGCGCTGGACTGTGGAGACCTCGCCATGACAGTTTTCCTGGACATTGAAGGTGCCTTCAATAATATGACTTTAGGCACCATTCGGAAATGTCTGGAGAGCAGGGGAGTCAGTCCAGTTGTAACAGACTGAATTATGACCTCCAGCCAGTAGCTGTGGCGATTCTGGGGAGTATGTCTATGAGGGCGACAGTGCCCCACGGTTGCACACAAGGGGGAGCTCTGTTATTTACCCTGTGGTATCTGGCGGTAGAGTACTGCTGGATAGACTAAACAGGGAAGGAATTCATGCTCAAGGCTATGCGGATGACATATGTCTTGCAGTAAGTGTAAAATTCCCAAGCACTGTTTCAGGGCTCATACAGTGCTCCCTACAGGCTTTAGGGGAATGGTGTAGAGAAACAGACTTATCCGTTAACCCAGATAAGACTGAAATTATCACCTTCACAAGGAGGAGGAGGCTGCCAGGTTTGGTAGAGTCCCACCTGTTTGGAAAGAAGTTGAAGCTTTCCGGAATAGTCAAGAATCTAAGAGTTGTTCTGGATGGTGGATTGAGCTGGAAAAAACATGCTGATTATAAAGTCAAGAAGGCCTACAATCCTTGTGGGCCTGTTGAAGATCAATTGGATGAGGTGGGGCCTGGGACCCAAGGTGGTCAAATGGCTACACACCTCAGTTATTAGACCGTCAATAACTTATGCAGTGCTGGTCTGGTGGCTTGGCTCTCTGGTGAAGGCAGAAGCTGCTAGGCTGGATTTGCTGCAAAGATTGGCATGTATGATGATTAGCAGGGGCGGTGCACATGACTCCTCAATCTGCCTTAGAGATTTTGGTGGACCTTCCTCCTCTGCACTTGTTTTGGAGGTAGCTAGGATGAGCGTGCACCACCTGTAGTCTGCAGAGGGGCTGGTGTTTCAAGCTACCCACAAAGGGCATTCACAGATCCTTTCTAGATTCTAGAGGATCTAGACACATCTAAAGAAGTGTCCTATAACCCAGATGTTTGGAGATGTTATGGTAACTAGGTATAACCTAAGTCCATCCTACTCTGTGGTAATACATTCCAGGGAGGAGTGGGACTAAGAGACCGGGTATCTCTAGAAGGCAGGGGGCAGGACGTGGTGGTTCATGGATTGTTCCCTCCTTGGGGGTCGGACGGGTTCTGGGGAGGACTTGCAATTCCCCTTGGGTGATTTGTCTCGATTCTCCAGGGAGAGGTCTTTGCGATCTTAGCCTGTGCTACATACATTTACAATATGCCATACGGACAAGCAGATGTATACATTTGCTGGGATAGTATGGCAGCTTTAAAAGCCCTTATGGTGGTCAAAACCACATCCAGACTGGTGTGGCAATGCCAGAGGATGTTGGATAGACTATGTACCAGCTACCCGGTTACATTTCTTTGGGTACTGGGGCATGCTGGTATTAGAGGCAATGAGAGGGCAGATGGTCTAGCAAGGAGGGGATTGGGCTTGATTTTGTTGGGTCCGAGCCCTTTTGCAGAGTGTCTGTTAGAAACATCAAGTATGAGATTACCCAGTTTACAGTGAGGGCTCATCTTGAGATCTGGAGTAAGCAAGCCCATGATCTTATATCTGGTCCTGACTGAGAGTGAGTGAGTTTCTCCTGAATTTATCTAGAGCCAAGCTCAGAGGGGTTGTGGGCTATCTTACGCAGACATTTATGCATAATAGGCCTTCTACAGGACCCTTTATGTAGAAAATGTGTGAAGGATTTTGAGACCTCACAGCATGTACTATGCAAATGCAAAGGTTTCGCTATGCATAGGTATGTATCCATAGGGTCCTTTTTTTTGGAACCTGAGGATGTAAAAAGGGCAGATATCAAGCATGTGGTCCAATATATATGGACCATTGAACTTGAGTAATGCCAGTATATGAGACACAATGAGCTCTTGAGCCTGCATGCATGGCTTCTTATTTTAGAGGCCACTCATTTATCATCATCATCATCATCATCATCATCATCATCATCATCATCATCATCATGCCAATGAAGAAGCTCAACACTGTTGTGATGAAATATTAACAAGCTTTTTAACACCAACCAATACTGCACTCCCAAGAAAGAAATTTATTAAATGCCTGTAAATGTACATTGTTGACAAACTCATTCCAAGCATGTACTTTTCCTAGTAGAAATCATAGAGCCTTGCAGTGATAATATATGGTAAAAAACAGAAAATATAGTTATAATGCACAGATTTGTCAGCAGCATTAATATCGATAATCATAGCTGTTGCATATGAAACAATGAGGCTTATAAGAAGTTCAGATATGACTGACCGCTAGGTGTAACTACAGCTGCCAGTCTTTTTCCCAAAAAAGTCTCAATCCTTGACTCTTTTGTCCAGCTTCTGTTTTTATTTTCCCTACCACCTACCTATAATCGTAGAGAAAGCTTTGTATTCCACCTAAAAGTTCAATATCGAGAGTTCAATGGAATTATATGCTTTCAAGTCCCCTAAAGCATAACAAACAGTATTTTTAGAAAGGTACCATGTGTGTGTATGTGTGTGTGAACCAGAGGCATAGCTAGGGAGGGGTTTTGGTTGTTGGAATCCCCTTGCTAAAGCAAAGTAAAAATAGCTTCATTAAAGTAATAGCATCTTTCTAGTTGGCAGGAAGGAGTTATTTTGTAATCGTATCACTGCTAGACAGTCACTCTTAGACAATATTGCCAAAGGTGACAGCAACAGAAACTATACTTTAAATGACATAAGTGCAACCATGTTAAGACATTGGGGGCATGTTTCTGTTCCAGTGCTAAATTTGAGTACTTTCCAAATGAAGACAATACCTCCCAGTTTAGAGCATAACTAGAATCCCTATTTTGTAGTAAATAAAATCGGCCGCAGTGGTAATATAAAATACTTCACAGTGGCCATTAATTTTCATGTCACAACACATTTGTCGCTTAGAATATGCAAAACACCTTAACCTAGTTTTAATTCCAATTGCTACACCTTAATCTGTGAAAATAAAACCGTTTTATTTAAATGTTTCAACTCAGGATTAATTCACATTTATCATTTGAATTGATACAAATTGTTTAAAAAATGGATATCTATACATAAACCCCCTCACCCTTAATATTTTTCTGGCTATGCTACTGGTGTGAATAGCATATTAACACAGGTGATTGAGGTCATTAAGGCACAGATTCATGAACATGTGGTCTGTTGTTCAAATTCCACCAGGACCATCCTCCACGATTGAAGTTTTCCCCAGAATTCCCTCACTCACACTAAAACTTAAATGAAATGTTTCCTTCCCAAATTTCCTTTCCTAATCATCAATATTCGCCATCTATGCTGCCATATGTAGTAAGAACAGATGTTAAACACTATTCAATTAATTTAAAATAGAGAGTTGAGGGTTGTTACACTACATCACTATGCTAGTGTAACAACCCTCAACTCTCTATTTTAAATTATGACACATCACTGTTACCAGCTTCTAAATCTTCAAAATTAGTCAACTATTCAATTATTTGTGAACGCATAACTCAAAAAGTCAGATAAATACCAAATTTAGTATTTACATCCAGCATCTTCCAGAAATGTGATATGATGATTTTTAGAAAATATCTCCACCCAAAGTATACTTTAGTGGAATTTCTTTTTTTTTTAAATTTTTTTTCAAAAATGGATATAACAGTTTTGATTAAAGCACCATATGTTTCAGATATTTGTATGTCTAATAAATTGTATAGGTATGTTGAATTTTATGTGAATAACCTGTGAAGTCCACTTCATTCTGAATGAATTTTGCATAATTTTGTAAGCTAGTAAACCGTAAGAGATAGACAAAAGCTTACTTCAAAAAAGTGTAGAGCTCAGTGAAATGTGCAGTGTATATCAAATGACTTTTTCTGTAGCATTAGCTATTTTCAAAACATTTTTGTTGCATCTTTTAAGTTTACAAAGGCTGAACTATATGAGGCTTTTGTAAAACATCTTACTCAATTCTTATTTTTTCCGTATGAATTTTTAGTGACAAAAACTGACTTACAAAATGCAAACAGTTGTGCTTTGCTTTCCATAACGTGCATACAACCAAGTCCATAATATTACTTAATTTGAGATTTCTAGTAAAAAGGTATTGTAACATAATGTGAATGAAGTATAACTCTTAGTATGAATATTAAATGTAATATGTAAGGGATTATTCACGATGTTGTAAAGGGTAGAGAAATTCATGGAGAGTGATGCATCAAATGCTTTGACTCAGTGCACCCTTGTTCTTCTATCTGAAAGAAGTAAAATATAACATCATACTTTTCTTCATTTTATTGCAATTTAACTATTTGTAGACATTCTCTTACTTAAAGAGTTCATGATAGTGAAAATCGTCTATTAGATTGCAAGGGTGCTTAGAAGTCTGAGAATTCCTAAATGAAGAGATTTTATGCAGCTGAAAGAAAACCAAATCATAAATATTATTAATTTTTGTGACAGGGTATGTCACAAAAGGGATCTCATCTTAAAACTTTAAAAGAGCTTCAAGTAGATGGGGCTCATGGAATGTTTGTGCTGTAATATGGAAACTTTGTACAGTAAATGGGACAGGTGCCTTAGCTCTGCCCTGGAAGGGTATCAAGATGATAAAACGCTATTTGTGTACTAAATGTATCCACTACTGTTAAGGTATTTATCTACTCTTGCATTCTCTACTACTTACCTAGAGTAAGTAGAGGAAGTATTGCACTCCACCCAAAAATTTGACATGCAGATTTCAGTGGCAGTACATGTTTTGAGGTCCCTTGAATTTTAAAACTATTTCTGTGTGTGTGTGTGTGAGTGAGTGTGTGTGTGGGGTGTGTGTGGGGTGTGTGTTGTGTGTGTGTTGTGTGTGTTGTGTGTGTTGTGTGTGTTGTGTGTGTTGTGTGTTGTGTGTGTGTGTGTGTGTGTGTTTTTTTTTTGTGTTTTGTAATGTGATGCAATATTTTAAAAAGAAATGCCCAAACTCAAATAGCCCCTATGTAGAAAATTCTTTATTACTTGTCATTTTTTCAAAAATATCTAACAATTTTAGTTAAAATGCCAGCCGTTTAAGATATTTGCATGACAAAATAAAATGGATGTCTTGAATTTTCTGGGAATAGCCATGAGGTCCTTTCATTCCGAATGACTTTTGTATAATTGATAAACCATAAGAGAGATACGAAATCTTGCTGCACATAAAATGTAGATGTTATCAAATAACATTTTTGTGGCATTTCCAAGATATTCTTTATTACTTGATTTTTCAAATACTTACTTTTTCAAGCAAGAAGTCATTTTTGTTTTCCTCTTGTGGTCATGCAAATAACATAAAATTTCTAAACCATCACGTAGCAATCCTCTATCACTTTAGCCTACTGTATCCTTTTTATAACTGAAAGAAATCTGTATATGTGTAGCGAAAATTTATCTCAATTATTAAGAAGTAGATAGAGCTGTATGGTTTTGTAAGAATAGCTTCCAGAAAAGCGAACAGAAAAAAGTAATCTGAATGCAACACATTAGAAAAAGTTGTGTGTGTGTGCGTGTGCGTGTGCGTGTGCGTGTGCGTGTGCGTGTGTGTGCGTGCAAGTGTGTATCCCCACCTGGTGCCTGTGAACAACATAACCTAAAATATAAAAATTAGTTAAATACCAAACTTGGTATTTGATTCAGCATCTTCTAAAGATGTGGTACAAAGATTTTCAAGAAAATCCCCCCCTAACCCATACTACCTTTTATATGGAAAAATGTTCATTATTTTTAATTTCCTCAAAAATGACTTTAACGATTTTGATTAAAATGCTACATATTTAATACAGTGGTAATTTGCTTATCATTTTCTCTCATGGTCCTGTTATCAATTACCAGTTTAAATAAAGGGAAGTTTACAGGATATTCACAGAAAAATAAGATATACATTTTATTTCTTAAATTCAGAAAGGATCAGTGAGTGCCCTTTCTGAGGTAGCTTGAAATGCCAGCCCCCTATAGTCCAGAGAGGTGATGTGCACTCATCCTAGGTACTTCCTCCACATACAAATGCAGAGGAGAAAGGTCCACCAAAATCTCTAAGGCAGATTGAGGAGTCATGCACACCGCCCCTGCTAATCATCACACATGCCAATCTTAGCAGCAAAACCAGCCTAGCAGCCACTGCCTTCACCAGAGAGGCAGGCCAGGAGACTAGCACCACATAAGTTATTGACGGTCTAATAACCGAGGTGTATACCATTTGATCACCTTGAGTCTCAGGCCCCACCTCAATCCTATTGATCTTCGACAGGCCCACAAGGCATTATAGGCCTTCTTGACTTTATAATCGGCATGTTTTTTCCAGCTCAGTCCAGCATCCAGACAATTCTAGATACTTGACTGTTCCAGAAAGCTTCAACTTCTTCCCAAACAGATGGGGCTCTACCAAACCTGGCAGCCGCCTCCTCCTCCTTGTGAGGGTCATAATTTCAGTCTTGTCTGGGTTAACAGACAAGTCTGTTCCTCTACACAATTCCCCTAAAACCTGTAGGGAGCCCTGTATGAGCCCTGAAACAGTACTCAGAAATTTTCCACTTGCTACAAGGCATATGTCATCCGCATAGCATTTGGAATCTGACTATTGCTTTAACCTACTGTATCCTTCTTATAAGTACAATAAAATATGTAAATGTGCAATGAAAGCATATCTCAATTAACAAGAAGTAGATAGAAGAATAACATTTTGTAAGAATAGTTCGTATAAGAATGAGTAGAGAAAGCCATGTGAATGCAACATACTTTTATAGTGTGCAGCCTGACGCTATATTAAACTTAACATAATAAATCTTCCATTTATTAATAGCACTCAGTATCTTAGAACACAAGCTCATTGGGATATCTCTTATGAATAAATCAATAAATATAAATAAAGAAATTATAATGTGTCTTCCCTTTTTTCCAAGTTGTGATCTGGTAGCCCTATGTGCAACACATATTTCTTGAACTTGATGTAAATGAAACATTTAACAGGTAAGTCTATGTTTACTGTTCACTGATTGCTAAATGGCAGTATGTTTCCTTAAGTGGTTCAGTTTACAAGAAAAGAGGTAATTGGAAATTCAGTACAAAAATATAGTTTTTTTTTCATTCCATTTTTTTAATACTTAAGAGCATAAATGACGATGGCCTCTATCTCATCTTAAAAAAAAACAAAACAGAAACAACAAAGCAATACAGTTAGGCAAGTTACGTACATTATAGAGGATTTTTACATAATGGCCATGGCCATTCGTTTGACATAACAAGAGAGCAGTGGTGCCAAGCTACATAAATTACTGAAGTTAATGAGCCCAAATGCCCTTCAACAATTTACCCTTTCTCCTCTGCTAATTTAGTTTTGTTGAATCACTACAATCAGACAGCCACATGTCACTTTCCAAGCATATCAATAATAACAACGTTGTAACACTAATGTTCTGCAGTTGTCACTTTTCTCCCACTACATGGTAAAGTGGATGAACTGCCTCAGCCTCTTGTGGCACACATCAGTAATATAAAAACTCAGAATCACCATTCATTACGTCTGAGGTAGAAAATAAGCACACTGTTAAATGCTGGGACCTTTAGAATTTCACAGCAGTGTAACTGTTACAATATGCTTATTAGTACTTAAAATAAAAATAATTTATAATTACTGCTATTTCTTTAGACTGGCTCCTTATCTTTTTCAGTTTATAGCCTAAATACAAAAACAGTTTACTATTGGTTTGAGGATTAATTCTTTCAGCCTTCCATAAATCTATAATAATTGAAGTGTTACTAATCGTTTTAAAGCTACAGTTTAAACCCAATCTAAAATATAACATTTGTTGGAAATAAATATGATGTGCATTATAACATCAAATGAATTTACAGGCACTTAACGGATTTCTCTTCATTACTCCTATCTAATTCCTTAATTCTAATGACATTACTTTCGTCAATCAGGTTGTTGATACATTTACAGAAGAGGCAGTTGTTATCTCCATTCAATGGGATGTTGATGCCCAATCCTAGTATGCATAAAAGGCAGGAAATCAATGAAGAAACATATTTAATTTTGTCTACTAGCTTTGTAAATTTTTAATACAGTTTGTTTTTACTCAAAGAGCAAACATTTATACAACCTAAGGTTAATAAAATATGAATAACTCTGAATCATTAAGTTGATTTAATATGCTTTATCTTCTTGTTTTGAATCACAAAAAATGAATCTTAGACTTGTTTTTCTTAACACTGTGAACCCATGACTTGCTACCCATTTTCAGAAATCCTGTACACCTTATAAAGACCAGCGCTAGAAATAAGGAAGTACTCTTCAGAGCCTTACCAGAATTTACACTTTGCTGGTCAGTAAAAATTGGTGAGTGCAGAACTCAAGATACATATACACATAGCAATCACAAAGCTTAGTTGGAGACAGCTGAGGCATTGCTTACCCAAAATAAAGCAGGTAAAATATGATGCAAGCATTTCATTTTAGATTTCTTTAATAGAATGGATTCAGCAGGGGTGACATATAAATAGGACAATATTCATAGTTACTTGCTTAGCTTTAGGTTTAGAAGGGATCGGCCAATGAAGCCCTAAGCACCTTGCTCATTACTGATACATTGTGCACCTCTGTATTTTCTAGTCTCTCAGAATGTCTGCATCCTTTATAAAGGAGGCTAGCTTTCTCTCTGAGACATTATGTTCATGACTGCATAAACCCTTAGTTAAATTGTTAAAGGGTTACTTTGACCTGCAAGTGGCAAGCAGTCATACAACGGATGACTCGCAATTAATTTGCCCTTTTGCATCTCATACAACTTGTTTACCCATGTCCTATTATCATTCCAACCACAAGCAGTTCATGAGTCCTGCCATGGTTTAAATCAGGGATTATTATTTTTGAGTAACTGTGTCCTGCAATTGACACTCATTACTTCTTATGTTTTCCAGCAGTCCAATCACATAATCTAAAACTGGTTACTTGCTTACTATGGAGCTGGTACAAGGAGTCTAAGAAGTTCTTCTCTCATAAACATACAAAATTCAAGCTTTGCAGAAGTCAATGTCATTGATAGGAATGGATTTTACTAAGGTTACCATTTTTCTTGTATCAAAATAACAGAGATTCTGGTGTGACATAGCGATTACTGTGCTAGTACTTGTATGACAACTAAAGATGCTTGTTTTATTGAAATAGTTTTTGCTTATATTTTTTAAGCAGTTCTGAAATTCTTGATGTTATTTACAATTTATATAATGCATAAATTCTGTACATGTATAAACAATTTATTGCTCATTTGAAACTGAGTTTTCGTTAGATTTATATTGCAGTACCATCATCCATCAGACCAGGGGCAGTACTAACAGGGGGCTTTGATAGGTTGAAACCCATCCAATACTCCCTTGGATGAAAGTGAATATCAGTTGAATAATTATGTATTATTTAAAAAGATATGACAAAGCAATATTTTTAAAACAATGCATAATAATGACATGACACTGTATGAATTTTCCATGGTAAGTCTCAATTAAGTATTCATTCCTACAAAAGGGACTGGTTTGAAAAATAATGAAACCTTATAAGGAAGGACAATGGTGTTCAGTGAAAAATATATTGTACTTCATTGGATTTCTTGAGGAATTTTGTGTAGAACTTCATAATATGTTCAGACTGGCAGCAAAAGCTAAGAGTCATCCTTGCGTGAAGTGATGTGTGTGAAAGAATATTTTAAGTTATGAGACAGAGAAAAACATTTCTATGAAATAAAATGGAAGATGGTTGTCTCAGTAATCTTACTGTTATTATCAGCAACCAAACGTATAGATACATACTGAGGTATGTATCAGATGGTTTTACTCCCACAGCAATCAGAGGAACAAATTTCATTGAGGTAATATTCTTATTTATTATATCATTCTAGCATAATTTGATTAAGCCTTAAACATTATTAGAATGGTGGATATCTTGTTCTTGTCTTGTCTGTTTCAATACAGTTTTCTGCCATTTAATCTGTATGCACTTCAACCTATAGGGTTATTGTGCCACCTATATCCTTTTAATACCAATTCATTACAGCTTCATTCTTTACCAAGAATTACCATCTCATGACAGATATTGATTCAAAATTTTCTGGTTTTATAAAAAGTGTTCCCAAAAGTAATATATCCTCTATCAGCTAAGGTCTCACAGCAGCATATAATATGGTAGGATGTATCAGTTTCTTTCTTATATAATCTACAGTCTAGTTACCCTGAAGCAGTCCCATTGTATAAGATATTTTTCACAGGAGAAGTCCAGTGAAGAAAGCAATAATGGGGATATAATTTTACCATATGCCTTACCCATATGACACTATTTTCCTATTACTGTACAAATTTTGTGGGACTGTGACAAATGGACTTTGTGATGAAGGTGGCCTGTCACCATGACTTGTCAGTGGAATCACACTAAAATTTTCAGAGGGCCCCAAATTTATGTGGGGGCCCTAATCATCCATTAATAAAATAATTTTATGTGTACGTAATGAGTGCTAGTAAGCTAAGAACAAAACAAAACTTTTTCAGATTTTCCCTCGTTAAATAAACACAGGGGCCTACTTGGAAAGCTGTATAAGACTTGAAGAATTTGTTGTGTTGGAGAACCAAAGATCTGCAATTTGAGTCCTGATGATGGCACTGAATTTTTCAAGTCTGAAAGTCTGATTCCACTTTCTGACTTAGTGCCCACATACAGCTGGTGTGTAAGAGCAATTATCATAGAGGCCTAGTTTTTCATGGCAGTGCCAGTAACTGAAACTTTTGAATGTGTTGTATCTTTCCAGCAATTACATTCCATTTACATAATCAGGAGTGAATGATCTGATAATCCATGGAATATGCACAGTATATAACCACAAACTGAGAAATTCTAATTACTATCAATTTACAATACTCAGAATTCTTGTTTGTTTTTATACTGTGATATTCCTTAATGGTTCACACGTAGTTTTCAATGCATTTTGCAGGGGTTACTGAAAACATCTGTATCAAGTAAACATATACCTAACTACCTTTCAACAGGCAAGTATTAAAACACCAGCAGCTTTACAATTCCTTATGGTATGAGTCAGATTTCTTGTCTAAATAAATTGAATTAAATTGAGTTTTATTTATGAACGCTCTTTAACTGCTATGGTCCTTAGCGTCCCATTCTACGTGGGTGTGAAAGACCGGTAATTTTGCTCAGAGGCCTCTTTATCAGGTTCTTTTAAATTTATGACACGGGACCACCGACTTTAATTCCCTTCTAAAGGAAGTCATGTTAATGATATTTATGCCTGAAAAAAATCCATCACTCTCAGCGACGGTTTGAACCCGCGACCTTGGGAACTATAGGTTAGCATGGTAACCACTGCACTATGGAGGATGACAGGTTTCTTATCTGGCACTATATTCTAAGATGGTGAAATATGTGCTCTTGGATGAAATCAAAATGAGAAATGGAATTTGGCAAAAAGTTTTAGTGGAATACAGGAGTTCCAAATAATACCCATGGGAGAGTTGGTAACCCTATATTTCACATTCCCTTTCAGCAGCTAAGTGAAATGTACCTGGAAATGGTTTCTGCTTTATGCGAGTGCCAAACAAGGGAACAGAATATAAAAATTGTTGTTGGAATTAGACTCAGTGAAGCAAATCATAAGAAACACTTAATAGAAAAATGAAGTCAACTTAAACACTCTTAATAGCTACACTCACTTATTTATTTTTCAGGACATGTATTTTGAGCATGAGCTCACATTGTCAGCTCCCTGTTGACTGCTGAATCAACTCTCGTGTCATTTTGTCGGCAGCCTGGTGTGTCCTCTGATGGCCAGTTGATGAACCTGAATAGGGGATTGCATGCTTCTGGCAAATCGAGCTTCAAGATCTAGCTTTCAAATTTCTTTATCTAAATCTTCTCTCATATTTCCAGTTCTTTGGGTTTCTGCGCTGGCTTCAATAACTTGACTTTGGTTCCTATCTTATGGTTTTGAGTCCAGAAGTGTTAAGCATTAGTATAGTATAGTATTTATTGTGCTAAGAGTTTTACAAATTTGATTGTCTACTGCATTTTGACCCTGCTCACTTATTCAGTAGACAATCACTACAGTTTATTTACATTTTACAATCTCTTGTCACTAAATTATCTTGCTCTTTTTTTTCAGTTTTTTTTTTTCATGTCCCATTTCCACTTTTTTTTTTCACTTTCCATTTATTGATTACTTAACCATCACACATTCACTATAGTTTTCCATTCAAAGTAAGATGCACTACCTCTTACTTTTCTCTTTCCACTGTCCAAAGCCATTTATTTTTTACTTTACACAAAAACTGTCCAATGCTTCTAGCGTCCTTGCATATCATTTCAATTATAAGTGTATTTCTATGCCAGTGTTCCCTGAAGTGGGTGCCTATGTTCAGTTTTTGTTTTCCCGGTGTATACTTTCACATAATTTTTGCTTTGGAATCTGGTAGATTCCTGGCTTTTTCTCCTGAGGTGTGGAATCAGATTCTCTTGATTTAATGAGATTCTTAATGCTATATTTGTTGTAAGGTGCAGGGTGATGTGGTGGTTCCTTAAAATTGTTTGACTTTTATGAAAGAGACCTAGGTGGTATGTAAATTTTCTGAAGTTAGTCTTTTCTGCTCTGTCTGACAGTTCTGTAAGTGTTGATATGTTTTGTGTTTTTAATTTAAATATTTTCCTATCTAGCATTTCTTGGCTGAATCAATTCTGTTCTGCAGATTTGATTATGTATTTTTATTGCTTGTTATACTGCAAGCATACTGTAAGCTTAAAAGCTTGAGTGCATCTTCTACGTGTTTGTGTTTGACTGTAGCAAATATTATCAGTGTATCTGTACCACACTTTAAACATAATGAGGAAGGCTTTAGTATCTGCGTTTCTAGTTAACAAATTCACCAGGAATGGGGATAGAGGGCTTCCAATAGCCAAACCTGTTTCTTGTTGGTAGAAGTTCAATTCAAAAACAAAAAAGGAGCAGTTCCGGCAGATACTTTTAAGATGTAAATATTCTTCACTCTGTTCAACAGGGATGTCAATGAAATGTAACCATTTCCTCAGGTGTGTAAAAAGCTTGTCCTTGGGAATGCTTGGGAACAGGCTTCTGACATCAATGCTCACGATACATGTTCTTCAAAATAAAACGGTGAGTGAAGCTATTAAGAGTGTTTTAAGTTGACTCCAGTATTAACCTGAGTGTTTCTTACAGGAACAGAATGTGAGATCAATGTTTTTCAGAAAACTGTATTGGGCTCTGTTTATGTATGTTTCAAATTATAAAAAAGGAAAATAGAAGTTACCCTTTTTGTAGACTTATCAAATAAGCTGTTGCTGTGATCAAAGGTTTACACCTAATTTTGTAATTTTCTATATACATATTACAAAACTGGCAAAGTATCAAACTTATTCCAGTTTTCATTTGAATGCATGAAAATTTTGATTAACAGGCTTCCAAAACTAACAAACAAACCAAGAAAACTCAACATTTGGAGCTGCCTTACAACAAAATTTGATGTAAGATGTTCTGCCAACCCTTTTATTAGTTAATAGCTCCACTATTGGCACGTAGTTGCTATTTATATGGAAGGCTGAAACAAAGTCTACAGAGATATTCTATTAATTTGCTCTAATGATAAATGAAAAAAAAAATTATCTGACAAAAATAGCTATTATTTCACTTTCTTTCAAAATTCTTTTTATGTTTTTAAGTTTTTTAAATTTAAATATTATTTTGTATAAATTTGGCTTAGCCAGTCTTTCTGTATTCACCTAAAAATACAACTTTCTATATCACTACATCTAAACCCTACTCTAAAATAGTCATAGCCTCCCTTTATGGTTTAAAGCTGATAATCTCAAGCATTTGCTCATCAGTAGCAATACATGATCATTTTCTCATGAACTACATATTCTAAGATTCACAAAATTGCTAATCATTGACCCTCTTTAAGAAATGAGAATTGTAGTTCATGGATAGTGACATAATCTACTTTTTTATAATGGGAAGAGGGGAATTATTCATGTCTAAATAATTCACTTGCAAGAAATATTTAAGCTCATCTGGTGATAATAATAAAAATGCTGTCAAAAGAACAAGCTTTGATTTCAAATAGTTAGCCTGAGAGCCAAAATACATTATTTTTGCAAAATTCCAATCAAGACAAGAGCTATGGATTTTTTTGTCTTTTCAATCCTAGTTTGCCATTTTGTATGAAATGGTATAAAATAAGTTCCTGCAAATGAATTATGCAATACAAAACTAAAATTTTCTTTCCTGTTTTTTTTTTTTTTATCATTTTGCAAGTTGGAATTGTATTCAAAACTTCCAATAATGGAAGTAGATGCATGCAGATTAGTTCCAAAGGGTGTGGCATGAATTATTAACAAGGCAGAGGATGGCACTGAACTCCCACCTCTGTACACATGCATTCAAGACAGGGTCCAGATAATTCTGAAATGATGCGGCCAACCCTATACATGCGACCATAAATATTACATCCTGCCAATTTCAGTATGCTTGAACTTGAAGATCCATTTGGAGGTCTTCCTGGTGGAGGCTCATGACTACTTGAAATGAAAGGATCAACACTACTGCCAACATTTACAGTTACATTAGACTGTAAAAGTCCTTCTGCAGTTGAAGGTTGAGCAAAAGATGTTGAGACCGTTGTATTTGGAGGGACTTCTTCACCAGAAAATAACAGTTGCAGTAGATTATCAAGAGAGAAACTAGAATCATCATCATCATCATCATCTGGTTTGTTGGCAGTCTTAGTTACTACAGAAGGAGTAATGGTGGTGGCAGCTGTTGCATCAGATGAGTTATTGGCTGACTTGTGATGTTCGATGATAAATGGCATCATATCTCCAATAAGTGAAGGAAGATCTGGAGCTGGCTCTGTACGAATCACGTCTCTGAAGGGATCTGGCGTAACTACACCATCTGCCACTGTGATGGGGGGCACAACACCTCCTGGATGTTGTGAACTGGGTGTTGTGACCACATCCAGTACAACAGTTGGTGACTCTGCTTCATCTGTAACAACAGTTCTTTGATATATTCAAGCAAGTAAAGCTGTTCCACAATTTGGTGTATATCAGTGGCTGAGAACAAAAGGATTGCATCTCAAAACATAGAATTTTCAGGAAAAAAGATTCAAGTTTTAGTACTTTGGAATATTGCCTTCCAAAAATTTACCAATTAAGTGAGAAACTCTTGCATCTAAACATTAACACCTTCATCCTAACAAAAGTCTTGATTATGAGATGAAAAGAAGTTAAAACACAGCTTTAGAGCTAAGTAAATGAACAAATATCTGCATTAAAGTAGTTTAACTCAATAGATCACTCACTCAAAATCTTCACTATTCGGCTATTATCTTGAACATGTTTTGGAAGCATGTTGCTTCCATCATCAGCTATGAGCTACTAATATGTTTCCTGGCTTTGGTGTAGATATCGCTGTCAGCTTGATGAATTTGGAGACGAAAACTTTATCTGATTAGAAACTAAAGTTCATTAGATGATCTCTGCTTTTCAAGGTGATAGTGACATCTACACAAAGCCAAGAAATATATCAGAGGCTCATAGCTGATGATGAAAGCAAGATTCTTCTGAAACATATTCAAAATAAATAGCCAAATAAAGAAGTTTTTGAGTTAGTGATACATTGAATTACACTACTTTATTAGTTAATTTGCTTCACTGTGTTCTTCCCAAAAAGTTATTTGTGATTAAATATCAGTATCTTGAAAAAGTGTTAGAAATGTTTCCCGACCTAGTATGTTAGATTTTGTGTTATAATACTTTCAGAGGTAGTAGGGTTAAAAATAATCTATAGAGTAATTGAAATTAACAAAAAGGCATTCATTTTTCTTTCTTTTAGTTATAATCCTTTTATTCTCAGACTCTGATAACTATCATAATGGGCATTCATTTATAAATCCTGTGTTCATGCAATAAAAACAATACCACTGCTCTAGGAAACTTTAAATTGGACAGTTCTTTATCTTTACTGCTGCATATTTCAGAGTTTGAAACTTACTTTTATGTATTAGCATAGTTTATGAAAGCCAAAGATGCTCAGTGTTTATCCATAATTTTGTTTGTACATTCATAAGCTTCATGCAATATTGAAATATGTGATGCTCTCCATTGTGTGCCATCAAAAGTTTGGCTTATATTTAATAAACAACTGATATTTTGCTCAGTGCCAGCTCCAGGAGTTTTACCACACCTTGCGATAATTGCAAGGGCTGCCCCTTTCATGCTTTCAGGCATAATTAGTTTTTATCCACAATGTCAGTCCTGCATGGCTACTTATTCTCACATAATGTAAATGTATTTATTTATTTGCTTGCTTGCAGGGGCAATCAGTAAATAAAAGTCAAGAAGAGGTGTATGTGGTGAAAGAATAAGATTGTTCTGCGTGAAAGATAAAAACACGCACAGCCACACAATAAAAGTGTTCAATATTTCGGGTTTACCCCTTCAGCAGATTAAATGACTAAAAACACACTTGACAGTCAACTGCACTGGTTAATAATCCATGACATATTTGGGCCTGGGCTCGCTTTCATTTATGAGCAACAGACTTAAAAAGTTCCCCTTATTTCATTGTACTGTTACATGCCATATTATATGAGTAAGCCACTTCACCCACCATTTGTTCTTTAGTGTTATTGTTAGTGTGCGCTTATCTATTTGGACTGTGTGATATGGGGCATCTATAGAGATGATCATAGTTAATGTCTTCATGGTAATCCCCAGGTCTTCTCAAATTGAAGAGTAGTAAGCGCCATAAAAAAAAAGGAAGAGATGTTCCAGTATGGGCAATAATAAAGTCCTGCGGGTGGCTTCATGGACCTTTACAATGTTATCAGTCCGCCCTTTGATACAGTATGGTTGGATTTGACCAAATTTCAGCCAACCACACTATTTTCCTCAAATTCTTATTCTGTACTTATCTTAAAAACAAGGCTCTTAGGGCTACAGTATCAGGTCTTTCAAGTACTATTTTTCTCTTATTTATTGTCTTGAACTCTAATCCAACATAATGGAGACCTTGTACAAAGAGCTAAGGCTTCCCTAAATAGCTCTGCTTCTTTAAGTGAAGAATAAGTTTGTGTGTGATAGGAGCCATAGATATACCTTCTTATTGCATTTAATTCAAAGTTGTCCAATTGAATTTCTCTAGAGTCAAAAGCAGTAGTTACTTTCAATATAGGCTAAGAACACAAGAAGTAACTGAATGCACAAACAGTGACTTTCAGGATAGCATTAGGGTGATAACTGACTGAAGAGGTTCATGATTCACCAATGCAAGCAAATAAACTAAAGCTAGTGGCTTGAAATACTCCTATTTATAAACATGATGTTTATTGTCGAACACCTGACACGCATGGGATGTTTTTATGAGATCACCAATGAGGATCACAACAGCTTGCCCATTGAAATAAAAAATAGCAGTTTAAATAGATTTAAAGACAGAATGTATAAATGGCTGATAGAATACCCATGCTATAGTGTACATGAATGTCAAAAATAATTGTGTCAGATGTCTTGTACATAGTTTATAAGTATAATTTTTAAGCTCTATTTAGGATATAGGACAAAATCTATTGTAATTGATGTAATTACCTAATGACGGATAAATAATAATAATAATAATAATAATAATAATAATAATAATAATAATAATAATAATAATAATAATAATAATAATAATAATAATAATAATAATAATTATTATTATTATTATTATTATTATTATTATTATTATTATTATTACTACTACTACTACTACTACTACTACTACTACTACTACTACTACTACTACTACTACTACTACTACTATCCAAATCACTCTGGAGCTTCATTTGTCACCAGTTTCATAACAAAAAATCTCCAGAAAGTCACTGCAGTTTAAGCATGATTTGTTGTTCTGTCACATATCTTGTTCATGCTTTAAGAATTTGCCGCCCCTAAAATGTACTGCTCTGGGTGGTGGCATGGCTCCACCCCACCCTCTCCTTGTGCCTATCCTGATTTTGCTGCATGTACATGCAAGATAGCAGAAAAGACTGAGAATGTGTGCAATAATATGATTTAATGTGGTTGGAATGGGTTAAAATGGCTCATCTCCAGATAATTTTAGGACAGTATTGCTCGAGTTCATTGCATTATACTAAAAAGAGCCTGTGCTTATGAAAGATTATACTGATAAGCACAAAATATGCTGCATATGAGTCTCATAAATAAAATGAAGAAAGTATAATCAAATGCCACCAAACATAGCATAATTTAAAATGAAATATACTATTCCTAAGCACTGGAAAAATATGCTTATGACATGTAAGCATGTGAAGTAATTCCAAGTAAGCCTACTTCCCTGGTATGGGGGTAGCATGTCTGCCTCACATTCAAGAATTCCCGAGCTTAGGTCTTGATTAGGTTAGTTAACTGGATAAGGTTTTTCTGGGGTTTTCCCTTATTCCAAGAAGACAAATGTCAGGTACCTCTAAGCTTTAGGAACCCCAGGACCATTTTAAGTATCATTTAAACAATTTCATTAATTCACAGTGCTATAGGCCTACCCAGTTAAAGGACGAAAAAAAGAAAAGGAAAGAAAGAAAAGTCCAAGTAGATATTTTTATCCATATAAGTGTAACTGAACCATTTTCTGGTTCAAGCTGCAGTTCATGCAATTATATAATGTACATAAACGTTTTCTTATTTAACAATTACTGTAGAGACATTTCTTCTTTATTTTTATCCAAATAGAACAGTTCTTACATCACATCATCTAACTTACAATGTAAACAGAAAACTAATATGAACATGATGAACATGACTGAATTAATTGTAGACTGCTTTGCATTCTGTCTGCATGACAATTTACGACTGTGCAAGTAAAATTACAGATAAGACTGTATATGTGTAGCTTTCTTTATACTACATAAAAATAAATAAATAGGCACCTAACAAATACAGTTACTCATTTTTTAAAATTTAGTTCAAAAACTAAAGGTGTTTCACCTTAGTACTGACAATGTTTCATCAGCATTCATGCATGGAAATCTTCATTTGAGGAGTAACTTTTCAAAACGCAATAAATCCACAAATACAAATTTTAGAGAAACCAAAAAATAATGCTGAGTAAAGTTTTATAATAATTTATAATTTAAGCATGGGGATTTATTAAGAATTCTGAATATAGAAAAATAGGAGAAGAGAGAAAAATCTCACTCTTTATTTAAAGGTACAGTTTCTAATTGAATGTTTAAAATCTGTGGACTTGTGTTTTACACCAACCAAAGCGACAACTTGTGTTTTGAAACAAATTTATACAGAAATAATGCAAGAATTTATTCTTTAATTTTGATTTTTAGCCATATAATTGATACAATGAAATCAGTAATTCAGAAAGATGTTACTAACCAATTATTTGAACATTATCAAAATCAGTCACTTGTTTTAAGGGGTACATACTGTTTCTTTGAGGAATGTCCAAGCATTTAAGCAATCAAAATTGTAATTAAGAAGGACTTTTTCAAACATTATCTAAAAACCACTATCAAAATTATTACTTACTTTAACTATACATCTTTTCCATCAAATTAAAAAAAAAATTGTCAAGAAGTAGAATCAAAATCATTAATAATTCAGCAAGTTATTTTCACACCTTATATTATAATTAATAATAGGATAAAAATTAATCTGTTACTAAACAATCTGGAAAGTTTTGTTTTGGCTTAAATTCACACATTATATAAGGAATGCAATTAATATTAATAGATAATGTAATTTAGATATTCACTTTAGAAATAGTTTCACATTTGTTATCATCATAGTTCAGTTAAACTGTTGAAATTTGAATGGATATTATGTCTGCTACTTCTCTTCAGAGCATTTGATATCCAGGTGCTCCTCCAAGCAATCACTCTTCATCCTTAACTTGCAACATTGTTTGTTACATCATCTTATCTCTCAAGTAGATCAACATAAGATTTCAGGGTGTCAACTCCCTTCCAGCTGTCATCAAAGCATTGTTTCAGATGAGTGAGTAAGTCTCTCTCTTTTTTTCTCTATCAAACTGACAGCATTTGGGTTATAAGCCCTTCTGCTGCTTCCTAGATCCAGAAGGGTGGTGCCCTACACATACACCTTCCATTTTCATCCCTTACATGAACTGCAGGCTAATGCAAAACCACAACAAACATGATGCATATGACAACACTTTGGCCACAACAGCAACTGGTATACAACCAAACGAACTGTTGTGAAGGTTTGGAATGTTTGCTTTCTCAATTTACCATGTTTTTTTTATTAGACTTTGTGTGCAACATACATAAGCAATTGCAAAAGTTGAATTTATTGTAGTTTGAACCAATTTCAATGCTAGATTGATTGCATTTTGACCAAAGCCCAAAATTTGTACTTGATTTAAATGGTTAGAAATTCTGTTTTGAATCAAAGCAACACCTTGATGCAGCCCAACTTTTGGAGTAGACATCTACTTCAAACTATTTTATGTCTGTGTGTGGACTTAATCATGTTTTGAAACATTATTCCTCATTTGTTTACATGGAATCACCCCATGTACCACACATACTTGACAATAGCTGTAATAAATATTCTAAGAAAAAGAAAATATTCTGGAGAATTTGATGGACATAATTATGCTGCTTTGTCATTGCTTGTGCTTCCAAAGGACGTTATGTCAGTGTAGTTTACCAATTTATTCTATGGATTCATTTATAGTCCACAATCAATAAACTACCACTCTAACAACATAAATTTCATAAATAAAACTACATACCACAAATAACTCTACCACAGCAAACACCAACATCCTTCTCCTTGAGCCTGCGACAACCTGTTTTCACATGAGGACACTTACTCTCCTGGCAAAGAACTTCACCATAGTAGCATATACACATGACACATGTGCTAGGTTCAGAAATCACCTCTCCATGGTGATATTCTCTTCCATCTGAGAGGCACACCTCTGTAATGGAGGAGAAATATGTGTATATAACAGCATTTTCAAACACAGCCAAATGCAATATTATTCCAGGATAGTTGTGCTCAGCCCCATATTTAGGTAATGTTACACCGATGAGCTCAACAATTTTTCAACCCCCAACCACACAATGCCACTCAAAAACAGTGCAGGCAGCATGCAGGAAGGCAGTGTTGCCAGTTGCACCATACACATAAGATCTCCATCTGTCTACCTACAATTTCCCTCTCACTAATAAGAAATCCTGCTACCATCGTTGCTCTTTTTTAGCACATGTGAAAACTTATTTTCAACATATATATATATATTTCATTATTTACTCAATGTTGCTGCCCTGGGCCCGGGTCTATGTGGCCCATGCGTAAATACAGGGCTGGTTGTACTCCAAAGTTTCACTTACTGAAAGTACAATACTACATTCTAAGGGAATCCTTAAACCTGTACAAAAAGCAATTTAGAACAGTGGAGTGAATGCTCAAGAACAGTAGGTTAAAAGGTAAAAGGAAGTGAGTGTGTGCCCCCCCCCCCCGTTCCCACTGCCAAAATGTTTTTAACACCCCATTAGCAGTTGCATTTATTTCAATAATAAATGTCTATATATCCTTTCTTTCTTCTATCAATTCATCTGTTGAAAATGCTAACTGCTTTAACATAAGTTTCTAAACACAAAATAAAATACTGAACACATAGTGCTGTTTGAATGCTGTCCACAATGAGTAGACTTTAATTTAGTTATGTTAGTTATAGTAGGTATATTAAAAAGAAAGATAGAAAAAAGAAATACATACATACCTAGAAAACAAGATATCCACAAAGGACTTGCTAAGGTTACTAGCAAATATATTTTCAAATGTACACTATTTTCTGTTTCAAAACTGCTTAACCATAAATGTGATTCTTCAAAATACCACTTCCTTTTAATTTTGTTTACTTTTTCCAGCTAATTGCACATTGTTATGGGGTGGATATTGCATTGCTATAAAATGAATTTGAGTGCAATATTTTTAAAAAGAGCATGTTTAAACTTTTGGAGTGTAGATATTGCTTTCATGGGGAGGTAGTACTAATGGTTGTGCACTTCCTGACCAATGTAAATGAAATTAGTTTTATAAAATGGTGTTATATTGTGGGACAAACTCATCACTTTGTCTCCTTATGTTGTACAAAGAATCAAGGTAAAATTAATTCAGATTGCATCTTGTAAACACTGAATATAGATCAGGCAAGTAAAAGAAATATTTGAATAGTCCAATGTACATATTGTGTTTGTGTTGTGCTTGTGTTTTTTATGTCAGTAGCTATTGTGATGATTCTAGAGTTATATTTGTTGTTTCCCAATTTTGGGTTTCTATTCCTACGCTTATCAAGGTATATAAATGGCCTGTAACAGCTGGTTTCATAAGCTTCTGTTATATTCTAAATTTGTCTTTTTGTTTTTAGAAAATCAGATTTATATATGTATTATTTCATAAAACATCATACCATAAGTATTAAAAGTAAATGCCTTGCAAATAGAAGGCACATGTATGGGCAGGGGTATAGTGATGACATCTTCCTAATTAGTCTTATGGCAAAAGATAATTTACTTATCATTATTTAGTCCAAAATCAGCCAATTAATTTCTTCTTTATAGATGTACAAGCTCTTAACTGTATTAACTCATACACCTACTTCATACCCAGCTGGTTATACATTAAATGTTGATCAGCAGCCAGCGATGAGAAGGCCTTTATTCTTTAGCACCTTTCTTAATTTTAGTGATAATGGCACATGTATTTTTTAGAGCATTTTAAAAATTTGCCTTTCATATACCCCCAAAATGCTTTGTGACATAATAACATAATTTTAGGCTTAATTTTTATTTTTAAATATTTGGGATTTGTATTTTATTTCTGGTGAAAAATAGTTATTCCTATTTCTATCTAAAATGACACACTCAAGTCAGTGTATGTATTCTGGTGCAAAAATATAAACATTTTTGCATTTTTTTTTACAAATTTGTATCAGTGACCAGAAAATGCTGCAAATATGCAATTGTATGCATTTGACTTTGTATCTATAATCATCTCCCTTAATCTAATCTGACTTAAGTCTCTTTATATTTAGGAGTAGAATGTGTGTCATGCTCCAAAAATATGGAAAAAAATGTAAGTAATAAGTGTAAATATTGTAATAAGCAGGTTTTAAATGTTACTGGATGTGACGCATGTTTAAAATGGATACATGAAAGGTGCAACAGAGTGGACCTTAAAGAAATAAAAGACCACTATACTTGGATCTGCACCATATACTCGACTGAAGAAAGGCATGGCAGAATGAAAAAGGAGCTTACTTCAAAGGACAAAATCATACAACTTCTAAAGAAAGATGTAGAAATCCTGAAAATGCAAAATAAAACCTAGAATATGAAAAGGCAGTGGTAGCAGAAGAATTGCAGCAGATACGAACCTCCATTGGCTATGACTTTGTGGAAAGCAGAACCAGGAGAAAGTCTTAGCTGGCAGCTGCAATAAGGATTTCTGAAACTGCAGCTTCAAACAAATACAAAGTTCTCAGCCAACCATAAGATGACATCAACAAGAAGAAGAGCAATCTCTTCCAACAAAAGACAGAAAGGAAACAACAGGAAACTCTAGGTACATGTTGACAAATCCGAACTTAAAAGAAGAAAACCACGTAAGTACAACCAAAAGCATGGAACAAGAAGATCAAAAAGTGCTGGTGCTTGGTAACTAGACAGTGAAACATGTGTGTGTCAAGGGTGTAAACATAAATTCTCTGAGTGGCATTAAGGCGCAGCAGTTGTGTAATAATTTAGATGATATAAGCTTAACAGGGAATCCTGAAAACTTAAAGGTAAGTAGTGTTGCATGTTGGAACAAATAACTTAAAGCTGTTATAATCCAGATGAAGTGCTAAGTGATATGCACAGTCTCATTCATGCAACAAAAAAGACATTTCCAGATGTCATCATAGCAGTGAACAGCCTTATAGTGCAGCGAGATGTGATTTTTAGGTACATTAAGGAAGTAAATGAAAACAGTAGATAGACATGTGAGAATCTAAAAGCAATTTATGTAGATTTGGATAGAGAACTGCACTATTCATGCCTAGGCAGTGATGGTTTGTTTACATTTAAACAGAAGGGGGATCACACACCCTAAGTGGGGTTATAAAAATGTAGTAGACATTGTTTCTAAGCAGCAAATAAACTGGTGACTCATACAGATGGTGCTAAACTAGTATATCAGGTTAGTAGCTCTAAAACCATAGTTACAGTCTCCTGTAAAGAGAAAGCAACGTCTTCATCCTAATTGCCTAGTGCATATAAATATACAGGGAATAAAATAAAAAATAGGTGCCTTTACAGTTTTTTAGAGCAACTGCACTTTGCTAATACACCAAACATCTGTTTAAATGAACATTGGTTAAGCAATGATGAAACACTGCTATTAAATAAAGTAAAGGATTATAGCATTGTAGATGCATAGTGTAGGGAAAGCAGTTTAAGAACGGCTCCTGCATTCTTGTAAGAAATAACCTTTACCACAGTTTAAACACTAAGCAGAGAGACAAACTAAAGCTTTATAAGGAGGGCCACATCTTCGAAATATCAGTAGTAGAAATAATTAGCCTGAAGGCTATTGTTATCTCTATATATTGAGTACCTTATAAAGATACAGAAGTTCCTTTCTTGAACAAGCTGGAAACATGGCTCAGGAAATTATTCAAAGAGAAAAGTAAAAAAAATCATTATAGCAACTGACTGCAATATTGATATCCTAAAGTTAACTTGAGATTATAATGCTAACCCTATTGTAATTAATGGAATAGCCAATAAGCTTGTAGACATTGTTGAAAGTTATGGCTTTACCTTAAACTGCCAAGAACCAACTAGAATAACTTATTATTCCTCTACTTGTATAGATACAAACACACTATACAGCAATATAAATTGCATACAATCGAAAGTGGATTGTCAGATTATAAAGCATTGCTTACTTATCTTCCAGATGATAAAATGAATAAAATTTTTACAAAAAAGTGGAAAACCACACAGCCTTTTAAGAAGGAAAGCATAACAAGCTTTAAGGGCACTTTAACAGAAACAAATTGATCCTTTAATATTTACAGCTTGGTAGATAAAAACTACAACCCTATTCTAAATCAGTTTTTAAACTGCTACAACATGTGTTTCCCTAAAATCACACAAGCTTGAACATGAGACTTCTGACATTTCTTGGAGATGTATGTTTCCATGGCAACATCTAGCTAGTAAAGTGCCACCACCTTCCTTTCCCTTCGCCCACAAGCAGAACTTTGAGGGGTAAAACGTTACTTTACTACCGCTCATTAGCGTTACATCCCAGCGAGCTGTTTGCTATTCGGCAGCTGCTAAAATCAGCTTAAAAGTTTGTGCTTAACTGGTGTACACAAGACATAAAAATCTCTAGTGCACGTAAATGACAATTATGTAAAATTTATAAAGCGACTAATGATAATCAATTCAAACCATACTACAGAATGTATTGTAAAATCTACAAAAAGATAAAACAGCCAAAAAAACTGGCATTTGATAAATACATAAACACAGTAAATAACAAAAACAAAGCAACCTGGCAGATAATCAAAGGTGAGTTAGAAATTGACAATAATCACCCCTCAACTCTAATGAGGGCTCCATGACACCTAAAAAGATAGAGGCTTTAAATTATAACTGACATACCTATGAAATTTTTAAGACAGATCCGTGCCTAAATAATGCAATTAATAATGTTAATAAAGCAGATTGTCACACTACACTCCCATTTGACCTTGGTTTTGTAACACCGGACATAAGGAAGATTATCACAACTCTGAAATCTAAAAATTCAAGTGGATGGGATGAAGTAACTCCCAGACTAGTAAAAGAGGTTAAAGACATCATAAGTGAACCACTCTCTAAAATATTTAACCAATCTTTCCATATGGAAATCTTCCCAGAAAGAATGAAATATGTAACCGTAAAACCACTTCACAAAGGAGGTACCCAAGAACACAAAAATTATGCCCATTTCCATACTGATAAGTTTCTCAATAATACTTGAAAAACTAGTTTATTCTCGTTTATTTACATATCTTGAAAAAAATAATATATTAAACAACTCTCAGCATGGTTTCAGAAAAAATGTATCAACAAAAACTGTGTTAAGTACTATGGTAAATCAAATAGCACAAGCATTAGGTGAAAAAAAAATGTGACAGCAGCAGTCATATGTGATATTTCTAAAGCTTTCAATTGTGTAAGGCACAAAATTCTTATTAAAAAAATTGAATATTATAATATCCAAGCCAAATTCCTTGACTGGTTTCAATCATACCTCTTGAATTGGAAACAGTGTGTAAGTATTGAGACCAACTCAGGGACATTTAAATCAACATGAAAAACAAATACAAATGGAGTCCCACAAGGGTACTTGGCTCCCTGCTATATATTCTCCACACTAATGGTATGCCATATGATATTACCGGTAAATCTACATTGTATTCATATGATACTTCAGTGATACCTGCTTCAAAATACAAACTTCCAAAATCTGCAGATAAGCATAAATTTTACCTTAAGTAAACTAGAAAGATGGTTTAGCTGTAACGGAATGAACTTAAACACAGCTAGGCTTAATATGCTTTAAAACCATACAAACAACATAGTGCATCAGAACATAACCAGTGGAAACATAAAACAGGTTAGCAAAATACTGGGAGTATATGTAGATGAGAACCTGAAATGGAATATCCACATGGAGCGCGTAAGGTAATGACTAAATTCAGCATGCCTTAATATGCTAAGTATTACAGAATAAATGAACCTGCAGACAAAAAGATCAGTTTATTATAGCTACTTTCCTTCAGTTATAGCATAAGGAGTAATTCTGTGGGGAAATGCATCTGGTTGGGAAACAATCTTCCGGCTCCAAAAGAGGATCATTCGAATTATGGTGAAAGCTCATTACCAGGGATCATGCAAACCATTGTTTAACAAACTAAAAATACTTACTGGAACTAATTAAATATATAAATGAAAATTATACTCACTTTTCAGATAAAAAAAACAACATTCATTTTCCAATTCACAGGCTAACATTACTTGAAAGAACTCACCACAATGTGGGTATAAAGGTATAAAGCTATACAACGAGCTACCCCAATCAGTAAGAGAAATTAAGGATCCAAACATCTTAAGCAAAAAATAACCTACTTGTAAATAAATATTATTCAGTGAAACAATATTTGGACTTAAGTAATGCAGTAGAATCTATGGACTAGTCATAATCAACATAATAAACATGCTGAATGAACATTAACATTGGAATAAGATAAATTAATAGGAATATACTAAAATAGTCAAACCTAAAAATGAGTAACTGAATGTTATACTTTGTGATGATTTTTTTATTTTTTTTATATTATTATTATTATTATTATTATTATTATTATTATTATTATTATTATTATTATTATTATTATTATTATTATTATTATTATTATTATTATATTTAATTCTTTATTTATTAATATGTAAAAGTTCTTAAAAATTTTGTATGTAAACATGATACTTCATTAGAGTATCTAATCTTAAGACTTAGCCTTGATGAATCACCAGTTTGCGAGCTCAAGCTCATTTCTGTAAACGTTTTGTCATAATAAGGATATTATTATTATCATCATCAAATTAAATTGGGTTTTATTTATGGACGCTCTTTAACTCCTATGGCCCTTAACGTCCCATTCTATATTGGGCGTAAAAGGCAGGTAATTTTGCACAGAGGCCTCTTTAATAGGCTTGAGGTTCTTTTAAGCGCCATAAATTTATGACACAGTACCACTAGCTTGCTTTACTTCCCTTCCGAAGGAAGCCATACTAAGGATTTTTACGTATTCTACATACGTTTAAAAATGCTGGTCTTTACGTGCAAATCTACTTCTATTACTTTAATATTATACATACTATGTATGTACTATGTCTATGATCTTATAACATAATTTTGTCTGATAAGAGAATGAGTAACTTTATTTGTTTGTTTATTCATTTGGTCCCACTGTGAGCAATGCCCAGGGACATTGAAAACGTCATACTATTATGAAATATGCAGCATAACTAATAAACATACCTAGCACCAAGAACTTCTTAAATAATAACATATCCAGCACCAAGAACTTGCTTGACTAATAAGCATACCCAACACCAAGAACATTTCTCGCTCTCCTTCTCTCTCTCTCCATACCATGCATTATTTAAGAAATGAAAATTCGCAAACCATCACCATTCCAAGGTAAACTTCTCAACATGCATTACAGTAGGACAATAACAAATAAGTGTAAGTCACTATCATGTGTCATCTGCCCTATGTATTGAATATTTATATGTTGCATGATATATTAAAATATTCCTCCAAAGTATTTGGGGAGTGAGTATATAAGAAAGACTTTAGCTCTTTCTTAAAGATGTTACGTTGATTAGGCATGCCCAATAGCTTTAAGTAGTGTAGAAGGTTATTGTAAATTGTTATTGCAGAATGGTAACATCCTTTTTGGAACAGTTTTAAGCTATTTGCTGGTCTTTGCAAATCACCTGCATGCCTTGTATTGTGGTCATGCACAGCAAGGTTCATTGTGAGTTATCATAATTATCTGTAAGGTAGCTCAAGAGAGAATATACGTATTCACCAGTGAGAGTAAGAATGTTTTGGGTTTTGAACAAGGGTCTACAGGAATGATGGGACCCAACACCACAGATAATACGTATGGCCTTTTTTTGTAATATAAATACTTGCCTGCTATGTGCCAAATTAGGCATAGCTGATAAAATATAAATGTCTTACTGTGGTCCCTGTCTCACTGTGGCCCACTCTCCCTACCCCAGAACATTATTCCATATTGCAACAGGGAGTGAAAGTAGGCAAAGTATGCTGTTCTTAAAGCACTTTGGTGGAGCAAATTTTTTAAGTTTCTTAGGGCAAAGCAAGCTGAGCTAAGTTTTGGCAGTATGATTTTTATTTGTTTCTCCAGTTGAGCTCTCCATCTATTTGAAGCCCAAGAAATTTTGTATCAGATACCTTATTTATGGTGTAATTGTTGTACCTGATTGTTAGCTCACTCACTTGTTTATGCTGCATTTGAAATTGAATAAAATTGGTTTTATCATAGTTTAATGAAAGCTTATTAGCTTCAAACCAAAAGTTGAGCTGTTCGAACACTTTATTGACAGAATTTCTTAATTGCTGATGTGACTTTTCAGATATATATACACTGGTATCATCCACAAAAAGCATAGCTATTGAATCTTCGCTAAGATAGTATGGCAGATCGTTTATAAATATTAAAAATAACAAAGGACCAAGTATAGAACCTTGTGTGACACCTCTAGTAATAATAATACCTGGTTCTGAATCACAACCATTGATTCTGGTTTTCTGATCCTATTTGTTAAGTAAGATCTGAACCATTTTATAGTGATATCACTGAAGCCATAAACTTTTAACTTTTGCAGCAAGAGGTTGTGATCTATACTGTCAAATGCCTTAGCTAAGTCACAAAATATTCCTAATGGTAGTTCCTTTTTATCCAAGGCTGTTAATACTTCAGAAGTGAGTCTTGTATGTTGCATTTTCTGTTGACATTTTTTTTCCTAAATCCGAACTGGGATACTGAGAGAATGTTGTTGAACTCCAAGAATTTTATAACCCGATTATATACAGCTTTTTCCATTACTTTAGAAAAGGCTGTGAAAAGAGAGATGGGCCTATAATTGGAAGCCAGTTTTAATCTCCTTTCTTGTATAGAGGCTTAACAATTGTTTTTCATTTTTTCTGGAAATATCCCTGACATAAGGGAATGACTGCATATATGACTAAGAGGCTTGCTTAACTCTTCTGTGCAATATTTTAATAATTTGGTACTTATCTCATCCCAACCATGAGAGATTTTGCTTTTCAATGAGCTAATAATATTTTCTATTTCTCTAGGTGTTGTGGAGTCAATCTTAAATTCACAATTAATTTTTAGATGTGCCTTTTTTAGCATTTTAAGTGCAGCTGGGTTTGGGTCAGATCAGTTTATTTTGCTATTTGCTACATTAAGGAAATATGTGTTAAAGCATTAGTGATGGCGGAGCAATTAATGACTTCATTTTCAGTAGTTATGTGAATAATATTACTATTCAATTTAATTCTACATGTTTCAGTTTTTATTATATTCCACATTGTTTTAATTTTATTTTTGGAATCATATGGCTAGTGAGTAATACTTTCTTTAGCTCCATTAATTACTCTTTTAAGTATTTTACAATATGTTATCGTCGTATTCAGAGATAAGGAGTATCGAGAAACCTTGTCTTATTTATGTTACATTTATTTATTTTGTTTTAAAAATTTAATTTTAATCCTCTAAAGTCTAAATGCTGAAACTTTGTTTAAACGTACCGCGGTAAGTAAAGCAACATGAGATTTTATTCTGGTCTAAGGGTTGGTAATATAGGTTCTATCAACTTATAAAGACGAAAATTACCATGTCATTATAAATAATGGTTTTTAACGATTTAGGAGAAGAAATCGAATAATTCAATTTAGGTTACGTTACTTTTAATAATTTTTATTTATACACGTATTTCTATTTTTTGCTTTAAGTGCTGGCAAGATCGCCTTATCAATTACCGATAGTCATATGTTGGTGAACTCGGCAGAATGTTGATTCGTTTTTGTTTAAAAAAAAAATGGCGTTGAAAGTTGGACATATGAGCTGAAAACACCCCCACCGACTGCTTTGGATTTTGTGCGGGAAATGCAAAATAGGGTTGATACTAAGCTGATTTGGAACAAATGTTTATTGCATTTGCAAGAAGAATAAAGTTTAGTAAGTATTAAAGCATTCATTTTAAGACATATGTTTATGATTAATGCTATTTGGATACATTTCTTCTTCATCCTCACGTTATAATGTTGATATAACCTAATTTTTGTGGTTAGCGCATTACGCATATGTATAGACATAGTGTGCTCAAAGTTTTATTGGAGATTATAGACACCAAGAATTAGCCAAGAATGATTTATTTTATGCGCCAAAACAATGTAACGTTTTGTTTTGCATATTACTTGTATTATAGTATTTTGGCAGTTGCGGCAACAAAGCGAGGTAAAGGGACTTGTGTATCTTAAAAAAAAAAAAAAAACCCTACGATATCTATACACACAAATAATATTGACATTCTGCTCTTAGTGTATCCTCCACAGCGATGAAAATGATGCGTTGAATAACCAATGCCGCCAAAACCGGTAAGATACTCAGCCTCAAGGCGTAGCCGAGATATTGAGGGCCCTCAGCCTCAAAACGTAGCCGAGGGATGTTGAGTGTAGCAAGTTGCAAAGCGATGACGGCGTAGCCGAGGGATCTGCGCGTCTAAAACTCGAATGATTCACGTTTCGTCATTCTGCTCTTAGTGAAGAGATCACATTCGCTTCTAAACTCACTCCTAAGGTAATTTATTCGCTTTCCTTTTGATTTTATAAGCATTTTCAACAAGGATACACTAAGAGCAGATTTGCCAATAATATTATAAAGCTCTATAAAGATGAAAAAAGGCTTAGTGAGATTATCTTAGTGTTATGTTTTAAAGTAGATGTTATTACTTTAAGAGCCTGAAAGTCATATCACCCACCCTTTTAAGAATCCTTTCTTTCATAGGAAAATCCTGGTATAACGACAATAAACTTCACCATATTCAATGTATAATTCGGTTTAAATTATGTTAACAAAGAATATAATAAAACAATGTTAGAAAAGAAACAGCGCGTTACTGGCTTATTTTATATATAGGAAAGAGAAAGGGCAGGGGGAGAAGTGTATGAATAAAGTCTTAAGAAAATAGTCTCTTGCGGAAGATCCTCTCATCAATACTTACCACCTTCTGATTTTGGAAGTATAGTGATTGATGGTGGTATGATAGTTCCATCAGAGTCTGGTATATTCAGCACTGTGGTGTGGTAAGGTACCTCATAGAAAGGCCCATCGAGTAATGGTTCTCGTGGTACAAAACCACCTGGAATACAAACATATTTTAAAAGCCATAGTCATTTATACTGAAGCACAATTCTTTTGAAATTGCCTTACCTTCTGTCTCAATAGGAGGTGAAAAGCGGTTAGGTTGTGAAACTTTGTAGAACAGAGGATTTTCTGTTCCTCTATGTTTCTGGACTGTGGGGTCAATGGCATCTTCTTCATCCTCAACCACTGCATCTGCTGCCACGAAGGGGATAATCCTAAAGCAGAAAATTTGTTTTCAAGACATAAGGACACATGTAGATATGTTGGAAACATTTACAATGTTATCTTTCAACAGGGGTTTGATTGGACAGGTGATATGTGATAGCAGGGATGTCCATCCCCCAAAGGTTATGGTGCATCCCCCCCCCCAAAACAATCATCCTCCCCACAATTTTTGAGAGCCCAATTTCAACTGTTTAGTTCCTTTTTTTTATGCCACTGGAAAGCTGCGCAAAAGGGGCTGTTTTATAGGTACTACAGAGCTATTGCGATATGATACACAAATGCTTAAAAATTAACTCGAAAGTTAAAAATCAATAACAGATCATTATATGTATTTAACATTACCTTTTTTTTTTATATACAACACATTTAGATTAACAACTTAAAGATACAAACTGAGTTAATAATTACAGTAACTCAATTAAAAATTGTAAGAAATGTGTTTATATTACCTAGATTAATTTACTTCAATATTTTTGTATTCCTCAAACTGTTGAATTCACCCCCAAAAATGTCCCTGATGGCGCAACTTATGCCCCCCTCCTCTTGGGCAGCCGTGTGTGATAGGTACCTAGGTATAGCAATATAACACAACATGGAAGGGGTTGTAGTAATTTACTGGTTGACTTTTTCAATTCACATCACTCGGCTCTGATGTTGTTGGTCATCTAATGTTTTCAGGAAGTGTCCTTCCCATCTTCAGCATGGCAGTCAACATACCATGCTGTAAATGGGAAGGATGCTTCCTGAAAAGTGACCAACTACATCAGAGCCGAGTATGTGAATTGAAAAAGTTGACCAGTAAAGTACTGCAATGAATAGAACATCACTTTTAACAACGCTTCTTACAATTACTTACTATGGAAAGAGTTTATTAATCAGTTCCAAAATTACAGATTCGAATGACCAAAATCTGGTGATATTCGTGAGATATCCAGGCAGAATTAGTATACACCATTCTCTTTACAGATTGCTTACTGATATTCCTCAAGAATGGGAACAGAGTTTAACAGTAGAATCCTGTAAAACATATAAGAGAGTACAAAACAGCAGATAATGCAAGTATTATCCAGCTGGTTAGGCTGCTGCAGGCATTGATGAAAGTATCAAAGTACAACTGCCATAAATCCCAATGCTTAATGTTTGTATCTATGTAGTTTAGCATACCTCATTCCTTATGCAACAGGCAGATGTTAATATTATAAAATGATTAATTGTTAACAGTGATGTGTGAAAAGAAGACGAAATGCACATTTTTAAGCATGTTGAGATTATAGCCCATATTAGTATGGAAAACTAAACATATATCAGCAGATATTTAGGAAACTGGCAGTGCCACACAAAATTTTTGTTACAAAATTTGTGTGTTTTAATGATGTTGAACTGGTAATGTACAATTAAAAAGTTATCATGGTGACGTGAAATGTATACATAGAATATTCAGAAAACATCAAAATAAATACATATTTACATTGCATTGAATTGCCAATTTGTTTCCTGTTTCTGCTGTTCATATGGTCAGGAAAGTGAATCATCCATTTGTAACTTGATAGTAGCCTACAGACAGGACCTAGCAACTCAATATCTAGACATTTCACATGGATCTGAGCAAATGGTTGAGTAGAGGGAAGCAGAACTGGTCACTATTGTCAATTCTTTCCTTCAGCAGGATATTCATGACTGGTAGAGTGGATTTTGTTGCTCTCAGGAAGTATAAATTGTGACATAAACAAAACCAATTACACCATAATTCTATTATTACAGAAATCAGCTGTTGCAAAAACATAATAGTGAGTACCCAAAATAAACATTTTCAAAACAGTTTACAAAATTTAAGTGCTTTAGAAGCCTTTTATTCATATACCGTAATTATACATTCAGGCACAACATGCAATAAATGTAGTAGGAATCATTAATTTATAATGTTTTGCAAAAATAGTCCAAACCTGCTTTGCTAAAACATGAAAGAAAAATTATTGGACACATTGATGATACTAATGTTAGATCAGTGCATATCTTAATTGATTAATTGAATTTACAAATTAATGAAAATTCAGATTTAGTCATATCATCTGAGGTATTAAATCTGGATTGTGATACAAGGCATTAAACATGTGATTTGTTATTGGAGGCAGTTTATGGGTTCTTGCAGAGAGAACTTTCATGGATTTTTAATGAGCTATATATGAGAGCAGCATGCTGCAATGGAGGTTTGATAAAACTGGTTTATTCCCTTTTGCTGAGTGAAGGAGTGTGAATGGGAGAAAGGGCACAATAAATTGAATGCCAGGCATCACAATTAATGACAATAGGCTCTTGTACTATATTTTTGGATCTTATGGAATTATGGGATAGAACACATTTAAACAATACTGATCTTGGTAATTAATTCTTCTTCCACACTTGTGAGTAAGCTAAAGATTGTAAGTTGCCATTGAGGTATGTTGTCTCAAAATGAATTTGAGAGTGCCTTGTGGTTTACCGGGAAAAATGTGAGTCGTTTGGGGAATGAAATGTTTTGCCAGCATGTTGCCATGGTTTAGTTGGTAGAGCAAAGGCATGGAAAGCTGAAGATCCAAGTTCAAATCCCATCTATGGCATTGAAATTTGCAGTTCTTATTATACAGGGAGAGCCAAAAGACTACGAACCGGCTGCACAATGTTTGTCCTGTTCGCATCCTGGGCGCTTGTTGCCGTCTGCCGCTATCATAGAAAGGCGCAGATGAAACTATACAACATTTTTAAAACTACTTTTAAGGCCTTTACTTAACAACTTTATGAAAGTGTGTTTTGAGGACAGAATTATTAGTAGAGATTTGTGGCTCCCTCGGTTCCCCAACCTAACCCCCTGCGATTTCTATCTCTGGGGTAACTTAAAACAAAGTGTACAAGACAAACCCACACATCCTGGAAGAATTAAAACAAAATATCTGCTAGGAAATTGCCAGTATTTCTCAACGTGAACTACGGCAAGTGATGGATAGTTTCCTAAAGAGGTGCCAAAAGTATATGGACAACAATAGTGGCCAGTTTCAGCTTCTCCTTTTATAAAGTTGGTAAGTAAAGCCTTTAAAAGTAGTTTTAAAAATGTTGTATGGTTTCATCCGCTCCTTTCTATGATAGCGGCAGACGGCGACGAGCGCCGAGGACGCGGACAGGAAAAATACTGTGCAGCCAGTTCGTAGTATTTTGGCTCTCTCTGTACCTTTCAAATACTGATACTATAGGTGTCCTCTTTAGACAGTTTAATACATTGTCATGTATAAATACTTGGCTTTCTTCTGAAAGACTACTGCGGATGATGCCACCAAACATAAGCAACAAAATAGGTCAATCTCAAAATCTGACTTAAGGATTCATGTGGAACATTTTAAACATTTATTATTCTAGCAGTTGCAACTAAAGCCCATTGTTTCTAACCTTAAGTTTGGTAAAGATGGAGGCAATGATTGCTCACTGTAATCATACTCGTAGTCATCATCCTTCTTGTGTGTAATGTTGAGTATTGCTTCTATTTCAGGTGGAATAGCACGTTCTGGGGTAGAAATGGTTACATTGTCCTCTATACTTGTAGCATAGTCACGTTCTTGCAACATCGTAGTCATTGGTAGCATGGTGGTTTCAGTAGACATGATGATATCAGCATTAGTTGTTGTAGGAAGAGTAGTTTCCCCTTCAGTGGTGATTTCAGTGGTGGTCACAGTGCTTGTGAAACCATCCTCGTCATCTGTAGTGGTCATCTCTGTCAGGGTGGTGGCTTCAGTGCTCATAGTTGGTTCTGTTATAGTGGTAGGATTGTTTGGCAGCTGCATCCCGGTTATTGAGCGCACCATACTGGAATCTTTCTGTTTCAATAAAACACTGTTCTGAAACAAAGCATAGCCACATGATACAGCTGTTTTAGCGGTATTCCAAGTGTCTCTTATTAATAATTCAGTTTGTCAGTTTTGTAATTGATTTTCAAAAATTTGCCAAATAGAGATGTCATAAATTTTCCAGGTGTTCAGGAACATCTTTTACAATCAAATTATAGAGATTTTATTTTTTAAGTTGTAAACTTAAATTTGACTCTCAAAACCTGCAGACTGTATATGTCATTAAATTATTATGTTTGTTTAAAAACATTAATTTGAATACATAACTCTTATTTTATGGGGCTGCATTGAATATATTCTGATATTATTGTTCTTTTATTTGAATACCATATTTCTTTATATTATTTTTTACATAGTTCAAAGAACTTTAAAGCTAATCTTTATATACATTATTACATTTTTTTCCCGTCTTCATACAATTTAAAGTAATGAAAATGCATTTGAAAGTATCAAAATTAAGTTAAGGAGAATTTGGCCATTCATGTTGTAGTCAAAATAATAAAAAAAAAAATAGATAAATAAAAAAAAATTAAAAAAAACCACACACACACAAAATTTCATACTGTGAACAATATTTTAACACAAGTTCTCTAAGTAATGAATCAATAGACCTACATACCTAATCTTCCTTTTGGCATAATGAAATGTAATGTTTCCATGAAACAGTGTCAGAGCAGCCTTCCACACCCAGTAGAAAGAAATAAGAAATGTCTTCTATTAATACAGGACAAAATAAATACCACACATCCTGTGGCCTTGGCACTCAGGAAATATTTGTTATTAATTCAATTTTACCTGAATTTACAAATTGAGATAGCAATTAACTTGAGCATTTCTAACTTCCTAGCACAGTGTGCGGCAGGAAATGGTCATCAACTGTTACAAATTGTTTCTACTACAGTGTCTGCATTTTAAATGTCTCAAAGCACCCATTCAGCTTGTTGGCAACCGGTCAATATACCATTGCTGGTTCAGGAGGGTTTAATTCAGATTGGTACAATGGGTATTATAAAATCTGATTGCAGTATTTGTTTCCCTGATAATGGCCAAAACAAGAACTAAAGTTTCATAGGGAATAACCTAGTGATATTGCCACCTTCTGCCTCTCTCGCCAATGCATGGTTTAGGAGTATCATCACCTTGGGAACATAGTTTTTATAGTGCAAATGATAAAAGATATTTCTGAGTATAAATGTCTCCTGGAATTTATTTCTCTACTGCCTACCTATAATTGTAAGCAAAGAAAGTATTCATTCCACCCAAAAATGTTATGGAGATTTCATAAAAAAAGGTGTGCATATGTGTGCGTGCGTGTGCGAGAGAGAGAGAGAGAGGGAGAGAGAGAGAGAGAGAGCAAAATGTCAGTTAAAATACCGAAAGTTCAGCATATTCCAAGGATGGGATATGAAGATTGTCAAGAAAATCACTCCACCCCAAACTACATGTATATGGAACATTTTCTTTTATTTTCGATTTTCTGAAAAATGGCTCGAATGATTTTGATTAAAATACCATATATATAAGATATTTGCATAGCAAATAAAATGCTGTACCTATATCTTGAATTTTCTGCAAATAACCTGTGAAGTCCTCTTCATTTTGAATGACTTTTGTATAATTGTTAGACAAAATCTTACTACACAAAACATATAGATCTCATCAAAGCACACAATTTATGTCAAATAAATTTTTTTGTGATGTAGCTATTTCCCAGATAACCTTTATTAGGTTTGTATTTTCAAATACTTATACTTTTTTCAAGTAGTGTGTCACTATTAATTTTTTCTTGTGGTCATACAAAGAGATGGAATTTCAAAGGAATTGCGGAAAGAGCTGCTTCTGAAACGTTTGACTATCGCTTTATCCTACTGTATCCTTATTCCTACATAAAATGGGCCAATGTGTAATGAAAGATTATCTCAATTAACAAGAAGTAGATAGAAGAATAAGCTTTTGTAAGAATAGTTGCAGAAGAATGAGTAGAGAAAGTTTTGTGAATGAAACACAGACTTTTTTAATTTAGTTACCCTAATATGTCATCATATTGTACAGTGGTTTGTATGTAATTGTATGAAGATTAGTACTATCAAAGATGTTGTATACAGTGGAAATATGGGGAGCTTCAGAATTACGCAAAAAAAGTAGATTTTATATATATATATATATATATATATATATATATATATATATATATATATATATTATTTTACAAAGAACTTTTGGGACTAATCAGGTCAGCATAAAGAAAAATAGCATTGGTAGAATTAGAAAGAACAGGGAGGAAAGAAATAATTATGGAAAGAATCTTGAAATATTGGTATAGGTGTCTTCAAAGAGAAAATGGAGATATATTAAAGATTTGTAGGATCAGAGGCAGCCCGTCCATATGGGCCGGTGGGGCCTGGCCCTCCCTTAAAAAATGATGGAACATTAACATAATTAACTATCCTTCTACATACAATTTTATAAATTTGAAATTTTATGAATACAGCTTATAATATTAATAAGTTGTAGTTTCTTAGGTTTATCTTGAGTGGGTGCAGTAAACATAAATGTTAATTTTTAGGTCTGTTTTGCACAGTAATCAAGTTTCCTCTCCATGGTAGCATGCTGCCAATGGCCAGTCCAGAACATTGGTGCGAATATGTGCTTAAACTGGGTTCATTCATGGGCCAGGATGTCTTTACAAGGACTTAGCTATATTCCCTTAAGAGGGTGCTGCCTTTTTCTGCTTAGTGTTCTGGTGCGGTGATCCTTGTATCTCTTTCTACTTTCTCTACTACGTATAGTAAGTAGGGGAAGTATTGTATTGCACCAAAAAATTCTATACGGAGATTTCACCGGAAATATATGTTTTGTGACCCCCTGAATCCAAAAAAAGCATTTTTGGAAACATGTCTGTGTGTGGGTGTCTGTGAACAGCATAACTCAGAAACGAACAGTCGGATAAACATCAAACTTGGTATTTAGGTTCATTATCTTCCAGAGATGCGACACGAAGGTTTTCAAGAAAATCCCCCCACCCCAGATTACCCTTCACATGGAACATTTTTGGAAAATTTTAATTTTCTCAAAAATGGCTCTAACGATTTTGATTAAAATATATGTTTAAGATATTTTCATGACAAATAAAATGTATATATTGAATTTTCTAGGAATGTCTCCAAAAGTATTCTTCATTGTGAACGACTTTTGCATAACTGGTAAACCATAAGAGATAGACAAAATTTTACTACACAAAAAATGTAGATCACGTTCAAATACACAATTTATGTCATATACATTTTTTTAGTTGAGTGAACCATTTTCGAGATATTGCTTGTTATTCCCTTAAATTTTTCAATATTTTCTCAAATGGGAATTCATTATTCATTTTTTTGTCTTGGATATGCAAAGAGTTATAATCTGTGGCAAAGAGAATGGTGCTGCACCTAGCAACCAGCTATTAAGAGATATGTATGTGCTTAAAGGCTACTGTATTTCTATATCGCCCTTGTAAATATATATTCCCCTTACATCTACAAGAAACTTAGCAATAAGATAGAGTCTGCAAATGTTTATCTCAATTAACATGAAGTAGATGGAGAATAAGCATTTGTAAAAATAGTTTGTACAAGCGTAAAGAAAGTCGTGTGAATATAACACATCAGATTTTTCTCTCTTTCTTTCACACGTATCTTCTTAAAAGCCATCAGCATCACATGCCTGACTTACATCACTAGAGCAAGCGTTACAATACAAAGACAAAACAATCTTTTCTTGTCCACTTCCATTCTCTAAACGACTATTTACATATCTGGAAACTTTTGTCAATTCCAAGAAGAAAACGCAGAATGGCTTGGCTCACATTAATTGTAAGTGCTATGCTTTTTCCTGTGTGATGTGTCATAACAGTAATTATTAATGAAGAGAAGACATATCATGTACTTATCAAGTCATGGCTTTGTTCTGTCCTTTTTGTGTGTGGTGGCTTTATTTTCTATTTTTCCAGAGTTTGCTAATAAAAAGTGGATTTATTTTACATTTCATTAAGATTTCCGGGCAGTAAAACTTCTGCATGAAAAATGTGCCCATATATTTTGCAAATAAGAGAACCGAAAAATGCAAATAGGTGATTGATTAGTTGATTTAATTTTCCTTGTGTGACTAGAAATTGAGTGATTATAATTGAAAAGCACCTTATACCTCTGTTCAAAAGAAAGAAAAGCCAGTGGGGATTATTTCCATGATTGTAATGCAGTAACTTTTATACCTGCTTTTAAATAATTTCTTGCCTGTCAGTGAAACGTTTTATGCTTTTTTTAAGAGTACCATGGCTTTGAACGGATTCTAAAATATAGAGAAACTGAAAGTTCTCTAACAATTTTCATTATACCTGCCAACTAGTTAGGCTATCACATCCAAATTTCTACACATTCTTCTTTAGTAACATGAACTGCATAGCATATAAACAATTCATTTTTGTTATTCATTAATTTTAAAAAATTAAAATAATATATATCTCAGCAGAATTGAAATTTAGGTTTACATAGGTATATTTTCAGCTAAAATAATGAAGTGAAACTGAAAATTAAAAACGAAAACTGAATAATGCTATTTGTACTGCTAGTTTCAGTTGACTCTCCGAAACTCAGTTAATTTGATTCCTGAAAGGTGTTTGTTGACTTATGACATTTTAATTTGTATTGTTTATAAAAACTCAGATTTTCAGCAGACATAACACACCGAAACTAGCATTAAGTTTAATTATGTAAATAATACTTGAGTTTCAGCAACTTAGTCTACAAAGCTTTATGTGTCTGCATAAATCAATTAGTTCGCTTTGTCATAATGAATTAATTAACTCGGTACTTACAGTTATTAATGACTGTAATTACTTATAGTATATTCTTAAAGAGTCCAAATTTACATTTATTGATCAGCTATTTTGGGTGTGGGAGGTTGCCAATATTGTTCACTGGCCTACCGGCTACCACTTTTGTGAATCAATAGAAACTTCAAACAAAAATAGCTAGTGGACAAGGATAGGAAGAGCTGTAGAGAAGATAGGAATGGGAAATATATGGCAACTAGAGGAAAAAAATCTGATGTGTTACATTCACATGAACTTTCTCTGCCCTCTATCGCTTATTAGTGGGTATACAAATTATTTTTATAAAAGTTTATTTCCTCTCTACTTCATTTTAATTGAGATAAACCTTTCCAGAAATAACTACATTACACATTTCATTATAGATACAAAGGAAATAGCGATTGTCAATTGTTTAAGAACTGAATGCAATATGCTGGCCTTAAAATTCCATACTGTTTCCATGACATTACAAGAAACACTTGAAAATCAACAGGACTTTAAAAGAATGGCTAAATATTCAACAATTCAAACCATTAATAATGCATTTCTCAGAAGTGTGTGACCCTACAAAGAAAGTTATTTGATATAATTTTGTGTTGTAAAGAGATCTACATTTTTTGTGTGGTACATTTTCGTCTATTGCTTAATGTTTAAGTGTTATACAAGATTATACATAATTCCTACCAAATGAAGAGGACTTCATAGGCTATTCCCAGAAAATTCAAGATATACATTTGTTTTGCCATGTAAATATCTTTAATATATGGTATTTTAATCAAAATCGTTATAGCCATTTTTGAGAAAATAAAAAAATTAGAAAAATGATCCCTGCAAAAGGTAGTTGGAGTGGGAGGTTTTCTTGAACATCTCTGTGTCTCATCCTTGGAAGATGCTGAATTTAAATATCATGGGGAGATAACCCAGTTTTCATTTTTGAGTTATGCTGTTCACAGACACTGTTCACTCATTTGCACAGATCAACCTTTTTTTTCTTCTAAAAATTGTTTGTATTATTGTTATTATTCAGGGGGCCTGAAAACATGTATATCCAGTGAAATCTTGCTATCAAATTTTTGGGTGGAATGCAGTACTTCTCTACTTGCTATAGGTGTAGTGGAGAAAAAAAAATTAAATAAAAAAAATCTTATGTGCTACATTAACATGACTTTCTCTACCCTCTAATGCTTATTAGCGGCTATACAAATTATTCTTACTAAAGTTTATTTTCTTAACTACTTCATTTTAATTGAGATAAACCTTTCTGGAAATAGCTGCATTACACATTTTGTTACAGATACAAAGGGAATAGCAATAGTCAAATGTTTTAGCACTGGAGGCTATATGCTGGCCTTAAAATTCCACTGTGTTTCCATGGCATCGTGAGAAACAAGTGAAAATTGACAGCACTTTAAAAGAATGGCTAAGTATTCAAACCATTAATAAGATATATCTCGGAAATGGCTGATGTCACAAAAAAGTTTTTTGAAATAAATTGTGTGTTCTAAAGAGGACTACATTTTTGTCTAGTATGTTTTCATCTATCGCTTAACATTGAGAAGTTGGTTTGTATTGTAACTTGTTTGCAACACGCTTTGGGCGTCAATTTGAAGTAATTTGTATTGACGGAGTTGTATTATATTTCAACTGTTGGGGAACCGAACTTGTAGTTGCAACCGCACATATAGTACCCGGTACCTTTTGCCTCAATTTTTAAAACATATTAACTTTGTAATTTGACTGTTTCTTTAAGTATTAAATATTTATGTTTGCCTCGGCTGTGTCAGTATTTGTTAGAGACACGTTTCTCTTAGCAGGGTTGTGGTGCGACAAGAATGTAGGCTTACACAGATTATAATTTTACTTCACTCTTTTTTATTAATGCTTAATATGATTCAAATAACACTTCACTGATATAGAGAGAGCTGTGAGATGTTCTTATTAAATATTTGCACATTTTAATACATAAACTACTTTTTGTCTCACACGAATACGTATTAAATCTCTCGAGGATGTGTCTCGCATCCGGTTAGAAACACTGTTTGCAGACACTGAATTGATTTCAACCGCCTAAACTTGTAAATTTCTGTATTTCTAGTCTCTGATTGGTTATTCCTAATCCAATAGAATACCTTCATTTAACTAAAGCTTTTTCTGGTTGTTATTGGCTATTTTTATAAACTGTCACTAAAATTACATTATTGCTTCCAAGAATCACAAGTAACATTTAAACTTTCTAATTCATTATTGCCTCAAGGTTACCTCATTGTTAGCAACTTTTGACCTATTTCTCATAGCTCCTACATTATTAAATTACGTAATACATTCATATAACATTATTGAACATGTATGCAATAATATAAGCATATGCAATGACTGTTACATACATTTTACAAATTATTACATACACATATTGCTTCAAGGCGGGCTGTTATTGAATTTATATATTATATAATTAGACTGAAATCATTTAAGTGTTAAAAACACTGCCTCAACATTTACCCAGTTATACAAGATTCCTTCCAAATCAAAATAATTTTTCAGGCTATTCCCAGAAAATTCAAGATATACATTTTATTTGTCATGTACATATTTTTAATATATGGTATTTTAATAAAAATTGTTAGAGCCAGTTTTTAAAAAGTAAAACATTTGAAAAATATTCCATGTAAAGGGTAATTTCGGGGTTGGAGGATTTTTTTTGAAAATCTTTGGCACATCTTGGAAAGGTACTGAACTTAAACCAAGTTTTTGGTATTTATCCAACTTTTTGTTTTTAAGTTATGCTGTTTACAGACACACACACACACACACACACACACACACACACACACACACACACACACACACACACACACCACACCCACACCCACACACACACACACACGCACACATCTTTTACTAAAATTGTTTTCTTTTTATTTATTCAGGGAGCCTCAAAAATGTACTTCTGGCAAAATCTCGGTATTGATTCTCTGAGTGGAATGCAGTACCTTCTCTACCTACCATATGTGGTAGAGAAAGTAAAAATTCTAGCTCATAAAGGATACGTGAGACCAAATTTGAGGACCTGCCAAACATTATTTTGGGCAATACTGAATTATGAAATTCCTATATGAAAGTTTTCTCCATAGGCCCTGGTTCACAAAAATAAAACTTGCTGAAGTATGAATGAGCCCAGATATCCCATACATAGCAGAAGAGAAATATGTATGCAAAAGCATCCCCTCCCCAAATTTAATATTAAGATATATATTTTATTTCTCTCCGATCTTGGGTTTTGGGAACAAATATTCAATACCTGCCTCATTTTCATTATACTTTCACATCATATCATAAAGTTTCATGCTTATTTTGTATTTTGTATGTTCTTCTGGTAAGCGAGCCTAAAGAAAAGAATACTGAAAGACATATCTTATTATATTTAATGTACTTTCACTCGAAAATATTTAGTACCTTCTCTAATATAATTATGTCTGGAGGTAAAACTGATTTTTATAAAATAACCACAGATAAATATTAGGGAAGCACATACCTTTACATGCGCACCTAGTGCATCTTCCTTCTTGTGCGAGTCATGCATTCTTGCTGCAACACACACACACAAAAAGTAGGTATTTATTACCTAAGTGCTTGCAGATTTTACAGATATCTAATACTATAACAAAATCAAAATGAAATGTGAACAATGATGCAGTAATTTGTATCACAAATTACTTAAATGTAAATAATGATTGTAATATGAATATGCATTTTTATGTGACATTGATTTCAGATGTTTATTGATTGTAAATATTGTTGGAAAGTAAATTTATAAGGCTTTACTGAAACTGTCAATAATAGCGCAATAATGCAGAAAAGGGGGGTGAGCTGTTTATCATTATTGGAAACGAGGAAGTTGCGTAACATTGGCGCGTTTTTCCGTTGAGAACCTTCTGGAATATTTCCTAGAGCATATGTATTCATAATTTTAATTGGATATTAAAATAGACGCTAATGTTGGCACGTTTTATTAGCCAATTGCAGTTCATTTATAATCTTTAGGCGTATCTGATTGCAGGAGTATAAATAGGGCAAGTTAGAGGTAAAGTCAGTCAGTCCTTCAGTTCGCCGAAAGCATTCATACACTACACATCGTCTTCAGTCAGTCAGTTCGTCGAAAGTATTAGTTCGTCATACGTCAGCTATAGATTTACAAGTAACAAAAAATCTAAAGTATTATAAAGTTAATTATACACAAAGTTGAAGTACGTGAATTAAAAGTGATAAGTAAGAAGTTATTATAACAGTTTCAGTTTGGCGAGTATGTAGATCAATATGTAAAAGTGATAGTGAACGTGTTCGACAATAAAAATTATAAAACAAATTTCTTCATCAGTGTAATTTTTGGATAAAAGATTCCTTTCCGTTTCACAACCTGTATAGAGATACGTGCCCAAGCCAACAGGATAATAGCTAGCCGGAGGACATTTGAAATGAAATCAAACGAACACTAACACTGATGCAAATTGCTAACACAAGATGGAGCTACGAACCTAACAAAGAATGACGTCACAAGATGGCTTCAACACACGTGATGTAAACAAACATTATAAGTAATACCGTCGCAAATTGGCTACCACAACGTGGGGCTACAAGAATGTTAAATAAATAAATAAACAACATAATCCAATTACAAATTGGCTCCCATACGTGGGGCAGTTAAAATTATGTAACCAAACAAAACAAAAGCAGCACAATATAAGATCTTCAAGTTCTAATAATTTACGTAAAAACATATTACGTAAGCACTCGACTGTCGCAAATTGGCGCCCAACGTGGGGCACGATAACCAGGAAAGGAACACGATGACCAGGAAAGAAGCATAGTGACCAGGAAAGGAACACGATGACCAGGAAAGGATCAGCATAACCAGGAAGGAGCAGAGTGACCAGGAAAGGAACCAGGACGTGGAACGAATGCACCAGTGAAATGATCTACAAGACGCAGATTCCAGAAACAACAAAAGGAACGACAGACTCACGGATGATTGGACATCGTAATTCCGAGATTACAAGGCAACAGGGTAATTCAACTACAAAAACATCGAGACAACGTAGATTCATCATAACACAACGCAGAAGCGACATATAACCTAGGAGAGAGGGGCAGGAAGCTGGACATCAAAGTAACAGCAACAGACAGCATCACAAAGGTCAGAGTATCGTAATTTTTTTTTAGAAAACAAAATTGTAACCTTCAAATGTACTTAAGGAGTGGTAGGATAAAGAAAACAATGGCTACTAATAATACAGAAGAAATAATTATGGAGGGAGATAATGTAACAGTTAGCTGTAATTCAATACAGGTTACAGAAAATAGCCCAAACGTTTTAGGATTTGAGGGTGGAAATGTTAGTTCAGAAAGTCAGAATAGAATAGCAGGAAATGTTAATCTGATACTAGTATGATTATGGAAATGCTGAAAAATTTGAATGAGAATATGGAAAAGAATAATAGGGAAATGAGAGAAGATCTTAGTAAGAAAATAGATCAAAACAGGGAAGATATGCAAAAGAATAATGAGAAATTAGAAAAATTAACTCAGAGTAATGAGAAATTAAGGGAAGATATGCAAAAGAATAATAGGGAATTAAGAGAAGATATTGATAGGAGTTTAGAACAAAAACTAGATCAGAATAAGAGAGAATTGAGGGAAGATATTGGTAAAAGCTTAGAACAAAACAGGGAAGAAATTGAAAAGAAATTCATGGAGCTAGATAGTAGTATGATTAGAATGAAAAATGAAAATCAAGAAATGATAGCAAATGAAATAGGTGAAGTTTCAAAGAAAATGTTAGACATGAGCAGGGAAATATCTAACCAAAAAAGTAAGGTTAATAATAAAATAGAGCATGTTAATGTAAAATGTACAGAGCTAGGTAGCCGAATGAGTAGCATTTCAAGTGAGTTAAAAGAGATGGAGGCTACAAATGCAGATTTAATACAGGTGCAAGTTAATTTCAGAGGGGAAATATCTGAAATTCAGAAGGAGTCAGAAACACAGAGAAATAAATTGTCTGATGAAGTTAAAGATTTGTCTAAAGATTTGAATCAAAAGCTAACTTCTGAAATTAACAAACACCAAACTGTTCAAAATGAGAATAATAAAAAAATGGAACAGACAATAGAAAATCTGCAAGGTACTGTAAATAGATTAGAATTGAATTCAAGGGCAAATATATGTGATGTGAATGTATCAGATGTACAACATAATGATAGAGGTAGTTCCTCAGGTATGACAAATAATGTGAGTGATGCGGCAGCTTCATCTATAGCTAATGCTGAAACTCAGAGTGCACAAGTAACACTAGATAATTTAAATATGGGAGTAGGGAATTTGCAAAATTACAATAATATCTTAAGTGATTTTCCACTTCCAAAATTTAATGAAAACTCCAGTCCAGTACAGTTCATTGCAGAATTATCAGAGTATTTTCAAATTAAAAAGATACCTGAAGCATTGAAAATGATAGTTGTCAAAAGATGTTTGGACCAGAAAACTTTAGATTGGTTACAAATGGTATCCGGGGGTGAAATTTCATATGAATCCTTTAAGAGATTATTCATGAACAGATTTTGGAATGTTACGGTACAGCATAGAATTCGAGCAATGCTTAGTCATGGTCAATTTAATCCACGAGAGGGAATCTCAATGACTGATTACTTACTGAAACATGCAAGTCAGGTTAGAAACTTGTTACCTCCAATCAATGAGGAAGATTTTGTGAGTTTGCTCGCAAGGCATTATCCTTTAAGGATACGAAATTACTTATTAATTGCAAAACCACGTAGCATCTATGAGATGACAGAATTAATAACAGCTTTGGAACAATAGGAAGAAGATATATCTCGGGAGTGGGAGCATAGATTTTTAGATGTGCGAGATAGAAGAAATTACCAAGGTAATTATCAGCAAAGTAGAGGACAAGACAGGCGTCATGAAAATAATACCAGACAACGGTATCAATCATACGTTCCACAATTTGAAAGATCGAGGATAGATAGGAGACCAGGTCGACAGGAACAAATAAATTATGTCAGGACAGAAAGATTGCCTGAAAGAGGGCAAAATTATGGAAGGTGGTACATTAGACAAAGGGGAAATTTCACTCACTGGAGGGAAAACAATAACCGGGAAAGATCTGAGGAACGGCAAGAAAATTACGTGCCAAGGGGACATAATGTCAGAAATCGAGGATTTCGAACTCGAGGAAGGGGAACTCAAAACAATGGTAGCGACAATGAGATAGATTTAGCGCCTGTTAGGAATGGCAGTCCCGTACGTGAACATGGAAATAACCAGGAAAACTGTTAACAGACTCCTGTGTAGTAGGTTCTCAGGACGTCTTTAATAATTCAGTATCCATTACCAATACAAATAATATGCCTACACATACACCCTGTAATAAGATTACAGCAACAAAAGATAAGGGAGAAAATTTTGAGTCACCTCATGTTAGGATGGAAATTGTGAAGAAAGAGATCATTGCAACTATAGATTCTGGTTCATCAGCTTCAATTTGCTCACAGAAATTTTACATAAATTTGATTAATGAAGGTAACAAAATTATGGCTCTTCCCACTAGTAATTTAGTTTGTCGTGTTGCAATCGGAAGAACGACACAGGTCATAAAAACACAAGCTCTACTTAGCATACTTATCGGCGGAGAGAATTTTGAGGTTATGTTTCTAACTGTAAACCATCTGATTTGTGACATAATTATAGGATGTGACTTCCTACATGAATATGAAGCAAGTATAGATTTTAAACATGAAGAGTTAAGAATGACAAAACATTTTAGAGAAATAAGGGTACCATTTATAAAAGAGAAAGTTTCTGTAATCGAGATGACAAAGGATGAGAAGAATCTTTGTGACCAAGAGTTTTTTGTGCAAATAACAGAAACTGATAGAAATTGTCAGATAAAGCAGGTAGTCACAGAATATGAAGGGAATACCACGCCATATTTTCAACAGCTAGCAGAAATGCCAGAAGAAGTAGAGAAATTTGCAATCCAAACAAAAGACGACCATGTGAGCGAGACAGACAACAGCTGGGAAGAGAAGAGAAATGAGGAAATAATACACAAGTGTGAAGAAGCTTATAATATTATGGTAATGCAAAAACAAATCCTTCATGATGTTTTGATGAACAATACTTCAGTATTTAGTAATATCCCAGGCAGATGTAATGTATATCAGCATACATTTCAAGTAGAAGACGTACCACCATATAGGCACAAGTATGACAATTTACCTATAAGTCTTCGGGACAAAGCTAGACAACTAATAAATAGCATGTTAGAAAATGGGATTATTGAGCAAAGTAATTCTCAGTATATAAATTCAATCTGCTGGAGTATTAAACGAGATGGTAGTTTGAGATTAACATTAGACGGTAGATATGTCAACAAGTATATGAAACCAGATCATTTTCAAAGTGAGGGAATTGAACAGCTAATTACGAAACTTTCAAGAGGGAGATTTTTGACATCCATTGACCTCACTGCATCATATTGGCAAGTGGAATTAGATCCACAAGTGCGTGATTACACTTCATTTCAGTACTCAGGGATCCAGTATCGTTTTTGTGTAAATCCTTTTGGTTTAAAAAACTCAGGAAGTGGATTTTTGAGAGCCATTCACAGTATCTTTGGAAATTCTGCAGATGACTTTTTAATAAAGTATATTGACGGCTTCCTAATCATTAGTCAAACATTTGAAGAACACATGAATAATGTCCATTATGTGTTAAATAAACTACAACAACATGGTATGACTGTGAACATACTAAAATCAAAATTTTGTGTCAAGGAAATAAATTTTCTGGGTTATGTAGTGGATGAACGAGGTATAAGACCTGATCAGAAAAGAATAGAAGCAATAATGAAAATTCCATCACCAAGGAACGTAAAACAAATTAGACGTCTCTTAGGGGTATTGAACTTTCAGAGTAAGTTCGTACCAAGATATTCGGCTGAAATAGAACCACTGCGGCAGCTTCTCCGAAAGAACAATAAGTGGAAATGGACAGAGGATCATCAAAAATGTTTTGAGAGAGTAAAGGAACTCTTTGCTAAGTCCATATTACTCGAGAGGCCCAGAGAAGATTTGGAATATGAGATTTATGTCGACGCATCAATGCAAGGATACGCCGGAATTTTAGGACAGCGAGACTTCAACAATGACTTTCACGTCATTAGTACAGCTTCTAGAGGACTTACAAATATTGAGCGGAATTCTTCAGTGACTCAGTTAGAAATTGGAGCACTATATTTCTCATTAATTCGTTTTAAAACCTATATTTATCAGCAAAAGGTGAAAGTATATTCAGACCACATCAGCTTAACTTTCATACAACGGTGTAGATTATGTAGTGGAAAACTTGCTAGATACATTCATGCAATATCTGCATTCGATATTGAGATTATACACATTCCTGGCAAAAATAATACCTTCAGTGATTTGCTATCAAGATTGAACTACAACCCAGTGGAGAGGGAAATTAAGGAAATTTCAAATTATTTAAGGGTGTTATGTCATTGAAAACAAACCCAATGGTATGGATACGTGAGCTTCGTTCAGAATCTACTAAATGAAACCGTAAACAATGTGACAGGATACAAACCATGTGAACTTAAGTTAGGAAAGAAGATCAATACAATGTGTAAAAAAATTCCAGAAGCCATTCCAGATGCGCATTCGATACCACAAACAGAAGAAGAGATGTTCCGAAAAGCATTTGAGAGGATGAAGAAAAAGGCCATAAAAAGAAAAATTAAACATGAAGAAAAGAAGAGAAAGGAATGGAGGATCAAAATAGGAGATTTAGTTTTAGTCAAAACCAAGAAATTGTCGGATAAAGCAAATAAACTTTATTGGCGAATGTTTCTCAAATACCATGGACCATATGAAGTTGTTGAAGTATATGGAACTAATACATATGAGTTATGTAATCCAACAACTCAAAAAAGCATAGGAAAGTTCCATATTGAGATGCTGAAACCATACAACCATGAAGATCAAGGTGAAATAAAAGACAAAGATGATAAATAGTAAATGCTGGATAGTTAAAGACGAAATGCAGAGCAATGTATTGGAATGTAAGAGGGTTAAATAAATATGTACGTCATGTGAAAGGAGAAATAAATTTTGGACATGACTAAATGTTTAAGAGGAAAATAACATTTTATTAGTAACTGAACATTTGAAATAAAGCATGATGTTATATTAAAGTAAAGTACATAAATACTATTCCAAGAGTATTGTTAAGATAAAGTACAAAATAACAAAAATTGGTAAATATAATTAAAAACAAATATTTATGTAGCAAATAGAACATGTGAAACAGTGCCTAGATTTAAGAGATGTAAATATTTGTGTAGAGGGTGAATATTTTTGGAAAATATGTTTAATAATTACAAAAAAATTCTTGAATTTATAAATTTTTGTTAACAATATATGAAAGTAAAAAAAAAAAAAAAATTGTAGTAATTAAATACTTCAGGGTATAGTATTTGCTATAAACATTGTGATGTCAGATTAATATCTAAACAAATTAAACCAGAGCCAGTAAGTAGTGGCAAGATAAAAAAAAAAAATATGTCATGTGTTAAATGCGTGTGAAGTGTTAAGTGAAAGTGATAGCGTGTGTTCCAAGATTTAGGAGACTAAAAACACAATTATTAAAATTTCCAAACAAGTTGTAAATATTTATAATTATGTTTCTAGTGGGGCATATGATGCAGTAATTTGTATCACAAATTTCTTAAATGTAAATAATGATTGTAATATGAATATGCATTTTTATGTGACATTGATTTCAGATGTTTATTGATTGTAAATATTGTTGGAAAGTAAATTTATAAGGCTTTACTGAAACTGTCAATAATAGCGCAATAATGCAGAAAAGGGGGGTGAGCTGTTTATCATTATTGGAAACGAGGAAGTTGCGTAACATTGTCGCGTTTTTCCGTTGAGAACCTTCTGGAATATTTCCTAGAGCATATGTATTCATAATTTTAATTGGATATTAAAATAGACGCTAATGTTGGCGCGTTTTATTAGCCAATTGCAGTTCATTTATAATCTTTAGGCGTATCTGATTGCAGGAGTATAAATAGGGCAAGTTAGAGGTAAAGTCAGTCAGTCCTTCAGTTCGCCGAAAGCATTCATACACTACACATCGTCTTCAGTCAGTCAGTTCGTCGAAAGTATTAGTTCGTCATACGTCAGCTATAGATTTACAAGTAACAAAAAAAATCTAAAGTATTATAAAGTTAATTATACACAAAGTTGAAGTACGTGAATTAAAAGTGATAAGTAAGAAGTTATTATAACAGTTTCAGTTTGGCGAGTATCTAGATCAATATGTAAAAGTGATAGTGAACGTGTTCGACAATAAAAATTATAAAACAAATTTCTTCATCAGTGTAATTTTTGGATAAAAGATTCCTTTCCGTTTCACAACCTGTATAGAGATACGTGCCCAAGCCAACAGGATAATAGCTAGCCGGAGGACATTTGAAATGAAATCAAACGAACACTAACACTGATGCAAATTGCTAACACAAGATGGAGCTACGAACCTAACAAAGAATGACGTCACAAGATGGCTTCAACACACGTGATGTAAACAAACATTATAAGTAATACCGTCGCAAATTGGCTACCACAACGTGGGGCTACAAGAATGTTAAATAAATTAATAAACAACATAATCCAATTACAAATAGGCTCCCATACGTGGGGCAGTTAAAATTATGTAACCAAACAAAACAAAAGCAGCACAATATAAGATCTTCAAGTTCTAATAATTTACGTAAAAACATATTACGTAAGCACTCGACTGTCGCAACAAATGATAGAAAATCTGAAAAATGTACTGCATAAGAAAAGTTGTTGAGGCTGCTTTATAATGAGCATTTTTGTTGCTTTAATAGATATTTCACAATTGCAAATATATAAGTTATTTCTTGCTTTATTTGTGATCCTTAACTACGCTGAAACTTATAAAAGAAGTAATAGCTCAGGTAAATGTATTTTAATTAGGAAAAATTTGGATGTATAATTTTTTGGCACTTTTTGGCTGACTTATATTTAGGACACCTTACTTGTATTGAAGTGAAACACGGCAAAAAGTTATATCCAATTTTCTTAAGATTAGTGTTTTCACAGAAACAGTCAATTCCAATTGTACAGGAGATTAATAATGGTACAAACTTCAGGAGATTATTGCTGACATGATAAAGATCAGCTAGGCAGACCTGAATCCTCTCGACTTTATCTTTGGAAGACAAATCATAGATGTCATGTGTGTTTAATTGCAGAATAAATAAATATGCTATACTAATGTTTATTTTTCTATGCATTTTAAAAGTAATTTTTACAACATAATAGAGAATTATCTTAGAAGGGAAACAAAGATTTATTAGATTGCCTCTGTGGTTGAGCGGCCAGCATTCTGGCTGCTCAATCCAGAGGTGCTGGGTTCAATTTCTAACTGGGGCAGTGGAATTTTTCTATAATAGAATCTTTCCCTATCCTCCATAGCGTACAGTGGGAGTGAATATGAGTGTGTTACAAGTGAAAAATAAAAGTTAAAGGGGGCCTATACAAATGAAGCAATGAAAGAAAAAAGGCTGTGATTGTTATTATTACTCTCTACCAATTGCCAATGGTAGGTAAAGGAAGTAGAACCTTTTGTACTCCACCCAAAACACTGGTATTGAAGTTACACCATAAATAGTTTTCAATGCCCAATATAGTTTAGATTGCACAATTACATGCAAGAAGCCATATTAAACAATTACTACAATCAGAAATAAGAACCCTAAAACCTGTACTCACCCATTTTTGCCACTGGTTTTAACACATGTTTTGTTAAAAATGCTTTTCATTGGGGGGGGGGCGGGCCAAGGGACATCAAAATATTCAATTCCAGTGAAATCTTAATGTAGAACTTTTGAGTGATAAGCATTAGAGAATGTAGTAATTGCAACAAATCTTTATTTCCCTTCTTAGATAATTTTATATTGTTTAGAAAAACTTCCTTTTAAAAATTTTCTCCCCATAGAAAAAACAAATATTAGTAATAGCACACTTATTTTATTCTGTAACCTTGAAAATATAGTATGTATTTTACAAAACTCATAAAACTCAATCAGAACAACAGTAAGTATTAGTTTTTTGGATTAAGCGTTTTACTACCCTCATACATTAACACATTCTTCACATCTTACCTCTCCCAAGCATATACCTTTATGAATTAATCCTTTTTACAAGACAACACTTAATACTATGGTAATATATTTCAAACAAACCAAGAATTTCACAACTATAATACTAGACAAACATAAGATATACATGTACTGAGAACAAATACAAAACTGTTGCAAAATGGAACAATCTATGCAGTACCAAATTATATAACAAACTTTTTGTTAGTTTGAAATCAATAAAGAAATTTACTACCTTTAAATCAGCACTGCTAGCACATTTGCTTGACCACTGTCACTACTCAAAAGGAGGAATTTCTTAAACAGTGAAATGCATGTTACGAATAATTGTATGTAATTTAGGCATAACAATTTTTTTTTATTTATAATGTTAAAATCAGCATAACTACTAACACTACCACTACTATATAGCATATGGACTTCCATCTTTTTCTAGTTTAATCTGGAATGCCATAGCTGCAACACTGGTGTATGGGATAGAAACACAAAACTTAAGAATTTAGAAGTGCAGAAAAATTATCAGATTTATTTCAAATTACTAGACATGCTATGATACCAATGGATGTCAATGAACCACCACTTCCTTTTCTTCTTATTACTTTAAGTGTTTTTTTATCTGCGAAGAATATATACCATGGCAAGGTCTGGCAAGTGGGGAAATAAATTGTGACATATGGAAATAGCATACGTTATTGGATTTTAGCATTTGCTCATTTAACATGTTATATTGACTGTAGCAATTAGTTTGCTGTGCTCTCTTCAAATGTCTTGCACAACAAAATGTTGTACTTACAACAGTTGTAGCGTGATGGGCAGCACTGGCCAGGGGTGAAGATGGGTTCGCAACCTGGGGCTGGTGAAGAGCAAGTAATTGTGGCACAGCGTAGTTTGCCTTTGAGACAGAAGCAACTCTCACATTTGGACTGGGCTGCAGTCTGCACCATTTCACCCTCTGGGTAATGTTTCCCTCCGACCATACATCCTGAAATTAGATCACAAAGTGTAAACTCAGCTGTAGTTACTGCTAAGACCTCATGCTTGCGATTCATGTAATTTCCCCACAGTTTAGAGAAAAAAGTCTACTATTGCAACATATTATCCCTAAATTTAAGCAAAAACAGTATACCTTTTTTTGCATTATGTCTATGGTTGAGGGAATTATCAACTATGTGTGAAAAACTAGAGAAATGTTCTTACAGAGTAAGGGCTGTCATAGTTTGTTTTTAGTGTGTGGAAAATCAAGATCAGTAACTAGCTTTCTTTATTTAATTTTTTTTTTACTGCATGTGACTATTTTCTTTATTCTTTTTAATAATAATAATAATAATAATAATAATAATAATAATAATAATAATAATAATAATAATAATAATAATAATAAAAAACTGCAACCATATGCATTACCTTTATGACCACAAATATGGTCCTTGTCAGAAGTGTTATTCCTAAATATAATTCTGTTGTGTGTGTGTGTGTGTGTGTGTGTGTGTGTGTGTGTGAGAGAGAGAGAGAGAGGGAGAGGGGGGGAGTGTGTGTGTGTTTTGTTTATCTTTCTTTCACCATTGAAAAGCCCTTCTTCTAGAAGGCCACAGAGTATATAATGTTTCCAAAACTTTTAAAACTGGATTTCAATACCGTTTCGTTGACTACAGATATCAGAGGCTACTTTTGACACTTTGTTGTAAATGTGGCAGATTTTTAATGACTTGTAGCCCAAAGGGTTAAGTGGGAAGGCTTTAAGTATTTTAAAATTGGCTTATTTTAAAGGGGGATTTACAGGGATATATATGTTCATATCACCACGTTTCTCTCATATTTCACTGAAGTTTTATTGAGTAATAGCTTTGGTACAATTTTGACAAAACTGGGTACATATGGATTATTCTAGAAACAGCTACTCTTACATTCAATCCCTATTTTCAGCTCATAACATACAAATCAACATTATTTAGCCTATCTGGATGAAACTTTGTATGTTTATAATGTAGGACCCAGTGATAATTATAAACTGCCTAACAACTCTACCATATTTTCAATCACTTATGTAGAAATCTGCACTGTTTAAACCATGTCAAAATATTGCACAATTATACAGTAGGAGTTGACAAAAATCCTAGGGCACATTAAAACTTCCAAACCCACCTAATTGTTATTTTGAATTATATAGCAGTCGAAATTTTTAAAGCTACCCTTGCTTTATTTTCAACCCCTTATAGATAATAATATGCTGCTTGGTCAACCAGGCACAAATTTGTGCGCTTGGACTATAAGGACGTGGCAAAGATTATAGGACACTATACAACTTTAAAAAGCTACCCATACCCATACTTTTCAATGCCTTTACAAATTGTCACTATTTTACCAATCTGGACACTTACACTTTAAATACAAATTAAGAGTACTTACGACATCTAAGTCGTCCTCCGTGGACTAGTGGTACCGTGCTAGCCTCTAGTTGCCGAGGTCGCGGGTTCAAACCTGGCGGAGGGCGATGGATTTTTTCGCTTCCTTCGGAAGCACGTAAAGAACCTCAAGCCTGATAAGAGGCCTCTGAGCAAAATTTCCGGTCTTTCACGCCCAATATAGAATGAGACGTTAAGAATTATAGTAATTAAAGGGCGTCCATAAATAAAACTCAAATTCAATTTTACAACATTTAAAAAATCACGCTTATCCTTATTTTCAACTGCATATCTACTTTATAGAATGTACCAATGTAATGCTGGGTAAGGCAGCTATAAGGGGTAAGGATTCACCATAAAAATCTTATAGATAATTCTACAATAATTTCATAAAGAATAGGGAGATGCAAATGAAATTAATTAATTCAACATTTGAGCTTAAAAAGCTACCTGTGCAACTTCTAACAGCCAGCTAGTATAATATACAACTAAAAACAAAACATTTCGAGAGATCAACAATAGCCGGAAGCTCATGCTTTATTGAATCAGACTGCAATATTTACTGATAAAAAGTGGAGGAAAAAAAAGTAGCTTGTAGTTAACTGTTCGTCATCTCTCAATGCTAATCTTTTCTGCATCTGTAGTGGGAGGTGCTAATGTTAGCAAAAACTGGTGGTGTTCTGTGCTGGTATCATTAATGGCGTTTCAAAAAGAAAAATGAATAAAACAAATGTGTCTTTCGAAATATGAGGAGAAGCGTTTTGAAATAGACAGTGTGTACTATAAGGAGTTAGCAGCAGACACTAGAAATTTTAGGAACGTCATTTTGCATACGGATATATTTTTATAAGATATTAAATGTGCGGAGAAATGCAAGTTTTAGCTGGTTTACGTATTGCCGTCGTCCACCCTCTAGAATTGGCACGACGGTTCAGCCTTCTAAGTTCGAAATATTGAGTGAGCAGCAAGGATTATTTCTTTTTTCTCTCCCGAGGTTTAACTTTTCCTCTTAAGATAATGTCGGTTAGTTTCCATCTCAGTGGAACCTGGCTTAATTTAAGCATCATTCCAACAATTTCCATTTGTTGTCTCTGCAATTTGAAGTTCTCACAGGCAGCGTAAAAATGTTACAAAAATTAATCTAAATAACTACAGTGTTGCAAACTTTCTCTAAACAAAGAAACCACGATGCACATTAAATAAAACTACTTCCTTGATATTCACGAGTGCTTCCGATTTCCCATAAAGTATGTCAGCACTCCTTGTTTTATATCCAAATTATTATTCAGGGCGAGATCCGTTTCTCGTATCTTTTGGCTCAAGGACAAGTGCATACTTAACATGCTGCTCAACTTCAGGAGCTGGAGTTCGATGCTACTCTCTGTCAAGTAGAAATGACTTCATTTGCAAAATTGCCGTTCTTGGGACGCTTTAAGCGCAGATGCCTTAAATTGTATCCATTCGGTTCTTTTTCGTATTTTGCATAACATTTTGAACCTTTTCTGGTGCTTGATGGAGCACAGACATCTTCAGATAATCGAACTTTGTAAGTGACTTTGCTTTTCATTATGTATTATATGGGAGGAAAAGTGATCGTATATTCAGGTTACTAGAAAGTATTCCTTGACTATTTCTAATAATGTTAATATAGAAAATACTTTCATGTGATGGGTCATATTAGAGGAATTCTCCAATCTTCCCATGCCCCCCAGTTATTAAAACATATTCTCGTAAAATATTTTGAATTTTAATAATGAGGAACAATGGGAGGGTTTGAAATTTCACTATATTAACCGATACAAAATAGATTGGATGTGTGAAAAAACATTGAGTTTTATTTATGGACGCTCTTTAACTACTATGGTCCTTAGCGTCCCATTCTACATTGGGCGTGAAAGACCGGAAATTTTGGTCAGAGCCCTCTATCAGGCTTGAGGTTCTTCTACGTGCCGTAAATCTACATAATACGGGACCACCGGTTTCAGTTCCCTTCCGAAGAAAGCCATGCTAAGGATTTTACCTGGGCAACTAGACCACGGAGGACGTCAGTTGGATGTGTGGCTTAAATAACAATGTAAATTGAAGTATAGGAAAATAAACATGGGCATGTCAACAAGTTGTTAATATAAAGTTGCTGCTTCAAATCCAAAGCATTGTTTTGAAGAAAACTACACAAAATTGCAAACAAATTATTGTAATAAAATGCATAAAAGCATTGGAAATTCAAATCCATAGATCAACTATTCGCAATCATATGAACATTTTAATTTTCTCTGGTATAGATCTATGGTAGGTAGAGGAAGTATTATATTCCGCCCAAAACTTTTACTCTTGAGATTTCATCCCCCCCCCAAAAAATAAATAATGAGCATGCGCGTGCGTGTGTTCTATGAACAACATAACCTCTAAAAGGAAATGTCGGATAAATACCATACTTAGTATTTAAGTTTAGCATCTTCCAAAGGTGCGACAGAAGATTTTCAAGAAAATCCTCCTTTCAAGCTACCCTTTACATCGAAAATGCTACCGACACTGGCGGCTCGGACTCATGAACAACGGGAGCTCCGCGGTTCAAATACTGCCAAGACCATCCTCTCGACTGAGGTTTTTTTTTTAGGTTTTCCCAATCTTCATAACTGCCAAATGCTGTGGAGGTGTCCTATACTTGGCCTTTCCTTTCGCAGTTATTTGATGCATCACAAGTGTCGCCCCTATGGTGCTATATGTAGTAAGAACACTATTTAAAAATAAAACCTTCGTTATTTTTGATATACGCAAAAAAGCTCTAATGATTTTGACTCAAATACCATATTTTAAGATATTTGCATGATTAATGAAAAAAAGTTGGTGTTGAGTTTTCTGTAAATATCCTGTGAAGTTCTCCACGTTCTGAATATAGGAGTTTGTAGAATTTGTATCTGGTAAGCCATAAGAGATAGACAAAAACCTTACAACCCGGAAAGTCGAGATCTCGTTAAAAACATAATTTATGTAATTTTTTTCTGTCGTTAACCATGTCCGTTCATTTGAATTGTCCAATACTCAATTATATATTTTTTGAAGTGTTAAGTGTGTGTTTGTATATATTCCGAAAAACCAAATGGTTATGGGAATGCCAATTAATAATAATAATAATAATAATACAAAACATTAAGACTGGCTTATATTCTGAAATTCTCCTTATAAGGGATTAGCCAACAATGTAGTTCGAATTGCTTTTCTGGACTGTATCAGGAATAATATTAAAACACTTTTTAGAAATGTAGTCAAGAGGTTATTTTGCGTTAAAGTCTAGTATCGCATCTAGTGCTGGTACTGTAATTATTTGTGTTGTTTTTTTTTCTCGTTTCTCGCGATGTCATGCAAAGAACTTTAAAACTAGCATACATCGATTGCTTTTTAAAGATTGGATTCTCCCTCCAGCCTCCTGTATCCCTTTTGTACCTACAACGAAATGTGCAATGAAACCATTTCTGCAAACGTTGATCTCTATTAGAATGAAATAGATAGAAACATATGGTTATGTAAGAACAGTTTGTAAAAGAGAGGTAAAATAAGCAATTAAAGATAGTGGAAAATAGCCAGAGAAAGTCATAAGAATGTAGCACATAAGATTTTTTAAATAAAATTTTCGTATTAAAAAGCAATAAGGTAAACAAAAGTAATCAATAGTAAACTTAATTTGCATATCTAATTCTGTACTTTATAGCACTAATCCGGTGCTCGAAGAATATAACGCCTTTCTGATTTTTAATTTTATTAATTCCAGTTATGAGGCGGCGCCGTGGCCGAGTGGTTAGACCGCTCGCCTCCCACCGAGGTGGCCCGGGTTCAATCCCAGGGACCTGCATGTGGGATTTGTGGTGGACGAAGCGGCGTCTGGGCGGGTTTTCTCCGGGTTCTCCGGTTTCCCCCGCCATTCATTCCACCAAACTTCTCCATCATCACCTTTCCTTTCATCCATTTCACCAAGATTTCGTCCCATACCAGGCATCGGGCTGATCGCTCATCCTGGATGCTCTGTCTGATCCATGAGTGTCTGTTCCTCGACGGGCCTCTGACCCCAGGCACCCGCTTGTCAGTCCTGGGGGGTGTAAGTCCTAAGTAGTATTAGTCCCGGATGAGCCAATTGGATTAACGATAATCCTGCCGCTAGGGGCGCTAGTGTCGCTAGTGTCGCTGCGTGCGACGGCGGCGGCGGGAAGTTTGAAAAGCGCCCTGAGCGGGAGGATTATCGTTATTGCAATTGGTTCATCCGGGACGAGTTAAAAGAATTGAGGATTAGGGAAAGGTGAAGGAGAAACAGGAAGTGACGTGGAGTGTTTTGATTGGTTCGTTAATTCGGGTGGAAGATGAAGGAAGGAAGATGAAAGAGTATGGAGGTCACGTGATGGAGAGGAGCGGGGTGGCGAGGTGTTGTCTGTGCGGAGGTCGGGACTGAAAGAGGGAAAAGATGGGGAGCGAGGGATAAAAAGTATAACAGAAAGTGACGTGTGAAGTTGTGATTGGTGGGAATAAGAAGTGATGTTATTGGTGGAAAGGAACAAATGAAAGTTGTTGATTGGTAAGAATAAGAGAGATTATGATTGGTGGAAAGAAAGAGGTGTGGGAGTGGGGTATGTTGGAGGTGATGGGAAAGGTAAGTTTTGCTAGCAACAAGATTTGCAAAAGCCTGTCGAGAACTGATCAGCAATTTTTTGAACGTTGGATGGTAGTTTTCTTGAGTGGATAGAGAGATGGGGCGATATGAGATGCGGTGGCGAAAATGGGAACTAAACAAGATGGTTGAGACAAGAGGTTTAAGGACGAGGAAATTTGGAGGTTAGTGGTGAACATGGCGGTCGCAAGAGGTGGGGGCAAGGAGACGCGGTGGTGAGAATGGGAACTAAAAAGAAGATGGCGGTAGCAAGAGCTTAGAAGAGCAGATTTTGAGGTTAAAATAGCGGGAACTAAAAATGGCGGAGGGTCGGCGACAAGGAGATGCGGTGAGAACTAAACAAGATGGCGGACGCAAGAGGAGGGTAAGGAGGTTTGAGGTTACAGTACCAAAACACCAAAGGATATATTGCTACGCCAAGCAGGTCCGAAAAATAATTATGCGTGTGGTACTTACCTGTTTCTGGTGTGGATGCGTCACCAAAAGCGCAGCAGCTTCACGCGACGCGAAAAAATAAAAGCAAACTGTTTTTGAAAATGCTTAACCAGCTTTAAGATCAACCAACATCACTACGCACTGATATACCTAGGTTTTTTAAAGCGGTACAGACGCCCTTTGCACAGACGTAATTTAACTATACCAAAAACCTGGTACTGGACCATCGTGATGGTCGCTAGCGTACGTAGGAGCAGGGTTCTCATAGCCGGTCGAAAGCGGTCAAAAAAGTGTACGACGTAGGTGTTCACAGTAGCTGCTGTCGAGTCAACCGTCGAGGTGTGAATGAACGAGATCTGTTCTTGCCGGCAATCTGGTTGGGAGATGAGAGGCGCGGTGGTAAAAATGGGAACTAAATAAGATGGCGGAGGCATGAAGTTGAGGTTAAGGAGCAGTGAGGTGTTGTCTGTGCGGAGGTTGGGACTGAAAGAGGGGGAAAGATGGCGAACGAGGGATAAAAAGTATAACAGAAAGTGACGTGTGAAGTTGTGATTGGTGGGAATAAGAAGTGATGTTATTGGTGGAAAGGAACAAATGAAAGTTGTTGATTGGTAAGAATAAGAGAGATTATGATTGGTGGAAAGAAAAAAGGTGTGGGAGTGGGGTATGTTGGAGGTGATGGAAGAGGTAAGTTTTGCTACCAACAACATTTGCAAAAGCCTATCCAGAACTCATCAGCAATTTTAAATAACTAGTGTTTCGGGGTTTTCTCTGGTTGGTAGACGAATGCAAGCTGTTTCTGCTTTTTCATAGGTTTTCCCAAAATTGAAAATGCATATATATTGTAACACAAATGTGTGCAGTGCAAAAGAAAATAAAAATTAAATAGGCACACACACACACACACACACACACACACACACACCCGTTCAGTTGCCATACTTATATTATTCGTCTTTTCCTTTTTTTCTTTTTGTTTTTTCGTTTTTTTAAAAAATAACTAGTTTTTGGGGGTTTTCTGCGGATGGTAAACGAATGCAAGCTCTTTCTGCTTTTTCATAGGTTTTCCCTGGTTGGTAGGCGTTTGCTGTAGTGGTTGACGAAGCCGTTTCTAATTTTCGAGGTTTTTTTAGTGGTTGTCCCTGCCCGGTAGGCAAATGATGAAGTTTTACCTTGTCGGCGCACGGATACTAGGCACATACTCGCACACACACACACATTTAATAGTAGCGTGTAGCAAACTGTTTTTGAAAAATGCTTAACCAGCTTTAAGATCAACCAACATCACTACGCACTGATATACCTAGGTTTTTTAAAGCGGTACAGACGCCCTTTGCACAGACGTAATTTAACTATACCAAAAACCTGGTACTGCGCCATCGTAATGGTCGCTAGCGTACGTAGGAGCAGGGTTCTCATTGCCGGTCGAAAGCGGTCAAAAAAGTGTACTATCTTGTTCTCATGGGTTTTCCAGATCGGTAGGCGTTAGAAAACTCTTAGAGCTTTTTTCAGGTTTTTTCGTGGTTGTCCCTGTCCGGTAGGCAAATGATGAAGTTTTTCTATAATGTCGTCGTTTTGGCTTGTGGCGCACGGATACTAGGCACATACTCGCGCGCACACACACACACTATAATAGTAGCGTATAAAAATTTAACAAACAAAATCTACACAATGACAAAATTGAAAATGTATATATATTTTAACACAAAAGTGTGCAGTGCAAACGATTTTCTAGCCCCTAGTGAGTGTAAAATTGCGTTTACTTCACTTCTTTCAAACTGCTTAAAAGTCATATAAATGGTTGTTTCACGTCATAATAAGCCTATATATACCAAGAATACTGAGTTTTTAAAAAGTCAAGAAATTGGATTTTCTAGCTCCTAGTGAGTGTAAAATCGCGTTTACTTCACTTCTTTCAAACTGCTTAAAATTCATATAAATGGATGTATCACCTCATAATAAGCCTCTATATACCAAGAATATTGAATTTTTAACAAGTAAAGAAAATCGATTTTCTAGCCCCTAGTGAGTGTTAAATCGCGTTTACTTCACTTCTTTCAAACTTCGAAAAAATCATATAAATGGTTGTTTCACGTCATAATAAGCCTATATATACCAAAAATACTGAGTTTTTAAAAAGTCAAGAAAATGGATTTTCTAGCACCTAGTGAGTGTAAAATCGCGTTTACTTCACTTCTTTCAAACTGCTTAAAAATCATATAAATGGTTGTTTCACGTCATAATAAGCCTATATATATACCAAGAATACTCAGTTTTTAAAAAGTCAAGAAATTGGATTTTCTAGCCCCTAGCGAGTGTAAAATCGCGTTTACTTCACTTCTTTCAAACTGCTTAAAAATCATATAAATGAATGTATCACCTCATAATAAGCCTCTATATACCAAAAATACTGAGTATTCAAAAAGTCAAGAAAATCGATTTTCTAGCCCCTAGTGAGTGTAAAATCGCGTTTACTTCACTTCTTTCAAACTTCGAAAAAATCATATAAATGGTTGTTTCACGTTAGAATAAGCCTATATATACCAAGAATACTGAGTTTTTAAAAAGTCAAGAAATTCGATTTTCTAGCTGCTAGTGAGTGTAAAATCGCGTTTACTTCACTTCTTTCAAACTGCTTAAAATTCATATAAATGGATGTATCACCTCATAATAAGCCTCTATATACCAAGAATATTGAGTTTTTAAAAAGTCAAGAAAATCGATTTTCTAGCCCCTAGCGAGTGTAAAATCGCGTTTACTTCACTTCTTTCAAACTGCTTAAAAATCATATAAATGAATGTATCACCTCATAATAAGCCTCTATATACCAAAAATACTGAGTATTCAAAAAGTCAAGAAAATCGATTTTCTAGCCCCTAGCGAGTGTAAAATCGTGTTTACTTCACTTCTTTCAAACTGCTTAAAAATCATATAAATGGTTGTTTCACGTTATAATAAGCCTATGTATACCAAGAATACTGAGTTCTTAAAAAGTCAAGAAATTCGATTTTCTAGCTGCTAGTGAGTGTAAAATCGCGTTTACTTCACTTCTTTCAAACTGCTTAGAATTCATATAAATGGATGTATCACCTCATAATAAGCCTCTATATACCAAGAATACTGAGTTTTTAAAAAGTCAAGAAAATCGATTTTCTAGCCCCTAGCGAGTGTAAAATCGCGTTTACTTCACTTCTTTCAGACTGCTTAAAAATCATATAAATGAATGTATCACCTCATAATAAGCCTCTATATACCAAAAATACTGAGTATTCAAAAAGTCAAGAAAATCGATTTTCTAGCCCCTAGTGAGTGTAAAATCGCGTTTACTTCACTTCTTTCAAACTTCGAAAAAATCATATAAATTGTTGTTTCACGTTATAATAAGCCTATATATACCAAGAATACTGAGTTTTTAAAAAGTCAAGAAATTCGATTTTCTAGCTGCTAGTGAGTGTAAAATCGCGTTTACTTCACTTCTTTCAAACTTCGAAAAAATCATATAAATGGTTGTTTCACGTCATAATAAGCCTTCATATACCAAAAATACTGAGTTTTTTTCGTACTCACCTATAAGAGATACAGGGTAGAGGTCATACCAACGTAACACTTGAGAATTTTTATTCTGCAGTTGGTGTTACTCCTTAGAAAGGAAGTATCTGCTGATTCTATTTAATTCTTACATTTTACATAACACGTATGGACGGCACAACACAAAAACACTACACACGACACTCATAGTTTTAAATATTGCACTAGTGGGGTGCAAGCTGAACCACTGTTAACAACAGGTAGCAAGCGTTACAGTTCTGCTCACTTTAGTATCGGAGAAAACAGTAAAAAAGAATCATTCTCATGTGCAGCACTACGTGCAAAGACCGTGTGCTGATGTGTGTGTAAAATGAGCGTGAGAAACGGATGTTCGTCAGCGATAAAATCTTTTAAATGCAGTTTTATTGTCGATGGTAGGGATCGTGCAGTGGTGGATCGTGACAGGAAATGCACTGCAAATGACTGCGTTTACAATTTGACAATTTGTGGCGAAATAAGGCATTTAACTCGACGCGTATGCTGAAACTGCGGTTGCGATAAGCGAGCTTATAAAAACCCGGTGCCAAGAGCAACCGGCCGTAGTGAGAAACGGGAGCGATAGTGGATTTTTCTATAAAATCGTTCTATTTGACGAAAAATAGTTTAAAATAAACACAAAATAGCAGCAGCACTTTGCAGGGAAAGAGCGATCAGTGCATTCGGACGATAAGATGGAGCCGCAACCCGGGGGAAGTCGCGATGACACCTTGCAGCCTACGTTCGAAATTATAGGGCACAAGCAGAGGACGCTGCCAAGGCTTTTTTCCGGCTTTACAGAGTCTCAAATTACCTTAAACCCGGTCCCCAGAGATGTTAACCCGGAGCAATGGGTATCGCATTTGTTTAACGATATTCTAAACTTTGCGATACAGAACCTGTTAGAAAACGAACCCGGATATTTAGGCATATCCATAACAGACGAAAAGGAGACGTCTAAAGCCTTCAACATGAGCGTGAGGCGCGTAGAGCAATTGAATGCGGATGTCATTGTTGGAAGCATCGAAAAAGTAATGCAAAGTAACCAACAATTCTTGCTAAGCGGGCCTCTTCATGTAACGTTTGTGTGGACCAAGGAGGTCTCGGGTTCCTGCCACCAACCTTGCGATGCCTGTAGGGACAATAAAGGCATTGTCGAAATAGCCAACAAAGACAACTTGTGTTTAGCAAGAGCCATTGTTGTAGTTAAAGCCAAAGTGGATCGCGACGTCAACTATAAAACGATGACGCGCTCCGACTATCTGCAAAAATCGAAGGCCGTAGCCTTGTGTGCGAGCATCGGTCAAGGCCACGACAGCTGCACGATAGATGACGTCAGACGCTTTGACGCTGCGTTAAAGGGCTACGCTGTGACGGTGTTTGGCGATCATACGGGGAAGCACGTGCTGTACGCGTCGGATAAGAAATGCGATAGATACATCGACGTCATGCTCCACGCCGGGCACTTTAATGCTATCGTGAACCTTCACAAGTGCTTTAAATGCAAATGGTATTGCCGCCAGTGTCATCATCCCTCGGCACACAAAAAAAATTTCATAGGTGCGACGCCAGGTGTGCTAAATGCCATCAGCAGTGCGATGCGCGATTTGACGCCTACATACGCTGCGCCGAGTGCAACAGAGATTTTAAGGGACCGACATGCTATGCAAACCACGCAAAGAAAGGCGTTGTTTACCCAAAGGCGCTGTCGGTGTGCGATGTAGAAAAGGTGTGCACGTCTTGCAATAAGCTGGTGAATGCGAGGCACAGAAAAACCGCGCACCAGTGCGGGGAAAAGTACTGCAATCATTGCAAGTCACACGTGAATTCTAGCCACATGTGCTATATGCAGCCGTATGCCACAAAGAACAAAAGAAACCGGTACGTGTTTATGTTTATCGACTTTGAATGCACGCAAAACATTCCATATACCGGCAAAAAGGACACATACGAGCATGTACCTAACTTGTGCGTGTTGTACCAAGCCTGTTCGCTGTTCATCGACGAACGCCACAAGACGGCATACTGTACCGAATGCGGTTGCAAAGAATGGGTGTTTATGGACGAGCCCGTGAAGCAGCTTTTCGAACACATCGCGCAGGCGAGGTTCGAAGCCTGGGACGTCTACGTCGTGGCGCATAACCTCAGAGCTTACGACGGGCAGTTTTTATTAAAGTACATGGTGGTGCAGTTAGACTGGGTGCCGGAGCTCATGAACGGGAGCAAGATCTACAGGATGAGGTACGGTGACGTCACATTTCTAGACTCGCTGAACTTCATACCCATGCCACTCTCCCGCTTTTCCAAGACCTTCGGATTGAAGGAATGCAAAGGTTATTTCCCGTACCTGTTTAACACGAAGGAAAACGAGCTGTACGTGGGTTCGATTCCCGAAAAAAGGCATTATTGTCCGGAGGGCATGTCGGCGGAGGGTCGGAAAGCCTTCGAGCAGTGGCACGAAGAAAAGGCGTCCTCCGGGTACGTCTTCGACATGAGGGCGGAAATGGTGGCGTATTGCAAGATGGACGTATTTCTACTCAGTCAGGGAGTTTCCAAATTCAGAAGGGAATTCTTGGACGAGAACGGAATAGACCCGTTCAGAGAATGCGTCGCCATCGCGCAGGCGTGCATGTGCGTGTATAGAAAGCGCTTCATGCCGCTTAAAAAAATTGCGCTCTTGCCAGCGGGCGGGTATCGACTAGCGGACCGGCAGTCTCGCGCCGCATGCATATGGCTAACTTGGCTGGAGATGCAAAACCGCATCGTCATCCAGCACGCCATGCGAGGACGCGAAGTTAAAATCGTGGGGCACAAGGTGGACGGGTACAGAGAGGCTGAAAAAACCGCGTACTTTTTCCACGGGTGCTTTTACCACGGCTGCAGGCGGTGCTTTCACAATCGCCATGCGGCGATATACAACTCGGGACACGAAACCATGACCTCCAGGTTAGAGAGCACCGAGAAGGTCACGGCCAAGATCTAGGCCGCCGGCTACGTCGTGGTGGAAATGTGGGAGTGCGAGTTTAACGCCGCGATGAAGGCCAACCAGGACCTGGCGCGCCACGCAAGGGCCTTTCCGGTACCCGAACCCTGAACCCCAGAGACGCCTTCTACGGAGGTAGCACCAACTGCACCAAGACGTACTGCGAGGCAAAGGGGGATAGCAAGATCTACTACTACGACGTATGCAGCCTGTACCCGTACGTGAACAAGACGAAACCCTACCCCGCGGGCCACCCCAAGATCCACGTGGATCGATTCCCGCGCTTGGAAGACGTGGGGGGCGGGTTGGTGAAGTGCGAGGTTCTACCGCCGCAACACCTGTACCACCCGGTGCTACCGGCGCGCATCGGCGGCAAGCTCATGTTCCCGCTATGCCGCGCTTGTGCGGAGGCGGAGAACCAAGACGAGTGCCACCACGGAGAGCGCGAGAGGGCGTTGTCGGGTACCTAGGTGATCGACGAGATGAAGGTCGCCCTGGAGGAGGGGTACCGCCTGCTGCGGGTCCACGAGATCTGGGAGTACGACGTGGTGCGGCACGAACCGACCACCGGAGCCAAGGGTCTCTTCGAGGACTACGTGAATCAGTTCTTGAAGATCAAGACCGAAGCCTCCGGCTGGCCCTCGGATTGCGACGACCCTGCCGCAAAGCAGCAGTACGTGGAGCAATTCTTCGAGCACGAAGGCGTCGCCCTGGATCCCCAGGCCATCGCCACCAACCCCGGCAGGCGGGAGCTGGCCAAGCTGATGCTCAACAGCTTCTGGGGCAAACTCGGGCAGAGGGAAAACCTCCCCACGTGCGAGCTGGTGGACCGGTACGACCGCCTCCTGGAGCTGCTCAACGACCCGGGCGTGGAAGTGCAGACCTACGTGCCCCTCACCGACCGGATCATGTACGCGGTGTGGAGGTACTGCGAGGAGTGCCGCAAGGTCAACCCCGCCGCCAACGCCGTCCTGGCGGCCTACACCACGGCTCACGCGCGCCTGGTGCTCTACTCCTACCTGAAGAGGCTGGGAGAACGGGTCTGCTACTTCGACACCGATTCCGTCGTCGTCGCCGCCGCTCCGGGTGACTGGACGCCGTCCGTCGGACGCCTCCTGGGGGACATGACGGACGAGCTGGAGAAGTACGGGCGGGGCTCTTACATCGCCCGGTTCGCCTCCACGGGGCCCAAGAGCTACTGCATGGAGATCGTTTGCCCCGAAACGGGCAAGACCTTCTCGGTGTGCCAGGTGAAGGGGATCACGCTCAATTCGGGCAACCTGGAGCTGGTGAACGCCGAGGTGATTCGCGACACGGTGCTGAGGGACAACGACCGTGCGGTGAAGCTGACGGGCACGCAGATTTCGCGGAAACCGTCTTGGACGGTCGTCACTGAACCCAGCTCGAAGACGTTTAGGATGGTGGTCAACAAGCGCGTTCTCGCCGGCGATCACGATTCCTATCCCTACGGGTTCAAGAGGAACGCATAAATGAAACGTCTAGAGCCGCGCCAAAGTCATTTCGAACCGGGCGCCCCTGAGGAGACGATGCCCGGTCCCCGGGACCTGGGTCGATTCGAGTTTCCCAGTACGATGCTGGTGGCGGGGCCGTCGCGCTGCGGGAAGTCGACCTTCGTGAAAAACCTGTTACGCCACGCGCACCGGATGTTCGACGTGCGCCCAAGGAGGGTGCTGTGGTGCCACCCTCCGGAGTATTCGCCGAGACTCGAACCCTCGGCTCTGCGTTGCGAGACCCACGCGGGCATACCCGAACTATCTTCGGTGGGCGCGAACGACCTCGTCGTCCTCGACGATCTGATGCTGGAGGGTGGCGGGAAGGACGTGTCCAATTTTTTCACCAGAGACTCCCATCACAAGCGCTTCGGCATCGTCTACATCCTGCAGAACGTGTTTCCGCAGGGTCAGAAATATCGCAACATCTCTCTGAATGCAAACTACGTCGTGGTCTTCAAGAACAACCGGGACAAGATGCAGATCGAGAGACTGTGCCAGCATATCGAACCCAGGAACTCTAGGTTTCTCTTGGAGGCCTTCGAGAAGGCCACCGAACGCCCTCACGGGTATCTCGTGTTGGACTGCACTCAGTACACGCCCGCCCGATACAGGTATCGAACCGGCGTGCTGCCGGGGGAAAACCTCTCTTATTTCGTACCCAACTGAGACCGCCGAGAGGACTCGGGTTCGTTTCGTTCTATATTATCACGGCAGGGTCTTACCCAACTGAGGCCATTCATTTTAAATAAAAAGTACCGCTTTGGGAGCGAACGTCATTATCGCGCAAGCATGACTAGAGGTAGGTTAAGGCTTGCGACGCTGACCAGTCCTCGCATAGCGGGACAGCACGGTAATTTGACGGCTCTGGCCAAGGCGAAGGCCCCTCTGCGCAAAAAGTTGTTAAAAAATGCCGATGGCGATCTGATCAAGGCCATTAGCGAATGTATGCTCAACGTGTGCAGAGGTCACGTGCAACTTCCCGCAAAGTGCTTGGGTCGCCTAAAGAAGCACAAGGCTTCTTGGAGGAAGTTGACGGATAAACGGGTTCCTCTGAAGAAGAAGAAGAAGAAGAAGAGCATCTTGGTTCAAAAAGGAGGTTTTTTGCCGGCATTTCTCCTACCCGTCTTGGCTTCGCTTGGCGGTGCGCTAGTGTCGAAATTAACAGGATGAAGTACGGCAAGCAGATCCTGGTTGCACCGCAACCGAAGACCGTCGATAAGCTTCACGCTATAGACCGCACCATATCCATTTGGCTAAAGAAATTCAGAACCTGCAGAGCGCAAAGCTCTCTGCCGACGAAAAGTGGCGGCTCGTAAAACATAAATTGGACAACTACCTCGATCTCGTGGCACAAGTCAGAAAGCCCTTTCTCGGCGACGACGACGATTACGAAGACGTGCACGAACGCGTGCCGGTGAAGCAGGAGGTCGAACCCCGAACCATAAAGGTCAACCTCCTCTCGCCTCGCAAAAAGAAGAGGGCAAACCCTGCCACTCCGAAAAAGAAATCGAAATCGCCTTCCGCGTCGTACCATTTTCGCAAGCGCGTCTGGCAACCCCTGTACAAGTAAAGCATGAAGGAATGGAAGGCGCTAAGGCGATACTATGCCAAACCGCAACACTATGCCGGTTTGGGTACGGTCAAGCCCCTTCGAAAGGCCACGGGTGCGTCTAAGGCGAACATCGAGTCCTTCCTTCAAACCCAGGACAGTTACACTCTGCACAAACCGGTGAGAAAGCGGTTCCCCACCAGATATTATCACTGACGAATATGGACGATCTTTGGGAGGCCGATCTAAACGTCATGAACAGCGTGAGGGAACATAACAAACCTTACGTGTACATTCTGACCGTTATCGACGTATTTTCCAAATATGCTTGGGCCGTACCCCTGAAATCGAAGCTGGGTACCGAGGTTGCGCAAGCGTTTCGCTCCATATTCTCCCAACGCGTCCCCAGGGTCCTCCAAACGGACAAGGGAACCGAGTTTACCAACAAGACTTTTCGCGACTTTCTGAAGAAACACGACGTGAAACATTACACAACCAAAAATAACGTTAAAGCCAGCGTCGTGGAGCGCTTCAACCGCACCTTAAAAACCAAGATGTGGAGGTATTTCACGCACAAAAACAGTTACAGATACCTGGAAGTCCTTCCGGCCTTACTCGAGTCGTACAATAGCTCGCATCACAGGTCCATAAAAATGGCTCCGAAGGACGTGAACGAATCTAACATTTTACGAGTGTACCGCAATCTCTACGGAAATAGGACCCTACCTCGCGCAGGGAAACCCACATTTTCCGTGGGCGATCACGTGCGCATCTCTAAAGAAAAAATGAAATTCGACAAGGGCTACGAGCAGAATTGGACGGACGAAATATTTCGGATAGCCGAGGTGGTGCCCGGTCGGCCAGTGGTATATAAGTTGAAGGATCTGGCCGCAGAAGCATAGACGGCACATTTTACACCGAGGAGCTACAAAAGGTCGCGCTACCTCGGACGTTTAAGATCGAACGCGTTTTACAGACCAAGGGCCGAGGGCGCAACAAGCAGGTCTTGGTAAAGTGGAAGGGGTATCCGGCAAAGTTTAACTCGTGGGTTCTGGCTTCCACCATCGATTCGTCATGATTAAGACCAAACCCTTCTCCATCACTCTCGTGAGCAACGCTTCCATGGAACACTTTACCGACAACACCACGGCCAGATTTTCTAACATCCTGCCCGAGAGAATCGTTCTGCAGGGAGAATGGGAGGTCGCCCTGCAAAAGGTCAGGTATCCGGTGAAATTTTATAACCTTTCGCCAGACGATGCCCGTCTCGTGGGCACCAAGTACACCATGACGCTCCTCCCCACGCATTCCAAATTCAGCCTGCAAATGCCGCAAGGCATCGTGCACAATCCCAAAGACTTGGTGAACCTCGTCAACGCCGTTCTACTCGAACACTTGCACGTGGAAAACTTCTTCCTCTTCGACGAGCGCAAGAAGACGGTGGGCGTGAATGCCGCCGTCGCCCATCCCGAACCACTACCCGACATTCCGTTCGACGGGTTTGTGGAAAATGTCGCACGCACGGCCGTACCGTACGCGGTCGGCGAATACGAAGCTCTGAACGATGCGCCCCACCAGAGACCCAAGCCGAAACCGAAGCCCCCGGCTTCGGGGCAGCAGAAACCCGTGGCGGCTCGTCCCGTCAGACCCAAACGAGACGTTTCAAAATCGGAGGACCCTCCGGGACCTCTACACCGCATCCACAGTTTGCTCTTAACGCCCGCTATGGCAAAAATGTTGGGTTTCGAGCCCTACGTCAACGTCATTCTCAAAAAAGCTGCTAAACACCCCGTAGATCCTTATATAGGGTTTCCTTACGAAATGTTCATCTATTGTAATCTAGTGTCCCCGCAAGTCGTGGGCGACACCTTCGCCCAAGTCATAGAGAGCGCGGCCGTGGAATACGAAAGAAGCAACAACACTTACATGAGCGTTCCACCATCGCGATTTCATTCTCTACAGGGGCAAGCGCTACCAAAGAGGCAGCGGTCTCTTTTCAGCCCTCGGAGGACTCTTCAGAAGGTTGCTACCGTTTTTAAAGAGCGGAGCAAAAGCAGTCGGAAAGGAGGCCTTAAAGGCGGGCGCTCACGTTCTGTCCGATGTGACTGTGGCGGGAGCAGCGCCAAAGCAAGCGCTACAACGGAGGCTCAAGGAGTCCGGATACAATTTAAAGCGAAAAGCCGACGAAAAGCTCGATGCCATGCTCGGTTCCGGCGCCAGGCGCCTCAAGAGAATAAAACCGAGCAAATCCAAAAAGAGCAAGCAGTCCAAGCTGAAACGCGGTAGGCGTAAGGTGCAAGACGTATTTTCGTAATGGCAGACGCGGCCGTCCACATGAGTTCCGAACTGGACCTCTTTACAGAGGTACAGGTTCAGATGAGCATCGAGGAGTCACGGTTCCTATACCTAAACCCTCAAAACACTTTAATGAAAAATGCCCCCATCACCTTTCATTATTCCGGAAATGCGGACGATTACCTTGACTTGACCTACGTCGTACTCGAACTCATGGTGCGCATTGTAGATGACAAAGGAGAGGCCTTAAACGCTGACGCTAACGCCACTCTGGTCAACAACGCCTTAAATTCCCTGTTTCAACAGATGGAGGTAACCCTCAATAACGTCATCGTCTCCATGCCGCAAGCCGGTTACCCCTATAGAACCTACCTCGAGACGCTTCTCAATTACTCCGAAGATGCCATGAACACCAAACTAGAATCTACCCTCTGGAGAAAGGACACGGCAGGCATCATGGACACTTTTATCGCCAATGCGGGTTTTCAGTGGCGTCAGGGGTTTACCAAAGGGAGCAACGTCGTACAGCTCATCGGTCCTCTGTCCAACGCTCTTTTTAGACAGGAGAAGCTGCTTTTGAACAACGTTAGCATGACCGTTAGCTCACTCCCGCCTCTCCCCAGTTTTATCTGTTTTCCGACGTAGATACCTTTAAGGGGTACGCCGACATCGTGTCTGCCACGCTGCGCTTAAAATCGGTGCGGCCCTCGCCGACCATAAAGCTCGCGCACCAGGCCGTGCTCGCAAAGGGCAACGCAAAGTACCATCTCAAGGACGTCAGCTTTCACGCTCTCAGCATCCCCAAGGAGTTCAGGGCAATGACGTTTAGCGACGTGTGCGTAGGGCAAGTTCCCAGGAGAGTGGTAGTAGCCATGGTCACCGACAAGGCCTATTCCGGCCATTTTAACTCAAATCCGTACAACTTGAAACATTTTAAAATGAACTTCTTTCAGCTCTACGTGAACGGGCAACCCGTTCCCTCCCAACCTCTGCAACCCGACTTTACAAAGGGACACTATTTGCAATGTTTTCAAACCCTGCAGGACGGCCTAGGCATTCATTTCAAGGACGAGGGACACTCCATCTCCAGAGAAACCTACCCGCAAGGGTATACGATAATGGTTTTCGATCTCACTGCAGACATGAGCGCTAACGAGTCTCACATCTCGGGTCAGCGCCACAGAACCGTCTCTATAAGCATCGGTTTTGCCGATAAATTGACAGAACCGGTCATACTTCTGCTGCTAGCGGAAATACATCGCACGGTCGAAATCGACGCCAACCGATCCATTTTGGTATCATGAACACCTTTCAAATTCAACGGTTTCTATCGACATGCCCCTCTACGCGCTCTCACTTTTTAGGCGTCTACCCCTGCGATAAACTACCCTTACTTCACGGCATTCGAACGCCTCCCTTGGCGCTAGTGGCTAACACCGACCCCAGCACCAAATCCGGGCAACACTGGGTTTGCATCTTTGTGGACAAAAACTCGCATGCAGAATATTTTGACATTTACGGCATAGGACCGCTTTCGCCCCATTTTCGCCGGTTCTTAAATTCGGTCTGCGGGACGCGTTGGTCCACCAACGCCAGAAGGCTGCAAGGTTTCTACAGCACCACTTGCGGTCATTACGTCATCGCCTACCTCACCCACCGCTGCTCCGGCTTACCTAAGCATACATTCTTCTCAAAATTTCACGTCAGCAATCACGCGCATAATGATGTCGTCATTCGCAAAACGTTCAAAGACGCATGCCGCGCAAAGTGCTCTGACGCTCAGCAAAACTTGTCAACCCTTTAAGGGTGAGTACGTGTGTGTGTGTCACTATTCATCACATCTAACCTAATCCATCGTCTTGCACGTGCTTTCAGAAGACGCTCCTGCTCATATAAAAAGCAACGTCACGGTGCCGCTCGCCTCATTCAGAGTGTACCATGCAGCACGCGGATAGTCATGCTGCCATGCAGCACGCCGACCAGGTAGGTCCGCACCTATGTATTAGCTTGCTTTTTTCTATCCCGTTTATCTCTCTATCCCTCACATTATTATTATTGTTTTGTGTGTTCCAGTATAACCGGATGTCAAACCCCGACCACCTCAAAACCCGGGGAAAAAAGGAAACTACCCATCTTCGACCTCCAACAGCATCCCGACAGCCCTGCTCCGCCAGCACAGTTCCAACACAGTGCAGTTGTGGGTCCTCTGGCGGATATCTACTTCCTCAACCCGCAACAAACTAAATTCGTCAGTGTGGGATTCTCCCCCCAGCCGCCGCACCATCTCGTCGTCACCATTGCCAAATGTGGACAGCACAACGCAGTCGTCATGAGTTCCTCGCAGTGGCACAAACTCGTCGAAGCCATCCCCATCATTTACAAACGCTTGAATGACTCACAGGGACGTCTACAGCAATTTCAGTTCAGCGACAGCGTCACCATCGTGTTTAAGTTTGTGTTCGGAAAGCTAAAGCTCGTTTTCAAAGACCCGCAAGGCGCATCCGTTACGCTCAACCAACAAGAATGGCACGTGTTGCATACCCTGCAGCGCATCATTACCGACATCATGTATCACAAAAAGAAGGAAGAGACGGACGTGCAAAATCAAATCATGGCATACCACAAGTACATGCTTCACAACCATGCCTCCAATGTTCCCTTACATAACATGAATTTCACGCAGTTCACCAAGTACATACGGTGCGCCAATTTTAGAACATTCCTCGAGGTTCATCATTTCCTCAACACCCATTTCGCACTGCGCATCTCACAAAATAGTCCTTAGTGCGCATGTATTTCTACCAGCGTTCCAACCGCACCTCACCCAAACATCTCGCGCCCTTCGCTCCCGCATCATGGGTTACAGAAATTACCTGTCGGTGTACTACCATGACAGTAAGATGTTTAAAAACTACGAGGTGGACGGTCACCCCTATAAAAATACACCTTATGCACTTCGCTTCGTCGACAGCACCTACGACGGAAAATCCGTCTCCGCCATAGTTCACAGCTGCGAAACCAAAATTCACTTTGTGCTATCTAACATGTGCTTCAACGATATCCAGTTCAAAGCAGATAAAGAAGACGCACAACATCAGTGGTTCCAATTTGTGCCCGCAAGAGGTTTATACATCGTTTTCTACGAACAGCAATACATTTCCACAGACAAAATGCAGCAAATGTTAAACGAAAACCCCATGTGCTACGGCACGTGCTTAGCGGCGCATTTGGGTCGCGAAGCATCCTATATCATACCCGATCACATTCACGGCGTTTGCATGTTCAGCACCGTTCAAAACAGAGTTCTCCTCCAAGTCGAAAACCGTTAAATCAACGGACACAGTGTTTTTCCTGCGGATGTTGTGCAATAATCGCTAAGCGCTTCCGGCGGATGTAGTGAACCTCCAACGAACGTTTCCCCTACCAGTGCTTCCCCTGATGTGGTAATTCTCCAACCAACTTTTCCCCCACCAGTGCTTCCCCCTGATGTGGTCGTTTGCATGTTCAGCACCGTTCAAAACAGAGTTCTCTTCCAAGACGAAAACCGTTAAATCAACGGACACAGTGTTTTTCCTGCGGATGTTGTGCAATAATCGCTAAGCGCTTCCGGCGGATGTAGTGAACCTCCAACGAACGTTTCCCCCACCAGTGCTTCCCCTGATGTGGTAATTCTCCAACGAACTTTTCCCCCACCAGTGCTTCCCCCTAATGTGGTCGTTTGCATGTTCAGCACCGTTCAAAACAGAGTTCTCCTCCAAGACGAAAACCGTTAAATCAACGGACACAGTGTTTTCCTGCGGATGTTGTGCAATAATCGCTAAGCGCTTCCGGCGTATGTAGTCAACCTCCAACGAACGTTTCCCCCACCACTGCTTCCCCCTGATGTGGTGTTTCTCCAACGAACTTTTCCCCCACCAGTGCTTCCCCTGATGTGGTAAATGTCCAACGAACTTTTCCCCCACCAGTGATTTCCTGCTTCCGGCAGTTGGGTTATATTTATGCACGCGCATTCTTTTCCCCTTCATTCGGTGCTAGCCAGCCGTGGGGGAATGCCAGGACCGACGTGTAAAGACTTCCACTGCTCGTTTTGCTTTCACCAAACGTGCAGCTGCGAACTTAAGCACCGTCTCACCCGCCTGTGCACGCAGTGTCAACTCGGTTTCTACGAAGACCTCGATCATCTCAACAAGCAAATTCAACAATTCCTTCGAAGGTACTCCGCTAGAAACACCACATGAACTGCTTCATCGTGCTCTTTCGGTATCTCGATAACGGACGAAGAATCCACCTGCTACTGCCCAGGGAACGCCAAGTGCTGCTGCAGAACGGCATATACATCTTCGAACGTTATCCCCCAAGCGACGTCGACCTTGTGTGGAACCAACTTCCCACAGACGCACAGGTAGTTTGCGCACCTTATCGCAGGTGTAAACAACACTACAACCTTCCTCATCAAACCACTCATATAGACGGTCCTCCCCCGTTTATCAAAAACTGTCATCTGTGCCGTCATAATGTCACAGGACGCCCTTAAAGAGCTAGAAGAACTTTTCAGCAGCGCCCACACTCTCAGCGTATCTACGCTTCAACAGCACGTACCATATCGTGTCGTCGGCGTCAAAACAATCGACACCGTTCACGGTACAAAGCTCGTCGCCAAACTCGACAACGACACAGAAGTTTTCCTACCAACAAGATTTGCAAAAGCCTCTCCAGAACTCATCAACAAACTCAACTCTACCTCATTCTGCATCATATACGCAGGCGAGGAAAAACTACGCAGCGGTTTCAAACGTCACATCGTCACGTCCTCGCCATATAACCCTAAATAATGTCCGACGAAACCTATCCCGTCCCCGTGGGGAACAATCTTAACCTACAACTCATTCTCAACGCAGCTTCACCTATCCGTATCCTCTGCATCTCCAACTCCTATTTCCGCAACAGCAGAGTTGTCACCATCACACTCGACGTCCAAGGGGCTCACGCCGTCCACGTCAAATGCGTACCTACCAAAGTGCACCAGCATCAACAAGACGCACTATGCATCATATACCTCGGCAACAGCAACATTCCTGCTCTAACCAACAAAGTCACATCCACAGGATGCTTCTCAACCAGCCATTACAACGAATTTACCATCCCCATCTATATACCAACCTTCATCGAGTTCGTCAACGAAAGTTTCTCTCACCTGCTCGTCACCTGCATCACCAAACCTATCCACCAATTTACCGTCGATAGCAGCAGCAGCGATGACGAGGACTCAAAGTGCACCACGTACTTTAAAATCATTGTTGTGAGCGAAATCTGTGTGTCCTAGTGCCTCAACAAACTATGAATTTTAATGTGCTTTTTTTTCTCCTAATATTTCTTATATTGTCCATTTATTGTATTCATATGTTAATCTCCTGTAATCAAATAATCCATTATGTTATTCTCAAACTATGTATTCATATGTTAAGCAAATAATACATCATGTTAATCTAAACTATGTATACATATCTTTATCCAATGTACTGTATTCAAATTATAAATAAAGAAAACAGTCCCGGATGAGCCAATTGCAATAACGATAATCCTTCCGCTCAGGGCGCTTTTCAAACTTGCCGCCGCCGTCGCACGCAGCGACACTAGCGACACTAGCGCCCCTAGCGGCAGGATTATCGTTAATCCTATTGGCTCATCCGGGACTAATACTACTGTCCTACATAAGAAGAGGGTAAACAGATAATGAATGAATGAATTCCAGTTATGCAGTATGCCTTTTGGGGAACAATCTGGTGAAGAGACAGTGAATTGCCATAAAGGTAATAAGTGCTAACACTTTCATAGCTACATTTAGTAATGACCTTGTAAATTTAGGTTGCCAACTTTACAGATTTGAAAATTCAATGCCACGACGTAGACTTAGACCACGGATCTTCAATTTTTTCTTACTTCCTGGGAGTCTCCCCTGTAGCTCAGCGGTAGAACATCGGTAAGGAAATTGGAGGACTCGTGATTCCAGTCCAGACTTTGGCATTCAATTTTTCACTACTAATTCGACTTTTCAATTTGAATAACCGTTTCTTGTTTAGGTTAATCATATGGAATGAAGAATGAAGAAAATGGGTGAAACTGTTCAAATAAGCCGGTCCATAGAGCTTATCCGATATTCATCTTCTCAGGATGAGGGAAATACCTCCATCATTTAAAAAAAATCTTGTGTGTTACACTCACATGACTTTCTCTACTACTTGTACAAACTATTTTTACAAACGCTTATTCTCCATTTACTTCATGTTAATCGAGATTTTAATCTTATTGCTAATTTTCATGTAGATGCAAGGGGAATTGGTAGGCTTTAAGCGATAGTCAAATATTTTAAGAGCTGGTTGCTATGTGGAGTATTCCATTCTCTTTGCATTGCCAGGACAAAAAAATGAATAGCGAATTCCCGTTTGAGAAAAAGTTTAAGTATTGGAAAATTTAAGGGAATAACAAGCAATATTTCGAAAATGGTTCACTCAACAAAAAAAAAATGTATGACATAAATTGTGTATTTTAACGCGATCTACATTTTTTTTATAGTAAAATTTTATCTATCTCTTATGGTTTACCAGTTATGCAAAAGTCGTTCACAATGAAGAATACTTCTGGAGACATTCCCAGAAAATTCGAGATATACATTCATTTGTCATGAAAGTATCTTAAATATGTGATATTTTAATCAAAATAAACTGATAGAGCCATTTTTGAGAAAATTAAAATTTTCGAAAAATGTTCCATGTAAAGGGTACTCTGGGGTGGGGGATTTTCTTGAAAACCTTCGTGTCGCATTTCTGGAAGATTCTGAACCTAAATACCAAGTTTGGTGTTTATCTGACTGTTCGCTTCTGAGTTATGCTGTTCACAGACAGACACACACACGGACATGTTTCCAAAAATGCTTTATATGCATTCAGTGCACTTCAAAACATGTATTTCCTGTGAAATCTCGGTATCGAATTTTTGGGTGGAATGCAATACTTCCCCTACTTACTATACGTAGTAGAGAAAGTAAAAAAGGTTATAACAATTAAGTACACAGTAAAATGACCCATTTTATATTAACACATTTTATGTTAAATATAGTTTTATTATCCTACGGATCAAGAGTTAATTTATAAAGTACTGAAAAGCAAGCCTAAGTAGTACTCGGCAAATTACCACCTCACGTTTCTCTCTAATACATGCACTTTAGATTTATTCTTGTCTTAATTTATGATGGCGGATATAATTTCCACATTTATTCAAAATGAATTGAAAACATGCATTCATACAGAAAGTAATATTTATTTATTACTTTTTACTATATATCCGATGTAATACATTCACATGACTTTCTCTACCCTCTAATGTTTATTAGTGGGTATACAAACTATTCTTACTAAAGCTTATTTTTCTATCTACTACATTTTAATCCAAATAAACCTTTGCAGAAATAGCTAGGTACATTACACATGTCATTATAGATCCAAAGGAAAAACACCAATAGTCAACTGTTTAATAACTTTACGCTATAGGCTGGCCTTAAAATGTCATATTATTTCCATGCAATCGTGAGAAACAACTGAATGTTAACAGGACTTTTAAGAGATTGACCAAGAAATGAACAATTCGAACCATTAATAACATATATCTCAGAAATGACTTATGACAAAAAAAACTTCTTTTAAATAAACTGTGTGCTTTAAAGAAACTACATTTTTTGTGTAGTACGTTTTCGTCTATCGCCTAACGTTTACCAGTTATACAAGATTATACAAAATTCCCTCCGAATGAAGAGGACTTTTTAGGGCTATTCCCAGAAAATTCAAGATATACGTTTTATTTGTCATGTAAATATCTTTAATATAATAATGAAGGAATAGCGCAAAATATGCATTTGTTAAGCACCGACACTAGAATTCACTACTCATTTGTGTGGTATCTGTCTTCGTTCACACCACATTACACGGTATCTGTCGCACTTTTTGCCGCATCACGCGCACTCGTATTTTTGATGCCGGTTGGTGGTAATTTCTGTTCTTGCACACTTTAAAGTGGAAACCATATATCACGAACAGGTCACGACGTATCGAAGTTCGTACAGGCTCTGCGTCCACTCTTTGTACACCATCACGTTAGTGCTGTAGAATTCGCTCCATATCATTTCTAGTGATTGCTTGCATATCCGACAATTCATGTCTCCGACTATAATGAGTGTTCGGAGATTTCTCCTATGGACGTCCTATTCGGTTGGAAGTATGTGCACATAACAATGCATTACCTCGTATGAATCATTAGAATGTTGTCTGTCCTGTACATGATTTTGAAAGGTGACATCTGTAATATTTTGTGGTATTTTAATCAAAATTGTTAGAGCAATTTTTTAGAAAATCAACATTTTCGAAAAATGTTCCATTTAAAGGGTAGTTGGAGGTGGGGGGGATATTCCTGAAAATCTTCGTGTCGCATCCTTGGAAGACACTGAACTTAAATACCAAGTTTGGCACTTATCCAACTTTTCATTTTTGAGTTACGCTGTTCACAGACGCATACACGGACCTTTTTCTAAAACTCTGACGTGATACTTCACAGACTTTCTCCACCCTCTATCTTTATTAGTGGGTACACAAACTATTTTTACTAAAACTTATTTTTCCTCCTGCTATATTAATCCAAATAAACCTTTGCTAAAATAGCTACATTATACATCAAATTACACAACGAAAATTTCGTTATAGATACAAAGAGAACAGCGATAGTCAAATGTTTAAGAACTGGAAGCTATATGCTGGCCTTAAAATTCATACTGTCTATGCAATCGCAAGAAACAACTGAATGTTGAGGGATTCAAAAGAATGACCAAATAATGAACAATTCCAACATAAATAACGGATATCTCAGAAATGGCTTATGCCACAAAAAAACTTATTTGAAATAAATTGTGTATTTTAAAGAGATCTACATTTTTTTGTGTAGTACGTTTTTTTTTTGTCTATTCCCTTACGGGTTATGCAAGATTATAAAAAATTACATCCGAATGAAGAGGACTTCATAGGCTATTCCCAGAAAATACAAGATATACATTTTGTCATGCAAATATCTTTAATATTTGGTATTTTAATCAAAATAGTTAGCCTTTTTTTAGAAAATCAAAATTTTGAAAAATATTCCATGCAAAGGGTAGTTTGCGGTGGGAGATTTTCTTGAAAATCTTCGTGTCGCATGTTTGGAAGGTACTGAACATAAATACCAAGTTTGGTACTTATCTGACTTTTAGTTTTTGAGTTATCCTGTTCACAGACACACACGCGGACATTTTTCTAAACAAAAAAAAACCTTTTTTGGATTACGACGACCTCAAAGTATGTATTTTCGGTGAAATCTCGATATCGAATTTTTGTGTGGAATGCAATACCTACTTCTCTACCTACTAGGTACGTGATAGAGAAAGTAAAAACTGTTTTAATTCAGTTATTGTAATTTGTATGGAAGTATGAATATTTCCGCTTATGAGTTAATAGCCGAAACATTTTCCCATTGATTTTTGATCCAAGTTAAGATTTTTCCATGTATCGTCATTTGAATTTAAAGCCTCTCTTAAGAAGATTGCTCTAATTACCTCTTAAAGCTTAAATTTCAGATTGATTCAGTAACGCATCTCACAACTGGAATGCTTTAAAAATGCCAGCCTTTGAGATACAGATTAAAATGGCAGCGCCAGTATGTCATGGATTGAAGGTATATTATTGTTGTTATGGATGTTAATGACCAGTGAGTCATCTGGAAAGCTACGAATATTGCTTAAATAATCTTCAAAGGCATTCTTTCATTTATTCCAGCAAGAATTCAAAGAACTCCATTCTCTTAGCCTGCTGATGGATTCAGAATTTCGTCCAGTTCAAGTGCCCTTGTCCCTGTCAATTACATATCCACGAATGTGTCTGTCGATCGCCTGAACTGGTGAAAATCACATACGGAAAAAATCTGACTCTATTCGTTTTCTTGACCAATTGTCCTGCTATTCTGTAACATCCTCGAGCGTTTCGGCGAAAGCGCCTCGCACTCACAGTACTCCAGAAAATGAACAAGCATCAGGCTCTTTAACATTATACCAGGTTTTTGGAGCTTTTCGATAAATTTCTGGTCCTCCATTATCCTCAACTATTACCCTTGTCTCCTTTGTGATCAATTAATACGAGTGTAGATTAAATATAAACGAGACTATTGTTTTACTTTCTCTATTACGTATAGTAAGTAGGGGAAGTACCTATTGTATTCCCCAAAAATTCAATACCGAGATTTCACCGGAAATATATGTTTTGAGACCCCCTGAATCCAAAAAAAAAATTTTTTTGGAAACATTTCCGTGTGTGTCTTTGTGTCGGTGAACAGCATAACTCAGAAACGAACAGTCGGATAAACACCAAACTTGTTATTTAGGTTCAGTATCTTCCAGAGATGCGACACGAAGGTTTTCAAGAAAATCTCCCCACCCCAGATTACCCTCTACATGGAACATTTTTCGAAAATTTTAACTTTCTCAAAAATGCCTAACGATTTTGATTAATATATTATATGCTTAAGATATTTTCATGACAAATAAAATGTGTATCTTGAATTTTCTGGGAATGTCTCCAAAAGTATTCTTCATTGTGAACGACTTTTGCATAACTGGTAAACCATAAGAGATAGACAAAAGTTTACTACACAAAAAATGTAGATCGCGTTAAAATACACAATTTATGTCATATACATTTTTTTTATTGAGTGTGCCATTTTCGAGATATTGCTTGTTATTCCCTTAAATTCTTCATTACTTATTTTCTCAAATGGGAATTCGTTATTCATTTTTTGTCTTGGTTATGCAAAGAGTATTAATCTGTGGCAAAGAGAATGGTGCTGCACCTAGCAACCAGCTATTAAGATATATGTCGATGCTTAAAGTCTACTATATTTCTATATTCCCCCTTGCAAATGCAAAACAAGGGGAACATAGTAGGCCTTAAGCGATTGTCAAATATTTTTAGAACTGGTCGCTGTGTAAAATGTAATTCTCTTTGCATGTCAAAAGATCTTTTCTGCAAACGTTTATCTCGATTAATAGGAAATAGATGGAGTATAAGAGTTTGTAAAAATAGTTTGTACAAGAGGAGAGAAAGTCATGTGAGTGTAACACATCAGATTTTTTTAAATAGATTTGTTAAAAGTACAGCTACAAAACAGTTTAACTTGGATAATCATTACTCTCTACAAAAAATACACGTAGAGAGTTTCATTATCTTGTTCTCTCAGAAACTAAATAAATGGATATGTCAGCATTTTTACATATTCACTCCTCTACTATGGCATCATTCTCGAAATGTTGACCTACCTTATTTAACTGACCCAGCTATACATGTCACAAGTGTGTAAATGTGGACTAGTTGAAAGGTTGTCAACAAGTCTACTGATTTTCCTCTAATTTGCCTGTTTGCTGTCAAGGATGAATGTGAGGAGATTTTATGGTAGACAAGTTATCATAAAAGCTAATACGCCCCCTCCCGCGGAAGAAATTGCAATTATTGTGAAACACTGTCTGGTTCAATAAGGTTATGAACAGCCCAAATGTCATTCTCAGTGACACTCTTCCTTTGCTTTTTAATTCTTTCTTTTTCAAAGGATTCTCTCCTCCAAAAATATTTGACATTCACAAACACTTGTACAGGGACAGCCAAAAAACTACGAACCACCTGCGCGGTGTTTTTCCTGTCCGCATCCTCGGTGCTCGTTGCCGTCTGCCGCTATCATAGAAAGGTGCGGATGAAACCCTACAACATTTTTAAAACTACTTTTAAAGACTTTACTTACCAACTTACGATACTTACAATCACTCGCCAACTTTTTTCGAGTCAACAGTTGAAGCCCGTACATATGTGAATACAATTTTGACCCCCCTTTTTTTTAGAGAATTAACAGCCAGGGAGCGTGATTTTGCCTTTTTATCAATAAGACTCTGCAATAGCTTATAGGCCAATATTTCGATGAGAAAAATCGAAAGTGTGTTTGAGGACAGAATTATTAGAGATTTGTGGCCCCTTCGGTCCCCCGACCTAACCCCCTGCGATTTCTGTGTCTGGGGTATTTTAAAACAAAGTATACAAGACAAACTCACACACCCTGGAAGAATTAAAACGAAATATCCGCCAGGAAATTGCCAGCATTTCTCAACGTGAACTACGGCGAATGATGGATCCTAAAGAAGTGCCAAAAATGTATGGACAACGACGGTGGACAGTTTCAGCATTTCCTTTCATAAAGCTGGTAAGTAAAGCCTTTAAAAGTAGTTTTAAAAATGTTGTAATGTTTCATCCGTACCTTTCTACGATAGTGGCAGACGGCAGCAAGCGCCGAGGTCGTGGACAGGAAAAACACTGCGCAGCACGTAGGTTTTTGGCTCACTCCGTAGTTGAAAGACCGAACCCCGTTCATAGTATGTTCAACACGTCAGCTGTTTTATGCCTTCTTTTGTAAGGCAACTAATATGGGAGTGGAAAGAATATCATTGAGCATAAATACTCGTGAGCGTATTTGACTGTTATTTTGGAATGGTTATTTGGAACCCAGTTATTGTTTTGGAACCGAAACGATCTGAAACATTATTGAAAAATAACAATTTTCCCACTACATTTAGGTATGAAGAGAAAAACAGATTTGAAACACGATGTTGGGGGAGCGCAGCAATAATTGCGGCAGTATCTTCGCTAAACAGGAATGTTAACGAATTTTGCGTTGCTTAATGCTTATGCATGGTGAAAAGTTCCCATTGACTAAACTTCAAATGAATCGTTCCATAAAGAAAGAGGCATCAGTCGCATGATTTCAGAATTGGGATGAACAATGAATTCAGCATCTAAAACCTTCATCACTATGCCATATCTTAATGATCCTTTCACGTAGGTTATCGACACATCTAGACAGGAGATGCATGTTTGCTGCATGCGCACGATGATAATGCTTTTAACTTGCTTTCGTTTGATGTCCTCGCTATGGTTACAAATACACTAATGATATTCATCATTGATGTTAAATTAATGAAAATTGTACAAGGTAACGTATTAGATGTCCCCGTTTGATCATAACCATATTTGCACATTTAAATAATAAAAGTTAGGTCTGCAGATAGTTTTTTTATCTTCAGGCCCTGTGTGTGTGATAGACAATAATGTGAACTCTACAATCATCAAGAGCCCGCGCATGATCCAATGTCAGTGGTGCCAAGATGATTAAAAATTAGAGGAATCTGATTGATGAAAAGCAAGGAAAAAATTGAAGCAGAGCGAGAGAGAGAGAAATCCAGCCTATTCTGGAGTCTAAATTAGCCTAAATTTGTAAGAGGTTATAATAATTTTATGTGCCCCTCGATATCTACAAGGTGATTTAAAAACGCCAACAACCCATGTACAAACACGGGTGCATAATTTCTCCGCTTGAGATATCCAAATTTGTTCAGTTAATAATTCCGCAGACCATTAAGCACCAACGTAAAATGAATGGAAAACTGCATCTGATATTAGCTTTCCTACGCACGAGACACAATTCCACATCCTATGGTTCATAACGAACTGGGTCGTTAGCATTGCGTTTCAGTATCAGTGTTGACAGCAAGAAGACATGACGTACCAATACACAACTACTGATGTGCTGGATATACTGCCACATATCCAAATTTATGAATTGGCAAAGAGGGGTCTGTTCTGTGGCCATTACACTCATTATATCCTATAAACCGTTGCTATTTTATTTATTTATTCATTTCTATAACCCTCCTTTAGCTGCTATGGTACTATCGGCGGCTTTGACTGAAACTTTAATGTTGTTTTTATACTCTCTGAATTTTAAGTTAGATTACTGTAGGTTTTCGACGTTTTATTTTCACACACATATTCGCCCTCACATCCACACTTCCGGATTTTATGGAGGGTAGGGAATAATCCCAATTAAAGAAAAATTCCCTTCATCCGGCCGGAATCGAAACTGGGATCTCCGGGTGAGAATCAGCTCGGAGCAGTCCCTTGACTATTTTGTTTGGAGTGCTATAATAATTATGGGACTCCTGTAATATCGAGGGAGGATCTTATCACACGAACCCACCTAGCGCCTAAAATACAACACACAGTCACGTCTCTTGAACCATTTACGCCAGTCTCTGCACCGCTAATGTACACTCTTTAATGAACTTGGTCAAGAGTTCAAATCCCGTTTGTACGAGTAATTACGAGGGCTGTCCCAGAAAGAAAACACAAAAAGTTTGGGAAAAAGCATCTTTATTTCTCTACATAGTCTCCTTTCAGCTCGATACACTTTTCCCAGCGATGTTCAATAGCTTCGATACCCTGTTTATAGTGAGAACCGTCGAGTTCTGCAAAATAGCCATCAACTGCAAACTCCACTCTTCATTATTGGCAAATCTTTTACCACCAAGCCATTTCTTCAACTTTGGAAACAGAGAATAATCAGCGGGGGCTAAGTATGGCGAATAGGGTGCATGAGGAAGCAATTCGAGCTTTAACTCATTAATTTTGGCCATGGCGATAATGGATGTGTGAACTGGTGCATTGTCTTGATGAAACAGAACTTTCTTTTTCGCTAAATGCGGCCGTTTTTTGCTTGAGTTCATTCAAACACTGCAATAAGTTTGCATAATACTCGCCATTGATTGCTTTTCCTTTTTGAAGATAATCAATTAAAATTATCCCACTGACGCCATGAGCTTGCCTGCAGATGGAACTGTCTTCGCCTTCTTTGGAGCTGATTCTCCCCTTTCAATCCACTGTTTTGACTGTTCCTTTGTCTCAGGTGTGAAGTGATGGACCCATGTTTATCCATGGCTATGAATCGACGCAAAAACTCGGCTTTATTGCAGCGAAACATCGCCAAACACCACTCGACTGAAACATCCTCACGATGCTGCTTTTGTTCCATTGTGAGTAAACGCGACACCCATCTTGCGCACAACTTTCTCATGTCTAAATTTTCAGTTAGTATGCGATGTACAGCACTTTTTGAAATGCCAACGATGTCTGCTAGCTCGCGCACTTTCAGTCGACTGTCATACAATACCATTTTGTGGATTTTCCTCACAATTTCTGTCGTGGTCACCTCATTTGGTTGGCCACTGCGATGTTCGTCTTGGCAGCTCGTACGGCCTCGCTTAAACTCTGCCACCCAATATTTTACTGTTGTAAACGAAGGAGCAGACTCCCCCAGACTAGAATCTAGCTCAACTGTAATATTAGTTGGACTAAGACCTTTCAAATGAAAGTATTGTGTCACATAACGGTGGCCAGTTTTATCCATGTTTACAAATTCGTTGAGAGAGTTCACTATTAATGGCTGCCAAACAATTACTAAACAATGTAGCATCGTCAAACTTCAGCTTTGTAAGCATGGTACTTTCTACCATAGTCATTTGTTTGAAACAACAACCACTATATATACGTCAGGTCGGGTACTTCTGGGAGTGACCTTGTAATTCATAATGTGATTTCTTATTTGGGTTGGCGGAGAATTCTTGATAAAATCTGGAAGTAAGCCCATCACTACATCCATTCTCAAACTTTTGGCACCTCATAGGGAACAAACCTCGCAGTTTCGGAAATGGGTTCCCGTTGCAAAATCACCAGTTTGATGTCCTGCACCACATCCTGCGCATTGCAGGGGTTTGTTTAATCAGTACATATGTGTACAATACTCTAGATTTCACTAATCTGACTTTTGAGCTTGAAACAAGAAAAGCAGTCCTCTAGAGTCTAGATTCTCGTGCAAAGATGTAAATATTATTTCCTGTTTTCTTTATGGGTTTTCAGTGAATGGACAGCATTAGTTTTTGTTGAATTATGTACGGTTTTGAGAGAACAGTATTGAACGCTTAAATAAAAGAAAAAAGTAAGAACGCATACAAATAAAAAAAATGCGGGTGCCCTTCAGTGTGTAGAAGACAGTTAGATGTTAAGACGTGGCGTAACGTTGGCTCGTCTCTTATCAGCGAATACTTTATGCATACGGCGGAAAGGATTTTCAAACTGATGCTGCTGTTCGAATAATAATATTACGGTAGCAATCGATGCCTTAAGGATTTTCTGACTATATTTTTCTTCCTTTTTTAACCTTTGCTGAACTATTTAAATCAGTCTCGTTTTATAATTATGCTCCTGAACGTTTAGTTTTCTCTTTATTTATGTAAATAAAATGTTTCACTTTAGGAATTCTTATCTTCCCCTCCTTCCGCCCTTGTTAGGTAAAGTGATCCAATAAATCACAAGAATTAGGCCCATTAAATTAAACTGGTTCACAAGTCCACCAGCAGTAAAAGCAACAACTCTAGCTGTCAACCTCCTATCCCACTCATGTTGCTCTTCCATGACATTTTCCAGCTCGTTCATTCCTTCCTTCCATAAGTGAATGACCGTGGAGGGGTTGCCTGTCTACTAGAGATGACGTCATCTGTTTCAAGACAGGTAATTACCATTAAATACTCGATAAAATGTGGCTCACAAGTCAAAAGGAAGAAAATGTGGTTAACATTCTCAATCTGCTGCATCAGTTAAATCACACCGTTCTGCAACAGGAAAATTCAAATGCACGTGCTGATGTTTTTCTTATTACAACTACTAGCCAGGGCTTACGTAGTGAGTTAGTGTATCGTTTTAAGGGTCAATTGTCCAGATCCACGAAGGTCATATACATTTCTTTGCTTAGGGCATGCATGTCAAAGTTGCATACTATTTGTAGCACAGGCAATGTCTTGGTAGCGTGCTATGAGACACTCAATTCTATTACTAACAGATCTCATTAATGCTTATTGTATGCTTCAAAACTGGACTGTCATTTTTGTTCCCACTAGCCATCTGTTATTGCGTGAGTTTATCCCGTGCTATGAAAGCCACTACAGGCTATTCATGGTATTGAACTCCACTGCCCTGATTTGAAGAAACATAAAACTGCTATTAAGTAAGTTATAATTACTCTGTCATAGCTGATATTCCCGTTTCATTTCTAACTTCTTAAGAGTAGGTAACCAGCGCACAAGTACAAGCATTCTGCAAATGCTGGCAAGCTAAGGCGGAATTTGACATTCATATCAACAGTAATGCAGGAGAAGAATGAACATAATTCACGTGGATAGCGTACACAAATGGGTTTCTGGAAACCCTCTTCATTTACGACAAAGGTGGCAAAAACGCCTTCCTTCCGCGAGTCACCAAATATGCAACACGCACTGCATCACTCAGCAGCATGTGAAAAACAAAGGGACAGTGGCAGAGAGGGAACGGCGCCTACGAGTCAAATGACTCGCGGGTCCCGTTTTCTCACCTCTGATTTACGAGACCGGAACAACTAATCAATGAATCGTGTGAACTTTGAAGTGGATTTGAGAAAAATTACCTCCTGATTTGCCCCTTCTTCAGTTGTAGTCTTAGATAATGCTCCACATTATACTTGAGCAGTGGATAAACTCCGTTCTAAGAATCCATGAAAGCTGATGTGATATGGTTGCGAAACAAATTCAGTGCAACAGTTTTATACATAAATCAGAACTCTACAACTGAATTAAATAAACACACGTTAGATGGTAGTTAAAGCATTCTTTGGGGGGGGGGATTGCTTTTTTGAACCACACCGTCGTTCGATTGCCTCCATACATGTGTGATCTTAATCCTATAGAACCAGTAAGGTGAAACGAATGGCTAGGGAAGAAAAGTAATGGGTAACATCGCTGCAGAAATTGCGCGATGTAACACTTGTGACCGAAACAGACTGGCAGGGTTTTTGCGTGTAGAAAATACAGAAAATTATCACTGGGGAAAGGTTGGTGTAATGGAAAATGTCAACGAAGCGTTGTTTCGCTGGGAAAAAAAAGCAGCGATTCTTCAGTTTCTGTTCCTCCTCAGCTTATAGAGAGAGTCCTGCTATTTGTTTTAGATGGCTGCATCTTGTTTATAAGTTAAATATGGTACATCAAACTGAATACATTTTCACTTTAAGTTTCGCGATCGTTTAGCGACTTCTCTGCTTTAATTTAGCGAGAATGGTTCCCACTATTGCCATAAGTATTGAGACAGAATGTACCCGAGGTGATTTTGTTATGTGCTAAATTATTCTATGTTTAATTTAATATATAAATGATATGTGTTTACAATGTGAAAAACCATGTAAATAATAATTTCTGTATAATGTAATATTTGTATTGTACATAATGTTCCTGTTTAACTAGGTTTAGGACGTCGTGAACTCTGCAGTTAGGGTAGAAACGTGATGTTCACATGGTCAGCGAAAACGGGATCTTTTGTGTAACAATAGAAGGGTAAAGTTTTATGACTCTGTTTGTTTCCGCTCCGGAAGTATGGACAATATAACGGCAGTTTACCGTTGACTTTTAGGTTAAGCAGTTCATAATTGACGTTCATTAGGAGATAGTATACAGTAGTAGACAGTACACAGTGGAAGACAGTTGAAGAGTTCGAAGTACCCAGTTAAAAAGTAAAAGAGTACACAGTAGTAGACAGTACACAGTGGAAGACAGTTGAAGTTGTTAGGCAGTTCACAGTCAACAGTTGAACGCGCAAAATGGTGATAGGTGAACAGGAACATTTATGTAGTGTTAGAGTAAGGAAGTAGCAATAAATAGCCATAAACCAAACGTTACAGTGTGTAGTCAATTCCTCTATAAGCTCCCGTACCACAACTGAGATCGACGAGCTTATCAAATATCATGATAGGCAGATTCCATGCTAAAATCACCGCTGAGAACCAACTAGCCAGGGTAACAGCGAGAAGGACTACAAGACGAAGCCACGTCGGATAGAGAAAAAGGTACTGTGAATTTTAACATTAATTCTATCTACCACTATACCGCGTTCGACTCCAACCTGAGCAGGCATCGAACCCGGGACTGCCACCAACGGCGCAGTCGTCGAAACAATATGCAGGGGTAACGACGCATAAATGTCGCCCAACCTGGTGGGGCTTGAATGGAGCAAATGAGGAGAGAATAGGAATCATCAAAAAGGAATTAGGAGACGCGGGAGAGAAAGAAGATGATGACACAAAGACAGCGAGCAGAGGAGAGGAGCACTACGAAGACAGCGTGAAGCGAAAAGAAGAATCTTGTGGAAATATTTAGTGCAGAGTAGTGAATGTGCCTTAGGAAGGAAGGGGCATAAAATTAAGAAAAGAAAATCATATGAGAATAAAAACCGTTACAAGATACTGCAAGAAGAAAGAAAGAACACAAAGGTCAGATTAAAATTCATGTTAAATTGTAAATCTAGTAATAGTGCTATATAATCTATGTTATTACGTAATAATAAGGTAATACGTAGGAAAATGTCTGATAAGGGTGAGCATTTTGAGGAAAGTTAGGAGGATAGGGAGAGATATTCAGAACGTGATATGGAAGTTGGATACGATCAAACGGAAGTAGTTATTATGTCCTTGAGTTGCATTTCTACAGAGGTGAATTTAGAAGAAAGCCCAGATGATAGGTTCATTGACCCACTTTCAAACCTAAACATTCAGAAAAACCCCAATCCAGAGCAGGTAGTTAGAGTAGATGTCAGTGAGGTAGAAAATAATGCTCAACCCTCCACACAAAACTTAGAGCAGAGTAATTTCGAGCTATTTATGTTCATGATGAAACAAATAAGTAGTGAAATAAAAGACATTAAAGGGGAGATAAATCAGAAATTAAGTAGTGAAATGGAAGACATTAAAGGGGAAATAAATCAGAAATTGAGTGGAGAAATGAAGCAACTAAATCAGAAAATTGACAAGCAAAGTAGTGATCTTCAGAACTTAAGAGGGGAAATCAGCCAAAAGGTGAACCAAGAAATAGGTGAAATGAAAGAGAGGCTTAAAGAACAAATGGAATCAATATTAAAATCCAAGGAGAGGTTAATCAGGTTAGAAAGGAAGCTAAAGATAGGGAAAGCAAAATATCTAAAGAGATAGTGAAACAATCAGAGAGCGTAGATAAACTAATGTCGAAACAAGAAGTAGAGATAAATAAAGTCAGGGAAGAAGTAAATAAAATGCATGTAAATATTACCAATAGTGTAAAACAGGTGGAAGAAAAGATAAGTGCTCAACAGGTAGAAAATATGCAGGGGTGGCATGATAAATTGCATTCAGTTCGTGAGGAAATGTGTGAGAAAATGCATAGTACTAATGATGAGATTTTAAGTAAAGTAAAAGATATAAATGACCAGTTGGCAGAGGAAATTAAGAAACAGAATGCAAATTGTCAGAACACACAAAAAGCTGTTGATGTGTTACTACATAAAATTACTAGTATGCATGTAAATAGTAACAGTTCTATGAACAATAATGTCTCCAATTATTTAATAGTGAAGGTAATGGGCGTAGAGAAACCTCTTCTGTATTTTCCAACAATGTTAGTGAAGCAACAGGGGGTGCCATTCAAAGTCCTGAATCTAACAATGTAATCTCAGGTACTTCAGGTCAAACAATAGATTCCGGTATGCAATCTTATAATAGCAACGTGTTGAGTGACCTACCTCTACCTACTTTTTCGGACGCCAATGACGACTCACCAATTTACTTCCTAGAGCAATTATAAGAATACTTTAGGCTTAAAAATGTTCCAGAGGGATTAAAGATGATAACTCGAAAATGCGTGGACAGGCATACTTTGAATTGGATAATGATCGCGATGGGTCCTGAAAATAATTTTGAATATTTTAAACATCTGTTCCTCAATAGATATTGGAGCAAACAACAAGAATTAAGAGTAAAACTGTGCTATGGTTATTATTCTCCCAGAGAAAATATGAGCATGGCAGATTAACTTTTGCATAATGCAAGGTATATTAAATACTTAAGACCTCCTGTACCGGAAGTAGATCTCATGGATATGATGGCAAAGCATTTTCCAATTCATATTCAACGTTCTTTGTTGGTCGCGAAGCCTAGAACTTTGATTGAAATGGTAGACCTAGTTTCTGCATTAAAAAATCAAGAAACTGAATCTTCAAATTCTTGGGAAAATACGCCACATAACTGGAATTTCAGCCGAAACAATAATCACCAAGAACGTAGGGGACAATCAGGGAGAGAAAACAGACCTCGTAACAGATATCAAACTCAGATCCCACAGTTCCAGCATAGAAATCGAGTAGATAACCGAAGAGATCGCCATGAACGCATAAACTTCATGCAATTCGAGAATGGATTTTCTCCAAGGCGAAGATTTCGTGCACGAAATGAATTTTCACATAGTTCAAGGGGACATACAAATAACTGGAGATATGGATACAATGGATATCATTCCGATGGTGAAAGATCAAATAGATCAGTACGAACAACAAACAACCGTGGAAGAATGCAACCAGTTCAAACTCAACGTGATGGAAGACAGGAAATCACAGTAGCATCTGTTCAAGATGGCCGCCCTCACATGGCTAGTAATACCAGTCAGTTAAACTAGATTGTGACGTAATGGTTAGGGATCACAGAGGCGTCACACAGAATCGGTTCGTGGGATATCAATGGAAGTAAGAACCGGGGAAATTAAAATTGAAAATAATAAATCCGACGACTGAAGTGCCATTGAAAATCTGTTAACCGCAATTTTGGATTCAGGCGCTACTACATGTGTATGCTCAACAAGACTATACATGCAATTAATTAACAATGGACTGCAGATAATGAGCCTTCCTACTTCTAATCTAATATGCAGGGTCGCAGTTGGAAAATCTGGCCAAATAATATAAAGGCAATGTTTGTTAACCGTAAACATTGAGGAAGAAATCTTTGAAATAATGTTCTTAGTTGTAAATAATTTAAATAGTGATATTATACTTGGTTGTGATTTCTTAGAGGAACATATAGTTAAGATTGATTTTGAAAAGCATAGTGCTTTTATTCAAAAGGAAGATCGCATTTTAAGTGCTCCTTTCATTAAGGAACAAATTATTCCAATTGAACGCACGCCTGAAGAAATGGAACTTGTTGACTCGGAACTCTTTGTACAGAAAATAATGATTGACAACACCGAGATAGTAAATATGCGTACTGTAGAAGAAAACGGACAGAGAGACCTGTTTATTCAGGAAGGGACGGCTATACCGACCGATCTCCAGGTAGTAAACCCAGGTATGACCCAGCCACGGGAAAATGATGAGACAAAGGAAGAAATTCTTCAGAAGTGCAATGATGCCAACGGTCTAAATAGTAAACAAAAGGAGCAATTGAGGATAATGTTAAATGACAACGCAGAAGTATTCTCAGATATTCCCGGAAGATGCAATATTTATACGCACAAATTTTAAGTTGACGGAATTAAACCTTTTTGCCACGAATATAATCTACCGATAAGTCTGAGACAACTAGCTAAAAAGGTAATTGATGATATGATAAAAAACGACATCCTGGAGGAAACTGGCTCAAGTTTTATAAGCCCTTTGTGTTGGACTTTGAAGCGAGGATCTCCGACTTCATTACGTCTTACTCTCGATGCAAGGAAGTTAAACAGTTATATGAAGCAGGATCACTTCCAAAATGAAAGTGTTAATCAAATACTTACCAAGTTATCGCGGGGACGATACATATCATCGATCGATTTGGTCCAAAGCTACTGTCAAATCCCATCAGATGAGAGTGTACGCGATTACTGTTCTTTTATTATGGAAGGCAAAGTCCTGCGTTTCAAAAGATTACCCTTTGGTGTAAAGAACTCTAGCAGCGGATTTTTACGCGCATTAAATGAGGTATTCAAGAACTCAGAGATAAGTTCCTTAGTTAATTACATCGATGATTTTCTCATTATCTCCGAAATCTTCGATGAGCATCTAAGAAATTTAGATTTTGTATTGAGAAGATTAAAAGAATGTGGTTTCACAGTGAACCTAAAAAAGTCAAAATTTGGAGTTAAAGAAATTGAATTTCTTGGATTTGTAATTGGTAAAGATGGCATGAAACCGGATCCTAAAAGAATTGAGGCTATAAGGAAAATTCCAGCGCCGAAAAATATTAAACAGCTCCGCAGAATTTTTGGAATCTGGAATTATATTAGCAGGTTTATCCCCAGGTATGCAGCCGAGGCGGCTCCTTTACGGGAACTACTTAAAAAGAACCGTAAATGGACATGGAACGATGAGCTACAAAAATGCTATGAACGAGTTCAGGAACTGTTCGCTTCCACAATACTTCTTGAACGTCCACGTGATGGATGGGCTTACGAAGTCTACGTCGATGCTTCGACAGGAGGTTTTGGGACAATTCGCTGCCAGAGAAATCCAGAGAATGAAATTCATGTCATAAGTACCGCTTCGCGAGGTCTCGATTCAATAGAGAGGAACGCTTCAGTTACTGAACTGGAACTAGGAGCACTTCACTTCGCGCTGAGTCGATTCCGAACATACATATACCAGCAGCATGTGAAGGTATTTTCGGACCATATTAGTCTTACTTTTATAAGGAAATGTAAATTAACATCTACAAAGCTATCTAGATATGTGCATGCTATCATGAATTATGACATTAAGATAATCCGCATCCCAGGGAAGCAGAATACTTTTAGCGATCTATTATCAAGGCTCAACTTTGTGAGGGGAATTCCAGAGACAATAGTAAAACCAAAAAGGCAAGTAACCGTGCTTCAGTTAGATATAAAGTTAAGTAAGGAAACAGAAAAATATTAAAAATTTAGCCAAGCTACAGCAGGAGGATAGCAAGTTAAAAGAATTAATAAACTTAGCAGTGCGAGAGAGGAAAATATTGTCAGGCATGATGGTCTTCTATATAAAAAACATGGAAGATTGGTTAAGAAAGGAAGGTTATAATCCCCCGTGAGCTAGAAAGAAATATAATAATGGATTTTCATCAAAGTTTCCTGCACTCTGGCACAGATAGAGTTACCGCAGCACTATTAGAGAATGTATATATATCAAAAGCGAGAGAGAAAGTAAGAAAATTAATTGCTTGCTGCAAATTATGTCAACGGTGTAAACAAAGAAATGTTAATTACCAATTTAAAACTAACTCTGTAATTAGAGAAAATCCAAGAGATTTAATTTGTCTGGATCTGCATGGACCCCTCCCGTCCTCATCGTTTGGCTATAAATGCATCTTAGTCTGTTATGATGTTTTTAGCAAATATGTGAAGATATACCCATTAAAGAAAGCCAACAGTCAGGCATGTGCAAGAAAGCTGCTATATCAATACATTCCGCAAGAGGGATCGATTAAATCGATACTTACTGACAATGCTACGATATTCCGAGGAAGGAAGTTTTCAGAAGAAGTGAAGAGAGCAGGAATTACACATTATTACTGTTCTAAATATTATCCCAAAGCAAACCCGAACGAGAGAGCTATCAAGGATGTAGGCGTTTTCTTGAGATTATTGTGTCACAAGAAACATAACACTTGGTTTAAATATATCCAGCCTATTGAAACCTTGATGAACGAAGTTCCTAACAATGTCACAGGAATCAAACCTATAGAGATAGCTCAGGGACAGCTCATGAAAACAGTGAACGTGAAATTACCAATCACTATACCTGTTGATGATGAACAATTGGAAGCAGAAGAAATATTCCGAATTGCTTTAGAGAAGATAAATAAAACGGCGAGAAGAAGGAAGGAGAGACACGAAACTAAGCAACAAGGAATTAAGTGGAATATTCAGATTGGAGATAAAGTACTATTGCGTAATAAATCATTGTCCAATAAAATAAAGAAGGAAAACCAAAGATTAATGATCTATTACAAGGGACCGTATGAAATCATCAAGAAATTTGGTACGGATACTGTTGAAATTGCTGATATTAAAAATGGAAAAAGCTTAGGAAGATTTCATACAACCTTGTTGAAGAAATATAAACAACCATCGGAAGAGCAACAACTAAAGAATATAGAGGAAAATGAAACGTAACGGGTAGAAAAGAAAGAAAAAAAAAACCAGTAAATGAGAAGTAAAACTGAAAGCCAGTTATGTATAATTCGGTTGCTCAACTAGGTTGCATACTAGGATTGTAAAAGGTTGTAAATAAAAACAAAATTGCTTAACATTGTATTGTATATAAAAATAGAATATTAGGGATATTGAATATAATATAAAGGTGTAACAAATATATTGATTATATTACTTGTTGACTCATGACATGTTAAAATCTAGTATTAGTGTAACATGGCACAGAAAAGAACAATAAGTGTTATTTGGGGCGAGAAATAAATGTCAAAGGTATTAAGCTGTGAATAAAGAAGAATGTGTGTGTGTGAAATATTAATATCAAAAGGAATGTTGTATGTATGATGAAGTGAAATATTTTTGTATTAAAATTAAGGTATAAATGTCTAGCATAGGAAGGAATCGTTAGAATATAAAGAAAGAAACAACGATTTAAAATTTTCTTTAACATCCACGATTGGGGCATTATGAGACAGAATGTACCCGAGGTGATTTTGTTATGTGCTAAATTATTCTATGTTTAATTTAATATATAAATGATATGTGTTTACAATGTGAAAACCATGTAAATAATAATTTCTGTATAATGTAATATTGGTAGTGTACATAATGTTCCTGTTCAACTAGGTTTAGGACGTCGTGAACTCTGCAGTTAGGGTAGAAACGTGATGTTCACATGGTCAGTGAAAACGGGATCTTTTGTATAACAGAAGGGTAAAGTTTTATGACTCTGTTTGTTTCCGCTCCGGAAGTATGGACAATATAACGGCAGTTTACCGTTGACTTTTAGGTTAAGCAGTTCATAATTGACGTTCAGTAGAAGATAGTATACAGTAGTAGACAGTACACAGTGGAAGACAGTTGAAGAGTTCGAAGTACCCAGTTAAAAAGTAAAAGAGTACACAGTAGTAGACAGTACACAGTGGAAGACAGTTGAAGTTGTTAGGCAGTTCACAGTCAACAGTTGAACGCGCAAAATGGTGATAGGTGAACAGGAACATTTATGTAGTGTTAGAGTGAGGAAGTAACAATAAATAGCCATAAACCAAACGTTACGGTGTGTGGTCAATTCCTCTATAAGCTCCCGTACCACAACTGAGATCGACGAGCTTATCAAATATCATGATAGGCAGATTCCATGCTAAAATCACCGCTGAGAACCAACTAGCCAGGGTAACAGCGAGAAGGACTACAAGACGAAGCCACGTCGGATAGACAAAAAGGTACAGTGAATTTTAACATTAATTCTATCTACCACTATACCGCGTTCTACTCCAACCTGAGTGGGCATCGAACCCGGGACTGCCACCAACGGCGCAGTCGTCGAAACAATATGCAGGGGTAACGACGCAGTATGCCGATTTGCCAGGGACATAGAGCTTGTAGACAGCGACTAATCTCGGGATAGAACATTTGTGTGACAGAAATAGAATAGAAGAGGAGTGCAACACTCACCCTGTTCAACATGGAACATTTTATGAAGGTTTCGGGAATAGCAGTAAGAAAGAAGTGATAAAGATAAAGAATAAATTGCATAACATTTGCTGATGATGTGACACTACTAGTAAAAGAGGAAACGATCCGAGGTAAATGTAAACGGAAATGACAACGATAAATAGCATGGCATGAAAATCATATAAAAAGATGCAAAGATAAAGGACACAATTTTGCATACATGGGAGATAAGCTGCTGCTGACAAGACATGTAACACTAATGAGAAAGGAAGCAAGCCTTCAATAGACGAAAGAAAGAAACGGGGGGGGGGGCTTTTCTGTGGACTCTTGAAGAAAGAAAGACTTATGAAACAGGTTAATTTTAATATTTTGTTTTCGTTAACCACTGTAATTGCCAGGATCATATCAGTGCCGCCGATGTGCTGGAATTTCGTCCCGCAGGAATTCTTTTATATGCTAGTAAATCTGTTGGCATGGGACTGTCGCTTTTAAGCACACTTAAAAAGCATCGGTCAGGGCCTGGTTTGAACCCGCTACCTTGGGATCAGGAGGATGAAAGAGGTTAGTGTGGTTATGGAAAAGAATAAAGGACGTGAAAGTGACGAACAAAACAAGAAATGAAGTTTTTTTAGAAGTGGGCAAAGGGAAAACAATGCTAAAAACAGATTAGGAAGAAGAAAAAACATTGTTTGGTACCTTGAAGGAGAAGAAACTAAGAGATGCCACGAAAACCTAACGAACTGGACAAAAGGTTCGGCACAGAAGTTAATAAATTATAGACAATATTAATACATGCTGAGAAAGAGGTAAGAAACTTGTTTTGTTGTAAAACACCTGTGTTTGAGCAGAAAATTTGATTGATTATGTTTAAAATTTCTAATTTTACGAAAATAATTAAGTCATTAATCACATTCATAAAAAACAATACAAGCAATTGTTATTATAGACTCAGTTTAAACCCTTACTACGTATCTTATATTTAAAACTCAAAAGCTCGCCGCATATGGTTTAATTGAGAATCCTGAAGGCTCTTATATACAAGTTTCTACACCTTTTATTTGGTAAGCTTTTGTATATCATATGTTTTACCAGTTACACAAAATTATACAACATTCATTCAGACTTCACAGGCTAATGAAGAATTCAAGAAGTACATTTTATTATTCATGCAGATATCTTAAACGTAAGCTATTTTAATCAAAATCTCGAGACATTTTTGAGAAAATAGCTTTTTTTTATGTAAAGGTTAGTTTGGAGGATTTTCTTGAAAATCATGTCGCATCTATGGAAGATGCTGAACGTAAATGCCAAGTTTTATATTTATCTGGTATTTCACTTTTGAGTTATGCTGTTCAAACGTGCGTACGTGGACCTTTCTCTAATATTTCTTTTTCATTCGGGAACTTGAAAAAGTGCATCTGAAGTGAAATCTCGGTATGCAATTTTTTGAGTGGAGTACGACTCTTCCTCTACCTGGTTCCTTTACTCTGATAAAAAGAGTAATTTTTTCGTGTTTTACTATGCTAGGGAGTATTTACAAAACATTTTGAAGCAGGACAGGGTTTTTAATTAAGGTAATCACATAGCATTCCACAAACTTAATACGATTTCTAACAATGGTTTTTGTATCTGTTATTACGAGTATGAATGGGGTATGATTTTTCAAACGCATTTATAAGGAGAATAAGTGGGCTTCATGATAGCAGCATGAATATTATCCAAGATATAAAAATTCGCCCGTGCAATGCAGGATAAAGCATGCTTAATGCCTAAAGACTGTTCACTAGACAACAGAAGTGCCCCCCAAAGAAGAATAAAGCATAGAATTAAATAAGTAGAATTCCCCATGGATCATCCATGTGAAAACAAATGAGAATTATTCTGTCAGAAGTGTTCAGGGATGTATTTGTGGGTAAAAACTGAAGAACAAACGAGCTAAGACATTAGATGAGCGCTTGACGCTGCCTAGTGGTCGAGAATACTAAACGCTTGCGTGACCTACATTGTCTCATAAATCTCTCTAATTTAGCTCAAAATTACTTCAGTGACAGAGTAACAACTCTACTTCAACACCTTCAAGGCAGACGGAATGATAAGAAACGTTAGTAAGATCCATGCTATGTTCAGAATTGTAAGAACTTAACCTAATTTTTAAAAGTAACCCTAAGTAATTGTTTATGTTGGTAATATTTGCTTGCAACTCTCGTGCAGCAAACAGACGATCCCAAGGTAAATAATTCTGGGCCCTATTTCATAAAGGTTCACAGGCACACAAATACAATAAGTATGTGAAATCTGACGAATGTTTACTTTCTTTAGCTTCTACTTATAGTAGGTAGCGGAAGTATTGTATTACACCAAAACACGATTTCCCCCAAAATACATGTTTTGAGGTCCATGAAGAAAGAAAATAGATTTTTTTGTAAAAGCCGCGTGTGCGTGTGAAAACCGCATTAGTCAAAAATAAAAAGTCCGGTAAATGCCAAACTTTGCAACACGAACATTTTCAAGAAAATCCCCCACCCCAAACTACCCTTTACGTGAAAAATGTTTGGTGATTTTTAATTTTCTCAATGACACTAGCGATTTTAACTTAAAATATAATATGTTTAACACATTTGTATAACAAATAAAATGTATTATTAAATTTTCTGCGTATAGCCTGTGGTGTTCTCTTCATTCACAATGCTATCGCTTAGGATAAGACATAGTTGCTGCATATAATATGACTTCGTTAAAAGGCACAATTTATGTCTTAATAAATTTGTTGTGGCTTTACCCATTTCCGAGATATTCATTTTTATTGGTTCAGATTTTCAAATCCTCTATGCTTTTATGAAGTGATAAATTTGTCATTCGTTTGTTTCCCGTGCTCATGCAAAGATTGAAATGTCAAAGCCATCATATAGGGACCTTGTTTTAAAGATTTGACTATCACCTCGGCCTACTGTATCCCTCTTGTATCTACATCGATATTCGTAATGAAACCATTTCTGCTAACGTTTATTTCGATTAACATGTCGAAGGATAGGTATTTCTAAGAACTGTGGGTAGAGAAAACCATATGAATATCTCATATGAGATTTTTCTATGTCGTGACTATCAGATCGTAAATGCTACAATTTCACCTTTTATGGCAGCAAAAATGTGTGAATTGCCAGGTTTTAACATCTTTTTCATAAACATGACCAGAGAATATGTTATCAAACTCAAAACTTCGCTTTGTTGCATTGAAGTTTACTAGGGATTATTGTCGATTTCAAGACTGAGTTAGATTCACTAACAATCTGTTGTTATCATCGAAAGAACTTGCTCAGCAACTTTTGATTAAGAGGAATGCGAGGTAAAATGTTTTGAGCTGTGTTAGGCAAAACACTACTTTAATTACTGATTTAATCTCGTTAAAAGGATCATTGCACAAGTTTCATTAATAAAATCCTTTCTAACGTTAAACATATATTATATTTTCATTGCTGCGTCTTTTAAGCCTTAGGTTTTGTGATTTGTGTATTATGCTTAACATTATTGATTTCTTTACTGTCTTGTAAACAATCGTAATTATAATTTCCCATTTGGTCTGCTTTGTGTGTAGCGATAGTTCAACATTTAAGAAGTAAACAATGCCAATGTTACTATTCTGAACTTGAATCGCCATGAAACTTGAACTCAGTCATGAAGCAAAAGTTAAAGCAGAAGAAAATAAAGGTCACTAGAGTCTTTTCGAGGGTTAATCCATTTCCTCAAAATGCCATGTCTCTCATTTCCCTGTCCTCCTTATCACTACTGCTTGCTACTAGTATTCAAAGCGAAGCAATCTCTGATTACCCTCCCTTTCGTAGGAGTTACACCCCCAGAACTGACTGTGGTCAGATGCTGTCGGGGAGCTGAAGGTCTATGGATCAGAGAGTGGCAACCAGGGTGGGGGATCAGCCTGACGCCCGGGATCAGAGCGAAAGAGATGATAGATGAGATGCGAGAGATGAATGACAGGAAAGGTGAAGATGGAGCACCGGTGGAATGATGAATGGTGCGGGAAACCAGAGAACCCGGAGAAAACTCACCCAGGCGTCGTTTTGTCCACCACAAATTCTACATGCGGTCCCTGGGATCGAACCTTGGTAGGAGCCGAACGGTCTAATACTCCGCCAAGGCGCCGCTCGCTACTAGCATTCATTAACATAAAATAATTCATCTAACAATATATTTACAAAATTATGAAATGTTACAGTCACTCGATTTTCTGTACCCACTGTCATTTATTTTATATCTATTCAATTCTGCAAATGCACGTGAAAGTTGTGTTATCTTAACTTCGTGTTATCTTATTTGCTGAGCGCCTGTTATTGCATTACTAGTTTGAATTTTGGGTTCTTTGTCCTCCGGCTAGCTATTATTACTACTCAGTCGAGCAAATCTCTTAAACAGGGTGTGTAAACGGAAAGGAGTTGTTACTAAAAGATAACACTGATAAAAGAATTTGTTTTTACACTTTTATTGCCGTCACAATTAATTAATTTCACATAATTACTCTTGATACACGCCCGACTAAAACTGTTATATTTTCGAATGTAACTATAATCACTTATTTGCCGCTCATTAATTCTAGTATTTTACATTTTGTAACTAACTTTACGACGCGAGAGATTCTGTAGAACTGCGCGACGTGTAACCCGTGAATGATTCTGTTAAACTGAGCGACGTGTAACTTGTGAATGATTATGTAGAACTGCGCGTTACCCGTCTCTGGCTCGGAATTTATACTCCCTCACCCCGACATGCCTAAAGATTATAATCGAGCTGCTATTGGTTAATAAAGCGCGCCAACATTAGCGTCTATTTTTATATCCAATAAAAATTACGAACACATATGCTCTAGGGAAAATATTCCCTCCATTTCTAAAGAAAAGCGCGCTACTCTGACGTCATTTGTTTGTCTCTTCTAATTAATAAACAACTCACCTCCTCGCTACATTGTTACCCGCTCCTATTGTCAGTTTCAGTGAGGCCGTGTAAACTTATTTCATAACAATGCTTATAATTAACAAACATCTCAAATCATTGTCATACAATAATGCTAATTAACACTACAATCACTTTGGCATTTACAGTGTTGTGATATAAAATACTGCCACAAAGCTTGTTAATCTATTTAATTGGTGTTAAATCATAATAAAAGTAGGTAGAAATAGATTTAATGCGCATTTTGTAATAGGTGCAAGAGCGGGCAGGAGATGATGCGACAATAAAATATTTTGCATGTCTTCTTTTATATAATGCGTAGTAGGAGAATGGCATTGTTTAAAATACCTGAAAATTCAAACGAACAACAGCGAATGTCTCAGAAATGACTAATACTACGAAAAATCTTATTTGACACAAATTGTATATTTTAACGAGCTTTTGTCACCCTCTAATAATGCTCTAGTTATATAAACTTATATAACACTCAATAAGAATATAAAGAACTTCACAGGCTATTCACAGAATATTTACATATACTTCTCATTTTTCACAGGATATTTTAATCCAAATCGTTTGAGTAATTTTTCATAAAATAAGAAGTAAAGAAAATGTTGCTTACATAGTATCAAGTGGGGGTGGTTTTCCTTAATATCTTCGTCTGGCTTTCTTAAAGGCGTCTGAGTCAAATGTTAACTTCTCTTTTTATCCGACTTATCGGTTTTAAGTCGTGCTCTCCACAACACATATAGGTACACACACGCTCGCGCGGACAAATTTCTTAAGATGCTTTGCTAACTGTGGAATAGCAATCTAAGAGATAGGAATGCGTTGTATAACTCATCTGATTTCTACTCTTATTAGGGCATTTTAAGTTTTAACACTTCCAGTGTGTATTCATAGTTCGTGCAACCTACCCTAGCACAATTAAGTGAGTGAATGAGTATGTATTAAAGTATCAAGCCAACATTTATTTAATCCAGGGTAAAGCGAGTTACAAACATTAGAATTTGTTTCTAAGTCCAAACCATTGTCGATATGACCATAGTAGTTGAAGGCGGCAAAACATTTACAGGATGGACCGTTTAAGTTGAGAGTATAATATTTCCAAAACTAAGCGTCGCAGAAAGAAATATCTAATAAAAGCTGCTTGATATTAATGAGAGAAAGTGAATGCCTTAGTCGTGTTTTGTTTGGAGGACGTTATGGTGGGCATTTTACGGTCCATTTAATTTTTTACTTCCTCTACTACGTATAGTAAGTAGGGGAAGTATTGTATTCCACCCAAAAATTCGATACCAAGATTTCACCGGAAAGATATGTTTTGAGACCCCCTGAATCACAAAAAAAGCATTTTTGGAAACATGTCCGTATGTGTGTCTTGTCTGTGTAACTGTGAACAGCATAACTCAGAAACGAACAGTCGGATAAACACCAAACTTGGTATTTAGGTTCAGCATCTTCCAGAGATGCGACACGAAGGTTTTCAAGAAAATCTCCCCACCCCAGATTACCCTTTACATGGAACATTTTTCGAAAATTTTAATTTTCTCAAAAATGGCTCTAACGATTTTGAATAAAATACCATAAGTTTAACACATTTTTATGGCAAATGAATTGTATATCTCGAATTTTCTGGGAATGTCTCCAAAAGTATCCTTCATTGTGAACGACTTTTGCATAACTGTTAAACCATAAGAGATAGACAAAATTTTACTACACAAAGAATGTAGATCGTGTTAAAATACACAATTTATGTCATATACATTTTTTGTTGTTGAGTGAACCATTTTTAAGATATTGCTTGTTATGCCCATAAATTTTCCAATACTTATACTTTTTCTCGAAAGGGAATTACTTTTTCTCAAATGGGAATTCGTTATTCATTTTTTTTTGTCCTGGTAATGCAAAGAGAATGGAATACTCCACATAGCAACCACCTCTTAAAATATTTGACTGTAGCTTAAAGCCTAGTAATTCCCCTTGCATCTACAAGAAACTTAGCAGTAAGATTAACATCTCGATTAACATGAAGCGTATGGAGAATAAGCGTTTGTAAAAATAGTTTGTACAAGAGTAGAGAAAGTCATGTGAGTGAACACATAAGATTTTTTAACAGGAAACAACCATAAATAAATGACAAGGACATTGCAAAGCGAAGAACCGCAACACAAGGTAGCAACTTGAATAATATTCTGCCATTCGGCTCACTGATTTAACGGTTTACTCTTTACAGCTATGATTTTTAAAATGGGAACCACAACGTCCTCCAAATAAAACACGACTAATGGCATTTATTTTCCCCCAGAATGTCAACAATTTTTATTCAATACATTTCTTTCTACAACGCTTATTTTTGGAGATTATTGTACAGTCTCAATGGAAATGGTCCACCCTGCGTGTGTGTGAGCGCGCGCGTTTTTTAATTCCACCGAAAAACTTCAAGGGGTGACTCCTGACTGGAAATGGAACACAAAAGTTCATATCACCTTGTGTGTCCGGAAGTGCATAGTTTTCATGGTAGATGGCACGGACGACATTCTCTCATAACTTGCATTGTGCGTTTTGTGTGTTGTGGATAGTGTGATTTAAGCAACGTAGAGGCATAGTGGTCCGGTATTCATTCCAGGAACAAACGATGGTGTTCGTGTATGGCTAAGGGGATGGAAACAGTCGAGAGGCAGCACGGATGCACCGTGCCACGTACCATGACAGACAGCACCACCCACGTCAGACAACATTTGGAGCCATTTTTCGGCGTTTGTGTGAGCGTGGTTCCATTGAGACAGATGAATGTTCAGGGCGGCCGCGGAATGTGTAGCCCATTTCCCACGAGAGCGCGTATAAAGTAGAAGCTCAACCATAGTTCGGTATATTCGTTGCTGCTTTACGAACAAGTTGGGTTCGAAGAAACGAGCGAGTCTAATGTACGTACCATATAAAACGAACGAGGAAAACGTACGTCTTGAGATCTCTGACATAAACAGGTTTGATTAGGTTATTGCATCTCCTCAGCAGTTGATATTCGTTCGTCTCACTATCAGTTGGTTAGTTTCTGGATCTTTCCCTGGTAAAACACTACATCGTGGCATAAGAATGGTATAGTAAAGAAAGAAAACCAAACTTTCATTACACATTTGATTTTGATTATGGGGATTATATTTCACTCGAGAGAAGAAAATATCTGCAAACAAAGTAATATCATACTTCCTGTAGATATATATGCATAAACAACAAATAACTTTCAAAGACTCATATTACACTATAAGGACAAAACTTGTACTGCTACTTTACTGGATAAGTAGAGTAATCTGCTCTGTTCCGTTATTCAGTGCTCATTAAGTTTGTAAATGTAAAACAGAATTGCAAACATAATTAAAATACCTCCTTTACGTTAGAAAACAATTTCAAAAAGCAATAATCAAGTAACCCACATTACATCTTCAGTATGTGTAAACATTAGATGCATTTTCTCCTATTTGACAAAATTGACATTTTGTAGAATCACCAATTGCATCTGATGGTCTATTAATGTAGAGGTCAGCGAAGTAATTGAGCTTGAAGACTAATTAAACAGAAGTCAATAGAAATACTTCAGTTTTGGACTCTTGTCTCCCTTTGCATGGAATCACCCGTTATTACTAGGTTGCATTGTGTCGTTTAACACTATTATACCTGACATCGATCTGTTACTGGTTTATTGTGTCATAAAATCACTCGTTAGATTTGTTATATTGCCTCAGTACACATAGCTTTATTAGGTTCGTTGTCACCACAACACTAATTTGTTATTTACTCTGGTTGTTTCCCATCGTCAGTCACTTTGGATTCGTAATGTCACCTCAATTCAAATGCTTCTGTTATTAGTGTCATTGTGTCACACCGCCATTAATGTGTTTGTTGTAGGTTATTTTTGTCAATTTAACATGGTGTGTCATTAGCTCGTACGTTGAGTCCTTTCAACAGTAATTGATTTGCTATAGGTTCGTTGTTGCACTACTTGGTTTGCTATAGGTTCGTTGTTACACTACTCGGTTTTGTCACTTGGCTAATTTCACCTCAATACTACTCTCTTCCCACGTAACTATCAAGTAGTAATCAATAATAACAGCATGTAATTTTATGAATGCAACTATTTATTATTCTGAAGATGCGAAGAATTCCTACCGTTTCCACATCAAAATTGTATTGTGCATTGTTATCGCGACCTACTAGTTAGTAAATAAATACCAAAGTATTGCATCAACTTCATAGTACGTGGTATATGGTAATATCGATTTGTTATTGCTATTGTGTCGTTTAGCTCAACACTTGACGATGTATTGTTAGGCTCATTGCGTTAATCGGTGTGTTGCTAGGTTCGTTGTGCTGTACTTTGTACTATTCCTTTTTAGTTTTTGTATTAATTTTATCTCAACACTATCAGATGTATCTTTTTTTTTTCAAAAAACTTTATTTAGGGTCGTTTTAACCTTCCTAGGTTTTATCACGACCTTTCATGTACAGTTGTTTACATTATTGGATTACAGTACAATACTTACACATTATGTATACACACAGGTTACAATTTGGTTAAATGTATTGATATATATTAATTAATTTAAGAAAAGTAATAACTTTCTGGATGAAAGTTGCATCATTGAGTGCTGCAGAAATATTTCTGGGCATACCAACCTGACTACGTTGATTTTCAAATTTTGGACATGTTAGTATATGTACTACTGTTTACATATTTCACAAATTGGTGGAGAGCTTCTATTTAACAAATAAGAGTGTTAGTTTGGTATGCCCAATTCGTAGTCGGGATATTACAATTTGGTTTCGCCGCTGTAGCTGTCTTATTGGATATTCTTGAGTTGAAGTTCCACGTACATCATGAAGTTTACTTGTAGAATTGTTCATCCAGCTCGTCAGCTGGTCATCCAGCTGGTATTTTCTTCTTTAAATGTGTGACTGCATCTTGGAGAGGTATTTTGATATCAGTATCTTGTGTTGATAGTTCTGTAGCTTGTTTCGCTGCAGTATCAGCTCTTTCATTACCGGGTATGTTTTTATGAGATGGTATCCACATGAAATTGAGTGACTTCTAAGTTATAAAGAATGGTAACAAGATTATGTATTTCGTTTTCAATGCTATTGGTAGAGAACGTGTCTTGTACTGCATTTAATGCTGATAGAGAGTCACTGATTCTTATGTAAGAGTCACTATGTGCAGTTTCCAGAGCGTATTCTAGTGCCTTTTTAATAGCATATAATTCACAGCTATATATAGAGAACAAGGATGGTAACTTGTATTGGAGGACGATATCTCCACATATCACAGCACATCCATTGCCTTTTTCAGTTTTTGAACCATCCGTGTAGGTGCAGAGCTTGGATGTGTATTTTTCTAGCTTTTCTTTAAATAACTGCTGGTAGATTAGTTGGTTGGTATGTATCCGATTATGCTTGCTTAATTCTATATCAATGGGTGGTATTTTCTTCTTCCAGGTGGATGATCCGACTCTAGTTGCCTTGAGGAGATGTTAGGAATTGTGGTGTTCATTTCTTTGAAATATCTGTTTATTCTGATTTGAAATGGCAATGAATGTGATTGTTGTGTGGGGAAAGTATCACAAGGATTTGAGAAAATCAGTGGGTACATTCTAGATTTCGGTGTTGCAGCTATTTTGAGAGCGTAGGTAATGTTTAATTGTTTAATACGGCATTGTAATGGAGTTTCATTGGCTTCTATTAATATGCCATCTAAAGGACTAGTGCGATAAGCACCTGTTGCAATCCGAATAGCTGAATTCTGTATTGAATTCAGTATTTTTATAATTGATGGCTTGGCACTACTGTATACTATGGAACCATATTCCATTTTAGGGCGTATAAAGGCTTTATAACTGCACATTAGGCTCCCCAATTTTGTGCTGCTAGTACTTTTAAGATGTTCAGTCTTCTTTGACAATGATTTTTAAGACTGCTCAAGTAGGGGCGCTATGTTAATTTATTATCAAACAAAACTCCGAGTATCTTCATAGTTTCTTCAATAGCATTTTTTTATTTTTAACATGTAGTTCAGGATTAAATTTATTTCGATTTCTAGAGAATAAAATACATTTTGTTTTGGACGAAGAAATTTTAAAACCAGTTTCAGTACACCATTGTTGTATGCTCTAAAGCGAGTCCTGTAAACATTCTTGGGCAGTTGTGGTTCGTCCTTTACAATAGATGATTAGATAATCTGCAAATAAATTTGCTTTGACTGGTGTTTTTATTCGTGATGCAATTCTATTAATAGCTATTAGGAAGAGGGTTACACTGATGACTGAGCCTTGTGGTACACCATTGATTAAAGAAATCGTTTTTGAAAGGGTCCCATTAACTCTTGCTTGGCCTCTGCGATCTTGCAGGAAGTTGTAAATAAAACTGAGCATATTTCCTGATATTTGTTGTTTTTGTAATTCTCTTATGATATAATCCCGTCGTACCATGTCATGCGCTTTATGTATATCTAAGCTAATAGTAATTACGTGTTGTTTTTGGTGGAAGGCTTCTAGTATTTCTCTTTGTAGGGATACCAGATTGTCATTTACAGAGTGAAATTGTCTAAATCCACTATGCATTGTAGAGAAAAAGTTTCTTTTTTCAAGGGTCCACCTTAAACGTGTATTGATTATTTTTTCCATTAGCTTGTACATTATGCATGTTAACGCAGTAGGTCTGTAGTTTTCAGCTAATAGGAGATCTTTGTTTGCTTTAGGGATTGGAATTATTAAACTTTCGCGCCACTGGTTGGGAAATGTCTTTTTTAGTCCATATGTAGTTAAATATTGCATTTAAATATTTTAATGCCACATAGGGGAGCTGTTGTAGGAGTGCATATGCAATATTATCTGGTCCAGGGTTAGTATTCTTGCTGTAATATAGGGCATCTTGTACCTCTTGCAATAGAATTTCATCATTATAGTTTTCGGAATTATTTTGAAAAATGTCTTGGGGGTTTAGGCCAGGTAAGGTTTTTTGATGCGTTAAAAAACCACTGTCATAATTATTGTCTCTGCATATTTCTGCAAATGCCTCTGCAATGGTGTTGGCTATATCCTGTGGTTTAGTGAGAGAATGTCACTCTTGTTGCAGTTATATAATATGTTGATCTGAGTGAAACTGTTAGTGCCTCTTAGTTTTTTCATGCCATTCCGTATCTTTTGAGCTGGAGTTTGATGGTTGAGTGAGGATAGGAATTTTATCCAACGGGACCTTTTGCTTTCCTTTAGTGTACGGCGAGCTACAGCGCGTAGCCTTTGGAAAGCTAATTTGTTTTCAGAATTAGGGTGACGTTTGTATTTGTAGTAGGATTTGTTTTTGTTTTTAATTGCGTTTTTACAGATTTCATTCCACCAAGGGAGATCTTTTTTGTTATTATTGTTTATGTTTACAGTTGGGATGCTTAGTTTTGCACAATTGAGTATAACATCAGTAAATTTAGCAACTAGTTCATTTACAGAAAGTTCTTCAAATCTTCCAGGAGGGGTTAAGTTGTTAATTTCTTCAGAAATGTATTTTTTGAAGTTTTTCCAATCTGCACGGTGGGTATTCCATTTAACTGGTAGAGTAATGTATCTTGATGATGTAATAGGTGAGTGTAGTATAATTGGGAAATGGTCACTGCCTAACAGTGTATCATATGCAGTCCAAGTAAATGATGAAGTAAGGCATGGAGAGCAAAGAGTAAGATCTATGTTACTAGATGTTCCATGAGCTATATCAAGGCGTGTAGGGTTATTAGAATTTAGTGATATCAGATCATGATTTTCCAATATAAATTCTATTATCTTGCCTCTTAGATCACTATGATTACTGCCCCATAGTGTATTGTGTGAGTTGAAGTCTCCTAATATTAAAAACGGCTTAGGTAATTGTTGTATTAGTGCTGTTAACTCATCTATGTTCAGGTTTTTGCTGTTAAGAAGATAAACAATACAACTGCACATAGCTTTAGGTGTCAATACTTTCACTGCTACTGCTTCTAATGGAGTTGTAAGTGTAATTCTATATGTGGAACATAATCGTGGATGTATGTAGCTACTCCTCCACTTGCATGTAAGACTGACGTACGGTTTATGTAATATTGTGTACATTGTTTAATTTGGGCTACATACTGATTATTAAAGTTCGTTTCTTGCAGGCATATGATTTGGGGTTGGTGTTTATTAATTGTATGTTGCAAATATTCATGTTGCGGACGTAAACCGTTTATGTTCCATTGTAAAACAAATGATCCCATTACAAGAAGAGGAAGTAATTTCATCAGCTTATTCTAAGTCATTTCAGTTATGTTTTCATGGTAAAGGGCCATCAGTAGTTTCTTTTCGATCCTTGAGCTCCTGTTCTTGAGGCTTCTTTCTTGGTAATAGGGGCACAGTTTCTTAAGTGTGTCAATTAATCGTTTAAAGTCGCTGGTGTATGTCCTAACAATGGGAATGACATCTGTCATCCCATGTGTTTTCAAATAGACTCTTAAGTTGTAGAAAATTTAATACAAAATCGGTAGGAGATGTTTCCATTATGTTTTTCACAGGAAGCATCAGATCATCTATGAATTGGTGATTCCATGATCTCTTAGATTTCTTTCTTGGTTGTTTTCTATTTTCCGTGGGTTGTGATTCGTCTTCACTGTTGTCCTCTTGTGTGTTTGAGGAGACATCCTACCTGGAAGCAAGGTCTGCTTTATTGTCACTCACATTAGATTCTTCAGATGCCAGTGGTCTTTTGGGTCTGTTTGTAGAGATTACCGCCATTTTGTTTGATTGCGGTGTTACGGAGGTTGTAATCATCGGGGTTTCTTCTAAATCGTTATTGTTCTTCGTATGTGTAACGGTTTGTGGAGAAGTGAAATCAGGTTGGAGACCTGTTTCGATTCTGTTAGGCACTTTGTTGTTTTTTGTACTTGTAGTTGATAAATTTGTGTTCATTGTCAGTTTAGGGAAGTCTTCTTTTGTTGGTGTATGGACTTGTTTTGTTTGAGATAATGTACTATTTTCTGTAGGGTTGGAGTCACACGTAGTACATTGCCTTGCTAAATGTCCCTCTGCTTTGCAAATAAAGCATACCGGTGTATCGGATGACACATAGATCCAGCAGGTCGTACCATCGTATGTTACCTGAAAGGATTCTGGGAGTAATAACAAGTCCTCTGGTGCAATATATAGTTGTCGTCGAAAACTAAGGATATGTGTGAATCCGTTCATAGGAATGGCTGCTTTGATGCACGATATGAATGACCTTGTGATTATACACAACTGGAGCAGTTGATCTTCAATTACGGAGTTGGGTATGACAGGGCATACGTTAGGTAGTATTATACGCTTGTTAGCAGTGATCAGAGGTCTTAATGTAAGCATTTTATCATCAATGTTTATTGTAGGATGTTTTAGACAGAGCTCTTGTGCTATACTTTTGGTTTACAAGAACATGCATACTCGTGAATTCGATATTCGCGAGACATAACGTATATTGGTAGAATCTGTGAGTTTTCCTACTGTTAATATGTAGTCCTTTATGGGGATACCTTCATGTGCATCAATTACAATTGCTTGGTCCTTGTTAGGGGTAGTTTGTGCTACTGAGGCATAGCTTAACTGTGTGTTGTTCTCGTTTAGGTTAGTTCTTTGGGAGTTTGTTGTGTTATGAGGGCTCCTGTACTCAGCAGCCTTCATTTGTTTTAGATGCAGTTAACCTCAATAGAGGTTATTGTGGTATTACGCAAATTATCTCAATTTTAAGTTACTCGCGAAGCATATATATTATATTAACGCTTACCTCGGTATTCTTTCTTTCTTCTTCAGTAGGAGTTCTGTGTTAATTGCAAGCTAAATACTATTTTCTCGCAGAATTAATTGCTTGATTTCACTCTACATACACATCTTGTCACGGCCTACCCGATCCTCTCACTATCAGATGTATTGTACCCCATATTTGGGGAACATTTGTACTATGTTTCATTACTTAAGCTTGTTGCTTTCTCCCACTATAATTTCATAAAGCTCGACTTCACTAGGCATCAAATCGCTTTTACACCATAGTCTGCTCACCTTGGGAACAGTCAAACTGAGGACAGCAGTTCAGCTGCACTTGAACACACCCAGGAGGCGGTGTGTCCGGTAGCGGAGGACACATCCTGAGCCGGCATAGCAAGGAGCCTTCATGGCACCGGCAGTTGAGACAGGGCTCGCCAGGCACTTGCACCACTTCATCCTCACGGTACTCCTGGCCCTCGTATCTGCAACCTGCACAATAATGTTGCAGGGTAAGAATCGATTTAATCAAACTGTATGATGGAAAATACAATAATGGGAAGTCCAGAGATACGGGACTAAACGATATCTTCTAAACGGTCAATACAGACGTACACTGTGAGGAGACTGGGACTGCAATTAAGGACCTGCTCGTGAACAGACAAGTATGACTGAGTGACTGACGGTTCTAACAAGGAAGCAAACGAGCTACTGCCACACATAACAGGAATGAATTGTTTTCATTGCTCTGTTATTGGTAAACAATAGTCAGCTGCTGGTGCGTATCTATGTGAAGCTTGTGCAACCAACAGATATTTGTCTTACGCTGCTTGTAGGATATTTTGTTAGATTTATCATAGATACCCTGATAACATTTTCTGAGCTTAACATACGCACAGAAGCCATTGTCTTCATTGGCAGACTTTCACGCACTTCATTTCTCAATAGCAAGGATGTCAGTCGTACTGAGTTATCGTTCTTCCAGTTTAGTTACATCAGAGATCATCTTGGACTTTAAGATGCACAACGAAAAGCACGAGGGCGCATTAATAAGTCAGTGAGACTTTTTAAAGAAAATAATAATTTGTTTTCCAAAAAATCAATTTTATTTCTCAACTTAATCTCCTTTCAATTCAATACATGTTGCCCAACGCTTCTCCAATGTTTTTTTAACCGTTTCAAAAAATATGATTTTTCGAAGTCTGCAAAATATGAGGTTGTTTCTGCCATGATGTGTTCACGGGGTGTGAATTTCTTTCCAGCGAGCCAATTTTTCAGGTTTGCGAAGAGGAAGAAGTCGCTCGGAGCCAAATCTGGAGAATATGGTGTGTGAGGTAGCAGTTCGTAGCCCAATTCCACAAATTTTGCGATGGCAATGACTGACTTCTGTGCGGGTGCATTATCCTAGTGAAAGAGAACCTTTTTCTTCACCAAATGGGGTTGTTTCTTTAACAATTCATTGTGAAACTGATCCAGCATTGCGGCATAATATGAACCTATGATCGTTTTACCCTTTTCCAGGTAGTGGATGTCTATTATCTTTGTGAATCCCAAAAGATAGCTGCCATGGTTTTTCCTGCCGACGGAATGGTTTTCACTTTCTTTGGAGCAGGTTCGCCGAAGGAAATCCACTGCTTTGATTGTTGTTTGGTTTCAGGTTGATAGTAATGGATCTAAGTTTCATCAACCGTGATATAACGCCGCAAAAACTCATTTGGGTTGCGCTGGAACATGTTCAAACATCCCTGCGAAATGTTCACACGATTCCGCTTGTTCTCATCTGTGAGCAGTCGCGGCACCCATCTTGCTGACAGCTTGCTCATACCCAAAAATTTGTGCAGAATGTTATACACTCGTTCACTCGAGATGTTTACGATCTTGGCTATCTCACGGATTTTCACTCGGCGGTCTTGCAACACAATATCGTGAGCTTTGTTTATAATTTCTTCGGTTGTGACTTCAACCGACCGTCCTGTGCGCACGGCATCTCTTGTGCTCGAACGCCCACAAGGAAATTTTGTGAATCACTTGTGAACAATGTCATGTGATGGAGCAGAGTCCCCATTATACTTGTTGAGTTTTTCTTCCGTTTCCTTCACCGCCTTACCACGCAAAAAGTAGGGCTTTATCAGAACACGAAATTAACCTTTCTCCATTTTCTACGAAGCAACACACATCTGCTTATTTTAGACGCTCTCAACAATGTTTTAAGAAGCAAATGACGACGAATATCTGCGATTATGCCCAGAATAGATGTAAAGACTTGGGTGCAAAAAAGAAACCTGTAATTAGAACGCTATCTCTCGTCAAAGTCATGGACATATCAATCCACCCTCGTAATTCTGAGAAAAGTGTGATCAATCTGCTTTCGTCATACGCACACATGAAAAATGTGTGTACAACGATCAAGCTTTGATTGTTGAATTGTATGTTTTCCAATTATAAGTTTCTATTCAGAAAATCAATCTTAACGGTTATCTCGTTAACATGCCGAACTTACTCTGTCAAGAATTAATCCTTCCAAAATAACCCACTGGCTTCATAAAAATATAAATGTTTTCTTCGGGATCATACTTCTATTCCAAATTTGAAGACCTTTGTGTTTTTCTGTAATCCTGGCAGCAGCTACAAAGTCATTATTGTTAATTACGCTATCAAATGTAATATACGTATGCAAGTCCAATCTGCACAACAAACCCTCGGACTCCTTTCTGTGAGGTTCGTCATGGCTGAATCTTTCGTTTCCATCAGGAGTAAAGCTGTCGAGGAGCGTCAGCCACTCCAGGCAATTTGTAGCCGCATAGTTCTTCCTACTCTCTCCCAGAAGACGTGCTGTCTCATCTTCCAGTTTTGTTTTTGTGAAGGAGCCTGCGTGTAGCTATTGGCGACATTTGGACAGGATGTACCGTCTCCCAGTATTGTTGTCTGATAGAGCCATTACAGAAGATGTGTGTGGCAACTACAGCATTCCTCCCGCGGAACTCGCTTTTCATTAAAGTGGTTTGGATGGCCTGTACTGTTTTTTGCTTCCACAGTGGCAACAAAAGACAAAAGGAATATAACTCCAGGAAAGTATTTGCTACAACTAAATTGACAGAGTGAGAATAAAAACGAGAGATTCTTGGTCGCTGTGCGCGACATACAGATTGTTCTGCTTTGAACATCTGGAACCATTTACTCCGAAACTTGGAGGGAAGTTGTTTGGTTGATTTGTTATAGTTTCATGATTTTTTTTTGTTTCTAATGAGTGTAAATTTATATTCATTTCGTTCAAACCTTAAGCTAAAGGAGAAATCCATTCCAAGCAATTCCTTGTCCAAGAACGAAACAAAATTCGACAAACAGAGGGGTATACCTGTCAGTGTGATCTTGTTCTGACGAAGTAATTACATTTAGTATATTTCATAAAACACTGTTATACTCGGTGAAATAAGTATTAAATCTACATCCTTGCCGAAAATATAAAGTATTGTTTGGTCAAGAGACGCCGAACCGTGCGATGGACAAGTTCGTACGATAGTCCAGTAAATTTTACTGCAGGAAAAGTGTTTTAGTATCCGTTGAATATTATTTCTAATATGATACCTCACATCATTTTTAAACCTTAACTCAGAAATCACATTTACGCTTGACGAAACTTCAATAACCAACCACTTCATCAGCATAGAAATCAATGTATTGTTTTTACTTTGACCCTCGCAAACCATGTGGGTTTGGTCGCCGAAATTAAAGCAAGCGTAGTGAAAGGAAAGTGCAGTATCGGGTAGTTATTTCTTCCTTCACTGAAAGTAGCTTGTCATGGTTGGCTTGAACTCGCGGATTATCTAATCGTCAGAGCTTATTGATTCTTCTGTTTTGATAAAAACCACTATACCAGCATATAAATAGAAAGTTACCTCTTATAAAGAACAGTAAAACACGTTAAAAGCATATATTTTATGAGCGATCAGACGTAATAGATCCAGGGAAAGTTTTATCACGTAAGATTTGTATTTTCATTTTCAGCGATATTAAAATTTAGCTTCTATAAATTATTGTGAAGTTGTAAAAAAATGCAGAGATCGAAGTTCAACATCCCGAAGATACATGTATGTACTTATCAAAATATTTGAAGCATGGCATACAATAGTTGGTAAAAGAAACGCGTCATCTAATCACGCGATTGTTGGTGTAAAATGAAACACGAGTAATCGATTCCATATTAATACTGCGCCTCGGATGATGACAATAGTAAATTAATTGGTTAGAGCAATGATTGGCTTGACCGCTTCCCTTTTAGCGCTTTTTAAACTTCTCTTTAGCTTCAACGAGTTAGCTTTTGAAAGTCAGCGTGCTAGTGTGGTGGCGACGTCTTTTGAAAGTTATTTTTATTGCAATTTCATTTTGCGAGAAAATCAACTAAAATGGAACAGTACATTGGAGAGTTTATGGATAGTCTAGCGATTTCATTTCAGTTATAAATTGTAGTTTTACCAGCTTTAACCATATTTCCATGTTCTGGAAAGGGGTTGATGAGAGCAAGGCGAAACTTAAAAACCCTCATTAGAGCAACTACAACTCGCCATCCCTGGCAGTGACAGCTGGGCAAGAAACCTTCTTGGGAATATCAATCATATATCGTATAATATCATGGGTAAATTACATTTGAGTACTTTTTGAAAATGGGCGAAACATCTGCCTTTGATTATACTGTGTGGTTTATTATTTTATGTCTGAGTGTATAAAGATCCATGGATATTTTTGACAGGAATGCAATTCGTAAATTCTGTGATGAACCTTTTGGACGGCACATGTGATCCAGAAACTCTTGTCACCGAAAAAGCACTTAAATGAAATGCAGAAACTACGTGCCTATTATTTACATACTTTATTGTAAGCATTTATTGAGGATGTTAGTCTTTACCAGTGTCAAATATTTGTCGTGCATGGATAAGTTGATCCTCGTACATCGACTGCAGCAGTCTCAATAGGATGGTAAGAACTGTGGATGTAATGCACGACAAGGAGAATACAAACCTGCTATTTCCATATCTGTAGTTGGTCCAGATATCGTAAACGTTCCTTTCGCATGTTCCTGCTGAGATTGGTAGCGTGGTGGGAGTGCACGCGGTCTGCATCCATTCATAAATGTTTGAATGAGCCGAAGAGCTCGGAAACTTGAAGAAGAAAAAAGGAAGGTGTAAAGTAGTCTCTGTAGCAGGTTGGCAGCAAGTCGAGACGCTTCTGGGCATAACACCTGCGTCTGGTCTATGGCAGGGGTGTACCTGATGTGACAGCCCACGGTATACGGTGAACATTTCATATCACGGTGTCTGGTACATGCAAGGTGTGCCAAACTACACAGTGCGGAGTAAACTTGGATCATATCCCAATAACTGATCTTTGCTGCAGCGAATCTGATGCTAATACAGTGTCTGATAAACATCATGTCATATCTTGATGTCTTACCTGTTTACTGGGACGTATCTGGTATCACTTCACAGCAACTCAATGTCTGTTTAGTGAAACGTATGTGATGCCAGTTCAAGTGTGTGATTAACATCACATACCTGTTTCTTGAATGTATCTGATGCCAGTTTACTTAATATGACAACTTGTCTGTTACTTGACGTATCTGATATCAGTTGCAGGGTTTGGTTAACACCACATACTGTTTAATGTTTCTTGAATGTATCTGAAACCAGTTCACAGTGTCTGGGTTCTGGTTAATATAACATATTGTCTGTTACTTGAACGTATCTGATATCAATTCGCAGTGTTTGGTTAACATCACACACTGTTTAATCTGATATCAGTTCGCAGTGTTGGTTAACATCACACACTGTTTAATGTTTCTTGAATGTATCTGAAACCAGTTCACAGTGTCTGGGTTCTGATTAATATAAAATATTGTCTTTTACTTGAACGTATCTGATATCAATTCGCAGTGTATGATTAACATCACATATTGTTTAATCTGATATCAGTTCGCAGGATTTGGTTAACATCACACACTGTTTAATCTGATATCAGTTCGCAGGGTTTGGTTAACATCACACACTGTTTAATCTGATATCAGTTCGCAGGGTTTGGTTAACATCACATATTGTTTAATCTGATATCAATTCGCAGGGTTTGGTTAACATCACACACTGTTTAATCTGATATCAGTTCGCAGTGTTTGGTTAACATCACATACTGTTTAATCTGATATCAGTTCGCAGGGTTTGGTTAACATCACACACTGTTTAATCTGATATCAGTTCGCAGGGTTTGGTTAACATCACACACTGTTTAATCTGATATCAGTTCGCAGGGTTTGGTTAACATCACACACTGTTTAATCTGATATCAGTTCGCAGGGTTTGGTTAACATTACATACTGTTTAATCTGATATCAGTTCGCAGGGTTTGGTTAACATCACATACTGTTTAATCTGATATCAGTTCGCAGTGTTTGGTTAACATCACACACTGTTTAAGGTTTCTTTAATGTATCTGAAACCAGTTCACAGTGTATGGGTTCTGGTTAATATAACATATTGTCTGTTACTTGAACGTATCTGATATCAATTCGCAGTGTATGATTAACATCACTTACTTTAATCTGATATCAGTTCACATTGTCTGGTTAATATCTCGTATTATATTGTCTGTTCCTTGAATGTATCTGATATCAGTTCACTGTGTCTGGTTAACATGGCATTTATTGTCTGCTGCTGGAACGCATCTGATATCAGTTCATAGTGTGGCTAACATCACATATATTGAATGTCAGTTACTTGAACGAGTCTGATGTCGGTTCACAGTGCCTGGTTAAGATTAGATATTGCCTTACTTGAACGTGTCTGATGTCGGTTCATAGTGTCTGGTTAATGTAAGAACATATTGTCTGTTAGTTGAATGTATCTGATGCCAGTTTACAGTGAATGGTTAAGACCACGTAATGTCAGTTATTTGAACATATCTGATATCGGTTCACAGTGCCTGGTTAACATCTCTGTTGTCTGCTACTGGAACGTGTCTGATACCGATTCACAGTATCTGATTATCTTGTTGGATTAAAATGTTAATTTTTTACTGGAACGTTTTTCAGCCCATACCATCTATTAAAGATCATCTACCTAACACACTATGATCGATTCTTCAAACTAAGTTACATAATTTATTTTAATAAGAAATACGGACATAAAGGAAACAATTTTAGGGACGCTTTCGAGACACCTAACAATATGCAGCTAAAAGCATCACTGTTTTAGTCTAAACAATTGTCAACCGCTTAGAAAGCATGCCTCTATAGACGCTAGGAATATTAGAAATATTTTACACAAATTCCCGGAAAACAAAAGGCCGGCAGCTAAACATTTCAAATTGTATGGCTTAAAATATGGAAAATTTAAACACATAACAGCGAATATTTCGGAAATGGCTAAAGCTACGGAGAAATTTATAATATCATGTGTTTATCTTAACGCGAATCGTATTTCTCGCGTAATAAGGTTTTGTCTATTTTTTGTTTTCCTAAAAAATATGAAATTCTTTGGAACGAAGAAGTATTTACCAGCTGTCTGTAGAATATTTAGTTTGTGCATAACATTGGCCTTGTTAGTGATTTTAGGGGGAAAAAAATCGTTTCCATGTAGTGGCTTTTTGTGTTGGGGAATGCGGTGGAATACTTCAAATGTTATATTTAATTTGTTTTATTGATTGTTGAGCCCCACGTTTGGGAGCCAATTTGGGACGGTATTATTAATGTTATTTGTGTATTTGTGTTTACTCCGCGTGGTGAAGCCATTTTGTGACGTGATTCTTTGTTAGGTTTGTTAGCTCCATCTGGTGTTAGCAATTTGCGGCAGTATTAGTGTTTGTTTGAAAGAATGCTACTGTTATTTTATTTAATTTTTGGTTCACTGTCCTCCGGCTAGCTATTATCTTTTTGGTCGAGCACTTCTCTTTATACAGGTTGTGTAAACGGAAAGGAGTCTCTTATCCAAATATAACACTGATGAAAGAATTTGTTTTACACTTTTATTGTCGAACACATTCACTATCACATTTACACATTGATCTTGACACTCGCCAAACTGAAACTGTTATAATAACTTCATTACTGATCACTCTTAATTCGCGTACTTCAACTTTTTGTATAATTAAGTTTACAACACTTGAGAATTTTCCTAACTCTGCTACGCGTAACCTGCGAATTGATAGCCGACGTGTACTGTACAAATATTTCTGCTGGACTGAAGGCGACGTGTAACGTACAAATATTTTCGATGAACTGACGGGGTCTACCTCTAACCTAGCCCTTTTTATACTCCTACACCCCGATATGCCTAAAGATTATAACTGAGTTGCTATTGGCTAATAAAACGCGCCAACATTAGCGTCTATTTTTATATCCAATGAAAATTATGAACACATATGCTCTAGGGAAAATGTTCCAGCAAATTCTAAAGAAAAACGCGCCAACATTACCTAACTTCCTCGTCTCTAATAGTGATAAACAGCTCACCCCCACGCTACATTATTGCACGCTATTATTGTCAGTTTCAGTAAGGCCGTATAAACTTCTCAACAATAATTACAATCAACAAACATCTTAAATTAATGTTACACAAAAATGCATATTCTTACTATAATCATTCTTTACATTTAAATAATTTATGATACAAATTACTGCATCAGGAATTACCTGAAAATCTCTAGCAAACAATTTGATACTCGATTTTATTTCTTTGGTTACCAATACTATTCATACACACACACACACACACACACACGCACACAATGCCCTCTGCGGCATTATACCAGAAGTGGTTCTTTCTTCTTTTCTTATCCAGAGGACCACAGAGCATGTGTTTTTTGTGAAAAATCTATTCGAATTTTTGAGTCCTCTACTTTAGATAATTGAGAGATATGGGAAAGGAGTCTTCGAAAGAAGTTTTTAAAGAAGCATTGCATTCAATAATTGTCATTTCGTACTAACCATGTGTAAGCAAGCTGGAAAGTCTGGCAAAGCAGAGAGAACCAAAGATTCGTGGTTGGAATCCCGCTGTGGCATTGAATTTTCCAAGTTTGATTCAACTTTCAAAACACTGCATTGTTTGCTGGGGAAAATGTGCAAACGAATGCTAAACAGTTTACATGTTAACAGAGCATACTAATCCGTGGGTTTTAAGTCGTATTTGAAGTCCAAAGCAGATCCATTTCACATAGTGTATAGGTTAAGTTGATAGTATTTAGCAATTCAGAGAAGCGCGCCATCGCCCGTCTTTTAAAATATAGACACATGTTTGCTTTGCGTGTTGCAATGTCGTAATCACCAATAACTAAAACTTGATTAATGGAATTCAGTCCACGTTTATACCTAATGTATTTTCTTTCAAAAATATTTCCAAAATGGTAATTGGCGAAGCCTGGAGCTCTGGGGGATCCAAGTTTTAATCTTTTTGGGGGATTTACTCTTAATCCGGGAAACCAAATGAACAAAAACAGTTCTTTCAACCTCGATCTCATTTGAGCAACAATCATCATTCATCACCGCTGTAATGAATGCACTGCATGGCATGAGTGAATGGTTGTGTACAATAAAATAATTCAAAATGCGTGGTTGGAGGTTAATATATAAATCGTGACTCTTCTAGTATTTTGTCACTCCAACGTACGATTTGATAATTATAAACACACAGATCACATAATCTGATATCTTTACATTTTCCGGATTCATGTTGCGAGGTTCCTGTATACAGTTTGTTCCGCCCTACATTCATAGAAGCTATACCAATATTCAGCAGAGCTAGCAGGCTTATCTGCAAATTCAAACAAGGCAGGTTATATAAATGTATGATTTCAAATCGTGTTCTCGCACCAAAGGTTATAGCGTAGGGCCAACAACGTCAGCGTGACCATGTTAACAGCACGCGGTTTCTGATCCAAGAACTGTAGTAAAGGTCCAAGCAGGGGAAAAAAAAAGAAGTGGTCACGCCTTTGCAATTTTGCTGGCATTAATGCCTTCAGAATGATCCATTTCAGTGAAAATGTATAAACGTGTCTTGACAATTAAAGCAGAATTTTACGTATGAAACATAAAACAGTGTCTCAACTTGGATTAGAAACGTTTATGTAAATATATTTTATGCGTATCTGTAAGGTTCTAAAGAACTCTTTGGACGGAAGAAGGAAGGTGTACGCCCTAGCTAAGGATATGCACCAAAACACGAGCAGGATGGATCATGTTTCTTTTGAGTTGAGTGTACCTGACAGGAAACAATGTCTGACCCAATTAAGGGACGACGTGTTGGTTAAGCAAGAAATGACCGAAATGTTTGGCGTAGTATAGGGACGCAGCTGATGTTCTGTAGTATTAGCGAGGAGCATTTAACCAATGCCTTTTATTTAGTGCAGGAATGTACCTGATACTATCATGGTGTTGGTCAAATAGCCCGTAACAGTGTCTGGCCTAGCGTGGAGCGTATGTTATAGATACTGTCGGTTCACTTTTATACATAGTACTAGAGTATTTTATTTTCTGGGGAACTGAATATAACGTCCTCCGTCATGAGGTGATATAAATAATGTCATCTAACTATACATAATAAAAACACTTCCCCTACTTACTATACGTGTTAGAGAAAATAAAAAAACTGTACCCGAAATTAATTGTATATCTAGTATTAATTATACTGACTACCCGAAGCATTTTTAAAGAGAGAAAGAGAAAGAAAGGAGGGCAGCGACTGTGTGCTTCTCTTTTCTACCTTTTCACACAAGAATGGCCGATTATACTGCAATTTATATACGAGGGCTGTCCCGGAAGTGCCCGACCTAAAAAGAAAACACAAAAATTTTGGGAAAAAACATCTTTATTTCTCTGCATGTCTCCTTTCAGCCCGTTACACTTTTCCCAGCGATGTTCAATAGCTTCGATGCCCTGTTTATGGTGAGAACCGTCGAGTTCTGCAAAATAGCCATCAACTGCAACTCCCACCTCATTGTTGGCAAATCTTTTACCACCAAGCCATTTCTTCAACTTTGGAAACAGAAAATAATCAGAGGGGGGTAAGTCTGGCGAATAGGGTGCATGGGGAAGCAATTCGAACTTTAACTCATTGATTTTGGCCATGGCGATAATGGATGTGTGAACTGGTGCATTGTCTTGATGAAACAGAACTTTCTTTTTCGCTAAATGCGGCCGTTTTTGCTTGATTTCATCATTCAAGCGCTGCAATAAGTTTGCATAATACTCGCCATTGATTGCTTTTCCTTTTTGAAGATAATCAATGAAAAGTATCCCACGCACGTCCCAAAAACTGAAGCAATGGCCTTGCCTGCAGATGGAACTGTCTTCGCCTTCTTTGGAGCCGATTCTGCCCTTTCAATTCACTATTTTGACTGTTGCTTCCTCTCAGGTGTGAAGTGATGAACCCATGTTTCATCCATGGTTATGAATCGACGCAAAAACTCGGCTTTATTGCGGGAAACATCGCCAAACACTCAACTGAAAAATCCTCATGACGCTGCTTTTGTTCCATTGTGAGTAAACGCGACACCCATTTTGCACACAGCTTTCTCATGCCTAAATTTTCAGTTAGTGTGCGATGTACAGCACTTTTTGAAATGCCAACGATGTCTGTTAGCTCGCGCACTTTCAGTCGACGGTCATCCAATACCATTTTCTTAACAATAACTGGCGTGGTCACCTCATTTGGTCGACCACTGCAATGTTCTCTTGGCAGCTCCTACGGCCTCGCTTAAACTCTGCCATCCAATATTTTACTGTTGTAAACGAAGGAGCAGACTCCCCCAGACTAGAATCTAGCTCAGCTGTAATATTAGTTGGACTAAGACCTTTCAAATGAAAGTATTGTATCACATAACGATGGCCAGTTTTATCCATGTTTAGAAATTCGCTGAGAGAGTTCACTATCATTGGCTGCCAAACAATTACTAAACAACGTAGCATCGTCAAACTTCAAACTTAAGCTTTATAAGGATGGTACTTTCTAGCATAGTCATTTGTTTGAAACAATAACCGCTATATTATAAGTCAGGTCGGGTACTTCTGGGACTGCCCTCGTAGCACATCTTAGGTCCCAGTTAGAAAATACGCTGAAAAGTATTTCAATTACTTTGTCCAAAAGGAGGGTGTCTAATGGGCGCAAAATAATCACAGTCTGATGTGCTACATTCACATGACTTTTTCTATCTTCTGTCGCTTATTAGCGAGTATACAAATACTTACGAAAGCTTTATTTACTACTCGTATCTACTTCATTATAATCCAGATAAACCTTTGCAGAAATACACATTTCGTTGTAGATACAAAGGGAACAGCGACAGTCAAATGTTTATGAACAGGGGGCTATATGTGGGCCTTAAAATTCCATACTGATTCAATGCAATCGCGAGAAACAACAGAAAATCGACAGGACTTGAAAAGAATGACTTAAGTATTGAACAATTCGTACCATTAATAACGGCTTATTAATGGTTTATGCTACAAAAAACTTATTTGAAGTAAATTGTGTGTTTTAAAGAGATCTAGATTTTTTTGTACGTTTTCGTCTATCGCTTAACGTTTACAGTTATACCTAAAAGATTATACAAAGTTCCTTCCGAATGACGAGGATTACACAGCTCTCCTCAGAAAATTCAAGATATACATTTTATTTTTCATGTAAATATCTTTAATGCATGATATTTTAATAAAAATTTTAGATCAATTTTTGAGTAATCAAATATTTCGAAAAATGTTTCATGTAAGAGGTATTGGGAGTGGGGGATTTTCTTGAGAATCTTGTATTGCATCTTAGGAAGGTGCCGAACTTAAATAAGTTTGATATTTATCCAACATACCATTTTTTAGTTATGCCGTTGACAGGCACTCAGACACACATATGCGCGCGAGAACCTTTTTCTAAAAATGATTTTTTGGGGCGGTTCAGTGGGCCCCATAACGTGTATTTCCTCTGAAATCTCGCTATAGAATTTTTGGATAGAATGCAATACCTTCTCTACCTACTGTGAACGTGGTAGAGAAAATAAACGCACTCGCTTATTCAGTTTCCCCTTCCCCATTTTCTCGTAAGTACTACATAACGAAAGTTTGAAAGCATAATGTTACCAATAAGTTTTGCTATTTACAAAATTTCGATAGGGTGAGTATTTAGAAAATTATAAACATTTTTGGTTTGTGTGCATAAACCGATTACTATTGTTATAGATAGTATAGTTCCGACTGCATTGCAAGCATAAATAGAAGCACAAGCGGTGTACTGCTAAACCTTTTACTTATGTTTTAATACTTATTATCTCCCAGAAAAAGCAGTCGTATTACTAGTTTTCAAAACATCACATGACATATAAACTGCACAAAAAATAGAGAGGAAATGAAGACGGATTGGTAGAGAGGGGAGTAGAAAACGAAGAAATAAGGGGGGAAAGAGATACAATGTAGGGAGAGCGGGAGTAAGAGAGGGACATTAAGAAAGCGGCAGAGACGGAGAAGGATCTTTGCATTTAATGCAATAACGTGAGCAAAGTTAGGCTAGTTTAAATAATTCAATATTTCTGTATCCATTTTTGTCGAAAGTTATGAAACTTCTAAGAAATTGTTGGGGAAGTTCATGTGTTTGTCAGAACCCTGCATTAATCATTTTTACTTTTTCTACTACGTATAGTAAGTAGGGGAAGTATTGTATTCCACCCAAAAATTCGATACAGAGATTTCACCGGAAATATATGTTTTGAGACCCCCTGAATCCAAAAAAAAAAAACAATTTTTGGAAACATGTCCGTGTGTGTCTGTGTGTCTGTGAACAGCATAACTCAGAAACGAACAGTCGGATAAACACCAAACTTGGTATTTAGGTTCAGTATCTTCCAGAGATGCGACACGAAGGTTTTCAAGAAAATCCCCCCACAGATTAACCTTTACATGGAACATTTTTCGAAAATTTTAATTTTCTCAAAAATGGCTCTAACGATTTTGATTAAAATATATATGTTTAAGATATTTTCATGACAAATGAAATGTATATCTCGAATTTTCTGGGAATGTCTCCAAAAGTATTCTTCGATGTGAACGACTTTTCCATAACTGGTAAACCATAAGAGATAGACAAAATTTTACTACACAAAAAATGTAGATCGCGTTAAAATACACAATTTATGTCATATACATTTTTTTGTTGAGTGTACCATTTTCGAGATATTGCTTGTTATTTCCTTAAATTTTTCAATAATTATTTTCTAAAATGGGAATTCGTTATTCATTTTTTTCTCTTGGATATGCAAGGGGTATTCATCTGTGGCAAAGAGAATGGTGCTGCACCTAGCAACCAGCTATTAAGAGATATGTATGTGCTTAAAGCGTACTGTATTTCTATATTGCCCTTGTAAATATATATATATATATATATATATATATATATATATATATATTCCCCTTACATCTACAAGAAAATTAGCAATAAGATAAAGTCTGCAAATGTTTATCTCGATTAACATGAAGTAGATGGAGAATAAGCGTTTGTAAAAATAGTTTGCACAAGAGTAGAGAAAGTCATGTGAGTATAACACATTTTTTTTGTTGAGTGAACCATTTTCGAGATATTGCTTGTTATTCCCTTAAATTTTCCAATACTTATACTTTTTCTCAAATTAGTTATTCATTTTTTTTGTCCTGGTAATGCAAAGAGAATGGAATACTCCACATAGCAACCACCTCTTAAAATATCTGAGTATCGCTTAAAGCTTAGCAATTCCCCTTGCATCTACAAGAAAATTAGCAATAAGATTAACATCTCGATATCTCGAATAACATTAAGCATATGGAGAATAAGCTTTTGTAAAAATAGTTTGTAAAGAGTAGAGAAAATCATGTGAGTGTAACACATCAGATATTTTTTTTTATGTCCTGGACATGCAAAGAGAATGGAATGCGCCACATAGCAACCAGCGCTTAAAGGATTTGACTATCGCTTAAAATCTACCAATTCCCCTTGCATCTACAAGAAAATTAGCAATAAGATTAACATCTTGATTAACATGAAGCATATGGAGAATAAGCGTTTGTAAAAATAGTTTGTACAAGAGTAGAGAAAGTCATGTGAGTGTAACACATCAGATTTTTAATGTTACAGTTCGATACTTTTGTATTAAATTTATTTCATCTCAAATCATTTGTATGCCATAAATTACCTACAAGCTTGCTATAAAAGCTCGACGGTCAGACAAAGAGAACAAAATATTACCTATCTTATCCAATACGTAATTCTCAGAGGTTTAGAGAAGTCTGCAGTTCTACATCTGGAAGAAAAATACAGAAATACCCTCCTTATACGAATAAAAAAGACGGAAGTAATACTTTCGCTTCTTTATTTGATTTGAACTGCATACAGTTTGTTTTAAAACATTAATCAAAACAATACGTTACAATAGTAATACTGCTGCTTATAGCATAACAACAATCCCGGAAGCTCTTGATTCAGTATTTTATATTCTCGTGATATTGCTATACAACGTATGGTGCATCATTTAGAGAAATTCCGGATACTACAGTTCATCTCATATTAGTAAAGCGTATTTTATAAAATGTGTAGTGAATAGATACATTTTTGTAAGGCAGATGAATTGCATAAACTAAAGGAAATTTTGGTTCTTTGAAACAAAAATGATAAAATGTCATCGTACCCATTTAATCATGGCTGGACACCAATTTGGCTACATGTATTTAGAAGCATGGCATTGCATATATGTTAGAATTTCTAAGTCATCTTAAAATCATTTCACCCCTTTCAGTTAAGTTTTAAGCTTCTTAAGATAAACCCGTTACCAGAGAACTGAATTATTGAGATAAATTGCAACTAATATTTTGGAAACTTTCAGAGAGTTTTTCAGAAATACCAGCACTGTTCCAAATAGCTAACATACACTTCTTATTGATTTATTTTGTGTTTTATTTTGTGTGCAGTGATGTAATAAGACAACAGAATTTATTACAGCCGGAGTTGTATTTAATTAATTTGATGTTTCAGGAATATAAAATTACATAACATATTTGCAAAATACGCTTATAAAACACTAATAATTTAAAAAAGTATAAGTCCCAGCACGACATTTTAATTTCAGCTAGAGGTCTAAGAGATTAAGGTTCCAAATTAAAGCGATTTACGGAATAACATAGCAACACTATTTACAGAACAAGCCACACTAAGAAACAGAATTGGATTCGAAGTGATAAAATGAAAGCTATGATATTAAAATAATGAAGCTACCAGGATGGACAGCCACGATTGGTCCATATCAAAGCTTTTCAATCACGGGTTGGTCACTTGATGCACGAGTGAAATACTCTTTAAAATACCTACAGACAGAAATGCATTTAACGATGCTCCGTGAAACGCTCTTAGATGATAGCTTTCGCCCTTTTTGAAAGCAAAAGGAGTTAATGAGGAACAAGTGGCAGCGATGATAGCAAAAATGGAGATGGAGAAAAGTTTATGTGCTTTATTAAGCTATTCTTTCAGCATAAAATACAAAAAAAAAAAAAAAGTTTGCCAAAAGTTTGCTGATAAAGATGATTATATTTTTACTTTCTCTACTACGTATAATAAGTAGGGGAAGTATTGCATTCCACCCAAAAATTCGATACAGATTTCAGCGGAAATACTTGTTTTGAGACCCCCTGAATCCAAAAAAAAATTTGGAAACATGTCCGTGTGTCTGTGCCCCTCTCTCTCTCTCTCTCTCTCTCTCTCTCTGTGTGTGTGTGTGTGAACAGCATAACTCAGAAACGAACAGTCGGATAAACACCAAACTTGGTATTTAGGTTCGGTATCTTCCAGAGATGCGACACGAAGGTTTTCAAGTAAATCCCCCACCCCAGATTACCCTTTACATGGAACATTTTTCGAACATTTTAATTTTCTCAAAAATGACTCTAACGATTTTGATTAAAATATCATATGTTTAAGATATTTTCATGACAAATGAAATGTCTATCTCGAATTTTCTGGGAGTGTCTCCAAAAGTATTCTTCATTGTGAACGACTTTTACATAACTGGTAAACCATAAGAGATAGACAAAATTTTACTACACAAAACATGTAGATCGCGTTAAAATACACAATTTATGTCATATACATTTTTGTTGTTGAGTGAACCATTTTCGAGATATTACTTGTTATTCCCTTGAATTTTCCAATACTTGTACTTTTTCTCAAATTCGTTATTTAATTTTTTTGTCCTGGTAATGCAAAGAAAATGGAATACTCCACATAGCAACCAGCTCTTAAAATATTTTACTATAGCTTAAAGCCTACCAATTCCCCTTGCATCTACAAGAAAATTAGCAATAAAATTAACATTTCGATTAACATGAAGCATATGGAGAATAAGCGTTTGTAAAAATAGTTTGTACAAGACTAGAGAAAGTCATGTGAGTGTAACACATCAGATTTTTTGCTAAGAATATGGATAACCCACGAAGAACCAATAACTGAAGAATGCATTCAGTGCACCACTTGAATCTAAAAATTAAATTGAGTTTTATTAGGAATCTGTAGACTTTGTTCGTGATGCTTGTTAAATGTGCCCTGAGGAACACATTTGCATACTCTTAGTTGCACAAATAAAATTATTGCATTAAATATATTTTTCTTGTAATTTTATTAGTATTTGATTGGTGGTTTTGTGCTGTATAAAGTTATTAAATTAGTATTAAGTGTTAAATTCAATAATATGCTGCAAGAACATTTTAAATAAAATAAAAAAGTTTAATTTATAAATCTGTGATAAATGTGCAGTGACGTATACAACAGAAATGTAGATATTAGATAGGCAACATGCGAATAAAATGTGTTTGGGGAAATAGACTATTGGTGAAGAGCAGCAGAAACATCAACTAGGGAGAAAATTAAAAATGAAAAATTGGAAAAAAAATATGAAAACTAAAAATATTTTTAAAATGATCCAAGAGAAAAATTCAAATGTTTAGGATGGGGGAAAAAATAATCCCGAAGATAATATTGGAATGGATACCTTAAGACAACAGAAGGAGAGGAAAATCAGGAGAACAGTCGTTGGATGGATGGATGGAAACTTAGAGGAGAATATGCGAAAGATAGAAATTTCTGGAGGAGCAAAAAGCTTTGGTTTTAAAGAAAGCCATTGCATTTTGGGAAACTCCTAAATAAAAGTGTGAGTCTTCCTTTAATGATGGAGGTTTAAATGTTTATTCCTTAAATACCCACTGTGGTGTGCATTTACCGACTTGGATGGCATCGGGTTATTTGCTTATAGTTGTAAGCACGTAATATGTTTACACTGCCGTCTGGCCTATATCGGCGTGACTTTTGTTTCCCAGCCGAAGACCTCGTAATCCGGCCGGAATACTAATGAGCCCTTTTGTCAATTCACAGTGTGCTTCAGACGCAATTTTATAACACAGCGTCTAGCCTAATGCAGGGGTGTACCTGGCATGCCAGTCTCTTCACAATGGTGGAAATTAATGAACCATTATGAATGTACAAGCCCTACGCTTTGAAGCGTTAATTGATGTAATATTTTGGAAATGTTTTAATAACTAATGATGATATCCTCTTAGTTATCCGGTAGAGCGATGAGTGTTAATGCTGATAAGTGATGATAATACCTTTTGGTGGTGATTCTAATTCAATCAATGGTCTTCTTAATTAAAAATAACTCATTCGAGTTTAATTCAGTTATATTCTTTAAATTATTGGACGTTTTTAAAAAAAATTTATTACACTTCCAGTCAATATTCTCGGAAGGTTTAAATTACACATTCAGTGTAATCTAAATCATTTGGGACTATGCCCGATATATATTTCTCATATGGAGTAAGAGTTGAGTGTTTTTAGGAAAGTTTCCTTTCTATCGTAATAATCTGAGAATTTTTTACTTTTATTATTTATTATATTTATATATAATTAATTGAAATTAATTATACTTTTTAGAGACCGTAGCTGGTCTTGGCAAGTTTTTCATATAGAGCCAATTGAAAAATTCAATGCCACAGCCGGGATTTGAACAGATTCTCTCGCTCTCCGTGCGGGTGCTCTAACCATTGTGCTATTGTGACAACATGCCGGTGGGACATTAAATTCACCAATCGACTCAAGTTGTTTCCCAGACAAACCACCAAGGCATCTCATTCGAGATGACAATCTCAGTGGCTACCTGCAATCGCAAGTACTTCAGTGCTGGGTGTTTACGGGTTTCTTGCCAAGACCAGGCTAAGGTCTCTCAAAAGTATAATTAATTTAAATTAATTATATTATTATAATAATAATAATAATAATAATAATAATAAAAGTAAAGCCTTAAGAAACCCGTAAACACCCAGCACTGAAGTACTTGTGATTGCAGGTCGCCACTGAGATTGTCATCTCGAGTAAGATGCCTTGGTGGTCTGTCTGAGAAACAACTTGAGTCGATTGGTGAATTTAATGTCCCACCGGCATGTTGTCACAGTACCTCAATGGCTAGAGCAACTGCACGAGAGCGGGAGAACCGTGTTCAAATCCCGGCTGTTACATTGAATTTTTCAGTTGACTATATATGAAAAAAAATCTGAGAATTGTTTATTAATAAGCTGTCAAGAGGTACTCAGTTGTTACATGGAATAATTGTATGCGAGGAGCCGATTACCACATAAAAGAATGAATAACATTTTCAGTAACAGGTTAAACATATAAAACATGCATAACCAAGCAAATTAAACAGATGCATAATAAAAGAAAACAAATACAGAAATTAGATTCTTATCGTTACAAAATACAGCATATTTTATGCATTGTTCTAAATTAAGGCATACACTCTTTGCAGAGACCTAACCAGTGGATGGGATAATCCTGCCCCCGAAATCAAATAAAAGTTCCCCTCATTTACTTTAATCATTATTCTTAATAAACACCAAGGGTACAACAAAATGAGTTGGAAATTTAATTTTGGCACTAATACCAGGGGGTAACAATCTAATGTTACTGAATCATGCACTTATGGACGCGATCGAGAAAGCTTGAGCTTATGGTGTAGCTTTTTCTGACTGGCAACATTAGAGCAAGCTAAGATGCATTATAAACTAATTTCGAGAGTTGGCTTCTGACAAGTTAGCGGTCAAACTCGGAATCAGCGCGATGTTGCCGATGTGCACAGCATATGGTCGCCTGGTATTGTATACGAGAAGATATTTTCACAAGCTCACACATTTACCAAAAAGTACAACATAAATGACAAGAACAAATGATGCAGAGGAAATAACAGAAAATCATAAAAATAAAACACAATAACTTCAAGCTGAAGCTAAATGCTTAACGCGGAGGGTGCAATCACCGAATGTAGCATCGTCAACGCCGACAACATAGCAATTGGTTCTGATAGCAACGGGCTTCCCACGCTCACTTGTTTTTTCCACCTCAGCAGTGTCTGACCCCAGCTGTCGAAATTAACACTGTAGTTCCGACTTCCGCATATGATGATTGAACGCAATTACTTAAAACTTGTTTTTAATAATTACACTCCCCTAATTTTATATGACTACACATTTCATTTGTTACGGTTTACATTTTATCACTCATCCTGATATCATCTTAACTTCAGGGGTAGCGGAAGTTTTTAAGGCACGGGCTTGTGGACGGTAGGTCTGCGGTTCAAATCCCGCCAGGACCGTTCTTCCTGATCGAGGTTTATTCCAGGTTTTCCCAGTCATAACTGGCAACTGCCGGGGAGGTACCCTAAACTTAGGCCTGGAACGCGTCCTTCCCAAATTTCCTTTCCCAATTACTATTTCGTGCGTTATCAGTGTCACCGCCTGTGGTGACATATGTAGTAAGAACGGTCGTTAAACACTATTCAAAATTATTATACCCCTTTCCCCGAAAAAAACTCTGCCTTCGCCCTTAACTCTCTGAAATAGTATGTTTATCTCAGTAATTAAAACAGACAGAAATGATTACAATATGTGCAACAAACAAAAGAGTAAGTTATTCGCTGACTTCTGAGTTATTTACAATATTAAATTGTATATAGAAGTTGACATTTTTATTAGGATATGCTATAAGCGTAATTTGAATTACTCTGTAGAAAGCGCACAGCTAAAACAATTGTCAAATGACGTTTTATTCAGAAAATATTCTCATGATTGAGCCATCTCTGTGTACTGCTAATCTGGTAGACAAGTGACAAATTATAGTTAATTCTTGTTCCCGGGAGTTCAGAACTTGTAACTTTCATATGAGTTTCCAGGTTAGCATCTTCAGTATTTATGATAGCTGTGTCGCTGTTGTATAGACAGAGGAAGTCATAGTGTGCATCACAGACCATCTCTGCTGTAATATTATGAAGGCAATGAGACACACCTAACGAAATGTGTATGTTACTTTTTACTCGAATACTTCATGAGATTCACACTCCGTCTGCGATTGGTTTTAACAAACAACGAAATTGAGCATTAATGGCCTCTTCGTGGCCATTAATTTATACTGCGACGGGAGCCTCAGTTATATGAGCTATACAAATGTAATTAGTTACATAATTTTCTTTACCCTTTATCGTTCATTTGTAAGTATACAAACTATTCTTACGAAAGCTTATTTTTCTATGTACTTTATTTTAATCGAAAAACTGTGAAATTAAATTGTGTTTTATTCATGGACGCTCTTTAACTGCTGTGGTCCTTAGCGTCCCATTCTAAATTGGACGTGAAAGACAGGTAGTTTTGCTCAGAAGCCTCTTGAGGTTCTTTTACGTGCCGTAAATCTAGCCACCTTCCGAAGGAAGCCATGCTAAGGATTTTTATGGCCAAAAAAAATCCATCGCCCTCCGCCGGGTTTGAACCCGCGACCTCGGGAACTAGAGGCTAGCATATAGGACGACATTTTAATCGAGATAAATATTTGCAGAAATAGCTATATTACACATTTCATTATAGATATAAAAAGAATAGCGACACTCGAATGATTTAGGAACTGGACGCTGTACACTGGCCTTTAAATTTCATAGGATAAACAACCTAATAACAACAGGACTTTAAAACAATGACCAAGTATTGAACAATTCGAACCATTAATAATGGAGATCTGGAAAATGGTTTATGCCACAAAAAGTTATTTGAAATTAATTTATGTTTTAAAGAGATATACATTTTTTGTGTAATATATTTTCGTCTATCGCTTAACGTTTACCAGTTATACAAGATTATACCAAATTCCTCCCAAATGAAGAGAACTTCACAGGCTATTCCCAGAAAATATCAAGTTGTACATTTTTGAGAAAATAAAAAAAATGAGGTTGCAGGATTTTCTTGAAAATCTTGTATCGTATCTTTGGAAGATACTGAACTTAAATCCAAGTGGTATTTATGCGACTTTTCATTTTTGAGTTATAGTATTTACAACACGCACATACAACACTTTTCTAAAAATATTTTTTTATTCAGGGGGGCCTCAAAATATGTCTTTTCTGTGAAATCGTAATATAGAATTTTAGGTTGGAATGCAACATCTTCTCTACCTGCAGTGCAAGAAGGAATCTTAGATTCATGTTCGACTTAATTTATATCATATGCCTGCATTGTGATAAAATCCTCCAAAAATTCTAAAAATCTGTAATTCAGTTACTTCTTTGCTCCAATTAACTGATACAGATTTTGTTCAATATGAGTTTCAAAATTTTCGACCTCTGCTTATAATTTATGCTGACTAAACTATTTGACTTTGGAGTGATGTTTTGGGAATAAAAAGACATGTCCTAATTCCGGAAATTGTTTTAAAATCTTTCCTCTTTTTGAGGATTTTACCGTGAGCATGAAGCATAAAATATATGTGAAAGAGAAAATTACATCAAGCAATCCTCTTGGACTGGCCATTGCAAGCTGGATTTGTAGAACTGATGTAGTAAACGTAGGATAGAATTTTTGCCATTAGTAGAAATGCTAAGAGCAATCCATGTAACAATTATGTTCAGCGTATCGAAACATCAAGCGATCCCATCGTTGGTCGCTTTGTGGAGTTGAAATCAATCGCACAATGGGGATGTTCTAGATCAAAATATTAAAGTGAATTTTTTAAATAAATCGAGTCCTTCTGGATTAACGTCATCAGCTGTGATACTCGTCGGACGCTCCCACACGCGTAGTTTCTGATGGAGAAGCAATCAGAGCCAAAAATGTTTAACAGTATAAATAATATCAACATAAATATCTTTGCTGTATACGCATAGGCATTTAAACAGTCACTACCAACTGTTATGTTCAAATAAACATAAAACTTACGTTGGAAGTAAGCTGCATAAAAGTATATGTATATACGTCTTGGAGTACATTATCAGATAATGAACTGATTCTGAATTGAAATGTAGCTGTAACTATGGGAACATATTATTTCATTCCAATCTCATGTTCTATACACGCATTGAAATTACTTTCTCCACAAATTCCATCAGGGATTTGCAATATGGAGGGAGGATATTTGATTCCTACCACGTCCTCTACGAGTATTGAAATTCCATTTTTACCAATGCCAATAATTTTATCTCGATTTATATAATAGGAAAATAATGTTTTATATCTACTTCATATCCTATAAAAGCATTAAAATTCTGTTTTTTTTACGACTGTGACTTATCTCACCGTGATTTGCATAATGTACAAATATTTTATTCCCACCTCACGTTCTGTAATAGGTATTGAAATCATTTGCTGCCATTACCACCAATTTTACTTAGATTTATGCTATAAAAAAAGGATTTCATTCCTACTTCACGCCCTATTGGGCATTGGAATAGTGTTAATTACCAATATCATCAATTTTATTCATGTTATGGGAAAACAGTATTCGATCCCCACTTCATGTCTTATACACGCATTGAAATTCCTTTTCCATCAGTACCACCAATCTTATCGCGATATATACCACTCACTTCCGTGTTCATGTATTCTACCAAAACCACTGAACCGATAGAATTAAAGAACGTTTGTATGGTGTAAATACGGCCTTATAACAATGACTTGTCTGGTGCAGGGGTGTACCTAATGGGTAGGACCATAGGTAGGTGTTGCAAATATAACACTGAAATACAGTGTCTGGCACAGTGCAGGGGTGTACCTAACAAGTGCGTCCTTAGTGTGGCAAACATAGCATTACAATACAATGTGAAGTCTTGTGCAGGGGTATACCAGTTCCCATTGTAAGACAATGGTCAAATGCAGGGGTGTACCCGAAGTGACAGTGTGAAGTGACCGCAGTTTGAGGTAAACAACACATGATAGGAAGGCACACGGTCTCATGCTGGCATTACATTCCCTGACCGGAGTAGTGAGTTCTTTGCCAGTGTCAATGACACCGCTGTTTCTGTCTCTCTCTCTTCCGGAAATACGTAGGTACAGTCTCCTTATGAAAATGAACCCTGCATCATTGGCTCATAGTGGGCAGGACTCCTCGATAACGTGGTCTTGAGTACGTCATTACCGATGGTATATGAAAGGCGGCGTCTGAACGGGCTTTAACTATTGCAGACGCAGTGTAGAAAACTCTTCTTACCTCTGGACAGTTATAATTTGTTAAAAGTGTAACAGCGTTTTAACGAACATGCTTGTTTCCTTATTTACAGGAAATGTCTTAGTACTTATACTGCCTTTTAAATGAGGATACTTTGTAGTCATGTCTATGCGACATGTCTTTAATTAACAGCTGTAAGCAATTCCCTTAGACATGAAAGCATTTTCTAAACTAAAATGCAATTATACAGACGCAAAATATACGAAATCCTGACTTATTAATAAGTACCTACCCATAAGTGAAATATTTTTAAAGCTAAAACCAGAATTTATTACTCATGCATTTTTGCATATTTACATGGACATTATAAGACTACTCATATGGAAAAAAAATAAAATGAGCCCTTCTTAGTAAACGTTTGTTTAAAACTAACTTACAGTGTGCATCCGTTATTTTTTATTGCCGAGTTGTCTCTTTCTTGGTTTCTTTTCTTGGGTAGCTTTTGGTAAAGAAAGTGTTGCATTCAACCCAATTTCTACATCAAAGTTTCATTAGAAATGTTATTTTTAGTCCGTCGAGAAGGAAAAAAAATTTCTTCTTGAAGATGGTATATAACTTGGAAATGAAAAGTCATATTAAGTACCTACCAGATTTAATATAACATGAGTCTATTGCAGGAAAACTGTAGACCATTAAAATATGCAATTTATGTCAAATAGAAAGGTTGTGGCACTAGCCATTTCCCAAATATTCATTGTTGTTTCTTTGAATGTTCCAATAAGTTAAGCGGCACGCTTTGAAATATTGATTTGTCATTTTAGGCGCATAATATGTTTAGAGTGCACAGCATCAAGCCAAGCATATATCCACCTACTTTTATACAACTGACTGTCGGTTTAGGCTACTGATGCTTCTATGCGCTTACAAGGAAATGATGTGATGAAAACTTTCTGGCCAGTATTTATGACGATTAATAGTAAGGACTAAACAAACAAACGAAAAAAAACAGCTTTTATAAAATAAAAATAACGAACTTTTCCCATTACATGCTTAAAAGTTGCTGAATTAAGTATGAAATGTGGTGCTTATGTAACATTTCGTTTTTAAATTATGCTGATTTTAGACAATTGAATTAACTGACTTGCATTTTGTGCACAGACCATTTAAGCTGGTATGCAATTGCACTGTCTTTAGCATTATGCATAAAAGATTTCGCTTATATGTACTTGTTCACCTTTCCTTGATACAACAGCTCAAAAATTCTTACATTCTTTTTGCCTGCTACCAAAATATATTGATATGGGAATTAAGCTAAGATTAAAAACGAAATTTGGTATCCATTTAACTTTTCTATTTGAATTCTGTGTTTACAGGCCATATGGGCATTTTTCTAAATATATGACTTTTAAGGTCACCTTTTCAGGTGACCATAAAACTATATTTCCGGTGAAAGCTCAATATCGGATTTTTGGGTTCAATACAACGCTTCCTCTATGTTCCATAGCTAAGTTTATAAAAAGTGAAACTATTATTTTTGGCTTCATTGCAGCTATTATACAAAATATTGGCTATGTATTCATAATTAAAAAATTACGAAAAAAGTTTCGGTAATTTTATGAATAGTTTCTATTATAAGTATATGTAGGTTGTATAAGACATTCGCTCTCTATATGAAAAACAATAGCACACCAATGAAATGAGATTAAAAGAAAAATCCCAGGTTCATGACATGTTAAGATATGTATGGCGTCTGAATGTGTTATTTGTAAGTTCTTTCTTCTCCCTCCTCTCTCTCTCTCTCTCTCTCTCTCTCTCTCTAGCTCATGATTCTTGCGTTTAGATAATATATCTACTAAGTGACTGCACGTTTAATAATTGTGCCTGTGGAATAACTATAACATATTATCTGTTGCGATATGTTTGGCTTTATCAATAGCGGGTTTGTATGAAATGTCTTATTCATTTTTAATGTGAGCACAAAAGGAAGCAAATTCTTGTATTTTTAAGTGTGGAGAAAGCAACAGATGGCAGAAAAAGAATATGCCGATGTGTTAGACTTATATGACTTTCTCTACTCATTCTTCAAAAAACTACTATTAGAAATGCTTATTCTCCTATCCACTTCATTTAATCAAGATAAACATTTGTAGAAATGTTTGTATTACATATTTCCTTGGAGCTGGTCGCTATGTGGTGGCATTGAAATTCCATTCTTTGGACGACCATGAGAAAACAAACAAAAAAAGAACAAAAAAACCAAAAAAAAAAACATCGACTTCCCATTTGAGGAAAGTATAAGTATTGGAAAATTAAAACCAATAACAATGAATATCTCGGAAATGCTTAACTAAAAAAAAAGTGAAAGACTTCAGAGGCTATTTCCAGAAAATTCAAGATGTACATTTCATTGATTTCGTTTGTTATGAAAATATCTTAAAGATATTGAATTTTAATCAAAATCATTAGAACTATTTTTGAGAAAATCAAAGTGTTCGAGAAATTTTCCATGTAAGGGGTAGTTTGGATTGGGAGGGTTTCTTAAAATCATCGTGTTCATCCTTGGAAGACTTAAGTACCAAGTTTGGTATTTAACAGGCTTTTCGTTTTTAAGTTATGCTGTTTACACACACATACACATAGATTGACCTTTTTTTCTTCTAAAAATGCTTTTATTTATTTATTAATGGGGCCACAAAATATATACTTCTGGTTAAATTTCGACATCGAATTTTTGGGTGAAATACAGCAGATACTTCCCCTACTTATACGTAGTAGAGGAAGTAATAATAGTTTTATAAATTTCTTTACGTTTCATCTACTTTATCCTATCACAAAGTTATTTCAATGTTACTTAACAGCATTTATGTTGAACTTTATTTACTTGGAGAGTGTTTATTGCAAGGAGCTGAAAAAGTAGCTCGCAGTGAATTAGGGTGAAGGCTTTTGAATAATTAACCATAACTAATTCACGACTTATTCATGTATTGTATTGTTCGTCCACAAAATAGTTTATTATTGTGTTGTTTTGTGAGCAAGTTGCAACCCAGATTTTGTGTGAATGTTTTATACACCTGCATCAGCTTGAAAATCATGAAATCACCAGTTCACTTAGCTTAACACTTTCCCGTCTCTCATCAGGACACCACCTGGATTTGTTCCAGCAGATACAACCAAGCAGCTATTTTCAGGTAGTTAATATGGCTGCGCAATTTGACTACCATAATGAAAACTGCTGAATTGCGGCCCACTTCTACCAATTGCGTCCCAGCAAAATTCATTACTTCTTTAGTAAAATGCGACTAAAAGTACAACTTAAATCTTTTACTTGCATTTTTATGGTATGTCTTTCAAAACTACATTTCTCCTGAGACAATATTTCTCCCTAGAATTTCGGCTCAAGTTTCCTGACATTTGCTTTCTAACCATTGACATCTGCGAAAGTTTCTATTCCAAATTGACCAGTTCCTTCTACAGCAATCTCCCAAACATCTACAAATTTTTGACGTATAACTGGAAGTCCAAAGCGAACTATGCCCAAATGCAACAGTAAGAGTTTTAAACAAGTATTTATTAGGCAACAAATTAGAAAGTGGGAAAACAAACTCAGCGGCTCGACTTCATGAAAAACTTGAGCTTTAGGTTTTTACCAATATAACTGAATAACAACCGGAAAGACTGCCTCTGGTGGTTAGCATGCTAACTTCCAAATCCAGAGGTTCTGGGTTCGATTCTCGGCTGGAGGATGGGAATTTTTCTCTATCAAGGATCATTCCCCGTCCTTCCTAGAGTCTGAAAGTATGAGTGCGAGTATTTGTGTGTGTGTGTGTGTGTGTGTGTGTGAGGGAGGGAGGGAGGGAGAGAGAATTTAATGTTTATAACAAAACCCAACATAAACACGCTCAAAAATACACAATAGTAAAACAAGTGAACATCATTGCCGATTTGCAATTGTTCCAATTTAAGGCAAAGCCGCCTTAGACGTTAAAGGTGGAAAATAAATGGGAAGAAGAAAGAAAGAAAGAAAAAGCTTGCACAATACACAACTGATGTTACAATGTTTGGGAGACTATCCAACCACGCTCATGGTTAACTAACTTATAATAAACTGCTGGACGCAATTCATGTCCATCCATTTTAAGCGATTGAACTGCAATTCATACTTCCATCTCTAATTGCCGGCTCGCAACTCACCTACTCCAGGTAATTCAAAAGGAATGTACTTTGGATGAAATTAATATTTAAACTGAATTCCAGGAAGTAGTTAAGTAAGGGTGGAAAATGTTATGTGCATGAGAAAACGAAGCTTGTGCCATTTGATGAGCAAGGAACAGTTTGCAGTTGAGATGGATCTTCCGATATTTTAGAAATCTGGTGTTGCACCACACGAATTTCTCTACTCACTCTTTTACAAACTATTTTTACAAAAACTTATTCTTCTATGCACTTCTTGTTAATCGAATTAAACTTTCATTATACGTTTCACATTTCGTTGCAGGTATAAGGATACAGTAGGATCGCAATGTGATGGCTTTGCAGTTCCATTTGTATGACCACGAGAAAAAACTAATACCAACTTACCACTAGAAAAAAGTATAAATTTTTGAAAATTTAAACCAATAATAAAGAATACCTCGGAAATAGCCAACGCCACTTAAATGTTTGATATAAATTGTGTGATTTAACAAGATTTACACTTTTGTATAGTATGACTATTTCTGTCTCTTACGATTTACCAATTATACAAAGGTCTTACGGAATAAAGAGGGCTTCACAGGCTATTCCCAGAAAATTCAAGATATACATTTTATTTCTCATGTAAATATTTTAAACATACAGTATTTTAATACAAATCGTTAGAGCCATTTTAGAAAATCAAAAATAACGAAACACTTTCCATGCAAAGGGTAGTTTGAGGTGAGGGGGTTTTCTTTAAAATCTTCGTGTCGCATTCTTGGAAGAGACTGAGCTTAAACACCAAGTTTGGTATTTAACCGACGTTTCTTTTTGAATTATGCTGTTTACATACACAAGGACATGTACATGGACTTTTTTTTAAATGCTTTTTTTATTCAAGGACCTCAAAACATGTATTTTCAGTGAAATCTCTATATCCAATTTTTGGGCGGTATGCAATATTTCCTTACTATAAGTTAGTAGTAGAGAAAGTAAAAGGGTGCAGGAAAAGACACAACAAGATAGTCTGAAGTTAAACCCACCAATTAAAAACAAGGTAGGGATATGCAGTATGGAGCTCAGTACAAAACAATTTAAATAGAGCGGCAAGATGACTATTATGAAAGAACTTTGAACACAGTAGAATATGACTTTATATTCATTATTTAAGCGAATTTCATATTTTACCAATTTTAACTTCATATTTTACTAAACATTTTCTTAGCATAAATCCTAACTCTGCTTATTAGATATTCGGGAACAAGCATTAGGGAAACAGTAGTACTTAGCATTGTACTCCGTTTATTGTCCATTTTAACAACTTAGGTCTTCAGAGATGATGAAGGAATTTGATAGAATGATGCTCAAATGGGTCGGATTCCAGTAAACTAGGAGTACAGACGAGAATAAGGGAAACAAAAACGTGGAAAAGGAATCCTTATCAAGGCAACTTATCTTAAATAAGTTTTGAACTCGGTCCTTCCGGGTAGAACGCAAGTTATGCTACCCCCACATCACTTAGGTAGAGGACATTGGAAAAGGATTCTGTTGGCATGAAGTGTGTGTTATGTTTTTGGACTGAATTAAAATACTAAGAAGAAAGTCTGATCAATGCGGATTCGCACACTGTGTGTACACAAAGCTTAAGATGACAGAAGAAACCTGTAATTTTATTCCATCACAAATGCTGTCTTTGGGTTACTGTGGTTGGCAAACAAAAGAAGCGGTTGTTTTTACATGAGATGGAAAATTTTAAGAAGCTGTATTCAAGGCTAGCGGAATACTTGTGTTTCCATGACAAGCAGAGTTTAAAGACATTTATTTGGTTCTGTTTTCAAATGAACATGCACAAACAGGTTAATTATTTTATTTACTATCATAGTTGAGTGTGTGAGTGTAAAGGCATGACCAAATAAGAAAGATAAATTATAAAGCTATGTCTAATCTAATTAAAAAATCTGATATGTAACGCTCACATGACTTTCTCTACTCTTGTACAAACTATTTTTACAAACGCTTTTTCTCCATCTACTTTATGTTAATCGAGATATCGAGATGTTAATCTTATTGTTAATTTTCTTGTAGGTGCAAGGGGAATATGGTATTCTTTAAGCGATAATCGAATCTTTTAGAGCTGGTTGCTATGTGGAGCATTTCATTCGAATAACGAATTCCCATTTGAGAAAAAGTATGTCTTGGCAAATTCAAACAAATAACAAGGAATATTTCGGAAATGGATCACTTGACGAAAAAAATGTATATGACATAAATTGTGTGTTTTAATGAGCTCTACATTTTTTGTTTGGAAAAATGTTGTCTATCTCTTACGGTTATGGAAAAGCCATTCAGAAAGAAGAGGACTTTTGGAGGACATTCCCAGAAAATTCAAGATATACATTTTATTTGTCATGAAAATATCTTAAATATATATATTTTAATCAAAATCGTTAGACATTTTTGAGAAAATCAAAATTTTCGAAAAAATGTTCCATGTAAGGGCTAACCTGGTTTGGGGGATTTTCTTGAAAATCTTCATGTCGTATCTTTGAGAGATGAACCTAAATACGACGTTTGGTGTTTATCCGACTTTTCGTTTTTGAGTTATGCTGTTCACAGACACACAAACCTTTTTTTCTAAAAATGCTGTTTTTGGATTCAGGAGGCCTCAAAACATGTATTTTGGGTGAAATCTCGGTATGGAACTTTTGGGTGGAATGTAATACTTCCCTACTTGCTATACGTAGTAGAGAAAATAAAAATGCATTATAAAGTGCCTTCCCAGAAAGCCAATCAGAAGTTGTCCTTTTAAAATAGCTTATTCAAATACATTTGATGGAATATCAACCTATACAGACACCTTTAAATTAGATATAGATGAGGTCAGTCTACAAGTGTGGGTTAAAATCATCCAAATGGCAAGACGCTGTAATGCTATACAAATGTAAATTGTGTTTAACATACAATAAGAATTTTAAAATGTATAGTGAAATGGCCGTCTAATATTTAATCACAAAGATTTTTGCACGATCGTGTGTTTTCTACGTCTTCCCGATGATATTTTTACATGGCTGTAATAATATTACAGTATACACGGGGGGAGGGGAGTAAAATACAACCCAATTTTTCCTGCCTCTTCGATATCTGCGTCTTCATAATCCACCACTCTGACTTTAAATTCTTCTTGAAATACTGAATCTCTGTTATCGTCCATGTTATTACTTTCAAAAAACCCGTTTTGAGTCACGGCATTAACCGTCAAACAATTGACTCGGCCTCCTAAATAAGTATCTTACTAAGTCAATGTATTAGTTTAGCTGTTGAACTGGTAGCACTTATTACCGGAAATCCAAGTTGGCGATGAGCAAACTCATTAATTTAATAAAACACACGATTGTGCAATACACGAGAGTTAAATGCATAACAGAATCTCGGAAATAGAAAAAAGGGAGACTTCCTCTCGTCTTTTCAAATGACATACTCCACGATTTTGTAATAATGTACTTCCCACACTATATCAGAATATACTAATTACACTGTTATTAATTAAATGAAGCCCTCGTATGAAGAATCAATCCCAGGATGTAATGGGTATGTAAAAATAGTAATTAAAATAAGCAAAATGAACAATTCTAAAATAATTCTGAGGAAGCTCAATTCTAAGCTTCTTAGCTCTGGATAGTTTTACAGATTATTCCTAGGAACGAGCTGAGTCTATTACAGTATCAAGATATGATAAATTATAAATCAATTTATTCCTAATAATTTTAAAGGATGTGAAAATCTGACTGATATAAACGTTTATGTTTGAGTGTAATGCATAACTATATTTATTTCTCTACACTCACAATTACATAATTACAGAGCAAAGAAAACATGAACATGGCAAAGGAAAGCTAGGCTATTAATAGCATAAGAACGTGCTTGAGGAAATTACCAAAAATGAGAGTAAATTGGTTAGAGAGAATATATACTGCAACAGTTGAATCAAGAATGATGCATGGTATAGAGATTTGGGGGACAGAAGAAGGATGGGAATGCGAGGACCAGATTCACATAACCTTTTGTAAAATAATATTGGGGTTACCAAGAGCAGCTCCAAATGGGGTAGTCCTAGTTGAACTAGGAAGTATTGGAAGGAAAGGAATAGTGTTAAAATGCATTATGAAATATTGGAGTAGATCCAAGCATTGGAGGAAGGAAATATTGTTAAAAACTGTTTAAGGATACAAGAAAAAACAAGATGGCAAAGAAGTTTGTTATCCCAATTAAAGGAAACTGTGAGGAAGTAGGATTGGGCCAGCTAGCTAGGGTTGATGATATTGAGAAACAGGAAATATATGGTAGTCTAAGGGATAAGGTAACCCTGATATACTATCTGAATTTTAAAAACAATTGGGGAAGGGAAAAATACATTGATGTTTGTGACAAAATGGAAAGGGAGGGCCTGGCGTGGGAAAGAACAGGAACCATGTTGCTAAGGGATTTAGAAGTTGCCAAAGAACTGTGCCCATTATATGGAAGTGTGGATAAAAATTTATACTGTATAACAGAATGTGCAGAAACCGAAGTTTGGAGAGAGGAAACATGGAATAGGAAGTGGGATAAATTACAGATAGAGATATTATCCTTAAACTATTTGGAAACAGCAAGAAAGGATTTTTGAAACAATTGGGTAAATATACAGGGAAGGTAAGAGAGAAATGGTGGAGAAAAATTATTAAAGAAAAAGAGGGTTATAATAACAGAAGTGATGATAATAAGTTATAGATAAGGAGAGTAATTTAAACTGCTAATTTGTAAAATGTATATAGTAAAATGAAGGATACATACACAGAAACAACCAGGGTGTTATGTGTATATGATCCTATCTTAAGCAACTCCTAGAATAGCATAATTAATGTATTAGTATCCAGTCAATTTCCAGTATAGGTTATATTATTTATCTTAGTATAATAGCATAAATGTTTTTAAACGATATTATAGTTTAAACTGTATGTAATTTAATTATGTAATTGCGAGTGTAGAGAAATAAATATTCATATTCATTCAACTAACATTGTATGCCAAGGACAGGGCTTCTATCACAGAGTTCCAAAGCGGTAAATTAGCGGGTAAATTTTCAAAACACACACCTCCTGCAGTAATGTTTGGCTGTTCTGTTCTTTCTTTTTTCATTGTCCCTTTTTGTCAATCCCTCGTTTTGTTAAATTCCGTTGCAAAAATTAATAACAATGGTGTATAATAAATGTAAAACATAATTAAGTATGTATTTTGGCGCTCACCAAGCTAATGGAGAAAAGAAATATTACGAATCATAAAAAAGAGGCACAGATATTCGTCCCAAGGGCAGAAGAAAGGCTCTGAATAAAAGAACTCAACCAGGTAGCGCACCCTAACAGCGTTAGAAGCAAATTGGAGCTCTACTGCCTACTACATAACCTTACAACTACCGTCCCTCCTGTGTTTAACCTTTTCTGACGCGCGAAGACAGGGTTGCCGGTTCAGCGATTTTCCCTTAGATCTAGATAGTTTAGCTATTAATCTTGCGGCGAAAAATAATGCATTCAACCCAGCGGCAGTTCTAGTGGGTTTTAAAGTAATACTTAACCATAAAATAGGGCATTTTTTTATCACAATAGCTGTAGTACATAAAGATGAGAATTATATTAATATTTCGAAAATTATCCCTCCAGATTATATAGAAAAATAATCCTACGTAAGGATTTACGTAGAATTTCTGTTTACAAAAACGAAGGCAACGATGTAAATATGTTTATGGTATCCGGCGCAGTGGGTTGGAACGCGCTGCTCCATTCCTGACCACGGAATGCGATTGGGCCCGAGCCCACCCTAGGGCTGCGGAATTTTCAGCCAATGTATAGAACCAGTGCCCACTCAGCATCGTGAGGAATATGAGAAATCTAAGCCATGAAAACCGACAGGAGGACGCCTGGTGCTGACCACGTCACATCCCCGAACCGCACCTCTGCCATGTGTATGTGAGGCCGGTCCGATGTGTCATCATCAGGCAGAGGGGTTTTAGTAAGTAACAGAGCAATCCTGTTACCGCATGGTGACGTCAGTTACTGGCGGACACATTCCTACCCTCCCTAACAGCCGATTCGTTGCGACTGTTCCATTTATTCGCTGCATAGTACACACCTGTGGAGAACTGTGGCAATATGCCTAAAGCAAAGAAGAGTTTATAGATCAGAATTAGCATCATTTCTGGCGGAATGTGGCAGGGAACACTTCAGCACAAATGGTGAAACCATCAGATTTAATATAGAATTCAAAAGACGTATAAACGTCATGTTAAACAACATTGTAATTCAATGAAACACAAGGAACATGTGACATCATTGGAAAGGAACAATGAGGAAACTACAGATCAGAATTTTTCTAGGATCATTCTCTGAGAGCGGATATTGCTTTAAAAATGAACTTTTGAAATGCTTGTTTCGTAGCTTTCATAAACTAATTGCACATTATCAATAGCTAAATATTACATTGCTTTCTTTCTTCTAATACTATCCTTAATCCTGATTTACCTACTTTCGAAGCAGGGTGTAGTGCCTTCAACTGTTCATCATTTGTTTGCAGAGAATACTGCAAGGTCGCAGTCGCTCCCACCTTCCCTCGTTACCAAACCTCGATGCGTTTCTAACTTAATGGTTTAATTACTAAAAACCATCTCCCTGGTTATTATTATTATTATTATGATTATTATTATTATTATTATTATTATTATTATTATTATTATTCGACAAATCACCGGAATCCTCTGCAGTGTGTAGTCGGATGGCTCTTAATTTCGAAGTCCAATAATATCAACGTTTATTAAAATCATAAGATTTTACTTGAGAAATTGCGGGGTTTCGAAGTTCATATAGCGGGATTCTGTTAGCTTGTATTGGCGACCCTGCGCTGAGCTGATTCGGCCGCGCCGACTTATGGCCTGTATTACGACCTGCGGTTAACGTACCGGTTAGATGTTAACTGGAAGTCAGGCAAATTTTCGTGTTACGACCTTCGGTTCACAGCTAACCGGCAGTTCTGTTAGGGAGGAACTAACTGCTACCTCGGTTAGCGGTGTGTTTACTAACTTGGAGGTAACCATACAAAAATGGCGTAACTTTCGGCCTCGATTGCTTGTCGATAGCCATTCCAAGACGAAACATTATATCTCTATTTATATAACAGGAGGAAAGCGTAAATAATTATTCTACGAAAGACTAATTCCCCGAGAAGAGGAGGAAATTCAAACGTTATAAGATTGCAAAAGGTGCAACTTACTTTATTTTATATTTCATTTCTAGTAGTATAATATTTGCTTAAATATAAATTACGATAGAGTGTTTATTTTGAAGATCTAATGCCACAAGTTCCCATCTAGGTGGCGTGAAATCACGAAAATGTTGTCAATCATACCAAATTATTCTCCAGGCTAAGAACTTACAGTTACCTGCGTTTGTAATACGGTACACTCCGTTTACCCAACAGTTACCAAACCTCAGCTTTTAAGGAAATCGTAATACAAAGCCGTATTTGTTCTATGTCGAATGTTATCCCCCTCGTTTGAGAGTCCATGCTTATATTGCCAGTAGGTACTTGTCTCGTTTAACTTAAGATGACAAGTACACTAACTCTGTTATGTTGACATGACTCCCCTACTCTGTGATTGCAGAGTGCAAAGCATTGAAAGGAAGGGGGGGGGGGAGGTGGACGAACGAAAAGAAAAGGTTGGCTTTGTTTTATTTCATTCTTTTTTTCCGGCATTTAAAATGTTTATTGAAATCTCGTAATGAAAAAAGTTGTGGGCAGATATTAGCTATATCTGTTTAATGTGCAATGAAAAAAATGGCATTTACTTTTTAATTTCTCTGCCAAGTACCTAGTAGGTAGAGAAGGTATTGCATTCCATCCAAAAATTGGATACCGAGTTTCACCGAAATATGTGTTTTGAAGCACCTGAATAAAAAAAAAATTTTAGAAAAAGGTCGTGTGTCTGTGAACAGTATAACTTAAAAACGAAAAATAGTATAAATAACAAACTTGGTATTTAAGTTCGGTACCTTTCAAAGAAGCGACATGAAGATTTTCAAGAAAATCCCTCCACCCAACTACCCTTTACATGGAATATTTGTTGAAATTTTTTATTTTTATAATGTGGCTCTAACGATTTTAAAATAGCATATATTAAAGATATTTACATTACAAACAAAATGTATATCTTAAATTTTCTGGGAATAGCCTACGAAGTCCGCTTCGTTCGGAAGGAATCTTGTATAATGGTAAAATTAAGCGATAGACGAAAACGTACCTACTACACAAAAAAGTAGATTCCTTTAAAACACACAATTTATTTCAAATAACTTTTTTTTTGGCATCACAATTTCCAAGATATCTGTTATTAATGGTTCGAATTGTTCGGTACTTCATCATTCTTTTCAAGTCCTTTCGGTATTCAGTTGTTTTCCGCGATTGCTCCCAAAGAGCACGAGATTTTAAGGCAAGTACATAGCGTCCAGTTTTTAAACATTTAACTATCGCTATTCCCTTTATATCTAATAATGACATGTATAAGTCAACTATTTCCCTAAAGGTTTATCTCGATTAAAATGAAGTAAATAGGAAGATAAGCTTTCGTAAGAATAATTTGTGTACCTACGAAAAAGCGATAGAGGGTAGAGAAACTTGTGTGAATGTTAGACGTCAGATTTTTACTTTTTCTGCCACTTACCTATAGTAGGTAGAGGAAGTAGTGTATTCCTCCCAAAAATTTGATATAGAGGTTTCACAAGAAAATGGACCCTGAACCACTGGGCCCCCAAAAGCATTTTGTGTGTGTGTGTGTGTGTGTGTGTGTGTGCGCGCGCGCACGCGTGCGCGTGCGAACGGCATAACTCAAAAGCGAAATATCGGATAAATACTTTGTATTTTAAGTCCAGCATCTTCCAAGGATGCAAACGCAGATTTCCTAGAAACTACCAGTTTTATGGAAAACTTTATTTTCTCAAAAACAGTTCTAACGTTGCTGATTAAAATATATGTTTGGCATATTCACACGAGGAATAAATTGTATATCTTGAATGTTCTGTGAATGGTCTGTGAATTCCCCTTCATTCCATTACATCTTGTATCATTTTATAACAAACCACAAGAGACAGGCAAAACCTTACTACATGCAACGTGCAGAGCTCATTAACATGCGCAGTTTATGTCCTATGTTTTCGTAGCATTAGGCTGTTTTTGAATCATTCCATGTTTGTAAATCTCGCATAATTTCTCATTATGTTCTTCAACATATCGTTGTCATTTTCACAAAATTCCTTACGTGGAGTAGTTTGCCATTTTGGTTTTGCGGTATTGCAGCATTCTATTTTTGAATTTTAAAATCCTCTTAAGAGAGTAAAATTGCATATTAGACCTAAATTTTCAGAATATTTCATATGGTAAGTACTGGCACTGAATTTATGAATTCGTTCCTCCCTCCTTGCCATATTGCGATTGTCACAGGAGGTTTTATTAACAAAAACGACGATATTATTATAAAAAATCTGATGTGTTACACTCACATGACTTTCTCCACTCTTGTACAAACTATTTTTACAAACGCTTATTCTTCATATGCTTCATGTTAATCGAGATATCGAGATGTCAATCCTATTGCTAATTTTCTTGTAGATGCAAGGGGAATTGGTAGGTTATAAGCGATAGTCAAATCTTTTAACCGCTGGTTGCTATGTGGCGCATTCCATTCTCTTTGCATTACCAGGACAAAAAAAATGAATAACGAATTTGAGAAAAAGTATGAGCATTGGAAAATTTAAGGAAATAACAAGCAATATCTTGAAGATGGTTCACCCCCCAAAAAAAATCTGATGTGTTACACTCACATGACTTTCTCTACTCTTGTACAAACTATTTTTACAAACGCTTATTCTCCATCTACTTCATGTTAATCGAGATAAACATTTGCAGACTCTATCTTATTGCTAATTTTCTTGTAGATGTAAGGGGAATATATATTTACAAGGGCAATTTGGAAATACAGTAGTCTTTCAGCACATACATGTCTCTTAATAGCTGGTTGCTAGGTGCAGCAACATTCCCTTTTCCACAGATTAATACTCTTTGCATATCCAAGACAAAAAAATGAATAACGAATTCCCATTTGAGAAAATAAGTATTGAAAAATTTAAGGGAATAACAAGCAATATCTCGAAAATGGTTCACTCAACAACAAAAATGTATATGACATGAATTGTGTATTTTAACGTGATCTACATCTTTTGTGTAGTAAAATTTTGTCTATCTCTTATGGTTTACCAGTTTACCAAAAGTCGTTCACAATGAAGAATACTTTTGGAGACATTCCCAGAAAATTCAAGATATAAATTTTATTTGTCATGAAAATATCTTAACCATATGATATTTTAATCAAAATCGTTAGAGCCATTTTTGAGAAAATTAAAATTTTCGAAAAATGTTCCGTGTAAAGGGTACTCTGCGGTGGGGGGATTTTCTTGAAAACCTTCGTGTCGCATCTCTGGAAGATACTGAACCTAAATACCAAGTTTGGTGTTTACCCGACTGTTCGTCTCTGAGTTATGCTGTTCACAGATAGACACACACACACGGACATGTTTCCAAAAATGCTTTTTTTTTTTTTGGATTCAGGGGATCTCAAAACATGTATTTCCGGTGAAATCTCGGTATCGAATTTTTGGGTGGAATACAATACTTCCCCTACTTACTATACGTAGTAGAGAAAGTAAAAATGTATATGACATAAATTGTGTATTTTACCGCGATCTACATTTTTTGTGTAGTAAAATTTTGTCTATCTCTTATGGTTTACCAGTTACGCAAAAGTCGTTCACAATGAAGAATACTTTTGGAGACATTCCCAGAAAATTCGTGATATACATTTCATTTGTCATGAAAATATCTTAAACATATGATATTTTAATCAAAAGCGTTAGAGCCATTTTTGAGAAAATTAAACTTTTAGAAAAATGTTCCATGTAAAGGGTAGTGCGGGGTGGAGGGATTTTCTTGAAAACCTTCGTGTCGCATCTCTGGAAGATACTGAACCTAAATACCAAGTTTGGTGTTTATCCGACTGTTCGTTTCAGAGTTATGCTGTTCACAGACACACACACACACGGACATGTTTCCAAAACAGGGGGTTTCAAAACATGTATTTCCGGTGAAATCTCGGTATCGAATTTTTGAGTGGAATACAATACTTCCCCTACTTACTATACGTAGTAGAGAAAGTAAAAATATCTGATTGAAACACTGAGATTTGAAATGCATATTCATCTCAAAGGTGCGGAATCTTGTGAAATTAGCTGTAGATTTAGAATCGTGAGAAATTAGCTGTAAAAGCGATTTTAAACAGTGTTTTAACACCCCATTGAACAACTCAGGGTTGCAGAAACGGTGAAAGAAACTGCTGGAATGATCTTCAAATTATGTTTGTCTTATAAGGAAAGCCCCGGAAGAAACTACTAGGCAGCAATCGAGAATCGAATCTAAGTCCTCAGTCTTAGATGGCACCTGGGCTGCAAAAGTAACGACTTCATATTCGCATGGGCTTGATTGAAGTTGGCGTTTGAGGATTTTAGCTGAATATTTCATCTGTATTTCGTATCCCCAGAGAATATCAGCCGTTGTTGACAATCTTCAAAACATCTTCCAAAGCTCAGCATAATTGACCTAGGATGTTATAGTTAAACATCGACCCATTACTCTGTAACACCATCTATTACCAATTTCTAGCTACTACCAGTGAGCCAGTGACTACCCGTGAGAAACTGTTACCACAAAGCTTGACAGCAAGATTAATGGCAAATGTTTACAATACTACTGCAAAGGTCTGATATGTTGGGCAAATTGTGGTCATAGACAGTGTGGAAGGGTCTTTGTGTCTCATCCTTTAGACTAGAAAGAGATCGTGATGAGGACATTGAAAAAGTTCTTGGCACTTCTCTTTTAGCTTTCATAGATTTTAGACAATCGCTTTGGAAAATTGAAGTAGTTCTTGTTTTAGGAGGAGTTGTATTGTAGTTCGATTGTTGGGGAGCCGAACTTGTACTTGCAACCGCACGTATGGTACCCGGTGGCCTTCGCCCCAAGTTTAAGAGTCAACTTTGTATTTTGAATGTCTTTAAATATTACATATATTTATGTTTGTCTCGACTGCGTCAGTATTAATTTGTAGAGACATGAATTTCTTAACAAGGTGTGGTGCGGCTGAAGAATGTAGGCTTACACAGATTATAATTTCACTTCACACCATTTATTAATCCTTGACACGATTTAAACAATGTGTGAGATTCTTTTATTAATTACTTGCACTTTTTAAACACGTAAACTATTTTCGTCTCACACTGAATACATATTAAATTTCTCGAGGACGCGTCTCGCGTCCGGTTAGGAACGCTGTCTGCAAGCAACTGACTTCTAAATTTGTACAATTTGCCCTATTTCAGTTTCTGATTGGCTAATCCTACTCCAATAGAATACTTTTATTTAACTTAAGCTTTTTTCTGGTTGTTGATTGGCTATTTTATAAAGTGTCTCAAAAATTACATTATTGTTGCTCCAAGAATTACCAGTAGCATTATTAAACTTTCTACTTCATTATTTCCTCAAGGCTACCTCATTGTCACCTCATTGTTAGCAACTTTTAACCTATTATTCTCACAGCTCCTACATTATTAAATTACGTATTACATTCACATAACGTTATTGAACATGTACAGAATAATATAAACATTAATACAATGACTGTTACATGCATTTTATATATTATTTATACACATATTGCTTTAAGGCGGGCTGTTATTATATTTTATAATTAGACTGAAACCATTTAAATATTAAAACTACTGCCTCAAAATAAACATTTGGGAATTCTGCTGTTATTTATTTTTATTTTATTTTTTGGGGGTAAGAAAATTCTCCCCGGAGGGAAAGGCGACTGTTGTCCCACAGTAGAATGCGTGCTGACTTAATGACTGAAACTAAAACCGAAACATTTGCTTTAACTTTCAGTCAAACAGTGCATGAAAATAAATGTGTTTTACTTTAACATTTATTACATGCATTTAAAGTAGGTAAAAACCAAGTAAGCATGGGTTTTTAACTATTGGAGAAAAAAATCTCGCATTTACAAAAAATTTCGGTGACTTTCTATTCTCACGCAGCGTATTTGATATTGATCAATAAATTTATCAATGTCAATACCGATCAGTCACGGTCGTCTATATTATAATATCCTCGCAAGGTTGTGATTTTATCGGATAAAATAGCAGCTCGCTACTGAAGCGTAATGGTATCAATATGCAGTGATTAATAGGTTACGTCATCCAATTGTGTTTTAATCAATGCACATTCAAATAGTGTCAATTTCTAATAAATTATGTTCTTGAAAAAAATTGTCTTTATTGTGTTCTGATTTTAGCTTATTTTGGGGTAAACTGTTTTCTCATTCCCACTGTTGGTAGCATTGGTTAGTATTGCGTAACACGTTCGATTGTTCATTCGCTTAGTAGATATACCGTTATCTGATAGCTGACACAATGGCGATTTGATTTTAAAGAACACAAGTAAGAAAGTAACTGTTACATTTTATTCATTGAAAGTTCTTAATAAATCCCATTCTAGGTTACATATGATAAGGAATAAAGCAGAATATTTGTATGTAAAAATTCAGAGAAATTCAGTAAAACAAAAGGCTTTTCTCTAAATTTATGAGACTAAGAATGAATCTGTCTTATTTTTACGTAAACACTTCCAAGGCACAGGAACTAGGGCCACTGTTGCTAGCGCTGTACCTAGCTCGCGATACCACGATTGTCTTTGGTGCAGTTGCAACGTCAGGCAGTGTGAAATTCAAATTGAGTTTTATTTATGGACGCTCTTTAACTACTGCACTTCTTAGCGTCCCATTCTATTTTGGGCGTGAAAGACCGAAATTCGAAAATTCTGCTCAGAGGCCTCTTTATTAGGCTTGAGGTTCTTTTACGAGACGTAAATCTACAACGCGGGACCACCCGCTTTACTTCCCTTCCAAGGAAGCCATGCTAAGGATGTTTATGATCGAACCTTTTGAACCTGCGACCTCGGGAACTAGAGGCTAGCATGGTACCCCTAGACCAGGCAGCGTGTGTAACATATTAACACCCGAGGAAATTACGTTTTTACAAAATAAAGTGTTAACTTTTGACGAAATTAGGCACTTAAGGAAGTGAAGGGGGAAAAAATATATTTGCTTTTCTATCGTGTACTTCAATAATAATCTTTTTAATTCTTCTGTGTTTGGATTATAGCGCCAGGAAACCTTTACAGGGTTTTTTTTTCTGCTGAAATAAGAATTCAAAGACTAAAGTGTGTTGTTTTTAATATTCTCTGTGCACAGAATTATCACCTAAGCTAGTAATATCTGTACCCGTTCCATCGGTTAACGCAATTTATAGCTGCCAATTATGGGTGCTATAGAGCATTGGAATAGGAGTTACAGGTCCTCCATTTAAAATGGTAATGTTACCGTGAAGAATATACTCGGACGTTTATATGAAACAGGTGTATTATTGGAAGGATAGTGCTTAATCTGGCAAGTTACGATCTGCCAACGAGATAACTGTACCAGTTCATTTCTTTGAACACAGGATTACAGGTGGAAAACATGCAAGTCGACACTGAAAGTGTGATGAATGAAAGCCCATTTTTCACACAGTGCACATCTGATGGAAGCAATTTTGTCAGCGATTTAACGCGCCTTCGAAACACTGTCCCAACAATGTTTAAAGTGATCTATCATATAACCGTACTGAATGAAGGCAAATTTGATCGTTGAAAAATTTGCTGTTTTGAAAGACACCAGAATGTTTATGTCTCATAATATGGAAACACCATTTAAAATAACAGGGAAATATGTTCGTGAATTCATGAAATTTGAGACATTAATAAAATGTGGATTATTCACAACTTCACGAATGTACATTGCCGTTTGTGAAAATTGCAACACCAAGAAGGAAACTCATGAATTCAATACCACAGCTTAGGTACATGGCAAGTAACAAATGATAAATATTTCAAATCTATACATGACCTATGAACCCTAATATACAGTATTTCGTGTGGCCTCCATGCGCTGCAATTAGAGCTGCTATACGCCGTGGCATTGAATCAAAAAGGTTCTGAATAAGTTCCTGGGAGATTTCCCTCCACTCAATTTGTATTCGAGCCCACAAGTCCGTGACACTGGTTACTGGAGGACCGTGACGCACCAGGTGCCAACCAAACATATCCCAAACATGTTCGATGGGCGACATGTAGGCGAACGTGCAGGTCAGGGAAGCAATGGTACCCGTCGCTCTTCGAAGAAGGCTTGTACATTCCTCGCAATATGTGGCCGGGCATTGTCCTGTTGAAATGTGGCCTGTGGAGATGTCTGAAGCAGAGGAGTACCTCAGGCTCTACAACCACCGTTAGGTACCGGTTGCTGTTCAAAGTGCCCTCAATTCGTAGGAGGCGAGATCGGTTGTTGTAACCCAGTTGTAACCAGTGGCGCTTTGCCGCTCAATAATGCAGCCCTCCATGTTGCGCTCACCACGGTACCACCGGACACGTTGAAGCGGACTCGTCCGAAAAGACTAGATTTTGATACTCAGCACCCCAGTGACGATCTTCACGTGCCCATTGCAGTCGGAGGAGCTTGTGGTTTCTGGACAATGGAAGCCGACGTAATGACATGCATGCAACCAGTCAAACCTGCAGCAGACGGCGACGAACCTTGATGCAGACAAGTTCACACCTGTTGCAGTGCTCCAGCGTCGAGCCAACACTGTGGATGAAGCTGTATACGGTCCGTTATGGCCATGCGGACAAGATGACGATCATACCGTGCTGCGGTCATGTTCCGTGGTCCAGACCCGCTCTTCGCTGCGTACGACCTTCATCTATCCACTGCTTCCACACACGCATCACTGTCGTAGCAGCCCTGTACGAGCCGAAATGCCACGATATGACAAACCCGTTCTCCGGAGACCGATCATTCTGCCCCGTTCGAACTCACTCACCTGCCGATATGGCTCCCTTTGACGTCGATGAGGCATACTGGCACTCACTATATTGTTTCCACCTTGTTTGACAGCTCTGCACTGACTACACTGGGCGCAAAACTGACCTTGTCGGACCGACGCGAAAGGGCTCTGCTCGGCCAAAGTGTACCCCATCTCTGCAAACCTAATCACTTATTGCTTGCACACTCTTCTACACTTCCACCAAGTTTGGAGTTATTCGGGAAATTTTTTCTTGGTGTTGCAATTTTCACAAACGGCAGTGTATTAATTTAAATTGTTATAACGCGATAGCACTTCAAGGTATTTAAAAAAAAGTCTACTCTTTTAAATTCATGTAAGTTAATTTTGAAAATATCGTTCATAAAAAAGATTGAACCTGTTTTAAATTTTCCAAAAATTAAAAATCTCATCAGTTGCAAAATATTGAAAATCGCCAGCTCGTATATTCGAAAAAGCCATAGGATAGTGTTGGGTGCTTGTCGCCCTGACCATGAGGAAGATGGGAACTGTTTTTCTGGTGAATCCAACGCTTGCAAATATAAAAAACTTGCTTCGTCTATACTTTATGTTTTCTGCTGATTGAAATTTCGTTTGTACATGTGATAAAACTAAAGAGAATTTTTCTTATAATTTTCAATAAATAACTAATTTTAACGTATATTACAAGCTAAGCTTTTTCATCTTCTTTCTTTAGCTCCTATGTTTTACTTGTTTAGCGCTTTCACTCAGAAATGGCTGAATCGATTGCTGTTCAACTTCATATGCATAATATGCTCAGTGGTTCCCAAATATGCGGGTGGGATAAATTTGCGCTGGGCACAAATAACGTACTCGAATGAAAAAACAACAAACATATTACTGGATAGAGAAAACAATACTGCTAATGCTAATAATAATAGTAATATGTTTAAATTACTATAGAAATACATATTGGTTCTACTTAATATAGATTCTTCGATGAAATACTGAGGAATTTTCACTAAATAACCTTTAATCTTCTAAATATTCCTTGTTTTGAATTCTTTATCTGCTAATTCAACAGATGTCTCCAGGAACGATTGCAATTAAAGGCATTAATATAGAGATTATATTTTCTCCTAAGCATGAATTTCATTATTGGCTCACTTTACCCTAGATCTACTGTAGGTTTGTGTTCACCTGTGCATTTTGTAAAGTAGGTATATTATTGAAAATGGTTGCTCAGATTGAAAAGTTGTTTCTGTCGCACTCAAAGTTATCCATGAATATTTTCTGCTAACTACACTAATGTGAGTGAAAATAATTAATTTAGCAATATGTTTATTTAAATCTTACTTCAGACCAAAACTTTGAATATGGAACAGCAGCTTGATATTGGCAAGTTGTTGACTGTGATTAGTTTTATATTTATCAGTTTACACTTTACTCTCAGTATTTAATAGTAAAATTAACTGCCGTATTGCTGTACATTTTGAGCCCACTTCCTTTGTTCTGCATTATTCTCAAACATAAACGCTTGTGAGAAAAAATGGTCATTGAGTGTGGGAATTACATAAATAAAATTAAATTGAGTTTTATTTATGGACGCTCTTTAACTGCTGTGGTCCTTAGCGTCCCATTCTATATAGGGCGTAAACGACCGGAAATTTTGCTCAGAGGCCTCTTTATCAGGCTTGAGGTACTTTTACGTGCCGTAAATCTACGACACGGGCCCACCGGCTTTACTTCCCTTCCGAAGGAAGCCATGCTGGGGATTTTTACGCCCTCCGCCGGGTTTGAACCCGCGACCTCGGGAACTAGAGGCTAGAATGGTAACCACTACACCACGGAGAACGACGGGAATTACATAGGCTAGGTGGCGCCAGCTGGAAGTATTTGGGAACCACTCGTTAGAGACGTCTTTAGAGATTAGGCTACATGGCGTCTTATGTACTTCCCAAAAGGGGTTTTGCAATGGACCTCGAAAAAAAATAATACTCTACATATCTCAGTTATAATGGAGTTCATGAAAAATGTTACATAAAATTTAAAAATTGTTTCTGACAGGTTTTTGTTATTTACGAAATCTTGATGTGCTGAGTATTTAAGCAGTTATATCAGTGTTTGCTGTATACCTCTTCTACAATTTTGTATTATAAAAGCTTGTTTGTCTATCAGTGTAATGTTAACTGAGATAAACAGAAATGGTTTCATTACACATTTCGTTGTAGGTACAGGGGGGGTACAGGTTGCTGATGGATACGCAAATCTTCCAAAAATGGCTTGCTATATGGTGGCTTTAACATTTCGTACTCTTTCGATGGCTTCACGTGAAAGAATGCTGATTCAGGCACTTAAGGTATTGGTAAATTCAAACCAATTACAACAAATATCTCGGATGTGATATTTGTTGTGCCACAAAAAATTATTTAGCATAGATTGCGTGTTTTAAACATTCTACATTTCTGTGTAATAAGGCTTTGTCTCTTTCCTATGAACCAGTTATACAAAATCATACAAAAAACAAGAATGACGAGGACTTCACGGCAATTCGCAGAAAATTCAAGATATAGGTACATTTCATATAATGCAAATATCTAAAACATATGGTATTTTAATAGAAATCGTTAGCCATCTTTGAGAAAAGTAAATTAAAAAAAATCTGTGTTACACTCACATGACTGTCTCCACTCTTGTAAAACTATTTTTACAAACGCTTATTCTCCATATGCTTCATGTTAATCGAGATGTTAGTCTTATTGCTAATTTTCTTGTAGGTGCAAGGGGAATATAGTATTTTTTAAGCTATAGTCAAATATTTTAAGAGCTGGTTGCTCTGTGGCGCATTCCATTCTCTTTGTATGTCCAGGACATAAAAAAAATGAATAACGAATTCCCATTTGAGAAAAGTATTGGAAAATTTAAGGGGATAACAAGCAATATCTCGAAAATGGTTTACTCAACACAAAAAATGTATATGACATAAATTGTGTATTTTAACGCGATCTACATTTTTTTGTGTAGTAAAATTTTGTCTATCTCTTATGGTTTACCAGTTATGCAAAAGTCGTTCACAATGAAGAATACTTTTGGAGACATTCCCAGAAAATTCGAGATATACATTTCATTTGTAATGAAAATATCTTAAACGTATGATATTTTAATCAAAATCGTTAGAGCCATTTTTGAGAAAATTAAAATTTTCGAAAAATGTTCCATGTAAAGGGTAATCTGGGGTGGGGGATTTTCTTGAAAACCTCCGTGTCGCATCTCTGGAAGATACTGAACCTAAATACCAAGTTTGATGTTTATCCGACTGTTCGTTTCTGAGTTATGCTGTTCACAGACACACACACACACACACACACACACACACACACACACACACACACACGGACATGTTTCCAAAAATGCTTTTTTTTTATTCGGGGGATCTCAAAGCATGTATTTCCGGTAAAATCTCGGTATCGAATTTTTGGGTGGAATGCAATACTTCCCCTACTTATAGGTAGTAGAGAAAGTAAAAAAGTGTCCATGTAAAAGGTGGTTTGGTTGAAGAATTTCTTAGAATCTTCTTATTCCATCCTTGGCATTTATTCAACATTTCGTTTTTGAGTCATGGATTTTACACATGCAGATATGTTTCTAAGAATGCTTATATTTTATTCAGGGGATCTCAAAACGAGTATTTCCGATGAAATATCGTAATCCAAATTTTTGTTGGAATACAATCCTTCCTGCACCTACAGTAGATCGGAAGAGAAAGTGGTGAAAACGTTTAAAGAATGAGCGCCATAAGAATTTGTAAAAGGTTTATCTACACTTTGACATCAGCACCATACAACTTAATAGTTCACAGTTAATCAGCATGCTGATTGCATCGAATTCAAATGTAGTCAATCAAAACTTTCGCCAAGAGTTTCTAGATGTCACCAAATACTGTGAAAACTGATTTAAGGAGCAATGTTCTGGCTCTCCTTTTCTTCTTTGGATGTTTGGCGTGAGGCTGACAACTCCATGTGCTAAAAACTGTTTATAAAGCTAAAGGAAGAAATAGCGGACAAGTAAAACCAAAGACGCTAACAGAATATGTTTCCAACGGCTATAAAGAGTTCCATCCAAACGCTTACCATTCTAAGCATTTAAATTATACAGCCATTCAAAGCCGGGATTTAAGATAGCCGCTAGAAAACGCACACAGTAATTTCCCTTCAACTTCAGAACGGAAAGAAGAATCAATGCTGATATTCAGATAATGAATTTGAAATTAATCATGACAATCTCTGATGAAAGGTTGTATATGTACGAATGGCTGCTTATTATAAACAAGGAGCCAAAAAATAATAATGTTTAATTAATACTTATACGAGGGGCACTATTTATATTTTGAGCCTAGGCAACCCTGAATGTTGATGGTGCCAGCTGACGTTTCCAATGGAAAGTTTGACATTTTTGACCATTATCTACTCCAAACATTTTGTCATTAGAGTGTCATTTGTTTTATTTACACTAACTTGAAAATTGTGTGTCAACAAAAACATGGAATTAACTCGTGAAAATGTTCGTGCAATGATTTATTACGACTTTCGACGTGGATTATCAAGACAAGAGTGCATCGATCAACTAACTTCCACATTTGGTGACGAAGCTCCATCCTTTGCCACTGTGAAACGCTGGTATAACGAATTTAATTGTGGCCGTCGTTCGCTCAATGATGAAGTTCGTGAAGGTCGTCCAAAATCAGTTGTGCCAGAAAACATTGATGCTGTGCAAAAACTAGTAATGAAAGATCGTCATGCGACATATTGTGAAATTGAGGCAACCCTAGGTATTAGTTCCACCAGCATATATAACATATTGCATGATTATTTAGCCGTGGAAAAGGTTTGCTCTCGTTGGATCCCACATAATTTGACGCAATCTCAAAAAGATGTTCGTGTCGATTGGTGTACAAAAATGCTCAAGAAATACAATGGTGGTGCCTCAAAAGACGTATATAAGATTGTAACAGATGACGAATCATGGATCTATGCGTATGAGCCGGAACGTAAACAGCAGTCGACTGTATGGGTGTTTCAAGATGAAGCAAATCCAACAAAAGTTGTTCGCACTCGAAGCACTTCGAAGCAAATGGTCGCCTGCTTTTTCAGCAAAACTGGCCATGTGGCAACAGTGCCTTTAGAGGAACGTAAAACGGTTAATGCCGAATGCTACACAACCATTTGTTTGCCGGAAGCCTTCGGTGAAGTAAGGAAAACCAACAAGAACCGTAGGATAGTTCCTTCATCAAGATAATGCGAGCGCACACACATCTCGTCTAACAACAGAGTATTTGAAAGCTAAAAAATCGAATTAATGGGTCATCCGCCATACAGTCCTGATTTGGCACCCAGTGACTTCTTTTTGTTCCTGAATATCAAGAATAAATTGCGTGGACAACGATTATCGTTGGCAGAAGCCGTTGATGCCTTCAAAAACCATGTTTTGGAGATGTCTCAAAAAGACTGGAATAAATGCTTTGACAAATGGATAAAACGGATGCAAAAGTGTATTGATCATAAAGGAGAATATTTTGAAAAACAATTAAGCAGTTTTCAGTCAGAAATTACTTTGTTTTAATTAGTAGGCTCAAAATATAAATAGTGCCCCTCGTATGACTTACAAATATGGATAATAGAGAGTTTTTTTTTGTAGTTGCGTTTGCAAATGATTTAGTTTTAATCTCTGAGAAATAAGCGAGATTACAAAAGGTTTTTGAGCTATATAAAATAAGTGAAAAGCATAATATGAAGATCTGTACACACAAAGTACCTAATGTATTCCAAAGTAAAGGTATAACAACAAAAAATACCGATAGTAGAGTATTTCAAATATCTTTGATGTGATAATATCATGGATCAAAACAATATACAAATTCTAGGCAGTATGAGGCGCAACTAATCCGACGTTGAAAGGAAAGACAAGAACAAAAACCCATAAAGGATTTGACTTTTCTTACTATGCTCAAGCCAGTTACCGACACATAAAATATTCAAATGAGCCAACTACAGGCCGCAAAAAATGACATTTCGTATAGTTGTCCAGGAAGGATAAATTAAAAAATCTATTTATTAGAGAAGTTTTAAGAGTGAATTGATTTAAAGAGTTTGAATACGACTGGTTAAAACATTTGAAAGGAATGTCCATTGAAAGGATCCCAAAACAAATTCTTAGGTATAAACGGGAGACGATCATTGGGCAAAGCTGAGAAACTATGGAATAATGAAGTGGGTCAAGAATAGACTTGGGCTAACCCATGGAAGAGGAGGAGGAGCAGAAGAACGAGGACGACGGAGAAGATGATAATGATTTCTAGTCCACCGGAAAAAGCAAAAGGTGCATAGAGAATTTGAAGCTGAAGAGGGTTTTAGCTTCAAAAAGTTCTTGGACATTTCAAAGGAATTTAACTTAATCCGAAGTAACGTTATATATGATTTTTTTTTTAAAAAAAATAAACATTTAATGATAGCGGTGTCAACAATCTGGAGCTTTTTATTTTCCCTTTTTACTTTCTATACTACGTATAGTAAGTAGGGGAAGTATTGTATTCCACCCAAAAATTCGATACCAAGATTTCACCGGAAATATATGTTTTGAGACCCCCTGAATCCAAAAAAAGCATTTTTGGAAACATGTCCGTGTGTGTGTCTGTGAACAGCATAACTCAGAAACGAACAGTCGAATAAACACCAAACTTGGTATTTAGGTTCAGTATCTTCCAGAGATGGACACGAAGGTTTTCAAGAAAATCTACCCACCCCAGATTACCCTTTACATGCAACATTTTTCGAAAATTTTAATGTTCTCAAAATGGCTCTATCAGTTTATTTTGATTAAAATATTATATATTTAAGATACTTTCATGTCAAATAAAATGTATATCTCTAATTTTCTGGGAATGTCTCCAAAAGATTTCTTCATTGTGAACGACTTTTGCATAACTGGTAAACCATAAGAGATAGACAAAATTTTACTACACAAAAAATGTAGATCGCATTAAAATACACAATTTATGTCATATACATTTTTGTTGTTGAGTGAACCATTTTGAGATATTGCTTGTTATTCCCTTGAATTTTTCAATAATTTTCTCAAATGGGAATTCGTTATTCATTTTTTGCTTTGGATATGCAAAGGGTATTAATCTGTGGCAAAGAGAATGGTGTTGCACATAGCAACCAGCTATTAAGACTAATGTCTATGCTTAAAGGCTACTGTATTTCTATATTGCCCTTGTAAATATATATTCCCCTTACATCTACAAGAAATTTAGCAATAAGATAGAGTCTGCAAATGTTTATCTCGATTAACATGAAGTAGATGGAGAATAAGCGTTTGTAAAAATAGTTTGTACAAGAGTAGAGAAAGTCATGTGAGTGTAACACATCAGATTTTTTTCCATTTGTAAAACTCCTCTTGGGTAACCAACCAGGTAAACGGCGACGATCCTGCTGTCAAGCTTTCGAGACCTGTTATTGCTCTCCTCATCAGGGCGATGTACTAGAGGTGCATTTCAGATGCGTGTCAACAAGCTAACCTCATTTCTTGATACAGCAGATAAAGGTTAAAAATTTTATTGTATCTAACATGCCCGAGTTTACCTAATAAATAGTTGACATTAAAAAGTTTTCCAAGAATTTTAGCATACAAATTAAGGCCACAGGGTTAAGTCATCGGCATTTGCCAGTGTATTCTTAAACTGAGTGAACAAGTTAGGCTTTTTTTTAATTATTGTGTATTTAATTAATTGTACTTTTTAGAGACCTTAGTCTGGTCTTGGCAAGTTTTTAATGTAGAGTCAACTGACATTTGAATGCTACAGCCGGGATTTGAACACGGTTCTCCCGCTGTTCGTGCGGTTGCTCTAACCATTGAGCTAGTGTGACAACATGCCACTGGGACGTTGAATTGCCCAACGATGTTCAAATCCCGGCTGTGGCATTGAATTTTTCAGTTGACTCTACATTAAAAACTTGCCAAGGCCGGGCTAAGGTCTCTAAAAAGTATAATTAATTTCAATTAATTATATACATAATAATTAAAAGAAAAAGAAAACCCTTAAGAAACCCATAAGCTCCCAGTATGAAAGTACTTGCGATGGCAGGTCGCCATTGAGATTGTCACCTCTAGTGAGATGCCTTAATGGTCTATCTGGAAAACAGCTTGAGTCAAATAGGGAATTCAGTGTCCCACTTAAATGTCACAGTAGTTATGGTTAGAGCGACCGAACGGAGAGCGGGAGAACCTTGTTCAAATCCCGGCTGTGACATTGAATTTTTCAGCTGCCTCTACATAAAAAAACAAAAAAAACAAAAAAAACAAAAAAAAAACAAGCTAGGGTTTATAAGTTCAAACTGCATATTTCCAAAGCTATATTTTATGCAGTTTAGCCTCGGCTTTAGCATATAGAACAGAAATGTGTTGCAAACTGTTTAGGGTTTACCGCTTCGCAAGTAATGGGATGTGTTTAACAGTGGCAAAAGTGAATAACAAATATCTTTGCATCTTAATGGATGAGCTGGAAAAGTAATACTTCGTCAAAAATGATTTGAACAAGTAGCCATAACTACTACTCTCGTTTTTCTGATTTTCTGCTTTCAAATAGTTTTAACCGCATTTTTAATGGTGCCGTTTAGATTGCAGATTGGTATATAAAATATACACCAGCGGCATATTTTATTCCTCATCTCGTAATCGCTGATGTCCGCTCTAATTTCAGGACTTCTGTATGAATCATTTTATCCCCGCTAGATTAGGGAACCCGGTGTACTGAAGCTATCAGATGCCCGATGCTGACACCAATAATCGCCAATCGTGATAGAGGATTCGAATCTGCAACATTAATGTTCTTACAGCGTGTTTTGTCATATGTCCTAAAAACTTAAGATATTGGTTGTATACACGGAGTTTAAAACAATCACACCAAGTTGCTGCAATAGTTAAGATGATTTTATTTGAATAGAAAAATACTTCCTTTGTAGGCTAGATCGCCTCATCCCCTTTCCTCTCCCTGTCTGCGTATATTATGTTCCTAGGTAGACATCGGATGTTGAAAATATCTATGTTGTTCGAATAGCATATTTAAAGATTTCAGCACGTGCAAGGGCGATTCTGAAGAATTTTCTCCTTTTGGCGCAAAGGCTTTCTGCTTCTTTGTAGTAAAATTTCTTATTGTTTTAATTATTTCTTAGCCTTTGCTAAAAATAAGCTTTTTACAATGTCTATAAAAGCAGAAGCAAAACTTTGTCAGTGGTACTTTACATGACGTCATTTCCATCCTTAATAGCAGTTAAAGGTGCCGATTGTTTTTAGTAATAGCGTTACGTATTATAAGTTTATATTATAATGTATGAGTTTACGTACAAAACCGCCCACATAACCTGCAAAGATTTTGAAATGTTGCAGGCTAGAAGGTAGCAGAACACGAACGTGCTTATACCGTGTAGATGATATACGTTGTTCAGTCTTTTGACACAGTGGAAGGGAGAGATAAGATCGTTGCGAGGCCGGTGCGGCAGCTATCCCAAACTTAGGCGACCTGGGCACGAGCAACCGGTTTTAACCTTCCCCAATCCATTGTCTAAAAATACTCTAAACAAAGTATACCTACATTGGCTTTAAAGCTTCTAGTTACAAGGCGTATTTTTAAAGTACCGTTTTAATATTTTGCCGCTGCAGCGCTGCGGTCTGATTTTAAGAATGCGCGATCACTTCATTCATTAGGAAGTCAGACGCAGCTGTGAACGTCGTCACTTAGTGTTTTCCTATTGTTAGAGCGTTTCGAAATGTTCAAAACAATCGAACGACTGTGAAGTCAGATCAGTGATTCGTTTTTTGGATGCGAGAAATATTCATCGCCAATTGTGTGAAGTTTATGTGGAAGCAATAATGAGTGCCCGTCTACACACAGCCAAACAAACTCAAGATCTGATCGCATCATTTGTTTGGGAACAATTCGCCTACCCTCCCTACAGTCCGGATTTGCCACCAAGCGATTTTCATCTAGTTCTTCATCTGAAGAAATTCTTTGGTGGAAAACATTTCAACGACGATGATGTTATGAAAAAAGAAGTGCAGGCTTAGCTTTCATTAAAGGCGGCATCATTCTTTGACGAAGGCATACAAAACTGGTTTCCCGTTACAATTGCCTGAATAACGACGGTGACTATGTGTAGTAGTGTAACGTTATGATAATAAAGTATTTGGAAAATAATGTTCTGTTGTTTTTTAAAACATTATCGGTACTTATTTTAAAAACACGTCTCGTATTTGTAGAATTTAAATGGTTGAAAGATGCTTTTAAATGACATTTGCTCTGAAGAAAACTGTGCTAAGTAATGTAACTAGCGTTAAACTAAACAGCAACGTATACACTTTGACGTGTTTCACAGCCCGCCACGAATTTCTTCCTCATTTTAGTATAATGAAGCGCCTTGAATTGTGGTGCTTTGGGTTTCTAAAGGACATTGAAAAGCGAGTTAAGATACATTAATGTGAAAAATGCTAAGTTTTAAATTTACGGTAATCGTTTGATAATCAACGATTGCTTACTAATGTATTAATAAAATGAATGACTACAAGGTTACGATTTTGTGCGATAAATGGCGCAGTTGCTTTACTAAGAGCTGTTCGATATATTTAAGATAATTTTCGGAAATTTAATATATATATATATTAGAATTTGTTTAAATAGATTTACTGCACATAACACTGAAATCAATTCTTCTCGTTTCCTTTTAACTAGCAAAATTTGAAGGACTTTAGCTTATCATTTTCCTTTCTGCTAGTTACGTCACACTGTTGAATATTGTACCAAGGATCCAAACTTTTATTTCTATTTTAATGGCAGTAACCTATAAATTTGCGATTTTTTAATATCTAGAGGACAAATGCTTTCGAAAGAAGTCAAAATCTTATCGTCTGTTCTAGGAGAAAGCTATAAATAAGGGCCTTTATAACCTCCATTTAAAATACACAGATCCGGATTATGGATTTTATGCATTTTGAATATAGATAAGGTAATCCTTCCTTACAAAAATATTATCAATTAAAAATACTAACAATGACTTTTTTGTTTATTTAATGGAACATCCAATATAAACAGCGGCGACAACTTGGCGAGCCCAGATGATGCGTCTATTCTCCATTTCTGTACCATATTAGGTGCGCGCGTGTTATTTTTCTTTTTTTCTTCTTGATGATATCGGACGGCTTAGCCTTTAGCCTTTGAAACTATCCTTAGTCATTGCGAGGCTAGACAGATGGCTTTAGTTACGTAGTCGCCTTCCTGTACCATTTGCTTATAGCTGTGTTGATATATGGCTTTAGCTGGATAGTTGCCCTCCTGTACTTCTATTTTTACTTTCTCTCCTCTCGCCTATAGTAAGTAGAGAAAGTATTGCATTCCACCCAAAAATTCGATACCGAGATTTCACCAGAAATACACGCTTTTGAGACACCTGAATCCAAAAAAGGCATATTTAGGAAAAGGTCGCGCGCGCGGCGTGCCTACCTGATTCTGTGAACAGCATAACTAAAAAACGAAAGGAAAATTAAATACCAAGCAGTATTTAAGTTTGGCGTTTTCTAAGCAAGCGACACGGAGATTTTTAAGAAACCCACCACTCCAAAACATCTTTTAGATGGAAAACGTTTTGCTATTTTTTATGTTTTTTTAAAAATGGCTCAAAAGATTTTGATTAAAATACATATGCTTAAGATATTTTTATGACAGAATGAAATGTATATTTCAATGTTGAATTTTCTGGTAATAGCTTCTGAGGTCCTCTTCATTCTGAATGACTTCTGTAATTGGCATCTAAACCGTAAGAGTTACACAATATCTTACTACACAAAAAAATGTAGATCTCGTTAAAGCAGACAATTTGTCTTCTTTTTTTTTTTAGTTTTATTTATGGACACTCTTTAACTACTATAATACTTGGCCTCCCGTTCTATATTGGGCGTGAAAGACAGGGAATTTTGCTCAGAGGCCTCTTTATCAGATTTTTACGCCCGAAAAAATCCATCGCCCTCCGCCGGGAGTTTTTTTTAGGAGTTTGATTTCTTGACCGATGTCATGGTGGTCTTCCCAAAAATGATGTGCTACAGCTGAACGGTCACATTATTTTAGTTTGATATATCTCTGATGTTCGGTCAAGAAATCAAACTCATAAAACATGTATAAAACGCACAGATTTGGATGCTTGCGAAAAAATTCACATCATAATGAGTAAACAAAAATGTTTGAATTTCGAGATCCCTCCCATAGATGACGTCATGCAGTTCGTTTTACAACCACCAAATGAGGTTCGCAACGACTCCATGGCAAGAAGAGATGGGAAAAACCAAGAGAAGAACAGTTTAGTCGACTCAACTGCTGAAGATAGGTAGGACACTACCTAAAACATTCGTCGATTTTTATTTTGAAGAACTTGACGCGTGTGAAGTCGCATCAACACGTCGATTCAAGAAATATGAACATATTTTAACTTTACTTTTATTAATACTTTTAATGTGTTTGTGTTTTTAAACTGTATACGAGTTAACACCATTGTCGATAGGCAATATATTCCAAAAGTAAAAGGCCGCATTATGACCATTGGAGTTAAAGGCGGGGTATAAATGGAGCAATAAAATAATGTGTAAATGTAAATTGAAAGTTTAATCTGGTTTAATAAGAAGTAGCCAGAATAATAAACTTTGTAAGAATTGTTTGTGGAAGAGTGATTAGAGAAAGTCAAGTGAATGCAACGCATCAGATTTTTTTAAATTTTATATTCCTTTTTGCTCTGTAGGTGGAACTTTGGATCGAGGTATTGAATATCTAATCCTCCGGTGTTTACCTAGCGATTGAAGAAAGCCACGAAAAAAAAAAAGTTACATTGGTCGGTGCACAGTATTTGAACCCGTAGTTCTCTAATGCGAGCCATAAACGCTTCATCTCGCTCGGTGTTGTTTAATGAAACTAGAAAGTCGCGCGGACTATCGTCTCCGCTCAAGTGCAACAGCGCAATTTGTATACAGATGACAACATTTAAACCCACGAAGACTGCTTTGTATTGGCGTGGAATTTCTCTCTTTCGCTAAGGAGGAGCTGCAATAATGTGCTGCATATGCAGATCTTAAGGTACCACAAATTTTTATGTTCCCATCTGGAGAATTTACTAGAACGTCAATTGTGGAGATCAGTGATTGTTTTTATCCCACCCTTAAAATAAATGGTTCGCTCGCACACTAACTAGGTATGTGCTTCTCTAGATAATCTACCCCAAACAACTACGATTTCGTGTAGTTGCAACGATTTTGATATTGTGTTTCATATGTTTTGTGCTAATATGCTTCTACCAATTTTTTTCGTGTCGTCTTCAGTGGGTTTGGTGGTTACCATGCTATCCTCTAGTTCCCGAGGTCGCGGGTTCAAACCCGGCGGAGGGCGGTGGATTTTTTCGGAGGTAAAAATCCTTAGCGTGGCTTCCTTCGGAAGGGAAGTAAAGCCGGTGGTCCCGTGTCGTAGATTTACGGCACGTAAAAGAACCTCAAGCCTGATAGAGAGGCCTCTGAGCAAAATTACCGGTCTTTCACGCCCAATATAGAATGGGGCGCTAAGGACCATAGCAGTTAAAGAGCGTCCATTAAAAAAAATCAGCTTTAGTGCCTTTTTCTCCCAACTGTCATTTTTAGCATATCTTTACTGTCTTAAAATTCTGTTTCTAATAACCGACAACGTCGTTTCTGTTAATCCTACGGAACAGTAGTTCACACTACCGAAATTGGTAACCGAGTTCGTTACAAGTACTGAATGGTGATACGGGAAGTCTACGTTTCAAATCCCGCTAGGACGTTCTCTGAGGTTTTTTATTTTTATTATTTTTATTTATTTATTTATTTATTTTTGAGGAGGGGTCTCCTCTCAATCCTCATAATTGGCAAACGCCAGGGAGGTACCTTAAACTTAGGCCTGGAACGTTTCCTTCTAATATTTCCTTCCCCAATTATATTTCATTGCATGTATCATCGGTGTCCACCGCCTATGGTGCGGTATGCAGTAAGGATGGTCGTTAAACACTAATAAAAACACACTTTCACAGAAGAATATACTATCGTCAGTCAGAATAAAACATAGCTAGACATTCCACTGTGCACGTTTTCATTCGATGCAGTCTATGCAATGCTAAGAATTATGGACGAGCTGTTGAAAAGAGAAAACAGTAGGATTTCTTTACTTTCTTCAGTCATTCCGTAATAATCATCATTGTTTTGAAAGGCTATCCGTAATAACGAACTAACCGACCTAAAACCACACACGCTTGGTCAATGGAATGATGCTCCAAAGCAATCTCGGATCCTTTGAATCCTAAGACAGACGTTCTCGCTACTTTGTGTCACCTAATCACTCGACCTTGCTAATATGTTTGTTGACGAAGATTTCATAGTTACATTGACCTTTCTGACTGAACTTTATGAAAGACTAAATATTCTGATCAGCTTCTTGCAGGGTAATGACGCAAATATGTTATATTTGTAGCTATTCAGTAAAGTTGGACTCAAAACAAGAAGCCTTCTCTTGGAAGAACAAATTAATAAAAGATAATTATATGATATTTCCATCCTTGAACCAGTTTCTCCAGCAAAAGTGTGTTCATCAACCATTTATCACAGTTGGAGCTCAATTTTGAATAAAACTCCCAAAAGATGAAATCAAATCATTACAGTGGGTAAGTGGCCTTGTTAATGCGGAGGCATCTGAGAATTCCACAAACTAGGAAAAAGAGCAGTTCACTGGCAATTCTATGGACTCATCTTTGAAATCTAGGTTTCAGTCTCCGCCTTTGTTTGAATTTTGGTACAGCATCGAAGACGAGTATCCAGTAATAACTTATTATACAAGGCATGAAAGATAATTTTGAAAACATCCCCTACAAAAAAGTTGCAATTCTGGCATATTTTTTTAAAAAAAAAATTATAAAACTGATAAAATGAAAAGCCGCCAAAACACGTAAACTGTAGTACCATTTGGTCTTTATGTCCAAAAAAAGGTTAGATTTTTCCCTCCATTAATTTGCCTGGTAGAATTTTTAAAGTGCAAACGAATACTTTCTTGAGGAGAGGTATGTTCGTTTCTTAACCTCTTCATTTCTACTATTTCATATTATATTATTGATTTATAAAAGGCTTTATCAGTAAAGATTGCCAACGTTTAATTTCAATTACAAATTTAAAATGTTATAAAACAATAAAAATTCAATTAATAGTTGTGAGTTTGTGCTATAAAATTTGTTTTAACGAGCTTTTTTGACGAGCCTCATATTGAATCGTACTGGGGACGCCGATAAATAATCTGTAGATTAAGGGAGCCGCGGATGTAAAAAGTTTAGAAACCCATGCCTTAAGATGGTACACTTGTAGGAAATATGATTCGTTTACACTGCATTTTTTATTTGAAGTGCGTCTTTCATTTCAATACTTCGATTTTATTTATTTATTTTTTTTTGAAAAGGGATAGGCTCTTGCTTGCAGATACGTAGTTCAGGTAACTTCAATTGTCAGATGCTCCAAAAAGTACAGAACATCCTATTGCATTACACCTATTTACATTGAATAAACGCCATACATACCAAGAGTTAAAAGCTACAATTGTAAAGCAGGGGTAACGTTCTTATCTCGCATGCTGTGAGCCGAAATTGAATCTAGGTTGAATCAATCTGACGTAGTATGCCAGTCCTTAGGATGAATACGGGGTTCCTTTACTGCTTTAGGCCCCCTGGCTCATTTGCCTACCCTTCGTCCGTTATTGCTTATTCGTATAAAGGAAGGTGAACTCACTTCTAAAGACGTGAAGATTATCTTCGCGCGTACAATCTGTTGGTATGATTTCTAGTTTCAATATGTCTATTTCACTGTATAGCCTTACATCTTAGTCGACTGAATCTACTGTGTTTAAAATTCGTATATACAGGAAACTTTTAACTGGAAAGCTATTGCTGGGCTTTAGTTTTTTTTTATTTCAATGACTAAAAGAACTAAAAGGGGTGTACAAGTTTCGGACACTAGAATGTCTTGAGACATAATGAGAAATATTAACGAAGATGGCTGTGACCTTTCGTTGTCGTTACTCCGCAGAAAATGTGTGTACAAATAAGACAGAAACCGAGGGGATTTTATTCTAAGCATTATACGAGGGGCATTATAAAAGTTCTCGGTCAGAATATCGTGAAGGTGACCAAATTACTATGGTAGTTGTTAAATATCATCCTTTAGATGGAGCGCTGTAAAGTTTCAGACGCTAAAGTACTGTCCACTTGTTTGTGGGTGGCGCAAGGAAACTAGTTTTAACGTTTTCTACGAAAAGCATGAGCTGTGATGAAACACTTCGTTTTGAAGGGCTTAACCCAAACAGAAGTACAAAGGGGGATTGAAGTAATCTTCCCCTTCATTTTCGACGATTTAAAGGTGGGCTGCAGAATTTAAGCATGGTCATACGATTAATTCAAGATGAGCGCTCAGGGCGTCCCAAAATCTCTACGACCAATGAGATTGTGAAGTCACAGTGCCATACCCATTGATCGCCGATTGAAGGTACACGAGTGGCTGACATTGCAAAGACCTTAATAGGCCGTGTCCACTACATATTACACGAAGTTTTGAACGCTCTGTGGTTGCCGCGTTTGTTAATAGTGGACCAAAAAGCATTCGAATGAATGTTTCTCAAGAGTGTTCAGACTTGTTTAACCGCAATTACCGTGAGTTTCCCCGACGTTTCATAGTAGTAGAGAAACCTGGATTTATCACTACATGCCAGAGACGAAGGAACAGTCCAAACAGTGGGTGACAACAGGTGAAAGTACACCAAAGAAAGAAAGAAAGAAACAGAAAACTGTTGCATCTGCAGGGACAGTCATGGCTACGGTTTTCTGGGATTCTCATGGTGTGGTCCTCATAAACTACCTCCAGAAGGTCAACAGCATTCAGGGGAGAGTATTATATTTCACTACTAGACCAACTGAAGATGCTATCCAGGATAAACGGTCACACCTTGCGGAAAAGGTTCTCTTTCATCAGGATAATTCGCCTTCTCATACGTCTGAGATTGTGTTTGAAGAAATAGCTGGGCAGAGGAAGACTCGCATTAAATGACGAGGATGAAGCTGAGACAGACATTATTTTGCACAGTTGGACAAGTCTTATACATTTTACTGGGGGTATTAAAAAGTAGGGAAGTCGCTGGACAGAATGTGTGAATTTACAAGGTGGCTATGCTGAAAAATAAAATCTAACCATTTCTCCTAAATCTTGTGTTTTCTTGGTCAGACAGAGAACTTTTAGAAGCCCCTCGTAAGTAGACGTCACAATTTCAAAACTATAAAAAAAAACAAAAGAGACAGCAATACAAAAGACGATCGGATCCTGTTTACGCTATATTTGTTTATTTATTTAATTTCAAATTTTATTCAAATATTGAAGATGTGTGCAGAATTTAGCATGGCACATCCGAGTAGTAATATTTATTCTAATTCTGCGGATGTATGTGATAAAGTTTCTGGAGGTCAAAACTTTCGATAAGTATTGTGTAATTTTTGCTGTTTTTCCTTTATTTTGTGATCAAGTTCATTATCGACAGAATAATGCCCAGGGTAACGTTCTTTTCAGAGTTTTTAAATGTGACTGGAGATAGGGAATCTTCAGTTCCTCAGTTTCGCCTCTATTTCGTTAAACATTAATATCAGGGAATTATGTATTCCTTATGAAAATTGTAGTGTTTTTATGTTATTAAATAGTTCTACGAGACCAAACAAGAAGGTTGAAAAGATCATCTAACAATCTCCGATATTTTCGTGAATATCATGGGAGTTTCCTTATTTCGAATACCACAAGGACTTTACGAAATAATATTTCTTAGTGGTAAAGGTAGGATTAAGCATGCCATTTTCCATGTAATTGTACAAAAACGGTACTTACTTTAAAAACTTTGTAATTTAATAGACATTTCGGGATACTCTGCTAATTCTTGATAATTCGTGTATCACTTCTTTTCAATCGAAAGCAGGAACGAATGTTTAATTAATTGTAATTAATAGTGGGTATTAGATCAAAATATTAAACCATAAATATTAACAATGAACTATGTGTGATAGTTATTTACACAACCCTAAATAAAGTTTTGCATTTTTATACAGGCGCCATAGGTGATGTCGGCATTTCGATACGAGTAACTATATGCTAATTGTTTAGCAGTTGCGTAATGTGCTCTGTTCCCCTCTCCATCGAAATTACATTATTTTATGTAAGAATTGGAATCTATGTTGAAGATCTAGACAGATAGACTTAAATTTCACGATAACATAAACATCCTAATTTCAATGTTGATTTATTTTCTAGAAATTGGATTTAGAAGGCGTTGAGAATTAGGGTAGTGACGCTAAACAGATATTTGCATTGTAAATATCTTCTTCGCGAAATGAAACAAAAACTTAAATGCACAAGTACGGCATAACGCGAGGAAAATACTCTTCGGATTTCTGTATTCTTATATTATTGTAAAGTATTATGGTGTTGTTATCTGAAACAATCCAATATCAACGTTATCCCGTTACATGTTGTTAAGCATGCAGAAGAGAAAGTAGCTACTTAAAATGCAAAATTGTATTCCTGTACTGTTTTAGTCTAGAAACAAAGAAATTCCGAAATAGTGTACAACAATATAATTTACGATTAAAACCTCTTATGCTAGAAAACCAAATCGGGTAGCACACTGCAACAAAGCTTCTTTCTGAGTAAACATTCGAAAGTAAGTGACCAGGAGTTCCAATTTACAGTCGACATGAACTCCAGAATGGCTCTACTAATGCAGGACCAGACATCTTGCAGTTATTAACACATGGCATGTCGACCGTGAAAGAATCGAAACTATCGCAGAATAATTGATATGTACTACAGAATGATCAGCTTATCATCCCGTGTACAAAAGGGTGGGGGAGTATGTCTCCAGCATCAGAAAGAAGGAAAAAAAAGCCAAAGCTAACCTAAAAGTGATTGGGCCCCTAAGCGCCTGGGCCCCACCGCAACGCTGGGTTTTGCGGTTCATTGATCCGGGCCTGACTGCAATGAACTGAATCTTGACTCTACATAAATAGGCTTACCAGTTGGCAATCTTCAAATAAGAGGTATTTTTAATTCACGCGAGATTTTACAAAAGGCAATATTAGGCATTTATTTATGTTATAATAAGTTAAATCATAATGCTTGCAGCTAACCCTACATGATTAAAACTATGTATGTTATATACATAGCATGTATAATTCAAACATGAAATGTATCTTTACAATAATGTAGTATAATGTAATTTGTTAAAATTTTGCAACAGCTTTTAATCATAAAAAAATGACGATAAGTTTTCAAAGCACGTGAAAATGGTTTGTGTTTAGGTGTAAATTGCTGTAATTGAATTTATTATTATTCATACATATGTTATTCTTAAGGTATACTTTAACGGATTCGTGTTATAAAAATAACGTATTACAATATTTTCCATAATCTTTACGTGTAAATAACAGTTACGTCGTTCATTACTCTTACAGAACAAGTGTCAGTAAAAACCACAATATATAAAACATGAATAAAGGTTAATACTTTTTATCTACAATTCTGAAATTTTTATTCTATAAAGAAACGTATTTTCAAACTTTGTCAAATAAATAATCTTTGTTATTGCAACTGTGAGAATTGTATTTCCGTATTTTGAAGCTGAATTTGTTGAAGCAAATGTATATACTCGTACTCTCAAAAGGATCACATTTCCCAGTTTTCTTAAAAATCCATCCGAATCATTTTAGAACATTTTCTGGAAAATGAGGACGTTTGTTAAACTCTAATTAAAGGCACTGCTGTTGACTTTCGGTCATGTGGAATTTAGAAAATACTAAAACTATCAGCCAGTGTTCGGCGATTTTGCCTGTACTAAAATAATCTGTTCGTCAACAAAATATTTATTTTGAACCTCGTGTTCCTGTAATCCCAGAAGGTAAACAACGTGTATACGCCATTGAGGACATTATGGTGACTGGCACGCCATGGCTTTGTAGCCATTGCCAACTACATGCATTCTATTTCATACTAACAAAGGGAAGTATGAGTTGCAGTGCGTTTTTTATTTTATATTTTATCGTACATTAAACATTAGGAAAGAAAACCTTGCATTTTATGGAACAAAAATAGTTATGTGTCTTGAAATTTGTGAAGCTGGAACGCAATTGTCTACTGGTACTCCAAAAAATATATTTATGCTGGTATTTTGCTTCGTCAAGGAAGTGATTTAAACAAAACATTTTAAGGCACAAGGAGCATCGAAGTCTCTCAGGCAATTCGCAACATGCGCACGCATGCAACCCAAAACGAAATGCAAATGAAACTGGAATTCCAAATTGCTTTAGTCATGTCTGGCACAAGTCTAAAGCAATTTTAGTCAACATACTGGACGGGTTTCAATATTAACTGTCATCACTGTATGTCATCATCTCCTGGTGAGCATAAACGGAAAACATTTATGCGTGGAGAACAGATTTGCTTTTATGTTCCTAATTTAAAGCCATATTTTTATTTTTCTTGCTCTATCGAAAGCAAGGAGTTTTGTTTGTGTATAAAGTACACTAAATGATGTGAAAAAATGGAGTGCAAATATTTTTACGTTACTTGTGGCAGGTAGAGGAAGTATTTTATTCCACGCAAAACCTCAGTATCGAGATTTCACCAGAAATAGTTTTGAGGTCCTTTGAACCTAAAGAAAACACTTTTCGAAAAGGGTTCGCGTGTGTGGGTATTATTATATACGTAGTGAGAGGGAGAATGAATGCAAAACTTCATATTAAGAGCAGCATCTTGCAATAAGATTTTCACCAGATTCCCCACACCTAGCTACCCTTATATTGGAGAGTTTTCCTTATTTTCTATTTTCTCAAAAACGTTTCTAAAGATTTTGATGTTTGAGATTTTGATATGAAGAATAAAATGTATATATTGAATTGTATGCGAATATGTTGTGAAGTCCTCTAAATTCTGCTTGAATTTTATATATTTTTATATAACTGGGGAAATTGTAAGAGGTAGATAAAACTTATTTTAGAAAAAAAATAAGACAAGATATCTTAAAACAAGATTTCTGTCAACATTTTTCTTTCTTTCTTTCTTCAGTAGCGAAATATTTTATACTGTATTCCCAAGTCTAATTACGTCATATGACGGAATAACTTTGAAAGTTTGCGATTCTTCTTTTTCCTTTTCCCTCACTAGAGCTCATTACTACGACCTGTAATATAAACTTTGGAATGCTGTTTCCGCATGTTGTTTATTTGAGATCGTTTCTAGACAAACATTTTTCGTGAGATAGGAATCACTTTTTATATGAGTAATATAACGTCATGTCAATTTGTAATGGGTAAATAAAGTCGCATGAGCGTTGTACATCATTTTTATTTTCGAGTGCCCAGCTGGATAATTCCCTTGTGAGGACTTTCGGCAAATATTACGTAGCTATCACCCACGCACCAAGGAGGACTATATCAGTGCGGCCTAGTTAGTGTTAGTCACACACAATCAAAGAATCTGACAGGGGTTGATGACAAAACACTCACCGGCTGAAGCTGAGGCGACGACCCAGAGCAGAGTCACGGGAAACCTCATCGTGTGACGCACCGGCCCTGACTGAGTGACTTGTGTGCGGCAGACAGAGAGACCCCACCTGGCCGCCAGGCCAAGCAATTATCTCCCAACGCATCGCCTTCCGCACCATCAACTGGAATCCTGATAAAGCGATTCACAAATAATATCTCTAGCGTCGTGTGCCACTCGTTCAACTTAAGGAGGTTCCATTATTAGAATTAGTTTTATTTCACCGTTGAGAATAATTGGATTTAATAATGATGAGGGATTATGCAAAATTTTCTCTCCGAAAAATGAAAAGTTTCATGAGACAGAACTAGTTTCCAAGCTTATGATTTATTTTTAACTAACAGAATCAGCAGCTTCGCTCGGGTTATTGCGTTAACTACGAAGGTGCTCTCAATATTTTTCCTTCATCTCCCCCCTCTCTCCCTATCTGCGTCTGTCACACACTCTGTTCAGTGTGTATGTACTCAAAAATAGAGTAAAAACTGCCTCTTCTGAGATAGCAGTACAAGTTATAACGCAATAATTTACAAAATCTGTACCATTCTTATGCTTATTCTTTTACCTCTGGTAGCTAGAAAAGACAATAAAAATTCTTATCTGTAATGTATCAACTATTAATTGGTTAATGTGTATACGAAAAATTGCCATAACTGCTTAAATAAGTATCCTGTCGACATTGTGTAAGTAACAAGTCGTATCAAAAAAATTATACCAGTAAACTTTTGCTGTGTACTTTGTTTTATAAAATTCAACAATAAACTAGGTATTTAGATTTTTTGATATCATGACTTACATTGCGGAAACTAATTAAGATGTCATAGACCATTCTATAAGTGGTGCTTAACGTAAGTACAAGGATGTTATGAGGAGATATTATATTAAATCGATTCGTTTCTTTGTTTCTTTTTTGTTTTAGTATTTTTGCATTGTGAAACACACACATCAGGGGCGTATTTAAGGGGGACCGAGGTGGCCCTGCTCCCTCGAAATGGCGCAGGCTTCATTCTTCCCGAACCTTTAAGGGCTCGTAATTATATAGGATTCATTCCTACCGCCAAAGCAAGTAGCAGTCCTAGATTTCTAGGAATCCTTCTGTCGTGCGAAGCAGGTAGTAGCTCAACTCAATAATACTGCATTATTAGCAGAGCCGTGTTTTATTAGAAATAATCTGTATAAAATTTGACGTTTCATTTTTAAATATTTGCGTTTACGTGTTTGTAATATAACAAACTTTCGCGGAAAGTTTGCGCAAAAAAGAAAAACAAGATACACGCGTTTTAATACAATAACCAACGCTGAAATGTTCTTGAATCCAAAAAAATGAGCTATGGTACACTCATATGTCTTTCTCTAACCTAGAAGCCCTTGCATATTATATTATTCGTATGTAAATAATTTTTTCTGAAAATTATTTCAAGTTTGGTGGAATTAATTGCTCCTACATGCTTATATATGTGCGGCAGTCAGCTGTTAGAACTCCTTTTCTTTCGTCATGAGATCGTGGAGGTTAAACAAAAGAAAGAAGTAGCAAATTTTCAGACCATTTATGTCATGAACTTGAAGTTGGCAGAATGTAAATAGCATATATCATGAAATGCTTCGAAGAAAGGAAAAAGTTATTTTACAGCCAGTGTGCATAATGAGCTCTATGTTTTTCCTGAAATAGAGTTTCCCAGTTAAATAAAGTTTTCTAATTCTCATCAAAAGTAAAAAGGACTTCACAGGCTACTCCCAAGAAATTCAAGATATACATTTTATTTGTCATATTAACGTTACAGACATATGGCATTTCAATAAAAATTGTTAGAGCAGTGTTTTGAAAAGAAATAAAAAGTATTGAACATTTTTCCGCGTCAAGTGTAGTTAGAGGTGGTACAAATTTTATGAAAGTAGACTCCTGTCTAGTCTTGAAAAACACAGAGCTTATAAAGTTTAATATTCATCCGACCTTTTGTTTTTGAGTTATGCTTTTACACACACATGACATACACGAGCCTTTTCTGAAGGTGAAATCTGCTTGGATTCAGGGATATCAGAACATGCATTTCCGGTAAAAACTCGGTAATAATTTTTGGGTGGGATACAATGCTTCCTCTAATGTATCTACCATCGCTAGACTGTAGAGAAGGCTCAGTACAATGACGTCAATATTAATAGGGCAAATTGAATTTTTAATAATACCAGTTTATTTTATGCGAAATACAACTGAAAGAGGTAAGTTATTTTTGAAAGCATATCATATACAGAATGAGTCAAAAAACACGAATTGGCTGCGCAGTGTTTTGCCTGTCCACGTCCTCGGCGCTCGTTGCCGTCTGCCACTATCATAGAAAGGCGCGGATGGAAGTATACAACATTTTTAAAACTACTTTTAAAGGCTATGGGAGGAATGGATCCTGCGCCCGAATTTTTTTCTTTCCTGGTGCAGTAGCAGTGAAAATAATTTAATAATAATAATAATAATAATAATAATAATAATAATAGGCAATTGCAAACATTTCATTTAAAATCAGTCTCTGATGAAAGTATTTCTTCAGAAAGGGAATCTTTATTTTTCTAAGGGAAATTTTCTCAAGACGATCTGACAGCATGGGAAGCTTCAAAGATATGACTTCTTTGATTATTTATGTTCTTCTCAAGATATTAAGGGTCATCCCCCGTGGTTTAGGGGTGCCATGCCAACCTCTAGTTCTCGCGACCGCGGGTTCAAACCCGGCGTAGAGCGATGGATTTTTTTTCGGGTGGTGGTCCCGCGTCGTAGACTTACGGCACGTAAAAGAACCTCAAGCCTGATAAAGGGGCCTCTGAGCAACATTTCCGATCTTTCACGCCCGATATAGAATGGGACGCTAAGAACCATAGTGGTTAAAGAGCGCCCATAAATAAAACACAGTATAATTTTTTTAAATGTATTAACTGTTTTGCGAGTTTTCGCTGCTCCTGCACTAAGACAATGAAATACATACTTGAGAAACACAAGATCTGAATCACGATAAATGGACATGCCTTGCTGTCAATTCACCCTGATATTCACGTATCTTCTGATCACCCATAGGAATTTCTAACATTAAAGTCAGACGAAAAGAAATAAAGGTGAACTGGTGCTGGACTATAGCCAGGGACGTCGCAGGTAACAAACCATACTTCGTACAGTCTGTTGGTGATTGCGTACAGCACACATCAGGCCGTATTTACATGCCGTCAGTGACCCTTGGCCGTTGTTGTTTACGTTCTTTGTATTAACATATGGTTTGTGTTTAGATAACTTGATGTCAACTATTTTAGAATTCCTATACTTGCTAATGAAGTTTGCTAGTGTTCCAAGAAAATTTTAATTTGTATTATGAGCATGCTTGTACTTTAAAATTGTTTCTAAAATTTTAAATTGAAAATATGTTAACATTTGTGAAAATCTTTGTGAAATATACTTTGTAGGAGTCCTTATATTTATTCAGACACGCAACACAGAAAGTGAAGATTCTGGTTCAGAAATCAAAGAGTATACTTGTCTGAAATAACTCTTGACAATTGTGTGTATATATCAGGGTAATATGGCTGTGTCTCATTTGCAAGCAAGTGCTCCAAATTTTAATTTTATGAAGTTAGCGACTCTGCCCCTCAAAAAAATAAATTTTATAGGACAGTGGAATTCAGCAGGTTAATACGGATCGTGCCAATTCAGTTCAGCTGATGCTTACATACAACATATGTACGTAATGTGTTAATTTTTACTTTATTTACTACTTACCTATATAGTAGGCACATAAGTAGGAGAAGTGTTGTATTCATCCAAAAATTCGATACCGAGATTTACCCGAAAATACACGTTTTGAGACTCCCTGGATAAAAATAATAGAAAGCATTTTCAGAAAAAGATTCATGTGTGTGTGTGTTTGTGAACAGCATAACTCAAAAACGAAAAGTCAGCTAAATACCAAACTCGGTATTTAAGACAATATCTTCCAAGGATGTGACACGAAGATTTACAAAAAATTCTTCCTCCCCAAACTAACCTGTACATGGGAATTTTTTCGAAAATTTTGAGTTTTCTCAAAAATACCTCTTAACGATTTTGATTAAAATACCCTATCCTTAAGATATTTTCATGAGAAATTAAATGTTTATCTTGAATTTTTTGGGAATAGCCTCTGAAGTCCTCAACATTCTGAATGACTTTTGCATAATTGATAAACCGTAAGAGATTGACAAAATCATATTGCAGAAAAATATAGATCTCATTAAAGCACACAGTTTATGTCAAATAATTGTGTGTGTGTGTGTTAACCGTTTTTGAGTCATTCCTTGTTATTGGTTTGAATGTCCAAATACTTATACTTTTCTCTAATGGAAATCGTGATTCACTTTTTTCTCGTGGTCATGCAAAGAGAATGGAATTTCAAAGCCATCACATAGCAACATGCTCTTTAAAAATCTGATTATCGCTTTACCTGCTCTAACGTACAGAAAATGTGTAAATGTGAATTAAAAGTTCATCTGGATTAACAGGCGGTAGCTAGAATAATAAGCTTTTGTAAGAATAGCTTGTAGAAGAGCAGGTAGAGAGTCATGTGAATGTAACACATAACATTTTTTCTCTCTCTGTGCTTCTGAAAAAGGCCTCTTGACCGAACTATAAATTATTGCTCTGATAGTGTTTTAATGTGCTTGTTTTTATAATTCGACATCCTAGTTCGCTTTATATAAATTTTACACCTTGGCTCGAGATTACAATTTTTCATTAAAATAGTGCGCATATTATGTATATAGGGTGGACCATTTAAGTTGAGACTGTACAATATCTCCAAAACAAAGCGTTATAGAAAGAAATGTCTTTAATAAAAGTTGCTTGATATTATGGAGGGAAAGTAAATGCCATTAGTAATGTTCTGTTTGGAGGACGTTATAATTGTCATTTTAGAGTCAATTTAATATTTTTAAATGGAAACCCACAATTAGGATCAATTTAAATTGACCCTAAAATGACATCACAACGTCCTCCAAATAAAACATGACTAATGGCATTTACTTTCCCCCATAATATCAAGCAAGTCTTATTCAAGACATTTCTTTCTACAACGCATAGTTTTGGAGATATTGTACAGTCTCAACTTAAACGGTCCATCCTGTATATTGTCAGTCAAAATTTAATCAGAATTTATTAGGTTGAACGTTACTAATTTATTGTCAGCTATAGGAGTTGAATTAGTTCATTTGTAATTTGTATTACTGAACCTTGATGATTAAGTGCGAATAAATGCCAAGAACATACGAAATATGGTTAACCTAGAAACAGTAAACATATTAATTACCACCAAAAGCCTTAAATATACGACTGGTTGGCATAATGCTTACCCTTCAGCAGAAAACGGTTTCCTACCTCTCCTTCTTTTGGTTGTTCTAAGAACTCAATTTGCGCCACTTCAATTATGCCATTTAGAAGTTATTTGCTTTAATTATTCTCAGAAAAGCAGTAAATAATGTCCAGTTTTATTATGTCGCTGTACCACGTAAAAGCTCTTAGCCGCCTAAAAGAACATAAATAAAGCGAATTATTTTCAGGAGCCAATTAGGTCCTACATTTTAGATTAACAAGGGATGTGCATGGCAGCGCTGCTTCTAACAATGAATAGGTATCGTAATTTGTGTATATATGTATTTTAAACATCATTGATTTTAACTTTAAATTCAACTTTGAAATTATTGTTCATTTACAGCATTAACTAGATTCTGTGCTTAGTGGTATAGAAAACTTTAACACACGTGTTTAGAAAAACATATTTAGTAAATGAACCATTGTTTTCTGTCTAAGGCCACTGCAAATCCAGCCTCTTCCATTCTTCATTCTTTTCCGCTCTTTGTTTTCGCATATCTTACCGAAGCCGATAGCCGGGGTCGTTAAGGCGTGGACTCATGAGCGAGAGGTCTGCGGTTCAAATCACGCCAGGACCGCCCTTCCTGAGGTTTTTTCTCCAAAGTTTTCCTCAGTCTTCATAACTGGCAAATGCCAGGAAGTTACTCTAAACTTAGAACTGAAACGTTTCCTTCCCAAATTTCCGTTCCCAATTATTTAATTTCATGTATCAGTGTCACTGCCTGTGGTACCATATGTAGTAAGAGCGGGCTTTAAATACTATTAAAAAAGCAATGTATCTTAGTGATATCTATCATCTGGTATTATCTTCTGCCCCGAACCTTTTCTGTTATTCATTAATACTTCCGAATCCGCTCTTAGCGAGTAGTTTCTTCCAGCAATCGGGAGCAGGTCGCCCAGGTTCACCTGGGCGGAATGAAATCGCCACAGTACACTTGTGCATATAATAGGCAAAAAGAGTTTTGCGCAGGCTTTTTGATTTCTGTCTATGGGCGGAGTGTAACTTTCTGCGCTGTCATTGGCTGGGTCTCGCCAATCCCACCTGGGTGGACAAGCGTCCATGTGGTGACCAAGCCCGATACTGCTTAACTTTGGCGACCGCTTGCGTGGCAGCAAAGCGGAATAGAAATTAGGTAATGGTGTAAGAAATATCCAAGGTAGCAGACGGGCGGGTCACCGCTAGACGGTCACTCATCCAGCTAGTGACCAAGCCCGATATTCCTTAACTTGGGGGAACTTGTGATGGGTAGGATTGGCGGCCCTTAGCCTCGGGGGCTCAAGCCGTCCTTCGGTAACCGGTAGCTCTTTCTTCGCCTTGGCGCCCTATGGTCATAGCGACCCAAAGAGTGCATCACCTGGTTGGTGTGGTAAGTAATTTTCGTGTACATGGTACGGGTCCTCTCCCGCACCACGTTCACGATGTATGAGAGACCGGAGTGGGTGTATAGGATGTGTGACGGGAATCTACGTCCGGTATCATAGATCATCCGAAGAGCCCTGTTCTGGAGGTCGGCAGTAGTTTCTTCCCGTCTAAAATACCAGCTAATTTGATTTCCTCTTCCGGGCCAATGTCAGCATTGTACTTAGGCCGTCCGTTCTTTCTAAAACAACTTAAGTTATTTTGTGTGTCCAGTTCACACACTCCATTCTTCTCCATTCCACGCTGTACAATACCACACTTCACACAGTTTTTCCACTAATCTCTTTCCTAGATCCTTTATCTAGGGTTCACAGAAGATATTATTTTGTATTAAAAGCTTCCTTCATCTGCCCTCTGTTTGACTTCTTGACAATACACGTTACATTATGTTATGTTGTTTCAAGCGCAATATTGATAATTTTGTCGCGTATAGTTTGATTATTCTCGACAAATCATAAAGGGATGCCTATGTGGTCTGGTGGTTAGCATGCTAGCCTCCAAATCCAAAGGTATTGGGTTGGATTCCCGGTTGGGAAGTTTTCTTTAGCCATAATTATTCCCCATCCTCCCTAGAGTCTGGAAGTGTGAATGAGCATGTACATATATATACATATATATATATATGTGTGTGTGTGTGTGTGTGTGTGTGTGTGTGTGAATTTAATGTTTAGAAGAAAACTCAAAGATTAATACAATAGTTAACGAGTGAACACATTGCCAATGGGTAAATAATTAGTCCAAAGGCAAAGCGGCGGATATGACCTTAGATGTTGAAGGCGGCATATACCGTAGGAGTAGTCTGCAAATTCGAGTTCCATTTAAGTCCGAGCTACATGAAGACATTATTATTATTATTATTATTATTATTATTATTATTATTATTATTAATATTATTATTATCAGAGGCTAGTCATTAGTTTACACGGTCCTGATACTATCTATATACTTTTGCACCTTCCTACCTCTCGTCTTTAGAGTGTGTTATCTGACAAGGATTAACTTCCTTTCAAAAACCCTTCTATAATATACACATACATTCCCCACCGGAAATACTTTTCAGCTGCAATAATAACACACTGAGTAGCTTATGACTGCAAATGTTTGACAGCTACATATTATAAGAAAGCAACTAGCCTCAATACCTAGTTAACATATGTTTTGTTGAGTGGAAAAGTATCCCATGCAACCCAAATAGCAAGCCAGGGTTGTATCAAGTTAAAGGAGTGTTTTATTTTAGTATGTTTGTAGCCTTCTTTGTGGATAGAGTACTTTAGAAGTGGTTGCATATCTTATTTCTAATTTGTTTCAACAATGCGTACTAAATGTAAAAGGAAATTTGTACCATTAAAGGTGAAATTACAAGCTTTAAAAAGACTGGATAAAGGGGAGACAATTAAAAAGCTTGCAGCAGAATACGGTGTTGGGAAAATAACAGTTGGAGACTGGCGACGAAACAGGAATAAACTGGAGAAGTATTCTTCAACAAATTGTTCAGATAACTCTTTTAAAAGAAAGTGTATGAGGAGATCAGAATACGAAAAAAACTAGTGAAGCATTGTGTATCTGGTTCAGTTAACAAAGGCAGAAGGAAAGTTTAATTTCCGGCCCAATGTTGCAAGAAAAAGCATTATTTTTTAAAAACGAGTTTAAAGAAGGTGAAGACGGCTTAACCGCGAGTGTAGGTTGGTTACAGAGATGGTATAGGTATGGTGTACGACAGCTTGAGATTTTGGAGAAAAGTTTTCCGGTGATTCTGAAGCTGCAGTAAACTTCTGTAAAAAATTTGAACTCATAAAAAGTGAAAACTTACAAATTATCACTTATACACTTGTGACGAAACAGGGCTCGAGTTTAAAATGTTGCCTTCTAAAACACTTGCTTCACACAAAGAACGTTACATTCTTGACCACAAAAAAGCAAAGAAAGAGTGTTAGTACTCTCTGCATCAAATGCATCAGGTACACACAAATTAAAGCTTGTCGTCGTAGGCAAGTCCGCCAAGTCTAGAGTTCTCAAAGACATTTCTTTTTCTGCACTGGCTCTCTCTTACAAGAACCCAAAAAAATGCCTGAATGGACAGAGGAATATTTAAGAATTGGCTTTATGAAGAATATGTGCCGGAAACTAAAAAGTTTTTGAAGAAAAGTGGTTTGCCTAGTAAAGCAATCTTATTGATGGGCAACGTTGGATCGCATCCAGACGAAGAGGAACTGCAGTGTGATGGAATTCGGGCTTTGTTTGCAGATTGTCACAACTTGATACAACCGTTGAATCAGGGGGCTTTGGAATGCTTAAAGAAAAGGTATCGACACCGTCTATTGCACTCACTTCTACAAGCAACGGAAGAGGATGCAAACATCACTAATTTTCTAAAACAAATAACCATTAGGAACGTGATGTATTGGTTAGCAGAGTCACGGGATGAAGTGAAGTCTGAGACATGTGTGAAATCGTGGAAGAAAATTTTATAGAACAAATCGACTGGTGAGAGTGAACTCGAAGATGATGCTGTTGAAGATGATGTACCTCTGTCACACCTAATCGCACAGCTTCCAAATGGTAGTGAAGTGAAGTTACGGAGATGAAGAGTGATGAACAGCTTGAACTTACGGAAACATCAACTGTTGAGATGCTGAAAGAGCCGCCAGAAGAAAGCTAGGAGGAAGACACAGAAGAGAGAATACCAAAGATGAGTCCAATGAAGGTTTTGCTGTGTTGAAAGCGGCATTGCGTCATGTTAAACAACAACCAAAGGCAACACCATGCGACACTATGTTACTCAAACGATGGCGTGGCATTGTCGTGCAAAAGCGATTCAGTATCCTGAAGCAGAAGACGTTTAAAGACCTTTTCAAAAAATAACCCCATGTATGTATATATTGTGTTCATTTCTATACAAAGCTTTAAAAACTTACAATAAATAACTTCACCTTGATTTGTTATTGGTTTCATTTCGTTATAAATGAATTTTCCTATAGTGCTCCATATAGTCCGAGTTATTCCAAATTCGAGGTACCTTCAACCCCCTCTCCATTACCTCGGATTAGCGAGACGTACAGTAAATGAAAAAAGAAAGAAGGAAAGAAAAAAGCATAAAGACATTGGATCATTATATTTTATTTGGGAACTTTAGCAGAAGTGTTAGGGACATCCATAAGAATGTTAATTAGAAGAGAGTTAGGCCAACCCGTGTTTAATAAGATATGATCAAATCGATAATGTTATTGCTACTCCTCACGCTTTTATTATAATTAAAAATTACAATTCGGTACAATTCTAAGATGTATTTCAAAGCGTGGCTTTAATTTTATTTACATATGTACGTGCAATTTTCACAAACTCAAAGAGAGACAGGATGAATTTTTGCCAAGTGCTGGTGTGACAGCAACTTTGACATTCATATTTCGGACCGGCCACACCTAACCTAGGATGTTTAATGGGTCTTCCAGGTCGGTAGGCGAATGCTGGGGTGGAATACACACAACCACGAATTTTCTTGTCCTTAATTTCTTCTCATTCATTACCTTTCATGCTTCAGGGTTGCATGCCTGACATAGTGTCAGTGGTGTGTGGCGCAAGCGTTGGATTTACTTTAAGGCAACCCTACGATGAGATTTTGTTTAAAAGCTCCAAATTTCCAATTCTTTGTCTCTGCCATTTTATAATAATTTAGAGTCTATAAAAACATATTCCCTGCTATTTTGGCCATTTACGAACTATTATCTGGGAGAAATTTGAGCCCATATCAAGTTCAGAGACACAATAATGGCATGTGCATCTCTAAACCTGATTTTCTAAGAAACGAAGGTTTCCACGTTTTTAGTATATCAAATATTTCACGTGATGCAATTTTTCGCCAATGTTACTGAAACTCTGAAACTAGGCACATAAGGCTTAAATTAGTATTGGCCCACAACGTTCCGAGGGGCACAGGCCTCTCTCCATGGAAAGGTGGCTTGGTTTGGCGATCCCGGTTAACCATTCCGGGAAGGATCCTCCTTTATTTTTAAAACTAGTCTATTAGTTATAGTCCTATAAAAGCTTAAATAGAGAGTTTCAAATAGCTGTTTTTTTAAATGTGTGAATGATTAAAACTAATATCCTATAAGTTATAGAATAAGTGAAAATGTTTTGAATTTGTTCAGTATAAAATAAGACCGTTTGTCTTTATTAAAGCTAAACAAATATGTAAAAAGGGTCAATTTGAGCACCTTAGCAATTTACATATGTTTTGTTAATATCAGGAAACACTTTATTGTAAAAACTTATATAATATTTTGACACACGGGACATTTTATATAATTGCCAATATTTACATAAATAATAATCAATAACTTCTAAACTATTTACACTAGATAAAACGTTAAACTAGATAAAACTTACCTATAAGATAAACTTCCATGCAGCATATGGCTAACATTTAAAACTATTGATTAAGAATTAAGGAATTTGAAAATTTCACCATAGCGTTGCCTTAAGGAGTGAACTGTTTCTTCCCTGGCAATGAGCCTTCTACCCGAAGTTGTCCGTCCGGCAGCGCTCAACCTGGAAACGTTAGAAACTCCTTTGAGCTGCGGTTGTCGCCATTATATCTGGCCGCCCTTTGTACTCTCATCTCATCCCTTCCTTCCAAAGGTTTAGTAGGCACAATAGACCTAGCCTGGCCGCAGTACTCATTCCTCCTCCCACCCTAAACCCTAACCCTAATATTCATATTTTATTTTGAATTTACTGGAATTTAATTTTATATGTGGCATATTTTGATATACCAATTGACAAAAAAAAACTCTATACAGTGCGTATTAAAACCTAAACATTTTGTAATAGTGTAGTTTGTTAGTTTAGCGTTAAAGGTGTTACCAGAAAATGTTCTGACAATTTAAAAACTTGAGAATTAAAATATCACTCATCATGAATATCAGTATTGTCGTTAATGCTGCTGCTTTCACAACTTTGTACAATGAGATTGTTCTGTGTTCTGTGCAACGTCATAACTTTTGACGTGTTTTGCTTATACGATTAGGCAATTAAAGGATAGTTTGGTCTTAAGTTTCCTAGTTTAATATATGTGGAGTTATAATATATGGTCCGTTTAAGAAAATTAAATTTGTGCATTTTGAAAACAAGCAGCAATTATTGATTCCTTCTCAAAACAAAAACCAGTTTCAAAATTTTTACGTCTAACTAATTAGCTAGATGCGTGTATCCTCATCAGTTTTATTACAAACATGTTAAATCACTTATTCGTAGCCTTTGCGCGTAGGCTTTTGCGGCGTAGTCCCGAATGTTAAAACTTCCGTTTCAGCCTCGTCCTTCAAGTTTCCCATCCCAACATTTCAGTGCGTTCTCGCATATCAAACGTTGCTACCTGTCCAGAAAACGTTGGTAACAGAGTTCTGAAGAAGCCATAGTTAGAGGACCTTGCACCGAGCGAGCTGGCCCCACGGTAACGCGAGAGGCTCGCATTTGGGAGGTTCCGGGTTCAATTTCCGTCGACAGCCCACTCTGACCATGGTTTTTTTTGTGGTTTTCCGTGGTCGGTAGGCGAATTCTGGGTTGGTTTTTCTCTTTTGTCACAATTTCCTTTCACTCCGTTTCCTACTCGTTTCAGGTGTGCTTTTAGGTTTCGCAGTGTGAAGCAGTTTCGGACAGATGGTGCAGTTCCTTGCTCCAAGGAAAGAGCATTCTTCGTGGACAACAGAGGGCTGTCTGGTTGTATGGGTCATTCACCTCCCACCCTGGACAGCTTCAGCAGTGGGTTCGGTCTATTACACTCTTTTTCTGTCAAAATAGTTATATTAATAAAATTTCATTAAAATTATTTTAAATATTTGGTCCTCTGATACTAAAATATTTAATAAAACTAAAGATAGAAACCAACCTGGCTCACACCGGTTTAAATTCAGATCTTCGAGCTGGAATTGTTAGGGACTTCTGTGCGTCCCTAAGGCCTGGCTGCCTGCTGTCTGTGGTTCCTTCGCTTCATCCTTTCCTCCTGGGGAACGGTGGTAGCCCAAAAGATCTGTGTAGGTCGCGATCATTGTATTTCCTATAGGTATCTATAGGATCTTACATTACTGTGAGTCTCCGGGAGTTTTAGAACGGCTACTGCTGCTTCGATGCACGCATTGATTCTGAAAGTTAAACCCACCTGTTAGCGCATTCTCGAATAGATAATTTAAGAAATAAATAAGTTGCACAGATCCTTATTTCTTAACAGACCCTCCCTCCATCAAAACTAAACCCTCCTCTACCGCCCAATATCTGGCTTCAATGGATATACTGTATTGGCCCGAAAATAAACGGCACTTCTGGTCCAAATTTCAGCGGCAAATTTGCAGCTTAATTCGGACCTGGCTTTTTACATACCTGTGCTCATGTGCAACAATACAGCTAGCGTCTAGAACTGAAAGGTGAGATTTTATTACGCAACAATGCAACATTTGATGGACGTTTTGGCTTTAACATTGTGTATATTGCTTCATTAGCTTCAACCTATTCAGTCCAGTTTTAGAGAGAAGCTGTACCTAGTAAAAAAGCTTGGTTTTTGCCGTAATGAATGATCATTTAGAGCGAAAAGCACCGACGGGATGTTTACCACGATTAGTTACTATTTCAAGTTTTCCTCTCTGATAGTTTTAAATCACACAGTTTTGCTAATGAATTTAATTCACACACTGAAAAAATACTCATTTTTCTTGCCACAGTTCAGCGGCGGCATACTTTTGTGCAAACCATTTTTTTTTCCATTTTCTCCCTCGAATTTTAAGGATGCCGCTTATATACAAAGGCGGCTTATTTTCTGGCCAATATGGTAATTCCTATATAAAGTAAGTAGTCTTAAGTAACGTTTGTGACAAGTATGGATGAACACAAGTTGGGGACATTGGCATTTACGTTATCAAAGCGGTTACCACAAAACCACATGTAGGTTTCAATATGTGGCGGGTAAACGCTGGTCACGCTACCTTAAGTGTGAGTTCTCCACTGGACATCTGGGCGTCCTGGATTTGTGATGTCTGTCGACTTCTCGTTCTCTCTTTCTCGGAAATGTTGAAAGTCAAACCTAGCCGTATCGTTGCAATCTCACGGGTGTGGGTGAAGGCAAATCATGACCACGTGTTCAGCTTTAAAACTGGACTTTATTTCAGAAACAACAATAAAAAATGTAAAACAATACTCCCTCATTTACATATATGAATTGTTTCCTATACCACCATTTCAATAAGTTTTGGGAAAGCTATTTCTCAGCGTTCTTACGCTATCTCCCCCACCCTTCACAACATGTAGCAGATTTGGCGTCCCGTCTCACCATCAGGAGCGAAGCAAGAGCGTGTGAAGTTACTTTTATACGGAAATGTCCTGACGCGAACATTCGCGCCAATATTTGTAACGTGACTTTTGGCTGGAAATTGCTTGGCGTGGTATGAGAGTTAAATTGTCCAATTTTTAGAAATCAGCTTCACTTGACTCTTGGGGAATTCCTTTGTATTTCCATCTCTTTCACACGCCATCTCTCGTACAGTCTCTCATTTGATCCAACTCCCTGTTCTGCGTCTGACTTTTCCAGGAGCTTGACTCGATCTATCCCTATCATCAGTCCTGTCTTACGTTGCAGCAGCTATTTTCCAACTCCACGTGTACTAATTGTTCCCAAGCTGTTAGCTCGCCTTTTAGTTTCAGTTTTTACAATATTTTCTAATACGTGGCATTTTGATTTTATCATAAACATATTTACGATAGTTACAATCATTCTGGTATTTATAGAATTTCTATTTATGTTTTATTTCCGTTTGCTTATATTTTCCCTGTTATTTATTCTCTGTTGTATTTATTAGCATAGGTATCTATGATTATTGGTTATTAATATCTGTGAATCTTGATTATTTACGTATCTATATATTATTGGTTATGGGCAGGTGTTCACCTACAAATACCACATCATGGGACATAATAATCTATCTATTTGAGTTCACATTTTGTATATAAGAGGGTTCAGTTCGAAATTAACCCCAGATCCGATCCGATTACCCAGTGTTTGCATGTAAACACGGATCGTACCCAGTGCTATCATCAGCGACAGTTGAGCACAAAGACGCTGTCCAAAGTGGACTGTAATAAAAGTGTCAGATTTGCTTTTCAGACTAATAACTAACCAGCATTGTGTTCCCAAATAAAACTGCATGAGTTGGGTTTCGCGAACTCAGCACATTGTGCAGAAAAGGCCTAAGAAGGGGGTACTGCTATACATTTGAAAACAAAGGAGACTGCCTCTCGCCGATGGGAGTGTGTCAGTAATAAGCCAAATCGCATAAAAAATGCATACGCAGAAACAGGAATAGATACAACTCATTTCTCTACGTGGATAACGAACGCTCCTTAAATCGCAAAACTCATACTGTGAATTGCTGAAATCAGAGTGCACTCTTCATTTATTTAAGGTGTACATGAAAATTTGGTGAAAGAGAGTGAATGCAACTCGATTTAGTTCGTATCGAATTTTGCACGTAAATGTGATCCTAACTGAATACCGAAATTGTACAATCATAGTATATGATTCAATGCAGCTATGTGACACATAACTTATGCAGGAACCTTCAGGAAAGGAGAATGTTGAATTTTTTTCGAGGGAGGGAGGGACTTGAATCAAGAATTAAAGAATCCGGTGCCATGGTTGAGATTCGAACCACGGATCTGGACTTCCATGCCGATCCTACTACAGCGATGAGATATTCTAATGCGCAGTAAACTTCTCTTATTTAATTCAACTATCTCGGTAAACTTCCTCTTGTTTTGGTTTTGCTCTTTAGCTGAATTAAAGAAAAACAAACATTTAAGCTAGCACAGAAAAAGAAGCTAATAAGTAATTTTCAATAACCACCAGCCTCGTGTTTGAATGGTTACCTCTACCCTTCTCGACATGCTAACACTAACTACAGAGAAGTGTCTGTAGCATATGTGTTTAGCCGAATACATGGAAAAATAAATAATAATAGGATTAGACAAGAATTAATTGTTCATAGCTGTGAAGATGAAGAGCAATCAGGGTTTCAATTGGGCCGATCATACATTGAATAATTATGTTTCTAAGCTGAGGGGCGAAAAGTGCAACTAATGGCCGTTGAATATTTATGGATTTAGAAAAGAAGAAGAAGAAGAAGCTTATGATAATTTCCCTTTAATGAAATTTTGGAATGTCGTGGAACAGAAAAATATTATCATATTCTTGGACAAAGCAATAAAATGATATATGAATACCCGTCCGCACATATCAAGATTCAGAATAGCGTGACTTTGCCCAGTTATCACCGTCACTGTTTTGATCTAGTTCAACTTTCACTTAGTTCACACTGTCACTTCACTAATGAACTAGTTCAATTTCCCCCTCACTTCACTTATTTCGCGACGTAGCGGTGTAATGAAATGTGCCGACTCATCCTCTTCTTCCGGATGGTTCACCGGTTGGGTAGTTCTTAATCCCTCGCACTAACAACACTCATTTGTACGTCGCAACAGTCGTCACAAACTAGCTCGGAAAACCGCACTTGAATTCGCATCAGAAACACATTCACCAACTCACTCACTTCCTCATTAATTCTCTTACTTACATATTCGCGGGAGCGTTCGCTTATATATCCACTGGTAAGAGTTCCAGAACTTCTAGAGGTGGAGAGAAGGAGAAACTTCCAGAATATTCTGGTTATCTGACGATAACGCTTCCGGTGTTTACGCTGGGCGAAAGCGCTGCTTATCTTTGTTTATCTCTTCAACTGCCCGGCACCGACCTCTCAAGCTTGGGCCATAGCCGCTGCATGACAATAGCATTTCTGAAGCTTATGCAATAATCAAAAACAAGAATGTTGTATATTTCCATTGTTTAACATATTCTTAAGAGAAGCTTTACAGAAATGAAAAGAAAACTCTGGAGGAATGGATTTGTTAGTGAATGATAATATATTTAGCCTATTTTTTTTGCAAATTGCTAAATAGAATAAAGGATAAAGAAAATTTGGAATATATGTCACGTAAACAGAAAACAGTATATAGTGGGGTTTAAAAATGAATATGGCAAACACAAAAATGTATGTGTTTAGGCAAAGGAAATATTGATCTGTTTCTTTAAAAGAAAGACGTTGATAGAAGCAGACTCAGAACTTAAATATTTAAGTGTGAAGTTTAGTTCAGTAATGAAATAAAAGAAAGAATAAAACAATGAAAAATTACTGTTCAAATGAAACTTATGGAATACGAGCCCTCGAAAATATACCAAGTTAAATGCATGTAATATCTTAATCAAAAGCGTGGTTTTGTAGCCATTGGAAGTATGGACTCTTGTCAGCAGAAGAGAAGAGACATCTACTAACACTAGAAATGCACGTTTTAAGCGGTTCTGCTAGGATTTCTCATTTAGACAGAATAAGGAATGAAAAAGTAAATAATTATGAATATATTAGAAGAAACCCAAAATAAACAATTGAAATTATGCGGCCACTTAAAAAAAGTGGTAGAAGGAAGAATTCTGGGACAAATATTTGAGCGGACCATATCAGAAAAAACAAAGCAAGAACAATAAGTAGTCCCAGAATTAGCTGGTTGAGTAAAATTCAGCGGATAATGAAGGAAAGAAGCTTGGATGGATAGAGGAGACTGGCGTCATGCAACTGGAAGACGTCGAAGGCATATGCTACTGCATGTTGTGATTATTTTTATAAAACATCACTGTTGGATAATGAAGAGAAGTTAAAAATTACAAGCGACCTTACTAATATTATTGGAGAACATTATAAGTTTCTGAGGCATAAATCACCATTATTATTACAAATTATCAATAGATATTAATATTTTTTCTGTAAGCACAAGATCTCTTATTAGAAACAGTTAAAATGCGCTTTCGCGGTGAATCCATTAACATTTACACACAAAATTAGATGTTTCTGCAAAATAAACCTTATAGTAAGCAGTAGCCATTAAATAAAAATGTCGATTGAAATGATTCATGTATTTTCGTTTACTGGCCAAATTGTCTGTAATAATGACAATTACGTTTCATACAAACAGCGATATGTTACATCCAATACGTCATTTTGTTTGCCATTGTTGATTTTGTGTATGCAACCGGTTATGACAGTCATGGAATAGAGATTAGTCTGCAGTTTTTTTTCGAGTGGAGCAAAAATACATTTACGTACTAACCCCATTGCGGGAGTGTGGGACTCCAGCACGGCGCGAACCGTGGCCCTACCCACTAAAATACCTCCACCGGAGAGCATTCAGGTGCAGTGTAGCAGTACCGCTTATAGCACCTGCGGATTCAAGGAGCTGGTTTATCCGGCCGCTAGGACCTAAGCCGGGTGAAGGTGAGAAGCTAGGACGTATTCATGACCGAGGCCCGGAACATTCCCTGGCGAATTCTGGAGAGGAGTTAGGATAGTCTGGGTGTTGTTGAAAGTCCTGCCGCGCCGAGGCGCTGCGTTCTCTGGTATTCATGCGTTGTGCGGTCCTAGTCTACACTTGTTCGCAAGTCCAGGTTCTTGAGTCAGTGGCTGCGTCCCTGAAATAACTAACTTAGGCACGCATACACAAACATTAGTTTATCTATATAAATTCATAGTACATTTATGATTTTCTATATGCTATTCATTATAGCATTCACTTATATTACTTATTTAATGCCATGTGGCTTCGTCCTATAACTGTAGTATTTTAAGTGTTTGCCTAATGGCGTCGTCACATAATTAAATCATTCTTTGATTCTTGCTATTTTCTGCCATTTTGGCATTACGTATCACATTTATCGTGTCCTTATTCAAGCTTGGTTTGCACCGGCGGGCTGCCTACCTGAATAGTCTAGGGGAAAGGAAAGTGCGACAGCACATGCCTATTATTACAGCAGTTAATTAGAATAGAGTTATGAAGTGTGTGAACTGCGAATTGCACTCGCTGTGAAGTGAATATAATGGCATGGCAGAACTATAAATTGTATGAACTACCAGTTCATACGGATTGAAACGCTCATTTTGAACGACTCACTCGCTAGTGTCATTCCCTTACGGTGCGATTTCCTGAATATGATGCTGTTGTTTATGGAGACCGCATTTGTGAACGACTACTGTCGAATGTAGGCCCTATCTGGACTCGTCACTGAAGAGGGTGAGTCATTCACGACGATTAAGTGCCCACTGGAGTTGTCTTCACTACTCAGCCGTCAGAGTCAAGTATTTAAGAGTACGTCTGGACCACATATCGGCTCCTAACAGTGTCTCCTGATAATTACACCCATAGAATTGGGAAGACTATAAAATAGTTGTTCCACATTCAAGCCTTGTCTCCCATGAACGTAGTTTTTCCTCGGATGTCCTCATCTATCTTGCTTCGCCGTGACCAGCTAAAATATATCGTTCCAATCCGCGCAGCTACAGTTAGATTTTGCTCTGAAGATAATTATTAACGATCTCCTATATTCGATTAATTATAATGCAGATCTTCTGCAATGCAGTTTATTCTCCTCTAATATTTTATCATTATCATCATCACGGTATGGGTCTATCAATCTGTTCCGTCCCCAGTAGAATTGTTGCCTCCATCGGAGTCTCGAAAGGCCAACATCTCTCTTTCCTTTTGGACAATGTAATATCCATGGAACGGAAAAAAAGAGTTAATCACAACATAATTTAAAGCTTATATTAATATTAAATTATTTAAGAAGGTATGGGAAAGATTACTAAGTTCAGGCTTTGAAATGCTTTATCACCAAAAGCGTGTAATTTTAAGAAAAGTAAATGTTAACAGTATGTTTAGTTGCTCGTTTATAGCTAGAACTTTCAGAGCGCATGTAGGCATGCTGTATTATACTAAAAATCTATGATTTTGATGTTAATGATAGGCTCTCCGTTTTAACGTCAACGGTCACTGAGCAAATAATTGGAATTTTTTTGGTTATCATGGGACCGTGAGTCATTTTTTCCTTCTTTCTTTGAGTAGTTCAACGCCCGTTCTTATATAGTGCGGTCGTTTTATGTTGAGGCCACAAATCGCGCATATGCATGCTCTGCATACTGTCTAATGCACTGGGGGATTTTCGTTCCGTAATTCCCGCGTTACTTAATCACGAGTGATAGTAACATGCACTATAATGAATGCTAACTAACCTTTTAAGTGATGTTGAAAGTGGTATCCATTTGCGTGAAGACATTCCTGGTATATTCGGATGAAATTTCCATTTACACGCATAAGTTCTTCTTGCATAATGTTCATAATTTCTGTTTTTGTATTGTCTAAGTTCTCTATGGTGTTGGGATAGTTCCTATAAACTTTATTTTTTAGCGTTCCCCACAAATAGGTGCACCAATTTCGCCAATTTTCCGTTCCGTTAGAACGTCTCGTTTTCGCTTCTTAGGTTTCACGTTTAGCGACCCGACGTCCTAAACTTATTAAGCAGACGTATAACAGTTTCTGTACCTGGAACTGGAATACCAGGAAATTTCTCCTGAAATTGTCTGCACACCTGTCTACATGATTCGGTTTTTACGTATGTATCGTGCATTAAAATTCTTTGTTCAAGCGTGAATTTGTTGGCAGGCATTACAGTGGATTAATAACAAGACATTACCTATTTAACACTCTTAAGAAAATCACACACAACACATATGTTTTGAATAAACCTTCATCTGTGAGATGCCACAACACCCACTCTTTTTACAGTACGAATACAGCGGCGACTGAAGTACAGATGACAAAGATAACCTTGAACATGTCATGCGCCGCCAGTTGCGCATCGGAAAGGTACCGAGGTGATTATTCAGCGTGCTACGCGCATAGCCGGGCTGTAGGCTCACTTTAAAACCATTACACTATAGCATGCAGCATTACTGAAATGAAATGATTATTGGGGCAGAAATCATTTGTCATTTATGAGGATTGAGGAAATTCTGAAAACATTTCAATCAGTGAGGTCGGTCCTCACGAGATTCGAATCGGGACCTCGACCACCCGTGTCGGTAGCATGGGTCTGGATTTAGACTAGACAGACTTGGTAACGGCCTTGCCCTAAGCGTCGGTAGCCGCATCTATCGCTAGATTCGTTCAGAAGTTCACGGCAAATGGCGCGTGTGTTTACCAGTTAAGTGCTGGCAGTTGCATGAATTGGAGATCTGCTGCTCGTTAAGAGTATGGTTGTGGTTCTTTTGCGTGATAAGTTATACATCATTGTTGGGTATAGTTACAAAAAAATTAAATTCAGTTTTATTTATGGACGCTCTTTAACTGTTGTGGTCCGTAGCATCCCATTCAATATCGGGCATGAAAGACGGATGATTTTGCTCATAGACCTCTTTATCAGGCTTGAGGTTCTTTTACGTGCAGTAAATCTACGACATGGGACCACGGGTTTTACTTCACTTGCGAAGGAAGCCATCCTAAGAAGTTTTACCCCCGAAAAAAATCAAACGCCCTCCGCCGGGTTTGAACCCGCGACCTCGGGGTAACCACCACACCACGGAGGACGACGGGTATAGTTGCAACACTGTATTTTACTTATGATGCGTGTCTGAAATAATCTTTGTCAGGAAAGTGACAGACAAAATTTTATTTTAAGTTTCCATATGTTTCAATTACCAACAGAAAAGACACCCATAATCTCGTAAATAAAGTCAAGCGTGTATGTTTTTTTTTCAACAAACAAAAAAAGTTGAACGGCTCCATGTAGGTATTGCCTGAAGAAAAACTGGGCGAAATAGCCAGGAGCGCTGGCAATAAATACCTTTTGTAATTCGGTTAAGGTAAGCAGGTGTATTTATATGCCTTCTTGTGTGAATACCATTTGCAGTGTCCGTGATTTGCCTGCTGTTTATAGTATTGTTATGCTCAGTACGGTAAAGTCGCCCAATCCAAAGCTGTTCTTACTGTTTTATTGTCTGTACATTTAGAATACTCCTTCTAAAAGCAACGCAAACACGGAGCAGCATGTGACTGCAGGACTGTAACAAGTGTACTTAGCTGGCCCCGTAGCCTACTGTGTGAGGGGTCCCGGGTTCAATTCCCGGCTGGGGGTGGGAATTTTTCTCTAGCCAAGATTATTCCTTATCCTCCCCAGAGTCTAGAAGTGTGAATATGTGTGTGTGTGTGTGTGTGTGTGTGTGTGTGTGTGTGTGTGTTCTAATGACTAAAAGCCAAAAGTGCAAGAAACTCAGCGACAAGAGTTACACGAGTTAACACCATTGCCAATAGGCAAGTTTCAAAAGAAAGACCGCCGATAAGACCAATGTAGTTAGGCGGGGTATAAATGGAACTAATAAAAAAATAAATAAATAAAAGAGTATTCGCTTTGTCGCAGTGTCCCGTGTGACATTGTATAAGACCTAGTGTTATCTGTTACATACCTGGTAGATTAAACTGCTGCTCTCTCTCCCCCTCCCTCCCTCTCTCTCTATCTCTCTGTAGTCGTCGTCTCCGTCGTGGCGGAAGAATCTCGAAGTACTTAATTAAATGTGCCTCGGGTAGTCAGTTGGGTTGAGCTATGAGCGGTAAAGAAGATCCAGGGGTGATAGCACAAGAGTTATATTTACTAAGAATTAATGAATAATATCGTTGTAACTTGTACATGAGTTAATACTAATATACGATATAGAATGTTTTTAATTGACTTAGCGTCAACTGCAAATTAAATGTAGCGTTTGATATGCTATTGCACTAAATACAGAAACAGCGTGAAAGATTCTAATGCGCGCTAAATCGCAGCAGTGTAATTTAACTGAGCGCGCTCTGTCTACGGCGTAATTTGTCCAGGTAATGGCGAATTTGCAGAGAACACATGTGAAAGCGATGATGACCAGCAGTTAAATGCAACATTCAAATTAATATTACACCGATGTACTATTAGCACCACGTCGCAAAACACGAACAAAAAATTCTGTGAATAGCAATCACATGACTTTCTCTACCAGATGTTTATTTTCATAGCTGTTCTACAAATTATTCATTAAAGATTAGTTTCTATGTACTTCTTTTTAATCACGATAAAAGTGTCAGAAATGGGTAGGCAGGCACATAGAGGAAGCTGAGGCGACAGCCTGCTGTTAAGAAGCAAGTCGAATATGAAAACTTTGATACTATATTCATGAGACACAAAAGAAGGGAGAGAACTTTTCAAGAGTATGTTGTGTAGTGTATTACAAAAATCAAACAAACATAAAATTCCTCGGAAACGGTTAAGGCTGATTCACAACCAACGAGAACGGTAACCAGAACGAGAACGAGAAAGTTGAAATACATGTATTCAAATGGGAGCGTTCACAATTGATGTGAAGCCTTCCCGGGCCCCCAAAACGGGAAAGATGACTTGCCCAAGTTCTCGTTCCCGGGCACGGCATTTTAGATTCATATTGTGAATATTAGACTCTTCTCTCTAGAGGTTATTCTAGGCGGCAGTGACATGAAACAACCGCTAGTGCTCTTTGTAGCCGCAAGCTGAAAACATGAAACTGAAAAAAAATTAATAGCAAATGTGCTTCCTAACTCAGATCCTGACACCCGCATATCCATTGAGTGTGGGTTCCTCTAGTGAAAGGGTCATCTGTAGTTTGTTTATATGCAACTCAAAACTGGCTATTGCCTCAAAAACAATGGCAAAAGCTACAAAGAATAGCAAAAACCGGTGGAAATGAACATAGAACAATAAATAACTTTAATGTATGACCTACTTGACCTAATAGTGGTTGAAACTAAAAGCCCGGGACTTAAGTACTTACAAAGTATGTAAGTCGCCATTGGGGTATGACATCTCAATACATTTGAGATCTCCTTGTGGTTTACCGGGAAAAATTCGAGTCAGCTGGGGAATTTAATGGCGTGCCGGCATGTTGCCATGGTAGCTCAGTGGTTAGAGCAACCGGACGGAGGCCGGGAGATCCGTGGTTCTATGGCATTGAATTTTTCAATCGTCTGATTCTACCTTTCCAACCATTAAATAAACCTTGGTACAACTAGAGGGATCGGAAATGTAATGCATATACATTTAAATAATGTTTACTCGATCGAATTTTGACGTTGGCTAACCGCAATATGTTGGCCGAATTGGAAGTAGGTGAAAAAATATCATTGGTCATCAAAAACAAATGAATTCCCAATACGCAAAATCGACTTTCACTTTGTGATCGACACGATCATCGATAGCATTTCCGTTCTCGTTACCGGGCTGTTGTGAACCAATGTTTTGTATTCTGCATTGCTTCCCGTCCTCGTTTCCGTTTTGGTTAACGTTTACGGGCAGTTGTGAACCAGCCTTTAGTCCTATTAATTTTTTTACGCAAAGTGAATTTTAATAAGGTGTACATTTTTCGGTTGTAGGTTTTTGTCTACATCGTATGTTTTTCCGGATCTCATTGGTATAACATTCGTTGAAATTTAAGATTTCAATCATATTTCCAGAACATTCAAGATATACATACATTTTGTTATGCGAATACTCTCAAAGCACACAACATTTCAGGTAATCAAACACATTGGAGCTTTTTTTTTCTTTTGTTATGAGAAAACAATAACCAGTTTAATGTAAAAGGTTGTTTGATGTCGGGAATAAAGGATATCGTGAAAATCTAAAATTGCTAAACTTAAATACAAAGTTTGGCATTTATCCAACTTTTCGTTCTTGAATTATGCTGTTTACAGACACGGTCGTTTTGCTAAGTATGCTGTTTTTTTGTATTCAAGGGACTGCTGAAATCTCAATATCGAATTTTTGTGTTGAATATAATACCTCCTCTATCTGCTACAGGTGAGCTGTAGAGAAACTAAAAATACCATTGCGAATCAGTTGGAGAATTTAATGTCGTGCCGGCATATTGTCATGGTAGCTCAGTGGTTAGCGCAACCGGACGGAGACGGAGATTCGTGGTTCAAATTCCGGTTATGGCATTGCATTTTTCAGTCGTCTGATTCTATCTTTCCAACCTTGTCCAACGCACGGCTTGTGTGGAAGAACAATTAATACCATTGAATGTTACTTTGTTAAGACTAGAACGGGAAGAATAAGCATGGACATGTATATATTCCAACCTGGGTTAGCTCCAGGCCATATGAACTCTGTAAAGAGCTTAATACAAATAAATAGAGTATATATTCCGAGCAGACGTATACTGTTTTGTATAAAAATCTGGGAATACTTTGCTAATGGTATTGATTTACTTTCCCTACCATGTAGTTACCTAAGGCAGGGGAAGTATTGCATTCTACTCATAAATCCTACATAGATATTTCATCGGAAATGTGTGTGTGTGTATGTGAGGGGGTTAGAGCGAAAAGAAAAGTTAGAAATTCCAAGTTTTATACCTTAATTAGGCACCTTATAAATATACAAGGCGAAAACTTAAATAATAATAATAATAATAATAATAATAATAATAATAATAGATCGTCCCTCAGGCAATCCTTTATATTAAACATTGATGTGTTGCACTCACACGACTTTCTCTACTCTTGGACAAACTATTCTTACAAACGCTACCTACTACCTACTTCTACCTACTCATGTTAATCGAGATAAACATTTGCAGAAGTTGTCTTATTGCATATTTCCTAGTAGTACAATGGGATTAAGGTAATACAGTAGATTTAAGCGATAGTCAAGAGCTGGTCGCTGTGTAATTGCTTTGAATTCCGTTCTCTCTGCATAGCCAAGAGGGGGGGCACAAATAACGACTTCCCTTTGGGAAAAGTATAAGTATTTGAATATTCCAACTAATAACAAGGAATATCTCAATAATGGTTAACTCGACAAAAGATTTTTTGATGCGATCTACATGTTTTGTGTACTAAGATTTTGTCTCTCTCTCTCTCTCTCTCTCTCTCTCTCTCTCTCTCTCTCTCTCTTGCAGTTCACCACTTATGAAAAAGGCATTCAGAATGAAGAGGACTCACAGGATATTCTCAGAAATTTCAAAATATTAATTTATTTGTCATGAAATTATCTTAAACATATGGTATTTTAAGAAAAACGTTCGAGCCATTTTTGAGAAAACAAAAATTTTCGAAAAAATCTTCCATCTAAAGGTTAGTTTGCGGGTGGGGGCCGCATTTTCTTGAAAATCTTCGTGTCGCATCCTTGGAAGATGCTGAACTTAAATATCAAGTTTGGTTTTTAACAGATTTTTCATTTTTGAATTGTGCTGCTCACAGACACACACTCGCACCTTTTTCTAAAAATGCTTTGTTCTTGGGGTTGAGAGGTCTCAAAACATATATTTCGGTGAAAATATCGATATAAAATTTTTGGGTGGAATACAATACTTCCCCTACTTACTAAAGCAGTAGAGAAAGTAAAAGTTGTTCGTTTTTTATTTCCTCAAAAATCTCTCTTAGGAATTTCGATTAGAGTATGTATGAGACAATTGAACGATGAATAAAAGTATATCTTGAATATATTGGATGTTCTATGATTTAAGTTTGATCTCCTCTTCATCCTTTAGTTTATATAACTGTAAATTTTTATATTATAAGCAAAAATTTCCTCCAGCAAAAATGTAGATCTGCATAGGATTTGTCAAACAATTTTTGTGGAATATTCCATTACCGAAATATTTGCTGCTGTTCGTTTCAATATATCCGCATTTAAGCAGTACACATTGCAATGATAAGTGGTTATTTCTTTTGTGTTGTATTTTAAACTCGTATTATATATGCCTAATGTTTTGCTTGTATGTTCTCTATCGCCTCTTCTGTCATTAATTTTATTGTGTATATCAAACTTACGTATATATACTCTCAGCGGATGAAGAAGCAAAAGAGAGAGCAAAAGGTATATACCTTTATATATATATAAACTTCTCAGTCTTCCAGTCTCCCTCTGTACTGTTTCCGATTCAAAGAAGTTTGGAAGAATTGTTTAATACGAGAATGTTTTAATAGTTCTAAGTTATATCTAGGTTTATTTACTTGATTGTAGCTTTTATCTCTTCTCGTGTTCTGCTTAATTCTATTAACCTTTGCTAAATTATGATCTGAGTGCATTCTGTTCCTCTATAAACCCTCGCATATGGTATAACGCATATTCTTTTTCTAGCTAGAAAATAATCACCGATCGTTTAGGTTTAGTGGGTTGTGTATATTATATTTACGAATATCCTTATGATGAAAAAAATCACAATGGTGCATTCCTACATTCACATAGATTAATTATTCTTTGCACATTGGCATTTACAGTATTTTCTCCAAATTGGCACTTATTGAATCTCCTGTGTTACAACTTATTCTTCCATTTAAATCACTCAGACAAAACATTTCTTGAGAAGAAGTGCAGGATCCATCACCGAATTCGAAAATAATATTTTTTCTGTCTATATAGAATCATCCGTAGAAGTACGAGGGCTGTCCAGAAAGTAACCTCCATTTTGAAATAAACATGAAACCGGTATACATACAAAAGTTTTATTACGCTGCCGTTTGCGATAATTGCAACACTAAGAAGGAAACGCATGAATTCCATGAATTTAATACTACAGGTTAGGTACATGACAAGCAACAAATAATAAACTTTTCAAATCCATACATGACCTTTGAGCACTAATATTCAGTATTTGGTGTGGCCACCATGCGCTGCAATTAGAGCTGCTATACGCCGTGGCATTGAATAAAAAAGGTTCTGAATAAGTTCCTGAGGGATTTCCCTCCACGCAGTTTGTATTCGAGCCCACAAATCCCTGACACTGGTTACCGGAGGACCGTGACGCACCAGGTGCTGACCAACCATATCCCAGACATGTTCGATGGGCGACATGTCAGGCGAACGTGCAGGTCAGGGAAGCAATGGTACCCGTCGCTTTTCGAAGAAGGCTCATACATTCCTCGCAATATGTGGCCGGGCAATGTCCTGTTGAAATGTGGCCTGTGGAGATGTCTGAAGCAGGGGGAGTACCTCAGGCTCTACAATCACCGTTAGGTAACCGGTTGCTGTTCAAAGTGCCCTCAGTTCGTAGGAGGCGAGATCGGTTGTAACCAATGGCGCCCCAAACCATCACGCCTGGTGTTTGTCCCCTATGCCGCTCAACAATGCAGCCCTCCAGGTTGCGCTCACCACGGTACCGCCGGACACGTATGCGGCCATCACTGTAGGACACGTTGAAGCGGGACTCTTCCGAAAAGACTACATTCTGCCACTCAGCATCCCAGTGACGGTGTTCACGTGCCCATTGCAGTCGGAGGAGCTTGTGGTTTCTGGACAATGGAAGCCGACGTAATGGCATGCATGCAACCAGTCCAACCTGCAGCAGACGTGGACGTACCATTGATGCAGACAAGTTCACACCTGTTGCAGTGCTCCAGCGTTGAGCCAACGCTGTGGATGAAGCTGTACGGTCCGTTATGGCCATGCGGACAAGATGACGGTCATCCCGTGTGGTCATGTTCCCTGGTCCAGTACCCGCTCTTCTCTGCGTGCGACCTTCATCTATCCACTGCTTCCACACACGCATCACTGTCGTAGCAGAATGCCCTGTACGAGCCGGAATGTCACGGTATGACAAACCTGCTTCCCGGAGACCAATCATTCTGCCCCGTTCGAACTCTCTCACATGCCGATATGACTACATTTGACGTCGACGAGGCATACTGGCATTCATTTATTGTTTCCACCTTGTTTGACAGCTCTGCCCTGACTACACTGGGCGTAACACTGACCTTGTCGGACCGACACGAGAGGTCTCTGCTCGGCCTAGGTGTACCCCATCTCTCTGCAAACCTAATCACTTATTGCCTGCACACTCTTCTACACCTCCACCAAGTTTGGAGTTATTCGGGAAATTTCTTCTTGGTGTTGCAATTTTCACAAACGGCAGTGTATATACATCTGAAAACTACAGCTTTTCTTTATTTTTCTACATAGTCTACATAGATTCAAGCACTTGTCATACCTTTTCACAGTCTTTGAAATACCCTCTGCATAAAATTCTGCCACCTGTGAACTAAGCCAACCTATCACGGCGTCTTGAAGCTCTTCGTCATTGCCAAAGCGCTGAGCTGCAAGCCACTTTTTTATGTACGGGAACAGATGGAACTTGCTAGGTACCAAGTCCGGGCTGTACGGGGAATGGTCCCATTTGAGCTTGGCCAAAAGTTCACTTGTGTTGTTTGCTGTGTAAGGGCGAGCGTTGTCATGAAAAAACACAGCACTATACGTCAGAAGACCACGACGCTTGTTTTGGATAGCTCTTCTCAGCCTTTTTACACTTCACATGCACTTCACACTTGGCGGGATTTATTATTTCGGCGCTCATGTTGTTAGGTTATAACCAGCAAACACGGACAGTACAATGCTCTTACCTTGCACAGCTAGAAGCGTACTGAGCCACTGCGCACGTGATGTCGAAATGACGACGTTACCCCCACTACTTCTCGTGCTATGCATGAACGGAGGTTATTTTCTGGACAGCCCTCGTATAAGCACAAATTATCACCAACTGCATTCCACACATCTTTACAATCAGTTTAGAAATGTTCTCATTCATTTGCTCCCAATCACTAACTGATATTTTCCATTTTACTGTCACCAATATAGATACTCCTGATTTAGCTCTCTCATCTTTAGGGCGCACTTCAAACATGGCTGTATTCCCTTTTATCTTCATAGTCCCCTTTGTTTAATCTCCCTCCCTTTCTTGTAGAGATCTCCTCAGTTACTTCATCAAGTGTTCCGGTTAGACTAGTGTCGCATGTTATAAGATCATAGTCTGTTGCCAAAGCCATTGTCTGTCAAAATTTCCACTCGACTCTATTTTGCTCAGGAAGCGATTATTATTATTATTATTATTATTATTATTTTAAATAGGGTAATTGGCCTTATGCTAGCCACCTTATTTGAAGTTGAAGGACCTGAATTTGTAATCTGGTTTTATACCGAGCGGGAAGGTTCAGGCGGTAGTGCCTGGGGTTCGCGTCGGGGATATGTACCAGTTTTGATTCCCTTTGGACCGGCCACCCTCAGCTTCCATTTTCTTTCTTTCTTTCATTCCGTTGCCAAATCCATTGTCAAAATCTCCGCTCGGCTCTACTTCACTCAGGAAGCCTTTATTATTTATTTTAGATAGCGTAATTGGCCTATGCTAGCCACCTTACTCTAAGGACCAGAATTTGTATTCTGGTTTTATACCGAACGGGATGGTTCAGGCGGTAGTGTCGGAGGCTCGCTTCGGGAGATATGTACCATTTTGATTGTCTTTGGACCGGCCACCCTCAGCTTCCATTTTCTTTCTTTCGTTCTTTCTATCTATCTTCATGTTTTACCCAAGTGAGAAGGCGAATGCTGACTTTGTCGTGGTAATCTCTCGTGTTATCTTTTTTACTTGGCGCCTGTTATTGTTTTACTATTTTGAATGTTGGGTTCTTTGTCCCCCGGCTAGCTATTATTACTCAGTCGAGCAAATATCTCTTGAGCAGGGCGTGTAAACGGAAAGGAGTTGTTACTAAAAGATAACACTGATAAAAGAATTTGTTTTTACACTTTTATTGCCGTCACACTTAATTAATTTCACATATTTAATCTTGATACACGCCTGACTGAAACTGTTATATTTTCGAATGTAACTACAATCACTTATTTGCCGCGCACTATTAATTCGCGTATTTCACATTTTGTAACTAACTTTACGACGCGAGAGATTCTGTAGAATTGCATAATGTGTACTTCGTGAATGCTTCCTTAGAACTGCCTGACGTGTAACTCGCGAGAGATATTTCTTAGAACTGCGCGACGTTTACCTTGTGAATGATTCTGTAGAACTGCGCGATACTTGCCTCTGGCTCAAGAATTTATAATCCCTCACCCCCCCCATATGCCTAAATATTATAATAGAGCTGCTATTGGTTAATAAATCGCGCCAACATTAGCGTCTATTTTATAAGCCAATCAAAATTACAAACACATATGCTCTAGGGAAGGTATTCCCTCCATTTCTAAAGAAAGGCACGGTACTCTGACGTCATTTGTTTCTCTCTTCTAATTGATAAACAACTCACCCCCTCGCTTCATTGTTACCCACTGCTATTGTCAGTTTCAGTGAGGCCGTGTAAACTTATTTCCTAACAATGCTTGTAGCTAACAAACATCTAAAATCATTGTCATACAATAATGTTAATTTACACTACAATCACTCTGGCATTCACAGTGTTGTGATATAAAATACTGCCTCAACTTGGATTATATACTACCACGAATTTTCTTGTCCCTCGTTTTCTCTCATTTCGTTTCCTTTCGTTTCGCAGGGTAGTCGGGCTAGGCACGGTGGATGGTGTTGTGCAGCATATGCGGTGGATTTGCTTTGAGGTAAGGACTGTTTTTTTTTTACCGGCATGTAAGCTCTGCCCGAACCTTCCGTGAGGATAGGGGAATACATCAAAGCTGCAGCTGAGGATGTTAAATCTGGAACCGTTAGGGCTTCGCTGCCCTTCCTCCCCGAGGTTTACTAGGCGTAATAGCCTTAGCCTTAAGCACTGCTGAAATCTTGCTCTGATTTAATCCATACCAATCTATATCAAATCTAGATTTTCTCGTACAGTAGGTTGACCTCAACTTGGCTTACGCTCTAAGCGTTCCATTCAGGTTGCTCCCCCCTCCCGCTTCCTGACCAGAGAAACCAGGAACTCGCGTTGATAAGGTCGCTCATCACCCTGAACTGAGACGCTCTAATGACATCACTCTATATCGACGACTGATGTATGAATGAAATAGACCAGTTGTTTAGTTCACGGATTATGATCAATACCTCTTTTTCTATTTGGTTTGCGTACATTTGCTAACTAGCTCTGCTGGGGTTATTGCATTAAATACGGAGATGTCTTCACTCTCTCTTGCTTTCTCTCCCCCTCATTCACCTTCTACCCCTTCTCATCCCCTTTGTCTCTCTCTCTCTCTCTCTCTCTCTCTTCCTCTCCACTTTCTTCCCTTCTCTCGCTTTCCCGTTTCCGTCGTCCCTCTTCTATTGCCCTCATCGTATCTTTACCCTCTGAGCAATTTAAATGCCATGTGATATCTTGAAAACTGGTAATAAAACTACATTTTCTGGGGGTCCAGATGAAAATGTAAACAGTAAAAGAATTAACAGTGCACATACTTATGCCTTTTTCTTATGCTGCGACCGGAACTATACTGTTTCTCGTGATAACCGGTTTGCGCACACAAATAATAGTGACGAAACATTATTATAGCTTCTTACATATCCATTCTATCGATATGACTGATGCGATCAGATCCTGAGTTTGTTTAGGAGGCATTTTCAAATAGATCACCTCCGCGTGCTCCAGAGTTTCCCTTCCCTGTTTTTCTTATAACAGCACTTATGTTATAATAAAAGTAAATCATTAAAAACTCCTTTGTGTTATCAATCAATGAAAACTTAATTTCGTTTATCACTCTGATTTTTATGCACCCAAAATATGCGTAAATCTACGCTCCTCCCTTGGTTCCAGTTTCGCAAACCTATCATGAGTAGAAATATATAGAGTATAATATTCTATATGAACAATATTTTTCTGTCCCTGCAACAGAGAAGGGATTTTTTTTGTGTGTTTATTTTTCTCTCGCCTTCGTCCCAAGAAATATCTATTTCTCTTGTCGCCAGTAGAGTGTAGCTGAAGTCTGCGACTGAATGGCAAAGACTTAGGAAGGTAAGCTCGTGTATTGACTTTGATTTCATTAATTCATGAATAATTACGGATGTTCTGCAACCTTTTGATATTATTTGGTATTCTGTTATCCTACATTATCAACCCCGTCTTAGTTTGCCTCTAGGTAAGAAAACAATATGAATTTGAAACATTGCTTTCCTAACATCAGTGTTTGGCGGGAAAGCAATGAGGTAACCAAGCTGAACAGTGTGGCCAAAGGAAAAGGCAAAAAAATTAATTTCCCTGCAATTCTCACCTCCGTCCCCTATCCCTCCGTCCCTATTTTTATAGGGATGGAGGTTTTGATTTGTTATCTTATAGTGTTCATGATTTATTCTAACAAAAACCATTATTCTGGTTAATCTTTGTTATTTCAATTAAAATAATAAGAAAATACATTAATATAAAATCAGTTTAACTTCTTAAGGGAATTACTTTTCATAAGCACTTACTAGACACGCTATACCAAATAAAATAAGAGAGAACAATAATCGAAGAAGGCAGTTAAGGAAACTATCAAAAACAAAAAAAGTAAACAAGCTGTGGGAAATCACTAAAAATAAGCAACTAAAAGGAAAACTAAGGCGTACTCATATGAACACATCATCCAAAACCTCTGTAGACTCACCGTCTCCTAGAAAATTAGTTAAGAAAATACGAACTGGACAAGGGGAAGTTAGGAAGAAACTTGAATTCATGGAAATTGGGTCACACCAAATTAGGAACAGCTTTAAAATGCAGTGTTTTGACTATAGATCTTCTTGGTAGCGTTGTAAACAGATATAAGAAAGAAAGAACAGTCTTTACTCTGAGTACTTCAGTAAAAAGAGAGCTAAAGTTACAAAATCCGGAGAGGAGCTTCTTCGAAAGAGAACCAAATTTGCCAATTGTATGAGGTGATGTGTTCAGGAATATTTTTCATAATAATTCCTTGTCCAAATAATAAAAGCAAACCTCGGGGCGTATTTAATGAGACCAGGTTTGCCAAAAATTCAAGGAAGATCTTGTATAAAAAGATTTTAAGGTAAACAGATGGTGTCAATTTGTCCTACAGCAGCTTTTTAAGAATGAAACTAAAGTGGTTAAAAGCTGGACGGATCAAAGATAGAGACACTTGCTGATGCATGCAAATTTTGACCTTATTATCAAGAAAGCACACCTTTTAGGTACAATGGATTCTGGCGAAATTGGAAAATTCACTGAAAATGGATCATGTGAAGTTACAAATCAGGTTTGCATGTATCGGCAGGGTTCTGTATGTTTAAACAAATTACAAATTGATCTTCAGAATGATTCACAAAATTAGCTGAAGTATTTTTGACCAGTACTGCTGATTTGCGAGAATCTCAACTCTGCCCCAGATAAGGACGGAGGTGAGAGTCAGTGAAAAGAAATTAAACATTTCAAAACTCTATAGATAACACCAGATTTGTTGGGTAGGTATGTAAACTTTTTCGGAGACCCCTGGACACCTAACCTTTGGGGAGTACAGAAAATGATTTTTAAAGGTCGTTTGTGCTTTTTATTATTTTTTTGGGAGCTGAAATGGACGAACTATCTGTGGCTCTTAGCTGTGTGTGGCCGCACATTGTCACTCATTATAGTTTCCCCATAAACTTCACACCATTGACAATGAATGTTCGCTGGCGTATCATTTCTCGTATTCAAAAATGAAATCAGTGGTCTGAGTTCACATTCGGCGGGTGTTCAACATTTCGAAACGCTCTAACAATTGGAAAACAAAAAGTGACGATCGCTCCACAGCTGCCTCTGGCTTCCTAATGAATGGAGGAATCGCAAGCTTAAAATCGCGACTGCAACGCTGCAGCAGCAAAATATTAAAACGGTACTTACTTTAAAAGGACGCCTCGTACTTGTTTCTTTCTGGTATGGTGATGTTAAATAGGTTATCTGTAATAATTACGGGAAAGCATCTGTGAATTCATAACTTTAGCAAATTTAAATGTATTTGCTATGACATTTTTGGAAGATGAATATAGTAAACATACAAATAAATACATAAAACATTAAGACAAAGTGCAGCGGTTTCTGAGAGAAACCTACATTTTAGCTTTTTGGAATGCAGTTGTACGAGCTTACGAAATGCATCAAACGATGAACAAGATGTAATTTACCAAAGTTTAATACAAAACTCTTATGCTAAGACTTATAGAATTTTGTTTTTCTCTAAGAGACAAGGTTAAAGGAAAATTAAATTAAGTTGTTTTGAATCATGTTATATTTTCAAAAGAAGAAATAAATAATATAAAGACTCTTCGTTTTCAGCCAAACTGCTTAAATACGCTTCATTTAACTACGGTAGAATTTTCAAGTTCCATTGACTGAAAACTAGATGTTTAATAATATCATGCTCAAAGTTCTAATACTTTAGAAATGTATGTCATTTATATACTTCATTGACGTAATTTAAATATCCAGATAACAAAAATTAGGACACAATGTAAAAACCAAGAGTTCATAGTTAAATTTAAGAACAACACAAAATTATATTTTTTTAAGTTTCAGTCCTGACATGTTTTAGTTTTCTTTATTTAATACAGCATTAATTTTAGCCTTGCGTTTCTTTCATGTTATGTCCCTGGCCATGGAACTAACAATACTAACGTTTATCGCTGCAAACCCAAAGACAAGCGTCCGGCTTCATGTCTTTCATCTCTTGAATTGGGAAAATGAGCGGAATAAAGCGGCCTGGCAGGATTCGAACCTGCAGCTGATCACTACGTCATGAGGTTTTGGACAGCCCTGGAAGCCGTGCGCTATGTCTTGGCGGTAGACCAGTTGTAAGGTCGCTCACTTCCTGAACGGCAGCGATTCACGGAATTTGCTTTGTCTAGACTTATAGTTCCGTGCTAACGTTTTTGTTCCAGTCGGCCGCTGTGGGAAAATGGCGACCACTTTCATCATCGCCAATGTGAAATAAAGTCTCATGAACTCTGTTTGCTTTGCAGGTAAATCCAGATGAGCAAGAGGACTTGGTCTGCCACGTGAGTTGCAAACCTGAAGTTGTAGCTTCTTAAGATTGTGCAACTGGTTTCCCTGTCCTCAGGCTTCTGCAGCCATAGATGCCTGAGGTGCAGTGAAACAGTTCTTGCGATAGCAAATGCCAAAGAAGCATGATGTGTGGGCCAGGCGAGCGGAGGTTTGTCCAACTTCAGTAAGAGCACTAGACTTTTGGTGTTATACGGGTTGAGCACAGCGGTGAGAATTCTTGTGCAGTTGCATGCAGTGGTCAACATACACGAGAGAGTTCGTACTCCCCTTCTAAGAGGGTTATCAGTCACCAATTATTGGCATTTTCAAGCGACGGTGCTATCATTCTATAGGAGCTAGAGGATTTGGTGTAAGAGCAGCTTGGGAAACATTGCTGTCAAGTGTAAACAAATTTTGTAGAGGTTTTTTTTCTCGATATTATTTAGTTCTTTATGATTATGAAGAACCAGAACAACAATAGAGCTATTCCTTAGTGTTCGAAGTCCTGTAATTGAATTTTCTTTCATTTTAGAGCATATCACTTCTTAATGAGAAACAGCATCAAATAAACACAGCGTTTAAATAAAAGAATGGTAAAACTGGAAATGGAATAAACACTTGTATAAAATTGTGTTTATTAACTATGTAGAGTCTGCTTCTTATTTGGATAGTTAATGAACAACTCTGTAGCATATGGCATAAAGGGGGTAAAAAGAGTAAGTAATATGCAGAAAGCAGTTATGTAGGTAATTTACATTAAAACAAAACAGTAGGGTGCAGCATTTGCTAAAAATATGACCCGAATATGCGGGATTGAAAATATATAACATCAAAGTGGATTAACTAAACGAAATATATAAATATAAGAGCAAACAATACGCTTGAATTTTCTTAAAGCGTCTACCTTAGGGTGCATTTGAAAATTAATCAAGTTTTTGCCAAATTTAATAGCTGTATTTGCATTTCTATTTGGTCATAGAAATTGCTTTAAGCTTCCAGTGGCATGATATTTATACTATTGGACTACAGACACTTAATTGTATGGTTTGCGTCCAAAATAGCCTGTCCTTTGATTAAAGGCAATTTGAATTTCCCAAGAGCATTTGAAATACCGCAATGTTACCCCGATTACTTCTTTCATTTTACAATAATCAGCTGTCTTCCGCATTCGATTGAGGGTGTTTATTGTGTATCAGCCAAGCGCTATCCTCGCGGTCGCTGAACTCTTTAAGACCCCGCCGAAAGCAGACCGTAATAAAAATATCAGTTTTGCTTTTCAGGTAATAGCTAAATAGTTTTGTATTCGACCACAAACCTCCCAAACTGAATGAATGCAAATCAAATATTGACAAACATAGTATTAAGTGTTTTTATCAAGTAGTGTTGTTGGATTTAAGTGTCCTAATTATTCGCGAAAAGGGCCCATTGCGCTGAAAAATGCTAAGAAAGGAATGCTGTCATTAAACTGAAAGCTAAGGCGAAGACCGGCTGTCGTCGAGTAAAATAAATCAATAATACCACACGGCGTTGATGACTGTTGGTAGGTACTCCAAGGAAGGATGGATGGTGGTTCGTATACTGTTTACGATTTGCTTGTCATAGACTTGTAAAAAATCTGATGTGTTACACTCACATGACTTTCTCTACTCTTGTAAAAACTATTTTTACAAACGCTTATTCTCCATCTACTTCATGTTAATCGAGATAAACATTTGCAGAGTCTATCTTATTGCTAATTTTCTTGTAGATGTAAGGGGAATATATATTTACAAGGGCAATTTGGAAATACAATAGCCTTTAAGCACATACATATCTCTTAATAGCTGGTTACCAGATGCAGCACCATTCCCTTTGCCACAGATTAATACTCTTTGCATATCCAAGACAAAAAAAATGAATAACGAATTCCCATTTGAGAAAATAAGTATTGAAAAATGTAAGGGAATAACAAGTAATATCTCGAAAATGGTTCACTCAACAACAAAAATGTATATGACATAAATTGTGTATTTTAACGGGATCTACATTTTTGTGTAGTAAAATTTTGTCTATCTCTTATGGTTTACCAGTTATGCAAAAGTCGTTCACAATGAAGAATACTTTTGGAGACATTCCCAGGAAATTCAAGATTTACCTTTTATTTGTCATAAAAATATCTTAAACATATGATATTTTAATCAAAATCGTTAAAGCCATTTTTGAGAAAATTAAAATTTTCAAAAAATCTTCCATGTAAAGGGTAATCTGGAGTGGGGGGATTTTCTTGAAAACCTTCGTGTCGCATCCTTGGAAGATACTGAACCTAAATACCAAGTTTGGTGTTTATCCGACTGTTCGTTTCTGAGTTATGCTGTTCACAGACACACACACACACACACACACACACAGACACACACACACACACACAGCACACAGACACAGACAGACACACACGGACATGTTTCCAAAAATGCTTTTCTTGGATTCAGGGGTCTCAAAACACGTATTTCCGGTGAAATCTCGATATCGAATTTTTGGGTGGAATACAATACTTCCCCTACTTACTATACGTAGTAGAGAAAGTAAAAATTGGCAAACAGGTGAGTTGGAAGGCCTTTTATCGTCAATGTTAAATTAACCAAGTTTGTACATTGGGTTGTAATGCTGAAACTTGTGCAGCGTATATTAGTGCAGACACTGTCTATGAATACACTTATGGAATATGTAGTATTGGGGGACAACCTAGGATGTTTTACTTCTTGCAATGGTTCCGCTGTTTGACTGAGTTAGGGAACCCCGGCCAAACGAAAAGGGAAGCCCTAACGAGTGCCGTAGGGGAAAACAAAAGGAAACCAGAACTCTCAAAAATATACTACTATTGATAAGTTTGTTTTTGGGTACTTTAATGATAATAATAAACAAACATTAATAACCAGAACCGTAAAGCAACCATAAAAGAATAACTGTAAAACAAAAATGGCTTAAAGAGTAAAGCAACCAAAACCAATTGAGCAGAGCAGTAAAGGCAAGTTTTAAATACAGCAAAATTAAGTAAATCCAAAAATTCAACAAACCAAATCAATTTAGAAAGTTTATAAAACAAGGCCACTATAAACATCAGACCAAAAAATTTAATTATGTTTAGCTAGTCAAAGACTAGCTAAGAATGTTGAACAAGACCGAAACAGACTTTAATGAAATTCAGGAAACCGAGAGCTTCAAAGTCCAGCTAAGCTAGATGTAGATAGCTTTACAACCCAACCGTTTTCAGTTACAAAGTTCAGCATAAATGGGTTCAGCATAACTGGGTTTTAACTGCAATTACTGCTCTCATAATTTACACAACAGAATATCTGTAATTTTGAATTAACTATGCATTTTCAAAGTGCCCAAAATATGTAAAGCTCTACTCACAAATTTCTACTTATATTGCTTCTTGCCCTCCTTTTATCAAACTATGCAATTTCAGACGACAAATGCCAAAAGCTTTTCTCACAAATTTCACACTACTGATGCTTTTTACCTTCATGAATCAAAATATGCATTTTCAAATTGCACAACTGTGTAAAGCTCTTATCACAAATTTTAAACTAACTATACACTGAAAATCACGTACTGAAAATATAACTCAACTGGAAAAGAAACAAAACACACTAAACCTATGAACAACTCCAAGAGCCAGTCACTTTACGAACTCTTATTTTCAAACACACATAACGTTTTCCGCCCCAAAATTCACTCACCATTACCAGGACATAAAACTGATAATAAAGCCTACCTTTACATAAGGTCGATCCACCGAAAATCACAAAGACGTTCCTTAAAAATTCATTACAAAAACTTCCACAATCCGCATCAGTAGTTACCGGGCAGAGAGCTATCCCTGCAATGCCGACAGAAATCCACCACTCAGCGCGTACGGCCCAAGCACATGCCACGTCAGCAACCCACAGAGGAAAAAAAAAGAGAGCACCAAAGAGAGCGTTAAGCAAAGGGGACAAGCAACGTAAAGTGACTGGCTGGATGTATAATACAGATACAAAACATAAAAAGAACACATAACAGCACAATAGCCCCCCCCCAATCTGCGAGCTTGCGAGAAGAAAAAAAATAACCATTTATAGGAACTCGAGGAAAGGGAACAATAAGTAGCCAAAAGGGGAAACAACTAGGAAAACAGAAGGAACATGCTACACTGTAAGTAGACGAAGAAGGTAACTCCACACATACAGTCCGCAAACTTCAGTAGCTGACACTGAACACACAAGGAGAAGACCATAATTGAGGCAAGCAAACCCCAACAGTATATATCCCACGACGTAGCAACCGGGCAGCCATCCAAGGTGATGAAAAACTTAAGTATATAACTCCCAGGAACAGTCACAGGCGAAAATTTGCATCATAATTTTGGCAGCAATATTAAGCGGACAAGCCGCTAAGCAGGAGTATAGATTTTTCTTTACTAATAACGTCGACACTGCAGACGGATAACGCTAAGGCAGAAACTGAAGCGGTCCAAAACATGTATAAAGTTGTCAGGATCCGGAAGAGGAGGCACAGGCTTCAGAATTTTAAACCCACAAATAGCGTCCGACGGTGAAATTCCCACGTAGGACCACCCGGTTGCACACACCACCAGAGCAGAAGAAACTTGCACAGCGGTCAGCACATCGCAACTCAGAAGGTCCAGAACGTGTCCCCACAGAGTAGCACGAGGAAGGAAAAAGGGATGGTAGCCGAGAAGGATAAGAATTTGAAACATAATAAAACAAAGCAGCAGAGGGGGCTCACAAAGCAAAATATAAACTTACTTATACAAACTAAATCATCGTCAATCAATTATAATTTTATAGACATATAAATACTGAATTTCACAATAAACCATGTGCATTTTTAAATTAGACAAGTATAGCATTACAATTATAGAACAAGAATTAAACATGGTATGCAATGAAACAGCTATGAGACATAATGCACTATATAACAACTATGTACAACAAAATAATAATTCACTTGCCCCGACCCCACACAAACTATAACTGGGGAGAGGCAGGTGAACAGGGCATACCGGCAGGGCATCACCGGTGTGGAAGCATGAAAATTTTCCCAATAAGAACAATTTAATTAAGCTGACACCCACTGAAATTAAGTGACCTTATAAATATATATAATTATAATTTAAAATATTACCCCCAAAAATTAAAAAAGAACAAAGGATATTAAATTCGAGCCAAATTTATAGGAACACAAAAGGTCACTCAAAATAACAGGATCAACAGCAAAGGTAGGCTCTGCGCAACAGCTAAATATCCCAGCAAGGGCGAATGGAAATGAGGCAAAACTTTCAGAATTAGGTAACCATACATGTTACCATATTTATCTTGCACACTGACTTGAAAAGGAAATCATAAATTCCTCCAAAATATTCAGGAACTCGCAAGTGACTGACTCTTGAATAGCCCTAGCACACGGACATAACCATACATTTTACGGGCAAACTGTAAAAGTTGGCAAGTATGCAATAGTGATATTCTCATGTGTCAAAGATCTGAAGACAAATCACTGGAGTTCTATATGCTAACATCCGAAAAGATACCATTACTGTAGGAGGAAAGGAAAGTATAATTGGGAGCTTTCATGAATATGGAAAGGATAAGAAAGGATGATTGGGAGAGGAATGGGACAGGATTTATCCCGGTTAAGGGAATGGGACAAATCAAGAGCTCGCATGGGGCAGGATCGCTAATTCCTGAAAGTAGTCACCCATCATCAGGACAATGCCAAGTGACTCACTTGCTACCCCGAGTTATACAATTTAAGCTGAGACAGGTGAGCGCGGCGCCTGCAGGAAGAAGACAATTCTTGCAAAAGAACAGACACCCCCTTATAAATTCTGAGAATCTTAAACGGGCCAAGATAGCGAGGAGCTAACTTCGCGGCAAACGCATCTGCTTTCGAGGACTGAGGATAGTTACGGCACATAACATCTCCCACTTTGAATGGGGAGGGACGACGGGACGCATCGTATCGCTGCTTTCTTATAGAGTGGCCTCTACGCAGATTATTCAAGGCAGCCTTCCAATTAGTACGAATGGTATGCGGAGAATTGTCAGCCGGTAATAAATCATTTAACGCCCACAAATTAGCCAAAGGAGACGCAGGTTGGTAGGCAAATAACAATGAAAACGGCGTCGTCTTATGAACCTCATGTCTCGCAGAATTGAAAGCAAACTGAAGTTGCTTCAAGTATTTATCCCAGCAATTGTGCTGCTGGTGATGATAAGCAATTAAAGCGGACTTAAGGTTACGGTTGACCCGTTCCGCTAATGAGGGGTTAGGGTAATAAGGGGTAGTAGTAAAATGCTTAATACCCCAATCAAAACAAAAGGAACGAAAGAGACGCGACTTAAATTGCGAACCGTTGTCAGAGACCAGATATTGAGGAGCACCAAAAGATCCAAATATTGTTCCAAGTTCCCGAATAGCAAGGCGAGCAGTAGCAGCACTCAGAGGTGAAATCCATACGAACTTTGAGAAAGCATCAGTAAGCACCAATGCAAAAATATTTCCCTGAATAGAACGAGGGAACGGTCCGATAAAATCTACAAATAGTTTTTCCATGGGCGCGGAGGGAACCTCCGAAGCCAAATATCCCCAATTTGTAGCCTGCGCGGGTTTGGACAATGCGCAAATGCGGCAAGACTTAACATGCTTTCTTACATCGAAATCCATGCCCCGCCACATAAACTGTTCACGAATTCGATTTCTGGTTTTGGCAATGCCTAAATGACCCCCGAAAGGAGAATCGTGAAAATAACTGAGAATCATGGGAATAGCTGCCTTCGGAACTATGACTTTATAACGCCGATCAAAACTAGCTCTTCCCATCAAAACACCCTCATGAATCTTATAATCCTGCAGTGAAACTCCTGATTTAATTTGCTCAATAATTGAGGCCAACCCAGAATCGGTAAGTTGAAGTTCAGGTATACTGACAAACATTTCAGGAAATGCCGAAAATGAGAAGCTCTCAATCTGAGTATCCGCAGGAGCATCCAAAGTCTCGAAATAAACACACTCCTCAGTAGGTTCGGAAAATACCCGGGTAAGAGCATCCGCAATACAATTTTCTGAACCTCTGATAAAGGAAGGAGTAAACTTAAAGGCACCTATCCGGACACCCCAACGCGCAAGACGACCTGTCTTCCTTGGGACAGCTAACGCCCACGTTAAAGCCTGGTTATCGCACTCTAAAAAGAAATGCACATGTTCTAAGTACACCCTATACTTCTCCAATCCAAAAAGCACCGCTAAGGTTTCTAATTCATATGTAGAAAATTTACGTTCTTCAGGAGATAAAGTACGCGAACTATAATAAATGGGACGACGACCTTCAGGAAATTCCTGCAACAAAACAGCCGCTAGCGCGCTAGCACTAGCATCCGTCTGTAAAATAAAGGGCATAGCAAAATCTGGAAAAGCCAAGACAGGAGGGTTTGAAATAGCCTCTTTTAGATCAACAAATGCCGCTTCCTGCTCCTCGGCCCACGCAAAAGTAACCCCTTTCCTACGTAAGCAATTAAGAGGTTCCGCCCGAGTAGAAAAATTTGAAATAAATTTAGAGAAGAAGTTAACCATTCCCAAAAATCGAGCCACCTCACGCTTATTCTTGGGTGCCGGAAAATTTCTAATAGCCTTAGTGCGATCTGGGTCTATGGTAATACCAGAAGGGGAAACCATATGGCCCAAAAATGATATTTGAGAGGTAGCAAAATGAACTTTAGACTGCTTAACTGATAACCCGGCGCTCTGTAGGCGACGAAAGACCTCATGTAAATGAACAAGATGTGAGTCAAAATCCTCGGAATATACTACAAGATCATCTAAGTAATGGTACAAATATTTAAATTTTATGTCCGAAAACAAATTATCCAGCAAACGAGTGAGGACTTGCGCGCCCGTAGCCAAACCAAATGGGACCCTATTGAATTCATAAAGGCGCCAGGGGGTAGCGAAAGCTGTTAGATGCTTGGAATGTTCAGCCAAAGGTATCTGATGATAAGCATTGTTCAAATCCAGGGTCGTAAAAACGCGAGCCTTCGAAAAATGATGAGCAGCTGTATGCAAATCGGGCAAAGGGGTACTTTCAATAAGGATTCTTTTGTTCAAGAGACGATAATCTATGACCGGTCTAAAATCCTGATCTCCCTTCGGTACTAGAAATATGGGGCTGCTGTAATTTGAAGTAGATGGTCTAATAACCCCTTGGTCAAGCATCTTCTGTATTTTCTCTTTTAATATAGCCATCTTCGGTGGTGTGAGCTTATATGGAGATAACTTGACCGGAGTAGAATCAGTTAACTGAATTTCATATTGAGTCAAATGAGTGACCCCTAAAACATCTATAAACAACGAATCAAATTCCCCAACTAAATGCCCTATTTGCTTTGCCTGTGCAGGGGACAAATGAGACAGAGAAGAAGTAGCGCAATTTTGGGTTACCAAATTAATATCTCCCAAGGTTAGAGGGGGCCCAGGTGGTTTAAAATCCCTCACAAAGTCCAACTTTATCCGGGGAGCAAAATGAAAAGCGATCTGCCTAGTGGAAAAATCAATAGCCATCCCAGTCCTTGACATAAAATCGGCACCTAGGACACATGCATAAGGAAGCTTGGGAACGACAAAAAAACTATGTTTCCACGTAAAACGTGGGAAACGTATAGTACATGATACTTTTTGAGTAACTTGAAAGGCCTGACCATTGACCATCAAACAAACCAACTGACACGTGGTTGCACGCGACATAATACATGGTAAATTTAACCTAAGCCAATCAAGCTGAATCAAAGAGACAGAACTTCCGGAATCTAATAACGCCAATAAAGGCAACTTCTCAAGAGAAACTTGAACTAAGGGTTTACCCGAAAACGGATAACCACAAATACGCCGAGACAAACAAATGGTCGACTTAACCTTCTGGCGTCATAAAGGTCGAAACTGTCGCCCCTGATTAGAAACACGAAGAAAACCCCGATTCACGGTCCTCCTATTGGGACAATTTCGTCGAACATGGCCTTCCTGACCACACTGAAAGCATTTAATAGTGGCCAGACGACGCGAATCCGGAACAATGGCCGAAGAAGGAGCTGATACAGTGGTATTAGGAGTTGCTAATGAGCCCGGAGGCTCTGACAGACGCAGCCTATCAACAAGCATAACTTCATTGAGTTTAGGTACCAATGCTTCCAACTGCTGCAAATTTGACGGCCGAGGTCCTAAAACCAAAGCCGACCTGACCACTGGATTGAGTCCTGATAAAATGACATCACAAATTTCCGCTTCCGTATCAGGGAGCACCAACACTAAAGCAATTTCCTTAACCCGAACCATATATTCTGTAAACGGTTCCGTTAGACCCTGAGGACGAAAATATACGTCTTGCATTATCCTCGTGCATTCCCTACGTGGAATGAACATGTCTAATAGGGCCAAATGAAAGCGAGTCACAGGCTCGGCCAAACCAGCACACCGCATTAAGAGGTCCAAAACTATCCCAGACACCTTGACAGATAATAATTCTATCACTTGAGCCGTGGGTACCAAATAACGCTTAGCCATTAGCGTCAATCGAACAAGAAAATAGAGAAACTGTAAAGCCGATGGTACATCAACAATGTCGTTTAACTGAAAGCCCTCCACGAATTGTTGGAGGGGATGAGCGAGTCTAAGTGGCCGAAACGCAGATACCGCAATCGCAGGCTGAACCACATCCGACAATCCTTGATTATACAAGGGAGACGCCCCAGTGTCATTCTGTGTAGTCCCAAAATCTTCCTCCACCTTATGGGCTAATTCCTTAAACTGATCCTTTAACTTTTGCAACGCTATACAAGACTGCAAAGTAGGGAATCTCTGTAAGACATAATCTAAATAGAACAAGTAATGCCGAATTCTAACTTGCCACCGGAGCAACTGTGCCTTAGAGGGAGAATCCTCGCGCCCAAAATCCATTAAATTATCCTGAATCTCTGCTAAGGCCAACGAGCAAGTGGACTCACACTTAGTCACTATCACGTGATCAATAGAAACAGTAATTATTGGAGCATCCTTAATTTGTCGAAAAACATCCAACATAATAGCCACTTCAGTTGTCATAGAACATTGACCTCCACGTACAACCAACTCTACCCACAATTCACCTTTCCGTAATCTGTCCACATTACTAACCGATACCGCCATCTTGATACTACGGATATGGTACAAGTAAGAAAATGAGATCCGGAGAATACAGAGCAAACAACAAACCCAAAAATATTCCCTAACCAACACAGACAAATCAATTAACCACGCTCTGCTACCAGTAATTTGCAATGGTTCCGCTGTTTGACTGAGTTAGGGAACCCCGGCCAAACGAAAAGGGAAGCCCTAACGAGTGCCGTAGGGGAAAACAAAAGGAAACCAGAACTCTCAAAAATATACTACTATTGATAAGTTTGTTTTTGGGTACTTTAATGATAATAATAAACAAACATTAATAACCAGAACCGTAAAGCAACCATAAAAGAATAACTGTAAAACAAAAATGGCTTAAAGAGTAAAGCAACCAAAACCAATTGAGCAGAGCAGTAAAGGCAAGTTTTAAATACAGCAAAATTAAGTAAATCCAAAAATTCAACAAACCAAATCAATTTAGAAAGTTTATAAAACAAGGCCACTATAAACATCAGACCAAAAAATTTAATTATGTTTAGCTAGTCAAAGACTAGCTAAGAATGTTGAACAAGACCGAAACAGACTTTAATGAAATTCAGGAAACCGAGAGCTTCAAAGTCCAGCTAAGCTAGATGTAGATAGCTTTACAACCCAACCGTTTTCAGTTACAAAGTTCAGCATAAATGGGTTCAGCATAACTGGGTTTTAACTGCAATTACTGCTCTCATAATTTACACAACAGAATATCTGTAATTTTGAATTAACTATGCATTTTCAAAGTGCCCAAAATATGTAAAGCTCTACTCACAAATTTCTACTTATATTGCTTCTTGCCCTCCTTTTATCAAACTATGCAATTTCAGACGACAAATGCCAAAAGCTTTTCTCACAAATTTCACACTACTGATGCTTTTTACCTTCATGAATCAAAATATGCATTTTCAAATTGCACAACTGTGTAAAGCTCTTATCACAAATTTTAAACTAACTATACACTGAAAATCACGTACTGAAAATATAACTCAACTGGAAAAGAAACAAAACACACTAAACCTATGAACAACTCCAAGAGCCAGTCACTTTACGAACTCTTATTTTCAAACACACATAACGTTTTCCGCCCCAAAATTCACTCACCATTACCAGGACATAAAACTGATAATAAAGCCTACCTTTACATAAGGTCGATCCACCGAAAATCACAAAGACGTTCCTTAAAAATTCATTACAAAAACTTCCACAATCCGCATCAGTAGTTACCGGGCAGAGAGCTATCCCTGCAATGCCGACAGAAATCCACCACTCAGCGCGTACGGCCCAAGCACATGCCACGTCAGCAACCCACAGAGGAAAAAAAAAGAGAGCACCAAAGAGAGCGTTAAGCAAAGGGGACAAGCAACGTAAAGTGACTGGCTGGATGTATAATACAGATACAAAACATAAAAAGAACACATAACAGCACATTCTCTAACTCTTAGGTGAAGAAGCACTGCGTTGGACCCGAAAATGTTACACCGAGATTTCATCGAAAATACACAATTTGAGGTCTCCTAAATTAAAAAATAAATAAAATAATATAAGAAAAAGGATCTTGTGTCTGTCCAAACTGCATAATTGAAGGATAAAAAGTCAAACAAAGGTTTTTTAAAGGTTACAAGACAGAGATTTTCAGGAAACGACATACTTTTAAGGAAAAATGTTTTTCTTATATTCTAAAATTAGAATGACGTTTTATTTAAAATCATGTTTGAGATATTGGTATATCAAAACGTATACTTGAGCTCTTTTTCAGGCAGTGAAGTTATCTTTATTTTCATTAAATTTTGTGTAACTAAAAACATTCTTGAGTATTCTGCCCATAGTTAGAAACATAATTGAACATTTCAAAACAGTTGGATTCTATAGTGTTTTCTCTAGTGCTGGCACATATTAATGAAAACCGCGATTAAAGATAAAGTTGTTAAAATTCACTTTCCAACAATAAATTTTAACATCTGCCAGCATAGAAGCAAGAAAGTTTTAGAACAACCAACAGGAAAAACAAAATTTCCCTTATCAAATGATAAAAACCAAAATCTCTTAGTCCGCATTGGGATTTATTTATAATAAAGAGCGCTTTAATTTATAGGTACTTCTGACTATTAAACAAACTCACTTCTACACTTCATAGATGAGAAGAATGCTAACCCGGCGTGAGGTACCAGGAGAATTTATTGTTGATGTTGACCGATTGTTTACTTCTACGTGCCGTGTTGCCAACCCTAGCCGAATTCCGCTGCGCCAAATAGAATCGAGACGAGTTTATCTGTTCACTACTGTGTAATAATTTGCATGTCCCTCTCGGAGCTCTGACTTATTTGGTTGGCTACCCTGCTTGTGTGCGTATGTGTTTGCATGAAGAGAGTAAGAAATGTATAAGAATTTTGTTATTTGTGGACTGTAGGGTGCATATCATGACAAAAGTTGTATCACATGATTTAGAAAAGTTCTGAAGCGACTCCAGCTTTTCTCCCCCAGTATAAGTGACAGATGTGATTGGTTATCGGGTATCTGTGACTTTTACACGTGATTTGTTTTTCCTTCTTTTTTCCGTAAGTACGTTGAGAACCATTTTGTCTGTTTTACTTGTAGGCCTGTGATTTCTGTATGGTTGCGACACTGTTATATCCGATAAATGAAGTGAATGATTACAGTGTTGCCACGTTTGTAATTCTTGATTGCTCTTTTTGTTTTTTCATTTATACAGCCACTTTTAACACCTCGGTCATATCGGCGCCTTTTGAGTAAAAAGACAATCGCTTGATGTTAACTTGCTTACTTTGGACTTTTACGTTAAGTTTATATTTCTCTTACTGTGAAACACACTCCATTTACTCTCTCATTCACACTTCCACACTCTGCAGGGGTGGGGCATTAAACCCGCCCTCCCCATTTGTAAACAAAATAAGGAATCTCTGGGTTAGCAGCTAGCATACTGACCATTGGATCCCGGAGGACAGTCAAGCCAATAGGTCTGGCGAGTACGGCCTATACGGCCTGGCGAGTCCAGATATCAGCCACAGCCTAGCCTAAAGTCGGGTTCCCACAGGGTCAAGTATATGAGTACCTCTACAATTTGCGCTTGTTGCCTTGCTCGGTAGTGCTTTATCATAGTCGTTCCCACAAACTGCCCTTATCAGTCGTGTGAATGTTTTTGCCATGCAAATAAAATGAGTAAGCGAAAAAAAAACACTTACACACAAACACAAGAATGATCTCTTGATAGTATGCAACGCTTGACTAAATATGGTGGTGAGTCGTCCGCAAACGGAGAGAGAATAGTCATGTAGGTGTAGGGCATGCACGACCGTTAACTACTTGCGTTCCAGTTCCCTTTGTGTGAAGTAGAGTGCTTTTCCTTCACACTGTGGCCACCGCATGGCTGCTCGCACGCCGGACGCCGCAACTCCAATTCCCGCCGAAACAATTATAATATCCCCGCAACCATCTCGTGTTCTCATAGTTACAGTTGGAATGATAATAAGCAAATACCTTATCATAAGACATATTGGAAGCTTTGTTCTTCTCTATCCGTATATTTCTGGCATCATTTTAGATATTTTTATTCACACTCGAGAGTGCAATATCCGAAATTGATGAATTTCTCGCCTGATGTTTTCTTTCAGTTAATGTACGTATGGGGTTTGTTGCACACACCTTATTTTTCAAGTTCCCCTAGATAAAAATCACATACAGTTAAATCAAGGGTTCTTGAGGGCTGCAATTCTTTACTAATTACTCTATCTTAAAAAATTTCGTGAATTAAATTTAATGACCCATCAAGCTGTATGCGATGGAAAAATACAGATTGACATTCAATGTCGGTCATCTGTTCAAAAAATTGGTGTGAGCAAGTAATTCTTGTATTTGCATTTATGGTTTGTTCAAAAAGTACAGGTCTTATTATTCTGTATGTATTTACTGCACACAAGTTTTCGCGTCACATAAGAGAATCTGGTGTGTAAAATCGGATTTCTCCGTACTCCAATATCTGTTATTTTGCGACGAAACATCGACATATAAATGGAACCATGCTCCGTCAGAGAATGTTAAGCGTGGGTTAATCACTTCATTGGATTTTGAAAAATCCAATTACACAAATTTATTGATGATGGTGCATGCAACAAACCCCATATATTATAAGAACTAAAAGAAAAATCAGACGAGAAATTCACTCAATTCCGGATATTCAACTCTTCAGTGTGAATGAAAGTTTCCTGAGAAGATGTCAGAAATGTGTGAATAGAGGAGGCCAACATTTCCGACAACTCTTTTATCATAAGATATTCGCTTATTATCATTGTAATTGTAAGTATGAAAACGTGAGGCGGTTGTGGGGATATTATAACTGTTTCGGCGTAAGTCCGGCGGCGGCGGCCAGCGTTGACCACAGTGCGAAGGAAAAACAATGTAACGCTGTCATGAGTCGTGAACTTGATCCCGTGGGAACTCCACTTATTATTATTATTATTATTATTATTATTATTATTATTATTATTATTATTACTTTGGTTTAAACATATGCCTATCGTTTATCAGAATTTCTCTAATGTTTCGTGTGTTATGTTTAATGTAGCTTTATTACATAAGCGTAAGAGCGAGTAAAACTAATAAAATCGGAAAAATGCACGAAGTTTCGAATAAAATGTTAGGTCATAATTTTATAAATCCATTACCTACTAGGGGCATGTTTTCTTAAATTGTGATTTTCACCCCAAATCCTCTACTAATGTTAATGTTTTCCTCCACAAAAGCCTCTACTGCGAATTGTCTCCAAAGTTTCCCGCTTCAAAGAAAGCAGAAAATGCATCACCAAACTGCCACACACATCGACATTGACTAATTTTTTTTTCACAGGCACGCCACAGATGCTGACAAAATCACAGACTATGAAACATCGGCCATCTCTAGTGTCCGCGCAAGGAGAAAATATTCGCATTGTGTGCGCTGCTTGAACACAAGGAGCCGAACAGGTTACGCCCCATATTCAGTATTTTCGCATACAGCCTCGGGTGATAATATATATTCATTCGATGTGTAATATTATTTCCACTTAATTAAAATTTCTTGTGAAGGTAGGTCAAGCTCTACCAAGTGATGGCAGGCGGTCTAGCCTGTGGCTCACATTCGGGAGATTGCGCGTTCAAATCCCCTGTTCCACCCAATCTTAACTAGCACCCCACCATCTTTTCCTTCAGTCACCAGGTAAATATCGGATTCGATATCCAGCACTACACTCCAAAGTTCCGCACAGAAAATGAAAGACAAAATAGTTGGTATAAGAAGGCTTTAACCCAACTAAAGCTATCAAGTTATACAAGCAGATTGTACCTTAAGAAGGCGACTGCGTATCTAAGGCCATCTGCTGTGCACCACACTAATTACGTGTGTGTGTGTGTGTGTGTGTGTTTAAGTTTCCACAAAACAATCATACGATCACATACAACTTCCTATTAATTAATAGTAACGATGACACAGGAAAGCGACTACGCACCTGAGGTCACCCATCAGCAAATTGCTCAGACAGATGGTACAGGAAGGCGAATATGCTGCTAAGGCCATTTGTCTGACACGTGAATCGAGTGTATCAAAATACCTACAGGTATCCGTTATGATAAGATCTGGATGTTAAAGCGAAGTTTAATAAAGGGAATAAAGACGCCAGAAAACTCAAAACCATTTTTAAAACCACCAAACTGCAATCGAATTCCGAAGCTGTCGCAGCGGTTTAGAATATAAAAACACAAAAGCTTTATTCAGAACCTTTTCCACGCAAAACTTTGCATTTTACCGTAAGAGACATGTGGACAATAATTTGTTTATTCAAGTCCTAAGAGAGGGGCTTTGTTAACGCAAAGAAGCAAAACTGGGCCAAAAACAAAATATATTTCAGCATAATAATCCTTTTATAGCAATTGCCATCAAAAGTGCTCCAAAATCTCAACATAAAGTAATTGTGATACGCTAGCTGGCATACTCGACATTACACGGGTGGCTAAATAAACCTGGAATCCCTCCGTATTCTTTAAGATACTACTGTGCAGTTATGTAGAAGTTGTGTATGGTGAACCCTGTCCTTTACCTCTTAGAGCTCTAATTTCGTAAAGGTCCATGATATCCATAATAGCCAGGCAAAGGGGTTTTAGTAAGTAAACAAAGCAACCCTGTTACTACATGGAGAATAGGTAATGTTAGGTATTGTGACGGATGCTCTCCGCCCCTACCCAACAGACGGTTTCGCTGCGACTGTTCCATTTATTCCATGCATATTAGGACCTGCGAAAACTGTAGCAATATGTCTAAAGTAAAGAAGTGTTTATACATCAAAGACATCGTCACAATAAACATCGTTTTTAGCGAGACTTGGTATGGAACATTTCAGCAAAAATGGAGCAGTCATCAGATGTAAATAGCGCTCCAAGGACATTTAAAACAATCTGTAATTCAATGAAACACAAGGAACATGTAACATCACTAGAAAGGAACAATGAGGAAAGTGGAGTTTCAACCTCCTTAGCTCCAAAATATGGATCAAAATTTTTCAAGGGCCTGTGTCATAAGGTAATAAGAACGGATATTGCTTTTAAAAAGTTACAGCTTTCGATGTAAAAGAAAAGTCAATGTAAATCAGATTTCTGTATATTAATGCCTTAATTAAATCATGAGGTAAATTTATTACACATCATCAATAGCTAAAGATAATTTTTCCCCCTTTTAATACTCCCTAATTCTGGCCTACCTGCTATCGAAGTAGGCGTACTGGCTTCAAACTGTACATCATGTTTATTTACAGAGAACACGCAAGGTCACAAGCGATTCCACCTTCTCTCGCCACCAACCCTTGTGCGTTTCTAACTTGATGGTTTATTTATTAAAACCCCTCTGTGTGCTAATAACGAATAAAAAATTCCGATATTGATGGAAATGGGTATGAAATATTGGCGGATTTTTGTTTCTGATTTTTAATCTGGTAGTTATTTAATAATATAGAGGCTACATAGTTTTAATTTAATACACAAACCACTAAAATGAATATGCAACGAAATAAGGGTGAAGCTGGTGAATATGAAGACTTTCCACTCCCAGGCCAGCAAGTTAAACATTTTGGAAATGGCACATAGTCGGTAACTATACATAAAAATAATCTTCTTAGTTGTTGATTATAAAATTTCTAAACTTATGCTGAACGCAATTATTTGTTTATATAATAATTTAGCATATACTGGTAATGAGCTCGATTACTTCATTATAGGGTAGATAACTATACAGCAAAAGCTTTTAGATTATAGTTATTAAATGATTCTGAGATAAGTGTGGCTTATGCATTGTTCAGTTTTAAGTAGATCCGATTGTGTTTTGTTTCGCTGTATCTTCTGCTTGCTTAGTCGCTATGACCGTCTTTGTATTGTGCTTGTAATGAAATGTATGTGGCTTTTGTTTTTATAGGCATTTTCTCTGGAGTAGCAACCATTTTTTACTCCATGGCATTCTCAATGAAAAGTCAACGCCACCTTCGCTATATTTTCCTTTATGACTCCCAAGATGTTAGCATTACAATATCTAAAACGTTTTTTAGACTCAATTTAAATATTTAAATAATAATAATAGTAATAATAATGTGTCGTACGCTATGTCCACCGAGAAGAACAACGCCTTTCAATGGCGAAAGACTTAATCAAAATCGGTTAGTCAGTCTCCGGAGTTATGCTATATACACAAACATAGAAATCTTTTCTCTTTATAATATAGTACAACCTTAGTTATTCATTTTCAAGAGGGTGACGACTAAAATAATGTACATATGAGAAAATGAAACTGAATTTTCTTGTGGAACTGAAACTGTTTTATTAGATTATTACTCAAATCAGTTATGTTCATATTTAATATGCAAAAGCAATAAATGAAAGTCACATAAATAATAAATATAATACACTATTTAGAGTACTTACGTGCATACCAGCAATATTATTCATAATTCCAACTAAAAGAAATTCAAAGTGTATTGGTGTTTTACACTGGTTTAACCGAGCGGGATGTCGTGGGTTCGATTCCCGCGGCCGAACTTCCTGACCCATGGGTTTTTTGCGGGATCTCCCCGGGCCGCTAGGAGAATGCTGGGAAGGTTCATTACATCCCCGAATTTCCTGTCCCTCCATTTTACCTCTGTTCTCATTTCACTTCACCTTTCATCTGCTTCGTCTGTTTCACGGTTAAAAGTGTCGGCGGGAGTCTCGGCGTTGCATGATAGGGGAAAAGGGTGCTCTATGTAACCTTTCGTTCCCGGAATGGGGGCGGTCTCCGAGTCCCGGGTCCTCCCAGTGGGATGTGCAAGCCTGCAGAGGGGAAGGAAATCGGTTGTACTAGCTGCCATCCGGGGAGTTCCAATCTGCAAACGGTGGGGGCCCTGTCCTCTGCTCTGTCGTGCCTCCTGGTCCGGCCGCCTCTTCTCACCTCACCCCTCCCTCCCGGGGCACCCCATCAAGGGCTTAGGCACAAAAGATCTTGTAGGTCGAGGTGCTAAGTCCCCCCCTCGTACTTCGCCCTACTCCTACTCTGATGTAATTTTTTTTCTTTGCTTTGATTAGGTACATTAATCTTAGGTACACTAGTCGGTTATATGCACTAATCAAAGACATGCTGTCATCATTTAGGCTTTCAGATGATAGTTTGAATTGCCTCATGCTCACTGGGAACAGTTTAGTTGCTTACTTCATTATCGGTAACATCAGATACAACCTGGGAAAGAATGGCCTTGTCCGACCATGTTAACACGTGCATAGCAATAATGCATACAGAAAGTATTGATCTTAACGTACATATAAATGAGTAAGTTAATATATTTCGTAAATGAGGACAGAAAAATGTGACTTATTAGCGAGAAATCGTATAATTGAGCTAAATATTAATGGACTCAGTTCGATGCCTAAAAATTTAACGTATATCTGCGAAAATCGTAGAAGTGAATAACGTATAAGCATGGATGGTGATTTTTTCGCAACTTTTGCGATGTAGCGCGAAATATTCATAAATGCTTGTACTCTTGTATTTTCATTTTTAACGATCTCTAAACCACTGTATTTTGAAAATACAGTTAACTCAAAATGCTAAATTTATACTAGACACCTATATAAATGCGAAATGTCCCAATGTATAGACATTTTTTTCAAATGAAAATGTTAAAAGCAAAATGAAAATAAGTTTATGGAATGTTTGCTTTAGTGCAACAAAAGTTTGAACGTCGTATGGAAGAAAATACGAAAAACATTTTTTTTTCTCTCAGGTTGATAAACCTTTTGTGGTGACCGAGTATTGCCAATAGATTTGAAAGATATAAATGAAAATAAAAGAAAGATCCCATTTTTACTAGTTCTTTCTTCTTTTTGGGGGGGATGTATATTTTCATTCCCAGCTGGCACAAATTATGCAGAAAAATAAATATGCTTAGCTGCAATCAATTCTATTTTTCTCTGTATTGTTTTAACCTATATTACTTTTTCAAAAAATGTGCAATGTACTTCATGCATTTTTTTCACTATAACCCTTTACAAATGTGATTTTAATTTTACATTAATGATATGTCAAACTACATTATTTGTTTATCAAAATGCTATAAAATGCTGCAAATGTATAAACGCTACAAAATGCTAAATGTGGAAATGAAAATGTAAGATATCACCACCACCCCTCTGAGTTGAATAGTATTAGGATGGATTAATAACAAACTTCTGTTTACTGACCTGATGGTGCCGTTGCTCATTCTTTAAAGTGCGGGTGTTGGATTTCAGTGATGTGGTGAAAGTAAAGTGGAACAGGCAATGTGTACACTCACTATTAGAACCGAAGTACAAGCCTATGTTGCAATATGCTTGACAGAAAGCTGTTGATGACATTGACACTCATTGTCGTGTGGCCTTAGGTGTTAGACTGCTCGAAAGTGAAAGTGATGAGAATGTAAAATCTAATGTGTTGCATTTACATCACTTTCTTTATTCACTCTTGCTCAAATATTTTGCAAAAGCTTTTTCTTCTATCTATTGCTAATCGAGATAACTCTCATTACACATTTATACATTTCGTTGAAGGTATAAGCTTTATATGTAGGCTTAAACGATAGTCAGATTTTAAAAAGTTGATAGCTATGTAAAGGCTTTGAAATTCTATGCTGTTTGCATGACCGCGAAAAAACGAATAGCGACTTCTCACTTGAAAAAAGTATAAGGTTTTGAAAATTTAAACCAATAACAGTTATCTCGCAAATTGTTAAAGCCATGAAAAGTGTCAATTGGTATAAATTGTGTGATTTAACTAATCTACATTTTTTGTGTAGCGAGATTTTTCTCTCTCTTACAGTTTATCGGTTATACAAAAGTCATTCAGAATGAAGACTTCATAGGCTGAAAATTCAAAAAATACATTTTAAATAATATCTTAACATATGGTATTTTAATCAAAATCGTTAGAGCAATTTTTCCAAGTAAAGGTTAATTTGGGGTGGGGATATTTTCTTGAAAACCTTCGTTTTGCATCCCTTAAAGATACTGAACTTAAATACAAAGCTTGATATTTAACCGACTTTTCGTTTTTGAGTTATGCTGTTCACACACACATACACACACGGACGGAGGACCTTTCTCTAATTTTTTTTCAGGCCTCAAAACGCATATTTCCAGTGAGATCTCGGTATCGAAATTTTCGTTGGAATGCAATATTTTCTCTACCTATTACAGGTAAGTAGTAGAGAAAGTAAAAAGGTTAATAGTCGCTGGTCAGCTCGGAAGTTTGGTAAAGCACGATATTACACAAGTGTAATCGTGTAACTGACCCTTAACCTCCTTCGGAGTAACAATTAGACTCGCCCAGTACACTGTACATGATACAGAAGATACCAGTGCTGATTGAACGGGTTGTACAATACCTAGATAACCGTCCAACTGTCTAAAACAACGAAGAATGCAACTAAAAATTTTCAACATAATACTGAAAGCCTCGACTACTGTGTGTAAAATATATGTATGTTCACTTACGTATACCCTAACATACCTTGAAAGTTTTCTCTTTTAATTTATACTCTTATGTTCTATTCGGAGAGAAGAAAGAAACAGAAACAACCAACCCAAGGTAGCCCAGAAGAACGAGCACATTCGCGATATTACCGGAGAGAAAAACGAAATCTTAAAGGTCCCAGTAGTAACATTATGGCGCAGTAGTAGTACATCACCTGTGAATGCAGTTTTCCCTCTTTCCTTTTTTCTGAGATTTTCAGGATCTTCATTGAGATAACGTTTTTATCATAGTCTTCGAAAGTTTTTCTGAGAGTGTTCGTGTATGTGTAATAGAAATTATTGTGCGTTTTTAGTGGTATGAGTACAATTTTATAAGTTTGTAAATTCACGCACCAAAACGCAGACCAATTCTTAATTACTAATGTTTGCGTTACCTACTCATAGTGGCAGGCACATTATGGAAGTTCATATTTCTAACAACCAAATGAGGGTTACAACTAGCGCTGTGGTAACAATCATATTTTTAGGATTTGCGTGTCTGGAAATGAATTTACGCGTGTTAAAATGTTCATATTTCATGAAAATCTTCATATTCATATTTCACAAACTATTTCTCTTTTAAGAATAAGTTTTATTTTCATTATTTTGCATGATATCTTTTTATGAACAATGAACTGGGAATTTCAGATATTATTGTGAGTTTTCCAGGAAAGCAACATACACCAGCTAAGATCAGTGAAACACCAACTAGTATTAAACTTACATATACAGCATGACACATACATGTTCTCATTGTGACGTGAAGCTTTTCATCGTGCAAACCAAAACTTAGAGAAGATGCAATCTTTTTCCAGAAAATGTTGAAAAACTACTTTTAATATATTGCATCTAGTATCAAATCTAGCCAAAGCAACAAAGAATTTATTTATTCTCTCCGTATAAGAGTTTCGTGTTGCTGAACCACACTAAACTCAGGGTGATTTATTATACTTCATCTGCCAACGTATTGTTAAGTGTCGAAAAATCTCAATCTACAGAGACTCTAAAAGGTATAGGAACAAACACTTTTAGCACTAAGGTTTGTATCTCATATTTTGGTAAATATTGTACCTGTCTTTACTAATGCTGATCAGTTCAGAAAAAAAAACGAAGATTGCATCGTAGGTGGGGATTTAAGTGAACTTACATAAAAATGTACTTAAAAACTACGATGTCATTTGAGTAACAGAGTTCAAATTTGATTTGCTAAGACAATCAATGATGCAGGGCGGAATATGTGCTTACATATTCTGAAATATGGAAATATCAGCCCCTTATCTCCTTAAAATACGATCTATTTTACGATTGGAATACGGAAAACTAGTAGGCTCCTTGTGAAAACCTTTATAAATTAAAATATTAAAGGATTTTAATTTTGTAAATAATTATTTTTACTTTCTCTACTACGTATAGTAAGTAGGGGAAGTATTGTATTCCACCCAAAAATTCGATACCGAGATTTCACCGGAAATACATGTCTTGAGGCCCCTTGAATAAAAAAAGGCATTTTTGGAAACATGTCCGTGTGTGTGTGTGTGTGTGTGTGTGAACAGCATAACTCAGAAACGAACAGTCGGGATAAACACCAAACTTGGTATTTAGGTTCAGTATCTTCCAGAGATGCGACACGAAGGTTTTCAAGAAACTCCCCCACCCCAGATTACCCTTTACATGAAACATTTTTCGAAAATTTTAATTTTCTCAAAAATGGCTCTAACGATTTTGATTAAAATAATCATATGTTTAAGATATTTTCATGACAAATAAAAAGTATATCTTGAATTTTCTAGGAATGTCTCCAAAAGTATTCTTCATAGTGAACGACTTTTGCATAACTGGTAAACCACAAGAGATAGACAAAATTTTACTACACAAAAAATGTTGATCGCGTTAAAATACACAATTTATGTCATATGCATTTTTTTTTTTTTTTTTTTTTTGAGTGAACCATTTTCGAGATATTGCTTGTTATTCCCTTAAATTTTTCAGTACTTATTTTCTCAAATGGGAATTCGTTATTCATTTCTTTGTCTTGGATATGCAAAGAGTATTAATCTGTGGCAAAGAGAGTGGTGCTGCACATAGCAACCAGCTATTAAGAGATGTGTCAATTCTTAAAGGCTGCTGTATATCTATATTGCCCTTGCAAATACAAAACAAGGGGAACATAGTAAGCCTTAAGGGGTACTCAAATATTTTTAGAACTGGTCGCTATGTGTAAAATGTAATTCTCTTTGCAAGTCAAAAGATCATTTCTGCAAATGTTTATCTCGATTAATATGAAATAGATGGAGAATCAGAGTTTGTACAAATAGTTTTTACAAGAGTAGGGAAAGTTCATGTGAGTGTAACACTTCAGATATTTTTTTAAAATATAACCAATATTGGCAAGATTTTAAATTATATTAGCAATGATATATCACTCATTTTAATCTGTGTAAAATGGAAAATACAGGATGATGTACTTAAAGCTACCACGTTAAATAACTCTTACATCGTTAAAATTTAAATATCTTGATTTATAACCAGCCAATATAGTTAAAAAAGAGAGTATTTTGAGCATATGTATTTTTAAATAGAAAATTGGCCATAAGTGTAATAGAAATTAAAGTAAATAACATTAAGGCAATCATAGCGTTTATCGCATGCTTGTAATACTACAGTAAGCGAATAAATTGCTGTTGAACTTCAAAACATTAAAAGTAAGTGAACAATGTTTCGAGAATTAAATGAGTATCTTCAGTTAGTTTTTCAGTCTCCTCTCTTGCAAATTAATTATTGTTTACAGTGTAAAAGTTAAGAACATTTTGCTTGCTAATCAACTGCACTTAATATGCGGTAAACGCCATTATAATTTTATTAGCTTAATTTTTGTTGCACATATGGCCATTGACCTATTTTAGAAATGCATCTTAATGTTCAAAACAGTCTTTTCTGAATAATTTAGCTTCCCGTAGGCTAACCCCCCCCCACCTTTGCCTTTGGTGTCCCTCAATACAGTGGTAATAGCTCGTATTTATCTAAGGGCGAGGGTTTTTAAGTGCCCCATCCTGTGCAGTGTTATTGCAAAAGGAAGTAATATGCTTTTGAAAAAGCTGACAATAAGGGATGAAAGGAAGGAAGAAAGAAAGAGAAATTTGAAAAGGAACCCTTACCTTGTTTGTGCTTAACTCGAAAGTGTAAAATAACACTTTGAGAAAACCAGTGCTCATCTGGAATGCGCCAAAGATACTAAAATACCAAGTTCGTTATTTTCATGTTAATAGGGTTTGCTATAAGTGATTGCATAAATTGTTAGGGATAATGTAGTGCTGAGGATGTTTGAGAGGAGCAAGGAGCTGCTGCTGCTGCTGCACACGCCAACCAGATCTGCAGTTACGTAATGATCATCTACCTCTATTTATTGCACCATTACGTCTTCTCAGGAGTTGAGGTCAATGCTATTACGTGAGGTGAAAGTGAACACACTAAAAGTACGAGGCATCAGCTGTTTTATTGCACCACGTAAAGCATTTTTTTACAAAAATAAAAAAAAAAAAGTGCTAGAGAAACAGTCTTTGTCACTATTGCGGTTTGCCGACCTGATCCACTTGGGTTTGCAGATTGTTCACTACCTCTGGAGGGACATGTTCGCCCAGGATCTCGAACAGGTTAATGCGCTGGTTGCCAGGAATGGACTCGTATGCCGCCAGTTCCACTCCCTCTTGCACCTTCTGGATCGTCGCATCCTTGGGAATGAGGTATGTGTTTTGGGCTTGACGGATGGCCTCATTGCTGAAGATGGCTCCCTCCTTTTGGGCGCTAACCGCTGCCGCCAGCAGGATGGTCAGCGCAAATGGGACGCACAGCTTCATTCTGCAACATTATATAATTCGCTTAGACTGAGCGTCACACCGTTTTGTTTCACAGCTTAAGATGCTTTTGTTTTCTTTGGAATTCTAGTGGCTAAAAAATGCGGATTGTTACAATTACTTCTGCCATTATTCCAGACAAACTGCTATGGAACAAGAACTATATCGCGTAGTGCAGTGATATAATACACACTTCTAACAAAACAACACTTACGTACCTGTTGTTCGGCGAAGAGTCTGAGATGATACCAAGCAAGATGAGAGTCGAGCGGCACTTTATATAAACACGGTGTGACCTCGATATGAAGAGAAAGGCGCAGCGCATCAAACGTTCGGTATCCTAGCAACTGGGTTTCGAAAGGAAGACGAGTTTTACTTTCACTAGTTTCTCTTGCAGCACGATCGCCGGTGTGCATCCAATGAAGGTGCTAGAATAACTTAACTGTGTACTGTATGGCATCATCACTTTTTTTTCCTCCGGAAGATTCCCAACTCTGTAGATCCGTAGGCAATTGCGTTACCTTTTTAAAATGCTTCTTCCTTGCAGATGCGGAAATACACTTTTTTTCATTGGATTGATATAAATTTGAAAACATTGTTGCCAATTCATAATTATTCTTTGGTGGATATTCCAAACATTTCGTAAATGTATGCCTAAAGCACCCGATATACTTCAAATTAAATAAATACCTTTACATCTGCTATGGGTCTCCTAAATATTTCTTCTTCTTTCCATTTATGTAAATTATGTAACCTGTCGTATTGACGCCATTGACTGTAGGAACAATCGCTTTGAGTAGCCTGAAATACATCGCATTCAAACTTTGCGTGAATTATTCTACTTAGCACCCGCCCCAGCCAGATATCGAACACGAGACATCTGGCTCTGCATGCTGACCACTCGACAACTACTTCTTTCTGATAGAAAAAGAAATTATGAACATTTAAATCATGTATACAGAATTGCAAAAAATAAGCAGATAATGTGAGGGAAAGCCTTACACAAATTCAACGAGTGAAAGTAAAACTAAGCTATAAGTTTTCGTAAATTGAATAATTTGCTGCAGTAATAAAGGAAACAAGCTATTAGAATCTTGGTAGGGAGAGATTAAGGTAATTACAAAGTGTAGTTCTTCTGTTTTTCTTTACCCTTTTTTTTTAATGCACAAAAATTCTTATAAGTTTTCTCTTCAAGAAATTTTGCGTATTTGATTGTTAAAACATTTTCTTAAAATTTTAAATGATTTTGAAGTGCTCTCATTGGAAATTCAAGTTTAGATTTTCTCAAATTTGCATATTTATGTTCAAAAGCAAACTTTTCCCTGGAACTATTATAGCTAGAAAGCTGAAATTATGCACATTTTCCTACATGTAACTGACTACACCGAAGCGGTATTTTTTAAGATGTTGCTATTTCTTGTTTAAAATACTAAGCGGAATTTAACTTTATGTTTTTATGTTTACATGTAATATTACTTTCTCTAATACTTATAGTAAGGGAAGTATTGCATTCCACCCAAAAATTCGAAAGCGGAATTTCCCCGGAATTACACCCTGAATCCAAATAGAGCATTTTTGGAAACATGTCCGTGTGTCTGTGAACAGCATAAATAAAAAACGATAAGTCGGATAAATACCAAACTTGGAATTTAGGTTCAATATCTTTCAAAGATGCGACACGAAGATTTTCAACAAAATCCCCCACTCCAAACTACTCTTTGCATGGAACATTTATCAAAATTTTTTATTTTCTAAAAAATGACTAACGATTTTGATTAAAATACCATATATTAAAGATATTTATATGACAAATAAAATGCATATCTTGAATTTTCGGAGAATAGACATGAAGTCCTCTTCATTCGGAGGGAATTTGGTATAATCTTGTATAACTGGTAAACTTGAGCGATAGATGAAAACGTACTACACAAAGAAATGTACGTTTCTGAGATATCCATTATTGAAGGTTCGAATTGTTCATTTCTTGGTCGTTCTCTTCAAATATCCTTTCAACAATCAGTTGTTTCACCCGATTGCACGGAAACAATATGGAATTTTAAGGCCAGCTTATAGCGTCCAGTTCTTAAACATTGGACTATCGCTATTCCCTTTGTATCGTTAGCTATTTCTGCAAAGGTTTATTTGGATTAAAATGTAGTGGATAGAAAAATAAACTGGACCAAGAATAATTTGTGTACCCACTAATAAACGATAGAGGATAAAGCCACGCGAATGTATTACATCAGAATGTTTTAAAGAAAACCTCTGAGTAGACTTACATAGAAAGATTGTGGTTCAGTGTAACCACTAAGACTCGGGAAATATATTGAGTAAATCGTTTTGTTCTAGCCCAAAGTCGTTCCAGAAGAAGTAATCCTAATGATGTTTTAACTCTCTCTCTCTCTCTTTCTTTCTTTCCTTTTGTTGCATAAATTACTTGAGAAAGAATCAAAAGAATCAGAGAGTTTATTATGAAAGTGAAATGATCAGTACTCAGAATTACTCCTGATATTGTCTACATTTTCAGTGTATTCTATCAGTAGGGCCTTAGAGTTATAGTGAACGGAACTTAAGGGTTAATGATTCGAAGTACTACACTTTCCAGTTAGCTTAAAACAAACCAAAACAAAAAAATACAAAGTAGTTTATTTATTATGGTACACAGAATACAACTCTGATTTGTTTCATTCGTTGAATGCTGACACAAGAATATTACAAAAGTTTATTTTGGCACCTTTCTATTTTTTACACCATCACGAACGTCTTTGTACTTGTTAATTTGTGAGTCTAAATGCAGTGATACAAGTCTTTATATAAAAACTGTATAAAAATCAAATACAAATATTGATATAGCTATGTTATATATTTATAAGATATTTCACAAGCTTGAACTTTAGTGCTAATTTTGCAATGCATTTAACAGGCCAAGTATGTATATATGTACACAGAGGTAAACACTTTTAAGCAAGAATTTTGCTGAGTCTCTCTATGAATCATAAATGCAGCTCACCATTACAGAATATGATTTGTTTTTAGCGCTTTGTGCTGCATAGCAAATTCAGCAGTATTGTCCAGTGATTCTGCAACATTTTGATCACTTTGGGGTGGATGTGGTAGAAGAATCAGGACCTCCTCGGGGTCATTGTAAGAGATTGGACGCACTTCTGACGAAGAATAATCATAATACTCCCAGAAATCAAATGGAGTAGGTGTTGGAGCCATAGCCAATTGAGGCATCAGAATCCTCCATTCCTTCACCAAAAAGGCACACTCCTCTTTTCCTCCAGCACAGTCATCAAGTCTATTGCTGCCACTGCCTTCCTCCGAATATGCCAACTTTAACGAGTCATTTGGCTCTTTTTCTCTAAATGTGTTTTCATCAGTACTGTTCTTGTCAACTTTAGAAGGTGTGTCAGTATCCTCTGTTGTTGCTTCTTTATAAACCTTGTGTTCCATATCAGTAAGCTTTCCATTGTGCACACCTCTTGGTCCTTCAATGAATTCACTTCTGTAGATAGTGTACTCATTTTCCATTCTTTCACCATTTGCTTCTGCCTGCTTTGCAATGTAAGGCAATTCTGTGACATCATGTGAACCCACAGTAAGGGCAATAATTGTTCCTTCAACTGGATTTTTTTCAGTGTTTGTAGTCTCAGCAGTTTCAAGTGCATTGCCCATCTTTTCTTTACTATCCTCCTCTTTCTTGCTCTCTAGGGTTTCAGACAGGCGTAGTTCACCTTTGTCCTGCTGTTTCTTTTCTATTTTATTTTCTTCACTATGTGAGCCCAGGTTCATACTTCTCTCTGTAATTGCAACTTCAGTAATACCATAATGCATTTCTTCCTCATTGTAATGATTTTCAGATGAGTATGGTTCTCCAATGTTATACTGATCATCAACATGTTTGTCCTGGTAGTCAAGTTTTACTTCCTTCTTTACAGGCATCACTTCAGTGGCCCCATCATATTTTTCCTTACTTTGCAAGCTTTCTTCAAGTGCTATTTCAGAAGAATGTAATTCTTCTACGTTCTGCTGGTTCTCTGGTTTACGTTCATCTTGGTGGTCAGGTTTTATGTAGCTCTCTGTAGCTATAATTTCAGTGGTGTCATAATTATTTCCATCACCATCAAGGTTTGTTTCAAATGAGGCTTGTTCTCCCATAGGCTGTTCATTTTCTTGCTTATATTCTTCTTCATCTTGGTGATTTAAATTTGTATCTGTAATTACTGCTACTGTAGCTCCATTATTGTAATTTTCATCCTGTAAGCTTTCTCCATTAAGATTTAGTTCAGAAGAATCTTGTTTTTCAATGTGCTGTTGATCATTCTCTTGTGCGCTTTCTTCATCCTGTTCAGTCCTCTCTGCAGTTATTATGTCAGTGGTTCCATCATAATATTCCTGTTCATTTTGCTTATTATCCTCATATTGAGATGTATCAGGTTCTCCAACATTTTGTTGACTGCCTTTTTGTTCATTTTCATCATCCTGGTAGTCAGGCTGAATCACAGTTCTCACATGATTGTTATCTATATCGTTCAACTGTTCTTTATATGGGTGCATTTCAGAGACTTGCTCTCCAATATTCTGTTGAACATCTTGTTGTGCTTCATGCTGATGTTCAAGCACTTTTCTTTCTCCATTTGTAACTTCACTGCTTCCATGATACTCTTGTTTACTTTCTAAACTTTCTTTGTATTCAGACGATTGTGTTTCTCTAACATTCTGTGGATCATTTTCTTCCTCATGTTCTTCATCCTGATAGTCTGGCTTTACAATGCTTCTTACTACCATCTCTTCAGTACTTGCACTATCATTGCCATCTTTACTGTCCAAATCTTTCTCCTTCTGCTGCACTTCAAACAAATTTGGTTCTCCAGCACTCTGATGAATATTCTTGTCTTCACCTTCTTCATTCTGGTAGTCAAGCTTTTCATTCCTCCCTGCTGTTATGTCTTTGGTAATCTCACTATCATTGTCATCTTTACCGCCTAAAATTTTCTCCTGCTGCACTTCAAACAAATTTGGCTGTCCAACATTCTTCCCTTCATTTTCTAATTTGGTAGTGCTGCTTTCTACAAGTATATCTTTCAGAATTTTAGACAAATCCAAAATCTGTTCTATCTCCAACTGTGCAACACTTTCAGATGTTAGGTCTGTTTCAAATGTTCCCGCTGACTTCTGCTCCTCTGAGCTGCTGTTAGCTGAGTTTGCAGCAAAGTAAGCTGATGGATCATCTCCAAGAGCAAATTCTTCGATGTCATCCTCCACCATCTTTGTCATTGGTAGCAGTGTTTCATCTGAAAATGTAGTTAATTTAGGTGTCTACTTTGTTACACAATTAAGTCAGTTTACACAGTGCTTACAGTACTAGGAAATTTATTAATTACAAGATAGAAATAGTTGCAAGATGGACATAAAGTAACTTCCCCTTTAACAACTTTCTAGTCTCAATTTTATTCCTAACAATTGTTACTGATACAGACATAGGTTAAATAATTTAATCATGCATGAGCATATTGATCTCCCCCCATGCATTTGACATGATGATGATGATGATGATAATAATAATAATAATTTAAAATTTGCACTAGAAGCTGCTAATGCACTGAAACTGAAACCAATATTGCAGGATGTGATTGCTTAAAATTATGAAATTGGCACTTGAAGAGCTCTAAATATTTCTATTTCCACATAGTGAGATACTTAAAACTACCACCTTAAATATCTCCTATGCTGTTGACCAGTTTTCAAAGATTGAAAGGCTCTTAAGGGTTAAAAGTTCTAATCTATAGTGAATTAATATTATTTGAAAATAAAATAGAACATTTTGAGCATAAAGTTTAATGTTTTAACTGAAACGATAGTCATAAGTATGGGAGAAATTTTACTAAAAAGTTTTAACAATAATGGTATAACTGCATTTGCGTGGATAGCTAACAAGGAAATCATTATTGAACTTGAACAGGTTTAACCCAGTTTCAAATATTTGGATTGTAAGAAAGAATATACCTAGAAAAAAATTGGCTTAAGATCCTTACTGAATTCTAAAAATACTATTCACCATGTTTAATCTATAAAAGTTCACTAATGATTGTTAATTACTTGCATTAGAAATATGCAGCACCATTGTTGTATTTTATTTTATTTAATTTGCGCTACACTTATTGCTATTGCTCTATTGCAACTTGCAATAACTACAAGTGAATTTGCAAGAAAAATTGCAACTTTGTGCTGAATATTATAACTTTTATAAGCTATATTTCTTAGCTTTTAGTTTTTTCAGTGTAATGAAAAGTTCATTGGTATCAGTGAGAGTATAGAAGATGTATTTTAATATGTTGGATATAAGTGCCTCGATCTTTATATTTCTTCTTTAACCTAAAGCTGATAATCATAAATTATAATGCAATTTGAACATTATTTTCATAAAATTGATACACAAAACGTCATGTGTAAGAGTTAAGCTTGTTCTCAAACCAGCCATTTTTAAAACTGCTAACATTTCAAATAAATTCTCATATAGATATGTTATTTCCTCTCTATTTTGGAAAAATCTGTCTTATACATTCTGCTTTGTGTTTACCATTCATTGATATTTAAATATGAAAATATTTTTTCTTAGTATTCAAAATTATAGTTTTATGAATTTCCTTTTCCATTCAAATAAGTAACTCACAATTGCTAGTTACTATTAAATTAAAATACAAAATGTATGGTATTTACCCTCATTTAAAATTTAATTTACCCATTGTGCCCATTGCTTATACATTATACTTGGGTGTAGTAAAAGGAAATCTATTATTTTTGTATGAAATTGAAGGCTTATTTACCATAGTTGGAATGATCCGATTTAGGTCAAATATGCACCGTTTTGTTCGATAACTTGTTGCAATTTTGAAGGTAATTTCATTATGCCTTTCTCATAGAAGTCCTCGTCCCTATTAGCAAAAAATTGAGACAGTCGATTTTCACAAGCCTATCTTAAAGCAAATTTTTCACCAGAAAAAGCGCCGCCATGGACAGGAACAGATGGTAATCTCTTGGTGCCAGATCTGGACTATAAGGTGGATGCATAAGAACCTCCCAGTCAAGCTCCCTGAGCGTCTGGCGAGTCACTATCGATGTGTGTGGCCTGGCGTTGTCCTGATGGAACACAATTCCTCTCCTATTGGCCAAAGCTGTTCGTTTCTGGGCGATTGCTTCCTTCAGACGGTGCAATTGTTGACAGTTTAGTTCCAAGTTAAGAGTTTTGGCGTAGGGGAGCAGCTCATAGTAAATGATTCCCTGCCAATCCCACCAAACACACAACAAAACCTTCCTGGCCGTCAATCTGGCTTGGCCACCGTTTTAGCCGGCTCATCGCGATTCGACCATGACCGTTTTCGCTTGACGTTGTCGTAAGTGATCCACTTTTCATCATCAGTCACTAACCGCTTCAGAAATTGGTCGATTTTGTTGCGATTCAGCAGTGATTCGCTGATGGAAATTCGGTCCAAGAGGTTTTTTTGCGATAACTCGTGTGGCACCTATGGGCATCGAGCTTCTTTTTGTATCCAGCCTTATTCAAATGGTTCCAAACTGTTTTTTGTGCAATCTTTAGTTCTTGGGCAATCGAAACAGTGCTTACATGACGGTCGGACTCGACAATTTCCATGATTTTATTGCCATTTTGGACAATTGGCCTTCCAGTGCGTGGTGCATCTTTGACATCGAAATTACCGGAACGGAATCGACGAAACCAAAATTGAGCGTGATTGGCTGTTACAGTATCAGGACCATAAACACTATTGACATTTTCAGCAGCCTGACTTACGTTTTCACCTTTATCGAAGAAAAACTGTAAAATATGGCATATTTTCTCTTTGCTAGTGTCCATCTTTGACGCGCGCTCAAATAAAACTGAGTCAACCAATTACCAAACTATCGCAACGTTTGTTTTAGTACGGAATCTCATGTTTCTAACGCCATTTTGTGTAACCCGATCGGACTTATACAACGCGAGATACAGATAACTAAAGCCATCTATTGGGAAAATAATGGATTTCTTTTTACTACACCTGATATATAATAATGAAAAATGCTTGGAAACAAAACACAGTTTAAGAAGTAAGCCTGCATGACTCTAAGAGGGTTTTATGAACCTATCTCCAACTATATAGATTGTTTATTGCTTGTTTATTGTTCAATCAAAATAGAAGAATTTTTACGCAACTTGCCTTTCTTTTCTCCGAGTGCAGGGCAGTGGTCATATTTGGGGCAACATCTGCCAGGTACGAAGTGTGGCTCACAATCATCACGATAATAGCACTGGATTACTGCACAGACTAGCTTGCCTTTCTGACAATAACATAGCTGACATGGCTCTTCAGTGTTGTTCAGCTGTGCATCAGTCTCGTACACCTCTCCATCTTTTTCACATTCTGTAACAGGTTTCATTATCATATTCTGCACTGCAAAATTCAAGTAATAAAAATTTTATTGACTGCATGTATTTATTAGCGTAAATCCAGAGGTCTCAGGTTCAATTTCTGAAATGAGCAAAGTTTTCTGTGATTAGAGTCATTCTCTTCCCTCTGCAGAGTCTAAAAGTATGAATGTTGCTCATTGGAGTGTAATAAACAGATAGAAATCTAACATTGAGTAAAACCCCAGTGAAAGAAAATGAGCACCATCAAATGATTTTTTCCTAAAATCAAAACTACCAAAAATAACCACAGTAGTTAAACGTAGCTATATAAAGAAACCAACCCACTTCCCCCAGAAAAGAAAAACAGTTTTACAAGATGAATGTATATTTCATAATAAAGGTTGACATACCCTCATGGCTATGTCAGATGCTCAGGTGAACATTCTAAAACCAGTAATATTTCTGCAAAACTTTTTAAATTTATACTGCATAAAAGGCCACTAGTAAATACACCTCTTCCAAATTTTCAAGCTTCTAAACTTACTGGCTTTCAGCATTTTTTATTGTGTGTTCAATGTGCTCCCTATATAAAATGGTCTGTGTGAAAGTGTATCATATTTTAAAAATTAATACATTATTTTTATATTCAAGAAGAGCAATTCAATATACATAGAAATAATTAGGTTACATATAATTTTGTTAATACAAAATAAATTATTTTTTCATTATTTTATACCATATTGTATTCTATGAAAAATATTAAGTCTGTTTTTCGGTAATTATTTCTACATGTGCCCCAATAGTTTAATCAAAATCAGACTGGGATCTTTCTATGCAGAGCTTTTACATATCAGATACAATTCTCTGTCTATTAGCATGAATGTAATTCTGCAGTAGCAAACTGTTTCAAATTTTTAAAGAAAGAAGTTAGTAGGTTAAAGTTGTTTTTTGGATCTATAAGAAAAGATCTGAAATCAATTTGCCATATGCTTAAGAGTAAAATGAATGGTTATGGGTGTAGCATGTAAAGGACATTGGTATGTATATGACTTGCATATTCTCACTGTCATATTTTTGTGAATCTATTTATTTTCAGCCTTAATAATTATTTTATGCTTATTTAACTTATTGATAAAGAACCCAAAATAGTACATACTAATTTTATTCAGAGAAGAATAAAATATTAATTTTGTGGAATTATAGTTAGGACTGTGATTGTGCAATAATAAATCATTACTTTGCAGCTAGAGATGCTACATTTTAAAATAGGGTATAATATACATATAGTTATAAGCCAAACTTTATTTTCCTTCGCAGTGATCTGTATTTCATGAGATGACTTACATTGAAAAGTACTGAAAAGCTTGGAGAGAGAAAACAAATATTTAAGATTTGATCAGCCATGTAACCAAATCTACAGTCCCAAAAAGACACTTAAATGCAAAGCTGAAAATGCCCATTTTCAGCGCTGTTGTAGAAATTTTATCTGAGCATACGCTGAAGTAAGTCATAGTAAATTAACGAACATATATTAGCATATTTTGGAACTCATCCAAAAAGGTTTTTCAAGACCCCAACACAAATATAAACACAGCAGAACTTGTATAAATGCAACAAAATAGAAATAAAAAATGGGTTTATAAGTTTACATGAAGCACACACACAAAATCTCTAATGTAAACTTCCATAAACAATGCTGCGAGCTTCAACTGTGGATTACAATGTACTGATCTTGCTGATTTAGAGACAAGGATGTATAGGAGCGCGAACACCATTCCCACAGTGCCTTTCAGGAAAAAAGCCTAAATATTAACTTTCATTTCACCTATATATTTTTTATAAAACGAAAAACCTTTCGTGTGTATGATTTTTTTTATCTCAGATACCACTAAACTAATGTTAATAATTTTTCACCGTTGAAAAGTGCTGCTCTTCCCAACGTACTTAAGCTACAAGACACCTTCGATCAGGTTTTAATATCCCGACTGAGAATGGGCCACACCAAGATCACGCACAGTTATCTTTTTTCAAAGGACCAATTACGCATCTGCCACCAGTGTAACACTCCTAACGACGAAACACATAATCGTGGAATGAATACAATACGATCAATGGAGACAGTACTACCAGATACCCAGTGATTTTCAAACAGCACTCAACTATTCGATTTACCCTAAATAGTTGAATTTTTTAAAAGCATAAATTTATATAAAGGTATATAATGTTCAATCATTTTGATTAATTGTAGTGTCACAATTTTATACTAGTTCATTGTAATGGTTCAAAACTGCCAGTATGCCAACCTCATTGTTTTATTGTTAAATATTTATTTTAAAAGTTGCAAATTCGCGATATGAGTAATATATTAAAGTGGCTATAAACTTTCAAAATAAAACAAAATTTCAATTCCTAAAAGATCAAAAAAGAATTTACAAGGACTGTACTCGTATAGTGGATTACCAACATGCCGGGGTCGTAACAGAACATGTGTGTGAAGAAGAGTTTGAATTTTCATTGAGAATGTCATAGAATAGAAAACTGTTATTACTCCATGGCAACTTGACATTTTATTCAAATGCTGCACGATTCAGCTTTAAAATACGAAAGCATCTGAGTAACTGTAATGCAACTCTACACATGTAGGTGTGAAGTTTCTGTATTCTGTAATCAAGTTCATCATAATTGTCGGCTAAATAAAACGAGAGACAATTTGAGCCCAGTATAACTTCAGAAATATCTCACTTGATATCTATAATTATTAACAGCCGAGAAGATTATGTTTCTCTGTGTTTGCAGACCTTGTGCCATTTTCAAAATGTTTAAATTGCTGGCCTGGGATGGTGAATTTTCATGTCCGCCCCATTTTGTTGAAAATTAGTGTCAGGGGTTTTGTATAATGTGAAGATTGTGAAACCTTTATGTTGTATGAAGTATCTGTCGATATTACATACCTGTTTTCGTGAATATCGCATCCTTGGAGGACACTGAACCTAAATATCAAGTTTGTATTTAACCAGCATTTCGTTTTTAGTTACGATGTTCACAGACACACGCGCGCGCCTTTTTCTAAAAATGCTTCTTTTTATTTTTGGGGCCTCAAAGCATGTATTTCCGTGAAATATCGATATCGAATTTTTGGGTGGAATGCAATATTTCCTCTATCTACTAGGTACGTGGTAGAGAAAGTAAAAGAAGGAGGTCTGGGGAGGGGCTCATAAAATTGGAGGATATAAAGTGATAAGAACAATGTATGAAAGTGATAATTGTAAATTACAAGACTTAACCCCCTCATGATTTATAGCTTATGAATGCCAGCTATAGATTATTTGAAAGTAAAATATATCTACACTAAACTAATTCGTATCCCAGAAGTGATGCTTGTTTATCGTGAATATTTTAACACAAACGTTTTAGTTTCTCTGCTGCTTATTAAATTAGAAGAAGTGCCGGTTGATTCCACTTAAAAATTGTGTACCTAGATTTCACTGTAAAGACACGTTTTGAGGTCCACTGAATTAAAAAAGCGCATTACGCGTGTGTGCACATGTGCGTGTGAATTGTAAAATAAGAGAGAAACCAAAAGTTACTATAGGAAAGCGTAGATGATCTCAATATAATTTATGTCAAATACAGCGTTGCATTAACAATTTCCTAAGTATTCTCTGTTTTTGTTTTTTGTTTTGACTTCCACAGTTTAAGCATCTCCCTTTGAAATGTAATGTGTGTGTGTGTGTGTGTGTGTGTGTGTGTGTGTGTGTGTGTGTGTGTGTGTGTGTGTGTGTGTGTTATTCTTTTTTTAACGTTTAAGCTCCTTTAATCGTTTAGATCATATTGGACGATGAATAGAACGGGTGAAATGATGATCAAATTAGCCTGGGGTCCATAGAACTTAAGAGTTACTCGACGTTCATCTTTCAGGATAAGGGAAAACCGCGGAAAAAAACCTTATCGGGGTAACTCACCCTAACCGAGATTCGAACTTGGGACCTCTTGAATGTGAGGCAGACACGCCTACTCTCACCCTACATAGATGGGATCTGTTTTTTTTTTCGTGCAAAAGGTGCGGAATATCGTTGTTAGCATGAAATTATGGGCTTTTGTTTTTCTTTAGACAGTTGAATGTTGTCTCGCCTACACAATATCTATGACCTTCTGAAATATTACTAACTGAAACCATTTCCGTCGGATGTTTATTAGGATTAACGGAAAGTAAGTTGAAAAATAAGCTTTTGTGTAGAAGACTAAAACTGCTAGAGAATGCATCGTGACTGTTACACACCAGTTCTTTCCTTCCTTCTATTTGACCCATTTCTTAAAGATAACGATTCATTTTGCTTTGATAAACAGAGAGAAATAAAATGATCATATTTCAAACGTCGAAAATTCACTGTAACAGATATGTACTGAACTCGGCTCCTTACAAAGTATGATAGCACATATGAATCTAATTGTAACGGGTAAAAGGGTACGGAACAAACACGTGAAAAGTCATGAGCAATAGCTGATAATGAGAGCGTAAAGTTAACATCAGGACTTTAAGTAGCTGGTAATGCCACAGCTTTCACAATGACTTTATAAAAGAAAGAAAGATGGGCAGTTAGGTCATTTACTCGGAGCAAACGCGAGTCACGAAAAAGTACAAAGCTTAGTTACAGTAACTTAGATCGAGCGAGGTGACTCCGCGGTAACGTGTGAGGCTCACGTTTGGGAGGTCCCGGGTTAGATTTCCGTACACCGTCCACTCTGACCTTGAGGTTTTCTTGGTTTGTCCTAGTCGATAGCGAATGCTGGGATGGTTTCTCATCTACCACGATTTCCTCTCCCTCATTTCCCTTTCGTTCCATACCTTGTCATGTTTCAGGTGTGCTTCTAGGTTTTGTAGCGTATGGCGGATGTTTGCTCAAAGGAAAGAGTATTCTCTGTGGACGACTGCTTGATTGATGGGTCGTTCATCGCCCTCTTTGCGCTGCTCTGGTAGTGGGAATTGTTTTCGGGCTAGGAACTGTTAGGTACTTCCGTGCGTCTCTGTGACCTGCGACCTGTAGCCTCCTGTGGTTCGTTCACTTCATCCCCACCTCCTGGAGGGTGGTACCACAATAGATCTCTCATAGGCCGCAGTGCGCGAGCTGTCTCCCTCCCTTGTATACCCTATACAGTAACTTATAAAACTAAAAAAAAAAAAAAAAAAATACGTTCTTCGTAAGAAAACCTATTCTTTAATAGCACAAAGGAAAAAAAATTATATCTGATGTGTTACATTCACATCACACTCTTTCTCTCTCTCTCTCTCTCTCTCTCTCTCTCTCTCTCTACACTATCGTTTATAAGTGGGTATACAAGCTATTCTTATAAAGGTTTATTTTTCTATCTACTTCATTTTAATCGAGATAAACCTTTGCAGAAATAGCCACATTACACATTTCGTTATAGTTACAAAGGAATAGAGATAGTCAAATGTTTAAGAACTAGACGGCATATGCTGGCCTTAAAATTCCATACTGTTTCCATGATATCGTAGAAACAATTGAATATCGACAGGACTTGAAAAGGATTACATATTCACAATTCGAACCATTAATAACGAATATCTCGGAAATGGTGTACGCCACGGAGAATGTTATTTGGAATAAATTGTGTATTTAAAAGATATTTACATTTTTTGTGTGCTACATTTTCGTCTAATGCTGAACGTTTACCAATTACACAAGATTTATGTAAAATTCCTCCCGGATGAAGAGGACTTCACAGGCTATACTCAGAAAATTCAAGATATGCATTGTATTTGTCATGTAAATATCTGTAATACGTGGTATTTTAATCAAAATCGTTGGAGCCATTTTTGAGAAAATAGTAAAGGGTAGTTTTGGGGGAGATTTTATTGAAAATTTCCGTGTAGCATCTTTGGAAAATACTGAACTTGAATACCAATTTTAGTATTTATCAGTCTCTTCGTTTTTGAGTTATGCTGTTCACAGACAGACACACACGCGCAAAGACACGGATTTTTTTCGGGACCTCAAAACATATATTTCCAGTGAAATCTCGACATCGAATTTTTGGGTGGAGCACAATACTTCCTCTACTTACTGTAAGTATGTAGTAGAGAAAGTGATAATGATCAATTAGGGCTCGGCTTTTCCGGGCCTTCTTTAATTATTTTCCTGATCCTTAAGCAAAAATCGACTTATTTGTGACTAACAGAATCCGTAGCTCCGCTCGTGAACGTGAACATTATTGAATTAAATACGGAGGTTCTCTCCTCCCATTTGTTCTCCCTTTTCTTCTGTGTACCTAAATCTATCTCTTACTCTCAATTTCGCTTCCTTTGCCCCATCCACAAACTCCCCCGTTTTTTTGACCTCTCTTTCTCTCTCTCTCTCTCTTTGCAAAGGTCTACATTCATGTTATGTTTCCAAAACCTGCAGTGAAAGTGATTTGAATCAGACTTGTAAATCTCATTATCACGGCTGAGATTCTAACCACGAGCTTTGACTCGTGTCGATGCCTTAACTGCTGACTTACCACGGTGAAACGCCGTACGCGCATTAACCCCCCCCCCCATCTGATTCAATTTCTCGATAAATCTTCAGGGCTATCTTAAATACTCGGGATATCTGACCGCAAAGACTTATAGTTAACCACTATTACGGTTAATTTATGTTCTAAACACATTGATCATATGATCTAATGGTTAGGTAGCTACTTTAGTTTAATAACATTTTAGCTTCTTGCTTTCAAAAGTTTTCCAAATTAAAATTCACAATCTTTGCAAAAGTGCACATATCTATTTAGTAACACTTTACAATAATAATGCATATGTAATATATAGTTGCTCTAAAATTTGCTTTCCTTCTCAGGCTTTTTTTTTCTCTCTCTCTCTCTTTCTTTCTTCAAATAAGTGTACCTAAACGAGAAAAAATAATCTGATGTGTTACACTTACATGACTTTCTCTGCTCTTGTACAAACTATTTTTACAAACGCTTATTCTCCATATGCTTCATGTTAATCGAGATGTCAATCCTATTGCTAATTTTCTTGTAGATGCAAGGGGAATACGGTAGGTTATAAGCGATAGTCAAATCTTTTAAGCGCTGATTGCTATGTGGCGCATTCCATTCTCTTTGCATGTCCAGGACATAAAAAAAAATTCTGATGTGTTACATTCACACGACTTTCTCTACTCTTGTACAAACTATTTTTACAAACGCTTATTCTCCATCTACTTCATGTTAATCGAGACAAACATTTGCAGTGTCTATCTAATTGCTAATTTTCTTGTAGATGTAAGGGGAATATATATTTACAAGGGCAATATAGAAATACAGTAGCCTTTAAGCATATACATATCTCTTAATAGCTGGTTGCTAGGTGCAGCACCATTCCCTTTGCCACAGATTAATACTCTTTGCATGTCCAAGACAAAAAAATGAATAACGAATTCCCATTTGAGAAAATAAGTATTGAAGAATTTAAGGGAATAACAAGCAATATCTCGAAAATGGTTCACTCAACAAAAAAAGTATATGACATAAATTGTGTATTTTAATGCGATCTACATTTTTTGTGCAGTAAAATTTTGTTTATCTCTTATGGTTTACCAGTTACGCAAAAGTCGTTCACAATGAAGAATACTTTTGGAGTCATTCCCAGAAAATTCAAGATATACATTTTATTTGTCATGAAAACATCTTAAGCATATGATATTTTTCAAAATCGTTAGAGCCATTTTTGAGAAAATTAAACTTTTCGAAAAATCTTCCATGTAAAGGGTAGTCTGGGGTGGGGGATTTTCTTGAAAACCTTCGTGTCGCATCTCTGGAAGATACTGAACCTAAATACCAAGTTTGGTGTTTATCCGACTGTTCGCTTTTGAGTTATGCTGTTCACAGACACACACACGGACATGTTTCCAAAAATACTTTTTTTGGATTCAGGGGGTCTCAAAACATGTATTTCCGGTGAAATCTGGGTATCGAATTTTTGGGTGGAATACAATACTTCCACTACTTACTATACGTAGTAGAGAAAGTAAAAATATTGCTAAACTTCGAATGGCTGAGGTTGAAATGCTTATCCTACCAGAAATGTAATTAAGAAATTGTTTCATACCTTAAAATACCCCTAAAGTAAGGTTTTATAAATCAAACTATGATTGCAATTTTTGTATTCTTGAAGTTTAAAATATGAACAAATTTATTTGTTCACCCATAAACACCCTTTGAGATAGATACTTATGTTTGGAGCGAGTGAGATGGCTGTATTACAGTTAAAATCCCTATTACGGCCAACCTGACTAGGTTTCTTATGATTTTAACTAACCGCACAAATGAATGTCTGGTTGGTATAATTTCTGTGACTCACAAAGCACATGTGATAGCAAAAAGGCAATAAAAACAAGGTGAACAATAGAGTAGGCAACTCATAAGGACATTCTTCTGGTACAAATGAACTTCTTTCCACAAGTGTATTCATACGAGGGGCGTCCAATAAGAAAGTTTTCCTATTTTATAAAAAACATTACTCATAATTGATCATGTTGAATTAATTTTATTTATATTGCACAATCCTTCTGTTACTTTTCTATAAAGTCAACATGTTTTCCAAGCATTTCTGGGGACGTAGCACAAGTTTTTCCAAGCCAGTGTTGTACCAGGTCGGGTCCTGTGCTCCTGGTTAGAGCAACCGCACGGAGAGCGGGAGAACCGTGTTCAAATCCCGGCTGTGGCATTGGATTTTTCAGTTGCTCTATATTAAAAATATTCAATTTATTTAGGTAATTGCTTTATTCCATTTGATTCCCTTTGCCCTGCCCTTCCCTACTAATGATGGAATTGAATAATTGTATATGCTTTAATTTTATAAGTAGTTCAATTAATGTAATCATGCACGACCTTTTTAGTTTGAAAACTGTATGATATTTTAGTTTGGTAAGACGTTAAGTCCAAAATAACGCCTGTTCTGATCCTGTTGATTTTATTGTAACGATAAGTGAGTGTCATACTTCAAATACAAAACTAAATCAAACAATAAACATCTCATTATTTGATACCATTGTTCTTCAAATGTGTGAAACCCAGTAGTTAGGTATGCATAATTGTTTATGTACGGTTACATGTAATTTTGCATAGTCCCTCCTGAATTCATTTTCGGAAATTGGAATTAGGGGCCCCATTTGCATTTTTTGCACCCAGGCCTCCGGGAGCCTAGCTACACCACTGGAAAGGATTTTTCTGCTCAATGTTGTTATCAAATACTCTTTGAAGTTATCTACCAAGTGTGCTCTCTGAAACTGCATCGGTATGCATTTTTTTTTATTTATTAAAACATATTTCAAATAGGATTCTCGAAACTGCATTTTCATTTGCTATTACTTATATTTCAGTGATATGCAAATATGGGCAACGGACCAAAATTCAAACACTCTCGAGTCCACAACAGTGACTAAATCAAGTAAAACACGGGCATTGCTGAGAAAATGTAAAATAAAAGGAATAATTTCAGTTTGAGGCAGCGACGCCGTTTGTTTAATTATAATCAAGCGCAGGATATGAGGTGTTTAATTGTCATAAAACTACAGGATTTTGTTTCTTCGATTTCACGAGATTTTTAAACATAAATCTATCAAATTGGGTACAGTCACACAACTTGCTTACCCATTAAAAATTCGCATTCACACTTATAGCGTTATACTTAGAGTAGTTATACTCAAATGTGGGAACATCGTTCAAAAGTTTATCAGAAACACAGAAGAATAGATTCAGAAGTCGTAATAATGGAGGATTAAATTACTCCTTCATGGCAGTAACGAGTTGTTGTAAAGGAAAAGAAAAAAGAACTGGAAACTTTCAAGCATCTTCCATCAGATGACGACGATGGGATTATGTGATCATACAGCGTGGAATATTCCAAAAACGACTGACGCACGAAAGTAACTATTTGAAACAAGTTGTATAGTCAAGTTAGCTCTACTTATACTCTGAGGTAGGCTTTAGTCTATCTCTCATGGTTTCATAGCTAAAATTATACAAATTCAATCAGAATTTCATACGCTGCTCACAGAAAATGCTCATGTCAATATGTCAAGCTTACGATATTTTCGTTAAAAGCACTAAAGCCGTTTTTGAGAAAAACAAAACAAGGAAAAATTTTCCATGTAAAGGGCAATTTGAATTGGGGGAGTTTTTAATGAAAACCTTCATGCTGCATTCTTGGAAGATGCTGAACTCAAATGCCAGTTTTGCTATTTAACGGATTTTTGGTTTTTGAGTTTTGCTGCTCACAGACACATGGACGGGCTGACACGCGCGCGGATCTTTTTTTAAAAATGATTTTTGGATTTGATATTTAACGAACTTGTAGTTTTTGAGTTATGCTGTTCATAGACGCACAGACGCGCGCGCGGATTTTTTTTCTAAAAATGCTTTTTTTATTTGGTATTTAACCGACTTATAGTTTTGAGTTATGCTGTTCATAGATACATAGACAGGTAGACGCCTACTCACGCGCGCGCGGATCTTTTTCTAAAAATGTTTTTTTTTTAAATTTGGTATTTAACCGATTTATAGTTTTTGAATTATGCTGTTACCATGGTAGCTCCGTTGGTTAGAGCAACGCCACAGAAAGTCGAAGAATTGTGGTTTAAATCCCGGCTATAGCATTGACTTTTTTAGTCTTATTCTGCCTTTTTAACTTTAGCCTATACAGGACATGTGTACGATTAATTATGCTCTTTACAGACTGGTGAACAAGTTTTCTAAAATTGCTTTTTTAGGCTCACGGATCCCAAAACTGTATTTCCGGTGAACTCTTAATATCGAATTTTTGGGTGGAACTCAATACTTCTTATATGCTATAAGTCCTTTTTCAAGGACTTCAAAACATATTCCCGATATCGAATGTTCGGCTGGAATGCAATATTTCCTCTTCCTACCATAAGTAAGCAGTAGAGAAAATAAAGAAACTATATAAATTGTGTTCGAAAATTTATTCGTCAGAGTGTTTAGAGAACCTTTGAAAGAAATAAATGACTGGCTTGCATTCTACGAAGCCGATGAAACATTTGATGCTGGTTTGCGTCTTAAGGCACGTGAATGATAAACCTAGCAATCAAATATTGCGTTAATGTGGTAGGTCAGGGTAGGAAGGAAGTTCTGTAATAGCGGGGAAAGTGATAAAGGTGTGGCTGTACCGACAGAAGGAAAGTGCCCTAAAGCAACAAATGCAGTTACATTGTTCTTGTTACGTGAAATCTTGTTGTAAATCATTGAAGACATCAGAAAGGCGGGTGGAATTATAAAGAAAGTTAATACGATCCTTCAGGCAGGAAACAACAATAACGTGACTATTTCCTAGTACTTAGCTCATTATTTTACGAAACCAGAGACACAAAAGAAATTAAAAAATAGTCAGGGCTTATACTGCACTACAAAACTTTCTGCCAGGTTGAGTTAAAAAGAAAGAAAGAAAAATCTGCTGTGTTACATTCACAAGACTTTCTATACCCTCTATCATTTATTAGTGGGTAAACAAATTTTTATTACGAAATTTTATTTTCCTATCTACTAAATATTCGAGATAAGCCTTTCCGGAAATAGCAGCATTACACATTTCGTTACAGAATACAATAATTCGAGGGCAGTCCCAGAAGTACCCGACCTGACGTATATATAGCGGTTGTTGTTTCAAACAAATGACTAGGGTAGAAAGTACCACCCTTATAAAGCTTAAGTTTGAAGTTTGGCGATGCTACGTTGTTTACTAATTGTTTGGCAGTCATTAATAGTGAACTCTCTCAGCGAATTTATAAACATGGATAAAACTGGCCATCGTTATGTGATACAATACTTTCATTTGAAAGGTCTTAGTCCAACTAATATTAAAGCTGAACAAGATTATACTCTGGGGATGTCTGCTCCTTCGTTTACAACAGTAAAATATTGGGTGGCAAAGTTTAAGCGAGACCGTACGAGCTGCCAAGACGAACATCGCAGTAGTCGACCAAATGAGGTGGAAGAAGGTGAAGAAAATCCACAAAATAGTATGGGATGACCGTCGACTGAAAGTGTGCGAGCTAGCAGACATCGTAGGTATTTCAAAAAGTGCTGTACATCGCATACTAACTGAAAATTTAGACATGAGGAAGCTGTGCGCAAGACGGATGCCGCGTTTACTCACAATGGAACAAAAGCAGCGTCGTGAGGATGTTTCAGGTGAGTGTTTGGCGATGTTTCGCTGCAATAAAGCCGAGTTTTTGCGTCGATTCATAACTATGGATGAAACATGGGTCCATCACTTCACTCCTGAACCGAAGGAACAGTCAAAACAGTAGTTTGAAAGGGGAGAATCGGCTCCAAAGAAGGCGAAGATAGTTCCATCTGCAGGCAAGGTCATGCGTCAGTTTTTTTGGGTTGCGCGTGGGATCATTTACATTGATCATCTTCAAAAAGGAAAAGCAATCAATGGCGAGTATTATGCAAACTTATTGCAACGCTTGAATGATGAAATCGAGCAAAAACGGCCGCATTAGCGAAAAAGAAAGTTCTGTTTTATAAAGACAGTGCATCAGTTCATACACCCGTTATCGCCATGGACAAAATCAATGAGTTAAAATTCGAATTGCTTCCTCATGCACCCTGTTCGCCAGACTTAGCCCCCTGATTATTTTCTGTTTCCAAAGTTGAAGAAATGGCTTGGTGGTAAAAGATTTGCCAACAATGAAGAGGTGGAGTTTGCAGTTGATGGCTATTTTGCAGAACTCGACGGTTCTCACTATAAACAGGGCATCGAAGCTATTGAACATCGCTGGGAAAAGTATCGAGCTGAAAGGAGACTATGTAGAGAAATAAAGCTGTTTTCCCCCCTTTTTTTGTTTGTTTGTTTGTTTGTTAGTGTACTTCTGGGACAGCCCCCTTGTAGCGATACTAAAATGTTTGAGAAATGGACGCCACATGTGAGAAATAGATGAAAATCGACAGGACTTGAAAAGAATGGCTATAATGAACAATGCGAACCAATAATAACGGATATCTCAGGAATTGCTGATGCCATAAAAAAGTTATTTGAAATAAATTGTGTGTTTTAACGAGATCTACATTTGTTGTGTGATACGTTTCGTTTATCGCTTAACGTTTACCAGTTATGCAAGATTATATAAATTTCCGAATAAAGACGACTTCACAACTATTTCCAGAAAATACAAGATATATATTTTAATTATGTGAATATATTTAATATATGGTATTTTAATCAAAATTGTTAGTCATTTTTTAGAAACTTAAAAATTTCGAAAAATTTTCCATGTAAAGGGTAGTTTGGGGTGGGGGATTTTCTTGAAAATCTTCATGTTGCACCTTTAAAAGGTACTAGACTTAAATATCACGTTTGCTATTTACCCAATATTTCGTTTTTGAGTTATACAGTTCACAGACACATACATGGACCTTTTTGTTAAAAAGGCTTCCGTTTTATTCAGGGCTCCTTAAAACATGTATTTTCCAGTGAAATATCGATATCGAATTTTTGGGTGGAATGCAATACGTTCTCTACCTACTATTTACGTGGTAGAGAAAGTAAAAAGGGATGAGCGTTTTATCAGTTTTGCTAAGTTCATTGCGGCGCTCCATGCGACAGCATTGTACAGCTACACGCAAAAAAAATATTGGCAATCCTCGCGCACGGAGTATTACCACATTTATTTACCTAATATTTGACTCTGACTGAACCTCGAGCTTCTTTAGTGATTCACTTAGTAAAATCTTTGATAGTTAAAGTTTACCAATAATGAGTAAGAATGTGAGTAGCAAGTTTGCTGCAATTGGATGTAAAAAGGGTGTGATTTTTCTCAGGGACATGAACTTGTGAGGGTGTGTGTTGAAACATGAGTTACTCGTTTACATAAAACACATTGACACCGAAAGGGAAAGTATTTGATTTCCAGTATAAAATGAAACTCCCGCACTCCTAAGAAGATTTTTTGTACATGTTTTATGATTACTTCATTCCAACTTACAGCTCTGAATACAGTGATGTATTCAAATTAATTATTGATGATACGACAGGTAGCAACATGCTTATAAAATATTAAAGAAACAAGGAAAAGTATATGCATAAACAAATTGTGACGTAGCTGTGGTCAGATATCGCATAGAAGGCGCCGACCGACCAACCGACTGCCTGGTTCGAGAGATAAATCACTCTTACCCAGTGTAAACACTAGAAGCGCTATCGAGAGAACGGAATTGTTCTGGAAGCTTCTTTCTGCTCGCTTCCTGAACATTCTAGAACTCTTTCGAAAACTTCAGCGGCTAATTATACCTATATATCTAAGCGAGTGTGCTCGCGAGTGAATAAGTGAGAACTTAGTGCAGTGGCAGTGAAAACTGGACAAAGTCATAATATCCTTACGTGAAAACTAAAGTATCTTGATCTCGCATCTACGCACCAGTAAAATTACTGCATACCCGCCGCATTATAATGGTTGAAATCATTGTTGTTTTTTTTAGGCAAATATCACATTTGGTATTTTCCAGCACGATTCGGAAAAAATACCTTTGAGCAGTACTGGTCTATAAACGCTGCAGCCCCCGAACAAAATAAGGTTCTGTGTTATAAGAAGAAAAGATCAAAGAATAAGCCTGCCATATTTAATTGTGGCATTTTAGTGTTAATGTTAACCTTTTAAAGTCAACTTAGTACTTATGCAAGAATTTCAGAAGAACATGAAAATAGTACGGTGGTGATGGTTGTTTCTTAAGAAGAAATACATTATTTCTCTCCAGAGTAGACCATGACCATACTTGATAGAAATCAGATCTATCTGTGTACAGCAGTGGCGGCTGAAGCATGAATGCGATGGTAGTACCAGGAATACCTCTCCGAAATTCTTATATGATACAATAAACATACCACCACCACATTAATTTGGGTGCCCTTAAACAAAACCAAAAAATACCACCACTACCACCACGCCATTTTATATGGTTACCTCCAAGTTAATACCTTAACCGCTACCCGAAGTGGTGGTTAGTTCATCGCTAAGAATAGTTGTTAACCGAAGGTCGTAATACGAAAATTGCCCTGTCTCCCAGTTAATATCTAACCGGAACCTTAACCGGAGATCACAATACAGGCCTTTAATGGGAGAGGCACTACACTACTCACAGTTGGCTGGATGCAGGTGCTCTCTGTAGAGTCTTTACTCCTTTTTCATTTGTCTACTGTATTTTGGCAGTGCAGGCAGCATTATAAAAATTATTAATTTAATTTTAAGTATAAACAATGGAAAATTAATGACAAATGTGATATAACAAAGGACGATTTTCTGTTAACTTTTACACTGCAAGTGACCTTATTTCTCACTTCTCAGTATAGCACACTTTGTCGTAGATCTACGATAAAATTGGTACTTAATTCGCATGCGCAGCCGAGATAAGCCATGACAGGTACTAACTGGTACGAATATGGGCTATCCTCTTGCCCCTCCACTCCCCGTTAGAGTGTAGACTGAAAGCCTAGAGTGCTATGAATCCGTGACAGAAGTAGCACGGACCCATAGAATAATAAATAATACAATAAGGTTGCAAACTAGTAATTTGCAGTCGCTTCCTTCAGCTTCTATGACTTTCTAATGTCAGACACAGCATTCCATTGCGCCTTTAAGAATAATAAGCATAATAATTTCAAATATGTATTTCGTCACTTTATTAAGGTAGTGCCATGGCACGGAGGCACTAATGTACAGTAATACCTGGACATCGGATTTGTATGCAAATGCATATTCTGTTTGTTTTTAATTGTGATATGGAATTAAGTTTAGGAATGTGTTTTCTTGTTCTGTGCTTGTATGTAAAGCTTTATAGTGTACATAATTCATATTTCCGATGTTGCTGCATATTTAATTATAGAGCATAAAATACATGATTTTTAAATCTCTAATTTTAGAATTAATATTTAGACACATTAGTGATAAAATAAATAAAGTTTTTACTATGGAGACAGCCAAATAATTTTTCGATGAGTTTCAGAGTAAACTTGAAGAGTGCAGGAAAACTAAAGCGATAAATTGTGCAGTGTTTTAGAGATAAATCCCTACATTAAAGTTTTGTGTTGTGTGGATAAATATCTTCAAGGTGAAAATTTAATGCTTCCTGAAGAAATTTACCGAGTTAGTAAGTGCTTTCAAATATTGCCAAATAACATCTGCAGACTGAAAAATCCTTCTCACATTATAAGTACAAAATCTGATGTGTTACATTCACATGACTTTCTCTACCCTCTAGCGCTTATTAGTTGTTATACAAATTATTCTTACGAAAGTTTATTTTCCTATCTTCATTTTAATCCAGATAAAACTTTCCGGAAATAGTTGGATTATTTTGTTTTAGATACAAAGGGTGAGGCAGTATTTTGATGCCTGAATGGTTTTTATTGTATTCTATTATAATTAAATTCAATAACAGCCCACCTTGAAAACAATATGTATATAATTATTATTTATATTGTATATAAGTCATTGCAAATACTTATTTTTATTGTAAACATATTAATGTTATGTAAATGTTTATATACAATAATAGTGCAAAAACTGTGAGAATAATATGTTTTTTGGTTGTTAACAATGAGGTAATGATGTAACTTTGTGACAATAATGTGTCTGGAATTTTGAAAAGTACTGGTCATGAGAAGATCGGTAGTGACGTAGTTAGCTTACAGTTTTGAATTAGCCAATCAACAGTAAAGAAAAGTTTTAGTTTGAATGCTTAAATTCTATTGGATTATAATTAGCCAATAAGATACTAGCAATACCGAAGCTTTAAAGTTTTTACCGTTGGAATTAGTCAGTCGCGGACATGATGTGATAAAGTGCAGATGGAAGTCACGAGCAAGATTTTATAGTAAATACATTAAGAATGGTAAAGTTTCTCACAGTTTATTTTATAAAGTGCAGTGTTTTATATATGTGCAAGTATAAAGAAATAAAAGGAAGTGAAATTTAAAGGTAATTCTGTGACATCTTTAATTTTTGTCATACCACGACCTGAACAAGACCTTATGTCTCTATAGTTCTACTGAAGTAGCCGAGGAAGATTTAAACTAATATTACATAAGCTTAATTAATTGAAACCTACGCACAAAGCAACAAATTAAATATAAAATCTTCAAATTCTGCGTAAAAATTACATCACGCAACATTGTGTAACATTACATAACACAAGCATCATTATCTTCACTACTACAAAGTGTGGCGTCCCAAGCATCTAAAACCAACTCCAAAGTAAGGTTCATACATGGGGCAAACGCACTGAAATAACCTTCTTCAAAGTGTATCTCCAAGCGTGGGACATCTTCATAAGTTTGAAGAACATAACTTCTTCAAAGTGGCGCACATACGTGGGGCTTCTCACGTCACTATAACAACTTCTTCAAGGGAATAGCGATAGCCAAATGTTTTAGAACTCGACGCTCTACGCTGGTCTTAAATTTCCATACTCTTTCCACGCAACTGCGAGAAACAACTGAATGTTGACAGGAATGACCGGGTATTAAACAATTCGAATCATTAATAGCGGATATCTCGGAAATGGTTGGTGTCACAAAAAAGTTATTTTAATTAAATTGTGTCTTAAAGAGATCTACATTTCTTGTGTAGTGCGTTTTCGTCTATCGTTTAGCATTTACCATTATACAAGATTATACAAAATTGCTTCCGAATGAACAAGGCGTCAAAGGCTATTCTCAGAAAATTGAAGATTTATTTGTCACATAAATGTCATTAATGTGTGGTATTTTAATCAAAATCGTTAGAGCAATTTTTTAGATAATCCAAATTTTGAAAAATGTTCCATGTAAAGGGAGGTTTGGGGTGGGGATTTTCTTGAAAATCTTCGTGTCGTATCTTTGTAGGGTATTGTACCTAAATACCAAGCTTGGTGTTTATGCGACTTTTCGTGTTTTAGTAATGCTGTACACAGACACACCGCGGATCTTTTTATATAAATGTTTTGTTCATTCAGGGGCCTCAAAACATGTATTTCCGCTGAAATATCGGTATCGAATTTTTGGTACATGGTAGAGGAAGCTTAAAGTTAATAAGTGCACAATTTGGACATTATAGAACATATTTTAAAACTTTTGACAGCATAAATGCATGCATGTTTTAGATATCTTTAGTGCATATAAATCCGATGTCTAGTAACAACTAGACTTCGAATTTTAAAGGATAAGTTAATTTGTTTAAGGAAACTTGAAAAATAAGTGCAGACGTTGACGAATCATGCCAAGATTAACCCTACTGGTTGCACTTTATACTGCCTCAATATCCTAAAAGAGTAACCGACTCCTGTTTTAAGATTGCTTTTTCTTCCTAGAACTGCCTATAAGAATAAATTAAAGTGTATAAAGCGCCCTAAAAGGGTGGTTAATGCCCATTTTAATGTTTCCCCCTCCTATAACTGCTTGAAAGAAATAACTTTTGAAAATTATTAGTTTTTAAATTTGCATCAGGCATAGAAGGGCTGTGTAGTGCGGAAACTATTCGGTTTCGAATAAACAATGAAACACAATTGATTACGGCTTGCAGCAAACAATAATTTTTGAATACTACAGCGACAAATGCGCAACACACATCGGTGTGTTGTTCAGTACTCATGTTCTATATTGTATTCAGCTGCAATACGCTTTAGGAGACCAATTTTCAAATTGGATTAAAAGAGGTACAAAATTAAGGTTAGTTCAATCAGCGAGCATCCTAAAAGTTTAACATTTTTAGGTGTGCCGCTACTCTTACAGACTTTAAACCTTGTAGGGACGGGCAAAAGCAGATATGCAGTAGGTGTGCGATAGTGAAATGTGTAGTGTAAAGAAATCCTAATACAATAAATTATGTACCTAAATTTATGAATAACTCTTAACATTAGAATATTCTCTTGTGAATATTCAAACTTTTGGTCTCAGCATTTATACGTTGTTGTAGTCTTGGGTTTACACACGAACATATTTTACTACTCAGTTCCTTTTGTATCAATTTCTTGGCCTTACTAATGAACTGAATTATGTCATCAACAAAAACCTTATATTTAAGAACATCCTTAAAAAGAAATACATACGGGTAAGATCCGGAGATCTTGGTGGCCATTCAAATGATTCCCTTCTTTCAGTTCACTTATTTGGAAATTCTTCGGCTAAAAAACGCGCACAATTAATGTTTAGTAAGCAGGAGCCCTATTATGCTAAATATATTGTGATGCGCACCCATTATACATGTTATTGTATATCTACTTTTACCCCCCCCCCATATATACGAGTTTAAGGAGCATCTGTCGAACGTTTCAAATCTAATTGAAATCGGAACAAAATTAAGGTCAATTAAAGGGAGCCTCGTAAACATCTACAATTTACACTGCCGTTTGTGAAAATTGCAACACCAAGAAGAAATTTCCCCAATAACTCCAAACTTGGTGGAAGTGTAGAAGAGTGTGCAAGCAATAAGTGATTAGGTTTGCAGAGAGAGGGGTACATGTAGGCCGAGCAGAGCCCTCTCGTGTCGGTCCGATAAGGTCACTGTTGCGTCCAGTGTAGTCAGTGCAGAGCTGTCAAACAAGGTGGAAACAATAAAGTTAACGCCAGTATGCCTCGTCGACGTCAAAGGGAGCCATATCGGCATGTGAGTGAGTTCGAACGGGGCAGAATGATCGGTCTCCGGGAAGCGGGTTTGTCATACCGTGACATTTCGGCTCGTACAGGGCATGCTGCTACGACAGTGATGCATGTGTGGAAGCAGTGGATAGATGAAGGTCGTACGCAGCGAAGAGCGGGTACTGGACCACGGAACATGACCACAGCACGGGATGACCGTCATCTTGTGCGCATGGCCATAACGCACCGTACAGCTTCATGCACAGTGTTGGTTCGACGCTGCAGCACTGCAACAGGTGTGAACTTGTCTGCATCAACGGTTCGTCGTCGTCTGCTGCAGGTTGGACTGGTTCCATGCATGCCATTACGTCGGCTTCCATTGTCCAGAAGCCACAAGCTCCTCCGACTGCAATGGGCACGTGAACACCGTCACTAGGGTGCTGAGTGGCAAAATGTAGTCTTTTCGGACGAGTCTCACTTCAACGTGTCTTACAGTGATGGCCGCATACGTGTCCGGCGGTACCGTTGTGAGTGCAACCTGGAGGGCGGCATTGTTGAGAGGCATAGCAGACAAACGCCAGGTGTGATGGTTTGGGGGGCTATTGGTTACAACAAGCAATCTCGCCTCCTACGAATTGAGGGCACTTTGAACAGCAACCGGTACTTAACGGCGGTTGTAGAGCCTGAGGTACTCCCCCTGCTTCAGGCATTTCCACAGGCCACATTTCAACAGGACAATGCCCGGCCACATATTGCGAGGAATGTACAAGCCTTCTGCGATGAGCGACGGGTACTATTACTTCCCTGGCCTGCACGTTTGCCTGACATGTCGCCCATCGAACATGGTCGGTACCTGTTGCGTCATGGTCTTCCAGTAACCAATGTCACGCATGTGTGGGCTCGAATACAGACTGCGTGGAAGGAAATCCCTCAGAAACTTATTCAGCGCCTTTTTGATTCAATGCCACGGTGTATAGCAGCTCTAATTGCAGCGCATGGAGGCCACACCAAATACTGAATATTAGGGATCAAAGGTCATGTATAGATTTGAAAAGTTTATCATTTGTTACTTATCATGTACCTAATCTGTGGTATTAAATTCATGGAATTCATGCGTTTCCTTCTTGGTGTTGCAATTTTCACAAACGGCAGTGTATTTTTGCAGGAATGGAGTTGAAATGTGGTTCCGAGTTGTACATGCCTATGGACGGACAAATAGGTGCTCTGTCAATGTATGTATGTATGTATGTACATACGCAGATTAATGTACCTAAATGGACCTAATGCACTTAAAGTTGTTCAACCCCTCCCAAAACAAAATGCTGGATTTATTATTGTTAAAACTGTATTATTATGTCGCTGTTCTCCTTACCCACCGATGACCATCATTTGTCTTTTAACTCTCTAGTACGAGTACAAGCTGTTGTAGCGTTTATGTATGAGCACAACTAAGCAAGAATACGGATGTGAAGAGAAACTTAATTTCTAATGACCACTAGCACACACGTATAATACGTACCGTGTTGAACGATGGAGGCGGCACCGCTGGCTTCTTCCCGAATGGGCACTGTGAACAGAGAACATCGTCATTTTAAGTCACATCACGTCTGTCATTTAGAAACTCCTGCACGCAATAACAACAGGCACATGTCTTGAACCAATTTGGGGAAGGACAAGTAATGAAGATATTTTCCTCTATGTTTCTTTACTTCCTTGAAGGTACCAGGGCTATTTGCTATGTAAGACTCATCTTGCAGTTAAACGGCAACAAAATATTTCGAATACTTTTTTTTTTTAATCTTACATCACCCAAGTTCTCAGATTCCCACTCTTTTGAACGCGTGTCATAGCGAGTGATTTTTATGTAGATACGTACGTCACACCAACATTGGTTTGGTACTGTCTTCAGAATCTTATACTCCTGGAAAAATATAATAAAGTAACAATGGTTGGGTGTCAGGACATAAGGTTATTGAAGTAATAAAATAGACATCCTTTCAAGAAAAGATCTGAAAGCACATTACTGGATCTTGTCACAGTTCTTATTTACTGGGCGCCTCTTGCTTTATTATTTTAAATTTGGGTTCATTGTCCTACGGCTAGCTATTATAATTCTGTCGAGCAAGTATCTCTAAGCAGGGCGTGTAAACGGAAAGGAGTTGTTGCTAAAAGATAACACTGATAAAAAAATTTGTTTCTACACTTTTATTGCCGTCACACTTAATTAATAATTGACATGTTTAATCTTTATACATGCCTGACTGAAACTGTGATATTTCTGAATGCAACTACAGTCGTTTTAGTTGCCGCGCACCAATTACTTCGCGTACTTTACATTTTTGTAACTAACTCTGCGACGTACACCTCGTGATAGATTCTTCAGAACTGTGCGACACTTGCTTATGGCTCGAGAATATATACTCCTTCACCTCGAATTGCCTAAACATTATAATATAGTTCCTATTGGTTACCAAATGCGCCCACTTTCGCGTCTGTTTTGGTCAGCCAATCACTACTACTAACATATATACTCTAGGGAAGATATTCCCTCCATTTCTAAAAAAGGCACGCTACCCTGACGTCATTTGTTTATCTCCTCTTAGTGATAAACAACTCACCCCCTCGGTTTATTGTTACCCACTTCTATTGTCAGTTTCAGTGAGGCCGTGTAAACTTCTTTCCTAACAACACTTATGGCTAACAAACATCTAAAATCCTTTGCATACAATAATATTAATTTACACTACAATCACTTTGGCATTCACAGCATGTTATGACATAAAATATTACCTCAATGTGAACCAATATTTGGAATTCCAGTAACCAAAAAAATAAAACAAATACCAAAATAAATAAAAAGTCACCGGCATGGACACACGTGACTGGAAACAAACAGATGAAGAAGCAAACTCAACTCTTACCGCAGGCGTTTTAAGGCTCGACAGATACTGGATTAGAAAAATAAGTGGTCACCAGACGGGTCACTGTAAACGTAGAAAACACATGTTGACAATGTGAATCAGAGAAAAACCATTGTGTAGGCTTTGAAATAAGGAGGACGAAAGTGCCTCGTATAATTCCAAAGTGTGATGCTTTAGCTCGGAAGAGACATGCCTCGAGAAAGTATATCCTGAAGAGGAGGTTCCTCAGAAAAATCTACTGAACTTTTATACAAGGAGTTCGGTTGTTCACATAGAAATTAACGAGGGAGAATAATACAATAGGTCTTCAGGCGTGTTAGGCATTGTATAAGGTTAACCCCGTGTTTACAGAATTCTAATCTAATCTAGATCAGTGACGTAGCTTGATATTGTGTTCTGGGTATACTAGATTTTAAAAATTGAATTTAGAATTTTTTAAATGATCCACAAATTCCCATACATTAGCGTTTCATAAAATAGTGTGAATTCTGTCTTACGATTCGATTATTGTTATTATTGTAATTATTAGTTGTTTTAGTAGTCATTAGCTCACTATTAATTGCCGAAATCGACTGAACATACATTTTAAACTAAACTAGATTATAAAAATATAGCGTAAGTTGTAACTTTACAAAATGCCTACAAACCATTGTACGATTGTAAATCATGAAAACAATGTGGGTACTCACGTAGTTTTTCTTGTATAAGCTCCAGTCGGCGATTTTTATTGCAAGCTTTTCTTTGAATGTTACTAATATTGGATATTCCTTCAACACACTATTCCTTTTCCCCGCCAAAGCAAACCTACCAGGCAACACACTTTGTTATGAATGTAATTGCCAGTTCACCAATTCAATTTACTGTAGCAGGATTTTTGAAATGTCCGTTTTTGGTTCTTTTCTTGGAAGACAATGCCAAGCTTAGGAACTGGTCTTTTGCCTTTAAGTTCACACCTTTTCTCATAAGATAGAGTCGAAAACTGAGTTTTTAATAAGTAATCCACTAAATCGATGGAATTGTACATATTTTTAAAATCATAAATAAAACACACACAATGAAAAAATACACAGGTTTACGTAAAATTAACACTTTACTGCATTGCACGGTTGCACGCACATAATGCTGGTTCACCAATAACAGGAATGAAATGTTTATGTTACACTGCCTTGCCCTTCCCTTGTCTCCAACCCCTATTGTCCTGTTTCCGGACTTTGGAGACAGCAGGTACACAGAGTAAACATTTCATTAAACGTGTTAAGTCTCTGCTGCTGCCTTTGTGCCCTTAATGTACAACAAAATATAGGCATGTCTTCCTACAAGGGGGCGTTGAAACGTTGTGGGAAAAGTCCACTCTCGATGAGACTTGCACTCGCTCAGCCATCCCAGTCTCTACTCGACTTTGCTGCCGCATCATGAGATTTCGAAGCTGCCTAAGAACGCGGCACTGCAATCTGACAGCGGTAGGGGCTGGGGCGTTGGGATAAGCAGCGGTGAAGATGATTGTATTAATTAGTTTTTCATCACGTGTTTGAAACTGTCTTTATTTATATGTTTAAAATTTTTCTTAGTTTCTTGGCAATTTACTTAGGTAGACGCAGTCTCAAAGTTTACCCTTACGTTACGCCACTGATCTACATACAATGATGCGGAAAAATAATGTGCAGGAAAGTATAAAGAGAAATGCAGTACCAAATTAAGCAGTTTGAGGATGGAACAAGGCGTCTCAGAAGCTTTTTTTACTAGCTACATGCGTCAACATTAAATCCGTCATATTAAAGTCTCCGGTAGTAAAACCTGTTGGTGGGGTGTAAGATGTAAACAAAACGCACTTTAGAAACTACCAGTCACTGTCCCTAGGTGTGTCTGATGTGAAGTCTACTGGATGGTACGAAAATACCGAACTCTCGTCTTGTTCAGTACAGTAAGTGCATGTACGAGGACGGATTGATAAGCCCATGACTTTGACGAGAGATAGCGTTCTAATCACAGGTTTGTTGTTTGCACCCAAGTCTCATATCTATTCTGGGTATAATCGCAGAAATTCGTCATTTGTTTCTTAGAACATTGTTGAGAGCGTCTAAAATAAGCAGATGTGTGTTGCTTCGTAGAAAATGGAGAAAAGTGAATTTCGTGTTCTGATAAAGCACTACTTTTTGCGTGGTAAGACGGTGAAGGAAACGGAAGAAATGCCGAACAAGTATTATGGGGACTCTGCTCCACCACATAGCATGGTTCACAGAATTTCGATGTGGCCGTTCTAGCACAAGAGATGCCGTGCACACAGGACCGCCGGTTGAGGTCACAACAGAAGAAATGGTGAACAAAGTTCACGGTATTGTGTTGGAATACCTGGAAAACGGTAAAACGATCAAAGGTTCATATGCCGCAATGCTGGATCAGTTTCACAAGGAATTGTTAAAGAGACGACTCCATTTGGTGAAGAAAAAGGTTCTCTTTCACCAGGCTAATTCACCCGCACACAAGTCAGCCATTGCCATCGCAAAATTTGTGGAATTGGGCTACGAACTGCTACCTCACCCACCATATTCTCCAGATTTGGTTCCGAGCGACTTCTTGTTGTTGTTGTTGTTGTTGTTCTTCTTCTTCTTCTCCTCCTCCTCCTCCTCCTCCTCCGCAAACCTGAAAAATTGGCTCGCCGGGAAGAAATTTACGTCCAGTGAACACATCATGGCAGAAACAACCTCATATTTTGCAGACTTCGAAAAATCATATTTATTGGAAGGGTTAAACAAATTGAAGAAACGTTGAACAGCGTGTATTGAATTGAAAGGAGACTATGTTGAGAAATAAAATTGATTTTTTAGAAACATTTGTTATTTTCTTTAAAAAGTCACTGACTTCTCAATCCACTTTCGTAATGGTTAGTTTCTCATTGTGTACCAATACACATTAGTTGAGACAGTACGCACACACTTATCGTGTGAGTTGCATTTCATTTTGACTGGCAAATCTAAATGTTTCATAAAGTTGCAATTCAATAATGTTCATGCAGCGCTCCTATTATTACGCCGCATCTGCGACCCTTTGTTCCTATCCTCAAAGTGCTTATTTTGGGTACATACTTTACAATTTGTTGCACATTGTTTTTCCGCAACCTGTAAATAGAAACATTATATTCTTTTAGTTCTTCTCTGATGACTAATTGGCGACTGTTTCATGAAACAAACGGGTGCACTAATGTACTTTCTTCACATTTATAACATCTTCGATACATAAATATATACCAAAAGCAAATGCATATAAGTTTAAAGGTCTAACGAGAAAATTCTTTGAGAAATGACCACAAAAGCTTATCCCATGGTAGAGTGAGTGCTCACTGACAACCGAAATACACTACGTAATCAAAAGTATCCGGACACCTGGCTGAAAATAACGTACAAGTTCGTGGCGCCCTCCATCGGTAATGCTGCAAGTCAATATGGTGTTGGCCCACCCTTAGCCTTGATGACAGCGTACACTCTCGCAGGCATACTTTCAATCAAGTGCTGGAAGGTTTCTTGCGGAATGGCAGCCCATTCTTCATGGAGTGCGGAACTGAGGACAGGTATCGATGTAGGTCGGTGAGGCCTGGCACGAAGTCGGCATTCCAAAACATCCCAAAGGTGTTCTATAGGATTCAAGTCAGGACTCTGTGCAGGCCAGTCCATTAAAGGGATGTTATTGTCGTGTAATCACTCCGCCACAGCCCGTGCAGTATGAACAGGTGCTCGATCGTGTTGAAAGATGCAATCGTCATCCCCGAATTGCTCTTCAACAGTGGGAAGCAAGAAGGTGCTTAAAATACCAATGCAGGTCTGCGCTGTGATCGTGCAACGCAAAACAACAAGGGGTGCAAGCCCCCTCCAGGAAAAACACGACCACACCATAACATCACCACCTCCAAATTTCACTGTTGGCACTACACACCCTGGCAGATGACGTTCACCGGGCATTCGCCATACCCACACCCTGCCATCGAATCGCCACATTGTGTACCGTGATTCTTCACACCACACAACGTATTGCCACTGTTCAGTCGTGTAATGTTAACGCTCCTTACACCAAGCGAGTCGTCGTTTGGCATTTTCCTGCGTGGTGGCTTATGAGCAGCCGCTCGACCATGGAATCCAAGATTTCTCACCTCACGCCTAACTGTCATAGTACTTGGAGTGGATCCTGATGCAGTTTGGAATTCCTGTGTGATGGTCTGGATAGGTGTCTGCCTCTTTCTCTTTACGACCCTCTTCAAATGTCGGCGGTCTCTGTCAGTCAACAGACGAGGTCGGCCTGTACACTTTTGTGCTGTACATGTCCCTTCACGTTTGCACTTGACTATCACACCAGAAACAGTGAACCTAGGGATGTTTAGGAGTGTGGAAATCTCGCGTATAGACTTCTGACCCAAGTGACACCCAATCACCTGATCACGTTCCAAGTCCGTGAGTTCCACGGGGCGTCCCATTCTGCTGTTTCATGATGTCTAATGACTACTGAGGTCTCGGATAATGAGTACCAGGCAGTAGGTGGCAGCAGAATACACCTAAGATGAAAAACGTATGTTTGTGAGGGTGTCCGGATACTTTTGATCACATAGTGTACATAAATGGGAAAATAGAGGGTATGTATAATCCGATAAAAAAAGTTTCTGACATGATATATCCACATGACTTTCTCTACCCATGGTTTATTACTGGGTATACAAAATATTCTTACTAAAGCTTATTTTTCTCTCTACTGCATTTTAATCCAAAAACACCTCTCCGGAAATAGCTACATTACCATTTCATTATAGATACAAAGGAACAGCGATAGTCAAATGTTTTAGAACTGGGCGCTATACGCTGGCCTTAAAATTCCACACTGTTTCCATACAATCGCCAGAAACAACCGAATGTTAAGAAACAAGAGAATGACCAAGTATTGAACAATTCAAACCATTAATAACGGATATTTCAGAAATGGACTCAGCCACAAAAAAAGTTATATAAAATAAATTGTGTGCTTTAACGAGATCTATATTTTTTGTGCAGTGCTTTTTCGTCTATCGTTTAATGTTTACCAATTATACAAGATTATACAAAATTCCTTCCGAATGAAGACTTCACAGGCTATTCCCAGAAAACTCAAGATATACGTTTTGTCATGCAAATGTCTTTAATATATGGTATTTTAATCAAAACTGTTAGACCCATTTTTTAGAAAATCAACAATTTTGAAAAATGTTCCATGTAAAGGGTATGTTGGGGTGCGAGGATTTTCTTGGAAATCTTCGTGTCGCATCTTCGAAAGATATGGAACCTAAATATCAAGTTTGGTATTTATCCACTTTCATTTTTAAGTTATGCTGTTTACGGACCGGCGGCGCCGTGGCCGAGTGGTTAGACCGCTCGCCTCCCACCGAGGTGGACCGGGTTCAATCCCAGGGACCATGTGGGATTTGTAGTGGACGAAGCGGCGTCTGGGCGGGTTTTCTCCGGGTTCTCCGGTTTCCCCCGCCACTCATTCCACCAACTGCTCCATCATCACCTTTCCTTTCATCCATTTCACCAACATTTCGTTTCATCTACTTCCTTCATCCCATACCAGGCATCGGGCTGATCACCCATCCTGGATGTTCTGTCTGATCCATGAGTGTCTGCTCCTCGACGGGCCTCTGACCCCAGGCACCCGCCTGTAAGTCCTGGGGGGTGTAAGTCCTACATAAGAGGAGGGTAAACAGATAATGAATGAATGAATGTTTACGGACACACACGTGCGCGCACGTACGTTTTTCTAAAAATTGTTTTATTTGGATTCAGGGACCTCAAAACGTGTATTTACGGTGAAATATCGATATCGAATTTTTGGGTGGAATGCAATACTTTCTCTACGTACTAAATACATGGCAGAATGATAACTTAACCAATAAAAAGTAAAAGGTAAAAAGTAAAAAAAAAAAAAAGTAAAAAAGCCGTAGAACGGTAGTATTGCATTATCTTAAGAAATGTTCACGTAAAAAGCCACAGAAACACATTATTTCCAATTTTTTTATTCATAGCCCTAAATGTCTATAAATAGGTACGACATTTTCTGTGCTAACTCAGTAGGAGCAATATGAAAGTTCTATATAAGCAAGTTTAATCTACAGGCAGAGAGGAAGGACTTTGCAGATAGAACATACCTGTTCTCTTCAAACATTCTCTCTCCCCCTTATATTTTAAATAGCGCATCATCCCCTGATAATGGATATTTTGACTGGTGAGCGAAGCTCTATAAGCGCTATGTTTTAGCACATACGAGTGTAGCTCCTTGAAAAGTAACTATCTGTTTATTAGGTCCAAAATGGTAATGCAATAATGAATATGCTTTTATTGTTTTATAAAGAAATCCGTATAAGTTTGCTTTCGTAACTCACAAATATTCAATATGGGACCCTCGTATCACACAACACTCATTAAGGCGATAGTCAATTTTATCCCAAACACGATGTAATACTTCTGTCGTGCCACTTTCCACAGCTCTCATGACACATTCCTTTAACTCATCTAAATATTTAGGAAGTGGAGGAAAGAAAGTCGAAGGAGACCTTCCTTGATCGCCACCATAAGAGAAGGCGGTTCTCACCGTTGCATGACCAGTCCAGTTGACTTAGGAGGAGTCAGATGGAGGGGCCTCCAGTAACTGGAGCACGGCACCGCACGTACGCCGTAGTATGCCCTTTGTGCTTCCTTTTGAACCCTGGGAGGAAGGGCGATCAGACTTGGACGACAATGTGCGCTAGCAAGGACGGGGTTCCTAACGATTCCAACATGGCACCGATTAGCCTTGTCTAAGCCCCAGAAATCTGTGTGTCCCGGGTACAGACGGGACAGCTCCCGAGGGAAGGGGGTCCTCACCGCCAAAGCCAGGGAGAAATCTTTCCAGAGCCGAAACTCCACCGTCCTGCCGCAATACATCAACCGCCGTCGCCCGGCCCTACTACACTGAAACAGGTGACAGGAAATGATGGGGATAGGAAATTCATGGTAGAAGGGGACCATCCCAGCATTCGCCTACCGATCCGGGGTAACCACGAAAAACCCCATGGTACGATTGGCCGGCCTGACGAGAATCGAAGCCCGAATGCAAGCCTCACACGTTACCGCGGGATCATCTCTCTCGGTTGACCAATCCAGTATTGTAGCAATGTTTCCTCTAGGAAAGTTTTGACATCTCGGTACCAGTCCATTCTGTTGGAAAATGAAGTGTCCTCCGCTCTTATGCAATTGAGGCATCTACTAATTCATTTGCATTTGGTAATGTGTAGCTCCTGTTTCTGTTGTTCTTTAAAAGAAGAAGGGACCATAAAGGTTCCTGCAGGATGTAGCACAGAAGACATTGATCCGGAGAGTCCCTCACCAGCTGACTGTCCTTTTTGGACATCCAGTTCCCCATATTCGGACATAACACTTTATTCAGTTGACTCATCACTGAAAATTATCCGGTCGCTGAAGCCATCGTCTTCATTACGACCTAGAATTTCGATGCAGAAACCTCGACGTTTAAACCTGTCTCCTCTGCTTAGAAGCTGTAGGAACATTAGTCTGTAAGACGCCATTTTTAAGCGCTTACATAAAACGTACTGCACTTATGCGTAGGACTTAAACTTATGGTCTACCTTACAACTTTAAACAATTAACCTCATCTACATTTTCAGCACCTTAATTAAGAGTCTAAATTGCTTAGTGCAATGAAAATAATTGGAAACTTACACATTAGGAACCAGAAAAAAATCCGATGTATTACATTTGCATGAATGTACTTTCTCTACGGTCTATCGCTTATAAGTGTGTATACAAATGATTCTTACGAAAGTTTATTTTACCATATGCCTCCATTTAATCGAGATAGCTCCATTACACATTTCGTTATCGATACAAAGGGAACAGCGATAGTCAAATGTTTAAGAACTGGACGCTATATGCTGGCCTTAAAATTCTATTATTCTTTCAATGACATCGCGAGAAACAACTAAAAATCGACAGGACTTTAAAAGAAAGTATTGAACAATTCGAACCATTAATGACGAATAGCTTGGAAATGGCTCATGCCACACACACAACACACACACACACACACACACACACACAAAAGGTTATTTGAAATAAATTTGTGTTTTAAAGAGATCTACATTTTTACTTTCGCTACCACGTACAGAGAGAAGGTATTGCATTCCACCCAAAAATATGATACCGAGATTTCACTGTAAATACATGTTTTGAGGCTCCTGAATCCAAAAAAGCATTTTTAAAAACAGTTATGTGTGTGTCTGTCTGTGAACAGCATAACTCAAAAACGAAAAGTATGATAAACACCAAACATAATATTTAAGTTCAGTACCGTCCAAACATGCGGCACGAAGATTTTCAATAAAATCCCCCCACCCCAAACTAATCTTTGTATGATACATTTTTTTCGACATTTTTTATTTTCTAAAACATTTATTTCATCCCCCGAATTTCCTGTCCCTCGATTTCGTTTCATTTTTCATTTCGTTCATCTTTATCCCGTCGGTCTCTTTCAGGCTCGGAAATGTCGGTGATGGTGTTTCGGTGCAGCATGACAGGGGAAAAGAATGTTCTTTGTGACTCTCTCGTCCCTCGGATTTCGCCTGGCTGCCGGGGTATCCGACTGTCCTCCTTCCTCATCAGATTTGAATCCTATTGAAAATATATGGGAATTTGACTATCGCTTCACTTTCCTGCTTCTAGTGCCTACAACGGACGTTTATCTCGATTAAAAGATATAAGATAGAAAAATAAGCTTTTGTAAGAATATTGTAGAAGAAAGATAAAATTAAAGAGAGGCAGTGGGAAGTGATGCGAGTGTAACACATCAGACTTTTTACGAGCACACCATAAATAGGGACGTATCGAAGTCACATTCTGGCTAGTATTTTTAATCGACTGACGGAGGAGAAATACGAGCATTAATATTGGTGGATAGCTCTCTGACTTCTAGATCTAACTTGAACGTTTTGGATTCAAACTGACCTGCAAGACAACGCAAGACAAAAGAGGTTTTGTGGGATGAAATACAGGATGCTTTGGAGGAAGTATCCTGTCCTGCAAATTTAACCAGGCATTTGGTCATCCATGTCCCACAGAATGAGGGCAGTAATAGAACCAGAAGGTTTGCACAACTGATATTTAGTTCATTTCCATTTTTATTTTCTTTTTCATTCATATCTATAATATTTACTTATTTGTTATTTGGTTTGAAAACAGAAAGGAAAGCGTTTCAGTTTTTATTTGTGAGCATAAATGCCTTGAAATAATGTAAGCCTTAATAATTGGAAATTATAATATGCTTAATAAACATTGCGTTTTTCTGAAAAGAAATAATAAAATTTTGCTCGGGATACGAACCTCCGTAAGCCTCATTACTACGTACCTACTTATAACCTCTCGGCTGTCAGTAGCTGGGACTCGATATGAAAGGTGACGATAGAACGAAGCTAAAGGCACGCCTTCCGAGACACCATTGTGAACCGGCCGCGGAAACGATTTGGACTTAAGACGAATATACGAGTCTGCTCTTTGTTTACTTTTTCTGCTTCTTCTTTCTTTCTTTCTTTCTTTCTTTCTTTCTTTCTTTCTTTCTGTGTACTTCTATCATAACAAAGTGTTTATATGGCTTTTATCACCTATCCTTGCATTTCATACGACTTGCTTGTCATCATTCGAAGGTGTACATTAACCAATCACAGGAAAGAGGAGGGAAAAGCAACCTGTGTTAGGATAGGGTAGGATAGTCAGACGGAGTGAGCCCTCAGCTATTGAAGCTTTGCACTGCATGTAGGCCATCTCAGTAGGCCCATTGTTTCGTACGTGACCCCTGGAACGAAGGGGAGACCCAAAGGGCGCCCAGATGTGGACGACGCGACAGTGCGCGCTAGCAGTGCAGGGTCCGTAAACGGCACAATCCTGCGTCTTCTTGAAACAATTCCTCTATAAATAAGTCGCTTTTGAATACTTCGTTTTCTTTCCCAAGTGCATTGATCTTACAATGAAGTACTGAAATAACTAATTTATTTTTGCTAAAAATAACGCTTCATATGGGCACATTTTGCACACACAAGTGGCATAGCCGAAATCCTTGCTGTCGCTTCGATTTAGATATTGAGGGTGCAAGCTGGCATTTTATAGCGAGTTCATCTAAACTCTGAAAGACTTTATATCTAAATATCGTAGAAGACTCTCACGTGTAAGACTTATGTGGCTAACGTTTACATTTCTATAGGCTCCAGTAGTAATAATAATAATTAATAATACCTGCTGAAGAAAGGAACACGCAGCACAGGATTACAACACCTTTCTGGTGAATCTGTAACAGAAAGTATAACATCATATTAGGAAAATACATGCGACAAAACCATAGACGATTTGCTATAGGGTGAGGCACATAAAAACGACCATCTCTAATATTTGTCAAGCTGTTATTAGCATTTTCCTAGATTAAAAGACACGTATGAGCTCACAAATCTACCCAGTGTTTACTTAATATAAATTAGGAACATTATATAGTTAATGAAAACAATGGAAACGATGGTAGTTAAACTAGGTGATTCTTCTATCTGTTATCTATAATAACTAATAATACAATGAAAGCTCCATATTTGTCTGAGTTGAATAATGAAATGCCTACTGTTTTAAAAGTTATCCTTAAGTAAAATGTCAATAATATGAAACTCTTTATACAGTGTGGACCATTTAAGTTGAGACTGTGCAGTATCTCCAAAAGTAAGCGTTGTAGAAAGAAATGTCTTTAATAAAAGCTGCTTGATATTATGGGGGAAGATAAGTGTCATTAGTCGTGTTTTGTTTGGAGGACGTTAAGATGGTCATTTTATGTTCAATTTAAATTGGTCGAATTTAATTTTTTAACTGGAACTACAATTAGGGTCAATTTAAATTGACGTTAAAATGACCATCACAATGTCCTCCAAATAAAACACGACTAATGACATTTACTTTTCCCCATAATATCAAGCAACTTTTATTCAAGACGTTTCTTTCCACAACGCTTAGTTTTGGAGATATTGTACATCTCAACTTAAATGGTCCACTCTGTATATTGAATGTAAGCTGCAAGAAAATTACAAAATAATTACCTAAAATAAATAATATTTCATTATTTTGAAACTATAAGCAATTTTAGATTATATTGTTCCACGTATATTAATACAATACCAAATGAAATAAATAATTTTGCTGTTTTCCATGAAACCCTTACACTCAGAGAATAAAATAAATCACTGGTTACTTTGTCTGAACCAACTCTAGCTGCAATGGGCTGGAATACCCTTACAATATTCTCTAGAAAAATCTGATGTGTTACACTCACACGACTTTCTCTACTCTTGTACAAACTATTTTTACAAACACTTATTCTCCATATGCTTCATGTTAATCGAGATGTTAATCTTATTGCTAATTTTCTTGTAGATGCAAGAGGAATACGGTAGACTTTAAGCGACAGTCAAATATTTTAAGCGCTGGTTGCTATGTGGCGCATTCCATTCTCTTTGTATGTCCAGGACATAAAAAAATGAATAACGAATTTGAGAAAAAGTATAATATCTATAGGAAAATTTAAGGGAATAACAAGCAATATCTCGAAAATGGTTTACTCAACAAAAAAAAATGTATATGACATAAATTGTGTATTTTAACGCGATCTACATTTTTGTGTAGTAAACTTTTGTCTATCTCTTATGGTTTACCAGTTATGCAAAAGTCGTTCACAATGAAGAATACTTTTGGAGACATTCCCAGAAAATTCGAGATATACATTTCATTTGTCATGGAAATATATTAAACATATGATATTTTAATCAAAATCGTTATAGCCATTTTTGAGAAAATTAAAATTTTCGAAAAATGATCCATGTTAAGGGTAATCTGGGGTGGGGGGATTTTCTTGAAAACCTTCGAGTCGCATCTCTGGAAGATACTGAACCTAAATACCAAGTTTGATGTTTATCCGACTGTTCGTTTCTGAGTTATGCTGTTCACAGACACACACACGGACATGTTTCCAAAAATGCTTTTTTTTGGATTCAGGGGGTCTCAAAACATGTATTTCCGGTGAAATATCGATATCGAATTTTTGGGTGGAATACAATACTTCCCCTACTTAGTATACGTAGTAGAGAAAGTAAAAATATTGCACCTTTTATAAGTTAGTATCGGTTTTAGAATGAAAAAGAACACTTCATATCACGTGATATAATGGAGGATATTTGTATCGTACTAAATCTTTCTGGTATTCCACTGCTCCCAGCTTTAGTGCCTTACTAATTTGAGGAGTAGAGTGCCATGGATTATTTTCTAGTAGTAAATTTAGTAGAAACGGGTTTTACAAATATCCCTGGAACGTCAACCAATTCTTCTCATTGGATCTCTACATCTGGAAGTATGCAATTTTCTTGTAAAACTGTCTCGATACAATATTTAGATAGCCCGATTGATTGTAATGTAAATATTTGAAGCCGGGCGATGGTCTTCACTTTTGACAACGAATTCCCGCCTTCACCTTTGGACATAGTCTCCAATATCTGCTGTTCATTATGCTGCCAGCTGCTCCAGAGGTCGGCTATGAGATATTTCTCTCAGGTATGCGCGGCGCCTTTTGAATAGATATCACCAATTTAAATTGAATGAAAAATTTAATGTGATCTAATACTTGAGCTCTTGAAGCGAGTTGCCGACCTGTTGAAGATAAAGAATGAAACTAATTATGAATCGTAGCATTCTAAACTATAACAACTGAACTATTATATCTGCTAACTTCTGCAGTATGAATTTTACAGTTTGAATTAACTGTTTCCGCAATAAAAGAAACGAAGCTTAAATTGCTGTGAGTCGCTGATTTTTTTCACTTTTTCAAAACTGGCCTACATGCCTCTGCAAACATACTGAACTTATAACCTTAATTGTGTTCCAGGAATCTTTATACTAACGCGTTCGCTCTTCAGCTATTATTAATGACGTTGCTCACTAATTACCTTTTTCTCCGGACAAACTCAAGCTTCTTACATTATACATTGATCTATATACTGAAATTATTTATTGCAGTTATTTCCCTATCTGACTATCATTTCTTTGTTTAATAAGTTATATCTTACTGTCAATAAATATGGTATCATATTAACACAGCGAGAAAAATGGTGCAAGATTTAAAATAAATCTATTTTTAAAAGTGAAAAACAGTAAATGTTCAAAAAGAAAAAGTGGTTTTGTTTTTCTACTTTCTCTACTGTTTACCTTTAATAAACAGAGGAAGCATTGCATTCCACCCAAAAAAATTCTGTGATACATTCATATGATTTTCTCTACCCACTATCGTTATTAGTGGGTATACAAGCTAGCTACTACATTTTAATCCAAATAAACCTTTGCAAAAATAGCTACATTACACATTTGGTTATAGATACAAAGAGAATAGCGATAGTCAGAGAATGACAAGTATTGAACAATTCGAACCTTTAATAACGGATGTCTCAGAAACGGTTTATACCACAGAAAAACTTATTTGAAGTAAATTATGTGTTTTAAAGAGATCTAGATTTTTTGTATGTTACGTTTTAGTCTATTGCTTAACGTTTACCAGTTATACAAGATTATACAAAATTCCTTTCGAATGAAGAGGACTTCAGAACCTATTCCTAGAAAATTCAAGATATACATTTGATTTTTGATGTAAATTTTTGAGTATATGATATTTTAATCAAAAATCTTTGGAGCCATTTTTAAAAAAAAATAAAAAAAATTGAAAAATATTCCATATAAACGGTAGTTGGAGTGGGGGGTTTCTTGAATATCTTTCCTAACACATCTTTGGAAGGTCTGAACCTAAATACCAAGTATGGTACTAGTATTTACCCGACTTTTCGGTTTTGAGTTATGGTGTTCACAGACACACACACAAACGCACACGCGGATCATTTTTTAAAAATGCTTTTTGGGGGGGATTCAGGGGGAGTCAAAACAGCATTTCCGGCGAAACCTAGGTATCGAATTTTTGGGGGGGGGATTCAGGGAGAGTCAAAACAGCATTTCCGGCGAAACCTTGGTATCGAATTTTTGGGTGGAATGCAATACCTTCTTTACCTTCTTCCTATGTACTTGATAGAGAAAGTAAAAATGAAAAGTCGGTTAAATACCAAATTTGGTATTTAAGTTAATATCTTCCAAGGATGCAACACGAAGATTTTCAGGAAAATCCCGCACCCCAAACGCCCTTTCTAAAAAATGGCTAACGATTTTGATTAAAATACCAAAAGTTTAAGATACGTTCATGACCAATGAAATATACATCTTAATTTTCTGGGAATAGCTTGAGAACTTCTCTTCATTCGGAAGCATTTTTATATAATCTTGGATAACTGGTAAACGTTAAGCGATAAACGAAAACGTACTACACAAAAAATATAGAGCCCTTTTAAGCTCAATTTACTTTTTATAACTCATCAGCTATTTCCTAGATATCCGTTATTAATGGTTTGAATTGTTCAATACTTCTTTTAAAGTAGCTACTATCGATTTTCAGTTGTTTCTCGCGATATCATGGAAAGAGAGTGGAATTTTAAGGCCAGCAAATAGCGTCCAGTTCTAAAACATGTGACTATCGCTATTTCCTTTGTATCTATAACGAAATGTGTAATGCAGCTATTTTCGAAAAGGTTTAGCTCGACTAAAATGAACTAGATAGTAAAATAAGCTCTTGTAAGAATGATTTGTATAATTGTTTTGTAATTGTATAAGCCATAGAGGGTAGAAAAAGTCATGTGAATGTAACACATCAGAATTTTTTTTTGTTGAAATATGAAAATTCTAGGAAAATGAATGTGAAACAATTTTTAATGTGCTAAAGTTGGTAAATTGTAAAAAAAAAACCTTGTGTTAACAGCACTGGCAATCTTAAATGTTATACTTTGCCTGCCTCTACACATGGCTGATTCACCTACATAGTTTCTGTAAGTGGAAGTTTAAATGAAGAAAGATGCAGCACTGCCACAGCATTCTAAGATACGTTGTTAACAACTAAATCCGGAGCTGTCAAGTTTTGTGTTGGCCGATTTGTAAGCATGGCATTTGAAACACAAGCTACTTGAAAGCTGAACACTGAAAATGAGTGAGTAGGAGTGTTTGAACTGTGATATCCTCACAACTACGAGCTGTTTGGCTACTGTGTAGTGCCTAGGGCGATATTGACAGTTACATCAACATGGGCCATTACTCCGTTACTCGCTGCCACAAAATGAAACTATTTGCCATTAATATTAATTTGTAACACCTGATAGACATAGCTGCGCAGAACACTTCTAACAATATTTTAGATTACAAAATGGATCGAAAATAGCTTGTGTACTTAATATTCAGACTCAGAAGCCTGGACCGAATTTGGATAGATAACGATTCCAGTCTGAGCAAGAAAATAATTCTTTACCTACTTATTATTGCACGTATATCTAAAGAAAATTAGTAATTTAAACATTTTAATTTTTTTTAAATATGAAAGAAATAAAATCAGATGTGTTGTATTCACATGATGTTTCTACTCAGTATCGTTTATTTTAATGCAGCTTCTAGAGACTATTCTTAGGAAAACGTATTTTTCTATCAACTTTATGTTAATCGCAACAAACCTTTGCAGAGATATTTTCATTACGCATTTCGTTGTAGGTGCAAGGGGGTTAGGGGGAAACTGAATCATAGCAAGATGTTTAAAAGCTAGTTGCTATATGTTGGCCTTTAAATTTCATACTCTTTCCATCATATTGCGAGAAATAACCGAATAGTGACAGCACTTTAAGAAAATGACAGTGTTGAAAACTTAAATCAGTAATAAACGGATATCTCGGAAATTGCTAATGCCACAGAAAAAAATATTTCAAATAAATCATGTTTTGAAGAGGTCTACATGTTTTGTGTAGCACGATTTTCTATTTCTTATGGTTATACTTTATACAAAATTCACAATCTATTCCCAGAACATTAAAGATGTGAGTTACATTTGTCATGTAAATATCTTCAATATATGGTATTTTAATCAAAGCCGTTATAGGCATTTTTGAGAAAATAAACAATAATGAAGCAATTTCCAGGGTAGTTTGGGCTTGGGAATGTTATTGAATATCTCCGTGTCGCAACTTTAGAACATACTGAACTTAAATACCAAGGTTGGTATTTGTGGGACTTTTCGTTTTAAAAGTTTTGATGTTCAGAGTTAGACTAATGGACCTTTTTCTAAAAGTGTTTTTGAGAGGAGGGGCTTCAGGAGCCTCAAAATGTACTTCCGGTGAAATCTCCACATCGAATTTTTGGGTGGAATACAATACTTCCTCTGCTTACTGTAATACGTAGTAGAGATTTAAAAAGAAACGTAGTAAAGAAAGTAAAAACTGAAGGAGCCTAAGATCATGTCAACTATTATTTTAATTAAAGCAGGGGTACCGAAGGTAAGGGTTTGGTCAGAGGAGAGGAATTGCATGCCTGGTACTAAAACATTATTAATAAATCGTTTGTTCTCCCGCAGAAATTCTTACCTCCAACATTGCACATTAAATTGGGTCTGATGAAACAGGCTTAAAAGGCACTACCACATTCTACGCCCTCCATTCTGTGACATTAAACGATCCGACACACAAGAACAAATTATGCAAAGTTGAAATGTTTGTTCCTTAGTCTATAAACAGAAATATGAGACAATGAAACTGAAAGACGCATAAACTGACTTCAGAGCTGAACGCTTCATAGGACATGAAAGATCCAGTGATCGGTTGCACCATGACTGTAAAAGTTCAATTTCTACACACTCATATTAACCACTTCTTGAACATTTAAGGAAGCTTTGAGAATATGGTCCAGAAGTGCAGTATATCTGTGATAACTGGCTGTAGGTATTCAATGTTGAAGATGGTCAGCGAAGGTAAAGGATCAGCAAGTTAAGAACGAGAAAGAATGAAAACCAATGGAACTTCATTTTTACTTTCTCTACCACGTATAGTAAGTAGGGGAAGTATTGTATTCCACCCAAAAATTCCATACCGAGATTTCACCGGAAATATATGTTTTGAGACCCTCTGAATCCAAAAAAAAGCATTTTTGGAAACATGTCCGTGTGTGTGTCTGTCTGTGTGTCTGTGAACAGCATAACTCAGAAACGAACAGTCGGATAAACACCAAACTTGGTATTTAAGTTCAGTATCTTCCAGAGATGCGTCACGAAGGTTTTCAAGAAAATCCCCCCACTCCAGATTACCCTTTACATGGAACATTTTTCGAACATTTTAATTTTCTCAAAAATGGCTCAAAAACGATTTTGGTTAAAATATCATATGTTTAAGATATTTTCATGACAAATAAAATGTATATCTTGAATTTTCTGGGAACGTCTCCAAAGGTATTCTTCATTGTGAACGACTTTTGCATAACTGGTAAACCATAAGAGATAGACAAAATTTTACTATACAAAAAATTTGTGTCGCGTTAAAATACACAATTTATGTCATATACATTTTTTTTTTGTTGAGTGAACCATTTTCGAGATATTGCTTGTTATTCCCTTAAATTTTCCAATACTTATACTTTTTCTCAAATGGGAAATCGTTATTCATTTTTTTGTCTTGGATATGCAAAGAGTATTAATCTGTGGCAAAGGGAATGGTGCTGCACATAGCAACCAGCTATTAAGAGATATATATGTGCTTCAAGACTACTGTATTTCTATATTGCCCTTGTAAATATATATTCCCCTTACATCTACAAGAAAATTAGCAATAAGATCGTTTCTGCAAATGTTTATCTCGATTAACATGAAGCATATGGAAATAAGCGTTTGTAAAAATAGTTTGTACAAGAGTAGAGAAAGTCATGTGAGTGTAACACATCAGATTTTTTACATACTAGTCGCATAATCATAAACGCATTTCTTTAGGGTAGTTTAGCTGTGAAAAAAAAACCATCCGTATGTAAAAATTATTTATGCGTGTAAATTATGTAAGATATGTAAAATCCTTGTTTTGTGTAAATGTCAACCTGATGAAAATCATTTCTTGATTCGATTCAAAAACTGATTCAAGAACACACCAAGAAGAAAACATTTCTACTATTCGTGTACATAAACCAATTGCAAAGAGAAATAATAGTTTCGATCGTATGACAACCACAAGTAACAGGCTTAAATTTGGGCAGTGTTAAACTTATCATTTATATTTTAATTGTTATTAATATTCAAGAAAAAATTTTTAGTCGGCTTTAAAATCATCACCTGTTATATATTGTGCAACAGATATAAGAAGAAAGTTGAAGAGAAAGGGAGAGAGGGATAGGAGAGGAAAAAGGAAGGGAGATGGAAAAAGTGAGAGAGATACGAAAATTTCCGCAGTGACGCAGGCGGAGCTGTGGGTTGTGCTGGTTTTCAGATAAATCACGGCTTAATGGACTGATTATTACTAACAATTTGAAATTTTAGCTTTACTATACGCAGTATTATTAATTCTTATTCTTTCTTTTGTATAGAAACAATAACTCTTATCAAAATCTATGGTGTTTAGAACATTTCAAAATTTGAATGACTCTCAATCCATAAAAATATAACTTTTTAATATATCAAGTAGTGCAATTCGTTCAGTTCTGGTGACATTTGTGCACAATGTCATTAAAAAGGTTACAACACAGAATGCAAAATTTGAAATTAGCTCAAAAATTGTGAAAAATCCTCGTAGGTGGCCTGTGTATCTTAAGTAAAGCTATAGCAAAAACTACAAAAACTACATTTCTTTTAAATCTGCGTATTACTAGTACATCTGAAAATGATAGGCTGATTATTTTAAAAAAATTCTGATGTGTTACACTCACATAACTTTCTCTACTCTTGTACAAAGTATTTTTACAAACGCTTATTCTCCATATATTTCATGTTAATCGAGATATCCAGATGTTAATTTTATTGCTAATTTTCTTGTAGATGTAAGGGGAATTGATAGGCTTTAAGCGATAGTCAAATATTCTAAGAGCTAGTTGCTATGTGGTTCTCTTTGCATTACCAGGACAAAAAAAAATGAATAACGAATTCCCATTTGAGAAAAAGTATAAGTATTGGAAAATTTAAGGGAATAACAAGCAATATCTCGGAAATCGTTCACTCAACAAAACAAAACAAAATGTATATGACATAAATTGTGTATTTTAACGCGATGTACATTTTTTGTGTAGTAACATTTTGTCTATCTCTTATGGCTTACGAATTATGCAAAAGGCGTTCACAATGAAGAATACTTTTGGAGACATTCCCAGAAAATTCAAGATATACATTTTATTTGTCATGAAATTATCTTAAATATATGAGATTTTAATCAAAATCGTTAGAGCCATTTTTGAGAAAATTAAAATGTTCGAAAAATGTTCCATGTAAAGGGTAATCTGGGGTGGGGGATTTTCTTGAAAACCTTCGTGTTGCATCTCTGGACGATACTGAACCTAAATACCAAGTTTGATGTTTATCCACTGTTCGTTTCTGAGTTATGCTGTTCACACACACACACACACACACACACACACACACACACGGACATGTTTCCAAAAATGTTGGGTTTTTTTTTTATCTGAAAACATATATTTCCGGTGAAATCTCGGTATCGAAATTTTGGGTGGAATACAATACTTCCCCTACTTACTATACATAGTAGAGAAAGTAAAAATAGCGGGACACTTCTGGTATAACCGAAAACTGTATAAAATTAACGTCATTTTAACTTTTAACAAACTCTGTATAGTAAATCATCTATATGCTGGCTATGCCGAAAGGATCCTCAGTTAATGAATATTTATATAAAACTGTTTCAGTGGACTACATATTTAATGCTAATCTGCGCATGTTTTACTGATTCAAATATAAGAAGACCTGATGAATTAAAGAAAAGCAGATTCACATTGCGAGTAGCAAAACTTATTTAATGAATGTGTGCCTCATAAAAGCATCTTGGGAATTTTATTAGCGGAGTGCACTATTACAAATTTAAAATATGTTCCATAATTTCTGCACATTAAACAAACAATTAGTTGGGGGGGGAAGGTCAAACAAAGTTGTTTTGGGTCCATCCTGTAAACACGTGAGAGCATTTCCTGCGAGGTGCAAGGTGAGCATCGAATGATACTATTCCACTTCCGTTCGCTTCAAACTGCTGACGCACCTCGCACTTCCTTGTTGCACGGAAATTTAGCTCCGGATATTTCTAGCCCCCCCTTTGTGCTTGCTAAGCACAACGGATATTTTGATATTTTTTCCCCCCTGCAGACAAGTTATCTCTGACATGTCAGCGTTATTAGGAGGTTCCAATTCGAACAAGTTTTGTGCATACGAACTCTTACAGAAATATTGTTAAAAGTGTGATAATATATTATAGTCGAAAATATGTATTCTTACATAAATTAAACGGAATTAAAATAGAGAACATGTTTGAACACCAGATTTGAATTAAAAGTCCCGCCAGACTTTCTTTGACGATAATTATATAAATTGAAACATCACTGCCTCTTTTCATTTTGTTTTGGTTTAAATATGCCTTATTGCTATTATATCTGTACTATTATCTAAAGAGAAAACGTACTTGCAATTTTTGTTAAAAGGTATCTGGGAAACTACACGTGGTTTGAGCTGTCTTCGGTGGCGAATAGCATAAACCCTTGTGTCTAATATAGGCTATCCCTTTGTAAACGTATCTTATTTAAAAGCAAAGCTCAGTATTAACAGGGAATTTTACAGGCAGGATTCTCTGAATCCAATTCTGAGTGTTCATGTTCCACGACCGTCTTGTCTCCCCTTTCTTGCTCAATGTTTTTAAGTTGGCTAGTCTTTATCACGAGCACAACCATTACAAACAGGCTATGTCTAGCTTTAAAATGAAACACTTTTCACTTTTCTTTCACCCGAAATAGACACACACACACACACACACACACACACACACACACACACACACACACACACACACACTAGGATTTGTTAACGATATGAATAAACCTTGCTCTTCAAAATATGCCCAAAGAAAGTAGTCGCAGACAGGGACGGATCTTGGAGGCCATGCAATGTCTCCATTTTCGAGATGAAGTGATTCCGACGCACAGCTACCACGGAAATTCTAGTGTGCTCTGGCACCATCTTGCTGTAACCAATTAGGATGTCCGTTGTAGCGCTTAAACACAATATTCAGCAAAATTAATGCTGTTCCGGTTGAACTAATAAAAATCGCTTAACGATATATGTCTTAAGCTGACAGATTGTCGTCACAGAAATGCAGGCCATTTGCAGGACACGACTTTCCTCCTTAGCTGATAACGGTGGATTTATCTCATATATTTGTTAAAATACATAAATGATATGATGTTTACTACACAGTTGTAAACATTCAGTTTCATTGAATCATCCTGTTTAACAGTTGAAAATTATATTTATGACCAGCATAAAAATGGAAGGTGTCATGTCATTTGTTTACATGTACGCTAATCATAGGATTATTCACCGATTAAATTGCTAGATTTTAGCGTTTAATACACAATTGCATTTTATAATCGAATACCAAATTTTCACCGAAACTATCATATTCAGTTGCAATTAATGCTACATTGAGCCGCTACGGAGCACTATTATGTGCACATTTGAAAATGTGCAGAGATCTCCAATGAGACTTCAGTTTCCTAAATCAATAAAGTAAATAAAGGAATGCTCATCAAGAACTAATACCACAGACAGATCATTATCTATAACTGACTGCATATACGAGGCAGGTTCCAGAAAGTAACAGAGGATTTGAAATAAGAAATTAACAAAATAAAAAAAAGTTTATTATATACAATTTAAAGGTACACTCTTAAACTATTTGTCTGCATAATTGTCATTCAAATTAAGGCATTTATCATACCGTGGCACAAGTTTTTCAATACCGTCTCTGTAAAAATGTGCCGCCTGCAATTTCAACCACTGATTTACATCGGTATGCAGTTCAGCATCAGTATCAAAGCGTTATGTGGCGAGCCATTTCTTCTTCGCTGGGGAGAGGTTGTAGTCGCTCTGCGCCAATTCCGGACTGTATGGTGATGATCGAAACCTCCCATCCAAAAACCCTCGGGTACGATTGGCCGTATGTAAGCGTGCGTTGTCGTGAAAAAATAACACATCCCGAATTCATTGGTGGTTTTTTACCAACAAAAACATAATCACAGACCGCACTTCACAAGTGGCAGGATTTTCTATTGCAGCGCACATTTTAACACGTCACAGAGAGCAAAGTAAGGGAGGCACCGTCCACGTGCTACCACACCTGGATACGTACTGAGTGTAGGAATATTCTGACACCAAGATGGCGACCCCGCCCAACGCCGCGATAGACCAAAACGTCTGTTACTTTCTGGACGGTCCTCGTATTTAAACATGTAACTAAAAATTAAATGGCAAATACAACCACAAATCTAAAAGATTTTCTAGCATGGACAAAACACAAAATATGAAAAAGGAAAAGACAAAAGCAGATTGAGAAATTAACAGAATATATTTTAATGATATTTTATGATATTTTAATGCGTATGCGCTGTGGGCTAAAGCGTGGAGCTCTGGTTTCCAGCCACAGTATTGCGCCCGGGTTTGATCTCACCCCTGGAGGTACGGATTTTAAGTCCCGGATATATGACCGGTGCCCACTCAGCATGGTGAGAAAAGTGAGGAGCTGCGATAGGCAGCGAACCACGTCACGAGGTCAAAACTCTAGCTGGGGAATGCGTGATTCTGGCCACATCACCTTCCGTATTGGTTGGAAAATCGCCCACCTCTGCCGTGCGTACGTGGACGTGAGGCCGGCAGTCGGGTTGGTAGGTCAAGGCCCTTCATGGGCTGTAGCTCTACGGGATTATTATTATTATTATTATTATTATTATTATTATTATTATTATTATTATTATTATTATTATTATTATTATTATGTTAGGGGAAACCGAAACTGGCTATCTCGACTGTTAAGGTAAGGACTCTTGAATGGGAAAGCCGCAGTTCGAATCCCGCGAGGACGTCCTCCCAGACGGGGATTTCTTTTTCAGATCCTCATAACTGGCAAATTCCGGGGAACACCTCAAATTATGGGCCTGCAACATTTGCCGCCAAAATCTCATTTCAAAATTATCATTTAATTACATGTACTTATTATCAGCGTGTTTGTCCTCCTCCGTGGTCTAATGGTCCCATGCTAGCCTCTAGCTCCCGAGATCGCGGGTTCAAACCTGGCGGAGGGCGATGGACTTTTTCGGGAGTAAAAATCCTTAGCATGGCTTCTTTCGGAAGGGAAGTAAAGCCGGTGGTCCCGTGTCGTAGATTTACGGCACGCAAAAGAACCTCAAGCCTGATAAAGAGGCCTCTGAGCAAAATTTCCGGTCTTTCACGCCCAATATAGTAGTTACAGAGCGTCCATAAATAAATAAATAAATAAATAAATAAATAAATAAATAAATAAATAATGAGCGTCCACCGCTTGTGCTGCCGTATGTTGTAAGAACAGGGTTAAACACTACTGTAATTACTAGAGGAAGGAGTTGACATCAGGAAATAAACCTGTAGTTAATTTGAAATTATGTACAGCACTGAGATTACCAGTTTCAATGGTTGTTACACCAGCAACCTTGATCACTTCTTATGGCGTGCGTTGGGTTGCTTACAAGGAAAACTTTGGCATGCAGCTATCACCCTACTTTCTTTACAGTGTTTATGAATGTATTGATACATGCAATGATACAATCCGTTATTTTGAAATACGTTCTAATCATCTGTTCGCTTTCTAGTGAATATAAAAAATAATAATGGGCAAAATAATACGTCATGCTTAGTAGCTGAAGCCTCTTTCATTGACACAAGCATTCAAACCAGCGTTCCTCTTCGTTACACCTCGCATAATAATCGAAATAAAAACCTTGTAGAATTTCTGAGCTGATGGATATGGCGTCTAAAAGTAGAGGCTTTTAATTTAACAAAACAATTGTCCCCTTCCAGCCAGGCGTAGCCAGGGGGAGTTTTGGGAGTTGCTAAGAAATTTAAAAATTAATAGCAAAAATAGCACCTTTCTAGGTTGGCGGGAACGAGACACTTCCTAATTGAATCAGTGGTAGCACTAGATTTACGCCACATGTCTTAGACAGTATGACCAAAGCTGACGGCAACAGAAATTATGCTTTGGATAGCACTGGTACAACCATGTAAAGATATCAGGGCATGCTTTTGTTCCGATGCTAAATTTGAGTGGTTTTCAAACTAGTGCAAACCTCTCAGTTTAGAACATAATTAGAAACCCTATTTTATAGTGAAATAAAATGGCCTGCAGCGTAATATAAAATACTTCACAGTGGTCAGTAATTATGTCACTACACATTTTTAATTCCAATTGCTGTAACTTAATCTGTGAATATAAAATCGATTTACTTAATATTTCAACTCAGAATTAATTCATATTTATTATTTGAATTGATACAAATTGTTTTAAAAATGGATCCATATACACAACCTCCCCCCCCCCCTTTATAACTTTCCGACACTGCTACTGCCTTTCCAGGCAAGAATCGAAATCGGAATCTCTTGAGTTTAGAATGCAGCGCGCAGACTGTTAGATCGCATAGGGGGTCTATTTACTGAAAAGTATCTAGACCCACTGCTGGAATACAAATACCAAAACATAAACTAGCCACTACCAGAGCTGCGATAGTGCCAGCTTACGCGAATGTAAGATATACCACTTCTTTGGCAATCCTCTTTATTATGTGTGCAGAAAACAAATCTGCAGAGCGCGGCTTATCTGGACCATCTGGTATAACTGGGTGATCACATTACCCTCTATAAAAGTATAACCGCATGAAACAAATGTTAATGTCAGCCAACGTCATATTTTTCATGTTTAAGGTGGGGGGAGAAACCTTTTTTAAAAGGTGTCATTTTATTTTGAATCAAATGTTCCACGGTTTTAAGCATTTTTAATATCTATTTCCGCCAATGTTAACTGTAACAGATAATAAATGTTCCTTTTTCACTACAAGAATTTAAGTTAAGGCTACTAAGCTTTGCAACCCTACAGTTTTGTGTGTAACTGTCAAGACTTTTCAGCGTTATATATTTATATTTAACGGATTACCTCATCTTTGTAGGATTTACACCCCCAAAGACTTATAAGCCAATGCCTTGGGTCAGAAGCCTGTCGAGGAGCAAGCAAACTCTGGATCATAGCATATCAGAATGGGTGATCAGGCCAATGCCTGGTATGATGTGAAGAAGAAAGAAATGAAATGTAGTGCTGAAAGAGATGAAAGGAAAGTTCGCGGATCAAATTATCTAACCCAGCATTCGCCTAGCGACCGAGAAAAACAGCAAAAACCTTCGGTAAGATTGGTCGGTCCCGGGGGTTTGAACCCGAGACCTCCTGAATGCGGGCCTCAGACGTTACCGCTTGAGCCATCAAGAATATTTTTTAAAAATTATCAAATGCTTATTTGTACATTTTTTGGTGTCTATTATTTTTATTTTCAAGATTTAAGTAGGCAAAAATTATCTCTATGGCCTTAATGGTGACACCTTCAACATTTCTCTCTCTCTCTCTCTCTCTCTCTCTCTCTCTCTCTAAGAAAAATTAGTTTCTGTTGCCTCTGGTTTCTCAAAAATGCATTGTCTTTAGGTAAATAGTTGGAACGTTTAAAAACAATATACTATGCATGATACGCATGCGTATGTGTATTTCGCCTTTTCATCCGAGAACAACCAAACCAATTGCTTTAAACTTTATATATAACACACGTGTCATTCAGTAGGTGGGCCATTTGGCATTCGAAGGAGTTTTAATGGAGCACGGTGTCAAAACATCTAATATCTGTTGTATTATTGATTTTTGTAAAACATATTAAATAACAAACCTTTATTAGCATTATTTGTGACAAGTTTTATTAGTTACAACAAATCAGTAGGATAACTATGTCAAAATTGTCAGGAATATTAATATTATTACTTCCAGCTGAATCGAAATATTGAGAAACTCGCATAACTAAGCCTAAACTTTCAGAGACTAAGCAAACGGTCCTAAACTTATGCCGAAATTTAATTTTTTATGATAGTTTAGGTACAATATTATAGAGCAGAGCATGTTTGTGCGTTAAATCTTGTTTACTTTATTGATATTGAAGTAGCATTTGGTGAGAATGTGGGCTTTCTCGATATACTGTGATAAATAAAAGCAATTTATTAATTTGCCTATATTTGTATCTGTAGTAGTACAACCAGAGCTCCAGATTTTAGATAAATTTACAGCAACGATGAATTTATCATGTGAGACTGTGGAACACGAATTGCATTTATTTTGAAGCCCCCCCCCAACGCGCACACAATTTACTCATAATATTAGTATGCATAAACAACCAACATTTAATTTGCTTATATTTCAGGTATATGCTTAATCTATACCGAGCGAAATGGCTCCGCGGTAACGTATGAGGCTCGCATTCAGGAGGTCCGCGGTTCGATTCCCGCCAAGATCGTCCTTCCTGACAGGTCTTTTCTAGATTTTCCTAGTCATAACTGAAAAATTTCGGCGAGGTACCCTAAACTTACACCTGTAATGTTTCCGTTACCAAAATTCTTTTCCCAAATGTATTATAATTAGTATCTCAGAAAGAGGCCCTTTATTACTGGTTTTTGAAACATCACGTGAACATATACGCTCCACGCGCGCACACGCATACAGAGAGGGTGAGAGAGAGGGGGGGGACAACTTTCAGTTAACATAAACACGTGAGTGGTGCTGTGGGCTCTGTTAGTACCCAATAGCGCATCAAAATGTGTGAACCATTCTTGACGAGTATGAAGCGATAAAATCTCATTTATAAGCGATGGTACACAAACAACAATTAAAACAATAAAACGCCAACATTGCCCACATCTAGTTGTGGAAGCGAAACAATCCTTTAATGAACCAGAACAAAAGAACTTAAGTCACTGATACGCACTTTCTCAGGCAATGAATACTGAAATGTTAAACTGACTACTGACTAAAGAAAATGAAACCAATTTAACACAACAAAACAAAATTAGTAATAAATTACAAGCAAGCATGGTTTAAACACTTCGACCGCACGCTGAACACAGAAACGCGAAAGAAAGCGTGCAGTTGTAGACCGTATCGCCAAAGCCTCGGGGGAATGTAAACGGTTTAGGGTGAAAATTTTGATTTTGAAATGTATTACATAGAAGTTAAAGTTGTTTTCTGTTTTATCTGAAACTTCTAGGTGTATAGACATCTTTGGAAAGCGGCATACAATTCATTAAATGTGCATTTTACTCAGGCAGCATTTAAGCGGTTAAATTTTCAGAGATTATGTTAAACACCTAATTATTGCTTTGGAATGACAATTTCTTATAGGTATTTTATACTAGCAATCTTTTTTAATGAATTATTTGGCTAAAGAAAGCATTTTATGTTCGTTATCATAAAAATAATTGTAATTACAGAAAATACTACTCTACATTAATAATTTTTTTTCGACTCTCCAGCAAAACTTCTTAATGATAAGATGCTAATGATAAAAAATGGGCATATATTCTAAAATATATCAGAGGAAAGTGCTCCCAAAGAGATAATTATTAAAAATCTATACATTTTTATAGCTTATATAAACATATATTTACGAAAAAAAATAGTTATCAGTTAGTGCATTCTTTGCTTATAAGATATGCTAGATTTGAACATGATATGTTTTAAAAATAATATTATTGTATTAATATTATCCCAAGCAAAACCGGTTACATTCTTGCTTAAAAGTGTTTAAATAAAACTCGGCCACAACACTTCACTTTGACATTTTGGAAAATGTTGGTGAAAATGCTTATTGATGAAAATTCCAATACAATTCGCTATCATTTTGTTTTTGTATATTCAATTTTTAGAAGCTATTAAACATCTGTTATGAATAATTATTCTATCTTCAACAATTTCGTACTTGTTTAGAACGAGTGTTGTATTTTAGCATTTCCTTTGTCCTAAATTGTTATTAACTATAAATAAAAATGATAACGAAATGCACGGTATAAAAACAAACCAGTCTAATTTTATCAAAGTCCCAAGGAGCTGAGTGCGTAAATAGCTGTGTGAGGTTTGTGTGTGGTCAGTTATTCTGCCGCTGTTGTGACGTAACATAAGCGTGAACTACGATTTGTAAATAATAATAATAATAATAATAATAATAATAAACGAACTGTCGCGAAACCAGACGCTAGAGGAAGAAAGTGAAGATAAAAATCTGATGTGTTACACTCACATGACTTTCTCTACTCTTGTACAAACTATTTTTACAAACGCTTATTCTCCATCTACTTCATGTTAATCGAGATAAACATTTGCAGACTCTATCTTATTGCTAATTTTCTTGTAGATGTAAGGGGAATATATATTTACAAGGGCAATATAGAAATACAGTAGCCTTTAAGCACATACATATCTCTTAATAGCTGGTTGCTAGGTGCAGCACCATTCTCTTTGCCACAGATTATAACTCTTTGCATATCCAAGACAAAAAAATGAATAACGAATTCCCATTTGAGAAAATAAGTATTGAAAAATTTAAGGGAATAACAAGCAATATTTCGAAAATGGTTCACTCAACAACAAAAATGTATATGACATAAATTGTGTATTTTAACGCGATCTACATCTTTTGTGTAGTAAAATTTTGTCTATCTCTTAAGGTTTACGAGTTTGCCAAAAGTCGTTCACAATGAAGAATACTTTTGGAGACATTCCCAGAAAATTCAATATATACATTTTATTTGTCATGAAAATATCTTAAACATATGATATTTTAATCAAAATCGTTAGAGCCATTTTTGAGAAAATTAAAATTTTCGAAAAATGTTCCATGTAAAGGGTACTCTGGGTTGGGGGGATTTTTTTGAAAACCTTCGTGTCGCATCTCTGGAAGATACTGAACCTAAATACCAAGTTTGGTGTTTATCCGACTGTTCGTTTCTGAGTTATGCTGTTCACAGACAGACAGACAGACAGACAGGTACACACACGGACATGTTTCTAAAAATGCTTTTTTTTTGGATTCGGGGGATCTCAAAACATGTTTTTCCGGTGAAATCTCGGTATCGAATTTTTGGGTGGAATACAATACTTCACCTACTTCCTATACGTGGTAGAGAAAGTAAAAACTGTAGATTAGTTCTACTCTATCATATGCATACTTCAGTTAGGGTTCCCTTAATCGTTCCTCATGTGGATTATAAAGCGACGAAAGTCGCAGAAAACTTATTTTTGTCTCTTGAAATAAGCGTTCACAGATTGAACTGGTGTTATAATTTTTCATTTGCCATTGCACACAAAATCACCCCCTAAGAGGATGCTATATGTGTAACTTCATCCTATATATTACACTATTCATATAAAAATCTGTGTTACATTCACAAGATTTTTCTACTGACTCTTTTAGAAGCTATACTTACAAAATTTCATTCTATCTACTTTCGTTAAACATGTAGAGTGTAGACATTTCGTAGGTAAAGCGATAGTCAGATTTTTAAAAAGGGTGTTGCAATGAGATGGCTTTAAAATTTCATCTTCTTTGCATGACCACGAGAAAAACAAAACCAAAAGAAAGAGAGAGAAAAAAGGAATAACTACTTCCCATTTGAGAAAAGTATAAGTATTTGAAAATCCAAACCAATAACGAGGAATATCTCAGAAATAGTTAACTCAGCATAAATTTATTTGATATAAATTGTGTGTTTTAACAAGATATACTTTTTTGCGGTAAGATGTCTATCTCTTACGGTTTACCAATTCTACAAAATTCCTTCTGAATGAAGAGAACTTAAGAGACTATCTCCAGAAAATCAAGATATACTTTTTATTTATCATTAAATCTCTTTAATAGATATGGTGTTTTAAATGAAATCGTTAGACCTATCTTTTAGAAAATAAAAAATAACGAAAAAATATCTACGTAAGGGTAGTTTGTAGTTGGAGATTTTCTTGAAAATATTCGTGTCTTACCTTTGGAAGATGCTGGACTTTGGTATTCGTCAAACTTTTCGGTTTTAAGTTATACTGTTCACACACACACACACACACACACACACACACACACACACACACACACACACATACAGGAATGGACGACGGACCTTTTCATAAAACGACCTTTTTGGGATTCGTGTATTTCTGGTGAAATCTAGACATCGAATTGTTGCGTGGAATACAATACTTCTACTTACTGTAAATATTTAGTAGTGAGAGTAAAAAGCTATTTTTCTAACATTAATAATAATCATGATAAATGTTTCCTTAGAAATAACATCACATTGAGCCACTTGGTTACGAGGACAATTTGAAAATAAAATTCATTTGTTTATATCGCAATTCAGTTTTGGTTACTAAGGAATTTGTGCAGAATTTGTGCAATTTGTGCTAATTGCTTATTCTGTATGTCCCAACTTCAGAAAATCTAAACATGTAAGATCGAATATTTCAGAAACTGCTTAATGGTATTAGAAAAAGCTTTTATTCGACGCAAATTATATAGTTTAATGAGCACTGCGATGTATCTTAGTAAGATATTCTCTCTCTCTCTCTCTCTCTCTCTCTCTTAATGTTCAAGTTACATGAAGTTCAAGGTGACTTCATTGATTATTCACGGAAAATTTAAGATATATTTTATTCATCTTACCAATATTTTAAACACATGATATGTTAATAAAAGTCGTAAGATCAATTTTTGAGAAAATAAGAAATTACGAAAATGTTTATACTTTAAGCTTTGATTAGAGTGGAAGGATACTGTAAGTGAAATATACAGAAGAAATATTAAATAGTGCCATGTTAAATATTCACGAACCGTAACAATTAAAAACTTATTCTCGACCCCATTTATTTTACAGTAAGAATCAGTTTATGCCTTCTAAAGTTCAAGGTTGCTGTACTGCTTTTTCATGTGCAAGCATTTTATTGCATATTTTCAGAGCATTAGATGATGCATTTTTCCAGCCACGTGCTTTAAAATGATACAGAAATACGTGTTTAATTTATCTAAGCTTCGTCCTAGTTTATTTTCAGGAAAAAATGTAAGAAGATTACTTATCTTTTACCAGTCTGTACTTTTCTACATTCAACCTTCAACAAACCGGAAACGGCTGATGGATGTGTAGCTTTTGTTCTCGTGCAAAATCGATTGAAGATGCCAAACTAAGCAATTAAATTGCTCGATTAGTCATTTATAATTGTTTTCGTAAAAACTTCCTTTCTTGTCAAAAACTCACAAATGACAGTTCATGGCCACAGAAAAGTTAGAATTCCTCCTTTAAACACAAAATATTCAATATACTGATCGTTTCACTGTAGATTTTTTAAACATAAAACATGCCTATAAACGAAACTATCGTGTATTTTTACTTTTCTACCACGTACATAGCTAGATAGAGAAGGTTTTTCATTCCACCCAAAAATTCGATACCGAGATTTCACCGGAAATACATGTTTTGAGGTCCCTTGAATCCCCAAAAAGTATTTTTAGCGCGCGCGCGTGTCTGTGAACAGTTTAACCCAAAAAAGAAAAGTCGGATAAATACCAAACTAGGTAGTTAGGCTCAGTACCTTCCAAAGATGCGTCACGAATATTTTCAAGAAAATCCCCCCCATCCCAAACTAGCCTTTACATGGAACATTTTTCGAAATTTGTTACTGTCTTAAAAATGGCTCTTAACGATTGTGATGAAAATACCATATATTAAATATATTTACATGACAAGTAAATGTATATTTTGAATTTTCGGGAATAGCCTGTGAAGTCCGCTTTATTCGGAAGGAATTTTGTATAACTAGTAAACGTTAAGTGACAGACGAAAACGTACCACACAAAAAATGTAGATCTCGTTTAAAACACACAATTTATTTCAAATAACTTTTTGTAGCATCAGCCATTTCTGAAATATCCGTTATTAATGGTTCGATTTGTTCAATACTTTTTTTTTTAAGTCCCATGGATTTTCAGTTGTTTCCCGTGATTGCATGGAAACAGTATAACATTTTATGGCCTGGACATAGCGTCCAGTTCTTAAAATTTTTATTGTCACTGTTCTCTTTATATACTACGAAATGTGTAATCTCGCTATTTCTGTAAAGATTTATCTGGATTAAAATAAACTAGATATAAAAATAAACTTTTATAAGAATATATGTATACCCACTAATAAACAATAGAAGGTAGAGAAAGTCATGTGAATGCAACACATCAGATTTTGTGTTTAAATCTCCATTTAAACTCGACTGTAAACATAAGATGTAAATCAGAATTACAATCGGGAGTTTTATGAAAAATGGAAAGAAAGACGTTGTGATAGTATTTTTAAAGTTAGCTAATGGAACCATAAATGGTTTTCAAGCATTGACTCCTACTTCCTTGTAGTTTAGGCACTTAATTGGCGAAGGAGAAAAGTGTCACATACACTACAAAAAATCTTCACTAAAAATTAAGGCCTTCATACTGTTTCCTCTGTGGTGGAATGGTCAGCATTCTGTCTTCTTAGCCCAGAGGTTCCGGCTTCGATTTCCGGCTGGGATGGGGGATTTTTCGTTAACCAGAATTATTCCCGATCCTCCGTAGGGCCCGTAGGGAGTGTATGTGAGTGTGTTTAATAATAAAAGGTGTTAAAAATCAACTTTAACAAAACTTGCTGTTCAACGAGTAATAACACCATCAGTCGTTTCTCAAGTAAAAGCCCGGAATATGTTACGGGGGTATATAAATTAAACAATTAAAAACAAATATCCCTTCTTTTCTGTATGTGGGATGGAATCACCAACGAAATGAAGACATCCTACAAGAACTGTGAATGGAACCTCTGTGCTGTACATTCATCAATATCAAGAAAATTGATTCCAGTACGTCAAGCATATGCCCAGAAGCAGGAATCCCCGAGCGATCTTAAACTACAGATGATCGGGGAAAAGATTCTGGGTCGCCCTGTGAATTTTATGTAGACCGGCACAGTCCTCCTAGGACTATCAGCTGTTAGGAAGAAGGTGATGATGATGGTGATGATGTAGGATTTTATAATCAGCAGAGTTTGCATATATTTTTCTCTCAACATTGTTGTAAAACATTATCCGTAGGTAATACAAACTTTTGTTCATATGTTATTTCTTGAGATTTTGCTATAACCTTTACAGCAATTTTATAGGTATACATTTACAAGAAAACTTGAAATGTTTGTTGAGAGGAATTCGCGAATTACTGTGGGAGGCGAAATTAGGTGCTGGTTGCTAGAAATAATGAATATGGAACAAAAGAATAAACATTCTTCACTAACTTACATAAATGCCTCAAACATAAAATCCTTAGTTATATATTTAAATCCTTCTTTTTTATATAAAAAACTAACTGTCGTCCAGTTAGTCAAGGATTAGTTTGCATTTTAGTGGGCCTTACAGTTAAAACATCGCTCTTAGAAACACTTTTACAGCTTTTACCAACCCTATTGACCAGAATTTGAACCTATGTTGATGGAGTTCGAGATAAATAATATTGCCTGTCTTTATGAACCACCTAAAGTTTAGATTTATCTGAAATGTTGGACCATGTTGGCGTGTAAACATATATAACATATATATTTAAGTACAAAATTTTTAAATTTCTTTCAAAATTAATTCTTAGTTATATTATAGGAAAATGTTTTGGAAAATTCCATAATGATTTTGTTTTAAAGCTTCTTTCTAGCAACAGCTGATGATTTAAATACGCACTCTAAAGTAATGTGATTGAAAATGCAATCCAACTGTAGGAAGGAGGGCGTTTTTGTTCAACTTATGTACAGTGATTTCACAAAGTATTGTCTCCATTTTTAAAAAATTCTAGCAGCCAAAATAACAGATGGAAGATTCTAATTTATAATATGTAGATGAAATAAATCATATTATGTTCATTTCTTGGGTTTTTTTTTACGAATTCTTTATTGTATTACGCATATATATTGAAAACTGCACCGACTTTTACGCTAGGTGTTTTCAAAATTATTGCGCGTGCATTTAGTAGAGTAGTTTTTATATGTGTATCTGGCAAATGTGCTTTAAACGAAGGATAAATATATTTGTGAAGTCCTAAGAATTGAGCCGTTAATGAGGAAGTTGATAACAGCTGACTGGATTTTTTTTGGGAGCACTCATTTTCACGGAATGTTATAACAAAAAGCAATTGTACTTAATGTTATAAAATCCTTTTGTAAGCGCCACGCACGACAGAATTCAAAAATCGATACAATTTTCAAGAAATTATAAAACTAATGAAAGGAAAAATCGTTAAAAGCATCAGAACATAGAAACTTATATATCATTTGCTCTTTCTGTATCTCTCCGTGAATTTGACTGATAGAAATTTTTAAAGTGGAGAGAATACTTTATGGCGTCCCTATGTGTTGTGGTGCATTTGTGTGCGCGTGTTTCTCCTCCTCCTCCTTCTTCTTCTTCTTCTTCTTCTTCTTCTTCTTCTTCTTCTTCTTCTTCTAGGTCTGAGTTACAGTGTTAATTAAATTTTGTACTTGTATTACTTCTCCTCTTCCACGTGGAAGGCCCGAATTCGAATCTCGGCTGGGCTGAGTTGCCCGAAAAACGTTTTTTTTTTTTTTTCGTTTTCTCTTATCCTCATTAGACAAATGTCAGATAACTTCCAGTTCATTGAACCATAGTCTCATTTTAGCATCGTTTCACCGGAAACTCGGGAAAGTTCACTGAGGAAAGAACAACACGCCCGACCAAAAAAAAAAAAAAGGAAAAGGAAACTTGGTGTTGTGATTTCATGAGTTTTAGAGGTCCCCTGTACGCAACAGTTTTAGAAATATATTTCCTCAAAAGTTTCTCTATAAAGCTTGATTAAAATATTATATATTTAAGATAATGACAGGACAAAATGTATATCTCAAATTTCGTAAAGAAGTCATCTTTATTATTTTTGAATTTTCATAACTAGGAAACCATAGTAGACCCAGAAACGTGTAGAGCTCCTCGTAGTATAGAATTTATCCAAAATATCTTTTTTCGTGGTATTGTGTATGTTTTAAGTTTTCTCAGGCCGAAGTGAATTTGGATGGGTCATCAATACCAGGTGGCCCATTAGTGCCGGCTGGAAAGCAAATATAGGCAACCATTCAAACAGGAGAAAGCACGAAGAGTTTTCTATATTGAAGGAGCAATATCATTGAGACTTCCAGAGAAAATCAATAAAGGAAACTGATGCCTTTTTAAATTTGGCAACTGTTAAGCATGGTTGCAGGGCGAAAATCTAATTCACGCTACAGGAATAGGTGGGCTATCTGGTGTAACGTGTTTGAAATTGCATCATTCTTCATATTTTTTGACATGAGCTTGTTGCAAACAAAAATCGACTTTTGACTTAAACAATTTAGCGTTATTTCAATGCCTAATTTAAAATCATTTATCACTATTAACGTAAAATGTCTAAAGAATTATCTTTTATATGAATAGTACAAGCATCAGCATAGCATATCTATAAAATGGTAATGGGTAGAGAAAATCCAAATTTTGTACATTTTCTTTGGGCTGCAAAGCTTTAAATAGCCTTCTAGTCGGAATGCACATTTGCTTAGACAATTTCTGCACATCGTCTATAGTTTTTATCGCCAAACATACCTATAGAAAAAGACCAGAGTTTTTTCCTCCAAAGGTTTAACCAGTCAGAGTAGTGGTAGTCGTAATTTGAATATGCATTTTTGTATATAAAAAGAGAAAAAAGAAAATAAAGAAAGATAGGAATTACATTTTCATTTGCGCGATGATTCTCAAACTGTTGACCGACAACATTAGATATTTAAACAGTCCCCACATGTTCCTCATTTGTTTAATTAAGATAGAAGCCACAATTTGCAGTTGAATTAACTTTAACTTTTATTTTTTTGCATTTAGTATTTTTATTCTAAAGTAAAGCATCAAATTTACGAATTAGCATTTTCAATTAAGAGAACGTACTTACATATTGAAAGTGAATGATGTGGGATGCGATCTATTTAATTTCCCCTGCAAAACTTTAAACGTTTAAATTTCACAATTTAATGCGAGGAACAAGTCTACTCTTAAACAGAAAGTTTATGAAACAACGCCATCTTTTCTGAAAGGACCACTGTTTTATGTCTTTTGGCAATGGAAGGGAGTAGTCAATAGTGTTTTAAATGATATAATCAAAATTATAATCATATACTTTGAGGGAGGATTTAAGCCACTTAACCAAAGTATTTGATCGCTACTACGTCTACAACGGTTGCAAACATGTATTGAAACTATCAGGACATGCGTATTTTATTTTTTTTCCCATTCTTTTTCAATTTAGTGAGTTTAGATTTTATATCTTTAGGAAAGCATTTGCGCCATTCTTTAGGTTCATGCCCCATAGTTTGAAAAATACTGTTAGTTTACATTGTTTACACAATAAATAAGATTATATTTTGTTACGGTGCCTGAATGTCTAGCTAGAATTTCAGTAAATGCCACTGTAGATTCCAAGAACTTTCAATGTTTACTTAAGTTTCCTGAATTATTTTCAAATAAGAAACGTCTGAGCTTTTCAACTTTAACGGCATAATCTAATTTTCATGCAGCCGTGTAAAATAATACAAAAAATAAAATTTACACATTTTAAAATAGTTTTAAACAGTGGTTCTCAAATATTTTACCTATGGGTCCCCATACAAGAGAAATCGCTTTAGTCAGCACTGAAGTCTTGGTCTCATAAGTTTTCACACTTTACTACCCGCTTTTGGATTTAAAATTAAATTATAAAAATATTATGTGCGCAATTAAAAGAAGCAGCAAACTGGTGTATTACAATCACAGTCTTCCTCTGTCCCTTACCATTTCTTTTTTCATATTAATCCTGTAGAGTATTTATACGAAAAGTTGATTTTCTTTTTACTTATTATTAATCGTGATAAATGTTGGCAGAAATTTTCCAGTATGTACACAAGAGCATGCAGGAGGCTGATGTGAAAACCAACCGCGAATACCCCGAAAATGGCTAATGCTACGAAAAGAAAAATTGGTGTAGCAAAAATTGTACATTTTTACCAGTTCTAAATTTTTCCTGAAGTGTTTGCCTGTCTCTTATGTTTCTCTGGTTATAGAAAATTCCACGATAATGAAAGGGACTTCACGAAATATTCAGGATGTATATTCCATTTGTCATACTAATATCTCAAACATATAGCATTTTAATCAGAATTGTTAGAACCATTTTTGAGAAAATAAAAAATAACGGCTGATATCCTTAAACGGAGTCTGACTCGAGTATAAATTTGATGTTTATCCGACTTATAAAATTTGTAAGTGTTTTAATAATTGTAATTACCCTAAATACGTACAGAAATTGCAAATATTTTAACTTTTCTTCATAAAATGCCAAATACACTAAATAACATAATCTATTAAACAACACAAATTCATAAATAAAATTAATCATAATAAATGGGGAAAATGTGTTTTGCAATTATTATTTGTTCATGTATTAGTTAGCACAACAACCAGTAATTTTGTTTATTTGCGTTGTTACAGCGAAAACAAGCATCAAGTCGTGCTGGTATGAACACGATTAGCTGTCGAAACCATTAAAATACTTCCATTAAAAGACGGCAATGTTCGCTCGACACCATTCAAATTGTTAAAAACAATAGAACAAAAACTGGCAATCTCAAACTAGAGGTCCCGGCTTCAATTCCTTGCCGGAGCGGGAGACGCTTTCTTTCATTAGAATCATTCCGTATTCTTCGTAAACTCTGGAAGTGTGAATGTAAATGAATAAAAACTCAAGGATAAAACCCAGATAATAACATTAAAAATTATTTTCTAAGCCAAAGTCCCTGTTATGACGCGATATAGAAATTAAGGGAGCTGTTCGAATATAATAATAATAATAATAATAATAATAATAATAATAATAATAAATCCAGACTTCTGAAATGCGTGTTCCTCAGACATTTTAAATTAATTTGAAATCCCTTAATAAGTGAAGTCTTTGTCATTCAAATTTCTTCGTTATGTATTTCATTTATTTATTTTTAATTTCTCTACTGTTTATGGAAGGCAGAGATTTTAATATTCCACCCGAAAATTGTTGTTTTGAGGTTTCCTGAACCAGCAACACGAAGTAGTTTTACAGAAAGGTCCACGCGTGAGAGAGAGAGAGAGAGAGAGAGAGAGAGAGAGAGAGATGGTGGGTGAGGAACACCGTAATCGCAAAACGAAATATTCGTATAAATGCTAAACCTCGCATTTAAGTAAAAAAAATTTCAGGATACAAGACGAAGACACGAAATTCAGCAATCCCCTACGTGAAAATTTTTTTTTCTAAAAAATGGCACTAAAATTCTTTATTAGAATGTCGTATATTAGATATTTAGATAACAAATAGGGTGTATTTTCTGTAAGCAGCCTGTGAGATGCACTTCATTATAATTTAATTATATATAAATGGGAAATTATAAGAGACAGTTTGTGTTAAAAAAAAAAAAGAGCCTTTTTTTGTGTAGCATCAACCGTTTACAATATATTTCCTCGTGGTCGTTTGAATATTCTAATATTTTTAAGCAATACGTTTTGAAATGCTATATCCGTTTTGTTTGTTTTATTTTGCTTTGTTTTGTTTTCATCGGCGTATGTGAAGAGTAAGCAGCATTAAGGCGCGCATTTTCTTCTTTTTAACATTAGACTGTCGCTCCAGCCTCCCCTATGTGCCTGCGTGCCTATAACAATATGTTGAGACCATTTTGGCGTATATTTATCATGCTTATCAGAAAGTACTTAGAACAATGAGGCTTATATGAATCATTCGTGGAACAGTTATGAAAATAAGTTATAAATGACCGAAAATGTCGTATGGTTGCTACTCATCAGGTATTATTATTTTAATTTGTTTGCAGCATTTTATCTATTGGAAACAATGTGCAACAACTTTGTGGGGTTCGCGCTCTTAAGTTTGAGAACTACTGGTTTCATAACTACACTGAATTAAGATTCCCTTACTGCTGTAGGTAAAGAGCTCGAAACAGGGTGCTAGAATGACATGGCAGCAGGATAGAAGAAAAAAGAACCCGGTAGCACTTACCATGTTGTGTAGAGAAGACAGCGGTGAATGCACGAGTGAGTTACAGATGCAGACTGCTGTCCTCCTGCTCATCGCTGCGCATGTCTATTACAGCAGAATCTGACACCCTCATAACAGTTTCCGCAAAGCGCTGCGTGCGAGTCGGGTTCGATTCCTGGTGGTCATCAGCACTTTTCCTCCCTGCTCCAAAATACTCAGCAGACATTGGGAGCCATGTTTAGTTCTGTCACACGTGAGACACTCTGTGCACAAAAATGACTTTTACGAAAGGAAACGAGTGTATATAAAAAAAATCTGATATGTTACACTCACATGACTTTCTCTACTCTTGTACAATCTATTTTTACAAACGCCTATTCTCCGTATGCTTCATGTTAATCGAGATATCGGGATGTTAATCTTATTGCTAATTTTCTTGTAGATGCAAGGGGGATATGGTAGGTTATAAGCGATAGTCAAATATTTTAACGCTGGTTGCTATGTGGCGCATTCCATTCTCTTAGTATGTCCAGCACATAAAAAAATGAATAACGAATTTGAGAAAAAGTATAAGTATTGGAAAATTTAAGGAAATAACAAGCAATATCTCGAAAACGGTTCACTCAACAAAAGAAATGTATATGACATAAGTTGTGTATTTTAACGCGATCTACATTTTTTGTGTAGTAAAATTTTGTCTATCTCTTATGGTTTACCAGTTATGCAAAAGTCGTTCAGAATGAAGAACACTTTTGGAGACATTCCCAGAAAATTCGAGATATACATTTCATTTCTCATGACATTATCTTAAACATATGATATTTTAATCAAAATCGTTAGAGCCATTTTTGAGAAAATTAAAATTTTCGAAAAATGTTCCATGTAAAGGGTAGTCTGGGGTGGGGGGATTTTCTTGAAAATCTTCGTGTCGCATCTCTGGAAGATACTGAACCTAAATACTAAGTTTGGTGTTTATCCGACTGTTCGTTTTTGAGTTATGCTGTTCACAGACACACACACACACACACACACACACACACACACACACACACACACACAGACACACACACGGACATGTTTCCAAAAATGCTTTTTTTGGATTCAGGAGGTCTCAAAACATGTATTTCCGGTGAAATCTCGGTATCGAATTTTTGGGTGGAATGCAATACTTCCCCTACTTACTATACGTAGTAGAGAAAGTAAAAATGTATTAAAATAGAGGCAAATTTTTCGTAATTTGTTCTTCTTCGTCGGATTAGCCTACTCTTTGTAGGACTTATACCCCCAAGGACTTACAAGCCAATGCCTTGGGCCAATGGCCTGTCGAGGAGCAAGCAAACTTTTGTATCATAGTACATCCAGAATGGGTAATCAGCCCATGCCCATAATTTTATCTAAGAGACTTAATTATAAGAGAACTGCTATGTTAAAGTAGACAGAACCAAAATAAGAAATGTTATATGTAACAGTTACACAACTTTATCCGCCAATTATAATTTTTACTTTCTCTACTACGTATAGTAAGTAGGGGAAGTATTGTATTCCACCCAAAAATTCGATACCGAGATTTCACCGGAAATACATGTTTTGAGACCCCCTGAATCCAAACAAAAATATTTTTGGAAACATGTCCGTGTGTGTGTCTGTCTGTGAACAGCATAACTCAGAAACGAACGGTCATATAAACGCCAAACTTGGTATTTAGGTTCAGTATCTTCCAGAGATGCGACACGAAGGTTTTCAAGAAAATCCCCCCACCCCAGACTACCCTTTACATGGAACATTTTTCGAAAATTTTAATTTTCTCAAAAATGGCTCTAACGATTTTGATTAAAATATCATATGTTTAAGATATTTTTATGACAAATGAAATGTATATCTCGAATTTTCTGGGAATGTCTCCAAAAGTATTCTTCATTGTAAACGACGTTTGCATAGCTGGTAAACCATAAGAGATAGACAAAATTTTACTACACAAAAAAATGTAGATCGCGTTAAAATGCACATTTTATGTCGTATACTTTTTTTTTTTTTTTGAGTGAACCATTTTCGAGATATTGCTTGTTATTCCCTTAAATTTTCCAATACTTATACTTTTTCTCAAATTCGTTATTCATTTTTTTTGTCCTGTTAATGCAAAGAGAATGGAATACTCCACATAGCAACCAGCTCTTAAACGCTTAAAGCCAATTCCCCTTGCATCTACAAGAAAATTAGCAATAAGATTAACATCTCGATATCTCGACTAACATGAGGCATATGGGGAATAAGCGTTTGTAAAAATAGTTCGTACAAGAGTAGAGAAAGTCATGTGAGTGTAACACATCAGATTTTTTAATAGCTATTCTACAAATTATCTATGCATGTACGAGGGGCGTCCAATAAGTAAGTTTCCCTATTTTATAAAAACATTACACACAGTTGATCATGTTGAATAAATTTTATTTATATTGTACAATCTTTCTGTTACTTTTCTACATAGTCAACATGTTTTTCCAAGCATTTTAGACGTGACACAAGTTTTTCTAAGCCAGTGTTGTAACAGGTCGGGTCCTGTGCTCGCAACCAGCTGTTCACTGACTTGACTTCATCATCGGTGTTAAAAGTGCTTACCTTTGAGTTGGAGGAACATGTGAATATCACTTGGGGCAAGCTCCGGTGAATACGGAGGATAAGATAAAACTTTCAAGTTGAATCTTGACCTAGGTGGAGCTCAGGAGATTCAACTGGGAAGTTTTCTCGCATCTTCCATATTCACCAGATCTTTTTTCATGTTCCCCTGACTCAAAGGTCATCTTGGAGGTAAGCACTTTAACACTGTGACGAAGATCAATCAGAGGTGAACAGTTGGTTGCGAGCACAGGACCCGACCTGGTACAACACTGGCTTGGAAAAACTTGTCCACGTCCCCAAAAATGCTTGGGAAAACATGCTGACTATGTAGAAAAGTACCAGAAGGATTGTACAATATAAATAAAGTTAATTCAACATGATCAATTGTGTATAATGTTCTTTTTTATAAAATAGGGAAACTTACTTATTCGACGATCCTCGTATTTACTCACTGTAAATGGGTATTACCCGGTGACAGAGTTTAAATATACAAAATAATAATACAAAAAATAAGTGCACAAACAATAATAATACAATAAACAATAATGTGAAAAATTTCTATCAACAGTCATATCATTGCAGCTACCAGTATAACATAACAGCTAAATGTTTTGAAATTATTAATTCCTTTACTATTTACACTCACTAATTACCTATCCAGTCAGTATAGCCAATAAGTTTACGATTAGTATTCACAATAAGTTTATAAAATTTCAAATATACATCTAAGTAAGGTTTATAACTAATAATCCAACATTTATTCTATTCAGGTTCTTCCTCAATTTCCTCGCGGACAGAGAACAGCCCTGAAAGGCTGCTACAGGCAATTCGTTCCATTCTTCAATGGTTCTACTAACAAAGGAGAATTTTCCTACGTCGGTTCTGTGCCTTCTTACCTTAATTTTAAACAAATTATCGTTTCTTCCGTAATATTCTCCAATCTTTCACTAACGCCCACCCATGCATTTAAACCAGCATAAGCTTTAAACAATGTGCATACCAATGCCTCTTACGCCGAACTTTTAAAGGCTCCCATTGAATCTGTTCCCCTTTTGTAGGCCTAAAATATTTACCTCTTTTTATGTATTTTATAGCCCTTCCTTGTATCTTTTCCAACGAATCAATTTATGGGTCCCAACATGCTGTTCTATATTCCATAACCGGACGCACTAAAGTCGTATAGGCAATTTCTCTGGATTTTGCGCTCCCCTTTATCAGTATCCTCATTATAAAATGTTATATTTTCCACGCTTTCCTAGATGCAGAATTTACCTGGTCGTCCCAGCGCTCGCCAAGTTCACACCCAAATATTTGCAGCTGTCCACCTGCTGAATACGAAAACTTACTTTGTGCTTACTTCATGTTAATCGTGAAAATGATCACTGAAAATAACGTCAGCGCGATAATACGCAATTCGTAGGCTGGAGACAAGTAAACTGTTTAAAAACAAACAGGTCTATACTAGACATGATATTACATTCTCTTTGCATCAGTTGAGAAACAGAAGAAAGGCGACTTAAAATTTCAAACTTAACTGCTTAATATTTAGGAAGATTTAAAAAAAAACAGGAATATTTCAGAAATAGTTAATGTCACAGCATATTTTTTACACAAATGCATATATTTACTAGATCTATGTGTTTCCTGTAGTAGGTAAGAAGCTTTTGCATGCCTCTGATGATTTCCAAGCGATTTCAGAGTCCGAAAGGTTCGTTTACAAGGTTTTTCAGATGATAAAGGGAGTAACAACAAACATCCTTTACATACGATAAAAATTTGGAAGGTGCACCAATTTTCTGATAGGTGGTCTTAGGTATCTCAACTTGCATGGTGTTGCAATGCTTGATAGAGGAGAACAGAATCAACTGTTTTACCGTGTGTGACAAAATTGTCTCAGACTTGCCATTAGGTGTTTCGTGTTCGTAAATGTGGTTACTAGTTCGTTTTCGGGCTCTCATTACATGACTAATACGAGATGTGAACAAATGTTGCTCGGATATGTTGCTTAAACTGCTATCCATTTAGTTGGATGCATGATTGATTCATGTCTATTGTTTACTATTTGGTGTGTTTAAAAGTGTCAGGTGTTATTGAAGCTAGTGTCTGTTTAGGGACGTTTTAGCTAGGGATGAGTTGGCTTATCTCTCAAGTAAAGCTTTAGCTGGTGGGTAAACAGTATGCTGAACTGGTGCCGCGCATGACGTGTACAGTGGAAAACAGTCAACAGTCTTTCCTCTGTCGCGCCTCTTTATCCCTTACTTGTCTCAGACCAAATAAGCATTACCTTCTGCTACTAGCTAAACCCCTACCTGCCTGGAAGCGCACACCTATAGGTAAAACTCGCTGAACAGGCAGTAAAAAGATTATTCCGTTTTATGTAGAAGAGTTTCATAACGATCAGGTTTACCATTCTTGAGTGAAAATGTTATATTAACAATGCTATTTTTTTGCACCAGTTACTCTTCGATAATCGAAAATTACCTGAAATGTTTTGGGTATAGGATTATTATTTGTACAGATGCTTCAGTTGTAAAAACATCGATTCTTAACATTAACTAAGGCGAGAACTCACGAGATTGGACTACAGCAGCGTTCAGATTTGACGACTTCAGCGGTAACCCTGGCCCTACCTTGGAACCTTTTCATCCAGAAGAGTCCACAACGGCTCTCATCATGGTGAATATAGAAGATGCCTTAACAAACACGAGCGTTAATTAATAACGTGATCAGCCTGCAGCAAATTTGACTAACAGTAGAACTCAAGCGGTGTTGACGAAAGGGTTAGTAATCTGCTTTGATAATTTGCTATGGGGCACGGCATGCAAAATTCTGCTCGTCAGCCACTGAAACAAAACCATAACTGTTCTGTCACTGAGGTATAGATACATAATTTGTTCTCACTTGCCAAAGTTGTTATGGCTTTGACACGTTTCATCAAGGAAAGAAACCTTAAGATTGCAATACATTGGATGTAAAGTCCATTCAGTAGAATACTTCCTGCTAAGCATCCAAAGGTTCCCATAGGTTTGATAAAATATATAGCACTTAACTTAATTTTGGAACTTAATTTTGAGAAACCATAAAGGTTTCAGCATGATATATATAAAGTAATAATAATTATCAGTGCAATAATAAGATGAAAGTAATATCCATATATTCGACGATAATAGATACCTTTCAGTTTCTCCGCATATGATTATGAATTCTATGTGTTATTTTATTGCAACACTGAAAATTCTGTCCGGAGCAACCGGTTGTAGAGCAACCAACTGAATTACCATGGCAACATGTCGGTACGACATTAAAAGTCTCCAGCTGACTCGCATTTTTCGCGGTAAACCATAAAGATATATCAAATATGGCGACTTACAATGTCGTGAGTACAATAAGTCCCAGGCTTCCTAGTTTAACCACCTATTAGGTCAATTAATAGAGTTAATTGTTCCACCACACAAACCGTGTGTAGGACAAGGTTGGAAAGGAAGATTAAGATGACGTCTCCATTTAAAAAAAATCTGATGTGTTACACTCACATGACTTTCTCTACTCTTCTACAAACTATTTTGACTAACTCTTATTCTTCATCTATTTCATATTAATCGAGATAAACATTTGCAGAAACGATCTTTTGACATGCAAAGAGAATTACATTTTACACATAGCGACCAGTTCTAAAAATATCTGACTCGCTTAAGGCCTACTATGTTCCCCTTGTTTTATATTCGCAAGGGCAATATATAAATACAGTAGCCTTTAAGCATAGACATATCTCTTAATAGCTAGTTGCTAGGTGCAGCACCATTCTCTTTGCCACAGATTAATACTCTTTGCATATCCAAGACAAAAAAAAATGAATACCGAATTCCCATTTGAGAAAATTATTGAAAAATTTAAGGGAATAACAAGCAATATCTCGAAAATGGTTCATTCAACAACAAAAATGTATATGACATAAATTGTGTATTTTAACGCGATCTACATTTTTTGTGCAGTAAAATTTTGTCTTATCTCTTATGGTTTACCAATTATGCAAAAGTCGTTCACAATGAAGAATACTTTTGGAGACATTCCCAGAAAATTCAAGATATACATTTTATTTTTCATGAAAATATCTTAAACATATGATATTTTAATCAAAATCATTAGAGCTGGTTTTGAGAAAATTAAGATTTTCGAAAAATGTTCCATATAAAGGGTAATCTGGGGTGGGGGGATTTTCTTGAAAACGTTCGTGTCGCATCTCTGGAAGATATTGAACCTAAATACCAAGTTTGGTGTTTATCCGACTGTTCGTTTCTGACTTATGCTGTTCACAGACACACACACAGGCACACAGACAGACACACATACGGATACGTTTCCAAAAATGCTATTTTTGGATTCAGGGGGTCTCAAAACATATATTTCCGGTGAAATCTCGGTATCGAATTTTTGGGTGGAATACAATACTTCTACTTACTATACGTAGTAGACAAAGTAAAAAAAAAAATATCTTGTGTTACATTCATATGATTTTCTTTACTCATTATCCTTAAGTTTTATTTAGTTCTATAAACTGCTTGAAAAAAGTGTATTCGTTTTATCTATTTCATAATATCTGTGCTGTTCACAGGCACACGCATAAGAACCTTTTTTTCTAAAATGCGTTTTCTTTTACTCGGGAGACCTCAAAACATGTATTTCAATGAAATCTGGATATCGAATTTTTTGATGGAATACAATACTTCCCTTATCTACTATAGGTAGGTGGGTGGTAGAGAAAGTAAATGTTTTAGCAGCAAATTTAAGGAAAAGAAAATTCTCACTTTTAATATGCAGAAAGAACAAACCATATGACAGTTTAGAGCTTCCAGATTTTTCGTTATTGGTTTTATGATTTGTTTGAAAATTCCACCGATTTTTCTACTTTTCATTTGTGTTATTTATAAAATTATATATTCTGCGCATTAAAAAATATCTGATGTGTTACATGCTCTGCCCCCTATCGTTTATTTTTACACAGCGTCTACAAACTACGCGCAAAAGTTCAATATTCTGCTATCTATTTCAAGTTAGAGATAACCGTTTGTTTAAATGGTTGCAATTTCGTTATAGTTACAAAGGGAATAGCGATAGTCGTGTTTAAACATCTGATGTGTTATACAATTACCTAACTTTCGTTACCCATTATCGCTTATTTCGTGACTAAACTATTCTTACAAAAGCTTATTTTTATATTTACGTCACGGAGAAAAACCTTTGCAGAAATGGTTTCATTACACATTTCATTGTAGAGTAGAGCAAGCCGAATTGATAGATGATAGGTGGGCCGCCACATGTTGGGCTTAAATTTCCATACTCTTTCCATGACATCCGAGAAACAACTGAAGAACGAGAGCTCCATAAATATGACAAGTATTGAACATTTTAAACATGTTTCAAACCAATAGGTAATAATGAATGTCTCGGAAATGATTGATGTCATAGAAAAAGTTATTGGAAGTAAATTGTGCGTTTTAAAGAGATTTTTTGTGTAATACACTTTTGTCTCTCTCTTAACAAAATTATCAAAATTCCTTCCGGGTATTTCCTGAAAAATCAAAAGATACACTTTATAGTCATGTAAACATCTGAAATATTTTAATCAAAGTCTTGAGCCATTCTTGACAAAATCAAAAATATACAAATTTTTTCCATGTAAAGGGTAGTTTGGGATAGGAGGCTTTTCTTGAAAATCTTAGTGTCACATCTTTGGAAAACACTGAACTTAAATACCAAGTTTGGTATTTATCGAATGTTTCGTTTTTTTAATGTTAATGTTCACACAGGCGCACAAACACAGGAACACTTTTCTAAAAATACTTTTTCTTGGATTCACGGGTCCCCAAAGCATATATTTCAGTTGAAATCGCGGTATCGAGGTTTTGGGTGGAATAATACTTCCCTGCCCATTAGGTACATAGTAGAGAAAGTAATAAGAATTTTTCCTCCCTTAATCTGGCTGTTAGAATATTTTTGAAGTGGAGACGAATGCTTTCTGGAGTCACTGTGTGTAACAAAACTCAAATACGACACGAAATGTTGAAAGTCTGTTGGGTGTCTGGAAGCAAAGAATCGTAAATTAACGCAACCTTTCCCTTGCTTTTTGCTTTTTTCCTCCGCCGCGGAATCTGTTTTCTTGCATTTTATTGTCGCGCTGTTGTTGTTGTTTTGGGTAATATCGTATTGCACCGATGGTTAATTTGTCCCCTGACCCTTTTTCCAAGAAAATCATTAGAACCTTGAAATGCGTGAGGGGTTGCTAATTATCTTCTTAATAGGTACTGGTATTGCGCCGACGTTCTCAGACTTCATCTTTTTTTTTATACTGCCTTTACTAGTGAATATGTATTCTGTGTACAGCAAGCGGAACCGTGAGTTGCGAGTTATTGAAAATTTCAAATATCGCAAAGTGCAGCTTACACTACCCGGTCAGAAATAGCGATGTATACGTAAAATTGCAACGCGCATTTCTTCTATGAGATGGATAACAACGTGAATTACAGACTTATTGGGAAACATAATCACGATCCGAGCCAAACAATTGCTAGGGGATATATTTCCAACAGCTTACATATTTTTTGACCAATAAATTAAACTTTCAGCAAAACTTAAGAATTGATACAAAATTAACATTCCCGTGTTTACTTCCCCTACATGGCAGATAAGAAAGTATTGTATTCCAACCAAACGATGCATTGCCCTTGCATACGAGGGCAGTCCCAGAAGTACCAGACCTGACGTATACAGAGCAGCTGTGGTTTCAAACAAATGACCATGGTAGAAAGTACCACCCTTATAAAGCTTAAGTTTGAAGTTTGACGAAGCTACGTTGTTTAGTAATTGTTTGGCAGCAATTAATAACGAAATCTCTCAGCGAATTTATAAACATGAATAAAACTGGCCATCGTTATGTGATACAATACTTTCATTTAAAAGGTCTTAGTCCAACTAATATTAAAGCTGAGCTAGATTCTACTCTGGGGGGAGTCTGCTCCTTCGTTTACAACAGTAAAATATTGGGTGGCAGAGTTTAAGCGAGGCCGTACGAGCTGCAAGACGAACATCGCAGTGTTCGACCAAATGAGGTGACCACGCCAGAAATTGTGAAGAAAATCCACAAAACGGTATTGGATGACCGTCGACTGAAAGTGCGCGAGCTAGCAGACATCGTAGGCATTTCAAAAAGTGATGTACATCGCACACTAACTGAAAATTTAGACATGAGAAAGCTATGCGCAAGACGGGTGCCGCGTTTACTCACAATGGAAGAAAAGCAGCGTAATGAGGATGTTTCAGTCGAGCGTTTGGCGATGTTTCGCTGCAATAAAGCCGATTTTTTGCGTCGATTCATAACCATGGATGAAACATGGGTCCATCACTTACACCTGAGACGAAGGAACAGTCAAAACAGTGGATTGAAAGGGGAGAATCGGCTCCAAAGAAGGTGAAGAGAGTTCCATGTGCAGGCAAGGTCATGGCGTCAGTTTTTTGGGATGCGCGTGGGATAATTTTCATTGATTATCTTCAAAAAGGAAAATCAATCAATGCGAGTATTATGCAAACTTATTGCAGTGTTTGAATGATGAAATCAAACAAAAACGGTTGCATTTAGCGAAAAAGAAAGTTCTGTTTTATCAAGACAATGCAACAGTTCACACATCCATTATCGCCATGCCCAAAATCAATGTGTTAAAGTTCGAATTGCTTCCTGATGCACCCTATTCGCCAACTTAGCCCCCTCCGATTATTTTTTGTTTCCAAAGTTGAAGAAATGGCTTGGTGGTAAAAGATTTGCCACCAATGAAGAGGTGGAGTTTGCAGTTGATGGCTATTTTGCAGAACTCGACGGTACCGAAGCTATTGAACATCGCTGGGAAAAGTGTATCGAACTGAAAGGAGACTATGTAGAGAAATAAAGATGTTTTGTTCCCAAAATTGTGTGTTTTCGTAGTTAGGTCGGGTACTTCTGGGACAGCCCTCGTGTGCATGACTTTGCTGTATTTATTTCTCCATGCTCTTGTTTATGCAAGAAAGCCAGCTTGCTTTCTCTACAGCCTACCTAAGGCGAATTTTCACTGGAAAATACACGTTTTGAGGTTCCCTGAATCAATTAAATTCTACATCTTCTAAGGATGTGACAGGAAGGGTTTCACAAAATTTCATTCACCTCAAACCATTTTTACGTGGAAGAATTTTTTGTTATTTTTCATTTTATTAAAAACGGATCTTAACGGTTTTCATTAAAATACGAGGTACCATATGTTTGTGAATATTACAAAAGTGCATTTAGCTGAGAAACTATTAAAGATAGGCAAAAACATATTTTGAGAAAAAACGCAGAGCTCATTAAAGTACATGCCTTGCCCAAAGTAACTCTTCTCCTAGTGTCAACCGTTTTGGAAATATTTCATGCTATAATACATTTATATTTTGTCAAGTTAAGTACATTTGACAGAAATAGATGGAAAATTCGGGACTATTGATTTTTTTACGTCCATGATCCCATGACAAAAACAGAGAGAGGGAGTTGTAACAGCTCACTGCCTTGAGTATGATCATGTACAATTTATTAATCCCGCTAAACTTGAAATCAAATCAACCCAAATATTTTATCGCAGCGAACGTAAGGAAATTAAAGAATTGAATTTTGTATGAATAGTAAATACTGTTAAATTGAAAGGAATAGGAAAAGTTATTTGAGTGTACCGCATCATATTTCTTGTTTTTGATGAGATTATGCGGATGGAAGAAAAAGAGAAATCGCATACGTTTAAAGGGTTCCTGCAGAGACATACTTAAATGTGGTAACTGTAAACATACGATGCGAACTATTTCTATAACATTAGGAAAAACGTTATTTTGAACATTTTCTTTAGATTGCATATTTTTATATACTTAATAGGTTTTTGCCTATTCCTTATGATTTTAAGTTACATGAAAGTCACATAGAGTAAAGATGGTTTTGCGACTACTCCTAGAAAATTCAAGATATGCATTTTATTTCCCATTCTAATATCTGAAACATTTGATGAGCCTTTTTTATGAAAAGCAATAGGTACGCTGTAGAGAAAGTAAAAATGTCGCATTGGTAAGCCGCATCATAAGGAGCATTTTAAGTGCCTAAAATTCTAAAATATAATTTTTGAGAACATGATTTTTAAGTTATGTATTTCCATAAACAGTACAGCATGCAAACAGGAAACTTTTCAACAATTTGTTAGCAAATGCGGAATAGATGAAGAGTAGAGATTTCGAGAAACGTGCAAATTCCCTATCACTCTCTCAGTAACATCACAGATGTTTGAGATTGTTATTTCAAATTCATTGAGATAAAATTGTGCCAAAGAATAGGTATTAATATTAACTAAAACAAATTGAATCTTTTAGCATTTTCCCCAATTTCCCCTTGCATGTGATTTTATACGTTGGTATGCATGTACGTATATAACGAATAAAATTATTACTTTGCACAAATATATAGTTATACTAGTGTTTAATCCTTTTACTTCTTTCTTTCCTTCCTTGTACCTGTGGTCTTAGTTGTCTAACCGGGTAATTTTTCCTTAAACCGCATTGATTGACAACTCCTTTCTAATGACCCTCATTACCCCAGGTCGCTAATGGAAAGTGGCCATCTACGCAATACGAATACAACGGCTGTTTTAATTCCACTTTTGGTTTGAACAGCTTTGGCATAGTCCTGAAGCATCTACATTTGTATTAGCCATTTTAAAACTGGTTCAAAGTAGGCACGTCCTAGTTTAAAAAAAGATCAGGTCTCAAAGTATATAATAAAAGAATCATCCCGATTGAAGTCCATCAGGTTAATAAAAAAAGTGATGTTTTTGTGTAAGGAAATAATTCTGATATTTTTAATAAACTGTGTATATGAAAGCCACTTGAGAATCAGCTGTAACGGACATTAAAGAAGACCATTACGGTTATATTGGGTTTCTCAAAGAATGCAAAGCTTTAAGATTGGGCAGCGAAGTAATCCAAGCATTAAGCCTGGTTCACAATAAACCCAGGCCTTCGACCGTGTTTGACACAATGGACTTGTCTATAAACTCAGAACAATTGGACTTCCTGGTTATCTTTATCACATTATCAGCAGCTTCTTGTCGCACCGCACACTCCAAATTCGCATTGGTTCTGTTCTATCTTCTTCTCCGCCGGTTATGGCGGAAGTGCCCCAAGGTTCAATATTGGCGTCCATATTATTCAGTACCATCACAAGTGACACCCTTGATGTTCCGTATGTAAATACTGCTATGTAAGCTGATGATATTGTCGTATTTACCACTCACAAAGATATAGGAACTGCAAGTTTGAGATTACAGACAGCTCTTAACACTCTCATCACATGGACAGAGACCTGTAGAACAGCTTTGAACTACCAGAAGCGGAGAAGTCGTGGTATTTACTTTGCGACGTCCTGCCACATCTCCGGCTATCGTAATAAACAATATCTCACTTTCCTGGTAGCGCAATAATGAAACTGTTAAATACCTAGGGGTTTATTTTGATCTTCGTTTAACCTAGAAGTACCACGTCAACTCAAAGTTGCACTTGGCTTACTCCCGGTTTCGCCATCTCTATCCACTTTTTAGCCGAAAGTCTTCTCTAAGTTTCCAATGTGGTTTTCTTATATACAAATCTCTACTCCGTCCATTGCTCACATATGCTTGCCCAGTCTAGGGCGGAGCTACAGCTAGCTCAATTAATCGTTTACAAGTCTTCCAGAACAAGGTATTGCGTACGATCCTTAACGCCCCTTGGTTTGTACGTACCACAGCTTCATCACGAACTTGGACTACGCACTATCTCAGAGCACATATCTGTTCTTACTCACTCCTTTTATCAGCAGCTTCATCATGTGCCTGGGGCAGTACATTTCTCCTTGGAAGAAGATCCACAGCAAACCTAAGGATTAAGAGTTGCCTTCCGCAAAACCTACTGTTATCATCCGATGAAGACTCCAACACCGAATACAACCAACTGTAAACTCGTGCCAGAATTTTAATGTTACTTAACGTGACTGAGGGGTCTCATTTGCCTGACCTTAATCTACTTGTATTATTCCTTATTCTGTTAACCTGAGTCTGTATAGCAATGTAATGCTGGTCGACTTTTAAATAAATGAAGGGGAAAAAACAATAACGCGAAACCAGAAGGAGAAGCAAATCAGCATACAACACTTTGTTCACAATACCCCGGGAACAAAGAAAACGCAATGCACATTTAACAAAGTGGAAAATCGATTTTGTACGTTAGGGTGTCATTTGTTTTTATGTGATCAGTGATATGTTTTCGCCTTCACCCAACATATGGAACGTTGGCTAACGTCAATTTCGATAGAGTAAACATTTTCTAAATGCAGATCCATTACTATTTTCGATTCCTCTAGTCACACTAAGCTTCATTCCTTTATTGATAGCATAGATTAAAGTTGTGTGTTTCTCTTTGTTAATTTCTACCGATTTTTGCTGATATTTGTAGGTTTTGTATTGTTTTTGAGGCAATAGCCAGTTTTGAGTTGCATATAAAGAAACTACAGATGACACTTTCTCTAGAGGAACCAACGCTCAATGAATCCGAGGGAGTCAGGGCGCACATTTGCGGGAATTTCTTCCAGTTTCGTTTCCCACCTTGCGACAGAGAGAACTTCAACGACTGTTTCATGTCACGGCCTCCTTGAGTAATTTCTACACTAAAGTTTAATATGCACAATATGTAATATGCCATGCCCGGGAACGAGAACGAGAAAGTTAACATTTGACCAAGTTTTCTTTCGCGTTCCCAGAACCCAGGAAAGCTTACTATTAATTATAAACGCTCACATTATAATACATCTATTTGAATTTTGTTCTTGGATTTGATCAATGTATAATGTAATAAGCCTGAGTTGAAAGATTTGTCCGGAAAGAAAAAGATAATTAACAAGTCATGTAAGGAAGACATTAGTAACAGCTAGTACAGAACACATTAATTTAAAGATTAAGTTGTTTAGCGCATAGTGACGCGCCTGGGTGAGAAAAATTTAGCGGTTATTGCGAGGAATCTTTCCGAGTAAAATTGTTGCGGCTTACGGCAAATGACGCTTCGCTTAATTATTGTTATAGAAGTAATTAATTCGTAAATTCAACAATTGGCGATTCTTAAAACAGAGTATTTTAGTCAACATTAAAATTTCTCAGCTAACTAAACTGGTGTTATCCTTACAAAATACACTCACCATACTCTGAGATAAAAAAAACATATAGCTATACCACTAGGGCGCACGAGACAACGCAGAACGAACTACGAGATGACAATTTGAAGCAGGGAGCGGCTTCAAAAGTTATCGCAAAGGGAACGACTTGAAAAATTGATACCTCATCATGGTGTAATACGGCTACAGGGCAAGGCCAATTAGGTCACATAAAGTATATTAATGAAATAAAATAAGCACTGCATTAATACTAATGTAAAAAATTGCCCTAAGTCTCACCGCCCAATAATAAGTGTTAAATAAGAACCATTAAATTTGTTTAAAAGTGTCACAAATATGAATAAATTTCGCAATGTCATGATTTTCAGACTTAGTATGACCTCCATTGTTGTTGTGGTATTCTGACATTGTTATAGGGACTCTCCATGGCATTCACACATCTATTGCTCAATTGCATCCTTGGAGTTGATTTTGTCAACTGCTGAATGTCTTAATTTTGGGGGTATTCCAAATCGTCGTAATGCCTTAGTACTGTTCAACCTCAGATATTCCCTTTCATATTTAAATTAACTATGGTCGCATATTTGTCTTCTGCACGCCTATAATAAACAAATACTGGGCTCCGCCGAGTAGAACTTCCTTGGGATGTATTTGCAGAATCAGCAACTACAGCCTTATCTAGTTAAGACTACAGCTCGGTTTCTAACAATATGTAACAAACCCTAAGTTTGTGCGTGTGCTTGCAGTGGTGAACATAAGTTGGCATTTACTTAAGTTCAATCTTCTCAGCACAGGTTTCAATAACTGGCATTTCTTGGGTTTGTTAAGTTTTTTCTTATTGGAATTGGAAACAACACTATAATACACTGCAATACAGTGCTCCAGATAGAAACACGGCGTGCACCAACCTGGAGTAAACTCTACTTTCGTAGTAAACTACTATTCAAGTGAACACTCGGCGACTTCCATACGAGAGTAAACTACTTCCGAAGAATTTTACTCCTTTCAGATACTCCCAGATTAAATTACCGCAGAAGTAAATGTCGGAGAGCACCGTCATGTAGTATGTTACTACAGAATTAAATAGAGCACAAATATAGGTTAAAATTTACTCTTGGGACATGGATGGAGTAACTAACCTGTCGATTGAACTAAAAACCGTATCGTATTTGGAGGAAGATATTTTTGACGTGTTCATGGATTGCTTAGATTACATTGATGATCTCGACGCAAAAAACGAGAATGCGATGGTGGTATGCGAGAACCATATGATACTTATACAGAGAGAGAGAGAGAGAGAGAGAGAGAGAGAGAGAGAGAGAGAGAAAGAAAGAAAGTTCAATGAACATTTTGGTATTGGGAAAGAATCTTATACACGCCTTTTGAACCTGTTTGGAGAACATTTCAACAAAACTCAGACACAAATTCAGCTCTATAATCCAAACTGCAATTATTGTTGTGTGACCTATGAGTGTTTTGTACCGGAATATTTCAGATGCTTGAGCCGGCATTACGATGAATTTAACGTAATGTGACAATCTTACATTGTATTAAATGGAGATACTTAGAATTGACTTAACGGATGTAACTTAAAAGTTTGGCAATGTCAAACTTTTCCTTCCCGTTACGTCAAGTTTGATTTTACATAATGATTAGAACCAATCGGCACTAGCTCGAAGTAATAAAAGAACAATCAATCAAGAGTCATTCCCATTAAGTTAAGTGCATGCCAACTATACCTTTATTTTACCAGCATTTTCATGTCACGTTAAGCAAGTTTATCGTATTACGGGCGATCTTGTAAATAAACGTTCACCACGCGTTTGCTGATCGTGTATTTCATTGCGTTGTTAGAGCGCTTTTGAGGTAGAGCAAGGTGTGTTCAGAAAATAAAAGGCAATTCTTCTTCACTTTTACAGATTTCCTATACATTGTGTGTGGAATTGACTGCACGCATGTTACTATTTTGTGCCCATCCGTGAATATGGTGAACTTTTCCGAAATCAGAAAGGGTATTTCTCCATTAACACGCAAGTGATCTGCGATGCAAAACGAAGATTAGAAACATTGTTTCCAGAATTTTATGCTGCTCTTCAGTACGTTTCCCGTCGCTCGAAATGGTGCACGCCGTCCTTAGGCTACGCTATCTTCCTAACGCAATTGCTAGAGCAATTCATAGCATATCTCAAGCTGGCACTGCTGCTGTTCCCTTCGCTGTCCTGACTGTGGATCGCCTTTCAGGGAAGTAATGAGTCACTGCAGAGCTACCTAATATCCACTTCACAATGGAGCGGCACTGACGATGCGACATACGACAATATATTGCTGCTCCTCAAAATCTAATGTTCACAATGAGGCGACACAATTTAACATTGTCACCCAAAGCTTGGAGAAAAGCGCACAGCGTTTCGTGATAGTTTTGTATGCATTTGAACGCAATTCATACAACTCGAGTAATTTATAATTTCTTCCGAAAAATGATGCAGTTCCTTGGAGGTTGGTGCCTTCTTAACAAGAGCACACAAACTAATTCTGTGGATGCCGCCATAACGCGCGGTAAAGGTTAACTCCAGTTTAACTTTCGTCGCGCCGAATTTGTCGCGTTCATGCTGAATTCCTATTGCTCAATAACGTTGTCGCTTATATCGCGTTGTATCGCTCCTTTGTGGATTGGCATAGCTCTTAGCAAACGAGAATCCGTTATTGAGCTGATACGCGAAAACTGTGTTTTTTCTTCTCTGTCTTCCTCCCCCTCTCCTACGTTAGTTTAGCTTTAAATTATACGACCGTTTGTGTACATGGGTGTATGCTTGCATACAAATATCAGTTTCCCTGCAGTACGCTGTGTTTTTGTTACAGAGTAACGGAAGAGTTGGAGAGTGTAGGACAAGAACCCTTGGTATGGCGGAAGATCGCCGAGGAGGGCCTAGATGTGGACTACACCAGATTATTACCTCGATCTCTAGCTGACAGCCTGTTCCGGGTCCTGGAAGACGAACTGGAGTATTACAGCGCCGATATGACCCGGGTATTCGTATATGGCAAGTGGCATTTCATCCCCAGACAGCAGGTAAACACCGCCCACAATAGAAACATTAATTTTAACATCTAAAGGATCATGTGTGTAAGTGAAGCTACCCCAAATTTAAAGTACTCCCATGAGATGAGAGGCGCATAATACTTATTAACTGAGGACTTTTTATGGACACTCTTTAACTACTATGGCTCTTAGCGTCCCACTCTTTATTGGGCATGAAAGACCAGAAATTTTGCTCAGAGACCTCTTTATCAGGCTTGAGATTATTTTACGTGCGTAAATCTACGACACGGGACCACCGGCTTTACTTCCCTTCCGAAGGAAACCATCCATCCTCCGCCAAGTTTGAACGCGCGACCTCGGAAACTAGAGGCTAGCAATGGTACCCCTAGACCCGGAGAACGACGAGGAGTTTTAGGTGTGCTTTTAGGTTTCGTGGTGAGAAGTGGTGCCGGAACAGTAGCGCGGATGCCTGCTCCTAGGAAAGAGCATTCCCCGTGGGCACTAGATGTTGTTCATGCCCTCTCTGGGCAACTCCAGTAGTGGGACGAGTCTTCAAACCAGGTATTGTTATGGACTTCCGCGAGTCTCTGCAGCCTTAATCTCCTGTGGTTCCTTCACTTCATCTCTTCATCCTAGGGGCGGTAGTTGCAATAGATCTCCCGAGGTACCCCCCTCCGTTGTATACCCTATACCAGGGATCACCAAACTCCCTAACTCAGTGAGCTATTATGACATTTTTAACAATCGTGACGAGCTACCAAGCTCGAATTTAAATGTGTCAGATAATAAAATTTATACATAAAAAGTATAGCTTTTTATTCTCCTGCACGTACATAAAAGTTACGAAAGCCTCTGATTATCAATAATTAGAAAAATGAACACTCTCAGAATACATTTGTTCCTTTTTTCATGCTATGGCATTAATTAGAAATATGGCACTCACTCTCAGCTACAATGTTCTTAATATCGGGTGAATACTTGGTCACTGCCATTCGAAATACAGTTGTCAAAAAATATTCATTAGTAATTTGTTTTTAATCACATTCATGTTTGAAAAAGACGCCCCGCATCTTAGGTACGTAGAGCTCAACAACACCTGCACTCGAAGAACAACACGAGACAAAACGAGATGCGTTTCTTTGGATACAAGAGACCACACATTTTCGGAAATTGAGACAGATTTCAAAGACAGATCACTTTGAAAAGTTATGAGTTCCATTTCTGCTGCAGGGCCGTCTTCCTGAAAGTGTTACATAACACAAATAGAAAATTCTTTAATATCAACGTCCGCAAATAATGAACTGCGTTAGCAGCTTCATTCTCTTAAATATTGGAAATGTTTCGGAAATTACTCTCTCAAACTTGCAATAATATTTTCTGTTTTTTTGCGGTGTGGCTCTGAAGAACCTTACTTTGCAAGTCTGTCTTTTAAACAGGGAAAGTGTTTGACGTCGCCTGTATTAATATTATTTTCCCACAACTGAAGCTTTCTTGAAAATGAATTACCATGAGATATAATTTCTCCCAAGTTCTTGTCTTTGCCTTGGAGTTGGTAGTTGAGTTCATTAAATTTTTCAATGATATGTACAAAACTGCAACATTTTGCAGCCAGATTGAATGTTCAAGTTCAGGATAGGATTCGCCACGTTCTTTAAAATACTCAGTTATTGCAGGCAGGAGTTGGTTGAAACGCTGCAGAACTCGTTCTCTACTCAACCACCTTACATCATTGTTGGGCAGTAGATCTCCATATTGGCAATCCAATTCACCTGTCATTCCTGTGAACAAATAATATCTATATTGGAAGTGCTTTGAGATCTCACTTTGTTGATATTTCTCACAACACACTTCGTAATGTCATTCATTTGTGGACATTTTCCACATAATGCCTATTGGTGAATAATGCAGTGAATAATGCGAGTCAGTTGGGAAACTTAATGTCATGTCGGCATGTTGCCATGGTAGCTCAGTTGATTAGAGCAATCGGAAGGAAAGCGGAATATCCGTGGTTCAAATCCCGGCTATAACATTGAATTTTTCAGTCTGATTCTATCTTTCCAGCCTTGTCCTACACACGGCTTGTATACAAGAACAATTAATTACAAACGCAGTGATAGCTACCGAATTTAGGAAAGCGCTCGTCGCTCCGACTCAGTGCTACAAGTCCTTACTATCCCTAACCATTGCTTGAGCACCAACTGTTGTTAAACCCACCAACTTAAACATGGGAATTTTCTCAGAGAAAATATATTAAATTCTGAACATATATCCTCCCCCGTAGTACGTTCTTTAAGAGGATTGGCAGCGAGAAGTTCCTTTGTGGTGAACATCAAAGCTCAATTGAGCAGTACCGATCACATCTGTAGATTCGTCCATTTGAAGTGGATGTAACCGCATCTCTCCAAATGTCTCTTTATTTATGAAGCAACATTACTACTCATAACCTGAACTTTTCTCATCACTGGCGTTGACTGTACAGCAGAAACTATTTCACTTTGTTTTTAATTGTCAAATGCATCAATAGCTACTAAAAATGCCTCTTTAATCATATCGCCGTCCACGAATGATTTCTTTTTACTTTCTCTACTACGTATAGTAAGTAGGGGAAGTATTGTATTCCACCCAAAAATTCGATACCGAGATTTCACCGGAAATACATGTTTTGAGACCCCCTGAATAAAAAAAGCATTTTTAGAAACGTCCGTATGTGTGTCTGCCTCTGTGTGTGTGTGTGTGTGTGTGTGTGTGTGAACAGCATAACTCAGAAACGAACAGTCGGATAAACACCAAACTTGGTATTTAGGTTCAGTATCTTCCAGAGATGCGACACGAAGGTTTTCAAGAAAATCCCCCACCCCAGATTACCCTTTACATGAAACGTTTTTCGAAAATTTTAATTTTCTCAAAAACGGCTCTAACGATTTTGGTTAAAATATCATATGTTTAAGATATTTTCATGACAAATGAAATGTATATCTCGAATTTTCTGGGAATACCTCCAAAAGTATTCTTCATTGTGAACGACTTTTGCCTAACTGGTAAACCATAAGAGATAGACAAAATTTTACTACAGAAAAAATGTAGATCGCGTTAAAATACACAATTTATGTCATATACATTTTTGTTATTGAATGAACCATTTTCGAGATATTGCTTTTTATTCCCTTAAACTTTCCAATAATTTTACTTTTTCTCAAATTCGTTATTCATTTTTTTTATGTCCTGGGCATGCAAAGAGAATGGAATGCGCCACATAGAAACCAGCGTTAAAATATTTGACTATCGCTTAAAACCTACCATATTCCTCTTGCATCTACAAGAAAATTAGCAATAAGATTAACATCGCGATATCTCAATTAACATAGGCATATGGGGAATAAGCATTTGTAAAAATAGTTTGTACAAGAGTAGAGAAAGCCATGTGAGTGTAACACATCAGATTTTTTTGAGTGATCTTTGGGACGCGGTATGATGCCTCCGTTGCAGCTTTTATTCTTGCCTGCTGTCTTAATAAAAGTCGCTTACTGTCCAAGTATCTGGGTTGTCAACAGCCTCACTTTTTCTTTCCTCAACCTTTAGGTGCAGGAAACAACTTTTCGGCCGTGGAATGAACAGTCCTATTATTTCGTTCAATGTTTTCTTTTTTCAGCGGATACACTTGAATTACACAACAGGCATACTTTTATCTCTGACCTCAGCAAAGAAAGAATTCTCCTCCCACTCAATATGAAAATGATAGGTCTTATGTTTTTTACTAGTAGGCGTACTCGCCATAATAGAAAATATTACATCCAACACAATAAACTAGTGGCGAAACTACATCCACCATTGCACAACAGTGAACTGACGATACAGTGTAGCCAGTCTTGCTGAGCGAAATTCGTCTTTAATGTAGCAAGCCTTCTGCGAGCCACCGAAAATATCTCTGAGAGCTACCGGTAGCTCTCAACTAGCGACGGTGCGGCGATCCCTGCCTTATAGCCTATGCAATTGTTTTTGGAACATTGCTAGATGTTGTATAAGATTTCAGGTTTTCTCGGCGTTTGTAATTAGCAATGAATTGTTCTCAGGATAACAGCTGAATAATGTCGAAGTTTTCCAAGATTTTGACGGACGTTAGTTAGTTCTACCACCTAAAGCTTAGAATACTTTCGACATTACTCGAGTAATATCCCGACCTGAGAACAATTCATCGCTAATTACTATATTGGCCCCCTTCTAAAGAAACACACTTCTGTATTACTCCGTGCAACACGTGTAGACCTTTTGCGATCTAGAGAGCCTTTGTCCATTGTCTAACGGGAGATTTGAAGTACCTGTTAGAGTAGCTTTAGTTTCCGTCGAAATAAGTTATGTTCACTATCAAAATGAACGCTGAAAAGGCATATGTATAAAGAACAGCTTAAAACATAACATTTAAACGAACGGACGGACGAATTTAAAACACTTGCTTACTTACATTAATCAGGTTCAATGTCGTCATCGCTGGCAAGTAACTCAGTAACTTTCAAGTGAATCTGAGGTTGATCCTGAACTGTCAACCCAATTATTTTTGAGGCACATGTCCTCATTAACCCGGATCTTGTCCTAGTACTATATCAAAATTTAGTTTTATTTATGGATGCTCTTTAACTGCCGCAGGAAGGCATCCTAAGGATTTTTACGCCCGAAAAAATCAATCGCTCTCCGTCGGGTTTGAATCCGCGACCTCGGAACTAGAGGCTAGCATGGTAACCACTACACTACGGGGGACGATTAGTAATATATATTTCTGTTTTCTCTCTTGTAGAGGCGAATGTTTCTCAGATATTTACGTCCGCACCGCATATCCGCAATTACATTGACATTATTTATTTTCAGACAGAAAAACCACATTTCTAATAGCAAAGAATCGAAGCCCGTTTGATTAAAATCCGGTAAATCAAGACTGAGGGATAGCTAAGGGGAGGGGTTGGGGTTGGAACCCTCTTGCTAAAAAATTTAAAAATGAATAGCAAAAATAGCTTCGTTAAAATATTAGCATCTTTCTAGGTTGGTGGTCACACCACTGGTAGCGCTATATTTACACCACATGTCTTAGACAGTATCGCCAAAGGTGAAAGCAACAGAAACTGTACTTTAGATGGCGTTGGTACAACGATGTTAGGATATCAGGAGCATGTTTTCGTTCCGGTGCTAAATTTGAGTAGTTTCCAAATGGGTGCAATATCTTCCAGTTTAGAACATAACAGAAATCCTAATTTGTAGTGAAATAACATGGCCTGCAGCGGTAATATAAAATACGTCAAGTGGTCATTAATTCTCATGTTACAACACATTGCCGCTTATTAGTGGCGTAGCGTAAGGGTAGATTTTGAGACTGAGTCTACCTAAATAAATTGCCAAAAGAATAAGTAAATTTTTAAACATGTAAATAAAGACAGCTTCAAACAAGTGATGAAAAACTAATCAATACAATCATCTTCACCGGTGCTTACCCCAACGCCCCAACCCCTACTGCTAAGTGTCAGATTGTAGTGCTGCGATCTTAGGCAGCTTCGAAATCTCATGATGCGGCAGCAAAGTCGAGTAGAGACTGGGATGGCTGAGCGAGTGCAAGTCTCGTCAAGAGTGGACTTGCATAGCTTTTCTCACTGAATTTCGACCTCTCTTGTAGGAGGACATGTCTATATTTTGTTGTGCATTAAGGGTACAAAGGCAGCAGCAGAGACTTAACACGTTTAATGAGGTGTTTAGTCTCTGTGTACCTGCTCTCTCCAAAGTCCGGAAACAGGACAATAGGGGTTGGAGACAAGGGTAGGGCAAGGCAGTGTAACATAAACATTTCATTCCTGTTATTGGTGAACCAGCATTATGTGCGTGCAACCGTGCAATGCAGTAAAGTGTTAATTTTACGTAAACCTGTGTATTGTTTTCATTGTGCGTGTTTTATTTATGATTTTTAGAAATATGGACAATTCCATCTACTTGATGGATTACTTATTAAAAACTCAGTTTTCAACTCTTATCTTATGAGAAAAAGTGTGAACTTAAAGGCAAAAGACCAATTCCTAAGCTTGGCATTGTCTTCCAAGAAAATAACCAAAAACGTACATTTCAAACATCCTGGTACAGTAAATTTAATTAACCGGCAGTTACATTCATAACAAAGTGTGTTGCTTCGTATGTTTGCTTTTTGGCGGGGAAAAGGAATGGAGTGTTGAAGGAATATCAAATATTAAAAACATTGAAAGAAAAGCTTGCAATAAAAATCGTCGACTGGAACTTATATACAAGAAAATCTAAGTGAGTACCCACATTGTTTTCATGATTAACAATCATACAATGGTTTGTGGCATTTTGTAAAGTTACACCTAACGTTATATTTTTATAATCTAGTTTAGTTTAAAATGTATGTTCAATCGATTTCGGCAATTAATAGTGATGCTAATGACTACTAAAACAACAAATAATAATAATAATAATAATAATAATAATCCAATAGTAATAGAAAATTCGCACTATTTTACGAAACAATAATGTACGGGAATTTGTGGATCATTAAAAAAATTCTAAATTCAATTTTTAAAATCTGGTATACCCAGAACACAGTATCAAGCTACGCCACTGCCGCTTATAATACGCAAAACATGCTATCCTAATTTTAATTCCAATTGTTGCACCTTAATCTATGAATATAAAATCGATTTATTTAAATATTTCAACTCAGAATTAATTCATATTTATCATTTGAATTGATACTTACAAATTGTTTAAAAAAATGGATCCCTATATATAATTCCCTCTTAATATTTTTTCTGGCTACCCTACTGAATCAAGGTCACTTTTGACAGGACTTAACATGTTTATCGTAATGGTTCATTGTTTTTTTAAAAAGTTATGCGCTTTATAGCCAATCACGCACTTGATGAAATGATCTACCTTTCCTTAAACTGTTTTAGACTATTTGCAGGGCGATTTAACACCACCAGTCTGTTTGAATTCTTTTCGCACATGCATGAAACTGGCTTCTGAAGCACCGGAATGTTCTGCAGTTAATTTCACCAAATCGTTCACTGAAATGTCCGGATTATGCTCCATTAACTTGTGAAACAGATTTAAAATAATACATTTCTCACCACTTTTCAATAATTCCCTTTAAGGTGCTTTCTATAACCCCGAACGCAGCATTCACAAGCTTGCTGCCATATACCTCACTGACATTCGTTTGGTTTCGTTCACAGTCACGATAACAACTCGAACAGTTTCAGTAAGCTGATTGATTTCTGTTTCCGAATAACAATGAAAATGTAGTATACGCTATAAAATTATTAAACGTATCCATTAAGGCATTTTAAAAGAAATAACATAAAGAAAAGGTGGGATCTATTTTCTACTCTTAGGCTAGGGCTCCACTAGCAGTGGTTTACTGCTTTTATGCGCAGCACTACACTGCATAAAAATGAGAAGCATGCTTTTACCTTGTTGAGGCTACATAGGCAGTATTTTACTGTAACAGTATGAATGCCAGTGACAGGTTGAAGGTCGTACTGCCGAGAATAGGCAGGGTTTCATTTTCTTGCAGTAACTTACTTGCCTCTACCCTGGCACCACTGGCAAGTGGTTTATTGCAACCGACTTGAACACCACGTTTTATGTCTTTCTCATCTATGTTTCATTGCGTTTTCAGTCTATGTTTGTTAAAATGGAGTTTGATAGTGAATTAATAGTAATAATTGAAGTTGAGAAATATCCGTTTCTCTGTAATTCTGAGAACGAAAATTGTAAGACTAGAAATTGGAAAGTTGAAGCCTGGAAGAAAATAATATTTATGCATATTTTTTGTAGTAGACCAGGATGGCTACATTTACTGCTTTGTTTGAGGTCCCGGTTCCACTGTGGTATCAGGGAGTGTACAGTGTGAAGTGAATGTGCATTGCAAGACGATTATCACATTTTATTGTTCGTTTATGTCATACTATAAACAAAAATGACAAGATTGCTATCTTTCGCTAAAGTTATTTTGCAAGCTCGATTATTTTCTTCCAGGCTTCAACTTTTCCATTTCTATTTTGACAATTTTCGTTCTCAGGATTATAAAAAACGGGATATTTCTCAACTTCAATTATTATTAATCCATTATAAAACTCCATTTTAACAAATAAACATACATTGAAACACAGCTAAGAAGGACATAGCAACTGATGTTCAAGATGGTTGCAGTGAACTACTGCCAGTGGAGCCAGGGCAGGTCTGTAAGTTATTGCAGGAAAATGGAACCCAGCCTCTTCTCGGCAGTACGACATTGAACCTGCCATGAATTTATACGCTTGCAATAAAATACTGCTTATGTAGCCTCAATCAGGCAAAAGTGTGCGTCTCATTTTTAGGGAGTACAGTACTGCTTATAAAAACAGTAAATTATTGTCAGTGGAGCGCTAACCTAAGTGTTATTGTTACTTACTTAGACTGTGCTGAAAACTTGCTTATCAAGTAAACTGGCAATAATAATAAATACACTATTAATATAATTATATATTTATAAGGTTATATAGTTATATATATAAAATTTTCTTTAGTTCCATTTATACCCCGCCTTGGTTACGTTGGTCTTATCGGCGGCCTTTCCTTTGGTATTTGGGTTCAGTATCTTCCAAGGATGCGACACGAAGGTTTTCAAGAAAATCCCCCCACCCCAGATTACCCTTTACATGGAAGATTTTTCGAAAATTTTAATTTTCTCAAAAATAGCTCTAACGATTTTGATTAAAATATCATATGTTTAAGATATTTTTATGACAAATAAAATGTATATCTTGAATTTCCTGGGAATGTCTCCAAAAGTATTCTTCATTGTGAACGACTTTTGCATAACTGGTAAACCATAAGAGATAGACAAAATTTTACTACACAAAAAATGTAGATCGCGTTAAAATACACAATTTATGTCATATACATTTTTTTTGTTGAGTGAACCATTTTCGATATATTACTTGTTATTCCCTTAAATTTTTCAATACTTATTTTCTCAAATGGGAATTCGTTATTCATTTTTTTGTCTTGGATATGCAAAGAGTATTAATCTGTGGCAAAGGGAATGGTGCTGCACCTAGCAACCAGCTATTAGATATGTATGTGCTTAAAGGCTACTGTATTTCTATATTGCCCTTACATCTACAAGAAAATTAGCAATAAGATAGAGTCTGCAAATGTTTATCTCGATTAACATGAAGTAGATGGAGAATAAGCGTTTGTAAAAATAGTTTGTACAAGAGTAGAGAAAGTCATGTGAGTGTAACACATCAGATTTTTACTTTCTCTACTACGTATAGTAAGTAGGGGAAGTATTGCATTCCACCCAAAAATTCGATACCGAGATTTCACCGGAAATACATGTTTTGAGACCTCCTGAATCCAAAAAAAGCATTTTTGGAAACATGTCCGTGTGTGTGTCTGTGTGTCTGTGTGTGTGTGTGTCTGTGTGTGTGTGTGTGTCTGTGAACAGCATAACTCAAAAACGAACAGTCGGATAAACACCAAACTTGGTATTTAGGTTCAGTATCTTCCAGAGATGCGACACGAAGGTTTTCAAGAAAATCCCCCCACCCCAGACTACCCTTTACATGGAACATTTTTCGAAAATTTTAATTTTCTCAAAAATGGCTCTAACGATTTTGTTTAAAATATCATATGTTTAAGATAATGTCATGAGAAATGAAATGTATATCTCGAATTTTCTGGGAATGTCTCCAAAAGTATTCTTCATTGTGAACGACTTTTGCATAACTGGTAAACCATAAGAGATAGACAAAATTTTACTACACAAAAAATGTAGATCTCGTTAAAATACGCAACTTATGTTATATACATTTCTTTTGTTGAGTGAACCGTTTTCGAGATATTGCTTGTTATTCCCTTAAATTTTCCAATACTTATACTTTTTCTCAAATTCGTTATTCATTTTTTTATGTCCTGGACATGCAAAGCGAATGGAATGCGCCACATAGCAACCAGCGATAAAATATTTGACTATCGCTTGAAAGCTACCATATTCCCCTTGCATCTACAAGAAAATTGCAATAAGATTGACATCTCGATTAATATGAAGCATATGGAGAATAGGTGTTTGTAAAAATAGATTGTACAAGAGTAGAGAAAGTCATGTGAGTGTAACACATCAGATTTTTTTAATCATTAGATCACATACATATTCACACTCTCATTCATACTCTGGGGAGGATAGGGATTAATCTTGGCTAGAGAAAAATTCCCACCCCCCAGCCGGGAATCGAACCCGGGACAGTATATTATTAACTATTAACATAATAATATACCTAAAACGGATATATATATATATATGAAACTATTCATTTTTCAGTTTTTGAATAGTTTATTACATTGTAAATGAATTGGGTGAAAACTAGTACGATTTAGCTACTTGTAGGGAATGTTTTTCACCAATTTTGTATATAAATTTTTGTATATAAATTGGTATACCAATGGGAGTTGCCTGTGCCTGTTTCATATAATCCATTACATCAATGTTGTATGAAACAAATTGTTTAAGACTATAGTTTTACTATATACCGAAAAGTTTGTTTCATATTGGTACACTGGTGCGGTATATAAAACGGGGACATTATTTTTATAAATGGTATAGGTTTTGGAAAACTGAATACCATACATAAGGTTGGCATGTATAACGTTTATTTTTTAATTCCAGTTTGTTTCATATTAAAATCTAACCAGTATAAAAATAAAAAAGGGCATTACTAGTGAATTTATACAAAATAAGGTTATGTGGCAATTTAACTCATTTCATAGAGGCCCTACTTAAAACATAAAAAAGCTGCAATCCCTGATTTGATTACAAAACACGACCTACAACACACTCCCCTGAGAATGTATGAACCCCTCTACAAATCACAGGATTAGACACAATAAATTTAATTTGTTCTAATGGCACTTCAGAAATATGCTCAACATTTGGGAATACAAATGTATTCCTTCTACTTTTGTGATTACTGAGACAACTGACTGTATATGGTTTATGTCTTTTATCAAATTTAGAACTTTGCAAGAAAGTCTTTTTTGTGCTCCTTTTTAGTGTTCTTATTATATGAGAATGATGCAATCAAAACATATTTTGCTTTAAATCATCGCAAGTTGCAGGTGTCTTAACTTCTTGAAGTTCGGAGTTTTTGTAACCTCATTCCTCACACCAGAATGAATTCCGTTGTTCATTTCGCTGTTACTGTCACTGCCTGTTGAATTGAAAACAGACTCCACAACCTTCATTTAAATCATCCTGAGACACAGCTTTTCCAGGTGGAACATTGCATTTTTTCATTCTTTTTGCTCTAGAAGCCTCGTTAACTTTAGTTTTTCCATTCATGAATACACAGAATGATTCACTCAATGGTCATGTTCAATCTCTATGATTTCAGGCCTTGCTGCTACTGACTTCTTTAAAACCATGTGTCGACTTAAAGGAATTATGCCAGTACTTTTGAAACCTGACTAAACGTTATCAGGTAATGATTACATGGATTCTAAAGTTTCCTTAAACAAACCAGGAAACTTTGTTTTGGCTACATTCGCTTTGTTTTCCTTCTTCCAACCAGTCAATATTTTTCTTAAGTGACCCATACACAGCTACATCTAAAGGCTGGCAGACGTGAGTGCTGTTTGCCGGCAAAAAGGCAAATGATATGTCGTTTTCCTGACACATCTGAATAATAGGTAGTGATACATCCCATGTGACTCTTCAAATTGTCTCCAATGAAGACTTTCCTCTCTGTTTTCCTTTTATATAAGGGAATGCTATTGTGGTGAACCAATCTTCAAATATTTCATTATCAAACCATCCAGTTAGAGATCGATTATATCTTGTTCCAGATGGTCCACCCTCTATCCATTCAAGATAGAGGTTTTTTGCCCTATGAATAATATAAAAAGGTAGCAACGTACCATTATCTGCAGCAGAAAACATTACAGAATTGAAGGTTTTAGATGAATCCATACATGCAGGCATGTTTGCTGCCTTTTCTGACGAACACCTTTCGTCTCCCAGGATCATCACTTATCTCGTTTCATCGTAATTTAAGATGTTTTCTGGTGGAACATTTGCTAGTGTGACTTCAAGATGTGAGAAAAGCTCATTTATTGTCTCAAGAGAAAGTTGTGCTCTAGCCCTTTCCATATTTCCACTGTTTGTTCTTGTAATTTCCTGGTTTCTCCTTTCAAAATTCATACACCATTCGTCTCCCGACAAGTTGTTCTAAAAAGCTTTAACTACAACCACTTTGCGGTTTAGATACTCTGTAGAAAAAGTTTCAAGTCCAGTCTATCCCATGGAAAAACAAAAGAAGCACTAACTATAAGTGCTTGTACAATTTGTTTTTCCTCCGGTGCACTTAACACGGATGGCTTTCCTAATTTACCAGACGTCATCCCATGATATTTTCTCCGTATGATACATTTAGGCACCCCAAACCTTTTTGCTGTCTGTCTAAAAGACAGTTCAGGAGGGTTCCTTCAACAACAGCTTTCAGAGCAAGTTCAGCATTTTGTAATGAATAGTTGCGTCTGTAAGCTGTACCAGGTACATGTTTGTGCTTACATGCATCGTTTCATATAGCCCTGGAAAGAAGCATAATTTTTTCTTTTTGTATTTTACTTGCATAATAATAAATATACGAAAAAGCTATTATTGAGGCTGTGTTTTAAGGTTATGAACAACTTTGTTTCCCTTGTGGCTTTATGTAAAACAAGCAGTTTACAGATTACAGGGGAGACTGCTTATAGCTATTACAAACTTTAAAAATTGCATTATTTTTAGCTCATGTCAGCTACTTACCTATTTAGTTCAAAACAAAACTGTAGGACCGTGTATCTAACTAAAATACTTGGCATCAGGACTTCAGGTGGTAGCATTCGTTTGTTTCAGTACTGCAAACTTAACGAAAATAAGGTGGGAAATTTGAAATGTCAGCATAGCTTTTCATATAACCCATGCTGATTCTATTATTATTATTATTATTATTATTATTATTATTATTATTATTATTATTATTATTATTATTATTATTATTATTATTATTATTATTATTATTATTATTATTAAATATATCAGCAAGTGTTAAATATTTGCATGTATGTTTATCTCTCCCTCCCTCTGTGTATCATATACCATGGCCATGAATTTCTTTTGTAGTGTGAACAGAATGGTCTCCACAATCTGTTAAGTGATAGAGATTATATCTTTACTACCTTTACTTATTAGTTGCTGTACCGCATTAGTTCTATATTAGCAGAAATTTTGAAGTTCCAGAAATTTATGAACTAAATAAATAAATATGAGTTTTAAAGTAGTATGAGCAATTCACATACATTCGATTTATATTACTGTTTTAAAGCACATACTGGAAAACAAAAATCATTAACACTAGAAGCAATATTAAATTTCTAAATTCTGTCAAGAAATAAACTAATAACATTCAACTTGTTTGTCTATATTGTTGATATTGGCCATTTATTTTCCATCAAACTGCTTCTTTATCTGAAACTTTGTGTGTGCAGGTGGCTTATGGTGATCCAGGCATGAATTACAAGTTCTCAGGCACATCAGTACCAGCACGTCCTTGGCCTCAAGTCCTATTGGTCCTGAAAGATGTGCTCACTCGCATCACAGGAATTTGTTATAACTTTGTTCTTGTTAACAGGTATGGTAACAGCCTTCCTAGTTTCATTTGATGCCATTATCATATGCTTAAAGAAAATTAGCAATATGAAAATTGATCATAATTAATGTAGCATAGTATAGTAGGTAGGGGAAATATTGTATTCCACCCAAAAATTCGATACCAAGATTTCACCGGAAATGTATGTTTTGAGATCTCCTGAATCCAAAAAAAAAAAGATTTTTGGAAACGTGTGTGTGTGCGTGTGTGAGAGAGAGAGAACAGCATAACTCAGAAACAAACAGTCGGATAAACACCAAACTTGGTATTTAGGTTCAGTATCTTCCAGAGATGCAACACGAAGATTTTCAAGAAAATTCCCCCACCCCAGATTACCCTTTACATGGAACATTTTTCGAAAATTTTAATTTTCTCAAAAATGGCTCTAACGATTTTGATTAAAATATCATATATTTAAGATACTTTCATGACAAATAAAATGTATATCTTGAATTTTCTGGGAATGTCTCCAAAAGTATTCTTCATTGTGAAAGACTTTTGCATAATTCGTAAACCGTAAGAGATAGACAAAATTTTACTACACAAAAAATGTAGATTGCGTTAAAATACACAATATATGTCACATACATTTTTGTTGTTGAGTGAACCATTTTCGAGATGTTGCTTGTTATTCCCTTAACTTTTCCAATACTTGTACTTTTTCTCAAATGGGAATTCGTTACTCATTTTTTTTTTTTTGTCCTGGTAATGCAAAGAGAATGGAATACTCTACATAGCAACCAGCTCCTAAAATATTTGACTATCGCTTAAAGCTTACCAATTCCCCTTGCATCTACAAGAAAATTAGCAATAAGATTAACATCTCGATTAACATGAAGCATACAGAGAGTAAGCGTTTGTAAAAATAGTTTGTAAAAGAGTAGAGAAAGTCATGTGAGTGTAACACATAAGAGTTTATGCTATTGTAATGCTTTGGAATTTAGCATAGTTTCGTATGCACGTGCATTTTTTCTTGGAACTCGCCACAGAAAATGTCCTTAAGTTATTTTGTTGGGAAGTATTTTGTCTGTGTATATCATCATATAACGTTGGCACAGTTTTCACACTGATGCTTAAGATGTTCTGCTAACTATACTTAAAACTCTCGATCCATAAAAGCTTATTAACTAGTTATCAGAATCTTATAGGTGTGATTGTCTGGTAGGGAATATTAATGTTTAGTGTTAATAAATGCACCCAATTTGCTGGAAACGGCATAGTTCCATAAGGGCTTAAGGCATAGATAGTTTTGAGTTGCAGTGATGTAGCAATGGGTAAAAGGTAAAATATCTTAACTGCCATTTTTACTTTCTCTACTACATATAGTAAGTAGGGGAAGTATTGTATGCCACCCAAAAATTCGATACCGAGATTTCACCGGAAATACATGTTTTGAGACTCCCTGAATCCAAAAAAAGCATTTTTGGAAACATGTCCATGTGTGTGTCTGTCTGTGAACAGCATAACTCAGAAACGAACAGTCGGATAAACACCAAACTTGGATTTAGGTTCAGTATCTTCCAGAGATGCGACACGAAGGTTTTCAAGAAAATCCCCCCACAGATTACCCTTTACATGGAACATTTTTCGAAAATTTTAATTTTCTCAAAAATGGCTCTAACAATTTTGATTAAAATATCATATGTTTAAGATATTTTTATGACCAATAAAATGTATATCTTGAATTTCCTGGGAATGTCTCCAAAAGTATTCTTTATTGTGAACGACTTTTGCATAACTGGTAAACCATAAGAGATAGACAAAATTTTACTACACAAAAAATGTAGATCGCGTTAAAATACACAATTTATGTCATATGCATTTCTTTTTTGTTGAGTGAACCATTTTCGATATATTGCTTGTTATTCCCTTAAATTTTTCAATACTTATTTTCTAAAATGGGAATTCGTTATACATTTTTTTGTCTTGGATATGCAAAGAGCTATAATCTGTGGCAAAGGGAATGGTGCTGCACCTAGGAACCAGCTATTAAGAGATATGTATGTGCTTAAAGGCTACTGTTTTTCTATATTGCCCTTGTAAATATATTTTCCCCTTACATCTACAAGAAAATTAGCAATAAGATTAGAGTCTGCAAATGTTTATCTCGATTAACCTGAAGTAGATGGAGAATAAGCGTTTGTAAAAATAGTTTGTACAAGAGTAGAGAAAGTCATGTGAGTGTAACACATCAGATTTTTTTTTGTCTTGGATATGCAAAGAGTATTAATCTGAGGCAAAGAGAATGGTGCTGCACCTAGCAACCAGTTATTAAGAGATATGTCGATGCTTAACGGCTACTGTATTTCTATATTGCCCTTGTAAATATATATTCCGCTAACATCTACAAGAAAATTAGCAATAAGATAGAGTCTGCAAATGTTTATCTCGATTAACATGGAGAATAAGCGTTTGTAAAAATAGTTTGTACAAGAATAGAGAAAGTCATGTGAGTGTAACACATCAGATTTTTTAAAAAAAATTGTTCGTTTTAATATGGTTTGTGAATTTTGCAGAACAGTAATACTAATAACATTGCAGGTGCTCATTATCAAATGACAACTGAGCAAGAGTGTGTGACAGTAAAGGTGATGGCAAGACAATGGAACCATTGTTAGATAATGATTTATGATTATATATAGCCTTATAATAACGAAGAACTAACATGTTAAAATAATGTCATGTCTCTTGTCTCCTCCAAAAAAAATTAACATTGAAACTTTTTAAACAGTGTATTACTTTCTCTACTATGTATAGTAAGGAAAGTATTGTATTCCACCCAAAAATTCGATATCGAGATTTCACCGGAAATACATGTTTTGAGGCTCCCTGAATCCAAAAATAGTATTTTTAGAAAAAGCTCCATGTGTGTCTGTAAACAGCATGACTCAAAAACGAAAAGTTGGATAAATACCAAAATTGGTATTTAGGTTCACTACCTTTGAAAGATGCAACACGAAAATTTTCAAGAAATTCCCCTTACCCCAGAACTACCCTTTACATCGATTCCCTGGATCGATTCCCGGCGACCGCTCACTATAGCCCATGGATTTTTCGTGGTTTCCCCATGTCGCCAGGTGAATGCTGGGGTGGTCCATCTTCTACTAAAACTCTCCTTCCTCACATTTCCTGTACCCATCATCTTCCTTCTCAACTATTTCAGGGTTTTAAGACCAGGCGGGCGGTGGCCTGCACTCTGTAAAGCTTTCTTCCCTGACGTTGCTGCGGCACCGCTCAGTTAGCTCTCTCCTCAGCATACGGTTCCGCTCCGGGGGACCCTGGAGTTTGGTGGCTTGTGGGCATTGACCATGTGGCGTCGGATGTCTATCTGGAAACTTTAGGGACCCCGTTCATACTTGCTCCCGTTGGCATCCGGATCGGGTCTCTCCCCTCATCCTTCCCTCCCAGGGGTCACGTTAGAAGCACAATGGACCGACTGGCTGCTTGCGGTGCTCTGCCCCGGTTCCGTGGGCCCCTCCGTGATAAGTACCTTTACCCTTTACATGGAAGATTTTTCGAAATTTTTTATTTTCTAAAAAAAGCTCTAACGATTAAAATACCATATATTGAAGATATTTACATGACAAATAAAATGGATATCTTGAATTTTCTGGAATAGCCTGTGAAGTTCACTTCATTTGGAAGAAATTTTGTATAGTCTTGTATAACTGATGAACGTTAAGTGACAGATGAAAACATACTACACAAAAAAATGTAGATCTCCTTAAAATACACAATTTATTTAAAATAAGTTTTTTTGTGGTATAAGTCGTTTCTGAGATATCCATTATTAAAGTTTCAAATTGTTCATTTCTTGGCCATTCTCTTAAAGTCCTTTCAACATTCAGTTGTTTCTTGTGATTGCATAGAAACAGTATGGAATTTTAAGGCCGGCATATAGCGTCGAGGTCTTAAACATTTGACTATCACTATTCTGTTTGTATCTATAACAAAATATGTAATGTAGCTATTTCTGCAAATGTTTATTTGGATTAAAATGTAGTAGATAGAAAAATAAGCTTGTGTAAGAATAATTTGTAAACCCATTAATAAACTATAGAGGGTAGAGAAAGTCATGTGAATGTGTCACATAAGATTTTTTAAAATTATAATTACTAAGCTCAGACTAAAGTCAATGTTACTTCCAAAAGTAAATGTTTTAAATGAAGGGCTCAGAGTAAGACGGCCCTAACCCACCATTTTGTGCATTTTGGGTTTTGTACTTTGTTATGATTTTATCCATTGCTATATGTTAATGTCTTTTTAACTTTGTCTGACATTTGTTGGCCTGCATTTAACATATGATTTTCTTGCTCTGCTAATGAATAACAGTAAAGTCGGACCAACATTCTCCTACCCCACAGCCTCCTAAAATATTGGCGCTAAAATATCTAATATACATATCTTGCATCAACTTTTGAAATGGCTACACACAAGTAAACACATGTGTACAGTTCAGCAAGAAATGATCCCTGTAACAATTTGAAAAATAATATGGCCACAGAAGACAGTATAATTGATTAACAACAGATCCAATAAGCATACAACAGAATCTGTCGAAATATTTAAGCATTTCATAGAGTGTATGCCTAAATATTAAAACTGCTATAGGAAACAAAAAAAATGTGCCTAAGGTTTATTTTCATTGTAATATGACTATTAAATCTCTTTTCTCTTCTCGGAACATTGTTGTAAGTGATGTGAAGAAAAGCAAAAACCACAAGTGAATTATGATAAATTGTGATGGATTTTTTTAAGATATTATCATAAAAGATTGCGAATGACCCTCAAAAGTATCATGCAATAGCCATAGATCTTCAAAAAGCATTGCCCACTCTAAAATTAACAATCTATATTCTTTTTATAAATGGTAACTTATGGGCATATAACACAGGTATTCATAATTGAGGTTGGTCAAAATTTTGGATACATGTGTTTCTGGCCAGAAAGTAAAGCAAAGCAAAGACAGGAGTGGATGAATTTGGCAGTTGTCTCTTCAAAGTAAAAACATAAAATGCGAGTAGTAACTACACATTATACATATCTGCAGGGACCAAAATAATAACTGGATTCTAATATGGGCATGTAAAACGAATCTATTATCACTTTCCACACTCACCTACCTTGTGATAGAGGCTTTGGAAGAATTGAGTTGTATTGTAAGAAAGTAAAGCTCAAGTGAGAATGGGCTCAAGCATATTGGAATAATAATAATAATAATAATAATAATAATAATAATAATAATAATAATAATAATAATAATAATAATAATAAATAAAAAAATCATAAAAACATATTTGTAACACTGATGGAAACTACTGAGTTTAAGGACCTATCTTACTTTTCAGATCAAATTATGAAGAAAACTAAGTTTGATGATGGAAAAACACTATATTTCTCGGATATGGCAGTCTTCTTCATGTCTTCAAAAAACTTTTTCCTGCTTCAAGTGGCCTATAACCTTTGTCTCGAATACCCAAGATGCACAAGTTGCAGCATGAAGAAGAGAGGCAGATGATTTCATATTGTCAACCCATTGCAAGTATCACAGAAATACGTATAATGCTCCCATTTCCATCAAATAATAACCAAGTGGATGATATACATTCTCTTTTAATTTGGGTCCCACCTGTATACCACACATTTTACAAGGATCTTGTTTCAGACAAAGGAAAGGAGTGTAACATAGAATTACTGGACATGCAGAGAGATAGAAGGGCAAACAGAGACAGAAAATAACAATAGTGATCAGCTTAAACTACTTTATTGAATTTGTGTATTTTATAGCACATTTTTAACAACAAATTATATTCAGTAATACCCTAAGCAAAGGTTAACTTTTATTTCATTAAAAACATTGATGTCAAAGCTTTGGGACAACACTGCCTTATCCCTTAGGTTTACACCTGCTACAGTATTCTTTTTATTTTGGTATGCTGATATTAGTCCAATAGCGAAGAATTCATGCATACAGCATCTTTTTGAATGTATCAGGATATAGAAGTAAAAAACTGCCAATTATTCTACAAACAAGACTTATGGCTACCTTCGAACTTTCACATGCCTGTATCTTAAAACACTGAAATGGTGGGTTAGTGCTGTGTTGCTCCAAGCCCTTCAAATAATGAATAGCTGAAGTAACTAGGGAGAATTTAGAGGAGAGTAGCTTCAAACTACTTTCCTGTTTTTTTGATTAATGACTTATACCTCTAAGATACAGATTAAAAGCCTAAGCATATTACTGAATAAAATTATGCAAAATGAATAAACATTAAACACTCATATTGATCTACTTACCGAACTACTGGAGGACTTGTTTTGAGGACCTATTTCCCCATTTCCCCCTGCTGGTCAACTAACCAGTAATTCTCCAATTAAAAAGTCATTAAGACCGTTAACAACGTTCAAACAAGTAACAATACGATGGGTAGCTTCCCATGTGGGCTTGTATGGTAATCAGATGGCAGATCATACTAGCAAAAAAGCAGTAGCATCATTTATGGGGGCAGTGGGGGGCAGCAATCACTCCCCCCCTAAAACTAAATTGAATTTTATTTATAGAAGTTCTTTAACTGCTATGGCCTTTAAGAGTCCCATTCTATATTGGGCGTAAGTTTACTCAGAGGCCTCTTTATCAGGTTTGAAGTTCTTTTGTGTGCTGTAAATCTATGACATGGTGCCACGGGCTTTACTTCCCTTCTGAAGGAAGTCATGCTAAGGATTTTTATGGACGAAAAAATCCATCGCCCTCCGCTGGGTTTGAACCTGTGACTTCGGGAAGTAGAAGATAGTATGGTAAACACTACATCACGGAGGATGACACTCTCCCCTGCTAAGTTAGAGAAATAATTAAGCTGCTGATTATTATGAATCTACCAAAAGAAAATTTATGACAATTGTACTTTTAATACAAATATTTTACACTTAAGAAATAAAAGTTTTTTTAGGTTAAATGTGTCATTAGGAATTCACATTGAAAATGCTGTAAAATACTTCAGGCAATCTTGCTCCCCTCTAAGCAGAAATTGAACGACCCTCCTGCAAAGAAACGGAACCACTTCACACAAAATAAGGAACATATTGGAAGCAAAAGAAATTAAAACATTAATAAAAACAAAATTAAAAATAAACGAAAAGCAAATGTTACTACTGATGAACAGTGATCTAATATCCATCTGGGCAGCCTAGAAACAGCAAAGTGCCACGGAAGGAAGCAATGGCAATATTCAGATTAAAAACAGGACACAACTGTTTGGCTAGCCATTTTATAAAATTAAAATTTATGACTCAAACAAATGCACAATATGCCAGAATACTAGGAACCTCTATGATTGCTGACCATCTCCCCACGTGTAGGAGGCTCGGTTACATTAAACAACAAAATATTGCCAAATTTTACTAAAAAAGGAAGCCAATTGGATGAAGAAGAGGATGATGTTATTTGACAGAGCAATTTATAGATAGCTAAGTTCATGAAGATGCTAATCAAGTTGTACATATTCTGTAGGTATAAAGGATTATCCAAGCTAACCTTTATTCTGCGATAAGCTCATTCACCCAGTGACCACATGTGCTGACTGCCAGTCTGACCTTCTTCACTCTATGCTGAATGCTTTCCACATGATTGAGACCATGCTTTGTGTACATTTACTGACAAGCCTGCTAGCTCTCCTGATATATGACACTGAGCAATGTGCTACCTATTTGACCTGCCCTGCAAAGAGTTGGTAGGAGCCATGCCAACATATAACAGGGCTTACTAACAATATAAACGAGGTAGGCAATACCATAATAAAATGCATATAAACAGAGGCACTTTACTTTATAAATAGTAAAATCCTAAGTCCTATCTGTATACAGAATAAAGGCTAAACTTTGGAGTGAGAGTTATATTCACAAATTACTCAGAGGTCAGACAGTACACAAGTATCACAAGGGAAGAAGACACCAAACTGAATCTAGTTGATGACCAAAAAACCTGACAATGTTTCAACAGATCTGTTGTTGGCAGTGAAACAATTAATTTATATTTTTATTTTCTAAATAAAATATATGGTTATAATATGTATACTAGACAGCTTTAATTTTGTATTGTGTGCATACAGCACTTTACTTTTCAGATAAGTTCTTGGTCTTTATTCTATTCATAAGGTATTCTTGTACACTGATCTCAAGTTGTTTAAGGTGTTAATGTCTAGTGTATATATTTTACTCATATTAGGAAGACATCTTTAACTTTTAATAATGCTAAGTATTCTGTTGTAATTTTTATAACACATAAAATATATTAAATTAAATATGTAGAAGAATACTTCATTTCTATTTAGATATAGTTTTGGATAAAATTCACACTAATGTAATGTGATTTTCAGGTATCGTGATGGCAAGGATTGTATGGGAGAGCACAGGGATGACGAGAAGGATCTTGTGGCAACAGCTCCAATAGCATCACTGTCTTTAGGACAGGCAAGGCTTTTCGTGCTTAGACATGCTGATGCAAGGAAGAAGGGTGCAGAGAAGCGCAATGTTCCACCAGGTACTTCATTTGTAGAAAACTGGGTTTTACATTTAGTGTTTGTAAACAAAAGAATAAAGGCATAGTCATATACGAGGGCAACACTGAAAAGTTTTAGAAAACCAAACAAGGATTAGTTTTAAAAAATTTAAATGATTTTATTGCTTTTCAAAATATTCCCCATTAACATCAATACAGTTTTGCATTCAGTGAAGCCAGTCCTTAAAGCAACGATGCCACTCTTCCCAAGGCACTTCAGAAACCAGGTTTTTATAATGTTCCACTGCTTCATCTGATGATGAAAAAGTGATTTCATGTATTTTATCTTTAATTTTTGGAAACAATAAGAAATCATAGAGTGCTAGGTCAGGGCGGTATGGTGGAGGGTCCATGGTGCTGATCTTTAGGGCCTCCAGATACTTAGTTGTTAGTTTTGCTGTATGCGACAATGTGTTGTCATAATGTAACATTATTTTTTCTTTTGAGCGTTTTTCATGTACTTTTTTAAAAAATTTGTGATAAACAGACATTTGTGTACTAATTGACAATAAGGGTACATCTATTTTCTATGCTATAGTAGTAATATGCGCATTTGAGAAAACAAACCAGCAACCATCTTCTTATGAGCACTGCGAATTCATCAGACTTTTCTAGGCTTAGCTTCTATTCAAAGGACCCATTGAGCTGATTGACTTTTCTTTTCAGGATCATAACAAAAAATCCAAGATTCATCACCAGTAAATGATAACTCCAAACCAAATTTGAAGTGCTTCCTTGGAATTTTTCCAGAGTTTTTCTGCACTAATCAATGTGTTGTTATTTTTAATCGGAAGTCAGTTTATGTGGAATCCATCGACAACATGCTTTCTCATTTCTAACTGTTGATATGAAATGTTTTGGATTTGACTCATACCAACGACCAATGTCACTCGAATACATTCATAAAATGCCCATCAATCTTCTTCAAGCATTGGTTGAACAGCAGCAAATTTTCATCAGTAACAGCAGTTCTTGGGTGTCCTTCATGAAATTCATCACTAAGAAAAAAACTGATCTCTCTTGAATTCACTGTACCAATTATAAATTGTTGCCTTAGATGGGCTTCCTCACCAAATTTATTTCTTAGCCGATTGTCACATTGTTTAGATGTTAGTGACGATTTAAAATCATAGAAAATCATAGCCTGGAAATTGTTCTCTAATGAAATTCATTTTTGGGTGAACACAAAATTTTAAATGATAATAATTAACAAACTGTTAGAGCAAATTGAACAAACTACATGGCAATCAACTCAAAAAACATTAGAAAGTAGCTGTCAAATATAAACAAATTTAATCTGTTTTCAGAAACATGGGATTCTAAAAATGTTCAGTGTTGCCCTCATAAAAGAACAGCTGAAAGAAGCTAATTCAGATATTAGTGCATTAGTAACTAAATAGTTCAAGTGCATTTAAAAATCCTATAAACTGCATTAGGCATCATAGAGAAATGTTGAATGTAACATCCTAATATACAATAATATTAAGGGCTGAAGAACAATCCCAATTCTCATAATTCCTTTGCATTTCCAGGAGTCATTTTCACTGACAATCTATGATTTGCCAAGAAGTTTTTAGAGCTGTTACCAGTTTTTGGTATTTATCTGATATCTTTGAGATGTAAGCTGCTTTTTCTTCTTAATTTGTGTAGTCATACTGAGGAGTTTGACTTGAAAAACAACTGATGGTTGTTTTAAAACTCATTCACTCATTAAACTGCAGGTTTTCTGAACATTGGTTAGTAATACTTTAGAAAAACACACTCGCATTTATTCCCACTTTCATACTTCCAGATTCTGTGGAGGATAAGGAATGATTATGGTTAAAAATTAGCCGAAAATTGAACCCGGGACCTCTAGGTTGTGAAGCCATATTGTTGACTACCAACCACAGAGGTTATATATAACTATATAAACAACAAATAAGTTAGAATATCTCTAATTAATTTTAATTCATTACAACTAATGAAATTAATTATACTTTTTACTTACTTGGTCTGGACATGTTTTTAATATAGAGTCGATTGAAAAATTCAATGTCACAACCGGGATTTGAACACGGTGAATGTTTCAGTTGTTGTTTGTTAAAATAACTATATTTTAACAAAACATCATACATATACTAATGCAAGTTAGAATAACACATATAAACATAACCTTTTTAAGTAACATTTAATTCAGTTTAACACTTGATTTGCCTTACTACACCCAATACAATAGGACCTGTTTCCAGATCCTCAGCTATATTCGATTGCCTAAGTGTTGTTGGAAGTGTTCTGTATGGATTCTCCAAGTCCCTTTGCTGGACATCCAGTGAACCTGTATAAAGGGTTGCCTTTGGTGGAGGTTGTTTCATATTTTTTCAAGAAAATCCTCTCCCATGTGTTCAGTTATTTCAGTCAAATTATTTTCTACAATATGTGTTTATATTGCAGAGGATTTTCATCTTTTGAAGGGTTGCAATTGTTTTCACATGAAACTATCCACAATTCATACACACAAAACAAACAAGAATGCTGCACAGAAAGTAAATAGTTGCCACTGGTAACAATGTCCTCTGTACACTACTGCTTTCTATGCTAAAGTCACATTTGCCACGCAATGTCATGTATGCTTATAGGAAATAATAACCAGTACAGCTGAACAGTAACATGTGTAGAAAAATCCTTTTGTTTATTCCGTAAGCTGCTTTCCAGACTGGCTCTCCTTTATAAGGCAAAATATTTATAAACAAATTTGCAGCCCTCCCCTCTAAGTTTTAAAGATTCATTAGTTAAATTATGAATATTTTATATCATTTTTACGCTGCCACCGCCGGTAGCACTGGTAACATGTTTTCTGTGCTACTGCTGATAATATTATAGTAGACCTACTAATAGGTTGGTCATATTGTTGATTGAAGACTGAGATGATAATGATGTAATTTTAGGCTAATATAAAATTGGCAGTCTGCTTTATTGTAACCTGGATGCCAAACTTTCAATATTTTTTTTTTGTTGTTGTTAATTTTATTGTTTTATTTATAGCACAGTTAGCTGTTAGCAAGCTGGACATTGCCATATACAGGGGAGCACATACAAATATTGTCAATTTTTAATTGGGAGTAATTAATAGATATAGAATTTAGATTTTAAACATAGTATTTCATAAGGTAGTGAATAATTTACGTCTAATAATAATTCATTGTTTCAATTTCTTTTAAAACTGAGGTACATTTGATGCAGTTTTTATTTCCGATTGCAATGAGTTAAAATATATTGACCCTATGCATTTCAATTTAGTGCCACCTTCATTTTACATTGGGTTTCTCACTTGAATGTCACTTTGGTATGAACTTCAATATTAACTTGAATATTGAAGTAAAATAGTGAGCTTATTTACAACCTTGTACATTAAGGATTACACTTACTGTATAATATATGCTGCATAGTTTTAACTGCAAAATTGTAAAAATCACTTGTCATATATGAAAGCTCCTCCAGCCCTCATTTGTATATCCCTTCTTAAATTCTAGGGTTGTATTGGGTTCTGGGATTTGAGAAACATTTGTTGGCATCTGTATCTCATTCAGCTGTGAGTTATTGTGTTTTTTATTATTAATTTACAGTGTAAAACAAACAAACACACACACACACACATTCACACCCACATTCACAGACTCTGTGGAGAGTAGGAATTCATTCTAATTAAAGAATACTTCCCCTTCCCCAGCCAGGAATGAAACCCAGGAACTCTGGGATAAGTATCCTAAGAAGAATCCTAATCATTTGACCACAGAGGTAGTTAAAAGCATTATTGTTGAAGCGCAGGACCACAAAATAAGGGAGAGACAGGGGGGACACATATCAGGGAACCTAAAAGCTAAATGGATTTATACTAAATATATATTGTTGAAAGCTTGATAAAAGTGTTTGCATATCCAGTTTTTCATAAGTCTCTCAGTCTCCTCACTGAATAACAGAGAATCATTTCAAAGAATGCTAAACTAGATTGCTGCTATCCTGTTTAGGATTGTAATATTTATTCAAGTGTTGACCGTGACATGTTCAGTTTAATAGTAATTACTAAACTGTTGTAAGATATCCCTTTGTGCTAAGTAACTTTTAATAGTTCAATAGTTTGTCATTGAAAGCTGGATTTAAAGACGTGCTATGAAAATAAGCTGATGCAATTCTGGATTGCCACATTTTAGCTTTCTCCACATTTTCAAAGCCACTAATGACCTTAGTAGTTGCAATGCCCAGACTGTGCTTAGTATCAAAGTATTTTACCATGTTACAGAGTTGTTAATGTTTGGATTGTATGGTAATGTGTAGGACAAGGTTGGAAAGGAAGAATCAGACTGAAGAAGTAAATGCCATAGCTGGGAAATTTTAACCATGGATTTGACGGTCCTGTCTGGTTGCTCTAGAATTGAGCTACAAAGGCAACATGCCGGCATTACATTAAATTCCCGAAATTACTCACATTGTATTGGACTTTTCAGTCTGATTCTACCTTTTCAAGTTTGGAACGTTTGTTATCATATATATTCTTTTATACCTAAGTTTAACGTTCTATAGCTGAGCATGTTAAATTAGATGGCTAATGATGCAATGAAATGAGTGCATACATGTGTTTGGGAACTTAATGCATAAAAGCTACCTAATATTTGTCCTGGGAGCTAGGAGAAAACCCTAAGTAAACCTCAGCCAGGCAGCTTGATCCAGTATTCGAACCTGGGCATGCAGCATGATAGTCTAGCACAGTATCCCTAAATAACCTCTGATTTATTTATTTCAATTCTAATATTAGTATTTCCAAAGAGAGAGTAATTTAATGTGTGTATGCCTGCATGCTTCTTTTCATTGCTCTACAAATTTAGTGGGCTTTGTGACAAACATGAGAATAGGCCTGCCACTGTGACTTCATGGTTCCTAAAGTTTATATGTGCAGCTATGTAATGTACTTACCAAAATGGAGTAATTAATATTTAAGTAAGCATCCCAAATCTTTGAACATTCCAAGAAAAGCACTCTCCTTTTTTGAGCTAAACTATACATCAGTTGTTGCTTTATGGAATTTGGCTTTGCTTTATAGCAGTGGTGATTAACTGTTAAAAGATCATCAATCATTATTTATGCAAATTTGTTTTTTATGTAGGCCCTGTGTTAGTGTGCTATTGTGATGTCAGCATCCATATTTTTGTAATGGAAAACAAAGATTATTAATTTTGTTAAAACATCTCGCAGAGCAAGGTGGCACTGCAGTAATTTGTGCAACTCACCTTCAGGAGGTCCTGGGCTCAATCCCCTGGGGCCAAGCAACCAATAGAAGCTTTTTTTTTGTAGTTTTCCTCATTTGTTAGGTTAATGTTGTGTTGGATAATTTGATCCACAAAATTTTCCTATCATCCCTTTCATCAGTACATTTCATTTCCTTCTTCTTTACCGCTATATCAGACGTGGGTTAATCATCCGTCCTTGATATGCTTTGATCCAAAGTTTGCTTACTCCTTGACAGGCTACTGACCCAAGGCATTGGTTTGTAAGTCGTACAAAGAGGAGGGTAATCCATTGAAGAAGAAGTTAATTCATTTCTGACTGATAGCTGTTTAGCAAAATACTGTTGTCAGCAGTGAATTTGCTCATTGTGTATGATACCTGTTTAACAGTTGATTCATTTGTTTTCAGTCAAGAACTTTCTTTAGGGCTACACTTAATTATAAATTTATGCATATTTATTCCACATGAAATATTTACCCAATGAAACCAAAAATTCTTTAATTTCTCTAAGATGTATAGTAAGTCAGGAAAGTATTGTATTCCACCCAAAAATTCGATACCGAGATTTCACCGGAAGTATATGTTTTGAGGCCTCCTGAATGCAAAAAAGCATTTTTGGAAACATGTCCATGTGTGTGTCTGTGAACAGCATAACTCAGAAACAAACAATCGGATAAACACCAAACTTGGTATTTAGGTTCAGTATCTTCCAGAGATGCGACACGAAGGTTTTCGAGAAAATCTCTCCACCCCAGACTACCCTTTACATGGAACATTTTTCGAAAATTTTAATTTTCTCAAAAATGGCTCTTAACGATTTTGATTAAAATGTCATATGTTTAAGATATTTTCATGACAAATAAAATGTATATCTTGAATTTTCTGGGAATGTCTCCAAAAGTATTCTTCATTGTGAACGACTTTTGCATAACTGGTAAACTATGAGATAGACAAAATTTTACTACACAAAAAATGTAGATCGCGTCAAAATACACAATTTATGTCATATACTTTTTTGTTGAGTGAACCATTTTCGAGATATTGCTTGTTATTCCCTTAAATTTTCTAATGGGAATTCGTTATTCATTTTTTTTTGTCCCAGTAATGCAAAGAGAATGGAATACTGCACATAGCAACCAGCTCTTAAAATATTTGACTATCGCTTACAGCCTACCAATTCTCCTGCATCTACAAGAAAATTAACAATAAGATTAACATCTTGATATCTCGATTAACATGAAGCATATGGAAAATAAGCGTTTGTAAAAATAGTTTGTACAAGAGTAGAGAAAGTCATGTGAGTGTAACACATCAGATTTTTTTTAAACTACAATCCTGACACTATTTCCTTTAGGACCACTCCTGCAGCTTTCCTCTTTTCAAATTTGAAAGCATTTTTTCAGAGTTCTGAGTCAGGCCAATTTTAAAGAGAAATGTTAATAGAAGCAAAGATTTGTGTAATTTACACCTTAAGGCTGTAATCACCAGGTATAGGAATTCTTAAGAAGCTGACTTCAAGTTAACTACACTTGAACCATTAATGTCAGTACAAAGAATGTAAACAACAGCGAACATGAGTCACTGATGGACACCTAAATGCATCTGAAGGCTGTTTCCAAACACCAACTGACTGTACAAGGGATGGGGGGGGGGGCGTTTAACCTGTGACGTCACTGTGTAAAGTCCAGTAAAAGTTCAACTTCATTTCCTTTTGTCCTGGCTTTAATGCTTAGAAATTCCAACGCCTAGTAACAAATGCCATTCAGTACCAATACAAGAAACTCGGACAATTTAACATGGGAATGTCTGGCAACACATGATGCTATCATCATCTAGCATAGCAGGCTGGACCACACAGATCAGCTGATTTAACTCAATGGAAATGATGCAGTGACACACATCTTGATTTCTATTAAAAGCAGAATAACTATGCTAATTTGTTAATGTTCTTTTCAATGCAGGTCACAAAAAAGGATGCAAGCCATTGTATTTCAACTGTGGATTGATTAACCTTTACAGGTCACACAATATAATTGTTAATATTAGCCTTCATTTATGCCAACATTAACGGAAAGAGTATCAACTCCAATAATTATAAGATATGTTTTGAAGCTCAATTGTTGATCATGCATATGTTTTGCGGTGCTGCCAAATAAAATATCATTTTAACACAATTGCTTTGTGCTGAAAATAGAATATCACGAGCTGACAAGGCGTATTTTGCAGAAAAGCTGATTTTGACCCATAGAGCCTGTCAAAGCGTAGAAAAACTAAAAGCAATCTTGTGTACCATTCAAATCGTGCTTAAAACACAAGACTTTGAGCTTTTACTTTACTCCCCTCCTCAGCAGTCTGCAAAAATTTCCAAATTAAATACTGTTAGACCTTCATTCTATATTAATTTTGGAATGTGCCAGAAGCCACAGACAAACCATTTGCAATTGAAATTTTGCAATTCCCTCTAAGCTAAGCTAAGCTAAGACCAACATTGTAAGCATATGCAGAATTTGACAATAATCATATACAAATATTTATTTTAACAAACAGCTGCAATTTTCCATATTGTACTTCGTTGGTTTTAATTGGAAAGAATATTGTAAAATACCTTAAAGATGTAATTGAGTTTGTGGTTCACCACTCATTTATTTTTTATGTATGACTCGGCAAATTCTTTGGACAGTAATCATTTACTTTTATTGTTCAGAATCAATTTTGATATATACATAGCTTTAGCTCCAGCAACCAATGAAATAAGTTTTTCAGTATCCAAAATAAAATATTTTGATCCTCTGATACCTGTAGCTATCTATATGATAGAATAAAGACAATTTTCTGTCAGGAAAGAAAAATATATATTGTTTTAACACAAAAAAATAATTAACATAAAATCTCATTAATGGTTAATATAAAGTTTCACCTGATAATATTGTATGTATATTGGGAACAGAGGAATAACATTCTGTGAGCATAATTATTTTTACGCCTTCCTGAAAAATCTGAATTTTTACTTTCTCTACTACGTATAGTAAATAGGGGAAGTATTGTATTCCACCCAAAAATTTGATACCGAGATTTCAATGGAAATATATGTTTTGAGGCCCCCTGAATCCAAAAAAGCATTTTAGGAAACATGTCCATATGTGTGTGTTGTCTGTCTGTGTGTCTGTGAACAGCATAACTCTGAAACGAACAGTCGGATAAACACCAAACTTGGTATTTAGGTTCAGTATCTTCCAGAGATGCGACACGAAGGATTTTAAGAAAATCCCCCCACTCCAGATTACCCTTTACACGAAACATTTTTCGAAAATTTTAATTTTCTCAAAAATGGCTCTAACAATTTTGATTAAAATATCATATGTTTAAGATATTTTCATGACAAATGAAATGTATATCTCAAATTTTCTGGGAATGTCTCCAAAAGTATTCTTCATTGTGAACAACTTTTGCATAACTGGTAAACCATAAGAGATAGACAAAACTCTACTACACAAAAAATGTAGATCACGTTAAAATACACAATTTATGTCATATACATTTTTTTTGTTGAGTGAACCATTTTCAAGATATTGCTTGTTATTCCCTTAAATTTTCCATTACTTATACTTTTTCTCAAATGTGAATTCATATTCTTTTTTTTCTTTTTTTTTTGTCCTGGTAATGCAAAGAGAATGGAATACTCCACATAGCAACCAGCTCGTAAAATATTGACTATCGCATAAAGCCTACCAATTCCCCTTGCATCTACAAGAAAATTAGCAATAAGATTAGCATCACGATATCTCGATTAACATGAAGCATATGGAGAATAAGCGTTTGTAAAATATTTTGTACAAGAGTAGAGAAAGTCACATGAGTGTAACACATCAGATTTTTTAATTAATGAGGGTAAGTGTAAATAATTTTTAATTTCTTTGGTGTATTTTCATAATATGCCTTTATATTTGTAACTTTAACAAAACGTAACCTTGTGGAGAGGGTAAGGTTGTATGCTTCAAAATAGTACTTAACTGTCTTAATTCCGAGGAAATCTAAAGAAAGAAATGGCATACTTTTGCCAACTATAGTTCTGCAATAAAGTACCATATACACTTTCTTGTCCTTGAAGGATGTCGTTGCTTAAAACTCAATAAAGCAAACCTTAACATCTAATTCTCCATATTCCCCATACAGCTGATACAAATCCTCCAGCCCGCTGTGCCAGAGGCACTAGTGTTGCATGTCCACGCTAAGTTTCCTGTGTTGGTACTGAATGGTATTTGCTAGTAATTATAGTAATTGATTTTTGCTTCCTTCTTCTGCAAATAATAAACAGTGCAGTTACTTTGCTTTCTGTATATGCATTATGTGCAACACATGTTCTCTTGCAGTTTCTGTATAAGCACAAATTTTATATTATCTCCTGTGTTTATCAGTTTAAGTTAGGTATATATTATACAGGGAGAGCCAAAAGACTACAGACTGACTTCACGGTGGTGTTTTTCCTGTCCGCATCCTCAGCACTCGTTGCCATCTGCAGCTATCATAGAAAGGCGGAGTTGAAACCATACAACATTTTTAAAACTACTTTTAAAGGCTTTATTTAACAACTTTATGAAAGTGTGTTTGAGGACAGAATTATTAGTAGAGATTTGTGGCCCCTCGGTCCCCCCCGCCTAACCCCCTGCGATTTCTATCTCTGGGTTAACTTAAAACAAAGTGTACAAGACAAACCCACACACCCTGGAAGAATTAAACAAAATATCTGCCAGGAAATTGCTAGCATTTCTCAATGTGAACTACGGTGAGTGATGGATAGTTTCCTAAAGAGGTGCCAAAAATGTATGGACAACGACGGTGGCCAGTTTCAGCATCTCCTTTCATAAAGTTGGTAAGTAAAGCCCTTAAAAGTAGTTTTAAAAATGTTGTATGGTTTCATCCGCGCCTTTCTATGATAGCAGCAGACGGCAAAGAGCGCCGAGGATGTGAACAGGAAAAGCACCACGCAGCTGGTTCGAGTTTTCTGGCTCACCCTGTATTTGTTTTAATAAATATAACAAAAACCTATAAATTAGTCCTAACATTTGAAGTATCATGATGCTCCAGGGGTCTATGAAATAGAGAGGGGATGTTTTCTCAGAGCTCAAAGATTTTTAGTACTACCTGCTTTTAAGCAGCTGCATGAAGTGACATTTTGTTATAGTGAAACTTGAATTGGAGCATGGCAGCCTCCTGATGATGAACCCACCGACAAACAAGTTTTGGTACCATGCACTGCCACCTAGAAAGCGCTGCCCAGGAGTACGACTGAATCTGACATTTCGCCAACTTCATGAAAAACCACCAAGGTATAATGTCATTCAACTTACTCATAGTTTTGTTTTTCAAGTTTTGTTGATTTCATTTCTATTATTGGCAATCATTCAAAGACTGAACTACATAACCAAGTAAAATAATAAAAACAATGGTGTAGAACCGTTCTTTCTTTCTTGAATGAATAGTTTATTGTTGCGTACTGTAGCAAATACAGAGCCCACCAAAAAAATGTATACACTCTGTAGTGAAAAAATTATGTTTTGTAATTTGTGAATTCATTTTATAATTGAAAATTGGGCAATGAGAACTCTATATATCCTCAGGGTGCATGACAAGTAAGATTTCTCTATCATTATTATACTATCTATATTAAGTATAATTTCAATTTCACAAATTATATTCTTTTTATTTATTTTTCTCAATAATTTTCCACTTTACATTTTTCTTTTAATATTCTTTTATATCTTTGCAAATTATTTCATTTAAATATTGTATTACATTTAAATAAGGCGGCGCCGTGGCCGAGTGGTTAGACCGCTCGCCTCCCACCGAGGCGGACCGGGTTCAATCCCAGGGACCTGCATGTGGGATTTGTGGTGGACGAAGCAACGTCTGGGCGGGTTTCCTCCGGGTTCTCCGGTTTCCCCCGCCATTCATTCCACCAACTGCTCCATCATCACCTTTCCTTTCATCCATTTCACGAACATTTCGCTTCATCCACTTCCTTCATCCCATACCAGGCATCGGGCTGATCACCCATCCTGGATGTTCTGTCTGATCCATCTTCGACGGGCCTCTGACCCCAGGCACCCGCCTGTAAGTCCTGGAGGGTGTAAGTCCTATATAAGAGGAGGGTAAGCAGATAATGAATGAAAAATTACATTTAAATAATGGTAATCTTCTTTTATAAATTTGGATGTAATCTTTCTAATGATGATGAAACACAACTGTTCCATATGAGTACTAATGAGATACTAATTTCTTCTGAAGAGAAGAAGACTATTTATTTCTGCTTGGTAACATTCATTATTTATTACTGTTTCATTTTCTTTTTATGGAATAAACAAGTTTGTTTATTCGATGGCCTTGTACATTGTAATTTGTACAAATTTTTCTTCACTTACAAATCTTTGCTAAAGTTGGCCATGGTTGTCCTAACCAAATAAATTCAACTTCTTAATGCAAGTATAGGTTAACAAAGAACAAATTCACAATCCCATAAGAAATATAATAATCAGATGATAACATAAAAAAAATGCAAATGGCATAATACATACATAAATATAACATTATAATGAATAAATTCCATATATCTATTATATACTTATTAAAACAGGTAAGTCAAGTATAATTTTATTTAACCTTACTGCTTCAACACTTTGTGAGACTGTATCAGGATATTCATGTTGTCAATTGATTTGAACTACGAGTGCGTTGTAGTTATATCTCAGCAGATGTCTGTACTTTCATCATGATAGTGAGAAAGTAAAATGGCTGGAATTCCACCTACGCAGATCTTTTGTACCTAGGGTCTGACGGTGCGCCCTCAGGAGGGAGGGATGAGTTGAGAGGAGACAGAGCGCAGTGGAGGTGGAGTTTTAAACAGAACCCCCCAGCCCACCTAACAATTAAATGCATTATTGACAAGTTTGAGGTGCACAGAACGATTTGTGATGTTCATAAGGGAGATTAGGAAGACCACGTACAGCTGCAAGTCTGCTTCATCAGTTTTTGTGTTGGAAAAGTTTGTTACTTCTACACATCTATGCAATGTGCACTGAAGTGGAGATTAGCAGTACAAGTGTACGACGAATTCTGAAAGTTGCTAAGTGGAAAGTTTACATCCCACGATTATCACAATCATCAAATCCAATTTTGCAAATGGCATCAACAAATGCTAACTGAAGATGAACAATTTGTGACAAAGGTAGTGTGATCTGATGAGGCCCAGTTTAAACTTAATGGAACAGTGAATCAGTTTAACTGTGTCTGCAGGGTACCAGAAAATGAAATGGATAAGGCAGTCAATCTAGCAGGGGTTCATGTGTGGTGAGGATTATCATCTAGGAACTTAGTAAAACCCTTTTTCTTATGATACTGCCACTGGAGAAGTATACCTGGAAATGTTATGCACATTAATTTTAATGTGCGCTTTATGGAGCTGATGATGAAGTCGTCTACCAACAGGACAGGGTGCCACCATACTACCATCGAGCTATGCAAGCTTTCCTGGATGACAATCTACAGAGACATTGGATTGGATAAAGAGGGCCCATTGAGTTTCCCCCATGGTAACTAGATCTAGCCCCTATGGACTTTCACATGTGAGGAACAGCTGGAGAACCTTCTCCAGGAGTTTATAGCAGCATGTGTAGCAATCTCCACTGAAACATTGACCAACATAGCTGCGGCAACCACTCATTGTCCCATTATGTGTCTGACTGCCAACGGCAAACATTTTGAACATCTAAAGTAACCATGTGCTTAAACGAAGACAGAACTACATGTGTGATCAGTATTTCAATGTAAAGCAAACACATAATAAATAGTTTTCATTCCTTAAATTGCGTGTGCATTCTTTTGCGAACTTTGTACATCTAATTTTTACATTAGGTACCCACTTAGAATTCAGTTTCCTTATTTTAAGTATATGTTTTCTGATTTCTACATCCCCTTTCCTTATAACTAGAGTTGCTTGCCATAATATTTTCTATGGACAGCATTCACATCAACATCTTGGTTAGAATCTCTTTTCATTTAATCATGCACTGCTCTAGCTTTCATTTAGCTTCAGCCAGATAAATATTAGTTTGGGTTTGATCAAGATTACATGTTATCCATTTCTTTTGTAAATTGGGAAACATAAATTAGATACTTAATAAAATAACTGCTCTTCTATTAATTACTGTAATGTTCATGGTTTGTGTAATTGTTGGATAAACCTTTTCTCCCGCTTTTCTTGTTCTTCCTTGTTATGCTGTAAAAGATCTGCTCTGAAGATATGCACAACAAATCCGGCATTTTAGACTCTTTAATGATTTGGTTTTGCATGCATATTCCTACTTTCAACATACTGAGCACTTTATATACAATAGACATTTCAGTTGAAGATGTCATGTGAGGCAGTATTTTTAACACTTAAATGATATCAGTCTAATTATATAATATAAAATATAATAACAGCCCGGCTTAAAGCAATATGTGTATAATATAATATATAAAGTGTATATTACAGTTATTGTATTATGTTTGTTTTTATTATGTACATGTATAGTAATATTGTGTGAATGTAATTTAACAATGTAGGAGCTGTGAGAATAGAAGCAAGCTACCTTTCCTAGCAAACAGAGTTATAAAGTAGAAGCCGAAAATTGCTAACAATGAGGTAACCTTGAGACAACAATAAATTAGAAAGTTTAATAATGCTACTAATAATTCTCGGAACAATAATGTAATAAAACAGTTTATAAATAGCCAATCAAAAACAAGAAAAAGCTTAAGTTAAATAAAAGTATTCTATTGGAGTAGGCTTAGCCAATCAGAGACTTGAAATAGAGAAAATGTGCAAATTCAGGCAGCAGACGCTACAAGATTGCGTACCCGATCGGTATAATACAGGTTCAATGTGAGACATGAAAATTCATTGTAGTGAGAATAATATAAAGTTTACGCGTTAAAAGTGCAATTAATGATCTCACAACTCTACAGTAGGATACACCAGTGAAGTGTTATTTAATCGTGTGAAGGATTAATAAAAAAATTACAATACAATTATAATTTGTGTAAGCCTCATTCTTTAGCCACACCAGCCCTGCTAAGAGATACGTGTTCTAAAAAGAATACTGACGCAGCCGAGGCATACATATATAATATTTAAATAAACATTGAAATACAAAGTTGATTTTTTAAATGTGGGGGCGAAGGCCAACGGAAAAGTGAACGTGGGGGCGAAGGCCACCGGAAAGTTTGTATCGTACGTGGGGCAAACACTCCTAGAAACAATCTCCTGCAATACATGGTGTAACCACAACAATATAAACAACTTCAAGTTTGGCTCTCCAACAGTGGGGCTACAACTACTGCAAGTTTGGCTCCTATACATGGGAAAGCAACTACCTCAAGTTTGGCACCCAAAGCGTGGTGCTAATAACGTAAAGATACAACCACATCACATACCACTGTTATCATGATAACATTCTCCAAATCATTACCTGGAGCTACATTCTCCAATTTTAGACATTTTTACAGCTGAATGATATACAACCATATCTAGGAATATTAACAAAATAAGATATATGATACCAAATAACTCATTATTTTTTAGATAGACATTTATTTCCTCATTGCAACATAAGATACATAGCTTGCAATTGTATGCAATCTATTACAAATTATATTACAAAATATAATTTAAACTAACGTAATTTTACTTATCTCCTTAAGTATCTGTTCTCTAAAGATGATTGCCTACACTTATTGGTCCCAATACTTGCAACTCCAAATAGTTATTATTGTACTGGTGACTAACATAATGTTTACTGCCATATATACTAATTTATACTCATCTAGCATATTGCTCTTCTGTTATTGTCTAACTGTCCGCCTTCCCCTTGATCACTCATACCTTTCTCTATAACTTTGCCCAATTAGTTCCATACAATTTTTATATTTTTGTCTCAAATAACTCAGATGAAAATCATCATGGAATAGAGTATCCATTAAATATTGAATTTTCTTTTAAAACTATAACATACTTTAGCAAAATGATAACCTATACCATTAACATAAGTTTAAGCTATCGACTATTAGAATAGTTATTCAAATTGAATTGAGTGTTATCTAAGATACACCTGAAAAAATACATTCCATAACTTTCTCTACCTCCTATAATTTATTTCTATGTATAAAGCTTCTACAAACTATTCTTACAAAAGTTTATTTTTCTCTCTACTTGATGTTAATCTGGATAAGCCTATGCAGAAATAAATTCATTACACATTTCGTTAAAGATACAAAAGGATAGAAAAATAATCAATAGCCAGATGTTTAAAAACTGGCTAGCTATATGCTGGCCTAGAAATCCCACACCATTTCCATGATATCATGAAAAACACCTGAAAAGCAACACACTTTTAAAAAGTGACAAATTATTGAAAATTCAAACCAGTAACAACGGATATTTTAGAAATGGTTAATGCCAGAAAAAAAAGTTATTTGTAATAAATTGTGGGTTTTAAATAGATCTACAGTTTTTTTTTTCTTTCTTTGTTTTCTTTTCTTTTCTTTGCATGTGGTAGATTTTTGTATCTCTTATGGTTTACCCATTATACAAAATTCCTGCCAAATGAAGAGAGCATCACAGGCTATTCCCAGAAAACTTAAGATATAAATTTTATTTGTTGTGTAAATATCTTAAACATATGCTATTTTAATAGTCATTAGAGCCATTTTTGAGAAAATCAACATTTTTGAAACATCTTCCATGTAAAGGGTAATTTGGGGTGGGAAGATTTTGTTGAAAATCTTCATGTCATATCCTTGGAAGATTCTGAACTTAAATACCAAGTTTGGAATTTAACTGACTTTTCATTTTTTAATTATGTTGTTCATACACACAAGGACTTTTTTCAAAACATGCTTTTTTTTTGTATTCAGGGATCATCAAAACATGTATTCTGGTGAAATCTTGACGTCAAAGTTTTGGGCAAGTGGAAGCGCTAGTGGAAGTAAAAAGTGAGTGGAAGTAAAAAGTGATTTCATTTTGTATTTATTATATTTAAAGATGAATGATCCTTAAAATACTTATGAAATAAAAAGCAGCATTTGTGCAATAAATTGAGTGTTTTGCACTCATGTCATACTAAAGTACTCTGCAATCTGTATCCTCTGAATCTGCATATACATAAATGAAAGCCTCTAAATCACAAAGACAGTACATATTTCAACACTTATATTTGAACTTAAATATTTGTCATTCATTAATGAACTGATTGAATTCCAGACTATGAAGTTTTCCCCTTTAATATAAATAATTTGAAAAGATATTTATGAACTAAAAATAATTTAATTAACAGGTCAGTTTATTTATCTGTAACCTATAAATGCACTGAAAGGAATGGCATAGGTGGTAGCACTGAGGCTTGCATTCAGATGATTCCAGTTTGATTCCTATTGGACTGACCACAGTGCGCTTGCTTTTTTTTTCCTTGTCTTCTTTTTATTAGGTCAGTAGACAAATGCTAAGGCAGTTTATATACTACCAAAAATGTTCCTGTTCACTTCCTCCAATATTTCCATGTTGAGGAATTTAACATTGTGCCAGCATGTTACCAAGGTTTACAGCAACTGTTAGAGTTGGTTAGAGCAACTGAACAGAAACCAGAAATCCATGGTTCCAATCCTGGCTAGGCATTGCATTTTTCAGTCAGATTCTGCCTTTCTTGCACGTATTTAGCCAGCTATTTTAAGGACATACAGCATCTAATACTTGTTGCTTGTACTTGGACATTGTAGCAAGAGCGTGTATTTAGCCAGCTATTTTAAGGACATGCAGTATCTAACATTTGTTACTTGTACTTGGACATGGTAGTAAGAGCAAGCTATTTTAAGGACATACAGTATCTAATACTTGTTGCTTGTACTTGGACATTGTAGCAAGAGTGTGTATTTAGCCAGCTATTTTAAGGACATACAGCATCTAATACTTGTTGCTTGTACTTGGACATTGTAGCAAGAGCACACTATTTTAAGAACATACAGTATCTAATACTTGTTGCTTGTACCTGGACATTGGAGCAAGAACACTTTATTTTAAGAATACACAACATCTAATACTTGTTGCTTGTACTTGGACATTGTAGCAAGAACACACTATTTTAAGGACATACAGTATCTAATACTTGTTGCTTGTACCTGGACATTGGAGCAAGAACACTTTATTTTAAGAATACACAACATCTAATACTTGTTGCTTGTACTTGGACATTGTAGCAAGAACACACTATTTTAAGGACATACAGTATCTAATACTTGTTGCTTGTACTTGGACATTGGAACAAGAACACACTATTTTAAGGACATACCGTATCTAATACTTGTTGCTTGTACTTGGACATTGTAGCAAGAGCACACTATTTTAAGAATGTACAACATCTAATACTTGTTGCTTGTACTTGGACATTGGAGCAAGAACACACTATTTTAAGGACATAAGGTATCTAATACTTGTTGCTTGTACTTGGACATTGGAGCAAGAACACACTATTTTAAGGACATACAGTATCTAATACTTGTTGCTTGTACTTGGACATTGTAGCAAGAACACACTATTTTAAGGACATACAGTATCTAATACTTGTTGCTTGTACTTGGACATTGTAGAAAGAACACAATATTTTAAGGACATACAGTATCTAATACTTGTTACTTGTACTTGGACATTGTAGCAAGAACACACTATTTTAAGGACATAAGGTATCTAATACTTGTTGCTTGTACTTGGACATTGTAGCAAGAGCACACTATTTTAAGGACATACAGTATCTAATACTTGTTGCTTGTACTTGGACATTGTAGCAAGAGCACACTATTTTAAGGACATACAGTATCTAATACTTGTTGCTTGTACTTGGACATTGTAGCAAGAACACACTATTTTAAGAATGTACAGCATTTAATACTTGTTGCTTGTACTTGGACACTGTGGCAAGAGCACACTATATTAAGGACATACAGCATCTAATCCTTGTTGCTTGTACTTGGACATTGTAGCCAGAACAGACTATTTTAAGAATGTACAACATCTAATACTTGTTGCTTGTACTTGGGCATTGTGTCAAAGGCACACTATTTTAAGGACATACAGCATCTAATCCTTGTTGCTTGTACTTGGACATTGTAGCAAGAACAGACTATTTTAAGAATGTACAACGTCTAATACTTATTGCTTGTACTTGGACATTGTAGTAAGAACAGACTATTTTAAGAATGTACAACATCTAATACTTGTTGCTTGTACTTGGACATTTTACCAAGAGCACACTATTTTAAGAATGTACCATATTTAATACTTGTTGCTTGTACTTGCCCATTGTAGCAAGAGGAGTATTTAGCCATCTATTTTAAGGATGTGTAGTATCTAATACTTGTTGCTTGTACTTGGATATTGTATCAAGAGCAAACTATTTTAAGAATGTACAATATTTAATACTTGTTGCTTGTACTTGGATATTGTAGCAAGAGCAGTATTTAACCAGCTATTTTAAAAACGTACAGCATCTAATACTTATTGCTTGTACTTGGATATTGTATCAAGAGCATACTATTTTAAGAATGTACAATATCTAATACTTGTTGCTTGTACTTGGACATTATAGCAAGAGCATACTATATTAAGAATGTACAATATCTAATACTTGTTGCTTGTACTTGGACATTGTAGCAATGGCTTTATTTAGCCAGCTATTTTAAAGACATACAGCATCTGATACTTGTTACTTGTACTTAGATATTGTAGCAAGAGCATGCGATTTTAAGAATGTACAGCATCTAACACTTGTTGCTTGATCTTGGACCTTTTAGCAAGAGCACACTATTTTAAGAATGCACAGCATCTAATACTTGTTACTTGTACTTGAATATTGTAGCAATGGCATTATTTAGCCAGCTATTTTAAAGACGTACAGCATCTAATACTTGTTACTTGTACTTGAATATTGTAGCAATGGCATTATTTAGCCAGCTATTTTAAAGGCGTACAGCATCTGATACTTGCTACTTGTACTTGGATATTGTAGCAATGGCATTATTTAGCCAGCTATTTTAAAGGTGTACAGCATATGATACTTGTTACTTGTACTTGGACATTGTAGCAATGGCATTATTTAGCCAGCTATTTTAAAGGCGTACAGCATCTGATACTTGTTACTTGCACTTGAACATTGTAGCAATGGCATTATTTAGCCAGCTATTTTAAAGGTGTACAGCATCTGATACTTGTTACTTGTACTTGGACATTGTAGCAATGGCATTATTTAGCCAGCTATTTTAAAGGTGTACAGCATCTGATACTTGTTACTTGTACTTGGACATTGTAGCAATGGCATTATTTAGCCAGCTATTTTAAAGTTTTACAGATCTGATACTTGTTACTTGTACTTGGACATTGTAGCAATGGCATTATTTAGCCAGCTATTTTAAAGGCGTACAGCATCTGATACTTGCTACTTGTACTTGGATATTGTAGCAATGGCATTATTTAGCCAGCTATTTTAAAGGTGTACAGCATCTGATACTTGTTACTTGTACTTGGACATTGTAGCAATGGCATTATTTAGCCAGCTATTTTAAAGGTGTACAGCATCTGATACTTGTTACTTGTACTTGGACTTTGTAGCAATGGCATTATTTAGCCAGCTATTTTAAAGGTGTACAGCATCTGATACTTGTTACTTGTACTTGGACTTTGTAGCAATGGCATTATTTAGCCAGCTATTTTAACCCTCCGTCAGGCGCGCGCTTTGGTAGAACGCCGTTAGTCGCACAGGACCTAGTAGACCCGCACTATATTTTTGTTGTTATTGTTTGTATTTTTGTTTTATTTCGTTTATTTTCTTTTTTTTTTCCTGTTTTTACCTTTATTTAGATTAAGCGTACAAGGCTTTCATTAATAGGTATTGTCTTACAACATAAAAATACAAGCTAAAATATGAGTACATATACGTTATAAATTGTATTACAGTAAGTATAAAGAAATACATTGTCATTTCCAGCTATACATACAACTTGTAATTTCAAATGTTCAGTTACTCAGAATCATCTACTATCTCACCCGTGTTTTCCCCGACTAAGCAACTTTCGCAAATAATTTTAGCATGTTTACTCAAACACAGGGGGATGTTGCATTTCCCACATGCATATTTAGTTTTGCAGTTCATTTTGTCTTTGTTGCAAGGTTCACATCGTTTCCTTTTCAATGCGCATAGTGGTGTATTTGACAATTCATCTACGCCGGATGCTTCAGGTTTATATTTTGTCAAAAGGCCTTTCAAATCACCGGGTAGATTTGATGCTGTTGCTCTCCTTTGTAACTGTTGCAACAGTAAAGCTAAAGATAGTGCTTTCAAATACTCTTGCCTTGTGGAATATTTATTTTGGTTTCCAAGGAAGATAACCCTAGAATTGATACCTGCAATGTTCAAGATATGGTAAAAAATTACCATGGGCCACCTTCTTGTTGTTCTGGCTACATTGTATGTAGCACACAATTTATCTACTACATCAACTCCAGATTTAGTCTCGTTGTAATGCAGGATTATTTCAGGCTTTTTCTCAGCACCTTCTGATAACTGTGTGGATGAAACATGTAGACTTGAGAGCAAAACTACTGTTTTACCCTTTTTTGGAACATATGAAACAAGCGTTTCATTTTTTGTGAAGCCAAATATGCTTTCGTACTGTCTGCGATCTTTTGGAGAAGTAAAATTAGTGGGTAACTCTTTTTTGTTCTTTCGCACTGTACCGACGAAAGAAAGTTGTCTTTTGCGCAATTCATTTGCCAGCGATACACTGGTAAACCAATTATCTGCAGTAATGTTTCGTCCAGTGCCAGAGATTGGTTCAGTTAGTCTCAGCACTACAGCCTCTGCCGAGTTAGTTTGCAAATATGGTCCATCCGGCTGCTGTCCACAATAAATCTCCATGTTAGTTGTATAAAACAGTTTTGCATCACTCAAACAGAATATCTTTATGCCATACTTGTTTGGCTTGGATGGTATATATTGTCGAAAACCACATCGACTACGAAATGCCGGCAACTGTTCGTCGACAGTTACATTTTGTCCAAGAGAATAATGGTTCTGACAGTTGTTCAGAAACAATGTAAACATTTCTCTAACAGCAGCCAATTTATCCAATCTTCGTCGTTCCAATCTTGAGCTTTTGTCATCAAAGCGAATACAGTGTATTAGAAAACTGAATCGTTTTTCAGACATAGCCATTCGGAATAGAGGAATTCCAAGGTCATCGGTTCTCCAAAAATCGTGAATATTCTGGCGTCCACCACGAAAAATTCCTGCCAGGTACAATAAGCCTAGGAAAGCTCTTATTTCTATTACATCTGTAGGCCTGCTGTCTCTTTCACGATCAAATTTGTGCTGCACACTACTAATGTAAGTATTTGAGCTTTCAACAATCAAATCAACTATATCTTCGGTAACAAAAAGGTTCCAACAATCAATTTCCGGTTTCGCATTTTTGGCAGCTCCTACCACACCAGGAAGTTTGGTCAATATATTGTGAGCCCTTGTCTGTGTCATTTTCAAAGGTGTTCTTTTCCATTTTGTTCCATCTCTTCCTGTAAATAACAACAGAATGTATTGTCAGTAATAAGAAGAAGAAGAAGAAGAAGAAGAAGAAGAAGAAGAAGAAGAAGAAGAAGAAGAAGAAGAAGAAAAGAAGAAGAAGAAGAGTTACTATGATACGCATATGATGTTACCTATAAAATACATGCTATCACACAAGCTGCTTTCATCGTCTTCCTCTTCATCTTCATGGTCAGTTTCTGAATCTAAAGATCTCGTTTCGAGTTTATCTTCTGAATCAGAGTCATCTGATTCATATAAGTTGTCATCCACGGGCAAGGCATCATCATTGCAAAGTAGACCATGTACTTCTTCCAAATCCTTGGGATTTTGTAGATCGTACCTTTTACTCGTATTCATGACAAAGCAGTAACAGTTCCTTGCATAGCAAAGCAATATTGCACAAAAGCTAATAAGAAACAAATCTGTCAACAATATGTAACGAGAGCAGGCGCGCGGGGCCTGGTTGACCTGTGCGACACGTGACTGCTGATTATTCATTCCTCCAGCCAAACAAATAAACAGATAAGGTTATCGCTGCAGCAAATAATCGCCAAAGGTGTAATGTTAGATGTCCTAGTCAGGCAATTGCATAGGTGCGTTCGTTCGAAAATTATAACATTTATATAATGCCAGGGGTCTCTCTGGCCCCTAGCGACTGACGGAGGGTTAAAGGTGTACAGCATCTGATACTTGTTACTTGTACTTGGACATTGTAGCAATGGCATTATTTAGCCAGCTATTTTAAAGGTGTACAGCATCTGATACATGTTACTTGTACTTGAACATTGTAGCAATGGCATTATTTAGCCAGCTATTTTAAAGGTGTACAGCATCTGATACTTGTTACTTGTACTTGGACTTTGTAGCAATGGCATTATTTAGCCAGCTATTTTAAAGGTGTACAGCATCTGATACTTGTTACTTGTACTTGGACATTGTAGCAATGGCATTATTTAGCCAGCTATTTTAAAGGTGTACAGCATCTGATACTTGTTACTTGTACTTGAACATTGTAGCAATGGCATTATTTAGCCAGCTATTTTAAAGGTGTACAGCATCTGATACTTGTTACTTGTACTTGGACTTTGTAGCAATGGCATTATTTAGCCAGCTATTTTAAGAATGTACAGCATCTATTACTTGCTGCATACACTAAAATGCATGAGGAAATTTTTGTTATCAAATATGTTATGAAAATCATAGGACATGCTTAGCATTGCACAAGTTGTTATCCAAAACTTCTTCAAATTTGTGTGATGCATGTGAGTGAATATTAATTAGTACAGCTAAATGCTGCTAAATATTGCAAAATACATGCTTCACATATAGTAGAGCTTATGGCATTTTTCCTGTATGCACATGTGCACATGTATCGCATGCATGCACACACATAAAGCACTCGCCTCCTTGCTCTCTGTTTCTATAAATTTAATGTTTTTTATCCAGGGGACTTTAAAACGTAGTTTTTGCAATCTTTATTATTATTATTATTATTATTATTATTATTATTATTATTATTATTTATATTATTATTATTTTTATTTTTATTTAAATGTCCCTCATTTCTGGTATTGCATATCAAACAATGAATGAAATGGGTAAAATGATGCTCAAATGAGCCTGGGATCCATAGAGCTTAAAGTTACCCAACATTCTCGTTCTCAGATAAGGGAAAACCTCAGAAAAAAACCTTATCCAAGTAACTTACCCTAACCAGATTCGAACTCGAGACCTCTTGAATGTGAGGCAGACACACTCTCGCACACCACAGAGGTGGGCAGAGAAATCTTGACAACAATTTTTTAAATTGAATGTAATATTACTTCCACCTTAGGAAACCAAGAATTACAAAAAGTAAACAAACACATTACCATTCATTTTCTGCACTAACAGAGTATTCTCTGTGTGGTGTAAAGAGAAATAAATGCATGTTCAGAACTTTTCTTTGGTTCATTGAGCTGCAGAAGTTGGAAGAAATATCACTATGACATTGCTTACTGCACAGATCACATGCATTTCTCCATAATAGTGCATTCTTATCTTCCATTTAAGAGGGAATGTTGATACGGTAATTTGTATCACAAATTACTCAAATGTAAATAATTATTGTAATATGAATATGTATTTTTATGTGACATTGATTTCAGAGGTTTGTTAATTGTAATTATTATTGGTAAATAATAATATATGGCTTTACTGAAACTGTCAATAATAACGCAAGAATGCAGCGATGGGGTGAGTTGTTTATCATTACCGGGAACAAGGAAGTTACGTAATGTTTCGCGGGTTTTCGGTAGAAGCTTCTAGAACATTTCCTAAAGTAATATGTATTAGTGGTTTTCATTGGATGTTAAAATAGACGCTAATGTTGGCGCGTTTTATTAGCCAATAGCAGTTCATTTATAATCTTTAGGTGTATCTTGAGGCAAGCCTATAAATAGTGTAGGTTCAAGGGAGCGTTCCCCCAGTTCAACAAGATTCTCAACACATTACACGTCAGCCCCCCAGTTCTACAAAATTCTCCGTACTCTCCACGTCGATCTCTCAGTTCATTTATTTCGTCAAGTTACGCGCAACAGAATTACAAGAACTATTATAAAGTATTATACAGTTAAATATATAAAGTTGAAGTACGTGAATTAAAAGTGAGAAGTTATTACAAACAGTTTCAGTATGGCGATTATCCAGATAAATCTGTGAAAGTGTTCGTGAACGTGTTCTGCAATAAAGATTATAAAACCAATTTCTTCGTCAATATCATTTCTAGACAAAAGATTCCTTTCCGCTTCACACCCTGCAAGAGTTAAATGTCTACCTAAATAGCTAGCCGGAGGACAATATACAAAACTTTAAATTTTTTCGAACCCTAATTGATGCAAATTGCTACACCAGATGGAGTTAAACGAACCAAATAAGGAGTGACGTCACACAAGATGGCATCGCGTGAAGTAAAAACATATATTTGCTCTCGCAAATTGGCACCCATAACGTGGGGCTAGATGACTAGGAAAGGAACAAGAATAACCAGGAAGAGGCGAACGCAGCAGTGAAACGATCTACAAGACGCAGATTCAAGAAACAACTAGAGGAGCGACAAACGGCGCGAATAAGTGGATACAAAAAAAACATCGAGACGACGTAGATTCATCACAACACAACGCAGAAGCGACATCAAATCTAGGAGAATGAGGCAGAACGCTGGACATTAAAGTAACAGCAACATACAGCATCAAAAAGGTAAATCAATTTCAATGTTCCTTAGGAATGGTAGGATAATAAAAACAAGGGCTGCTAGTAATACAGAAGAAATAATTATTGAGGGAGATAGTGTAACAGTTAGCTGTGATTCAATACAGGTTCCAGAAAGAAGCCCAGACTTTTTAGGATTTGAAGATGAAAATGTTAGTGTAGAAAGTGAGAATAGAATAGCAGGAAATGTTAATCTTGATGCTAGTATGATGATGGAAATGCTGAGAAATATGAGTAGAGAATTGAGGGAAGAATTAAGGGAAGATATGGAAAAGAATAAGAGGGAATTGAGGGAAGAATTAAGGGAAGATCTTAGTAAGAGTATTATAGATCAATTAAGGGGAGATATGCAAAAGAGTAGTGAAAAATTAGAACAAAAACTAACTCAGAATATGGAAAGGAATAATAGGGAATTGAGGGAAGATATTCGTAGGAGCTTTGAACAAAACAGAAAAGATATTGGTAGGAGTAATGATATATTAGAGCAAAAAGTAGATCAAAGCAGTGAAGAAAGTGAAAAGAAAGTTACGAAGCTAGATAGTTGTATGCCAAAAATGAGAGATGAAAATGAGGAAGTAATAGCAAGTGAGATAGGAGAAATTTCAAAGAAAATGCTAGACATGAGTAGGGAAAGAGATAACAAAGAAAGTGAGGTTAATACTAAAAGTGAGGTTAATGTAGAATGTATAGAGTTAGGAAGTCAAATGAGTAGTATTACAAGTGAGCTAAGAGAGATAAAAGAGGTTAGGAATGTAGATGTAAATGAGGCGCAAGTTAATCTCAGAGGGGAAATATCAGAAATACAGAATGAGCCAATAATGCAAAGAAAGAAATTGTACCAAGATATTCAAAATGAAAACTCCAGTCCAGTACAGTTTAGTACAGATTTGTCAGAGTATTCTAAAAGTAAAGAGATAGCAGAAGAATTGAAAATGAAAGTTGGTAAAAGATGTATTGTTCAGGAAGCTTTAGGTTGTTTTCAAATGGTATCATGTGAGGAAATTTCAAATGAATACAAGAGGTTATTCATGAACAAAAATTTGAAGGTTAGGATACGGCTACGAGTAATGTTTAGCCACACACAATTTGATCCAGGAGGATAAATAGCAATGTGATGTAAAGTAAATGCTGGATAGGTAAAGATGACTTGCAGAGAAATGTATTGGAACGTAAGAGGGTTAACTAAATATATATATATGTCATGAGAAAACAGAAATAAATTAAAAAAAAAAAAATAGAAAAATAAAAAGAAATAAATATTAAAAAAAAAAAATAATAAATTTTTAGTAACTGTAACAATATTTGAAAATTAAGAATGCAAAGATTGAAATTTAATATGATATTAAAGTACAAGTACGTAAATACAATTCCAAGAATTAAAAATTAAGAATGCAAAGATTAAAACTTAATATGATATGAAATTAAAAGTACGTAAATACAATTCCAAGAGTATTGTTAAGATAAAGTACAAAATCACAAAAATTGGTAAATATAATTAAAAACAAATATTTATGCAGTAAATAGAACATGTGAAACAGTGCCTAGATTTAAGAGATGTAAATATTTGTGTAGAGGGTGAATATTTTGGTAAATATGTGTAATAATTACAAAAATCTTAAATGTATAAATTTTTGTCAACAATGTAAGAGAGTAAACAATTTTGAAACAGTGATTAAATAATTTAGGGTAAAGTATTTGCTATAAAAAAAAAAAAAAAAAAAAAAATTGTAATGTCAGCTTAATATCTAAATTAATTAAACCAGAGCCAGTAAGTAGTGGCGAGATAGGGGAAAAACATGTCGTGTGTTAAATGCATGTGAAGTGTTAAGTGAAAGTGATAACGTGTGTTCCAAGATTTAGGAGACTAAAAAACACAATTTTAAAATTTCTAAACAAGTTATAAATATTTATAATTATGTTTCTAGTGGGGCATATGATACGGTAATTTGTATCACAAATTACTCAAATGTAAATAATTATTGTAATATGAATATGTATTTTTATGTGACATTGATTTCAGAGGTTTGTTAATTGTAATTATTATTGGTAAATAATAATATATGGCTTTACTGAAACTGTCAATAATAACGCAAGAATGCAGCGATGGGGTGAGTTGTTTATCATTACCGGGAACAAGGAAGTTACGTAATGTTTCGCGGGTTTTCGGTCGAAGCTTCTAGAACATTTCCTAAAGTAATATGTATTAGTGGTTTTCATTGGATGTTAAAATAGACGCTAATGTTGGCGCGTTTTATTAGCCAATAGCAGTTCATTTATAATCTTTAGGTGTATCTTGAGGCAAGCCTATAAATAGTGTAGGTTCAAGGGAGCGTTCCCCCAGTTCAACAAGATTCTCAACATATTACACGTCAGCCCCCCAGTTCTACAAAATTCTCCGTACTCTCCACGTCGATCTCTCAGTTCATTTATTTCGTCAAGTTACGCGCAACAGAATTACAAGAACTATTATAAAGTATTATACAGTTAAATATATAAAGTTGAAGTACGTGAATTAAAAGTGAGAAGTTATTACAAACAGTTTCAGTATGGTGATTATCCAGATAAATCTGTGAAAGTGTTCGTGAACGTGTTCTGCAATAAAGATTATAAAACCAATTTCTTCGTCAATATCATTTCTAGACAAAAGATTCCTTTCCGCTTCACACCCTGCAAGAGTTAAATGTCTACCTAAATAGCTAGCCGGAGGACAATATACAAAACTTTAAATTTTTTCGAACCCTAATTGATGCAAATTGCTACGCCATATGGAGTTAAACGAACCAAATAAGGAGTGACGTCACACAAGATGGCATCGCGTGAAGTAAAAACATATATTTGCTCTCGCAATGTTAACTTATTGCTGAATCTGCTCTACAATTAAAATTTAAATTATTGCTCTTTCCACTACAACAATTGCACTTGACTTAATTCTATGGTGGCCTAATTCAACAGAAAAAATACAAGCATTCAGCATTCAAGGGCAAGGGATACTATGTAACAAAACAATAATTTCTTATTTCTGAATTCAATCAGTCTTTTTATTCTGCGTAACATCATGAATATGGCAATGGTCAGAAATTATATACATATGTAGAAGAATATGCTTCAGCCTTCAGGATCTACGGTGAAGCACTACACAAAAGAGCTTCTTACATGTGCACCCTAAAACAACAAAAAAGATCTTATGTGTTGCATTCACATGTCTTTCTCTACTCACTCTTCTACAAACTATTCTTGCTAAAACTTATCCTTCTTTCTAGTTCTTACTAATCAAGATAAACTTTCATTACACATTTTGTTGTAGATATTGGAAGAATACAGCAGGTTAAAGTAAGTCAGATTTTTAAAAAGCAGATCATTATATGATGGTTTTGAAATCCCATGCTCCTTGCACAACCACAAGAAAAACCAAATAGCATCCCAGCACTTAAAGAATGTCTAAGTATTTGAAAATTCAAGTCAATAACAAAGAATATCTTGGAAATGGTAATGACACAAAAATGTTATTTTACATGAATAGTAATGCTTGATGAGATCTACATTTATTGTGTAGAAGATTCTGTCTATTTCTTATGGTTTACCAGTTATACAAAAGTCATTCAGAATGAAGATGTCCTCATGACCTATTCAGAAAAATTCAAGATATATACTTTTGTCATGCAAATCTCTTAAATATACGTTATGTTTATCAAAACTATTACATCAGTTTTTGAGAAGACCAAAAATAATAAAATCTTGGTATTAAATTGTTGGGTGAAGTGCAATCCTCTACTTATTATAGGTAAGTAAATAAAAAATGTATCATATTAATTTGGATTTTAATTTAAATGTTTATTTCATATTTATTTTGTAAACAAAGAAGAGCACTTCAGTTTTTGTGTTTGAATAGAAATGACTTAGAATCAAATAAGCGTTTGCAAATGGAAGTTATATAATGTGTGTAATAAACGCCACATTTGTCAAAGAAAAGCAAAACAAAAAGACACTTATGGCGGGTGGGGGACTCAAACCTCAGTAGTTCTTAGTGCTATATACCTGATTCGAACTGCTTGGCTGTTAAGCCCACATGTGACACTGAGAACTTGGAGGAAAATAAAACAGGAAGATATAAATTACTTAAATTAGAAAACAAATCATGGGAAAATATCTTAAGCTGCAGCTTGGTGAACAATGCTTTCTCACAATACTCAGTGCTTTTAATCACTATTTAGACATCACAACCTGAGGAAAACAATTAAACTAGATAACAAATGAAACAATTTTTGGATTACAAAGGGCATATGAATCTCTGGTATGAGACTTAGATTCTTAAGCAGACTATTAAAACAAAGTACTGCCTCAGATGACTTTAAAAATTACTTCAGAAATTATAAATAAATGTATTAAATCCAGGCAGCATAAAGATTGATCAGTGATAAGTATATAGATTGAGCAGAGAACAAATCAAAGGCCTTGTGAAATATTCGTTAGAAGGGAATTTGGAAAAGTGAATAAAATAGATGATGACTTCAAAGTAAATCTGAATGGTAAAATCGTAACAGATGCTAATAGTATTGCTAATATATTAATAGTTACTATACAGGGTTAGAGAACATGCTTCACAACAGTAAACTTAGACCAAAAACAAATTCACTACATCAAAGCAAAATATTCAACACAATGTTTTTATCACCCACATTACCAGATGAAATAAAATAAAATTATTAAAAAGCTTAGGAATACATGATCCTCAGGTTATGAAGAAATCTCGTACACACTGCTGAAGGGATGTTATGCTTATCTCTTGCAGCCACTGTGTCACATTATCAATCTCTCATTTAGCACAGACCAATTTCCAGGTGAACTGAAATTAGCAATTGTCAAACCAGTTCTAAAGAAAAAGGATCCAAAAGTATGACTTAATATCATAAGCAACATGGGTCTCAGCAAGGGAACAGCAATAACAGACTTTTAAAGGAGGTTCTTCATGAGGCAGTAGATAATCCAGAAATACACATGGGGCTATTTATGGATTTATCCAAGGCATTCGACCTAGTTGACCACCAAATCCTGCTGCAAGTGATAGGAGTAAGGAGTACTGCATTAAAATGGTTTGGATATATCTATGCAACTGAAGATAAATGCTGCAAACCCCTTATGAAGATAGTGCTACAGATAATAAGCACTAAGCTTTCCAAAGAAGAGGCAGTCAGATTTCGTGTGCCCCAAAGCTCAATTCAGGGGCTAATCTTGTTCTCTGTAGACATTCAAGATGTAGTTGACTATACATCCAATGCCAAGATAATCCTATATTAAAGATTAAAAACAGAAGCGTTATTAACAGTGAAGGATTCATCATGATGTAGATTGAGTCACACTTTTTTACACTCACCTTCACTAATTAAAGTTACATAAAACAAGAAACATTTTTGAGGGCATTCGTCCTCATCGTCAGCGACTGGGTGACTAAGGGTCGCTTTCTCCCGTGTCCTCTTCTTCCTCATCCTGCGAGTTCTGACCCTGTTGCCATCTAGGGTTGGGGGCACAAAGTTTTAACCATTGTTTACAGACGGGATTTCAAAATTAATGATGATGTTGCTGTTTTTGACAATGTGTATTTTTTCCCAGATGTTCAATTCTATTGGTGTGGTGTTAACAACTTTATACTTTGGCCAATGTTGTGGTTTTCAGTCCAAAAATGGTGTGATACAGCGGATAATAAGGTCCAGGAATGGGAATTGAAAACTCCTCGGAATTAATAAACCACCTGCAGACCTACAACATCCCAAAAAACCACTTAATGGTATCGTTTGATGTCAAAGCACTTTTCACCAGTATTCCCATAGAAAAAATCCCTACACTACTTAGAAAATGGTTAAATCAGACTACAATAGACTCCACAGAAATAGATGACATCATCAACCTTACAGAATTATGCACTAGACATTAGTTCTTCACATTTAATCATAAATTCTACAAACATCAAAAGGACTAGCAATGGGAAGCCCACTGTCCCCCATTCTGGCAGAACTATATATGAGCCACCTTGAAGTCCACATAGTGAAAGCTTTCCCCCACATATATAAATTTTGGCGGAGATATGTTGATGATATTTTTTCCATCATACCACAGAAACTAACAGAAGACGCTTTGAAACTGTTGAACCTTCAGGACAACAGCATTAAATTCACAATCGAAATTGAAATGAACACCTTCCCTTCCTGGACCTTATTATAACCTGAGATCAAAATAGCTTTAAATTCGGTATACATAGAAAACCCACATATGTGGACAACTACATAAATAAAAATGGTTGCAACCCAACTTTGCACCAACTAGCCCCCTTTAGAAGTTTAATCCACCGGTTGCATAACATCCCCTTGAGCAAAGAAGAATTTTTAAAAGAACAAAAACATATAGAAAAAATAGCAATAGGTAACTAATGGATTCAACTCAGATCTCATAAGCAACATGATATACAAGAAGAAATAACTCAAGGCAATTTCACATTCCACCACTCTAATGCCTTTCTCAAACACAAATTGGAAATACAAGAAATTCACATACCACCCTTGGGCCTTTAGAAAATTTGAACGAATCTTCAACAAATTTAACATTAGACTAGCTCCACAGAACAAATTCAGCTTGAAGAACTTACTAAACACACCTCTCAAAAATACCATCCCAAACACACTAAAATCCGGAATTTACCAGATCAGTTGTGAGGAATGTGAGAAATACTACATAGGAAAAACTAAAAGAAACTTGGAAACCAAACTTAAGGAACACCAAAGAAACATAAAACTAAAACAAATAGAGAAATCTGCTGTATCACACCATTTTTGGACTGTAAATCACAACATTGGCCAAAGTATAAAGTTGTTAAAACCTCTCACCACACCAATAGAATTGAACATTTTGGAAAAAATACACATCGTCAAAAACAGCAACAACATCATTAATTTTGAAATCCCCTGTAAACAATGTGTTAAAACTTTGTGCCCCCAACACCAGATGGCAACAGGGTCAGAACTCGCAGGATGAGGAAGAAGAGGACATGGGAGAAAGTGACCCTTGGTCACCCAGTTGCTGACGATGAGGACGAATGCCCTCAAAAATTGTTTCCTGTTTTATGTAACTTTAATTAGTGAAGGTGAGTGTAAAAAAGTGTGACTCAATCTACTTCATAATCCTATACATTGACAATGCAAATGTATTTCTCAAAGGTAGCAGCATCATAACCTACAAACACCTTACAGATTCAATCAGTTGATACAATGGTTTGAGAATAAAAGACTCGTAGTTAATGAAGATAAAACAATATCAGTATTATTTCACATGCAAATAATAAAACCATACTACCAAACACTAAAACTTGGGGATAAATCAATACTGTGCTCAAAATCAACAAAATTTCTGGGGGTATACGTAGATGAAAATTTGAAATGGCTCACACACATAAATGTTCTAGCACAAAAACTAAGCAAGTGCTGCTTTGCAATAAAAGCTGTAACATACATTTTAAGCGAAAGGTGCTTGAAAACACTTTACTGCTCATACTTTCATTCCATTCTCTTATATGACATCATTTTCTGGGGTAATCCATCACAAAGCAAAGAAATATTTAAAATTCAGGAAAGGGTGGTAAGACTTCTGAGGAAAAAATCGTCAACTGTAGCGTAGGCCACTATTATAAAAAATGGAGATCTTGTCCCTACCTATATATATGAGGTATTACTCCATGTTAAGATAAAGATACATGAATTTCAAACCAACTTACTTGTACACTCACACCATACCTGGAATAAGGACAAACTGTCAATTATGTCTCACTGCACCAGTTTAAATGAGGAAAGCATCAAGTATAAAGGAACAATGCTGTACAGCAAACTGCCAGAAGTAATTAAACAAGCTACATCCTTTGAAATCTTTTAAGAGGAAATTAAATAAATTCATGCATGAGCACTGTTTCTATAGCATAAAGGAATACCTGGGAAGCTGATAGCTGTTAACTTTCGCTTAACATTAAACATATTTAAATTGATATGCATAATTGTATGTGTGGGCATGTATAGTTTGATTCAATAAATGAAATAAATAAACTCAATATAACGATCATGACAATGAAGCTAAAGGCTCATATGGGGACATACCAGTGTAAACTGACCATGAAGTTAAGCAGAACTTTAGACAATTTAAGTTTTGAGGGGCACTTGCAAGCAATTAATGTAATTTTTATTCAATATTCTTAATGGAAACCAAATCAAAATTATAAATTAACTTAGTAATGGGCATGTAGATGAAAATAGAGGTGTAGCTTTCATGTTTAAGCATGAATGCCTTATCCCTGAAATATAGAGGAGTCTATATTTCTCTCTTTAGTTGCTTGCAAATGTCATTAAAATTTTTGGTCATGAAACTTCCTGTGCATGCTGCTGAGTTTCTTGAATTTGTTTAGAAATAACTGTGATTTTTAATTCTCTTCTAGGTAAAGCAGCATAAGGCTTAAGGAATCCAGAACAAAGGAGATTGAGTAAACCAGTGAGTTTTTGGATGAAGTGAAACCTTTGGTTCAAAACCTTCCAGACTAAAATAAACATTACCCAGTCAATTCCATGAATGTTGGATAGTCATCTTCAAACTGTGTATTTTATAATATAAAATTATGAAATCCTTTTCTAGAATGCATTGAAAACCTTTGCACTTTGCTATAATTCCTGAGTTTGTAAATAATTATGTAGTGCAAATAATATGAATAAAATCACATGCTTTTAAGTAGCATTTTAATTGTTGTTGTTTAGCTTCATACATACTCATTCAAGTTCTACTAAATCGAAACCTGAAAAGCCAGAAATTTATTTCTTTTCTTCCTCCTCTGGATTACCTAAACTGGGGGGCCCATATAAATATGCTAACCAGGAAACTAAGTATGGGATGCTACATATTAAATACATTAAAAAGGGTAACAAGCGCAAAAGTCCTTAGAAGTGCATATTATGAAATAATATTCTGGAGGGCCTCAGCAGAATCAGAAAAGGTTTTTCATTTACAAAAGAGAGCTATAAGAATAATGACTGGTGAATCTAGTAGATCATCTTGCAGAGAATAGTTAAAAAAATTAAGGGTCATGACTGTAGTGAGCATGTGATATATATCATACTCAAGTAATAAGACATCAGCTTCCAGATAACGAAGAGATTCACTCTCGTAGTACAAGGCAGAAAGAAAATTTACTTGTCCAATATTGTAGAACAAACCTAGCAAAAAACAGTGCTTATCATAACGGAATAAAGTTATTCAACAGATTACCCCCTAGCATAAAGAATATAGAAAATGTAAATCTGTTCAAAAATAAGCTTAAATCATACCTATTAGTACATGCATTTTATTCGGTTTTGGAATATGTAAATAGATAAATTTATATATTGTAAACACTTGCTACAGAGAGAGAGTGTGTGCGCGCATGTGCTCGCGTGCAAGAGAGAGGAGAGAGGGGGAGTAGGTGTTTATAAATTTGTAACGTTTCAATCTAGGAAATGTTTGTAAGCGTTTTTTCTTTTTTTGTTATTTGTATTGTAAACCTTGACAATTCCATATCATGTATACATGATGTTCAGATGAATATGAATAATATTGAACTTCATTGTTCCTGCACTGTGGCACAGTGGGTTGGAGCATAGTGCTGTAGTTCTCTGCCACAGAATGCACATGAGTTTGACTCACCCATAAGGGTGGGGATTGCTTGGCCCATACATAGGAACATTTCTTATTCAGCATCATGAGGTATTTAAAGAGCTGTGATAATCAGTGATCTGTGGGTCAAGTAAACCAACATTTTGGCTAAGGTTGAGGTATCATCTCCCCATATTGATACTCCTTCTTTGGTCTGTGGTTGCAGGAATATACCATAAACATATCCATCATTTGTAAACAGAAGAAATTCATAATGGAACATGTCAGCAAATAGCTGGACACACTTAGATGGTAAAATCTCCCCATATTGATTGAATGATTACCTCTCTCTGCTGCGCAGATGCAGGTATAAACCAGATATTTGGTTTGGTAAGCTATGGCTCAACAAATGCTCTCATACTGGTTTAAAAATTACACTGAATTTACTTGCATTGTTGTCAATAATCCCATCTGTCATTACCTTTGGCAACATAGTCAAGATTGGATCTTTATGTCAAATATGTTCATATTATTAAAGTAGGACAGAAGAGCTGGGATGAAGCACTCTTTGAAATGTTGCGTTAGTGTGTAGCACAAAATATTAAATTAAACCTCTCTTCAAACATATTGCCTTCAGCCATATATATTTGCTGTTCTGTACAGTTTGCAGCATTTGTGATAGCTGTTGTGGGTCAGCAAATGATATACAACAGTGTGATAGTGTTGTGTATTGTTTGTAAAACATGCAAGTGTTAGAGACAGTGGTAATTTCAGGCCTAGCAGTCCAGAGAGCAGCTAATATAGTATAGCTTATATAGTTTCCGAATGATAAGACACAGAAAACTAAAATTGATAATGAATTCAGTGATGTTCAAAACATGAGTATTGGAGTTCCACAAGGAACAGTCCTTGGGCCCATTTTATTTCTGATTTATATTAATGATCTATTGAAAATAAACTTAGGAAATTATAATGGATCTTTATTTTCATATGCAGATGACACACTCATAGTATTAGTTAGAAAATCTTGGTATGACACATATACTAATGCAAATAATGGAATGAAAATAATTAAAAACGCTTAATAAAAATTTTCTCTCTTTAAATACTAGTAAAACAACAATCATTCCATTTTCTTATCATCTGCTGGTCTCATTTGTCATAATTCTACACTCCACATAAAAATACACAATTACCATTGCCACCTTAATAAATGCAACTGTCCTAATATAAGTGAATCCTCCTAAACAAAATATTTAAGAATCATTATTGACTAGCACTTAATGGGACAAACCCATATCATATACCTGCTTTAGACTTTGTAAAATAGTTTACTTTTTTGTTATAATGAGAACATACTTGCCTAATGATGTTTTGCTCATGGTATATTTGTCTTTAGTTCAATCCGTTCTTCAATATGGTATTATAGGGTGGGGTAGTTCATTCATCATACTATTACACTGTTAACAGTACAAAAAATAGTAATTAAAATATGCCTGCAAAAGTGCATAAGTCCATCAACTAGCCAGCAGTATTCCTACATTCTGAATTCAATGTTTTCAAAATCCATCAACTTTACTGTAATGTCTTATTAAATAACATCCACTAAATTCATAATATATTTCCACTGTTCTCTTGTAATCATAAAACTAAACACTCTTGACTTTATATGTGTAATTGAACCTAAATTTTTAACAACTGTGGCCTACGAACATAGTAACATTCTTGGTCAAGTTTATACAACATGATTATAAAGTACGAGGGCTGATCAACAAAGACTGAGACTGATTTTTTCCTGTAGCTTCCATGATAGTTTCATATCTGTAACATAAATATTTGAAAAGAGCGTGTTTTTATGTATAATGTTGGTAGGCGGCAGCACTCTCGTATTGGTAGGTTGGTTGTAATGCTCTATTTTGTAGACCCTATGTGCATTTCGCATACCAGACAATGGAGGTGACGCGAGAGGAGCAGTACAGCGCAATCAAATTCTGTTTTCGTTTAAACCATACAGCCACCGAAACTTAAAAGCTGAAGCAAGCGTACAGTGAAGATGCACTACCTCGTGCAACAGTGTTTAGGTGGTTCAAGGACTTCAAAGAAGGCTGACTTGTCAGTGTTAAGCAAGGTGGGCCTGGTGTTTCGGCTTCTGCTGTGACTGAAGTCAACATCAACACAGCTGCTGTGATTGTCCGAGAGGATCGGCGTATAACATTACGTAACCTCAGTGAAGTGTTGAGAATTTCATATGGCAGTGTGTTTACAATTATGCACGACCATCTCCATATGACCCGAGTTTGTGCTCGTTGGGTGCCACATCTGTTGACTCCCGAACAAAAGGCTGTGCGAATGGAGACAAGCCGTGAGGTGCTGCATCTCTTTGCTGATGGAGGGGATGCATTTTTTAAATTGATTATCACCGGTGATGATCATGGCTGCATCATTATGATCCTGAAGGAAAACAAGCCAGCACAGTGTGGAAATCGCCAGGTTCTCCAACACCAAAAAAGGCAAAAGTTGTTCCATCTGCAGGGAAAGTGATGGTGATCACATTTTTTGACTGTAATGGAATGATTTACCAGCATGCAGTTCCCTCTCACACTATTGTTACAGCAGCATACTACACGTCAGTATTGGCTACACTGAGGAAGCACATTGCAAAGAAACGACCAGAGCTTTCTCGGACTGGGTGGCGACTTCATCATGACAATACATGGCCTCACGTTGCAAATCAAGTCATGCAGTTTCTGGCTCGATTCAACATTACCTGTGTACCACATCCACCTTATAGTCCCGATCTTGCACCCTGTGATTTTTTTTTATTCCCATCACTAAAGGCAAAGCTTAGGGGTATTCGATTTGAGAACTCTGAAGCAGTGTTCAAGAAAAGCAAGGCGATTCTCAAGGCCTGACAAAGAATGGTCTGCAGCACGTGTTCAAGGATTGGCAGAGACGCTATAAAAAGTGCATTGAAGTAGGAGGGGACTACTTTGAAAAAGATCATGTAAACATTGAATTGGAGTAATAAACATCTGTGAAAAAAAATCAGTCTCAGTCTTTGTTTCTTTGTTGGTCAGCCCTCGTAGTATCCAGATTTGCAGCAATTTAACATATATAAATTCAAAAATACAAGAATAATGCAATACAAAAATCCAAAAAGAATTTTTGTAACAAAAAGTTGTCTTCTATAATTAGGTAAAATTAAAATTGAATATTACTACTGTTATCTGAAAATTATATGTATTAGTCATTTCATATCATACCTATACATTTCACTTAAACTGTTACTGTTAATTGTAATTAATTCAGTATAATTATATTGCAGAATTTTATATTAGTTTATAGTTATATGACTAGTTGGTAAGTTAAAGCGGTATTGAAACATACATGTTTGTACTTAGGTTTATTTGAGGAGTCCACCCCTGTTCACAAGATTTTCTCATTCAGGGATGATGCTAGAATTCGTGTACTATAGTTTTCTGCCATAAATATTTCTAACAATAAATAAATAAATATTCCTTTGCAAAGTAATTCTTCAGATCAATGTTGGTCAAGTCAGTTGAAGTTCATTAATGAATGTTTTTAATTCGAGCTTTTAGCATGGTCCCTTGACATTCCTATACAAAGTGATGTTAAAAAGTCTTCTGTAAATCAATATTTCTTTTGGATAATTCAATATAATATTCAACAAGAATGACTGAAAAAATTATAAGTTAGTCAAACTTGCTGGATAAATTCCAGAAAATGTGCTGTACTGTGGTCCCATTTCCTTCCCTTGCTAAATTCCAGGAAATGGATCATATTGTAATTCCCTCTCCTGCTGGTAAGGAATGTTGGTTACTTAAGATTCTTTGTGCAATTCTAGGAACTTGTTGCCAGCCCCTAGCCTCTTACAAAGCACTTGTCATTGTGAACACTGCACCCAGTCCATTATCTATCTGCTAAGTTTGCAGCAAATAACTTCCCATGCAGTAAAGTGAGTATTTTTAAACAGTGTTCACAGTTACATCAAAATCATCAGTGTGTGTTTAAGTAGTGAACTGAGCCAACCATGGCTCTCTCCAAACCTAAACTTATAAATTACAAAACTCTTACTTTAGCTGAAAAGGCAGCAGTCATTCGCGAAGTGGAAAAAGGTTTTAAAAATAAATGTGACATTGCAAGAGATTTTGGAATCCCCCAGAATACGTTGTCTACGTACCTCAAAAATAAGGATAAAATTTTGAACAGTGTAGTTACAAACAGTGATGAAAGTAAAAAAAGAGCAAAATGCCTGAAAATCCCGACGTCAATGAATGTGTTAAAAAGTGGTTCAAACAGGCACGGGATAAAAAATTCCAGTAAGTGGACCTCTTATCACAGCGAAAGCAGCAGAATTTGCACAGCAATTGGGAAAAGCTAATTTTAAGGCAAGCAGTGGATGGCTAGATGGTTTTAAAAAGCAAAATGGTATTTCTTTTAAAACTTTTTGTGGAGAAAGTGGAGGTGTTGACCAGCAAGCAGCTCTTTGTCTTCCTAAACGTTCATAACTAATATTCGGCAAATATTAATTACTCTGGAAAAGGATAAATCAATACGAAGATTATTAATTAATAAAGGTTTATTAAATTTAATACCAAGAATAACATTATGATAATTTTTACTTTCGTCTAGGTAAAAAAATAATAACTAGTAAACTAGTGATGGAAAACGAGCTTGGTAGAGTGGATTCAAAACCAAAATGCAAAAGATATTTTCAATGTCGACGAGACAGGGCTGTTTTATAAATTTACACCAGATAAAACACTTGCATTTAAAGGAGAACAATGTAGTGGGGGAAACTTAGCAAAGAACGCATCACACTCTGCTTGGTGCCAATATGAATGGCACTGAAAAGCTTCCATTACTAATGATTGGAAAGTCAGCCAACCCCTGGTGCTTTAAAAATGTTAAATCTAAGCCTGTGGAATATGAACCTAATAAAAAAACTTGGATGACGAGTGAAATTTTTGGAAGATGGCTCTTGAAGCTAGACAAAAAGTTTTGTAAACAAAATCACACAGTTTTACTATTTATTGACAATTGTACAACCCATAACAATATTCCATTGTTAGGGAATATCAAAGTTTTGTCCCCCCCCCCAACATGAAGTCAGAAGTGCAACCAATGGATCAGGGAGTAATACAAAATTTCAAGCATTTCTACAGGCGTCTGATGGTCCAGAATCTTCTGTTAGAAGCGAATTTGGACAAAAGTGACAAATTCAAAATTGTAAATGTGCTTGAAGCAGCTCATATGTGTAGTAGTGCATGGGACCAAGTGAAACCAAGCACCATAGCCAACTGTTTCTGTCATATTGGACTTGAAGGTCTTAAAGAAAATGAAATGACTGTGCCTACACTTGAATGCTGGAAAGATTTAAATTCTGAAACTGATGTTCTCTATGAGGATTTTGTGCACATGGACAATGAATTGGCATTTTGTGGGGAGCTAACCGATGCGGACATTTTGGGCGATGTCATGAACACACAAACTGCAGCCCTATCTTCAGAAGAAGAACTAGAACAACCCGTGAAAACAATTCCTACAATTGTTGAGGCCATGGATCACTTACAACAATTAAGGTGTTATGTTGAGGGACAACAAAATGCGAGTGAAACAATGTTCCAATCACTCAATAAACTAGAAGTGTTTCAAAGGTTAAATGCTAAAAACCAAAGTTATCAAGTTTCTTTAAAAAACTTTGAATCTGAACTGAACCTGAGTTTTAACATCACAAAACTGTAAGTACACAGTGTAATGTTATCCTTCCTATAATTTCATTTAATTTAGACCTGTTTTAATTTAAAATTTTTTTAAAAAATCAAACTTTTGTAATTCGAAATCTTGAATAATTTAATTTTTTTTCTTGGTCCCTTCAGCTTCGAATTAGCCAAGTTCGACTATTATAATTTTCAGTTGCAGATGCAGTGGCATCTTTCACTCATAATAATTACTGTTGTATACCTTCGACATTATTACTTATTAAAAGTTTAGAACACGGTACAAAATGATCAAGTCAACAATTGCTAGTTGGTAGCACTGAATGTGTTAGCTACATACACAAATTAAGGGAAAAGATTCAAAAGTTGCAGAAGTATCACTACTGGAATGGTAGTGCAGTTTTTGCCTAATAATGCAGAAATTATATTAGCTTAAAAATATTCCAGAAAATATGTCAATCGATTAACTGTTTCTCTATACATTACAGATTTGAAAGATACAAAATATTAGATTCTTTTAATAATTTAGGATAAAATTACTGATCCACCTTGCTTTCCTGAATGCGGAATACAAATAAGTAATTTGCTGTTACAAAAATAAATTTTAACTTCAATTTTAATGATTATTTTATGAAGTATTATGAAATATGTAATACATATTTGAATTAATACTTAATACCTAATTAGTATTTTAATTTATTTCATGGGCATGTTTCTTAATGTGCATAATTTACTTTAAAGGTGAGCACGTGCACATCCAGAAAAATGTGCAAATAATATAAATCAAGTGTCATATTTCAGAGAGCAAATTACTTTGTCATAGGCAATGGGGAACTCTTTATCACCAGTGTATTTTTTTCTAGAAAATCAACACTGGTTGCAGGATGGCTCTCTTCTTCTCGTATATTGCATTATCCAGGTTTAGAAATTTGTAATAAAAATGTGTTTGAGTTTATTGGTAAGTTATACTTCATGAGTTTTTCATACTGCAGATGAAGAAAAATGTGATAACTTAAGAAGGCAGTACATTATTTATTGAAGATAAAATGAGAATCGGTTTCTGCCAGTCATGCATATAATATAAAAAAATAAATTTTCATTTCATTCTTCACCTTTACAGCAAAATATTCCATTTGACAGATAAAAACACAGATCAACATTCTTCAAGTTAAGTAACATTGAGCATAAAAGTAAGTAACAATGATGTAGTGCCTCTGCTGGAGGGCTTCAGATAAATGATAAATGAAGTTGACATTGTTGCATATTGCACAGAAACCCAACACTTAAATAGCAGCATATCATAACATGATTGAAAGCAATGGTTGCAAACTACAGTGTCTCCTATAAATTGGAAACACTGAATTCATTATAACTCAACTTTGAAATTTGCAAATGAACTGCTAATGTTTGCACAATAATGGACTGGTTTTCCTCAGAAAAAACTTAAGTTGGTAAGGATATATTCTTTCTTTTAGGAAGAGCAAACTAACCATTCCTTATTCTGATTCCAAACAGCATATGAGTATACACCTTATTAAATTTTGAAACGACACACAAAAAGCTTACAAAGTTTCTGCATCTTGCTATAAAACTTTCCTGCTACGACTGCATCCATGAGTGCAACATAGGTTTTATATTAGAACATCACAGTTCCTGTACACATTAATTGCAAATGCATAGACATTTGGGAGAAATTCCATGACTAACGAAAGACTGTCTTGTCCAGCTTCTTTAGTCTTTGAGAAAAAGCTACTTTTCAAATTGGCAAGTAATAATAATAATTTATTGATACAGTAAATCATTTTTACAGTGCACAGTCAACATTGGACAAGTCAAATTCATAAACAGTAAAATATCACACACAAAATATAAAACACCAAGAAAGAGGCTTAAGACAAGAATGCAAATTAAGTTGAGCTTTATTTAACCTATTTATTGATGACATTCAGAAACAGGTAAAATTAGCTATTTGATTTAAAATTGTCCATAAATGAGATTGCTTCTGCAAGAAATGAGGTTTGAAAATAAACCAGAACAAAACCAAAATAATAGTGTTTAAAAAAGAATCTAAGCTGAGCAAAAAGGAAAAGTGGTTTGTTGTGTACAAGGAAATTTAAATTGTAAGGAAATTTATTTACTTACATATCCTGTAGATAGAAGGAGTTAAGTTATTTAGTACAGGAAGCTGAGAAAAACAAAATCTGCTATACTGAAGGGGAAACTCGCTATGAATGCAGTGAGGAAATGTTTGCACATAGCTCCCACAATGAGTGTAGAGTGGTTTTGAAAGAATTTATTGCCCCTTGGTTGAGTCTAAATGAATATATGGAGTAGAAATTGGTGATTGAAGCGTAGGAAAGGTTGGACTTGGTGCGACGAATGTTTTGTAAATGTGACGTACCGGCCAGCGCAAACACCGGGCGCGCTATCGGGAGATAACTAGAAGCTTCTGGAAATTTCCCTTCCTTCTCCGGAAGTGTATCGAAACAGTTCTAGAACGTTCGAGAACCTTGTTTAAAGATTCTACTGATACGAGGTGTGATTAAAAAGTTTCCGGAATGACGTCATAAATACTACACAACAGTTTGTTTTGCCTAATCTTCACTCGAAGTAGTCTCCTTGGGAGTTGATACACTTGTCCCAGCGCTTCTGCCACTGCTGGAAACGCCTCTGAAAGTCCTCTTCTTTTAACATGTTCGAGCCTTCTGCGATTCGCGATGGATGACATCAATGTCCTCGGAGCCGCATTTTAAGTCGCGGGAAAAGAAAAAAGTCCGCTGGTGCCAAATCTGGAGAATAGGCGGGATGGGGAACAGTATTCATTCTATTTTTATCCAAAAATTGGCAAACAGAAAGGGCTTTGTGTGCGGGCGCATTGTCATGATGCAGGAACCAGTCACCACTGCTCCATTTCTCCGGCCGTTTGTGTCGCACATTCTCTCTTAATCTTTGCAGCACTTGTTTGTAGAACACTTGATTCGCTGTTTGACCTGTGGCACAAATTCCTTATGTGCAATGCCTTTAATGTCTAAAAACACAATCATCATTGACTTCACTTTGGATCGAACTTGTCTGGCCTTTTTCGGGCGTGGAGATGAAGGGCTCTTCCATTGTGAAGATTGTTGCTTCTTTTCTGGATCGTACCCATAAATCCATGTTTCATCACCAGTAATAATTTTCTCCATAAACTGTGGGTCATTTTGTAGCTGTTCTTTAAGATCTGTGCAGGCAATCACACAGCTTTCCTTTTGGCCATTTGAAAGTAGGCGGGGCACGAACTTGGCGGCAATTCTTCTCATGAGCAAATTGTCTTTCAAAAGCTTTGAACACTTCCAAAGGAGAGTCCTAATGAGTCAGAAAGTTCTCTTATTGTAATGCGCTTATCATTTAAGACCATTTCCCTCACCTGATTGATATTTTCATCAGTTTTGCTGGAACAGGGTCGCCCCGAACGATCTGCATCTTTAATGATGTCACATCAGTTTTAAATTTCGAAAACCACTCAAATGCTTGAGTTTTGCTCATAACGTCCTCCCTATAAGCTGCTTAACATTTCATAGGCTTCTGTTGCAGTTTTACCGAGTGTAAAGCAGAACTTGATGTTCGTTCTTTGTTCTTCGTAATCTGACATCTTTGCTACGCGGAAAAATCGCAGCACATGCAAAGTAAAATGTTCACTTCAGAGCGTCTACCTCGTCAGTGCATGGTCACAGGAAGTCACGTGACCTCTCGGTTTTATAAGGAAGAAACGCTGCATGTACAGTCTGGGTAAGAATTAAAGGAATCTCAGCGTCAGCATTGTTGTGAAGCCATTCCGGAAACTTTTTGATCACACCTCGTATATAAGCGAGCGTTCTCGCGAAACAGTTGAGTACGAGTTGCGTTATGTCGGTGAGCGATCGAGTTGGTGACGGCTGTTGTGACGTGTTGCGAGTGCTACTGCGAAGCGTCGGATTATGGAGGTCTTGTGTTCGACTCCCGAGTGAAGTGAACCGTCCGGCGTGAGCAGGCTACGTCACGAAGGAAGTGAAGTGACAGAGAATTGAACTAGTTCACCTTAGTAAAGTGACAGTGTTGAATTTTTTTATTCATTTATGGACCCCTTTAACTTCTGGGTACTTCGCGTCCCATTCTATATTGGGCGTGAAAGACGGTAATTTTGCTCAGAGGCCTCTTTATCAAGCTTGAGATTCTTTTACCTGCCTAAATCTACGACACGGGACCACCGGCTTTATTTCCCTTCCGAAGGAAGCCATGCTAAGGATTTTTACGCCCGAAAAAATCCATCGTCCTCCGCCAGCTTTGGACCCGCGACCTCGGGAATTAAAGGCTAACATGGTAACCACTACACCACGGGAAAAAAAAGAGTTTTACTTATGGACGCTCTTTAACTGCTAAGGTTCTTGGTGTCCAATTCTATATTGGGCGTGAAAGGCCGGTAATTTTGCCCAGAGGCCTCTTTATCAGGCTTGAGGTTCTTTTACGTGCCGTAAACACGGGACCACCGGCTTTACTTCCCTTCCGAAGTAAGCCATAAACACCACGGTGGACGATAAAAATTGACATTAATGAAGTGAACTGGGGAAGTTAGTACAAGAAAGCAAATAATGGAAAGAATATTGAAGTATTTATTTCAAATTCAATTATTACCAGAGACAGTCTGAGGCTTCAAGTGATCATTTGGGAAGTAATACATGGCTTGGTAAAATTAAGGAGCAATTTACCAAGAATGTGTTAGGAAATGTTTGGTATAGAATCAATAATCCCTATAGGGGGTACTGGAAGGGCTTTAGAACGTAATTAGAGGATATGGATAGGCAAATTCTATTTTACCAAATGAGAGGAAACAAATCACTGCAATTTTATAGCAAAGTTAAAGAAGGCACAGAAAAGAAATTATATGCATAATCTGTAATAGAAACAAGGGATCAGGGATTGCTTGGTTTAGACTAGGAATTTGGAAATTAAAAGGTTTGAGGTGGGGAAGTTATACAGGGACTTTGTCCAATTTGTGGGAAGAAGAAAATAAATTACATTTAATTGCAAAGGAAAAAATGAATGGAGAAGTGAGTTCATAAAAAGAAAATAGTTAAGGTCAAGTAAAGTATTAGGATTAAATGAGATTTTTAAAGATAAAGACCAGTTAAGGGGTTTAGGAGAGATCCTATGGAAAATTAAAATTAAATGACAAAGACAAATGGAGAAAGATCAGATAATGTAAATTAAATAAAATATATTACTCCTCTAATGATAAGAATATATGCTCAATGAAAAATGAAGGTCTACCTGAAAATGACCAGGGCCAAACAAGGTGAACACCAATGATATGTACTTAGCACTGAAATAAATAAAAAAAGAAAAAGTTTTAGAACAACAAAATTAAAGATAGAAAACTATGGTATACAAGATATGAAAGAACAAAATTTAAGAAGTACCATGTGTACACACCTACCCATAAATGGCTGTTCACCCACAGTCTAATAATTGCTTACCATCTAGATTATATGCACAAACACTTGTTAATTAGATATGTATACTTTTAGTTTATAAATAAAACCCATTTTTTAGGCATTGGCTAACTTTTTTCGGTTCCACAGGTAATCTGCTAACTAAAATTACCCCTCTCATATTAACATCTTTCTCAGAGATAGTTTTATTTGTGCTGTGTGTAAAAAATTGCAGTTATTTTTTTGTATTGTGGTGTGTGTACTTGATTGTTTCTTGTTAATACTTGTTTTTCTATGATATATACTATAATTCTATAAACATACAGAGAATAAATGATGAAAAGGTTTTTGTCAATGAAGGCAGTTCTACAAGTTTATCTCGGTTTCATGTTATATATTAGTCTAATAAATTCTTGTTGCAGAATGAGAATTCTATTGATGTAAGTTTTTGGAGCTCTCTCTCATACTTCCATGCCATATGTTTAATGAGAATAGATGCATCCAAAATATTTTAGTCTTAGAGTTTGTATATCACCATAGTTTTGGTAATACTTCAGTAACTATATTGATCTGCCAATAACATTGCATATATGGTTGATATGTTCTGTCCATTTTAAATGATTGTCTACCATGATGCCTAAAACTTCATATTAGTCTCTTGGACAATCAAATTCTAAACCTGCAAGCTAATACAGGTTTAAAGCAAGCATCAGTGATGTGCATATTGAGTCAGAATAAGGATTTGGCCAAGTTGTAGTGTAGAATATATGAGAGCATGTCAAGTTTTCCCAGTGGTGACAGTAAGAACCTATAGCACAGAGAGAGAGAGGGAGGGAGATACATCCATGCAGTGATGATCTCATGATGGAGTGTTCTAAACCAAGGAATGTATCAGGAATAAGAAGAGCTTTTTGTCTTACAGAAGGAGGAAATGTGAAAATGTTCTGAAAACATTACTTGGCATTTTTAGAGGAGTATACAAAGACGATACATTAGATGTCATATTTCATATACTGAAATTAAAAGTTAATGTAAAACACTGCACTGTTATTAATTAATTATTGTTGTGTTACTGTGTTTTTTTTAATGCATGTTGAATTATTACAAGAGTTGCATGGAAATACCGAAATTAATTATTACATAGATGAGATGCAAGAGTGAGTAGGTACGTTCTGAAATGAATGTTGTAAAATTAGAGTACGACCTGGTCTCGTAGACAAATGGAAAAATGTTTACTTTCAAGCAGTACAAATATTACATCAGTTTTGTAGTAAGTTGTGAAAAACCTGATAAATAACAATACTATTTAAAATAGGAACTGAAGCTTTCCTGGTGACATGATGATTCTAAATGCTCTCAAACTAATCCTGAAGATGGAGGTGATCTTTTTTGAAACATTGATTCTAAACTAACTTGTCACCTGGCTAGAAGCTGAAGAATATTTGAAATCCATAAATATTACCTTTGTTTAACAATGCTAGCAACTGCAAGGGTCATAACAGTATTGTTGGCACGCTGGAATTTTGTTTCTGGGTGTTCCTTTATCAGTAAATGTGATATAAAAATGAACAAAACAATTTTATCAATTTCAGATTACATCGAATCGCACGATAAATAATTGGCTGTCACTTCTAGGTACAGGGATCAATCATACAGGTACAACCCCATGCACAGAAAGTTCGATGTGGAGGATTCCTCTATTTATATAACTCGTGCCTATTGGTGAGAAAATGTGTTTCATTTACACTATCGCTTCCTCTTTTTGGATAAGGAGCTGCAGTTTATTCATGACCCTCATTATCCTATTTTCTTTTCGCTTGCTCTTGTTAATTGCCACAGTTTTCATAGTTACAATTACTTTGTTAAAAGTAATACCTAGGTTTCTTTCGTCTTGATTTTCACCGCTCTTTTGGGCCATTGTCATTCTACTGCAATTTGTGGTTCCTTCTGTGTCACCGTGAAGAACGCTTCGCTTCTATGTTATCGGTTGCGGTTACTCAGCCTAGAGAACGAATTGTCACAGTTACATAACCTATAGTCACTCTGGTCAGCTCGTGTTTTCTTTCATCTAAGTTTCTATCGCTCTCGTTAACTCATTTTCAAGCCGTTATTTGTAGTTCCTTCTTTGTCATCAGAACACCTCGCTTCTATTATATCGAATTAACACTATTATAATTATAACCTACAAATACATTGGTCAGTTTAGGCTTAAGTGCGATTCAAGCAACAAGCTGGTTCAAACCTGTGTAGCACCATCTGCTGAAATTAACCATTGTTTCCGAATCCTGTAAGAGACACGATGAAAAAGAAGTGAAATTTTAGACCATGATATACAGCTTATGTTGTCACAGTGATTTGACATACCTTTCCTTTTCGATCATAATGAATTGTGTGACACATTTTTTCAGTAACCTGCTGAATCGGTTGATGATGCTGCTAGCAATTAAATCCGGACAATGTACCTTAAAATCCAACTTTTTTCTTTTATGGAAGTAATCACTGATTGTTGCTTTATAGCAAAGAAGTGGTTCATATATACGTAATTAGTATCTTACTGAGCGAGGTATATAAAAACAAACACAGCCAATACTTCACTGCGATTTTGTCACAGGTATGAACTTTTGTCGTTTTAGTATCTTTGATATGGTATCAGTGCGAAACGAAGCGCACGCTTAAATGCCACTTAAGAAGCTTTATGAACCCCATCTCTAGTTTTAACATTACTGCAGTTGAGAGTCCGATAGTGCGCCGAGCTTGGCGATTTACTGACGTTGCCACAGTTCGTCCATACGCTCTGAATCGCATTTGGTTATTTTTCTATTCTTTATTAATGCCAAATTCGTACTTTATTTGTTCTGCTTTTGGTTATGTTGATTTGTTCAGCAATATGCCATTTTTCAAACTTTTTTTTTTTTTCAAATAAGTTTTGCTAGTGAAAGAATGTCTTGAGACCTTTTATTTATACCTTCAATCGCTTCACTACATTTTCAAAAACGCTTCTAAGACTAGCGATTTTCATGAACATAGCGACGACTCGGCTACAAGTATGAAATTAATCAACAAAAGTGTTGTTTCATAAAATTGCAACAGTGGTGTTATATAAAACAAATTATTTGTTTCACTGGCTGTGCTAGATGCATTTAAAATCCGTTTTTGTTAGTCATCTAGAGCGCTAGATATATGATGCATGATTTTAAAGAAGATATTAGCATGTATAAAAATATCGTTTATCTAGTGCCGATGTCTAACCCCGCATTGTCCACAGTGAAAAGTTTATGGGTTGTCATTTGACGAATTTTCTCATTGCTTGCAGCGGGAATGTTTTCCAAGGTGGTCTACAGGACGTGGTCCTAGAGATAAAAACATTAAAATATTGGGGTGAAAAATCGTAATTTAAGGAAATGCATCCCTGGTTAGCATTCCCGTGTTCTAAAAACTTACACTTTGTGCAGTTGTTGGATTTAGGTTTACACAGGTTTTCCTAACGCTTATGTAATATAACCGCAAATTAAGTGTACGTACGAAACGTTAAAACCTCATTGGAGAAATATTGATAAATAATAGATAAACATTTGTCTATTTAAACCAAAGTAGTACATAATGTTGTTTTGCTGATTAACATTGCCACAAGAAACAGTTATGAATCTCTTAGGTCTATATGAACTTCCCAACAGGTAATTTAAAAAGAACGTAAGTAAATATAAAGGCAAGAAAATGATCGTTGATATAATAAAATTAAACCACTGCTTTACAATTATAAGCAGCTTTATATTGCCGATCTATTTATTATTTGTTATAAAAAAACGCACTTGATTTGTCGGAAAGCCTACCTCCGAGCTGTTGGGTTGCACTAGACATGCGTTCGATCTCTTCTGAAGGACTCGAGTTTGAAACTCGATTAGGGCGAGTTACAAGGATATGTTCCGGAATTTTCTCTTATACTGCCAGGACCCCAGCTCCCTGGGCCGTGCTCTCATTTGAGTATTCATTTCACCCATTGCATTCACCTTTTTTGCTGACCCGAATTGTTACAAGGAATGTCAAACTCTCTCCAGACAGCAATCGAATAAGACAATATCATAAGTAAAAAAATGGACATGGACAGTAGACAGAAAGATGAAACGGACATCAAGAGATTTGTTATGCCTGTGAAGAAACAAATAATACATAAAAGTCACAGATACTGGAAAATAGAATTTGATACTAACACACTTTTTGTCATGACGCAGCAAATTACAAAAGGGCTCCCACTTCGCTGTACAGTGCAGTTCTCTAGCGAGCATTTCATGAACTACTTCCAGGGCGAGTGATTGCAGTACGGTACAGTGCAGCAATCTAGCGACAGCTATATGTAACTTCAAACCTGCTGAGAAAAGCGTGTACAGCAAATTATTGGAGTTCTAAAATCAGATTATTTTTCTCATGCTAGATGTTATTGTTCTGTACAGCGAACGCAGAGCGTTCCACACGATGGCTGTGTCAGCGTAAGGCATCCCTTTTAACTTGAAATAGCGTGAAGGCTTTAAACTTGCTGTGTCAGTATACGCGATGTGAAGCGTCCTTAAAATAAATGCTGTTTATATGCTGTTATACACACTTAAAATCAATGGATGAATTAACCCTTACTACTTCCTAAAACTCATCGCATAGACTTGATCAGCTTTATAAGGCTGCAAAAAGTCCTGTTATCTCTCCTGATTGGAGGTATTTGCGCAGTAGATTTTGGAACAGATGAGACGGTATTTGCATGAAACCCCTCTCTGCCTGTACAAAAGTAGGTTTTCTATTTATTGCTCTCGTAAAAGAAAAAAGAAAAAAAGAAAACTGGTCTTGAACTAGCTTTCCAGAATGATACAATAACAAGGATTGCCATGGTTCAAGTGAAATTTTTATTTCTCAAAGAGACATTTTTGTTTTATTTTCTAAAGTGTGATAGCTGCAATGTTTCCCTAGTAAACAGTTTGGACGATCCTGTGTATTTTTTAAGTATAGGTATGCACATTGGTGCAAAAACATCTGAAACACCATTGGGATGTCTGGATTACGCATTTAACCGGAGATATTAGTTTCTGAAGTGTAAAAATTAGATTTGTTAAACTGCGTATTATCCACTAAGGAAAAATAGTCTTGATACCGCTGTGGGTCTCTTGTTGCGCAGTATAGAGGTTACATATTCTTGTCCGGGGATTTCCTCAACCTAACGACGAATGTTGAGTAGTGCTAGATTCCTTCGCTTCACGAGTCGAGATAGCGGGAATCAGAATGTACTTCATTCTTCAGCCTCCGCTCCGTTGCCACGGATATCTGAAGGGCAAGTGTATGACGCAAAATGTTCTGGCTTACTGCGGGAATTTGAACGCGCGATTGTGTGTGACCATCAGCCTTAGGTCGAGCCTATTGGAGTTTGTTTGATGCTCGCATGCTTGCATACCTTTACCTAATTTCGAGATAACACTTTAGTGTGGTTGTAGCATTCAAGTTTGTGTCAGAGTATACAAAGATTGGGGTTGTTAGAACCCATTTCTATTAGCAGAATACACTAACATGGCGGCATTACTGGTGCGCTTTTATCCCGGGATAAATTCTATCGCTAGAGTGCATTTATATGGGCTTCTTAAATAAATTCTAACATTTCCCATATTAGGCTGCTCTGTGCATAAACATATATTCCAAGCTTAGAGATATTTTGTGTGCAAGTTCCATCCAAACTTTCTCATCAACGCTTGGATTATTTTATGTAATATACATATATTCTGAAATTCCCTTTGTCATCGTACCTCATGAAATTGCTTGTGTTCTAAGATCCTTTTTAAAATAAGGATATATTGTAAACTTTTTTTTTCAGCTCTTTTGTATAAAGGTACGTTCTAACGCTGGTCTGAATTCTTGGAACACTTTTATAGGAGGATACCTACATTCTTCCACTGCCCTGCATTCTTGCAACTCTTACACGAAGTTAAATTCTAACACTGGCGAACATTCTCAGAGCTCTTTTTTACATGAGCACATTCTAACACTTCTACATTCTTAGAGCTCTTGTTTTATACTAGGGTAGGTACATTATAACACTGCCCTGCATTCTTGCAACTCTTTTGTACGAGAGTACATTTTAACACCGTTCTACATTCTTAAAGCCTTTTATCATTCAAACTGTGGCTTAAACATCCTTACGTTTCTTTTGCACGGGGATGTATTCTAATATTGGCCGGCATTTTTAGAGCTCTTTTTAACGAGAACACATCCTAAAATCAACTTATAGTGTCGAGCTGTTTTATGCAAATGTAAATTCCAAAGCTGACCTATATGTTTACTTTTTCTACTTCTTGTCTATAATAGGCAAAGGGAGTAATACATTCTACCCAAAAATTCAATATCAAGGTTTCTCAGAAATACACATTTTGAGGTCCTTTGAATCCAAAAATAATTTTTAGAACGATGTGTATGTAAGTGGCGGCGCCGTGGCCGAGTGGTTAGACCGCTCGCCTCTCACCGAAGCGGCCCGGGTTCAATCCCAGGGACCCGCATGTGGGATTTGCGGTGGACAAAGCGGTGTCTGGGCGGGTTTTCTCCGGGTTCTCCGGTTTCCCCCACCATTCATTCCATCAACCTTCATCTATTTCACCATAAGAGGAGGTTAAACAGAGAAAGAAGAGGTGTGTAAGTACGCGTGCAAGGGTTTTCTTTTTTTAAAGTCCAGTATCTTCCCACCTCAAACTACCCTTTACACGTACAACTTTTCGTTCCCCCCTTAAAACGGCTCAACGATTTTGATTAAAATGTTATATATTTCAGATACTGGCTCTACACAAAAAAGGTTATATTTTGAATTTTATGTAAACAGCCTGCGCAGCCCATTTCATTCTTACTGAATTTTAGAGCATTTTATATAACTTGGAAACTATAAGAGATATACGCAAATGTATACTCCCAAAAAATTGTAGGACATTTTAAAATACGCAGTTGATGTTAAATAATTTTTGTAGTTTTAGTCATTTACCAGATATTTCCGGTTGTTCGTTATAATTTTACAATATTTTAAGCAGTACTCTTCTGAAACAATATGTCTTATATTTTGCTTTCGAGAAATCATGCAAAGAGCATGCAATATCAACATCAGGTTTTTAAACCTCTTACTGTCCTTCTAATCTCTTGTATGCTGTTATGTAACTAAAATAAAATGTATTTTTGAAACTATTTCGGCTAACATTTATCGTGTCGAACGCGAAGTAGAGAGAAAAACAAGCTTTTTTTTTTATGAAAAATTGCAGAATAGATATGAAAATAAATTATATTGCGTAGCAAAATTCGTGTGATTATAATACACAATTCTTTTTTTATCCAACGTATATTCTAAAACTATGTTTTCGAACTCTTTTATATCAGGATACTTTCTAATATTACCTACATTACTGCAAATGTTTTGTATAAGAGTACATTTCAACTCTGGCCTCCATTTTCAGAGATCTTTTTAATGAGAATGTATCCTAAAACTAATATGGATTTTCAAACTTTTTAAAACCAGGGTGCATTCTAACACTGGTTTACATTCTTAAGAGCTCTTTCATATAAGGCTACATTCTAAAATTGGTCTGTACGCTTAAGAGCTTTATTTATTTATTTATTTATTTTGTGCTACAACAGCAATGTTCCAATTACTGTAGCTGCATATATATTAAATATGTAAATTTAAATATAACGTAGCATAATTAAAAGAGAAGAAAATAACTAAAAATAAACAAGCTATTGTTAAAGATAAGACAATCCATTTGGATAATCGTAAAACGTGTAATCATGTTTCTTAAATTGTTTATAAAGAATGCTTTGATCCACTTCTATTTTTATTTTGAGTTCATGTATTTAGAGTTTTTATGCGAATAATGTTTTTGGTGTTCTAAATTGGAGTAGTTGCAGTTTTCTGAAATTTCTTTTACTGGCGTTATAATATATTTATCAAGCATTTTCTTCATTCTATAACATGCCATTTACAAATTTATGTAGGAATAATTGTTGAGTAATTGCTTTACGATTGGAATGTGACATTGAATTCATTTAAAAGTTGACTGTATAGAATGCTCTGATTATAGTTTAGTTCATTGTGACTTTTGTAATTAAGTATCTGAGAAACTTTTTTCAATCTTTTCCAATTGGCTAGTATAACATTTATATGAAGGTGACCATAACAATCGAGACATATTCCAACTTGTTTTGAAGGTTTTTATATAAAACAAGCGTTACTTGAATATATTTTAAATCTTTCGAGATTCTGAATATAAAACCCATTTTTACTTTCTCTAGCACGTACATAGTAGGTGGAGGAGGTATTGCATTCCACCCAAAAATTCTATACTACATTTCTACGGAAATACATGCTTTGAGGCATCTTGAATCCGAATAGAGCATTTTGGAAACATGTCCGTCTGTGTGTCAGTCTGTGTCTGTGAACAACATAACTCAAAAAGAAAAGTCAGATAAACACCAAACTTGGTATCTAGGCTCAGTACTTTCCAAAGGTGCGACACGAAGATTTCCAAGAAAATACCCCCACTCCAAACTACCTTTTACATGGAAGATTTTTCAAAATTTGTTATTTTCAAAAACATGGTTCTAACGATTTTGATTAAAATGCCGTACATTAAAGATATTTGCATTACAAATAAAATATATATCTTGAATTCTCTGGGAATAGCATGTGAAGTCCATTTCATTTGGAAGAAATTTCATATAATCTTGTATAACTGGTAAACGTTAAGCGATAGAGAAAAGTATTGCACAAAAAATATAGATCTCAATTTATTTCAAATAAGCTTTTTTTATGGCGTAAATAAGCCATTTCTGAGATATCCGTTATTAAAAATTCGAATTGTTAATTTCTTGGTTATTCTTTTAAAGTCTGTCAAATTCAGTTGTTTCTCGCGATTGCATGGAAACAGTATGGAATTTTAAGGCCACCATATAGCGTACAGTTCTTAAACATTTGACTATCGCTGTTCTCTTTGTATCCATAACGAAATTTGTAATGTAGTTATTCTGCAATTGGATTAAAATGTAGTAAACAGAAAAATAAGCTTTAGTGAAATAATAAACACTAATAAACGATAGAGGTTTAGAGACAGTCGTGTGAATGTATCACATCACATTTTTTAAGCCAATGGTTACATTTATGTGTTGATAGAATGAGAATTTCTGGGTAATAGTTATACCTAAATCTACCCAACGAGATGGCTCCGCATTTGAAAGGTCCCGGATTCGATTAACGTCGGACTGGTCACTCTGTTTTTTTTTCGTGTTTTCCTCGGGTCGGTAGGCGAATATTGGGATGGTTTCCCTTTTCCACGAATTTCCTGTCCCCATCATTTCCTCTCACCTATTCCCCTCTCTGTTTCGGGGTTGTAGGACCAGGCAAGGCGGTTGATATGTTGCGCAGAACGTTATGGAAAGGTTTCTTCTGGCTCTTGGCGCGACAGTTGAGGCCTCCTTCGTTACTGGGAGGTGCCTCGTATATTTTCGGGACACCCAGGTTGCGTGTGGCTAAGGCAGGGCTAGCGGCGTCAGGATTGATGTCATGTTGAAATCGTTAGGGACCCTTGCTAGCGCACATCGTCGTCCGGTTCTGAACACCCTTTGACTTTCCCCTTCACGTAGGAAGCACAAAGGGTCCCCTGTGGCCTTCGTACGGTGTTGTGCTCCAGTTACTGGAGGCCCCTCTCCATGACTACTCCTAACTCTTACATCTAAGTCTCTGATGGAGGATACTTTAATTAGTGGTGTTGTTTAACTAATAACCAGAACTTAAGTATTGCTGGTTTCTGGTATATGTAATAAAGGAACATTTCTTAGCATTGAAATGAAGTTTCTTTTCCGAACTCTTCAAGAAAATAATACATTCCAACAATTGTCTGGATTCCTAGAGATATACAGATGTACATTCTATAAGATCTATTTTATAAGAGAATACACTCTAACATTCGCCTATATACTTCAGAGTTTTTTTATAGGAGGGTTATACATCTTCACGTATATTGTTTAAATTTTTTATGAGAATATACTTTCTATAACTCACAACATTTTAATACGCCCTTTATGTGAGGATACTTTCTGAAATTAAAGGCTGGTTCACAACCAACGAGAACGGTAACCAGAACGAGAACGAGAAAGTTGAAATGCATGTATTCAAATGGGAATGTTCACAACCGACGGGAAGCCTTCCCGGGCCCCGGGAATGGGAAAGAAGAGTTGCCCAACTTTTAACTTTCTCGTTCTCGTTCCCGGGCACGGCATATTAGATCCCTATTGTGCATATTAGACCCTTCACTCTAGAGGTTATTCTAGGCGGCCGTGACATGCAACTGCCACTAGTGCTCTCTATAGTTCCAAGCTGGAAACATGAAACTGGAAGGAATTAATAGTAAATGTGCTTCCTAACCTCATCCCGACACCCGCAAATCTAATCAGCGTTGGTTCCTCTGGTGAAGGGAGCATCTTTAGTTTGTTTATATGTAATTCAAAACTGGCTATTACCTAAAAAACAATGGCAAAAGCTACAAAGAACAGCTAAAACCGGTGAAATGAAAAAAGAACAATAAACAATTTTAATGTATGCCATTAAATAAAGGAATGAAAGTTTGACATAAGTAGAGGGATCGGAAATGTAATGAATATGCATTTAGATAATGTTTACTCTATCGAATTTTGACGTTGGCTTGGCTAAATTGGAAGTAGGTGAAAAAATGTCATTGGTCAGTTAAAAACAAATGAAATCCCAATGCGCAAAATCGACTTTCATTTTGTGATCGATATGCATTCCCGTTCTCGTTACAGGGCTGTTGTGAACCAATATCTTGCATGGTGCATGCTTCCCGTTCTCGTTTCCGTTCTGGTTACCGTTCTCGGGCGGTTGTGAACCAGCCTTAACTGTTTCTTGCAATCTATTTTGTGAGCTCGCCGTGTCTTTTAGAGCTCTCTTCCTGCACCTTACAACTGTCCTTTATCTGAGAGTAATTACTAGGAGACTTGCGGTGAAGATGCTTTATGAAGTTCACCTACATTTTTAGATTTCCTTTTTGCGAAACACATTCAATGTTGTACATACATTCCTTGCCTTTATAGATCCCTTTTATGTAAGTATACGTTCCAAAGATCCCCTTATTTACACATTCCCTTATGTCAGGGGTGTTAAGTTGAATGTCACGAATAACCCGTGGTGACTTTCGTAGCACGTAACAAAGTCACAAATATAACACGTAGGAAGGGGGAACAACTACTGACGGTCCACTTTTGTACCAAACAGCACGTATATAGTAATATGACCTTCCAGTAGAAGGACTAATATCTTCTGCACCCCACCGTGGCATCGCCCGTGCCAATGCTATCAGTATGCAACCTTGGCATCACTGTTTTATGCAAGTATAATTTCTATTAACTATTTACATTCTTTAGCGACTCTTTATTTGAGAATACATTCTAAAAATTCTTCACTATTAAGAGTCATTTAGAATAGCTTCATAAAGTGGTTACAATATCAGAGAACTTTCGTGTGAGTATATTTTAAAACTGCGCAATGTTTTGCGAAGTACATGATTGTTTGTACCACCCTGTATTCTCAGAAAGAAAAATAGGAGCCATGTCAACATTTATTAGACCTTGCAGGTCTATCAACAAACGTAAAGGACATTAGTGGTACACAGTAAAACTTTACAGACACGAAAATTACATATTTTGTGTGATTATTTCGACTTGAGAATATTATTAATAAAAATAGAATCGAGTTTAGTCATAAACAACTTGGGGGCTAATGAAAACAGTAATACAAACGCTGTTACATCACATAAAATGAGAGAAGAAGCGTACAGAAGTAACTTATGTATATACAAGGTTTAGAACATTCGTATTATTTGAGAGTTTTCATTTCTAATACGATAGTTTAAAGCTAGGACGTGAAATATCCCTTTGTACATTCACTGCAACAAAACAAAGCATTTCTAATTCACAGTATCACAGTGTTACTCGAGCTCTTTTTCTGTTTGCCCAGAGAATGTACTGGGGGCTTTTTATTTTCCGTGATGTGATATGGCATCCACGGAAACGGTGAAAATTTGTCACTGTTGTCTGTAAATATAGCATCTTGGACATACCGTGTGAGGTCACTAAAGGAAAAAGCTGCCATAGTCAAATACGGGGAACCCCCTCATAATAGAGTACCCCTGGCAATCCTAATTCTTAGAGAATATTGGCCAAAATTTCTTGCGTTCTTAGAATATTTTAATATGAACATAATCTTTAAAATCGCGTGCATTATTAGAGATCTTTTGTTCTCTGTAGACCTGAGATGATATAAGGAACATCCATACGTCCGTCCGTCCGTCCTTCTGTCCCTTACCTTAATTAAACGTCTTTCTGTCTAAAAGATCATTTTGTTGCTGTTACATTCTAAACGTGATGTTTATAAGAGCCTTTTATTACGAGTGTGTTTTCTAAACTTGCTTGCATATTTTTACTTTCTCTACTACGTATAGTAAGTAGGGGAAGTATTGTATTCCACCCAAAAATTCGATACCGAGATTTCACCGGAAATACATGTTTTGAGGCCCCCTAAATCCAAAAAGGCTTACATGTCAGTGTGTGTGTGTGTGTGTGTGTGTGTGTGTGTGTGTGTGTGTGTGTGTGTGTGTTTGTCTGTCTGTGAACAGCATAACTCAGAAACAAACAGTCGGATAAACACCAAACTTGGTATTTAGGTTCAGTATCTTCCAGAGATGCGACACGAAGGTTTTCAAGAAAATCCCCCCAATCCAGATTACCTTTTACATGGAACATTTTTCGAAAGTTTTAATTTTCTCAAAAATGGCTCTAACGGTTTTGATTTAAAATCATATGTTTAAGATATTTTCATGACAAATGAAATGTATACCTCGAATTTTCTGGGAATGTCTCCAAAAGTATTCTTCATTGTGAATGACTTTTGCATAACTGGTAAACCATAAGAGATAGACAAAATTTAACTACACAAAAAATGTAGATCGCGTTAAAATACACAATTTATGTCATTTACATTTTTTGTTGTAGTTGAGTGAACCATTTTCGAGATATTGCTTGTTATTCCCTTAAATTTTCCAATATTTATACTTTTTCTCAAATGGAAATTCGTTATTCATTTTTTTGTCCTGATAATGCAAAGAGAATGGAATACTCCACATAGCAACCAGCTCTTAAAATATTTGAGTATAGCTTAAAGCTTACCAATTCCCCTTGCATCTACAAGAAAATTAGCAATAAGATTAATATCTCGATACCTCGATTAACATGAAGCATATGGAGAATAAGCGTTTGTAAAAATAGTTTGTACAAGAGTAGAGAAAGTCATGTGAGTGTAACACATCACTGTACTGGGAGCAACCCTCTGGGGAATAGGTACAGGACATAAAAATACGCAAAAAGGTTCTGGTAAAGTTAGACGACGATTAGGGTTGTTTTCCCAGCCACGGACGTTTTATTTTGTTAATACACGTCATTTTCTTCTCTATTCAAGATGTTGACATTTTATTTTGTACTTATAAACAACATTCATTTTCGTCTCAACCTAATGAATTCTAGTGAATTAGTTTGTTAATGAGCATGATAATGATGACACGACGACGTCATCTTCACTGGAATGCGCCCTTGCTCTTGCACTACCTACGAGGACTGTCCCAGAAGTACCCGACCTAACAAAGAAAACAAAAACTTTGGGGAAAAACATCTTTATTTCTCTACATAGTCTCCTTTCAGTTCGATACACTTTTCCCAGCGATGTTCAATGGCTTCGATATCCGGTTTATAGTGAGAACCGTCGAGTTCTGCAAAATAGCCATCAACTACAAACTCCACCTCTTCATTGTTGGTAAATCTTTTACCTCCAAGCCATTTCTTCAACTTTGGAAACAGAGAATAATCATACGAGGCTAAGTCTGGGAATAGGTGCATGAGGAAGCAATTCGAACTTTAACACATTGATTTTGACCATGATGATAATGGATGTGTGAACTGGTGCATTGTCTTGATGAAACAGAACTTTCTTTTTCGCTAAATGCGGCCGTTTTTGCTTGATTTCATCATTCAAACACTGTAATAAGTTTGCACAATACTCGCCATTGATTGCTTTTCCTTTTTGAAGATAATCAATGAAAATTATCCCACTCGCATCCCAAAAAACTGCCTGCAGATGGAACTGTCTTCGCCCTCTTTGGAGCCGATTCTCCCCTTTCAATCCACTGTTTTGACTGTTCCTTTGTCTCAGGTGTGAAGTGATGGACCCATGTTTCATCCATGGCTATGAATCGACGCAAAAAATCGGCTTTATTGCAGCGAAACATCGCCAAACACTCGACTGAAACATCCTCATTACGCTGTTTTTCTTCCATTGTGAGTAAACGCGGCACCCATCTTGCGCACAGCTTGTTCATGTCTAAATTTTCAGTTAGTGTGCCATGTACAGCACTTTTTGAAATGCCTACGATGTCTGCTAGCTCGTGCATTCAGTCAACGGTCATCCAATACCATTTTGTGAATTTTCTTCACAATTTCTGGCGTGGTCACCTCATTTGGTCGACCACTGCGATGTTCGTCTTGGCAGCTCGTACGGCCTCGCTTAAACTCTGCCGCCCAATATTTTACTGTTGTAAACGAAGGAGCAGATTCCCTCAGAGTAGAATCTAGCTCAACTTTGATATTAGTTGGACTAAGACCTTTCAAATGAAAGTATTGTATCACATAACGATAGCCAGTTTTATCCATGTTTATAAATTCGCTGAGGCAGATCATTATTAATGGCTGCCAAACGATTAATAAACAACGTAGCATCGTCAAACTTCAAACTTAAGCTTTATAATGGTGGTACTTTCTACCATAGTCATTTGTTTGAAACAACAACCGCTATATATACGTCAGGTCGGGTACTTCTAGGACTGCCCTCGTATCTTTCTGCTGAATAAATGTTAATACACACAAGAAATAGGACTTTTATGCATAATAATCTGTACACCACAAACAGTGACTATAGCTCAGAAACTAAAGCGAAATACAGCATATGTTAATATTAACGTTCTACTAGTTTTTATATCCTTTACTAAATCTCCAAAGGTTTACCACTGTTTAATTTCACCCTGTATAAGAATACGTTTCAAAACTGAAATGTATACGTCGATTTATGTTATAGTTGTTTTCATATTTCTGTCTCTTTTTTAACATAGATACGTTCCCTGAAGTTAGCTGCATAACTAAAGAGGTTGGTCATAAAATTTCCTGCAATCTTAAGACTGTTTAACGAGTTTCCGTTGTAAAACTGACTACATTTTAGAGTGGTTTTGTAAGAGCGTACCTTCTGAAACTTCATTCTTACAATTGTATTATATGAATATACGTTCTAGTGTTTGTGTCCGCTGTTAGAGCTCAAAGATATATTCTAGCTTTTGCATACATTCTTAGTCCTTCTGTACGAGAATACACTCTAAGACTAATCAACATCCTAATGTTGACTGTACACATAGTAACATTAGGCTACACCCTTAGAAAGATTTTTCTACAGGATATATTAAACCGAAGGTACAGAAGAAACTGTTGTAAAACAGAAGCAAGAAAGTTTCAGTAACCATTGGTCTACAAATGAACCATTTCCTAGATAGCTGTGATTTATAATAACGAGCTGCCATTGGCCGAACTGTCTGTAAACACTAAAAAAAAACACTATACCTTTCCATAGCGCTTTAAGGTTTACTGCTTACTTACAAAACTGAACTTTGCCTAGAGGTGGAGTTGTAATCAAACCCTGCATACTGCACAGACAAGATTACATACACATTCTGAAAAGTTGCTCATTTGTATGAGAATGGGGTTGTGCTGTACCTACAGAAGTCAAAAGTGGAACAACCTTGCAACAACGATGAGTATAGGATGTGTCCACAAGAGCAAACAACGAAGTCAGTGGCGCTGCGGGACCGTATATTCAGAACTATGTACCTCGCAAACGACCAGTTTGTGGACCTATATGTACTGAGAAACTTTTGCCTCTATTATAGTCCACTTTTGACTGTTCCAGCTTGCGCTATCGATTATTATTATTCTGCGGATGAATAATAATGCACATCACGATTTTATTTATATATCTGCGCGCACGTGTTTGTTAGCTCACGAGCTTAAGAACAGTTGCAACAGTTGAGATGAAACTGTATGTAAATCGATATGGTCCCCTTTTAGATTATAGTAAAAGCTAAACATTTTAAATGTCTGACATATTATGGAACTTCTAAGCATATGATAGATGATTACAACCACAAGGTAAGTTCTGTTGTATACAGAATTTCGATAGACTGAATATTTGTGGAGTTACATTGTTTTCTTTACCACTTACCTTTGGTAACGGGAATATTGTAGGTATTCCTCCTAAAGACTGAATATCGACATTTCATTAGAAATCCGCGGTTTGAGGTCCCCTGAACCAAATGAAGCCTTTCATTAAAAGGAAATACGAGAGAGAGAGAGAGAGAGAGAGAGAGAGAGATGGGAAGAGAAAGAAAAAATTGTATAACTAGAAAACGAAAAGTTGGATAAGTACCAAATCTTGTATTTAAGTCCATCAAGGATGCAACGCGAAGTGTTCACAAAATTTCTCCCTTTCACCTGAAATAATCCTGTATATGGACCTGTCTCGAAAAAAAAAGATATTAATGATTTTAATTAAAATATGTGTTCAAGATGTTGATATGATGTACAAAATATCTTTAATTTTCGATGAATAATCTGTGAAGCCCTCTTCATTGCGTAATAAATACTATAACTGCAAACTATAAGAAATATGCAAACATTTATATTACAAGAAAATGTAGACTGCCTCTGTGGCCTGAGATTAGCATGATAACTTCCAGTACAGCGGTCCCGGGTTCGATTCCCGGCTGGAGGATGGGAATTTTTCTTTAGCCAGGATTATTCCTAGAGTCTGGAAGTATGATAAGAGTGTAAATGTTTGTGTGAATTTAATGTTTATAAAGAAAACCCAACGTAAACAAACCCATAGATACATAATAGTAAACGAATGGACAACATTGCCGATGAGCAGTTGTTCCAAAGACAAAGCCGGCATTTAAATAGAACAAAGAAACAAGACAATGTAGAGTTCATTATAATATCCAATTTGTGTCAATTTGTTTGTGCCATTTAAGAGGTATTTGCTGTTGTTCATTTGCATTTCCCGACACAACGTTATGTCTATTCTTTCGTTTCTCATCAGTCCATGCAGGGAGTATATAATACCTAGGCTTGCATATTCGTCTTCGTTTTTAGCAATAGATGTCTCTCCAGCCTCCTCTCTGTGTCTGTATGCCTATAACAATATACTGAAGCAATTTATTGCAAGAATTTTTTAATTGTTGCTTTTTCTTTATAAACGGGTTATATTTTCCTTTCTGGATGCTAAGAAATAGCATAACTCTGGACGCAAAACAAAGATACGACTTTTGCTTCTCCCCCCCCTCTTTCTTCTTGATGATTGGAAGTCCATACCCGTAGTATAAAAGACTAGCTTGGGAGGTTTTCATTCGGCTTATTACTTTAAAATGCTCATGCCCTATCTATATAACAAGCTTTTTGTGGGGAGTGGTTTCACGCGATTACTGAACTTTATCACTAATATAAGAGGGAGAAAGAGAGAGAGAGAGAGAGAGAGAGAGATCGCCAATTGACAGCTGCAGATTGGCTACTTTTAAATGCTTGCGTTCCTGTATTCTTTTATGTGAGCCTTTGTGCATTTATATTGGAATACTTTTCTTATGTTATTTTTTCTTTACGACAAAATATATTATACGATCAGACCACATCTATTGATACCTTATAAATAATGCGCACATTAATGTAATCGCTCTCCTATAGATCATTACTAACAATATTTGGGTTATAGAGCTTGTATGAACACAGAATACTATTGTAGTTATAACCAACATTGAGAGCATTTTCAAAACCTTCTACGCCCTAATGAAGTAGGGTTGCTAAAGGCGAGGCCTTAATACCGATACACTGAAGCTAAGGTCTTGTTATAAGGTAACACATCCTAACGTTAGCGTAGGCCTGAGATATATTCTAACAATAAACCGTACTAAGGGTGCCACTGTGGTATGTTGGTACCTTCTAATGGTAGTCTATGTTGTAGGTAGACGATAATTGTACTACAGGAGGCCTGAGAATACATTCTAGCGGTAGCGCGTATTAGAGGTGGCCTTGTGATAGACCAATACATTCTAAAGATAGACTATATTGCAGGCGTCCTTGCTATGCCAGAATACACTCTTAATAACAGCATATACTGCAGGCGACCCTGGAGTAACGCTACAATATTCTTCAATCTATATTGAAAGAAGCATGCGAATGCTTTCTATCGGTAGTCTATGTAGCAGGAGGCTTTGTTATACGGCTGATCACTTTAACGTAATGTATATTGCTGGGGGACGTGTTATAAGGGTGCAATTTTAACGGTAGTCTACATTGCAATGGGGTTTGGTTATAAGGGTGCAATTTTAATAGTAGCCTATATTGCAAGGGGGTCTTGTTATAAGGGTGCAATTTTAACGGTAGTCTACATTGCAATGGGGTTTTGTTATAAGGGTGCAATTTTAATAGTAGCCTATATTGCAAGGGGGTCTTGTTATGTGGATGCAGATTTTAGTGTAGTCTATATTGCAAGGGGGTCTTGATATATGGATGCACATTTTAACGGTAGTCTATATTGCAAGGGGGTCTTGTTATATGGATGCACATTTTAACGGTAGTCTATATTGCAAGGGGGTCTTGCTATATGGATGCACATTTTAACGGTAGTCTATATTGCAAGGGGGTCTTGATATATGGATGCACATTTTAACGGTAATCTATATTGCAAGGGGGGCTTGATATACGGATGCACATTTTAACGGTAGTCTATATTGCAAGGGGGTCTTGTTATATGGATGCACATTTTAACGGTAGTCTATATTGCAAGGGGGTCTTGATATATGGATGCACATTTTAACGGTAGTCTATATTGCAAGGGGATCTTGTTATATGGATGCACATTTTAACGGTAGTCTATATTACAAGGGGGTCTTGATATATGGATGAACATTTTAACGGTAGTCTATATTGCAAGGGGGTCTTGTTATATGGATGCACATTTTAACGGTAGTCTATATTGCAAGGGGGTCTTGATATATGGATGCACATTTTAACGGTAGTCTATATTGCAAGGGGGTCTTGTTATATGGATGCACATTTTAACGGTCATCTATATTACAAGGGGGTCTTGTTATATGGATGCACATTTTAACGGTCATCTATATTACAAGGGGGTCTTGTTATATGGATGCACATTTTAACGGTAGTCTATATTGCAAGGGGGTCTTGTTATATGGATGCACATTTTAGTGTAGTCTATATTACAAGGGGGTCTTGTTATATGGATGCACATTTTAACGGTAGTCTATATTGCAAGGGGGTCTTGTTATATGGATGCACATTTTAGTGTAGTCTATATTACAAGGGGGTCTTGTTATATGGATGCACATTTTAACGGTAGTCTATATTGCAAGGGGGTCTTGTTATATGGATGCACATTTTAGTGTAGTCTATATTACAAGGGGGTCTTGTTATATGGATGCACATTTTAACGGTAGTCTATATTGCAAGGGTGTCTTGTTATATGGATGGACATTTTAACGGTAGTCTATATTACAAGGGTGTCTTGTTATATGGATGCACATTTTAGTGTAGTCTATATTACAAGGGGGTCTTGTTATATGGATGCACATTTTAACGGTAGTCTATATTGCAAGGGTGTCTTGTTATATGGATGGACATTTTAACGGTAGTCTATATTGCAAGGGTGTCTTGTTATATGGATGCACATTTTAACGGTAGTCTATATTACAAGGGTGTCTTGTTATATGGATGGACATTTTAACGGTAGTCTATATTGCAAGGGTGTCTTGTTATATGGATGGACATTTTAACGGTAGTCTATATTGCAAGGGTGTCCTGTTATATGGATGCACATTTTAACGGTAGTCTATATTACAAGGGGGTCTTGTTATATGGATGCACATTTTAACGGTCATCTGTATTACAAGGGGGTCTTGTTATATGGATGCACATTTTAGTGTAGTCTATATTACAAGGGGGTCTTGTTATATGGATGCACATTTTAGTGTAATCTATATTACAAGGGGGTCTTGTTATATGGATGCACATTTTAAGGGTAGTCTATATTACAAGGGGGTCTTGTTATATGGATGCAGATTTTAACGGTCATCTATATTACAAGGGGGTCTTGTTATATGGATGCACATTTTAACGGTAGTCTATATTGCAAGGGGGTCTTGTTATATGGATGCACATTTTAACAGTCATCTATATTACAAGGGGGTCTTGTTATATGGATGCACATTTTAACGGTAGTCTATATTGCAAGAGGGTCTTGTTATATGGATGCACATTTTAACGGTAGTCTATATTACAAGGGGGTCTTGTTATATGGATGCACATTTTAAGGGTAGTCTATATTACAAGGGGGTCTTGTTATATGGATGCAGATTTTAACGGTCATCTATATTACAAGGGGGTCTTGTTATATGGGTGCACATTTTAACGGTAGTCTATATTGCAAGAGGGTCTTGTTATATGGATGCACATTTTAACGGTAGTCTATATTGCAAGGGGGTCTTGTTATATGGATGCACATTTTAGTGTAGTCTATATTACAAGGTGGTCTTGTTATATGGATGCACATTTTAACGGTAGTCTATATTGCAAGGGGGTCTTGTTATATGGATGCACATTTTAACGGTAGTCTATATTGCAAGAGGGTCTTGTTATATGGATGCACATTTTAACAGTCATCTATATTACAAGAGGGTCTTGTTATATGGATGCACATTTTAACGGTAGTCTATATTGCAAGGGGTTCTTGTTATATGGATGCACATTTTAACGGTCATCTGTATTACAAGGGGGTCTTGTTATATGGATGCACATTTTAGTGTAGTCTATATTACAAGGGGGTCTTGTTATATGGATGCACATTTTAGTGTAGTCTATATTACAAGGGGGTCTTGTTATATGGATGCACATTTTAAGGGTAGTCTATATTACAAGGGGGTCTTGTTATATGGATGCAGATTTTAACGGTCATCTATATTACAAGGGGGTCTTGTTATATGGATGCACATTTTAACGGTAGTCTATATTGCAAGGGGGTCTTGTTATATGGATGCACATTTTAACAGTCATCTATATTACAAGGGGGTCTTGTTATATGGATGCACATTTTAACGGTAGTCTATATTGCAAGAGGGTCTTGTTATATGGATGCACATTTTAACGGTAGTCTATATTACAAGGGGGTCTTGTTATAAGGATGCACATTTTAAGGGTAGTCTATATTACAAGGGGGTCTTGTTATATGGATGCAGATTTTAACGGTCATCTATATTACAAGGGGGTCTTGTTATATGGGTGCACATTTTAACGGTAGTCTATATTGCAAGAGGGTCTTGTTATATGGATGCACATTTTAACGGTAGTCTATATTGCAAGGGGGTCTTGTTATATGGATGCACATTTTAGTGTAGTCTATATTACAAGGTGGTCTTGTTATATGGATGCACATTTTAACGGTAGTCTATATTGCAAGGGGGTCTTGTTATATGGATGCACATTTTAACGGTAGTCTATATTGCAAGAGGGTCTTGTTATATGGATGCACATTTTAACAGTCATCTATATTACAAGAGGGTCTTGTTATATGGATGCACATTTTAACGGTAGTCTATATTGCAAGGGGTTCTTGTTATATGGATGCACATTTTAACGGTAGTCTATATTGCAAGGGTGTCTTGTTATATGGATGCACATTTTAACGGTAGTCTATATTGCAAAAGGGTCTTGTTATATGGATGCACATTTTAACAGTCATCTGTATTGCAAGAGGGTCTTGTTATATGGATGCACATTTTAACGGTAGTCTATATTGCAAGGGTGTCTTGTTATATGGATGCACATTTTAACGGTAGTCTATATTACAAGAGGGTCGTGTTATATGGATGCACATTTTAACGGTAGTCTATATTACAAGAGGGTCTTGTTATATGGATGCACATTTTAACGGTATCCTATATTACAAGAGGGTCGTGTTATATGGATGCACATTTTAACGGTAGTCTATATTGCAAGGGTGTCTTGTTATATGGATGCACATTTTAACGGTAGTCTATATTACAAGAGGGTCTTGTTATATGGATGCACATTTTAACGGTAGTCTATATTACAAGGGTGTCTTGTTATATGGATGCACATTTTAACAGTCATCTATATTACAAGGGGGTCTTGTTATATGGATGCACATTTTAACGGTCATCTATATTACAAGGGTGTCTTGTTATATGGATGCACATTTTAACAGTCATCTATATTACAAGGGGGTCTTGTTATATGGATGCACATTTTAACGGTCATCTATATTACAAGGGGGTCTTGTTATATGGATGCACATTTTAACGGTAGTCTATATTGCAAGGGGGTCTTGTTATATGGATGCACATTTTAACAGTCATCTATATTACAAGGGGCTCTTGTTATATGGATGCACATTTTAACAGTCATCTATATTACAAGGGGGTCTTGTTATATGGATGCACATTTTAACGGTAGTCTATATTAAAAGAGGGTCTTGTTATATGGATGCACATTTTAACGGTAGTCTATATTACAAGAGGGTCTTGTTATATGGATGCACATTTTAACGGTAGTCTATATTACAAGAGGGTCTTGTTATATGGATGCACATTTTAACGGTAGTCTATATTACAAGAGGGTCGTGTTATATGGATGCACATTTTAACAGTTATCTATATTACAAGGAGGTCTTGTTATATGGATGCACATTTTAACGGTAGTCTATATTACAAGGGGGTCTTGTTATATGGATGCACATTTTAACGGTAGTCTATATTGCAAGAGGGTCTTGTTATATGGATGCACATTTTAAGGGTAGTCTATATTGCAAGAGGGTCTTGTTATATGGATGCACATTTTAACAGTCATCTATATTACAAGAGGGTCTTGTTATATGGATGCACATTTTAACGGTAGTCTATATTGCAAGGGGTTCTTGTTATATGGATGCACATTTTAACGGTCATCTGTATTACAAGGGGGTCTTGTTATATGGATGCACATTTTAGTGTAGTCTATATTACAAGGGGGTCTTGTTATATGGATGCACATTTTAGTGTAGTCTATATTACAAGGGGGTCTTGTTATATGGATGCACATTTTAAGGGTAGTCTATATTACAAGGGGGTCTTGTTATATGGATGCAGATTTTAACGGTCATCTATATTACAAGGGGGTCTTGTTATATGGATGCACATTTTAACGGTAGTCTATATTGCAAGGGGGTCTTGTTATATGGATGCACATTTTAACAGTCATCTATATTACAAGGGGGTCTTGTTATATGGATGCACATTTTAACGGTAGTCTATATTGCAAGAGGGTCTTGTTATATGGATGCACATTTTAACGGTAGTCTATATTACAAGGGGGTCTTGTTATATGGATGCACATTTTAAGGGTAGTCTATATTACAAGGGGGTCTTGTTATATGGATGCAGATTTTAACGGTCATCTATATTACAAGGGGGTCTTGTTATATGGGTGCACATTTTAACGGTAGTCTATATTGCAAGAGGGTCTTGTTATATGGATGCACATTTTAACGGTAGTCTATATTGCAAGGGGGTCTTGTTATATGGATGCACATTTTAGTGTAGTCTATATTACAAGGTGGTCTTGTTATATGGATGCACATTTTAACGGTAGTCTATATTGCAAGGGGGTCTTGTTATATGGATGCACATTTTAACGGTAGTCTATATTGCAAGAGGGTCTTGTTATATGGATGCACATTTTAACAGTCATCTATATTACAAGAGGGTCTTGTTATATGGATGCACATTTTAACGGTAGTCTATATTGCAAGGGGTTCTTGTTATATGGATGCACATTTTAACGGTAGTCTATATTGCAAGGGTGTCTTGTTATATGGATGCACATTTTAACGGTAGTCTATATTGCAAGAGGGTCTTGTTATATGGATGCACATTTTAACAGTCATCTATATTGCAAGAGGGTCTTGTTATATGGATGCACATTTTAACGGTAGTCTATATTGCAAGGGTGTCTTGTTATATGGATGCACATTTTAACGGTAGTCTATATTACAAGAGGGTCGTGTTATATGGATGCACATTTTAACGGTAGTCTATATTACAAGAGGGTCTTGTTATATGGATGCACATTTTAACGGTATCCTATATTACAAGAGGGTCGTGTTATATGGATGCACATTTTAACGGTAGTCTATATTGCAAGGGTGTCTTGTTATATGGATGCACATTTTAACGGTAGTCTATATTACAAGAGGGTCTTGTTATATGGATGCACATTTTAACGGTAGTCTATATTACAAGGGTGTCTTGTTATATGGATGCACATTTTAACAGTCATCTATATTACAAGGGGGTCTTGTTATATGGATGCACATTTTAACGGTCATCTATATTACAAGGGTGTCTTGTTATATGGATGCACATTTTAACAGTCATCTATATTACAAGGGGGTCTTGTTATATGGATGCACATTTTAACGGTCATCTATATTACAAGGGGGTCTTGTTATATGGATGCACATTTTAACGGTAGTCTATATTGCAAGGGGGTCTTGTTATATGGATGCACATTTTAACAGTCATCTATATTACAAGGGGGTCTTGTTATATGGATGCACATTTTAACAGTCATCTATATTACAAGGGGGTCTAGTTATATGGATGCACATTTTAACGGTAGTCTATATTGCAAGAGGGTCTTGTTATATGGATGCACATTTTAACGGTAGTCTATATTACAAGAGGGTCTTGTTATATGGATGCACATTTTAACGGTAGTCTATATTACAAGAGGGTCTTGTTATATGGATGCACATTTTAACGGTAGTCTATATTACAAGAGGGTCTTGTTATATGGATGCACATTTTAACGGTAGTCTATATTACAAGAGGGTCGTGTTATATGGATGCACATTTTAACAGTTATCTATATTACAAGGAGGTCTTGTTATATGGATGCACATTTTAACGGTAGTCTATATTACAAGGGGGTCTTGTTATATGGATGCACATTTTAACGGTAGTCTATATTGCAAGAGGGTCTTGTTATATGGATGCAGATTTTAACGGTCACCTATATTACAAGGGGGTCTTGTTATATGGATGCACATTTTAACGGTAGTCTATATTGCAAGGGGGTCTTGTTATATGGATGCAGATTTTAACGGTCACCTATATTACAAGGCGGTCTTGTTATATGGATGCACATTTTAGTGTAGTCTATATTGCAAGGGCGGTTTTGTTATACGGATGCCATTTTAATGTATTCTATATTGCCAGGAGGTAATGTTATACTGATGCGCAATTTAATATAGTCTATAGGGCAGGGTCCTTGTTATATGGATGTAACATTTTAATGTAGTCTATATTGCAAGGGGGCCTTGTTATATGGATGCACATTTTAGTGTAGTTATATTTCAAGGGAGTGTTGTTATATGGTTGCGAATTTTAACGTAGTCTATACTACAAGGGGTCTTGTTATATGGATGCACAATTTTAATGTAGTCTATATTGTTTGGGGTTTTGTTATATGGATGTAACAGTTTAGTGTAGTCTATATTGCAAGGGGGCCTTGTTATATGGATTCACATTTTAATGTAGTCTATATTGTTTGGGGTTTTGTTATATGGATGTAACATTTTAATGTAGTCTATATTGCCAAGGGGGCCTTGTTATATGGATTCACATTTTAATGTAGTTATATTGTTTGGGGTTTTGTTATATGGATGTAACATTTTAATGTAGTCTATATTGCAAGGGGGCCTTGTTATATGGATTCACATTTTAATGTAGTCTATATTGTTTGGGGTTTTGTTATATGGATGTAACATTTTAATGTAGTCTATATTGCCAAGGGGGCCTTGTTATATGGATTCACATTTTAATGTAGTCTATATTGTTTGGGGTTTTGTTATATGGATGTAACATTTTAATGTAGTCTGTATTGCCAAGGGGCCTTATTATAAGGATACTCATTTTATATGTAGTCTATATTGCAGGGGTGTCCTATTATAAGGGTGCATATTTTAACGATAGTCTATATTGCAGGGAGGTCTGGTTTTAAAGTGCCATTTTAACGTAGTGTATATTGCAGGCGGTTTTTGTTATAAGGCTACACATTTATGCGTAGTCTATATTGCAGAGGGCATTGTTTTAAGGGTGCACATTTTAACTAGTATATATTGGCTGGAGCCTTGTTATAAGGGAGCTCATTTTAACGCTAATCTATATTGCCGGGGGCCTTGTTACAACGGTGCAAATTTTAACGCCAGGCTATATTGCAGCGGGCCTTGTTATATGGATGCACATTTCAACGATACTCTATATTGCAAGCGGATCTTGTTATATGGATGCACATTTTAATGTAATCTACAGGGCAGGAGGCCTTGTTATATGGATGGACATTTTAATTTGGTCTATATTGCAAGGGAGTATTTTTATATGGATGCGCATTTTAATGTAGTCTATATTGCAAGGGGGTCTTGTTATGTGGATGCACATTTTAATGTAGTCTATATTGCAAGGGGGTCTTGTTATATCGATGCAGATTTTAACGTTTGTCTATATAGCAAGGGAGGTTTTGTTATATGAATGCACATTTTAATGTATTCTATATTGCATGGAGATGATGTTATATGGATGCGCAATTTAATATAGTCTATAGGACAGGGCCTTGTTATATGGATGCACATTTTAATGTGTATTATCAAGGAATCTTGCTATATGGATGCTCATTTTGATGTTGTCCATATTGAAAGGGGGTCTTGTTATATGGATGCACATTTTAGTGTAGTTATATTTCAAGGGAGTGTTGCTATATGTTTGCAAATTTTACCGTAGTCTATACTACAAGGGGGCCTGGTTATATGGATGCACATTTTAATGTAGTCTATATTAAATGGGGGTCTTGTTATATGGATGCACATTTTAACGTAGTCTATATTGCAAGTGGGCCTTATTATAAGGATGCACATTTTAATTGTTGTCTATATTGCAGGGGGCCTTGTTATAAGGATGCACATTTTAATGTAGTCTATATTGCAGGGGGCCTTATTATAAGGATGCACATTTTAATGTAGTCTATATTGCAGGGGTGTCCTATTATAAGGTTCCATATTTTAACGATAATCTATATTGCAAGGGGTCTCGCTTCAAAGGTGCACACTTTATCGTAGTGTATATTGCAGGGGGTTTTGTTATAAGGCTGCACATTTTAACGTAATCTATTTGCAGAGGGCATTGTTTTAAGGGTGCAAATATTAACTAGTATATATTGCATGGAGCCTTGTTATAAGGGTGCACATTTTAAGGTAGTCTATTGTAGGTGCCTTGTTATAATGGTGCACATTTTAACGTAGTCTATATTGCAAGGGGCCTTGTTATAGGGGAGTGCATTTTAACATGGTCTATATTGCAGGGGGCCTTGTTATAGGGGTGCACATTTTAACGTAGTCTAAATTACCGGGGACTTGTTATAACAGTGCACATTTTATCGTAACCTTTATTGCAGGGGACCTTCTTAAAATGGTGCACATTTTAACGCAGTCTGTATTGCAGGGCGCTTTGTTATAAATATGAACATTTTAATGTAGTCTATATTGCAGGGGGTCTTGTTATAAGGATGCATATTTTAACGTAGTCTATATTGCAGGGGGCCTTGTTATAAGGTTGCATATTTTAACGTAGTCTATATTGCTGGGGGCCTTGTTATAAGGATGCACTTTTTAACGTAGTCTGTATTGCAGGACGCCTTGTTATAAGGATGCACTTTTTAACGTAGTCTATACTGCAGGGGTCTTGTTATAAGGGCGCACATTTTAACGTAGTCTATATTGCAGGGGGCCTTGTTATAAGGTTGCATATTTTAACGAAGTCTATATTGCAGGGGGCCTTGTTATAAAGTTGCATATTTTAACATAGTCTATATTGCAGAGGGCCTTGTTATAAGGATGCACTTTTTAACGTAGTCTGTATTGCAGGACGCCTTGTTATATGGATGCACGTTTTAAGGTAGTCTATATTGCAGGGGTCTTGTTATAAGGGCGCACATTTTAACGTAGTCTATATTGCAGGGGGTCTTGTTATAAGGTTGCATATTTTAACGTAGTCTATATTGCAGGGGGCCTTGTTATAAGGATGCACTTTTTAACGTAGTCTGTATTGCAGGACGCCTTGTTATAAGGATGCACTTTTTAACGTAGTCTATATTGCAGGGGTCTTGTTATAAGGGCGCACATTTTAACGTAGTCTATATTGCAGGGGGCCTTGTTATAAGGTTGCATATTTTAACGTAGTCTATATTGCAGGGTGCCTTGTTATAAGGTTGCATATTTTAACGTAGTCTATATTGCAGGGGGCCTTGTTATAAGGATGCACTTTTTAACGTAGTCTGTATTGCAGGACGCCTTGTTATAAGGATGCACTTTTTAACGTAGTCTGTATTGCAGAGGTCTTGTTATAAGGGCGCACATTTTAACGGTGGTCAATACTGCAAGGGGGTCTTGATATAAGGGTACACATTTTAATGGTAGTCTATATTGCAAGGAGGTCTTGTTATAACGGTACACATTTTAGCAGTAGTCTATTTTGCATGGGGTGTCGTAACAAGGATGCACATTTTAAGGCAGTCTATATTGCAGGGGGATCTTGTTATAAGGGTGCACATTCTTCCGTGTCTATATGGCACGGGGGTCCTGTTATAAGGGTGCACATTTTAACGGTAGTCTATATTGCATTGGGGTCTTGTTATAACGGTGCACATTTTAACGTAGTATATTTTGCAGAGGGTCTCGTAACAAAGATGCACATTTTAAGGCAGTCTATATTGCAGGGGGAGCGTCTTATAAGGGTGCACATTCTTCCGTGTCTATATGGCAGGGGGGTCCCGTTATAAGGGTGCACATTTTAACGTATGCAGGGGATCTTGTTATAATAATGCACATTTTAACGGTAGTCTATATTGCAGCGGGGTTGTTATAACGGTGCACATTTTAACGCAGTTTATATCGCAGGGGGCCTTGTTATAAGAATGTACATTTTAACGGTAGTCTATATTTCAGGGAGTCTTGTTATAAGGGTGCACATTTTAACGTAGTTTATGTTGCAGGGGGGTCTTGTTATAACGGTGCACATTTTAACTGCAGTCTATATTGCAGGAAAGGTCTTGTTATAAGGGTGGAATTTTAGCTGTAATCTATATTGCAGGGGGAGTCTTGTTTTATGAGTGCACATTTTAACGATGGTACCTATATATTGCAGGGGATCTTGTGATATTGTTGCACATATTAATGGCAGAATACAGGTTGGAAGGTGACTTATGATCATTGGTTTAAACTACGAAAGAGCACGTTCGTTTGAATGTTTTCCTTAATACATTTTTTCTATAAAGCTTTTCGTTCTTGATAAAATTGTTATTTTATTTTGTACAAGATTGCAATACAGCAAATTCAACAGGTTCACTTTACATTCAACGGGTTAAATTTTAATTCTTCAGCTTCTGCTGCTATGGCAACGAGCAAATAAACGCTTTCGGTATACAAATAAACAGAGAACTACAGATGATTGTAACGTAACCTAAATATCGTACGGAATATGGGTCTAGGGAATCATTTATAAATTATGCAAATTATTAATAGAAACACTTATTTATAAAGTTAAATAAAAGATTGAAAAACCCAAGTTAAGGATACACCTTGCTTTCTTTGTAAATTATAAAATTCTGTGAATAATTAAAGAAAAACAGGAGCAGAATATCAATGAGGACTTCTTTTAATGTTTAGAGAAATTGTTCAAAATATGTATCCCTTGTCTACGCACGTGCTTCACAACATTTTCTCCAATTCTGCTGCACCTTGCGAAATACAGCCGGGTTGTTGTTTATTTATTTCGTTCACTGCTCGAAGTATTCTTTCTTGCAACGTTTCCTCACTAGGCACTTCTGTAATGTGATTTGGGCACATAAAAGAACCTCAAGCCTGATAAAGAGGCCTCTGAACAAAATGACCGGTCTTTCACGCCCAAAGCAGAATGGAGCGCTAAGGACCACAGCAGTTAAATAGCGTCCATAAATAAAACTCGATTTATTTTGATTGAATTTAGATCTGGCGATAATGGTGATCTTATTGGCCCATTCCGAGTGATCCAGCGTTCTACGTAGGTGTTGCGTAGATGGCCACACATGACTCTTGGTATATGTGGAGGTGCGTCGTCATGTAAGCCACACATCATTTCTCACTGCCAGGGAACATCCTCAAGTAGAACTGGTAACTTGAAGAAATTGGAGATAGATGGCTCCTGTCAAAACCCGAGGAAGAATTCACGGACTAGTTAATGTGTTTCCTATGATTGCTGCCCAAACATTTACAGAAAATCTGTGCTGGAAGCTGTCTTGTCTTATTGTGTGTGGATTGTTGTTAGCCCCAGTGTGTGCATTATGGTAATTAGTTACTCCATTTCTGGTAAACGTTGCTTCATCCAATGCAAGAGTTTTAAAGGGAAAGTCCCTTCCTTGCTGAAGAAACCATTCGAGAAATGCTACCCTTGGCGTATAATCTGCTTCAGAGAGATACTGGATGCGCCGAGTGTGATAAGGGCGTAGCAAATCTTCTTTTAATGTTCTCAAAACAATCCAATGGGATACGCCGATAGTGCGAGCTATACCACGGCTGCTGCTTCCAGGATCTTCTTCCAACAAATGAAGGATTTCTTGTTCTTGTGCAACATTTCTTTGACCAAATCCTTCAACATGAGGAGAGTGTATCTAGAACTCTTTGACAGATGAAAACAAATGTGTTGTTCGTCTATTTGGAAATCTTTCTCGATAAATTCTTGTCGCAGCTGCCACATTACGATGTGTTTCACCGTAAATGAGTAGCATTTCAAGATACTCGGCGGCATCAGTAAAGTGAGACATTTTGTAACTGATAATTCGCTGTTTCGAAAACTAGCCATAAGCGCAATATACAATAGCTGAATGCATTTCTTTATAAACAAATAGCTGAAGTGTGTTTCTTTCGATCTTACAGTGTTGCCATGATGTGTAGTCTCGTGGCTAACGATGCAGGTTCAACTAAGACAAATTTAGACAGCTGATAATAATATTAAGATTGCGAATTGTTTTAATTCAAAATGTATTTAAATATGAGAAAATATCTTTCAATCTCCTCTAAGAAATATTTGAAAACGTATTTAAGTTTCGTAAAATCTTCATTTAAAATAGAGTTAATATTAAGCAATTTTCGCCTTTTATCTAAAAAAGGTCTTTAAAAACAGCTAAACTGCACTAAGAGTTTTTGTTCTATTCATTACAAAGAGTCATCCTGTTCAAGGATGATCATAGGTCACCTAACATCCTGTATAATGCAGGGGGTCTGGCAATATGGGTACACATTTTAACAGTAGTCTACATTGTAGGGGACCTCGTTGAATGTTTGTACACACATACACCTTGTTTTACCCAGTTTATGATTGTTTACCGCTTATTACCGCAATTACGCAACACACAGAAACCCATGTCCATGGCGGGACTCGAACCTGCGACCCTCAGCTTGGCGTAGCGCCGAAGCCATACACTCCAACGACCACGGCTACGAGGGCCGGGTCGTCTTCCGTAGTGTAGTGGTTACCATGCTAGCCTCTAGTTCCCGAGGTCGCGGGTTCAAACCCGGCGGAGGGCGATGGATTTTTTTCGGGCGTATGGCTTCCTTCGGAAGGGAAATAAAGCCGGTGGTCCCGTGTCGTAGATTTACGGCACGTAAAAGAACCTCAAGCCTGATACAGAGGCCTCTGAGCAACATTATCGATCTTTCACGCCAAGCATAGAATGGGACGCTAAGGACCACAGCAGTTAAAGAGCGTCCATAAATAAAACTCAATTTAATTTAGGAAGGCCGGCATATTAACGGCAGGGGGCCTTGTAATATGGGTGCACATTTTAACGGCAATATATATTGCAGGGGGGGCCTTGTAATATGAGTGCGCATTTTAAGGGCAGTCAGTATTGCAGGGGGACTTGTTATTAGAGTTACATTTTAACAACAGTCTATATTGTAAGGGGCTTTTTATATGAGTGCACATTTTAACAACAGTCTATATTGCAGGGTACTTGTTATATGAGTGCACATTTTAACAACAGTTTATGTTGCAGGGGACTTCTTATATGAGTGAACATTTTAACAACAGTCTATATTGCAGGGGACTTCTTATATGAGTGAACATTTTAACGACAGTCTATATTGTAAGGGGCTTTTTATATGAGTGCACATTTTAACAACAGTTTATGTTGCAGGGGGGCTTGTTATATTTGTGCACATTTTAACAACAGTTTATGTTGCAGGGGGGGCTTGTTATATTTGTGCACATTTTAACAGTCTATATTGCAGGGGGATTGTTATATGTGTGCACATTTTAACGGCAGTCTATATTGCAGGGGGCCTTGTATGGGCGCACATTTTAGCGTACGCTATATTGCAGGGGGCCTATGTAAATTTTAATGGTAGTCTATTCCAGAAGGTCTTGTTATTTGGATGCACATTTTAACGGTAGTCTGTATTCCAGGAGGCCTTGTAAATGGGAGCAACATCTAACGGTAGTGTGTATTGTAGCAGGCCATGTGACATGGCACTACAATGCTGATCTGTATTACGGGAGACCTGGGGATATGGGCATATAGATACATTCTAACGGTAGCCTGTATAGCAGGAGGCTTTGTGATTTGGGCAATACATTTTAACGGTAGTTTAAATTACACTAAACCTGTTGTTACGAAGACACATTGCAACGATATTCCATATTGCAGAAGGCCTTGCCTTGTAATGCTTGAAGGTCTATATTGCAATAATTTTATGAAGTTAACGGTGGGTTTTGCACTGTAAATAATTTTCGGGAATTTTGCTGCACCAGTTAGTGACTCGCGAAACGTGACGTAGCAGTGTTGGAGAAGAAATGGAACTACCGAGTAGCGCAGTTTGCTGCCCGAGTGATTATTATTTCAGTCTATCAGCGGAAACTAGAATCGATTCCAGCCATCGCGACCTCTTTCGAGTTGTCCCCTAGTTACGTAAATCCGTATCTATTCTTGTTGGACATACAATACACAGAATTTGGGTTATTTTATCCTTTTTTAGCCCAGGTTTTGATTTATTCTTTTCCTTTTTTAATGCTTTAGGATTTTCAGCATTAGAAACTTACTTAGGTTATTGTTTCAGTACCAGATGGAGTTACTTGGGACATGCATTTTAGGTCAGGTACACGGGACCTTACACATTCTTATTGCATAGTTATTACTTTCTCTATACCTTAACTGGATAGGGGCAGTCCTGCATTTGATATTATGATTCCACTAAGTTTGTTTTGAGGTGCGCTGAATCAAAAAAATGACAATTTCAGAAAAGCGCCCGCATCTGTCTCTCTCTCTCTCTCTCTCTGCCACTTTCTCTTTATATATATATGTATGTATGTGTGTGTGTGTCTTCAGCATAACACAATAACCAAGAGGCGTATAAAACTAATATTTGGTAACATCTAACCATTCTTTTACACTAGTTTACTAGTTTTATAGTTGAATTAGATATGAAAAATTCAATGCCACGGCCAGTACTCGAACCATGAATCTTCGTGTTTACAAGACGATCTTCTGCCGCTAAGTTATCATGGCAAATGATCATCATTCCATGGTAGCTTAATAGTAAAGCTTCGGCATGGAGAACTGAAGATCCATGGTTCTACTCCCAACAGTGGCACTGGATTGTTTTTAAGCTTGTTTCCAATTTCTGAATACATTTTAGATTTTAGTTTAATATATCTCTCAAGAATGGAAGATGAAGACTTTCAGAAAGTTTTCTCCACCGTTAGTACCTTTATATGGACAAATTCCATTATTTATTTTGTGAAATTAGACAGAATTATCTTGATTAAATACAGGTTTGGAATGACCGAATGTGCATTCATTTCAAATGTCATATAACTGAGAAACTGTTTCATGTACAAAAAAAGTCTTATGTGTTACATTCAAATGACTTCCTCTACCCAATATAGTTTATTTTTATATAACTTCTGCACACTATTTTTACGAAAGTTTGTTTTTATTTCTACTTCATGTTGATCGAAATAAAACTTTGCAGAAATAGTTTCATTGCACATTTCGTTGTAGGTACAAGGGGTATAGAGAAAATCGAGTCGATAATCAGATGTTTAAAACCTGGTCTTAAAATACCATACTGTTTCCATGACATTTTGAGAAACAACTGAATACTGCAAAGTGCCAAGAGTTGAAAAAATACATACACTAGTAACGGCTATCTCGGAAATGCCTGAAGCAATGAAAACGTTATTTGAAATAAACTGTGTTTTAAAAGAGGTCTACAGTTTGTATGTAGTACATTTTTGTCTATTACTTATGGTTTACCCTTATATAAAATTATACAAAATTCCTTCTGAACGAAGAGGAGTTAACAGACTATTCTCAAAAATATTCAGTATATACACTTCATTTGTGATATAAATATCTAGAATATAGGGTATTTAATCAGAAAGTTAGAGCTATTTTGAGAAAATAAAAAATAACGAACAAATATTCATGTAAAGGGTAATTTAAGATGGGGGGTTTTCTTGAAAATCTTCGTGTCGCATCTTTGGAAGATACATAACTGAGCGTAAATACAAAGTTTTATATTAATGGACTTTTTATTTTGAGTATTGTGGTTCACTCACACACGCATATGCCCGCACACAGATGGACCTTTTTCTGAAATGCATTTCTTGGGCTGAGGGTGCCTCAAAACACATATTTCCAGCGAAATCTCGACATCAAAATTTTGATTGGAATATGTGTTTTCTCTACTTGCTGTAATACGTAGTAGGGAAAATAAAAATATACTACAGAAGAAACGCAAATCTGTTAGCTGAGTAATTGCCGAACTTTCCCAGGTGGTGCGCTTCTCTTTAAACTTTGCAATCTCCGTTCTTCTGTATACCTAGTTATTACCAGGGCCCGGAGTTTGATGACCTAAAACTGTTAAAAATGACATAATAATGACAACAAATTACGTAAACTGAAAAAAATTTAAAAAGGTTTTATTTAATTTATTAATGGACTATAGCTTTTATAGTGTAGATGAATTCCTACATCATGAAGTAGGATGTGTAAAATGTTAATAACTCAAATCTGTATAGACTTTCATTTATCTTGTTATTCTTTTCCTTTGTGTTTTAAAATTTTGTTGAATCTTATATCTCTGCATTTGTAATTATTTATGTATCGTGGTATATTTTCTTTGTATATTAAACTGATTGACCTATAACATAAGTATTATGTTTCTATGGATGAAATAAACGCAATACAATCCAATGCATATATAGCACCATAGGCAGTGGACACTGATGATACATGTAATGAAATTACATTTGGGAAAGGTAGTTTGGAACGAAATGTTCTAGGCCTAAGTTTAGGGTACCTCCCCGGCATTTGCCAGTTATGAGAAAGTTATAAGGAAAACCTGGGAAAAACCTAGGAGGACGGTCCTGGCACGATTTGAACCGCGATCCTTTCGAATACAGCCTCACAAGTCACCGCGGAGCCATCTCGCTCAGTTTGCAGTGCTCATATTGTATAGCTAGGTCATAGTTGTTTTAATCAATTAGTGTATTTATTTTCCAAATCCTTAATCACATCAAAGTTTTGGGCTTCCTTTTGCTCTTGTACCGAGTGGTTTCCATGTTAATGTTTACTCGGCTACCCTTCCTTCAATTTGCCTTCTAGTCATAGTCTAGTCATATGACCAAACATTTAAGATCTTGAAAATTAAATTAATGCTGCTGGTATATACCTAGCATATACCCGAACTCGCGCACAGACACTCCAGGGTCGTATTCTACGAAACGAGCATTTTAAAGTAATTATCTTTTAAATATAACATTTGTCATGCTCGGTCGTAAAAGCTTAACTAGCCAGAAGGATCATTTTTAACTTTCGTGTACGCACTTCCCAGCCTACTGCTGATGTTTATACCCAGTCCCTGCGGAGCGGTTGAAGGTGAATTTGCCGCTCTATCATTGACGTTGTTGACCTTGCTGGCTTGAGGTGCTCTTCTTAGGCAAAGGTTTCAGCGCGAATGACAGGTTTTTATTCGCCATACCATGCTCTTAAACTTCAGATATTTTAAGCAAAATCCGTAATGACATTTTCAAGAAAATAAACAATAATTAAGATTTTTCCATGCAAGGGATTGCCTGCAATGGGGGAAGTTGTTAAAAATCTTGCTTTGCATTCATAAAAGCTGCCTTACGAAAGTATGAAATCTGTATTGTACCTGACTTTTTTCAGTAATGCTGCTGTTCTTAAACAGATTGATTAAAGAAAATGTTGTGTTGGAGCAGATAAAGTAAAATATTGATTGTAGTAAAATCATGTGAAAAGGCCGGCAAATAAATTGGGCCTCCTTTTCCAATCCGCCTCATCAAGATAACTTTGACCTTTACGGTGAATATGCAGGAGCATAGTTGTGCCTCAAAAGAATTTCGTATGCAGTGAATCATATCTAGATGAACCCAGTTGCAATAACATTGCATAGCCAATCGATTCGGCAATAGAAGTTACTTGCGGAGTTTTCACTGCGCGGTATTTGGTTATCAGCATCACGCCATGTGCATCATAATCCTTTATCTCAAAATTAAACATTTCGGATTCGGTTCCTAGATGAAAAGTTTATCATAATTCCCTCTTTTATGGCTAAAAGTGTGTAACAAACTCACGGAATCTTCTGTATGCCTAGGGTTTGGGTGAGGTGTACCACACATGGTTTGTTTCTATTTGTGGATGTATATGTAACCTTTTTGGATGAGGTTGGTTGGATCTGCATATACTACGGTAATTAGCAAGCGCAGAGCACTCGCACGGCTTCTGGAAAACCCGTGCAGTTTCGAGCACACCTCGTCACTGCCTCTGGAGTTATTCATTATAAGAATGAGTCTTATATGTTACATTCACATAACTTTCTCTATCCACTATCATTTATTTTTATATAACGTCTACAAACCAAACTTGCAAAGGTTTATTCTGTTATCTACTTCAATTTAAGTGACATAAACGTTTCCACAAATAGTTTGAATACACATTTCGTTATACCTACAAGGGAATAGCGATAGTCAAATGTTTAAAAGTTGCTAACAGACCTGAAATTCCGTACTCGTTCTGCGAGGAACAACTGAATAGTGACACCACTTTAAAAATGAACAAAGTATTGAAAAATTCAAAACAATAATAGCTAATATTTTGGAAACGGCGATATTACAAAAAAGTTATTTAAAATAAATTGTGTTTTAAAGAGATCTACAGTTTTTCGTGTAGTATACGGTTTTTTTTTTTTTGTCTATTTCTTACGGTTTATTAGACGCAAAATTCCTTGTGAATGAAGGACTTCATAGGCTATTCCCTGAAAATTCAAGTTATTCATTTTGTTTGTCATGTAGATATCTTAAATATATGGTATTTTACCCAAACTCGTAAGAGCGAGTTTTGAGAAAATAAAAAATATCAAAAATTTTACCATGTAAAGGCTAGTCTGGGGTGGGGTATTTTCATTCAAATCTACGTCTCGCATCTTTGGAGGACACTGAACTTAAATACCAAATTTGGTATTTGTCGTAACTTTCGTTTTGGAGTTACCTATACTGTTCACAGACAGATATATCACTAGGCCTTTTTCTAAAAATATGTACGTTCACATGACTTTCTCTATCCTCAATAGTTTATTAGTGGGTATACAAACTATTCTTACTAAAGCTTATTTTTCTGTCTACATTTTAATTCAAATAAACCTTTGTAGAAATAGCTACATTACACATTTTGTTAAAGATACAAAGGGAACAGCGATAGTCAAATTTTTAAGAACTGGACGCTATACGCTGGCCTGAAAATCCCATGCTGTTTCCATGCGATCGCGAGAAACAACTGAATGTTAACAGGACTTCAAGTAATGGCCAAGTATTGAATTCGAACCATTAATAACGGATAACTCAGAAATGGCTTCTGCCACAAAAAAAAGAAATTATTTGTAATAAATTGCGTGTTTTTTAAGAGATCTACATTTGTGAAGTACGTTTTCGTCTACCGCTTTGCCATTATACAAGATGATACAAAATTCCTGCCGAATGAAGAGGACTTCACGGGCTATTCCCGAAAATTCATGATATACATTTTAATTGTCATGTAAATATCTTTAATATAGGGTATTTTAATCAAAGTCGTTTAGAAAATAAAAAACTTTAAAAAAAATGTTCCATGTAAAGGGAGTTTGGGATGGGGCGAATTCTTGAAAATCTTCGTGTCGCATCTTCTAAAGGTACTGAACCTAAATACCAAGTTTGGCGTTTATCTGACTTTTCGATTTTTAGTAATGCTGTTCTCACACACACACACACACACACACACACACACACACACACACACAAACGGACCTTTTTTTTCTAAAAATGCATTTTTATTCAGGGTGCCTTAAAACATGTATTTCCGGTGAAATCTCGGCCTCGAACTTATGGATGGAATACAATGCTTCCTCTACTTACTATAAGTAAGTAGTTGGGAAAGTATAGGTTGCCTGATCCAATCGAATCGCATTCAGTTGCTGAAACCACAAACAAGTTGTGCGTTCACCAAGAAAACATTGAATGAACCACCCGATTTAGAGACGGCTGTGAATAAGCTGAAACACAAACTATCAAATAATTTTAAAAATTCTGATGTGTTACACTCACATGACTTTCTCTACTCTTGTACAAACTATTGTTACAAACGCTTATTCTCCATCTAGGTACTTAATGTTAATCGAGATGTTAATCTTATTGCTAATTTTCTTGTAGATGCGAGGGGAATTGGTAGGCTTTAAGCTATAGTCAAATGTTTTAAGAGCTGGTTGTTATGTGGGGCATTTAATTCTCTTCGCATGTCCAGGACATAAAATAAACGAATTCCCATTTGAGAGAAAGTATAAGTATTGGAAAAATCAAACAAATAACAAGGAATATCTCGGAAATGATTCACTCCACAAAAAGAAATGTATATGACATAAACTGTGTGTTTTACCGAGATCATCTACATTTTCTACGTAGACAATTTATGTGTATCTCTTACGGTTTACGCGTTATGCAAAAGCCATTCAGAATGAAGAGGACGTTTGGGAACATTTCCCGAAAACTGAAGATATACGTTTTATTTGTCATGAAAATATCTTAAATATATGTTATTTTTAATCAAAATGTTAGTAATTTTTTAGTAAATAAAAATTTTCGAAAAATGTTCCTTATAAAGGGTAGTCTGGGGTGGATGATTTTTCTGAAAATCTTCGTGTCGCATCTTTGAAAAATACTGAACCTGAATACCAAGTTTCGTATTTATCCGACTTTTCGTTTTTGAGTTATGCTGTTCACACGGACATTTTTACTTTCTCTACTACGTATAGTAAGTAGGGGAAGTATTGCATTCCACTCAAAAATTCGTTACCGAGATTTCACCGAAAATACATGTCTTGAGGCCTCCTGAATAAAAAAAAAGTATTTTTACTTTCTCTACTACGTATAGTAAGCAGGGGAGGTATTGTATTCCACCCAAAATTCATACAGAGATTTCACCGGAAATATATGTTTTGAGGCCCCCTGAATCCAAAAAAAGCATTTTTGGAAACATGTCTGTGTGTGCGTCTGTGAACAGCATAACTCAGAAACGAACAGTCGGATAAACACCAAACTTGGTATTTAGGTTCAGTATCTTCCAGAGATGCGACACGAAGGTTTTCAAGAAAATCCCCCCACCCGAGATTGCGCTTTACATGGAACATTTTTCGAAAATTTTAATTTTCTCAAAAATGGCTCTAACGATTTCGATTAAAATAACATAGATTTAAGATACTTTCATGAAAAATAAAATGTATATCTTGAATTTTCTGGGAATGTCTCCAAAAGTATTCTTCATTGTGAACGACTTTTGCATAACTGGTAAACCATAAGAAATAGACAAAATTTTACTACACAAAAAATGTAGAGCGCGTTAAAATACACAATTTATGTTATATACATTTTTTTTGAGGGAACCATTTTGGAGATATTGCTTGTTATTCCCTTAAATTTTCCAATACTTACACTATTTTTCAAATGGGAATTCGTTATTCATTTTTTTGTCTTGGATATGCAAAGAGTATTAATCTGTGGCAAAGGGAATGGTGCTGCACCTAGCAACCAGCTATTAAGAGATATGTATGTGTTTAAAGGCTACTGTATTTCTATATTGTCCTTGCAAATACAAAACAAGGGGAACATAGTACCCCTTAAGCGATAGTCAAATATTTTTAGAACTGGTCGCTATGTGTAAAATGTAATTCTCTTTGCATGTCAGGAACATAAAAAATCTGATGTGTTACACTCACATGACTTTCTCTACTCTTGTACAAACTATTTTTACAAACGCTTATTCTCCATATGCTTCATGTTAATCGGGATATCGAGATGTCAATCTTATTGCTAATTTTCTTGTAGATGCAAGGGGAATATCGTAGGTTTTAAGCGATAGTCAAATTTTTAAGCGCTGGTTGCTATGTGGTGCATTACATTCTCTTTGCATGTCCAGGACATAAAAAAATCTGATGTGTTACACTCACATGACTTTCTCTACTCTTGTACAATCTATTTTTACAAACGCCTATTCTCCATATGCTTCATGTTAATCGAGATATCGGATGTCAACCTTATTGGTAATTTTCTTGTAGATGCAAGGGAAACATGGTAGCTTTTAAGCGATAGTCAAATATTTTAACGCTGGTTGCTATGTGGCGAATTCCATTCTCTTTGCATGTCCAGGACAAAAAAATGAATCGAATTTGAGAAGAAGTATAAGTATTGGAAAATTTAGGGAAATAACAAGCAATATCTGGAAAACGGTTCACTCAACAAAAGAAATGTATATGACATAAGTTGTGTATTTTAATGCGATATACATTTTTTGTGTAGTAAAATTTTGTCTATCTCTTATGGTTTACCAGTTATGCAAAAGTCGTTCACAATGAAGAATACTTTTGGAGACATTCCCAGAAAATTCGAGATATACATTTCATTTCTCATGACATTATCTTAAACATATGATATTTTAATCAAAATCGTTAGAGCCATTTTTGAGAAAATTAAAATTTTCGAAAAATCTACCATGTAAAGGGTAGTCTAGGGTGGGGATTTTCTTGAAAACCTTCGTGTCGCATCTATGGAGGATACTGAACCTAAATACCAAGTTTGGTGTTTATCCGACTGTTCGTTTTTGAGTTATGCTGTTCACAGACACACACAGACAGACACACACACACACACACACACACACACACAGACACACACACGGACAGGTTTCCAAAAATGCTTTTTTTGGATTCAGGAGGTCTCAAAACATGTATTTCCGGTGAAATCTCGGTATCGAATTTTTGGGTGGAATGCAATACTTCCCCTACTTACTGTACGTAGTAGAGAAAGTAAAAATTCTGATGTGTTACACTCACATGACTTTCTCTACTCTTGTACAAACTATTTTTTACAAACGTTTATTCTCCATATGCTTCATGTTACTCGAGATATCGAGATGTCAATCTTATTGCTAATTTTCTTGTAGATGCAAGGGGAACATGGTAAGTTTTAAGCGATAGTCAAATCCTTTAAGCGCTGGTTGCTATGTGGCGCATTCTATTCTGTTTGCATATCCAGGACATAAAAAATTGAATAACGAATTTGAGAAAAAGTATAAGTATTGGAAAATTTAAGGAAATAACAAGCAATATCTCGAAAATGGTTCACTCAACTAAAAAAATCTGATGTGTTACACTCACATGACTTTCTCTACTCTTGTACAATCTAATTTTACAAACGCCTATTCTCCATATGCTTCATGTTAATCGAGATATCGAGATGTCAATCTTATTGGTAATTTTCTTGTAGATGCAAGGGGAATATGGTAGCTTTTAAGCGATAGTGAAATATTTTAACGCTGGTTGCTATGTGGCGAATTCCATTCTCTTTGCCTGTTCAGGACATAAAAAAAATGAATAACGAATTTGAGAAAAAGTATAAGTATTGGAAAATTTAAGGAAATAACAAGCAATATCTCGAAAACGGTTCACTCAACAAAAGAAACGTATATGACATAAGTTGTGTATTTTAACGCGATCTACATTTTTTGTGTAGTAAAATTTTGTCTATTTCTTATGGTTTACCAGTTATGCAAAAGTCGTTCACAATGAAGAATATTTTTGGAGACATTCCCAGAAAATTCGAGATATACATTTTATTTGTCATGACAATATCTTAAACATATGATATTTTAATCAAAATCGTTAGAGCCGTTTTTGAGAAAATTAAAATTTTCGAAAAATGTTCCATGTAAAGGGTAGTCTGGGGTGGGGGGATTTTCTTGAAAACCTTTGTGTCGCATCTCTGGAAGATACTGAACCTAAATACCAAGTTTGGTGTTTATCCGACTGTTCGTTTTTGAGTTATGCTGTTCACAGACACACAGACACACAGACACACAGACACACAGACAGACACACAGACACACAGACACACAGACAGACACACACACGGACATGTTTCCAAAAATGCTTTTTTTGGATTCAGTGATTCTCAAAACATGTATTTCCGGTGAAATCTCGGTATCGAATTTTTGGGTGGAATGCAATACTTCCCCTACTTACTATACGTAGTAGAGAAAGTAAAAATGTATATGACATAAATTGTGTATTTTAACGCGATCTACATTTTTGTGTAGTAAAATTTTGTCTATCTCTTATGGTTTACCAGTTATGCAAAAGTCGTTCACAATGAAGAATACTTTTGGAGACATTCCCAGAAAATTCAAGATATACATTTTATTTACCATAAAAATATCTTAAACATATGATATTTTAATCAAAATCGTTAGAGCCATTTTTGAGAAAATTAAAATTTTCGAAAAATCTTCCATGTAAAGGGTACTCTGGGGTGAGGGGATTTTCTTGAAAACCTTCGTGTCGCATCCTTGGAAGATACTGAACCCAAATACCAAGTTTGGTGTTTATCCGACTGTTCGTTTCTGAGTTATGTTGTTCACAGACACACAGACACACAGACAGACACACACAGACACACACACGGACATGTTTCCAAAAATGCTTTTTTTTGGATTCAGGGGGTCTCAAAACATGTATTTCCGGTGAAATCTCGGTATCGAAATTTTGGGTGGAATACAATACTTCCCCTACTTACTATACGTAGTAGAGAAAGTAAAAATGAATAACGAATTTGAGAAAAAGTATTAAGTATTGGAAAATTTAAGGGAATAACAAGCAATATCTCGCAAACGGTTCACTCAACAAAAGAAATGTATATGACATATATTGTGTATTTTAACGCGATCTACATTTTTCGTGTAGTAAAATTTTGTCTATCTCTTATGGTTTACCAGTTATGAAAAAGTCGTTCACAATGAAGAATACTTTTGGAGACATTCCCAGAAAATTCGAGATATACATTTTATTTGTCATGACAATATCTTAAACATATAATATTTTAATCAAAATCGTTAGAGCCGTTTTTGAAAAAATTAAAATTTTCGAAAAATGTTTCATGTAAAGGGTAGTCTGGGGTGGGGGAATTTCTTGAAAACCTTCGTGTCGCATCTCTGGAAGATACTGAACCTAAATACCAAGTTTGGTGTTTATCCGACTGTTCGTTTCTGAGTTATGCTGTTCACAGACACACAGATACACACACAGACACACACACACACACACACACACACACACACGGACATGTTTCCAAAAATGCTTTTTTGGATTCAGGGGGTCTCAAAACATGTATTTCCGGTGAAATCTCGGTATCGAATTTTTGGGTGGAATACAATACTTCCCCTACTTACTATACGTAGTTGAGAAAGTAAAAAGAACAACGAATTCTCATCGAGAAGAAGTGTAAGTATTGGAAAATTCAAAGAAATAACAAGGAATATCTCGAAAATGGTTCACTTTACAAAAAAAGGTTCATGATATATATATATTGTGTTTTAACGAGATCTACATTTTTTATGTAGTAAAATTTTGTCTATCTCATGCGGTTTACCAGTTATACAAAAGTCGTTCAGAATGAAGAGGACCTTTGGGGCCATCCCCAGAAAATTCAAGATATACATTTTATTTGCCATAAAATGTCTTAAACATATGATACTTTAATCAAAATCGTTAGAGCCGTTTTTGAGAAAATAAAAATTTGGAAAAATGTTCCATGTAAGGGGTGGTTTGGGGTGGGGGGATTTTCTTAAAAACTTTCATGTCGCATCCCTGGAACATATTGAACCCAAATGCCAAGACACACAAGACATACACATGGACATGTTTCCAAAAATGCTTTATTTTTTTATGTCCTGGACATACAAAGAGAATGGAATGCTCCACATAGCAACCAGCTGTTAAAAGATTTGACTATCGCTTAGAGCCTATCATATCTGCAAATGTTTATCTCGATTAACATGAAGTAGATGGAGAATAAGCGTTTGTAAAAATAGTTTGTACAAGAGTAGAGAAAGTCATGTAAGTGCAACACATCAGATTGTTCTAAGAATGCTATTTTTCATTCAGGGGGCCTCAAAACATTTATTTCCAGTGAAGTCTTGATATTGATTTTTTGGGTGTAATGCAATACTTCTACTTACTATACGTAGTAAAGTAAAAAAATGTCCCTTCTGTATGAAGTAAACGTCTCAATGTTGTGAAAGATCTCAGTGGACTCATTGCTACAAATTAGGGTTGGATCAAATCCCCATAAACTTTGCAATATCAACGCTTCCATTACACATCCCAATGGTTTACCGACACGGGTAGTCGAGGTTGTTGAGGTACAGACTCGTGAACGGGAGGTCTGCAGTTCAATTCCCGCCAGACTGACTCCCTGAATAGGCGTTTCCCAGGCCTTTCTGTCCTTATAATTGGCAAATGCCAGGTGGTACCCTAGAATTAGAGCCAAAGCATTTTATTCCTAAATTTCCTTTTTCAGTATATTATTTCATTTCATGTAACACCAGTGCGACCGCCTGTAGTGCCATATATAGTAATAATGGGCGTTAAACACTACTCAAAAAAGAAAAAAATAACAATGGTTTTTAATTTGATTTAGCTTTTTTCGGCGACTTTTAATTCATAATTAGTGTCTTTTGGATAGCAACTGGTTGGCAGCACTGCGCATACCCAGGCGTACAAATAAATACACCCACACACACGCGCACGAAATGGTATTTTTGGCTACAGGAGAGTAAATTATGCATCCGAAATCGAAAATTCCTAAAAATATATTTGGTTACGGTTATAGTGAATTGCAAAATAACCCAACAGAATGTTTTTAAGAGGCAGTCCTGTAAGCCATTCTTAATTTTTTACTGATGTAAGTAAATCTGGAACATTCGTAAGGTGTTTAAAAATTGTGTATACAAAGTGCACCTCCAAATATGTTCTTTAGATGTTCCATGCACACATTCAGAGAAACAAATGGATATAGCGGTATAAATAAACGCATGTCGATAGCGAACGCACCTAAAACTAACCGTAATAAAGCACTACCTCTCAGCATCAATTATTTCACCAGGTCATAAAAGGTAATAGTGCAGATTTGAGGTAATTTTGAGATCTCTAGTTTCACTTCAAAGCAATATGCTGAATTTGTTATTTTCTTGTGGAAAGGCAATGCGAAATCATTTGCAGGTCATTAAAGCCATTTAAGGTCGTTAAAATCCCGTTGTGAACCGTCGCTAGGAAAACATTTCTGGTCCCTACATTAACCCAGAAGAAAGGAGTTTCGAACAATTAATGTTTAAAAGTGCGACAAATATGGAAACGGTCTTTAGCAAGGCAAGGTTTAAAAGCCTTTGCTTAAAATCAATAAATTCAAGGCTTTTATGGATGCGTATGATGTCAAATATTGATCATTTTCTGCGAATTTAAAAAATGTTTGAACAGACAACTACACAGCCTGAAGAAGTTGATGCAGAAAAGAAGAATGTATATGAAACAGCAATTCCTTATTTTATGGATAAATGCCATATTCAGAAAACAGTTGTGAATGGTCTCTTCTTTGGCGCCCGGCAACTATTACGGAGCATTTTGTTTCATGGCGGGGGAAATATAAATTAGAAAAAACAATAGAGATTGCCACAAAAGTAATAAAATATTCTTCAGCCATTTTGATAAATCATCTTTATGGGATAGGTCGCGCGTTCAAACCCGGCGGAGGACGATGGAATTTTTTTCGGGCGTAAAGTCCTTAGCGTGGCTTCCTTTGGAAGGGAAGTAAAGCTGGTGGTCCAGTGTCGTAGATTTACGGCACGTAAAAGAACCTCAAGCCTGATAAAGAGGCCTCTGAGCAAAATTACGTGTTTTTCACTCCCAGTATAGAATGGGACGCTAAGGACCACAGCAGTTAAAGAGTGTCTTTAAATAAAACTCAATTTAATTTTTATCTGGCTAAATTGTCATACTTGTGCCCACCAAGAAAGTGAGAAATAACGAAATAAATTACCTTAGAAGTGAGTTTAGAACATGATGTGGTCTCTCCAATATCTGGTGCCCACCTACCCACCCGTTTTAGATTTTCACTTATATAGGCAAATCGCGTGAGGATGACAGCAAACGTAGCCATTTTTCCGAAAGATCACATGCAAAGTGGGTACTGCCAACCTAAATAAGAAGTGAAACGCACTAAATATGCGATGTGCTGTTGTTTCTGCGAACGTGAATCATTCGAGTTTTAGACGCGCAGATCCTTCCTCGGCTACGCTCTGTCGTCGCTTCGCGTCGGCCGCAACTTGTTACACTCCTCTCCTTCTAAAAAACAACCCTCGGCTACGCTTTGAGGCTGAGGGCCCTCAATCTCTCGGCTACGCTTTGGGGCTGAGTATCTTACCGGCTTCGGTGGCATTATTCATATGTTGGCAGCATTACGTTAGAGCAAGCGTAAGACCTAATGCGGGCAAAAGTGACACAAATGTGGGCAAAAGTATGACAATTTACCCTTTTATCTTTATGGGATGCACATTGTTTAATTATATTGTCTAAATTTTAATTTGTATTATTGTATATTATTATTATTATTATTATTATTATTATTATTATTATTATTATTATTATTGGCATTGTCATGTTTGCTTTTTATCACCATATTATTTTATGTGATTAATCATATATAAGTATTCTGTGTTATTAGACAAACTCTAAATGGGATCAGATGTTTAAATAAAAAGAAATCAACGGAAAATAATTGTACGCTGTTAAGTTATAACGTTTTACCGCCAGAGTTAGGTTTTAGCTATTAGTCTTGAAAAGTAGTTTATCCTACCAAGCCGAAATTCTGGGATGTTTTAAACTAATAAATAATAATAATAAAATCGTTTTTTTTTTCATCACAGTAACTGTAGTACATAACGATAATAATAATATTCATATTTCGAAACCTACACCGTTCAGGTTAATTAAAAAAAACTGTCCAAGTTAGGTTGCACTCTTAGAGAATCGAAGTTCTACATTACAAAATTAAAGACAACAATGAAGCATGTAGTAAGAGTCTTAGTTTCGAAGTCCAGTAATAAAGTCTACGTTTACTAAAATTTTGGTCGGAAAGTTATGGTTTTTCGAAAGTTATTTAATGGAATTCTAATAGCATGCATTGGTAATCCTGGTTGGAACGCTATGCATTTGGCAATTTTTGCTCATCGCACATCATATCACATAAAATGAATCAAGTCATATCAAAAATGAAGTGGAAATAAGAGCTCACTCATTTCAAATTCATACTTCAGTTGTATTTTTAATAGGATCTCGAATTAAACTACTAACTTAAACCTGCGGCTTCGCCCGCAACGTTGCAATGTGTCTATGATATAAAATTAGTTCCCTAAGTCACCTAACCCACTATCCGCTATACAAACCACAAAGTACGAAATATTTGGAGCTGTATTCTCCAATTCGGCCTAATTAGTTGCCCTAGCTGCCCAAGTGTTTTGAGTCAACTGCGATGTTGCTTTCCTTTTATGAATTTTACAATAGCGAGATAACGCATAACTACTTCTGTATATGTGGCTAAGGTGCGTAGAATACTATTACGTAACGTAATTTATATTCTAAAAAACATCGACTTCTGTACATGACGTCATATCCGAAAAAGCATTGTGATCTTGTAAACACATTATTAGATTATTATTTTAGCTTAATCCGCAATGGTGTAACGTTTATTTTATTTTTCAAAAGTCGAATGAATAGTACATCGCTTTTAGGTTAGTTGCATAGTTTTTACATGGCACGGTTAATACACTTTGTTTCCTACGTCAACACAAAATCAACAAACCCGAGGAAAGCTCATTTTTACCAAAACTGTTTTCCTTTAATTAGTTTGTTTTCAAAATTTGACATACTAAAATATATTAAAAATATATAAATTGCAATACAGTATGAATGAGCATTAAAATTGCATTGTAATACAATTTGAAATGAACCAGCCAGATTACCAACAACAAAACTATATTTTAAAAATAAATAATGAAACCTTAAACCAAACCTTCACATTATGTAATTTAATTTCTTATGTAATCCTGAATGACCTGCAACAATAAATAGAAGATAATGGATCGGCAGGGGTGTAACATCTAATTACTTTCTCTACTACGTATACCAAGTAGGGGAAGTGTTGCATTCCACTCAAAAATTCGATACCGAGATTTCACCGGAAATACATGTTTTGAGGCCTCCTGAATCCAAAAAAGTATTTTTGGAGATATGTCTGTGTGTGTCTCTGTGAGTGTCTGTCTGTGAACAGCATAACTCAGAAACTTCTCTACTACGTATAGTAAGTAGGGGAAGTATTGCATTCCACCCAAAAATTCGATATCGAGATTTCACCGGAAATACATGTTTTGAGACCCCCTGAATCCAAAAAAAGCATTTTTGGAAACATGTCCGTGTGTGTGCGTGTGTGTGTGTGTGTGTGTGTGTGTGTGTGTGTGTGTGTGTGTCTGTGAACAGCATAACTCAGAAATGAACAGTCGGATAAACACCAAACTTGGTATTTAGGTTCAGTATCTTCCAAGGATGCGACACGAAGGTTTTCAAGAAAATCCCCCCACCCCAGAGTACCCTTTACATGGAACATTTTTCGAAAATGTTAATTTTCTCAAAAATGGCTCTAATGATTTTGATTAAAACACCACATGTTTAAGATATTTTTATGACAAATAAAATGTATATCTTGAATTTTCTGGGAATGTCTCCAAAAGTATTCTTCATTGTGAACGACTTTTGCATAACTGGTAAACCATAAGAGATAGACAAAAGTTTACTACACAACAAATGTAGATCGCGTTAAAATACACAGTTTATGTCATATACATTTTTTTTGAGTGAACCATTTTCGAGATATTGCTTGTTATTCCCTTAAATTTTTCAATAATTTTCTCAAATGGGAATTCGTTATTCATTTTTTTGTCTTGGATATGCAAAGAGTATTATTCTGTGGGAAAGGGAATGGTGCTGCACCTAGCAACCAGCTATTAAGAGATATGTATGTGCTTAAAGGCTACTGTATTTCTATATTGCCCTTGTAAATATATTACCCTTACATCTACAAGAAAATTAGCAATAAGATAGAGTCTACAAATGTTTATCTCGAATTAACATGAAGTAGATGGAGAATAAGCGTTTGTAAAAATAGTTTGTACAAGAGTAGAGAAAGTCATATGAGTGTAACACATAAGATTTTTTGTCTAGGATATGCAAAGAGTATTAATCTGTGGCAAAGGGAATGGTGCTGCACCTAGCAACCAGTTATTAAGAGATAGGTCTATGCTTAAAGGCTACTGTATTTCTAGATTGCCCTTGTAAATATATATTCCCCTTACATCTACAAGAAAATTAGCAATAAGATAGAGTCTGCAAACGTTTATCTCGATTAACATGAAGTAGATGGAGAATAAGAGTTTGTAAAAATAGTTTGTACAAGAGTAGAGAAAGTCATGTGAGTGTAACACATCAGATTTTTTTGTCCTGGTAATGCAAAGAGAATGGAATACTCCACATAGTAACCAGCTCTTAATATATTTGACTATCGCTTAAAGCCTACCAATTCCCCTTGCATCTACAAGAAAATTAGCAATAAGATTAACATCTCGATATCTCGATTAACATGAAGCATATGGATTATAGGTAAAAATAGTTTGTACAAGAGTAGAGAAAGTCATGTGAGTGTAACACATCAGATTTTTTTAATTATATTTCCAGATTGTAAATATCACATACTTTTTACTAAAGTGAATAATAGTAAGAATAATATTTAAAAAGCCACATTATTCAAAATGATAATCTAAATAGCGTTTCTAATTCGAATGCGTGGCTAGAAGCATTTATAGCCTATTAAGGGTACAAGGTACTCTGAAATGGTAAAAAATCACATTTTTTGTTTTAGGCTGTAATAAAATCTCTATTATTTCCAGTTTCAGAAAATACATACTTTTTGGGGGTTAAGAGGTTTTTAAAGCATTTAAATACATTTAAATGCTAGTTTTCATTCCTTTAAAGCTATCATGCAATGCCCCCTTTTAGAACAGTTTTGCATCTTTCAACAACGAACGACTATATCATGCCCAGCGAGCAGTTCAGCAATTAACAAAAGAGGCCAGGACCAAGAGAAGGCAACCTAAACATTGAAACAATCCAGGAACGAAGGTGCAGATGATTATGACCCTGGAATGTACTGAAATGCATCAGAATTTTAATGTTCAAACTTTAAATTAAATTTTCTCAAAACAATATTTTTGGATACTTATATACCTTTTTCTAAGAAAGTATGAGAGGTAGGGAGCTGAAATTTTCAGTACATTATGCAACACATAGTTAAACTTTCTGAACCACAGTCATAATTTTATAACGTATATTAGTGATTTTAAGAAAGCAACAACATTGTAAATTTTCCACATTTTTACTTTTTTGACTTTGCAAATAATGCTTTTTCAATTTCTAGTGAACTGATATACACACCTAAGTAATTGAGGTTCAGAAGATAGCTGATTATACTAAAACAAGCATGCAAAAATGTGATTCTGTATCGCAAGTAGTATCAGAGGAAAGGGTAGGTATATGAATTCACATGTTTTAAGAACAAATTTTATTATTTTTCTGCTGACCGAAATAGTTTTTATGGACTCAACTGTATAAGCTATCAATGCAAACAACCACTTGAAATAATTGTCGTGATTTGTAGAATAATTCACAAAAACTTCAGGAAAAACCATGGAGAACTTTAAGAGCAGTGGTAACTTAACACAAGGTGTAATTTCCATGTGTTCAGACTACCTTGTCCCCTTAACTCAGAACAATTAATTTGTTTGCATGAACCCGCTTGCTACGAAGTTGAGGATTCATGGGAAACCTATCATGCACTATAATTGTTCCCTGCCGCTTGTCATACAAAGTCATGACGCAAACTGGTATTTTATCTGTTGGGTCAACGTATTGCACACCGAGCATATTGCACCTATACGCGTAGGACCTATCCAGAATTTAATAAACACTTATTTAATTTACTGCTCATCTCACCGAGCGAAATGGCTCCGCGGTAGCGTGTGAGGCTCATCTTCGGAAGGTACCGGGTTCGATTCCCGTCGAACGCCCACTCTGACATTGAGTTTTTCGTGGTTTTCCCCTTCGGTAGGTGAATGCTGGTGTGGTTTCTCATCTAGCACGGTTTGCTTACCCTTATTTCCCTTTCATTCCGCTTCCTTGTCTTTTAGGCGTGCTTCTAGGTTTCGTGGCGTATGGCGGTGCCGGAAGATGGCTCGGATGCTTGCTCAAAGGAAAGAATACTACGCGTGGACACTAGAGAGCTGCTTGGTCGAAGGGGCGTTCATTGCCGTCTCAAGGCAACTCCAGCACTAGGACGGGTCTTTGAGTCTGGAAATGTTAGAGACTTCGCACGTCACTGTAGCCTCTAGCCTCCTCTGGTTCCTTCACTTCATCCCTTTCTTCTGCGGTGGTAGGCACAATAGATCTACGTAGGCCGCAGTGCGCGAAATTCTATGCATCTGGCTCACTAACGCGTTTATTAAGTAATTCATATTATATCCTTAAATCAACAACAGCAAAAAAAAAAAAAAAAAAAGAAGGTAAATCCGACTCGCATTTTCATTCTCTCTTGCTTAAAGTGGTTCAAACCTGCAGCAAGTTTGTCTGCTATTTTCGTAGTTAATGTCGAAGTAGGCAATCCAAACAACTTGGGAAGGTCAAGTCGACGTTGAACATGAACATTCAGAAATGCTATCCAGATGGTTGTGCCTGTAAAATTTCATGCTTATGTTGATTTTTACTTTTTCTACCGCTTACCTATGGTAAGTAGGGAGGTACTACTCAAACGTTCGATATCGAGATTTCACTGAAAATGCATGTTTTGAAGCAATTTTAGAAAATCCTTTGTGTGTGTTTGAACAGCATCGCTCAAAAACAAAAAGATCCAGTTTTTTTAGTTCAGCATCTTCCAAAGATGTGACACAAAGATTTTCAAGAAAATCCTCTCACTCCAAACTATTCTTTAAGTGCTAAACATTTCGTTTTCTTTTTATTTTCTCAATTTGGTTAAAATACGATATGTTTAAGGTATTTGCATGACTAATAAAGTGTATATCTTGAATATTCCGCAAATAGTCTGTGACGTCCACTTCATTTTGAAGAACTTTGTGCAAAACATAAGAGATAACAAAAACTTACCAACGTAAAATGCGGATCTCGTTAAAAACACAAACTATGTGGAATAAAGTGTTTGACATCAACCATTTCCGAGATATTTGTGGTTATTATTTGAGTTTTCCAATATTTTAAACTTTTCTTTGGAGTGCTTAGTCGCCATTAGTTCGCCTCGCATTATGTCTTGCAAAGAGTTTGGAGTTTCAAAGCCATTACATAGACACCCGCTTTTTAAATGTTTGACTATCTTTCAGACTCCTCTGTAATCAAACCATGTTGCGAACATTAAAATGAAGTGGAAAAAAAATTAATTTTTGTAATATTAGCGTCTAGGGGATATAAAAATAAACGATAGTGGATAGAGAAAGTCATGCAAATGTAACACATGAATTTTTACAGAGCAGTCGGCTATATTGACGCAAGGTTTGAGCCATTTACCACTGAAAAAATGGTTCAAATAGCTTCCGAGATGCATTCGAACAAAAATTGCTATTAAAGTTCCCCTTTAAATATAGCATTAATAGAAATGGTATAGATTGAATCAAACTGAAATGTGTCGAAAATTTTTCTCCAAACTTTTATATGCAGGATATAAAAGACTGCGTTTATGACGTTTCAGAAAAGATAGCGGAAGTAAACACAAACTGTTTTTATGTGACAAAACTTGAGTAAAGCGTGATCAAAAAACAGACTCAGCGGAATTCGAGGTCCTCATAGATTACAGTTCTCACAGCTTGTGTTTCAGAACTCACCGAATTTTGGTATAAGATGAATGAAACGTCTTATCTGAGAAAGGAAAATTAGTATTGCTGCCTTTCTCAACTGCATATTGTGGCGTGTATGTGTGTATTGTCACGCGAGATACATTATTGTGTCGTTGGCGACAGTATTGTTGGGGTAATTCTTTCGGCTTTGGGTTTGAAATTCGTCTGGCGTGGCAACTCGCCACCTTTGGCTGGCGATCCTAGCCAGAGGTGGAGAGAATAACGGAAGTGAGCGTTACTTCTTTGTGTGTTGTATGTTGAGCGTCACTTTTGGTCGAGTGTTTAGTCTGAAAGGTTGTATCTGAAGTTATGTGAATGTAACATCGTGTGTGTAACATCTCCCCTCAATTTCTTTCTTTATCTTTTGTGTTTTATATAGGGACACCGTGCTTACTGAATAAACCACAGGTAATGTGATTAATGTGAAATTCTGTGTATTTTGTTATAATTATCACACGCCTGCTCTGGAATGTGTTGTTTAAAATTCTGGTCCTCTTGCTGCCTCTGCAGCTATGTCTCTCAATGTAACTAAAATTTAATATCTAGCTTAAACCTTTTGGCCTCACCCCAGTATGTAACAATATCTCTGTGAATTGGGATGCTCCGCCAATACAGCTGCCTCTTATACGTATGCACAATCAGACATTCGCCTCCAGTTATCATCAATTAATCTTAAATTAAGAAAATTATGGAAAATATGAGACCGCAGGTGGCTTAAAACACTTTATACGTTATTTTGTGCTATGTTTTAATTTGGGCCTCATATTGCACTCTAGTTGCAGTGTATTTAGTAAAATTAAACAAAAAATTGCTTTTCCATGACGAATAATGAAATAACATTTTCGAATAATAAGCAATGAACGTGTATGCATTTGAACTGGATTGGATGTAATGGTTAAATTGCAGGAGCTGAGCTTATTGTATGGACCAAATTGTTGCTCTCACAAGTAATGTATATTCTATTGCAATCTAAATGGTTTGATTTATTGAACTTTTGAAGAACCTTTATGTAGGTACGGCTAAGTTTTGATAATAGTACTTGTATTGGTGGTAGTTGAGAATAAATTGAGATAAATATCAAAATTTTCTAAAAATATAATTTAATTGCAAGAACATTGCAGAGTTGTTTAGACATCTCTTTACTGTATATCCCTCACTATCTATCCTCTCTTCCTCCCCAAGCCTCCCCCTAAGACTCCTCCTAAACACCATTAACTTCTAATACGTAGAGTAGGCCTAAGCGACTCCACCATAGAAATTTATTTCAAAAGGGCTCCGCGAGTCAAAAAGTTTGGAAACGCTGGCTCTAATAGCTTGATGTTTTAGCCATTAGATGCCCTTCAATCTATGAAAACAGGTCTTGATATTGCTAATATGCTTAAGGTGCTAGGTTTAAGTGATTCATTCCGCTAAATTTGTCCGCTGTAGCTTGTTTCGTAGTTAACAAAGACTTGTGCGTATTACCTGATTCTGAGTATTTTAGTAGCTAGGTTTAAGCTCCTCTCACAAGACTAAGTGCTACTTATTATTTATCCTAATTTCTGTTGCAGATATGCTAGCAGATGGATAGGCCGTGGAGCACCTGTTGGATGGACTACCTGTTCTCCGGACCTGAACCACGGAAGATCTACCTTTGGGGTCACTTGAAAATGTTTCCAAATACAGAAACAAAAAGCGCAAACAAATTCTGGTAACTGCCAAAGAATAAGAGTCTTGGGCTGGAAGTGGACGTTTGGAATGAGGGGGAACGAGGTTAAGGTAAGCAGACGCATCATAGCATAAATGTCATATTATTTTGTTGTTAGCATTAACTCGGAAACAAAACCAATGGGATAAACATTTCTAAGAACTTTTTTTCTAAAATCGAAGTAGCTAGCTATCATATGAAGTATGGGTTTAGGTATATGAAGTTAAATCTGTGGCACTACAGCCATTGTAGGCCTTGGCCTATCAAACTGGCTGCCGACCTCACGCCCACATACGCAAGGTAGAGTTGGATCCACCCGATAATTGGAGATGATGTGGTGGGCACAATCCCTCCTCTTCCCGGAGCGTTGGGTTTCGTGACATACAGACCACTGCCTATCACAGCTCCTCAAATGCATCACGATGCTGAGCACCGGTCCCATACATGGACGAAAAATCCACACCTATATGGGTGGGCTCGAACAAGCGGAACTTTTGTCTGTGCACCGGAGCACCAGCTCCAACCCACTATGGCACGGCGCAGGGCTCCATCAATCTGTGTGCATACAAAATAAACTGTAATCAACATTTTCTGATAATTTTCTGTTTTGGGTAAATAAGCAATGTTAATGCATATAATGGCTAAACTGAATCCAAAAATCACATCTTTAAAAATGTGCTTTGTTTTTCTTTCTTTCCCTTTCTTCTTTCTTTTACACCTTTTTACAGAATAATTCCAGAAGCGACTGCTATGAAACCAGTATATAACATACCTTGGGTTTCAGTTGGAGAAAAGACTATATGCACCTTAACCAGCACTTTTCCCTAAGGGACCCACTTGTCTAATGGGGCACGAAACCAAATATCGAAATATCTGACTTCTTATTGAGCTTTTTGTTTTTGCTTTTTGGAAAGCGTTATATAACAAGAACTTATAAGCACAATATTTCTGAAAAGTTTTATTTATAAAATATAAATAGGATGAATAGTTAAGAAGCTAAATCAATTTTTCGTTACTATGATTCCTATAAACTAATTACCATGGGACAGTGAAAGAAGGAACAGACTTTAAATATTCAGTTTTAATGAACGACAATAGATAGCAACTCATAGAACATATCATTGAATAGAGAAAAGTTCAAAGTTTTAAGCCCCCACCTATTAGTTCCATTCAGTGCCTACAGCGGCGGTGGGTTTGTTTACGAGAAAATAGCAACGTCACAGGAAAAGTCGTTTTGTGTACTGCAGTATGCAAAGAATGAATCTGTTGTTTCATTGCAGCGTGCATTTCATTGTAAGTTCAACAAAGAACCACCTTGTCATAAAAAAATTTACAACTGATACAATAAATTCGTAGAAGATGGTTGCGTATGAAAACGGAAAAGCACTGGTCGTCCTCGCATAACAAATGGTGCTCATTTTGAACACATAAAATAAAATTTTGAACTTTTCTCTATTCACTGATGTATCGCATGTGTCGCCATCTATTGTCGTTCATTAGAAATAAATATTTAAAAGCTGTTCATTCTTTTTGAATAATCCTGTAGTTCCAATTGCATAACAAGCATAAGGAATAATTTGTGTACTGTTAATCCTTAATGTTTCAATTTTTATTAACACCCCTGTTTTCATAATGCGACATGGCATGTAAATTGGATAGAGAAAGAGTGATAGGGAGAAAAAGGGAGATGGAGGGAGAATAAGAGAGAGAGAGGGAGGAGGAGAATCCAGTTAAGGCAACAACGCGATGAGTGAACTTAGTAATAAAACAATAATATGATCTTAAATGTACTCTCCACCACCCCGCCAAAAAAAGAACACTAAAGGCGTGCGGCATTTTGAAAGTTGGTGAATTTTCATTCTTTTTAAAGGTTCGTTTTTCTGATTTCAGTTCAGCGTATTTGATTACAAATATTAATTTTTATGTTGTTTTATTATTATAAGAAATTTTTATATATTTTCTTCCTGAATCATAAAGTTTTCCAAACGTTATAAATTATTAAAACTAAATAAATAAAGAATTTCTCAAACTGACTGTGAGAAGGTTGCTCCATTCATTTTAAATGTTGGTTAAAAATTAGAAGTTAAAATAAGGGATAAGTAGTAAAAGGCAGAGCTAATGGTTCTAAAACATAATTTTGAAAACCACCAATGCAATTTATGATCTGAACTTTTAAACCGGTTATTTCTTTATGTAATAAACTGGTGCCTTAATTTAAAACCCAGCATTGCGCTCATTTAGGTACTGCAATTTGTGCAGGAGTACTTACATTTACCCAAACCTGAATAGTATTTGGAAATGTTGAGTCTTATTTTATACCGTAAACCGAGTCATGTCCTACTTTGCCTTCCAACGTCCGTCACGCTGACCAGAGTTTCTTCCTGTTTGAAGCCAGTGTCGAGGAGCTGTTTCAGGTGTTTACTTTCTCTACCGCTTACCTTGGTAAGTAGGGGAAGCTGTTATACACCACTCAAAATTTTATATTGAGGCTTACAGGAAATAAACTTTACAAGAATCCCTCATTAAAAAATATTATGTGTTACATTAACACGGCTTTCTCTACATACTATCGTCTATTTTACCTGTGTAGTTTCTACAAATTACTCTTAGGAAAGTTTGCTTTTCTATTTACTTGATGTTAATCGAGATAAACCTTTGCAAAAACACTTTCATTACACATTTCTTGTGGGTACAACTGCAAATGAGGAAACTGAATCGATAGTCAGATCTTTAAAAACGAGTCGCTATTTGCTGGCCTTGAAATTCCATACTTTTTCCATTACATTACAAGAAACAACTGAATAACGACACAACTTTGCAAAAATGATCGATGCCACAATAAAAAACTTATTTGAAATAAATTATGTGTTTTAAAAAGATGATATTTTTTGTGTGGTACATTTTTTACTTACCCTACTACATACAGTAAGTAGTGGAGGTATGTATTGTATTCCACCAAAAAATTAATGTCAAGATTTCACCGGAAATATATGTTTTAAAGCCCCCCGAACCCAAAAAAAGCAGTTTTATAAAACGGTCAGTGTGTGTATCTATGAGCAGCTTAACTCAAAAACGAAAAGTCAGATAAACACCAAACTTGGTATTTGTGTTCAGTATCTTCCAAAGATGTGACACGAAGATTTTCAAGAAAATGCCCCACCCCAAATCACACTTTACATGGAAAAGTTTCCGAAATTTTTTATTTTGTAAAAATTGGCTCTAACGATTCTGATTAAAATGCTATATATTAAAGATATTTACATGGCAAATAAAATGTATACCTTGAATTTTCTGTGAATAGCCTGTGAAGTGCTCTTCATTCGGAAGGAATTTAGTATAATCTGGTAAACGTTAAACGACAAAGGAAAACGTACCACACAAAAAAACAAACAAACAAAAAACTAACAAAAATGTGGATCTCTTTAAAACACGATTTATTTAAAATAATTTTTGTAGCATCAGCCATTTCCGAGAAATTCGTTGTTTCGAATTTTTCAATACTTAGCCATTCTTTTCAGGTCTTGTCAATTTTCAGCTGTTTCTCGCGATGTCATGGAAACAGTATGGAATTTTAAGGCCAGCATATAGCGTCAAGTTCTTAAACATTTGGCTATTCCTGTTCCCTTTGTATCTATAACGAAATGTGTAATGTAGCTATTTCCAGAAAGGTTTATCTCGATTAAAATGAAATACATAAGAAAAGAAACTTTCGTAAGAATAATTTATATACCCACTAATAAATGATAGAGGTAGAGAAAGTCATGTGAATGTAACATAGGTTTTTTTATGAAAAAAGCTTGGTTTGGATTCAGGGGCGACAAAACATGTACTTCCAATGAAATCTCGACACGATATTTTTGGGTCGATTGTAATATTTTCTCTACCTACCTGCTAGATACATAGTAGAGAAAGTAATAAAATGTTTACTGCTATTCATAAGTAAAAATCTTATATTGGAATATTTCAAAATAAAAGGAAGTAATATTTTACTTAAATACAAGTAATAGGGAATGTTATTATGATTAAATATAACAAGGTTGTACTCATGTACGTATAGCTTTAAATTTCAGGTGCGTTCGTTCGCGGCTGAGCGAAACACATAACTGCTCCAATTATTCTTTAGAGTAAATATTGAACAATCGTGTGTATTGCATAGAAGTTTTATGGCAGCTAGAATATGGAATGACAAGGGAAATTTTGTAAGAAATTATTTGGTATAAAATAATAATAATAATAATAATAATAATAATAATAATAATAATAATAATAATAATTTCCCTAATTATCAGACCGTATGTTTCTTTTTCTTCAGAGTATGTTGACTGTGTCTCCCCTGCCGGCTCTCCCAGGGGACTCCACCCTCCACGTTTCTAGATGAATAGGATCCAATATGGGTTCTACAAGGGTTCTAACTTATTGCTAGTGTTTCTTCAATGGAAATATTCAAAACGGAGATAACTTGCCTTACATTTTCCCTGTTGTTTTATGTGCGGATTTAGTTAATCTTTCTAACATTACGGAGTCTGCCAAGGTGAGACAGCGTAATCAAGCCGAACAAATGAAACAAGTCATATGAGAAATATGCACATGAATGGGCGAATGTTGTAATTCAGTATCTTCACATATTGCGTGCAAAAGACCAAGTGTGCGCAAAATGAACAGCTACTGAATATCACGCATGCGTAGAAATAATCTGAATATATTACATAAGTAATCCACGCGTCTATTGGGATGGCTCAGGTGGTAACGCCTGTGGGCCGTATTTGGAAGGTCGTGAGTTCGATCTTCCTGACCCATGGCTTTTTTCGGGGATTTACCCGGGTCGCTAGTCGAATGCTGGGAACGTTAATTACATCCCCCGAATTTCCTGCCCCTCCATTGTACCTCCATACTCATTTCATTCTATTTCAGGGTTGTGTCGGCGGTAGTCTCGGCGTTGCATGGCAGGGGAAAAGGATGCTCTGTGTAACCCTTCGTCCCCTAGAATAGGGCCGGTCTCCGAGTCCCGGGCCCCCCAGTGGGACGTGCAAGCCTGCAGGGGGAGCCGGTTGCACCAGCTGCCATCCGGGAAGTTTCAATCTGTTAACAGTAGGGACCCTGCCCTATGCCCTGTCGTGCCTCCTGGTCCGGCCGCCCTCTGTCTCCTCACCTCACCCCTCCATCCCGGGGCCACCTCGCCAGGGCTAAGACACAAAAGGTCTTGTAGGTCGATTGCTAAGTTCCCCTACGCTCCTAGTCCTACTCCTAGGGAATAAAATGCGGTGACTTTTAGGTATTGTGGCATTGCCTGTATTGTAGAATTGATACCTAGTTGACAGTTGTACATGCCACTGTATTTGTCGAGACAGGTTGTGGTTTTTATTCAACAAAAATAAAAACCTCTACTTATAAGGTACGATACCTGGAATAATTGAAATCGCCTTGGAGGTTCACCGGGACACAGCAATCAGGAGGGAGAAGGGTATCGCTTTGGGTGTCTTAGCTCTGTACCTCAGCGGAAGAGAAAATAAAAGATCCATGGTTCGTGTCCTACCTATGGCACTGCACTTTTTATTACTTTCTCTATCTACTACGTATAGTAAGTAGGGGAAGTATTGTATTCCACCCAAAAATTCGATACCGAGATTTCACTAGAAATATATGTTTTGAGACACCCTGAATCCAAAAAAAAAAAAAAAAAAAAAAAAGCATTTTTGGAAACATGTCCGTGTGTGTGTCGTGTCTGTGAACAGCATAACTCAGAAACGAACAGTCGGGTAAACACCAAACTTGGTATTTAGGTTCAGTATCTTTCAGAGATGCGACACGAACGTTTTCAAGAAAATTCCCCCACCCCAGATTACCCTTTACATGGAACATTTTTCGAAAATTTTTATTTTCTCAAAAATGGCTCAAACGATTTTGATTAAAATATCATATGTTTAAGATATTTTCATGACAAATAAAATGTATATCTTGAATTTTCTGGGAATGTCTCCTAAAGTATTCTTCATTGTGATGGAATTTTGCATAACTGGTAAACCATAAGAGATAGACAAAATCTGTGTGTAGATCGCGTTAAAATACACAATTTATGTCATATACAGTTTTTGTTGTTGAGTGAACCATTTTCGAGATATTGCTTGTTATTCCCTTAAATTTTTCGATACTTATTTTCTCAAATGGGAATTCGTTATTCATTTTTTTGTCTTGGATATGCAAAGAGTATTAATCTGTGGTAAAGAGAATGGTGCTGCACATAGCAACCAGCTATTAAGAGATATGTCTGTGCTTATATTGCCCTTGCAAATACAAAACCAGGGAAACATAGTACGCCTTAAGCGATAGTCAAATAGTTTTAGAACTGGTCGCTATGTGTAAAATGTAATTCTCTTTGCATGTCAAAAGATCGTTTCTGCAAATGTTTATCTCGATTAATATGAAATGAATGGAGAATAAGTGGTTGTACAAGAGTAGAGAAAGTCATGTGAGTGTAACATATCAGATATTTTCAAATCTGGACCACCTTCCCAATCTTAGCCTATACACGGCTACTGTGCGGTCCAAATCTCTTGACATTTCGTGACAACCAATACGGAGTGGCCGCGCGGTTGCCAAACATCGCTTCGCTTCGTCAGAACGTTACGCGTGTGCTATAAATATCTACGCAATGTTCACTTGAAAACTACAAGAAAACAAGAAGAGACACAATAATGGAAATGTAATACACAAATAGAGAAATAAAAAACGTACATTTCTATGCGTATTTTGTTATTCAAGTGGCACAGCTAACGGCACATCCTCATTGCCCTCGATATCACGTTTATCATGAAATTCAAAAACACTGCGCCGTCCGTGCAACATCTTTTTCGAAATCGTTCAGGTTTGTCGCTGTCTTAAGTAAGCCTATTTGCTTTCTCGGCGATGTAAACAATTTCGCGGCTCCCTCTGCGTGCGCCTTTTTCGCTTCCATACACACGCGTGAAAAGTACGGCCTTAGCCGTAAGTTTGACATTTCGTGAAGTTAAGATTTTTGCGCTTTTTTTCGTTGGCACACTTTTAAAAGAAATTATACACACTGAAGACAACAGCCCTAAACTTACTGCTATATCCGTTGGTACTACAGGGCTTACTAAGAGACTAAATTAACTTTATCAAAACTGGGACAAAGCCTGTCTCCATTGTAATATAATTATAACTGTTCTTTAATTTATTGTTCACATAAGCAAAGCATTATATCTTTATTAGGAAATGATATTATATATGTATATTCTTAGAAATCTATTAATGTTCAACCACCACTGTGTTAATGTAAGAGGTGCGAATAGACCTTTGTGAGTTAAAGCGACTTAAAATAAATTTTAAAAAAACAACCTATCTCTGTAAGAACTGAGTACACCGCAACTGAGTCGCATTACCTTCCAGAAAGCGCGCTATAAAAATACAGCAGCAGTATTTTTGCTTTGTCAATGTTTTAACCTTGAGCTATCGCGTCAATGGTGCAATGGATTCCATTGTTGTTTCCTCGAAAGTGTGATGACAATTGCTGATTCTTTGCTTAAAGTTCTCAGTTGACTTATTCTTTATGCGGCTTTTTTGTAGCGCATTCCAAGTAACGAGGTGTTGAATGTTGTACATCGAACAGCACGCTCTTCTCGTGTAACGGATACGTGCTTGGTTCTAGGGCTCCACATTATAAACAATAAGTATAATAACCATTAAAATGCACTTAATCATTGGTTTTCCTTGGTATTATTCTGTGAAACAAAATCATATATAACGCTATTTATTAAAAAAACGTCACGTATGGTTTTGTTGAGCTGAGTCAGAGGGTATTGGAAGGATTTTCATGACGAGTTTGTAGCTGTATTAGAAAACCTCGTGGGATAACTATTTCTAAATTTATTTAGAACATGGAGAATTGCATATTATTAAGTGATAATTATGTCTATGACATAACAATATATAAAATAACTACGACAGCAATGGATTTATTACCATTACAAGCATAACGATATCTAAAGTCTCCGTTTAACATTACGAAATATAACTATAAAACAATGGTGACCCATTGGGTATAAAAATATGATTCTTTTTTGTACTTGTCCAGGAAAACGTCGCCTTTTATCCTGGCTATTTGTTGCTTTTCTAAAATATGAAATATTGCAATTAAAGCTTACCAGCAGCGAGGTGTACTGTCCGTATGAGACAACGCTGCACTGCTGCTATTCGCTAGTGCCGTATTAGTGGACACGCCTCAAACGTCAAGAGATTTGGACCGCATAATAGTGTGAAACAATCATCATACAAACCCTGTTTCTTAACTAATAATTGACTGTAGTTTACTGTAGTCCTATATTACCTATTCTTACACACATTGCATTATATTTTAGATACTGTGACTTTAACCAGCTTTTCAACTATCATGTCTCTCAATTCTCACTGTCACTGTTTTGGTCTGGTTCAACTTTCACTGGGAGTTCACTTAGTAATGTGAATAGTTCAATTTCCCCGTCGCTCCACTTTCTTTGTGACGTTGCCTCTTCTTCTGGACGGTTCACTCACTAGGGAGTCGAGCACAAGACTCCTACAATCTCTCGCTTCGCAGTAGGGCTCGCTGCACGTCACAGCAGTCGCCACCAACTCGCTCAGAGAACCGCACTTGATGTCGCAGCAGAAATGCACTCAACAACTCGCTTACTCACTCACTGATCGACTCAACTGTCTTGCATTGTTGAGAAAGCTCGCTTATACAGTCAGTGGAATCTTCCTGGAACTTTCTGGAGACAGATTCCGGAAGCGGGGGAAGGAAACTTCCAGAGGATTCTAGTTATCTGCCGATAACGCTTCTGGTGTTTACGCCGGGCGAGAACGCGACTTATCTTTGTTTATCTCCGACTGTCTAGCACTGTCCTCCTGAGAACCTTGGACCATAGCCGCTGCATCACAATATGTTTGCAAATCTTGTGTTTTATATTCTGGTATGTAGTGGCCATTTTGAGAAAAGGTTTAAAACATCGTAGGTTTTAGGAGGCTCTCTATATGAACTATCACTAATTTTGAACCAATTTCAACAAAAATTGAAAAATGTCGACAAATTTGCTTCAAATTTTCCTATACAAAATTCAACTTTATAGGCCTAGAAATTAAAACATTTTAGGAGGTTATGCATTTAAATTACCCTTAATTTTATACAGCTTTTATCTGTCCACAAATTGTCTTTAACGTTCTATTTATAAATCAAAAAGAAAATAAAGTGATGCTTTAGATGAAAACATTTAATAGCATATCGCTATTTTACTAAAAGTTATGTCACTCATACAATAAAAAGGGTAACCAAACTATGTGAACCATTTCTCTCTATGTGCTTTTCTTAAGGCAATTATTAGTTTCTCAAGTGCACTCATTGTGAACATGTCTTTTAACTGTTTCTGCTTGAAGAAAAAGTATTAATTTTCACTGATAATTTATGAAGTTAGTTTGTTTTTGCAACAGAAACTATATATATGTGTGTGTGTGTGTTTTACAGACGATGCATTGCAAGTAATATCATTAATTAGATATAGCAGGTAATTTATTACGCAACAGGCACCACTGCATGGGACCGGGACAGCTACTTACATGCATAGAAAAAACTAGATTACCTGTTGAATTAAGCCCAATTTCAGTGCCGAGTCTGAAATAACAGTAAAAACGCAAATAATCATGTTATATTCAAGCATTTTCAGAAACAGCTTTTGATTTAAAATATCGCTAACTTAAGACAACGTATAAAATTATTAAATTAAAAATAAAACTCATGGCTGATTTACGATAGCAAATATTAATATTCATGCATTGATATTTTTCAAAAGCAGAATCCGCTTCTTTTCCATGCAACTAGATCTCGTTTGATGAAGGGCCAGGTTTCTGAGTTTCCATCCTTTTCTGATAACGTCTATAGAAAGAATAAAAAAAACATGTATTTTATTAATCCACAAGTTACATCTATCATCGCTTAACAACTATTATCATTATTTTTTTTTTTGCAAGCGGTGCATTTTAAAGAGATTCTGCTTTAAGATGTTTGTAGTTTTGTTTTTCATGCGGTTTATTATTCCCGACATGGGAAGCTGAGGTCGTTAAGGACTCCTGAACGGGAGCTCTGCGGTTCAAATTTCGCCAAGACCGTTCTTTTCTGGTTTTTCTCAGTCCTCATAGCTGGACAATACCGGGAAGGTACCCTAAGCTTCCCTTTCCCAATTGTCATTTCATTCGTGTATCAGCAGTTTCACCGTCTGTGGTGCCGTATGTAGTAACCGGCGTTAAAAACAATAAGCAAATGGTTTATTTAACAAAACAACTCTCCACAGCAGCTAAGAAGTGGAGAAGGTCTGTTGCTTGTGCTGAATTCAACTAATAAACACACTTTGGCTTATTTGTGGTTTTTTGTTTTATTTCAGAGTTTAAATTCAGAATAATTTGTCCTTTCACAAAACTCGGAATCTTAACCATAAAAAAGTTAAATCTGGATGAAATAATTCAAGAGGAAGGCCCTGTGTAGAACCACCAAAAAATTACATCACCACGTTCTTGAGCCAGTTAGAGAACTGTTTCTCTTCCTCCTGTGACCTCGTGCGCCACAAACAACCAGAGTTCTACGCGCTACACTGTTATGTATTAGCTATACATACAAAAGGTTATTTTGTGTAACGGTTGTAACTGTTATAGTTACTTGGATTAACGGTTACAAGTAATAATTAACATATCAAAGTCTTAGTTTGTAGTTATTTGTTATCGATAGAAATGCTAAAGTCACTCTGTAATAAACAGGCTGGATTATAAGCAGTGGGTCGTGATTGCAAGATAAATTGTGCTGTAAGTGAAATTTCAGGTATAAAATGATAGCTACTTAAAATATTTGCGTAGCTTTTTACTGACGTAGTGTTACATGAACATATTTTCTTTCCGCATAAATCACATTTTGCGTAATTATTGTCTTTACCTGTGAAATAACACCATACGTAACCGGTTTTAATACATTTGCTTGTTTTAGAGTTTGTGACCATACTAATCGATTAGGTTGGAAGGGAAGCCGAAATTGAACTATAACGAATTCTAAATGCATTACCTGCTCAAGGCACCTAGTTGATATTTCTGTTGGTAAAACAGAATGATAGTGTCGCGTTATCTTGAGGAGCAGCTCAGTACTGTTGGACGAGAAGAAGGCGAGCGGGGCCTGAGGGGCGAGCGGGGTTCTGTAACTGTTTATCTGCTCACGTACTATCGATTGTTTACTACGCTTACTAAGAAATGTGCTTATGTGTGCAAATGAACCACCCATGCTGCCAGATCTGATACTAGTAGAACAGCAACCGCCGTAATAGGTGTTAACTCATTGGCTCTTGCCATGGGTGAGTACTTGACAACACTGTGTAGTAGTTTATAACCTCCTTAAACATGCTTATCGTATCCATACGGCGAGCGTAAATATGATACGGACGCAGGAAAGTGTTGATGTTACACATTCCTCTCGCTTGCCTTCTTCTCGTGGTCTATCAGTACACATTAGCATGTAGTTGAGTTCCAACAAACCTGAATAGTGCCTAGTAGATCCGCTCATGCGCAATTAATGTAATCTATTGTCCATCTGCTTTGTTTTGTATCACATTCTTGAGTAACTATATAGTTTCATGTTAGTTACTTTTGTAACGGTTACTGGTTACAATTCCCCCTTCATCGTTATTGAGAAAATTGTTACTTTCTGTCCGAAAGTTACCGGAAGTTAATAACTTTCTGCCTTTGTTATTTTTATGATTGTTAATAACGTTACACTATTTTTTTTGCCATAACTAATACATAGCTATGTCATCTGTTGGTGATGGAGTAAGATCAAGATGAAACAAGTCGTCCGTGAATGTCAATCGCAACTTTTTACTTTCTCTACTACGTACAGTAAGTAGGGGAAGTATTATATTCCACCCAAAAATTCGATACCGAGATTTCACCGGAAATACATGCTTTGAGACCTCCTGAATCCAAAAAAAAAGCATTTTTGGAAACATGTCCGTGTGTGTGTGTGTGTGTGTCTGTCTGTGAACAGCATAACTCAGAAACAAACAGTCGGATAAACACCAAACTTGGTATTTAGGTTCAGTATCTTCCAGAGATGCGACACGAAGGTTTTCAAGAAAATCCCCCCACCCCAGATTACCCTTTACATGGAACATTTTTCGAAAAGTTTAATTTTCTTAAAAATGGCTCTAATGATTTTGATTAAAATATCATATGTTTAAGATATTTTCATGACAAATAAAATGTATATCTTGAATTTTCTGGGAATGTCTCCAAAAGTATTCTTCATTGTGAACGACTTTTGCATAACTGGTAAATCATAAGAGATAGACAAAATTTTACTACAAAAAATGTAGATCGTGTTAAAATACACAATTTATGTCATAAATTTTTGTTGTTGAGTAAACCATTTTCGAGATATTGCTTGTTATTCCCTTAAATTTTTCAATACTTATTTTCTCAAATGGGAATTCGTTATTCATTTTTTTGTCTTGGATATGCAAAGGGTATTAATCTGTGGCAAAGGGAATGGTGCTGCACCTAGCAACCAGCTATTAAGAGATATGTATGTGCTTAAAGGCTACTGTATTTCTATATTGCCCTTGTAAATATATATTCCCCTTACATCTACAAGAAAATTAGCAATAAGATAGAGTTTGCAAATGTTTATCTCGATTAACATGAAGTGGATGGAGAATAAGCGTTTGTAAAAATAGTTTGTACAAGAGTAGAGAAAGTCATATGAGTGTAACACATAAGATTTTTTGTCTAGGATATGCAAAGAGTATTAATCTGTGGCAAAGGGAATGGTGCTGCACCTAGCAACCAGCTATTAAGAGATATGTATGTGCTTAAAGGCTACTGTATTTCTATATTGCCCTTGTAAATATATATTCCCCTTACATCTACAAGAAAATTAGCAATAAGATAGAGTTTGCAAATGTTTATCTCGATTAACATGAAGTGGATGGAGAATAAGCGTTTGTAAAAATAGTTTGTACAAGAGTAGAGAAAGCCATGTGAGTGTAACACATCAGATTTTTTTAATGCTCCTATGCCGCATGAACGAAATGCTTCACTGAACTACTCAGAAGTAGTTTGAATCAGTAAAGTAATTCTCATGAATGAACTGGTTGAATCCATCACTTCCAGCAGGCGCTGAATTCTTAGGTCACGTCAAGCTGTTCGTTTTGGCACTTTCTTGGTATTACTTGTATTTTATTCAAGTTGGATTCTCACACTGTGGATAACAATAGCTTTATACCACGCGCCTTCTTCGAAAATATTTTGTTTTGTGACTTCGTTGTAATTAAATTGATTACAAAGCACATAGAATGATCTCGAATCAAACGCATCTAAAACCGAGCGTAAAGCAACATGAGTCAAATAAAGCTCAGGTTATCTTAGTTCTGCATAATTCCACTGAACAGATAAGTTACAACAATAATTCCCGGAATTCCTCCTCCTTGTCCAACACGGTTTAGCCTGTTCCGGCTTCAAAGTCTTGCTCTTTCCATCTTTTTCTGGATCGTCCTGGGCTTCGTCGTCCATTGGTTGGTAGGAATATGCTGCCATTGGTGTTATATGTTCTGCCATTCTGTTTAAATGCCTTTTCCAGTTTGTTATGAGTTCCGTTATTTATTACCCTATTTAATTCTTCTGGGTTTAGTTATCTTATTTCACTGTTTTATAATTCCAGGAATTCAAGGCAGAAAATCCCTTCAGACCCTGTACTAGATGTTATTACCCTAGAAAAGTAGGTATAGTGTGTGTGTGTAGTTTACATAAATGTATTTTATGGGAAGCAAAGCTGTACCGATTCTCCCACAATGCATTATACATCGGAGCTTTGTTGCGAGTTAAAAGTATATCAGAATTTTAGCTGTTCCTTATGCTTGTAATATATTTATATTTTAAACATTTCTATTTTTTTTTTCAAAGACATTGTGGAGTAGTACAAAATGTGCTATGCAGCTATTTCAGGAAGGTTTTGTCTCGATTAAAATGAAGAAGATAGGAAAATAAACTTTCCTAAGAATAATTTGTATATCCACTAATAAGCACTAGAGGGTAGAGAATGTCATGTAATTGTGACACATCAGAAAATCTTTTACTTGTTTTTTACTTCCTCTACCAGTACCTAGTGGGCAGAGAAGGTATTGCATTCCATTCAAAAATTCGATACAGAGATTTTACTGGAACTACATGCCTTGAATCCAAATAAAGCATTTTTAGAAAAATGCCCGTGTGTGTGTGT